>CM028129.1:645532500-648032500 GCA_016271365.2 Neoceratodus forsteri | reverse complement strand
GGGAGGCATCACTGGCAGGTGGGGGGAGGGCTAAGCAGGGAGAAGGGGTACCGGAAGTGGAAATCACAGCTGAGAGAGAGTGAGGGAAGCCCTCAGCTCCCTTAAGACAGAGAAAGCACCGGGGCCGGATAAATTACATCCCAGAGTGCTGAAGGAACTTGAAGATGTCCTGGCAAAACCCCTGGCAGAGCTTTTCACCGTCTCTCTGAGGACAGGGTGGGTGCCCCAAGACTGGAAGGTGGCGTATAGTGCCTATCCACAAGGGGGGATCAAGGGAGGTGGCAGGGAACTACAGGCCTGTCAGCCTGACCTCGGTGGTGGGCAAGGTGATGGAGGGCATTGTCAAGGAGAGGCTAGGGGGACCTGGATAAGTCAGGGTGCCTGGACGATAGACAGCATGGATTCATCCCGGGAAATCGTGTCAGACAAACCTGGTGGAGTTCTATGACTGGGTGACAAGTGCCTGGACCTGGGTAGACCAGTGGATGTCCTCTTCTGGACTTCAGCAAGGCATTTGACTCTGTTCCTCACGTGGGCCTGTTGGATAAGCTGGGAGAAATGGGGTGGGGAACCAGATGATCAGATGGATAGGCAAATGGCTCCAGGACCGGACCCAGAGGGTCGTAGTTGGTGGGATAGTCTCATCCCCAAGGAGGGTCATAGTGGAGTCCCACAGGATCAGTCCTGGCCCTTCTGTTCAACGCCACGATCTGACATAAGGACAGGAATCAGGAGTGAGATGAGTCTCTTTGCAGATGACTCGAAACTGGGGGCGGTGGTGGATGGGGAGGAGGGGAGGGTGGCCCTACAGGGGGACCTGGAGGCTCTGGAAAGATGGTCTAGAAAGTGGAAGCTGAGGTTCAATGCAGGGAAATGCAAGGTACTCCACCTGGGGGCCAGAAACCCAGGTCAAGTGTACACCCTGGGGAAATGCTACAAGTCTTGATGGCTGAGAGGGACCTGGGGGTGGTGGTGGATGTCAAGATGAACAATTCTGAGACTTGTAGGAGGGCAGCAGCCAAGGCCAACAGGATGCTGGGATGCATCGCTAGGGAGATCACCTCCATAAGGAGGGAAGTGATACTCCCTCTGTATAACTGCTTGGTGAGCCGCACCTTGAGTACTGCGGCAGTTTTGGAGGCCACACTTAAAGCGGGGACATTAACCTCCTGGAGAGGGTCCAGAGGAGGGCAACCAAATGATTTGGGGCTTGGGGACAGGACCTATGAGGAGAGGCTCAAGAGCTAAATATGTACACATTGGAAGAGAGAAGGACTGGGGGACATGATAGAGGTCTTTAGGTACATGAAGAGAGTAAATAGGGAGGAACAGTCGGGTGCTTCAAGGAAGGAGGAAGGGCCACTAGAGGGCATGGGTGGAAGCTGGAGGGGGAAGATTCAGGGGAGAAAGGAGGAGGTGCTACTTCACTGAGAGGGTGGTGGAGCCATGGAATGCACTGCCTAGGGGGCTGGTGGAGGCAGAGACAGTGGAGGGGTTCAAGAGGGGGTGGGACAGGTACAGGGGAAGGGTTCTGGAAGCAAAATCCAATGCAGCAAGAATATCCGGAACTGGGAAGGGAGAAGCCAGAGAAGGCGAGGGGGACAGCGAGGTCAGCACCCAGGTTGGGGACTGACCAAACGAGCAGACACGAAAGACCGTTAGGCCTATTCTGCTGGCATTTTAGTATGTTAGTATGTTAGTAACTACTAGGTAGCACTCCCATAAGAACCTCCCCTTATCACCCTCAGTTAGATGGTCTTGTTGAGTGTTTTAATCAAACCCTAAAATGCATGTTAAAAAGGTTTGTGAAAGGGGAAGAGAAACATTGGGACAAATACTTACTATACCTGCTTTTTGCTTACAGAGAAGTGCCATAAGACTCAACAGGTTTTACACCCATTGAAATGTTGTATAGTAGACAATCAAGAGAGCCAATAGATGAAATAAAAGAAACATGGGAAGATCACCCCACTCAGAAAAAAAATCTATTACATCTTATAAGTGTGCCCTGAGAAAGACACTGGCAAAATATTATGAGATTGCCCATAGTAATCAGGAAGAGGCCTAAAACCAGCAGAAGGTGTATTATAACCATGGGGTAAAAGAAAAAGGTTTTAAGCCTCGTGAAAAGGTTTTGCTACTGTTACCCACTACAGAAAATAAACTGTTAATGAAGAGGCAAGGGCCTTGTAAAGTATTTGGATGTACGGGTACGCTTAACTATGAGATGAGACCTGTGATAGGAAAAATCCTACAAATATGTATCATGCTAAACTCTCCCCATTTTTGACTTTGGTGACATTGTCTACAGTGCTGCTCCTAAGTCTACCATGGACAGACTGGACCCCCTCTTTCACTCCTGCTGCTGCTTTGCTTTGGGCTGTCTTCCTTGCACTCACCATTGTTCCCTCTATTCCTTCTTTTCCTTCCCCTCCTTAGAAGCCAGACACTTCATTCACTGTGCCTCCTTTATCTTTAAATACTGCCTCAGCTCCCTCCCTTCCTACCTTACCCTCTTTCCTTTCTACTCCCCTACCCTCCTCTTACACCCTTTGTAGTTCTGGCTATCTCTCCCTCGCTCTCCCCTCCAGAAAATCTTCAGCTTGCCAAGCTGCTTTCTCTTACCACTTTCTCAAAGATGGGAATCCCCTTCCCCTAAACTTCAGCTCTGTCTCTTCCCAGCATGCTATCTCTTCTCTGCTACATGACTTCTCTACCAATGCCTGCAAAAATTCTTCTATTGATCTACCTGTCTCCTTTTCCCCCACTACCCCGTCACCTCAGTTCCTTTACTTTCCTCTTGTAATCTATGGCTAACTTCTCTGTCTCTTCCCTTCTTATTATACCTTGCACTTTATTGCACCTATCTGGCTCTTTGGAAACATTGCTGTAATTGTGTAAATTTGCTTATTTGCTTGTAGCTATGTTTGTTCCTACCATATATGTAATTTGATTATGATTTTTGTTCATTAATCTCCTCAACTCCCTTCCCCCTTCACTCTTGGACACATCTGGAAATGAGCTGTAATCAGCTCAGTATGTCTTTCTTGGTGAAACTTTTGAAATAAATAAATAAATAATAAAGAAATGGGTTGAAAAAAACGCCAAAGACTGCTTTATTAGTTTTACCACTAACTTCTGCAGAAAATATTGATATAGCTTATGACAGACTGGAACAAACTGTAACTACTGATGCTGTGAAGGTGAATGTTTCCTTAACCTCTGAACAAACCTCAGAAATTTGTAACTTGGTAAAGACATTTAACAGTACTTTTACCACAGTGCCAGGCCAAGCAAAATGGGTAGAGCATGTAATGGTGACAGAGAATGCTAGTTCTATCAGACAAAACCTTTATAGAAATATTTGTGTGCTGCGTACATGCAGAATGCATGACACATGCTTAATTGTGTGGTTCGTATACACAAAGTGAACCTAAGTGAACCAGGTCTAAAAAGCAAATCAGGTTTGCATGCTGCAAGCTTGACATGTGTGCAGCAGGTAAGCTAGTGTGAACATCTTCTAAAAAGCACATCAGGTTCACATGTTGCATGCTTGACATGAGCGCAGCAGTTAAGCTGGTGTGAACATCTTTTTAAAATCACATTAGGTTCACATGCTGCACACTTGCCATGTGTTCAGCAACCAAGCTGGTGCAAATCTCTTTTAAAAAAACATATCAGTTTCACTTTCTCATACTAATGCTAGCAATTAGAGCCATTAAAATACGTTTTTCATTGACTTCCCATTAAAATTAGGTAAACTCATTAATTCTGATCCTTTTGCAAGTTGTTTAATGGCTTTTGATTTTTGTCATTAAATCACCATTAATTTGTAAATTATTGTTTGCTTACTGCATTAAATGCCTAGGATATAGTCAGCCAACACCCCCCATTCCAGATGAATGAAGAGGGGCCTCTGTCTTGTCAAGCCTGACCTTTTTGTTTTGGGCCATGCAAATCCCCTTATGCATATTTAGTGCCACAAATGAGTTTCTCCATGACTGATTAGGTTCATAGGCTCATAGGTAATTTTCAAGCTAGTTAGACTTGCGTCCATAATGCTTGCCACTAAATTTGTATACTTATCAATAATCCTGTTTATCTTTTATTTACCCAGAAGAAACCTGTCTAGTCTATATTTGAAGGAGTCCATACTTATACTGGTTACCACTTCTACTGGCAATGAGTTCAAGCCAGATACCACTCTCTGGCTAAACCAATGCTTTCACGGAAGAGTTTTCCATTTTTGAAGTGCTAATTGGAAAGGATGTCCCTTGGGTTCATATTTTGATTTTCTCAAGATTAACCCTAGATCTGCTATTAGTGCATTGTCATGTATACATTTAAATAATATACAGTAGTCTCCCCTAGTTCCTGATTCTGCTCACTTACTTTCCCGTTGTTATTCTGTATGGAGTATATACACTATGGCCATGCTAAGCAATACTTGTGCTGAGTAGGGTTTTGGAAGCATGCACCATACCTCACATTTTGTCCCTGAAATGAGGGACATGGACACTCAAAATAAGTGACAATGAGGGACACTAACCCTCACTAACATATCCTGAAACATGGAGATACAGTACCTCAGAACACAGTGGAAATTGTTGTATTTACTTGTACTGATACCTGAGAATTAATTTCTACCATAAAGCAGGGGTGCCATTTAAAAGGGGTGGGGGTGATCCCCCCAACATTTGTGCCTAGGCTGTTCTTATGGTGTGGCAGTAATGGCATTAAATTTGGATTTAATCTTTTTTTACAATAAGTGCCCCCCTGGACTGTGTACACTCACACTACAGGTGCACTCCTGAATTGACTGTCAGTATTGTGCTGTCCACGCTTTCCTTCTATTAGTGGCAGCACCATCACAAATGATGTGGAAGAGCTCCAGCCAAGCAAGAGCACATGAGCCATGTCAGTGTAACACTGTCTTTCCTGCCACAGAGTAGACAGACTGCACACTACAGCTTGGAGGAGTTGGTGAGCACTGATCTTTCTATAGCAGTGTTGTGGTGGCATATTTTTGTTGGTATGCTCTTAATGAGTCTCTGTCTAAGCTGGAGGCTGAAGGGACAGAGGGTGAGCTGGAAGCTAACTCGAGACTAGGCTACCTACTTACTCTACTAGGCTCACCTCAAAAAAAAGTGCAGGCCCCCATGGCAGCAAGCTAGGCCTAGCAGCAGCAGTGACAGCAGTGTGGGTGGCCTTCATAGGCCTTTATTAGTGAAGAGCAGCAGCAGCCATGGCAGCAGCCAAGCAAGCAACGCAGGTTGGGAGTGTTTTGTTAATGAGGTGACTTGGTCGCAGACCATATTGGGAACCTGAGATGGTCAATTCTAGCATCCAGCTTCTGGCAGAAGGACAGAGGAGGAGCAAACTGAAATCTGGGCCAGCGGCATACTGGGCCAGGCTGCAGGTTCTGGCCAGATGGCCAGGTAAGTAAAAGTAAATCATTTTTTTAAAGGGGGACTGGGGAAGGAGAAGGACTGAAATATTGATGTGTTTTTGACTTTTCTGCACCTTTGGTGACTTCATGACCCATATGGGATGTGCATTGAATGGAATGGAGTCAGAGAGAGAAATCTGGAAAATATTTTTTTTTTTGGTGGGGGGCAGAACATCAGCCAGGAAAAAAGTTTAATAACTAGCTGGGTTTAAGCCCAAATCTGATGCACTGCTCAAGGGTATAGACAGATGAATCTTACACATTTGAATTTTTTCTGGTCTGCATATCATTTTTCAGTAACAACAAATGAGTTTTACCTTTTAGAAATGTTCCAGACATTCTAGAGCTTTCCACCTAGGGGCTAACTAGCACCTGGCCTCCACTGGTTGTTGGCTCCCACATGCTGAAATCTGAAATGGTGCCCATGCCATAAAGTCTAAATTTACAGGACATTCTCTGTGTGAGCAGCATGTTTCACATGAGGACTGGATGAGGAGCAGAGCAGTTTTCAGGGTTAAAAGGAGGGTTGTCCCTTGTATTCAGAGACAGTTGAGCAGTATGATATGCACAGACTATTGGAGCCCCACTATGGTCAAGCTTATGCCCCTCAGGTGAAGCTGACCCACACATCACCACAATCAGGCACACTATGACATAGGGCAAGGAAGACTACAGGTGTGTGCATCATTGAAATTAATGAGAATTTTGTTATTACTATTTTATACATTATTGATGAAGAGTTGGAAGTTACTGAAGGCCACTGCTCGACTAACAAGAGCCTTGTTAGTAGAACAGTAGCCTTCATTATTCTACAACTCACCATCATAATGTATAAAATAGTAATAAAAAATAGCTCCATTCATTTTAAGGGGATGTGACTACACCCCGGTAGTCTGACCCATGGACATCATCTCTTAAAGACTCCTGCCCCTGGCTCCCTAGTACTCAGGTAAGAGACTCTTAACTTATGTCTATGCTTGATGGGTTGTCTGTAGCAGCATGGTCACACCTGTTGCAGCGTGTGTGTGTGTGTGTGGATGGGGGGTCGATTGGCCATGTGGGTGGGTGTTGAGTTATTGCTACTTTTGTGTTTGCCTCTTAAAGTCTGTTTGTATGGAAGCAATTAAAACTATGGAGAGACAATACTAGAAGTACAGGCCAAAGGAAAGTAATTAAGTAGTTTTGTGGGTAAGTGTGTGTATTAGGAGTTAGAAGAACCACATGTGTTTCCATTGGTATGTACGCTACAGTTCAGTTGGGCAGCTGAGGGAGGACAAGAAAACTGAAAAGTATAACAGTGGCTACAAGCATGCTTCGTGCATGCAGATGTACAGTATGCAGATTTGTATTGAAGTGCAAGTGAGCCATATGTGTGCAGGCAGTATAGCTTAGTAGTTAAAGGCACTGAACTGCAAACCAGGAGATTTGGAGACCTGAAGACCTGGGTTTGAATCCCCTCAACCCCCACTTGTACAGTATATGGTGTGGTCCTGAGCAAGTCACTTAACTTTTATGTGTGCACTTATCAGTGACCTCTTGCTTTTAGCATGCATGCCACATGCATGCAGTCTGATCCAAGTCAACATAAAAAGCATTCTTTCTACACTTGTTTGCTGCACGCATGCCACTTGCATGCAATCAGATCCAATTTAATGTCTAAATCATGTTTGTAGCATGCATCTCACAAGAGTAATTTTATGTGTGCAGCACGAAAACAATTCATATAATTATTTCTGTAAGGGAAGGCATACAGATTACCAGAGCAGTTAAGAACAGATGTTAAGGAAATACAAAATATTAAACAGCTGGGTATCATAGAAGAATCAAGAAGTGCTCGGTCATCCCTAATGGTGATTGTAAATAAAAAATAATTTTAAGAATCTGCATTGATTTTAGGAAACTTCATCAAGTATCCAAATCTGACAGTTATCATATGCCCAGGACAGATTACTTCATTGATGAATTGGGACATGCCAAGTACATCAGTACCCTCAATCTCAAAAAGGGAAACTGGCACATTCCCTGAGCTAAAGAATCCAGATACAAAACTGCATTTGCCACTCCTATTAGAATCTATTAGTTCACCACCATGCCATCTGGTTTACATGATGTACCCACTGCATTCCAGCAGTACGTTGATGTAATTTTAGCTACTCACACTGGTTATTGTGCTGCTTACCTACATGATGTCATGGTGTACAATCCAGAATGGAAAAGCCACCTTGAACACCAACTAGCAGTTATACAATCTATCAAAAAGGCAGGTCTGCCCATTAATTCTACCAAAATGTGCATTGGGCATGCAGGAAATAAGATATTTTTTTTATTTTTTTTAATTTTGGAACTGGAGACATAGAGCCAAAGACTTCTAAGATAGAAGCGATAGCTAACAGTCATGTCCCTAAAACAAAGAAACATGTCAGGTAATTTTTAGGGCTGGCTGGTTACTACTGGAGATTTGTTCCCAACTTTGCCCTGTTAGCTACTTCCCTCACTGAACCATGAAGAAACAGTGCCTGAATAATGTGAAATGGACCCCAGAGTGTGATGAGGCTTTTCGGGTCATTAAGGCTACAATATGTTCTGTGCCTGTTTTATGAAGTCCAGGCTTTGAGAGACAATTTTTGTTACAGACAGATGCATCAGAGGTAGGCCTAGATGCAGGTTTGAGTCAGAATATAGATGGGAAGGAATATCCCATTCTATATATCTGTAGGAAACTGCATGACAGAGAGAAAAGATACTCCACCATTGAAAGGGAATACCTTGCAGCAAAGTGGGGCATTGATTCCCTTAGGTTTAATTTGTTAGAAACTGATTTTGTACTTCTAACTAATCATTGTCCTCTCTGTTGGCTTGATAAAATGAAGGATACAAATTCCGGAATCACAAGGTGGAACCTGGCACTACAGCCATTTAAATTCAAAGTGATACACAAATTTGGAAACAAAAATGTCAATGCTGAATTTCTGTCAAGATGTGGATTAGGAATTGAGAATTCTGAAAGTTAAAAAAATATGTGGCATTAAAGTTGACTGTTTGTTGTACTGGTTGTTATGGATAATGAGATACTGCATATGCACAGAACTGCAAAGGTTATAAGGTAATGTTAAAAGAGAATTAAAAACATGTTTTGGAAATTTGCTTTTTTTACAGCTGCTGTAGGCAGAGAATGCAGACATTTTATAAGTACAAAAGGAGTGATGTCATGTTTTCTGTCTGAGGAACTGACTAAAGGTGTAAATAGCCTCCTCCACCTTATCCTTCTCCAAGAAATGTTTTCCACCCTCAAATAAATACACTTTCATGTTAGTCAATGGTTACAGGGTACTATTTTCTTTCTTAAATGGGTGGTACAAGAACTGGAACCTGAGTAGTGGGAGGCAACATTAGTTTTTTGAGGCAGTAAGATCTGCCCCCACCTCCACCCGAGAAGCTCCTAAAGATTCACCCCACCTTTTTTTTGATTCATGTGGGAGGGGCATGAGGTGGCTGTATCATGCAGGAAAAAGACATACTAGTTTGGGACCTGTAAGAAGCAATAGAACAAGTCTCTGGAGTGATCGAGTTGTGGAGCCCCTGCATTTTATTAAGGACTAGGAGAACAGAAGATACTTAATGCCTTCAAACTGACTTAAAAACCCTTGGAACAAATGATTATCAGAGCCACCTGGGGCCTCAGAAGGAAAGAGTAATTAAGGAATGAAACTACAGCTCCCAAGGAAAACTATAGACACAGCGTTCTAATTTGAGTTGAAAGAGCCACAGGTTTTTCTTAAACATTTATATACTAAAAACATAATGTTCAGTTTTGGGATTAACAATATCTGTTGACCATATTCAATATCTATCTATAGTTTATATATAATTTGTCTTTTTAGTAGTTTCACAACTTTGAAAGCATAGGTGTTAATAATGCATTTAGAAATACATTTTTTAATTGTCTTTACAGTTAAACATGCAGTTTCATGTGAGGGCACATTTTTGGGGGGTGGGGGTCCAAATTATTTTAATCATTGGCACAGTACTTGGTAAACATACCCCTTTGATGATAAAGTGTATTTTTTCTTCTAAGTTTGAGAAGTATGTATTAGAAATCTATGAAAAAGAAAACAATTTAGTGATTTTACAAGCTATTCTGATTAGAGCTGACATTAAAAAAAAATCTCAACTGTATTTTTTATTTTATTTTATCAGGGACACTAGAAACAGGATGTTAACATTCCTTGTGGTTTTATACTCCTTGGAACCTGCGATCCAGGTTTTTTTATTGTATCTTGTCCCAAGGCAATCTTCTGAGAGTGCAGTTTGCTATATTGCTTTATAGCTTCCTTGTGGAGGCCAGTGTCTTTTTACATTGTCTTTTCTTTCATATTAATCACAGACATCATGGCAGCCAAAGGAGCCACACTTTGAGTCTTAGGGTATGTACAGCATAATTAATATGTTTTCATATGCATAATCTTTCTATTCATGTTATTGCTAGACATACTGTAGCTAGCTTGGCTTGAGGAAGGGTTAACATCGTCAGGACCACTTAGCAATTGAGATGCATATGCAGCAAATAAGTTCAGATGCGCTAACTTACCCTACAACTGTTAATTGTCAGTCTGCTTTTTCTTCTTGAAATGGTTACTTTTGCATTTATGTTCATTTTAAGATATTTAATATTCTGATCATGAGGTTATGTCATGGACAAAGCTGATCTCCAGCCTTAACCCCCCCCCATGCACCAACTTGCATAGGAAGTAGTGCTTGTAGATATATCTAATCATTTTTCCGCTGTGTTCTGGTATGTAGTTTTTCCCTTTTAGTAGTTTTAAAACTTTGAAAGCATTGGTGTTAGTAATGCACTTAGAAATACATTTTTTAATTGTCTTTACAGTTAAACATGCAGTTTCATATGAGGACACATATATGGGGAGGGTTCAAATTATTTTAATCATGGGCACAATACTTGGTAAACACAACCCTTTGATGATAAAGTGTATTTTTGTCTTTTAAGTATGAAAAGAATGTATTAGACAACACTGAATAAGAAAACAATTGGTGATTTTAAAAGCTATTCTGATCAGAGCTGACATTAAAAAAATCTCAACTGTATCTTTTATTTTATTTTATCAGGGACACTAATAACAGGATGTAAACATTCCTTGTGGTTTTATACTCCCTGGAACCTGCTATTCAGGTTTTTTTATTGCATCTTGTCCCAGACAATCTTCCCAGAGTGCAGTTTGCTCTATTGTTTAATAGCTTCCTTGTGGAGGCCAGTGTCTTGTTATATTGTCTTTTGTTTCATATAAATCACAGATATCATGGCAGCCAAAGGGGACACCTTTTGAGTCTAAGGGTATGTACAGCATAATAAATACATTTTAATTTGCATAATTGTTCCATTCATGTTATTGCTAGACATACTGTAGCTAGCTTGGCTTGAGGAATGGCTAACATGGTCAGGACCCCTTAGCAATTGAGATGCATATGCAGTAAATAAGTCCAGATGCTCTACCTTACACTACAAGTGTTCATTGTCAGTCTGCATTTTCCTCTTGAAATGTTTACTTCTTAATTGATGTTTATATTAAGACATTTAATATTCTGACCATGTGGTTATGTCATGGACCATGACTGATCTTCAGCCTTAACCCCCTCACCAGTGCCCCAACTTGCACAGAAGATAGTGCTTGTAGACAAATCTATCCATTTTCCCACTGTGTTCTGGAGTGTTCTGGTGTGTAGTTTGTCTTTTTAGTAGTTTAAAAACTTTGAAAGCATTGGTGTTTGTAATGCATTTAGAAATACATTTTTTATTGTCTTTACAGTTAAACATTGAGTTTCATGTGAGAGGCACATTTTTGGGGTAGGGGTTTCAAATTATTTTAATCATGAAGCATTGGTGTTAGTAATATATTTAGAAATACATGTTTTAATTGTCTTTGCAGTTCAATATTCAGTTTCATGTAAGGGCACATTTTTGGGGGGAGTGGATTCAAATTATCTTAATCAATTTATTTATTTTTATTTATTTAGTTTTTGTTTACCGGGTAAGTACACTAGACAAGTTTATGCCTATTTTCAGGAAAGACCCGGGAGAGTACAATAGGGTATAACAGGTACATCAATACAGCAATAGGGTATGACGAGTACATTCAATACAACAGCAGGAGAGAAAGACAGTTTTTACAGTTTTACTTTTGAGTAAGCACTGTATGTCTGTTGTTACTTTTGCGTTTATGTTTATTTTAAGATATCTAATATTCTGACCATGTAGTTATGTCATGGACCATAATTGATCTCCAGAATTAACCCCCGCCCCGTGCCACAACTTGCATAGAAGATAGTGTTTGTTGACAAATCTAATCATTTTTCTGCTGTGTTCTGGTGTGTTTTTTCTCTTTTTAGTAGTTTCTAAACTAGGAAAGCATTGGTGTTAGTAAATGCATTACTGACACCAATGCTTCATAATTAAAATAATTTGAACCCCTACATGTCTACATACTGTAGCACCAAGGGCACAGTACTTGGTAAACTCAGCCATTTCATGATAAAGAGTATTTTTTATTCTAAGTTTGAGAAGTATGTATTAGAAAACATTGAACAAGAAAACAATTGGTGATTTTAAAAGCTATTCTGATCAGAGCTGACATTAAAAAAAAAATCTCAACTGTATTTTTTATTTTTATCATGGACACTACAAACTGGATGATAATATTCCTTGTGGTTTTATACTCCCTGGAACCTGATATTCAGGTTTTTATATTGCATCTTGTCCCAGGCAATCTTCCCAGAGTGCAGTTTGCTCTATTGTTTAAGTAGCTTCCTTGTTGAGGCCAGTGTCTTGTTAAATTGTCTTTTGTTTCATATTAATCTCAGAAATCATAGCAGCCAAAGAAGACACACGTTGAGTCTTAGGATATGTATGGCATAATTAATACATTTTCATATCCCTAATCTTTCCATTCATGGTATTGCTAGACATACTGTAGCTAGCTTGGCTTGAGGAAGGGTTAACATGGTCAGGACCCCTTAGCAATTGAGTTGCATATGTAGCAAATAAGTCCAGATGCATTAACTTACGCTACAACTGTTAATTGTCACAGTCTGCATTTTCTTCTTGAAATTGTTACTTTTGCGTTTATGTTTATTTTAAGATATCTAATATTCTGACGATGTAGTTATGTCATGGACCATAACTGATCTCCAGAATTAACCCCCACCCCGTGCCACAACTTGCATAGAAGATAGTGTTTGTTGACAAATCTAATCATTTTTCTGCTTTGTTCTGGTGTGTAGTTTCTCTTTTTAGTAGTTTCTAAACTAGGAAAGCATTGGTGTTAGTAATGCATTTAGAAATACATTTTTTAATTGTCTTTAAAGTTACACATGCAGTTTCATGTGAGGGCACATTTTTTTTGGGGAAGGGGTTCAAATTATTTTAATTATGAAGCATTGGTGTCAGTAATGCATTTAGAAATAAATGTTTTAATTGTCTTTACAGTTAAACATGCAGTTTCATATGAGGGCACATTTTTTGGGGAGGGGATTCAAATTATTTTAATCATGGTAACAATACTTGGCAAACACAGCCCTTTGATGATAAAGTGCATTTTGTCTTCTAAGTTTGTGAAGTATGTATAAGAAATCATTGAACAAGGAAACAATTGGAGATTTTAAAAGCTATTCTGATCAGAGCTGACATTAAAAAAAATCTCAATGGTATTTTTTATTTTATTTTATCAGGGACACTAGAAACAGGATGCTAACATTCCGTGTAGTTTTATACTCCCTGAAACCTGCTATTCAGGTTTTTTAATTGCATCTTGTCCCAGGCAATCTTCCCAGAGTGCAGTTTACTCTATTGTTTAATAGCTTTCTTGTGGAGGCCAGTGTCTTGTTACATTGTCTTTTGTTTCAAATTAACCACATACATCATGACAGCCAAAGAAGACACATTTTGAGTCTTCGGGTATGTATAGCATAATTAATACATTTTCTTATGCATAATCTTTCCATTCATGTTATTGCTAGACATACTGTAGCTACCTTGGCTTGAGGATGGGTTAACATGGTCAAGACCCCTTAGCAATTGAGATGCCTATGCAGCAAATAAGTCCAGATCTGCTAACTTACCCTACAACTGTTAATTGTCACAGTCTGCATTTTCTTCTTGAAATGGTTACTTTTGCATTTATGTTTATTTTAAGATATTTAATATTCTGACCATGTGGTTATGTCATGGACCATAACTGATCTCCAGAATTAACCGCCCCATGCCACAACTTGCATAGAAGATAGTGTTTGTTGACAATTCTAATCATTTTTCTGCTGTGTTCTGGTGTGTTCTGGTGTGTAGTTTGTCTTTTTAGTAGTTTCTAAACTTTGAAATCATTGGTGTTAGTAATGCATTTAGAAATACATTTTTAAATTGTCTTTAAAGTTACACATGCAGTTTCATGTGAGGGCACATTTTTTGGGAAAGGGGTTCAAATTATTTTAATCATGAAGCATTGGTGTTAGTAATGCATTTAGAAATACATTTTTTAATTGTTTTTACAGTTTAACATGCAGTTTCATATGAGGGCACATTTTTGGGGGAAGGGATTCAAATTATTTTAATCATGGTAACAATACTTGGCAAACACAGTCCTTTGATGATAAAGTACATTTTGTCTTCTAAGTTTGTAAAGTGTGTATAAGAAATCATTGAACAATGAAACAACTGGAGATTTTAAAAGCTATTCTGATCAGAGCTGACATTAAAAAAAATCTCAACGGTATTTTTTATTTTATTTTATCAGGGACACTAGCAACAGGATGTTAACATTCCTTGTAGTGTTATACTCCCTGGAACCTGCTATTCAGAATTTTTTATTGCCTATTGTCCCAGGCAATCTTCCCAGAGTGCAGTTTGCTCTATTGTTTAATAGCTTCCTTGTGGAGGCCAGTGTCTTGTTACATTGGCTTTTGTTTCAAATTAACCACAGACATAATGGCAGCCAAAGAAGACACATTTTGAATCTTAGGGTATCTACAGCATAATTAATACATTTTCATATGCATAATCTTTCCATTCATGTTATTGCTAGACATACTGTAGCTAGCTTGACTTGAGGAAGAATTAACATTGGCAGGACCCCTTAGCAATTGAGATGCATATGCAGCAAATAATTCCTGATGTGCTAACTTACCCTTCATGTGTTCATTCTCAGTCTGCATTTTCTTCTTGAAAGGGTTACTTTTGCATTTGTGTTTATTTTAAGATATTTAATATTCTAACCATGTTGTTATGTCATGGACCATAACTGATCTCCAGCCTTAACCCGCATAGGCCCCAACTTGCACAGAAGATAGTGCTTGTAGACACATCTAATCATTTTTGTCACTGTGTTCTGGTGTGTAGTTTGTCTTTTTAGTAGTTTCAAAACTTTAAAAGCATTGGTGTTAGTAATGCATTTAGAAATACATTTTTTTATTGTTTTTACAGTAAAACATGTAGTTTCATGTTAGGGCACATTTTTGGGGAGGTTTTCAAATTATTTTAAACATGAAGAATTGGTATTAGTAATGCATTTAGAAATATATGTTAAATTGTCTTTACAGTTAAACATGCAGTTTCATGTGAGGGCACATTTTTGGGGGAGGGGGTTCAAATTATTTTGATCATGGGCACAGTACTTGGAAAATACACCCCTTTGATGATAAAGTGCATTTTTTTCTTTTAAATATGAAAAGAATGTATTAGAAAACATTGAACAAGAAACGATTGATGATTTTAAAAGCTATTCTGATCAGAGCTGACATTAAAAAAAATCTCAATTGTATTTTTTTTATTTTATCATTGACAATAGAATCAGGATATAAACATTCCTTGTGGTTTTATACTCCCTGGAACCTGCTATTCAGGTTTATTTGTTGCATCTTGTCCCAAGCAATCTTCCCAGAGTGCAGTTTGCTCTATTGTTTAATAGCTTCCTTGTGGAGGCCAGCGTCTTGTTACGTTGTCTTTTGTTTTAAATTAACCACAGACATCATGGCAGCCAAAGGAAACACATTTTGAGTCTTAGGGTATGTATGGCATAATTAATACATTTTCATATGCATAATCTTTCCATTCATGTTATTGCTAGACATACTGTAGCTACCTTGGCTTGAGGAAGGGTTAACATGGTAAGGACCCCTTAGCAATTGAGATGCCTATGCAGCAAATAAGTCCAGATGCACTAACTTATCCTACAACTGTTAATTGTCACAGTCTACATTTTCTTCTTGAAATGGTTACTTTTGCATTTATGTTTATTTTAAGATATCTAATATTCTGACCATGTGGTTATGTCATGAACCATAACTGATCTCCAGAATTAACCCCCCTGTGCCACAACTTGCATAGAAAATAGTGTTTGTTAACAAATATAATCATTTTTCTGCTGTGTTCTGGTGTGTAGTTTTTCTTTTTAGTAGTTTCTAAACTTTGAAATCATTGGTGTTAGTAACGCATTTAGAAATACATTTTTACTTGTCTTTAAAGTTACAAATGCAGTTTCATGTGAGGGCACATTTTTGTGGGAAGGAGATTCAATTCGTTTTAAACATGGTCTCAATACTTGGTAAACATAGACCTTTGATGATAAATTGCATTTTGTCTTCTAAGTTTGTGAAGCATGTATAAGAAATCACTGAACAAGGAAACAGCTGGAGATTTTAAAAGCTATACTGATCAGAGCTGACATAAAAAAAAATCTCAATGGTATTTTTTATTTTATTTTATCAGGGACACTAGCAACAGGATGTTAACATTATTTGTAGTTTTATACTCACTGGAACCTGCTATTCAGGGTTTTTTTATTGCATCTTGTCCAAAGCAATCTTCACAGAGTGCAGCTTGCACTATTGTTTAATAGCTTCCTTGTAGAGGCCAGTGTCTTGTTACATTGTCTTTTGTTTCAAATTAACCACAGTTATCATGGCAGCCAAAGAAGACACATTTTGAATATTATTGTATGTACAGCATAATTAATACATTTTCATATGCATGATTTTTCCATTCATGTTATTGCTAGACTTACTGTAGCTAGCTTGGCTTGAGGAAGGGTTAGCCTGGCCAGGACCCCTTAGCAATTGAGATGCATATGCAGCAAATAATTCCTGGTGTGCTAACTTACCCTACATGTGTTCATTGTCAGTCTGCATTTTCTTCTTGAAATGGTTACTTTTGCATTTGTTTATTTTAAGATATTTAATATTCTAACCGTGTGGTTATGTCATGGACCATAACTGATCTCCAGCCTTAACCCCCAGTGGCCCCAACTTGCACAGAAGATAGTGCTTGTAGAAATCTAATCATTCTTTCACTGTGCTCTGGTGTGTTTTGGTGTGTAGTTTGTCTTTTTAGTAGTTTCAAAACTTTGAAAGCATTGGTGTTAGTAATGCATTTAGAAATACATTTTTTAATTGTCTTTACAGTTAAACATGCAGTTTCATGTGAGGGCACATTTATGGGGGAGGAGGTTCAAATTATTTTAATCATGGGGACAACACTTGGTTAACAAAACCTTTTGATGATAAAGTGTATTTTTTTCTTTTCAGTATGAAAATAATGTATTAGAAAACATTGAACAAGAAAACATTGGTGATTTTAAAAGCTATTCTGATCAGAGCTGACATTAAAAAAAATCTGAATTGTATTTTTATTTTATTTCATCACAGACACTAGAAACATTCCTTGTGGTTTTATACTCCCTGGAACCTGCTATTCAGGTTTTTGCATTGCATCTTGTTCCAAGATATCTTCCCAAGTGCAGTTTGCTCTATTGTTTAATAGATTCCTTGTGGAGGCCAGTGTCTTGTTACATTGTCTTTTGTTTCAAATTAACTACAGACATCATGGCAGCCAAAGGAAACACTCTTTGAGTGTTAGGGTATGTACAGCATAATTAATACATTTTCATATGCATAATCTTTCTATTCATGTTATTGCTAGACGTACTGTAGCTAGCTTGGCTTGAGGAAGGGTTAACATAGTCAGGACCCCTTAGCAATTGAGATGCCTATGCAGCAAATAAGTCCAGAGGTGCTAACTTACCCTACAACTGTTAATTGTCGCAGTCTGCTTTTTCCTCTTGAAATGTTTACTTTTAAATTGATGTTTATATTAAGATATATAATATTCTGACCAATGTGGTTATGTCATGCACTATGACTGATCTTCCCCCCAACCCCCTCAACAGTTCCCCAACTTGCATGAAAGGTAGTGCTTGTAGACACACCTAATATTTTTTCTGTTGTGTTCTGGTGTGCAGTTTGTCTTTTTAGTAGTTTCAAAACTTTGAAAGCATTGGTGTTAGTAATGCATTTAGAAATATTTGTTTTATTGTCTTTACAGTTAAACATGCAGTTTCATGTGAGGGCACATTTTTGGGGGAAGGGGTTCAAATTATTTGAATCATGAAGCATTGGTGTTAATAATGCATTTAGAAATACATTTTTTAATTGTCTTTACAGTTAAACATGCAGTTTCATATGAGGACACATTTTTGGGGAGGGGATTCAAATTATTTTAATCTTGGTCACAGTACTTGGTAAACACATCCTTTGAAGATAAAGTGTATTTTTCCTTCTAAGTTTGAGAAGTACCTATGAGAAATAACTGAACAAGGAGACAATTGGAGATTTTAAAAGCTATTCTGATCAGAGCTGACATTAAAAAAAATCTCAACGGTATTTTTTATTTAATTTTATCAGGGACACTTGAAGCAGGATGTTAACATTCCTCATTGTTTTATACTCCCTGGAACCTGCTATTCAGGTTTTTTTTATTATATCTAGTCCCAGGCAATCTTCCCAGAGTGCAGTTTGCTCTATTGTTTAATAGTTTCCCTGTGGAGGCCAGTGACTTGTTACATTGTCTTTTGTTTCATATTAATCACAGACATCATGGCAGCCAAAGGAGACACCTTTTGAATCTAAGGGTATGTACAGCATAATTGATACATTTTCATATGCATAATCTTTCCATTCATGTTATTGCTAGACATACTGTAGCTAGCTTGGCTTGAGGAATGGCTAACATGGTCAGGACCCCTTAGCAATTGAGACGCATATGCAGTAAATAAGTCCAGATGCTCTAACTTACCCTACAAGTGTTCATTGTCAGTCTGCATTTTCTTCTTGAAATGTTTACTTTTAAATTGATGTTTATAATAAGATATTTACTATTCTGACCATGTGGTTATGTCATGGACCATGACTGATCTTCAGCCTTAACCCCCTCACCAGTGCCCCAACTTGCATAGAAGATAGTGCTTGCAGACAAATCTATTAATTTTCCCACTGTGTTCTGGTGTGTAGTTTGTCTTTTTAGTAGTTTCAAAACTTTGAAAGCATTGGTGTTAGTCATGCCTTTAGAAGTACATTTTTTATTGTCTTTACAGTTAAACATGCAGTTTCATGTGAGAGGCACATTTTTGGGGGGAAGGGTTTCAAAGTACTTTAATCATGAAGCATTAGTGTTAGTAATGTATTTAGAAATACATTTTTTAATTGTCTTTACTGTTCAATATTCAGTTTCATGTGAGGGAACATTTTTTTGGGGGGAGTGGATTTAAATTATTTTAATCATGGGCACAGTACTTGGTAAACTCAGCCATTTCATGATAAAGAGTATTTTTTATTCTAAGTTTGAGAAGTATGTATTAGAAAACATTGAACAAGAAAACAATTGGTGATTTTAAAAGCTATTCTGATCAGAGCTGACATTAAAAAAAATCTCAACTGTATTTTTTATTTTTATCAGGGACACTAGAAACAGGATGATAACATTCCTTGTGGTTTTATACTCCCTGAAACCTGGTATTCAGGTTTTTTTCACTGCATCTTGTCCCAATCAATCTTTCCAGAGTGCAGCTTGCTCTATTGTTTAAGTAGCTTCCTTGTTGAAGCCAGTGTATTGTTACATTGTCTTTTGTTTCAAATTAACCACATACATCATGGCAGGCAAAGGAGACACACTTTGAGTCTTAGGGTATGTATGGCATAATTAGTACATTTTCATATGCCTAATATTTCCATTCATAGTATTGCTAGACATACTGTAGCTAGCTTGGCTTGAGGAAGGATTAACATGGTCAGGACCCCTTAGCAATTGAGATGCATATGTAGCAAATAAGTCCAGATGCATTAACTTACCCTACAACTGTTAATTGTCACAGTCTGCATTTTATTCTTGAAATGGTTACTTTTGCATTTAAGTTTATTTTAAGATATCTAATATTCTGACCATGTGGTTATGTCATTCACCATAACTGATCTCCAGTTAACCCCCCTCTGCCACAGCTTGCATAGAAGATAGTGCTTCTAGACAAATCTAATCATTTTTCCACTGTGTTTTGGTGTGTTCTGGTGTGTAGTTTGTCTTTTTAGTAGTTTCTAAATTTTGAAAGCATTGGTGTTAATAATACATTTAGAAATACATTTTTTAATTGTCTTTAAAGTTACACATGCAGTTTCATGTGAGGACACATTTTTTTGCAGAAGGGGTTCAAATTATTTTAATCATGAAGCGTTAGTGTTAGTAATGAATTTAGAAATACATTTTTTAATTGTCTTTACAGTTGAACATGCAGTTTCATATGAGGACACATTTTTGGGGAGGAGATTCAAATTATTTCAATCATGGTCACAATACTTGGTAAACACATCCTTTGATGATAAAGTGTATTTTTTTTCTTCTAAGTTTGAGAAGTATGTATGAGAAATCATAGAACAAGGAGACAATTGGAGATTTTAAAAGCTATTCTGATCAGTTCTGACATTAAAAAAAATCTCAACTGTATTTTTTTTTTAATTTTATCAGGGACACTAGAACCAGGATGTTAACATTCCTTGTAGTTTTATACTCCCTGGAACCTGCTATTCAGGTTTTTTTTAATTACATCTTGTCCCAGGCAATCTTCCAAGAGAGCAGTTTGCTCTATTGTTTAATAGCTTCCTTGTGAAGGCCAGTGTCTTGTTACATTGTCTTTTGTTTTAAATTAACCACAGACATCATGGCAGCCAAAGAAGACACATTTTCAATCTTAGGGTATGTACAGCATAATTAATACATTTTCATATGCATGATTTTTCCATTCATGTTATTGCTAGACATACTGTAGCTAGCTTGGCTTGAGGAAGGGTTAACATGGGCAGGACCCCTTAGCATTTGAGATGCATATGCAGCAAATAATTCTAGATGTGCTAACTTACCCTACAAGTGTTCATTGTCAGTCTGCATTTTCTTCTTGAAATGGTTACTTTTGCAATTGTGTTCATTTTAAGATATTTAGTATTCTGACCATGTGGTTATGTCATGGACCATAACTGATTTCCAGCATTAACCCCATATGCCCCAACTTGTACAGAAGATAGTGCTTGTAGACAAATCTAATCATTCTTTCACTGTGCTCTGGTGTGTTCTGGTGTGTAGTTTGTCTTTTTAGTAGTTTCAAAACTTTGAAAGCATTGATTTTAGTAATGCATTTAGAAATACATTTTTAATTGTCTTTACAGTTAAACATGCAGTTTCATGTGACGGCACATTTTTGGGGAGGGTTCAAATTATTTTATTCAAGAAGCATTGGTGTTACTAATGCATTTAGAAATACATTTTAAATTGTCTTTACAGTTAAACATGCAATTTCATGTGAGGGCACATTTTTGGGGGATTGGGTTCAAATTATTTTAATCTTGAAGCATTGGTGTTAGTAATGCATTTAGAAATACATTTTTAAATTGCCTTTACAGTTAAACATGCAGTTTCATGTGAGGGCACAATTTTGGGGAGGGGTTCAAATTATTTTAATCATTAAGCATTGGTGTTAGCAATGCATTTAGAAATACATTTTAAATTGTCTTTATGGTTAAACATACTATTTCATGTGACGGCACATTTTTTGGTGAGTGGGTTCAAATTATTTTATTCATGGGCACTGTACTTGGTAAACTAACCCCTTTGATGATGAAGTGTATTTTTTTTAAGTATTAAAGGTATGTATTAGAAAACATTGAACAAGAAAAAAAATGGTGATTTTAAAAGTTATTCTGATCAGAGCTGACATGTGAAAAAATCTCAACTGTATTTTTTATTTTATCAGGGACACTAGCAACAGGATGTTAACATTCTTTATGATTTTATACTCCCTGGAACCTGCTATTCAGGTTCTTTTTATTGCATCTTGTCCCAGGAAATCTTCTCAGAGTGCAGTTTTCTCTATTCTTTAGTAGCTTCCTTGTTGAGGCCTGTGTCTTGTTACATTGTCTTTTGTTTCAAATTAACCATAGACATTATGGTAGCCAGAGGAGACACACTTTGAGTCGTAGGGCATGTACTGCATAATTAATACATTTTCATATGCATAATCTTTCCATTCATGTTATTGCTAGACACACTGTAGCTAGCTTAGCTTCAGGAAGGGTTAGCATGATCAGGACCACTTAGCAATTGAGATGCATACATTGCAAATAAGTCCAGATGCGTTAACTTACCCTACAAATGTTAATTGTCACAGTCTGCATTTTCTTCTTGAAGTGGTTATTTTTTGCATTTATGTTTATTTTAAGATCTCTAATATTCTGACCATATGGTGATGACATGGACCATAACTGATCTCCAGAATTAACCCCCCATGCCCCAACTTGCACAGAAGATGGTGCTTGTAGACAAATCCAATCAATTTTTCACTGTGCTCTGGTGTGTTCTGGTGTGTAGTTTGTCTTTTTAGTAGTCTCAAAACTTTGACTGCATTGGTGTTAGTAATGCATTTAGAAATACATTTTTTAATTGTCTTTACAGTTAAACATGAGGTTTCATGTGAGGGCACATTTTTGGGGAGGGGTTCAAATTATTTTAATCATGAAGAATTGGTATTAGTAATGCATTTAGAAATACATTTTTTAATTGTCTTTACAGTTAAACATGCAGTTTCATATGAGGACACATTTTTGGGGGAGTGGGTTCAAATTATTGTAATCATGTGCACCGTACTTGATAAACAGAGACCTTTGATAATAAAGTGTATTTTTTTCTTTTAAGCATGGAATTTATGTATTAGAAAACATTTAACAAGAAAAACAATTGGTGATTTTAAAAGTTATTCTGATCAGAGCTGACATTAAAAAAATTCTCAGCTATATTTTTTATTTTATCAGGGACACTAGAAACAGGATGTTAAGATTCCTTGTGGGTTTATACTCCCTGGAACCTATTCAAGTTTTTTTTATTGCATCTTGTCCCAGGAAATATTCCCAGAGTGCAGTTTGCTCTAATGTTTAATAGCTTCCTTGTGGAGACCAGTGTCTTTTTACATTGTCTTTTGTTTCAAATTAACCACAGACATTATGGTAGCCAAAGGAGACACACTTTGAGTCTTAGGGTATGTATGGCATAATTAATGCATTTTCATATGCATAATCTTTCCATTCATGTTATTGCTAGACACACTGGGTGGGACATTCAAAGCGGTTGCACATAGCACAAGTGAGATGCGCCAGTGCAACAGCAGACATGTGCCAAAGAGTGATTTTCAGTAGGTTACAATGCGCAGTGCAAATCGCAGTGCGCCAATGCGCAACCCTAATGAATGCAAGCGCAAGTGCAGGGGGCATCACCATGAATAACCTGTACAGTGTGATATTCAACACCAAGCCGATGATGCAAGCATGGAGCAACAGGGACATGCGCATAGCAAAGTTGAGCCTATAAAAGGAAGGAGCAAGCAGGGGATGGAGGCTTGTGCCCAGGAGAAGAGGGTGACAGATGGAGAGAGAGAGTGAGAGAGAGAGAGACAGAGACAGAGAGAGAGGGCCATTGGCCAGGCAGGACAGCAGGCACAGAGGCAGGAGGAGCAATGGGCAGTGGGACAGGGAGTAAGACCCCAACTGTGCCTGTGAGTGGGAGCTGCCTAGAGTGTGTGTGTGGGACCCCAACACAGGAGTGCATCTGGTGCAGGGGGCAGGCAGCAGCACACAGCCAGGGTGGCCCAGGGAATCAACTGTGGGGGGAGGCAGGACAGGGTAGGCCATGTCCAGTGCAATATTTCAGATGCAGGTGGTTATGAGGGGTGTGAGGAGGCAGGAGGCAGAGGAGCACAGCCATGGAAGGGCCCCAGTGGTGGTATGCCCAGAACAGGTGGTACTGTGCCCGCACCACCTTTGAACAGTACAGTGACACTGAGATAGTGGGCCAGTACTGCCTTAACTGGGGGATTCTGAGGAAGGTCTGTGAGCTGTGCAGTGATGAGATGCAGGCACCCATGGGATGGAGCCATGCCCTGTTGGTGGAGTGGAGACCAAGATCATGGCCGTGATGAGCCTGCTCACCACGGGTACCTTTCAGGGACCAACAGGGGACACCACAGGCATAATCCAGTCGGTCGCATCACATCTCCTCACACAGTTCCTCAACGCACTGCTGCCACATGCTGCAAAATACATCCACTTCCCCAGCACACAGGTGTAGCATATCGCAAACATGCTGGAGTTCCACAGGGTTGCATGTATGCCTGGCATGCTAGGGGCCATTGAATGCACCCACGTAGGCATCCACACAGCACCAGGGCCAGAGGGGGTGGCCTACATCAACAGGAAGGGCTACCCCAGTGTCAACTGCTAGATGGTGTGCAATGCCAAGGGGCGCATAATCAATGTCTGTGCAACACACCCTGGTGGAGCACATGATGCCTTCATCTGGCACCAGTCTGCACTGTGCCACAGGTCTGAGAGTGGGGACATCCCCACTGGCCACCTAGTAGGTGAGTATGCAGCCGGAATGGACAGGGTGTGGGGGGGAGATGCCATGCTGGGGGCATAGGAGGGTCAGACTGTGCAGGCAGAGGGGGCAGCCACACAGACCACAGTGCTAGCCCATCATTTCCCCACACAGGTGACAGTGGATACCCACTCAGGCCCTGGCTGCTCACCCTGTACCAGCGCCTATCAACCCCAGCACAGGGGAGATTCAATGAGGTACAAGCCAGCACACAGAACATCATTGAGCATATATTTGGACTGCTGAAATCATGCTTCCGTTGCCTGCACAGGTCTGCCGGTGCCCTACAGTACAGCCCCTCAAAGGCCTGTGGCCTATTCCTGGCCTGCTGTGTGCTACATAACATGGCCACTGACTGTGGGATAGATGTCGAGGTCGAGGAGGGGAACAGCAGTGGGGACGATGTGGACAGTGGGCCATGCGGTGGTGGGCAACCCCCCGGGCAACAGGAACCCCAGCCACACAGAATGGCCTAGCAGCACCAGGACACCACTGTGGAGGAGCACTACGGTGCATGCAGGTAGGTGTACAAGACCACACACATGTCCCAGGGACCAGGGCACAGTCCATAGGTGTAGCCGGCTGGGCACTACAACAGACACGGCTGGAGGGCAGTGTTGATGGACATGGGACAGGACCCCATGGAGACACCCTACATGGCACTGTGGACCCCACCCACATACCCCCACACAACCCCCCACACACAAGCATGGGCACACAGACACCTGCACATGCACACCCCGAAGCCACCAACAGGCGTGTGTCAGAAGCTGAACACCAGTGCACAGTGGCAGCCAGTGCTCTGAAGACATCATCACACATATGCCACAGTTGCCAGCAGATGGGTGGGTGTGCACAAAGTGGGCGTGTTGCATGGTCCAGGGTCATCATGGTCCTGGTAGGCACACACCACACCACTGTGCATACAGGGCAGTGGCAGGCAACGGACAGGGATGGTGGCAGATCATGACCACCACGCAGTGTCATGGTCATCATGGACATGTGGATGGCCTGCTGAGACTGCCCAGCAGACGCAGGCCGTGAGGTGACCTCAGGGGGTGTCACAGTTGGTCCCCCTGGTGTGTCACTGCGGGAACGTGACTGGTCCCTCTCAGGTCTCTGCAGGCCCCCAAACAGGCCTGCTCTAGGCATGCCCAGAATGCCCACAGTGGATCCAAGTGATGACAATGCTGGAATCACATGACGCCGGGACCAAGAGGTGGAGAATGCACTCCACAGTGACTGCTGTGGATGGCCCTGCACCAGGGTGGCCAGTGGTGCCAGGCCGGCCGTGACTGCAGCTGTGATCTGATCCAGGCCTGCAGTCATGTCCTCCTGCATGTGTGTGGCCTCGGCCAGGAGCTGTTCAAAGTCCCGGTCACACCTCCCTGCAGACTGGTACAGCTCAGTGTGGAGTGCACGCACCCCTGCAACGACCTGCATCTGCTGCTCAATGGAAGCCCCGAGCAGCCGGATGTGCTCTGTCAGAAGGTCAGTGCCCTGGTGGGCTTGGGCATTGCACTGACCTGTGGGAGCTGTATGGCCATGCTGCACGGCCCCCCGCACTGATGGGGGCTGCACAGTGGGGCCCCCCTTGGGTCTGTACTGCTTGTGGTTCACTGGCAGCGGGCAATACACCCGGACCCCCCTCGGCACTGTCCTGCCGCTGCTGCTGGCCCACCGCCCACTGTGCATGTGATGGCACCTGGTGGCTGCGGCACCTGGTGGCTGCGCCACCTCCGCCACAAAGTATGGACTGTGCCACAGGTACGTCATCCACCACCTCACCGGACAGTGTGGCTGGAGAGTCGACAAGCACCAGCTGGACACCATCAGGGCTGCCATGTCTAGTGCATGGTAGGGGTGCCTCCCCCTGGTCAGCATCACCACTGTCTAGGATAGCGGTCATGTCATCATTGGACATGGACCCCGGCCCGATCAGTGTCTCAGCATACTCGATGCCTTGGCTGGCATCCCACTGAAACACTGCCTGGGCCTCATCTGCGCCCATGCCACAGGCATCCAGTCAGATAGTGGGGATGGGCTGGCAGTGGTCTGGACCCTGGACTGCAGTGGAGGTGGATGGGTGCTCCTCCAGGTCCATGACAGCCCCCAAGGTGGGCACCACCACCCCTGAAGCTGCATGCAGGTGCTCAGGATCTGTAAGAGAACACATACATGTTAGTGCTGCCACCACACACCCCTGCCCCTTGCACCCCTCCCCAACCCCATGCGCTGCTGTACCTACCATGCAGTGATGGGCTTCCCCCCATCTGGAATCCACTGCCAGGAACACCCTTAATGGCACTGCACCGCATGGTCACTGCCACCAGCTCCTCCTGCAGTGTCAGCTGTGGCACCTCAGGCTGTCCACCACCCATGGTGGCACGTGCGGCCCGGATGGCAGCCACCTTCTCCTTTATCTGCCTCTGGTCCATGCCCACCTTTTTCTTGCACTCCTGTGCTGACCTCTGATGGCTGCCCTGCAGGTTCACAGCCCTGGCCACTCCCTCCCATGCCTCTGCCCTGGCCTGTGGGGTGCCGTTGGAGCCCACTTAGAAGGGACTCCTGGTCCAGGTATGCGTCATAAAGGGCTTTGCACTCTGCCCTTGTGAAATTGGGCCTGTGCCTCCATGCAGGCCCCTGCTCCTCAACCTCCTCATGCTCCGACATGCTTATTCCTGTGGGTGAGGACATGTGGTTAGTGCTGGTTGCCACACATGAGGTGACCCCCCAATTCTCTGTCCTGACATGCCCACTGCCTGGCATCTTACTTGTGAAGGATGCAATACTGGTCTGGTGCCTGTGCAGGCCCTTGGCACCTTTATAGGTCATCACATGCAAATGAGGAAATGCGCAACTGTAATGTAATACAAATGCCTCCGATGCTCCACGGATATGCTGATCAGCTCATCTGCATATGCTTGCTGAATATTGCAGAATTACGCATGGTGCATTGGAGATGCGCATGCTCAAGCCATGACACAACTGTATGACGTGCGCAGTCCACCTGGCACAGCGCATGTGTGTACTGATGTCGTGTACATCGGTAGCACTTCCTACGCACAGTGTGCCATATGCAGTACGGCACTCTGTTGCTATTGGGCATGTGGTGCACATGCGCTGTACGACCAATGGCCCCCGTGCGCCATTGGCACATGGCTCATGGGGCACAGTGGACCCTATAGTGCACCATGCCTTCCGTGCCCTGTCACGCTGCCGCGTATAGTCGCATGCCAACCTTTGACCAGATGTGTGTCCCTTGACCCCATGGTGCCTGCGGCATGTGCCAGTGCTACCTCAGCTGAAATGCGCAGCAATGAGGCATGCACAATTGGGGATTACAGTGCATTGCCAGGCATGCCACACACCCATTGCACATGTGGCTCATGCGCCACCAGCTGCCATTTTGGCTCAGCGGTGCAGATTGCAGCATGCCTCACAGGAGCACAGCAAGGGTGCCCAATTGGAACCAGGTTGAGCTGGTCAACCTGGTGGCACTAGTGGAGCCTCATGTTGGCACCCTATATGGGCTGGTGCCCCTGGACCGGCCATGCACTGAGGTGTGGCAGGGAGTGGCTGAGGGGTTAGAGGAGGCCACTGGGTCCTTGTGTAGTGGGGAGCAGTGCTGCAACAGGTATGGGGACCTGTGGCAGAGGGATCTGGACTGGCTGAGGACACTACAGGCACACATCCAGAGGGGCACCATGCCACGGGCAGGTGAGTGCACATTTCCATGTCTGTGCCTTGTCAGTGTTCTGTGGGGTGCCAGCAGGTGTCATGCCATGCTGCTGGGGGGGCTGTGGCTAGGAATAACTCTGGCCATGGCAGCGCACCATAGGTGTGTTGTGCCATGGCAATGCCACTGTGCAGGGACATGGGGTATACTGTGCTGGAGGGAGGTGGGGTGCATGGGTTGCTGCCCAGTGCTGATGTCTGCCTCTCATTGTCTCCCTACTAGGCCCTGAGGATCAGCGCAGAGCAAGGATGGTGAGAGCTGCTGCTGGATGGCAGCAGGCCAACGGTGGCATACGGGCGAGGGATGCTGGCCAAGCGAGAGTTGCTGGTGGACAGGTGCCAGTTGTGCAGCAACATGCAGGTAGCACTTTGTCAGTGTATGTTGTTGTGTGGGGTTGGGGTGGGCCACAGCCCCTCATGCACATAGCCATTACAGCCATGCATCGCCAGCGTGGTCCATTGCACAATTCCGTGCCTTTTGCACATGTGTGTGGCTGCTGCAGTTGGGCTGTGGGTGCATCTGGGTCCCAGCCAGGCCACTGCCATCCTCCCGCAATGCCCATTTGCCTGGCGGCCATGGATGTGGCATGCTGAGCATGGCTGGTAGTGGTGTGCAGTGCTGTGCATGGCTGTGGATGGTCAGGATGGCGGCTCGTGTGGGCACACACACTGTGAATGGCTGTGTGCCTACTAAAGGGCACATGTCACCACTGTCTGCTGCGCATGGTGGATGGGCTACTGTCATATGGGCGTGCACTCATCCATGTCCCCTCCTTTTTCCTAGGTGTCCATTGAAGTGGATGTCCACACAAGGCTGCTGGAGAGGATCCTGAGGGTCACCACAGCCACTCTTGCAGTGGACTGCATCATAAGGCAGGCCCTGTGCAGGCCACAGAGCCAATGACGGACAAGGCGCTCGTAGGGTGTGAATGTCACATTGGGCCCTTTGGCCTTCATCACCCTCCCTTCCCCTGACCCCCCTTCCCTTCCTCCATTGTACCCTGCCTAGCCATGTCCCCTGTCCCCCCAACCCCTTCCCCAGCCTACCATCTTGATTGTGGCCTCCCTGTTCCCTGCTCCCATCCCTGTTCCTTTGTATATAGTTTCTGTTGTTTGTTACTTTTAATACACTTCTATTTTGTTAGCCATCCATGTCTGTGTCTACTTTGCAGCTGGCATTTGGAGCCATGCTGCAGTGGTGTGCATGGTGGCCATGTGGCACATCTGGGGTCGATTGGGGTTTGTGCCTGGTGGTCTGTGCCCAGTGGCCGGTGTGTGTTCCCTGGGGTGTATGTGTGATCCCTGCTGGGCAGCCTGTGTGCTGTGTGCTGTCAGCATGTGTGTTGTCAGTGATGGTCTCAGTGGCATGTCCTGTGCTGTCCTGTGGGTGTTGCCCGTGGCTGCCTCCCAGTGGTCATTGGTGTCACTCCACCTCCATGCACTGCTGTGGTTCATGTGGTCAGGGCCTGCAGCCATGTGCCTGCCATGCCTCCCTCCTGACATCCCCTACATCCTGGTGGCAGTGTGTCCTGCTCTTGTGGCCTGCTCCACACTGTGCCAGGTGCCCTGTGCCATGTGCCTCTGTCCCTTGCCCATGTTGTGCTCTTGCACTTCCTGCCTTGCTCTGTTGTGCAGCCCAAGTTGCATGATGGTGCCTGCTGCCTTGCTCCCTGGCACAGCCATTGTTATGCCATGGCGCATACCTGCGATATTCAGCCATCTTGTGCTGTCACCTGTCATTGTGCTCAACCTTTGAATATCTCGTTGGATGGGCACTGGCACAGTGTGCATGTGCTGCGCACCTGTTGCACCTGCTTCTGGTACATTTCTGAATATCCCACCCACTGTAGCAAGCTTGGCTTGAGGAACGGTTAACAGGGTCAGGACCACTTAGCAATTGAGATGCATATGTAGCAAATAAGTTCAGATGGGTTAACTTTTTTTTTAGTTGTTTAACCAGGAATAGCACACTAAGCTGAAAGCTTTTTTACAGGAGCAACCTGGGAGCTCAGGGAAGTTAAGACTTGCTCAGGGTCACACAGTATGCAAGTGGAAGCTGTGGGATTCAAACCCAGGTCTGGTCTGCTGGATGTCACCAGATTTGCAGCTCAGAACCTTAAACCACTGTGCTATACTGCCTCCCCCTTACCCAAACTTACCCTACAACTGTTAATTGTCATAGCCTGCATTTTCTTCTTGAAATGGTTACTTTTGCATTTATGTTTATTTTAAGACATCTAAAATTCTGATCATGTGGTTATGTCATGGACCATAACTGATCTCCAGAATTAACCCCCCCCCCGTGCCCCAACTTGCATAGAACATAGTGCCTGTAGACAAATCTAATCATTTTTCTGCTGTGTTCTGGTGTGTAGTTTGTCTTTTTAGTAGTTTCAAAACTTTGAAAGCATTGGTGTTAGTACTGCATTTAGAAATACATTTTCTAATTCTCTTTAAAGTTAAACATGCAGTTTCACACGAGGGCACATTTTTGTGGAGGGGGGTTCATATTATTTTAATCATGGGCACAGTACTTTGTAAGCACAGGCCATTGATGATAAAGTGTATTTTTTCTTTTAAGTTTGAGAAGTATGTAATAGAAAACATTGAACAGGAAAACAATTTGTCATTTTAAAAGCTATTCTGATCATAGCTGACATTAAAAAAAATCTCAACTGTATTTTTTATTTAATTTTATCAGGGACACTAGAAACAGGATGTTAACATTCCTTGTGATTTTATACTCCCTGGAACCTGCTATTCAGTTTTTTTATTGCATCTTGTCCCAGGCAATCTTCCCAGAAAGTAGTTTGCTCTATTGTTTAATAGCTTCCTTGTGGAGGCCAGAGTCATGTTACATTATTTTTTGTTTCAAAGTAACCACAGACATCATGGCAGCCAAAGGAGACACACTTTGAGTCTTTGGGAATGTACATCATAATTAATGCATTTTCATATGCATAATATTTCTATTCATCTTATTGCTAGACATACTGTAGCTAGCTTGGCTTGAGGAAGGGTTAACATGTTCCTGACCCCTTAGCAATTTAGATGTATACACATCAAATAAGTCCAGATGTGCTAACTTACCCTACAACTGTTAATTGGCACAGCCTGCATTTTCCTCTTGAAATGGTTACTTTTGAATTGGTGTTTATTTTAAGATATTTAATATTCTAACCATGTGGTTATGTCATGGACCATGACTGATCATCAGCCTTAACCCCCTCACCCATGCCCCAACTTACATAGAAGATAGTGCTTGTAGACAAATCTAATAATTTTTCCACTGTGTTCTGGTGTGTGGTTTGTCTTTTTAGTAGTTTCAAACCTTTGAAAGCATTGGTGTTAGTAATGCATTAAGAAATACATTTTTTATTGTCTTTACAGTTAAACCTGCAGTTTCATGTGAGAGCACATTTTTTGGGGGGGTTTCAAATTATTTTAATCATGAAGCATTGGTGTTAGTAATGTATTTAGAAATACATTTTTTTAATTGTCTTTACAGTTAAATATTCAGTTTCATGTGAGGGCACATTTTGGGGGAGGAGATTCAAATTATTTTAATCATGGGCACAGTACTTGGTAAACATGGCCCTTTGATGATAAAGTGCATTTTTTCTTCTAAGTTTGAGAAATATGTATTAGAAAACATTGAACAAGAAAACAATTGGTGATTTTAAAAGCTATTCTGATCAGAGCTGACATTTGAAAAACAATTATCAACTGTATTTTTTATTGTATTTCACAGGGACACTAGAAACAGGATGTTAACATTTCTTGTTGTTCTATACTCCCTGGAACCTGCTATTCAGGTTTTTTTTATTGCATCTTGTCCCAGACAATCTTCCCAGAGTACAGTTTGCTCTATTGTTTAATAGCTTCCTTGTGGAGGCCAGTGTCTTGTTACATTGTCTTTTATTTCAAATTAGCCAGACATCATGGCAGCAAAAGGAAACACACTTTGAGTCTTAGGGTATTCACAGCATAATTAATAAGTTATCATATGCATAATCATTTCACTCATGTTATTGCTAGACATACTGTAGCTAGCTTGGCTTGAGGAAGGATTAACATGGTCAGGACCCCTTAGCAATTGAGATGTATATGCAGCAAATAAGTCCAGATGTGCTAACTTACCCTACAACTGTTAATTGCCACAGTCTGTATTTTCTTCTTGAAATGGTTACTTTTGCATTTATATATATTTTAATATATTTAATATTCTGACCATGTGGTTATGTCATGGACCATAACTGACCTCCAGCCTTAACCCCCAACCCCCTGTGCCCCAACTTGCGTGAAAGATAGTGCTTGTAGTCAAATCTAATCATTGTTCCACTGTGTTCTGCTGTGCTCTCAAGTGTAGTTTGTCTTTTTAGTAGTTTCAAAACTTTGAAAGCATTGGTGTTAGTAATGCATTTAGAAATACATTTTAAATTATCTTTACAGTTAAACATGCAGTTTCATGTGAGGGCAAAGTTTTGTGGGGGGGATTCAAATTATTTTAATCAGGGTCACAATACTTGGTAAACATAGACTTTCATGATAAAGTGTATTTTTTCTTCTAAGTTTGAGAAGTATGTATTAGAAATCATTGAACAAGAAGACAATTGGAGATTTTAAAAGCTATTCTGATCAGAGCTGACATTAAAAAAAGAAATCTCAACGTTATTTTTTATTTTATTTTATCAGGGACACTAGATGTAGGATGTTAACATTCCTTGTAGTTTTATACTCCCTGGAACCTGTTAGTCAGGTTTTTTTTATTGCATCTTGTCCCAGGCAATCTTCCCAGAATACAGTTTGCTCTATTGTTTAATAGCTTCCTTGTGGAGGCCAGAGTCTTGTTACATTGTTTTTTGTTTCAAATTAACCACAGACATCATGGCAGCCAAAGGAGACACACTTTGAGTCTTAGGGTATGTTCAGGATAATTAATACATTTTCATATGCATAATCTTTCCATTCATGTTATTGCTAGACATACTGTAGCTAGCTTGGCTTGAGGAAGGGTTAACATGGTCAGGACCCCTTAGCAATTGAGATGCATATGCAGAAAATAATTCTAGATGCACTTACTTACCCTACATGTGCTCTTTGTCAGTCTGCATTTTCTTCTTGAAATGGTTACTTTTGCATTTGTGTTTATTTTAAAATATTTAATATTCTAACCATGAGGTTATGCCATGGACCATAACTGATCTCCAGTCTTAAACCCCCTTCCATGCACCAACTTGCATAGAAGATAGTGCTTGTAGACAAATCTAATCATTTTTCCGCTGTGCTCTGGTGTGTAGTTTGTCTTTTTAGTAGTTTCAAAACTTTGAAAACATTGGTGTTAGTAATGCATTTAGAAATACATTTTAAATTGTCTTTACAGTTAAACATGCAGTTTCATGTGAGGGCACATTTTTTGGATGAGTGGGCTGAAATTATTTTAATCATAGGCACAGTACTTGGCAAGCAGATTCTTTTGATGATAAAGTGTATTTTTTTTTCTTTTAAGTATGAAAGGTATGTATTTTTTCTTCTAAGTTTGAGAAGTACGTAATAGAAAACATTGAACAAGAAAACAACTGGTGATTTTAAAGGCTATTCTGATCAGAGCTGTCATTAAAAATACAATTCTCAACTGTATTTTTTATTTTATTTCATCAGGGACACTAGAAACAGGATGTTAACATTCCTCATTGTTTTATACTCCCTGGAACCTGTTAGTCAGGTTTTTTTTTAATTGCATCTTGTCCCAGGCAATCTTCCCAGAATACAGTTTGCTCTATTGTTTAATAGCTTCCTTGTGGAGGCCAGAGTCTTGTTACATTGTTTTTTGTTTCAAATTAACCACAGACATCATGGCAGCCAAAGGAGACACACTTTGAGTCTTAGGGTATGTTCAGGATAATTAATACATTTTCATATGCATAATCTTTCCATTCATGTTATTGCTAGACATACTGTAGCTAGCTTTGCTTGAGGTAGTGTTAACATGGTCAGGACCCCTTAGCAATTGAAATGCATTCGGAGCAAATAAGTCCAGATGTGCTAACTTACCCTACAACTGTTAATTGTCACAGTCTGCATGTTCTTCTTGAAATGGTTACTTTTGCATTTATATTTATTTTAAGATATTTATTATTCTGACCATGTGGTTATGTCATGGACTATAACTGATCTCCAGCCTTAACCCCCCCCCCCCCCGTGCCCCAATTTGCATAGAAGATAGTGATTGTAGACAAATCTAATCATTTTTCTGCTGTGTTCTCGTGTGTTCTCGTGTGTAGTTTGTCTTTTTAGTAGTTTCAAAATGTTTAAAGCATTGGTGTTAGTAATGCATTTAGAAATACATTTTTATTGTCTTTACAGTTAAACATGTAGTTTCATTTGAGGGCACATTTTGTGGGGAGGTTGTTCAAATTATTTTAATCATGAAGCATTGATGTTAGTAATACATTTAGAAATACATTTTTTAATTGTCTTCACAGTTAAACATGCAGTTTCATTTGAGGACACATTTTTGGGGGTGGCATTTCAAATTATTTTAATCATGGGCACAGTACTTGGTAAACAGAGACTTTTAATGATGAAGTGTATTTTTTTGTTTTAAGTTTGAGAAGCATGTATTAGAAAACACTGAACAAGAAGACAATTGGTGATTTTAAAAGCTTTTCTGATCAGAGCTAACATTTTTAAAAAAATCTCAACTGTATTTTTTATTTAATTTTATCAGGGACACTAGAAACAGGATGTTAACATTCCTTGTGGTGTTATACTCACTGGAACCTGCTATTTACGTCTTTTTTATTGCATCTTGTCCCAGGCAATCTTCCCAGAGTGCAATTTGCTCTATTGTTTAATAGCTTCCTTGTGGAGGCCAGTGTCTTGTTACATTGTCTTTTGTTTCAAGTTAACCACAGACATCATGGCAGCCAAATCTTTCCAGTCATGTTATTGCTAGACATACTGTAGCTAGCTTGGCTTGAGGAAGGGTTAACATGGTAAAGACCCCTTAGCAATTGAGATGCCTATGCAGCAAATAAGTCCAGATGAGCTAACTTACCCTACAACTGTTAATTGTCACAGTCTGCATTTTCTTCTTGAAATAGTTAATTTTGCATTTATGTTTATTTTAAGATATTTAATATTCTGACCATGTGGTTATGTCATGGGCCATAACTCATCTCCAGCCTTAACACCTCATCCCACCATGCCCCAACTTGCATAGAAGATAGTGCTTGTAAAGAAATCTAATCATTTTGCTGCTGTGTTCTGGTGTGTTCTAGTGTGTGTGTGTGTGTGTGTGTGTGTGTGTGTGTGTGTGTGTGTGTCTTTTGTTTCAATTGCTGTGTATTGCATGGAAAACAGTGACTTTAGACAACCTGGGAACACCTGCCTGCTGAATAAGGAAGGGTTGCTGAAACCCAGGGAATGATTACGGGGGGGGGAAGGGTGTGATGGTCATCAAAATGGAAAGGGATTTTTGGGTAATCATATTAGATGACCTAAAGGTGGCTAAACAACGTACCAACACTGTGAGGAGAGCCAGTGGAATGCTGTGGTGCATAGGTAGAGTTATTACCTGCAGAAAGAAGGAGATGGTGATGCCACTGTGTAGATCACTGGTGATTCCTCATTTGGAATATGGTGTCCAGTTCTGGAAACCGCATTTCTGTCATGCAACTTTAAATCACAAATGGGTTAAATGGTTCTATTTTAGATTTCTATCCCTTTCCCCTACTTCTCCCACTGGTTAGCCTTATGGAACACAACCAGAACATATCTTGGCTAGCATGATGAATGCACCTACACAAGCTGCTTCTCAGTCTATGGCACTGTCTTTTTAAAATGCTAACTTCTTGTTAAAAATATGGCAGAATTTGTCCATCCATGTTATTGATAGACATACTGTAGCTGGCTTGGCTTGAGGAAGGGTGAACATGGTCAGGACCCCTTAGCAATTGAGATGCATATGCAGCAAATAAGTCCAGATGTGCTAACTTACCCTATAACTATTAAGTGTCACAGTTTGCATTTTGTTCTTGAAATAGCTACTTTTGCATTTATCTTTATTTTAAAATATTTAATATTCTGACCATGCGGTTATGTCATGGACCATAACTTATCTCCAACCTTAAACCCCACTCATGCTCCAACTTGCATAGAAGATAGTTCTTGTAGACAAATCTAATCATTTTGCTGCTGTGTTCTGGTGTGTGTGAGTGTGTGTGTGTGTGTGTGTGTGTGTGTGTATGTGTTTGTGCATGCTTTGGATTCAATTGCTTGTGTCTTGCATGAAAAACTGTGCTTGTAGAGAATCTAATCATTTTGCAGCTGTGTTCTGCTGTGTGTGTGTGTGTGTGTGTGTGTGTGCGTGTGTGTGTGTGTGTGTGTGTTCCTCTGAGGGTGTTCTTGCAACCTAGGAAAGGTACCTCCCCAGACATAGCAGCAGTACATTGCATAGCAGATATAAAATGTCAATCAGCAGTCATGCAACAGATGTGCTGAGCAGTTACTGAAGCAAGAAATGTACAGCTGTCATTTTTTACATTCTGTTCAAAATGTGTTTTTGCACCTGTGGTGCCAAATGTCACAGTCACTGTGCAAAATCTCCTTTCAGCTAATGAACTGATAGTGTTACTGTTCATGCGGTGGGGTCACAAAAAGTCCATGCTGAAAACTTGGACTGAAAATACCAAGAAATGCCCAGGGCATTAGGGTTTATGACCACAACACTTTGCACTGTAGGGACTGACAGGCATCAGGGGTGTGACTTGGAACTGTCAACAGTAATGCTTATGCCATTCCACCCCCATCCCCACCCTTCAGCCAGTGACAGGTATCGAGGTGTGCCTTTGACTCTTCAGCCCCAAAGTTCACTCCATTCTCTTAAACTGTACCCATTTCAGTGTATTTCCTTATGGAATGGGGTGAGTGTAAAGTGTGAAAACCCCAAGGCACACCTCGAATCTTGTCTGTGGCTGCAGTGTAGAGTGAGGTGAAATGTCATGAGCATTATGGGCAATGACCCAAAGGCACACCCCAATGCCTGTCCATGACTGCTGGGTGGGGGTGGGGTTGGCATCACTTCAGTACTTCACTGCCATTCCTATTCTGTCTGTCTTTCTGTGTGCCTCACTCTCTATCTATGTAATTATCTATCTTTCTATTAATTGCATGCATTGCTATTTTTACCTATTTCTAAAACAAACCTGCATATCACATTAGCCTGCACTCTGAGCACATACTTATGAAACTGTGCATATTTGTACTCCACTTCTGTGTATACCTCATACTTTCCTAATATTCCCATTATCACAAGCATAACTACCCTGCCCTTATCAAATGGGACCCCATCTGAAAGTAAACATCACATTTTCTTTAACAGTCTATCATCATTACACCTGACTTCCTGACATCAACACATTGCTTAACTATAACTTACATCAACTCATGGACAAAAACCCTTTTTCTCTCTTAAAAAATACAAACTGTGTAAATAATCCCAAGGCTGAACATATGCCAGCCATTACTTTTTCATGTACTGCCACCTTCTGTACCATCATGGGGATTTGCATATGTTTCCCTTGATGGTTTACATTATTGGGATATGTGCAATTGTGTTTTCTTTAAAATGTGGCTGTCTGGCCAATATCATCCAGAATAACACATACATCAGTGGCATTTGCTCTGGGGTTCTTTTGTAAGCTTCCTATTCCTTTCATTAAAATGTACACCTCCACATATTTTCTTAATAATGTGTATGTCTTCCTTAGAACAGAAACTAAAATAAATCTTACTACTTACAAATCATTGTGTTGTTTCTCCATACCTCCTTAACAATTCCACACAACTTCACTAACTTCATTATGCAGCTGTCGTGGATCTGACCAGCTCATGTTTAAATAGGTACCCTTTTAAGGAAGGGGATATGTGACAGGGTTGAATAAAACTCTGTTCCATTTATTAATCAGAAAGAGTTAAAAGCAAGGCTTTCTTCTAACCTCTCTTTTTCTGTCTCTTGTCTGTCTGATTGTGCAATCAAATTTTCTTGTGAGACCTAGGAACTGATCATTCTGAATGTCTCACAATTCTCCACCTCCCTCTATCGCCTTGCCTTCACTTGCTGTTTCTTGCTGTTTCTGTCTTTTTTCCCTAATTAGGCTCATCCACTGAAGCCATAAATATATTGACCCTAGTTGGTCAAAATTGTTTTCTCATTAGCATGAAATTTCCTCTAATGGTGGGCTTTTGACTGTTATCCTCACATAATGCAAAGAATGGTAGACCACATTAGAAGCAAGCTCTCAGCAGAGATATTGTAAGACACTAAAATATATGGTACTGAGTGTTAATCATAAATTGAAATGACATTTGTCTAAGAGCTGTATTTATTGCAAGTGTAATATTATTATAAGCTAAGTTTTACACCTGACTATTGATGGAAAATACATAGCTTGTAGTATAGCCAGTGACACAGTTGTGCCACTTGAGTCTGCATGTCATTCCCCACTGATCCATCCCACCTTTAGGGATCAGTGTATATAGCTGCTTAGCAATTGACAATGGCAAACTAAAAAGAGGTTTCCCATATTTACAGGCCTGAGAAAGCTGATAATAGATTGAGCACTGCATAACATAGAAAGCATACAGGGCAGAAATAACCTTGTTTTTAAAATGCTCACAGAGGTACTATTAATTCTTAAAGAACATTTTAACAAAGTTCTCAAGTGGAATTAAACTTACGGAAATGAATGACATTTCAGGATAGTGAAATAATGGAGACATGGCAGAGAGTGTAATTAAGTATATGCATGACTCTATTAAAGGGCTAAAAATATCTTTGGGTTAATAACAAAGAGAACTACAGAACATAGGAGCACAGGTTCAGATCAATTAAATTATGAATTTAGTATATATTTTAAATTAAATATATTTGTGTGACATGAAACAAAAATTGTAATACTAAAGTATTTAAATTGAAATATTTGAAATATAATGTATATGCTGTGGTGATGGTGCTTAGCGTTGTGTGTCTAGGCTATGGGGTGAAAAACATGCAGTTAGTGTATGGTTTGAAACATAGGCACAGCTGGTTCTATATGTGTAATGCAAACCATGATCAAGTAAAAGAAATGTATTATATTATTTACAGCTGACATTTAGAGAAACATAAGAGAATGAGCTAATAGCAGACCATTACTTGTGGGAACTGCATCAGCAAGGTACTGTGCATGGTGTTTGAACCACATAATCAGCTTTGTGTACATAAATGCAGTACTAGAAAAAGCAAGATTAAATGTATAAATTTTTTTACATTTTTGCAGAATACTGAAATAAAATCTCCTAGAAAATGCCCTACATAAAAGGATGAGACATCGAGGTAATGATAAGAAGCAGTAAGTATGCAGATACTGAATCTCCAGAGTGGCTTCACTTATTTGTAAAGCCATAACAAACACATGTAATGAATTGTACGTGTACATATTCAGATCCCTGAGTCTCTTCTCACAGGGATTTTGATGCAGTCCCTGTAACATTTGTGTTGCCTTTCTCTGAACAGCCTGTGGCCTGCCTATGTCTTTCCTGAGATGTGGTCTCCAGAACTGGAGACAGTACTCCAGGTGGGGTCACTCCAGTGATCTATATAGTGGTAACACCACCTCTCACAGTTCTACTGGTGATACGTCTTCCTATGTGCCTCAGCATCTTGCTGACTCTACCTACGGTCCTGTCATATTGCCTCACCATGTTAAGGTCATCTGATATGATTACACCAAAGTCCCTTTCTTGTTACATGAGCAACAATATCTCTTCCCCCATTTTATACTTCACCTCTGGGTTTCTATGCCCTATTTGCATTATTTTGTATTTTTTTGCATTGAAACCCAGCTGCCATACCCTTGACCACTCCTTGACATTTCTCAGATCTCTATGCATTCTCTCCACCCCCTCCAAAGTGTCTACCATATTGCAGAGTTTAGTGCCATCTGCAAAGAGGCATACTTTCCCTTTCAGCTTTTCTGCAATGTCACTTATAAAGATGTTAAAGAGGAACGGTCTCAGTACTGGGCCATAAGGTACACTACCAGTCTCTTTCCCCTCCCCAGAGTAAGTGCCATTTACAACCACCCTCTGTCACCTACCCATCAACCAACTTTGTGCCTAGTTTACCACCTTGAAACCCACCCGATACTGCCCAATTTCCTTATGACTTTCCTATGTGGTGCAGCATCAAAGGTTCTGCTGAAATCTAAGTTGGCCACATCCACTGCACCACCCTGGTCTATTTCTCTGACCATCCAGTCTAAGAAATTGACCAGATTCATCTGACATGATCCCCCCCCCCATCAGGAATCCATGCTGCCTCAGGTCCTGTAACGGGGAGACTCAAGATATTCCACAAGCCTTTCCTTTAAAGGTTTCTTCATTAAAGGAGTAATACAGTCAGAATTTGCAAAAACATGTGTTGTGCAGTGTTTCGATTTGTTAGGGTAGTCCTAGTGTGTGTTTCCCTTTGTTTGCTATTAGGATTTTCTTTCTATATTAGCATGCTAGTTTTACAGTAGTTTTATGAACACTGGGGATCTCCATCTTAGCATGGTTTATCACTCTTCTTGTTCCTACAATTCCTTCTGTCTCACGTGACAGTGATGTACTGTATCTGGGACCATGGATTCAGCAAGCACTGGTTTAGAGTCAATTAACAACAGCAGAACTGTGATATTAAGTAACTTTTCTAACGCAGTGAGCACTAATGGCTACATTTACAATTTAACAAATACTTCAGGGCTAACTGAGTGGGTTATTCTGTAAGAAACTTGCTAGCATCTTTACTAACTATAGCATTTATGATTTGGAGTGATCTTTATGCTTTTTATATGGCTATGTGTAGTTTGATGAAATTAAAAGTTTTCAAAGCAAAACATTTATTCCTCCTGGCTAGACCAGACACAGAGATAGAAAACAAAAATACTGAATTAGAGCTGTTTAGTGGAGGCCAGAACATCAGGTTCTTATCTTTGGTACTTGCTGAATCAGTGGTCCCAGATGTGCCACTGTCACATGGGCCAGAAGGGCTTGTAGGAAAAAGAAGAGCAATAAAATTTGTTAAGGTGGAGATCCCCAGGTGCCATGAAACTGCTATATAACTAGCAGGCTAATCTAGAAAAAAAAACTCTTAATAGTAAACAAAGGGAAAGACACAGCAGGACTACACACACAAATCAAAACACTCTGCACAACATGTGTTTTTGCAAATTTTGACTCTACTGGTCCGTGTGCTATACCTGGTTAAACAACTAAATAAAAAAATAAAAATAAAAAAATAACTCCAAATGCTTACCTTGCACCACTGCAGGAACTCATACACTGTGCCAGGAATGGTTTCTCTTTTGTAGCAAACTACTAGACACAAGAGAGTGACTTACTTGGCAGCTGGTCAAAAGCACCTTTACAGTCAGACCCAGATTCTTTTTATGGCCTGCATTAGGTTCATCCACCTTGGGGCTTCCCAGGCATGCTCTATGTGTGTGCCTAGTCAATGTTCCAGCTACTCTGTGGCGTGGATATACTACAGTAACAGTGATCAGCAGCTGTAGCTGAGATGCTACCAACTGTTTTTTTATATGGTTAGGTTTAAATGTGTACCACTGTGGGTGATGAATTATTCATGGTGAGTGAATACCTTGACATCTCTCTTTTATCTGAGATTCTATGAGCTCCTCTTTCAAGCTTCCTTGGCTAATTTTGCTGTCTGCTGGACACCTTGATGTCATTTGGCCATGTTTTTGTGGACTGCACAGGTAACTGAACATGACGTAGATTTAACACTACTGTGTACCTTTCAATCATTATTCTTACATATGTGTGTTTGAACCCAGCCACGGACCACATTTAGAGTGTATATTCAACAGAATAAGTTTCTTACTCCATTAGTACTACAGTTACAGAGTGCTGCCTTTGGTTCTGTATACCTGCTTCTATATTAGGGTAATGGTTCGAGTGAGACTGCTAAGTGTTGCCATGGGAGGGCAGCAGATGTAGCCAATCTGAAATGGCAAGAAAAGCCGCACTAGGGTAGAGAATGGTGCTCTATGTCAGTGGCTACTATTGGAAAACAAAAGTAGTCGATCTGAACTTCAACAAGGCCTTCGACACAGTGGCACACAGAAAACTGACTAGAAAGCTGATCAGTTTAGAAGTGGGGTCCAAACTGGTAAACTGGGTTTGAAACTGGTTAAAGAATAGGAGACAGAAGTGGTGATTAGTGGCACACACTCTAAGGACTGGAAAGAGACCAGTCACACACCACAGAATTCAGAACAGGGATTAGTCCTCTTCAACATCTTCATAGGATACATTGCAGAAGATCTGGAGAGGAAGATATGCATTTTTGCAGATGATACAAAATTCTGCAATACGGTAGACACTAATAGAGGGGGTGGAGAAAATGTGTAGATATATAGGGAAAATTGAGGGGTGGCCAAAGACATGGAAGTTGGGGTTCAGTGCCAAAAAATGCAAAGTCATAAAACTAGGGTGTAGGAATCCCAGTGCTGATTCTTGGACGTGGGAGTTATCAGCAGTCACTAGATAGGAAAGGGACTTTGGGGTTATTAAATCAGAAGACCTCAGGGTGGCACTGCAGTGTGTGACAAGGCTGTAGACAGGGCTAATGGGATGGTGGGGTGGATAGGGATAGGCATCACCAGCAGGAAGATGATGGTTGTGATGGCACAATATTGCTTTCTGGTGCACCCTCACCTGGAGTACTCTGTCTAGTTTTCAAGACCACACCACAGAAAGGACATAGACAGGGTGGAGGTGGTCAAGAGAAGGGCAACCAAAATGGTGCAGTGTTACAAGGGAAGCTCTTCAAGGAGAGACTAAGAGATCTTAACATCTAGACCCTGGAGGAGAGGAGGAGAGAGAGAGAGAAGGGAGGAGAGGAGGGAGGGAGGAGAGGAGGTGAGGGGTGGAGAGGAGAGGAAGAGGTTACATGGCTGAGATCTACAAGTACTTAACAGGGCTGAAGAGGGTGCAGGTGGGAGACATTTACAAATGAGGATGAGCTCCAGGACCAGGATCATGAGAAGAAGCTTGAAAAGGAGAAATTAATGAAGTATGTGAGGAAATATTTCTTCACTGAGGGTAATAGATGCACTGAACAGGCTGACAGTCAAAGAGGTGGAAGTGAGAACAGTGGAGGTTGTCAAGCACTAATGGGATAAACATAGGGATATATTAGAGCAGAGGCAAGGGGAAGGGAGGGTTGTCAGAGACTAGCTAGAAGTATGTACCCTCGTAGACTAATGGTCTCTTGATATGCCAAATTTCATTTTGATTGGGAATGCACATCTTGAGATATGCAGTCCCAAAATGTGTACATCACCATTTTCTTGTTAAAGTCTTTCTTTCTTTCACATTTTGCACTTTAATAACTTCACAGATTTTCTTTTAAGTTGCATTACATGTGGCATGCACCCTCAAGGAGTAATGGTCTCTTGACATGTCAAGTTTCATTTCGATTGGGTGCACACCTCTGGAGAAATGCAGTCCTAAAATGTGTAGATCACCATTTGTTGTCAAATCTTTTTTTTCACTTTCATGTTGAGCTTAATAGTTTGTGCTTCAATAACTTTGAAAAAAGTCAGGTGATAGGCATGAAATCGACCATGCCTCATCATGAAGCAGACATTTCATGAAGTTGTAAGTTTAATTTCAGCTGCATTTGAGGGCATGGAGATTTAGTGTCCCAAAATGTGTAAATCACCATTTTTTTATTCTATATTATACTGGCACAGTAGTGCCAGTGTACAGTAGTTCGGGTGAAAGGTAACTTCTATGTTAACAAAATATTTGAAAGTTAATAACTTTGGAACCTTTCAACAGATTTGCATGTAAATTGGAATGTGCAATGTTTAGGGGGTAGGTCTCTAGAGGTGCCAAACGTCTTTGGAATCTGTGTAGTGGTTTCTGAGATACAGAGTGTTGTAAAAATAGAACAATCTGTGTTTTTTAACGTTTCTTTGTCCACCTGGAACTCAGAAATGGCTCTAGGTTGTGGTCTGAAATTTTTAGGGTAGAAAGCCTTTGCCTCACAGATGTGAGTTGTGAAGGTTTGGTGAAAAAATATTAATCTGTTCAAAGGTTATTAAACTTTGCAATTTCCCATTATAGCCTACAGGAAAAAAATATATGCTCTGAAAGTGAAAGCAGGTAAACAGCCCCAAAACTGTAATATGAGCTTCTGCTCAGTGTAACTTTCCTGGTGAAACTCTTCAATAAATACATACATGAACAAATAAATAAATAAATAAAACAGTTTGTCACTTCATAGCAAGAAATTGGTCAGGACATTTGGTCTGAAATTTGTAGGGTGGCAAGCCCTTGTCCCACAGATGTGCCCTTTGCTGATTTGATGAAGAAATGGACACTTGATTCATAGTTACAATACTCTGAAGTTCCAAATTTTCCCATAGGATAACATTGTGGCGGTCATGGAGTCTTTCAGTGGCTGTACCTCGAAAACAATTTGAATTGCAGATTTTTCGCTAAGTGCAACTTAGTACATCTATAGGTGCACTAAGCTTGCATGAAGGTCGCCCTGTCATGAATACAACTGCAAAGAAAATTTTCCAGAGTTGCTATGGTTACTGAGATATTGCCACATTTGCAGTACAAGGGTTATTTGGAATGTTTCTAGGCCTGTGCTATGTGTCTGTACTTATGGGTAGGTGGAAGTGCAGGGCCCAGAGGGCCTGTGTTCACAACTATGCATACCATTTATGCTAAACTAGGAGCACAGGATCCTCCTGCACTATGCCTCCATACGTATGGGTGGGTGAGTGCACAGGGCCCAGTTGGCCCATGCTCCCACCTATGGATACCATTTTGCAAAACTGGGAGCACAGGGCCTTCCTCTAATATGTCTCTATGCTTATGTGTAGATGGGAGCTCAAGGCCAAGAGGGCCTGTGCTACCACATACAGTATGGATATGAATAACATTACACTTTCTCAAAAAGAAGGGAGATTTGACAGCTCCTGAAAAGTGATTTTTAAAGTTTTCTGTTTCTTTCCAACTTCACTGCAAAGAAATGGTTCAAACTTTTGGCCTCAAATTTCTAGGGTACAAAGGGTTGTCCCACAGATGTGACTTATGCTGGTTTGGTAAAATAATTGACATCAGTTCCATAATCATACCATTCCAAAATTTAGACATTTCCTGTTGGATATCATTACGGCACTTTGTGCCTTAATAACTTTGCAGCTGTTCTTGCAATTTACATCAAATTTGTAATTTTTATTGGGAGTGCACCTCTGGAGAAATGCAGTCCCTAAATGTGTACATCCCCATTTTTTGTCAAGTTCTTTCTGTGTTTCACTTTGTGCATTAATAACTTCACAGCTGTTCTTGCAATTTATATCAAATATGGTATGTACCCTCAAAGACTAATGGTCTCTTGATATGCCAAGTTTCCTTTTGATTGGGAGTGCATGTCTGGAGATATGAAGTCCCTAAATGTGTACATCCCCATTTTTTGTCAAATTCTTTTTGTGTTTCACTTTGTGCATTAATAACTTTGTAACTATTTTTACACTTTACATGAAATGTGGTATCTACCCTCATAGACTAATGGTCTCTTGATATTTCAAGTTTCATTTTGATTGGGTCTGCACCTCTGAAGAAATGCAGTCCCAAAGTGTGTAGATCACCATTTGTTGTCGAATTCTTTCTTCACTTTTATGTTAAGCTTAATAGTTTGTGCTTCAATAACTTTGAAAAATTTCAGGTGATATGCATGTAATTTGCCATGCCCCATCATGAAACAGACATCTCATGAAGTTGTAAGTTTTGTTTCAGTTGCATGTGGTGGCATGGAGATACAGTGTCCCAAAGTGTGTATATCACCAGTTTTTAACACCTCACTTTCTTACCAAAGAAAGAGAATGTTGGGATGCATAGGAAGGGGCATAACCAGTAGGAGGAGTACAGTGGTGATGCCACTGTATAGATCACTAGTGAGGCCTTATCTGGAATAATATGTCCAATTCTGGAGACCACATTTCAAGAAGGACATAGAATGGAAGCAGTCCAGAGAACAGCAACAAAAATAATATATGTACTGCATCACAAGCCTTATGAGGAAAGACTCGGGGAACTTAACATCTATTTACTGGAAGAGAGGAGGGAAGGGGGATATGATAGAGACTTTCAAATATCTTAGAGGAATAAAGAAGGTACAGGATCGGAGCATATTTCAGAGAAGAAAGTGCACAAGGACAAGGGGACACAACATGAGGCTGGAGAGAGGGAGGCTTGGGAATGCTAGGAAGTATTTTTTCACAGAGAGGGTGGTGGGACCATGGAACAAGCTACCGGCAGAGGTGGTGGAAGTGAAAACAGTATGGGAATTCAAAAGTGCATGAGATAAGCATAAAGGCACCCTTCTGTGCAGCAGAATGGGAGGATGGCAGTTCAGATAAGGATGGGGATTTCCAAACCAAATAGGGGAATGGGCAAACTAGGTTGACCGGTTGGTCCTCATCTGTTATAATATTGTATGTTTCTATGTTTATGTTACCTGCAGGTTATACTGTTTGACCACTAGAGGTCACCAAAATACAACATTTCTCACTTGCTGCTCCCTCACCTCCACACCATTTGGAATTTTGGTCTGAAATTTTCAGGGTAGAAAGAGTTTGCCCCATAGAACAAGCCAGCATAGTTTGGTGAAAAAAATATTACTCAATTCCAAAGTTATTCAATTTAGAAATGTTGGGTTCTGAGCATGCTCAGTTCAGTTTTTTGGATAACTGCACAGTGAAGAAAAGGGATTTGGGCACTTGAAAAGGATTGCAAAAATCCTACTTCATGAACAGCCATTTTGTTTTTCATTTTTGGCACATACAAAACATTATAACTTGCCCCATGGATGGCTTCTGTAGACACTGAAGTATGGATTTTGTTCTGGGAATGTCCTCTACAAACTTATGCCTTCGGTTTAGTTTAGATTTCTTCAAAAACAGTACTTTTAAAGTTTAAAAAGCATTTTTGCCACTCGCTTCCAATCCGTTTTTGCGAGCTGTCAAAATCCTTTTTTGTGAGCCAATCACTTTTCATGAGCTATCAAAATCCCTTTTCCTGTGGAGTGGATCACATGACCCTACCTTGTGAAAAGGGATCAGCTCACAAAATGGGATTTTGACAACTGAAAAAAAGGGATCAACTAGTGAAAAGTGATTTTGACACCTCGCAAAAAAGTATTTTAAAAGGTCACTGCTAAGAAACTGTTTGGAATTTTGGGATGGGAGAAGTTTTTCTGTGAGATACAAAACAAATGTTTTTTCTTTTGTTTTAATGTTATCCTGTAGAGAATTTATATATTTTTAATATGTGTTATTGTATATATATTATTTAAAATAGCTATGTTTGAGTTCTATTTGAATTTTGCCTAAATAAAAAATTCCCCTACTCTTTTTGAGAAATGCCATGGGGTCTTTTACACCCACCTGAACTACCACCAGAATAGGCAGATGGGACCTCAGTTTAACATCTCATCCAAAAGACGGCACCTCAGGAGTGCAGCATCTCCCTTATGCTGCACTGCAGTGTCAGACTTGGGATATTAACCCATGTGTCTGGTGTGAGGATAGAACCCACAGCCTTCTGATCTCCCAGCCTCAGAGGTGAGTGTGCTAACTGCTGAGCCACTGACACTGACAACTGAGTAAGTTGGAGGCAGCAGTGAGAAAGAGAAACTGTTTTGTGAAGCAGTTCCATTTAGAATGTAGGCTGTAGTGAGTGAGTGGTGACATCAGCAGAGTATGTATATCTGTCAGATATTTTAACTCTGCTGATGTCATCTTCAGATATCTCACTCCAGTGGAAATAACAAGAGTTATTGTCACTCTGGGCTCCCACCCCACAGTATATCTATATATATATATATATATATATATATATATACACACACACACACACACACACACACACACACACACACACACACACACGTATACACACACACAATGGGGCGAGTGATAAATGAGTGTGATAAATTCATTTATTTCCACTGGTATGTGATAAATGTAAGATCTTATGTTTACATACACAGTGCAAAGGTCATCAACACCTTCTGCTCTCTTCCTCACCAGTTCCTGGAGCTGGATTCCAGCATTGCATTTCACACAGAAAGGAGCAGAGCAGTAAACAATGCACATTCACACGAAAAGCAACAGAGGACTCAACACTGCACAGAAAAATACAGCAGTTACCATTTTAGCCAAACTCAAATGGCAAAATGTTTTTCAATTCAGGAGAACAGACTTCTAAATTGAAACTACCTACTAAAACTAACAAAAAACACCTACTTAGAAACAGTAAAAAACACAGAAAATAAGTAGACTACATACTGCACAATCACTCACACCCCTATTGTACAAATCAAATACATGATGTGCAGTTGTGTGCTATGGAAAATATTCTAACTCTTGCAGAGAGAGCTCTGGATACTCTCACTCATGCCTTCGGCACTCATGAGCATCCAGATCTCAATCTGCAGGAGTGAGAATATTTTTTCATATCATACCCTGCCCATCATGTATCCTCTATATATATATATATATATATATATATATATATATACATGCACCAATTTAGTATCTGATTGGTTATTTATAGTGCAATATAGGACAATGTTGCACTATAAATAACTAGTCCAATTAAAAGTGCCTGATCACAGAATTTGCTGGTTCTGTGATTCCCATGTAGACATTCTATTTAGAATTTTAACTTATTTTAAAGTCGTAATTTCTCCCATCACTAAACGGTTGAGACCAAAAACTTCTGCCAAGAATCATAAAAGTTCACCAGTCCACCACTGTAAAACATTCCCCTTTTCTATTAAAATACTGAATAAAGACATTCTTTCCACTGTGTTATGTTGTGTATGGAAAGGCAGGGGATATGTATGGGAGGTTGGGGGACATGGACATGTTGTGTACAGTGCTATCAGTCATCAGAAAAGTTTCTTTTTTAGAATGGCACCCTCACCTATCACAAATGGATTCTTTCATTCTTTCTTTTTTTAATAACTCAAGCTGCTTTCTCGGCTATTGTACACATATTCGAATACACGCCATAGAAAACAGCCCAGAGGTAAAAACTCCTGCACTGGCTCTCTCCTTCTGTACTGTATTCAAGGGGAGGTGAGTCAAACAGAGGTTGGGTGAGGAAAAAGCATTCAACTAGGGAGGACAGTCACACTGGTTACCTTGGGCTAGTAGGAGATGTAGGTCTCTCTTGAAGGGGCCAATTTTATCACATTTTCTTTTTTTTTAGTTAGTTAACCAGGTATAGCACACTAAGCTGAAAGCTTTTTTACAGGAGCGACCTGGGAGCACAAGAAGGCTAAGTGACTTGCTCAGGGTCACACAGTATGCAAGTGGAAGCTGTGGGATTCAAACCCAGGTCTGGTCTGCTGGATGTCACCAGATTTGCAGCTCAGAGCCTTAGACCACTGCAGTATACTGCCTATTCATTCAATGATGGAGGCCAGGAGATCATTTAACCATTGAGGCCCCCGGTATGCAAAGGCATGTTGTGCAAATGAGGTGCATTTGAAAGGGAGCTGAAGCACCCCCTTTGCTGTTCTAGTCATTTTAGAGGTGTTAGTGCATTGGAAAATTCCTACAGTAGAGGCTGGGATTAGACCTAGAAGGGCCTTTTTTTTTCAATCAAGTAGGCCAGGTATCTGACCCTTGCATGCAGTGGGAACCAAACTATTTTAGAGTAGAGACTACAGATGTGCATAAGTTGCTTAGCCCCTAAGACCAGCCTGCATGCCTTGTTAAGGAGTATTTTTATTCTTTTCAGAGTGATATCAGTACCAGCACTGTAGATGACAAGCCCGTAGTCAATGGTGGATAGTATAAAACTCCATGTAACAACGCTTAGGGCATTGGGAGTCATAGCCTGCCTGTGATGCTAGAGAATACCAAGCTTGATATTTTCTGTTTTAGCTACATGCTCGATGTGTGCGGTGAAAGATAAGGTGTCATCAAGGTGAATGCCCAGGTATTTGAAGGAGACTACTTTTTCTAGGGTGTCTCCTTTATGACTAAGGATGGTAAGTGGGACAGATTTTTTCTTAGTGCTAGGCATGGTGAAATGCATCAGCTTTGTCTTTTTATAGTTTAGGAAGACTCTATTTAGGAAAAACTAAGCCTTGAGGTGTTTGAAGCTGTCCTGCAGGTCCACTGTTATCCTGGACAGATGATTACCTGGAACAAAGATTATGGCATCATCTGCATACAACAGCACTTTACCTGGGCAGGTGGAGGGTAGAGAGTTGATGAATAGACTGAAGAGTAGGAGTACTAGAATGGACCCTTGGAGGACCCCCAGGATTACCTCCCTGGGATCGGAGACAACCCCTTTTATTCTCACACACTACGATCTGTGGGATAAATAACTACTGAACCAAGAGACAGTGTCATGGGACAGGCTTAGTGTCAGAAGGTTGTTGAGTAGTATCTGGTGGTTTATGGTATTGAATGCTTTTGTGAGGTCTATGAAGATAGACTCCACAGACTTACCAGTGTCTAGAGCATCATATAAGTGAGTAGTGAAGTCTATGAGGGCTGTTACAGCACTATATTTTTTCAAAACCTGTGTTGTTAGGGGCATAGTAGGTTATATTTATTCAGGTACTCTGCTAGTTGGTCCGAAACAATCTGTTCAAGGGCTTTTGAAAAGGGGGTAATATAGATATAGGATGGTAGTTACCCAGTTTGTTTCTGTCCCCATTTTGAAACACTGGGGTGACAATAGCTGTCTTCCACCTATCCAGGAATACTCCTGTTCTTAGGGATGTGTTGAATAACTTAGTAAGGGGGAGAGCTAGTTTATCCAGGGCTAGTGCAACAAATGTCATATCTATCATGTCACTATCCGTTCTAGTTTTGCCTAGGACCCACCTGACGTATTTAATGGTTTGTGCCCTAGTAATCTATTTGAAATGAAATGGTGTCTGGCCTGAATTTTGAGTTGGGGGCTAATAATGGAGGACTTACTAGAGGGCTGGGGTTTTATGTACTCAGGAGGTAGTACCGAGCTTAGGTCCTAAAAGGCGTTGTTGAAGGCATTTGCTAGGTCCATTGATTCTTGGAGAGAGCCTGAATCTGTGACAATGAGGTCTGATGGTGCCCTGGAGTCCCTCTCTATCAAATAGTTGTTATTCCATAACTGTTTCCCATTACCTTAGCTATTTTCCATCAACTCCTTATAGTAGGTTGCCTTTGCATTCCTCACCAGTCTGGTGCACTTGTTTCTGGCAGCTTTGTAAGCAATAATGTTAGACTGTCTTCCAGGTGCCCTAGCCTTCTGCCATAGGCTGTCTCTTAGGTGCAGTTGCTCAATGAGGGAACTCATGAGCCAAGGGTTGGTAAAGCCTTTGACTTTAGAGGATTTGAAGGGGGCAAATAAATTACAGGCATTGTTGAATATTATTATGAAGTAATTGAGGGCCAGATTAGCATCAGCTATGACATCTGGGGGTCTAGTCAGAGCTTTTTAGGTACTGTTTGAAATGCTCTAACTGTCCATTCCTAAATTATCATTTTTTTGTGAGCTGGGGGCAGTCTTTCGATCCCTTGTTTGTCTATGAACAGACAACAGGCAAGTGTTCACTTAAAGAGTCCAGGAGGATAGAGATGTTAGTTATGTGTTCAGGACAGTTGGCTAGAAGCCAATCAATAAGGATGCTGGCACCAGTGTGGTAATTCATCTGGTTGTTTGGGAGACCAGCTGTCTGAGGTACAGGCTGTTTATTTTGTCTCTGGTGGCCACAGTGTCCTGAGCAAACCAGTTGGTGTTGAAGTCACCTAAAATCACCTGTTCCCAACTCTGCTTAATCTGGTTAAAGTGGTCAAAGGACTGTTTTAAACCAGGTCCTTGCTTTACCTGGGGGTATATAGACTGTAGTGATTACCAGTTTTTTGCATTGTCATCCTATTGTTAGCCTGTTGGATAATATTTGTGCCTCCTTAATGTTATTACTGTTAGGCAACACTTGACCTTTGATCTTACTTCTCAGGTATACCAGGCGCCCACTCCCTCGTTTGGACAGTCTGTCCAGCTGGAAGGTGGTATAGCCATCAAGAGATACTCTTGAATCTGGTATTTTAGTGGAGAGCCAGATTTCAGTGAGTGAGATTACGTTGAGCAGCCCAGGCCTATAGCAGAGTTAGTTTAGGTAGCAGGCTTCCTATATTGATTGAGGCAATTTTGAGATGATCCTTAGTGCTCACCAGACCATATGGGCCAGGATTTGGGTGCACATTCCCCGATAAGAGCAGAAGGATGATGATTAGCCCTTTTAGGTAGTGTTTCCAGTAGGTCCTCAGTCTGCCATTAAGCCATCGCTTTCCAAACTTGTACAGCTTGGCTCTTGTTGTTGGAGGGTGCCTACAGAATAGGGCTGTAGCAGATGCAAGTGTGAGGATTTGTAGCCTGATGGGATGTGGAGAGTGGGGGCACACTGCTGGGCCTAAACAGTTTGCTTCCTTCTCCCCCATTGTGCCAGGTGGTTGTATAAAAGGGCTGAGTGTATTCTGTTGGTTAGGAAGAGGTATTGCCAGTGATGTCCAATTATTTGTCTCATCCAGAGTGGGCAGAAGTATTGCTACCATCATCAAGAGGTACTTGTAGATACCCCGAGTAGTTAGTCTGCTACTTGGGTGCATGTTGTTAGAAAGGGTGTTGGACACTTTAAGAGGGGCAGGAAGGTTGCTTCACTCCTGGCTAGGTGGGGCACTGGGTGAAGAAAGTGTTTTTAAAGAGTGTTGGGGTGGAGTGGGGGGAGGGAGAAAATTCAACAGTACACTGAGGCAGCAGAGAAAGAGTAACTCAGGCTGAAAGGCAGAAAACAAGCAAGCTAGTGCAGACCAATGGCTGTCTCAAGCCCTGGAGAACTAACCAATGGTGGGCTGCAGCTGAGAGTAGTTGGTCAATGATATTCACGGCTTTGGATTCAGGCATACCTTGTGGCTGGAGCTCAGGCAGGGGGATCGCTGTTAGCAGCTGAAGAATTCCCACCACTCCGCAGGTGGCGAGGAGGTGCCCAGTCGGGGGCAAGGGTCTAAAAGGAGGAAAGGAGAGAGGTTATTGCTGTTATAATTGCTGCTTGATTGACCTACAACTTAATCAGTGGAAGGGTCTGTAGGAGACAATAGAGAGATAGTGAGTAGCAGTGGGTATTGGGGATGGTGGGGATAGACAAAGGAGTGAGCCAGTTAGGAGGTGGCAGTGGCATTAAACCACAATTACCACAGTCATTATCAATAATATTTAGTACAACATACTGTAAAACTGGGTAATTTAGCATTAAAAATAGTTTTGCTATATTTGCTGAATGTCATGATTGAATTAAAATAGAACGCCACTAATTTGCCAAAATTGTCCATTTTCAATAGAAGGGAATTAAGCTCTAATTGTTTGGTGCTAAATTAAATTTGCATAAATTTGACCAAGTGGTGTCATGCGCAAAATATAATTAACGTGAAAATAACCTGTTTTACAGTATTTCGTTATCAGCATTTGTTACTATAATTAGTAACCAACACTCATCAACACATTTAAATTATTGTCAACTTCATCAATATCAAAGGCACAATATGAGAATTGTTTTTGCTTTGCCCTGCACCCATGACCTTCCACTTCTTCTGGCTGCTCAACATCACTGTCTGCCCACCAGTCTCACCCTTCACTGCTGCTTCCTGCCACCTGGCTCCCCAGTCTGTCCCCATGTCCTCAGAGGGTCTGGCTCATCCCAGCTGGGGGCCCCAACACTGGAGGAGAGGAGGGGAGTAGAATTCTTGTGGGTCCTCTGAGGTACACAGGGCTGGAGTGGTGGACTCGAGGGACTGTGGGGGGAGGGACTAGGCAGCTGTCATCCAGCAGCCCAGGATGGGTGCTAGTTTCCATTTTCTTGGCCCTTCCCCACACCTCAATGGCATGCACTGTAGTGATGCCCTGGAGGTAGAGCCAGCAGACAAGTGGTCACTTACTTCAGCAAGGCTCCACACATCACTAGCTGTCACTCTCTGAGTGGTGCTCCACAGCACTCTCCCCTGTAGGACAGCATTTGTGCAGACACTCTATCACCCTCCCTGCCAGACTCAACTCCTGACATCCTATGCACAAACATGGGTTTCCAGCATGTCAAGTGGTTACCCCACCGCGCAGTGCCACTGAGTCAGCACAATATGAGATTTTAAGTGTTGATAAAGAAATATGGCTACATTATAATTATCGATATAACATATTTAACAGCATAACCTATTTACAGTAGACAATGATAGTGCATCATTATCATCATTCTGTCATCACATTTTATCTGTTTAGAATTTAATTGTCAAAAATGAAAGGCAATTAATGTTATCAACATTATACGTTGTTATAATTAGTAAGCATCAGCACTCACTACTGCATTTAAATTACTGCCAGCATTGTTACTATCAAGGACAAAACAACATATAAGGTCAATATCAATCACTGTCATAATTTCATTGTCAATGAAAATTAGACACGAAGTAGTAACCCAATGACAATAACAATGTAATTACATTGTCAACTATAAATATGTTGTATTGTTAAAGCTGTGTTATCAATTGTTATAGTTCTGTTTGTTTATTAGCATTTTATATTCCATAGAAATGTCAAAAATAAGGGAATGTTACTAAATATGATAATATCAACATCACTTTAAAAAAAAAACTTCTAACAATAAAACATTTCACTAAATAGTGTTACAATACCTTTTAGTATAGATTTAATTGACATCAATGTTTATGAAATGTGAGTTAGAGTACATATGAAAGTTGTGGTAGTTTGTTAAGAGATTTAAATGAGTTTTTGAATGCTATAGTGGACTCTTAGAATTAAAATGTCACAAGATGCCTTACTATGTTATCAATATTTGCAGAAACTAACATATGTATTGAAAAACAATTTTTATATCAATATTTATAAAGCTATTGCTTTTTATTATTGACCTTAATTCATGTCTTTAAGATTGCATTGTGCCATATGTATTTTCTATATACAGTATATGAGGCAGTATTCATAAAAATGACTTTGATCAGTATTTATCAGTTGTATCATAGTCTTATAGTAATGAAATTACATCATAGACTTATAGTAATGAATTAGTATCAGTGAATATGTTTGTGCAAACCATTTTTTACATGAACGTATTGTTATTTTCCAGCTTGTAGAAAACAGCATAATGGCAAAGGAGGCAACCTCATGCAGAGGGAAATCTATTTGGACAAGGGCCCATGTGAAGATGCACCTTGATGAAATTTAGGAACAAAAAATGGAGTGAGAGCTTTCCAAGTCAGTCAACGTAACAAAGCTCTCCTTAAAGAACTTCAAGCTGCTTTGGCAGCAAAGGATGCCACATTCACCTGAAACAGATAAGATCAAAAGGGAATGTCATGAAATTAAATTTCTTTAAGGAATTCAGGCATTGCATGGGAAAGTACCCACGGCCATAGAAAATTCCATTGTATAATGATATTATAGAAATCATTAAACAAAGCAAACAAAAGTTATTATTACCAGAGGCTGTAGAGGAGTCTTCTACTCTCAGTCAACATCACCGAGCTCACCATTCTCATAGATGATGAGCATCCAGCTGGTGACCCTTAAGGCCTGACACAAAGATGCAGCAAAAAAAATAAAACATGAAACCATACATATACTAACATATAAGTATCGTTGGGTAATACTGATGAGTTACATATCTTTTCTTTTCAAATATGTTTACACACAGTTTTATTTTTTGAGTTATTTTCATTCCTTCCACAATAGTGACACTCGTAGAGTATGCCAGTGAGACTAGCAGAGAAGGTCCCATCCAGCAAAGGAAACAGGATGTCAGACCGCAAAGTAAGATAGTAAAATTAAATAATGTATACAGATCATTCTCTGTGTAGACAATGTTTAGTGATAAGGTAATAACAATGCCTTCTGCATAGAACCATATAGTAAAGTTAACATAAAACTCGAAGGGCAGGATTCACAAAAGAGATGCACCAGGTGCAAGTGAGATGCGCCGGCGTAAATAGGATGTGCCCACCAAAGCCAGGCGATCCACAAAGGGATGCATTATGGGATGTACCAAGTGCAACCCCACTGTGAATCACATGGAAAGTGCATGGCGCAAGTGGAGAAGTGCCAACACATCTGGGATGCATACAACCACCCAGGGGAGCAACACAGTGAATATGGAGCAAACCAGCAAGGCAAGTCAGAGCAACAGGGAACAATGCAGTGGGGCAAAGGGGAGAGGAGCACAAGACCAATGGGACACACCAGAGAGGGCAAGGGCACAACAGTGGTATAAACTGGCTCTGAAAGGAGACAGGACAAACAGAACAGCACCCAGAGTCCCAGACCACAACCTACACAGACCCATGGCAGGCACACAGAACAGGTATCCTGGAGCTGGCTTGGTGCCACACAACAGTGGGCAAAAGCAAGGGGCAAGGTGGCAGCCACTGGACAAGGCCAACACCACAGGTGGCCAAGAGTGTGGCTGTGGGGGAGAATGCACAGGGCAACATCACTGAAAACAGTGGGCAGCACACTGTGCCACCACAGTGCCACACAACCAGGATGGAGCCCCAACCACAGGACAATGCACACAGGGCCCCAGACCAATAGTGCAGGAGTGCAAGGCATGCAGGACATGAGCAGCACACACAGACTGGGGGCAGGGACATGAGCAGCAGGATATGGGCCCACGCACATGCCACAGGCAACAGTAGGGCCACACAGAGGTGGGAGTTGTGGGGGGGGAGGTAGACCAAACAGAGATGGGGCTACACAGGGTCATGGCAGCACAGGGACAGTGAACAGCCCCTGACAGAACACACTTCCAGGATTGTGGAACACTGAATGACCACAGACACCATGTCAGAGACTCAAACCTTTTATAGAAAGAAAAGTATGTACAATAAACAAGGCAACACAAGAAACAGCATTAACTATGTACAGAAAACAACAACAGAGGGATGTGGTGTGAGGGACTATATACAGTAACAGGTGGGAAAAAGGGGGAGGGGCAAGGACAGCAACATAAGTGGGAGGTGGGGGACTCAGCAGGTTATATACAACGCAGTGTAGCAAATGGCAGAGGGCTACATGCATGGCCACGCACCACTGCACCCCAACCTCATGCGATCACGTGCCATTATGAGCTGCAGGATGGCCTCTATGGTGCACTCAAGGCACGCCTGCATCTGTCTGATGAGCCTTAGTGACACATAGATGGCCTTTCAGATCCACCAGTCCAGGTTGCTCTGGTGAGCCATGGCACCTCCACAGCCAGCTGCTGTCTGATGAGCCTGGGGACCTACAGTAAGGACACAGAGAAAACATACTAAGCCCGTTGCAGACACAACCCCCACCGAGCAGTAGCCCAACCCACTAGACAGGTGATGCACACACAAGGTTGCCACCTACCTGCCCCATACGGCCACCATGAGGAGCCCCAGCCACAGCCCCCTGTCGCTGTGCCTCGGCGGCCTCTGTGGCCCACCACCTGGCCTCCAGCCTTGCAAGATACAATGCACAGAGACTGCCATGAGTAGACATGTTGGAGCACAAACCACCTCCAATACCAATGTGGGCACGCAGTGCTGGTGTACACATGCAGTGCAACATCGGTAAATGGCTATGCAGGCAACAGCTACACACTGCAGAACCCCCAAAGTGCCCATCTGTGGAGTTGCACAGCACACAGTGATCCCACCACATGCGTGACACAGTGTACCCATACCACACACATACCACTGCAGAGAGGCACAGACCATGTGGCAGGCAGGGCAGGGCACCACAGGGCAGGTGCAGCCACACACGTGTGCATGCTGTGGAGTGCCCCTGTGAGTATGCTGATGTGATGTGATGTGACCCAACCCCACCCCACGTGCACCTGTGCCTCACCCATATGCAAGATACCTACCTGGCACTGGTAGTGCACCCCTACATGCACACACCCACAGCCACTCCAGCTGTGCCTGGTCCCTTCTGGCTAGGTCACCATACATGTGGCAACACTGTTCCCCAGTGCAGGGAAGCCATGTGTGGTGCACCAGGTGCTGGGCATTGTCAGCCCAGACAGTTGCTCTGGGCACCTCTAGGTCCTCCCTGCCAAATAACTGGCCCTCCACATGAAGGACAAGTGCCACCAGATGGAGCAGCTCCACCTCTGACCAGTTCATGGTCTTCTGTCCTGTTCTAGGGCATCTTAGCTGAGTAACAGGTGTCCACCACTCTGTAGGCCCTGCATGGAGAAAACTGCAAATGGTGCCACATGCACTACCGGGAAACATGCATGCCCATGCACATCAAAGTGCTACACGATTGGACAGGCATGCACCTACAGGAGCAAAGCACAATGCCATGGTAGGAATGCAGGGTCAAGGGCCATGACTGTGTGGTGCATGCACAATATGTACAGTAGCTGTCTGCCATGTTATGTGTGGCATGCACTATCGCACATAGTGCCTGTGATGCGTGGCTGTGCAACATTGCACCATGGCATGTAATGCACGATCCACTGACAACAACTGACAACTGTCACAATGTACACCATGCAGGGGGGTCATGCATGCATGGACAGGCTGCACTATATGCTGTGCACCATATGCATGTCCACGATGCATGTGGTGGACCAGTCACACAACTGCAGTGCTGTGCCAGGGGCACAACGCACAGCACATGCATGCTGAATGTGTTGAAGCACTTGTGCCCCATTCAGGAAGATGCCCCAAATGCACCGCGCATCCGCAGGTAATGCACCATGTAGAGATGCACCCAACTTAGCAGATGCACCATGCTGATTGAGATGAGCTGAGACTAGTTATGCAATTCACAAGCAATGCTCCCAAATCAGCCTAATAACCTATTCAGGGGCATATCAGCTCTTTAGCATCTCATTATCACCACCCCAGTCCTCATTTGCATGCCCTAAACCATAAATGTTCACAACTCACACCACACTGAGAACAGGTGACTGTGAGGATTCACAGCCTTCAAGGCGAGTACCATTTCACTTCTACATGTATTACTTCTGCTGAAGTGGACTGGGGAAGTGAACAAGGCAAATGTTGCCTAGACTGAGGTACGACCCAGGGGAAGGGATACAGATGACTGCCGCAGGACTGTATTATAGAAAAGGCTCATGGAATTCTGTGATACTGCGTTTGCAGAATTTTCCTCAGAATTTGCATCATGCCGCAGAATTTACACAGTGCCACAGAATTCATTGTTTTTGGTGAATTTTCATTCAAATATAAAGTTTTTCCATAATGCCAGGCTCCCACATCGATCTTGTTTATCCTGAAGCCCCTCCTCTAAGCTTGGTAGGTGATGTCATCAATTACATCACTTCATATTTTAGCCAATGGCAGGGCTGCATTCTGCCACAGAAATGCATAAATCATGCTGCAGAAAACAGAAAATGCTGCCACAGAAGCCTAGGAGCCCTGCCGCAGAAATCAAAAAATGCTGCCACAGGTCACTAGGGGCCCTGATTATAGAGACACCCATTTGTGTTCAAGACTAGTACTAGTGTACCCAATCCACATGATGAACTGGTGAGTGGACAGCCTGTCACCATCTCGACATGTGCAGGGACACCTGTTGGGTGACATGGTGTACCACACACTGTCCCACAGGCTGCCCCAGTGGGGGGGGGGTACACTGGCGGCTGATGTGTCTGCACCAACAGTGAGTTGTGTATAGTGTGAGTGATGGGCAGCCAGCTGTAGGTGTAACTGGACATGCGTCACAAGTGGCAATGCCTTGGTCATGCAGCTGTCTATGGTGGGTTCACTGAACACGACAGAGGCAGCATCGACCACCATGACACACAGTGCACCCCAACACACCTGCAATGCCTGCAGACCCTGTCTGTCAGGTACTAGGATGGCCAAATGCATCCACTATTTGTTGGTAATGGGCACACGGGAATCTACATGAGCATGGCTAATGTCTGTCTGTACTCTTCCACAAAAACCACTGACAGGATGCAACAGTGCCATCAGCTAAAGGTGGACAAACTTCACTACGGATGAGGAGCAGGCCCTCACTGAGGCATACCATCTAGGCATGATATACTGTTGGGCAGGGGTGGCAGCCATATGGCCTGGGAGGAGGGCTGGGAGGCGGTGGCCCATCATGTGAACACCATAGAAACGTACAACAGGGCCCCCCTGGAGTGCAGGAAGCATCTAAACAATGGTAAATGGAGGGCAAAGGAGAAGGTGGTCCACATAGAGGCCTCCCTGCGGTGGACAGGGGGTGACTCACAGGCTGATCTTCGTCCGAGCCCCAATGAGGAGCTCCTCATGGCAACCATTGCCTGATCCGCTGTGCAGGGTGTCCTGGGTGGGGGGGTTTCAGACAGGTGGAAGCCCATCACAGCACTGTAAGTAGCCATGCACATAACATGTGTCTGGCCACATGTGTGTCCTTGCTGTCATGCCTGTCCCATTGTGTTGTGCTGTGCGACTTTGTTCCCAGAGGATGTACCATGTGTGGCAGTGGTGCATGTGTGGCCCATGCCATGCTACGCTGTGCCCCAGCCCATGCCCTTGGTGGCACCTATGATGGGCCAGTGCCAGTCAGGCTGGTGGGACACACGCACTGTTGGATGGGCCTGTCATACTATTGCCACATATGGTACCATGTGGCCATGGCCTGGCACCACACAGTACCGGTCACAGCTGGTGCATGGCTGAAGCGGCATTGTAGGCACTGTACAGCCATGCCAGGGACTGTCACACGCAACTATGGCACTATACTGTGGCACACTATACATGTCTGCATGTTTGTCTGTATGTATGCCACTGTATATTCCAGTGCATTAACCATGTTCTCCCTTCTTTTCACAGCTCTATCACACCTCACAGGTGCAGCCATGGGCATGGCTGCACAGGATACCCTAGCGAGTGATGATGCAGACCTGTCACACAGGGCTGTGGGCACTGTGATGGATGGTGTCATCCCTGGACCATCCACTGCACTGGCCTCACCTGCCCCAGCACCAGTGATGGTGGGCCTGTCAGACCCTTGGCCAATGCCACCATGGTGGCCAGCAATGACACCACATGGCTGGAGGGTCTGCTGGGATTCTCTGATGATGACCCTCCAGATGCAGCAGACATCACTGATGCCCTCCTTGTGCTTGTATCTGGCATTCAGGGGGCATACAGCGATGTCCCTGTGGATGATGACGCCACCCAGATATAGGGGGACATGGCTGACAGTGGCACATGCAGCACACAGATACCTGTGCAGGTGGTCCCTGATGCCACTGATGGCCCTGCTGCACATGGCACTGATGCAGTGGCCACACAGCTGCCCATGGTGGTGGGTGCAGTGCCCCCTGCATCTAGTCCCGGTGCGGTGGCAAGACCATCAAGGGCATCTGGTCCAGGTGCTGTGGGACACATGCAGGCACCACCAGGAGGTAATAACACCAGCTGTGGATGTGTTGTGGCTGAGCATGCCCAAGGCCCACCCATGCTGCAGCCTGCCATGGTGCTCCCACTGCCCATGAATGCCCTGCAGCAGGCTGTGCCATCCCCCACTCATTGGTGATGCCACCAAGACCCATCACCTGCTGATGGCATGGAGGGCTATGGCAGCCTCCTGCTTGACACCGTGGAGGGGCAGGTGGCACTCCATGAGGAGTTCAGAAGCCACTAGATGGTGATGGTTCTTGAACAGGAGTCCGCGGCTGCATGGTGGGACCAGATGTTGACCGAGGCACGCCTTCTGTGGGTGGGCATGACTGCAGCATTGGAGCAGATTTCAGCCGCTGCAGAGGTGGCATGTGCATCCATTATGCACTGTGGCCGTCGGGCAGCCAGCCGGACACCGAGAAGCACCTCCGACACACCCAGGCACCAGCATCAGGTGGACCCAGTGCTGCTGACGCCATCACCTTACATTGCACCACCCTGTGTCCCCGGCCCAGAAATGGCTCATGGGGCTACCACACCAATGAGCATCCATTCATGATCTCATTGCAGTACCTCTACAGGGGTGTTGAATACACCCCCTCTGGCTGGTGGTGCTGCAGCTGCATCTACCAGTCATGGCAGAGGCTGCCCACATGTCTGTTGTGGCCATGGTGCCACCCTGTGATGCCCAGGTCCCCATTCCAATGGCAGCTGCACATTACACCACTGTATTCCACACTCATGGATGATGATGCCTGGGTTGGTGTGTGTGGCTGCACCTGCCTCGGTGCAATACCATCATGGGCCCCCTGTGCAGTGCTACCTGCATGTCTGTGTGCACCACTATTGTGCCATGTGGCATGGGCGTGATGAGTCCAGTCCAGTGTCTACTGCACCTGTGTGCCAGCTGCAGTGCACACTGATCCATGCTTTCCCTGGCACTGTCATGGTGGCACATGTGTGTGTTGTGAGGTGTGTGTGTGTGTGTGTGTGTGTGTATCTCTCTCTCTCTCTCTCTCTCTGAGGCTCATGGTCCCTGGCATGTGTGCAGTCCACTGCTGTTCCACCTCCACTCTGTGGCATGTGTTGTGTGTATGTGTGTGCACCTGTGTAGGGCTGTTTGTGTGCTGTGCTGTGTCCACCGTGTAATGCATGGCTCTGTGTCTACCTCTTGTCACCATTGTACACCTCCCAGATACATACCTTTGATACTCACCTGCGGTTCCTGAACTGCTCCACCACCAGCGTGCTCCTGTACTGCCTCACCCATGCAGCCAGCCATGGGTCCCGCTGGCCCATGGGTGGTCAAGTGTTGGGATCCTGTGGCACTGCATCATCCTCCCCACCCTCCTCCTCCTCCTCCCCTGAACTGTCACCCTCACTGGACTCGACTGCTATTCCATGGTCAATGGCCATGTGGTGTAGCATACGACAGGCCATGAATATGCCACAGGCCTTCTCATGGCTATACTGTAGGGTGCCACCCGACCTACACAAGCACCAAAAGCACATCTTCAACATGCCGAAGATGCGCTAGATGATGGTGCGATTAGTGGTGTGTGCCTTGTTATAACACTCCTCCACCTTTGTTCCAGGTTATCAGAAGGGGATAAGGAGTCATGGCCTCAGTGGGTATACAGCATCACCTGTAGGGGGTAAGGATGGCTGTTAGTACAATGGTCATGTGTGCAGTGTGCCCCCACTCCCTGCTCCATTCTGCTGTGTGCGCTGAGCATCCACCACTGCCTGTGCCTATTCCTTCCCTGCATTCTTACCCCTCACATCCACCTGCTGTTGCTGGGCCTGCGCCTGTTGTTGGCCCCAGGCCACAAATGCCATTGGGGTCACACAAGGCACACCCATCATTGCCCTGCCCAGTGTGCATTACAGCACTGCCCACTTTCTGCTTGTGCTGTGCATGTCCCTTCCACACATGCCCCCATGGCACTGCACCCCACATTCCATGAATTGCACATGTGCCTCCCCTGTACATGATGGTATCTGCCTGTGTTTCCTTACACACCTCCTCTGTCTCACATCTGCTGCACCCTATGTGCATTGTGCATAGTGTTATCTACACACTTTCCCCCTCCTGTCCTGAGGCATGGTGCGCTGTTGTGTGGCTGGTTGCCATGTCCCACACACCTACTAAATGGCCACTTGGTATGTCCCCTGCCTCAAATCTCTGGCAGAGAGTGGACTGTTGCCACATGAAGGCATCATGTGTGCTCCCAGGCTGTGTGGCACAGACATTGCTGATGTGCCCTGTGGCATTGCACACCACCTGGCAGTTGACTGAGTGGTATCCCTTTCAGTTTATGTAGGTTATGGTGTCATCATCAGGTGGTGCGTGGATTGCCACATGGATGCAGTCAATGGCCCCTATGACGCCTGGCATGCTTGTCACCCTGTAAAATCCCTACATGGATTCTGTCCACTCTGCCTGTGTGCTGGGGAAATGGATATATTCTGAAGCATGTGGTAACAGTGCAGTGAGGAATTGTGTGAGGAGGTGGGAAGTGGTGGCCTGTGATATGCCAGTGCTGTCCCCAGTAGGCCTCTGGAAGGTTCCTGTGGTGAGCAAGCACATTACTGTTGTCACCTTGGTCTCCACTGATATGGCATGACCTCATGCAGTGGGTGCCTGCATTTACTCATGGCACAGCTCACAGAACTGTCTCAGAATGGCCCTCTTCAGGTAGTATCGGCCTACTCTCACCACATCTGCCAGCTGCTCGAAGGGTAGCCTGGCACGATACTGCCACGGGGCCATCCGCCTACAGTGCCTTCCACCTCCCTGTCTCCTCATCCTCATTAGTACTCCCACCATTACAAATGGTGCTGCATCCATGCTGGTGGTGTGCTGTCTCTCTCTCTCAGTCTGCCACTGTGCTGGTGCTGCAGTTCTGCTGCTGACCTGCTGGTGGCTTGCACTTAAGTCTGCTTCTTTTATACTTATCTACTTATCTTTTCATGGCACATTTGGTACTTGCACCAGGTTTTCTCTCTCGTTATACCTTCATTTTGCACTGTGAATTGCTTTGTGCTGTGTATGCATGTGTGAGCCTCCTCTAGATGTGCTGCATAACATTATTATGCATCAACAGTGCATCCGGTTTAGCACGGTGCATCTTGGATGTGCCGGCGAATCTGCCCTGTCTGTGAATCATTTCATGCCGTACTTTTGGGTTGTAGCCGGTGCATCTCACTTATTTATGCCAGGCGCATCTCTTTTGTGAATACTGCCCATAATGTGTAAATGTATAAACAGAATTGAAACAGTGCTGAAATTCTGAAGATTTCTTCACATGTATGTAAACGTTAACATAAAAGTATGCATAATCTAATACATATGAAAATGTTGTGTTTTAACAGATACAGAATTTCATAATTTATGTTTATTTAATGGTTTTGATATAAAAGTGAAAGATGACAGTGATACATGTGATAAAAAATTATCAAAGCTAAAAAAGTAGTGAACTGAACTTTCACTGAAATAATTACACATGCATGGAACAGCCTACCATCACAGGTAGTAAAACAAAGTGTTGTGTTCCACACACCTATGGTATAGGCATAAGGGAATACTGCTAAATAAGGAAATGGAAATGGAGTGAGATGGAGCTTCCAAAGACCAGTTAGGAAGTATGGCAACAGAATATCCAAGTAAGATATCAACAGACTACCCATATATAGATGTACACATATGGAACAGCCTGTCACAACAGGTAGTATAACACAGTATGGAGTTATACACATGCATAGGATAAACTTAAGGTAATATTAGAGAATAAGGAGCAGGGGAGTTGCAGTGGATTATGTGCAGTTGCCAAACACCACTTAGGTTGTACCTTAATGGAATATATAGGTGATTTATGGGTAGATTACCCATATACAGTTTTGCATGCATGGAACAGCCTGTCACCACAGGTAGTAGAATACGGTTTCACATACACACATTGGACAGGCATTAGAAAAGACTAAAATATAAGAAAAGTGGGTTGGGGAGTGGGGGTGGAGTTGCAGAAGACCAATTAGGTTGTATGGTAGTAGATTATACATTAAAAATATGGGCAGACTGTATGGTTCAAATAGTCCATTTCTGTCACGCGATTCTATATTTGTATATTTCTATGTCCTGTATCCATGATGGTAATGTACTTCATATTGTAGTTTAATAATTTCCAGAAACATGTTCACAGTATGAATGAAATATTGTACTCTTATTGCAATTTTTTAAACTATTATTAGACAACAGCAAGAAAATTTCTTGTGCTCCAGTTGGTCAGTGGCCACCTTATATAGTGATGTTATTCCAGTATGACATCACTGTATCAAGGTCTGGTGCACAGAAGACCTACTCACTGCACAAGAAATCATGTAGCCTCCATCTGATTCCTGCATCCCACCATGACAGGCAGAATCACCCCCCATCTCACTTATAATCTTTTACCACACTTACTCCATTTTAGAAACTAGAAGTGACTGAAGCTGTCATTGCAATCAGCTTCACAGCCCCCATCTGGATGCACATCAGAAACATCAGTTTCTGCACCTTTCAAATGAAAAAACAAGTATTTCAGTAAAAGCCATTGGAACGATTGGCTTCACAGCCACAGAAATAAGAGTTATTCTCTGTTTCTGTGTTTCTGAAGGTGATCTCTCTGATGGCTTTTACTAATTTTTTTTTTATCTAAGGCTAAACCTCGTATGCTCTCCTCAGTCTCCCACTCACAAACTTCTGCAAGAATGCTTAGCATGTCTCCACTCCACTTAAGGTTGTGTACTATTCAGAGCAAATGGAGACTTAAGGAATCTAAAAAAAACAGCAAACTGGATGGGCAGTCACAAAAACAGAGACCATGAGAAACACAGAACTGTAGAGAGAAAAGGAGACATTGGAGGAGGGGGTGAGTCACAGGCAGTACCTGAGAGAAGCCAAAACACAGCACAACCTAGTGGCCAAAAGAGGAAGAGGAGAACTTTTTTGTAAAATTGTACAGTATACTTACCCATGGGAAAAAGCAGAAAATATATTTTAAATGTATATATTAATCTTTTTTTTTATTTTTATTATAAGTAAGCCCTTTATATAATAGCAGTAATGCACTCCTGGGGTTTGTGTCATGTGAGATCACATCCATTCTTGGGTGTTGCATGCTTGTGGCCTGCGGCCTTGTGCTTCAACCACCCAAGGCGTGACGTTATCCCAGCATGATACACACCCCTGTCATTAGTACACTACTTTTTCTTTATTGTTTCAGCACCTCAGTTACCAACTCATCAGATCAGCAACGAAAGCACAGCGCACCACACATAAGACTCACAATAATATACTTTATTTAAGCACCCACAAACAATACCCCAGTGATTGGGCTCAATCCCTCTTCATCAGGGGGAAGCCCACAGCTGAACTGTGTTTTAGTTACCAACTCATCAACCAGCCAGATATAGATTGGCTGCAATTCACATAGCAATTTTGGACACAAACAAAAAACTGGACACTATCATTGAGCTATTTCATACAACAAACCAGTAGTTGGCATCATCCATGGTGGTCAGGGTTGATGACTTACACAACTGAAAAAGAACAGCAAGCAATAGAAGATGAAACGGAGATGTAAAACAGGGAAGAGGCAACTGAATATGCAAATACCCCTGTTCAGGATTTAGGAACAGAATTTTTTTTTTTTCATTTAACTACTTAAAAATTTACCTGGAAGTGTGAATTAACACTTGTTTTCTTTTACCTTAGTGTGTTTGTATGTATATTGTTCATATGTAAGTAGTTGTAATACTATATATAGTGTTTTTATTTTACCAAAACCCAATCCTTAGTGTGACGCAACACTGTTTTTTAATTTTTTTTCCATCATCCCACCCCTCCCATGCATCATTCTGTCCTATAAATAAGAGGCATGCTCTCTGCCTGAACATATGGCAGCTGGCTGAGGAGGTGTGAAGAGGGCTGTATCATCAGCTGTATGCACCTGAGGCACTGAGGATACTGGTAAGGGAACTGGGGGGTGGGTACTCAGTGCCATGGTGGAGGGGCTGCTGGATGACAGGGAGGTTTTTGGTTTTTAATTTTGGGCTGGATATTGGAGGGAGAGGGGGACCACTACCACCAGGGATTCATTTATTTAATGCTGGGTGGGTGATCGGAGGGAGGGGAGACCACTAGCATCAGGGAGTTAACGTTCCATATGGGCTGGCAATGGGGGGAAGCCACTGACCACAGGGGTGATTGTGATCCCTCAGTGGCCAACTGGCCAATTGGCTACATTACCTTTGTCAGCTGCTATGGTTGCACTGAGCCAAAGGAGGTTTTCTTCAGTGGTATTTGCATGATGCAAAAGGACTGCACAAAACCCCTTTTGCACCCTGCAAATCCACTGAATATCAACTTGTGCTAATATTCCAGTTCCCACCTCACCATTTGCATACCCCCCTTTTTGGTTTGTGTGGGTGATACCCCTGTTTGCCAGCACAGCAGAACCTTTTCAATGTTGGGCTCCAGTGCAAAACCTGGTTTGCACAGGCAAACACTGGTTAGCACCAGTGCAAACATTTGAATATCAAGCCCTATATTTCTGCACTATAAAGCAATATGTGTCATTATAGAGCATAGATTCAAATGTCACAATTACTTATTTAACAGCTAAAGCTAGTATTACTGATAAAGATAAATTTATCATTGTATGTATTGATAATAACAAATAGTCACTGCAACCATTAACCGTTATTCATGTATCCTCGGGCCATTTCAATCTAATATTATAGCTACAGATCTGTATTTTTATTGTTAAGTATTGACATATACAATTGGTCATAATTCCATAAATTTATGTAGCGATACATGTAAAAACAAACAGCAATATGTAGTTGACATTAACGATACAAATATAAATATATGGTACTGTCCATTATATTATTAATAAAGGTATTTATGTATCACTATGGTAAATATGTTGAAATGGCACAGGGATACATCTAATAACTGTTAATGGCCATAATGGCTATTTTTATTATTGATAGTGCTTACTATGTCCACATAAGTATGAATAATGACAAACAGACACATGATACAATGCAGTCATATTGCTATCGATAATTACCTCCCATACAGATATCAATGCCAATAACAGTTATAAATATATGGTATGAAGGCAATGTAAGAAAAAACAGTATATGTCACTAATTATAAATAGTTCAAAAAAGTGTCACTTTGGAAATGGACACTGGGGGCCAGATATTCAAAACTTTGCCCCGGGGCAAAATTAGCACTGCCCAGCGGGCAAACTTAGCCCAGAGCACAGAGCACGCTATATTCAAAAGGAATAGCCCAGGGCAAACAGCTTCCGAATATGGCATGGTAATGAGGCCATGCAAACTGGGCTGGGAGTGCAGGGCAAAAATAGCCCTGGAATAAGACAGCACTGAATAAAGCAACCAGGAAGTGCAACCCACAACAACACAGTACACAGCAACATGAGGGCAGGTACAGACGAACTACGTGGCCAATGTGTGTGCCAGCAAATGCATGGACTCAGTACAGCTGCAGGAAGCAGCAGATGTGAAAGAACAGTGATCAAAACTGTATAATATTCCCCGTACCGTTAGCGCGGCGCTAACACATTAAGCCAGCGGCATTAGCGGCAGACTAAGCAGTTAGCCCGGACAAACATTGCCGGGGCTAAATGTGCCATATTCAAAAGTGCCATGCAAATGAGCCTACTTACTTAGTCTCTGGGCAAACAACCAGATTAGTATCTCATTATACCCTGATTTGCATGCAGTTTGCCCAGCGTTACTGCAGAGTCCCACAGAGCCACCTGTAGGTCAGTCTGGAAGTACAGGGGCTGACCAGGTCCAACCGCAGCTCCACCTGTAGGTCAGTCTGGCAGTGCATGATGATAGCTGCAGGCTACATGTAAACAGTACAGCATAGCATAGCATATTATACCCCAAGGGACAGGACACCATAGGCACAGGTGGTGATGGCTGCATGCCACTGTCACATTGTGGGCATGCTACAGCACAGCAGAAACTACAGTAGCAAGGGGCCAGTGGTGCGTGGACACAGCAATGCCTATGGTGTGTAGGGCAGTGATGATGACTGCACTATACACAGTGAGCGGCCCAACCTGCGGATGTTTTCTGACACTGGACATTACTGTTACGCTGTTGTGTGACCCACAGATGCTGCACCTGTGGCATGGATGCTCACAGTGACATGTACATTTCTGGCTTTGTGTGCTATGGCAGTTGTACAGCTGTGAGGTATGTGGCCGGGGGGGGCATATATTATCCGAAAGGCACACTGGTGTTGGGGTATTCCCAATACTGACCCATGTACACTGCATGATGTGTCCCAGCCTTGTGGCCACACCTGATCTGTAGCACAGCCTCGCCACCCGTATATGCTCCCCTCAACATCCTCCATGCCCACAGTGCTGCATGTGTGTGCTGCATCTGTTGGTGTCCACGGTGTGGTCCACAGGTGTGTGCTGTATGGCCACACTGCCGTGCTGTCCACTGGTGGCAGGGTCACCACTTACTGCCTGGCATGGCTGGGACTGGTGGCAGATGATGGCATCATTGTGATGCCATCAGTTAGCAACATGTTCCTCTATGTTTGGCTTTATCTATGTGTCATATTTATTTGTTAGGGTCGCGCAAAACCAGCGCTAAACCAGCGCAAACACCGGCGCAAAAGCCATAATGTCGTAAAGCTGATTGCCCAGGATTAAGACCAGCTTTTCTGGTGACCAATGTGCTACCGCTAAGTGTGTCGGCTAAGTCGGCGCAAAACCATAGCGCGGGGCTAGTAGCGTGAATATAGCATTGGCGCCTGTATTCATGTCAGTTTGCCCTTGCATACATTATAATTTTGCCCGGCGCTAATGCAGTTTGCCTGCGCTATTTGGCCTTTTGAATATGGCAGACCCGCGCTAATCCCGCGCTAAACCTGAGCAAATGGTTTTTGCCCAGCGCAAAGTTTTGAATATCTGGCCCTGGATATTTTAAATATTTCTGATTTGAATTACATTTAGTGTATGTATAAAAATACTTGTTCACATGGGGTCTTTTAACTTTGAATAACATTTCTTATATAAATCTTTATTTTTAGTATAGTAGTTGCTCTGATTATTGAGGAGGAACAGCAGAAGCAGGGTTTTGTAATGGCTTGCTTTTATTTTAAATAGGTATGTCACCGTGGCCTATGTGCTTTTTATTTTACTAAACTTTCCAGTTCATCTTGTGCAGCCATTTTTGGTGTGTGGTTCTTCTTTAGTGTGTTCTCTTCCTCACTAGGAGGATGGTTGCCAGGCAGCGATGGAGCCAGAATAGTGGAGTTGGGACAGAAGAGCCCTTCAGGGGGGCCATAAGTGCTGAATCTGCACTACACAGAGAAGTTCTTTGCTGGATAGCAAAATGCTGGTGAACGAAAAAAGAGCAGGCTAAATAGCTGCCAGAGTGACAGCAGGGATCAGAGAAGACCACAGAAGTGCTGAGACCAAAGGAGTATTTGTGATATTTGAGAGCTCAGAGAAAATAGAAAAGAGACAGTGCAGTGATTCTTAGACACTCCTAGATACTCTTAGACACTTTTTAGGGATAGGAGTGTTTGCAAAAACCAACAAAGAAGCTCGCTAGTTCATTATTTGGGAAGCTTGAGGAACTAAAGCTATATAGCTACCGAATATAACTATGTAGTGTAGATTAATGAGAAGGTCAAAACCAAAAAAAGATAAAGAGAATGAAAATTAAAAAGCAATAGTAGTGTGTAAAAGGGGGGCTTATAGCTGGCTGTTCAAATAAAAAAAAAGTGCTATGAGCTGACGTTTATGACTTTTACTGGCATTTTCAACCACCACACTTTAGTTCATTAAACTGCCATTCCTTGACTTTTTAATATTTAGTTTCAGGTTTAAAGATCCTTTTCACTGGTCAGTTTTCACATTTGATGAATCTTAGTGAACATTGTGGGCCTGATTACAAGATGCATGGTGCAACTTGCGGGCGTATGTGAGTTGCGCTATGTGGCTCTACACCGGGGACCCTGCGCCATATTCCAGGACAAGCAGGGTCCCTGGCACCCATGCCCATGACTTGTGGCAGCTACAGGCTAGCGCCAAAGGAATGGCGCACCGGACCAGGGTGCCACAAGTTGCGGCACATAATCTACTGCCCCCCTGAGTCCCCCACCCCAAAATGCAGCTGCACACACCTGGGGGCATGGGGGGGGCTGGCTGGCTGGTTGGCACAGATGATCAGGGAGGCACATCTGAAAACAGACCCAGGGGTCCACGGAGTTCAGTGGGTGGGGGAGCATGACAGTGCAGGGGGGCACAGGGAGCACATCCATGTAATTTCCACAGAAATGTGGGGGGGGGCATCCATTGCTGTGCCAGGACAGATGCCCCTTAGACCACCTCCTAGTTGGTCTAAACCTGCTATGCCATACTGGGTCCTGGAATGGCGTAAGTAGGTAATGGCAGCTGGTCTTCCAGAATAGGGCACAGTTGCTTCCGTAACCCACCCTTGCACCATGCCACTGCAGGTTGCAAGCATAGTGGGTGGAGTAGCCCACCTTTGGTGCAACTCACATATGGCATGGTACAAGGCGCCTTCTGGAATTGCAACTTGCGTTATGCCTGGCATAAGGTTTGATTTGCACCATGGGGTTTGGCGTATATCACCCTGTGCCAGATGTAACATGTCTTGGAATCAGGCCCTGCATCTTTTAGCTGAAACTTTTGTGGCATTCAGTTTATTTTATCTTCTGACAATATACAAATGGCTTGCCTCATCAAGACTTACATTCAGCATTTTGCCGATTGTGTTTAGGGTGTATAGCTGTGGTGCTTTTAAATTTGTTATCATTTATTTATCCTACTTTTTGTTATATGTTTAAAAAACTTACAACATTTTATAAAACTTTTATTGTATTTTTAAAATGTTCGCACCACAGCAGCCATGGGACCACTTCCTTATAGTGCACGTGCAGGGGTGTCTTTTAGCTACTATCACCATTGTATAGGGGAGACTCCTTGCAGCCGCATAACCCTGAGTTCTCCCTTGGAACCATCAGATGCTTTATGAAACAGATGGCAGCTAACACTCTTTGCTATATTTTTGTAAGCTTTTGTGACCTTTCCATCTTTCCCTTCTAGGAAAAGTAAGTCTTCAGCTATTGTTTCCTGCACAGCTGTAAACATGAATTAAACGTATAGTATACACACATAGACAATTTTTTTCTCATTTTGCTATTACTACATTTATGCCTGCCATCAGTTTTTAAACTCCTTTGTTACTTTTGTTTGATGGGTATACTGTATTGCTTATCAATTATGAGGAGCTTTTAGTGTATATAGAAACATAGAAATTGTTGGCTGATAAGGGCCTTCAGCCCACGTAGTCTGCCCTGTTACCACTAACAATTGTGCTCTATCATGCACTGCTAGCATTAGGTTGTATTACCCCCCCCAACTACCAGCAATCATCTATGCCTGTCCCAAGCATGTTTAAAACCTGTAATCTTTTCTGCCCCCACCACCTCCACTGGCAGGCTGTTCCACTTTTCCACCACCCTCTCTGAGAAGACATACTTCCTCATATTCCCTCTGAATATCCCTCCCTCACTCCCTCCCTCCATCCTTCCAGTTTCCTCTTGTACTCCCTCATCCTTGAAAATCTTTTTCTTTGGAATATAGTATTCTCCTGTACTTTATTCTTCCTTGTGAGGTACTTAAATGTCTCAATTATATCCCCCCTCCATCTTGTCCTCCAGGGAGTACGTATTTAATTCCCTCAGCCTATCCTCATAGGGCTTGTGATGTAGTCTCTGCAGCATTTTGATTGCCCTCCTCTGAATCACCTCCACCCTATCTACAGCCATATGTAGATGAGGCCTCCAGAACTGGACACAGTATTTGAGGTGTGGCCTCACTAATGTCCTGCATAGTGGAATTATTACCCTCCCTTTTTCAGCTGGCGATTCCCCGGCCAGTGCAACCCAGCATCCAATTTGCCTTTCCTGCTGCCTTGTCACATTGCCTACCTGTCTTGAGGTCATCAAAGATGATCACCCTCAGGTCTCTTTCTTGCTTGGAGCATGCTGTCCCCCCCACCCCACCAGTTGATATGTAGCTCCTGGGTTTTTGTGCCCTATGTGCATTATCTTGCACTTTTTTGCATTGCAATTTAGCTTCAATACCTTGACCAACCATCCAGCTTCCTTAGATCTCCTCTCATTCTATTCACTCATGTGACCCCTTTCTAGGGAATCTACAGTTAGAATAATTTTTAACCTGGCTTGCATTCTTAATTCTTAAAATTGTTCCTTCTACTTTTTTTCTTTGGACTTAGTGTTGTGCCTGCATCTTTCTAAATACCCCAGAATGAGTTGGAGATCCTATCTCATTTTGTCAGTAAAGGGAGAAGAATGTGATTCCTTCCTCAGCAGAAGAGTAAATTAACCAGAAAAAGGGAGCCCTAGCCAAGCAGCCAGATAAATTTGAACTTTGATGATGGATTTCTGAAACTACCTAATGGATGATTATTTCCCTAAAATAAGAAAGCCTAGGAATTATTTATGTGTGAGCTTCCCATCTTATTTTGCCTTATTGATATCTGATATTTATATGCGATTTCTGGGCTTTTGTATATTATTTTAAATTTTGGAGCATTGGAAGTTACATTTACTTTACCTTTCTATATGCGCTCCAGAGGGAACCATTGTTTTTAGCTCTTCAATTATTGTTTATGTGCTTATGAAATGGAAACAAGACAAAAAAAGAGATTGAAAGCAGGATCTAGTAGTATAAAGAAAGGTAAAATAATGAGAAGAACCAAGGAGAAGAAGGCAGGAACTTCTAAAACAATTACTAGTTGCATATTGGGCCCAGGAGATAAAATATTAAGAATACAAGGACCAACCCCACCTATTTCAGTTATTTCTCCAAGTAAAATAAGTACTTTACCCAACTTTGAGGCACCAGATAATCCTCTCCTGAATGGAATAAAATTACTTGAAGATGGCAATTTTGATTGTATTAAGTCTAAAACTGCCCTATCTATTGACCCTCCCTTGAACAGACCTGATTTAGAAAATAAACAGATGAATAACATTACAGTGCATGCACTGTTATTGAACCTAATGAGAAGTCACATATACAAACATTTAGCACCCTAATTTAATATATGCAAAAGCAGGGAATTGATTATGTTGTTTCAAGTAGTTTAAGTGGAAAATTGGAGAAGAAATATAGTTTTATTTATTTATTTACAGTTATTAACCGGGAAAGGCACACAGAGCCAAGGCTCATTTCCAGGTGTGACCCAGGGCAGGGAAGAGGGATAAGTATGCAAAATGGAACAATAAGTGAGGTGATTACAAAACAATTACAATATACAGGCAATACAGGCATTTACAAAAATAGAAGTTAGTACATGGAATAAATATAATTACAATATACAGAAATTACAACATCAACGATAGTGCAGCATTTCAGGAAGTAAATTATAGAAGTTGAGGCACTGTACCTATGGTGAGGGGAATGGGTTTGTGCAAGAGGACTGGGGAGTTTAGGGTGGGGGGAGGGGGGAGCAGAGGCAAGGAGGTAGGAAGAGAAGTCTGAAGTACCTCTTTATGGATGAAACAGTAGGTAGACTGCAGACTGCAAGGGAAAGGCTTCTCCAGAGGGCAGGGAGCCAATAGGCAAAGGCATGTTTCCCGGAGAGTGAGTGAGTGAGGTTGGGGTACTGCAAAGGAGCGGTGATCACGGGAGTGCAGTGAATAACCTGGATTAGGGCAGGAGAGATTAGAGAGGAGAGGTAGGAGGGAGTGGTGTGCCAGTATTTGGTGATGAGGAAGGCACAGTGCGCAAGGCATCAGTTGGCAAATGGAAGGAGAGATGTAGCTTGGTAGAGGAGGCAGTGGTGTGTGCAGTAGGGGAGATTGGTGGCAAAGTGGCAGAAGGCATGAAACAAAGGGTCTAACTTGCAGAGAGCTGATTGAGGGGCTGTCCTGTAAATCACATCAGCATAATCAAAAGATGGGAGGATGAGCTTGGAGATCATTTTCAATCTGCCGGGGATCGAGAGGCAGTCCTTATGACTATACAGTAGAACTAATTTTGGGAAGAGCTTTTTGTGTAGAGCATTAAGATGGATGGAAAAGTCTAGTCTGGGATCTAGCCAAATACTCAGGTATTTGCAAGAGTCTTCAGCCTCAGTTCTCATACCATCAAGGGTATAAAGAGAGGGGGACTGGGACAGCTTGGTTAATTTCAGGGCAGTGCTGAAAACTATGGTGACTGTTTCTGTGGCATTACACTTCAGCGATCTGGCCTCTAACCAGCGCAAAAATTTTGTGAAATCAGCTTGAAGGATATGCTCTAATTGCATGAGAGAAGGGCCAGATGCAAACATTACCGTATTGTTGGTGTACATTTGGGCATGTGAAACTGAGAAGTTGGATGGTAGATTGTTTACAAAAATGGAGAAGAGAGTGGGACCAAGGATGGAACCCTGCAGTACCCCAGCTTGGGTGAGAAGGGGGGTTGGATTTGGTGTCACCAAGCTGCACGTACTGGTTTCTGTCAGAGAGGTAGGCCTTAAACCACTCTGTGACTGAGAGTGAGAGTCCGATGGAGGGAAGGTCAGTTAAGAGGAGCTTGTAGGCAACAGAATTGAAGGCTTTGGCCAAGTCTACGATGATGGCCAGGGTCAGATGGCCTTTATCCATGGCTGTATGAATATGATTAGTAAGATGGAGAAGGGAAGAGGAAGTAGAGTGGAGACTCCGAAAGCCAGATTGATATGGGGTAAGTGTGTTGCTTGAGGACAGGAGGGAGTTCAGTCTTTTACAGATAAGAGAGTCAAGGATTTTTGAGAGGGCAAGGGAAGTGAGATGGGCCTGTAGTTGTCTGGAATGTTGTGGTTGCCCCCTTTATGGAGGGGGATCACTTTGGCTAGTTTCCAGGCCTTGGAGATGGAGATGGTCGAGAGAGAGAGAGAAATTGAGAAGGAAGGTGATTGGCGGGACTATGGCAGGGGCAGAGATTTTCAGGAGGTTTGGGTTGAAGCTATCAGTACTCTGCTTGGAGGGGTTTAATGATTTAAAAGCATGCAGTACTTCAGTCGGTGTGATGGGGGACGTGTAAGAGGTCCAAGATGGGGACGTGGAGCATTGGTTGGTCTGGGGGGGGAGACAAGGAGTGAAGATTGGATTGGGAGAGGAGAGGAGGAGGGCTGTAGACTGGGGGAAGGGGAGTGGACCCCAATGGGACAGGGAGTGCTGGGTGGATCTGGGATAGAAAAGGGGGTTGTCTAGGGGGAGAGCACAAGTGGTGAAGAAGTGGTTTATGACAGAGGTAGCAGAACCTGGGTCATTGTGAGCAGTACTTTGGGTGGGTGTCGGGGAGAAGACAGAGAAGAGGAACCTAGTAGGGGGTGAAGGGTTTTCCAGGGGGTCTTTTTGGAATAGTGATAGGTGAAAGTTCCAATTTCTGCTACTGTGGAAGTTCTGGAAAATTTACAAACTTTCACAGAATTTTCCACTCTTCCACCTGAGGTGGAATTCCAAACTTCCAGCAATTTACTGTAGATTTTCACCTAGTACTACATTATTTTTTCCTAACTGCAAAAGTTTTGTTATGAAATTCGGAAATAAAGTGTCTTGGCAATTATTTCACCGTATCATGTAATTAGCCACAGTTTTCAATGTGATTCTGAGTTTTTTTTTCTGCCAGCAATGTGTTAACATATTTCTTTTTCTACAGGTGATATTGTAAATTTTAAGGTCACATAGTAAATTTAAGCACTCAGCCTGTTGAGCATCTTAACTGTGGTGTCAAGAAGTAACCTGTTATGTTTTTTTTAATTGCTTCATTTTTTCCTCCTTTCCTGGTTTGATTTTGTGTTTCTTTCTTTTGAATTCAGCAGAACTCAAGAAGTGTATTTGTTTTAATTCTGCACAATACGAAAAAACTTTGAGGTTTAGCACAGAAATTCCTCAAAAAGGTCAAATTACACCGCATGTAGCTCTAGTCACATGGGGTGCAGATAGAGGTATCAGGTGATGGCACACATTTCTTACTGTGTAGCTACCCACTCTGCAGTGTTTTCTGAAGAGGAAAGAGCTCTGTTTGTTCTGCTCCACAGAATAGGCTTTCGGAGAGTGACAGTCGGCCACTTTTTTGTTCAGAAGAAGAAATTAAGTGCTGTTATCTGTACTTGGAGTGCTGGGGCAAAGATATTTCAGCAGTTTTGTTGATATTTTTGATCATATCATATCTTGTGTTAGTCTATGTTCTGCAGTCTGTAGTAGTGCTGCATTGTTTTTCAATACTTGCAGTTATTTAAGGGTATAGTAAAGCACAGACAGTACAACATGTCAGTCAAAGACAATGGGAAGTGTAAAGGACATGGAAAAAGTTCCATTGATACTGGATCAGTTGGAAGGGTGTCACGAGGGAGAGGGTGCTGGGGAAGATGGTAGTAGGAGCAGCAGCACTGTTTCTGGCATTGCAGCTTCTAGTGGCAGTGCAATGCCAGCCATGCCACATACTGTGCCAGTGTCAACTTCACAGGGAATCAAAACTTCCAGCTTCTTTGGGACGCAGCACGGTACTGCTACTTCCAGTGCAGCTGTATCTCATCATTCAAAAGAGTCAAAAAAGACTGCCATGAATGTTGTCACACTACTGTGTGAGACCCTAGGATCTCAGGAGGAGCAGGAATATAGTGAACAGTCTCAGTCACAGGAGACCCAGGAGTTAATTCAGGAACTGCTAGGGACTAAGAGCGAGGAGGGTTTGAGTGTAGTAGCAGACAGTAATAGAGACAATGACAGTAAGGGTGTTGAAGAACCAGTTACTATGGGGGGGGAGTACAGAAGGAGCAACAGCACAGAGTGCTTCAAAAGGTGTCCAAGGAGCATGAACATCCTCAGAGCAAACATGCTGTTAGTGCCACTGTTCATGTGGCAAAGAAGGTTACTGAGGAAGAGGAGGTGGGGTACAGTCAGCCCTTACTGTCACAGCCTGAAATGGCAGAAAGCAGTGAGGGTACTAGGGATGAGGGTGGTGAGGGTGATGATGACCCATAGGCCCTAATTGGCAGCCACCCCTTCTGCAAGCAGCAACCATAGCTGTCAGTGGTAAAGGGCAAACAATACTTTTTATATCACTCCACAAGCAGCAACCTATCAGGGTAAAGGGACAGCAATTGGCAAAAATTGGATATGGGGAAAAGCAGCAGCAGCAGCAGGAACATCCAAAGAAAACAATTTCACCCACCACTATGCCCCTGTCCCCATCTGCCCTGCCCAGGAAAATCCAGCATGTCAGTGGACATTTACTTCTGTGGGATTTCTTTGTAATTGATGAGTCTGATGACAGTGTAGCTGTGTGCAACATCTGTCATTCCAAAATTAGCAAGGGTAATCCAGGTTCACACTATGAGATGACTAGCATGCACAGTCATATGCAAAGTAAGCACCCCATTAGGCGGACACAGCATAAGCGGTTAGCATCCATGCCCAGTTCTGATAGTTCAGCGCACTCCAAAAGAGAGGGTCCCCAGCCTGGTGATGATGTGGTAACATTTGATCTCTTATTGTGTTCCACCCCTACACGTGCAGATACAAGTGGAGGTAGAAAAGCTGATCCATTCACTACATGGATAGAGAGGTTTTTGCAGCATGTCCCTGCTGGCAAACAAGGCTGCCAAAGATGCAAGACCATACCTGGCAAAGCTAAAACACCCCCCACAGTGCAGCACACTATGAGGTTTAAGCAGCCAGATATCAAATCAGCATTAACCAAGCACACCAAATATCATCGGAAACACCCAGTGACAAAAGAGCTGAACACGGCTGTTGCCAAGATGCTGTCAACAGACCTTTTGCCATTCTCATTTGTCGAGAATCAGGGTTTTAGGGAACTTATGGAGAAGGCTGCACATAAATATTAAGTGCCCAGTCGAACATATTTCAGCACTAAGGCTCTTCCAGCAATGTATAACGACCTCACATGCATGGTGTCACATGCTCTGTCCCACTCTGCAGTAGCCAGCATCCACCTCACCACAGGCATCCGGACCAGTGTCCCATCATTGGGTGTTAGTTAAATTTGCATTGCTGCACACTGAGCCTATTTCACTCAGGTATATGCCTTGCACCCCTGTCCCTCATCTACTTGTCCCCTGACTACTGGCAGCAGTACTAGTGGTTGTTGACGGCATGCCACATTGAGTATGCAGAGTATGCATGGATCACATACATCCAAGAGAATTCTCACTCACATAAATGAGGCCATTAGACAGTGGCTAAAGCCACATGGATTTCAGGCTGCGTATATTGCCAGTGAGAATACCCGGAATGCCATCAAAGCAATCACTGATGACTGCTTTTATCATGTCCCCTGCTTTGCTCATGTGTTGAATCTCAATGTGAGGGCCTTTTTGCATCACAAAGCAGTGAGTACCATGTTGGCTGTCAGCCACAAAATCTGCAGCCATTTTAGTCACTCTTCACTGGCTAGAACAGAGCTCAGGGCTCTACAGAAGGCCAATTATGTGCCACAACACTGCTTGAAGTTTGATGTACCAAACCGGATAGAATTCCACACTCTATATGGTTGAGAGGCTGTAGGAACAGTACAAGCCACTCAACAAGTATATAAGGCACATGTTTGATTGGGAAGCACAGTCAGCCATGTCGCTGAGTCCATTCCAGTAGTTTTTGATGGACAGTGTTATCCATGTCCTCTGTCCACTTGAACAGGCGATACAGTGTGTGAGTGCAGAAAATGCATGTTTGAGCCAGCTGATACCCATGCTGCATGTACTCCGCTGGGCACTGGTCAATGTAAGGGGGCAATCTGAAGTGGATGCAGACTCTGTTGGAATAGAGTTGACTGACCACATCATGCAGCTGTGTGATGATGATCCCAGGGTCATTCACATTAACAACTTGGAGGCATACATCCTGGCAACACTGCTTGATCCCAGGTAGAAGCATGGAATAATGGCACTTCTTTCAGGTGGGAGGGCTAATCTTGATCACTATGTAGTCATCCTGCATGGCAAGGTTAAAAGCTGAATGAGTCAGTCAAAGCAAAGGGTGAAAAAATCAGTAACAGTAGAGAAACCTGAAGCAGCAACATCCGGTCACCCATTATCCTTCTCCTCCACCAGTATGAAGTCTGCACCTTCAACCTCATCATCCCATGGTAGCACTGGTGCCACAAACCCCCTCTGGTCCATGCTGAAGGACATTGGTGTCTCTACGCACCTGCCACCTGAGGGCAACACAGAGCTGTAGCTGCCTACACGCCATATGGTGCAGTCATATCTTGATGTCCCACAGTTGCTAAGCATTGATGATTAACCCACTGACTATTGGCAAGGTAAGCTGAAAATATGTTCTGCACTTGCTGCTATTGCCATTGAGTACCTTACCTGCCCCTGTGCCAGTGTAAGCTCGGAAAGAGTTTTCAGTGCCATTGGTGCAATTGTCACTGACCGCCGAGGCCACCTGTCTGATTGGAATGTTGAGTACCTAACTTTTGTCAAAATGAACTCACATTTCCTCCCCAAGCAGTACATTGTGTCAACAACAACAAGATTCCATGATCCTGCCGAAGAAGGTGGTGAGCAGCAAAACTCATCAGAGGATGAGGAGATTGTGACAGTGCCATCTGATGAAGACACAACTGAGGGGTTTGAGTTCTCCTGAGTAGGAGACAGAACACGTGTGGGTGGTGTGAACAGAAATTGTTCTGCAAGGTATGCTGCCTGATACCTGTTTGTATCAGCAGTTATATTATCAGAACAAAGAAGCAGGGTTCCTGAAGTCAGTGTGTGCATTGCATAAGTCATCAACTGCTGTGTTACAAAAAAGTTGGTGATATGCAAATGATTACTACATCATGATTTCTGCTGAAAATTCACACTGACATTACCTGCACTTCTATAGTTACAACACTGTAGTGTTTACAAGTTTCCCAGTTGGCCTCTGTTCAGGACCACCACCCCAAAAAAAAATTGCTGCGGACATTGTTCTTGTCCTGAAATGTTCACTGTTTACAAGTTTCCCAGCTGGCTGCTGTTCAACCCCCCCCCCCCCAAAAAAATAAATTGCTGCAGAAATTGTTCTTGTCCTGAAATGTTGAGTGTTTACAGGTTTCCCAGTTGGCCGCTGTTCAGGCCCCCATCCCCCAAAAAACAACTTTGAAAGTTGAAACCCAGTAAATAGAGTCATAACAAGGAAGTCTTGTGTCAAAGCACATAACGTTTTATATTTTCCAGATAATAAAGAACAACTTGTAACAAACAACCATGAAGATAATAACAAGGAAAACACAACTGTTAAAGTGGAATGAAACAACAAGTCTACAACAGATTCCAAAAAAAACTATTTACATGGAAAGATTCAGAATCAACAATGACACAAACACACAACAGTCAGAACATATCATAATAAAAACTATTTACAAGTTTGAGAAATAACTTCTCAAAAAAACTAAATCACTGATGGCCTCGGTGGCCAAGTGATGGCTGGTTCTGTGGCCTCCTCCTTGGTGTCATCTTTTTTAAGAGCTGCAGCATCTTATCCTGGTTTGTCTCTATTCTCACCAGGTGAGCCTTCAGTGCTTCTTTTTTTTAACAAGTTTTATGTCTTTGTCCCTTCCTAACTTTGGAGGGCTCTCAGTATGCTGGGTGGCTGCTGGGGTGGCTGCTCCTTCTTGGCCACATGGTGCTGTAGATGTCTGTGGCCCTGCTGCCACTGTCCCTGTCTGTGATGGGCCAGGCTGCTGCTGCTTCTATCTCTCTCTCTCTGCCAGCCTCACAAGCTCCTGCTGAATCTTTAGCACATGGTTCTTAGTCCGTGTGCTGGTTGCCATCTGCTGGGGCTGGTCCTGCTCTTTCGGTGGGACAGGCACTGGTGGTGGCAGTGTGTCAGTGTTGTCTGCAGTACAGAAAGAAATATGCAGTTTTAGCACAATGTACCATGCAAGTGTGTGCGACTGTCAGATTAATGTCATCATCAGTAATTGTAGTACACTACTCTATCCAGTATCCAGTGTCACCTCATTGTACCCTAACCTTCTGCTGATGCCATGGTTTACAGCCTCTGTATTCATTCACGTGCTCTCAGTGGTCACTGTGGTATGTGTTACACCCCACCCCACCACATCCACAGAGGTTGGGAAGTATAAAGGCCATGAGTGTGTGAAAGTTGAGGTCGAAGCATTGTTTGAACAGCACCCACATGTTGTGTTATACTGTCCCCTTCCCTCATGTCATGTTCACCTCCACCACTGTGTTTCAAAAATGATGGTGTAATACCCATTGGAAGCACCTCCTCCCCCACACACAGTCTTCTACATTGTGTTTTTGCACACACTGAAGTCGACATACATAGTTGAATGAGAAAATGTCACAACCCTGTTTAGCCCGTTCTAGTGTGGGAATTTGTCTCTGTAAACAACATGTAGCATAAAAAAAGAGCATGAACCCTCCTTTCCAGCAAGTGGTGATTACATGATTAGTGTAAAAAAAATAATGGAATCATACCGTGTGCATGATGTGGTTCACTCGACCCACTACGAAGTTAGAATACTACCCTGCCCCCCCATCAGCCAGCAGGCGGCAGCATCCCACCCGCCTGCCACCCCGCTGCCCGCCGACTGACTGCCCGGCAGGTTGGGGATTGCGCCTGCACAACTTTGCACACCCGCTGAATATCGGGCTGTGCAGTTTATGCATGGTTCCTCCCATTCCAGTTCAGCATGCCTTCATTAGCATTGCGCTGTTGCTCAGCCTGACTTGGGGGGTGCAACTGCCTCCTGCTGAATATGGCAGAATGGCACAATTTCGGACTTGCGCAGGCGCTACCCTATTGCGCATGGCACAACCCTTTTGAATATCCAGCCCCTTGTGTATACAGTGCAGCTTCAAACTCATAAATGCAATGAAGCTCTACAGTAATCTTTTGAAGATGTTCAATATGAGAAAACTCTTTCTGTTGTAAAGTAAAAAGGCACCGACTGTGCCAAATAAACCATTTAAAGACTGCAAAAAGAATATTTGAAGTACTACTATCCCATTTGTCCCACAACAAAAGACAAGAACCATAGATCAATATTTCATAAGAAACAGTCAAAAAGACAGGTTCCTGACAAACATGAGCAACATATGGCCAAAATGTGGTAATATATGAGCATGAAAAATATAAATGATGCATGGATTCAAGCACTTGGGAACAGCCAGGATGAGAACCATTACATTCATTTAGCTGTTTATGATGCTGTTTGCCTTTAACATTAATTATCTCATGGCCACACAACCATGTAACGTCATGAAGTTTGGGGGGAATTCGTTGTCAGTCATAAGACCCTGTAATGCTGAAATGTGAAGATCAGGACATTTTGGGAATGTGACCAGTTCTGAAAAATGGGAATCAAGCACAGCCTGATAAACAAATTTGTTATTTTTAGAAAGGAGCCAAACACTAGTAATTTGCCACTGCCTTAATTTCACAAAAACTTCCCGAAGATAGGGCCCCACCTAAGGGTTTAGTTTAAGACACACAAGTTGGCCATCCTTCCATTCTTGAAACCATTGCCCAATAGTCTGACTAAAGAGACCTGTCCATAATTTTGGAATATGTTTCAATAAGGGTGGAAAATTAGAAAAAAGGAACTGACAATAAAAAAACAGGAGAGGGTTCACCATATTAAGACCACTGCTAGAAATCAGTAAATACAAAATATTGCACATGATTGGGTTGAGGCGACTACCCCATACTGCCTGAAAAAATATACTGAACAGGAAAGCTTCACGTTGCTTGGGGGGGTATATTACGCAAATATAAAAAAAGAGGCAATAAATATGTCCGAATCATATAAATACATTTAGATTTATTAAGCTGCAATTTGTCCCAATTCTGTACCATAATTTAACCTTTTTCAAGCTGAATATCCCAGTTAAACATGTCAGGGGTCAGGGAGCCAAAAACAATACCTAAAATCCAAATAGGGTCTACTGAAAACTGAATATCTGAAATAGAAGTGTGTGTAGGAAGGGCCACACCTAATTCCCATCCTAAACATTTTTATTTATTCAGTGAGGTCCCAGAAAGAAGCCCCTATGATTCACATATAACAACAGAGTTCTGAACTGAAAGAACAGTGAAACTGCAGAAGCAGATATCATCCGCATATGCCAGAGCAGGAAAAGGGAGTAGAACACCTGGGACAGTGATGGGAGGAATAATTATATTTAGTGAGCGCAATAAGGGATCTATACTAAATACATACAATAGTGGATGAGCTGGACAACCCTGTTTAACTCCCCTTTTTAACGGGAGGAGGGGTCCTAGATATCCATTAACTAAGGGTGATACTGTAGCATGTTTATAGATTTTACAAAGCCATGTTATGAATACAAGAGGGATACCATAATGTTGAAGAGTGAGCCATAAAAAATCATGGTTCACCGAATCAAAAGCTCCCCTTTGACCTAGGGATAAAACAAACCCGGGGTACCCCGTAATTTGTAACCTATCAAAAATTTCTCGCAAAAAAAGTAACTGGTCAGTAATGGCCCAACCTGGAATTGTGCAGGATTGCGCTGGGGAAATGAGATACTGGGCTGCTGTCAAAAGACGAGTATTGAAATTATTCATTAAAATTTTCAAATATATGTTCAAAAGACTAATTGGTCTACAGTTAGAAAGGTCTTTCTTATCACCTTTTTTATGTAAAAAAATAAGAATACCTCCCACCATGTCAAGAGGAAAATCAAAATATAGTAACAAGTCATTATAGACAGCAGCAAGCTCCTGAGAGAACTCAGCACTCAATAACTTATAAAGCTCTGACGTCAATCTGTCCTTACCAGGTGCTTTATTAGTTTGCAAAGAATGTGTAGCATTGATCACATCCTGGGGAGTAATAGGGTCTGCTAAGTGTAAACGTGTAGATGGAGGACAATCAGGGACATCAATACGACGTAGATAGGCCTGGGCTGCAGCTAGATCAACAGGCTGTCCCTGAAAAAATGACATTGTATATGATGTTACTTCAGACATCATATATCACTGAGAGACTTTCACCTGACCATCCTGCCCTGTAATACCATCAAAAATCCTCTTCTGCACCCTATCCTGGCAACTAAGAAAGGGACAAAGCATAGCTAAATTTCCTTGTGTACCATACATTTGCTGTGATTTTAAAACAGAGGATTGGTTCATGTGGAAAGGCACCATTTCATCCTTAAGGGATTTAATTTGGGTAAAAAAGTCATGCTTGGTAGTTTGAGCCAAAGACATAACCTTCTGCAACTGTTGTCTATATTAAAGATAGGAAAAGTAAGCTTTCTCCCAGTGCATCTTCCCCATAGATTTCAATAAAGCAACAAGATCCTTCTTAGTGTCAATCCACCAAGACAGAGGGTCCTCATACATTTCATACAAAGATTTTTGAGCAGAAAAAAAATAACATAAATGTTGCAAAACTTCCTGCTGTGCCAGAAGGGTAGAGTTCAATCTCCAGAGGCCTCTCCCAAGAGTAAATGCAGTATTGGAGCCTACAGTAAAGCATAAAGCACAATGATCTGAAAATTCCACTGGGGTCACCGAAGCCAGACTCAGTGGCAATGATTTACTGATGAAAAAGAAATCAATCCTAGTGGCTAAAGTTCCCTTATGAAAAGTAGGGACTGTGTTCCCATGTAATCAAGCATATGCATCAGTTAAACCAGCAGTGTGTACAACAGTAGCTAAACAGGACATGTCACAAAATAATGTTGTGGTTCTTGTACCTTTACCCCTATCCTTACTAGACAACCCGCAGTTAAAATCTCCACCCCAGACAACATGAAATGATGTATGTAAATAAGGTTGAATCACATAGAACAAATCCACTCTGGCCGCTTTTGTTTGAGGAGCATAGACATTGATTAGCCTAAAACAAACCCCCTGTAATAACACACCCAAAATCAAAATGACTGGGGACAAGATCAAATTATTTTAAAACCTTAATGTCAATATCACGAAAAAGAAGGGTTACTCCAGTGCAAGGTTCTAGGCCTAAAGACCAATAGAAAACTCCAGTGTGCCACCATTTCCCAGCACCTGAAAGTTCGGTTACTGTGTGCAATTCAGTATCCTGCAAAAAAAAAAAATATTACAATGGGTAGACCTTAAAAAGGAAAATATAGCAGATTGTTGAATCTTGTTCTTAATACTGTTCACATTCAGTGAACATAAAGTTAATGACAGAGACATTTAGAAAAGTTAAGAAACCCCATTAGGGAGGCTTACATCTACTCTTCTTCCCTTTTTTCACTCTAGGTGTAGAAGATTTGGCAAGAGGAACCTGTCCCCTTTCAGAGTCACCATCAGACAGCCCACCAGAGGCTTCAACCCCTGTTTGGGAGGATTCTGATTCTGCATCAGAGACATCCTGGGCAAGCAAAAGGGTATGAAATCGGTTCATGGTAGGAGTACTGGACAACTTGGGGACTTTAGAAGCAGGCTGTGCATTACACAGTTTATTTCTGGTCATCCTAGATGAAAAGGGCAGTTCCTGTGGAAGTTGAGGAGGAGGCATAGACAAGGTATCTGGGAGAGCAGTGGGGTTTAAGGTTGATGTGTCCTTAGAGACCTCAGGAATACTGACCATATCAACCTCCAACACAGGGGGAGAGGCGGCAAAGAAACAGGAGATACTGAAATATGGGGGGTACAAGAGAAGGGGTGTGTGGGTTGTGGAGCAGGGGAGGGTAAGTCTGACCATGTAGAACGGGACCTCTGCACAATGGCAACCAATAATCTTTATTCTTCTGAGTCATGAGGGTCAGGCTGCCTGTGAGCAGCTTCTGAACAAGTAGCATAGGAGTGGCCAATAACCCCACATAAAGAACATATGTTCCTGCACTGCCCATTGGTGTGTCCCAGGGAATTACAAAGTGTACAGCATAAATGGTCACAGACACTGCTAATGTGACCTGACTTTCCACACTTGTAGCATGTCTTGGGCTGCCCGGCATAAAAAAGAACACCCCTATCACGTCCCAAAAATACACAGTTGGGGAGGTGTTGCAATCCATCTTCAGTGGAGTGCAGGATCACTCTGATTCTTCAACCCCCTGTCCAAATATCTTCAGTATTGAAGATAGTTTCTGGGCGTCCTAATACAGTGCATCTCTGTTTTAACCAGACTATGAGGTCAGTGACACTCACCCCCTCATTTCTGAAAAGAACAGTAATCGTTTTGTGGGCTGGCTTAGTCAGAGGCAATACTTCAAAGGGGGACCATAAAGAGGATTGTCGGACTCTTTGATAACCATTCCAAAATTTGTCTAAACCATTATTCAATTTAAAACTGATATTGAAAATGTTTTCCCTAGAAACATGTATCAATGCATACATTTCAGCAGATGTAAGATGCAAACCATCCTTCAACAAAGTTTTAGCAACAAATTTATGATCAGGAAAAGACTCCATACCCCCTTTATAAATAAAACGGACGGCATTATGTCTTTTGGCTGAAAAGGTGGGGGTTTGAAAAAAAGAGGCATATGAACGAGAGCTAGTATGAGAATGACCAGGAGGTGAGCCAGGTAATGGGCCCTCAGGTTCTTCCTCAGTCGCCTGGTCCTCCAAATGATCCGTGGATGAAAATGGCAACATCCTAGAAGAAGTCAAGTTGCTGGCTGGATGAGAAGTATCAGAGGATTCAGTTTCTAGTCGAAGTACTGGGTTCTGGGTCAAAAGTAAATTGGAAGGAAGAGCCAGAGGTGATTCCTGTAACACAGTATCTGAGGTTGGGGCCTCCGCTGGACAAGCCCTACCAGAGGAGTCTTGTGGTGTGGAAATAGTAGAAGTTGCAGTAATGGGATGGGGGGAAGGAGCAGGCACTTCCCCACCAGTCATACAAACCCCAGGAATAGTTATCGGAGAAAATCCAGAAATCCAACGACCGGAATCATGGAGCTGAGCTCAGCCAGCCAATTTTAAAGTAGAGTCAACAGACCAAGAGGATTCTGCCTCTTCTACCTGATCAGCCCAGGAGGAGGTCTGTTTAATGGAGATTTTAGAAATACTTTTAGTAGGGTGCTGCACTTTACTAGCAGCAAAAGAAAACACTTTTGCTTGCTGGCGATCAGAAAACCCAGTAGTGAAAATAGTACCTGCAGGTTGTGCTCCTGGACCAGGAGATTGTAGTTCAACATCAGGAGCAGCGATGTCTTGAGAAGGTAAACAAGGTGTTGTAGACGTGGCAGCCTCGCTGTCATGTTGCAAAACTGCTGCCGCTAAACCTGCTGAAAGTTCAATTTTCCTTTTAAGGAACATCTCCACTTCTGAGGCCAGGAGAAGTTTTAAATCTTCTGGATCTGTAGAAAGAGCTTTGGTGGAAGGATGCATAGAGTCTGGGGCAAAGTTCGCACTCTTTGAATTCTGTACCGTTCGTCCTGAAGTAGCCTGATCATCCTTTATATTTAACAGTATTGTATCAGATTCGGTGAAAGCGCCCAGCTCGGCAGGTGCCTCAAAGAAAATTTCTGATTCCACAGATTCCGATGTGAGTGAATAAATTGGCCCCTTGGCCTGCAGCACATCCTGCTGCATCACAGCCTGCTCACCAAGTGAGCTAGACATCTTGACGTTCAGAGGTTCCCCCTACTGACGAGTAGGGGAGTTTATTGAAGAAAAGAAATCATACAAAAAGACAATACAAAAATTAAGAGGAATACAAAAAGAACAACATTACAGCCAGAAAAAAAAAACCTATACACAAAAAAAAGAGAAATAAGCATAACTCAAATACATAATATAGTATGCTGGAAGCTTTTTTGGTTTTCCCAAACCCTACTATAATTTGAATATAAATCATGATACCTAACACCCACCATTTTTAAGTAACAGGTACATCAGAATCTGTTATCCAATGCATATTTCTCCAAACTGAGCACAAAGTTCTGGAATGTAAGAGCCTAGAATCCTCATTACATTGAATTTTTAAATCCCTTGCAATTTTACCAAGAAGCTCTTCATGAGATAAAAATTTCTGCTGTAATTATAAATAAACATCTACTGTTCCAAATATACCATTTAACAACCAGCAATATTCTATGTAAAGTTTCAGTATGCCCATGGTCCACCCCTATATATTTACCCCACATCAAAGCATCCATAGTAATAAACTGAAACCATGGAGCATTCCACACAGTTGCCAATAGAGGCCAAAAAGATATAGACGTAGGTCAAAAAAAGATGTTCTGTTGTTTCCAGTTGTTGAATACATCTGGGTGTAACACATAAACGTTCAGTCAGTTGTTTATGTTTTTGATTAGCTTTAACGTTAATCCTATCATGACAGCTCAGCCAATGAAAGTCTTTAAATTTATCTGGAATCTTAGGAGTGTTTAACAAATGTAATACTGCCTCTCTGTATGGAAGGGGACATCGAGAAAAAGTTTCTAATTCTGTAAATTGAGTCTGCATAACCCAGTTATATAACACTTTCCTTTGTTCTGAGATCAAAAGATGGCTTATAAGTTTCCAACATTTAAGATAAATGAAAGTTTCCCTAATATAAGGTGGTATATTTAAGAATCTATGCAAAATCCCCAATTCCCCCCAGTCCCATTGTCGAAACCATAGGCTGCAATTCTGTTCAAACACAGGCACCAAAGTTTTATCAAAAAAAATAATAAAGGCCTAAAGTTTGCATATAGAAAAGAGCTATAGAAAAATAAAATTGGATTTACCATCCCTAACCCTCCCTGTTTTATTGGCAAGTACACAATATTCCTTTTTAATGGATTTAACCTACTACCCCATACAGCTTGAGAAAAAAAAGACTATAAATTGCTGTTACTAGCTGACAAGGTGGAGGAAAGACATAACTTATATAAAGAAATACTGGAATGAGGAATGTTTTAATTAGATATACCCTTTCCCGTTTGCTTAATTTCCACTTATTCCATTTAGCCACTAAAGCTTTACCATGAAGTAAACAAGGTTCCCAATTCAAAAAACACATATCCCCCTGGCCATAAATAATCCCCAGAATTTTCAAATGAGTAGCTGAAAAATTAATACCAGCTACTTCTAAAACCGGAGGAACAACTGATCCAAGCTGTGTACCGATACATTTGTCTAAATTTAAACTGGTACCAGAGTTTGAGTTATAAGTTGTACATATATCTAAAGCTCCCTGAATAGAAACCTTGTCCACCACTAAAATGCAGAGATTGTCTGCATAAGCCAAAGCTTTGTAACATGGGGGTTGAAGCAACAATAATAGGCCTTAAAAAGTACTGAATTATTAAGGAGCTGAAGTAAAGGATCAATGCAAAAAGCATATAGCAGAGGGCTGAGTGGGCACCTCTGGCACACCCTTCTCCTCACTGTCAGCATAGGTCCCTTCCAACCCCTAACAGAAGGAGTAACTGTAGCTGTTTTATATAAGCATTGAACCCAATTAATAAATTGCAGTGACAAACCATATTTTTTTTAAACTTCCCACAGGAAGGTGTGGCTAACTGAATCAAAGGCTTGTCTTTGATCAAGTGATAGTACTACGCCATCTGCTCTATGCCTAAAACTATGCTCAAAAATTTCCCTTAACAAGATTAAATGTTCTGTAATATTCCTACCTGGTATGGCACATGCCTGTGCTGGGGATAGAATATGTGTTGCTACTAATAACAAGCAGTTGTTTAGAATATTAGCTAAAATCTTAAAGTCTGTATTAAGGAGAGAAATTGGTCTCCAGTGATCTATATATCATCTATCTCCCTTTTGTTTAAAAATATGTATCAGAATACCCCCTGTCATATGCAGAGAAGGGGATCCAGATGAAAGATTTGTCGTAAAGGCCGCAGCTAGTTCTATCAAGATATGTGGTCCTATAAATTTATACAATTCTCCAGTTAGTCCATCTCCACCTGGTGCTTTATTATTCCCTAAGGCCATAATTGCTCTCTACCTTTTGTGGCAGAATATCAGCAATTAAAGGCATTAATAATTGGTTAGTAGGCTTAACTGTAGAAACTAAGTCAAGATAAGTTTCCAATGTTTCAGAGTGAACTTGTAAGGGAGTAAAGGATTGAGTCGTATAATGTGTTACAATATTACGAATCTGTCCAGTATCAGTACATAATCTTCCTTCCTTATCAAATAAACTACCCATAGTTCTGTTTAAGTTCCTAGCTGCGTGGCCCTCATAAGGGCAAATATAACCCTTTTTACCCTGAGTACAATGTAACTGCTGATATTGCAGATGTTGTTCTTGTAGTAAATGATACTCTGCCATTTGCTGTTTAATATTTTTAATTTGCACCGTAAAATCATGTTTTACGGTAGATGCTAAAGATAAAAATTTTTGAAGTTGTAACCTGTTGTTAAGGTAAGTCCCATATTCCTTATCCCGGACTACCTTCCCATATGATTTTAAAAAACTGTCAAACCCGCACAGTGTCTTCCCACCAAATACTAGGGTCTGTGTACATATCAAAAATGGATTTCCTGGCATGAATAAAATATACCAAATTTTGATGAATATTTTCCTTAGCCAAAAGTAAAGCATTTAATTTCCAATAACCTGGCCCAGTAGGAGGTGTATGTGAGCTATCCAATAGTAAAAGTAATATTTTATGATCTGAAAATTCTGCTAGTAAAGTTTTTGCTTCAGCAATTTGTAGAAGGGGAGAAACAAAAAAAATAGTAAATTCTCACGGCTGAGGTACTTCTATAAAAGGTGGGGTCAGCTTTCCCAACTATTTCAAAGTAAGCATCCCTCAAATTTGTATTCTGTATCATAGTAGAAAGACAGGTCATGTCGCAAAATACTTTGTTAGTAACAGTATGCTTACCCCATTCCTTACTTTTAATCCACAATTAAAGTCACCCCCTAGAATAATGTTATGTGCAGAGTACAGATAGGGCTGAATAGTCTGGAACAGCTCAATTCTTACCACCTTTGTTTGACCAGCATAAATATTAATGAACCGGAACAGTACATTATGCAGCTTGACAACCAGTATTAAGGTCTGACCTGGAATCAAATCAATTAATTTAACAACATGCACTTCTATATTTTTAAATAAGATGGCTAACCCAGAGCAGGTTTCTTCTCCCAAGGACCAGAAAGAAGGACCTAAATGCCAAAGGTTAATGGCCTGTTTCAATTCAGATACGGTGTGTAACCTAGTATCTTGTAGGAAAATAATACCAGTTGAAAGAGATCTTAAATGTGAAAACACAGCTTGCTTTTTCTGTAAACTCTTAATACTATCAACATTAATAGAATAAACAGATAAAGGAGGCATTATTTTCATAAAGGAGTAAGTGAAAAAACCTTGAGTACGATTCCATTCATGGGGGCCTTTTAGAGGAAGCTCTTGTGGTTCTAATATGCTTAGTTTTCCCTGTTCTTTTTCCAGAGGGAGGGGGTACTGTGTCAAGGGAAGGTTCTTCCAGTTCAGAACCCTGATCCAGTATTGAGGAAATAATGGAAGACCCTTCAGATTCATTTCCAGAGATTTCCCCTTCAATAGGCAGAGAGGCAAATCTGTTTTTAACAGGAATTTCAGATGTTTTGGGCATTTTAGCCGCTGGTTGTACCCAGTGCTGCTGACGTCTGGAGGTTTTAACCTGAGTATGTGAGGGTTGTTGTGAAGCATCTGCAGTATGCTCTGAGTGAGTTGACACATCCTCAATAACAGTAGTTTCTACCACTGTAGATACAGTAGCCTCCTTCTGAGGAACCACTGAAATGGTATTTATAGCAAAATTCCCTGGTGGATGCATAGCAGACTGTTGTACTGAACCTTCAGGAACAGGAGTGGTGGCTGCAGATTGATCAGGCGGCCTATCTTGGGGCCTAGAGGCCGAATGCTGAGCCTGGGCACGTTGTGCTAGGGCTATGGACACTCTCTGCTCATCCCAATCAGTTTTCTCTCCCTGATTGTGGGCCACTGAGGGACAAGAATGATAAGTGTGACCCTTCTCCTCACATAAATTGCAAACCTGGTCATTTCTGCAAATCACCGTACTGTGACCTAACTCATTACAGGTAGTACATTTTAGTCGATCACATATACTGTTTAGGTGACCCATGGCTCTACACTGATAACAGGCCTTGGGCTGACCTGCATAGAATAAAACCCCCCTATCTTTCCCCAGGAAAAATCTATTGGGTAAATGAATTAACCCAGTATCAGAAGTGTTCAGAACAACTTGTATTTTCCACCCTCAATTCCAGATATGATCATCATCAAAAATGGGTTCTGGATTACCCTGTACTGTACACCTTTGTTTAAGCCAATAGATAAGATCCGTGACACTCACCCCCTCATTCCTAAATAACACAGTGATCATACAATGCACAGGTTTAGTTAAGGGAATTACCTCAAAAGGGACCCATAAAGCAGAGGTTTTTAAAAGTTGATATTGAGACCAGAACTTCTGCAGACCACTACCTTGTTTAAAGCTAACATCAAAGATAGGTTCTCCTGAAACATGTATTAAAGCATAAATTTCAGCAGGGGTAAAGAACATAGAACCCATAAGCAGGTTCCTAGCAACATGTTTGCAATCCAGAAAAACGTCTAAACCCCCTTTATAAATTAACCTAATTGCATTATGGCATTTAGCAGGGAAGACTGGAGCTCTAAATAAGGACGCAAAGGATTTAGTAGAATTTGACTGTCCTTGTGAAAAATGTTCAGCATGTCCCACAGAAGGAGGAAGTTCAGGAGCAACAGAGGAATCAGGCCCACAAAGTCTAATTTCACCACCTTGCAAAACAGGTAGCACAGGGTTCTGCATGAGTTCTAAGCCTTCTGGCACTTGTAAAAGAGAGGCAATGTCCATTTCTGATCCCCAGTACTTAGATCTGTTAGTTTCCAAGGGAAGACAGTCTTGTCTAGCAGAGGTGGATTTTTTACTGGGAGACACAGAAGTGGGAGAAGGACCCGAAACCCAAGTGCCTGAATCAGATTTTTCCCAACCAGCAGCCTGCAAAGCGCTATCTACAGACCGCTGGCTTTTATCAGCTGTTATTTCTTGCCGTTTTGATGTAGGAACCTCAGAGCTTCATCTTAGGACAGGGAACCCTGTATCTGAATTTACTAGTCCTTCTGAGGTTCCCTCAGAGTCATTATATAAATTTCCTTTGAAGACAAACAAGGGTGCTTGCCCTGTACCTGGTGAGAAGGAGTGGGAGCCTGCAGAAGTGTCCTGATTAGGTGATTGCACTTCGTCCACAACAGCTGCTGTCTTCTGCAAAGGAGTTGTCTGAAGAGTTGCCATGTCAGCGGCTGAGGCAGCTTGTTGCACAACTTGCATTTCATTCTGCTCACACAAAGAGAGCTGATCCACTGCCGCAATTGCAGCTTTCAGTTCGCATTGCCTTAATTGAAAGCGAGCTTCTTCATCGCATAGCTGTTGCTGCAAAGTAGCCAAATCTTTGGAAGACTCATCTTGAATCTTCTCAGTTGAAACAATAACCTTCTGATCTGATGGTAGATCACTGGTCTCAGACCTTATCCCAGAGGCAGAAATGACATGTACCAAATCCATACCCACACTTGGAGCATCAAAAAAAATCTCAGAGTCCATAGCCTCAGGCCTTAGAGCAGCAGCCTGCTCTGCTGCTACAGGTACCTCCATCTCCTCCTCTAGCTTGACACAAAGTGACCGACACACTAGCCAGCAGTCCCCCTACTGGCCAAGAGCAGGGGAATTTCCCTGGTGTCCTGGCCAAATTTCTTGCTTTCACTAAAAATACCACCAACAGCCTAATCTGGTTCAATGTCAGTTGGTTGCCATCTGTGTCCTTCCCCAGGTCACCCCTGAAAAAGGGACTTCTAATCTCAGTGGGCCAACCCGGTCAACAAAATTCAATAAATAAATAAAATAAATAAATTCTTGTGTTTCCTTTATTATAAGTATTGCCTTAAGCTTAGAAAATTCATTGTATTAAAATAGGGGCAAATCATGTGACTGGTAAGAGGGGTATAAAAACCCTCATATCAGAATGTACCTCAGATCAGCCTTATGGAAGGTGACAGTAGGACATACAGAGCTGTGTGTATGGTCCTATGATACATAGAAGAGAAAGGACCTGAGCTTGTTTATGATCCAGCCTGTGTAAAACTATGAGAATTAGTGTATTGCTGTTTGTTTTTGTTTTTTTTAGGTTAGTTTATTATTTTTAAAAATAAAACCACACTTTGGTGTGTTATACCTTACATTTGTTGTTGGTGTTATCCTTATCCCACACCCTATGACAGGTCTACCTTGACATCTGGTAGCTGGTAACTTCACAGCTGGGCCCTGATGTAATACCAAAAGACCACCACTACTAATAGATATAAAATAAATAAGTGCCAATTCAGACAGAAAGAATATTATATTTGTAAGATTTGCCATGGGGTGTGTGGTGGGTAATTTCATTGTTGACAAGTTTAGTCGTTACAAAATAACTTACATAAATATTTATTAAAGTATAACATCTTCTAAAATCAGCAGAATAAATACATTTTCCACTTATTTAAAAAACAGGATTACATACACATATTTATAACATCAATCAATGTAAACCTATATCTGTGCACAGTGGCCCCTATTATGCTTGTACAATTTATCATTATTATCCTTATCTTTGCTTTCATTTATTCCTTATTGAGTTCTTAAGAGTAATTTTTGTTTATCTACATATTTCATATAAGTAACAACCTTTTCTAAATTTTCAATAGTGTCTGTGTTCAATAGAAATTTCACTATTTCTTCTGTACTCATATATAGTTTTCCTAATATTTTCCCTCTGTGGTGTTTGTGTGTGTGTGTGTGTGTGTGTGTGTGCGCGCGCACGCGCGCGCATGCACTGAACTCTGTTTTTTCTATTTACCAAGTCGTCTAAGGCTATGTTAAAGTCCCCATCTATGATAGCATTAGGGGTATCCATTTCTTCCAGTTTTTGTGAGAACTCTGAGAAAAACCTTGGATCATTCTCATTAGGAGCATTCACTGAGCCTGGAACTACTCTCTGTCTACTCACAAAATGTTTTTGTAGGTTGGCACCTCATCACAGTCAACTTCAGATAAGAAATCCACCAGGATGTAGCAGGATAAAAACCTTTTATTCCAAAAATAGGCAGCTTTTTGAAAAAGCGTAATTGTGACGTGAAAACTTTCGGCTCTGTGGGGAGGGGCAGTGTGTATCTCGTTTGCTGGCTGACCTGCCTATTTTTGGAATAAAAGGCTTTTATCCTGCTACATCTTGGTGGATTTCTTATCTGAAGTTGACAGTGATGAGGTGCCGACTTACAAAAACATTTTGTGAGTACAATTGAATTAGGTTTTGGCCCCGTTATTGGTGTTTGTAGCCGCCTGCTTTGTCTTGCACTCTCTGTCTATATAAGTCTCCTCTAACCAGTACCCATCTTCCCTGTTTATCTTTCTGAATCTTCTCCTCTTTAAATGGCACCCCTCTCCGATACAAAATGGCCACACCTCGCTGATTTGAATTGAAGCCACTATGGAATTTGTTCCTGATCCAGCTTCAGCACATCTTTTTGGCCCCTGCATCTGCAGGATGCATCCCTTAAATACAAGTAGAGTTGGTACTCAGAGTCTTTAAATGGGCCAGCATCTTAGTCCTCTTGATTGGATGTCCCAACCAGAGATGTTGTGAAGTTTGAATTCACTGGTGAAGTTCCGGCAAAGTTGCTGACTTCACTTCAGTGGTGCAATCAGTAAATGTTTTCTATCAGTTTGTAAATTTGCCTAACAACTTCACCGGTGACTTTGCTAGTAACTTTGCCATTAAGACAGTTAGGTGAAGTCTGTTAAAAATGAGTCTACTGGTGGTAAACATGTTCTTGAGGTCACATGGAAACAAATCCTGCAGGTCACATGCTAACTGCAACTTGAATTGGGATGAAAAATTGTAAATAAAGCCTGCAGTACAAATAAGTATCAGGAACAGACAATACCTCACCCTAGAGAATCATGGATCTGCAGTGTGATCTGAAAAAATACTATGCTAATACTATGTAGCAAAATCATAAAAAATGAGTTGTTTTTTTTACACAACACAGGGATTAAAAAACTAACATGACAGTACAAATAAGTCCCAGGAGCAGACAATACCTCCCCTTAGGGAATCAGAGATCAGCAGTGTGATCTGAAAAACTAATACTAAAAACCAAAAAAGTTCTTTTTTTTTTCAAAACAGTACAGGCATTAAAAAGACAGGGGTAACAGGTTTTTTAATATTAAGCATAACAAAAAGTGACAGAACAACGTCTCTTAAAGACACAACCCAAAAATAAGTACTACAGCTACAGAAAGACACTGATAAAATACTTTACTTAATCACACCAAGCTAAACCACAGAAAAAAAAGAGAAATTACTCACTACGGATCAAAAATGAAGAACAAAAAAGAGTGAGAAACCAAAATATAGCACAAATCTCCTGTTTAAATAAAAAAGCTCTAGATCTTTCTGGGCTGCCTTGCTTTAACACAGTGAACCTAACCTCCCCCTCAGTACTGCTTAGACTGGCAAAACAGAAACCTCTACTTTAAAGTAAATAATCAGTGAAAAAATAAACAAACACAAATGTAGCAGCACAAGGCCCTCTAGAACAATTTGCTAGCAATCTGTATTCAAAAGCTCGGTTTTGAGATGTATTTTAAAAGTTTTTTTTTTTTCTCAGACAAGCACACAGACTTCTCTTCTACTGTTTCTTCAGAAGACTGCACTGAAGACAGCCTCCTCGTGGCATACAGCTTGTTTCAACAACATGTGATCTACAATCCTATAGTACATTGCAAACTTCGCCTCTTTGCCACCTTCACCGTGAAGTTGCCAACTTTGCACTTCGTGAGGTATCATCTTATCATGAAACTGGACTTTGCAAGACAGATTAATTTTGCAAAATGCAGTGAATTTGTGAGTTAATCCATGAAGTGAACTTTTCCAACTTTGGGCATCACTAGTCCCAACCCTTTGACATTCCAGCTAACAAAATTCACCCTTTGTTTTCCTGTTATACTAGCCACCATTTATCTTCATTTTGTGAGGTTTCCACCCCCTTGCCATTCATTCTTCATGTGATTGGCTGTTCTTTCCACCATAACATGTATTCAAGGTAACTCATCCAGCTGGCAATAAACAGCAATAAACAAAAACAGAACTGTAAACAAGAACATGTTCAAACTTGTGTGAGAAAATTGCAACATGCTTTGATCTATTTCTCTCCTTCCAGCTGTGGACCACTTCCCCCTTTGCACTTCAGGTGCATCCTGTACTTCCACAAACCACCCAGCACAAGAGTCTGGATTTGTGTTGGGGATCGCTGTCCACCACCTCATTCCCTTAGCCACAAAATTATCTCTTTTGGAGCATTAATATAACATAACATTCCTTATCTTAGGGAGGACTTCAACTTCTATCCTCCATAAACAGTACAATTAGCAGGCCTTCTGCTCAGAGCTCTCTTATTTCATATACCAAGTGTTGCTCCACCCACATTTGCCTGGGCATGAAAGAGCACTGCACGAGCATATAATGCTGGGGTAATGGGGGCTGTGTTGTGCTCATAGGAAGCATGTTCCAGGATCTGATGCTGTAGTTCTTCTCACACATTTGAGAAAGTCAGGATCAGTGCACCCCCCCCCCCGATTGAGATTCTGAGTAAGGTGGCAGCCCTTCCCCTCTTCTCTAGACATTTAGCCCACCCAGCCACAATGCCACTCTGCCAACCCTTTAATTCAACAGCCCCATCTCAGTTGCTGCAATATTGGCAGGGCCTTGCCATTTAACTTGCCAGATCTATATTAAAACATTCATCATAGCCTGATCAGAATGGGCTGCTGTCAGTTTGAGCCTCTCATCATGTGGCTGGAAAGTCATAATCAGGCACTGTGGCACCATGTTGGTACAGTCTTCTCTCCCTTCCTATCTGAAAGGATGTACTCAGCCCTTATAGTTAGATACTGCAGATGTAATAGGCATGAATAGAAGACTTGTGTGTGACCACTCATTTTATTAATTACCTACCGGCTACTGGGCACCTCCCGCGTGATGTAGGACCACTGCCCCATACAAATTAATTGCAGTAGGCTTCAGTTATTTATCTCCTCCATACATTCTGGTGAACCAGCAGCTATAATGTCAATGTGAATGCTGCAGAAATCTAGCACTTTCTGTGTTGTCTTACATTCATGAAGGCCTCCATGTGACGAACATAGAATAAAAGCAGGTACAGCATACTGTACTGCGCTCCTGCTCTTCTCGTCTTCTCTTGGGCTGAATCAAATTGCTTCAGAGCCTCCACTGTTTTATGGGGAATGTCATGAAAGATAGGTATTTTTGCACCATACCACCTTAGGTCTTTTTTTTTCCCTGTTCTTTTTCATTAGCACGTCTTTATCTTGAAATCATAGCTGCCAAGCTATGATCAGTCTCTGTCTCCCTCCTGGGGCTAGCGGTGCCTGCAAGTCTGGTGCACCCATTGAAACTCAACTGGGGCTTTACAGTCAGTTTCAGGTATTTGGGTAACAAAGTCTGGAGGAATTTGATGATATCATTGCCTTCAAGTTTCTTGGCAAAACCGGTAATTCTGACATTGTTTCCCCAGTTAAGTGCTTGAAGATCCAACCTCTTTTTTTTGTAGCTTTACAATTTCTCATACATTGTCATGGCTTCTACAATCTATCTCCTCAACTTTGTCTTCCACCTCCCAAATGTGTTTTTCTGCCTTCTGTAATCAATTGTCCATTTCAGTAATGTCAGCTTAGATGGGGTGCACTGTGCCTTTTCTTTCAAACAGCTCCCCCATCACTCTGCAGGCTTTTCATCAGGCTGCACAACTCAGCCATGCTTGCTGCCTGTGCTTGATCACCCAATGCCGTCTCTGGTGAGCTCAGAGAAGAAATATCACTGGTCCAACCTCATTTGTAAGGTGACCCTTCTCATTTTTTTAGCACTACAGTGTGTTCTTGGTAGTATTACCTTTACCTTCCATTAGTCTGATTACAGCATTGCATGGTTAAGGTAGGCATTTTAGGAGTTATCGTAGAGCATGAAAATGGAGCTCTGAGCCTTAATGGCCATCTTGTTCACTGCTCAACAGCACCACCCATACTGTCTATTCTACTGTTTTTTTTTATTTTGTTTGTTTTTTTGTATTCAGATATTTGTATTTTTATGTCAGCTGGGATTTTTTGGGGAATACCTAAAATAAAGAACTTTATTCCAGCATGACTGAACAGTTATCAAAATAAAAATGAAATGAGCAGTTTACACAGAAAATTAAATATACCATTTATTTTATTTTATTTCATTCCTGAACTGTGATATCATATGTGGTATTGACATTTTTGAAAGTTCCTTCTCTCTCTTACTTTATTTGGCACTGTGCACTGTACCATCCAAAACATGTGCTAGCACCATTCTAATACATCTGCATTATGAATCTAGCTTGTAAACTGCAGTAAACAAAATAGCCATAATGGACTAGATAAAAAAAAAACTGTTGATAACAAGCATCTTTACTGACCTATGTCCTTAGTTAAAAACTAGTTATGGCCTACTCCGTGGTGCCGAGCAATAGGGCATCTCTCTCTGGTACACTGGCTACCCAAGTTTGCATCCCACACACGGGTGTCAGGAGTGGAGGCTGGCAGGGAGGGATTTAAGGGCATCAATTGGATGCCTCCCTCCCCGGCGGGGTGGGTTCATATGGACTGTTCTTGGAGTGGCTCTTGTTGGTGGCTTGTGGAGATGCTCTAGGCTGTGTGTGATAACCCTTACAGGTGAGCATCACTGCCCCAGGATGTCACCACGGCTGCATATGTGTGAAGTGGGTGAGGCCCTGAAAAGTGGAAAATGGCCATCTGCAGTGCCAGATGATGGCCTTTAGTAGGACCCCTCCTACAACCAACCAACGAGCACACTACTCCTGACCCCTGACCGACATTCCTGGTGCAAGTGACGCTTTGCCCCTGCTGCCTCCCCGAGGCGCCCCTGGCAGGGATAAGCCAGACCACTATTGAAGAATGTTGGCAGGACCCTGGGGGAAGCTGAAATAGGTGCAGCAGTGGTGGCTGAGTCCACTGAGCACAGTGGTGCCAGCATATGAGCACCCAAAGGAGTGGGGCTGCGGAAGCCCGGGAAGGAACAATAAAAAAAAAAAAAGTTATAAAAAATGTTCTGAAAACATTTCTGGGCAGGATTTTCAAAAGTTTTGATACAAGTAAAATTACCAGATTCACCTGCGTCAACGACATTTGCCAAACTGTTTAAATGCAGGTTTCAAATGCCTTGATGCATTTCAACAGTTTCCCTGCTTTACTTTAAACAAATGATGTAGGCATCAATTTTCTACAGCAGATTGTGGTACATGAGACAAAATGTTAGACCATGTTTAGATGGTGTAGCATTTTGTTGCAGTTACTGTAATTCCAGTAAGACATGTAGTACAGGCGATTGATGACATTGGGAGGCCCTTCAGATGATGAATTTAAAGATGTCAGAAATACATTCTTGCTGAAGAACTGTATGGTGAATTTTTTTATGAACTCACAGATACTGTGACTTTAAGAAATCCTTCCTGGAGTTCTTGTGCGATCAGAGATACTTTGTCCCTGTTGTATATAACTGTGTCATCAGAATATCATTGAAATAACTAACATGGTCATGCCAAAGGAACATCACTGGTGAACACTGTAAACAAAAGTGGGGCGACAATAGACCCCTGAGGTAACCCAGATTTCGTGACAGCAAGACTGCATTTTCTGCTCCCTATCTTGACCATCTGCATCCACCCTAAGAGATGATCAGAGAATCAATAATAAGAATTAAAACCGCATCAAGCACACCAGACTTTAATGCATCTAACAGTAACGATCAAATGATTTGGTCTACAAAATATGAAGCCCAGCATCTGTCCACTGTCAGTAGTTTTAATTATATCATTAGTTTAATTCAGAATAGCAGGAGATTGTACTGGCCACTACGGAAGCTTAATTGTTGATTACATAATAAGCGATGCTCATTTAAGTCTGAAGCTAATTGATTTAATAGATTAAACAGCAGGCTTTCCTGTGTTTGGGCCAGTGCAGATAAGACAGATATAGGTCTATAATTGAAAACGTCTATCTTGTTTCCAGATATGAAAAAGGGTAACTATTGAAATTTTCCATATGTGGGGCAACTCATTGGTGGCAAATCAACAACTGAATATGTAAGCTGATTGGTCAGGTATGACTGGCAATGCACCAGTTAAGTAGCATACATGCATATTTACCTGCCCCCTGGACATGGTGGCCATCTGTGTTCACAGATGTGTGTTATCTCTTGGCAGAGCATGGAGCGTAAATTGACACTTATGTGCTGTAGAAGTACTTACACACGTTTTTCAGAACTGGGCCCTAAATGTCCTGAGAGGACACAGCAAAATGACCTAAAACCCATATATGGGATATTATATAGAAAATATTGGCCTTTTAGGTAGAATTATGATAGACAACCTAATAGAAATGAGACTCAAGTATCTGCCAGTTTGCCCAAGCAACATATTTGTTAGTTTAAAATGTAAAACCAGGGAAAAAAAATTATGAGATTGCAACATCTCATTTCCACAAGTGTCCTGGGCAATTTAGTAGTGAATGTTAAGTGCTTGTGAAAGGTGTCCTGACAAATAGAGCACAGGTAGCCACAGTACAAGATTCCCCACTATGCCCTGCCCATGTATCTCAACCCTGCCCTCAAGAGAACAACTGTTGTTTGTCCACAGCCTCTCAGATGACACTGCCAATATATGTGAACCAAGATTCTGTTTTTGTGATGTGGTCTTCTGAGAATTAAACTGAGAACCAGCACCCATGACTCATTTGCCAGGCCATTATACAGCTATCAAACGGTAGCAACGTTTAACAATTACTATTCTGGACTAGCTTTGAATCAGCCACCTAGAAGTGAAAGACTTTAGGGACTTTTAAAGTACCGGATCTGCACTGGTGCCAGCAGTGCAGATCAGTTGCACTGAAGCAGATTCAGCAGTGTAAAGAGCTGCCAGAAAATTGCAAGCTGCTCCATTGCAGAAAAATGCATTCCCTGATTTGTTGGGTATGTGTAACAGAGTGCACTGGTGTAGGTGTTTTTTGCAAATGTGTAAAAACGCTGCTTCAACTGCACCAGTGCACTCTTAATTACTAACCCCTCCACCAGAAATGCCCTCAAAACACTTGAAGGCCATCAGCAATGCTACACAGCTGCAGTGTGTAAACGAAAAGAGCAGCGGTGTAAGCAGAACAAGCCAATTTAAGATGGCAATGCTCCAGGTAAGTGTAATGTAAAAGCAGCTTCTGTAACCTGCTGCCAATATTGTCAAGCTGTATTTAGGATGTGTACCCTGACATGCCAAGGAAAAACTGTGCAAATGTTGAAATACTGACTCTGTTTGCTGGGGACCTTATGAGGGACCACCCACCTACTGTATTAACCTTTGGCCACAGATGGTAGCATGCCACACAGAGATAGGTGACATTAAGCATTCTTTGTTCCTTCTTCTGTAACAACCCTTTCCCAGTTGGGTACTACCTGAGTATAGTACCTTACCTCCCCAACTGGAGTAGCTAAGAGCCTCCAAGAGTAGGGAATGCTGCACCGTACTGACCTGGAGGAATGTGAGACACTGGTACTACAAGCAAGGAGTCTGACACTTGGGTAGTTTAACAAAATGGTAAAGTTTACTGAAATTATGAAATAAATCTTTCTAATCACAGCCACAATTGGCACTGTTTAAAATCAGGAAAAAATGACAGTTCAAACACATAAATTAGAATTACCATATATTCTGTATCCCAGCAGGGCACCTCTACCCCACCTGTCACCTTGAACTCACCCCTGGAGACTGCAGGCACTCACCACCTACCAGCCATCCAGGCATCACACTTTCCCAGGATATGTGCCCACCTAGGCCTTAATCCCAGAGCTTCATTTGCTGTAGAATTAAGCAAATCAGTGACTACTGTGTCCACCTCCAAGCAGTCAGTCCACTGACCCCTTCTGCCAGATACCCTCTCTGGTATCCAATTACCGTGTACACTTACACTAAGGAATGTAGTGATTACTGGGCCATACCTCTGAGCAGTCAGTCCACTGTCCCCTTCTGCCAGATACCCTCCCTGGTATCCAATTTTTCACTTGCCTTAAGGGCATACATTGACTACTAGACCTTATCAACCACAGTCAGCCCACTGACCCCTTCTGCTAGATACCCACCCTGGTATCCAATTACTCAGTTACTATACTGTACTTCTTATACTCTAAAATCATTCAAAATCAGTTGACATTTCATAAAATCATCACTGTAAAACATTTAAACTGAGCAGTGGCATTAAACAATGTTGCATACTGATGCATTAAAAGTTGTGACAGAATCCTCCCTCAGTTCCTTCAGGTTCAGTCCTTCACTTTGACAATAGTCTCTTAAATTCAGAAGGATGGAGTTAAATTCTGTGTAAAACAGTGTCACTGTGACTTTTAAAATAGTCCTCAAACTGTATCAAGTTTTTTACTATATCACACTCCTTTGGAATTACTAAAGAAATTATATGTAAAGATGTTGCAGCTTGATGTCATTGAATGGCCCTCTTTTTGAGTCAGCACATTGAAGATGTTGTGAGGAGAAGAGATGATTTCTTCAGATTTGCAGCTTTTCTTCTTCTGTGAGGAAAGCTGGTTACACAGGATCATCAGGCACTTGAAGCAACAGGCATTCTATTCTTTGCCCTGTTCTCACTTGCTGCCCTATCTGACCCTACTCTGAGATACAGGTGATCCCCTATTCCTACACTGTATTTAAATTAAACTGGTTCTGTCAGGCTTTTCTTCTTCACTAGGCCTCTTCAGACAGACACCCTTTTGGCATGGGCACCTTCATTCTTGGTCACTCTCCCTGCTCAGACAGACTGCACACTGGCTGTGCAGCTCTTTTTATAGCAAAATCTCATTAGCATATTTAAATATGTGGTCATTGAGTGGACACTGACCTGTCCAGTAGCTCAGCACCAATCAAATTCCTCTCTGCAGCAGCATAAGCTACAAAGGAATTATCAATTTTGAAGCTTAACTGCCCCTCTGAACATTCTAAGGCTTCCCCTATTTTTATAACTGTAAATCATTTTAAAATGCATTTTCTTTGTCACTTAAAACCAACATTTTCCCAAGGGTTAAGCACAATTTCAATATAATGGCTGGACAGCTGACTTCCCAAGCTTTCTGCTGAATTTTGTCTGTACACAGTAGCCTCTAGGAAAGCTGAGTCACTAAGACTACTGTTCTTTTATCATTAAAGTACTCAAATAATCACTTCTGAACAATTTTCTTTTTTCCAGTCGAAACAGTTGTTTGCCCTTTAATTGTGGTTAGTTCAACAGTTTTTTTCTCAGACATTAAACATTTTTCTCATGCTAAGCTCCACCTCCCTGCAAATGCCTGCATGGATTAACTTCATTCAGGACTAACTCTTCCTGTTAAGGTTAGTGACTCCTCTATTCCACACTTTAGGCACCTGAAACTACTTTTCCCCTTGTGTAGAACACTCTAAGGAATGTGTGTAATGAGTTTTGTTTAATTCTATATAAAATCATCTTGGCAACATGATTCCGAACATGACAATACTGTACTGTTGCAGCATGACTGGCTTTAAATTCTGCTAGTGTCTGTTTTACAGTGCTCCGTTTTTGCTTCTGTGCGCTTTTGTAACTTTAAAATACTAATGTGTTGTGCCCAGTACTCCTCCAGACCCCACACACCCTTTAATATATATTATTTATTTATTTAGATGTGTTTTCCCTGTGTGTGCGCCTTGAGCCCCTATGGCACAATCGCACTCTTGAATGCAAAAAATGGCTCCTCCTGTGAGCTCTAAATACTGTGCGTGCACTCCTTTACTATGTCTGGGCTTCCTGAGACCCGATTACTAGACTGTGCTACCTTACATATTTTATTTATTTTTATTACTAGGAGGCAGTCCCTAGTCATCATTCCTCCATGCTTTTCACTTGCCAACTAAAGAAAAGGGAATATTTTCATCTGGTTGATCCTGCCTCGAGAAGAGCGCATCTTGCTGCTGCCTCTTGGCACTGCGTGTTGCAGCAGAATTGTCTAGGCCAAAGCCTAGCTTCCGTACAGCTGTCAAGTGAGGCAGCTGCCCTAGGCAGACCCAAGGATTCCATTACTGAGTGCCAAGCACTCTCACTGTGAAACTGACTCTCGGTCACTCATTCTCCTTCTCACTCATGTTTTTGGCACCTGTAGTGTCCACAGCTGCCACTCTGCATCTCTGAACTTAAGCACAGAGCAGCTATTATTTCAGGACCAATTGCAAATATTGAATGATTACTTTAACTATAAAAAGTCTCCACAGGCAACTCAGGCAGTCTGAATTCTACACTAGGCTACCAGCGCTTGTATAACTTAGCCAGGGCACTCAGTTAATTGCCCATTGGCCACCAATCTTACAAATAAACTGTTTTAACATTACTACTGTTTTACCACCACAATAATGGCAATCAAAACAATATATGTAAAACTGTGTGTGTGTGAGAAAACGGCAGGGCCAGGAATCATTTTCACCCCCCCCCCACCCCATGCTGCATCCCCACTGTCTTTGATGAATGATATGCTTACAGTGTATTTTACAACCAAACTTATTTTAAAGTGTTAATCTCTACTGTGGTATACTTATGAACACTGAATCTAGTCTCTTTATCACTGCAGGGGTTACCCTATATTTCTCTGGTGATTCCTACCTATGTTGGGTCTCAAACCTGCATCTTTGACTATTTATTTTGTAAATACAGTAAAACTATTGAACTGTCCCTATTCTCTTGGTGGAACAGTCTATATAGACTGTTACAACCTGCATTGACAGCATGTTCTGCTGTTTGCCTCGATCTAGGTGACACAGAGGGGAGAATGCAGAGGGATGCTACCCCTTCCTGTGCCACTATTCAGCACAGAAACAGCATGGCAAGATTATTGGTACTTTATTGTTTGCAAAACTCCTTATGAACTTCAGATTAGGTCATTGGTATCCAATTGTCTTAGCTGACTACCCAGATTGTAAAACCTCCCCTTTTGTGAATGGTTGCACCAGTTGTGTCCTATCACAAGGTTTTGTTTGCTCTGGAATTTGTGGCCTTGGTAACCACGGTTTGAGAAAGAGTGTCTCACTTTGCTTCTCAGCATCTACATCACAAAAAAAAAAACCATAACAACAGGCACTAATTAGCACTGTTAGTGACAGCTACGTATGAGAGACTGAGGACTGAATAAGCACAGAGTCTGAACCTGTCTCTCACCTACTGTACTGATGACTGCTGAGGTGTTTGTCTATTAGATGTTGAATCTGTGAAAGTCTCTTCTGCTGCCTTTGAGAATGTGTGATTTTTCCAGCAAAATGTAAGTCCCAATTTAAAATATATTTTTAGCTTGACTTGTAATTACGTATGTTATTATATTTTATTTGTATTTCTTCATTTATTCCTGTGCAGAGAGTTGGACTGATTTTTATGACTAGCACTTTATAAGTACTGTCATATTTTATTAAATTATATTGCATTTTCTGTAACATTTCTATTGAGTTAATTCAGAACCAATACAGGTGCTACAAGTACAAAGAAAAAGTGTTAATAATGCTGGTGCTTTCTGTATTCCATTTCAGAAGGCAGATTTTGTTCAGGGGGGTACTGTATATAGTGATGACACTAGTTCAGTATAATAGATTCCTTCTGGAGAGCTGCCCTTTATTTCACCTGGTAAAGTTCTTACTTTGAAATTAGCAGGTGCTTTGTGTTACTCCTTCCCTGCTCACCTGTGAAGATTTCACATAAAAGACTTACAGGGGACCCTCCAAAAGAGGGTTCGGGCAAACTGGTGTGGAAATCAGCACTGTTCATAATAGGTATCATAAGTAGTTACTGAGCAAGGTAGACACCATTGCCCATTGAGCTCACCAAGCATTTAAAGGTACACTTTGGTGTTGTTTTTGGTACAATAGGAGTCAAACTTTCCCTTAAACTCGTTCATAGTTGTGCTCTCCACAACATCCTCTGGCAAGGAATTCAAAATAGCAATTTCCTTTTCCCTGAGTGACATAATTTCCCTTTAAGTTGCAGTACATGTGAGCATGTACTGTAAATAGAGGGACTTAATTCTAGACCTAATTGTTCCCATAGATCCTCATTGGTCAGAGCACAAAAAAGTAGGCTCATGTCCCCCCATAATCTTTTATATTCCAGTGAGAACAGCCCCAATTCCTTTCTTCTCTCTACATATGTAAGATTTTTGACATCCTTAATAACCTCTGTAGCCCTCCTTTGCACCTCCTCCAGGACTCTTGTTTCTCTTTTGGTACTAGATGCTCAGAACTGAGCACAATACGCCAAGTGTGGTCTCATGAGTGTACTATAGAGTGGCAGTATCACCTTTCTACTTCTAGAAGTTATATGCTTCAAAATACTATTTAATACTGCTCTAGCCCTCTTTGCAGTCAGATGACAATGATTATTCATACTGTAGCAATCCTGTTGCTAAGCAGTGGGCTTCAGTCTCTGGTGCTATTCCTTTGGTACATTTTGTAAACTGTACAATTCACTGAAAAAATTAAAAATTAAGACATTAACTAAGTTTCATTTGGTGTATGGCATTTTTAAGCAGTTCCACCGAACACTCCAGTTGTCAGATTATTAGATTACAGGCATTGATAATGATTTGCTCAGATTACTATGTCATTACAAAATAATTGGGAAAATGCATTTCCACTTTCAGAATTGTTTGTATGGCATAGATCAGGTAGAAAAAAAACAGACATGATGGGCAAGTCTAGTTCTGCTAATGCCATTCTATGCTTCAGTGGTTCTAATCATGTCCCAAATGATAATCCCCCTTCTCATTTACAGAATTATCCTTTTTACAGCTACATAGTGATTGCTATACATAATGTAACGTGAGTAGAAGACAAAAGGAGAGGGGTCTAAACAGGAACTGTTGCAGACTGCATTCTGCATCCACACTGGATCACATTACCTTATTGACATGTATGATATCACTGTACTTCCTCTCTTACTTTCTTTGTATTTCCTGCCCTGCACCATTATCTTACCAGATCTACTTTATTTTTATGACAAACTTCCTGGTACTTTTTCCCTCCTTCCCTCTGCTAGCTCTTCCACCTGCCAGCCCTCCATTCCTTGTTCCCATCCCCTCTTTGTTAAAACTACCCATTCCTTCCCTCTAGCAGCTCTACCACACATAATCCTTCCATTTCTGGTTCCCATCCACTCTTTGTTAACACCACCACCACCCTGCCTGCCTGTAGCCCATGAGAGAAGTTACACTCATGAAATGCGAGGAGTTTGCTCAGTTCTTCTCAGACAGGGTGTATTCCATCAGGGCCAGAATCACTTCAATGGTGCCTTATGAGCCCAGCAGTGGTCTGTCTGTGGGCCAGGGATGCATTAGGTGTTCTTGGGAGTAAATTTTGGTCAGTAACCATGGAAGAGATCTGCTGGGTGGTCTTGGAGCTGTGGCCAACATTTTATAATTTGGACCAGGGCCTGATACAACTGTTAGTTGTGTCAATCATCTGGGTCCAGTGTTCACTGAAATCATATGGTGTTCTATGCTGGAAGGACTGGTCCATTAGCACTTAAATGTGCACTGGTAAAGCCCCTTCTGAATAAACCATCATTTGACCCAAACATCTTGGCAAGCTATCATCCAGTCTCTAACCTTCCCTTTTTGGGGAAGTTTATTGAGAAAGTTTTATGCTGAGGAACACCTAGCATCCTTTAACATTTTTGAACCATTCCAGTTGGGCTTTAGAGCCAGGAACAGCACAAAGATAGCTTTAGTCAGGGTGTTTAATGATCTGCTCAGGGCAAGGGATAGAGGAGAATGCTCAATTCTCATCCTCCTTGATCTCTCTTCGGCATTTGATATTGTGGACCATGGCATACTTTTTGACCATTTCAAGGAATATGCCAGACTGACCGGTACTGTTATTTGCTGGTTGAGTCATTCTTACAGGATAGAACCCAAAGTGCAGTTCTAGGAAATTTTTACTCATAACCAGTGGTTCTGTCATGTGGTGTACCCCAGGGTTCGGTCCTTTCATCAGTGTTGTTTGCAGTTTATTTGCTACCCCTGGGTAAGGTCATAAAATGTTTTGGTCTTGGGTTTCATTGCTAAACAGATGATACTCAGCATTATATGCCTTTTGCTCCTGGGACTTAGTGTGCAGTCAATGTGTTTAATAAGTGCCTGGCCAAGATACAGAACTGGAAGGCGTCTAGCTGGCTGAGACTGAACCCTGAAAAGACTGAGGTTTTAGTTGTTGAGCTGGGCTGAAGGGGTGGATTGGCAACTAGCACAGGAATAACTGTGCTTTTGTTTGGTGACTCTGGACTGCTGGCCGGCTCTAGGGTGAAGAATCTGGGAGTCATACTGGATGATGGTTTGACAATGGTGGCCCAGGTGTCTGTCGTAGTCCAGAATTAATTATTCCATCTTCGGAATATCTGCCAGATCAGATCCTTATCCCCCCCCCAGGATCTGGCCACACTGATCCATGCATTCATGACCTCTAGGTTAGACTATTGTAAAGCACTGCACTTTGGGGTTAATGGGGGTATGCTATGATGCCTGCAGCTGTTGCAGAATGCAGCTGCTTGGTTACTTACAGGCTTACCAAGATCATGCCATCTCTCTCTCTGGCACTGTATGACCTGCACTTTCTACTGGTGAAGAAGCATATCTCATTTAAGATAGGTTTATTAACCTATAAAGCCCTACACAGACTTGGCCCAACCTACTTGGTGGAGGTTCTGCTCCCACACACCCCAGTTCCCCATCTTTGATTGGCCAGGTAGGGCTTCCTGATGGTCCTGAGGGCCATATTAAGAATTTGGGTGATTGAGACTTTGAGGCAGAGGGCCATCCCTTTTAAATTCTTTGCCAGGACCTTGATGGAGGCCCCCATGGTAGATGTTTTAAAAAGGGGCTTAAGACTTATTTATTTCAACAAACATTTGAAGAAGTTCTATAATATACGTATGCAGCATATTTTGTTGTCTTATTGAGTTTTAGTATATTTATGTTGTTTTATTGGAATAAGATAGTTATTTTATATTTATTTGATATTGATATGGATTAGTGATTGTGTTTATTCTTTTACTGTATTGGAGCCCTGGGCCTCCAGGGAAGGGCACCAGATAGAAATAAAGACTACTACTGTTACTACTACCAGCTCCTTCCCTCTGTCAACTCTCTCACCAGCCAGCTTCCATTCATAGCCGCTAGACTCATTTTCTTAATACCACCTGCTCCCTCCCTCTGTGAGCGCTCTTTATCACTGACCATCCATTCCTGGTCCCATCACTTCCCCAGTGCCTGCTCCACATTGTAAGGCAGGGGTAATGTTGGGTTGTGTCTGTTATGCGCCATGGAGAGGGAGGGCTAACAGTGCAAATGGCATTTGAGTTCTGTCTACGGTACTGTATGTGCTTAGATTTCTACTCTTTACATAATTTATAATTTAATGCTGTTTAGTTTTTGTTCCGAAAATGCCTGTCATAATATGTCATGTGTCATAACAAATTTATTTTTGTAAACTCTTTTTTTGCACTCTGCTCACAATGGAGATATACCTCTTATCAGCCCATGTCACACCTCACAGTCCCCCCACTTGACAATCCCCAGCTGCCTGCAAGGGGTCTTGCCCCTTCTGGAGCTGGGAGAAAGAGACTAAGATCAACTTTTGATCTTTGACGAGCACATCAAGCATTAGATAAGGGAAAAAAAGCTGCTAAGGGAATCCACGACAGGAGCACACCAAAAAACAGAAATACCACAACAAAGAAAAAGGTGGCTAACTCAGCAACTAGTGTGTTTAACAGTAAAAAAGAGACACCATATCTTGTCTGTATGTTTAAAAAGATTTTATTGAAATAAATAGCTCACAAAGAACAAAGAACTCACTCCACAGCCAACAGCGTTTCGCGGCTGTGGTGCCTTAAAGCCCACAGTCACGTGGATAAAACGTTGGCTGCTGCTGGTGAGGTGAGTTCTTTGTGAGCTATTTATTTCAATAAAAGCTTTTTAAACACAGAGACAAGAAATGGTCTCTCTTTTTTACTGTTATGCACACTAGTTGCCAAGTTAGCTACCTTTTTCTTTGCTGTGGCAAATCAGGCATTACTTGGATCATTTGGATGGGTGGTAGCTATTGGATTCTGCAGCATCATGGTGCTTTGATCCCAGAGGGTTTTCTTCTTGGTGGTTCCAAACACTAGTGGAGTGGACATGCAGTGATGTCAGTACACATCAGATATGCTCTTGCTCCAGTTTTTCTGATGTCCACCATGTCCGCCAATCCCTGCTACCTCATTGGCCCCAGCCCACCTACTCCCAGCTGATGCTAGGAGTTAGTATGTTGCTGGGTGGCAGATTCCTCCTTCCCTGGAGGAGGAGAGCAATTCCTTGGATGCTCATATTCCTCCTCTTAGTAAGCCCTTTGACATTTCGGAGATCACTTCCAAGGCCAGATCATTGGCATTGTGAGTGGTAGTGCAACTGCTATGCCAGTGATCCATATTAGAACAGATTTATGAGCTGATATGACCATTTTTAAGATGTGCCCCTGATTCTGGTAATTTCTCCCATTTGAGTCTTGTCCATGGTTTCTGAGGCAAGAGGTTTAAGGTATGGGCAGACAAACAGGTATAAAAAGGGGGACTGGGTAGGGACCATTGATGGCTGATGCTGCTTGGCATTTTGTTATCTGCTGTGTTTCTCTGGTCCCAGGATGGCGATTCCATGTAAAGTCATCAGCCTCAAATGTGAGTGACAGTCAGGCAGTACAGTGGGCTGTTAAATATTTACCCAGAAGCACTGAAGGTTTAACTTGGCTCTCTCTCCTTTCTCATTCATTTCAATGAGGTAGGGTGAAGCAGAACTTACCTGTGAGACCCTTCCTCCACCCGCTACATCCCTATTATAGAAATGTGAAAAAGCAAATAACTACACAGGGAAGAGGAGAGCCCAGGTCTACAAAGGTGTGTGTGCTTCTCCTGAGGAAATAGTGTGTTTTATCCATTTGACATTTTCAGGGAAGAAACGAAATAGCAAAATGATGTAGGAACTATTCTCCTTACCATATGTAATACTGAATCTACAGTAGATTACACTGTGCTGTACATTGTGTTTTCTAGTTTTCTCCAGAAAATCAGGATTTACGGACAAAACTAGGCATGGGATAAATGCCATGCACACATATTTCATTATCAGTGTTTACAGTCACTGATTCACTTTTGTGACCCTGAGCAAGTTGAGAATAGTGGTGTCATGGAGGATCCTGACCAGCTACACCAGAAAGCAGTCCTGTAACATTTCCAGCAGTGTTGGGCTGCTGGCATTCTTAGCCACTGGGGTATCTCAGTCTGTGTCTGTGTCTGGCTGCTTCAGCCCCCCCCCCCCAAAAGTAGACCTCCTTCTGTTATCCCTCCTGATTTCCTTCTCCAGTTCTTTATGTTCCTCTTCCCTTTGCCACAGTGGTCTATAGACCACCCTCATCTAAAGTTTTTTTTTTCAGCAGGTGAAGTCATCTGTACCCAGATACACTCCACTCTCTCACCCCAATCCTTCTTGATGGTCCAGTCCTCCATAGCATCTCTTCCCTACTTGATATGACAGAATACTACCCCTTTATCCTTATACCTATCTCTCCTATATAAGATGTACCTTTGAACTACCAGATCCCAATCATTGCTCCCAAAGGCCTACATCTCTGTGATGGCTACCAACTAACTTGGCCTCTGCCACAACATCTGTAGTTCTCTGAGCTTGTTATTCAGGCTTCTGGCATTTAGAAAAGAGAAAGTAGGTGGCTACTAGAAATACTGTGCCCAAACATGGATACATCAATAGAAAGCAGGAAGGTCCAGCCACTCAGAAAGGATCATACACACTTCCAAATTAAGTGAGTCATTTATTTATTGTTTAAAATGATAAAATAAATAGCAACATATAGGTAAATGATGTGCAAACAATCACCAATGTTTCACGTTATACCAATGCTTTGTCAGGGTGTGGTATGAAATTCTGACACCAGATATTTTATATGTGAATAAAGTTACATGGTATATTCAAAAAGAACCAGTCCTAGATATCTTATGTTGTGACATCATACACAAGTTATATTGCAATGCTTGTCTCTACTATTAGGTGTCAGTATTCAAACCACAAAGTATCCTATGAGAGGATGTAAACATAGCACAGCAAGAAAAATAACACCATAATATTTATATAAATAAATTACAACTTATACAACAACAACAATAACAATAAACTTCTAACATATAAGATTAAAAAAACACTGATACATTGTGAACATACTGTATCTATCGTCTTTTCTTCAGAAAAGGTACAAAGCTAAAAGATTTTTTTATTTAGTCCACTATCTGAGCTAGCTCTTAAGACATAATGGCACTTGCTTTCCTGTTGTAGCAGTAAATTGTCTAAATCACCCCCTCTTGGGCTTATTCTAACTTTTTCAAGACCCTGAAATTTGAAGGTATGTTCCACCCCCTGTTCATCACATGCACCACTAATGCATTTGACATTTCCTTCTTTTCAATACTGCAAAGATGTTCAGCAATCCTTAACTTAAAATTTATTTTTGGTTTGCCAACATAAAATTGTCTGCACTTACTACATGTTGCTGCTTACATGACATGAGTCGTGCTGCGGTTTATGAAGGCTTTCAGTTCATAAGTTTGACCATTTCCAGGATAAACAAAAAAATCACCAGCATGTATGTGCTTGCAGAAACTGCAGTGTCCACAACAGGATGTTCCTTTTGGGAGAGATGGTTCAGATTCTGGTAATTACACATAGTGGCTGCTAGTGACTATGTCCCCAATGTTTTTTCCTCTCCTGTGGACCATCCGGGGGTGTTTTGGTAATACCATCCAGTTTAGGTTCTGTTTCCAAAATGTTCCAATTCTTTTGTATGATGTTTTCTATCTTATAGCTCTGAGGAGTAAAATCAAAAATAAAGTTATGTTTCTGTGCTTTATTTTTGTTCTTAGGTTGCAATAAATCAGCTCTAGACCCTTCCTCCACTTGCTTTTTAGTTGTTTCCAAACAGGCTTTATTATATGCCATATCCACAAATTGTTCCTTCTCTAGTTTAAAATGTTCAGCTAGCAATGGGGTATCACTTGTATTTCTTTTCACTCTCATAAACTGTCCTTTTGATGTACTGTCCATTAACTTCCAAGGATGACAACAATCATATTTCTGATTTTTTTCTAAAAATGCTAGTACTTAGAAAGTCATTGTAATTCTTTCTAATACTTAAATCTAGAAAGTTTGGCTGGACTGGTGGTGCTGAGGGTTGAGGCACTGAATGCCACACATCGCACCCCACTGGTGACCCAAATTCGTGAACGAGCTCAGGCGCAGGGGGTCAGCAGGGGAGGGAGAAGATTGAGCATCCAGAGGACTGCTTTCCTCTCCCTGAGGAGGGCTTTGAGGTTTCTCCAGTGCAGTAGATACCCCTGGTGGAGACCAGGGGTACTACAAGCACAGGAGCACATTGTGGGAGGAGTGTGGCAGACGTCTATGGGCAGCTATGCTGACATCATTGCATGGCTGTGCTCCTGGATGAAAGAAAGAGAAAACTCCAGCCCTGAAGATAGGCAAAGGCATCTCCTATGCCTTGACCACACTTCCACCATCGGCAACGAGTCACGATGATGGCCTATCTGCAGGTCAATCAGGTTCCGAGAGGGCTTAGAATAACATTACAACCAGCCTTTGGTATTGACAGAAAGGTCATTCTAACAGACTGAAAAAACATAACCTGGATGCTAGGGCAGGTTATATTAAACTAATACTGAAATACGGGGAGCAACAAAAAAGAGAAAACAAACAAATAATTACAGAAAGAAAAGCAGTAGTGAAATCATTTGTAACCAGTTCAGAATATCCAGAATATAGGTCTAAACTGAACAAAACAATCCAAAGTCATGATCAAGGAATAAAAAAGCATGAAAGAAAAATGTTTGAGAGAGACCACAGAGATTATGCAGAGGGTAGAATATTTTATTGGGGGAAATAACTGTAATACTTGTAAACTGAACCCTAAATCAATTCTGAAAACCATAGTAGAATTAACCAATGTTGTATACAGCAGCGGTTCGGACTCGGACAATTAATCTGAATCTGAAAGCCCTTTTTTAGGGCATGGGGGAAAGAAACACTCCCCCACGCCCTCCCCCCCCGAATGCTCTAACTCAATTAGTGCAATTGATCTTGCCCCCTACAGTTCCTAGGCTGCCCTTCTGGTGTACATACTAAGGTGGAAAGGTCCCTAACTTCATATACAACCAGATATCTACAGCTATAGGCTTGCAACAAACTCCATGCCCCAAGGTCATGGCAAATATTGTAACATACCTCACTATGCAGGGCATTATACTATATATCCCAAATAGCATGGGGACGCTATCACATATGAGGCTCAATAATCATTGCATGATATCCTTTACCCCTATATACCCACTTTTGCTCTCCATATGGGTGCTTCTTTACCTTCAGGTCAATCCATGGCAAGCAAAAATTACATCCCTTTCTCACAGGGAACCAAGATGCTTCATTAGAGGCAAAAGTCACCTTATAAGGCTTCTCTTGGAAGCCATCAAAAAACTTCTTTTATTATTGCTCATCTGTGCAGGTAACGTTGAGCTCAACCCCATACCAATTCTTCCAGTTGCATCACCAACACAAATTAATCAACTGAATGGAATGAGCCTAATCCATATCAATGCCTGTAGCCTGCTAAGGAAATTTGAATCAATTCAGACGTGGATAAATCACACCCGCCCTGATGTGCTAGTGGTCACTGAAACTTGTCTTAAGCCTGCGACCCAGGATCAAGAAATTTCCATTCCTTCATATAAAGTGTTCAGAATGGACAGACCCTCGAGAGGCAGGGGTGTAGTGATCTACATGCATGACAAATATGTCACCTCCATAGCAAACTCTACTACTCTGCCTAAGGAATTCGAATGTCTTACATTAAAAGTGCAGCTTACCAACACAACCACTATGCATATTATTGGCCATTACAGACCTCCTGCTGCAGGTTTAAAATTACTGAACCACCTAAGTACTGCTCTTGAAACAATATCCACTAAAGTCAAATTATTGGGTGATTTGAATCTGGACTGGCTCTCTGCAACATCTAAACTGCTAAAAGAGTCATGTGAAACATTTGGTTTAACACAAATTATAACTGAAACTACTAGGCCTAACATCAAAAGCCCGGAGAAGAGTACTTTGCTTGATGCAATATTAGTCAATAAACTACACCTATTTACTCATGCAAGCACATTCTTCAGTGACGTCAGTGATCATTGTGTAATTGCCTGTGTCAGGTCTGCTCCCAAGGGAGTGTCATCCTCCAAGTTTGTTCTCAAGAGATGCCAAAGGAATTTTGACCAGATAGCCTTCTGCTCAAATCTGCAGCATGCTACCTGGCAGGATTTCTACCTGGCCCTAACTGTAGACAAGGCCTATGAGGAATTTCATAAAATAGTGCTCAGGACTATAGACAAACATGCTCCACTAGTAAAAACCAGAACCAAAAGGAAAACCTCTCCATGGTTCACTAGTGCTTTGAAAGCCACATTATTGCATAGAGACTCCTTGTGGTAAAAAGCAAGAAAAACTAAACTTCCTGTGGATTGAACAGCCTTCAGGGCAGCCAGGAATCGGTGTACTAAGCTTAACAGATTTGAGAAAGCAAAGTACTTTCAATCTGAAATTGTTAATGTTGCTAACAACTCCAGGAAATTTTGGAAAACTCTGAAGGACATCGAAGGTTATTCCCATGCTCCCTCCCTCCCCAAAAAAATCACCAAGGATGGCGATTCCTTTACCGACAAACAATCCATTCTTGAACTTCTAAACAACCACTTTGCTACAGCAGGATTAGCCTTTGATGCCACACCGGCCAGCACACTACAACCCCAGCTAGGTGTTACAATACCAGATTGGCTCAACCATTGTCTATTAATGCAAAAGGTGACCTTCACCTTCAAACCAGTCACTGTAAAACAAACTGAGGACCAACTCCTCACTCTAGATACTAGAAAAAGTGCTGGTGCAGACCAAATAGAGCCGTATTATTTAAAGTTAGGATATTATGCTCTAGCCACTCCGATAGTACATCTCTTTAATCTGTCCCTCATGCAGGGTTCTATTCCATCTATGTGGAGGACAGCTCACGTGATTCTACTCTTCAAATCTGGCAACACTTGTGACTTAAACAACTATTGCCCATTTCTTTACTCCCTATCTTGTCAAAGGTACTGGAGAAAGTAGTGAACTTACAGCTGAGACAATACCTTGATATACACAACCTTCTAAACAAGGCCCAATCTGTCTTTAGGCCAATTCATAGCATGATCTCCGCACTTGCCAAAGTTACAAATGACTGGCAGATGGCATTAGATAACAAAAAATACATATGAAGCCTATTCCTTGACCTGAGTAAAGCTTTTGATACGGTGGACCATGACCTTCTTATTACCACATTGTGTATTGTTGGAGCAGACCCATTGTCTATCAAGTGGTTTACTACAGTAGCTATCTCACTGGACACCACCAAGTCAGAGCTGATGGCAATCTCTCTACACTGAAAACTGTGCAAAGAGGAGTGCCCCAAGGATCTATATTAGGACCCTTGTTGTTTGCTGTCTATATTAATAATTTAAACAATGGAATCTCAGATGCTAGTATTCACCTGTTCGCAGATTACATGGTGCTTTACTTAGCCAGGCCTTCTCCAGACCAGGCCTGCAAAGACCTCCAACTTGAATTTATCCATCTTCAGGAAACCTTCTGCATCTGAAGTTGCTCTTAAATGCTAAAAAAAACAAAGCTATGCTTTTTGCTCCAACTACATGCACATATAACACAAAGGGGACCCCTACCCATCCTGTCATATGCTTGCTGCTTGGTGAATCCCTAGAGTTTGTATCAGTCTTCAAATATTTGGGGGTCTGGGTTGATGACAGGCTTACATTCTCCATCCACATTGAAAACCTCACCAACAGACTAAGACAAAGACTTGGTATATTCTTTCGAATGAAGCATATACTAACCCAGGAGGCTAAAAAACATCTCATACAAACAATGTTCATACCGCTCCTGGACTACGCAGATATCCTGTATGGTCATGGGACTAGTGCAGTTTTAGGCAAACTCGACACACTATATCATCGGGCAATTAGATTCATCACAAATGCAACATACTCCACTCATCACTGCACCCTCTACTCTATACTTGGCTGGTACTCTCTTAGTTACAGATGGCACAAAAACACTATCCTTTGGACCCTAACAGCATTGACAAATAAGCTTCCTAAATACATCTCTGACTGTCTCCCTCTCTGCCTACCAGGGAATTATCTTCTAAGAAGCCTTACTTACACTTCACTCGTCATTCCTAAGGTAAATACATGCTTTGGCAAAGCGGCCATAAGTCACTTCCTACCTGCCATTTGGAACACTGTGCAAAAAACCTTAAAAATAGTCCTCCCAGTGAAAGTATCCTTCTACAAATCTCTCTTTGCTACAACCTTTAAAGAAGTATGCAACTGCCATCATTCGATAACCCACACTTGAGTTCCTCCTTTTCTTCCAATTCCCAGCTCTCCTAATGCTTCTACTATCTGGAATTTGTGGTCACAGGGTGGTATGTTATCTTGTACTATTTGACTCAATTTTACTTATTTGATGCGAACATATGTTTTGTTGAAAAATCATGCTCCTCTCTCCCTTTTGAATATGTTGTACAAACTATGATCCAAATTGTAAGCTTGTATCGGTTATGTCATGTATTATATGCTTAACATACTATACTAACTATACCCTATGTGTAAGACTGTATTTTAGTGTACCTTATATATACATTATCTACCTTTTGTATACCCTATACTTGTACCAGGTCCACCTTGCAAATGAGTTGTCTCAACAGTGTTTTCGCCTGGATAAATAAGGATTGATTGATTGATTGATTGAATTGGTTACACATGGAATGATTCACAAGGAAATGCAGGTACTCACAGAGAACCCAAGAGACAAGGTAAACAGAAGGAGAGGGAAAGCCAATCTAGCTCTCAATCTTCCAGAAACACCACAGAGACCACACAGAAGTCCCAGACTTATTTGTTTTCAAGACGATCAAGAAGAAGCACACAAGGGAAGGGGAGGAGGAAGAGGCTGCTGCTGGAATCAGCATGGATTCAATTAGGGGAACTGGAGAATGTGATGCAGAATGTAACTGAAAACCTGATTATTAATATTTCAGATCACACTTTAACTGAGACAAAAACCTGTGTTAAAAAAGGCCTTAAATTATGTCCCCACAAGTGAAATCAATTAATTCAAAACTGTAATGGATTTATAAAGTCTGTCTCACAAACTAGACCTATATGCAACTTTTGATGAAAAGATTAAAAGCCAAAGCCACAGATAATGAACTCGAAGACAAGTCAGAGAATTTGGAGAATACTTTCAGAAAGCCATCAACTTCTATTCCCCCTAGGAATCCTATAGTGCTGACTTTTACAAAGGCGTGTGAACTGGAAATACAGAACATGATTTCACAAAAAGGAAAATGTAAATTTTACAACTGCACCAGCAAGGAGAAACACGCCTTAAGGGACTTAGCTTCAAATAAAAATATTGAGATCAAAGCTGCAGACAAAGGGGGAGCAATTGTTATGAGTAAAGTTAAATATAGAAATGAAATGTACCGATAATTGTCTGACTCTGTTTATTATAAAAAACTGCCTTGAGATTTCACAGAAGATTTTTAATGTGCTATTGATTCTTTGTTGTATGAATTTCTTCTCGATAATGTGATAACCAAACAGATTTTTTATTATTTTAGGGCCCCCTTTCCCATTAGAGCCAGCCTATGCATAGGCTCCTTAATGGAGCCTCTTGCTGACTTTGTACATGATCACATACAGGAATTTATTTCTATGCGTCCATCTTTTACTAAAGATACAACACATTTGATTAATACTTTAAAAGATGTTGTAATTGCAGAAAATGATATGCCTGTGACATTAGACATCATAGAACTTTACACGAATATTCCAAATAAAGGGGGACTAAATGTCTTACGTAAGACATTAACAAAAAAAACCCACATATGATCATGCTTTCTTAGAGTGCCTCATAACTCTGACAGAAAAAGTTTTAACTTTAAACATTTTTATGTTTGATGGCAATTTTTATTTGCAGGTAAAGGGAACAGCTATGGGGGTGGCTCTAGCCCCCAACTATGCATGTATCTATCCGATGTATAGGGAAACGCTAAATGTCCTGTGTGAGAAAAATCCATTTTATTCAAGTATAAAGTTGTATAACCATTACATCGATGACTTATTGATCAAATGGGGGGGGGGTTACAAAAATGGACTTTCAACATTTGTATCCTACTTAGAGGGAACTAATGAGAATTTAAAATTCATTTTATAATTTCATCAGAAAGAAATTAACTTTCTAGATTTAAGTATTAGAAAGAATGAGAATGGCTTTCTAAGTACTAGCATTTTTAGAAAACAGTTCAGATAGAAATGCCATTGTGAAATATGATACTTGTCTTCCTAGGAAGTTATTTTATTTTTATTTTTATTTATTGGAGAGATCAGTTTTACAACCTTTGAGTCATGGACTCGTTTACAAAGGTACCTCGTCATTTGGGGGGGGGAGACAACAATTAAGTGAGTTTGGGACAGGGATGAACATATGGGTGAGATACACAAACACACTTGAAGATTACAGGCAGCAGCTATACTGGTACAAACATGTGTAAAGTTACACGCATTGTTACAAAGCAATAGATACATCACACAACTAACAATTAGTCTTAGACAATTATGTAGTACCAAAAACCAGTGCCAGGGGCTGGGAGGGCTAGGGGGGACCGGTTTAGGTAGCTACAAGCATTTACAGCATCGGCTGTCAATAATATGCTTACGGAGGGTGGTTTTGAAGCGCCAATCCCCGGATCTTGGAGATAGATTCAGGAAGGGAGTTGAACCCAATGCGGGGCCAAGTGATGGAAGGATCTTTGGCAGCGAGAGGTCCTGGCCCTGGGAACAATGAAGGTGGCAGTGGAGGAGTTGCGGGTAGGCAGGGATGAGGTAGCCAGCTGCAAGGGTCCAGAGACCCCAGGAAGGCAAAGGCCTGACGTGGACTTTTTGGCCAGCAGGCAGGTTTGATATTTCAGTCTTTCCTCAAGAGTGAGTATATTTGTGGTGGAGTATAGCAGACAGGTGTGGGTTCTGCTGTGGGCGCCGGTAAGGAGCCTACAGGCTTTGTTAATAGCGGTCTGGACTTTAGATAAGGCAGTGGCGTCAGCAGCAGCTTAAATTGGGAGCCCTAGTCAGCCAGCGATAACACCGATGAGGTGATGGCTAGTTTTAAGGCTGGTTCAGGGAGGCAGTCTTTGTGGCGGTAGAGAAGCCCAATCCTGGAGTTCATGGCAGATGACAGGGCTTTGAGGTGGGCATGGAAAGTAAGGCCGGAGTCAAAGGTGATGCCCAGGTACTTATAGGATGTTACTTGTTCAAGTGGGAGGGGCATGCTGGTGGTGATGTGGAGGGGAAAGTCCTTGGCGCTGTTTTGCCGATGTGAAAATAGCATGGACTTTGTTTTCTTTAGATTCAGGACTAGACGATGTTTATTGAACCATTTTTCGGTTTGGAGGAAGGCGCTTTGTAATATGACTTGGAGAGGGAGTGGGTCAGGGTGTGTAGCTAGGATTACAGCGTCGTCTGCATAGAGTAGTATTTTGCTGGAACAGGAACTAGGGAGGGTGTTCAGGAATAGGCTGAAAAGGGTCGGTCCAAGGATGGAGCCTTGAGGGACCCCAGAGAGTACGGGTAGGTTGGAGGAGAAGGTTCCATTTAGTTTGACTCTTTGGGTCCTGTTGTGAAGGTAGCTTGTGAACCACTTAAGGGGGTCCGATGAGAGGCCCAGTTTGCTCAGGGAGTGTAATAGCAGGGGTGGCACATCGTGTCAAAGGCCTTGGAAAGGTCTATGAAGACCGCCCTGCAAGCTGACCTTTGTCAAGTGCAGAGTGTATGTGATGGGAGAATTCCAGGAGGGCAGTGGATGTGCTATGGCCAGGACGAAACCCATGTTGCTCCGGACATAGAAGGTTGTATTTAGAAAGGTATTCCGTGAGCTGTGTGTTTACGATTTTTTCTAAAGCTTTGGATAAGGGGGGGAGGATGGAGATGGGCCTGTAGTTGTTAGGCAGAGTACGGTCCCCAGACTTGTGGATGGGGGTTACTTCAGCATGCTTCCAGGCCTCCGGGAATTGGCCTAGGCATAAGGATTTATTTATGATATGCGTGAGGGGGATAAGCATGACATCTAGCGTGAGGCGGAGTATTTTGGAGTCAAGAGGGTCACTACTTGGGTTCTGAGAGGCAAGGACCTTAATAAGAAAGGTTTGGCATCATGTGGTGAGATCATTTGGAAGTGGAATTGTGGCCTGGAAATGGGAGTATGAGTGGTGGCAACCTGGTCAAAAAGTGGGCAGGAGGACAGCACTTAAATCTGTGAAAGTCTTATTAAGGCAGTCAGCAATACATGTTAGGTCAGTCGAGACAGCCCCCATTTATGACAATCTGGGATGGTGGGGGGCGGCTTACCATTCAGTTCTTTAATGTTGTCCCAGAAAGCTCTGACGAGCCCCAGGAGGATGTCAAGGCAGCCTGGTAGTATTTAGCTTTTGCCTGCTTGATGGTCCAGGTGCATTGGTTATGGCTGCCCCTGTAGGCTTGCCTATCGGCCAATCTACCGGAGTCATTAGCTAAGTGCCAAAGGTTATCTCTTTTATTTAGTTGTTGGATCAGTGCAGGGGTTATCCATGCAACAGTCCGTTTTTTTAACTTAGGGGTGCTGAAGGGGGCAAACTGATCACAGGCATGGTTGAAAGCTGTGGTGAGGTAAGTTAGGGCAGAGTTAATGTCAGGTGCGCAGGCCACTGGGGTCCAGTTGATTTGGGCGAGGTGACGTTTGAGGTTGACAAGACCTCTGGGGAGAAAACGGCGTCAAGGGGTCCTGCAGTACACCGGGCTGAGAGTGGGGGAAGACCAAGAGCAGACGATAGGGGAGTGGTCACTGAGTGAGTCCGCAAGGACTTGTACAGATCCTATTTTATGTGGCCGGTTGGAGAGGACTACATCCAGAAGGGAACTAGTTCCTGTTACTTTGTTAAGCCTAGTGGGCTGGGTGACCATTTGAGACAGGTCAAGGGCTGCAAGCTCATGCTTCATATTATCAGATGATGGGCTGAGCCAGTTGGTGTTTAAGTCGCCCATGATTAGTTGTTCAGCCTTCCGGGGTAGGGTGGATAGGTAGTCAAGAAGGGAGGTGACCACAAGATCTTTTTTTGACCCCGGGGGTAGGTAAGCCACGGTTAGATAAAGGGGGCCACGACCTGGGTGGGGGGAGATTTTTAAAGTAATGGCTTGCGCCCCGTAGCTAAGCTCGGGGTTGGAGAGGGCATGACCGAGGACCGAGTCGCGCAGGTAGATAGCGCACCCCCCTCCATGCCTGCCCATCCTATCGGCCCTAAACAGGGAAAAACCTGGAAGAGAGATGGCAGAGTCTGGCGTGAGGGAGGAGAGCCAGGTTTCTGCAAGCATGAGAATGTCGGGGGAGTGTTGGGTGACCCAGCATTGGAGGGCTGCAGTTTTCTTAGGGAGACTGCATATATTGATAAAGGTGATTCGGAGGCCTTTGCCTCCGGTAGGCTGAGGCATGGCTGAGGTGGCGGGCCCCGGGTTTGGGTGCACATTGCGGAGGCAGGAGCAACAGAATAATTGGGTGCCTCTTCTGTGGTGTTGGTTGCTGGGGTGGGGTACATATGTGGTCGATTTAGGACCTTACCAGGGAGGTGCATGGGATAGGAAGGGAGAATAGAACCGTGGGCGCTTAGTAAGAGAGAGAGACCTCTTGTGATAGAAATCACAATACTGAGTAGCACTTAGGTGGTGGGTGGGTGGGGGTAGTGGGTGATCCAGGGTACGGGAGGGAATGGGGGATAGACTGGGAGATAGTTGTTGGGTAGTCTGATGGGAAAGCAGAGTACTGAGAGTGGAGGGAAAGTGTTTTAATCGAGGGCAGGTTGAGGGGATATAGGGGTGGAGAGTAAGTAAAGGCAGGGACAAGAGGAGAGCCAGCATAGCAAGGTTTAAGCTAGTGAGTGACATTTCCCAAAGAAAAGCAGAAAGTGAGAGCAGACTCCCTCTAGTGCTGGAAAGATATAACCAGCAAATGGGAAAGTAGGCTGATTGGTTCTGGTGCCTCATGTGACAGAAAATACCCAATATAAGGGAGAGCCGACCAAGGGTGGTGGTGGGGGCGGTGGGGAGCCGAACGCACAGCATTCAGCGAGGCTTCTCCGGAGCACCGGCTGGTGAGAACAATGGTGCGGGTGCGCGAGTCTGGAAAAGGCGCCAAAGAGCAGCGCGGACAGCGCCCAGGCTGGCTCCTCGGCAGTCGCGATTCCAGGGCGGCAGTTCCAGGCACTTAAAAATTACCTTCCTCACTGTGGGAGGCTGGGAGGGTGATTTCAATCAGCCCTCACGACCGTCGGCTCCTCGAGGCGGGGTGTCCTGGCGGTGGCGATCTCAGGCAGCAGGGAGGGCACTCCAAATGTAGCCCTCGTGACCTCCGGCTCCTCGGGAGAGGGGTTTGATCTGTGGAGAGGAGAAGGTAGAGGTTAAGTAGGCAGGTAGGGGATTAGCGTTAGGGGCGGGCAGTACTGGAGCAGGCGAGAGGCTAATGGCAGGCTATGGCTGCACTACAAATGTTATGGAGTATACAACAAGGTTGCTAAAAAATAGAGTCGGGCTAGCAAGCAACTAAAAAGAGAATGGGGTCATGCACTGCTGGGGAGAAACACAGTATACAACAAAAAGCAGTAGCCCCACAGCACAAAATACTCTAAATTTAAACAAGGTAACAGTGTTAATGCAGGCAAAACCATAAAAACACATCAATTCTTGGTTTGGACATAAATATTCTTTTTGTGTATTTTTTTTTTTTTTTTTTTATATTAATAAAGTCCATCGGGGCTTCTCCGGAGCACCGGCTGGTGAGAACAGTGGTGCGGGTGCGCGAGTCTGGAAAAGGCGCCAAAGAGCAGCGTTTGGACAGCGCCCTCAGGTAGGCTGGCTCCCGACAGTCGCGATTCCAGGGCGGCAGTTCCAGGCACTTAAAATTACCTTGCTCACTGTGGGGAGGCTGGGAGGGTGATTTCCAATCGGCCCTCACGACCGCCGGTCCCTCGGGGCGGGTGTCCGCAGTGGCGATCTCAGGCAGCAGGAGGGCACTCAAATGTAGCCCTCACGACCTCTGGCTCCTCAGGGGAGGGGGTTTGATCTTGCTCACTGTGGGAGGCTGGGAGGGTGATTTCCAATCAGCCCTCACGACCGCCGGCTCCTCGGGGCGGGTGTCCTGGTGGTGGCGATCTCAGGCAGCAGGGAGGGCACTCAAATGTAGCCCTCGCGACCTCCAGCTCCTCGGGGAGGGGTTTGATCTTGCTCACTGTGGGGAGGCTGGGAGGGTGATTTCAATCGGCCCTCACGACCATCGGCCTCGAGGCGGGTGTCCTGGCAGTGGCGATCTCAGGCAACAGGAGGGCACTCAAGCCAGCCTCGCGACCTCCGGCTCCTCGGGAGGGTTTGATCTTGCTCACTGTGGGGAGGCTGGGAGGTGATTTCCAATCGGCCCTCAGACCGTCGCTCCTCGAGGCGGGGTGTCCTGGCGGTGGCGATCTCAGGCAGCAGGGAGGGCACTCCAAATGTAGCCCTCGCAACCTCCGGCCCCTCGGGGGGAGGGGTTTGAAGTTAATGGACAGTATTATAAAAAGAACAGTTTATGAGAGTGAAGAGAAATACAAGTGATACCCAGTTGCTAGACTAACATCTTAAAATAGAGAAGGAATGATTTGTGGATAGGGGATATAATAAAGCCTGTCTGGAAATAACTAAAAAGCAAGTGAAGGAAATGTCTAGAGCTGATTTATTGCATCCTAAGAACAAAAATAAAGTGCAGAAACTTAACTTTCTTTATGATTTTATTCCTCAGAGCTATAAAATAGAAAACATCATAAAAAAGAACTGGAACATTTTGAAAACAGAGCCCAAACTGGATGGTTTTACCAGCCCCCCCCAACCCAAGATGGTCCACAGGAGAGGAAAAAATATTGGGAACATAGTTACTAGCAGCCACTATGTGTAATTACCAGAATCTGAACCATCTCTCCCAAAAGGAACATTCCGTTGTGGACACTGCAGTTTCTGCAAGTACATACAGACTGGTGATTTTTTTTTGGTCATCCTGGAAATGGTCAAACTTATGAACTGAAAGCCTTCAAAAACTGCAGCACGACTCATGTCATGTATGCACTAACATGTAGTAAGTGCAGACAATTTTATGCTGGCAAAAAACCAAAAGAATTTTAAGTTAAGAATTGCTGAATATCTTCATAGTATTGAAAAGAAGGAAATGTCAAATGCATTAGCAGTTCGTGTGATGAACGGGGGGGGGGTGGAACATACCTTCAGTTTTCAGGGTCTTGGAAAAGCTAGAATAGGCCCAAGAGGGGGTGATTTAGACAATTTACTGCTACACTAGGAAAACAAGTGGCAGTATGTCTTAAGAGCTAGCTCAGATGGAGGACTAAATGAAACTTTCAGCTTGGTAATTTTTCTGAAGAAAAGATGATAGAAATGTTCACAATATATCAGTGGTTTTTAAATCTTATATGTTTGATGTTTATTGTTGTTGTTAGTGTATAAACTGGAATTTATTAATACAAATATTATGGTGTTATTTTTCTTGCTGTGCTATGTTTACATCCTCTCATAGGATACTTTATGGTTGGAATACTGACACCTAGTGGTAGAGGCAAGCATTGCAATATAATTTATGTATGATGTCACAACTAAAGATATTTAGGACTGGTTCTTTCTGAATATACCATGTGACTTTATTCACATATAAAAACTCTGGTGTCAGAATTTTATACCACACCTTGACAAAGATTTGGTATAATGTGAAACGTTGGTGATTGTTTGCACATCAGTTATCGATATGCTGATATTTATTTAATATTTGTAAACAATAAATAGATGAATTTCACTTAAGTTAGAAGTGAGTATAATCCTTTCTGAGTTGCCGGACCTTCCTGCTTTCAGTTCTGGAATTTAGGCAGAGTGCCTTTCATGTTCTCACCTTATTCCTTCTCACCTTACCTGTTTCCTGGTTACTGTCCCCCCACAACCTTCCTATTCCACCAATTTCTCCTCCTGTTAGCTGGTTTGTCATGATCCCCTCCCTTCTTTCCTTTCTTGCTCTTTTCTGTTCCTTGCCCTTGCCACTTCTAGCACCCCCTTGGTGCTTTCCCATTTCCAGTGAAGTCTCTGCTAGGTTCTCTCTGCCTCTCCTGCAAGGGAATTCCCAGCATCTTCCTTCCTCTTACTCAGTTTATTTGGTCTATTTCTTCTCCTCCTCTGTGGTCTGTGCAGGTTATGCTTCTCACCACCCCCCCCGGCCCCATCACCCAGCATCCTAGGAACTTACCTCAATGGTGGTTCCCCCACAGCTTAGCCCCCATGGTGGGTGTTGGTGGCATACCACCGATGAACAGATCTGGTTCCAGTAGAATGCCCTGTAGCCCAGTGTGGGGCGTGCAAGGGGTCAGTGTTATCCTAAGCTGCACTCAGACATTTTTCCTCCATTTTCTCTGATGACGTAATGGACAAGCAATGACATCCAAATGTACCTATGCACACTCCTGTGCATGGGGTGCCACTGGCTGCTATTTCCCCAAGTTACGGTCCCTGGCTGCCTGCACCCCTAGCCTCTGCTACAGGCCAGACATGTGCTAGGATCTGCATCTCTCCTTCCCCAGAAGAGGAGAGCTGTCTGCTAGATGCTCAGTCCTCCTCCTCTCCCCAGAAAACTCCCAGTGACCCAATTCCATTCCTGAACCTGGTTTACCAGTGTGGCGGCAGGTGAGATAGTGCCTCTTCTCGCCATGTCACTTAGCTGGCCCCTTACTTAGTTTAAATGATGATATACATAGATGTTAAGCTTCTTTCCAAGAAAATATGTCCCCTTCCTCAAGAGATGAATGCCATCTCACTTAAAAAGCCTTCTATCTGAGAAGCTCCCTGAGTTTCCAACAAATCTGTACCCCTCTTTCTGGTGTTACCCCTTCAATCTGGCATTGAATGTCTCAGTTTGCTCTGGCTTCACCCTTCTCTTTCCTCCCTGTTCCATACATATAGCACCTCCGAAAAGGCCAGTGAGGCTACCTTCCCCCTTTATCTCCCCCTTGCCTTGGAAAGTTTGATTTTACTTAAATCCCTAAAATAGGGAGTTTTCTTGTTTTCTACTAAATAAAATATATTGATTTTAAATAAAAATTCCTTTCTTTAAAAATGGACCACTTTTATATAATTTCTAATGTTTATATGTGAAGTTCTGGCATTTCATACCATTATATGGTTATAAGAATGCCTTCTCAAGTGATTTGTATGCCACAACTGTACTGCTTTGCTTTGCAGTTCTCTCACCCAAAGAACTTGAGAAGGCACTCCTAAACCACACGTGATGCAGGAACTGTACATTTAAACACATAATTGAATTCTTGTGTTTTGCTGAGCATGAACATTTGCAGTCATTAACAGAACCCTTTCAGACTGATGCTAGCAAATTAGAATGATCAGTTTCCATTATTTACTTTATAATGCAGTTAACCATGGAAAATGCACAGCCTGTTAAATATTTTTCACAGTGTATTTCCCAGGATAGCCCAGCTGAGATTCAGTATCTTGTTTTTGGTGGAGTCCTGCTACTAACCATTTTGCCACTTGGTTGACTGAAGCACTTCAAGGTTTAAAGCAGTTTGCCAGTTTCCTGCAATAAAAGTGCTGTTGGTGCCAGAAGGAGCCATACCTCATAACACACTCAATATTAAATTTGAACACATTCCATACTTTATTGTGCAAAAATATTTACAGAAAACTAGACTCATTGCCCCTTAGACTTCATCTGCTCCTGCTGCTTTTCTTCCCCTTAAATCATAATCATTTGCATGTGGCAGCATAATAATTTCTGTGGCAACAGGTTGAGATGTCATAAGTAGAGGATTATGATTTCACAGCAAGAAGAAACAATGTGAATAGATGCAGTCTGAGGGGAACATATGAACATATGAAATTGCCAGCAGATACAGGCCATTTGATCTATCTAGTCTGCTCTTGTGTGCAACACACTGTCTATTAAAATGTAGCTGCCCTCCTCCCCTTGCACCCCCTTCTAACTTAGTGCCCCCTGTCATGAACCCACTCCTGGGGACAAGGTCCACTGAGCTCACAGGCAGTATAAGTATGGCAGCTTAAATTTAATGCAAAAAAGTGCAAGGTAATGCACCTGGGAAACAAAAACCCAGGGGAAGAGTACACAATGGGGGGTGAGATACTGACAACAGTAAAAATGGAAAGTGACCTGGGGGTAATTATATCAGATGACCTAAAGGTTGGCAAGCAATGTGAGAAGGCAGTAAGGAAGGCTGGGGGGGATACTGGGATGCATAGGGAGAGGTATCAACAGTAGAAAACAGGAAGTTGTTATCCCTCTGTACAGACAGTTGATGAGACCCCATCTAGAGTACTGTGTGCAGTTCTGAGACCGCCTCCATAAGACATAGACAGAGTGGAGGCTGTCCAGAGGAGGGCAACCAAATGGTGCAGGGTCTGCACCGGAAGACATACGAAGAAAGACTAAAGGAGCTTAATATGTATACCCTTGAAGAAAGAAGGGAGAGGAGGGACATGATAGAGACTTTCAAGTACCTCAAGTGAATCAACAAAGTCCAAGAGGGTAGTATCCTTCAGAAAAAGTGATGTGCAAGAACAAGGGGGCACAATTTGAAGATAGAGGGGGAACGGCTCAGAAGCAATATGAGGAAGTATTTCTTCACGGAGAGGGTTGTGGATGCATGGAACAGCCATTCTGAGGAGGTCATGGAGTCAAGAACAGTGGAGGAATTCAAGAATACATGGGACAGACATAAGGCTGTCCTAGAGGGGGGTAGGAGGAAGTAGGCTGTTGGTTAACTAGGATCTGCAGCTTATCCGTTAGGTAGGAAAATGGGCAAACTAGGTGGGCCAAGCAGTCCTTATCTGCCATCAAATTCTATGTTTCTGTATTTCTCACTGTGCCCACTCCTAATTGCAATCCGTGACAGGGAGGGGGGAAACAGGGGATACCCTCTTCATGTCTCTCTGTAGTGTTGGCTTGCTTCACAACTGAACACTCGCCACAAAGTCCTAGGGTCCCTTCCTTACTCTGGATCAGGATACAATACCAGTCTCAAGTCTTGTAGGCAAATGAGAACTCTTTCTGTCATCTCTTGTCTAAGACAATTTCCCTTTTGATCTTAAAGGATTACAAGCAGGGAAATAACTTCTCTCATCCTGGGATTTTATTATACCAATTAGCTAAGCAGGGACCTTCAACCTTTTGAAGATGTACTTGTCAGTTCCTGTCAGTAGACTGTTGTTAGACTTGGAATAAACATAATTTTCCTATGAGGCTGTATTTTTTAGCTTCCTGATTAAATTAGGAATGTCACACATTTGGCAAGACCTTCTCTCATTTCCTGGGGTTTTTCAGTAACCCTGTGCACTCCTTGTTTAAAAAAAAACATGGCATTCCTTTGTGACATTTTACGATACCCAAACTCACATAAGAAAACCAATATATAACAGAGATATCTGTAAATAATGACCGGCAGTGGCTAGCTCACAACATCCCTCTCTCCCTCCTAGACTGAATTTGTGGGAACTCGCCCCATACTGCATGGTAAGGTTTTCACAAATTCTATTATAGTTCTAACCAGTGAGATTGGCTATCTGCATTGGCATTTGCTGAACCTGTTCTGTGTGTAATGGTCATATTGTAGGCCTGTGGGGCAATACTCCACCTCAAAAGATGACCATTTGTCTTACCCATGTGATTTAACCACACCAGGGGGTAATGATTGGCTTGTACCTCGAAGCATCTTCTGTAAAGGTTTGGCTCTAATTTTTTCAGAGCCCAAACCAGCGCAAAGCATTCCTTTACAACTGTGGAATATGCCTGCTCCCAGGGGCAGTAACTTCTTATTAAGGTACACTATGGGGTGATCCTTTCCACGATTAGATGTCTGGCTGAGGACTGCTCAGATCCCCACATCTGAGGCATCTGTCTGAACTACGAAGTGCTTAGAGTAATCTGGACTGGCAAACACAGGGGCACTTTACAGTGCTTCCTTTAACTGTCTGAAGGCTCGTTCACACTCTTGCACCCAATCTATCCTTTTGAGCTTCCTTTTCTTTAGCAGGCCAGATAGGGGAGCTGCCATGGTACTGTAATTTGATACAAACTTTTGATAGTACCCTGTGTTCCCTAAGAAGCTCTTAACCTGCTTCTGGGTTTCTGGCATAGGCCATGCCTGTATTGCCACAATCTTTGTTTGATTAGGGGTGAAGCTGCCCTGTCCCACTACATGGCCTAGGTATGCCACCTCTGCCATAGCCACCTGGCACTTTTCAGCCTTTACAGTGAGCCCCACCTTCTGTATCCTGCCCAACACTTCCTTCAGGTGGGATAGGTGTTCCTTCCAGCTGGTACTGAAGATGGCAATATCATCCAGGTATGCCATTGCATACTCTTCAGTACCATGTAACACCTTGTTGATCAACCTTTGGAATGTGTCAGGGGCATTCTTCATTCCAAAAGGCATTACCTGGAACTCGAATAATCCTATTGGAGTGATGAAGGCTGATGTCTCATTAGCTCTGGCAGTTAACTTCACCTGACAATACCCTTTTGTCAAGTTAATGGTGGTAAGGTATATCACCCCTCCCAACTTGTCCATTAGTTCATCTGTCCATGGCACTGGGTGGGCATCTGACTTCATGACTGCGTTGAGTCCATGATAGTCCACACAGAAGTGAATAGAGCCATCTGGCTTGGGAACAAGGATGACAGATGAGGCCCAGGGACTGTGGGATTTCTGGATTAGCCCTAAATCCAGCATTTCTTCCACCTTCCTCCTAATGTCCTTTAGGATGGCCTCAGAAACCCCGTAGGCTGTTTGTTGGATGGGGGCTTGCATCCCTACATCTACATTGTGTGTTGCTAAGGGGGTACATCCCAGCTTGGCTATAAACAAAGTGGCAAAGTCCTCTAAAACCCCTCTCACTTCCTGGCTCTGCTCCAGGGTCAACTGGGGTGACAACTTGATTGCCACCACAGAGGACCTCCACTTGCTTTTCTCTAGCAAGTCCAGGAAGGGGTCATCCTTGTCAATCCCTTCCCCAGGACTACACACTGCAAGTACCATGTCAGCCCTATTGGTATATGGCTTCATCATGTTGACATAGTACATCCTAGGATTATGTCTCCTGTCAGTCAGTTCTACAATGTACTGTAGTTAACATCATCTACCTGTCAAACTACCTTGTGTGGTCCCACCCACTCAGCCTGCAGCTTGTCCTTCCAGACAGGGATTAGGACCATGACTTTCTGACCTGTGCTGTATATGCAAGCTCTGGTCCATGATAGTACCAGACTTTTTGTTTCTGCTGGGCAGCTGACAGGTTGCTTTGGGCCACCTCCATAAGCTCCTTCAGCTTCTCCCTAAACCTTAGAACACACTCCACTATGGTAATTCCCTGGGTGGCGTACTTGCCTTCACAGTCTTCCCAGATTAAGTCTAGGGGCCCACGCACCCTCCGTCCATATAAGAGTTTGAAGGGGGAGAACCCAGTCAACTCTTGGGGCACATCCCTGTATGCGAATAACAGGTGGGGAGGGTATTTCTCCATCCCTCCAATGCTGTCCAGCAAATGCCTGGAGCATCAATTTTAGGGTACCATTAAACCTTTCCACAAGTCCATTGGCTTGTGGGTGATAAGGTGTTGTGCATCTCTGCACCACCCAACACTTCTCCCAAAAACACTTCATCAGGTCTGACATGAAGGTGCCTCCTCAATCAGTAATAACCTCCTGCCGAAACCTGACATGGGAGAAAATCCCTAGCAAGGCATCTGCCACTTTGTCTGTCCTAAGTGAGGATAGGGCAACCTCCTCTGGGTATCTGGTGGCATAATCAACCACCATCAGGATAAACTTCTTCCCAGAATAGCTTGGGGTATTCAAAGGTCCCACAATATCCATTCCTACCCTCTGGAATGGCTCCACTACAATGGGCAAGGGGATTAGGGTAGCTTTAATTTTATTGCCTGCCTTCTCTATTTGTTGGCACCAGTGACAAGACCTGCAATATTCCTTCACCTGCTGGGTCAAGTCGGGCTAATAGAAATACTGGGCCAATCGCTGCCTGGTGCATGTGATGCTCTGATGCATAGACATGAGGATATCATGAGCTATCTTGAGCAACCTCTCTCGGTAGTCCTGGAGAGTGACAAGCTGCCTGCCCATCACCCCTCCCTCAGTCCTCACATCCTGTGTATACAGCAGCCCATTGTCCCAATATGCCCTATGTCTTATGTCACCTCCCTGTGTCCCATCAGATTCTGCACAAGCCCTCAGCTTCTCCAAACTAGGGTCAGTCCTTTGAGCAGTGGCAAAAACTTCACATTTTCCCAAGACATGGGACATGTCTCCTTCAGTTCCTAAACTGGGGTCCACAGCTCTAGCATCAGGGCATTCATGCTCACAGTCATCCCTAATCCTCTCGCCATTTGTTACCCCTCCCACCTCAGAATAACCTTCTGTATCTGTCTTGTGAATGGCTACCTGGGGAAGGTATACCTCCCTTTCACTACTCTTCATGTCAGGAGACACAGGCTGGAGAACTAGCCTCCCATTTTTTCCAAAAGGGCTGCTATTGGGTTCTGGGAACTACAATCAGCCTTTGCAATCTGGCTGCGGGTAACCACACACATCATCCCTTCTGGAGGTTGTTCCCTATAATCACATCCATGGTGAGGTTGTCTGCCACAGCTATGTTTTGCCCTGTCTCTCCTGTCTAACCCCAGTCCAAGACAATGCTAGCAAGTGGCAGAATTTTCTCCTCTCAGTGAATCCCTTCACAGTTGCAAATTGATTAGGTATACACTGTTCAGGCCCAACCAAATCTCCTTTTACTTTTGCAAGGGACACTCCCATGTCCCTTGACCTATGGGTCTGCACCCCATTTACAGTGACAGAGTGCATGTACCACCTACATGTTTACAAGCATGCTTTCAAGGATACACAAACAACCCAACTCTGTTTGAGCACCACTTTGGCCACTCTGTTCCTTTTTAGAACACTGTCTAGCAAGATGCTCTGGCTTTTTATAAAACCAATAGTCATCATTTCTTTTATCTGAGAAATCTCTTTTTGTAATTTGTGGCTTCCCCCTTTCTGCATAGGCTGTGAGGGTTTTAGCTGCCCTGAAGGTGTGCTTTTCCCTTTTACACTGCCACACCTGCCCCACTTCCTTTCAGAGTAGGCCTGCTCCTAGCATAGCTGTCCAAGAGCTCAGCAGCTTGCTGTGCTGTTTTTAGATCTTGATCCTCTAGCCAGGTTTTCAACTCTGCTGTGCAATCCCAATATAACTGCTCTAGCAACATTATCTCCTCAATGTTTTCTACAAAATTTGCTTCTTCTCCCTCCCACCATTTCAAAAATTGATGTTGTTTTGTGGCGAGTTCCTCATAGCTCATCTCAGGGCTTCTGCAGAGCTACCAGTAAGTAGCAGGAAGATCTGAAAGCTCCATGACTCCCTTGGTATATTTGCCTGAATACAGACCTTTTCCAAAAATTAAAAAATGCATCCATATCTTCTCCCTCTTTAAATTCAGCTACTAATTTAGAATTTAACTTACAACTCTGCCCTGGAGGTTCAGGTTCAACCCTGCCACTTATCTCATCTGGCACTGGTCGTTGGAGTCTTAGCTTCTCCTGTTCAAACTTCCTCTGCAGCTGTTTTTCTCATTTCTACATCTCCAGTTCAAACCTCCTCTGCTCTCCTTCTTGCTGGTGCTGTTTCTCCTTGGCCTCCCTCTCTCTCTCTCTCTCTCTGAAGCTGTGCTTCAAATTTTCTGTGCTCAAATTCCAGCTCCAATTTCCTCAATTCCAGCTGTAGTTTGATCCAGGGGGAAACAGGGGATACCCTCTTCTAGTCCCTTTATTGTGCTTGCTGGCTTCACAACTGAACACTCACCACAAAGTCCTTGAGTCCCCTCTTTACTCTGGATCAGGGTACAATACCAGTCTTGAGTCTTGTAGTCAAATGAAAACCCTGTCTGTCCCCTCTTGTCTAAGACCATTTCCTTTTTGATCTTAATGGTTTACAACTGGGGAACTAGCTTCTCTCATCCTGGGATTTTATTATACCAATTAGCTCAGCAGGGACCTCCAGCCCTTTGAAGATGCACTTATCAGTTCCTGTCAGTAGATTGTTCTTAGACATGGAATAAACATAATTACCCTAGGAGGCTGTACTTTTCAGCTTCCTGATTAAATTAGGAATGTCACACATTTGGCAAGATCTTCTTTCATTTATTGGGGGTTTTCAGTAACCCTGTGCACTCCTTGTTTAAAAAAAAAAAACATGGCTTTCCTTTGTGGCATTTTACCATACCTAAAATCACATAAGAAAACCAATATATAACAGAGATATTTGTAAATTATGACTGACAGTGGCTAGCTCGCCACATCACCCAATTCTGACTACTCTTTCCCCACCCTCCCCTCAGTTTTGACACTCTCTTTGGCCCTGTCCCACCCTCTCTTGAAGCTGCCCATTGTCTGCAGTGCTACCACTTCTTCTAGCAGTGCATTCCAAAAAGTTAACCTCTGCGCCCACTCTTATGGATTGATACCACATGTGCTAACCTCCAATCCCTGGGCATGCAGCCAGTATTTAGGGAAGTGTTGAATAAATCTGCCAGTGGTCCCGCCAGTATCCCTGCCAACTTCCTGCATATCCTAGGATGCACTGTGTCGAGACCAGGCACCTTATCCACCCTTAGGGACCTTAGGCCTTCCAACACCATTTCAACTAAGATCTCCATGTCCATCACCTCCTCTCCCCCCTACCCCCTCCACCCTTCCCCTGATGTATAGGCCCATCACGCTCCCTGGTAAACACTGACAGAAGTACTCATTTAGTAATTCCACCTGCTCTGCTCCTGCTCTACCCACCCTCCCTCCTTCCTAATCCTTACAATCTGATTCTTCCTCTCTCCTATATAACTAAAGAAATCCTTTTCCCCTTCCCTGCTGCCCTGTGCCAGTCTTAGTTCTTTGGAAGCCTTGGCTGCCATCATTACTTTGCTCACCCCCTTGATTTCTTCATGTATTCCTCTCTATCTTCATCCCGGTAAAAGCTGCTCTTTTCTCTCACCCTTTCCACTACCTCTCCAATCACACAGCTATGGTAGGTCTCTTTTTTCTGGCCCTCTGTGCAAGAGCTAGTGGCCTCTGCTAGACCCCTCTTTATGGTGTTCCATTTCTGGTCTGTATATGGGCTGAAGTTGTCTAGGTGCCCTTTCAAAATGGTTCCATCCTGCCAAAGTCTTCCCTCTTAATTCCACCATTCTTGTCTTTGTATTAGCTACATCCTTCCCCAGGTTGAGGGAGGACCACACTGTACAGTGGTCAATTCTCCCTTGGGGTCCTCCACCTCAATGTCTTGGACTAGCTCTCTATTCATAAGTAAAAGATCCAGAATGTTCCCCTCCCTGATTGGCTGTCACTTTCCATGTGAGGAAGCTGCCCTGGAAGGCCTCCATGAGGACCTGTTCTCTGGCACTTGAGGTGGCTGGGGTGTTCCAATCCACCCCCCGACAGATTGATGTCCCCACCCACTACTGTGTTGCCCTTACCACTAAGCCTCTTAATTAGTTCTCACAGTTTCTGTCCATTTCCACACTTTGGGATAGTGGCCTATATACCACCCCTAATCTCACTTTTTTACCATTTGATTGCTGTTGGTTAATCCATAAGGCTTTGGCTTTGCCCTACTCACCTTCCTCCCTGTTGTGCAATATCTCCTCCTTAACATATCTAGCTACTCCTCCCCCTTTGCCTTTGTCCCTATGGTACAGTTTGTACCCAGGGATTACTAGATCCCAGTCCTAGTACTGGGTGGCCCATGTTTCAGTTATGGCAACTATGTCCACCTCCCCTTCTGCCATCAAAGCCTGCAGTTCTGCTGTCTTATTGCCAAGGCTTCTTGCATTCACTTAGACCACCCTCCATGGGAAAAGATTATGTTTTAAAGAAAATGTCTTCAGTAATTAATAATAGTACTAATGCTACTGAGAAGCATCAAGCTTAGCTGTCCCAAGCAGAAGCAAACTCCCACAACAAATGAAAGGTGGCATATTAACTCAGTTATAGTGTAAGACATAGGAACAACAGTCGAGAGATCACATGATGTGCCTAGCATGATAGCAGGGTTCTTTCAGTGCTCTCGCCCTACCTCCGCTAATTTTCTCTTTCTAGGTTTCTTAAAAGCTCAATCCGCAGTTCTTGTGTGTTTACTCGTCATACTAATTGCCTGGAGGAGTGTTAGAAGGGACTTGGTGGTGTTACGTGCAGGGAAACTGCCGAAATGGACGCCGAAATGAAGTCAGCTCTTCCTAAACGCACCCCGCCGGTTTCCCCAGAGAAGCAGGCCAAGAAGGCCAAGCAGCAAGCTCAATCCTCCTCGACAAACCAAGCTTCACTTTTTACCGCCTCTAACCCACTATCGGAGGATCATTTTTTGGAAGAAATGCACCCACTTAAGGAGGCTCTTTCTGAACTAACTCTCGAATTGAAAAACATGCGAGGAGAGGTATCCCACCTGCGACAAAGAATCTCAGACTACGAAGCTCGCTCTACCTCGCTCGAAACCTGGCAAAGCAAAATAGACCCAGAATTTGTGAAATGAAACAACTAATCAGCAAATTACAACAGAAAACGGAGGATTTAGAAGGCCGTTGTCGGCGGAACAATGTGCTAGTTCATGGCTTCTGCCAGAGAGGAGGGCCCTTCCTGCATTACATTTATCCAGGCCCTACAACTGTGTGTAGGCCCATCCCCACATAATCCAGTATACATTCATCGAAAGGGCTCATAGGTCACTACGACCAAAGCCCGAACCTCCAGCCCCTCCTAGGCCTATAATTATTAAAATGCTTAGCTACCTGGATCGCCAGCATATCCTGGCAAAAGGAAAGGAACTGCATTCCATCTCTTGGGAAGGGAAGAAGCTACGTATAATGCAAGATCTACCACTAGAAATGAGACAACACAGAGCCACCTTTCACCCCATAGTGTCAAAACTAATAGCTGCGAGCATTAGGTTCAGGATGGCCTACCCTGCCCACTTACAAGTCTTACTCGAAGGCAAATGGCATAGCTATGAAACAGCCTCTCAGGCCCACGACGATCTAACTCGATTGATACCTTCCTTATTCAAAGCTCCTTGAGGCACTGAGGTTACGAAAATTACTAGTCCCTGTGGTGGGATCTCTTCTATGGAGTGAACAGCAACATTGATGAAAACACCAATTAAATAACTGCTGCTTTATTATTATTTTTTTTTTTTTGGGGGGTTGATAAACCTTCTCATTTCTTACTTGTCAGTGAGTGAATGCCTGGTAGTGCGCTTCCCTTCTGGTTGTGCTTGATCCTTCCCGAGGGAGGGGAGTCTGGTTTCAAGCTTCAGGGGTTCGGTTTGGGTGGAAGGTGGACTGTTGGGCCTTGATGGGTACTTTTGAAATGAGCCCGCGTTTTCAGAGGACATGTAAATAGAATGCACAGCAGCCTCGGTACTCCACATATCTAGTCCCAAGGGAAACAAAAGCTGTGGATTGCAGGTTCCTCTTGTGATATGCAAGTGAACATGAAGCCTTAACCTGTTTTCCCAACAAAACATCATATATGGGGCTAGTGCATTCCAACAGACAGTAAACCTTACACCCGGATGGAAGAGGAGGATGAAGGAATACAGAAGAATACGGCGATTCAGCGAAGAGATATGCATATTAGACTGCATCTTGCTCACTCCCCCATCCCTTTTCCCACCCCATTTCCCCATTTTTGACTCCCCCATTCCTCCCTTACCTCCCCCTTTTTTTCTCTGCCTAGCTCCTTTCCAAAACCCTCCTGCTCCCCTCCTTTCCCCCTCTTCTCTCCTTCCTTCCTTCCCATCCCTCCTCTTTTTTTTTCTCCTCCAGGCTGCGGAGCGGACTTAGCGATGACTATGGGGGTGGAGGGTGGGGGCACTGGAAGTGAACCCAAACATGCCTGGCCATGCGTACTGGAGACTAGGGGGGCTTTTCCTGGCCTTCCTCATAGAAAGCATCAATATGTTATTTTGGACATGTTCTGATGAACTGTTATGTAGAGGGTATTATGGGAGGGATTCCAGCTTTAAGCAATATTCGATCCTTTTTTTTTTCAATTTAATATATAGGATACTGTTACTTCTTTCTATGGGGGAGATGAATGCTAGGGTTTTGGGGAAGGGAATAATAGAATCATTTACTGGGAACTTTGTTTCTCATGGTGGGGGAGGGAAGGTTGGACTGTATATAGTTCTGCATGGGTGAATTATGTAAGGGAGGGGGGCATTTATTTCCACATAAACTTGATAAGAGGAGATTTTACTATTGCCGAAGGGTATACTAGGGGTGGGAGATATTACTTTGGGGGAATCACATTATCCAATCTTATAATGGGGTTTTGTTCAATTTATATTTTATGGAAGAGTTATAGTTTAGGGAATGGGATTGTGGTGCATATTTTGAAAGATACCAGGGTAACTGTATTAGAAGGGTTTAAAGTAAATGGCGGTTAACTGTGTTAAATTTGTCACATGGAATGTGAGAGGGGCCCGCAGCACTGTAAAGAAAAGGCAGATACTAAAACATCTGGAACATTTGCAGGCAAAGGTTTCTTTCATTCAAGAAACTCACTTACTCCCGGGCGAAGCTGTTAGCTTATGAAGAAGCAATATAGGGCAGGTTTTTGCTTCAGGTGAATCTCCAAAGGCCGGGGGTACAGCGATCCTCATCCATCGGTCAGTAACTTTTCAACCTATGACAATCATATTGGATCCTGCAAGGAGATACGTCTTAGCTAGGGGTATTCTAAATTATACAGAGGTATTATTAGGGAGTGTCTACGGCCCAGTTGGGGGACCCAGTTTTCTTTGCCAATCTATTAGGAAGTTGCAAGATTCTCAGATTCTCCCTATGATACTTGGGGGATTGGAATCTTCCTCCCACGAAGATTTAGATAGATCTAGTTCTATACTTAAACCTCTTTCAGCTGCCCAAAGCGCCTGAGACTTTATGGAAACACTGGTCTTTGTGACCCATGGAGGTCACTGAACCCAGTCACTTGGAGCTTCACATTTTACTCCGCAGTTCACAACACGTGGACTAGGCTTGATTATATTTTAGTTAGTAAATCACTTTTGCAAACTATGAGTAGTACAGGTATAGATGCTATTGCGGTATCAGACCATGCTCCAGTGTGGATGATCACGTTGTTGGATGTTAGTATCACTAGAGACCCTTTATGGAGATTAAACAATCAACTTTTAAAGGAGGAGTATGTCACTACTAGGATATTGACGATGATTCAGCACTTCTTTCTCAATAACCAAGGTTCAGTTGCCAGAGTCGACCACGAATGGTGTGCGCTGAAATGCTGTCTGAGAGGCGAATTCATTCGCTTAGCCTCTACACGTAAGAGGAAGAATGAAGCAAAGGCCCTATTGCTTCTCACTCAAATTAAAACGTTAGAGCAATCTCTTTTGGCAACTTCCACAACTGATACATTGGAAACCCTTTTGTCCTTACGGAATCAATACTCTATGCTACTGCAGGAAAAGGATGAATTTGCCATATTGAGAACTCAAGCAAAATATATAGAGTGCGGGGAAAAAGCTAGTCACTTGTTAGCTCTGAGATTAAGGAAACTGGAATCGTCCAGGGCAATTAATTCAATTGAGGACCTTAATGGGGAGATCAAAATCTGTCCCAGGGAGGTAATTTCTGTACTTAGAACCTATTTCTCCTCGCTTATAATAAAGAAACCCTCTCCCTATGGATGAGATGCTCAGCTATTTAGCAACTCTTCCTTTGTCTTCGATAGGGCAGGATCAACAATTACTGTTGATCTCCTATATCCACTCAAGAGATTTTAGCGGCAATAAATGACCTGACTCCGGACAAGGCCCCTGGACCTGATGGATTCTCCCCGGATTTCTACAAATCATTCACTAAGGATCTAATACCCGGTCTACTCCATCTATATCAATATTTACTGGATGGAAGTACCCAAGACCCTACTCTTCTAGAAGCCCTCATTATACTTCTTCTTAAACCAGGTAAACCTGCGCACCTTCCTTCGAGTTACCGGCCTATTTCATTACTCAATTGCGACATTAAGATCTTAGCAAAAATTTTGGCCAAAAGGATAGAACAGGTATGGATATCCTTAATAAGTCCTGAGCAGATTGGCTTCATTGCTAATAGGTCCCCGGCTGACCATCATCGTAAATTACAGTACCTTATTAGTGCTGCCAGATCCTCCTCATCCCCAATGATTCTAGTATCCCTAGACGCAGAAAAGGCATTCGATAGGGTTGACTGGACTTTTCTTTGGGCCACATTACAGGTTATGGGCTTCCCCTTACTGTTTATTACATGGATACAGACATTATACACCTCGCCTAGTGCCAGACTGTATTGTAATGGGATCAGGTCTGACCCCTTCCCACTCATTTCAGGTACACGACAAGGTTGCCCTTTATCCGACTTTTTATTCAATTTATACCTTGAGCCTCTTCTTAGATGTTTAAATTCTTCTCCACTAATATCCGGTATTCCCGTCGCAAATAGTGTTGCGAAAATTTCAGTCTTTGCTGATGACCTACTTTTACATCTGTCCAACCCAGTTTCATCGTTAATAGCGGCGTTAGGTATGATTGAGGTTTTCAGTAAGTATTCCAACTACAAACTTAATATCAGTAAACCTAACTCTTCCTCTCAACCATTTCACCACAGTTCGGCTTTGTCGAATTTGGGATGACGTGGACCACATGCTCCATTAGATATCTGGGGATACATATTTCTCTTAGCTCACAACGATGAGGAAACTGAATTTGGAAGATCTATGGCGGGATATTCAGCAAGACTTAGTTAGTGGTCCAAACTCCCTTATAGCTGTGGGGTAGAATTAACACTATTAAAATGAATGTGCTACCCAGAATCTTTTATCCTTTGAACATGTTAAACTTATGGATTCCTCTGTCCTACTTTAAGGATATTCATTACGGTATAAATTCTTTTCTCTGGAATAACAAATCTATTAGAAAATCTTATAGTAAATTATCCCAACCTAAAGAACATGGGGGACTCCGTCTTCCCAATTTCCTTTATTATTATTGGGCCTCGCATCTAAGCAAGTGTGGGAAATGGCTTTCCGCATCTGACTTTCAATCCGGTCAAGGGTATAAACCATTGTGGCTCCAAGTGGAACAGGATCTTATGAAAGCTCATAATATTGATCCAAAGGCTCTCTTTTACAGGTCCAATAAAAACATCCCTGCATCATTTCGTTCTCTACCTCTTGGAATCTCTCTGAGGGTCATGTTTCAGTTATTCAGGTACTTCAGGATTTCTCAGACTGGGGATTTCTCTTAACCTATTTGTCTAAAACCAAATCTCCAAATAGGCAAATCTATAATAACTGAAAAGTGGTTGCCATCTCTCTCTGGTTGTAGTGTAAATGATTTTTACTCATCTAACTGTATTTTGGATATGAGAGAGATTCTGGATAAATTTCAATGGCCAGCAAAGATGGCCTTTAGGGTGTATCAGTTAAGGCATCTCTTGTACAAAAAGTTTGGGAATGTCAGCAAAACTCCTATCTCACAAACTTTTTCTCAAGTCACTGTAACCAAGTAATAAATCACACAATATTTCTGGGCTGTATAGTTTACTACAGAGTTCGAAACCCCACATTGTCAGCCCTAATATCTGGAATGATTTATATCCCGATGGAGATATGGACTGGCAGACCATTTGGAAGGATCTATACATTTACCATACTCAGGATAGGTATGGATCACACAATATTGTATATTAAATAATCTCTATTACACCCGATTAGATTGGCAAAGATGAAATGGGCCACTTCAACAAAGTGCATTAGGTGTAACAAGGAGGAGGGCTCTCCGTTACATATTTTCTGGTTTTGTGGATCAGTATCCCCCCTCTGGGCCCAAATAGAAACTTCACTCGATCCTTTACTTGGCCTACAGGGACTCTTTTCCCCTAAAGCTGTCATCTTGGGTGATTATTCTGAAATACAGGTGAAGGAAAGGAGATATCATTTGGCATTAATATCTATGGCAGTTAAAAAATTAGTGCTTAGACATTGGAAAGACCACTCCGTGCTAACTTACACGGAATGGTTACATGAGATGACCTTTGCTCTTCGAGTCGAAAATCTGATAGCGCAGGTGAACCGATGCCTACCTTCCTTTACAAAAAAATGGGGTAGGTTATATGCCTTGTTATTAAAGAAACACTAGGAGATATAATAGGCTGCGGGCCCCTCTGTACTTTGTACTTTGTATCCATTTTTCCTCTCTAGTCTGTTGTCCATTTGTTCAACATAAATTATGTGTATACCTCTTGCTGCTCTGAGGTCCCTTTCCTTTCTTTTCCTTATGTTGTTCATTTAGACCCTGGTATCTGGTTTATTTGGCGTATAGATTAGTATGCACCACATGATAGGGGAGGGGGGAAGGGAAATGGGAGGGAAAGTTTGTCTACTCATACTTCATAGTTTTAGGATTTGAACAACAGATATTTATTTTCGTTTATGGGTTCTTTGTCATTAGCTCTTGATGTTCTAGGTAATCTGGGAACAGTGATTTTACTAATACAATATTGTTATGACTAAAACTTAATAAAGCATATTGAATTACAAAATAGGAACAACAGTCCAATGGAGGGCCATAGTGAGCACTCAGCTTATGTACTGCATGGTTGACCCTATTACCCACTTACGTCCTGTTGCTGAGAAACCGTTACCCACTCAAACAATATCATGCAGTGGGTAATAGATAAGTGACATGTTAATTAACACACCATTTTTAATGAGTGATGTCACTTCAGTAATGGTGTATTAACTGACATGTCAATCATCTTTTACCCACTGCATTTTGGGGAGTAATCTCTGAGGCACTCCATTCTTCACAGACTGGGTCTCATGCTCACCTGGTAGGCTGTTGATGCACATGTGACTTCAAAGAAGAAGTCCCAGCCCCTGTATTGCCCCTTTCTGGGTTACCTAAACCCAGTTCATCATGTGCATCTGACCAGGCTGGATCACAGGATTGAACCCCTGGCTCTTACAATATAAGGACCTTCCTCAAGAATTCAGTAATCAACCTTATCAAGGTAAAATGTATTGTTCAAAACTTGCTACCCTCTCTCTTCCGATCTAGGCTTTCTTCTCCTTGACCTTTTACTTTTTCTACCTATTTCTCTGCTTGCCACTGACTCCTAGCAGGGGCCAGACACATATTGGTCTGTCAGGATTATTTGCTAATTAGATTCAGGTTTTCTTCCTGCCTAATAACATCTTCCAGTGTACTAGCATATGCCCCAGCTATATTTAAACCTCTGTGTCAGCTGTTTCCTATTAGCTGTTCTGACCTGGCACTCCTCCCAGAGCACCACATGCCCTAGCACACCTATGGTCCCTACAGCAGTGACCATAGGTGGTGCGTGCATTCAACATAAGCACCAGAACACCCCCCAATAGTGGAGTCCTCCAGGTTAGAAATGCACTTAGGATGCCCCCTGCAGCCTCTGCTAGCAGCTACAGGAGGGTTCACCCAGTCCCCACCTTAGCAGTACAACTAGGAGGCAGTGGAGCCTTGCAGCTCTGGGGAGGAGAGCCTACCCAGTCCTTGCAGAAGCACTTAGGCAGCTGGCTCCTCAGCTCAATTAGCCATGCCACTCTTTTGGCCCTGCTCCTTCCTCATGGGCCTACACACCCGGGACATGCCTTGGCACAATCTTGCTTAGTGCAGTACTCAGATGCTCCACATTAGCAGTGTCACCAATGTGCATGCTGAATTAAGTTCTCTCACCTGTACCCCTTCACTGTTGACTCCTCCTGCATTCATTGTCCGATCGGTCCCCCTCCTTTTGTGGGCCATGGGTGATGGCTGCCATCATCTTCTCCAGCTCATCCTCCCCCCTTAGCCCTTTCATGGGCTTTCCTTGGGGGAGTGGCTGGTGGACATCCTGACCGCTATGCTATCTCGTGCACATGTGCTCACTCAGCACCATATTGTTCATGGTGCATACATCCTCTCTTCATTCCTATGTCCCCTCCAACTGAATTCTTTCTGCAGCAGCAAGGGCAGGCCTAATCCAATGCTGGGGCACAATCACTCTTCCCCTGCCCCCTCCTACACCCTCCAAGTATCAGTCAACCACTATTCCCAGTGGCCATATTTATAGTTCATCCACTCCCACTACCCACTTCACTACTGTCATGGCTGTCCACAGCTTCTGGTGTCCATGTTTGTATTCCTCTCTCTGTCTCTCTTTCTCTCCCACTACAGTCCCCAGTCTTCTGGGCTCTCCCAGCAGGTGTTACTCTCTCCAGAGGACTGTTCCAATCAGGTCAGATCCCCCCTCTTCACCCCGCTGCACCAGCTGTCAATATTCATGATTCCTTGCCCTGGGTGACCTGATACATGTCACCTCTGGTTGCACTAATAAACTACAGCACATCAACAAAGATACAGCACTTGCCAACCCCAGGTAACTCAACATCGCATCACTTCCTGCTGCCATCTTAGGAGTCCTATGCTTCATGTCACCATTAGGACTAATAGCAAAGGCACTGGGTCATAATGTCGCAGTCAATAACAGCAGGGTCAAAAACTGAGAAGCCAAAATGCTGACAGCAAAAATAGTGCTCAAGAAAACAGATGAGCGCTAGTTTGCCAAGGTCAACAAATACACTTTGTTTTGTGGGGGTCCCCACCCCTGTACCCCCCCACTTTATTGTAACTGACTCAGCGGGAGCCACTCAGGGATGGGGAGAAATCTCATGGGGGGTTGTTGAGGAGGAGAATGGCAAAAAGAAGATGTCCTGGGAGATGAAAAAAAAAAATATTTTAAATGTATAGTGGTATAAGGCAGTATAGCGCTGTGGGTTAAGGCTCTGAGCTGCAGATCTGGAGACCTGGGTTTGAATCCCACAGCTGCCTAGGTGCATACTGTGTGACTCTAAGCAAGTGACTTAACTTCCTTGTGCTCCCAGGTCACATCTGGAAACAAGCTTTGGCTTAGTGTGCTACTCCAGGTTAAACAATGTTCCCTTTCCCTTTCCCAAATGTCTCAGGATGGGGAATCGAACCCTGGGACATCGGCACTCCACTGCTCACCCTGCCTGTAGCTCTACCCTGTGAGCCACACAAGCTGCTTTGCAGCACACAGTCAAGCACATATCTTAACCTGTTTACCTGAAAGCAATATAGCTACTGGGATAGCTGTTTTGACCATTCACTATACAGTAGTATCCTGCAGCTATTTTGCCTTTAGCTGTTATCACTTCACGTCTTTTTTCTGAGCTGTATTCCCTGTGGCATTTTGACACGGCATGATAGCATAATTATTATCCTGCACATTATTTACATGGGATTAGTACATGGCCACTAAGAGAATTTTCTCTACTATGTCTCATCAAGCAGCCAACATGGTGAAGGTGAAGATGTGCCACTGCTGCAAGGTTCCACTTGTACCATCTAATCCTAGCCAACTATGCCCCAGCTGCCTATCAGAAGAACTGTTGGAATATTCCGACCACTCTGAGCCACAGTAATGCACCTCTTCTCAAGGTACCACCCCCTCTGGCACAATGATCAAGGAGAATGCATAGCAGCCTGACACAGCCGCCCAACTCTTACAGAACCAGCAGGACACTAAAGCCCTCATTCTGGCTCAGCAGCAATGCATGACGGCCATAATGCAAAAGCTGGTGGAGATTATTAATCATCAGGGGACAATGGCCCCTTAACCTACCTCACCCAGACTGCCTGCATAACCTGACCACTGTAGCCCTCACCCCAAAAACCAAGACGAATCTGGTGAAGACTCAAAGACTCAGAGTGTGAAGGAGAATGAATGGAGCAGGACCCTCAATCTGACAGCAAACATTCTGCTATCCTGCCCAGATCCTCAACCTTATTAAAGCAATCAAGTCTGTGTTGGGGTTCGAAGAGGCATCGCCAACACCAGACATTAAACTTGTGCCCTCACTAGAAACAGCTCCCAAAGTCTCTTACACCTTCCCAGTGTGTGAATCCATTGAGGAGAGGAGGTGGTCCTTAAAGAATGGGGTGCTACTGAACCTACCAGAATCCCCAAAGATCCTGGGATAAGATGTACCCTCTCCAAGAGAATAAACTTAAACTATGGTGCTCAGCACCCCTTGTGCACCCTCAAATAACCTCCCTCAGCAAAAGGAAAGTATTCCCCACAGTGGGGGCCTCACCCTAAAGGATCCCACGGATAAGAACATGGAGGACATACTCAAAAGGAACTTTGAGCTGGCAGGACTTGGAATCTGGGCTGTCACCATGGCAATATATGCCACCAAATCCTCTGGATGCAGGATGTCCAAAAGACATTGAACCCCAACATGCCAGAGGCAACTCTGATGGAACAAGCCATCCAGTCAACTAAATACCTGTCAGATATGGCAGCTGACTCCCTCCAAATCAATGCCAAGTCAGTGGCTGTCACTAGCCAGGCAAGAAGGCACATCTGGATGACAATTTGGGATGCCAACCTTGAATTCAAGGCCATGCTACTCAAACACCACCTTAAGGGTGCTCTACTGTTCAGGGAAGGAATGGAGAAATACGTAAAAGGGAAAAAAGATGACAAAGAAATGACCAAGGATAGGGATCCTGGCAACACCTAACTGCCATCCAGGGTCTAGCCAAAGAAGAACCATAATTTTCATGACAGGCAGGCAAACTACAATGCCAGTATGAACCATGGCTTCAGACTACAACAACAGGAACTCCCAATACAAGCTCTGTAATAGGCACCAGTCTAACAGAGGCTGACCAAACAACTCCTTCAACCCTAAACAAAACTCACAATGAAAGCATACTGGGAACCAAGGAAATGAGCTACTCTCCAATAGGGGCACATCTCCTACAATTTGCAGACATATGGAGAAAGAAGATTACAGACAAGTGAGTCAGAGAAATAATTCAGAAGGATACACAGTAGACCTAATGGAAATTCCACAAAGAGACTGACTAATCATGTCATTGGTATCATGCAGGTGAATCACCCCACAACAGGTACAGAGGATCCTAGACAACCTACTCCATGTAAAGGCAATCTCATGGGTACCACAGCATGAACAAGGCATGGGGATCTATTCCATATTCTTTATGGTTCCAAAGAAAATGTGAGACCTTCACCCATACTAGATTTACAATTCTTAAATCACTATTCAGCACAAGCATTTTAAAATGGAGGCAATATGGTCAACCATGACAGCCAAAAGGCCAAGGGATTATTTAACATCCATAGATCTCAAGGATGCATACCTACACATCCCAATAAGAGCATCCCGCCACAGGTACCTACTCTTCCACATTCTGTGGTAGCATGTCCAATACACTACCCTACCTTTCAGCCTTGCCTCAGCCCCACAGCTCTTCATAAAGGTCTCAATAATCCTAGCAGTGAAGATGTGGGAGCAAGGGATACAGGTGATACTGTACTTGGATGACTGCCTGATACAAGCCATATCCTTAGCCCAAGCTCACAAGGAGATAGAGGTGGTAATCCAGTGCCTAAAGATCCACGGATGGGTGATAAACAGAGAAAAAAGCACCTTATCACCCAGCCAAACTTTATTTATTTTGTATTGAAACATTTCACCAGAAAAGACACACTGAGCAACAAGTTGCTCATTTCCAGTTGCATCCTGGGGTAAAGGGAATGGGAGTAGCAACATACATTACATTCTTCATGGACATGCACACTTAGATAAATAACAATACATATACATATGAAGATTCATGTATGAAGTGCTTACATTAACAGATTAAGCAAGGACTGCCTTACAGCATTAGGGAAAGGGAGTGGGAGAACACACATTCTTGACACTTCCACTTGGTATACAAATTAGATATAACATTACATAACAATATCTTTAATCTTACATAAGAAGTGCCTAAGCAAAAGTAACAGTTATATGCAGATTAAAGGTATATGGCCTAAAGTAAATATTCAGAGATGGACATACTGGATTTAGGAATGTGACTACAGGTAGTGCTTCAGTGGATAATAGAATAGAAAATAGTGTAGAACGGCATGGCGAGGGCAGTGGGAATACTTTAAAAGCAGGTGTAAATGGAAGAAAAGTAGTTGTGAAGTGATGAAGAGATGGACCAAGGGGAAGAGGCATCTCTAATTTGATGGGGGAGAGAATTCCATAGTTAAGGGAAGTGGTGAGAGAAAGCAGCCTGACCAAGAGAGGTAGAGCAGCGAGGGAGTACCATGGTACAAGTGTCATAGGATCGAAGGGAGTGAGATGGAGGGGGAGGGATGGCTAAAGAGGATGAGAGGTAAGAAGGGAGGGAACTGAAAAAAAATTTAGATATAAATTTGGCACTATGGGAAAGACGCCTGTTTTCAAGAGATGGAAATGCGAGAGAATGGTAGAGATTACAGTGGTGAGTGTATGTGTGTGGGGGGGAGTCCAGGGCAAAATGGCAGAAGGAGTTGAAGAGGGTATCCAATCTGGTTAGAGAAATCTTGGGAGCAGCACTATAGACTACATCACCATAGTTGAAAATTGTGAGTATCATTTTCTGGCCGGGTACCCACCTGGCTGATAGTGGTATGCAACTGTGGTTCCTGTACAAGGCTCTGAAAAACACTGACACAGGCACAATGAGACCATCGGACAAACATGTCGAGTACATGTTGAGCTACACTCAGAAGCTGGCATCCAACCCCAAGCCAACACTTCACAACATATCTCAAGTGCTGGACCTCATAGCCTCATGCATAGAGCTGGTTCCATTGGCATGATGGAACATACTGTAAGATCCCTCCTCCTGTCTTACTTACAACAGAGATCTCTGGTGATCACAGCCTCTCAAATCAATTCAACATGAGCACCTCAGTGAGAAATTCATTGGCCTGGTGGACCAACCGCATCAACCTGATCAAAGGACTGCCACTGGACCCCGAGACAGATATAACTATAGAGATGGATGCCAGCCTAATAGGCTGGGGTGTGTCAACTGATAGCCAGACAGATCAGGGCAACTGGATGAAATTGGAGGCAAGGCTCCTGATAAATGTTCTTAAAATGTGAGCAGTGTACAATGCTCTCATCGGCTTCCAGACCCTGGTACAACACAAAAACATACTAATCTGCTCAGACAACACCACTACAGTAGCATACATTACAATGCAGGGAGGCACAATAAGCAGATCAATGCAACAAGAAGCCTCCAAGGTACTGAATTGAGTCCAGGCCAACCTGCCGCATCTCACAGCAGTACATCAACAGCCTATCCAAAAAACATAAAGCCAGGCTAGAGTTACTCTTCAGGAACAGATCCCTATTTACATTGGACTGCAGGTGAAAGGCTGGTCCAGGCCACTTTCTTACCTTAACTTGACTACAGTGACATTATCTACAACTGCAGCACCGTAACTCACACCCATAAACTTGATGTCCTATACTATTGTGCATTGCACTTTATATTCAGTGCACCGGCAAAGATGCGCCACTGCTCCCTCTACTCATCAATTGGCTGGACCTCACTTGCAGCTAGGTGCACAATCCATATTAGCCAATGGACCTTAAAGCTGCTGATAGGCAAATTACCTCAATACATCTGCTCCCTAGTGTGCAAGACTCACACCGTTCACTCCCTGCATAACTCTGATCTTGTGCTCCTGGACATTCCCAGGACAAGCATTAACCATGGCAGAGGTGCTATTAGCTTTGTCCGCCCCTCAATCTGGAATCAGATGCAAAGCACAATGAGGCTAACCAAGCTAGTCTCATTAAATTGCTTCAAGTCCCTGGCCAAGAAAACTTTTAAAGCAGTTTGCCATTGGTCCAAATGACAAACCAGTCATGGAACTCCTTCACCACTTCCTTCCTCTTCTTGTTCCTGTATCTACACCCACCACCATCTTACATGTCTTCCCACCCTCCCACCCCATCCTTTCTCCCACCCCACCCTGTCTCCCATCCTTGTACTGACTCCTCCCCCACATCCCCTCCAACCACCCTGCCTCTCCACCCTTCTCTCTTCTATCCTGGCTCTCCACCCCCTCTGCCTCTAATTTGTACATTTCTGATATGCTGTACCCCTCTCTGATCACACCTACAGCACTTAATGCCTGCACCGTTCTCTGTCCCACCTGTTCTCAACTTTAGTTTTCTTTTTTCTCACTTACTTGCTTAGAGTATACGTCCTTGCAATAGTGAGTCCTCTGCTATGTATTAGCTAGCTTAACTTCACCTGTATTTACCTGTACCTCATGTCAACTTTGTTATGTACCATTTCTTTTTTTTCCCTTTTTATTAATCTGCTAAAATTCATATTTGTTTTGGTTACTGTCAATGTTACCAGGACGTCCTTGTGAATGAGCCAATGCTCAATGGAGTATTTCCTGTAATAAATTTGAACTTGAACTTGAACATCTGGCAGTGAGACTCAACTTAACAGTGGACTGGCTGAGCAGACAGCAAATGCACCCGGGGAAGTGGAAACTCAACCAACAGGTCTTACAGCACATAAACAAACAATGGGACCAGTGGAGATAGACTTCATGGCAACCAGCAATAACACACAGGCCCAGATATTCTACTCCCAAATCAAGGAGCCACAGTCAATGGGGGTAGATGCCCTGTCATTTGACTGGCACTTCCCAGTGGCATACTAATTCACTCCCATTCCTCTCATTTTGCAAGCACTGAGGAAAGTAAGGCAATCAGGTGCTAGAGTGATACTGATAACTCCATACTGGCCAAGGCATTCATGGTTCACAGCAGTCATGGCCATGGCTTTGGACCACCCCTGGAAACTACCAGTGAGACTGGACATCATGCACCAAGGACCAGTACGCCACCCCAGTCCCTACAGCCTACAACTAATTGCCTGGTTCCTGAAAGAGAGAAACTGTTAAAGGCCAGGCACCCCTTAAGGTTGGTTAACACCCTCACCATGTCAAGACCTGTCTTGATGACAAACACATACAAGAAGCAATGGGACATATTCACAAGATGGTGCACTCCCAGAGACATCATGCCAGCTGAGGTCTCTATACCCAACCTCCTCCCCTTCTTCCAGAAAGGCCTGGACAAAGGACTCTCTCCCTCTTCAATGAGGGTGCAGATGGCAGCTATTGGGATTGTATGAGGGCAGGTAGGGAATTCCATCTCTGGGGCACACCCCGACATAATAATATTCATCAAAGCTGTGACTAATCTGCAACCAAAACCATCACCACCCCATGGGACCTCATGTTAGTACTTAAGGTCCTGACAGCAGCACCATTTGAACCTCTGCACTTAGTCAGCTTGAAATGGCTGACTCTAAAGACTGCCTTCCTCATCACTATATGCTCATTCAGATGAACATGTGAGTTACACACTCTGGCTTTCAAGGAACCATTCATAGTTTTTTACCAGGACTGAGTCACTCTTATTACACTTCTCTCATTTACACCCAATGACAACTCAGACTTTCACATGGCCAAATCTATTGCACTGCCAGCAATTATACCAGAGGCAGACACAGCAGTGCAACCAGAGCTTCACATCCTAGGCTTGAAAAGACTCCTGACAACCTATATAAACTGGACCAAGGACTTCCATAGATCTGACAGACTGTTTGTTCTGGTGCAAGGGAGAATGAAGGGACAACCAGCCTCAAAATTCAGAATCGCAGCATGGCCGAAGAACGCCATCCAGCAATCCTATAAAGCCATGGGCTTAACATCACCTAAGACATAAAACTGCACTCGATCAGAGCAGTGGCTACCTTATGGGCAGAACACAATCTGGCCATGGCAGAAGAGACATGTGTCATGGCCACATGGTCAACCATCCACACCTTCATCAAGCATTACAGGTTGGACATGCTTTTGTCATTCAGAATGAACTTTAGCAGGGCAGTCCTCAAAGCAGTGACAGACCAGTCACACAGTCATGAGCAGTCTCCCCCTCCCTAATAATGCTACTGCACAGCTTTTTAAGAAACCCAGTCTGTGAAGCTTTGAGTGCCTCAGAGATCACTCCCCACAATGATAGTTAACTCACCTGGTAAAAGTGATTGTAGGAGTACATCTCTGAGGCACACCACAACCCACCTGAGTGGGAGACAGCCTGTGACTCTAACTGAGACACTTGAACACTAATGTTTAAGGGCCTTTCTTCCACTGGCATGCTGTACAGGCTGGTATTCACTTAGATTGTATAGAGTAGATATGAAACATCACTTGTTTACTACACTGCCAGAGTATGCCTCATTTCTTTAGGATAGCCATTAACACACTAACAAAACACACTAACAATCCTCTCTTCAAGCACACAGATTCAGCTACTGAAGACATCGAACTGAGCTCAGGTAGCCCAGGGCAGGGCAATACAGGGGCTGGGACTTCTTCTTTGAAGTCACATGCACATCAATAGCCTAACAGTTGAGCATGAGACCCAGCCTGTGAAGACTGGAGTACCTCAGGGATACACTCCCATAATCACCTTCACCAGATGAGTAAACTACCATTATGTCACACCCACACACATACACACACACACACACACACACACACACACACACACTGTTTTCTGTCTGAAAAGATAAGCTAGTAACTACATAAACCAAAGTAATGTAGTTCACCCCAAAGATGCCACACAGTCTTTGTATGCAAAATCAAAGTAAAAAGAACCTGCCTACTACATGAAGTAACACTACTCAAACAACAAATTCACATGAATGTATAGCAAAAATCTCACAGACCATGAATCCCTGAAGTATTGTCACACCAGATATTCAAAACTCAAACAAGAACACACACTGGCAGCCTTCAAAGGAACATCTATATTTACCTAAAAAAAGGAAAAAAACTAAATATTCCAAGAGGACAGTAGAAATGTTTCAGACACAGCTCATAGTAACAGAATGTTTTTCCATAGCTGAAGTCAATCAGTCACTCAATAATGGCCCGCATAACACAGAGAAAATCTGAAATGAAGCCACTATAAATGAAACAGAATAACCTGGACTACTATCAATCAAAAACTTTAGCTAAATTAATTCCAAAATTATCTAAAATCTGGTTTGAATTCTGTTAAAAACATTTTTTCTCCTGCATTCAGTGTTCTAAACATTGCTCCTCCTTACCATGTAATATAACTTTGTAATGAATCTTTGCATGATTAACTCTTGATAATTTCTTGTCATGAACCTGGGGTAGGGTAGGATAAGATGTGAGGTTCAGTCCCAGCTTCACTCAGTGAAATGGACACCTTCTCCATACATCCCATTAATAATCCTCTCTTTAATCACTGCTAACTCTACTGAGGAGAACAGCAATTCACCACAATACATTCTTTGTATTATGTAAGCAGACAGTCCACTACAGACCACAGTATAAGGTACTAATTATAGTCAGATGTAGCATGCAAGAGAAGCAGTTTGGAAGAAGAGCAGTATGTATGATACGTAAATGCTACAGGACAGCAGATCCTTTCCTATTTGTTCAGTGTTTGTAAACACCTGTAATCCACACACAAACACTCTAAATCCTAAAATATAGTGCAAAGCATCCTAGGTATACAAATTCTTGTGGTGTAGAAGTGGTAGGCTGAACAGGAAATGTTTCAGATAAATGTAAATTCTATCCTATTCTACAGTCCATGACCCATAGTGCCAGTATTTCGTCAAAGTACCAATGGCACTGATTTGTAAAGCAATCTTTTTATGGCTGCAGTGGGTGTAGCCCTGCAGATGTTTTGCTTTGAGAAAAGGACTACCTGCATAATTACCTTCGAAACAACAAGGTAGAGTGTTAAAAATAGTGTCCTCCACTGAAGCCTCATTACTACGCTGCCTGTGTGTGTATAGCAGCTGTAGAGCACTATTTTTCCTCTGGCTTGAGAAGTTAGTTGAGCCATCCCCAGTACTACCTGCTTTTTGCAAGTTGAAACCTTCTCTGCAGTGTTTTATGGGGATTTCCTCTGGCATGAGAGAAGTTAAAGGAAAATGCCACCCAATGCCCAAGTCTGGTGCCTCTGTGATTTCTCTGAATTTGCTAAAAAACTATCCTGCACATTCTGAGTCCCTCCATGGGAGACATCAATAAAGTAACCACATACTAAGGATTCGATCACATAAACACAAACAATCACAAAGCCTACTTAGCCAATAGATGACCACAGCTGCAAAATGATTAGATTAGTCTACCAGCACTGTCTTCTATGCAAGACACAAGCAATTGAATCAAAAGTCCATAACATGTTGATTAAAATGGGGGGGGGGCATGATTTTAGGCAAAGTGACATAGTTTATATACAGATTGCAGGCAGCAATAATTGCTGCTGAGATAAACTGATGTGTACCTTGCTATGCAATGGGGGGGGGAGTAAAGTAGCATTGTTGAGGAGCAATCACAGATTTATTTTATAAATAGCTGTGCTCCATGATGTTTCTAGAATAGTTTACATAAACCATTCCAATTCTGCTTATATTATTTCATTCATGGTCTATTCTAACAAACTAGAAAGTGCTGTTCCATTTCTGCTACTTGGTAGTGGTGAAAAAACTGAAAGGGACTGAGGGATAGCAACAGGAGTGCAGACAAAACTATTTTAAATAGTGTCATGCTTACACACACACATTCACACACACACACACACACACTGCAGGCAGCAATAACTGCTGTTTAGATAAACTGATGTGTCTCTTGCTATGTAATGGGGGGAGTGTAAAGTAGCATTGTTGAGAAGCAATCACATATTTTTTTTTATAAATAGCTGTGCTCCATTATGTTTCCAGACTAGTTTATATAAACAGTTTCAATTCTGCATATATTATTTCATTTATGGTTTACTCTAATTAGGAAGTGCTGTTCCATTTCTGCTACTTGGTAGTGGTGCAAAAACTGAAAGGGACTGAGGGATAGCAACAGGAGTGCAGACAAAACTATGTTAAATAGTGACATGTTTACACACACACACACACACACACACACACGCACACACACTCACACACACAATCTGAATGGCAGCCCCCAGTGGAATAAAACAGGCAGGGAAAGTTAGAAAAAACTCCTCTGATAGCCAGAACTGAAAAAAAAAAACACAGAGATGAAGTTAGAACACAAAAAAAGTTAATAATCCATATTTTTTCCTGATTTGAACATGTAATTTTCTTTTAATTGAGCTATTCCCAGTACCTCCTGTTTTTTTTTTTTTTTTTGCCAGCTGAAATCTCCTCTATAGTGTTTTATGGGCCTTTTCTTTCTCTGTTAAGTTTCAGTGTTTAACGTACAACCATTTGCAAACTGAGAAACTTGTTTGCTTGTATCCCCTCCACCACTCATCCAGAGGTTTCAATTCATTTGTTTGCTAACCATGCAGGTTGATCTAACTTGCTTCCCTCATAGTAAGGATGTAAAACTAAACTTGTATTATTTTAAATAATTGATAAAGTGACATGTCCAGTTTGCATCTCTTGGGGATGAAGCTGTATCCCTTTACCTTTATGGAGTAATTCACTTGGCACCAGCTCTTAAGACCTCAGCTATAAGATACATCATGCATGTAAGCAGGGGTGTAGCCAGGAATTTTAAACTTGTACTCAAGATGAGAGATGATGGAACTATTGCCTATGGGGAAAGACTCAGGGAGTTAAATATGTACTCTCTAGAGGAAAGGAGGGAAAGGGGAGACATGGTAGAACGATTCAAATACCTCAACAATATGAATAAGGTACATGAAGGTTAAATTCTGCTGAGAAAGAGATGTTCAAGGACAAGGGGGCATGATATGTAGTTTGAAGGGGGAAGACTCAGAGGGGATATGAGGAAATACTTCTTTACAGATAGGGCTGTGGGCACCTGGAACAGCCTGCCAGCACAGATAATGGGTACCAAAATGGTAACAGGTTTCAAACATGCAGGGGATACAAATAAGGGGACCTTGGTAGCAGGGTTAGAGCATGGGGTGGGGGGGTTAATGCTGGAGATCAGTTATGGTCCATGGTGGCATAGTAGGTAGGGACCTTAAGGCAGACTAGGTGCACCAGGAGGTCCTTTTCTGCTAACAGATTCTAATTTTCTATGTTAGTAAATAACTGGTACATGAGCATTATACATTCATGTTGCCATCAATTTTAAGATGTTAAATATAAAGCCTATGGTACCAGTAACACAATGCCATAAACAAGTACTGCTCATTGGCAGATTATAAAGGGCAACATATTATCATTTGAAATAGTTTACATTATAAAGATCGAGGAATATAACAACAAATGATGAGAAGCAAGATGGCTAAATGAGGATGAGAAGAAAGTGACTTAGCAACAATAACAAAAAACTAAACTTACAATAAAATATCTGAAAACAAAAGCCATGACATAACCACATGGTCAGAATATTAAACATTTTAAAAGAAACATAAACGCAAAAATAACCATTTCAAAAAGAAAATGAAATTCAAAAGCAACAGATGCAGACAAAAGTAAGAGCAAGCAATTGTGCAGTTACATCAATAGTCTAAACAAAGAAAAAAATATAAGTATATTAATATTAAAGGGAAAACAGTAAAAAAAAATCCAGTGGAGATAGCGAAGCAATGTAATGAATATTTCAGTTCCTTATTCAGAACCAATCACAACTCAGTCCCCTGCCCCAGTACATTATCAGGAATGCCAACAGAATTAATATAAATACAGACAACATACTACAAAAACTTCAGAATAAGAAAATCAGAGTGCAAAGTTTCCACTAAAATGCTGAAATTAAATATTGGGATAATCCATAACTAGGCACCCCCCAAAAAAATATATATTTTTTAAATTAATAAATACAGGTTCCAGGTAAAATTCTAGAATCACTACTGAAAGATTTAAGTTAGCCACATATCTAATAGTGATTTCAGTACAGAGAGCAGCAGTGATTCACAAAGGGACAAGCATGTACCCTAAATGTAATATGTCTCTGTAAACATGTCATCCAATTCGTGGACATCATTACCTGATAGTCATAATTTCTGTTATACCTTTGCCGAACATCTGCCACTGTACCACATTTGGCAGTCATTGAAAAATGTCTTCCCTAGTCACATGATGTCTGGCTAAGAAGAAGAAGCTCGCTTGTCTCGTTCCCACTCTTCCTCTCTTTAATACAATTAATTTCTTCATCAATATAACCTTTGGAAGGTTAAAATTTAAGGAACACTGTGTAGGAGCTTGAGCAATTATCTGATCGCCTGCAAGCAATTTCCCTGCAATGATGGAAGTTACAATGAAGCAGGAGCTCCCACAGCATACACCCCTACCTTCATTAGACAAAACTGCTAAAAAACTAAGCAGCAAACTACCAAGTCCGCCCTGGCAACATCCAGCAAGGTGACCATGGCAACACTCATGGAGGAATGCTTTCTCCTAGAAATGAAACCGCTGCAAGATGCACTCACCTTGATCTCCGCAGAAATCTCTTCTCGCAAAAAGGAGTTGGGAGATGTCTCTCCCCAAGGATGAGACTATGAAGCACGCATCATATCCTTAGAAAAATGGAAATCAACCATGGATCCGGAATTCATATCAATGAAAAGACAACTAAATAAAATGGAATTAAAAATAGAGGACCTTGAAGGGCTTAGCCACCGAAACAACCTAGTTGGACTGCGGCTTCCAGAAGAGGAGGAAGGCCCTACTCCTATAAGGTTCACTCAGAAATTACTAGAAAAAATAGCAGGCCCCTTGCCCAATGGGCCTTCCTACATTTTGGAATGTGCGCATTGGGCATTGCGCCCTAAGCTAGTCCCAGGATCACCTCCTAGGCCATTCCTACTAAAGTTGCTCAGTTTTCTGGATAAACAACACTTACTCGCAAAGATGAGAGACATCCAATCTGTTATGTGGGAAGAACATAAAATTAGGATTTCTCAAGACCTACCGGCATCTGTGAGGCAGAAGCCGGGCACTTTCCACTCCACTGCATCAAGCCTTATCCCTGCTGGGGTCTGCTTTTGTATGCTATACCCTGCCCAACTGCAAGTTAGAGTGCAAGAGAAATGGCACTCCTTTGAGACTAATGATCAGGCAACACAAGAATTGCAGCGCCTTCTCCCTGAGCTTTTTAAGAAGTGAATATCTGGGAGAATGAACAGGGTGATTCATACAATGTTCAACTAAGTGTTTGCCACAGTTCTATCGATTCTATAAGGGAAGTTTCCCTACAGGAGTGAGTTCAGATTTCCCCGTATACTATACATATCCCCAAGCTATGCTACATTTGTTCTCCAGCTAATGACTCCCCTTCTGCTCCACACTGATGGGTGTCAGTCTGGCTTTTTTTCTTTTGTGTTGAGCACTAATACCATAAATGGAGTGAAATTTAATAGCCTGGATGAATTGTTCAAAGCAACTATGCTGGGCTGAGCTGTATGGTTTCTTTAAGGGACTTGTGTGCACCGAGGTTGTACAATGTCTGATTAGATCAGGTTACTGGTTTCCTGAACCGACAACAACATGCAGTGATTTGAATGTGTGCAGCATCGAGAGGGGTTCAAGGAACCCCACCACATGAATGTACGTACTGCTGCAAGGACTTAAAGCAATAACTGAACATTTCTAATTCAACTCGCCTCGCCTAACTCTCCTTTTAGACTCGCCAGTCGGGACTTACCTTTAATGACTGCATACAAAGTTGCATGTCCTGAAATATTAGTCTCTTCATTTTGGCATTACTTTGAGTCAGTATTATTAGGAACTAACTGCCACAGAAAGGCAATAATCTGTGGTCAACATAAGAAACCAAATAGAAGTTCCCATATTTTATTAATTTCACATTCATGTTTCTAGAAATCTATACCATCGCTGTTGTCTGGAAAGGGGATAGTTGTGCTTGGTAACTATTTTAAAATGCAGATCTCTTATTTTGGGGGGTGAAGGGATGGGTTTTTCAACTGCTCTGACTGGCAGCATCATGCAATGAATCAAAGGAGGTACCTTATCACATTTTAGGAATTTGAAATTGTGGGGTCCTGGTTACAGCTCGGGGGTAAGGTTTGGCAACTATTATACATCACCATCTGGAACTTCACTTCAGAAGAAGCATGGGGGAGTGGGGAAGTGGGGGGTAATGGGGTTTCTATTGTTTTCTAGGTGTAACGGAGGGGGGGGGAAGATGCCATGGCATCAGCAAAAGGGCAGGTTACTTTCTCTTTTTGTTTGTTATATTATCTCACTGTTGTTACCAGTTAAAAATGGCTAATTGCTTAAAAGTGAATACATGGAATGTAAAAGGGGTGTGCAATAAACATAAAAGGTATAAAATACTAAAACACCTCCACGCAGTAAAAGGACAAATATTTTTCCTGCAAGAGACTCACCTGTAGGAAACTGAAGCTGACCTACTGCGTAGACTCCACATAGGTCAAGTCTACTCTGCAGGGGTGAACACACAGAGTGGAGGGGTCGCCATTCTGATTGTCAGGTCCCTCATATTTCAATGCAATCAGTGCATTCAAGACCCACAGGGTAGGTATGCATTGGTGGCTGGCTCCCTAGAAAACTCCGATATAGTACTTGGATCAATATATGGACCCAATGCTGATTCACCCTCATGCTTTATGGAGTTGCTTACTGTTCTGTTGCCATTCCTGTCCACACCAATCTTGCTTGGAGGGGATTGGAATTTGCCCTTCTCACTAGATGTGGACAGGACTGGCAGACAGAGAGCAGGTCTATCCCCTGCTCAAAGGGTTGTCAGGGACCTAATAGATAAACTGGGTATGTGTGATCCTTGGAGGGTATTGCACCCCACCCAGAGGGAGTATACATTTTGGTCTCTGGTTCACGGGACCTCATCCTGGATAGACTACTTTCTAATAAGTAAGCGGCTTCTGGAGGGCCTCATGGAATGTGAGATTTCCCCAGAAGTTATCTTGGACCATTCCCTGGTGACATGTACTCTATCACTATCACCCACCCATCATTCAGAAACAATATGGAAAATAAACAATAGATTGTTGAAGAATGATTGGATGGTAGAGAGGATTAAGCAATGCATTGGACAGTACACCAAGGATAATTTAAACTCCACGGGCTGGCCTGACTTAGAGTGGGGAGCCCTGAAATGCATCCAAAGGGGCAAATTTATAAGGATTGCGTCCACAAGGAAATGTAAGAGGGAGAGCCAGGTAACAGAACTTCTGGGCCAAATTAGGGAACTAGAAAAAATATTTCAACATCTTCTCCAGATTCACATCGACAAGAGCTCATAAAGCTAAGGGCTAGCTATAATGATTTGATTGGAGAACAGGCCGAATATGCTATACTCAAATCAAGATCCTCCTATATCAATCAAGGGGAGAAGGTGGGTCACTTATTGGCACTATGGTTGAAACAACAAGAAGCGTCTAGACTTCTTAAAGGAGTTCACTCATTCAGAGATGGATCCCTTAAGATGGATCATAAGTGCATTGTTTCAGAGTTCGAACACTTTTACAAGCAACTCTATTGTGCTAGGCCCGACCCACCCTCAGAGGCCCAAATAGATACATACCTAGCAAATCTGCCTCTACCTACACTCACTCCCGAGCAACAATCCCAGTTAATCTCCCCCTTTACAGAAGGAGAAATGCAACTAATGATTTGTGCATTACCCCTAGATAAAGCCCCAGGCTGGGATGGATTCTTCTCAAACTTTTACAAAGTATTTAGTAAGGAATTGACCCCATGACTACAAAGGTTGTTCCAAACTATCTTGGAAGAAGACTGTCAAGACCCCTGTCTTTTTGAAGCTCTGATTGTGGTGGTGTACAAGGAGGGAGGGACCCAGAGCAAGTGTCAAGCTACAGACAGATTTTGCTATTAAATAGCAATATTAAAATACTAACTAAACTTATTGTGGATAGACTCAGTCAGGTATTGCCTTCCCTGATAGATATGGAACAAGTGGTCTTTATGGTCGGTAGGTTGTCCGTAGACCATCTGAGAAAATTGAATCACATATTCTCCATGGCCAGGGAGAGCGCTATTCCTATGGTGTTGGTGTCCCTGGATGTGGAGAATGCATTTGATAGGGTGGATTGGAGTTTTCTTTTGAGGACTTTGCTCAAGTTTGGTCTCCCTCCCCTTTTTGTGCAGTGGGTCATGGCCATCTATAATCTATAACAGTGTCAGTGGCTCAGTAGGTAGCACACTCGCCTCTGAGGCCGGGAGATCAGAGGGCTTTGGGTTCTGTTCCCACATCTGGCACGTGGGTTAATATCCTAGTACTGACACTGTAGTGCAGCATGAGAGGGGTGCTGCACTTCTGAGGTGCCGTCTTTCAGATGAGACATTAAACTGAGGTCCCATCTGCCTGGTTTGGTGATTGTTCAGGTGGATGTTAAAGATCCCATGGCACTCATCGAAAAAAGAGTAGGGGAATTTCCCCGGTGTACTGGCCAAATTTCCCTCATTCACTAAAAATACCACCAACAGCTTAATCTGGTTCAAGGTCAGTTGACATGCATCTGTATCCCATCCCCCGGCTCGTGCCTGAAAATAGGCAGGATTTGTCTAGTGCACTTACCCGGTCAACAAAAATTAAATAAAAAAATAAATAATAAGCCCAGTGCCAGGATATACTGCAACAGAGCTCCCTCCTCTTCTTTCCTACTGGCTTCTGGAATCAGACAAGGATTCCCCCTGTCCTCTCTCCTATTCAGTTTATATCTACAGCCCCTCCTGACTCAGTTAAGGCTGGTACCTGGGATACAAGGGATAACAATATGGGGGTCGAGAATGTAAGGTATTGGCATATGCTGATGACATACTTCTCCATCTCTCCAACCTTAAGGGCTCTATTAGCCATGCCTTACACATGATCCAGGAATTTGCCCAGTTTTCTAATTACAAACTAAATCTGTAGAAGTCAGCAATCTTCCCTCTTAATTCAACCATACATAAACAAGATGTGGTGGATTTAGGGTTAAAGTGGGAAACCAAAACACTAAAATATCTAGGAATTATTTTTAGCTAGAGAAATGAGACTCTTGAAAGAGTATAATTTGGATGCTCTGCTTCAGGTTATACATCAGGATCTGGAGAGGTGGCAGTTACTACCAATCCCTCTATGGGGCAGAATAAACTTAATTAAAATGGACATCTTTCCTCATATCTTCTACCCCCTTAACATGCTTAATTTATGGCTACCACATGCCTGGTTCTCCAAAATACATACCTTGATTTTTAAGTTTATATGGAGGGGCAAAGCAGCCCGATGAGCCTATTGCAAATTAGTGGTCCCCAAGAGCAACAGAGGACTTAAGCTGCCACACTTCAAATTCTATTATTGGGCAAGCCATTCAGTGAAATATTTGAGGTGGATGATGCCAGAAAGGATGGCTGACACAAATCAATATATACCCTTATGGCTCACACTTGAAAGGGCTCTGATAGCCAAGCTTGGTCTAGCTCCTGAAACCTTACTACATATCCTGTCAAAACTCTCCAATACACTGATACGGACATCGGTTTGAGTTAACTCCCAAATGTATACATCTTTGTCATACAGACACACGCAGGATCCCAACCAGCCCACAGTAAATAATCCTGGTTTTAAGATTGGAGGCACATGTGTTAAGTCATCATGGATACCACAGATGAAGGAAGCCAGAGTAAGTGACCTGCTGCACAATGGGCAAATTCTGTCCACTGAAGATATTATTAAAAGTTATAACCTGGGGAAACAATCAGGGTTTAAGTTGTATCAGCTTAGACATATGTTGCTTAAATCTCCTGTAACCCAGTCAGTGGATGAGCAAGGTAGTTTCCTGCAACCACTTAGTATCGCAGCAGTTGAGCTAAATGCAGTATTAAATATTTATAGGCAGCTCCTTGAGAGGGCATACCCACAAATAGATGGCCCCTTTACCTACTGGAATGCTCAATTTCCAGAGAGAGTAATCAATTGGCCCAAGATATGGGCAGACACCTATAGATTTATATCCCAGGACAGGTTGAGATTAATGCAGTATCAGATTATTAACAACATGTATTTTACCCCAGTTTGACTGGCCAAGATGAGCAAGACCCCCTTCTCTGTCTGTACATGTTGTAGACAAGAAGAGGGGTCCTTGCAGCATATTTTTTGGTAGTGCCAAAGGGTATCCCCTCTTTGGTCCCTTATAAAGCAAAAGGCTGACTGATTATTAGGAGTAGCGGAACACATAGAACCTGCAGCCTGTCTAATTGGGGATTATTCCCACATTTCAGTTCCCGAACGGAAATATCATCTGGCATTAATAGCTATGTCAGTCAAACAATTAGTACTTCAGCATTGGCTAGATACTGAGACTATATCTTATTCAGAATGGTTGCAGGAACTCGAAGCCAATCTGTTAGTAGAAAAGATCATTGCTGGTGTTAATAACTGATTACTGAAGTATAGAAAGATGTGGAACAAACTGCAGACTTTATACTCTATATAGAAGGATGTATATGTCATGGATTAGTGCACCATCCTTAGTATAACATGCTGATACCATGGGGGGGACTGTCTCTTATATGTTGGTCTATGTCAGGATAGTTTTATGCACTGTTTGGTTTTGTTGTTTCTTGTTAACAATGGGCCACTTTTGTGGCAGCAGGAAACAAAATAAAATTTGCTGAATTTCCCAAAAATCAAAAAATAAAAATGTCTTCCCTAGCTATTCATCCCTGTATTATAAACAGTAGAACTCAAACCAGTCAAACCGTATGAAGATTCATCACTGTAAGTCTTCTGTATTATGCAGACTGTGATATTTAAAAGTTGTAGGGCAAATTAGTGCATCTGGACTTATTTGCTGCATATGCATCTCAATTGCTAAGGGGTCCTGACCATGTTCACCCTTCCTCAAACCAAGATAGCTACAGTATGTCTAGTACTAACACTGATGGGAAGATTATGCCATTAGCAAGAATTTCTTTAAATGTTTTAAAGTTGATATTAGTGGGTATTAACAATAACACCTGAAGAAATCAACAGCATCTATGTTTCTATGTTAGTAAATAGCTGGTACATGAACATTATACATTCATGTTGACATCAATTTTAAGATGCTAGCTATAAAGTCTATGGTACCAGTAACACAATGCCATAAACAAGTTCTGCTCCAATATTCACAATCCATGGAATCAACCTATTGTCAATTTAAATCAAAAATATGTATCTCTATAGCAGTCAGAACCATAAAGAAAAAGAGCAATAAAGAAACACAGAAGTAAAAGTGTGAATAAAATAACCCAAAGCAATGGGGGGGGGGGGTATAATATGTATAAAGCAAGTGAGCAGCACTGAAATGCATTTTCTTTATACTTGTGAAAGGATGAAAGCTCAAGTAAAATATAGGTCCTAAATATAGAAAACAGTTGAAAAGGATAAAAAGGAATGGAAAGGGCCCTACATGTAGTGGAAAAGAACAAAACAATAACAAAAATCAAAGAAACAGATTGGCATAAAACTTTAAACAACAAAACAGTGAATGATATTTGGCAGATTATAAAGGGCAACATATTATCATTTGCAGTAGTTACATTAGAAGGATCAAAGACTATAACAACAAATGATGACAAGCAAGATGGCTAAATGAGGATGTGAAGAAAGTTACTCAACAACAACAACAACAAAGCTAAATATGCAATAAAATATATGAAAACAAAAGCCATGGCATAACCACATGGTCAGAATATTACACATTTTAAAAGAAACATAAAAGTAAAAGTACCATTTCAAAACAAAAATGGAACTCAAATGCAACAGATGCAGATAAAAGCAACAGCAATCAATTCTGCAGTTACATCAACACCCTAAACACAAAAAAAAAATTGTAATATTTATATTAAAGAGGAGACAGTAAAAATCCAGTGGAGATAGCAAAGCAATGTAATGAATATTTGTGTTCCTTATTCAAACCCAATCACAACTCAGTCCCCTGCACCTGTATATTGCCAGGAATGCCAACAGATTTAATATAAATACAGACAACATACTACAAGAAATTCAGAATATGAAAATCAGAGTGCAAAGTTTCCACTAAAATGCTGAAATTAAATATTGGGACAATCCATAACCAGGCTCTCCTTCAAAATATAAATTTTTTAAATTAATAAATACAGGTTCCGGGTAAAATTCTAGAATCGCTACTTAAAGATTTAAGTTAGATACATGTCTAACAGTTATTTCAGTACAGAGAGCAGCAGTGATTCACAAAGGGACAACCATGTACCCTAAATGTAATCTGTCTCTATGAAAACATGATCCAATTCTTGGATAGCAATACCTGATAGACATAATTTATGTTATACCTTTGCAAAACATCTGCCACAGTACCACATTTCACAGTCATTGAACAAAATATCTTCCCTAGCTATACATCCCTGCATTACAAACAGTAGAACCCAAACCAGCCAAACCATATGAAGATTCATCACTGTAAGCCTTGTGTGTTATGCAGACTGTGATACTTAACAGTTGTAGGGTAAGCTAGGGCATCTGGACTAATTTGCTGCATATGAATCTCAGTTGCTATTTGGGTCCTGACCATGTTCACCCTTTCTCAAACCCAGCTAGCTACAGTATGTCTAGCACTAACACCGATGGGAAGATTATGCCATTAGCAAGCATCTCTTTAAATGTTTTAACATTGATATTAGCTGGTATTAACAATAAAACCTGAAGAAATCATGTAAAGGGCTCCTGGAGGAGCTCACATAAACACAAACAATCACAAAGCCTACTTAGCCAATGGATGACTACAGCTGCAACATTATTAGATTTTTCTACAAGCACTGTCTTCTATGCAAGACACAAGCAATTGAATCAAAAGTCTATAATATGTTGATCAAAATGGGGGAGCAGGATTTTAGGCAAAGTGACACAGTTTATATACAGACTGCATTCAGCAATAACTGCTGCTGAGATAAACTGATGTGTCCCTTGCTCTGCAGTGGGGGAGGGGGGTAGTAAAGTAGCACTGTTGAGGAACAATCACAGATTTGTTTTATAGATAGCTGTGCTCCATGTTTCCAGACTAGTTTATATAAACCATTCCAATTCTTCATATATTATTTCATTCATGTGCTACTCGAACAAACTATAAAGTGCTGCTCCATTTCTGCTACTTGGTACTGGTGCAAAAACTGAAAGGAACTGAGGGATAGCTACAGGAGTACAGACAAAACTACTTTAAATAGTGACATGCTTAAACACACACACACACACACACACACACACAACAGAACACAGCTGGATGATGTACCAATATTTAGGAAACTTATTGATTACACTTTCCCTAAAACTAGCAGTGTGACTCCTCTGGCTGCTGTGTTCTCTTTACTGAGGCTAATATGAAGCAAAAAGACCATGTAACAAGACACTGGCCTCCAGAAGAGGCTATTAAACATTAGAGCAAAACGTACTCTGGGAAGACTCTCTGGGACAAGATGCAATAAAAGAAACCTGAATGGCAGCCACCTGGGACCATTAAACAGCCAGGGAAAGTTAGACAAAACTCCTCTCAGAGCCATAACTGAAAAATAAAAGCCACTGAAATGTAGTTAGAATGCAAAAAAGTTAATAATACATATATTTTCATGATTTAACATGTAGTTTTCCTTTAATTGAGCTATCTCTAGTACTGCATCTTTTTTTTTGGAAGTTGAAACCTCTTCTATAGTGTTTTATGAGCCCTTTCTTTCTGTGTTAAGTTTCAATGCTTAATTTACAAAAATTTGCAAACTGAGAAACTTGTTTTGCTGGTATCCCCTCCACCACTCATCCAGAGGTATCAATTCATTTGTTTGCTAACAATGCTGGTTGATCTTACTCGCTTCACTCATAGTAAGAATGTAAAGCTAAACTTGTGTTATTTTAAATGATTGATGAAGTGACATGTCCAGTTTGCATCTCTTGGGGATGAAGCTATATCCCTTTACCTGTATGGAGTAATTCACTTGGCACCAGCTCTTAAGACCTCAGCAGTAAGATAAATCATGCATGTAGGCAGGGGTGTAGTCAGGAATTTTAAACATGTACTCAAGATGAGAGATGATGGAACTGTTGTCTATGGAGAAAGACCCAGGGAGTTAAATATGTATGCTCTAGAGGAAATGAGAGAAAGGGGAGGCATGATAGAGGCATTCAAATACCTCAGTTATCAATAAGGTACAGGAAGGTTCAATTCTGCTGAGAAAGAGATGTTCAAGGACAAGCAGGCATGATATGTTGCTAGAAGAGGGGAAGACTTAGAGGGGATATGAGGAAATGCTTCTTTACAGATAGGGCTGTGGACACCTCGAACAGCCTGCCAGCAGAGGTAATGGGTACCAAAATGGCAACAGGTTTCAAACATGCATGGGAGACACATAAGGGGACCTTGGTAACAGGGATGGAGCATGGAGGGGGATTAAGGCTGCAGATCAGTTATGGTCCATGGCGGCATAGTAGATAGGACCTTAAGGTAGACTTGGTGTACCAGGAGGTCCTTTTCTGCCAACAGATTCTATGTTTCTGTTAGTAAATAGCTGGTACATGAGCATTATACATTCATGTTGACATCAATTTTAAGATGTTAAATATAAAGCCTATGGTACCAGTAACACAACGCCATAAACAAGTACTGCTCAAATATTCAAAATCCATGGAATCAACCTATTGTCAATTTAAATCAAAAATATGTATCTCTATAGTAGTCTGGACCATAAAGAAAAAGAGAGAGAAAAAGAAACACCAAAGAAAAAGTGTGCATAAAATAAGCCAAAGTGGGGGGGGGGGGGTATAATATGTATAAAGCAAGTGAACAGCATAGAAATGCATTTTTGTTAAACTTGAGAAAGGATGAAAGCTCAAGTAAAATATAGGTCCTAAATATAGAAAACATTTGAAAAGGATAAAAAGGAAGGGAACGGGTCCTAGATGCAGTAGAAAAGAACAAAACAAACACAAAAATCAAAGGAACAGATTGTCATAAAATTTAAAACAACAAAACATTAAATGATTCTTGGCAGATTAGAAAGGGCAACATATTATCATTTGCAATAGTTTACATTAAAAAGATCAAGGAATATAGCAACAAATGATGACAAGCAAGATGGCTAAATGAGGATGTGAAGAAGATACTCAACAATAACAAAAAAAAAGCTTAACATGCAATAAAATATCTGAAACAAAAGCCATGACATAACCACAAGGTCAGAATATTAAACATTTTAAAAGAAACATAAACACAAAAGTAACTATTCCAAAAAGAAAACGGAACTCAAATACAACAGATGCCCTGCCCCTGTACATTACCAGGTATGCCAACAGAATTAATATAAAAACAGACCGGCCCGTTGGCGCAGTGGTTGAATTTCCACTTGTGACACCAGTGACCCGGGTTCGGGAATGGACTTGGGTTGTCGGAGGGCCAGCTGGGGGGAGAAGGATGGAGCATCCTAGGGACTGCTCTCCTTCTCCGGGGGGAGGATGGGGTGTACATCTGGTGCTTGATGGACCCCTGGCAGAGGCTGGGAGTACTGCAGTGCCCTGCATCTGAGAGTCTCAGGGAGGCAGGGTGGACGCTGGATGTCACTGTACATCCCCACCTCCAGGGAAAACAAGGGGGAGAAAATCTGTGCCTCACTGTCTCAGTGACGCTCTGTCCCTGGGCCTCAATTAACCTCTGTAGTCAGCTCCCCAACCAGTTACTAGTGTTGCGGCACTGGTAGGGGACAGTGTCGCAACCCCCGCCCTCTGGGGGGCAAGCCAGGGGTGACTGGGTGAGCTCCAGCAACATTGGAGGTGGAGATATGGGGGTCCATGACCAGAGCTGAAATTGATGGTGCAGGTGCAACATAAAGCATACTAAATAAAATAAATAAATACAGACAACATACTACAAAAAATTCAGAATAAGAAAATCAGAATGCAAAGTTTGCACTAAAATGCTGAAATTAAATATTGGGATAATCCATAACCTGGCACCCCCTCAAACTATTTTTTTTTAATTAATAAATACAGGTTCTGGATAAAGTTATAGAATCACTACTTATAGATTTAAGTTAACCAAATGTCTAACAGTGATTTCAGTACGGAAAGCAGAGAGCAGCAGTAATTCACAAAGGGACAATCATGTACCCTAAATGTAATCTGTCTGTATGAAAATGTGATCAAGTTCTTGGACAACAATACTTTATAGACATTGAATGATCTAAAGACCCGGGGGGGGGGGGACCATGACCTTTGTTACGGCCTATGGGGGAGGAAGTAAGGAACTGATTAATATTGTAAAAAATAACTTGCAGATATTACGAGGACTTAGCCCCCCCGAAAACTCTGTTTGAGAAAACCCCTTCACATCTCCTATTGGAGAGGCCAGAACCTGAGGGACACACCGGTCCACAGTTATCAAGCTAAAACAGTGGACAATCCAGTGATACCAAAGTGAGGCTTGAAACTATGTGGCTTCTGCAATACTTGCAAAGTTATGCAGAAAGTAGACGATTTTTTGCACCCCAAAACAGGAGAAAAAATGAAAATCATGGGTAACATTAACTGCAACACGGAGGGTGTGGTATATAAACTCACCTGTACCTGTGGTAAATTTTACATAGGCAGAACAAAGAGGAAGTTACGCCACAAGTTAAATGAGCACATTCTGGCCATAAAAAATGGCAATGATGAGTATGCAATGCACTTCATGTTAAACTCAGTAGGAACAGTTGTAACCACAAAGTTAATGCCACTGAACTTCAGAATGTCACCCAGAATGTAAGGGGAGGGGACTTGGAGGCAATTTTGAATGAAAAAGAACAGCAATTGATCTTCAGACTAGGGGCAATGAAACACCCTAGTCTTAATGATAAAATTGAGCTGAAGCATTTCCTGAAGAAGAGGAAATAATGAAATCATAGACACATAGAAACATAGAATTTGAGGGCAGATAAGGATCGCTTGGCCCACCTAGTCTGCCCATTTCCCTACCTAATGGATAAGCTGCTGATCCTAGTTAACCAACAGCCTACTTCCTCCTACCCCCCACTAGAATTGTTTTATGTCTGGCCTATGCATTCTTGAATTCCCCCACTGTTTATGACTCCACAACCTCCTCAGGAAGGCTGTTCCATGCATCCACAACCCAAATCCCTACTTACAAAACAACCCCCCACACTGGTATCCAAATAGTTATCTGTTGACAATAAATTTAAAAATGAAGAAGGGTTGCATATGCTGTGGGTAGCGTCCTGGAATTTATCCTTTAGAAGTAGAAAGAGATGTTATTTTATCTAATTTCACTTTTTTGATGTTACTTTTACACAGGTTCAGCTGGAGCTGAGAATGAAATTTGGACTAATATGAAGCCAGACTATGGAGCTATGCAGATTAATAGCACCAGAAATATTTGATTGTTTTGCTTTTGTGTAATGGGTTTTATGATGACTCTTTTTTTCTTAATTTTCACTTGATTCAAGGAAACTTAGAGACACTATGATTGGCTATTAACTAGCAGAACAAGCTATGTGATTGGTTTTCTTGATTATGTGTCACAGGTGTAAAATGTACAGTATAAGTCACATTAAACTGTTCCATCAACTCACTGATGTAGCATTATTTTTTGTGATGCTACTGCATTGGCAGCTCGAACTGTTGAAGCTTTTAACTGTTTTCCAACTATCCTTCACTGCCTATTCAGCTCACTTGTACCTGTTTAATGAAATGGCAGTAGCTGTTTTGCAGAGTTTATGCAATGCATTTTCATGGCATTGTTTATAAATATCACAGCATTCCTTAAGAACATTGTTTATAAATATCACAGAATTCCTTAAGAGTTGTTTAGTCTGCCTTCTGAAATGAAACTTATGAGCACTCAGCTGAAAATAAAGCTTATAGCACATAACAGCTAGATGCAAACCAATACTAAACTTTTACTAATGCATTGAATTAAACACTGCACAGATTAGAAAACTCATTGAACAGTGCTACACTAGTGAGTTGAGGGAATAGTTTAATGTGACTTGTACTGTATATGAACCATGTACTTATTCAGTTCACTATCTCTGATGAAGTACGATTTGTCAGGCAAAACGTGAGCAATCTTGCATGTGCTGATATAATGCCAATGGAAGTAAAGCAGCAGTAAAAAACACTTTTGTGTGGGACTGCTTTATTTATAGCTGCATGGCAGGGGTGAGTGCTCTCCTTGAATTTCAAAATAGAACCTCATTGACATAATTTATGTTACACCTTTGCAAAACATCTGCCAGTCTACCACATTTAGCAGTAACTGAAAAAATGTCTTCACTAGTTATTCATCCCTGTATTACAAGCATTAGAACACAAACCAGCCAAACCATATGAAGATTCATCACGGTAAGCCTTGTGTATTATGCAGACTGTGATACTTAACACTTGTAGGGTAAGTTAGTGCATCTGGACTTATTTGCTGCACATGCATCTCAATTGCTATGGGGTCCTGACCATGTTCACCCTTCCTCAAGCAAAGTTAGCTACAGTATGTCTTACAGCTCCTGGTAGGTGACATCACTTTAGCGTATGTATTGCTGTGGCAAACTGCTCTTTTTAACAAGAAGTTAAAATTTTAAAAAGACAGTGATGTGGACTGAGAAGCAGCTTGTGCAGGTGAATCATCATGCTAGCCAAGGTATTTCCAGGTTGTGTTCAGTAAGTCTTACCAGTGGGAACAGAAGGGGAGAGGGATACAAATCTAAAATAGAACCATTTAACATATTTGTGATTTAAAGTTAAATTATGGAAATGTGGCCTCCAGAACTGGACACCATATTCCAAATGAGGCCTCATCAGTGATCTGCACAGCATCTCCTTCCTTCTGCTGGTGATACCTCTCCCTAAGCACTCCAGCATCCCACTGGCTTTCTCCACAGCCTTGGTACATTGTTTAGCCACCTTTAGGTCATCCAATATGATTACCCCCAAATCCCTTTCCTGTTTGGTGACCATCAGTCCCCTCCCCCCAATAATCCTTCCCTTGGTTCCTGCAACCCAAATGCATGATTTTGCACTTTTTTGTATCAAATCTCAGCTGTGACACCTTGGACCATTCCTCCAGTTTCCCTAGGTCCCTCCTCATTTTTTCCACCCTTCCTGGAGTGTCCACCCTGTTGCAGATCTTAGTGTCATTTGCAAACAGGCACACTTTCCCCTCTAGCCCCTCCGCAATTTTATTTGTGAGGACATAAAATAGGACTGGGCCCAGGACTGATCCCTGTGGCACCCTGCTGGTTACACTACTTTCCTTAGATTGAGCACCATTTACCATGACTCTCCATCTTCTATCATTCAACCAGTTCCTAACCCAGTGTATCGCTGTGTGACCCACTCCCAGGCTGCCCAGCTTGTTCACAAGTCATATGTGCAACAGTGTCATAGGCCTCACTAAATGCAATTCTTTTTAATGTTTAAGCCCATGAAACACCCTTATCAGGTTAATGCATTTGCAGCCATAGTGGATCTGCCAGAATTTGTTTACTTTGCCTTCACATTTGCTACAATCTCTTCAGCTGTTCACTATTTCCTTCTCAACTCTATCTCCAGGAGTACAGGACCGTAATGAGTGTTAACTTGTTTGATCAGCAACACTGAGCAATAGTGGTCAATTAGCTTGTGTAATTTCTGCCAATCCCATAGGGAACATGGGAATGAGCACAATGCAATAATTCATTCACCAAAGCAACCAGCCATGACAGACCAATGTATGAAGTTTTCATTACAGTCAGAGATAGCATACCAAAGAAGCACCATAATAGAGAGGGAAATTTGGAAGAACAGTATGTAGGAATCACAAACATTGAAAAAGGACTGATAATGTCAAATTAGTTTGATTCTGTAAATCTCCCATAACCACATACATGCAATGTAAAACTGAAAACTCAGTCCAAACATCATGGCTGGGTATGCAAATCCTTGGAGGTAAGCTAGATAGGAAGTGTCTTAGGTGTTACTACATTATTTCAAAGCCAAAGATTCTTATTTGTTGGCATATAAATGCCATTACAGTCAGTTAAGAAACAATAAAAATATTAATTCAAACTATGAATAAAAATGCAATAAATATGACATAGTCATCTACTGATTTATATTTTTAGAGATCATCATTACATTACTGTCATTTTGCTTTACAACTTCTTTGTACAAATGTTTATCTCATTTTTAAAACTGATCCAAAAATATATCAGTGCTCTAGTAGAATCAGTTCCCCAAGGGTTCAGTAATATTATAAAGCAGTCCTGAAATGATTGATTATACATTCAATGCATTTACACAACTGGATGAGATAATGTGAGATGATGCTTGTGTAACTTGATTTGATTTGTGGCTTTCTGCTTCTCAATCCATGGGATATACCACCCTGTAGGGGTACGATGCAAGGAACCCTAGAGGAGGGTTCCCCCTACAGGTGCAGCGGGAATGAATGCGTCAGCTAAAGGTAGGTTAGGAAGAAGCCCATGGGTAAGAGAGATGAGCCACTGGAGGAGGAGGAGTGGATGGTGGGCAAGGGAAAAAGAATCCTAGTGAAGCCCAGGATGTGTGACCTTTTAATCTCGATGGGGGAGTGACTTTGTTGCTCCGCCCATTGAACCTCAGGCTTAAAGCCCTCCCGTTCAATGTGCTTACACAACTGGATGAGATAATATGAGATGATGCTTGTGAAACTTGATTTGATTTGTGGCTTTCCACCTCTCTGTCTGTGGGATATACCACCCTGTAGGGGTATGACACAAAGAACCCTAGAGGAGGGTTCCCTCCCTACAGGTGCCATGGGTATGAATGCATCAGCTAAAGTTAGGTTAGGATGAAGCCCAAAAAGAATACAGAAAAGATGTCAAGCTTTGAAGAGGCGAGGATGGTGAATGAATTCTGTGAAGAGAAGGGCTAACCTCCTAAGGAGAGAGTGGAAAGCCAGGGCCGCCATCCACCTCCATCCAACAGCAGAACCTAACTAACTAACCAAAGAAAGCACCAACTCTAACTGATACTATAACCATTGGCATGGAGGAGAGGAAAAACCCCCTTTGAGGAGGAAACCTATGGGGATCCAAGGTCTAGGTCACCTTCCCTCCAGGCTGATGACGTTTGATTTGAGGACGTATGTCGACAAAAAGAATGGTTCATTAATGAGGGATATGAATAAGGAGGATGATGATGAGATATGGAAAACTCCAAAGAAGCACAGATTAAAGACGGAACATGATGCAGCAGGGACCCTAGAAGGGTATGCTCGAGCAGTCGATGGGAGGGAGTAAATCCATGTAGAAGTCAGAGGAGCAAGGGCTATCCAGATGTGCTCATGAGGAGATTCCAGATGTGCTGATGAGGAGACTGAAGATAATGTAGACTGGCTTGATTGAGTTATGTGAGTGAGCAGACACTGAGGTTGAAGAGGCATGCTTGATTATGCAATGTGAATGATTAGACCCTGAACGATTAGACCCTGAGGTTGTCGCCGATGAGGTATCATAGGATTCAATGATAGGAATGTTCAAGTAAGTGATGTAAATAGATAAACCTTGAGGTAATGCTGAGTGAATAATGACTGGATTTATGAACTCAATACATGCAGCAGGATGGCCGCGGGTTGATATGATGGTATAGGAGTCATGATAGGTACACTCAAAAATAAATATCGATAGCATGCCATGAGTGGAGTGAATCCTGGATGGCCGGTACAGAATTTGGAAAAGGAGGAGACAGGAATGATTCAGTGATAATGATGATTGCTGCAGGAGTGCAGCAGTTCAATAAGAGCAGATCAGAGAAAAGGAGACTGTAAATGAACTTGAAATTGAACTTGAACAATGGTGGAGAGCAGCCAGATGGCCCATAACAAAGGGCTACAGACAAGAAGGCAAGGCCAGGAGCGGAGATAAAGCAGAATCGAGGATACTGAGGAAGATGAATATGGATGGTGATGATCACTGTAGGAGCACAGTAGATAGATTAGGTAGCATGAGAGCTAATGGGAGGTAGCCCAAAGAAATATCGATTGCAGGCCAGATGGAGACATCCGAGGCATACTGATTGAGCAGGTGAGATAGATGAGCAGATCGAGGTAAGGTATCGGGGACCAGCACGTCCTTGACTGGATATCAAAGTGATTTGAGATAGCATGGAGATGAGGTGGCATAGAAGCTTTGATAGGTATGCTGAAAAATAATTATCGAATGCAGTCCACAATGGGAATTAGACCCTGATGGTGAGGTCGATGAGGTAGCACAGGATTCAATAGAGTGATGCAAGCAATGAGGCTCCTTGAAAGGAGACAGACCCTGAAGCCAAGAAAGCAACTCTGGAACCAGAGGGTATGCGAACTAGAGGGGGAGGTCGAGGGGGCAGCATAGGACCCAAGGAGAGCAAGACCAATCGATGTATGCAATTCAAGTGGAGCAATCGAGGAGCAAAATTGGATGATGTATGATGTGAAGACGAGGGAATTGCTAATGCTATAGTAGAAAAGACAAAAGCAGAAAAAGAATACACTCTGAAGACTAATACAAGCCACGTGTAGAGCTAATTACCTGCAAATAAACAAGCCTGATCTGCCTTGAATGACTATAGAAATGGATAAAATGGAGACAGGAGGTTAAGTAACGATTTAGGTACAGGAGTCAGAAACATACTGTTGATCTGGGAAATGTAGAAAAGCAGTCCTAGAAATGAGAATGTGTGCAATGGGTGAACAACTTGAGGAATAGCTAAGAAATTTTGTAGACATACCCAAAGGCTATGATCATAGAAATCTAATGAAGCTGGAGATAGGTTGTTTGGTAGTTGACAAATTCGCAGTACAGAACCAGCCGGTGGGTCCCACTCTCAGCAGAGCCTGTGTCCCACGAGAAAGCCGGGTAGAAAACTGACAAGGATGGCTTCAATGAAAAAAGAATCCTGGTGAAGCCCAGGATGTGTGACCTTTTAATCTTGATGGGGGAGTGACATTGTTGCTCCGTCCATCGAACCTCAGGCTTAAAGCCCTCCCATTATTACAAATTATTTCAGACAAGAATATTTTTAAATTTTGCATATTGAGGGCAGTTAAACATGACATGAAATATTGTTTTGTCATGCTCTGTGTTACAAAAACAGGTAGTGTCCATGTTTATTTACCTTTGAAAATCTCATCTCATTTTTTGGAGATGGTATTAATTCCAATCTTATATGAGTTATTAATTGCCTGTCCTCAGGCTGTAATGGGAGAATAAAGTAGGGCTCCAATATGGGATTCCACTTATTCATGACCAACCATGAGCATTGGTTAGAGTTTCTCAGGTTGGCTAAATCATTAGCTTTGTACCAACTTGCACATTTTATTTTTAAATAATGCTTTATATGAATAAAAGAGTAATACCTCACATAAATAATCCTTCCATTTATGCATAGAGCTAATTCTTTTAAGATGTGCAGTAACTTTCTCTAACCAGTGAGTTTTCCCACCATTCATAAGAATTTTAACTTTTTATGATAAACACGTCTACATCCATATATTGTCATCTTCATACATAGCCATAATTCAGAAAGATTCAATTTTATTATCTAGCAGTCCAGTTCTAGAGCAAAAATGCAAAACTACAGAGTGGGGCTGCTGCAGGTAAAATAATTGGCCAGCCCAACAGCAAAGTGCACAGATGGAAAATACCTGCACTCAGAGAGAAACATACATAGCACTTTGTATCAAATTGAGCTGAATATTTTTATTGAAAAATAAGAAAAGTGAGTAAGCAGACGGAGCTGCTATGCAACAGCTTGCGCCATCTAGCAGTGCCTGTACAGGAACTGTTCCTGAATCTTCCCTTATAATATAGCCAGGAATGGACTTACAAACTAGCAAAAGTGAATGATAAAATAATGAAAATGTAATCTCCAGCTCTAATGATTTCTAATACCTGCACACCTCAGACCCCTATAAGGCAATTGGGTTTAATTTTACCTCTGCTGCTTTAAGTGGCAGAGATAATACGCCAGATTTTCAAGTGGCTTAGATTGCTGCAAGTCCTGGGTGTGTCGAAGAAATGGTGCACGGAGCTCGTGGCAAGCACCTGGCTGGCGGTCAGTATTTTTCAATCCCATGTGCTAATTGCTGCAAGTGAGACCAATCTTTTCTGTTCTCGCTTGCAGCAGTCCCAGTACCCTTTATAGAGAGATTGCACCAAATAGTTGGCACAAGCTGCCATAAATTGGGTAAAGTGTCATAACTGTGCTCGATCTGCCAAAATTGGGCACAGTTGCGGCAAAGGCATTTATCACAGCTGCACCAAAGGCAGGGTTTGACACAGGGCTTTACACTAGCCAGTGTTTGCAAATTGGGTCCACTGTATATCCACCATATTTTACACTGAATTTACAGATCTCAGATCTATTTTTGATTTAGCTTTTTTCTTTTGTATGTTTAGCCCATCTATCATTATTTGAAAATACCACTACCAAATAAACATATTCTTTAATTACTTCCAATTTAATATTGTTGATGAAACATGACTTTTCTTTTCTCCCCTCAAACATCAGCACTTAAGTTTTTGAAAGGTTTATCCTTAAAATAAGTATTTAACATTGTTCTGTGAACACACTGATTTTTCTGTGTAGACCTGTAGGGGACAATGAAAGTAGTATCGTGTTATCAGCATATGCTAGTAAAAGGCACTCATGCCCATTGGTATTTGGGGAGTGGAAAGTTGCAGGATTTCATTAGACTTTCTCCACAACTGATCTTATTTTTGTTCTTTCCATCCAGTACTACATTCTGCTGAGCATGTTCCTATGCAGACCTCACTGCAGCCGACTCACACACATTAAACATAACAATAATCTAGACAATATGCACAAAAGAGTATGCATGACAACAATATACACTCAGGTTCTTGCAACCTAAAAATGGAATATCCTGAAATTCAAATATTTGAGAAGCCCAGTGTAACTTAGTTCTACCGATGCTAGTTGTGATCTGTTTCGCTGTAGACCAGAAACTATCTTTAAGTGACTAGGAGATTAGGTATGCTCCATCTTTAGTGACAATAATAATAAGCTTGTGTCAGAAAGAAGAGGATGACAGCAGCAACATAGATAAATAATAATGCATTTTGCTGCTGTCTGAGTGAATCCACACCAAAATAACAACTTCTCGGAAAGTAAAGAAAGATATTTGCATAGGTTTTGTATGCGTATTGTAACTGTATTTTTGGTGTTGTAACAAAGCACTGAATCAGTAAATGACAGTAAATGAGCAGTGGATCATAAGTTATTCTTCAACTCCACATCATACATTTGTGGTTGTTGATGGTCCTGGTCCTCGTCCTGCCCTCTGTTTTCAGCACTATCTAATGAACCACTGGCATGTATCACCATTCATATTTAGTGACTGATGACCATGGTCCTGACTCCTGTATACTATCTTTACTGCTCTCTCATGATGAGTGCTGGAACTGGGGGAGGCTGATGCATGGTGTTTAGACCTTCCAGGGTTCACATGAGGAGTGCCTCTGGGCTACTGACACCCAGCCAGAATTTCTGTTTTGCACATCACCCTTTTAAAAGGTGTATGGATATCATAGAAGTATGTCAGTAGAAAAGGATTCCATTGCCCCATTTAGTCTGCCCTTGTTCCCTCCTCCTAGGTAGGACTGACTCTATCAACTTACACCCCCACTTCCATGTCCTCCCCCCACCATAGCTTCCCGTCCCCTTTTCTCCCATCAGGATATGCTTCCCTTCCTCTCTTTTTTAAACCTCTGTATTTATCCCATGCACTTCTGAATCTCCCCACTGTTGATGCCTCAACCACCCACTCTGGTAGCACATTCTTGGGACAAACACCCTCTCAGTGAAGTAATGTCCTCTCTTACTACCTCTGTATTGACTGCCCTCTATTTTCCATCTGTGCCCTCTAGTTCTTGGATTTTCCTTCATCTTGAATATATTTCCTTCCTTCACCATCTTAATTCCCTTCAGGTATTTAAAAGTTTTGATCATATCCCCCTTTATCTCCTTGTTTCCAGTGGATTTAGCTCAAGCTCCTCCATCCTGTCCTCATATCTTGTATGTTCTCTGATGCATACCATGCATTATTTTGGTCACTCTCCTCTGTACTCTCTCCATCCTATCAATATCCCTCTGTAGGGGTGGTCTCCAGAATTGTACTCCATATTCTAGGTGAGCATGGACCACTAACGCTGTATAGGGGCACTATCACCTTCCTTCTCCTGCTTATGATATCCCTCCCTATGCATGCCAGCATACCACTTGGCTTTCCAACTGCTTTGTTACATTGATTTGACACCTTAAGGTTGTTCAAAATAATAACCTCCAGATCCCTTTCCTACTCCATAACCACAGCTTCTTCTCCTCCTAATGTGTATGTGGCCCAATGGTTCTTATGCCCCATGTGCATTAGTCTACACTTTTTGGCATTGAATCTCAGTAGCCAACTATCTGGCCACCCCACAACTTTAACAGGTCCTCTCTCATGCTCTCCATCCCCCCCTCCCTGGTGTATCCACTCTAGTGCAGATCTTTGTATCGTCTGCAAACAGATACACTTTTCCATTCAAATCCTCTGCAATATCCCCAACATAAATGTTAAAAAGTATTGGCCCTTGTACAGACCCCTGGGTACTCCACTTCTCACTCTTTTCTCCCTGGAATGAACCCCATTTACAACCATCCTTTGACTTCTGCCACCAAGCCAGTTTTTCATCCAATTTGTTATTTTCTCCTCTACACCTAGACTGCCCATCTTGCTCACCAGCCTCCTATGAGGAACAGTGTCAAAGGCCTTACTGAAATCCAGACAGGCCACATCCACTGCCCCTTCCTGATCACACTTCCTTGTCACCCAATCAAATAATTAGATGAGATTCATCTAGTATGACCTTCCCTCAGTGAACTCATGATGTCTGTCATACTACAATCAATTTTCTTCAAGATATTCCAACTTCCTTTGCTTTAGGAGTGTCTCCATAATCTTTCCCACCACTGATTTAAGACTGACTGGGTGATAGTTACTCGTCTCATCCTTTCATCTGCTCTTGTATATTGGCACCACATCCGCCCTTCTTCAGTCACCTGGTACCCTCCCTGTGTCCAAAGGTAGGTTGAACAGCTTCATTTGAGGCTCTGCCAGCTCCTCTCTAAGCTCTCAGAGCACCCTGGGATGCAGGGCATCTGGACCCATTGCCTTGTCCACCCTTACTTTCATCAGTTCCTCTGGTACCCTGCTCTCCTCGAACAAACTATTGTCCATCTCCCTACCCTCATTACCTCTCACCTTCAATCTGGTCCATGTTCCTCCCTTTCTACCATGAACACTGAGCAGAGATATTTGTTTAGCAAGCCTGCTTTTTCTGGGTCCCTCTCTACTAGATCTCCCCCTCCTTTTTAAGTCTTATTATACCCTGCTTGTTTTTTCTTCTCACTGATGTACCTAAAGAACTGTTTCAACAGACAGCTTTCAAGTACTATACAAAGCTGTATAGTGATACCGGTACTTGCAAGAGGAAGCTGGCAGCTGGTTGCAGAGGTGAGTGGTGAGTCTGTGCAAGTCTTCAACACTGGGACAAGGCTGGGTGGTGGGTAGGGAGGAGGGCATCTGATGGCAGGACCAGGAAGGGATCCATTAGACTACCATGACAGAGGTCTTTCACTCTCCTTCTGTTGGATGAACTTTAGTGCCAGTGCTCATGCTTGCTGATGACCTGGCACTGATCTATGTCTCTCAGGTGGGATTAGAAAGATAGCTTATGTTATTACAACAATATTGTATTAAAAATTGGTTGATTATTAATATCAAAAAGACACAGGTCATGACAGTTGGAAAATGCAGTTCAAAATTTACATGGGCCAGGATTCACAAAGGGAGCACAAAGTGGGCGCAAACATTTGTGCTGCACTTCCCAGCGGCAATGGAGCTATTCACAGTCATACAGCCCAGTACGCTATCTGACTGTGAATAGGAGCTTGTAGGAGCAGCGCTAACCCATGAAAAGCAGTGGAATACCTAGTACTGCTACCCCCATAGCCAGCAAGAAAAATAGCCCCGCAGCCAATAGCACTCAGGCGCTAAAATGCTATTCACCAAGTAAGGCAAGCAAATGAGACCATTGGACATGCAAGGTGCTAGTGGCCATTATCATGTCTATTATGGGCTCATTTGCATGCCATTAGTGTGGCAGTGTGTGCCCCCCCAGAAGCCCAAGTCCCATGCAGCTGCATACCCCCATATTATAGTTGTGCCCCCCCACCCTGATCGCGGACACAACAGTGTAAAAAATATGTTTCCATAGTGCAGGGTCCCACCCCAAATCCCTGACTGCTTGATTATCCACCGGAAATAAAATAACTTTTCCATAGAGTAGTGGCCCCTTCCTGTCCCTGATCGCCCGATTACCCACCCGGTAGTAAAATAATAACTTTTCCATAGAGTAGTGGTCCCTTCCCATCCCCTATCACCTGATTACCCACCCAGTAATAAAATAATAACCTTTCCATAGAGTAGTGGTCCCTACCCCTCCCCAATTGTCTGATTGCCCACCCGGTAATAAGAAGGAAGTTTTTCCATAGTGTAGTGGTCCATCCCCATCTCCAATCACCAAATTACCCACCCGTTATTAAAATAAAATTATTTCCATAGTGCAGTGGTCTCCCCAATCCCCACCCACTCTGTTAAGCACATACTACCCCGCTCCTCTGCCCCAGTACAGTCACTGGTCGGCAGGCAGCACAGCACCCCTTACACCTCCATGGCTGCCCACCGACTGAACTATCAATGACAGCTTACAGTATACACTACAAGCCCATTCAACCAATGGGCTTGTAGTCAATACTGTAAACTGTCACTGACAGTTCAGTCAACAGGCAGCCGTGGAGGTGTGCAGAGGGCTATGCTGTTCACGATTGGCAGCCGTGCTGTGGAGGGGGGAGTGGGGTGGTATGTGCTTAACGGAGTGGATGGGGGGTTGGGGGGACCACTGCACTAGTGAAATTATTTTATTTTAATAACAGGTGAGTAATTGGGTGATCAGTGATGGGGATGGACCACTACACTGTGAAAATGTTATTATTTTATTATGGGGTGGGCAATCAGGGATTGGAAGGGACCACTGCTGTACTGAAAGGTTATTATTTTATTACCGGGTTGGTAATTGGGAAATTGGGGACCAGGGAGGGAGGTGGGGAGGCTGCAGTAATTCTGGCAACCACTAGGGTTGTGAAGATTACTGCCAGGTTTTTCTTGGTAATAATTTGATCCATGCAAGGACCTTCTCAAAGACCCTTATGTGGAGCAAATCCTTTGCGAATGGGATTGCAGGAATATGCATGTCCCTGCCCCTCATTTGACTTTTGACTTCCCTAACTACTTTGCCTGGGTGCAAATTCAGTTCATGGGGGCAAACTGGGCTTTGTGAATACCAACTATTCACAAAGCCTAGTTTGCCCTGGGACAAACTGGGTTTGTGCACATGCAAAGCTTTGTGAATCCTGCCTATGGTGCCTTAACAACATTCCCTTGGAGGTGGTTTCTAATTATCAATACCTAAGATTTCATTTATTTTTCTAGTAACTGCAAGACAACAAAACATGTCATGTATACACTGAATAGTTATTCCAGTCAAAGAATACTTTATTAAGGTTTCATGCCAGATATGGTTGGACCTTAAGCTAGGGAGCTAGTGAGAAGCTATTACATTGCTGTGTTGTGTACTAAAGGTAACTGCTAGCGTTTTCACCTACCCCTCTTCTTGCCAGCCTAGACCTCTCTCTGTCTCCACAGCTAAGCTGTCTCCTCCCCCTCGTAGCAGGATATAAAGACTTACCTGCCTTTCTTCTCTCCCCAGAGCCATGGATCCACCGAGGGTCCAGCAAACCACTGAGGTCGCAAGGGCCTGTGAAGCTGCCCTCCTCCACTCCCCAAAAGCAATCCCAGAGCCACGGATCCACCGAGGGTCCAGTAAACTGCAGAGGTCATAAGGGCCTGTGAAGCTGCCCTCCTCCGCCCTCTGAAAGCAATCCCTGAGCCACAGATCCACCGAGGGTCCAGTAAACCGTCAAGGTCATGAGGGCCTGTGAAGCTGCCCTCCCCCACCCCCCAAAAGCAATCCCAGGTAAACAGCTGAACTCTGAATTGGCAAGGCGAGGTGACCAGACCTCCTACAGCCGCCTGCTCCTGCTACAGAATACGACATGGACCCCTGACAGCTTGCGCCGGGCTCCCCACCACCCCCACCACCACCCTTTGCTCAATCTCTCCTTATATAGGACACAATCGGTGCTGAATGGTTAACGCCTGAACCAATCAGCCCACTTTTCCATCTGCACCTTATACCAAGTCACCACTAGAGGCTGCTCTTCAATCTTTTCTCCCCACCACTGCTATCACTCAACCTCCAACCCCACCTCAACATGCTTCTTTTTCTCCTGTCTCTCTCCTCTTCTCTGTCCCCTGTGCTCATCCCCCTCAACCTCCCATATCAGTCAAGCTTCCAGAGTCACAGGCTACCCCTACACCCACACAGCCTGGCATCCACCAGCTCCCACAAAGAACACCAAGAGGAACCAGACCTACACTGCACCCACCCTCCACCAAAGCTATGGAACCTTCCCCCTACCCACATATACCACATGCAACTATGACCACTGCCATACACGGACTACCCTTGCAAGGACACTACTACATCAGGTACTGCTCCCTATGAAACCTATTAACCCTCCACCTCCTCTCTCATCCCACACTCTCCTACTGTCAGCCCCCTGCACACTACCCCTCCCTATCCCCTCCCTTCCCAACTCCCCAGGGGCCACACCTAGCATAGATCATCATATACGAAAATCAGCCTGGAACTCCACACTCAGGTCCTTCCTCTTACTGCTACTCCTTATATCTGGTAATATCCACCCTAATCCTGGCCCAGTTGCAACCTCAGCACCTAGCCATACCCCCAATAGCAGGCTTCACATTGCCAGCCTCAATGTCTGTAGTCTACTGAAAAAATGGGACTCATACCAGGGTTGGGTCCTCCAACACCAGCCTGATGTCACTGCCTTAACTGAAACCTGGTTCTCCCTCTTGATCCCAGACTCTGTGGTAGCCATGCTTGGTTTCAACCTCTTCCAAGCTGACCAACAGGGAAAGCAGGGAGGGGGTTGTGCCATCTACATTAAGGACACAATACATTGTTAGCCACTTCTGCCCCTCGCTAGTCCCTGGGCCACAGGTCATCACACTCAAGCTCACTATGGGTCACTACCAAACCCCCCTCCTCATCACAGCAGCCTACATTCCCCCTAGAGACCAGAAAGTGGCATTCCACTCAATCCTGTCACATCTTGCCTCCCTCCCACAACAAAATGAACAGATTATCCTTGGGGACTTCCACACCAACTGGCTGGCTAAGTCTTCCACCCCACTTTTGGATGCAGTTACCACCCAAGACCTCACACAAGTAGTCCCCTCTCCCACTTGTCTGGACCCCCGCACTGGAGCCTCCTCCCTACTGGACCTGGTTTTCGCCAGCCATCCCCATAAAATCACTAGCATCACAGTACTACCAAATACAATCAGTGACCACTCCCCTGTTCTCTGCACATGGTTCTGCAAAATGACCAAGACCCCTCCAAGGTAATCTTCTTTCACAAACTAGGCCCAGGCAAACTTGTTCTCCTAAGATTTCATCTCAGGTCACTGGACTGGTCCTTCTTAACTAATACCCTTGACCCTGACATCACCCTTGACCTCTTCATTCGTACTTTCAACACCATCTGTGACCAATTTGCCCCTCTCTCCAAAAGGATGGCCAAAGGCAACATTGCCCCTTGGATCACCGATCAGCTCCATGCCTTGATGCATACACGTGACTCTCTCTGACATCTCTCAAATGAGATGGGCTGGCCATCTGATAGGCAGAAGTATAGAGAGGCCCAGAACAAATGTACATGGGCATTATGCAGAGCTAAAGCCGAACACTATAAAGCTGCCCTTACCAATACCTGGAGCAGTGGGTGCAAATTCTGGGATAATGTCAAGGAAATCGGTGGCAAAAATCATAACACCCCGCCCATCCTCATAGCAGTGGAAGGGCACCTGACTTGTGACCCCTCCAGCATAGCCTCGGCCTTCAACCAAGCTTTCACTAACCTCAGCCATGTCCTCCCTCCTAACTTCTTTGATCCACCTCCTGCCTTGCCCCCCCTCCCAGCATAACCGTCCCTTCCACCTGCAGTGCATCACCCTTAAGGCTGCTGAGCCATATCTCAAGAACGCTCTAAACCACGCTCGCTATAGTAGTGACTCCCTGGACCTGAGACTTCTCCGACTCACCCTCCAAGATGTACTCCACCCACTCACCCATATTCTGAACCTCTCCCTCTGCCAAGGTAAATTCCCCTTCATATGGAAATCTGCCACCATTACCCCCATATTTAAAAGTGGGGACCGTACTGACAGCAATAACTACCAGCCCATATCTATCCTCCCCCCATCTAAAGCTCTAGAGTGCATTGTCTATGACCAGCTCACTGACCACCTTAACAAACACGATCTCCTCTGTAAACAGCAGCATGGCTTCCACAAAGGGCACAGTACTACCACTGCCCTCCTGGAATTCACTGTGCACATCCACTCTGCACTAGAAAAAGGCCACAGCACTGGCACTGTTTTTGTCGACCTCTCTAAGGGATTCGACACTGTACATCACTCCCTCTTGCTAGTTGCATTCTCCAACATTAGCTTTTCATGGGATGCCCTTCACTGGTTCACAGACTACCTAATGGGCAGGTGCCAACAGGTCAAAATCGGCACAACTTTGTCCAATAGTCTCCCATTTCTCTTAGGGGTCCACCAGGGGTCCATCCTTGGTCCCCTCCTTTTCAGCCTTTACCTTAACTCCCTTCCTAACACCTGCTCTAGCAACCTTCTGCTATATGCGGATGATGCTGTCCTCTATGCCTTCAGCCATGACCCTTTGCAACTCCCCCATACCCTCCAGTCCTCCTTTAATGAAGCAGAGCAGTGGTTCACTGCTCAGTGCCTCATATTGAACTACAAGAAGAACAAGTTCATGATTTTCAGCCACCCCCAAAACACAAAACAGAAACCTTGCCCCCAGATCCTAACTGCTGACCAAACCCCTCTGGACCAAATGATCCACTTCAAATATCTAGGCATCACCCTGGACCTGGCTCTCAATTTCCACCAGCACATACACCACCTGTCCATGGCCCTCAACGTCTGCCTTGGACTGCTATACCGCATCAAACACTGCCTTACCCAAGATGCCCTCTGACTTGCAGTCTATTCCTCTATCCTCTCCCTCCTCGACTATGGTATTATCGTTTATAGCGCTGCCACCACCTCAGCCCTAAACAGGCTCTGCCTCTCCCTCAACAAAACCTGTCGCCTTGTCCTGGGCTGTGACCACCTCACACACACATGCTCCCTATATAACTCCACTAACTGGCTTAACCTCAGCAATAGGATCAAATTCCAGACATGTATTATGGCCCACAAAATCACCCTAGGTCTCTCCCCGGTCTCACCACCCTAATCGACCCATCCACAACCCCTAAATTAACTCGTAACTCCAGCAATCAACAACTCACAGTTCCCTAATGCCATACCTCCCAATTCCAAAGGTCTTTTAGCTACAAGGTCCCCACCTGGATGCATGATGTACCCCACCTTGTCACAACCCAAAACTCTATCGAACTCTTCAAAACCCACCTTAAGGGCCACCTCCAGACCCTAAACTGCTGTGACTGTTATTGACTTTGTTACAAGTCCCCCCCCCACAATGACAATGGCCTCTGGCTGGCTAAACCCCCCCTGCCAATTCTCCTTTCTTTCTCTCTTACTAAATGCCCACCTGAGCCTCCATAAGTCTGTTAGGTCAAGACTGCAAGCCTTATTTCTTACATTTACCATGTACCAAGTGTGTTTACGTTCCCTGCACTGTATGTTACCTTAACTTTGTATTGTTCAATATATGTGATGTGGAACCTTTGTAAATATTCTCTGCACTGTATGTTACCTTAACTTTGTACTGTTCATTATCTGTGACATGGAACCTTTGTAAATGAGTCTCTGACTCAAAGGTACTTTCCGATCTCTGAGATAAATAAATAAATAAATAAAAAATAAATAAATATGGAGATTACTCTGTAGCTTTGATTTTACGTGTAACAGAGATGAATATGAATTAGGTAGTTCTTTATGCAGTTAAGATATGGCATGATAAAATGCTGAACCATTGGAAAAACATTTTATTCAATTATGTAGAACTATATTACAAATACCTAGATCAACACCTTCTGAAACAGCTAGGGCAGAACTAGGTCAAGTACAAATTAAATACTTAGCTCTTTCAGCTAAAATAGCATACTGGATTAGAAGTACAAGCTTCAATCCAAATAGGTTGACCAAAAAAAAATACATGGATGAAAAAGCATCTTCGATTATAAGAAATTATTCTTCACCATGGCTGAAAAAAGGTTTTAGATGTGTTAACACTTATGAAATTGGATCACTTATGGAACGATACTCACAAGAAGGCAATTATTTCACAAGATTATGCAAGGTTAATTAAAAATAAACTAAGCCAAATTTCATTTAAAATTGATATGCAGAGAATTAGGACATTAAAATTACATGGGTGGTATGCACAAAATAAAATAAACCACTTTCTAGAACCATATTTACGTTTTCTTTCTGAAAAAAATGATAGAACTGTATTTACAAAGTTTCACCTTGAGCTATATCCATCTAAATTTTTACATTACATCTTTTCCAGAAACAGATATACTTTTCAGTATATTGCAATTGTGGTCAAAATGAGCTGGAAACTTTTACTCATGCTCTTCTTTATTGTCCAAGATATGAACACATGAGAAATGTATCTACTGGACATTATTTTACATCTAAGGTATTCCCCAAGGAAGAGACTTTAAGGACCCTAATGAATCCTCCTTTGGACTATGTCACAAAAGGCATGTTAAGATACTTCACATGGATTTATTCAGACATATTGCGTAATAACCATAAAGTTCACTCTCAAGATAGGTGTGAACAACATTTAGGCTGATATGTTCCATTGGAGTAATAGCTTTTTATGGTTTCTTAAAATGAGAAGCTTTCCATGATATTCAATTATAGGATATCTTTGGAGACTACAAGCTACAGTATATATACTTCACATTTAAACTATTCCCAGATAGCGTCATCTTGTTTATATGCTATACTACTCTAAGTTAGAGTACAATATTTTCTAAAGCCTTACCCAATTGAATATATTAATTCACAAAAACATTAACATATATTGATTATACAGATTGTTGTTAAGGAACTAATTTCTTCCTCCATATTTTACTTGACATCTACTAGCAAAGAGCTTTATATTCACTTGTAAATGTTTGTGATGCTGAAATAGAAAATTACATAAACTATGTGAACTGATAAAAGAACAAAAAGATTTCACACACTACATGCCCTATTGCACAGTTCAGAACAAAAATGTTACTTCTTCGTGTGGAAATTTAAATATGCGAGTCATATTTTTCTCTTTTAAAATGTATGCAAAGTATGTATTATATTTTAAATTGGTTCCGTAAAATGCTATTACAATGACTCATCAAGAGTCAAACAAAGTATTTGATTGATTGACTGACTAGACTACCAGAGAAGGATTAATAAAATTAAGAGCACACCAAATGTGGTGTTGGCAGCCTTGGAGAACTAAGGAGGGAGAAAGAGACTGGAGGAAGGAACCACGCTTGGCTCCAGCGATCATCGGCGCACCAATCGGCAGGGCTCTGGGAGGAGCCAAATCAGGAGCAGGGCAAATGATTTGAAGGTATGATTGTGCCTTAAAAAGCAGAGCCCAGTCTCAGGGAAAGCTCAGCTGGCACAGGGAAGGAGCTGTACTCAGTTTTGAAGGCTTATCTGAGCCAGAATCATCACGCCCATTGCGGCTTGGGAGGGGGCCATGTCAGCAACCTTGGATCACTAAGGAGGGAGAAGGAGACTGGAGGAAGGAATCAAGCTCAGCTCCAGGGATCATCAGTGCACCAATCAGCAAGGCTCCAGGAGGAGCCAATCAGGAGCAGGGTGAATGATTTGAGTGTGCGACTGGGACTTAAAAGGCAGAGCCTGGTCGCAGGGAAGGTAAAGTAGGGAAAGTAATTTTCTCCCCCCCCATCCGCCTCACACCACCTCCTTATTAAATAGAGGTAAACCACTCCTGGTGGTGAAGAGAATCTATCAAAGGGGCAGGAGGAGGAACTCGGCCAAAGGAGGGATCCCTGGGTGACCTGGAAGGTAGGGATACATCCAGCTGGAAGGGCACTGCTATTGGACTAAGATACTGTGACTTTTCATTTTTTGGAGGCTGTGCTATAAGGTTGGGGTCAAGGGGGCTGTGCCTGTCCATTTCTGGACGAGCTGCTTCAAAACAGTGGCACTGTGACTAGATCTGACACTTGGGGAGTGTGGAAGCTGTTTGAGTTTGGTATTCTAAGGGGAACTTAAAGTGATTGGTGTAAGACAATTGGTGAGGTTTGTAATTGTTAGTCTAGGGGGTAATTCAGTTGTAGGTGCTACATGATTGAGGGGTACTAATGTCTATGACCCTTGCAAAAAGTAGGGCAGGTGTTTGCTAGGACACACTAGATAAGAAGGTCTACATCTGTTTTTTTTTCAGGGATTAAGGCGACACCGAGGTAAGCAAATGGAAGGAGGTAGGGAAGAATACACGAGGGTATGGAGTGGCATTAGTGGGGGAGGATGGGGACAGGAAAGGAGGGGGTACAGGGGGCTGCAGGATGCTAGAGGAGCCTGCAGGGGTAGACTAGTGTGCTGCAATGGTTGTGGGGCGGCAGTCTGGATGAATGTATTGTGGATGCCAGGAGGGTGTCTGATCTGTGACAGGCTGAGGAGACTAGATGATGAAGTGCAGTGACTTAGTAGAGAGTTGAGAAGGTTGGGGGAAGGGAAGAGGTTTGCTTTGGCAGAGAGCTGCAGGAGGACACCATGTGGGTGGAACAAAGGTTCAGGGGATGGGGTGGGAAGATGGACTGGAGCAATATAAATAGGTGGCAAAGTACGGGAGGGAGGGTGGGGGCAGGAGGAAGGAGGAAGGAACCCACACTCAGCATGGCAGAGAGGGCAGGTAATAGGTTTGCAGTGCTAGCAATGTTGGAGGAGGAGGGGGAGGTGCGGGATCTCCAGGAGGGGGTAGGTAACGAGAAGCGAGAGGATAGCATGGGGGACAGCAGTCTGACAGAGGTTGGAGGTAGTGGTAAGGGGCAGGGGTACAGCTGGAAGGACGGAAAAAAGAGCAGGTGTTAATGGGAGAGGAGCAAAGTCAGAGAGGTGAATAGGAGGGACTTAGCAGAGGGGGAAGGGGAGCCCAGGGTGGAAGGGTTGGAGTGAGAGTGTGCTTTGAGGGGGAGCAGAGATAGGGCTGGGGCAGAGGGGAGATCTGTAGGAGGGATGGGGAGGGTTTTAGTTGAAGCAGAATCTAGTAGTAGTCACCAATGCAAAAGGGTGGTGGGGACGAGGATTGGAGAGGGAGGGGTATTAGTGCTGGGGGATTCAATACTGAAAGAGATAAGATAGGGCAGCAAGGGGGAATGATAAAGCCGCATCTGGGTGGAGTCCATACCTGGCCTAACTGCAGGCAGGGTGGGGCAGTCAACTCTAAACTATGCTAGGAGGGGTAGGAGGAAACCACATCTCGTGGTGCACGTGTGTAAGAATTACCTGGTAGGAGAGATGGTGGAAGTAGTGTGGCAGAGGTTCGAGGATCTGGGCAGGCCGTGTTGGGAACTGGGGAATCAGTGGCCTTCTCAGAGGTGTTCCCAGTACCCTGCACTAGCGTGGCAAGGAAAGTAAGAATTGAGGAGTTCAACACCTGGCTGAGGGAATGGTGTCAGTCCAGGGGATACAGGCTGGTAGGGGGCTGGGACAGATTCTGGGACAACAATAGATTTTATACAGGGGATTGGCTACATTTGAGCAGGGAGAGGAAGTAGGTATTGAAGCAGAGGGTAGAGGAATACATAGCAATGAAGGTGGATTTAAACTAGACAGGGGGGTGGCAAGTGGACAGATGGTAGGTATGGATCCCAGAGAGGGGAGCCAAACAAGCTTATCACCCAGGCTAGCAGAGAGGTACTTGGAGCAGTGGCATGGGGGGGATTAAGAGAGGGTTATCCCGGAGAGGGGAGGGGGCAGGGTCAGGTTGGAGGGTGGTCTCACTGAATGCGAGAAGCCTTCAAAATAAATCAGCAGAATTACAGGCTCTCTTGGCAATAGTGAGGGTGGACATTATGGTCATCACGGAAATGTGGGCCACTCAGTACCAGGAATGGGATTTGACGGTCACAGGTTATAGGATATTCAGGAAGGACAGGGCTAAGGGAAAAGTGGAGGGGCATGGCAATATGTGTATGGGCGGGGATAAAGTGCATAAGGAGGAGGATAAGGAAGGCAGAACAGAGGCCCTGTGGATGCAGTTCCAAGACTTAAAAAGTAGGACATTGAGGATGGAGGTGGTGTACAGGCCGCCAGCCCAAGGGGCTGAACTGAATAGGGAGTTAGCCGAGCAAATCAGAAGGGTCTGTAGGAAAGGGAACACTGTGATGGTGGGGGACTTCAACCTACCAGAGGTCAAATGGAGCACACACACCACTACAAGTACAAAGTAGCAGGTCATATTAGAAGCATTCCAGGACAGCTTCCTGGTGCAGTTAGTCTGGGAGCCAACTAGCTTGGATAGGACTCTAGACCTAGTTCTGTCAAATGGGAAGACTATAAGGGATCTGGAGGTGGAGGGCCCTCTGGCTGGGAGTGACCATCACCCGGTATGGTTCACAATCAATATGGACAGGGAATCAGGAGGTTCAAGTACCAAGGTGATTGAAATCAAGGGGTGGACTTTAAAAGGATGGGGGATACTGTGGGCAGGCATCTGGAAGGTATTCGACCATGCATGGATGCTAGCCAAAAATGGGATGTCATTAAGAAAGGGCTGGTGGAGGCTACTAGGACATGTAAAAGAACAAGGAGGAAGAAGAGGAGGGCAAAAAAAAACAGCTGGCTGAAGCAGGAGGTCATGGAGAGGGTGAGGGCCAAGAAAAAGGCATTTTGGAGACTCAAGAAATCAAGAGGGGAGGATAACAGGGAGATGTATATGTAGAGGGCCAGGGAGGTTACCAGGCTGGTCACAGTGGCCAAGGCTTCCAGGGAGCTGAGATTGGCACAGGGTATTAAGAATGGAGAAAAGGACTTCTTCAGATACATCAGTGAAAGGCAGAAAAACAAAGATCAGATAGTGAGGGTAAAGAAGGACGTGGGCTGAGTGGAGAAAGGGAAAGGCTAGGCAGGGACACTAAATGATTACTTCTGCTCTGTGTTCATGAAGGAGAAAGGGGGCAGGCACCACCTGGGAGAGGAGGAGAGGGCGGTGGGGCAGAGGAGGTGACTGATACAAGGATTACAGAGGATAGGGTGCTAAAAGGATTAAGGGCACTGAGGGGGGATAAGGCACCAGGTCCAGACAGCATTCACCCTAGGGTACTTAAGGAACTAGCTGAGATCCTGGCTGGGCTGTTGGCTGACCTGTTCAATACCTCCTTGGACACAGGATGCGTACCACTGGACTAGAGGATGGCCCATGTGGTACCCATTCACAAAAGTGGACCCAAGGACAAACCAGGCAACTACCGACTGGTGAGCCTCACGTCAGTTGTGGGAAAACTGATAGAGATGATCCTAAAAGTGAGACTGGTGACCTTTTTGGAGAACAATGGTCTCCAGGGTGGTCAGCAGCATGAGTTTGTCTCAGGGAGATCCTGTCAGACAAACCTGATTGAGTACTACAACTAGGTGACAAGGAAACTGGACAAAGGCCATGCAGTGGATGTCCTGTATTTGGACTTCAGCAAGGCCTTTGATTCTGTGCCAGATGGGAGGCTGGGGGAAGGAAGCTGAAATATATAGGGGTGGGAACAAAGATGGTGAACTGGATCACCAATTGGCTGAAGGGTAGGCAGCAAAGGATGGTGGTGGTGGGGACTCTCATCACCGAGGGATATGATTAGAGATGCAGCGAATTTAAATTCCACAGGCGAAGTGAACGCGAAGTGGGCACTTCGCATTGCCACTCCGCTACATGGAGTGGGCAATGCAACATGCTCACTCTGCCTTGTCATTACCACTTCGCGTTAAGGCAGAATGGCAATGCGAAGTAAGGCGAAGTCATTGTTTTTAATGGACTTCGTGTTCCTCATTATGATTCTAAGTGACCTACCTGGTGTTTCAGATTTGGCAGCCCCCCCACACATCACATGGCTTACAGTACTGTAAGTCACATGCTCTTTAGCTAGGCAGGAAGAAAGTGAGTCATACAAGCAGACATTTTTACTTTCTCCTGTGCAGACGGAGAGACAGTAGTGTGTTTTGTGACTGCTGATACTTTGAGATCAGAGCGAGAAGGAGATTTAAACTATGATTTAGACCCAACAGCTTTTTTAAAAGCTACATTTTTTTGTCTTTTCTGTACTCTTTTTTACTTACTTTGCTCTTTCTGTAAATTTTATTTTTCTTACCTTTATAGGTAGTTAGTTGTTTGTCTGTGTCTGTGTGACTGTGTGTGTGTTGTGTGACAGTGTGAGTAGTGATTGCTCAGACTGAGGGAGCTCAGTAGGAGAGATGGACCAAGGTGAGGGAATGTCTGGGGCGGGGGCAGCTCTGGGAGAGCATGGTAGTGGTAAGCATTGTACCATGCGCATGTGTGGAGGGCATGGGTGCCATTCCTGTTGGACTGCTCAAAACTTGTGAGTGTCCCCCCCCAAGAAGCAGGACCAGCACCGCCTCCCGTCCTGACTCTGAGGCAGTTGAACCACCACCACCAAGTCCAGCACCAGGTCCTCTGGAGCAGGATGTGCCTGTTCCCCCAGGCCCAGGTGTGGATCCCATCCCTGTTCAGCACCGTGACCAGCTGGCTGCCAGTTCATCTGGCCATCCCCTACCTGTGCCTGGTCCTCCCCACACCTCTGTTGTTTGGCAGTTTTTTGACTGTGTCGGGGGAGACAGCAGTGTGGTCAAGTGCCACCTACGTGAGGTGGACATGCACCGTGGCCCCCGGGGGACTCACCTGGGGACTGGGGGCCAGCACACTCATATGCTCAATCACCAGCAGTTGGAGTGGCAGACTGCCACAGAACGGACCATGCCTGCACCTGCTGGCTATTCTGTGACAGAGGGTGCAGCTGTGCATTGCAGCATCCCTAAGAATAGGAGGGCTACAGCAGCATCTGCTGCTTCACCAGCATCCCCACCACCACCTCCAGCAGGTCAGTCTGTAGAACGTGTGGACCCCAGAGAACTGCATGTAACACAGGCTGACTTGGCAGTTCTCTGGAGTGCTGTCTAGGATAACAATGAGAGGCTGAGTGCTGTGGAGCAGTGGTTGGATCACATAGAGGGACATCAGTTGCAAATAATGTCCATGCTGGAACTGCTGCTGGATCATCATGGGATCCCACATTATTTTTTTTTTCCTCACACCATGTTCCCTCCCACACCTTCCTTGCTGTGTTATAACATGTATTCCTCCACTATCCCCAACCCTTGTATGTAATTATGCCCTTTTTTTGTTGTCTTCCATATGCGTGACACTTTGTATTCTGAGCAGTGCAAGTATACTGTACTAAACTTCTTTCCAGTCTGTGTATGTACTGCAGACACTGTCCAACTCCCTGACTTAAAAACAAACATTAATGAGTGCAGTGGTGGGGTGGTGAAGCATGGAGAGATACTACAAAACAGGCTTACAATACATCCAAGTAACTATTAAAAAAAATTAATGTTGTGATTCGTGACATGATCGTGAATCGTGATTTGTGACTACATTTGTGACCGTGATGATGAAGAAACTTGAATGTCTACCGCCTACGGCTGTACTTCCCCAATGAGCTGTATCTTAAAACTCCCATACTTAAAAACACGTATCAATGAGTACAATGGTTGGGTGGTGAGGTCTGGAGAGATACTATAAAACAGGCTTACAATACATCCAAGTAACTAGAAAAAAAATTAATGCTGTGATTCATAACGTGAATGATCGTGAATCATGATTTGTGACTGCATTTGTGACTGTGATGATGAAGAACATGATTTTGTATCACAAGTGACTCGTGACGATGGTCCTCACTTAAAAATGCATATTAATGAGTACAATGTTCATGCAGAATTAAGCACCACACCTGTCCTGTACTCTGAAGGAAAGCCAAAGAGACAACTGTGACTTAAGTTACAGATGGAGATTGGGCCCTAAAGGGATGCAAATGCACAGACAGATTAAGATTGCGCTGTGCACTGAAGAGATGCAGACACAAAGGCACAACACCTAACCAGTGCTCACCATCAGAAATTCAAATCTGGACAAGAATACCTTTGCCGGTTGGGGTGGGCCGTGCGGGGGGGAGGCAGTGTACTGCACTTCTGCAGTAACAGTCACTAGTACGAGTACCAGTAAAGATATCACAAAGAAGTACAAAAATCACACAACTGCAGTGGATAGCAGTTTCGCATTGCTGAAATTATTATGTGGCACAATAAAAGGTGTCTGATTTGATGACACGCGTCATACACACACTCACACACACACCAAGTAATCCATAGCAAATTGAAAACTTCAGTAATATAACCACATATTTTAAACAAACTAAAATTATGCACTGCGGCAGTAACAGTCACTAGTACTAGTACCAGTAAAGGTACCACAAAGAAGTACAAAAATCACACAGCTGCAGTGGATAGCAGCTTCACATTGCTGAAATTATTATGTGGCACAATAAAGGTGTCTGATTTGATGACACGCATCACACACATACTCACACACACACTAAGTAATGCATAGCAAATTGAAAACTTCAGTAATATAACCACATATTTTAAACAAACTAAAATTATGCACTGCTGCACAACAATCAGCCAAAAAATGGCAAGAAATATTGAAAATATTACTGTGTGTACATTAACACAGTTATACAAGAAAAATATCACCAAAACAGAAAGCACTGTCTTTTCTCCAAGTTAATCTACCTACACCACCGATACGCCCCTTCCCCAAAGCACACTTCCACTGTCTCTCAGTACACAGACTGAATGTTGTGCATTAACATTCAAAATCCATACACAAACAATAAACGCTCGATGATATGAGCACAGGAGGGTTTCCTATAATCGATGAACTAAAGTTTCAGCAAAACAAATTACTCAAAAAGGCTTTTTAACAGCTTTTGAAGGTTTGAATTGCAGAAAGCTCTCAGAGCAGATTGTCTCCTACAGCTTCCTACACACACTAACCCAAACTGAAGCTGTGCAGAACAATCTAGAGCCCATGTGACCTGAAATCCCATGAATCACTGCAACATTTGCCTTTGGAGCTTAAAAACAAGGCTAAGTGAGGTGAAGTACATTGTTTTCAATGTACTTCTGCCTTAAGAATTGGTGGAGTAGTGGTTTGGGGAAGGCGGAGTAATGCGAAGTCAGTGTTTTCAATGGACTGTCGTTGAGCCATTAATACGCGAAGTACTCCTCAGCATTGTGGAGCACTCGCAAATTCGCCTTCACTCCGCAAAATCACTCAGAGCTTAATTGGGGCCACTACCATCACTAGATATGATGAGTGGGGTGCCACTGACCAGTGTTGGGACCGTGTTGTTTGGGATCTTAATTGCTGACATCTCTCATGGGGTTGGGAGTAAGATCAGTCTCTTCATGGATGACACAAAGATGGGAGCTGTAGTAGATGACATTGAAGGGTGGAGGGGGCTGCAGGAGGACCTGAGCATACTACAGAAGTAGTCGGAGGCACGGCAGTTGGGGTTTAATGCCAAAAAGTGCAAGGTATTGCACTCAGGGGCTAAGAACCACGGGAGGAGCTGTCAGCTGGGGGGTACAACTGGAATGCACTGAGGAGGAGAAGGAGCTAGGGGTGCTCATAACGGGGAGTATGAACAACTCAGCTCAGTGCAGGAGGGCAGCAGCAAAAGCCAGCAGGATGCTGGGGTGCATAGAGAATGGAATCTCCTCTAGAAATAGGTTGGTGATCTTGCCTCTCTACAGCTCACTGGTCAGGCTACACCTGGAATACTGCGTGCAGTTCTGGCACCCATTCCTGAAGAAGGACATCAGATTCTTGGAGGGTGTACAGCATAGGGCAACAAAGATGATCCAGGGATTAGAGGGATACTCCTATGAGGAGAGGCTGGGTGAGCTGAACATGTATTCCCTGGTGGAGAGGAGGGATGGGGGGACATGATCAAAACCTTCAAATACCTAAAGGGGATTAACAAGACTAGAAACAGAAGGGATTTTCCAGCTCAGAAGGGGGAGGGTCACAAGGGGGCACCAGCTGAGATTGGACAGGGGGAGATTCAGGAGGGAAGTCAGGAGACAGTATTTCACAGAGAGGGTGGTGGACAAGTGGAATACTCTGCCTGAAGAAATAGTAGCCTGCAGCATGGTAGATGGCTTTAAGAGCTGATGACACAGAGTGAGAGGGGGTAATTATGAAGAGGGGAGGAGTGGGTGGGGCAGCTGCAAGGTGAGGGGCTAGCTGCGCAATTGAGCAGACTCGATAGACCATGAGGCCTGTATCTGCTGCCATTTTTATATGTTCGTATGTTCGTAAATGGGATTGGATGAGGGTGGAGTTCACTATACATCCAGGGAGCGATTAACAGAAAAACAGAAAACACAGCTGGGGTTTGGATCAGTGTAGGGGTACTGAGCAATGGTTTTATTTTTAAACACACAGGGTACCAAACATGCCTGCTGGTTTGGAGGTTTATATACACCATTGTGCAGGATGTCAAAAGTAAAAATATTTTCCACAGCATTAACTAGTACAGCACTTCCAGCTAGTTAGCACTGCTAAAAACAGTTGACTATGGCAATGTGCACATATGCAGCATGCTGCAATACATTTGTATGTGCACTTGGCACCAGTTAGCACACATGAACAAAAAACTTTCTGATGTGCTAACTGAGCACTTGAATATGGCACTTGATGTTCTAACAGGGTTTGGGATATGCAAAACACTTGTACATTGTACATTGTAAAACGTTTAAATATTTGGCCTAGTAAGCTCAATATTCAGAACAATATCTGCAGAAATGTCTCTAGTGACTAACAAAACAGTGTACTGAGCATGCCCAAGCTCAAGCTTATTTAGTATGCTGAGTTACATGTAAAAGTAGACTACTTCCAGGAGTAAATATTCCTGTTCATGTAAACACGGTACTCAGAATACTTTTTCAGAATATTCAGTATTCAGAATACCAAGATCATGTAACACAGTGAATACAAAGCACATGGACATTTTGCATGATATTTTCAATAACAGATGCAAGGCAGTTTCAACATCATGTGATCTGATAAAAGTTTGATAGTCAATTAAATTGTGAAGAGAGCTGAAGGAAAGCGGGGAACAGAGGTGAGAGAGAGAGAGAGAGAGACAGAATTGGGAATAGAAGACAAAAGAGAAGTGTATACTGAAGTTTTAGAAATGGAATGTTTTCCCAAACATGCATTTGTAGTAATTAGCCAGTTAACACATTTGTCCTGATAGTCCATGCTTGAGCTTAATGTGCCAAACTTGAATTAATCCAGTGTGATTTGGAAAAAAAAAGCTTAAAGTGGGTCAATATGTTCCCATTGCAAATGGATTTTGTGCATTGTTTATGCATATCTTTACATGAATAATAATACAAGGGAAATTAGACATTCTGTCTTACCTATTATCAACTGAAGAGTATAAAAATTAGCAGAAATATAAGTGGAATGAGAAGGTACAGAGAAAATTTGGATTGAGGTTTAGTCTCAGGCTCCCACCATGTCCCACAGAGTGAGTGAAATAGAGTAGGAGTGAAACAGGTGTAGTGACTGGCATTTTAGGCTTTGGCAGGCATTATCAGGCATACAAGGGGCTCTACTGATCCAAAAAGCTATGATGCAGTACCTTTTAGTTTGCTGTTGCCTGAGTAGTACATTACTGAAGGAGGAGTAAGTGGTACCTGCAGGAGATTAACAGTCCTTGCAGTTAGGCCTCCTGTTGGGAATAGGGCAAACACCTAATCTAGGAAAGGGGTATGGAAACTGTTAAGGAAGGGCAGAAACAGGAAGGTTAAATAATAGGCAGGTAGAGGGGTACAAGGGGTGATGTACAAAGCAAGTCAAAAGGGAATGCATGGGAAAAAAAGAGGAAAGCAAGAAACACCCTATTTAGGTTAGTGTGGCAAGGTAAATGCCAGTAGAAGGTGGAGGCAGGAAGGGACCAAAGCAACAGGAAGGGGCAATAGGGGAAAAGCACAGTTGGTAGTGAAACACCCTATCTAGGTTAGTGTGGCAAGGTAAATACCAGTAGAAGGCGTAGGCAGGAAGGGACCAAAGCAATGGGAAGGGGGCAATGGGGGAAAAGCACTGCTGGTAGTTGTAGATAGTAAAACATAGAGGCAATTATAGGAGTAGTGCAGTGCAAAGGATGCAGAGCTGCAATTTTGCTGGAGACTTTTTGAAGACTGATGTGCTACCTGCACGCACTTCTCTGGGAAGATGGAGGAAGTCACTGGTCTCCAGTCTGAGGGTTAGGATCCAGAGGACCTCTTTCCTCCACCGTGGAGCCACCTATTCTACCACCATTGTCACAGAGGTTGCCTAGGGAAAAGATGACTGACAGGACTGTTATGATCTCGAGGATGGGGGGGGTGGCAGGTCAAGGGCACATTCCTCAGCCTGTGCCACTTCAAAATTCCTTCACCATTCTGGTAGGATGGGACTGATAGGAGGAGTCACTTGTAGTAGGGGCAAGGGATGATACAGGGGTGCTCTGTAGGGGAGGCATAAGGTGGGAGGTGGAGGACCCTAGCAGGAAGTAGCTTCAAGTGGGGACTTAATTGTGGGGGGGTAGATTTGGGAGGTATGGTGCCTACCTGGTGCCACGGCACAGATGGATGGGCAGCAGATTCTAAGGATTACTAATGTGGCAGGTTGGGGGGGAGCTGGATGTCATTGTCCACCTGGGGACTAATGACCTAGCAAGGGATGGGACTGAGATTGTGCAGGGTGTGTTCAAGGAACTGGGGAAGGGCCTAAGATAAGTAGTATTCATGGTAGCTTTTGCTAAGGTGCTGCCTGCCTATGGCTAGGAGAGGATAAGGTACTCCACACCAGGAGATTCATCTCATGGTTGAAGGAATGGTGCTGAGAAGAGGGGCTCGGTTACTTTGGGAACTGGGGACCAACCTGGAGGAAAATGGATCTATGCAGAGGTGATGGCCTCTGTGGAAGGTTTAAAGAGCCCCTGATGCCACTGTGATAACTTTGAAAAAAATCTAATATTTAGGCACTATTAAACTTACATTTAATATTTTTTTTTAATTCTCACCCTTACTTCTTTATTACTAAGGCCATTTGCTTGTGGACAGGATCACTGCCCTATTTGTTATGGCTGATACACCTGACATCACAGTTCTGTTTATGACATCACAATCTGTTGCTGAGGAGACAATTATGATGCCATAAACAGGAGATTATGATGACAGGTGAAGGCAAGCAGAAAGATCAGATGAAGTCTAAGGGGCAGTAGTTCTCTTTCATACAACTGCCCTCTGTAGTAAAAAAAAAGGGAAAAAAGTACAGAAATATATGAAATATAAAATGAATTGCGTCTTAATCTCAAATTTTTTCAAGTTTTTCTAACTGGGTCAGGGGCTCTTGAAACATTACTTTGATGGACACTTAGACTAGCTGAGGGGGTAGTGGAAGGAAAAAGGGAGGCATAAACTGTCCACCACAGACTAAAGCAGTAGGAAGAGAGGGCCTGAATGGAGAAACATCCCCCAAGGAGCAGGATAATGGAAACAGCAGTGAGGTAGAAGACAAGGGGCGTGGGAACAAAGCATGAAAAAAGAAAGGGGGACAAGGAGGCAGGCACAAAGGGAGAAGGGAGGGTTGCAGGAAGAGTGGGAGCAAGGTGTGGAGGGTCATGTGTGCCAATGCAAGGAGTCTTGGAAATAAAATTCCAGACCTAGTCACCATCATGGCAGAGGCAGACCTGGGTATTGTTTCCATTATTAGGTCATGGTACACAGGCAACCACAACTGAGACATGACCATACCAGGCTGCACTAAGTTCACAAAAGACAGGGTGGGGAGAAAGGGAAGGGATTTGTTCTGTATGTACGGGATGATATCAAAGCAACGGAAACACAAGGAAGCCAGGAGGGAAAGCAAAGATTTGAAGTATTGTGGGTTACTCTGGAGACAGATACCAGAGCAACTATTAGTACTGGGGTGATATACAGACCTCCAATACAGACGTAGAAACTGGATAAGGCACTGGTGGAAGCCAATGGCACAATAGAAGAAAAAGCAAAGGTGTTGCTTGTGGGGAACTTCAATCTGCCAGATATAGATTGGAGTCTGACAGCAGCATGCACAGCTAGAAGGAGGGATATCCTAGTCTCTCTGCAAGGGGCATTTCTCAGGCAACTTGTCAGGAAGCCCACTCATGATGGGGCAGTGTTGAAGCTGGCGCTCACAAACAGGGACTGTATTGCAGGTCTCAAGGTGGCAGGCCACCTGGGGACCAGTGACCACTGTACAATGTGGTTCAACATAAGGATGGCAGCAGAAGCAAACCAGACAAGAATAAGGGTCCTGGACTCCAGGAGAGCAGATTTTAAATACATGGGTGAATGCCTTAGATAACTATTGGGGGAAGAGGGAATGGTCTGGGTGGGGTGCAGAAACAATGGGCCAAATTAAGGAATAGCACAGCAAAGAGAGTGAAACATTTGTGAAAAATTAGTGAGCAAAAACAGGAGAAAACAAGCATTTGTCAATGCCGAATGTTTGCTTGCCGGCATTGGAATTGGTAGTGGAGTTTGAGGGCTGCATAATAGGAATGGCAGTGAAGTACTGAACTGGAGCCAACCCCACCACCACCCTGCAGAGACTGACAGGCATTGGGGTATGCTTTTGGGTCATCAGGCAAAACGGCCACGTCATTTCACCACACCCTACCCTGCAGACACCGACAAGTGTCACCGTGTGCCTTGGCGTCTTTGGCCCTTATGCTCACCCCATTCCATCAGGAAATACGGTGAGATGGGTGCTGTATAGGAGAATGGGGTGAACTTTGGGGCTGAAGAGTCCAAGGCACACCTCGATGCCTCTCACTGGCTGCAGGGTGTGGAATGGTATGAACATTACAGGCAAGAATCCCAAGTCACACCCTTGATGCCTGTCAATCCCTACAGGGTGGGGAGTTATGGTCAAAAACCCTAAAGTCTCAGGCGTTCATTTGCATTTTCACTCCACATTTTCAACATGGTTTTTTTGTGACCCCCACCTTATGAACAGTGGAAATATCAGTTTGTTAGGCAAAAGCTGATTTTGCACAGCGACTACATCATTTGGCACCACAGGTGCGAAAACACATTTTGTACAGGATGTGAAAAATGACATCTGTACTGTTCATGGGGAGGGTGGAAAAAATGGCAATGTTGAAAATCTGCAGTGAAAATATTAAAGAAACTGGTAAAGTCACGAGCGTGTGTAGAAACTGGGCAATGCACACCCATAATGCAATTAGTCTGGGGATGTTTTACAGCAGATTGTCAACAAAGGCATTTTGAAACCTCCGCTCATGAACAGTGTCACTGTGATTTTCTTAATCAGTCCCGAACAGTGATTTCCCACAGCAACCTTGCATTTCTGTGCTGGAAGTGCGAAAACACATTTTGACCATGATGTGAAAAATGACAGCTGTACTGTTCATAAGGACGTGTGGAAAAATGCCAGTGGTGAAAATCTGGACTGAAAATATTAGAAATCCATAAATGTACGAGGGTGCATGGAAACTGCGCAATGGTCGTTTGTAACACAGTCATTTTATGGACTTTTTTCACCAAATGTTTAACATAGCCATTGTAACACCTCTGCTCATGACCACTTTCACTTTTCTTAATCAGTTTTTTTAATCTGTCCTGAACATTGATTTCGTACGCTGACTGTGCCATTGTGCGCTGCATATACAGAAACACATTTTGGCCAAGATGTAAAAAAAAAAATGGCAGCTGTACTGCTCATAAGGAGGTCTGGTAAAATGGCAATATTGAAAATCTGGAGTGAAAATAGTGTACATTCACGAACGTACGAGCGTGCATAGGAGCAGCGCAACTCATGCTCATAAAACAGTCATTTTGGGGAATTTTTTCACCAAATTTTTAACATAGCTATTTTAACACTTCTGCTCATGAACAGTGTCACTGTGATTTTCTTAATATGTCCCAAACATTGATTTCGCACACCGACTGTGCTATTGTGCGCTACATGCATGGAAACACATTTTGGGCAAAATGTGGAGCATGACAGCTATACTACTCATAAGGAGGTGTGGTAAAATGGCAATGTTGAAAATCTGGAGTGAAAATATTGAAAATGCGCAAACTTACGAGCGTGTGTAGGAACAGTGTAACGCATTCTCATAGCACAGTCATTTTATGGAGTATCGTCACCAAATTTTCAACATAGGCATTTTAGGACCTCTGCTCATGAATAGTGCCACTGTCCATTTCTTAATCTGTGCAGAACACTGATTTCCCACATTGACTGCGCTATTCCGCACCGCAAGTGCGAAAACACATTTCATCCAGGGTGTGAAAAATGACAGCTATACTGTTCACAAGGAGGTCTGAAAAAATGACAATGTTGAAAATCTGGGGTGAAAATATTGCAACAAGTCTAGCGTACAGTGTAGTAGCAACTGCTTAGCATGCGCTCGTGAAACAGTCATTTTTGAATTTTTCCCACCAAATTTGCAACAGAGGCTTTTTGAGAGCCCTCCTCATGAACACCGGCACTATTGTTTCATTAATTAGTCCTGAAAGGTGATTCCATGCAGTGACCGCAAAATCTCCTTTCGGGGCCGATTAACGCCATGACAGTGAAAGAATTCATGAGGAATGGTCCCAAAAACCCCATGTTGAAAATATGGTGGCAAAATTTGAAACAATGCCTGAAATATGCATTAAAGTTGAAAATACCCTATGTATTATATTATACAGCTTACCGGCATTTCCTCAGTTCGCGGTCGGCTTAGAAGAGTACAGACGTGTTCCCGGTCCACCGAAGATCATCGTGCCAGAGTCCAGAGGTAAGTATGGGGTGAGGGGGGTGTGGGGTGGCAGGGTGCACAGTGGGTGGAGTGCGGTTGTGGGTGGGGGCCGGAGACCACGGAGGGACAGTTTTGTAACAGGGGTTAAAAAAGACTACACGGACCATTTTTATTTACAGGGGCATATTGCCACTCGGAGTTTTGCTTTGGGGAGGCAGCTGTAGCCGAGTGGGGGATTAGGCACCTCGGCCAGCAAACAACAAAGGGGAATTTTCTGCCGACAGGAACTGGGCACCCCGCTGGCAAACAACAAAAGGGGAGGGTTCTTTATGCTGATGGGGAGTAGGCCCCCATCGGGCAGATATTCAGGGTGGGTATATTGTTTAGGAACTTGCGCAAGCCCGCCGTGTTCACAAACAATATCAGGGTCCCTATATCCCACCCTGCAAATGATGGGTCGCCCTCATTGCAGCGAATAGCTGACGCTGCAATGACGAGGCGACCCCTGATTGCAGCGGCTAAATTGTCACAAGTTGGTGGCAACGTTCCCAAAATACTGTCACTGCCTTGTCCCCCATTATTGGTGGACATCACACATGCCCCAAAATGCTGTGACAGTATTGGCCTCAACAGTGCCGCACCTCCAGAACCTGCTTCGGCACCAAGCTGCTGCAGTATGTTTCTTGTGCTGCACGCAAGCAAACATAAAAAAAGACCACTATGGCTCTCAAGAGAAGTGGCTGCAAAGGTTAACGCTAAAAGGGTAGCATTCATGTGATACAAAGAGACACAGAAGGGGAAAAATTAGGGAGGAGATCCAGAAGAAACAAAGGGAAGCAGGGAATGCGGTGAAGGGTGCAAATGCACAAACGAAGGAAATGATAAGCAATGGGATAAATAAGGGTGACAAAACCATTTTAGGTACATAAGTGAAAAGAGGAAGACAATGGGAGGGATTGTGAAGTAAAGAAGGACAGGGGCACTGTGCAGAAGTGGATCAGAAAAGAGCAGATATATTGAATAGATACTTCTGTTCAGTCTTCGCTATGGCTGGAGGTGGGGGACTAATCACATAAAAGCAGTAGGAACACTGGGAGGAGGGAGATAGATACAAGTCCATTCAGAGGAGAAAGTCCTGAAAGGACTTGTGAATCTGAAAATATACAAAGCTATGGTGCCAGACATGGGTATGTCCAAGGGTGCTGAGGGAGATCAGGGAGGAGATGGCTGCCCCTCTGATAGCCATATTCAACAACTCACTGGAGTGGTTGAAGAGGACAGAAGGAGGACAGATGTAGTCCTGCTTCATAAAAGCAGCAGTGGGAGGATGCTGGCAACTATAGGCCAGTCTGTCTGACATCAGGTTACAAGACCCAAAGCAGCATGGGTTCATGGGAGTGGGGGTAGTGGGGTTCATGTCAGATGAACTTGATCAATTTCTTCAACTAGGTGACCAGGGAAATAGATCAGGATGGGGTGGTGGACATGGCCTACTTAAGCTGTAGCAAGGTCTTCAGCACCATACCAGGTAGGAGGTTCATAAGGAAACTGGACAGTCTGGAGATTGGTCCTAATGTGGAAAACTGGGTAAGAAATTGGTTGCTAGATTGGCAACAGAGGGTAGTGGTAAACAGCACTCACTTGCAGGAAGGGAGAGTGACCAGTGGAGTACCTCAGGGCTCAGTACTGGGACCAGTTCTTTTTAAGTCTTTTAAGTGGCATTGCAGAAGACCTGGACTGGAAAGTATGCCTCTTTGCAGATGACTCCAAAATCTGCAATAGGGTACATAATCCAGAGGGGGTGGAGAAAATGAGCAGAGACCAGAGAAAACTTGAGGAGCGATCAAAGGTATAAAAGTTAGGGTTCAAAGTGAAAAAGCACAAAATCATGTACCTAAGGCACAGAAACCCAGAGGCAGAGTACAGAATGGGGGAATCTCTAGGCTGAGTTGGCCAGGATTTGTGGGACCTCCTCTTCCATCCAGGGACCACCAGTGCCACTGCCGTTGCCTCAGAGGTTGCCAAGAAAGAGGAGTGGTTGGACCACAGTGGGCTCAGGGAGGGTGAGGGTGGTGGAACAGAGGCGCACTCCTCCAGTTGTACCTCCACACCCCGAGCATTCTGGCAAAGTGTGGTTCCTCTATGGAGGCACCCGCAGTGGAGACCAAGGAGGATGTTGGGAACTCCACAAAGGAGACCCACAGGAGGGTGGCAGAGGACCCTGCAGGGAAGGAAACAACTCCTGGTGGGGGACCCATTGTTAGGAAAGTAGAACTGGGGGAGGAAGGGAGAGGGAGGGTGCCTGCCTGGCGCCATGGCTTGAGGGACAGGAGTGAATCCTCAGGATTGCCGGAGCAGCTGCACAGGGGAGGGAGCTGGATGTCATTGTCTACCTAGGGACAAATGACCTGGCTAAGAAAGGGATTAGAGAAGTGCAGGAAGAGTTTGTGGAATTGGGGAGGGGCTTTAGTCAAGTAGCACACATGGTAACCTTCTCGGAGGTGCTGCCCATCTATGGCATAGGAGAGGCTAGGGTGTTCCACACCATGGGATTCAATCAGTGGTTGAAAAACTGGTGTGGAGCTCAGGGATTTGGCTTCATTGGGGACTAGGGGTCCACCTGGAGTGATGCAAGCCTATACTGGCATGATGGGCTGCATCTGTCCGGGAAGGGAACCAGGATCCTAGGTGATAGGTTTAAATGCTTCATTGGCAAGCTTTTAAACTAGCCAAGGGGGGAGGCACTGGAAAGGAGCAGGGAAATCCTAGCCCCCAAATAATCACGGTAGTAAGTGCGGCAAACACCAACATAGAGGTGTCGATAGGGAGAAGGGCAGGGGTAAATGGAGAAAGTGACAAAGGCAAGAAGGGCAGGGATGGGGCAAAAGGGAGTAAGGCCATCAGGAAATGTAGGGTAATGAGTACCAATGCTCGTAGTCTGGGCAACAAGCTCCCTGAGCTGGTGGCCTTGATGGAAGAGGGATGCCTGGATATCGTAGCAGTCACAGAAACATGGTACACAGAGAACCATGACTGGGATGTTAACATACCAGGGTACATAACCTATAGAGAGACAGGCAGGGAGAAGAGGGAGGAGTAGCTCTCATGTAAAGAAGGATAAAAACAACTGAACAAAAGAGTAAACAGGGAGGAGAGGAGGCACTGTGGGGTCACCTTGGAGACTGGAAAGGGTACCACAATCCGCACAGGGGTTGTGTACAGACCCCCATGTCAGGGGGAGGGAATGGACAAGGATATGACAGAAGGCATTCTTAGAATGGCAGAGAAAGGGGAGATACTGTTGATGGGAGACCTGAATATGCCAGATGTTAACTGGACCACATTTGCTGCAGCCACATCCAAGAGCAGGGCCATTCTTGATGCCCTACAGGTGGCAGGCATTAGACAGCTAGTTTCAGAACCCACTCGTGAGGGAGCAATCTTAGACCTCGTACTCTCAAATGGGGGCAGTGAGAAGATCTCAGAGCTAGAAGTGGGTTGCCATCTGGGGACAAGTGACCATCAAACAGTGTGGTTCACATTAAACTCAGCTACAGAGTCAAGCCATACAAAAGTGAGGGTACTGGACTTTAGGAGGGCTGACTTTGGCAAGATGGGAGAGTGCCTCAGAAAAGCACTAGCAAACAGGCTAGAAGGAGGTGTGGATAAACAATGGGGAATCATCAAACTGCCATCACAGAGGCAACAAGCCTTGTATGAAGCAAATAAACAAATCAAATGAAAGAAAAAGCCACTATGGTTCTCAAAGAGGTGGCTGTGAAAGTCAGGAAGAAAAAAATAGCATTCGGAAGTATAAGGAAACACAGAAGGAGCAGGACAGAGAGTTGTACCAGTTAAGGCAGAAGGAAGCAGGGAGGGAAGTCAGAATAGCAAAGGCCCAAACTGAGGAAAAGATAGCCAACTCAGTTAAGAAGGGAGATAAAACCTTTTATAGGTACATCAGCGAGCGTAGAAAGACAAAGGGAGGGATAGTGAGGCTGAATAGAATGAACGGTGGGTGGGCAGAGGGGGACAGTGAAAAAGCAGGGATACTGAATGAATATTTCTGCTCAGTATTCACAAAAGAGGAGGGGGAAGTGCCTAATCCAATGAACAGAAGCACTCTTGATAGGGGGGTCGATCCCAGTCCTTTCACAGAAGAAAGGGTTCTGCAAGAACTCCTAAAACTGAAGGTGGACAAAGCAATGGGTCTTGATGGAATTCACCCCAGAATTCTAAAAGAATTAAGGGAGGAACTAGTGAAACCACTGGCTACTCTTTTTAATAAATCATGGGAGAATGGTGTGGTACCCGAGGACTGGAGAAAGGCGGATGTGATTCCCCTTCACAAAAGTGGGACCAAGACAGAGGCAGGAAACTACAGACCTGTCAGTCTGACCTCTGTGGTAGGGAAAGTGATGGAGTCACTTCTGAAGGAAAGAATAATTGAATACCTAGAGGCCAGTGGAGCACAGGACCCTAGGCAGCATGGGTTCACAGCGGGAAGGTAATGTCAGACGAATCTAATAGATTTCTTTGACTGGGTGACCAAAGTAGTAGACCAGGGAGGGGCTGTGGACATGGCCTACCTAGACTTTAGCAAGGCATTTGACACAGTCCCACACAAAAGATTAATAGTCAAATTAACTAGCTTGGGAGTGGGTCCCAGGGTGGTAGCCTGGGTAAAACATTGGCTGCACAACAGGACACAGAAGGTAATTGTAAATGGAGTCCACTCTGAAGAAAGAGGGGTTACTAGTGGGGTACCGCAGGGTTCAGTATTGGGTCCAGTCCTTTTAATGTCTTCATCAGTGACATTGCAGAGGGACTGAAAGAAAAGTATGCCTTTTGCAGATGACACAAAGATCTGCAACAGGGTTGATATACAAGGAGGCGTGGAAAGGATGAAAAGGGACTTGGCAAGGTTGGAGGAATGGTCAGAAGTATGGCAGCTAGGATTCAATGCAAAGAAGGCAAAATAATGCACCTGGGAAACAAGAACCCAGGGAAGAATACACAACGGTGGGGAGGTAGTAACAACAACAAAAAGGAAAGGGACCTGGGGTAATCATATCAGATGACCTTAAGGTTAGCAAGCAATGTGAGAAGGCAGTAGGGAGGGCTGGGGGATACTGGGATGTATAGGAGAGGCATCAGCAGCAGAAAAAGGAAGTTGTTATCCTCTGTACAGACAGTTGGTGAGACCCCATCTGGAGTACTGTGTCCAGTTCTGGAGACCCCATCTCAGCAAGGACATAGACAGGATAGAGGTAGTCCAGAGGAGGGCAACTAAAATGGTGCAGGGTCTGCAAGAGAAGCAGTATGAGGAGAGACTAAAGGAGCTTAATATGTATACCCTTGAGGAAAGAAGGGAGAGGGGGGACATGATAGAAACTTTTAAGTACCTCAGTGGAATCAACAAAGTCCAAGAGGGTAGTATCTTTCAGAAAAAACGACTTGCAAGAACAAGGGGACACAATTTAAAAATAGAAGGAGGGCAGTTCAGGGGCAATGTGAGGAAGTATTATTTCACAGAGAGGGTAGTGGATGCATGGAACAGCCTTCCTGAGGAGGTTGTGGGGTCTTAAACTGTGGGAGAATTCAAGAATGCATGGGACAGACATAAGGCAATTCTTGTGGGGGGTAGGAAGAAATAGGCTGTTGGTTAACTAGGATCTACGGCCTATCCTGTAGGTAGGGAAATGGGCAGACTAGATGGGCCAAGCGGTCCTTATCTGCTGTCAAAGTCTATGTTTCTATGTTTCGATGTTTCTAAGATGGACTGATGGTCACAGAAGAGAAATGGGACCTTGGAAAAATCATACTGGATGACCTTAAGGTTGGGTGGCAGAGCAACAAAACAATAGGTAGGGCCAGAGAGATGCTGTGGGGGCATAGGGAGGGGTATCACCAGCAGAATGTGGGAGGTGTGTTACCACTGTATGGATCATTTTTATTTATTTTATTTTGTTTTTGTTAACTGGGTAGGTGCAGTAGCCGTGAAATGACTATTTTCAGGCACGACCCGGGAGAGTACAACAAAAGAAACAGTGGAACAATAGCAAACATGGGTACAGTAATAAAAAATAGAGGAAACAGTACATCAGTGCTATAAGGATACAATAAGAAGAAAACAAAAATAATGGCAAGCATTGTACAAATAATGGCAGCAAGGTTTATAATAAATGCAGGAGCTACGGATCCGACCTGTGGAATGAAAGGGTTAATAAGAGAATAAGGTTATATATATATATATATATATATAAATAGAGAAAGAGAGAGAGAGAGAGAGAGAGAGAGAGAGAGAAGTGAGAAAATGTTCAGCCATAACAAGAAAGACTGATAGAAGGAAGTGCAGAAATTATGGGGGAAACAAATCTAATATAGGAGGGGGATATTGAGTAGATTGGGGCCAATAGGCCTAAGGTGGTTTGAAACAGGAGCATTTGCAGGACAGGATTAGATGGTTTCGAAATGCCTTCTTGAAAGCAACATGAGACGGAGCCTGGCGAATAGTTAGTGGGAGGGAGTTCCAGTATTGAGGAGCATGACAGGCAAAAGCAACGGCGCAGGTCATAGAAGGATGACTGTTTTTGAAAGAGACCCGCTAGGGACTGAGGAGTTTGTGATCTAATAATGCTGTCAATTATGGAGCCAAAGGCATAAGACCTAGACTCGTGGGGCGGAAGCCATCCAAGGTCAGAGTAGAGGACGTAGTGGTGTTTCAGTCTATGGGAGGAGGATGCATACCGACAGATATTATTGTAGGTGACATCCCGTTTCTGAAGACTTGATTTGCATGCAGAGGTATAGGTAGCAACCCCATAGTTAAGTGAAGGCAGAAGTACCCCACGGGCTATGGCAAGTCTAGCAGAGGGGGTGAGAGCATAGCTAGTACGGTAGGCAATACCAAGTTTAGTATTTACTGACTTACAAGTTCGTTGAATGTGGGTGTTGAAATTTAGTGAGGGATCCAGTGTGATACCCAGATATTTAAAAGAGCTTACCACCCCAATGGATTTGCCACTTAAGGTGGTGACTTTAAAATTGTGTTGGGCTTGTTTGAGTTTACAGTTTGAGCTGAATAGCATAGCTTGGGTCTTAGACTCATTTAGGACTGGTTTGTGACAATCAAGCCACTGTTGGACGAGTTGAAAGTCATGGGAGAGTCGTTCATTGATGTCATCAGTACTTGGCACTAGTGTACAGGACAATGTCATCCACATACAGCAGGGTGGCAGTCTGCATAAGGTTAGAGGTAATATTATTTAAGAAAATAGAGAAGACCAGTGGGCCTAGTATTGACCCCTAGGGTACTCCAATGTTAATAGTAGACTTTTCCGAGAAGGTAGAGTTATATTTTATGAACTGAGTTCTGTCAGATAGATAACTACCATACCAGTTTACAACATTTGGAGAGAAACCAAGAGATCTAAGTATTGCAATGAGAATAGTGTGATCAACAAGATTGAATGCCTTAGTCATACCGATAAAGATGGACACAGTAAGAAAAGCAGAGTCCATGGCCACTAGGACACCGGAGGTTAGCTTGAGTAAAGCAGTGGTTGTGCTGTGTCCCTTATGGAAGCAGTGCTGAGCAGGAGTTATGAGGTCATATTTAAGGAGAAATTCAATGGTTTGGGTAGCTACAAGTTTTTCAAGAATTTTGCTAAGAACAGATAGGATTGCAATAGGCCTTTAGTTGAGTGGGTCTTTGGGGTCACCTTTTTTGTAAACAGGGGTTATCCTAGCTATCTTCCATACATCAGGGACATGATTTTGGCACAGTGAGAGATTAAAAATCTTGGTTAAGGGAGCAGCAATGAATGGAGCAGCTAGTTTTAGTAACTTGGGTTCAAGATTGTCCGAAACCACCGCTGCATGCTCGGGGATATTGTTAAGTAATTTAAGTACCTCCCATCTAGAGACAGACTTAAAGAAGAAATTTGGATGAGTAACATTTGTTGGAATATGAGGGTTCGGTTTGACAGGGAATGAGGAGGTGTATTTTGTTAGGACAGAGAATTGCTCATTGAAAAAATTAGCTATGGTCCGGGGTCTGTTGAGTGACATGTCATTTGGGGTGTATGACAAGTCTCGGCCCATAAAGAACTTAATGTGGGACCAGAATTTTTTTCAGTCTCCATAGGAGTTAATCAAAAGGTCTTTACAGTAGGAGCTTTTGGCCTGTTTGATATCCTTTTTGCAGGAGTTTTGCAGAGCTCGGTAGGTGTTTAGGTCTGCTGTATGGCCGGAGCTCTTGTAGCAGATCCAACTTTTATCTCTTTGATGTAGCTTTCTGAGCAGGCCAAATTTTAGCCACTTAGTTTGTCTGTTTCTTACTCGGCGTGTTACCAGTTTGCAGTGCCACTCCTGCAATGCTAAGAAGTGGGACAGGAAGATGGTAAGAGAAGACTGAGCATCTTTAGCTCCTAAGACAGAAAACCAGTCAGTGCTAGCTACGTCTTGAAGAAAAGCTTGGGAGCTGAAATTAGCATAATCACGGAAGGTAATGAAGCAGAGCTTCGTTAGTAGTGGCTTGCCTTTTCCCCAGATGCAGAAAGTGGGGGAATGGTCAGTAATAGCATCCGCTAGTATGCTTGAGACAACAATGTGCTCAGTATGGTTAGTCATAATCCAATCCAGCAATGCACCTGTATTAGAGTGAGGGGAAGTTCTGGTAGGTTCTAAGATTAGCTGGTGAAGATTAAGGCTTTGTATACTCAACAGGGATGCAGGCTGAGAGCTACCCAACCAGTTTATGTTAAGGTCCCCAAAGATAAGAATTTTATTTCTCCCAGAGAGAAGGGCAGTTTGATCCAACAGTTCCTCCAGTCCTTTATGACCACTCCTGGGGGGGTTGTAGACACAGACTACATGTAATTTTTTGGAGCCGAGAGTGAGAAGGGTATGAAGTGCTTCACAGTGATTGAGGGAGGACGAACTAATAGCAGAAAGTTGGGGGTGACTTTTAAAGTAAACCTTTGTGCCCCCACCTCTTTTGGGAGGGGGTCTATCTAGTCTCAGGAGGTTATAGGATGGGATGGTGCACAGAGAGTCAGGGGTGGACGATTTGAGCCAGGTTTCAGTTAGGCAAATTATATCAGGCTTGTAGAGGGAGGTCCATGCTTCAAGTTCAGCAAAGTTTTTCTCAAGGCTTCTTATGTTATGGTGAGCAATTATAAGACCTTTGGCATTTAGACCAGGATTAGTTACATAATTTACTGGGCCCGGGTTTAGCTGGACATCGCCTGAGAGCAGTATGGCTATAATAAGTAGATGCCACAGCCTAATGCACATGAAGGAGCATAGGGTATGTAAACGAGGGGGACAACTATTTTTGTGGACATGTGCAATCATGAGGATCCATGATCTATTTAATAGCAGAGAAGTGGTGACATAATTAGGTGCAGTCATAACAAGAAGGTCAGAGAAATAAAAATAATTGGGTGTGTAGTGAGGGGGGGCTGTAGCAGCTCTGGGGACAGGTAATACTGACTGGTGAAACAGCGGCAGTGTGGAGGCAAGGAAAAATACTAAAGTATGATGCTTCATTGTAGACTGCCCGGGGTTATGGGTGCAGGTCAGAGAAACTAGTATGGATGCAAGGAGTAGGATTGACCAAGGAAGAAGCAGGGCTCGCACTATCCAGAGGACCCTGACAATTGTTACAATGGTAGATTCAGGGGAAAACGCAGATAAGTAGTCAGGTCAGCAAGTGGGCTGAGCTGTAAAATTGGGTTAGAAATGTTTGAGAGAGAGAGAGGGTAGGGTAAGTAGATCGGAGAAAATGAGGAGATTTGGGTGAAAATCGATGCCCAGGTAAAGTGATTAGGGAGGCGTAGGCATGGAAAGGGAGGGGTAGAGGATAAACGAGCAGAGAGAGGGGTGAACTGAGATGGTGTAGGGCAGTAAGCACAAAACTATTACGCTCTTGCACTAGATTGCCCTGACCGTAGGGCATATGGAACGCCCGATTAGAAGAGCCAGTGAAATAGGAGCTGTCAGTGAGAGGAGGGACAAGTGGTGTATTTAAAGGAGGCCTGAGTGGGGGAGCATGGGTGGGAAGAAAATACACTGAGTAGGTAGATTACTTGAGTTGCCAGAAAGAAATCGCCTATGTTGTAGCAGGGGAAAAAGTGCTCCAATCAGCTTAGCTGAGCCGGAAGAGAGGATCAATCACAGTCCAGCAGCCAAAATGCCACACCAATCAGAGAAAGGCCAGAGTGAGGCGGCTCCAGCAGTAGTACCTGCTTGAGGGATCCGATGCGGCGAGCTTGGGAGGCAGCAAGGTTGGCGGTCCAAGTCGGGCAGCGGCCACAGGGGTTTCTGTGTGGCTGCCTAGCAGTCCAGGGCACCGCTTAGGTGCAGGAGAGTCCTTGGGGGAGCAAAGAGAGGGTAGAATAAATATAAGCACAGGAGGGGGTGGGAGACTAGCGTCAGACACTCAGCAGGGGCTGTGGGAGATTAAGGCTAAGGACAAAGTAGAAAAAGCAGGTGAGAATAGGTTTGGGAGGGGGGAGATCAGACAGACAAAAGGTGAGGTCAGAGCACTAAGGTAGGAAGGCTGAGGAGGAGATGGGGGAAGGGATGAAGCAAATGAGGCAGATTACTTCAGCACAAAAAATGGAGACAGGAAGGAGGTACAGGGGCTCTAAGGGGGAAGCAGGCAGGGAGAGAGAGTGTTTAGGAGAAAAAAATGACAAGAGGTAGAGTAGACAAGCAAGTAAAAACAGTGCAGGTCTCCAAAAACAAGTTCTATTTAGTCAGGCAGTAAGCAAGGTTAGCTTCTAAATTCACAAATTATAATACATGCTGTAACAATGAGTCATAGGCAAAAAATACAATTGCAGACAGTGTAAGCCAAAATTATGGCTACAACAGAGAAACGGATTACTTCAAAGTGGCGCCAAACAAGCAGCACTTCATATATTTAAAAAAATTAAAAAATGCACCAAGTAGGTAGATTACTTGAGTTGGCAGAAAGAAATTGGCTATGTTGTAGCACGGGAAAAAGCATTCCAATCAGCTTAGCCAGGCCAGAAGAGAGTACCAGTCACAGTCCAGCAGCCAAAACCCCGCACCAATCAGAGAAAGGCCACAGCGAGGCAACTCCAGCAGTAGTACCTGCTTGAGGGATCTGATGCAGGGAGCTCGGGATGTGGCAAGGTTGACGGTACAAGTCGGGCAGCGGCCATGGGGGTTTCCGTGGGGCCGCCTAACAGTCTGGTAAGAATCCACCTAGAATACTGTGTCCAGTTCTGGAGACCACATCTCAGGAAAGTCACAGACAGAGTACTTGTTGACCAGGGATCATGAGCAACTAAAATGTTGCTAGGCTGCATCAGAAGCCCTATGAAGAGAGACTGAGGGATCTTAATGTGTACAACCTGGAAGAGGGGAAGGAGAAGGGGGTATGATACAGATCTATAAATACCACAAGGTGGATGAATAAGGTACAGGAGTGGAGTATTTTTTTAGAGAAGGTGCATGAGACTAAGGGACATGCAATGAAGCTAGAGGGAGAAATTTAAATAGAATGTGAGGAAGTACTTCATCCCTGAAAGAGTGGTGGGTGTCTGGAACAGTCTTTCAACAAATGTAGTGGGGGTGATAACAGTGGTGGGCTTCAAGTATGCATGGAATAGGCATAACAGAATCTTGGTAGGGAAGGGGGGAGGCAGCTGGAGATCAGGTAGGGTCTACTGTGACAGTATAGGCATGGAAAATTGGTCAGACTAGGTGGGCCAAGCTGTCTTTATCTGCTGAAAAATATTCTGTTTCTGTTTCCCCCAGCATGAGCCTACAATAGTACTCTGTGATTCTGGCTACCAGTCCAGAGGACAGTTGAAGTCTTACCTATTAAAGTTAAACAGTGTTTTTTAATCAGGAGGATGCTGGCTACTGGTTACTACTCAGCTCAACAAGCTCACCACACTCTACCATAAAGTGGCTCACTTTCCTACTAACTCTCTCCCCAGGAGGCATCACTGTGAGGCCCTAGCAGACCTAAACTGGCCCTCCCTCCGACACAAGCTGACCTACTCCCCTGCCTGCCTGGCTTTCAAATTCACCTCCCTTGGCCCACCTCGTCACCTGTGTGATCTACTCACCCCCCAAGATCAAGCACCATACCCTTCGATCCTCAGCTAGATGCCACCTTGCCATCTCCCAGGTTCGCACCAACCAAGGCAAGCGCTCTTTCCTTCACGCTGCCGCCCTCTTATGGAATGCCCTCCCTGAAACTCTAGTCAACAAGCCTTCTCTCCCAGCATTTAAATTGGGCCTCAAAGCGTATCTCCTGGAGCTGAGTCTCTGTGGCTGTAACCGTTAGCCCCTGGTCAAGATCCCCCCCCGTGACCTCCGGCGACTACTTCAACTGCTTTCCCTATAACTCCCCTAAGTGCACTGCTAAGGTGCCTTTGAAACTACCTTAAACTTCTGTTAGCCTAGTGGCACCCTCTGTTCTCTGTGCCAAACGATATTACCCTATTGGTGTACTATGTACAAACCATAAACTTATGTATGTTACTACCCATCTATGTGCCCCTTGTGACTAATTAAGTATTCAGCTAATGCTGCTCTACTGTGGCTCCTATGTATCACACTCCTTGTTATGTATTTTATCTAATGTCATCCTATACTATTCTATTCTACTATGTATGAACACACTGAATCTTCAAATGTATTTTTCTAAGACTACTGTGTAAAGTTGCCAAGATATGTACTCTCTGTAACTAATCCCAGGTCGCCCCTGAAAAAGGGATCTCTCATCTCTGTGGGCTTACCCGGTTAACAAAATCTAAATAAATAAATAAATAAATAAATTTGCATATGATCTCACAAGTAGAATAATTTTAAAAGAATGACCACTGGGAGATTTATTCCAACTTCTCAACTTCTCTCTCAGGCAAAAGTAATGCAAACTACTGTACCTTCTACCTGGTTATTAATCATCATTCTTTAATCACCAGTTTTCTGTCTTCTCTGTCAAGATTCTTTGGACATTTCTTTGGCAAAATTGCTCCTTTTCTGGCTCTTTGTGTTGTTATGCACCCATTTCTCTTCTTTGTGTTTCCTCACCCTCTTGTCAGTTAATGCATCCCCAACACTAACGTGGAGCATGGGCAAACGGTTTACTCCAAATGTTAACATTGAGAATCAGCTGTTAAGAGAAATCATGCTCTGTAACTGTATCATGCTCTGTAATCATGTAATCATGCTCTGTAATCATGCTCTGTAACATTATCTGTAACTAAACTCTCTCTCTCTTGCTTACATCTGAGAGAAGTTTTCCTCACTTTTAAAGTGGCATTGCTTGGTATTTGTTTTAGTTTTTAATTCAGAAAGTGGGTTTTTAAAACTGCTTATCTTCTGCATATTTGATTTTCCTTTGTGGCTAACTGGACTGATTACTAGAATTCTGTGAGAATCTGCATCAATATATTTTGCAACTTTAGGTGGGGTTGTGTGATTCAAAATAGCAAAGCTGCAGGTTGTAACTGGATGCCAAACATAGCATGAGGTGGGGGTAATTGTCTTCACAAGTCAGAGCTCAGCATCATAGCCATTTGTCTAGCTAGACCATTTGTCAGCATTATTCAATTACTATAAACTAGTGGTGTGATCATGTGTGAGGCAGAAGCCCATCTTCTTCCAAGTTGTGTACAGGAGTGCTTGGAAACAACTGAGAAGCTGCGTGATATACTATTTTGGACTTAATTATCTGTAACCAAACTCTCTCTTGCTTACATCTGAGAGAAGTTTTCCTCACTTTTAAAGTGGCATTGCTTGGTATTTGTTTTAGTTTTTAATTCAGAAAGGGGTTTTTTAAAACTGCTTATCTTGTCAGCATCCTCAGAAGGGCTGAAATAACTGCATATTTGATTTTCCTTTGTGGCTAACAAACCACCAGGCTGTTTTGGGGCTGGAGAGGTTGACCTGTGTCTGACTTGGATATCTGGATTTTTCTCTGTTTGATTAGCAGGGTACTTTCTCTGTCAAATTGTTGTGTAGGGTATCTTGCTGACAGGAATGCACTCATCGCAGCGGTGGGTGAGAGCTTTTAGTTGATTGTTTTGTGAGGACACAGTTTAGGCCCAACCCCTTCCCACCCCTCACCCCACCCACTCCTGGAAATAGTTCCTTTATACCTCAGGTTCTGACATCATTTCTCGAGTGCAAGGTGCATTTCACTGTCATATCCTCTCTAGCACACTGCACTGATAATATAAGCATACCGTTGTATAATATATATATATATATATATATATATATATTCTATATAACAAATCACACACGCACACGCACATGCACGCACACACACACACACACACACACACACACACAAATACAAAAAAAAAACAACAACTAGATAAACATGTGGGGAGTAGTGCAATGTAATGGCTGTGGGGCAGCAGTCTTCCGGGAGTCTTTCTGGAGGCTGAGATGCTGCCCTATTTGCAGACAACTATCTGCCCTGAGGGAGGAAGTTGCCTGTCTTCAGGCCGCACTGGACAGTAGTAAGGAAACCTTCCCCCAGGCCACATTGGACAGTAGAAGGGAACCTCCCCATCCAGGAGCACTAGAGCCACCACCACTACCTCAGAGGTTGCGAAGAAAGCACAGCAGTTGGACCACAGTGGGCTCAGGGAGGTGAGGAGGGTGGAACAGAGGCACCCAGTCAATTGTTCCACTCCACAATCCATACACCATTCTGGGGAGCATAGCTCCCCTATGGATGCACCCGCAGAGAAGACTGATGATATCTGTCACAAGGGAGGCCCACAGAAAGGAGGCAGAGGGCACCAAAGGGAAAGGAAGCAGCTCCTGGTGGGGGACTCAATTATTAGGGGTATAGAACTGGGGGGAGCTGGGAAAAATGAAGTAAGGTGCCTGCCTGGTGCCATGGCTTGGAGGGACAGGAAGCGCATCCTCAGGATCACGAGAACAGCTACAAGGGATTCCGAGCTGGACGTAATTGTCCACCTAGGGACAAATGACTTGGCTCATCATGAGATTAGAGCAGTGCAGGAAGACATTGCAGAGTTGGGGAGGGACCTAAGACGAGTAGCAAACACAGTATCCTTCTCAGAGGTGCTGCCTGTCAAAAGCATGGGGGAGGCGAGGGCAATTGGCACCATGCAGTTTAATGAATGGTTGAAAAAAATGGTGCGGAGCACAGTGGTTTGGCTTCATTGGGGACTGGGGTTCCACCTGGAGGACACCAAGCCTATACTGGCAGGATGGTCTGCATCTGTCCAGGAAGGAACAAGTCTTTGAGCAATCGGTTTAAATGCTTCATTGGCAAGCTTTTAAACTAGTCAAAGGGGAGGTACTGACAAGCAGCAGGAAAATCCCAGCCTCTCCTACAAAACAGGGTACTAAATGAGAAAAAGACTGAGGTAGAACGGTCAGTGGGATGCTGCAACAGAAGGTAAAGCCATCAAAAAATGGAGAGCAATGAGTACTAATGCCCGTAGTCTGGGTAACAAGCTTTCTGAATTAGTGGCCTTGATGGAGGAGGAACATCTGGATATCGTGGCAGTCACAGAAACATGGTACACACAAAACCATGACTGGGACATAAACATACCAGGAAACACTGTCTACAGGAGGGACAGGGAGGGTAAAAGAGGAGGAGGAGTAGTTTACATAAGGGAAGGAATAAAGCAACAGAACAAAGGGTAAACAGGGAGGAGAAGAAGCACTGTGGGTAAATTTGAGACAGGCAATGGCACCACAATACGCTACAGGGTTAGATAAGGACCTCTCAGGGGGAGGAAATGGACAGGGAAATGATAGAAAGTATACTTAGAATGGCAGAAAAAGGGAGATATTGCTGATGGGTGATCTGAATATGCCAGATGTTAACTGGAGTGCAGTTGCAGCTGCCACTCGAAGAGTGCAGTTATTCTAGATGCCCTACAGGGGCATGCCTTAGACAACTAGTACTGGAGCCCACTCGAGAGGAGCAATATTAGACTTGATTCTCTCAAATGGAGATGGAGAGGATTACAGATGTAGAAGTGTAGCCATCTGGGAACTAGCGACCATCGAACAGTATGGTTCACAATAAACACAGCAATAGAGTCAAGCCATACAAAGACAAAAGTACTGGACTTTAGGAGGGCTGACTTTGCCAAAATGGGTGAGTGCCTAAGGAATGCACTAGCAAATGGGCAGGAAGGAGGGGTGGAAGAACAATGGGGAATAATAAAAACTACCATCACAGAGGTAACGAGCCTTTGTGTGAAGCAAATAAACAAAACAAGACGAGGTAAGAAACCACTATGGTTCTCAAAGGAAGTGGCAGTGAAGGTTCAAGAGAAAAAGAAAGCATTCAGGAAGTACAAGGAATCGAGAAGAAGCAGGACAGAGAACTGTATCAGTTAAAGCAAAGGAGGCTGGGAAGGCAGTCAGAACAGCAAAGGCCCAAACCGAGGAAAAGATAGCCAACTCAGTTAAGAAGGGATAAAACCTTTTATAGGTACATCAGGGAGCAAAGGAAGACCAAGGAGGGATAATGAGGCTTAATAAAGGGAGGGAGTGTGGGCAAGAGGAGACTGTGAAAAGGCAGATATACTAAACAAATATTTTGCTCAGTATTTGCAAAGGAAGAGGGGAGTACATAAAACAAACAGTAGTAACACGCTGGATACAGAAGTTGATACCGGCCCATTTACAGAAGAAAGGGTTTGAAAGAACTCTTAAAACTGAAGGTGGACAAAGCAATGGGGCCTGATGGGATTCATCCCAGAATTCTAAAGAACTAAGGGTAGAACTAGTGACACCACTGACTACCCTTTTTAACAAATCATGGGAGGATGGGGTGGTACCGAGGACTGGAGGAGGGCAGATGTGATTCCCCTTCACAACAGTGGGAGCAAGGCAGAAACAGAAAACTATAGACCTGTTAGTTTAACCTCAGTGATAGGAAAATGATGGAATCACTTCTAGGAAAGAATTGTCGATATCTAGAGGCCAGAGGGCACAGGACCCTAGGCAGCATGGATTCACAGCGGGAAGGTCATGCCAGACAGATCTGATAGATTTCTTTGACTGGGTGACCAAAAGTAGTAGATCAGGGAGGGGCTGTGGACATGGCCTACCTCAGACTTTAAAGGCATTTGACACAGTCCCACACAAAAGATTACTATACAAGTTAGCCAGCCTGGGAGGGGTCCCAAGATGACAGCCTGGTAAAAGAATTGGCTGGAGAATAGGACACAGAGAGTAATAGTAAATGAGTCCACTCAGAAGAAAGGAGGTTACTAGTGGGGTACCGCAGGGTTCAGTATTAGGACCAGTCCTCTTCAATGTCTTTATAAGCGACATTGCAGAAGGACTGGAAGGAAAAGTATGTCTCTTTGCAGATGACACTAAGATCTGCAACAGAGTTGATGCACAGGGTGGGGTGGAAAGGATGAGAAGGGACTTGGCAAGGTTAGAGGAATGGTCAAATGTATGGCAGCTTAGATTCAATGCTAAGAAGTGCAAGGTAATGCACCAGGGAAACAAAGACCCAGGGGAAGAGTACACAATGGGGGGTGAGATACTAACAACAACAAAAATGGAGAGGGACCTGGGGGTAGTCATATCAGATGACCTAAAGATGGGCAAGCAATGTGAGAGGGCAGCAAGGAGGGCTGGGGGGATACTGGGATGCATAGGGAGAGGCATCACCAGTAGAAAACAGGAAGTCATTATCCCTCTGTACAGACAGCTGGTGAGACCCCATCTGGAGTACTGTGTGCAGTTCTGGAGACCCAATCTCATAAAGACATAGACAAGATGGAAGCTGTCCAGGAGAGGGAAACTAAAATGGTGCAGGGTCTGCACAGAGAAAACATATGAAGAGAGACTAAGGAGCTTAATATGTATAGTCCCGAGGAAAGGAGGGAGAGGGGGGACATGATAGAAACTTTCAGCACTCAAGGAATCAACAAAGTTCAAAGAGGGTAGCATCTTTCAAAAAGAGGTGCAAGAACAAGAGGGCACAATTTGAAGATAGAGGGCGGCTCAGAGGTAATTTAAGGAAGTATTTTTTCACAGAGAGGGTTGTGGATGCATGGAACGGCTTTCCGGAGGAGGTTGTGGAGTCAAAATCAGTGGTGGAATTCAAGCATGCATGGGATAGTCATAAGGCAGTTCTGGGGGGTTGGGGTAGGAAGAAGTAGGCTGCTGGTTAACTAGGATCTGCAGCTTATCCAGTAGGTAGGGAAATGGGCAGACTGGGTGGGCCAAGCGGTCCTTATCTGCCGTCAAATTCTATGTTTCTATGTTTCTATGCACTGTAGCAGCATATGTGGGATCATAATATGAGAACAAGTACACTAGCATTAGAGCAGTAGACCCAAGGAAAGTCTCAAAAATAGACCCCCCCCACCGCAGAACCATGAAGTTCTGTTTCTGAGTTACAGGGTTGCCATACTCTGTCTCCTTAAATCTTCTAAGCAGAAACATAGAATTGACTAAAAACCCAAAACGTTCATTCATTCTGTCCCAGGATTCACTAATTAGAGATGCTCTAGTATCCTTCTGATATAATCTCAACTCTCTCTTTCTCCCTCTAGAGGAGGCAGTATAGCTCTGTGGTTTTGGGCTTGGAGCTGCAAACCTGGACACCCGGGTTTGAATTCCACAGCTACCACTTGCATACTGCATGACCCTGAGCAAGTCTGTTAAATTCCCTGTGCTCCCAGGTCACACCAGGAAACAAGCTGTGATGTAATGTGCCTTTACTGGTTAAATCATTTCCCCTCCTTTAACTCATTTGCACTTTTCTGTTGGTACTTTCCTTGATGCTGGATTACTTTGGCTTTTTATCTGTGCCTTGCTTCATTGAATACATATTTGGATCATTTTGCCCTCCCCTGTCATCTTTGGTCCTCTTCTTTCTTTATCTAGCTAAAGAAGCTCTACCTTCAGTTTAGGTTTAAACTTCTGTACAGCCTTTTGAAACCCCTCCACCTGGTCTGGTTTCTTTGGTTCATTCTTTCTACAGCAAAATCAGGCTGCATAGTGCTGCCATACCCTGCAATATTTTCAGCCGCTCTATTTTTCATGCCATGCTGTATTCCTTCCAGTCCTTCATTTTTAGTTGGCAGATTTGCCTGGCAATTGCATAGTAATTATTTAGGTCTATGGAGATAAAATATTTTTTCCTGTAATTGTCTTGTACATATAGAATAACTAGCCAAAGATATGCAAAGATAACAGAGACAACATTTCAAATGGAAATTACATATAAACTGCAATATGTCAGCATATTTCTTCTAGCAATGAGAGTAAAAGATATTGTTACTGTATTCTTATTTTGAGATTATTATTATGCAATACCAGTGGATTGTGGAATGCCGGATTGTCAACTGCCGTTTTCCATATGCAGAATGAATGAAGCTCTAGTTACTGAAATAGTGGTTTGATATATTTCGTATAAGCAGAGATATGCCCACTGTGAAAAACACGCCTCTCACTGATTCCTACTAAGAGTGCCTTTACTGTGAAAAGTCAATAAGGAGAGCCGGGGGATACTGGGATGCATAGGAAGGGGCATCACAAGTAGAAAAAGGGAAGTGGTTATCCCTCTATACAGACAGTTGGTGAGACCCCATCTGGAGTACTGTGTGCAGTTTTGGAGACCTCATCTATGCAAGGACATAGACAAGATGGAAGCAGTCCAGAAGAGGACAACCAAAATGGTGCAGGGTCTGCAGCAGAAACCATATGAAAAGAGACTGGGAGAGCTTAATATGTATACTCTTGATGAAAGGAGGGACAGGGGGGACATGATAGAAACTTTCAAGTACCTCAAGGGAATCAACAAAGTCCAGGAGGGTAGCATCTTTCAGAAAAAGAGATGTGTAAGAACAAGGGGGCACAATTTAAAGATGGGGCTCAGGGGTGATGTGAGGAATTTTTTTTCACAGGGAGAGTGGTGGATACATGGAACTGCCTTCCTGAGGAGGTTGTTGGGTTTAAAACAGTGGGGGAATTCAAACATGCATGGGACAGACATAAGGCAATTATAGTGGGGGGTTGCAGGAAGTAGGCTGTTGGTTAACTAGAATCTGCAGCTTATCCAGTAGATAGGGAAATGGGCAGACTGGGTGGGCCAAGTGGTCCTTATCTGCCGTCAAAGTCTATGTTTCTATGTTACTACCATATTCAGTATAAAAGGGTGAGGTTAGGTGATAGGGAGCACCTGTGGCATTCAACTCTCCAAGCCTTTTCCCCCTTTCTCCCTGATCCTGGCTTCCATGGAACTATTTGGGCAAGCAGTCTGGGGGCGTGGCCATAATAAGCATTTGTTAAGTCATCTACATATGGCAGCTAGCAGCTGGGGTTTGTTTGTGAGATAGTTATGATGGAGGAAGCCATGATATGAACAGTCCATATCTACCAGACATGGATATATTAAGGTGGTGTGGAGAATATTCTGTCTCTGAAACTGGGTCTTGTCCAGCCCTCCTTCTCCTTACCATGGTGGGCTGTTGGGCATAGGCCTGCTGATTAAGACATGTTGTCCTTTGTTTGAAAGGCCAATGCCTGGCAAATTGTGTCCCTTGGCCACTACTACCCAACGTGTGCCTGCATATGTGTATGTGGTGGCTGGGTTCCATTTATTTCCAATATGTGCTTGGTTCCCATAATTTACCCCCCCCCCCATATAAAATGACTTCAAAATCATATATTGTAATGACAGACGTCAAGACATAGAGTGGAAAACAAAACAAAGTCACTAACCCCCTCCCCCAAATCTTTAAAATAATATATTGCAAACTCAAACATTAAGAAATAAATGTTAAAGAAAAACACAATCTCTAAATAAGGAAACCTGACTTCCATATACCTGAACTGAATAAACACTATGGAAGGGCTAATAGCCCATGGTTCAATGTGCGGAAATAGTTCCACCATATCCGCCACTTAAACTGGCCACTTCTGTTAGCTCCTCTTGGATCATTTCAAAATCAATCACCATCCTTCCCTGCCTCGTCCTCTTCTGGCACTCTTCTCTCCCTTGACGCTGGGCCTTCAATTTCATACACCTACCCAGCATTCCTACCAAGGGTAGGAACAGAGAAAGGCCAAATTCCAAGTTCATAAACTTCACATTCATAAGTATATACAAGCACCCTGCTATGCACCATACATAGAACTAATTAAGAATAGCAAAACATCCAAATGTGTCAGCCTTGCTGTCCAATGAAATAGAAATAATCAAAATACCAGTGGTTCTAGGCAATGCGACAGTTTGAATGACAGTACATCCATAAACACACACACACACACTCTCTCTCTCTCTCTCTCTCTGTCTCTCTCTCTCTCTTCACTTTACAAACATGTACATAACAGTGTGCAGTGACAGTGCTTTGCACCAGAGGGGCTTCATGTGTGTTACAGTATGCAGTGGTGTCTCCGGCTCCTGGAAGGCTTTCTTGATGTTGCCAAAGGCATCAATGGCTCCCAGCCACAGAGGGCATTTCTCAGTGCTGTCACCAGCTTTGGCTACTCCACTCTCTGACAGCTATCAAAGCCCCCCCCAATGAAAAATATGGCCTGGTCCCAGCTGCCAGTACATTTTCTTGGTTGGAATCACACTACCACCAGTAAATTAAAATGGCAACAGGAGTGATGCAGAAATAAAGTTTGAGCAATATAGTAAATAGTTGATAGTGAGACAAAGACTTTTCCTGTCAGGGACTTAAAGGTGAGTGTTGGGCATGTGTGCTGGTGCCCTATTTGTTCCAACCAGTACTATACTCCATTGACCACACAACTACACATACAGCACAGCTGATGCACAGCTCATTCACCCTCACAAAAGGTAACGTTAACCTCAACAAAATTAACATTAAAGTACCAAAGGTACTGACAGGCCCCAAAGGAAGTGATTTCTGTTATATAAATAAAATAAATCTAACTTGCTTTATAAGTAAAGAGGCTTAGGAGATGTCTCTTGGCTAACTAAGAGCTTCTTATTGTGATTTTGTAAGGTTTGAAAACTGAAAAATGAAGCTGAGTGCTTCTGAAACCCTAAAAGGTTACAGTGGGATGCTCTTAATAAGCCAAGAGACATCTCAGGAGTACTGTTTACATTTGTATTAATCATTTCTTTTTCTCTCATCTCAAATTGGATTACAATGGCAAATTAAATCGCATTGGAGTAAACAGCAAAAAGGGAGTGCAATGACGAGGCATGGCCAACCACCGGGCAAGATGGCAGCTTAATTTGTTTCTGCTGGAAACTGTCAGCTAAATCCTGAATAATCCAACTGAAGGGCAGCAACTATGAGCTACAAAACCTACAGCACTGAGCAGATTAACAATCTACCTTCTGAATGATACTTGATTTACCAAAAACGGCAGAGCAGAATTGGAGATACAAGCTAACAAAGAGAGGCCATACATTCCAATGAAAGCAATGTTAACCTTGGGCTGCCCAAACTGGAAGCATCTTGTCACAATGCTTGCTCAAGTCCTAGCAGAAACAGCTGAATTAAAAGAAACCACTGCTGATACCAAGAAGGTCTGTTCAGAGCTGATATGGCTGTGCAGAGCTTTTACGAGTGCCTCCGGAGTATGCCATGCACAAGATGGTGGCAATGGCAGAACTGAGCATATGCAATACTCATGCATGCGCAGTCTGACTCTGCGGCCATCTTGTGCACAGCACCCGTCACTTCCACAGTTGGAGAAAAAAAAGAAGTGCCCTGCGAAGTGGGTGTGTTTATGCTGCTGGAGGAGGGGAAGTGCCACATAAATACAATCACTAGAAACTGTTCCAGAGCACTGAAGGAGCATACAGGACTCCAGTCTGGTCACGTGCTTCCACAGTACTCTTCTGAGATGATGATGATAGCATAACGTCTGCAGAGCTCCTCCCACACAGCTGTAAAAATGAGTTAAAGTGGATGGACTCCAGAATTTTTGCAGCTAAAAACAGGCTAAAGGCTGTGGAAGACTCTGGCTACCTTGCAGGACCAACTATGAGAACAACACGCTAATATCAACTACTTATTAGAAAAAAATTTATGATCTAGAGAATAAATCAAGGAGGAGCAACTTTTGTATAGTGGGGTTTACAGAAGGCAGTGAGCTTCCCGACAGGATCAGCTTCCTCCAAGCAATGATCCCAATGCTTCTCAATGTCCCAGACTGCCCTCCAGTTGAGATCGAAAAGGCACAGATACGTCTTGCACCAAAGCCCAGGCCTGGGCAAACTCCATGACATATCCTGGTGAAACTGCTCCATTTCCCAGTGAAAGACAATATTCTGCTGGCTCGCTGGCCCAGAGGCAGGGTGCCTACTTGAGATGCCAGTGACCCGGGTTCAGGAAAGGACCCAGGACATTGGAGGGCTAGTCAGGGGGAGAAGGATTGAGCATCCAATGACTGCTCGCCTTCTCCAGGGGGGATAGGGGTAGAGTGCTTGGCATTATGCAGACACCTAGTGGAGGCTGGGTGTACTGAGTACACCGACACCAATTCGCTCAGGGGGTGGGGTGGACGTTGGCCGTCATTGAATGTGCCTGCCCCCATACATTGGGGAGAAAAAACCCTTCCAGCTGCCCTTGATGAAGCCCACCCTTGGCTCAATTAGCTCTCAGGCTGGCTCCTGACCTATCCATTGACTGCAGCACTATGGGGCTGGTGCTGCAACCCTGCCCTAGGAGGTAAGCCAGGGGGTATCAGGAAGCCGTGGCCAATATGAGAGTGGAAGCAGAGGGTCTGTGACTGGGCCGAGATATCAGGTGGCAGAAAAAGTATAATAAATCAAAAAAAAAAAAAAACAAAGGCAATATTCTTCAGCTGGACAGAAAAAAAGGCGTCCCTTGGTCTGGCAGGATCACACAATCCATTTTTTCCAAGATTTTTCAGCGAAAGTTTCTAGCCGCAGACAGGCCTTTATGGCAGCAAGAAAATAGTTATCCCACCTGGGCTACCAGTACTCCATGCGATACCCTGCCACCTTGAATGTCCTTGTTCATGGGGTGCAGCACTCCTTTTCAGATCCAGATGGTGCTGATCAATTTATCAGAAAGCGGCTCTGTTTACAGGAAAGAGTGTGTGGCTCAGTGCAGTCAATTCTTACATGACTCAGGGTGGGCCCTAACCAAGTATTTAAAGTATTTCAGATTAGACACTTATTAGTCCAAAAGAAAGGTGGGTTGAAAAGAGGACCAATCCCAGAGGAATTCTTTGAATCCCTATCCAAAACAATATGGGAGCCACACTCAGTATCTAGATTGTACTCATTTCTTTTTGATCAAGCATATACAGTCTGAATAGAAACCCTTAAATACTGGGAAGAGCAAATCCCAGAATGGATATCTGACTGGCCCATTATCTGGCAAAACACTTACAGATATATTACCCAAGGCCGACTTAGGCTGATGCAATTTCAATTTCTGAATAATTTATTCTGGACCCCAGTCAAACTTCATAAAATAGGTAGACTTCCCAGCCCTAATTGTAATAGATGTCAACAGGAAGAAGGCTCCCTCCGTCACATTTTTTGGGACTGCCCATCAGTGAAGGCCCTATGGCATAAGATTAAATCCAAAGTGGATCCCTTGCTTGGTATTGAGGAATACTTCATACCAGAAATGTGTTTAATTGGGGACCACAACAGAATAGAAGTGAAGGCTAGAAGATATTATATGGCTGCCATATCCTCCTCACTCAAAAAGGTAGTATTAAGGCATTGGCTTGATGACCTCCCGTTAACCTACCTTGAGTGGCTTCTGGAACTTTTATTCAATCTGAGCATGGAGAAAATGGGAGCCAGCATCAATAACTGCCTTCCAAGATACTCCCGAACGTGGGAGATCTTACACACTCTGAATCTACTTCAAATATCTGACACGCTCTCCTGACCTTCTAAAGGTAATTATCTGATACTAGGACTGACCTAGTAGAGTAAAGTAATACTATAAAGCCAAATGTGACTCTACAATGACTTGTATGGTTGAAAGTATGCAAGATGGGGGGATAAGGGAGGGTGGGTGGAGGGCGGGAAAGAGTAAGTTGTGTATATCATTTCACTATGTGACTTCTGATACCATTGGATGATGTGCAACTAGCTCTGTAAATGTGAAATAATAAACTTGAATTAAAAAAAAAGAAAGCGTCTCTGTACCCCAACCTCCAATAATAAGATGAACACCAATCCAGTACCAGACAAATCACCAAAACATTCAAATTTCCAGCTACCAGAAACTGCACCTCAGCCACACACTTCCAGTGAGTCCTCCTGGCAGCTGGTTGAAAGGAATCAGGGATGACAGAGATACTGGGGAGTTATGAAGTGGGAATCTCATCCTGACATTCACTGTTCCCGCAGCCATCACAGAATCTCCAGCTCTCCTGACTTGTCTCGCAGCTTGATGACCCATGTGGGAATGAATAGGTATGCCCCCCTCGAGGTTTCAGAAACACCCACAAATGAACATCCTCTGGCTTCACCTGTGACAGGGGACACATCTGCTCTTTCAGGAGACTCCCACTCCTTGGCTAACTGAGCGGCAGATACCCCACTCCTGGTGCTCACTTCATCTTGCATCGCAGAACCCTGCACACCCAAGAAGAAAGGCCCCAACTGCTGACTGGGCCACAGATTAACTGTAGGAGTATGCTTCACTCTGAGGAGTCTGTACTCTTTTCCCGTGGTGTGGTCGGCCCATTTAGCATAGCCGTTTGAGACTAAACAGCAATGTGCTACTGAAAAATGTACTTTTTCACTTTGTTTAATTCACTGCAGTTAGTCCGCAAAGACATATCAAGGATTTGTTGGAACAGTAGGTCATAATATCACTTTTATAATACAGCACTTGGACTTACCTCGGGCCTTGCCCCAAAATATTTTCAAAAATTACCATAAATGGGGTGGGGGGTGTGGTCTGGCAACCAGCGTGATGGCTGACTACATATTGAGCTGTCTCTGTGCTGGTTACTATCCAAGCTCAGGTACCACGATCCTGGGACATCTAGACCCCTAAAGTTATACATATGTTCGGGTGATCTTCCTCCTACCAGGTGTCTGTCATTGTAGCTGATTCTGATGCGATTTACTGTCAGTGTAGCACCGGTTCTCTTTGGCTCACTCCGTGGTCGCTAGGCTGTATAGGCCCGTTTCCAGCTGCGCTGATACATGCGGTCCCCTCTGCTGCTATATAACTAGGTCATTTAATAGCTAAAGCACGGTTGCTCGGGGCACCTCAGCTATTGATTCTAAGTTGTCAGCACCTTTTGTTTTATGAGGGATGGATACCCAAAGCTCAATGAATCATCTCCTCCCCAGTGCCTCACCCCCTTCCCAGGCAGTATCGGTAGGGGATTCCCTGCAATACATTACACAAATGTTGGAGGCCTTGCGTACCTGGGAAGATGACATCAGTCTCTCCTTGACCGGTACAGTTGCCAAAGTATGACAATTACAAGACAAGATGAATGTCACTGAGCAACGGGTAGAATCCTGTGAGCAGCAGCAATCGAAGCTTTGGTATCGCCTTCAATCTCATGAGGAGAAACTAGCAGCCTTGTGATCCAGGACTGAGGACCAGGAAAATGGGAAGATGCAATAATCTGTGCATTATTGGCATGCCTGAAGGAGCTGAAGGACAGTCAATGGAGCTCTTTCTTAATGAAGCCATCCCTGTGATGTTGGGGGACCGCTGGAGGGGGCCTGTTGATGTGGAAAGAGCACATCGCATGTCTGGGAGAAAGGACAGGGCTACTCAATCTCCCAGACCCATCATGGCTTATTTTCTCCGTTTCACAACTAATGAGAGAAGTTTGAGAGCAGCTAGAGATTTGGGGGAAGTTTGGTGGCAGGGAGTGCAAGTTTCTTTCCATCAGGACTTTGCCCAGGAGACTGCAGCCAGGAGGAGAGCTTTTGGGCCCCCAAAAGGGTTCCTTTACCAACATGATTTTCAACTTCAATTCAAGGGACTCACAAGTTTGTTGGTCTCTAAGGAGGGAAGAGAACTAGTTGCAGATCATCCCAGTGAAGTGGAACACTGGCTTTGTAAATTCTGGCCTAATTTCCCCATCCCTACTACAACTCCTAGAAGGCTCTGGGAACCGTGCAGAGCTTCACCTCCCTTCAGGAACCAACATGTTGGGCAGCATGCTCCGAGGGAAAGACTTCCAGTTGTACCTGTACCACCTTTATTAAGTCCCCCCATTGTGTCTGGAGTGGCCACTGAGGCCCTTCCCTACCTTAAGCCTGCTACTTTTGCAGCTGCCCCTAATGCCCAAGTGTTGCCTCCTCACCAGCCTGGATCCACCCCAAGGCCCCAACAATGAGCCAGAAGTGGCATCTCTCCGACACCTGATCTCCAGCTGAATGCACCTCCAGCTAAAATTCCCAGGGAGGATGATGATAAATCCTTCCCCGCTCCACTGCAGGCTGCCTCGTGTGATCCCTTGGCCATGGACACTGAACAATCCGCAGACTGGGCTGACCTCCCTGATGCATCGCTAATTGAAGCTGGGGATCTGTCAACTCCTTTGAGACTGGGCCTTATAAGCTATAAACAGTTGAAAATGAACTACACCGAGATGGCCTGTGCTATAACAGATGTACGAACAAAGTTCCAAAAAAGTCAGCACCCAGTCCAAGCCAGATATATATAATAAAACATTTATTTTAGACAAGTGCATCAGTGCAAACATACCGGTTTCTAAAACACAGTGCTCACAGACATAAAACAAACATCTTACGTATCGCAAGGCTAAACATCAAGCTTCATCAGCCTTATAAGCTATGCAGTGGCTGTTGTCTTGATGTTGCCTAGCTCTGCTGAATCCGTCCCCCCCCCGGGGCTCTCCTGGGCAGGCTGAGGGACTCGCAACTTAACCCATGGACTGTGTTGTTTCTGACTATATTGTGATTGTTTAGGCTATTTTGGGGTGGTGCTGCTGATTTTGGGAGATGGCTCTCACTGCTGCTTAATTCCTGCCTCCGTTTTACTGTCTCCCTTTTACTGATGAAGGGGGTTCTGCGGGCCAGATACAAGGCAGGGGTATTTGAGTTACAGCTTCTTGGGCTCTCTGCCCCCCCATGTTACCCCAGCTTGAGTGCCTGGAAGTTTCTATGGCATTTATGGTATGCCCCCTGTCTTAATCTGCCTTCTACCTTGGTGGGTGGGGGAAGGTTATTGTTAGTGGGTACCCTGAGCTAATAAGTTGAGGCCCCGCCCAGTAGTTCACTAGCTATCAGGGGACCACACCTATTTATATCCACCGCTCCCTTTATTCTACTGTTGCTGGATGGCCTGTAGTTGAAGTGGCAGGAGGGTTTACCCTCCCACCCCTACTCCTGTTACCCCTCTACCCTTGCCCCTCAATTTCTTCTCTGCTTCCTCCCCCCAATACCCCCCTCTCCCACCACCTTGGCCCTTCCTCCCCTCCTCCTCCCCATCCCATGCTACTCCCTTCCCGATGTCTCGGTGCCAGACCTATGGACTGTCACCAGCTCAGGAGGAGTCGCATACTGCTGGTCTAATACATTCTCCCTCCTTGGGCTTCTGGAGCTTGCGTAGCTGAGGGTCTCTGTGTGCAGTTACCCTCTTTCGCCATAGTTCCGAACCCTTAGCGTGTTGACACTCATTTCAGTTTTCTCTATCGCATTTGGGCATAATTTGCCTAAGTTTAGTGTTTTAGACAGGATTCATTTGTGTGTTTGTTCTCTGGGTGTTTTCCATAGTCACAGACTATTGACATATTTTACTGTTTTCTCTTTTTGCAGGTCGTACTGTGGGTGTGGGTAGTACTGTCTTCATTTGCTGTGGCTTACACTTTCCTCTAGCTGTTGTTGCAAGTCTGTGGTGGAAGCTCCTGGTAAGGCCTCTTTTTCCTGTGGTTGTTTTCGTTCTCCAAGTCATTGTCTCCCCCCATGGCCAAAGTAAGTACTCTCTTTACCTCTCTTTTTTGGATTGTGGACATGGCAAGTCTACCTAGTCCTGGGACTCAGTTGCTATCATGGAATGTGAAGGGGCTCAATCATCCAATTAAAAGGACCAAGGTGCTGCAACACCTCAGATCTCATCACATGGATATTGCACTTCTACAGGAAATGCATCTCCTGAACAAAGCAGTGCATTGGCTGAAGAAATCCTCGGTGGGGGCAGTTCTGGCTAGCTTGGCCTCATCCAAAACCAATGGGGTCACTATTCTTATTTGTTGGTCTTCACCCTGAGTGGTGGAGGAAGTTCACAAGAAGTCCCAAGGCTAGTGGGTAGTGGTTAAATTTTCTTCCCCTGGTGGTCAACTGCTCCTCGACAATGTGTATGCCCCAAATGAGGATCATGTTGATTTTTTCCCAGCTCTGAGCCATGCCCTGACCTTCCTATCTCCTGCTAACTCCTCAATCCCAATACTAATAGGGGGGTATTTTAATTTGGCACAGGACATCTTCCTGGACAAGTCTAGATCCACCCTCTTACTTGTCCCAAATCCCATATGGCATTGCAGGACATGCAGGGTGAGTGGGGCTTAGCAGATGTCTGGAGGAGAGATTACTCCACTGGGTGGGACTACACTTATTATTCCCTAGCACATTTTACCCATAGCCAGATAGATTTCTGGTTGGCCAATGTGGCAGCAGCCCAAGAGATCACAAATAACAAGATTGGGAAGATCCTGATTTCTGACCATGCCCCGGTTCTGACTACATACACTCTGGATGGGCATCAACTCTCTGGTGCTCGCTGGAGGTGCAATCCCATGCTGGTTCGAGATCCTGAATTTTGCCGTGTGGTATCCCAAACAGTGAGAGATTATTTTTCTCTCAACTCTAACTGTGGAGTCTCCCATGGTACGGTATGGGAAGCCTTTAAGGCTGTCCTCCGGAGGTGCATTATCGCCTACTCGGCAGGGAAAAACAAAGCCCGCAAGGTTCAAGTCCAGCCCAGCTCCCCATAGGTACACCTCCCTTGTTTGGCATATAGTGGGCCTGAAATAACAAATTAATACCATCCTCCATTAGAAAACCGAATGGCTTCTTTTGAGGTCCAAGCATGCCTATTGGGGTGGTGGAGAGAAAGGTGGCTGGCTTTTGGCCTTTAGGCTACATAAACAGCAAGCTTCTTCCCATATTCATGCCCTTCATACATCTATGAGGACAATGGTTTCTGACCCCCTTGAGGTTAACAAGGCTTTAAGGCTGTTCTATGAAGCTTTATACCAAACTCATTCTACCCTATTCCCACCTCAGTTGGAACAGGGGCTTACTGATTTTTGTCAGGGGTTTAGCAGGCCAGTTCTTTCACCAGCTCAAGTAGCCAACTTGGATGCCCCAATTACTGCTGAAGAGCTGCGTCTTGCCCTATCCTGCATGGCCAAGGAGAAGGTTCCAGACCCTGATGGGATGTTGGTGGAGCTCTACCGGGCATTAGGCAATGAGATAGCTCAGCCGTTGCTTATGGCCCATCAAGAAGCCCACTCGGTGGGTACCCTTCCTCCAACCATGAGTGAGGCCCTTATTACCCTTCTCCCAAAGAAAACAAACACTCCTTTAGACTGTGTCAACTACCGCCCAATCTCCCTCCTATCAGTGGACACTAAGATTCTGGCTAAGATCCTGGCCACCAGGATGTTGGAGGTATTACCCTCCATAATTCACCTGGCGTAAGTCAGCTTCATGCAGGGTTAGGCCAGGGCAGACAATACTAGGCTGCTGTTAAATCTTAAGTGGGTTGAGCCCAGGTCATCCCTTCTGATTGCTGCTCTCACTATTGATTTCACTGATGCATTGGATTCTATTGAGTGGGACTATCTGCATGTGGTGCTTCATGTGTACGGCTTTGGTCCTCACTTTTGGCAACGGGAAGCCACACTCTATAGCTCCCCAATGGCCAGGATCCTGACCAGCACCACCATCTCATCTCCTTGTCCTTTACATAGGGGAACTCGACACGGTTGCCTTCTATCCCCGCTTCTTGTTTTGGTCACCCTAGACCCTCTGGTCTGGGCCTTTATTGCCTTGAGGGAGATCTCTGGCATTGAAGTAGCTGGAACCCCCTATCTTGTGGCTGCTTACACGGATGACCCTCTTCTGACCCTAGCCCAGCTAAAGCAATATTTACCAGTAGTGCTGATGCTCCTAAGGCAGTTTGCTGTTTTGTCTGGCTTACAGGCCAATCAAAAGAAGACCACCCTAGCCCCCTGAATGGGGCCTGTTCTGAAGATTGTCTCCAGGGCACTGAGCTATCTTGGGCTACCAAAGGGTTCTCGTATCTCAGGCTTTTTATCCCTTTTAGATGGGATGAGTTGGAAACAGTCAATTTTTCCCCCCTTCTGATGCAGTTCTCCACTGAGATGGAAAGGAGACATAAACTCCAGCTGTCCTTGCCAGGGAAAGTTGTGGCAGTCTGCATGCTTCTCCTACCCTGGCTCATGTATTTGTTCAACAATCTTCCAATCCGTCTCTCCCCCAAACTCTTCGCTTCTTTGGAGCATCTCATGTTCAGGTTTTTGTGGGAGGTCCAATCCCTAGATGATGTAGACACAAGCTGACAGCACACTGGTCGCATAATAGGTTGGGGATCCCTGGTTTGCAAACTATCATTAGCTGTATGGTGGCACATGCCTCAAAATGGTTTGTTCCTGAGGCTACCACTCCCCTCATTGGGTTCGCCAGAAGCTGGCTTAGCAAAGGGCTCTACTTTGGGTACACTTCTCAGTCCCAAACATCATCCCTGGTTGGATTTATCTCCAGTCACGGAAGAGACCAGGAGGGGCTGGCACCTTCTTATGTCCCTTTCACATACTCTCTGTGAAACCTGGGCTCTCCTTTTAGGTATGCCTCCCTATGGCAAAATCAGCTTCTCATTGTGGGTGGCACCCCTCTGCATTGGCCTACCTGGGAATCTCAAGGAATTCACCATGTACAGGAGTTATATTCCCCCTGCTTGGACATTATGTTGTCATTTGAACAACTGCAGGAAAAATTCAATCTTCCCAGTAAGGACTTTTGGTGCTACCTGCAACTGCGTAGTGCTATTGGTGGTCTCTCTGCCCAATGTAGCTCTGACAATAAGTGGGCTTGGCTTGAATATTTGCATAAGTCCCCATCTTCCCGAGGCATGATTGGCTTATTTAATAGAGCGTGGAGGGATTCCCAACCAGATCCCACAACTTCTTGCAGACTGAAATGGAGTGCCGTTCTCAATGCTATTATTCCTGAAGGCATATGGGCACGCTATCTCAGAGAGGCTCACCATATTTATAAAGATGCGAAAAGTTGTTTCCTCCAACTCAAGTTGTTGTTATTCTGGCATCGTACGCCAGTGGCCCTGCACTCTCGGGGGCTACTGGGACACTCTAATTGTTGGCGCTGCCAACAGCCTGATGCCCATCTGTTGCATGTCTTTTGTTCCTGTCCTCAGCTTACTTCCTTTTGGGCCTCAGTTGCTTCTGATTGTGCAAGCATGCTCGGTTCCCCTATCTCCCTCGCAGACCTCAAGCTCTTTTTGGGTGATACCGCATCCCTAACCAATCTAATAAAGCCCCAACATGATTGAGTTGCACTTGCATTTTTGGAAGCTAAGAGATTATTATTAATGCACTGGCACCAAATGGCCCTACCAACCCGGGCATCTTGGCATGCAGTCCTGGCATGACTATCTCTCCTAGACAGCCTCTCTTATGCACACTGTGAGTGTATGGATTTGTACCTGGCTAAATGGGAATCCTACCTCAACTCCCCTCTCTGTAAAACCCCTACTCCAACTAGCATCCCCCCCGGATCTAAGATGTGTACATTTCTCTCAGTGGTTGCTTGTAGCTCTAGTACTTCAGTGGGAAAGTGTAAGCCCTATGTTACCTTTCTTGTGTAAGCACTCAAATCTTGGCTATGGTTGGTTTTTCACCTACTTTGCATTCTAGCGTGACTCGAATGTTTTGTTGTATACTGCCTACCATATAATTTTTTGTGGTACAGTTCCTCATACAATATAAAATGTTATGCTGAGCTGTTCTCCTAACTCAATAAATAAAACATTCTATGATAAAAAAAATACCATAAATAATTATAAAATTAAAATATGACATTATATCAATCTTCCAGGTTCTGGATGCAGATGAGAACATTTCTGCCACACTTATGAATATGATATATATATATATATATATATATATATATATATATACACATATATATTTTATTAATGCCTATATACAATTCTAAACATCCCTAATTTGCATAAATATCAAGCGTAATAAAAGTAATGTAAAAACACTTTAAACATAAACAGCAAAGGTTTCAGAAAATCAAATGAACCACAAGGAAATAAAACAAATAAAACAAGTTTCAGCAAAAAAACAATGCAAATGAATAAGCAATATTCAATGTAATAAAATGGCATTGGCTGTATACTAGGCATTTAGCATACTTAGTATTTAGCATGACCTTCTGATATAAGACCATACAAACTCATTGCATTAGTGTCTCAGATTATATTTCTGTATAAGACATATTTCAAAACTTCATAGTAAGCAAAATGTGTTTCTTTTCATTTAAATTTAAGCTTAACTATATACCCCAAGGTTTTATAGTTAAACGTTTTCTATGTTACCACCCCAAATACCAAACTGAAATATTAAGATATTATTAATTAAAATAATTAAAATAACCCTTTTATTTCTGGTTATCTGTAGGCTTGGCCCTTCTTTCTTTTTAACTTTCAAAATCTTGGTGATAACTTATTTTTTTATTGAAATGTTTTACCAGGAAAGGCACACTGAGCAACAAGATGCTCATCTCATGGTGCGACCTGGGGGGAGGTACAGAGGAGAGCAGATAAGTACATGATACATGGCACTGAGTTACACATTGGAGTCATGAACTGAGAGTAACGTTACTTACATTGACTTGAATTTCATTTACACATTGGTACAAAGAGTAACTTCTGACTTAGGATAATAAAAGTCATTCAGTGGCTTGGCTGTAGCACTTGTCGTTCCCCTGGTTTGGCCTTGAATCTGAAATGGTAGAATCTTTTGACATCAATGAAGCAGTGCAGGCTAGATACTTCTTGTTTGATGTCACAAATCATCAAAAAGTCACTTATTAAGATTTGGTGGGAACATCAAGTGGTTAGGTTCTGACAGTTCAAGGCACAATGGTATGCGTTTTCCCAACAGCAGTTGTTTGCAGAAAGAGTTTCCTTATGGATGGCTAAATCATTTGGTTGGCAGATGGATTTATGACTTTTTCTGTTCTAATTCATTTCCACTTGGGCCTCAGTATCTTGGCTCGAGCAGAAATTTAAAACATTATTTCAGTCAAAATGTCCTAGATAAACCATATTCTTTGCTCAGTACAATATTAGAAAGAGTCCTTTCTTGTAACAAGCAATTTCAGCAGCTGGACCATGTTGCAATGTTGTGCAGACTTTCAAGTTTGTCCTTAGTACCCCCTGGTGGACACAATGGCTTAACTCAAATGCTGACCCCAAGCAGGTGTAGCTTCAGGCTTTTGGCCTAGTAAGAGTTCTAAAACTACCAAAATTGCTAAGACAGCCAACATAGGTCTTCACATACCAAAGGATCAGTCAGTTCAGAAGTGGGTTCAGACAAATTTGCTTATATTTCCAAGTTTGGTGAAATCGTCACAAAATTCTGATTGGTCCTTGCAGATGATATAGGGTGACATTTATCACCACCCCTAATGATGTTCCACTTGCTTTAGGTTCACTTTTATAAAGGAAATTATTTTTCTCTTCTGTCTTTTATATGCAAAATAATATCACTTTCAAACCCACATTTTTGGATTTCTCTTATTAAATTGAGTCTTTCAACAGATTTCCCAGGTTTTGAGGACCTGTATTTCCTGAATTAAGCTAATAAAGGCTATAATTTTATAATTGTAATAAAATTTCTCAAAACAATGTAACAGTCTTGCTCTAGATGTTCTTGGCTTCAGAATAATATAAGATTTGTCCACGAGTTCTTTTCAGAATGTCTCTAAATTGGAGGGCTTTAAGCCCAAGGTTCAATGAGAGGAGCATCTACGTCACTCCCCCATCAGGCTTTATAAGCTCACTCATCCTGGGCCTCCCCAGGATTTGTTTCTCGTTGCTGCGACCTGAGGCACTGCTCTCCTGCCCTCTCTCTGGATTCCCGCATCGTTTGCTGCTCTCCAAGTTTTGGCAGCTGCCTCTGGCTGCCGGTTCGCTTCTGTCTCCCCTCCCATCATTCATCATGCATTTCCTCCTCTGGCTCTGTGTTGGTCCCACTTCACCTTGTGGGACCTCAAGCACATCTCTGCCCACAGCATTGTGCTCTTTTCCCTGGGCGGCTTCTGATGCTGTGTTCTCAGTCCCACTCTGAAACCCACCTCATCCGCTTCTGCCACTTGTACCTTCATTGGTGGTGCGAAGTGGCTTCTGCTCTTTCCCTTCTGGATTTGCCTGCCCCTTTCCCTCAGATTTCTCATTGTATTCCCTGCTGTATGCTGTCCTCAAGGCCTGCTCACTCTTCTTCTGGTGTGCTCTGCTCTTTGTTTCTCCCTTCCTCCTGACCTCACCTCCTTCATGGCTCTCCACCTGAACAGGTAGTAGGACTTTTGTTGCTTCTCGCATTGTTTAACCCTGCAGTTGGGTTCCTGTGATTGTCCAGGCCATGTGAGGGCTGTGCTCTGTGCTTTGGCCCTTCTTCTGCCTTCACTTTTGTTGGGCTCTGCCTTTGTCACACTTGAAATATGTATTTATTAATTTTTGTATAGCTGACTCTTTTGCAGTTACAGAGTGTTCCAACTTCTACTCGTCCTCAGCTCTTGCTCTCCATAACTTGCCCTAGCTCCGTCATCCCCCATGGCCCCTTCTTGTGCTTTGATGTTTATTTTAATATTATGCCTATAGATTACGGACTTGAAGCTTTCTATTTGTGTATGATTTCTGTGGATTTCTATGAATTGCAGCATATTCATGCTCTTAATTTTGTTATATCATGTTTTCCACTTTCAAACCTAACTTTTCTCCATTTCTACTCTTTACCTTTTCAGTCTCACCATCTTAACCCAAATTTAACTTGTTATGTGGCTTCTTGTTTGTTGCACACTACGAGTAATTCTTACTTTCATTCAACTTACCTTCTTAAAACCAATCGGCATTGATTCTGACTTGAGTTATATTAGGTGTCACTAGTAAATCACTTTTGTTTTGGTGATTTAATTAATTGAATTATTGGTCTTTGAGTCAGCCTGTTTTTGTATTGCAAACCAGCTACCGGCTACTTGATCATAATGGGAAATGTGTATTGCTGTATATCAATTATGTATCTTTTTGCCTCAATCAATGACACACAAAAAAAATAAACTTTCTTTTTCCTTCATGGTTTGCTGCTGCTCCCCCCCCCCCCGGCTAGCCTGTTGCCATTTGCTGAAGGCCAGCTGGATTCGATCCATCATCATTCCTCATTCATTTCCTGTCTCCACTGCTGTTCTCTGTGCCTCTTAGTCATTCTCTGGCACCGAGCCCCCATCCCTGCTCTGGGGGATTGCCTTCCTTCCTCATTCAATATTTTCTTTTGTTTTTTTTTTCCCTATCCTGCCATCACCTTCTCTCCTTGTACCCTTCTCTTTAGGCATATGTGACCAGGTTCATGAGTCTGGCTGTCTCCAGCTGACTCCGTCTGGCCTGCAATCAATATTTCTTTTGGACATACCTATCATGAATCATGTGCCACCTCACTGAACTGCAGCTCTCCTGCCCGCATGCATCAGGTTCATGACTCCAGTCATCATTCACTCATCCTTACCTAATGGTTCCTCTATTTACATCACTCAATCATGCATTCCTATCATTGACTCATATGCCATGCCTCCACTATAGGCTTCACTACATCACCATATCTTTCAATCCGAGCATACCATCTGGTTCCAGGCATGCCTTATCTCATACCAGCCATCAAGAATTTATTCCAGTCATGGCTTCACTCCATGATCATCCATTGTCCATTTTGCTCACATTGCTCACTCGACCCAAGCATACCCTCTGGTTCCAGGCATGCCTTCTTGGCCTCAGAGTCTACTCAATCACTTTGCTTAATCAAGCATACCTCTCATTGGGTCTTCTGCTACTTCACTTAACTGCCGCACTCTTGTGAAGATCATCATCATCCGTCTTCTTCATCTTCAGTCTTTTTAAGAGTGCATCGGAATATCCCTCGCTCATCTGACCTCCACATGAATCTACTCCTTCCCATTGACCACTTGAGCATTCCCTCTTGGGTCCATGCCCCCTCTCAAGTCCTTGCTGACTCCTGTTCCTTCTTCGATCTGTGCTTAAGTTTTGGAGGTTTTCCCTATCCCATCATCATCTTCCCTACTCATATCCTTCTTTAGCATCATATATCCTTAAATCAAACATTTTCAGCCTGGAGGGAAGGCGACCTAGGCCTTGGATCCCCAGAGGTTTCCTCCTCAAAGGGGTTTTTTTTCCTCTCCTCTGTGCCAATGGCCATAACATTAGTTAGAGTTAGTGCTCTTTTAGGTTAATTAGTTAGGTTCTGCTGTTGGATGGAGGTGGATGGTGGCCCCGGCTTTCCCCTCTCTCCTTAGGAAGTCCGCCCTTAATCATCTTGTCAGATATTCATTCATTCATCTTTCTCGCCTCTTTGATGCTTGACACCCAATTGGGTATTCTTTTTGGGCTTCTTCCTAAGCTACCTAGCCAATGGAATCATTCCCATGGCACCAATGGGGGGAACCCTCCTCTAGGGCTCCTTGCATCATACACCTACAGGGTGGTATATCCCATGGATAGAGTGGCAGAAAGCCACAACGTAAAGCAAGTCACACAGGCATCATCTCATCCAGTTGCATAAGCACAATTGAATGGGAACACTTTAAGCCCAATGTTCAATGAGTGTAGCAACTACATCACTCTCCCATGAGGCTTTATAAGCTCACTCATCGTGGGCCTCCCTAGGATTCATTTCTTGTTGCCCCACCATCCACCCCTCCTCCTCCAGTGGTTCATCTCTCTTACCCGTGGGCTTCTTCCTAAGCTACCTTTAGCTGATGGAATCATTCCCGTGGCATCTATATGGTGGGAACCCTCCTCTAGGGTTCCTTGCATCGTACCCCCACAGGTTGGTATATCCCACAGATAGAGAGGTGGAAAGCCACAACGTAAGTCAAGTCACACAAGCATCATCTTATTCAGTTGTGTAAGCACAACTGAAGCATTGGTTTTCTTTCAGCTTATTAAAGTGTGACATCATACAGCTTGGAGCTCATTGAGAAATTCTTTAGCACAAAGTGACTATACTCTGCTTCCAGGCACTTAAACAACAATTACATCTATAGAAAGGTTACAAGGTTAACTTGCTTTTGACATGAAACTTGTTTGTTTATATCTGACAGTTCTGGTTCTAAAAAGTTTTGCAAACAGCAAGCATTACAAAGCTCTTGCAGACCTGAGATTCAGTCACCTTATAGGCTTCCACAGTCCTTATTAAATGTCTGAATTTGGTCTTACTGGGACTTCATACATCTTTGCAATTCCTAAGAGTTCCTCATTCCCATTGTAATGAATGGTACTTCTTAAAAGAGGTATCTATACGTGACAGTATCAGCTCAGCCCAGAGTCCAGATGTTACACATCATCTGTCAAGTTCATAGCAACTCATCTTTCCTTATCTCTTGGTTATTAGGGTATTATAACCTTTGACTCTCCAAGAATTCAGGTAGGCCTCTTTGCTCTTGACCAACAAGCTGAAAAGTCTCTTAATATTACAGTTTTAAAACTAAACCTAATTGTCTGCATTACTTATATGGAATGACTGCAGCATTTCCTTTTCAAGGCTTAAGCAATGTTTTTCTTTCTGCAGTTAAACTCATGTGGACACTGATTTTAACCAAAAGTATTATAGTATCCCTTATAATTAACCCTTATAAAGAATATAAAATAATGATTTATAATTAATAAGAATATTACAATAAAAATTATAATAATAAAATAAAATATTTTTAATCAACTTAGTTTTGTTCCTACAGGTTATCAGCTCCAGTTTATGTCACAAAAAAGCAGGGTTTTAAGATTATATGACCCGTGTCTGACAGCCCTACTAAGATGATTGTTTATACTGGTTAAGTAAACCCGACTCAACAGAGATTACACATGAGACAGGTCATTAATGTTGCTCTGGTATATCTGAGTAAATTTGTTTACAGCATTTGGGTAAAAGAAAACCCAAGAATAGGTTTTTTTTAGCAAGCATGATGATTGTTAACTCTTACCCAGTTCCTTTTTCACAGATGTGTTTTATGTTGAAACATTCTGTCCCTTAATTCATAATAGTGCATTATGCTCTAGCTCTATCAGCTCAAGCTAGCAGCTCTTGCAAATGGCTCAAGCCAATCCTGGACTCCATGAGATAATGGTTCAAATCTCCTGAGGAACAAGATCACTAACCGGCAACCTGGCTTGAAACCTGATATCCTTAGCTTGGAAGGAGTGGGCCGAGTGATCTCTATTTTGCAATAAGGCAACTACTGGACCAATTCACCTTTGGCAGGTATTCCTGGACTTAAACCAAAGGCATTAAGCTAAATTTGCATATGTCCTGGAACCTCCTCTAGCAAATTCTCTTCTTCTCATCTGTTACCCACCCCCTCAAACATTTTAGCAGAGATGAGAATATCATTTTAAACAACATGAGCAGAGCAGGAAGAGAGCAATATAAAGGAAATCCCATCACTAGGGTACAGCAATTTCACTATGTACTCACTGCTCCCCCCACCTCTCTCATTTGCAGGGCTTTAATATCCAGAGAATGAGAAGCTTCTAATAGGTGTGGGAAAATGTTGTTCCCACCTGCTTTTCCTATGTCCTTTAAACAAATGAGAAACCTGGTGGAGTCATGGGATGCCTGGCTAGGGTGAGCAGCTCCCTCGCTCAGCTCCTGCCCACTGTACCTTAATTTCCAATTTTTATCCTCTTACCTCACAATTTGTGGAACCTACAGACTTCTGCAGCAAGTTAGAATGTCCTGACTGCTGGTGCAGTGGCGTTTTCTGAAAAAGGGTTCTCACCATGGACGTGTAGATGAAACAACCTCTCCCGCATCATACCCCCTGAAAACACTGGATAAGGTCTCCAAAAAGACCAAGGGCCTTTGCGCTAAATCTGGGCCAGCCACCACCTCAACAACTGTTGCAACTCCATTGTCAGAAGAACATTTTTTACTTGAACTGCAATCATTAAAAGATGCCCTAGCTCTTCTGACTAATGAGCTTACCTCAATGAGGAAAGATATGGGAGACATCTCTCGCCGAGTTGGGGATGTTGAAGCCCAGTCTGTGTCCTTAGAAAAATGGTGAGACAGAGTCAATCTGGACCTATCCTCCATTAGACAAAGATTTCACAAAATGGAGCAAACAATTGAAGATTTGGAAGGGAGTAGTCAACAGAATAATTTAGTGATTCTTGGGCTCCCAGAGGACACTGAAGGGTGCCACTCCTGTTCTTTTCACACAGCGGCTTCTAGAAAAACTAGCAGGACCATTACCAAATGGTCCATGCTACATTGTGGAATGAATGGACAGGGCTTTGAGAGCCAACCCCACCCCCCCGGGATCACCGCCTCATCCATTTCTATTAAAGCTCCTCAACTATTTGAATAAACAACATGTTTTGAACAAGCTTAAGGATGTCCAGTCTCTTTTATGGAAAGGCAATAAAATTCACATTTCTCAGGACCTGCTAGTTCCAGTGCTCCAGAAGAGAGCATCCTATCATCCCTTAGTGAGTAAACTGATTCCAGCAGGTATAAAGTTTCATATGAATGAAGTAAAACAACGTGCACAGGATATGGACAGTTGGTGCATCCACAGGCTGCCAACCAGGATTAATCACAATGAATTAGGTGAATGCACTTGTAGGAAGAACAAATCGAGAAAGCTATTAAATTTTGTTGACTTTAGCCCCATAGCTGGAGAAATTGGTAGTATTGTAAAAAAATTTTGGCCAGTACTCACCAGTGACCCAGCTCTGGAACCTATTGTTAGGCACCAACCAAGAGTTACTTTTCAGAAATTGAGGAATTTAGGTGACATACTGACCAAAGCCATTATTCAAAAACAGAAATACCTAGGAATTGACTAGCCTTTAGACCTCCAGGTTTCTTTCGATGTGGGTCCTGCAATATTTGCAAATATGCCTCCACTGGTAACATATATGTACATCCACTGCATAATAATAAAGTAAATCAAATTAAACAATTTATTATGTGTAAGAGTACATATGTAGTATATGTGGTATGTGTACATGTGGACTACACTATGTTGGTCTTACTACTCAAATGTTAAAAGTAAGAATCCAAGAGCATATTGAGCAATAGTAAATCAAAATCTTAAAAATGCAATTGGGGATTATTATGCAGTAGCTCATTATTCTAGCCCTATTGGTTTGAAATTTACAGCTTTGGAACAGGTGCCTAACTCTTTTAGAGGAGGAGGAGATAGAACCAATGAGCTGCAGAAAAAAAAGTAGGTGGATCTTCTCTCTGAGGGCATTAAGTCCACAAGGCATGAATGAGAACATTGACTTAAGACCATTTTTGAAAGAATTTTGAAATTAACATGCTATTTATGTACTTCTATATTAAATTATGTTTTTTTTCCTATAGGATGAATTTTGGAATTGATAAAGGTGAATTTGATCTGGAAAAAGTCAAAACAATAATGAAAAAATATTAACTGAATATGGTTATAAACATGAATAACAAAATAAATAAATAATAAATAAAAAATAAAAATACATTTATTTCTCTTTAGTTTTTTAGTAATTTTCTAACCAGTTTTGGTTTGGTCTTTATCTCTTATCTTTACTGATAAAATGTGTTTTCAATGACCCAGCACTCTGGACAAGTTTAGGATCTATCATGAGAACAAATTAAGTTTAAATTGCTATATAGAAATACAATTATATGGTTCAATTGGATTATTTAACATTCTCTAGCTCTTTCTTACTAACAAGGATAAAGTGACAATTTTTAATTTAAGATATTCATTCTAGCTTATCTGATTAGAAAGTTGGGTAGTTTAATGTCTAATGTAGATACTTGTTGATATTTGTTTAAGAAATGTTCTATATTTTGTATTTGTATCTTTATTTGAATTATTCCTTTAAGGTGAATTAAAGCCAATGGTAAATCAATTAATTAATTACATCAACAATGTATCAACTTAAATAGGGGCTCTTTTTCCTTATGTGACATGCCCCCTGAGGAAGACCTTGCAGTCGAAGTGCTGGGGTTGTTTCGTGCAGTGTCACCAAGCCTGGAGAATAAATAAGCTTTAATTTCAAAAATTGAATAGCTTTCTGGCTTTTTTTCTTCCTACAAGTGCATTCACCTAATTCATTATAAAGTTTCACATGCTGTATCCATCTTGATTCCAAGTTCATATCAATGACAACTAGCACTTATTTGATAATAGAGACCAAGCCACCAAGGAACGTCAGCACCTCCTTCCTGATTTGTTCAAAACAGGCTGACATGATTTTTACATATCCATGAGGTATTATGCTTTAAGTAGCACTGGACATTTTTCAGGGGACTGGTCTTGTTTCCTGATATTTGAGTCTCCAGCTGGCGATTGGTTTGGTTGGATGCAATCAAGTGGGACTATTTATCATTTTTCATTGTGGACCTAAAATTTATCTATTCTTGTTCTGCTTGTTTGTTTGCCCTCCCACTTCTCCATTCACAGATCCTTTAGTTGTGACCTAGAGTTTAGTGGATCTGTGATAAAGCTTCCACCAATTTGCTTCCTTTGTTTATCCCTTGCAGAGTGCTATCTTATGTGTATTAACCCCTTTCCTGGGTTCTATTGTTAATATTTTTTTCTTTTTTTTTCTTTTGTATACGGCTTTTCACTATGATAATAGAGGGTTTTGGAGGGCATATCCTTTATGATTGTTTACTATTTATTTCTATTTTGAGGTTGAAAACTGTCTGTTAAAATATTTACTGGCATGGGGGAGCAGAGGGTGGGATTATCAATGTGCTGATTTTCGGAGGTTTCATGAGCCAATTTTTGGGTTGGGATACTGCCACTGTTTTATTCCTGGGGAGCTTTCCTTTTTTTTTATTATGCACAAACTCAAGGTGGCTGGTTGCTTTAATATATATTGTGGGTTTGGGGAATACCTGTTTTGGCGTATGACTGTTGGCAAGATAGTGCTTTTATATTTATTTTGTCCAAAATATTTTGGATTGCCAGGAACTGACCTCTTTAGAACCTGTCCTCATAAGGTTCTGCTACCTTTATTTCTTACTCCCCACTTATAGTGGATCTATTCACTGGTTGGTGGGTTTAAATCTTTGCAGTGGCATTTTGGTTTTCTTTGTAATTGGGGTTGTAATGGATTTTATTTTTTGGGGGAATATAGTTACTGTTTGGGGGTAGGGGAAGGTGGGTGGTGTTGCTTTTAGGGAATAATTTGTCCTTTTTATAAATATTGTGCATGTACTACTGTTTATTCTGCAGATGGGAGGGGTTGGGCTGTGGGAAGGTGCCACCAGAGGAGGGGTTCTAGTGTTGTTCTCTTGCACTCAAGATGTGCTTATTTACTTGCACCTTACTCTGCTTATTAGTTTCATTCTACTATTTCACCATTGCTGTTTATAATTTTTGTACCTGGGACGTTAAAGGTGCAAAGTTCCCTACTATAAGATCCAACATTTTGCTTCATTTACATAGGTTACAAGCTGATGTAGCCTTTCTCCTAGAGGCTCACATGCCTCCATCCCAGGTTTTCCATCTTAGGCATTCCTGGGTGGGACAGGCCTATGGCGCTGGCTCCAATTCCTGTAAAAAAGGTTTGGCTATCATTATAGCTCATAGAATACCCTTTCATCTCCTCCAGGAAACAGCATGTCCCCAAGGTTATTATATTATTCTCAGAGCATTGCTTAGTCATCTGGAGGTGGCACTGGGTTCTCTTTATGGCACTAACAGTGATGACCCCCAGTTTGTTACCACCCTGATGTGTATCTTAGCCCCATGGAATTTGCTTCCAATTATTCTCGGAGGGGACTGGAACCTGGTTTTATGCAATGATCTAGATAGGACTGGTCAGACCTAACAGACTCTGTCACCCAGTCAACTGGCTATTAGAGGTGGGTGAAAATTGCAAATTCCACTTTTGTGGAATTTCCATGAAATTTCAGATATTTTGCAGACATTTTGGAACTTTTGCCATTGGCGACACTGGGATTTTCCACAGATTTTCACTGGGTTCCATGGACTTTTTTGTGAACTGGAGAATATAGAAACCGTGGAATTTATTCTATCCACAGTTTAATGAACTGTCAGTGAATGAACACATGTTTGTACAACCATGCAGTCATTTGCTGACAGTTCAGTGGGCCACTGGTAGTGGAGGAGAGAAAAGGGGCATGCCAGTGGCCTGTTCAGGGGCAGGATGGGGGAAGCAGGGTGGTGGTGGTGGATGAACTAGTGGGATGGGGTGGTGAGGGTTGACTAGACATCAGGGAATCAGGATTACTTTTTTAATAAGGGATCAGGGATGGTGTTCCACTAGACACCAGGGAACACTGGAAATAGAGGGGGATGAGTCAATGGACTGCTTGCTATTTTTTTGTGGATTAAGGGAATCCAGGATAGGGAGGGAAGTCTGCTAGACATCAGGAAAATAAAACATTTTGGGGGGCCATGATCAGTGGGTGAGGGGTCCACTAGACACTGGGGATCAAGTTTTTTTTTTATTTGGGACCCACGATCAGTGGGTGGAGGGCCCACTAGACACCAGGAGGGTCTAAGGGAAGGATCAGAGTTTTTTTTAATGTATTTATTTACTGGGACCCCAGATCAGCAGGGGCTGGATTAATGAATTAAACTACAGTTAAAAAAACCTCTGACCACTAGCAGTGATCCAGTCTGCAGGCTTTTTTTCTGCAGTTTAACAAGTTAACCCACAGTCTGTATATTTATTCCACAGTTTTAAGGTGGAATTTCTGTGAAAGTTGTTAAAATGATTTCTGAACTTTCACGGAAATTTTGCCGGTGGAATTTTTTTTCACACACCCCTACCTGGGGAATTACAGACCAATCAGTCTGACCTCTATCATATAAAGGCTCAAGGAGACCATACTTAAGGAAATGTTGGTAGGGTATCTTGAGGAGAATGGTCTCCAGGATAAGAGGCAGCATGGGTTTGTGAAACAAGATCATTTCAAACAAATCTGATTGACTTCTTAGATTGGGTCACTAAGGAAGTGGACAGGGGCCAAGCAGTGGACATCTTTTATCTGGACTTCAGCAAGACCTTTGACTCTGTATCTCACAAAAGGTTGATCAGAAAGCTGGTGGTTCTCAGGGCTGAGGAGAAAATTACCAGGTGGATGTAAAACTGTCTGAGGGACAAGATCCAGAGGATGGTGGTAGATGGAGAGTTATTCAGCTCCAGGGAAGTCAACATCAGGGTCCTGCAAGGCTTGGTGTTGGGGCTGGTGTTGTTCAATGTTTTTATCAATGACACTGGGGAGGATATTAAGAGTAAAATGTGCCTATATTTGGATTACACCTAACTCTGTCAGAGGGTGGACACAGTGGAAGGGATACAAGACATCTGGGAAGACCTGAGAAAACTTGAGAGGTTGCCAGGGATTTGGAAAATTGGCTTCAGTGCCCAAGAAATACAAAGTTATGCACATTTGATTCAGGAATCCAAGGACCAAGTAGTACTGGGGGGGTCTGGGCAGCAGCAACAGAGGAAGAAAAGGATCTGGGAGTGATGATCACTAGTGATCTGAAACACTCTACACAGTGTGAAACAGCAGCAACAAAGGCAAACAAGATGCTGGGGTGTATTGCCAGAGGACTCAGCAGTAAGGAGAAGATTATTCTGCCATTGTACAGGATGCTGGTGAGACAACATCTCGAGTATGGAGTCAGATACTAGTGTCCATATCTTAAGAAAGACATCAACCAGCTGGAGATGGTCAGAGCATGGCAACTAAGATGACTGCAGATCAGTAGGAAAAGACATATGAAGAGAGGTTGGGGCCCTGAGGTACTTATTTACTCCCCGGAGGAGAGGAGGGAGAGAGGGGACATGAGAAAGACTTCAAGTACTTGAAAGGAATAAGTAGAGTGGATAGGGAAGATCTATTTAAGCTGACTGGCAGCCAAACCATGAGGGAACACAGTCTAAAGCTGGAAGGGGGAGGCTTAGGAGGGAAGTTAGGAAGCACTTCTTCACAGACAATGGCAAGTTGGAATGTACTCTTGGAGGAATGGATCTTTATGAAGACAATGAGCACCTTCAAGAAACGCTGTGATAGGCATAAGGGGAAATTATGGGGCTGGTGGGGGCTAGATGGGGAGGAAGGGAGGACCAAGGGGGGCAGGGTCTGTAGCGTAAGTTAAGGACCCTGCAATATGAGCAGACTGGATAGATGGAATGGCCTTCTTCTGCTGGCTTCTTCATATGTTTGCATGTTCATAAAAGAAAAACAACCAAAAAAAATATCCTTTATTCTCTGTCTATCTTTGAGGTGCTGTTATTGCATAATGGGAATCTTGAGGTCTGCATCAGACCTAAGCCAAATTGGGTGGCAGAAAGGTGATTGGGGTCTTGTAAGTGTATTTTAGCTACATTACTGCACTTTATAGCATTATTTGGTGTTTGTACACTTTATAAAGCATTTGTAATAGTATTTAGCAGGTTTGGAACCATCTCTGAAACTGGAAATCCAGCATGGTGCTATTACTAGTTTTGGCCCTATAGCACTGCTGCACAAGTGAACATCAGCTTGTTTGGGCAAATTGAGCTGCTGACACCCTTGTTTAGCAAATCTATCCCACAAGCTAGTAAACCCACTCTACTACTATCTACCTCTCTATCATACTGGTAGAAAATAAAAATGAAAACAAACAAAAAATATATCCCCTACTCACTGTCTGTCTTTGTGGGGCTGCTATTGCACTGTGGGAAACTAAAGGTCTGACTGAGAGCTGAGGAAGAACTGGTGGCAGAAAAGGATCTTTTGGGGGATTTTAAATGCTACAGTGCTGCACTTCTTGCACTATTTGCTATTCATAAGGCTTATGAAGGCATTTTAATAGAATTCAGCACATTAGGGAACAACGCTAAAACTGGAGGTTCAGCAGAGTGCTACTTCTGGTTTCAGCCATATATCACTGCTACACAAGTGAGCACAAGTGAGCATGTGTGGAGGCAATGCACTGTTGAGGCAAGTGTGTCTGCTATCATCAGCCAGGGTTGTCAGGATAGAGGCTGGAAATTATACAAATTAACCACTTCATTGCTACATCCATTCTTTGTAAGTACATACATTTTAGATTTCACTTAAAGATGGACCCTTTAGGGGCTATAGATCTTTTGTGCAAGGAAGGGTCTATTGTCAACTATTCTGGGTGATATATGTATGCAGAAACCCCCCTCCCTACAGAGAAATTCACCACCATTTGTATGCACTAAATGAGAGGCATACAAAAAAATGTCATTAAAATGGAGATTAGTCAAAAACAAGGTAAAAATGCAACAGAAACAAATCAAACTGAGTTATTCATTAAGACCTTGGAAAAAGAAAATACCTTGCTTGATAACACTGAGAATGCAAATAAGGACATTAGAATAGAACACAGCAAAGGAGGAAGGAAGAAAGAGGAACTAGTAGCACTCCAATTGAGGAAAACAGAACCAAAAGGAGCAGAGAATACCTAAATATAGCTGATGAAATCAATGCTTACACAGTTAAAAAGACAACAAAATAGGGAAGGAGAGTGGATATTAGTAACCAGGAAATACAGCTCACTAATAGAGTCTCCACATTAGCACAAGATACACAGGAATTACCTAGAACTGCATATAACATTGAGCCAAACTCAGAAAAGAATAGACTAATAATAGTTGTGGGTGACTCTATAATAAGACAATTTGACACTACAATTTGCAAAACTGACAAGATAAGCAGTATGACATTATACCTGCCAGGATCCAAAACTTCAAACAGCCTATCAAGGTTAAAGAAAATACTTAAAAAAAAGGCCCGTAGCAAACCAATATTAACACTACTCATAGGCAAAAATAATATTGGTGCAATCATGAGAAGGACATTTGGGAAGAAATTGTATGCATGGGTAAAAATATAAAAAATCAAGGAGGGGTACCAAGCATATGTGGAATTTTACCAGTTCCTTGCAGGAATAAGAAAAAAAATAATCATAAGAATAAACACTGGACTGCAAAACTGGTGTCAGAAGGAAGGTATCCATTTCTTAAACACTTGGGAACTTCTTGAAAACAAAAAAGCAATTGTATCTAAAGGACATAATGCATATAAACAAAGGGGCAGATCTTCTAGTAAATACCACAAACATAAAAAAATCTCTATATTTAAACTAGTAATGAAGGGTATGGGGTCAAAACCATGAAAAGAAAAGGTAAGATGAATATCAGTAGGTAAAAGCCAAAAGATGTAACCAAATGGCTTCTGTTTAATCCCTAGAATTTAAATAATACTAAACAAGCCAAACAAGAGGTTTTATTACTATCAACATATTGCAAACATGATATATTAATTACTGAAATGGAGAACACTGAAGGACAGCTGGGGGAAAGACACGTAACAGTTATAATCTGTTTAGATATGACAGATTTCAGAAGACGGGGGAGATATTGCAGCATATGTGGAAGTCAGATAAGATTACTGTTACTGAGCAAGATTAGAAACCCTCACTATACCCCTAAAACCATGTGGCTAAAATTGACAGGTGGTTTGCAAGGTGCAAAAATCTTGGGGCTATGCTATAGACTTCCTGATTTGGATGACACCACAAACAATGAAATATTAATTAAATGTGAAAATGCCTCTGATTTTGGGGATGTCTTCTTCACAGGACACTTATATTTTGGAAAGATTAGCTGGATAGAACACAGTCAAATGTAAAGCAATCAATAATTTCCTCACAACCTGCAGTCAATTAAATTTGATAAAGTATATCAAAAGCTCAACCCAGAAGAACAAAATTGTAGACATGGTACTTCGTTCAGAAAACCTGCAAAAGGCAAACTGGATAGTTAGTCTACCAGTAAAGAGTAGTGGCCACTGCAGTGTAAATGTCCAAATCAAACAAAAGAGAACTACACTTAGAGGGAAAACCCACATTTATTTGTACAAAACAGCCGATATTATCAAAATCAAAGAATCTATTGATAAAACAAACTGGAACTCTGCCTTCTGAAGTAAATCTGTCAAAGATATGTGGATCTACATAAAAACAACAATTCTATACATATGGGACAAATAAATCAAAAAAGTTAAGAACTATAATTATAAGGGGAGCAAACCAAAATAGCTAAATAAGGGAGTTAAAAACTAATTAAACAGAAAAACAAACTCTGACGCTGTATTACATGTAAAAAAAAAATTAACACTTGGAATTAATACAAAATACAAAAAGAAATAAAGAACAAAATCAAGCCCTAAAAAAGAGCAATGAAATTAGAAATTGCCATTATCTCCAACTATAATAACAGAAACAAATGTTTCAGCTATGTAAATTCACTTAAGAAAACTGATCCAGAAGCAAATGATTTGATAACTTCTATTGGACCAGCATAGATGTTACAAAAATATCAAAGTGCTTAAGCTTTCAGACTTACAAAGAAAACTGAAAATAAAATAGGACCACTCATTAGTGATAGAAATCAAATAACAGACCCAATCTAAATGCCCAACACATTGATAAATACTTTGTTCTGTCTTTATCTATGCAAAAAAAAATCCAGCTCCAAACACAACAGACTACAAACCAAATAAAGATTATTGATAGTAAAGATGGAGAAATACTAAATAAAATCAACAATCTCAAAAAAAATGTTCTCCACATCTTGACAAAATTAAAACTGAGATATTTAAAATCCTAGGGAACTATATAGTATGCCCCCTGTAAGTATTATATGACAAATCAATACAGCAAAGTGAAATTCCAGATTACTGGAGAACAGCCACAGCCACATTCAAGAAGGGTAATAAAAATGAGGTAAATAATTACAAATGCATTAGTATGACTTCAGTCCCTGAGAAGATCTTAGAATCAACCATAAAAGATAAAATACTAGAACACCTGAAGAATACAGACTGTATAGGTAAGAAACTGCACAGATTCCTGAAAGGAAGATCTTGTGTCACATATCTATTAATATCTTTTGAAAAAATAACAAGGGCCTTAGATCAGAAGAAACTAGTCAACTTTATTTTTACTGACTTCTGCAAGGTATTTTGTCTCACATTGGGCAATTGCAGAAAAATGTGAAAATGCAACAGATAATCAACTAGCGAACTGGGTAATAAACATTCTATTTAAATGAACAAAAAAGGTTTGTATAAATAGATTCTTACTGGAAGAGAGGCAGGTCAGAAGTGGAATCCCTCAAGGATCTGTACTCAGGAAAATATTATTTCAAATACTAATTTCAGATATGAATGCTAACACACTTAACTGAGCAAGTAAATATGCAGATGATTCCCAATTAGGAGAAGCAGTAAGCACCATTGGTGAAATATCATTGATTCAAGCAGACTTGAATGCCAGGGTGAACAAATGAGGCATGACATTTAATCTTCAAAAATGCCACATTATGCACCTTGGTAAACAAATAATACCCCATACACACTCATTATTCAGTATCATACTCAATACAGTTAAACATTAAAAGGACTTTGCAATAATTATATCTAATACATTTAAACAAAACACACAATGTTCTGCAGTTATTTCCAAGGCAAATAGTGTGCTATGGAGAATAAATAAAAGATTATGTAGCCAACAAGCTGATGTAATAATGCAACTGTTCTGGGCATTATGTGAGACCTCTGCCTGATTATGGAAGCCAAGTATGGTGCCCCGCTAAAACAGGGGAAATGAGCAAACTATGAAGAATTCAACACAGAGCCATGAAAATGATATATAATGTCAAAGATGAGATGTATGATACCAGACTGAAGAAATTAAAATTCATGCCCTTAGAAACCAGACGGATGAGAGGGGACCTACTTCTTATGCATGACATAGTTAAGGATAATTATACACTCAATGAATTAGAATTTAGTTTTAAAAACTATAGCATCACTAGGGAACATCCATTACAACTTCAGCTGGTTAAATTTAACGCAGATATAAGGAAACACTAGTCTACAAAAAGGGTCATTAACCCATGCAATGGATTACCTCTAGAAATCGTAACAAGCAGGAACTAAAAGGAATTGAAATCATAACTAGATAAACACATTCTGGATGGGGCTGATCTCAAGTACCACAATTAATGCATAGGGGTAACTCATAGGCAACTGCCTGCTATGCTCCTTTAACCTTAGTATGACCTTTAATATGAAGATGAACCATACATTTTTTTAGTCACTGCAGTATTGTTATGACAGACATAACAGTGGCATTCCTTCACTTTATAACCAAGAGTTCTTAGTACTCATTGCAAAAAACTATGTTTAGGCATCAGTTAGGGTTGAAGCATGAAGCCTCAGAAGTGGAGATATGCAGCCTAAGAGTTTAAAAGCTGATACGACTTTTGATGAATTTGTGTTGTGGTGCTCCTTCTGGTATGAATGATTGCTTGATGCAGCATTGAAATTAACCTAACTTTGGATCTGTTTTTCAAGGCACAGAGAGTTACTTGAACACCCATGTTTGGTAAAGGGTACCAGAGTTAGAGTAACACAAATGCTGCATTGAACAGTCATTCAAATCCCAAGGAATACCACATCACACATTCACCAAGAATTAGGGACCATTTTCACCATACACTAAATTTTCATAACTTTGATGCTTTGTGCTCAAACCTTAAATGATGCCTAAACATATTTTTTTCAATTAATTTCCTTCCCTTTTTGAAGGGACATTTAATAAGAGATACACAGTAATATGTGCAGACACTTTTCTGCCAAGCAGTCCCAGCTGTCCACTGGCACCCCTTAAGCCACCCTACTACATCCTGGGCAGTTCATGGAGCCCAGTGGTACAGTATGTGCCTCTCTCACTCTCACCCATGCCATGTAACCTGTTATCCAGTGTCAGGCCCCTGTCTCATCCTGCCCCTGTGTCAAATTCCTTGGAATCCTGTGGCATCCTCTCCCTCACTAGACCACAAGAGTGGATGCACACCTATCCAAGGAGAGGTGCTGCCCATTCAGGGCACTTTTTGCAAAAACACAAGCAAACACACATACACATGGAATCAGCAATCTTTTGAAGTATAGCATGTATATTTATTTAGTTCTAGCAACCCAGGGTAACAAACACTCCTGTCTTTGCAGTGCTCAGCTACTTCCTAAGGAGTGAAGTTGGTGGGAGGGTGCAGATCTTATGTATCATAACATTAAAAGTGACAGTGCATAATGTATCCATGAAGTGTATACTGTACCAATCGTATCTGCAAAAAAAAAAAAAAATAGTGCAAAATATAAATAGAACCTCTTTTTAGGTTTCTCATAGAAACATATCTGTCTGCAGAAAGAAACTGATGGTCTATTGAGTCTGCCCATAGTATTGTGTACTACTGAACCTGATTCCATGACCTAGTATCCTTGAGAGTCGTCCACTCAGCCCCTATCCACAACCCTCCCTGTCTGTTATTCCCTATGGGACTATGAGTACTCTTACTGTGTCCTAGCCATGTTTGGATCAGTTTAGGGTGTCTGCCCCCACCAATTCCACTAGCAATTTTTTCCACGGCTACACCACCCTTTCAGTGAAGTAGTACTTTTTCACATCCCTCCTGAATTTACCCCATACCAAACTCCAGTCATGCCATCTTGTGACTGTGCCCTTATTTCTACAAAAAAATGCCTGCACAGTTCACCCAGTTTATATCCTTCTGAAACTTGTCTCTATCATACCCCTTCCCACACGTCTTGCCTCTAGAGAGTACGTGTTCAGGGACACAAACTTTCCTCATAGGATATGCCTTGTTGGCTTGGGATCATTTTGGTGACCATTCCCTGAACTGACTCCAGCCTGTCTAAGTTGAAGCAAGAAGTCAGAATCTTCAAACTGTGGCCCGAGACTGATATCCCCTGTTTGCTTTTTTAAAACAAAAATATACTGAATGTACTGCACTTACTAAACTATTATATATACCATTTCTGTATGTTGAGCCCTGCCTTGCTGCAGGAAGAGGGTGTGTAGTGCACTATCAGTGAACTTTTAAAACTCCATCTAATTTACTCATTTGTGAGTTTTAACTGTGGGGAATACAGTATACTGATCACTGCCTTTTAAGGCTACTTGTGGGCTTTTATTAAAACAAGGGTTAAACGAGTGTGCCTCGTTATGGGACCTGGGTTCTCATCCGGGACTTGGACAGTATTTAAGTCTACCCAGCGGCGAGCGCGACTGTTGAAACAAGAAGTCAGAATCTTCAAACTGTGGCCCGGGACTGATATCCCTTGTTTGCTTTTTTAAAACAAAAATATACTGAATGTACTGCACTTACTAAACTATTATATATAACATTTCTGTATGTTGAGCCCTGCCTTGCTGCAGGAAGAGGGCGTGTAGTGCACTATCAGTGAACTTTTAAAACACCATCTAATTTACTCATTTGTGAGTTTTAACTGTGGGGAATACAGTATACTGATCACTGCCTGTTAAGGCTACTTGTGGGCTTTTATTAAAACAAGGGTTAAACGAGTGTGCCTCGTTATGGGACCTGGGTTCTCATCAGGACTTGGACAGTATTTAAGTCTGCCCAGCGGTGGTAAGGAGCGAGCCAAACAGGCGATGCAGAGAAAGATGTAGTATATCATCATGCCTGCTGGTCTGCTGTGTCTGCTGGGACCAAGGGATAAAGGGCATTGTTACAGTAAGTTAATGGTTGTTTGTTTCTACTTTTTATTGTTCTCTACCTTGGTTTATTGGAATTTTATTTATAACATGGAGGCCCCAAATAACCACTGCTCGTCCTGTTTGATGTTTGCTATTGGTCCTCAGATTACTAACTACTTATGTAGTAAATGCTTAATGATCGAAACCCTCCATGATGAAATAAATCATTTACTGGCCTCCACAGTTGTTAACCCTGAGATTGAGGCAATGGAGGACTATATTGATTCCATGCTTGGTCAGTCTCTACCCTTGAGTTCTTCCTTGGTTGTTGATTTATTACCTACTTCAAAGTGTAATGTTCCCATCACTTCTCCCTCACCTGTTTCATCTTCAGAGGAATTAGATAATTGGGCTTTAGTACCTAAGGGCAAATCAAAATGTAGAGGTGGACAAATAGGTTACAACGTACCATCTCTACCCTTATCTAACAAATTTGATGTTCTTAAGCATGACATTATTGTCTCTCCTTATGATGATTCTTTAAATGTTCCCCAAAGTAGCCTATCAGTATTTAGTCCTTCTTTTAAAAGGGCAAAAAGTAAAGTTACAAATTTATCGTCCAAGCAAAACAATTCCCAATTTAATTTAAGTGATCAAACTAACGGACCTGTTACTTCATCACTCATTCCCAGTAATACGGATCTCCATTCATCAACTAAACAAATTTTTGTTATTGCGATTCCATTATTAAACATTTAGGTCGACCTATATGCAAAGTGGATAAACTTAATCGTACTTGCTCTAGTCTAAGAGGTGCCCATGTATCGGATATCACTTCTGTAGTAAAAAATATATTAGTGGAGGTTAGTGAAAACCAATTGTTTATAATACATGCAGGTACTAATGATGTAAACAGAAGCAGCCTTGATGAGCTTAAGCAGGACATCATTGCACTCAATAATGTACTGGCCGAAAAAGACAGTCTTGTATGCTTTTCAGAAATTCTTCCTGTACCCAGAGCTACTGATGCCATCAACACTAAGATTAAAGCCTTTAATGATTGGCTGAGATGATGGTGTCTCCAGCAGGCATTTTATGCCTTGCACATTGGGAACATTTTTACCTAAAAGATTCACTGTTTTGTTGGGATGGACTTCATCTCAGCCGTAGGGGAAGTACCTTATTGGGTAGAAGTGTTACAACAGCCATTAACAAACTTTTAAACTAAAAACTGGGGGTGAGATCAGAGAAAAAAAATCCTGTTCTCTAAAAAGACCTAATACTGATCCTATTGAGTGTGAGGTGCTTAGTCTCAATGCTAGATCTTTAAATCTGGTTAAAATGGCTGAACTTGAGGCCATGTGCCTTTCAAATAAATTTGGACTTATTTCTATTACTGAAACTTGGTGGGACCCTGATACCACCTGGATCCCACATATTCCTGGGTACAAATTATATCATAAGGCTCGTCAAGGCCAGGTGGGGGGAAGGGTCTGTCTCTATGTCAGGGATGACATAATTTCATTCCAACTTCCCCTTACTAGTAATATTGAAACCATTTGGGTGAATATTCAGTTTAAGGGACAACCCCAACTGTTGGTTGGGACATGCTACAGGTCCCCATCATCCAATTTGGAATATTCCATATGTTTGCACAAAGAAATTTCTGATATGGCCTCTAAAGGAAATATCCTTGTTCTGGGTGATTTTAATATGCCCTTTATAAACTGGAGTTCCTTAACTGGTAGTACGCAGGCTGAAAAAGATTTAATTGCACTTATTGTAGATATGGGTCTTGAACAAATCATTAATGGACCTACATGTGGAGTCAATATATTGGATTTAGTTATTACTAATATAGGGAGCTCAATATCTAAGGTTCTAGTTGGTGTCCCATTGGTATCCAGTGATCATTATTCAATTTCCTTTACCTTGTTATTTTGTCAACATATCTCCAAATCTTCAGAATTCAAGAATTATAACAATGCTAACTTTAGCACTATTAATGATCAAATAAATTCAATTTCTTGGGATGCAATATTATCTCCTCTTTCCCTGGAAGAATCCTGGGAATACAGTATTTCAAATCTTCTGTTTACTATCTAGAAGATTTATATGCCCTATCTCAAAAAAGTATAATAAAAAAGGGGAAAATACCCTTGTGGTTTAACAAAACTATTAAAGCATTAATAAATACTAAACAAAGGCTTTTTTCATGTGTAAAGAATAGTGAGGGAGATGCCAAAGAATTATAATTATTAAATACAGGAAAGCCTTAAAACTTTTAAAGCAAGCTATTTTACAATCCAAAAAGAAACTTGAGTTTTGTTTGGCCCATACAAAAGACAGCTATAAATCATTATTCTCTTATCTTAACAATAAAAAAATGAATAATAGATATGTGGGGCCCTTATGTGTAAATAACTGTATTATAGCCAATGATAGGGACATAGCTGATACATTTAATAAACAGTTTTGTTCAGTTTTTACAAAGAAAGAAGTTCCCAAACTCTTTAGACAAACAGTTAACTACATTCCCTCCTATACTATTACTAAAGATGATACTCTAGAAGCTATTTTGTCTCTACAACCTAACTCTAGTCCAGGACCAGATAACATTAATCCTAGATTCTTACTTGAGACAGCTGTTGCTATCACTAAACCCCTATCAATCATCTTTAATAAATCTTTACTTGAAGGGGTTATCCGTCATGATTGGACAATAGCCACAGTTATTCCAATCTTCAAAAAAGGTAACCATTCCAAGCCAGAAAATTACCATCCGATAAGTTTAACGTCAGTTATAAGCAAACTTATGGAGAAAATTATTAAGAAAATGTTAGATAACGAATCCACATTAAGTAATATAATAGATAATACCCAGCACAGATTTAGACAAGGATATTCTTGCACCACTAACCTGGTAGCCTTTTATAATTATATTAGTATGGGTTTGGATAATGGTATCCCCATGGATGTAATCCTTCTTGATTATAGTAGAGCATTTGACAAAGTCCCTCATGACATCTTGCTTGACAAAATGGTAAAAATGGGATTCTCTCAGTATATAGTTAGATGGGTTTCAGGATGGTTGAATAATAGACAACAGCAAGTCAGAATAAATGGCATGCTTTCTCAGGCTCTGAGTGTGACCAGTGGGGTTCCACAGGGTTCTGTGCTGGGACCAACCTTGTTTAATATCTTTATTAGTGACTTGCAGGTTAGCCCCAACAATGTTCTTTCGAAATTCACTGATGACACCAAGTTAGGAGGGTCTGTTCATACATTATTAAACAGAGAATCTATGAGAAATAATTTAAAAACTGTTGAAGAATGGGCAGACTCAAACAAGATGACACTTAATCCAGACAAATGCCATGTTTTACACTTGGTAAGAATAACCCCAAGCAAATTTATTTTTTAAATAATATTCCCCTACATGTGTCACTACTAGAGCGAGATCTTGGAATTATTATTAATAACAAACTGTCAACTGATCACTGCACCATGATAGCCAAAATATCCAATGCAATGCTTACTCGGATCCAATGTTCCTTTGTGTCAAGGACTCAGGAATGTATTATTCCTCTGTATAGAACATATGTAAGGCCCCATTCAGACTACGGGTCTCCTTTCTGGAATCCATACTTGAAGCAGGATATGGATAGAATGGAGAAAATTCAGAGGAGAGCTACAAAAATGGTCCCATATCTATCCAAATTGGATTATAGGGGTAGACTACAAGTAACCGGGTTACATTCGCATCATACAAGATGCACTAGAGGAAATCTACTCCTATTATATAAAATCCAGAACTCCCAGGAGCTCATGCACCATTGTAGTTTAAATTTTTCTACTAGACGGACCACTCCTCGGTCCCATAACAAACAAATCAATGTTTCAAAATCTAAAACAAATAAAAGATTAAATTATTTTACAGTAAGAACACCTGGAATTTGGAATCTGCTTCCTCAAAAATTAGTGGACAGTAGTTTTATTACAGCCTTCAAAAAAGGGTTGGATTGTTGGATGGAGTGTAATAATCCCAGGGTATAATTGTCCCACGATGGTGGTGGGGGACAATCTCAATGGGCAGTAGCCTTATTTTGTCCTCTGAAACCAAGTAAACCAAGTAAACCAAGTCATTTCTCAGGTGAGGGCTATAGCACTGGGTACAGTATTCCAGGTGAGGCCTAACCAGTGATCTGTATAGGGGCAGTCACATTTCTTCTTCCACTATCAAATCCCCAATGCACCACCCAGCAACCTTGGTGCCTGACTGTATGCTTTGTTGCATTGGCTGGTATGCTTGAGGGAATCACTGATGATGACCCCTATACCCTTCATCTCTGTTGTAGTGGGCAGCCTAAGCCCTCCTTTCTAATACTCCATGCGTGGGTTGCCTTCCTGTAAACCTTACACTTCTTGGCATTACATTTCAGCTGCCAAATCTTTGACCATGTATCCAGATTCTCTATGCCTTTTTTAAATTATTTCACCCCAAAATTACTGTTTATACTGCTGCATGGCTTTTTTTATTGTCAGAAAAGAGACATATCTTGCCCTGGAAACATCCCCTTTGTCACTTATGATCATATCGAATAGGACAGGTTGTGGAACTGATTCCTATGGCACCCCACTTATGACTCCCTGACTTCTACGTCCTGTTGTCTTCCCCCCCAGCCAGTCCCCCACCCATCTGTTTAAAGTGCATATTTGTTTGTTCAGCTTTAGTATTGCACTGGGCTAAAAATGTATGGTTTGCTGTTATTAAGTATACTGCTACCTTGCCTTGTAGATACAACCACTGAGATAGAGTTTAAAAGAAAGTTTGGAGCTTATTGGCCAGTACCCAGCTTTGAAACTCAACACATAAATAATTTTATTGAAAGACCAAATAAGTTCACAAATAAATGGAGACAGTGGAACCAGCAGGGCAGGATAGTAGCTTTAAACTCATACAGCTGTAACAACCTACAGACAAAACAGGGTACAGTTGCCTTTTTAATATTATTGACTTCAGGTGGGGATGCAGAGTTAAACCCTGGGCCTGATGTTGTCAAAAAAAGTTAGGATTCTACATGATAATGCTAGAAGTTTAAGAAGCAAAACTGATATTTTAAAAGTTATGATCGAGGAACAAGTTCCAGATGTAGTCGGGCTAACAGAGACCTGGCTAGTAAAAGACATAGACAATGAAGAACCTGGTATTTTAGGCTATACATTGTTTCACCAGGATAGGCTGAAGTGGGGGGGGGGTACTTTTGTATGTTAAAAGTAGTCTGGGCCACACTGAATTGCTAAGCAGGGGAAATCAAAATAACATAGAAAACATAGTAGTAGATGTGAGTAAATTAAAATGTTTTTTCAGTAATTTATTCTTTACCCAAAACAAATGTTAAACTGATAGAAGAAACTTTAAATACAATTCAAGGGGTTGTAGGTGACAAACACATTGTCCTCATGGGGGACTTTAATTGTAACTGGGAAGAGAAAAGGGCAAGCCCATAAAAGATGTCATATCTGTTTTGGGGGTGACCCAACAGATATTAGAACCTACAAGATATACTAGTACTACCAAAAAGGGCACAATATTGGACTTATTGTTTGTATCCCATGTTATAAAAGTTGAAGCATCAGGAGTTCTTTCTCCTTGCCTCGGAGATCACAACCCAATATTGGGTGACATCTTGTTAGAGATAGAGCAGAAAACACAGGAGGCAAATATCACCTGGGTTAGAAACATGCAAGTCTTTTCAGAAAATGCATTTTTGTTAAATGTTGAGAGGGAGAGGTGGGATTGATACAAACACATACCTGATTTAGATTCAACTTTTAATTTTTTCCCGGAGACATTTAATGAATTATGTGATAAACATGCCCCAAAAATAAAAAAACAAAATAACAAAAATTTGACAAAATTACCTTGGATAAATGAAAAGATCTTAAAAAGTATTAGGGTTAGAAATAGGTGTTGGAAAAAGGCAAACAAATTCAAAGCAAGAGAAAGATTGGGACCTGTTTAAGCAGAAAATAAATAGATATAGGCAACAGATAAAGAAGGCTAAAACCTTCTATCACTAAAAACGTTTGAATAACAAATCGGGTTTCAGAAAATTTTGGAAATCCATAAATTAACTATCTAGACCTGGGATAGGCATTAAAACTAATTATAACTCTTACAACTGGTGAAAGTTTGATAGAAGATACTCAAGAAATAGCAAACTTATTAAATGATTTTTTGGTGGACCAACCAGGTCTTGATGTGATGGTACCAAGCCTAGGTCCACAAAAGCAGCAAACTAAAGTTAACTTTACAGGACCACATCCACTTTTCAGTTTAGAATTTTAAAAGTATCCAAGGCTTATAGAGGGTTAACAAGAATAAATGTCAACAAGTCAGTGGGGCCAGACTTACTTGAGGGGAGATTTTTAAAGATAGCTGCTAAACAGATCGCACCTATATTGACTAATATATTTAACAGAAGTCTACAAGAAAGTTATTTTCCATACCAATGGAGGGTGAGTAAAATCACCCCCATATTCAAAGGGGGTTTATCAACTGAGTTAAATAACTACAGGCCAATTGTTTTACTGTCCGTCTTGGCTAAATGTTTGGAGAGACATATTCAAACACAAATGACTGAGTATTTAGAGAAATACAATTTAATTACATCATGTCAATCAGATTTCCGAAAAGGTTACTCTACTACTTCAGCCCTGCTGGAATTCAATGACCTTGTGAATACATAATTGCATGAGGGTCTGGAAATTGCAGTGGTGTTTGTGGATTTATCGAAGGCCTTTGACCGGGTGAACCACCCCCTATTGTAACAAACAGCTGAAAAAATGGAGCTCATAGAAGGCCCAAGGGATTGGCTGAAATCTTACTTGGAGGATCGTATACAGTATGTTTCAATAAATGTGGAAAGTTCCAAAAAGCAGGCAGTAACTAGGGGAGTGCCATAGGGGTCCATTGTAGGACCCCTGTTATTCTTGATTTATAACAACAGTCTCCCACAAGTTATACAGCACTCAAACATACAACTGTACGCAGACGATACTGCTTTAATAGTTACAGGTCATACTAGTAGTAGTGAACTAGAAACTAAAATACAGTTGGATTTCAACAATATGAGGGGGTGGTTCACCAGATCAGGCCTAGTGATGAATACCAAAAAAATAAAATTATTATATTTTGGGTCAAAATCAAAAGGAAACAAACAGTTAAAAATAAAAGTGAATAACAATGTTTTTCGAGAAAAAGTGACTGAATATACCTATTTGGGAACTGTTTTTGATCAGAACATGACTTTTGTGAATCACATGGGGCGCTAATTGAAAGGGTAAACAAAAGGGTGGGAGCCCTTAGAAGAACAACAAAGTGTCTAACAGAAAATAGTAGAAAAAGGGTTGAAGAACAATTAATTATTCCAGTACTGACCTATGGGGATCATCTGTATTGTACTGCAAGTAAGACATCATTAAACAACTTAGATAGAATGTATTACAGGATTGCACGGTACATCTTGCGGTGTAGCCCAAGAACACATCATCGCAGTTTGCTGACCTCCCTGAGATGGTTATCACTTGAAACAAGATGTGCCATGAAATGGCAAACATTAATTTATAAATATCACATGGATAGTCCTGAGAATTACATAAATAAAAACTTATTTGGAGGGTGTTACCAATTTGATTTAAGACAAAAGAGATCAAGTTATAAAAAAAAATCTCCATTGTTGCCTTTAAAAACAAATACGGGGAAAAGACATTACGTCACCAGGCAGTAAAATACTGGAATATTTTATCGAACCTAGCACTTACATTTCCATTGTATAGCCAGCTCAAGCAGTAATTAACCGCATCAAGCTCTGTCATATGTCAATGTTTTGGATGAAAAGTAAGAACGGATTACAGGAAGTCTGGAGAATGTTATTGAACCGCGATGAGTGATTCATATATATTTATTGTAAATGTTTGTACCCATTTTGTACTTTGTACCTGATGCTTTAATGTTAAGGTAACTTGTAAAAAACAGGACAATCTTGTAAACTAGACCAACCGGCCTAAAGATTTGTTTTCCTGTATAAAGTTTTTACTACTTTTACTTCTACTCCTTCTTAGTCTTCCAACCTTTTCAGCAGTCTCCTAAGTGACACTGAATCAAAGGCTTTGCTGAAGTCAAAGTGGAGCCAATCTGTCACCTGACCTCTATCTATTGCCCTAATGACTTAGTCAGAAAAGAGTACCAGAGCTATTTATTTATTAATCGATTGATTTATGTAATGTTTGTTGAGTGGGTAGGCACACTAGACAGAAAAATTCCTATTTTCAGGAATAACCCATGTGAGGCTGCACAGGCATGACCTCCCTGCAACAAACCCATGCTGTTTGCTCTCTTGCAGCCCACTGTATTCTAAGCAGGCCAACAGAATTTCCTTAGCTATTGTCTCCATCAGTATACCTACAATGCAGGAAAGACTTACCAGCCTGTAATTGCCTGGGTCCTGCCTCATCTCCACCCCTGTGGAGTGGGACTACATCCACAAACCTCCCATCCTCTGGCACTACTACAGACTCCAGTGAGTCATTAAAAAGCTGGGTTGAGGGTTCCACCGTTTACAAGACCAGTTCCCTTAGTACCCTCAGGTGCAGCTTACCCAAGCCAGTGCTTTATCCACCCTGATGGCTTCCAGCCCTTTTTTGACCCATTTGGCTATGATCACAACCTTCTCCATTTCCTGCATCCCTCTATGAATACTTAATCCTACCCTCCCATAGAGGCCAGTTGTCCTCAGCCATGAATACTGAGCAGAAATAATTTAGTATATTTGAATTGTGCTTATTGTTTTCTACTACCCTTCCCTCTCAGCCAGATTGACAATGTCCACCTAAGCTTTCCTTTTCTACTGAATGTACCTAAAAAAATATTTTACACTCCCTTCACACTCTTGGCAATCCACAGCTCCATGTCTGCCTTTGCACTCCTGACTGCTACTTTTGCCTCCTTTAGCCTCATTAGTTATTCCTCCCACTCTTCCTCACCATTATTCCTCTTCTACCACATAATGGCATATTTTTCTGCTCCCACAGCCTACATTATCTCCTTTGAGAACCATGCTGACCTTTTGTGCTTGTTTCTTTTGGTGACCTTTCTTTTACAAGAGTCTTCACCTTTAGAATTGCCCAGTTGATCTTTTCTCACTATTATTCTAATCCCTTGATTTGGTCTGCACGCTCCAAGCTTTCCTTAACTATTTCCTTCATCTGGCAAAAAAATCTGCTATTATGAGGTCCAGAACCACAGCCTTGTAAGGGTAGCGGGTCAATATATAGAATGAATAATTCGACATGCAAAACCACATGGTGTAAACCGTGTGAGTTACAAGAACTACAGGGGACATAATAGTGCATGTAAAAAATAGTGAGGTGTGGTAGTGCTACCCCTGTAGCTGTAGGGTGGGAGGTAGTGCTGCAGAGAATAAGACCTCTGCTGGGTGGTGGTCCTCTGAGCAGCTGCCATGGCTCTGAGGGTAGAGCCGCCTGCAGTGGAGGGCAGTGGAGCATTTGTGGAGTGTGGACTGGGGTTATATTCCCAATTCCAGTGTGCTTTTTCTGTCATTGATCAGACTGTAGCTCTAAAACGACTGATCTTAGAACTCCCTTTTTAGACTTTTGCATGTATTCTTTCAAAACTCCACAGCTGCAAAATAGTGCACTCCCCCTCTGATTTTTGCTATTTGTTGCTCTATGTTAAAGGCATCTAAAGGGTGGGGAATGCTACTGTATTGTACCTCAGAACTTCTCAGGATATTAACAAAAAAAAACCTTTTAAACTGCTGTTTCGATCATCTGTCCAGCTCAATCTAATAAAGTTATTCTATTTCTTTCAGCAACCTAGGGGTTAACTCATTATATCCTGTGGCATGTCCTCAAAGTGAATGTTAGACTACAGAGTCAGATTACAGACTTTGCATCTGCAATTGTAAGCTATCCTATTCCTATGGGAAGGACAGGTTGCGTGCAAGCAAGCACACACACACACACACACACACACACACACACACACACACACGCATAAAAAAAAATAACTGGTCATCTGGTAGCTTTTCACAGCCCTGTCAGTTCAGGTTTACTTCTGAGGTGGGTGAGATGAGACTTTACACTTTAGTGGCAGTATTTAGGGAGGCGATATATCACAGTGGTTTAAGGCTCTGAGCTGCAACTCTGGAGACCTAGGGCAGGATTCACAAAGCTGCCGAATCCTAAGTTCCACTCCACAACTGCTGTTGTGGACTGTAATTGCCCGCAGCTGCGGTGGTTGCGATTCACAGCCGCAGCAGTTGCAGAGGGTGTTACGGCTGCTCCCACCAGCTGTAGCACATTTCCACAGCTGCGGCCATCTCCCTGGCGACACCACCCACAAGCGACCGTAACCCGTGGAGCCGGTCGTAATCCGGCTCCAGCTTTGTGAATACCAGCCACTGAGGGTAACTTGTGGCTCTGCAAGTCGCAACCCACTTGTGCAGCGGTTTACTTGCAGCTGTGGGAAATTCATGGGCTTTGTGAATCCCGCCCTTAGTTTTGAATCCCACAGCCTCCATTTGCATACTGTGTGACCCTGAGCAAGTCATTTAACGTCCCTGTGCTCCCAGGTGGCAACCTGTAAACATGCTTTCAGCTTTGTGTGCCACTCCTGGTTAAACAATTTGTGGAAAAAAAATCCTGTCTTTTTTGTACTGATGGGGGAGGGGCTTGTCATTGTCGATAATCGCAGATGTCCATTTTAGGGAATGTAACCACTGACTCAAGTTCATTTGTAATGAAGTCCCTTCTAAAAGTCCTGCATTTCTCATGGTAGGTTTCTTTTTTGGGTTTGTTGCTTAAAGTAGCAGTATTTATGTCTGTTCCTGATTTGAGCTGTAAGCAGTGTACACCAACCTCTAATATTTAAACTGTGTCCTTTTAAAGATAAAAGAATATAAGCATTTAATTCCTTTTTTTTATTAATCTTAGGTAACTGTGTATGGCCCACTAGGCACAGGTGCCTGTTTTCTGGGGCTACCTGGGAGCACTGAGGAGGCTAAGTGACTTGCTCAGAGTAACACAGTATGCAAGTGGAGGTTGTGGGAATCAAACCCAGGTCCATGTGCTAGATGTACCAAGCTCTTTACTCTAACCTCTAAGGCTATATTGACAGCCCCATACTTGGCTGGTGTATTCCTTGGTTATTGCATGGCTCTGGAATCTATGTACTAGACTTTAATGTTTGTTTACTGTTTATAAATGTAATTTAATAAATATATTTTTTTTGGTAACCAGGTAAGGCCAACTAGGCACAGGTGCGTGTCTCTAGGGACAACACAAGAACACTGGGGATATTAAGTGACTTAATCAGAACCACACAGTACGGAAATGGAGGTTGTAGGAAACAAACCCAAGTCTGAATGCTGGATGTACAAAGTTCATTTACAACTCATTGTGATTGGTTGACCATCCATGGCACTCCAGACATTACTTCATGGGTTTTAGCCCACCTGATAGCCTAGGTGATGCACATGATTCTAGGATCAAATGTCTAGTATATCGAGGTCCCAGAAACCCCTGCTCTCTAGTTCAAATCATGCATCTGATCAGGCTACAAGCACACCAAGATCCCTGCTGTCCTAATTTTCAGGTTAGGCCTTTTTATATTTAGCAGATTTGCTCATTTTCAAAGAAAATGCATCCTACCATATATACAGTTGTTTTTTTTAAATAATAATTATTTCCCATTTGGGGGTATAGTTCCTCTCAGCAAGGATTTTATTTGCTATGGTTCCTTGTACTGTATTTGTTTGCTTCGGTTCCTTCTACTATGTGTAGTTAGCTCTGAGATCAGGAAAATAAGTAAATTTAGCTCTCATGAGCAAGGAAAACTCCTCTCTGTGACCCTTTCCTAACTAGCTCAAGCTTACAGTGTTCGTTTGTGATTTCTTGTGTTCTATATAGCCTTAAAGTGACTGTTTTTCTTAATCAGAGTTAAAATACAGTGCCAGTTTTTTATTGCAACCGACAAGTTTTATTTTATTCTGTGGCTCATGTTTAAGTTCCTCTGCAAATGCTTAGGCACAAGGCCTGTGTTTTCCCATGCTGTTGACCTCCCCCTGCACATCCCATGCCTAGTCTGCTTCATTTTTAAATGTGCTAGACATTGCTCTGGCTTCACGTAAGCCTACTGGGGAGATGAGCGTTGTGTGCCCAGCCGAGTTGTAGGACTTTTGAGCTCATTTTTTTACTTCCAAGCTCAACTGATTGTCCCCTGGCCTGCTGCACCTCCTCCTCGTGGTGCAGCCCATGCAAGACGTCACAGGCCTCTGGCCTTCCCTTCTCCCACTATCGCTCGCCTCCTCGCCAGCATCTAGGGCAGCCACCACCACATTATGTGGTGAATGAACAAACAGAAGCAGGGGAAGCACAACAGGAGGGATTTAAGGCCTCCTACATCACTACCGCAGGAGGCACACCCTCACGACTTCAAGACACAGCATGGCGCTCCAACCCCTCCCCCCGGCCACATGGCCTGGACCCTCAGTCCCTTACAGGAGAGTCAGAAAACAAGCACGACTGCACCCAGGCCAGCGATTCAATGCCCAGAGGTGCTGTCTTCATGGCCTCTGGAGGGTTTTCAATTCCTCACTACTGCTGGCCTGCCAAGGCCCAAGGCCTACAGTTATGCAATTGGGGAAGGGTGGGGTTGAAGTTTTTTACGCTGACCGTGCATGTGCAGGCATCGCGATCCTGAGGGCACAGCTACATTCCTAGGGAGCTAGGAATGGCAATAAAGACCCTGTTTTTCACCCGTTTTGCCAAGATGCCGATATCCCTCTAGGCAGTCTTATCCACAGCATGTCAGGGATAAAGCCATATAATCAAAACACTGCCTAATTACAGAATGCTTGCAGGCAGCTTACAAGGAGCCCATATAAACATTCTGCAGCCTTGCCCCTTACCTCCATATGGGGTCCCTTTTACTCAGCGACCTTATACTCCGAGGTAACCCCCCAGTCCATATAGGTTCCTCTCTATAGCAACCCATATGTCCAGAACCTTACATGCTGATGTACTGGTGGTCCCTCTCCATAGCGACCTCCAGTCTGCTTGTCTCCATGCAGGTCCCTCTCTCTAGTGACCCCCATGAAGAAGACAGCCTGCATCTCACCTCACAGCAGTAAAAACCTATCAGCAGCACTAAACAGATTTGGGGCAACCACAGATTGGAGGCCCATTGTTACACAAGCCTAACAAATACACATCCATTTTTTGTCTTCTCCAGATGTTCAAGGCCAAGAAATGCACTGCTTGCAGCGCTAACCTCCTGCCCCACGCCCCAGGCCCACTATGTGCCGCCTGCCTTCATGATGATGACGACCTATCACTGGAACAATCCGCTGGCATGGGCCCCAATAACTCGGGGCCCAGCGGTTCCACATGATGGATCCAGGCACCTTCTTACTTCAGAACCAACAGGCCACCGTAGCGATGATGGACAGTCAACAAAATTTCATGCTGAAGGTGATGGAGAAGTTAGAATCCCTCACTCAGCACAGGACACCGACTGCACCACCTCCGGAGCCAGACATTGCGGGGGGGCCAATGAGGACCACCTGGATCATGCAGAGCCAGTACCAGATAGCCACAAGCCAGACTCCAGAGAGGACAAGGACATGCCAGATGAAGAAGACGGGGCTGACACTGATGACGAGGACATGGAGCCGTAATCCGTTCCATCCCTCACATCCAAACTATGCTCCTTTGACATGGTTCTGGGCCTCATGAAAATTGTCAAGGCCACTATGGGGTTTGAAGTTGATGAAAACAAACCAGAATCGAAGTTGGACCCCATGATTCAGCAGAGGGCAACCGTTAAGAAAACATTCCTGGTATGTCCAGCGATTGAGGATATTGTCAACATGGAGTGGCAATCCGCAGAGCCTTGCAGGATGTCGAACAAGAGAAACTTGGACTGCATGTACCTGGTCCAAGAGGACAAGGCCAGCAACTGGTGCACATCCCTGACCACTGATCCTCAGGTGGCTACACTCAGTAGAAAGACTATCTTGCCATGAGGGACCATATCTTTGAAGGACTCCACAGACAAGAGAGTGGAAGATATGTTAAAGAAGGCTTTCAAGACAGAGGGAATGGCTGCAAGGTCATCCACTATGGCCATTTACACAGCACGGGCCCAGATACGCTGGATAGAAGAGCTTCTTGAGCAAGCCAACCCCAAATCGAGAGAGGCGGAACTGTTGGAATGCACTCTCGATGCAGCAAAATACCTAGCTGATATGGCAGTGGACTCACTCAGACTGAACGCAAGGGCCACAGCTATCACTAACCATGCAAGAAGGGCATTGTGGCTTAAACTATGGGAGGCTGACAATGAATCCAAGACATTACAGCAAAATTTGCCCATGAAGGGGAAACATGTATTTGGGGAGGGCCTGCAGGAGTTCCTAAAGCAGAAAGAGGAGGGAAAAGAACTCCTAAAGAACAAAAGTAGACACTTTTATCTACCCTCCGCTAGGCGGAGGTTTCGGGTGGGGAACAAGTCTTACCACACACGTAGAGATACCTCATACCCAACCAGTACATTTTGAGGCAGAGGTACCCACACCACACAACGTACCCCTTTCACCCACTCCTACCAGCCCTCCTCCTTCAGATCCCGTGGGTCAAGGTTAGGAGGAAGAGGTAGAGGTCAGAGGGGAAAACTACAATGACTACTTGCACAGACCCACATGCTGGCAGGAACGGTGTGCCCCCGTGGGACAAAGACTATCTCTTTTCAGCCACCAGTGGTTCTACACCACCTCGGACAAAAGTGGGTTCAAGAGGTGGTGTCAAGAGGATACTCAATAGAGTTATCAGAATCCCCCATCACACACAGGTTCATCACCTCTCCCATTGCCAAAAGGAAGGCTACAGCCCAACAGGTACAACAAATCCTGTGGGACCTGATCCAGAACAGAGCTATACAGCCTGTATCCCTGCATGAACAGAAGCTAGGAGTACACTCCATCTTCTTCCTCGTCCCAAAGAAATCAGGTGAACTACACCTCATCCTGGACCTCAAGCACCTCAATCAGCACGTAGTTCCCCAGAGGTTCAAGATGGATACACTAAAGTCAACCCTACGCAGTATCCGCATAGGAGATTTTCTGACGTCCATAGATCTAAAGGATGCGTACCTTCATATCCTCATCAGACTGAAACACAGACAGTACCTCAGATTCCACATCCTAGGCCAGCACTTCCAATATCAGGCTCTACCCTTCGGGCTTACCTCGGCACCAAGAGTGTTCATCAAGGTGTCAGTAGTGCTAGTGGCCAGGCTCCGAGAACAAAGTCTCGATATCATCCCCTACCTGGACGACTGGCTGATTCGGGTGCGCTCCAGAGAGCGATCCCTCCAACACACCAGGCTCACCCTAAGGGCTCTCGAGGAGCACAGATGGGTAGTGAACCTAGCCAAGAGCCATCTGGTGCCCACACAACAGATAGAGCACCTGGGGCAAACATCAGCACTTTACAGGGCTGGGCAAAACTATCCCAGACAAGGGTGCTCAACCTGATCAGTTTGTCATGCCGACTGCGGAACTGCCATCAGGCAACCATGGGATGACTAACCCAGCTACTGGGTTACATGGCATCTTGTATTGACCTGGTCCCTTGAGCCAGGTGGCACATGCGACCCCTACAGACTTACGTCCTCACATGGGGGTCTCCGAATGAATACAACTTGCATGTCTCAGTCCTGTTACCACCATCAGTGAGACAGTCACTAACATGGTGGACAGTGCACACCAATCTCACCTGAGGGGTGCCACTGGAGGCTTCTTACCGTGCCTCCATAGAGATGGACGTGAGCCTTCTGGGATGGGGTGCTTGCCTGGGTGACAGGATGGCACAGGGCCAATGGACACCATCAGAGGCCCAGTTGTCCATCAATGTCCTAGAAATGTGGGCAGTATACCACATTCTCAGAGTCTTCAAGACCTCCATCGCTGGACAGTCGGTCCTGATACGTTCCGACAACCAAGTCACTGTGGCGTATATCGCCAAACAGGGAAGCACCACAAGCAGAGCTATGCTGAGAGAGGCGGCAATGGTCCTCAACTGGGCACAGAACCACCTCTCCCATCTCAGCACTGTTCATCTCGCTGGCAAGCTCAACATTCACGCAGACTGGCTCAGTCGACAACAAGTCCACCCAGGGGAGTGGCATCTACACCTCAGCCTCTTCGATCTGATCCAGGAGACCTGGGGACAAATATCCATGGACCTCATGGCCACGGCAGAAAATGACCAGGTCAGGAGATGTTACTCAAGATACAGGGAAATTCAGTCCCAGGGAACCGATGCCCTGTCACAACCATGGTTCTGGGATCAGTCATATGTCTTCCCACTGTAGTGATAGTATAATGTGTTGATTATTGTCACTCCATTTTGTATGCTATTTCATGTAATGTATGTCATTTTATACTCCATTTTGTATTGTGCGACTCCATTTTACATGCTGCTTCATTTAATTGGTGTTTTGCTCTTTAGATAGCCTCATTATTATGTTTTGCTTCAGACAGTGTATTTTGCTGACTTGAAGGTTGCATATTATCAGGCAACCTGTTTTTGTAGTTTTGTTTAAACTTCTGCTTAGCTCATAGTGTTCTAGGCACCCGGCCAGTGTTTGGAGCACAGTGACCTAGCAGGTGTAGGGAATTCTGAGCAGTCCTTATGGTGTGAATTTGCAGCATCCTGGGAGCCCGGCCAGCTTCAGGAATGTAGCAAGACAACACTATGAAGGCTGCACGGTTATTTTTAGCATAGAATAAGATATAAATGTAGCTTTCTCAATGCCTGGTTGGAAGCCTCATCTGCAAGGTGGACGCATCGCTGTGGAACTTTCTCCCGGTTCAAGACTCCTGGCCAGGCTGTGAGATGATTAGGGGCTTCCCCAGCTACTGGGAAAAGGCTTGGATGTAGCATAGAATTGGTGATGTATCATGTTTTGCTTAATTGAAGTATATATTAATGCTGATAGTAATATTGCTAATGAATGAATGCTAAAGTGTAATCATTAATGCTGATAGTGACATTGCTGCTAAATGAAGTGTAATTATCTTTTGCTTGCAATAAATTGTGCTGATGTGTGAATGCCAAGTGTGATTATTCCTTTGTGACTCTTCGATTAGGCAAGACACCCACCCATACCCATGCAACCCCAAGTTCTAGCCAAGATCCGATCTTCAGGACAGACCATCATTCTAGTGGCTCCTTACTGGCCATGGAGAGCATGGTTTACCACAGTGTTGGCAATGACATTGTCCAGTCTCAGGTTACCCCACCAACCTGACATGTTGACCCAGGGACCGGTACTACACCCGGCCCCACGGACACTAAAGCTCACAGCCTGGCTCCTGAGAGGAAGAGACTGATAAATGCAGGATATCACGACTCAGTCATCTCCACAATACTGCAATCCAGATGGTCCTCGACCACTTCTACCTACGGTAGACAATGGTTGGTGTTCAGGAGGTGGTGCTGGGATCAGGGCAAGGATCCAGAACTAGTAGACATGTCCACTATCCTCTTATTCCTTCAACAAGGAGTAGAGAAGAGATTGGCCCACTCGTCCCTTAGAGTACAGCTATCGGCCATCGGGGCAGCCATTGGTCCCATAGGAGGACACAGCCCAGGTGCTCACCCAGACACATTGCATTTTCTGAAAGCAGTCGAGATACTGTGACCCAGAGTCAGACCATCCATCGCTCTCTGGGACCTTCCACTGGTACTAGACTCCCTCAGTACAGCCCCCTTCTAGCCGCTACAGGAAGTAGACCTGTTCTGGGTTGGTCTGAAGACCTGCTTCCTTGTCGCGATATGTTCAGCCCGCAGGATCTGGGAATTAGAGGCACTGTCCTGCAAGGAACCCTACCCAGTGTTCACCCCTCAAGGGGTCTTCCTATGCACGGTTCCAGCCTTCCAACCAAAAGTCTCCTCCACCTTTCACAGGGAACAACCCATTGAGTTATCCACCTTTACTGGAAACACTCAACCGGGAGACAAGACCATCCCACACCACCTAGACGTAGGGATCACCCTATCCACATACATATCTAGGACTCTACCTCGACCCAAGACCGAGAGGTTGTTCATTGTCACAAGGGGACAAAGACAAGGCAAGGCAGCCTCCAAGACTACCATTGCTGGCTGGCTCAAAAGAACCATTCAGGAGGCTTACAAAGCAAAACAAATGATGTCCCCCCAGGGTATCAAGGCCCATTCCACAAGGGCAGTAGCTACTTCCTGGGCAGAGAGAGCCAATGTCTCGGCAGAAGACATCTGCAAGGCGGCAACTTGGACTTCCATCCATACGTTTGCCAGCCATTACAGACTAGAGCACCTGTACTGGCTACAGCCAACCTTTGCAACACAGGTCCTCTCTGCCGCCAGCTCTTCCTTTCACTCCTAGACCACTCTCTCTCCCTCCTGTGGGTACAGTACTGCTTCTTATCTACCCATGAGGTAATGTCTGGAGTGCCATGGATGGTCAACCAATCAAAATGGGTGTTTACTCACCTGGTAAAGGTGATTGTGTTGGTTGACATCCATGGCACTCCACGACCCACCCGACACAGTGTTCAGAAGTGATCAGGATTAGAGAAAATAGATTGTCTGGAAATAACTGATTCCGTTTTTCTCAAAAGGACATCCAGGATGTCGACCGTTGACCCCTTAAGGGTCGAGTTTTAGATTGTATTAATAAGAAAATAAAATAGGGGCCAACAGCCCACTTTTACATGTTGCCTCACTCTGCGTTATTTATACAGGATGGTTACTGTTTTTCTTTTTTGCTAGTAGTGGCTCTGTTACTAACCTTACTTTCAGCTATGGAAGATTCAAACTGAAGAACAGGGGTTTCTGGGACCTGGATATACTAGAAATTTGATCCTAGAGTCATGTGCATCATCTAGCCTATCAAGTGGGCTAAAACCCATGACGTAATGTCTGGAGTGCCATGGATGTCAACCAACACAATCACCTTTACCAGGTGAGTAAACACCCATTACTCTAACTGCTAGGCTATACTGCCAGCCCCACAAATAGTGAACAATTTAGACTGGGCTGTTAATATTTCAAAGGAGAACTGCCTTGAATCAGCAAACATGCATTTTTATAGAAGTAGATGTTATTTTTCAAAATACCAGTTCTCATTGTGTTACTACTTAATCTTAACTGGCCTTTTGGTAAATTCAGTGAGTGTTTCTGATTCACACAATGCTGGCATTGACCATTTTAGAACAGGATGATCTTGTCAAGAACTTGCATTGTTGGTACAATGCACCTGTGTTCTAACCTAGAATTCATAGGTTCATGGAGACGTAAACAACATCATACAATTTTATTGCTGTCTAATAGGATAATGTATCTTTGTGGCTCACTTTTTTAACTTTGAAAACAAGTTGGACCTGTTTTGCATGAGCTGAACCCTTAATATTACATATTAAATATTCTGATATGGTATAAAGGTGTTTTTAAAATTACTATTGTTGTCATAAATGTACATATACTGTATATAAAAACCTGGTTTGGAAAAAGTGCCCTTTATAATACAACAAGTGCCCTGTTTATCTTGGGCACCCTCACCTTTTACAGTCTTCTGGTGCCCCTGTGGGCACACACACACACACACACGCACACACACACACACACACGCACGCATGCATGCATGCACTCATGCACACACACACACACACCACCACCATGTACTCTAACTAAATAAATTTAGGAAGCCTGAGTTACCAGCATGCCAGTTTTTGATGATTGTGACTAAACAGCACTATATGGAACCAACAAGAAAACAACTTTGGTCATTTGGTAGCTCTTCACACCTCATCGGTTCTAGCTAAAGCTTGTTTCTTTTGTGTTATGTGTGTTGCAGTTCATCCACCGCCTGAATTTCTCCCCATCTCAGAGTTGCCCCCATCCCCCTGAGGTGATTATTTTAATCTAGGGGGTTTGGGGACACAGCCCCTCATAACAGGGGGGTTGAGCCCCCCCAAAAGCAATTTTTTTACGTGGTCATCAGCATTATTGGTGCTTGGTGTTTTACCTGAGCGCTGTAGTTGGTGTTGCTGTATTGACAGTGAGGTATGTTGCTGTGCTGTTTTTGTCAGTGACATACTGACCCCATGCCCTTGTAAGGGGGGCAGTATTCCCCATTGCCAGCTCAAACTACATGAAATTGTTGTCAGTGGGTCCTAATGGCTCCTGAACTGCCAACCCCCACCACTTCCAACTTGGTGAGCACCAAGTAGAGAATTGTGTCCTGCCATGTGGGATATCTGACCAGCTGCATCAATAAGCAGTCCTGCAAAGTAACAAGAAGTGCCTGACTCCTGGTGCTCTTGGCCATATGGGTATCCCAGTCTGTTTCTTTTTGGTTCAGGTCCCCCACTAACACTAGATCCCCTTTTGTTACCACTTTCTTATTTCCTCACCAGTTGCTTATCTCCCTCTTCTTTTTTTTCCCCAGAGGTCTATAACCCATACCCAGTTTAGGCCATAGTGAGCTGTATCCAGACTGAATTCACTCCCCACCCCTTTATGATGGTCCTGTTCTCTGTAGCCTCTATTCCCTCCCTGATACATATAGAGCAGTACTCCTCTTTTACCCTTGCTTCTGTCCCTTCTTTATAAGGTGTACTGTGGAACTGCCAGATCCTAATTGTTGTTCTCAGCAATGTCCATGGCAACCATATCTCTTCAATATAATAGCTCTACTACGACTACTACTACTACTACTACTACTACACTTCTATATTGTTCAAATAGCTGGAGGCTAGCTGTCTAAAATATTTATAAAAATGCTACAGCATGAATAGAAATGTTTTTAACTTTCTTTATGCTCCTTCTCCTCATTGGCCCCATAGGACATCTCTCCAACAGGACTTGGGACACCTGCCTTCTCCCACTCTCCTGAGACCTCCCCAGACCAAGCCTCTGTCCCAGGGTTCTCTTTCCTGCACTCCAACTCACAATTCTCCTGGCTCTGAACCTCCCAAGGTAGGGCCGCCAACCCCTGACGTGCACTCTATCCAGAATCTAGAGTGCAGCCGGAGCAACAAGGAGAGTCAGAGGCTGGCTGGGGCCGAAATGTCACTGAGCATGGAGGCCGTCCACAGAACCTGCCTTTGCCTTCCCAGGTGCCAGGGTTTTTATGTGTTTTCTTGGTCCTGGAGGTGTGGATGTGCAATGACATCTGGTGTGCGATGGGTGTGCTCCCACACCTGGCCACAGGATGTCCGTTGATACCTCCATACCCCTTGAGTGTGCCCCACAAGTTGCAATGCTTCCAGTCTTCACTGGGAGCCACTGGAACTGCAGGAAGCACCACCCACCCTCCCCAGGAGAGGAGAGCATTCCATCACATGCTCGATCCTCTCCTCCTCTGCTGATCCCCCACAATCCAAGTCCATTCCTGAACACAGGTCTCTGGCATGGTGGGAGGTCAGGCTAGTGCCTCGACCCTCAGCACCACCAGGCCAGCCTGGAACAGACATTTTTGATCGAGAAAATGTAATCTTCAATATGTTTGTTACCCGGGCGCTATGTAAACAGGCTACTATGCCTACCTGGCAGGCCCAACAAGGTTGAGGGGCCTGGGCTCTTTTTCTGCTGGCAATAAGGATGGTTCTTTCCCAAGATAGAAAATAAATAGCACTGTGCCTCTACCCAAAGTAAAATATAGTGAGCCAGTTAGTAAAAGGGTACAACCCCCTCGGATACAGTACCTAACCACCTCCCCTCGCAGTCACCCCACCACATGGGTTACCATAAACCAATATACATGCAATTAAAGGGACAGTAAACATTGTGGGATTTGTTCAAACTGTGAAAGCCCATTAAAAGTTATTTTGAATGAGGTATTTGGCTTCCTTGTAGGTGTCAAAAGTCCTGAGATATGACTATGCAAATCATCTGTAAATCAAAACAAAGGCAGCAGCCATTTCATGCAGTCTTAAACCAGAAAGTGATGTCACTGAGGGGCAAGTTGTAAATAACAACATACAGCTAGCCCTTCAGTGACATCACTCCCGTTTGTAAGACTACTGAAATGGCTGGTGCTATGATTTGATTTTCACATTGCTTAGCTATTCATATATCAAGACTCCTGTCCCCTACAGGTAAACCAAATACCTCATTTGAAAGATCTTTTCATGGGCTTTCACAGTTTGAGTGACCCCTGCAATGTTTACTGGCCCTTTAAAGACTATAGGTAATAATATGCTCACTAATAACATACTCACGAGACATTTGTGAAAAGGTCAACCAACAATATATTTACATGGGGAGGGCTTGGAAAAGGGGAAAAGGATGTAGGGGGTAAACCACTTTTAGTATTTTTGAACACTATCAATCATTTTGTCTGTAAACCAGAAACATTCACAGTGCCTGCCTCCCACCAGCATATACATTAGACTCAGTAGTAGGTCTCTTGTGCTAACATTACCCACTCCCTGACTGGTACCAGTCTCCCCCAGTGTCTACCCAATGAGTTCCTTCAGTCTATCTTGGTACCCAGGTAGAGCAGTTGCAAGCTTGATGTGGTGCAGCTGGTTGGCCAGCATTGATGCACTTTAATAACAATTTAGTTAAACCACTTTTTGTTTTGTTATACTTTTTCTCCCCTGTCCTGGTCAGCCCTACTCACTGCCATTCTTCCAGCCCCATCCCCTGAACATTAGACCCTCTCCCATGTTCCCCCATTATCCATCATTGCAGGGTGGTGGGGAGCCCCCAACTCAACCTGCCAGGACTGGATCCAGCATTGGGGAGGTGTCTTCTTGCATTGGCACCTGCCAAGGATGGCCATACAAGCCACACAACTAGGACCAGATTTCCACTTTTTTCTGCAGAGGGGAGCATGCAGTGCCGACAATGGCTGAGCTGCACATGCTTCCACATGCAGCACACCAGTTGGCTGCTCCTTCTCCTCCATCACCCATTGTACAGGACCCAGAGTGCCAACACCCAGCCACTGCTAGGTGTCAGGCAGGTGTCGGACTCTGTTCCCCATCCTCCCTGGGAGAGGAGAGCTGTCCTCTGGATGCTCAATCCTCTCCCTCCCTGGCTGATGCCTGATGACCCACTCGCACCATGAACATGGGTCATTGGCATGGCAAGTGGTAAAGCATGATGCTTCCGCGCTCCATGCCACTGGGCTGGCCCAGTTAAACTACTTTTAGTGGTAGAAATAGTTGATGAAACTTGACAACTTTGGGCTGGATGGCCAAACAAAGAAACTTTGGTGGCATCCATATACAGTTTCCTCAAAATGCAGGGCAAGACCTGTACTATGCACATCTGGTGCATGATGGGTGTGCTCCCATACCCAGCCACAAGATGTCCACTGTTACCTCCATACCCCTTGAATGTGCCCTGCAAGTTGCAATGTTCCCAGTCTCTACTGGGAGCCACCGGATCTGCAGGAAGCACAACCCACCCTCCCCAGGAGAGGAGAGCATTTTATCACACACTCGATCCTCTCCTCTTCTGCCGATCCCCCACGATCCAAGTCCGCTCCTGAACACAGGTCTCTGGCATGGTGGGAAGTGAGGCTAGCGCCTCAACCCTCAGTGCCACCAGGCCAGCCTGGAACAGATATTTTTGATCGAGAAAATGTAATCTTCAATATGTTTGTAATCCAGGCACTATGTAAACAGGCTACTACCCCTGGGCTCTTTTTCTGCTGGCAATAAGGGTGATTCCTTCCCAAGATAGAAAATAAATAGCACTGTGTCTCTACCCAAAGTAAAATATAGTGGGCCAGTTAGTAAAAGAGTACAACCCCCCGGGATACAGTACCTACCCACCTCCCCTCGCAGTCACCCCATCACATGGGTTACCATAAACCAAAGCCATATTTCAATATCTGTGCAATTAAAGGGAGAGTAAACATTGCAGGGATTGTTCAAACTGTGAAATCCCATTAAAAGTTATTTCGAATGAGGTATTTGGCTTCCTTGTAGGTGCCAAAAGTCCTGAGATATGACTATGTAAATCAACTGTATTTATTTATTTATTAGGATTTCGGATAAATACCTTTGAGCCAATGGCTCTTTTACAAAGGTTTCACGTCAGCATACAAAGAATAGAAGTACAGTTTGTGTGAGATTAGCAGGCAAGCAGTTTGAATACAAAATTCAGTACAGGGTATACATGGTCTAAAACTATAGGTGGTATAAATAACAGTTAGAATAACATAATCGGGCATACATTTAAGAATGATGAGTCACAACAAATAATGTTTACATGAATTAAAGCTGCCAGATAGGCACTGTCAAAGGGAAAGGTAGATTGGAAAAAACTGAGTTGCTGCCAATTGTGCCAGGTAGCTTAGGAAAGTGGAAGAGAGAGTGGGTGTAGAGGGGTAACTGGGAGGGGGTAGAAGGAGAGGTGGGTGGGAGGTAAGAATCAGGGAACAAGTGTAACATTGGGTGGGGTGAGCAGATTAGAAAAGGGAGAGAAGAAGGGAGTTGAAGGAGGGTAAAAGAGGAAGGTGGGGGACCAGGGTAGAGAGGCAGAGGTAGATATAGGGAGGGGAGGGTGGTGGCAGGCAGAGGTGGTGATAGTAGAGAGTGTGAAGAACAGAAGTGACTACCTGGGAGGGTAGGAGAAACAGTCACAGGTGGCTCTGGACACAAGCATTTGGTAACTTGTGTTTGAGCAGGAGCAGGGGTGCCTAAGTTGGTAAGGTTACCGGCTGCCCAGGAGTTAAACATCTTAGGGGCTCTACCTGCAAAGACCACTGGCCTTGGGCAGTACAACAAAGCGGCAACAGTCAGAGAATAGCTGCTGAGAGCTTCTTGTAACAGGGGTGGTAGGCTGGGCTTAAGAGAGACTGAACCCCAAGGGGCATGAGTCCCATCAATGACTTTTTTGCTAGTAGCCAGGTTTGGAAAGTAATCATTCCCTGAAGTTGTAGCCAGTTTGACTGTTCATAGAGGTCACAGGTATGCATGTGGTGGGCAGCACCAGTAAGTAGCCTGCAGGCCCTATTCAGTGCTATAAGAATTCGCCATAGTGCTGTAGCTGTGGCTGCTCTGTAGATAACAAGCCCATAATCAATGATGGAGACAATAGAGCTGTGTATTGCTAGCTTAAGGGCGTCAGGTGTCAGGCAGTGTCTATGTTTATAGAGAAGGCCTATACAGATATTTACATATTTTGTAACTAAATCAATATGGCTGGAGAAGGACAGAGTAGGGTCCAGGGTTATACCAAGGTATTTGAAAGTCTGCATCTTGTCAAGGGTCACACCCGATCTGTTTTTGATTGCCAACTGTTGCTGTTTATGTTTGTTATGTGTGCCATGGAACAGCATAGTCTTTGTTTTCTTGTAATTTAGCACTAGTTTCTGTGAGACAAACCAGGCCTCAACTTGTTTGAAACTTTTCTGCAGTTGTTTCACCAAGAGGGAGGGGTCCGAATTCTTAGAGAAAATCACTGCGTCATCAGCATACAGAATAATGTTTTCATCACAGGCAGAAGGGAGATTGTTCAGGAAGATGCTGAAAAGATGGGGTCCCAATATTGACCCTTGGGGAACACCAGCCCGGACAGGTAGTTTGGAGTAGAGGGAGTCACCAATCTTAACTTGTGACTGGTTGGAGAGATAACAGTTGAACCATTGTAAAGTGTCATGAGAAAGCCCTAAGTTGCCAAGTTGTTCCAGTAGTAATGGATGGTTGACTGTGTCAAAGGCCTTCGAGAGGAATATAAAGGTGGCACCAGCAAGTCGTCCTTGGTCTAGTGCTAGAAGAATGTTGCCTGTAAATTCAAAGAGGGCAGAGGTGGTGCTATGTCCTTTGAGAAAGCCATGTTGTTGTGGGCATTGCAAGTTGTATTTCTCCAAGTACTCGACCAATTGTTCTGAGACAATTTTTTTCAAGAGCTTTGGATAAAGGGGGTAGGATGGAGATGGGCCTGTAGTTACAGTGTAATGTTCTATCCCCAGACTTGTGTATTGGGGTCACCAGGGTAGACTTCCACTTGAGTGGGAACTGGGATAGCACGAGGGACCGGTTAATAATCTTGGTAAGAGGGTGCAGGACATTGTCAAGGGTGAGGGTGATGAGCTTCAAGTCAAGTGTGTCCCCACTTGATCTGGATTTTCCGAGCACCTTGAGGAGGTATTTTTTTGGAATCCCTTTTGGTAACTGCCTTGAAAAAGAAATGTGGATGATTTGTATCCTGAGTCTGTTGATATTGGGAGGCCGTGGTTTGGTTGGTGTCAAAGAAGTTAGAGGGAAGCACATGGCTGAGGTCAGTGAATGCCAAATTGAAAGTATTGGCAATTGTGGTGGTGTCCAGGGTGTTGCTGCCATCAACCTTTAGCATATTAGGAGTTGCTTTGGAATTTTCCCTATCACTTCAGAGAGACTTTGCCAGAATTTCCTTCCATCCGACCATGAATTTGATCGGGTGCTTCTGTAGTAGCTGGCTTTTTCAGTGCGGATAGTTCTGGTACAGGCATTCCTGGCGGCCCTGTATGCCTGAAAGTTTGCTTGGTTGCCAGAGGCTGTAGCACAAGCCCATAGCAGGTCCCAAGCTTTTATCTGGTCTAGGAGTTTGCCTGTGATCCAAGGGTTGTCAAGGCCTTTAATTCTGCATTTCTTAAAGGGGGCATGGATATCGCATGCTGCATTGAACTTTGAGATGAAGTATTGAAGTGCAGCCTCAACATTCAGAGCGGTGTCAATCAGCGACCAGTCTTCTTGTCGCAGGAGTGCCATAAGTGGTGCAAGGTGTCCATTGATTAGCATCTGACTGTTGATAGTTTTCATGGGGGGGTTTATTGAATTTATTTGACCATATGTACTGGACTGGGGAATGGTCACTAATGGCATCAGGGAGAACTGTAGTGTGGCTAATATGGTCAGGGTGATTTGAGAGAACCCAGCCCAGTAAGGTACTGGTGCCTGTTCTACAGTTGATCCTAGTGGGTGAGGTAACCAGCTGTGTAAAATGTGCAGCTGCCAATGCATCCTTGTAGTTGCTTGCACTGGGGGCAAGTCAGTTGACATTAAAATCCTCTAGCAATATAACTTCTGAATTAAGCTTTAGACTACTGATGCAGCTAAGGAATGGGTTCAGGTTTGTTGTAAGTTTGGGTGGAATATATACAGAGGCTATTGTCAGAGCTTTGTTGTGGGCCCCAAGAATGACTTTAATAGCAAGGACCTGAAGCTCATCTCCATTAATGGGTAGGGTCAGGGCATGCCCTGTCATAGAATCTTTAAAGGGCACTGCCGTCCCCCTTTTTTTGGATAGTCGATCCTGCCGAAAGATAGTATACCCAGGTATTGCCACAGCAGTGTCAGGGATAATTGGAGACAACCAAGTTTCAACTACAGGTAGTACATCTGGGCTATGTTGTACTGTCCAGGCAGTGAGGGCATCTAATTTTTTGGTAAGGTAAATCAAAACAAAGGCAGCAGTCATTTCATGCAATCTTAAACCGGAAAGTGATGTCACTGAAGGGCAAGTTGTAAATAACAACAAACAGCTAGCCCCTTAGTGACATCACACCTGTTTGTAAGACTACGTGAATTGCCTGGTGCTATGATTCGATTTTCATATTGCTTAGCTATTCATATATCAAGACTCCTGTCCCCTACAGGCAAACCAAATACCTTGTTTGAAAGATCTTTTCATGGGCTTTCACAGTTTGAGTGACCACTGCAATGTTTACTGTCCCTTTAAAGACTATAGCTAATAATATGCTCACTAATAACATACTCATGAGACATTTGTAAAAAGGTTAACCAACAATTTATTTACATGGGGGAGGGCTTTGAAAAGAGGAAAAGGATTTAGGGGGTAAACCACTTTTAGTATTTTTGAACACTATCAATCATTTTGTTTGTAAACCAAAAACATTCACAGTGCCTGCCTTCCACCAATATATACATTAGAATCAGTAGTATGCCTCTTGTGCTGACATTACCCACTCCCCGACTGGTACCAGTCTCCTCCAGTGTCTACCCAATGAGTTCCCTCAGTCTATCTGGGTACCTAGTTAGAGCAGTTGCATGCCTGATGTGGTGCAGCTGGTTGGCCGGTGTTGATTTACTTTAATAACAATTTAGTTCAACCACTTTTTTTTTTGTTATACTTTTTCTCCCCTGTCCTGGTCAGCCTTACTCACTGCCGTCCTCCTAGACCCATCCCCTGAACATCAGACCCCCTCCCATGTTCTCCTATGGCTTATCCATCATGGCAGGGTGGCAGGGAGCCCCCAACTCAACCTGCCAGGTCTGGATCCAGAGTTGGGGAGGTGTCTTCTCTCATTGGCACTTGCCGAGGATGGCCATTCACGCCGCATGACTAGGACCAGATTTCCACTTTTTCCTGCAGAGGGGAGTGTGCAGTGACAACAAAGGCTGAGTTGCAGGTGCTTCCGCATGCAGCACATCAGTCAGCTGCTCCTCCTCCTCTGTCACCCATTGTACAGGACCCGGAGTACCAATACCCTGCCTCTACTAGGTGTCAAGCAGGTGTTGGTCTCTGTTCCCCAACCTCTTTGGGAAAGAAGAGCTATCCTCTGGATGCTCAGTCCTCTTTCTCTCCGGCTGACACCTGATGACCCGCTCGCACCACGAACATGGGTCATTGGCATGGCGGGAGGTAAGGCATGATGCTTCAGCCCTCCATGCCACTGGGCTGTCCCAGTTAAACCACTTTTAGTGGTAGAAATAGTTGATGAAACTTGACAAGTTTGGTCTGGATAGCCAAACAAAGAAACTTTGGTGTCATCCATATACAGTTTCCCCAAATGCAAGGCAAGACCTGTACTACTCACTGTTTTGTAGAACTGTCTCTTGCTTGTCAAGCTGATATTTTTCAAACTATGGATCTGGGGTGCTTAGTAGAAACTTGGCAACTCAGATAGCTTTGATGAGCAGCAGGCTCTTGCAGCTTGGACCTTCTCTCTGTATTTCCTGCAGTTTGGGCCTTCTCAGCAGCAGGATCTTGTGACTTGGACAGGCTGGATACTTCTCAGGTTCTCTTGCAGCTTGTCATCATCTTCCTGCATTGTCACAGGGTTGGATAGACCAGGGCTCAGGACTAGAACTACATGCCTCAGGGGGAGATGATGGATAGTGCCTAGTGGTGACACTACATGGCTGATTCCCCAGACTGTACCCTGATGACAGTCACCCTCTGTCAGGTATTCAGGACACTCTGGCTGTAAATGACTTCAGCCAAACTGCCAGCTGGCAGCCATGGCTCTCACTCAACTGGATCATAGTCTGTGGTCTCCTATCAAATGTTAGCAGGAATCAGTCTCTCAGCCTCAGCTTTAGATGCTCAGGTTTGAACAGGTGGCAGCTTGCACCTTCATCTTTAAAAGCTCAGAGTTAGTCAGAAGAATAAATCTTCTCACTTTAACAGCTCATACTTTAGGAGAAGAACTTATCTTCTCACATTTCTTTCCAGTCACTGGAAACATTAGGCAGGATCTCCTTGGATGTTTGGCTGTGCAGGCCCCAAGTAGCCTCTAAACTTCTCTCAGGCATAACAGCAGAATTTCCTCTCCTTCCAGAAACTCCCAGATGATTTCTTGACACTAGTCAGCAACAACACTTTCATTCTCGAACAACTCCTTCCTGCCATTGGAAGCACACAGAGCAATGCAGAGCACCTCCTGGGCTGGTGGCTTTGCAAGCCCCCAGCCAGGTCTTCTTCTTCACTTGAATATCACAGAAAGGCTTCCTCTCCTTGGGAGCCTCTCAGAAAACTTCTTGCCTCTGGATGGCACATCAGAATTTTGATTCTTAAGCAGCTCCTTCCAGACACTGGAAAACAATACAGTGTGCCTCTTGGACTGGTGGTGGTGCAAGCCCCCAGGCAGACCTTCTTCATATTCTTGGGAGCAAGGGCCAGAGCCCCCTCTCTCAGAAGGGGCTCTAGCTGAATTAAACTCAACTCAGTCTGCCCTCAGGGTTTTGTGAGCTCAAGGCAGCCTCTGACTGGTTGATGGAGTTGTCCATTGATAAAATTAATATGCATGCACTCAATTACCTATTGGTTCCTAGTACTGGTGCCAAGACACTGTCCTTTCCTCTTCCCAGACTTCCCTATGCAAAATCCTCTAGGGCTCCTGCCTTTTTCATTGGCTACGTAGTAGGATAGAGGTGGCAAATATGGTGGTTGGCAAAACAGTTCACACAGTGTTCCATCTTTAAGTACACCTTGCAGGTAAATTAAGTCATTTTAACAAATAATTGTCACAGCATCCATTAACTGCCCCACTGCCCTATTGTCTAATGGCAGAGTGGGTTTTAGCAGAACTTAAAAAAAATGGATTTAAGCGACACAGCTCAAAAGGGTCTGGTGCTAGCTACAAAAGGCAACCAGCCAGACACATACCATAGCAAAAAACAAAGCAGCACCAAGTGTGTTTCTGCAGAATCATTTTTTACTAGTAAAAAATGAAGAATACAAGCAGAAATAAACACACAACAGTAATACAAACAGCAGAATAGATGCCCAGCGTGTCGACTCTTAACGAGTTTTCATCAGGGTGGGTTTTAGCAGAGCCTCCTCCTGCCTGTAGCTATACCCCTTGGTGACAAGCAGAGCAAGTCAGTATTACAGCAGCGTTGGCTGGTCTTAAAGTGGTAGCACCCATTAGGCGACTAGTGTATACAAGCGTTTTCCTTTAAGGTTTAAAGATGCCCCCTCGTTCTAGGTGCCTCTAGACCCTCCTTTACCATTTTGTATACTCACAGGGGCCAGAACACGCAGAGAGAACTTGCAGAAGCCACTGGAGTGGCTTTTCCATACTAAGTGCTAAAGCTCTAAACCAGAACACAAGCCGACCCGTCAGCTCACACATTCAAGCTGCGCAGCAAATCTACAAACCGCCAAGCATGTGGTTCACTTTTTAATTCCAAAAATTTGAACACAACACCAGCCTATAAACTTGACTCCACCAGATAAAGTTTACAACTCTTTATTATAGAATAAAAACCACCATCTCGTCACACACTTGACACGTTTCTGAACCTCCTGGTTCCTTTCTCAAAAGCTTTTTCAGAAACGCATCAAGTGTGTGCTGGGATGGTGGTTTTTATTCTATAATAAAGAGTTGTAAATTTTACCTGATGGAGTCAAGTTTATAGGCTGGTGTTGTGCCTGAATTGTTGGAATTGATTTAAATGTTTTTCGTGAGCACCACTGTCCAGTGCGCACTTTAGTTTGTTTCGGTTTCACTTTTTACTTTGCTCTGCTGGTGCCCCACTTATTTTCTGAACCTCTGAGGTTTGCAGGAGCACAAAGGAGATACCCAGCAGGACTAGGACTGGTGGGATAAGTGGTCAGGAGGTGGACAAGGTAAGCCTCACTCATGGGGGGGCTTACATGTTCATCTACATCAGCAATGAGAAGTGGCTGCAATGCAGATTATGAAGTAACAGTGTATTAGAAAAAAAATAATTGTTGTATTAAGGCTGCTTTTTTCTGTATAAGTATTGTATAATGAGAGATTTAGATTTTATTATCTATATATCATTATAATTGTTTGCTGTGTTGTCTATACTGCCTGGTCTTAGTACTCACACATTCAATTCATGTCACAGAAGGTGAAGTACTAACATTATCGATAACTGATTGGTTGAATTTGAATGGTTATGTGACCAGTTATTTGTATAAATTGAGGGGAGTGGGTGCTTTGGCCATACGTTGAAAAGGCATTAGAGAGATGTGAAACGGTGTGATTGATGAACAAAATATGCTGTTGCATATTTTAAGGCTTATTTATAATAAACTTATATTTTTTAACATGACTTTGTTCAAGTAAGATACAATCAGTTGTGTTGCTAGATTTCCGTAGCTTCTCTGATTTTTAATTTTGTCTGGCACCAATTCTAGTCCCACTGCAGCCACTTCTTGGGTGCATTGTAACGTTAATTCCAATTGGCTCTGGGACACTGAATTTTTTCACACAGAATGATGGCTTCTGGTGGGGGTAATGATCATAACACCAACATTCCCCGGGTTTTTAGAGATAACCAGCAAGATATACCTACTCAGACTCAGCAACAGATATCTACTTTTGTGGAAGCATTATTCTTCAAAGAAGGGGATGAAAACCCTATTCTGAACAATAGAAATCCTGAGCTAAGGAAAAAGTTAAGAGGTTCTGAGGTAACGAGAGAGCTAAATAATATAAAAGAAGCGTCTGTACAACTAGAGCGAGCCGTTTCAAAAGCATGTAGACTATACTGGCAACGTGTTACACTAATGGCATATCTAGAAGTAAATACAGCACCAAGAGGTCTTAGAATAATGCTGGAACCAACATTTGGCACAGATAGATCAGATTTTTTAAAGATATGGTAAACGTACAATCTTGAGTCCAGTGCTGGTTATATAAATATAATGTTAAAGGATGCAGAAAAGCACGAGTAAGATATTAAAGAAATTATTGTGCAAAACGAATCGCAGGTCAAATCTTTTGAAAATCATGCGGAATGTGACTCCTATAGACAAAGATTGGAGAAAACCATTAAAAACTGCAATACAAGAATTAGAAGAACTAACAATCGTAAATTTGAGAGGGACAGATGTGACTACCTGGAGGGCCAAATTTATTTTACTGGGGGAATAGTAACAAGACCCAGTTTCAACCTAGGTCAACATTAAAATCTTCAGAAGAGGTAGAAAATGATGTGTACAGGCCAGCTCGGTGGAGCTGAGGGTTGAGGATCTGGACACCACATCTTGTGTCATGCCAGCGACCCGGATTAAGGAAAGAGCCCACACCACGGGGGTCAGTGGGGGGGGGAGAAATAGGATTGAGCATCCACAGGACTGCTCTCCTCTCTTGGGGGGAAGGAGGCTAGTCATCCTGCTTGTTGACTGCCCTCTGGTGGTAGCTGGAGAACTGTATGGGCCAGGAGACATATACTAATGTTCTCATGTTGGTAGGTAAGGGAGATGTAAGAAAAGAGGAAAAGGGATCTGGCAGGGTCCATGATGTCCCCGTGTCCCTGTGCCAACCCCGGCTTCTGGATTTGTGTCCAGGGGGAGAAAAGATGCTGCTCTCTTCCCTGGCCCTGCTATAGGGGGAAAGCCATGGGGGAACTACTGGGGGTTGGCTGAGCAGGGACACATGGCTGGAGAATGAGTCCTTCTGAGGGAGGGCCATAGCCACCTGCCAGGCTCCAGCACAGAAAAAAGTATATGAAAAAAAAGAAAATGATGTGTACACCAGTGGCTCAGATTCAGATACCCTGAACTTACATGAAATGGAAAACCATTTTTTATTGCAACAGGGAAAGTTAGTCCCCCTCCCCAACACCTCCCCCCATCATTACCTGTACTACAACAAGGAACAGCTGCATGCAATCACCCTTGAGGGGAAGGCAGCATGACCACAAGGAACAATGCACAGGATGCCCAAAGAGGAGACTTGACCAACAGAGTGGAGGAGGCACAAATGGGATTAATCTTTCCGAAGGTGCCACACTGAACACTATGGAGGAGTCCTCGAATCATACGATATAAATGAATTCCACACTGTAGTTGACCTACATAGTTTTGCACTCAAGTTAGACCTCAAGGTACAATTTTGTAATGAAAATCAGGATGGAAGACTACAAACATCTCAACCATATGATGGGCTAAAAAACTTAAGAAAGCCATCCACTTAAACATACCTCCAAGAAACCCAGTTATGGCTGTATATGAGAAGATATGTGAAAAGGAAATCCATGAATTGGCAACTGCTAATACAAAACTGAGGTTTTTTAACTGTACTAAGGAGGAGAAGGCTGCCATAAAAGATTTAGCAAGTAATGAATTAATTGAAATCAAAGCAGCTGACAAGGGAAGAGCGACTATTGTACTTAATAAAGCAAATATAAGTAAGAAATTTTAAGACAACTCTCTGATGGTAAGTTCCATAAAAACTCCCCAGAGATTTGACTGAGTTATTTCAAAAAGAAATAGATGCTTATTTAAATGACTGTACTCTTGATGGTATTATTTCAAAGCAAACTTGTGAATTTTTGCCTGTCCCCCAACCCGTTAGAGCAGTACTATATAGGTACCCAAAATTCATAGCAGTCTTATAGACCCCACAACACGACTGATAGGATCAAGTATTAGTTCACTCACAGAACCCATGGCACAATTTATTGACCTACATATCGGAGAGTTTGTGACTATGGGTCCAGCCTGTAGCAAAGGTACAACACACCTCTTGAATATTTTAAATGGGGTAAATATTGGAACAAATGATATGTGGGTCACCCTAGACATCACCTCTCTATATCCAAATATTCACAGTGAAGGAGGGATTGAAGCATTGGGTGAAACATTGTATTTCAAGTCCACATATTTAAATGAATTTAGATAATTTTTGGTGGTGTTAACAGAAAAAAGTTTTGAAGTGCAATACTTTTGTCTGATGAGCAATTTTATTTGCAAGTTATGGGTACTGCGACGGGAGCAGATTGGGCCCCTCCAATGCTGACCGCTGCTCCAGGGTCCTACTGAAGTTGATACACCTAACAAATCAAGGTAGCTCCTGATCGGGCCCCTCCAACACTAACTGCTGCTCCAGGTACCCTGCTACCAAAGCCAACATGCCCAACCAATCAAGGTAGCCCCTGATAAGGCCCCTCCATTGCTGACTGCCACTCCAGGGACCCTGTTTCCAAATCTGACATGCCCAACCATTCAAGGTAGCCCCTAATCAGGCCCCTTGAAAGCTGACCACTGCTCCAGAAACCCTGCTACCGAAGCTGACCTGTCCAACAAATCAAGGTAGCCACTGATTTGGCCCCTCCAATGCTGGCTGCCACTCCAGGGACCCTGCTATTGAAGCTGACCTGCTCAACCAATCCAGGAAGCCCCTGATCAGGCCCCTCCAATGCTGACTGCCACTCCAGGGACCCTGCTACCGAAGTTGACCTGCCCAGCCAATCAAGGTAACCCCTGATTGGGCACCTCCAATGCTGACCACCACTACAGTGACCCTGCTACCAAAACCAACCCACCCAACCAATCAAGGTAGCCCCCAACTGGGCCCCTCCAGTGCTGACTACTGCTCCAGAGACCCTGCTACTGAAGCCAACCCCCCAAAACAATCAAGGTAGCCCCTGATCAGGCCCCCTCCCAATGTTGACTGCTGCTCCAGGGACCCTGGTACTGAAGCTGATCAGCCCAACCAATCAAGGTAGCCCCCAATCAGGCCCCTCCAATGCTAACTGCTGATCCAGGGACCCTGCTACCGGAGCTGACCCGCCCAACGAATCAAGGTAGCCCCTGATCGGACCCCTCCAATGCTGACTGCCACTCCAGGGATCCTGCTACTGATGTTGACCCACCCAACCACCCTGCCCCTGGCACTCTTTAAATGCACTGCCTGCAGAAGCGCTACACCCTGTGTGTCTAACTAGCCAATCAGTGCCCTGCACAACAAATCTAAGTTGCCAATTTTGATTGTTTCATTCCAGCTACCTTACAGTTAACCTAGCCAGGTATAGCTCAAAACTTCCCTGGTAACACAGCCAGGCTATTGATTTCTCATCACTATCTCTGCTCCTGTTCCTCTGCTGCTGTCTGGAGTGTTCCTCCAGTCTCCCTGCTGCTGTGAAAACTTAGCCAGGCATAGTTTCCCAGATTCCCTGATTTACTTAGCCAGGCTCCTTCCTAATTCTCTATATCTAAATTTGCTGTTTTCTACCACAATTAATCCCTTGTGGTTTCCCCTCTGACATGCACTCTTCTGACATTGGACCTCAGTGCCTGTATAGTATCCCTAGACCAGTCAGACCTCCTCCATTTCTCCATTGACAGCCTCCATCTCTGCACCCCCCTCTGTACTCCCCTTCCTGTAAGGTGGGAGTTAACCCCTCTTGGCTCCCTCTCTCTCTGTTTCCTAACTAACCTTGAGCAGTGTCTACTTGGTTCCTTCTTACTTCACCCCTTCTCCTGCCTATGTTGTCCCTATCACTTCTTATTCTCCCTGCTACTACTGGCAGAGGACATCGAGTCCATCCCTGGCTCTGTACAATACACCATCACCTCTAAGGATGCCACTTGGGTCAGACCTCCTGGTCTAACCATTCCCCACATGAACATTTGCAGTCTTCCTGCAGAATACCCAGATATTGAAGCATGGGCTTCCCTCTACAAACCCCACGTTCTCTGCCTTTCTGAGACCTAGCTGAAGCTGCAACACCCAGATACCTTGTTCCAGTTGTCTGGGTACTCCCACCTGTGCAAATATAGACCGGAAAAGAAAGGGAGATGATGCCACCATATTTGTCAGCGAACACCTCTCTGCCTCCATCACCCTATGCTCCACCAATGCCTCCCCCAGTGAATAGCTCATAGCTGAAGTTACCCTGGGCTCTACAAAGAAAACTCTTCCTGTTATGCTGCTACAACCTTCTTGACGGAGGTGTAGATGGCCTCTGCAGCCTCCTAATAGGATTGGGATCACTCTCCACTACTAGAGAGGCTATCCTTCTTGGGTATTTCAACCTCAATTGGCTCAGTGCTCAAGAACCAGATTATGCTAACCTCCTAAATCAGTATGACCTGATCCAAATTATCACTCTCCCCACCTGTTTCAACACCTGTACCTTGACCAACACACTCCTCGATTGGGTGATCACTAATCATTGAGACAGAGTTGCCCAAACTGGCATGCTACCCGACTCCCTCAGTGATCACTCCCCCACCTACATCATTTGGTCCTCCAAGGCCTCCCACCCTCCCCCAAACTACATCTCTTTCCTCAATTTCAACTGTCCCATTACCTGCCACCTCTTCAAGGACATTAGGGCTACAAACTGGTGAGACCTCTATACTTGTACTGACGCATCTACGGCTGCCGCCCATTTCACTAATGCTCTCCTGGACATCCAGGATCGCCATTTCCCTACCACTACTCGGTGAGTAAGAGGCAGATGCACACGGTGGCTAAGCAAGGACATACTGGCTCTCATGAAGCTGAGGGACAGCAAGTGGACTGCCTACAAATGACCCCCTCCCCTGCCCTGTGGAATGAATACATGCACTTGCACAATAAATGTAAACACATGGCCAGGTCATTAAAACGGGATTACTGTCACCAGCTCCAGAGAGAGAACCTGGGTAATTCTAAAAAATTCTGGGACTGTATTAATTCCTTATTAAATCCCCACACACATAGCCCCTCCATTCACCTGAGTTCTGCTTCTGGCCTTCTGACTTACCCCTCGGCAGTCACTGACATGCTAAACACCAAGATCTCTGACCTTTCAGCCCTCCTCCGCAATCTTCCTTCCCCGGGTCCCTGTACTTCCTCCCTGCATTCTGATTCACTCCCTAGTGATGTCCCCCCTTACCCCCCTTCTGCTTTGCTACTATCTACACTAAGGTTACATCAAAACCACTAAAGAAATGCCAAACAGGGGTAGTTCTGGATCCAACAGCCTCTACTCTGGCTTCCTGAAACTTGTCTCATCCCTTATTTTCCAGCCTCTCACTTTTATTTTCAATCTTGCACTATCTACCTCCAACATGCCTGCCTCCTGGAAGTCTGCTAGATTAGTTCCAATCTTCAAATCCAGCGACCCCTGCTCTTCCAACAAATACCGACCTATATCCATCCTCCCCCACCATAGTAAACTCCTTGAGAAGATCGTCTACCAACAACTATCTGAGTATATTGCTAAATACAACCTCTTATGTAGCCAACAGCATGACTTCCATAAGCATCACAGTACTTCTACTGCTCGAGCCCTTTTCACTGACCACATCCTCTCCAACATGGACCGAGGATGTGCCACTTGTGCCGTCTTTGTTGACCTATCTAAAGCTTTTGATATGGTCAAGCTCTCCCTACTACTATCCAAATTATCCCTGCTTGGCTGCTCCACCAGGACAACTGACTGGTTCAGTAGTTATCTCTCGGGTCGTTCCCAGTCCTTGCGCATTGGCTCTATCACTTCTCTGTCTTTGCCAGTCTTCACTGGAGTCTCCCAGGGCCTCATTCTGGGCTGCCTGCTCTTCTCTTTATTTAACTCCCTCCCCGCTGACAGCTTTACTTGTAACTCCCTTCTCTACATGGATGACCTCGTCATCTTTCATAGTGACAAGTCCCTCTCGTGTATCTCCTCTGTCCTTACCCAGAACTACCATGCTGCATATAACTGGTTCTCCTCTAATCTGTTGTTGGTCAACTCTAAGAAAACAAACACCATGCTGTTTGGCTCAAAACCATTCCTAAATAAAAGCCTCAAAGACAACTCTTCCCCTCCTTATCTGCCCAACTGATGACCCTGCCCTTGAAACCGTGTCTGTCTTCAAATACCTAGTGGTCACGCTAGACCCTTCTCTCTCTTTCAAAGACCACATCAACCACTTATTCTGCAGGGTTCATATGAAGCTTGGTGTGGCCTACCATCTCAAGCCTTACCTAATTAAGGAGGTATACCTGGCCATTGTCATTGGGAATCTCCTCCCTATCTTTGATTATTGCTCCCCCATCTTCTCCTGAGTCACAACCACCTTTCTGACTAGACTCTCTGTAGCCTACAACAGTGTCTGAAGCTTCACCCTGTCAGCACCTTACTCCACACACCACTGCAACCTCTATCAATCCCTTGGTTGGCTCTCCTTACAGGATTTCTTTGACTGTACATTTGGCTGTTTCTTTGACACCACCCTTAAGTATGGCAGCACTTCCCATCTCCACTCTTTTCAACACTAAAACTCTGACTAGGCACCTTCACTCCTCCACCACCCCACCCTTGAGGTACCTAGGACCACCACCAATATGGGCAGGAAAGATCTCTCGGTGACAGCCCCCGTGGAATGGACTACCCCATCCTGCATACTTCAAACATTTATAATAATTTCAAACTCAAACTAAAATCCTGGCTTCTGGACAAGGATCAATGTAGCTGCCTTACTCACTAACACCCATCCCACTCTCCTGTCTTCTCTGCTTCCTTCTCCTAACCATTACTGCTCTCCCTGGTTTCTGTTGGTCTCTGTGTGCTTCACCTCATCCTGTAAATAATGTACATATTAGCTTATTACTGTAGAACTGGCATCCATGTGCAAATATCTTTTCAGAAATACCTTGTCTGTAAATACTGTACTCATTATCTTATTTTATTACCAGTGCCCAATTTGTATAATCATTTGTTATGTACTACCTTCAATGTAACCTTGTATATTGATTTGCTATTTCAACTGTTACTACTTGTGCCTTGTGGCCCGGGTCGTGCCTGTAAACAGTTCACTGGACCGATGCATCTACCTGGTTATCAAAGTCATAAATAAATAAATAAAAATTATGCCAATATCTATTTTGCAAAGTGGTAACCCGGAACATGTACTGTGTGACAGAAATCCATTTTTTAACAAAGTAAAACTTTACAAGAGGTACATTGATGATTTATTGCTGATATTGGGGGGGGGGTCTACTGATGAACTTATCGAATTAGTAATGTATTTTGAGTCCACTAATGAACATTTGAAGTTTTCTATGGCACATAACTTGACTAAATTAAACTTTCTGGATTTGACAATTGAGAAAGAGCATCACCAAAAAAGTGGAAACAGACTTGATAGCTGCCACCCCAGGCCCCTTAAAAACAGCATCCCTAATGGGACAGCTGGTTAAGATTAAAGAAGAACTGAAGCAACTGTGACAAATATAGAAACAATGTAAAGGATTTAGAAAAACACTTTTATTTGATAGGGGTTACAGTAGAGAATGTCTGGGTAAGGCAGTAAATCAAGTTGATACAATTTTAAGAGAAAGCTTATTAGAATTACAAATAAGGCAACAGCAAACTAAAATCAATTTTGTTTTTGATTTTAACCCACGGAGTAATAAGCTTAAAGAAATAATATGCAAGAACTGGCATATACTGAAGGCGGAACCTAAGCTGGAATAATTTTCCAGTGCATCCCGCAGAATTGTACACAGACGAGGATGAAACATCAGTGACATGGTAACAAATAGCCTTTACGGTGAAAAACAAACAGTTCACAAAAATACTTTACCTTGTGGCACCTTTTGTTATGGGAACTGCTCCTTGGCTCCAAGATAAAAACAGGCAACAATTTTAAACATCCCACAACAGGGAAACTCAGTGAACTACAGGACTTTATTAACTGTAGTATCACTTATGTAGTGTATGTTGCCACTTGTGAATCTTGCAACAGTTTTTACATGGGAAAAATAAAATATTGCTTTAAAAATAGAATATCTAAGGAGCATAAACAATAAGGATACAAAGAATGCAATGGCACTACACAATAAAGGCAGATACCATGTTTTTAAATTCCAAGGTTTGGAAAATGTAAATATGGGTCCAAGAAGGGGTGACTGGGATAATAAACTTTTACAGAGTGAAAGTAAATGGCAATACATTCTGTGGGCCAGCCTTTGCAATGGCCTGAATGAAAGCGTCAGCTTAGTTCCCTTTCTAAAACATAGAAAATACTATGTCATAGAAAATAATTGATTATTAAGTAACAGTGTATTAGATAAAACTTAATTGTTGTAGTAAGGTTGCTTTTTTCTGCAAAAGTACTGTATAAAGATAGATTTAGATTTTAATAGCTACAGTATATATCATTATAATTGTTTGCTGTGTTGTCTATACTGTCTGGTCTTAGTACTCACACACTCAATTCATGTCACAGAAGGTGAAGTACTAACATTATTGATAACTGATTGGTTGAATTTGAATGGTCATGTAACCGGTTATTTGCATAAATTGAAGGGAGTGGGTGCTTAGGCCACACCTTGGAAAAGCATCAGAGAGATGTGAAAAATTGGTATGACTGGGGAACAAATATGCTGTTCCATATTTTTAATGCTTATTTATAATACACATATATTTTTTAACATGACTTAGCTCAAGTCTGATACAATCAGTTTTGCTGCTGGACTTCCCTAGCTTTTCTGATGGAAGAGGGAATCCAGGGCAGGTTGTGTCTTTTCACAGATGATACCAAACTCTGTGGTAATGTTTATTTAAAAATCAGTAACTGGCAAAGGCACACTGAGCTGAGGCTCATTTCCTGGTATGACCCTGGGGAGAGGGGAGGTGGGAGTACCGATGGAATAGAATGACAAAACATCCAAAGTGCAAATATATAGGCAATAATCACTGAAGGCATCTTGATAATGTGAAGGGGATAAGGGAGTTGCAGAGAGACCATGCAAAGGCTAGAACATTGGTCCAGTGTCTTGGCAGCTGAAATTCAATTCCATAAAGTGAGAAGTTATGCACTTAGGGAACAGAAACCCTAGAACTGAGTATTGGATGAGATGGAGGGTTAAGCTGGGCACAACATCAGAGGAAAGAAACCTAGGAGTCATCATTAGTGACTCCCTTAAACAAACCTGTCAAAGTAACAAGACCCCCAGCAAGGTTAATATGATGCTGAGGTGCATCAGGAGAGGATTCAACAGCAGAAGGCAGGAGGTACTTTTACCACTATATAGGTCACAGGTGAGGCCACACCTGGAGTACTGTGCACAGGTCTGGAGTTCCCACATAAAAAGGACAGGGACAGGCTAGAGAAGGCACAAGATAGGATGACCAAGAAGATTCAGGGCCAGGAGGGCAGATGCCACAAGGATCTGCTTAAGGTCACTGAACATGTATTCACTTGAAATTAGAAGAGAAAGGGTGGATATGATAGAGACCTTTGAGTTCCTGAAATGAACTAACAAGGGGGACTTTGTGGAACTATTTACTAGGAACAGAGAAGATAGGATAAGGGCTCACAAGTGGAGGTTAGTGAGGGAAAGGTTTAAAAAAGGATGTGAGGAAGAATTTTTTTACAGAAGGAGTGGCTGAGTCATGGAATGGTCTGCCGGCAGATGTGGTGGGGGTTAAAACCCTAAATGCCTTCAAACACAGCTGTGATAGAGATAAGTTGGCAATTAGCTACTCAAATGGAACTGGGGAAAGGAACCATGGATAACAAAGGGTAAATACTGTAGGTGAGGATCCCACTGAAATAATAGATAATGTAGTACAATAATGTAAAATGGGCAGACTAGATAAACCATCAGTCTTTTTCTGCCATTATCATATTTCTATGTTTCTCAGAGGTCCATGTTTCTACAATGGCCACCAAGTCTAACTTGGCCTGTGCTGCCATCATCTGAAATTCACTGATCTTGTTCAGATTTCAGGCATTTAATCTGACTCCCTTCCATGCTCCCATCTTATTCTCTCTATTCTGCCTGTTCCCTGGTTATTGCCCCACACACTTTCTTCTCCAGCTATTGCCCCTCTTGTTAGTTTATTTGCTCTGACTCCCACCCTCGCACTCCTTTCCAACTCTTCCTTGTTGTTTCCTGCCCTTGCCACCACTAGCACCCTCTAGTACATTTCCTATTTCTAGAGGAGTCCCTCCTAGGTTCTCACAGTCCCCCCTCCTACTAGTGAATTCCCATCTTCTGCCTTCTCCTCTTTCAGTATAAGTGATTCATGTAGATGTCAAACTTCTCCACAAGTGTACTTTTTCCCTCCGTCGTAAGATGAAGGCCATTGTCCTTAAAGAGCCTTGTATACCAGAAGTTTCCCTGGTCTCTAACAAATCCATACTCCTCTTCCTGACACCACTCCTTCAGCCAGGCACTAAATGCCTCAGTTTCCTCCTGTCTCATTCTTTTCTCCTCTACTTCCTCCCTGTCTTACATTGGTAGTACCTCTAAAAAGGCCAGCAAGGCTACTTTACCCTTAAGCTCCACTCCAGATTTTGGAAATTGGAGTTAACTGCCTCCAAACTTTGGCTTGCCAGGTCATTTGTATACGTGTACAAGAGCATGTGGGATATCCTCCACCCTGCCAGTTTTACTCCCTATCCTGTCCTTATCCCCTCACAGCCGATGTGCCTGGCAGGCATCTATACTCCCCCCTCATTGTCCCATCCTGGCACACCACCTTTTCCATGCCCCTAATTAGAGATTCATGAACATACAGTACTCTACAGGTCACCTTCTTAATTATTACTTTTCTGATGTTTACCTTCTTGTTTCCTGCAACCATAATGGATGTTGCACTACCTGCTGGCTTCTTTTCCAGTGAGTAGCTCCAGGGCTTCAAAACAGTTTGGGGTCACTACCAAAGAACCCTGCTTCACACCCACGATCTGTTTTCTTCATCCCTTGTCCTGTCCTGTCCCACCACCTTTCATCCCCATAGGCCAGCATTTTTTTTTGTTAGTGGAAATTGTGCCTAAATAAATGCCAATGAAGAAATTATTGTTTTTAGCATTCACACAAAGTATTATCTTTGAAATGCCTTGATATATCGTAAGTAAATGATTTTTTGAAAAGTTGTTATATTTATATTTTGGACTATTTGTTTTTTCCACTTATTATTGGTATGCACTTCATGCGCATTTTACGCACTGTTACTTTAAATGTTATGATTCGTAAGGAGCAGGATTTTCAAAAGTCATACAATGGGCACAACTCCTAGTTCTGTCAATGTCAAGATTTGCCCTGGTATGTCCAGCCCACAATGTGTCTTACTGGAGTTTTATTTTCAAAGGTTGCACTTATCTTCAGCATTTCATGCTGTTTTATAGTACTCTCTATCCAATTCTGGATACAAAATGGCTAGAAATGTATTTAAATCATAGACTAGGATACACTAGGTCTGGCAATTGTGTCAAGGTACATCTATGTCTAAACTTTGCAAACCAGACATATCTAAGTTAGAGTTTAGAAAATTAGACTTAACTGTGTCTTATCTTGGAGAATTGGACCTAGGGGAAATTTGCTCTTGCTATACAGTATATCCAAATGTACCCAACAGAAAATTGCATGTAGACATACAGTAAGCTTTGGACTGTTACCCCCTTTCCCCAGGTCTGCATCCTTCAACCAACACCACCCTCTGAAGAAGCAGCAGAACATTATGAAGTGCAAGGGTTTGGACAAACATGAATTGCTAGAAATAAATGTGTGCATGTTGCACTTTAAAAGATGACTTACCTCAGGTGGATACCAACAACTCCTCCCTCTTCCTGACCCTGTGCCAAGCAGTCTCTGGTGACCAGTGGCATTCCCCTTTCATTATGCTTAAATCTAAGCTATCTTTGATGTTTAGTGACACGCTTCTGCCTAACCATGCCCTACTCAAAGCATTCACTGGTGTCTAGTGGCACCCTTATCCCTCAACCTGCGACAATACAAGCATTGCTTGGCATCCAGATGCATTCCCTCCTTGACTTGGCCCAAATCAAAGCAATTCCTGGCATCAGGTGGTATCACTCTTCTCCCGACCCTATCCAAGCAGTCCCCAGCATTCTGTGGCACTACCTCCCTTACCCTCACCCATGCCAATGTGTCTCTAGTGCCTATAATACTAGCTTCACCCTTCTGTCATACCTTGCCCATATCAGTCTGTTCCTGGCAAAGAAAGACCATTATCCTTTATACTATCCCAGTGCAATCTGTCCATTACATCCTGTGGCACTCTGGCACTCCTGCCACACCCTGTCCAATGTGAGTCTGTCCCTGGCATCCAATGCCCCCACAATGGTGGCTTTCAAAAACTCTTTCAAATGCATCCTCCGCTGGCCACAATCAAAAAATGTCATTGCAAGCTGCAATATAGGTAACATATGCAATGGTATCTGTTTTCTATCGTATATATCTCACTTTCCAATGCCAGTTTATAAACAAATTGATATCATCGTATTGGTGTAATCACACATTTATGTATTGATGCTGATTTTTTTTCTTTTCTTGTTTTATTACCTCTGTAACTGTGTTGGGTGATTGCGAGAACCCACTGAAAATGAACCTCTGCTCAACTGGATAAATCCCTATTTTTATTTGATGAATAAAATTTACTACAGTTTTGACTAATGTTTCCAGATGATGTAAAATCAAGGTGGTCAGAGATTGATTTCACCAGCACCGGTGATAAGAGTCCCAGTGTTGACACAATTTTAGGGGGTGGCTGGGGCAGAAGGGGCAGGGGATTTTTTTTTTAAATAAATAGAACAAAAACTAAATAAATTAAAATGCCAGGGATGGAATCCTGGTGTTGTAAATACGGAATATGGAGTGTTCTTTTGTGATACCAAGTGGACATCCAGAGCTGCACTTACTGACTGGGGGCTGTGAATTCTGTTCTCAGGATAGGCTATAGATGTCACACTCAGTGTCAGGGGTTGTTATTTATGGCACTAGGTTAGGGTCCTGTGTCACATCTAATGGTGGGGGAAGAGGGTTCCATTAGCAGCAGTGGTGATGGGATCACGTGGCCTTTTTTTTATTTTTAAAAAAGTTTAAAGAAGCAAAAGTATTCTTTGAACCTAATGTCCAGCTGTCTATTGAGATAAAATCAGACTTTGAGGAGGAAGCAAATCTTATAGTCTATCTACCCAGTACAAACAGGCTGAAAAATTTAACTACTGACTTTAAAACATTGTATTATTTTATGACACCTAAAATCCTTATTCAGCTGCTTGGTTGTTTCTTTTTAGCGATGATTTAATTGTTGAGGTAGGCACACAATGGGTTTTCTTTATATCTGTTGTAGTTATCATCTCCAGCTGGAGCACTCTCAATATATTTTACTTCACTGAAAGAGAAAATAAAGCTCTGGAAATCAATATTCTTATTTTAAGTTACTTTAACCCCCTTAAAATAATACATTTTTTGTGATCAGTTTGATGAACCAAAATACTTGTTGAAACTGTTGAAAGCTTATAGACAGGCATGCAAACTGGATAGTCAAGGGGTGTGGGAAGAATATAAGGATAGGAAAAATGAGTGTAAAAAAAGAATAAGGAGAGCCAAAAGAAATCAGGAGATTCATCTAGCTACCCAGGTTAAGGAAAATTACAAATCCTTTTTTGATTATGTAAACTATAAAAGAGGAGGGGTACAAAAAGTGGGGCCACTGGAGAATGTTAATGATAACACAGTGACTGATGATAAGGAAATGGAGCAAGTTTTAAATAAATAGTTTGGTACAGTATTTAAGCCAAGAAATAGAATAGTGCAGAGGAGGGACCATAATGAATATGAGAATATTAATTAATGAAGGCAATATAAGAGATACATTAAGAGTTATTAAATCTAATAAGGCACCAGGACCAGATGGTTTGCACCCTCATATACTGAAGTAATTGACAGATGAATTGGCAGCTCTGGTGACAAGAATATTTCAAGCCTTATTGGATAGTGGAGAGGTTATACCCAGTTGGAAGGAAACAATCAGTATGCCAATTTACAGAAAAGAAACAAAGGAAAGTGTGGTAACTACCGGCCAGTGAGTCTGACTTCAGTACTTGGTAAGGAATTGGAGAAAATAATGAAAGAGGAATTAAAGGAATTTGTGGATTCAAGCTCACTGCAGGGTGCAACGCAGCATAGTTTCACTAGGGGAAGATCATGTTTGACAAATTTGCTGATCTGTTATGATAAGGCCTTTCAAGAAATGGAAAGGGGAAATCCAGTGGATGTGGTGTTCTTGAATTATAGAAAGGCCTTTGATATGGTCGATCACTCTGAACTGATAAGAAAGTTGGAAAACATAGGAGTTAATTGGTGGCTGGTTAAGTGGATCAACTCATGGTTGACATGAACAGTACAGAGAGTGTCACTAAGGGGAGAATTATCTGACTGGACAGAGGTGATAAGTGGAGTCCCACAATGATCAGTGCTGGGTCCATGTTTGTTCAAGATGTATGTGTCTTCTATGAGCTGTGATGGCTCAGTATGGCTAACTAAATTTGTAGATGACTGTAAGTTGGGAACAATGGTCAGAAATGAGGAGCAGCAGAAAACTTAAGGAAAGAATTACATAGATTAGAGGAATGGGCAGAGAAGAATGGGTTGGAATTTAACACAGAAACGTGCAAGGTTATGCTCTTGGGCAGAAACAATAGTAGAGCAACATATGTACTAAATGGTAAGGAGCGTGCAGAAACAAGGAAAGAAAGGGATTTGGGCATAGTATTTAAAGATGATTTCTCCTTTAAACAACAGTGCAGTAAGATATCAACGAAATGTTATAACTTACTGGGATGCATTCAAAGACACACACATAGCAGGGATAAGGGGATTTTGATGCCATTGTTTACATCGTTGGTGAGGCCACACTTGGAGTCAGTTCTGGGCACCTTATACAAAGGAGGGCATGGGAGCATTGGAGGGGTACAGAGAAGAGCTACGAGGAGAATAACAGGTATGAAGGGATTAAGCTATGAGAACAGAGTAACTAATTTGGGACTGTACTCATTGGAATACAGGAAGAAGAGGGGAGATTTATGTTTGGTGTATAGAGCATTTGAAGAGAATGGCCTATGGGACAGTATTGGTCTGGAAATGAAGGAAGGCAATTTAAAACTAGATCACACAGCCTAAAACTGCATAGTGAAATCACTAACACAAAAAATAGGGGAATGTGGTTCTCAGACAGAGTGGTGAGAGTATGAAACAGCCTTCCTCTGGAGATAGTGGGAAGCAGGACTATGGAGGCATCCAAGACTAAACTGGATAAATGTTGAACATATACTGGTAAGAGTGGTTATAACCAATAAGGGAAATGAGCAGTTAAAGGAAAATTGCCTATCTATGCTCTAAGATAACATATGAAACCCATGAAACTTGTATCAGCATGAATTTTTGTGTATAATTCAACTTGTAATTTCTTAATAGTTCTCTGAAAATAAAAGTAAAGTTAAAAAAAAGTAAAATATCACTGGGAATTGACTCCCACTTCTTCATTTCCCAGTGGGGGTGAGAAGGCTGATAGTGGAACTGAACCACAAGCTGTGAGGCACTTCTTAGCCTGCAGTCACACAAAAAGCCTTATTACAAACAAGGGACAGCTCCATGATCAGGGGTTGCAAGAGATGCAGTTGCAGTAGGGCCCACACTGTCAGGAGGCCCACTGCCTCAGGTGGCAGTATTAAGAAAACATTTTATTGTCACAATCACAGACAAACTTGCAACTTTCTTTTGTATGTTGCTTATCCAATTGGAATTAAGTTGGTAGCTGTGGGGCTTGTGCCATAGATTCCAGTTTCATGGGCTGTGGGGAGTAGAGAACTAAGAAGTAAAAGGACCCAATAGTGAAAATATATGATCTTGGTGTGAGTGTCCCCAGGAGTAGCAAGGACAAATTACATTGTTCAATTCCTTGATCTTGGCACCAGAAAGGGGGAAGGATGGTAGCATGGACATAATATGGATGCTCTACAGGATTACTGCACTGTCAATATTTTATATGTGGTACTAGTTCTTTTATGCTTATTGGTGTGGAGGTAGGGCCACCAAAAATATTTTGCAAGTGTTTCCTTACAGTCACTGGCATAGCCCTAACCATGGAAAAAGACTTATTTCACATGAATGGATGGTGTTTTTTATTTACTTTAAATTCGAATCTAAAATAATTGATTACGAAATCTACAAAAGCACTGCGTTGAGCCAAGAATCTAATACTCTAGAAAATTTCCAGGTTCAATTCTTTGTTATACTTGTTTTTCTGTGTGTGTTTGTGTGTGTGTGTGTGTGTGTGTGTGTGTGTGTGTGTGTGTGTGTGTGTGTGTGTTTGTTGTTTGGTTTTTGTTATCATTGGAGAGCAAATACCACCAACAGGTAAATCTAGTTTGGTCTCAGTTGGTTTCCATCTTTATCCCACCCCTCCTCCCACCCCCCAGGAGAAGGCAGAAAAATAAGCAGAATTGCCTGTTCCCTCAGCAAAAACTAACAAACAAATAAAAGTCCTTGAAATAGATGGTTATGTTACTTTAAAGTTAGTGAACCAAACTCAACCTACTTTGGGCAGTTTGGATATTTGGATATGGATCTATGAGAATCGGTCGACAATTTCATTGTCGACCTATGTTACAGTGACTCCTTTATGTGTACTGCATTTTCAGTCAGCATAAAGGGAGTAATGTCAGACTGTTTTCTTCAGGGGTGGCTCTGCCCCTCACACCTACTGCTATTAAATTAATCAACTCTGGGTCAGAATTGCTTTGGGGAGGAGGTGCAATTCCCCCAGAAAGCACTGCCCGGGTTCCATGCCGACACTACAGTGACCTAGTGCTGTTGTTTCTGTGGTGTCAATTGTGGTAAAGTTGTCACCATAGCAATGGCATACCTCACACGTAGATGGAGGGGAAGCGAGGGAGACCTGAGTTGGTGGGTCCCCCCCCACCCTTCACATTTGCAGCCGATGACCAAGTTGAGGTGCCGGCTTGTGACACAACCTCCAGCGGGCCTCCTCGGGGAAACAATTCAAGACACCTGGACCCAAGCCACCCCTGCTGGTGCAGGACACCCACAAGTGACCCTGGAATTACTCTTTGTCCTTTGCGCCTTATCTCCGTGAGGGAGCCCTGCCACGATCTCGGAAGCCGCTGGGGGATTTCAAAATTGGCACCGTTTCTTCTAAGACTTTCCGATTGGCCACTGCTGACTGTGACTTCACTAGCCCTCCTGCCTAAAGGAGAGCACAACCCCAGGAATTTTGGCCACACGTAGATGGAGGGGAAGTGATGGAGACCTGAGTTGGTGGGCCTCCCCCCTTGCGCTTCACATTTGCAGCCGATGACCGAGTTGAGGTGCCGGCTTGTGACACAAGCTCCGGCGGGCCTCCTCGGGGAAACAATTCAAGACACCTGGACCCAAGCCGCCCCTGCTGGTGCAGGTTTGTTTTCGGCCATCCCATCCACTCCATTCCCTCCTCCCATTAAATCCACACTTGCCCCGCCTCCCAACCTTGCTGTGCCCTGTCAGCTTGTAGGGGATGGTACTGCAAAGAGACTGCCTTATCACTACCAGTGAAATGTAAATTGACCTGTTATGCTTTTTTTTTTAGCTATTGGAAATGCCTTGGATTGCCCTGCTTTGCTCTATTTTGTGATACTAGCCACTGTCAATTACCTGTATTGTTCCGTTCACGACTACCTGCCCATATTGACCTCTCCAGACTACTGAGATACACTGTATAGCAACTTATTACTGTATACATTAGACCCTTGTTTTATACAGGTTACAGTTCACATATTGCCTATTACACTTCTGCACTTTTCCTCTTTTACTTCCCTTCTGTCCATGACCGGGTTGGTCCTGTCCTGTATTACCTGCCTCTAGTGACCTCTTCTTACTACCGTATGCACTGGATGGTAACCTACTACTCTATATACTAGTCCCTAGCTACACACAGGTTATCGTTTATATATTGCCTATTATTCTTTTGCACTTTTCCTCTTTTCTTCCCCAGGGTCCCTACTCAACATGGCCCCTTGAAGTGGGGATCCAGTGAACAGCAAGGTTCCGCCTCTAGAATGAAGTCTCCCAAGGCCCCTATGGGAATCATCCCACCCCCCCTGCTCTGTTGTCCTTGCTGGTCTCCTTCTGGGACTAGTTTCCCTCCACATGGCAACTGCCCTAGCCTTACCATGGGTGAAGACTGCAAATGGACTACCCCCTGTGAGGCGACTGACTTCACCTTCTGTAATCTCCTGGCAGATGCTGGGAGACACTGCTATCTCACATGCGGACTGGTACCAAGACTCATTCTGTCGTACCAGGGTGAGGCCTGGCCATGGCCCATGACTGAGATTCCTCCTCAGGGCACCTCCTGTGGCTTTTCCTGCTGATCTAGGCCTTGGCCGAGACATTGAACTTAACCCTGGCCCCACCGCCCAGGCCTCTGCAATTCCTCAGGAATGGCGGCTGGGCAAGGGGTTGAAAGTGGCCCATCTCAACATTCGTAGCCTGTTTCCCAATCTGGATGAGCTTGTCATATGGGTCACACTCTACAAGCCTGATATCCTTGGTATAACGGAAACCTGGCTTAAGCCCTTGATTCCTGACTCAGTCTGTGTGCTACTAGGCTACGAGCTCATACGACTGGACAGGTCCTGTAACAAGAGGGGAGGAGGCATCCTGATATACTACAGGAGCCACCTTAAAGTATCTCTGGTGACTCACCAGTCATCTCTGCTGTCTCCCTGCAAGCTGCTTCATATTGTGCTCCTACTTGGCAATGCTAAAAAATTACACGTTGTATGCACCTATAACCCCCCAAAGGGAGGGCTCCAGGGTCTCACCAACTTCCTGGACACTGTTGGCTCTAGCATTGGAGACAGCGCACTCCATTCTAGGTGATGTGAACTTAAACTGGACCAATTAAGAGCATAAAGCAGTTTGAGCCCTTGCCCTGCCAGCTAACCCTAGTAACTCATGCAGGAGCCTACCTGACTGTCGGCAAATGGAGCCTCCAGCTCTCTACTGGACTGGATCCTGTCCAATCACCCTGAGAGGATCTCCTCAGCAGGGACCCTATCTGACTCCATCTCAGATCACTCCCAGGTCTTCTGCATATGGAAAATCCCCTCCCCAAATATTCCTCACAAACTCATCCACATCAGAAACTTCCCCAGGCTCGATCCGGATGCATTTATGGAGGAACTAAGGCTCACGGACTGGTCAGGGGTGTATAGAGCCCCTGACCCTTCTACAGCCATAACCTAGTTTCTCAGTTCCTTCAGGGCCCTGCAAGACAGGCATGCCCCTACTATAAGATGGAGGGTCAGGGAGTCAACCACAAAATGGCTGGACGGGAGCCTCCTTGTCCTTATTCGGGTGAGGGACAAGTGCTGGGACCACTTCAAATGCTCCCTTGATCAGACCCTGCTACAACAATATAGAAAACTCAGAAATGAGTGTAAAACAGCCATCAGGGTAGCTAAAAGTGACTTCTATAAGTCTGCCCTTCTCAGCTCTGCCAATGACCCAAGAAGGTTCTGGAGAAACTTAAAAACTCTGGTCAGTGGTTACTCTAACTCTGGAGTTACTGACATGATAATTGGAGGAGCTTCCTGCAACAACCCACACACGATTGCAAATGCTCTCAACTCCCATTTCACTGACCTATCTGCTCTTTCCCCACACGTCTCAACTGACAGGAGTGCCAACTGCACCTCACCCCCGGACCAGCAGGAGCCCAACCCCTTCAGACCTCCCTTCCTCCTAAGGGCGGTGTCGGGAAATAAGGTGCTGTCTCTTCTCTCTGGCCCCTTCCAGTACTCCAGCCCTGGCCTAGACAACCTGGAGCCCAAGCTTCTTTTGGAGCCCCTCACATCGCCTCCCTGGTGGCCCACATTTTTAACCTGTCCCTTGCCACCAGGGGAGATTCCCAATATCTGGAAGGTAGCCAGGGTTGTCCCCGTGCTAAAGCAGGACAACCCTAAAGTCTCTGACAACTACTGACCGATCACCATTCTTTCGGCCATCAGCAAGCTACTTGAAAAGTAGTAGCTAAACAACTCTCTGAGTATATCCAAACCCATGAACTGCTGTCCCCTGCCCAGCACGGCTTTCAAAAAGGGCATAGCACAATCACGGCACTGATCTCTGTCTCTTCCAGTATCAGAGCAGTCATGGACCAGGGGAAACTCTCTGGAGCAGTGTTTATCAACTTGTCCAAGGCCTTTGACCTTGTTGACCAAGACCTGCTCTGTACTCAGATGAGGTCCCTTGGCTTGTTCCCTTCAGCTCTAAAATGGTTAACAGACTACCTGCATGGCAGAGTACAGCTAACCAAATTCAACAAAGTCCTATCAGATCCCCTGCCTGTGACCTCTGGTGTTCCTCAGGGCTCGGTCTTGGGACCCCTTCTCTTCTTTCTCTTCATTAACAATCTCCCTGCTGTAGTTACCAGATGTAGGGCCACCCTGTACGCGGATGACCTGGTCCTTCTGGCCCACTCCCGGGATCCAGCCACCCTTAATCTCCACCTATCTGAGGACTTCAAGAACATTCAGGCTTGGCTCACTCAACAGAAGTTGGTCCTCAACCTGAAAAAAAACGCAGGCTATGCTATTCGGCTCATCAGCCAAAATACATGCCTCTCCAGTCCCTCTGCATATCGATTGCACAGACGGTACTCCCCTTCACACTGTGACCTCTCTCAAATATCTTGGGGTGACGCTTGACCCTCAACTGGACCTAGGGAGTCATATCCTCATTGTCTGCAGAGCCGTGAACTGTAAGCTTGGACTGGCCTATAGGGCCAAATATAACCTCACCCCTGCTGCTCGTCTGGCTCTCGCCAGGGGAGTGCTACTCCCTTCCCTCAGCTGTGGTCTCCACCTATTTGCACGTATCTCAAAAGCCCTTCTTACTCGGTGGCACACGACAAACAATAATATCTGCCGTTTCGCTCTGACCGCCCCCCGCCTCGCCCATCACTGTGAACTCTATGACAAGCTAGGTTGGCTTTCCCTAACCAATCACCTAAACTTTTGACTAGAGTGCCTTGTGAGCAAAGTGATCAGCACTGGCACCTCCCCCCCCAGGGCTGGCTCAGCTCCTCACTCCATCTGACCACTCATCCTACCCTCTCAGTTCCCAGGGTCCAGGGATACTAAAAGTACCCCCTACCCGCACCCTTATGGGTGACAGAGACTTCGCTGCATATGCTCCTAGGCTCTGGAACTCCTTTCCTGAGCAGGTCCACACTGCCCTTTCCCACAAATGTCTTCAGAACTCCCTGTGGGGGCATCTGAAGCTGGCCTCATCCTGTGAGTGCCCAAAGCCTCCCTAGCACAATACCCTAGGTACCATAACACCACTGTACTCTGTTACTTGAAACTCAAAATGAATCGAATCGGTTGCTGATTCTCGGTCCAGCTCTCCCTTATGCACTTATCTATGGTACAGATGTTCAATGTTGTTTAATGCTTGCTCATTATGTATTCTGTCATCTCCTGTCTTACATTATGATCCCTATATTGCCTGGTTATTTTGTTGACTCAATGTACTAAGCTACAATATGTATATGTACTTGTTTACCTGTTATGCTGTATTGATGTATCCTTTAATACCTGTTGTACTGTCCCGGGTCATTCCTGAAAATTGGCATACAACTTGCCTAGTGTACCTACCTGGTTAACAAAAGCTAAATAAATAAATAAATAAAAGGTCCCTATGTCAAAAGATGACAGCTCTAAATAGGCAGACATTTTTATTAAACATTAAAGTACTTTCTCAGCCCATGCTATAATGTGCTACTGCTAACTGTAATACAGATGTAGGTCTTTTGCAACATTATTAGTATAATCCCAGAATAGTTTTATGTCCAGGATCTCTTTCACTGTAATTGGGGTCTTGCTTATCTTGTTCTGAAACTCTTGGCAAAGTCAAAAGGTCCTGAATACTTTTCTATATCCTCTATATTGATTTTTTGTTTATGACCTGATTACAAGATCTCATAACAAGGTATGTCAATTAGTTTAAAAATAAATGCTATGGACATGTGACTTTCAAGAGAAATTGCATTGTGTTAAAGTTTCTAAATCTAGATGACAAAATGTAGAAGTACAATTCTTTGGAAAAATTGCCTTCTCAGAAAATTATACTGTACAAGGACATCATCCCAATGTGCTACTTCTTTTAGCTTTTGTGCAGCAATGTAATCTCTGTGGATGAATTACTCTCTAGGAATTGTATTTTAAAATGTATCCATCTACATTCACAGTAGTGATCAAAACTCAATGTCTCTTGAAAATGAGACCCAGGTTTTCCACTGCTCAGAGCTGCCAGCCCAATAACCTCACTCAGTGTGATTATTGCAAAACGCCTTGCAGAAGCTGCCGAGGGTTCCTCTGAGACATTTTTCCATAGTTTACAAAGTCGGCATTGGGACTATATTCCTCTACATTCCTGCACAATTTAAATGTTGGCTTTAAACTATAATTAAATTAATGTAGCATTTTTCCCTTAAAGCCCCTGAAGAACTCTAGGAGTATTTTTCCCAAGAATTTTGTGCCAGATTTTCTGAAAGGCTAATTTATTATGACAAGGTAGGAACGTCTCTTATTATATACTTCACTGTTTCTTTGCCAGCTAGCTAGAAGGCTCTTTTTTTACATCATACTTTCTGTTTTATAATGATAGGGTAAGTGGTCTTGTCCTACAAGATCAGTTTGCAAATCACTTGCTAGTAAGAACTGTATCTTCCTATGATGCATTGTGTGGTCAAGAAAAATCAGTATCACATGTCATCCACTAAGATTACACTCTGTTTTGAACGTAATAAATTATAATTTCATACATGATGTATAAATCTGTGTAAAACAAAAGGGATATTGAAAGATCAAGACACTTTGCAGGTATATGATGGTAACCTGGAAAGTTGCAAAATGCAATAATGAAAGAACATAGCATGAGTTGCCATAAGTTTATTTTAATTAATGCATTCCTGATTAGTAGTCAGTCCTGCTTCATACTGCCTTGAGGTGAATTTGCATCTATGGTATAACTAATGAAAGGCTCTACCTTCAGCAACAGGGCTACTGCGTTGGGCTTGAGGACTTACTTTTCTTCTAACAGTTCCTACTTGTATAACATTACTTCACTATATTTAACATGTACACAAGTATTGATATTGGGAACTGAAGATGTTTGCTGCCAACAAAAAAGTATATTTTTTTTAAGTTTAATATACTTTATTAACTTTGAAGAAGTACATCAACAAACTACATGACACAAATATACACAAAAGAAAAAAAAACATACAACACAACTACCCACCCTCACCAAATTCTACTGGAGAGTGGATAATTGGGAGGAAATCTGCAACATGAAACAAAACATGAAGTGCCCTACTTTCAGTGCCAGCTGCCTGCGTGCGCATACAGGTGCACCGTGCAAAAAAAATAGGGCCAGCTATCTCTGGTGCTATATTCAAACAGATAGCATGATCTGAACTGACTGTACTATTTGTCTGAATATTGGACCCTGGTAGCATGATGCCTAGCATGCGGTCTCCATGTTTAGTACAGTGCTACTAGAGGGTGGGGCTGAAGACTGCCCATAGGGGTAAAGCACAGTGCACACTGGTGAGCATTGTGGTCCCCATGGGCCATATTCAGTCCAAACATGCAAATGTGCCCATTGGGCATGCACAGCACTAAGGGGCCATTTGTGTGCCCATTATGGGCTCATCTACATGTGAGCACCCACACAAGTGTGCATGGCCAGGTCCTCCACTCCAAGCCCCAATCCCTGTCCCCATATAGTAATAAAATAACATTGGTGATTCAATGGTCCCTCCCCTGCCCTGATCCCTGTCCCCATACATAAATAAAATAAAATTTGTGGTTCAGTGGTCCTTCCCCTACCTTGGTCCTTGTCCCCATACATAAATAAATTAAAATTGGTGGTTCAGTGGTCCCTCCCCTGCCCTGATCTCTTTCCTCATACATGACTAAAATAAAATTGGTAGCTCAGCGGTTCCTCCCCTGCCCTGAACCCCGATCGCTGCCCCATGTCATATAGATAAATCTACAGTGGTCCTTAGGTCCTCCCCCATTCTCCGATCACTGCCCCATTTCATATAAATAAATCTACGGTGGTCCAGTAGTCCCTCCCCCCTCCCCATTCTCCAATCACTGTCCTGACCAAATTAAATAAATTTCCTGGTGGTCTAGTGGCCCCCCACCCTGTCAGATAGTGACCCACCACCCTGCTCCCCCAACCCGACCTGTACCAGTGACTGTAACAGCACTCCTCACACCATCACAGCAAGCCACTGACTGAACTGTCAATGAGCATGTACAGTATGTAGTATGTGCTCATTGGTTGATCGATCAACCAATGATCATGTACTATGTACTGTACATGCTCACTGACAGTTCAGTCAGTGGCTGGCCATGGCGGTGTGAGGAGGGGCTGTGCCAGTTGCCGTATGGGGTCGGGTGAGGGGGAGATGGTGGTGGGTCGCTACCTGCCAGACTAGGAGGATTGGGGGGCCACTAGACTACCAGGGAAATTATTTCTTTGGGTTGAGACAGTGATTGATGAATGGGGGGGGGACCACCAGCGATTTATTTATATGAAACAGGGCGGTGATTGGGTAATGGGAGAGGGACCACCAGGGATTTATCTATATGACGTGGGGTGGTGATCGGGGATTAGGGCAGGAGAGAGACCACAGAACCACCAATTTTGACCCTTGCATGGTCACAGACTGATATATCAGTCCAAAATTCCTATACGTTCTAATTCTGTCGGCAGCCTAAGGGTTAATTTATTTATGCATATGGACAGGTATTGGGGCAGGGGAGGGACTGCTGAACTACCAATTTTATATTATTTATGTATAGGGACAGTGATCGGGGCAGGGGGGAGGAACCACTGAACCACCAATTTTATATTATTTCTGTATGGAGACAGGGATTGGGGCAGATAAGGGACCACTGAACCACAATTTTTAATTTATTTATGTATGTGGACAGGGATTGGTGCAGGGGAGGGACCTCTGAACCACCAGGGTACCCAGCCATTGATATTATGCAGACAGGTCTACACACTCTTAAGGGCTAGGTTTCAGAAGCATTAAACTGCGCCACTGCTGGTGGTCATTTAGAGCTTCTGAAAACATTCAATATTGTGCGGTGCCACACATGCATGAAGGAAATCTCATTTGCATAGATGCAGGACAATATTTTGTGTAACGGTGCTGTTGGCACTATTCCAGATTAGCGCAGCACAAACCCAGTTTGTGCTGCACTAACCTTTCAAAAATTGGGCCTGTAGAGAGGCTGGGAAAAGCAGACCAATGTTGGGCAAGTGAGATTCAATGGCAAGTAGTGTAAAGGACTGCACATAGGTACCAGAAAGCTACAAACAGAATTTACATAAATGGAGTAAAATGGAGCAATCAAAGGAAGAAAGGGACCTAGGATGATAATTGTTAGTAGTCTAAAAACTTCTTTGCAATGCAGAGTTGTTCAAGTTTAAGAACAGTTCAGTCACCTGGACACATAGAGATAGATTTTAAAAGAACCCTTAGAATGATGCAAGTTGCATCACTTTAGGGCTGCAGCAGACTCCGGGTGTATCAGGGACCTTACCCCCAATTTTATAAAACCGAGGTTCCCTGCAGCAAAGACCCAGAAGTTGCTGCAGCTGCTGGCTTAAACCAAACATTTGGTACACCTGTGAGGTTAGATGCAGAGATCCAGCTCCCCCACCTGACACAATACTAGCGAGGCTATGAAGTTGGGGGAGGTGTGAATGTGCCTGCCAGGAGGTGGCCGGGGGCAGAAAAAGCATATGGTGCCCTTGGGGGCATAGATAGTATGGCAGAATTGTGGTGTGGTGATGTGGCACCTGGAGGGGGTGCCTTTTGCAATGCCAGGCAGCCAATGGGATCAAACCACTTTGTGGGGGGTTGGCAGGGATGGACAGTGACCTGACCCCAGGTGGGCCCAGCCCTGGCACCTGCCCCACAAGTGCCATGATTCCCAACCTTGTAGATGGGAGGCAGCCTGCCAAAATGCAGGTGGGGGCTGCATACAAGGGGACTGTGGTGGAGCACAGAGAACATTTCTCTTTGCCACTGGCAGCCCTCACCCTGCAGCCCCTGCTTGCCACCTACAGGGTTGGGGATCATGGCAACTATGCGGCAGGTGCCAGGGCTGTGCCCACCTGGGGCCAGGTCACTATTCTTCCCTGACAACTCCCCATGAAGTGGTCTGATCTGATTGGCTGTCTGGCATTGCAAAGGGCATCCCCGCTGAGTGCTACATCGCCACCCTCCAATTCTGCCATATCCTTGACACCCCCTAGGGTAGCCCACCTTGCTCTCTGTCTCAGCCCCCTACTTGCAGGTCCCCTCCCAATCATCACAGTGTTTGGAAGTGGTGCATGGCCCTTAGATCATCTCATGGCTGCTCTAACCTAAGCCCTCTGTTGTGTCCATAGCAGGGCTTCCAAAATTACAAAAAAGAGGATGGTGCAGCTCCACCATGGCTTAAGTACCCTTATGTCCTGGTGCAAGGGCACTTCTACTGCAAGGGTGGGGCAGGGCAGCTTGGGCACAAGGCATCCAGTTTCGACACAGCCTGTGATTGAAAACATTGGGATTGCTGCAAACTTTGATGCAAGATGCCACTTGCGTTGAAGCCGTTTGGTGCAGGCACCTTGTGCCAAAGTCTTCCCTTTTAAAATGGGACCATAATCACAAGCTGTAGTGCAGAAATCCAAGAAGGACATTAAGGAATTCTAACAGAAATTACTGTGTCTTGTTGGTTTGTTAAATGCATGCCAGCTACATGATGGAAGTAACAGATTACTAAAAAGATCATGGCAATATCTTATTACAAGTATCTTGCAGAACTGTATAACACAATGCTGTTATAACTAATTCTGGAAACAGTCGACTGTCAGACTGTAAAAATATAAAATGAACTTGTAATTGCATGTACATAAAAATAAAGCTAATTTTAAAAATCAGAATGTATTTTTTCACAGAGCGGGTGCTGGATGTGTGGGCTAGTCTGCCCAGTAATGTGGTCAATGCTGAGGCTATATCTAGATTCAAAATAAATACAATAGGACATCTTTTAGGGGGTTATTAGGAATAAGAGGGTATAGGAGACACTGACCTAGTCTTCTCTGAGAGGGAGACTAGTTCAGTGCAGTACATCACAAAGTATTAGGGCAGACTTGATGGACTAACAAGGTCCGATTTACAAAGACCCATTAGAGTGACACAAGTTGCATCACTCCAGGGCTGTGGTGAACTCCAGGCGGGCATGCCATGGACCTTGCACCTGATTTTACAAAAATAAGGGTCCTGGTTCCAAACTCCCTGGGTTTGTCACAAGCCAACAGCTGTGCCAAACAGGTGGTTCACCTGTGGGAATTGACAGAGGGATCTGCCCCCTCCACCTGGCGCAACACTAGAGGGGTCAGAATGGGTGGGGAAGTTGTTGATGACTGTGCTGGACAGGAAGGGGCTTAGGGCAGAAGGGGCATGGGAAGGTCCTAGGTTGCACCTATAAAAAAGCTTTCAGCTTAGTGTGCTAGTCCTGGTTAAACAACTAACAAAACAAAAAAAGTGGCATGGGGGAGTCCGGGAGACAGCTGGGCATTAATGAGACTGCTGTGGCACCCGATGGGGTACATTTGTGCAGGTCCAGGGCTGTGCTCTCCTGGTGCTATGTCAGATTCTGTCCCTTGACCTCCCAATATAGTATAATTCATAGATACAGTACAATACAATGCACAAATATACACAAAAGCAAATGTACCCCGCTGGGTGTTCCTTCTGACCCTGGAAGCCCATCGTTAGACCCTCTCTGACTGGCACAAGCCACTTAGACCACCTCCTTGCTGGTCTAAGTGGTGTCCCTTGCTGTGTCCATGATGGGGCTTGAAAAATACCCAGAAGGCGATGTTGCAGCTCCGCCGTGGCACAAGCCCCCTTGTGACCTGGTGCAAAGGGTTATTTGATGCAGGCTGTACTGGAGAATCACAATTGATGCAAGTTGTGACACAAGTCACCCCTTGCATCAAAATCATTTGACACAAGCCCCTTGTGTCACTCTAGCACCTTTAAAATTTGGGCCGTATAGTCTTTTTCATTCTTATTGTTCTTCCAGATGTCCCCAATGAAATGATAAAAAAGTGCAGTTTCTCATCTTTTCCTATAGATTCTACTCCTTTCTTCAGAAATCTGTCCGGCTGTCAGTGGTACACAGTGACAGATGTAATACTGCTACCCTACTGTGTACCATACCTCTTTCCTCTCACTGTCTTATTCCAGGAGGATGAGGTCAATGATACTAAGATCTCTCATTCTTGCCCACCACCAGTTGTTTCCTCTGATTCAGGGGCAACCATTGAAACATTATGCAAGAAGTCCCCCTCACAAACACAACCCCATTTTTCCTTAAGAGCTGCTATATGACTGATCATTCCATTTTTTTCATAATACCAGACTTCAATATCAAGAGCTAAAATAGCAGGTAGTGCGCTGAGTGTTATAGACTATGACTGGCAGCTCAGCCTCCTGAAGTAAAGTATTCTAAAAGATAGGAAGGAACATGAATCATAGGGTGACTGAACTGCTTTAGATTAAATTAATTAAAATCTTTTGACTCCCAGTTGTTCAGGTTAAAAAGAAATAAAATCAGTCTGTCATGTTAAAGCAGTTTGGAACTGTTTGGGTTGGAAAGGCAGCACTAAAGCTATGGGAATGGAATGAAGTTAATAATATTGGCATCAGTTATAGCCAACTTGTGAGAGAGTTGAGATTTCACCAAGGGCTGATCTCATTAGACTGAGTATGGTTAGGACAGTTGTTTGGCTACAGACAAAACAGCAGTGATACCTGGCTTATAGTACTTCTTTGATTAGCTTAACAGAGAGCAACACTTGAACAGAAATACAGTATGTCCCCTCCTTACATATAAACTGGAACATGCATAGAATCTGTTGTTATAAAATAAATCCTGGGTTGTAGAATGACTCCAGCGATTTGATTGACCAGTGAGACCACAGTATACATACTGTAGTATAATGTCTGACCACCAGACATCCCAGTCTCATTGACCTCATCACATACTGTATCTGGGATCCCTCCTCACCCTCTGAATTTCAGTTCCTGCTTAGAAGCCATTTTTTCACACTAACCAGCTCAGTACCAGCTATTTACTGTTATTTGAAAAAAAATATATAACAAAAATCCCCCAACCTTCATATCCAGCTGAGTTCTACTTGTCCCTACACCAAAGAACCATAAGGGGCAAACTATATTAAAAACAATCCCACCAACTTGCTGCTAAAAATCTTTCCCACCCACAAGTAATGGACTTAACTGCCATCTATCTCCATCCTTCAACTCAAGCTCATAGTGGAGCTAGACCATCCAGATGAGTGCAGGCATTGCTGTGGAAATGCTTTTGCATGACTAACTGGCCCTATTCAGCTGCTGATTGATATTTAAAACACATCTGAGTCAGCAGCTCAGCACTAGATGTATAGGTAGTTTTTGCGGGGTGAGAATTTTGGTAGCTGGCTTGATGAAGAGAGAAATTCATTATATTACATTTGGCACCCTGGTGGGCTGGTGGGGATTCACCCAAGCTTTGTGATGGTGACAGGCACATGCAACTTGTCTGCCATGGATGAGTGTGAGCAAACTGCCACTTCAGTTTGGTTTTGATTCAGACCCCCTGTCAACAGTTCAGCTTAGACACTTTGGTCAGACACTTCCAGTCATCGGTAGTGGGGTTTAGAAGATTACAAATAGGAGAACATGGCTGCCCTTAACCACCTTCACCCACTCCAGTCAATCCAAATCTCTTCCAACCTCCCATGGGCCTCCATTCTGTTTTTTTTCAAATCTTAGTCAATAACTGGCACAGAAATGTCTCGGGAGGGAATAGGATGGTGGGAAATGACCAGAGTGGGGGGAGGGCAGCGGGTGTGCAGGCCCAAAGACTCTGAAAGGAGCAGGTCAATGAACCTCCCCCCACAGTGATGGAAAAGGTCTGGATGGAGGAGGTGGAAGGGGTGACAGAACAGTTAGCAAAGTATGGAGGGGGTGAGGAGCACATGACAAGGAAGGTGAGGGGTGCATGCAGAGGGGAGAAATGTGAAGAGAAGAATAGAGGGAGGGGAAGTAAGGTCAGAGTCTAGGAAGACGGTGGTTTCTCTGAACACGCGGAGTCTTGGAAACAAGATGGATGACCTGCAGGCACTATTAGAAGACAGAAGGGTGGACATAGCAGCAGTTAGAGAGACTTGGGCAACACTACACCATGTCTGGGATCTTGCAATCCCTGGATGCAAACTATACAGGAGGGACATGGTAGTCAGGAAGGAGGGAGAGGTGGCAGTTTGCATCAGGGAGAGAATAACTTACACAAGGGAGGAGTGAGATGAAGGGAAGGTGGAGTCGTTCGGGGTTCAGTTACAGTTCAATAGAGGGAGAAAGATGAGGTTGGGGCTGGTTTACAGACCACCCAACCAGGATGAGGAGGGGGACAGGGAATTGAGCTCACAAATATTGGAAGATGCAGGGAAAGGAGAGGTGATAATTGTGGGGGACTTCAACCTGCCCAAGGTGGACTGGAGTGTACCATCCACAACTTGTGCTAGGAGTCAGATGATCCTAAAAGGACTGCAGAATAGGTTCCTGACACAGGGCATCACAGAACCAACAAGAGCAGAGGCAATTTGTTGATCTAGCACTCACAAATGGGGAGCATGTGCAGAAAATAATAGTCGGGGATCCCTTGGGTGAAAGTGACGATTGCGCAGTGTGGTTGAAGTTGGATATGGGCAGGGAAAGCATCCCAACTAAGACCAAAATCTTGGATTTTAGGAGGGCAGACTTCAGGACGATGAGCAAAGTGCTAAAGAGCCATCTGGCAGGCATCAGAGCAGATATGAGGGTGGACAAAAGGTGGGTTCATCATTGAGGAAGGAACACTGGTTGCCACAGAGGAGTGTGTTAGGCCCAGAGAAAAGAACACAAGGGCTAAAGTGCCCAGCTGGTTCAGTTCTGGGGTCACCCAGGCAGTAAGGGAAAGGAGATTAGCCTATAGAAAAATTCAGGAAGACCAAGAGAGAGGTGGATAGGAAAAATTACGTAAGGCTGGATAGTGGATAGTGAGGAAAGTAATGAAGTCTTTTGAACTAAGGCACAGAAGGAGCTGCAGATAGCTGATGGATTTAAGAATAAGGAGAAGGTCTTCTTTCGCTATATAAGTGAGAAAAGGGACAAGAAGGATGGGATTGTTAGGTTTAAGAAAGGGGAGGAGTGGATGGAAGATAACGTGGGAAAAGCAGAGATACTAACTGAATACTTCTGTTCCATCTTCTCCAGGGAGAAGAGCAGACCAGTGCCTTCAGGAGAGAGAAAAGGAGCAGGGGGAGGGGAACACATATGTAGTGATAGAGAAGGATAGAGTGAGGGGCTGCTAGCACTGAAGGTGGACAAATCACCGGGCCCGGATGGAGTATATCCAAGGGTACTAAGGGAACTGGCTGAGGAACTGGCAGGGCCGCTGGCAGGCCTATTTAATAGTTCACTAGGGTCAGGTGTGGTGCCTCAGGACTGGAAAACAGCACACATAGTGCCCTTCCACAAAAGCGGTCCCAAGGATGACTCAGGGAATTACAGACCAGTCAGTGTGACCTCAATTGTGTGCAGGCTCATGGAGACCATACGTAAGGAAAGTTTGGTTGAATATCTAGAGCATGGTCTCCAGGATGCAGGGCAGCATGGATTCATAGAGGGGGGAGATCATGTCAAATGAATCTGACTGACTTCTTTGACTGGGTCACTAAGACAGTATTACAAAGTGTCCCTGGGAAATGGGATCTTCTGTAACTTTGTGGTGGGGTCCTTGAGCTGCGGTATATCAAGCCAAACTAGTAAATATGTAAGGATCCCCTAAACTCTTTTAAAATAGAAGAAACAGAGTTATTTGTATAAAGTTCCAAAAAACTTTTTCTTTTTTATTCTTCTTTTATCTCTTTTTAAATCACCCTAAGGGGGATCCTTACATATTTACTAGTTTGGATCACTAAGATAGTAGACAGGGGACAAATCATAGACATTCTCTATCTGGATTTCAGCAAGGTCTTTGACTCTGTGTCTTACAAAAGGTTGATCAAGAAGTTGTAGGATCATGGGGTTGGGGATAAGATGTCCAGACTGGTGGAAACTGGCTGAGGGACAGAACCCAGAGGGTGGTTGTGGGAGGAGAGTTATCTGGCACCAGAGAGATTGGCAGTGGGGTCTCGCAGGGCTTGGTGCTGGGGTCTATGTTGTTCAGTGTCTTCATCAGTGACATTGAGGGTGGCATTAAGGGCAAAATGGGCCTATCTGAGGATGACACCAAGCTCTGCGGGAGAGTGGACACAGCTGAAGGGATACAGGACCTTCAGGATGATCTGGAAAAGATAGGGAGGGGGTCCAGAATCTGGCAGCTTGGCTTCAATGCCAAGAAATGAAAGTTATGCACATTGGAGCCAAGAATCCCAGGGAAGAGTACTTCCTGGGTGGAGTCCAAGTATCTGCATCAGAGGAGGAGCAGGGGTGTAGCCAGAAATTTCTGTTTTGTACACAGTCTCCAACAGTTGCACCCCCAATTAAAAATGCACACATCCTCTCCAAATGGTACCTCCTTCCAAACAAGTCAGATTGTTGTCAGATGATTCTTCTAATCTCTAAAGAGGTAATACATGTATCTGTCTCCTACACAACAGAAGTTTGAACAAAGACACTCCTCAGTGGCCTAAACTAACCCAAATACTACAGATTAGAATGAAAATGTTAACAGAAAGGCATACGGTTTCTGACAGGCACTCAAGAAAACTATACTCAAATGTGTACAGTGAGTATGCCTGCCTACACCCTTGAGGAGGAGAAGGACCTGGGAGTGGTGATCACTAGTTACCTGAAGCAATTCATGCACTGCAAGAAAGTAGCAGCAAGGGCAAACAAGATGCTGGGATGCATAGCTAGTGGGATCAGTAGCACAAGAGAAGAGGTAATACTATCCTTGTACAGGTCACTACTGAGGACACATCTAGAGTATGGAGTTCAGTACTGGTGCCTACACCTTAAAAAGGACATTAACCTGCTGGAGAAGGTCAAGAGGAGGGCTACAAAGATGATAGTTGGTCAGCAGGGTAAGACATAAGAGGAGAGGTTGAGGGCACTGAACTTGTACTCCCTGGAGGAAAGGACAGAGAGAGGGGGGACATGATTAGGACTTTCAATTACTTAAAAGGTATAAATAAGGTGGATAAGGAAGGTCTCTTTAAGCTGAGTGGCAACCATAACACGAGGGGGCACAGTCTTAAGCTGGGGGGAGGTTTAGAAGGGAAGGCAGGAAGCACTTCTTCACAGAGAGGGTGGTGGACACTTGCAATGCATTGCCAGAAGAGGCGATCTTGTTAAAGACAGTGGGCAGCTTCCAGAGAGGCTTTGACAAGCATAAGAGAAATGTAAGGATCATGGGTAGGGAAGATGGGAGGAGTGGGGACTGGGAGCAGGGATAGTAGCTCAAACTGTGGACCCTGCAGTACAAGCAAACTAGATAGACCAAATTACCTTCTTCTGCTGGCTTCTTTTTATGTTGGTATGAGGGGTAGTTATTGTACAAGCCTTGACCCAGTGGGAAAGACTAACGGTTTTCAGAATTACCTGTCAAAAGGCCAAAATGATCCTGAAGTGGCATTAAAGTTTAACTGGCTGCATTGACGGTATAAGCACCAAATTTCAGCACATTCACTGAATACAAATTTGGCATCAGCTCATCTATAGCCAGGGACTGAGAATTCTTATTATGTTTACATATTAATAAATAATGCACATTTTCATATTAATAAAAAGAAAACATTCTGCTATTTCTAAAATGCAAATAATACATTACTAGCCATTTGTAAGTGGGATAATACACTCTTCAGTGTGGGTTATATTTTGTATTTTATTTGTTTTAGCTGTAGAAAGTTCCATTGAGAAATGGTCATTTACATGAAAGTCGAATAGGGCCAACAACTGATCCATTTTTATGTTGGCTCGCGCTTGAGTGACAGCCAACATATTGCTTTAGTAGCAGATTTGGAGATGCGGTCACTGTTGGGTGAATGTAGGGCACACATCAGTAGGTGCGTCCCTGATTCCCCAAAAAACCTGCATGCTGGTGCCACACCATGAATACATAATGTGGCGAGCACATCTAATGAAAGGTCCGCTGCAATGCGAGCAAAGATCGTCATACGCAGCGTCACCTCCTGACGTGCTTTCCCTGGTGAAAAATTACACTAAACATGGTGGCACACTGCCTGCCACAATGCCAACTTCAGGGGTGACTAATCCCCATCAGCATGCCCTGACCCAATGTATGTGCCGATGGGGGGTGCCCACTCCCGTGGCATAATGCACCCCTCCATTTGCTATGTGCTGGGGTGCCCAATCCCCTTGGTTTTGCCCCCCTTCTCGTATGTGTTGATGGGGTGCCCAATCCCCATCAGCTAACCCCAAACAGGTCAGGGTGGCACACTGGGAGCCCACCCCAGTCTGCCAAATCCCCATAAAAGAAAAACCGTCCTGCAATTTTTTTTTAACCCTGTGAAAGAAAAGCGGTCCTTGTGGTCTCCCTGCCCCTCCACAACCTCGCCCACCCTCTTTTGCCCTGCCTCCCACACCCCCACCCCATACTTACCTCCGGAGTCAAGCGTGACAATCTTCAGTGGACCGGGGACACGTCTTCACTCCTCAAAGCCAACCGCGAACTGAAGAAATGTTGGTAAGCTGTATAATGGCATAAATATGTTTTTTTCAACTTTGCTGCATATCTCAGGCATTTTTTGGAATTTTTGCACCAGATTTTCAACATGGGGTTATTGGGACCCCTCCTCATGAATTCAGTCACTGTCATGGTGTTATTCAGTCCCGAAAGGTGATTTTGCGGTCACTGCGTGGAATCACCTTTCGGGACCAAGTAACGAAATGACAGTGCCACTGTTCATGAGAGGGGCTCTCAAAATGCCAAGTTGCAAATTTGGTGAAAAAAATCCAAAAAATGGCTGTTTACGAGCGTGCATTGTGCTGTTTCCATGCACACTCGTAACTTCATAAATTTGTAATATTTTCATTCCAGATTTTCAAAATTGCCATTTTTCCACACCTCCTTATGAACAGTACAGCTGACATTTTACATATCCTGGCCGAAATGTGTTTTCACATGTCCAGCACAGAATAGTGCGGTCCCTGTGTGAAATCAGTTTTCTGGACAGTTTGAGAAAATGATGGTGACACTGTTCATGAGCAGAGGTCCTAAAATGACTATGTTGAAAATTTGGTGCCGAAAGTCCATAAAATGACTGTTACAAGCGTGTGTTGCACAGTTTCCACACACCCTTGTAACTTCACAAATGTGCAATATTTTCATGCCAGTTTTTCAACACTGGTATTTTTTCTCACCTTCTTATGAACAGTACAGCTGTCATTTTCCACAGCCTGCCCAAAATGTGTTTCTGTACCTGTGGTGCACAATGGCATGGTAGTTGTGGAAATCAACTTTTGGGACAGATTAACAAAATCACAGCACCACTGTTGATGAGGAGAGGTTCCAAAATGCCTATGTTGAAAATGTGGCTAAAAAACTCTCCAAAGTAATTGGGTTACGGACCTCTGTTGCACAGTTACTATGCATGCTCATGACTTCACCAATACTTCATATTTTCACTCCAGATTTTCAACATTGCCATTTTTTTACGCCTCCTCATGAACAATACAGTTGTTATTTTCCACATCCTGCCCAAAATGTGTTTTCATCTGTGTCACCAAATGGCATAGCTGCTGTGCAAAACCACCTTTCAGCTAACAAACTGATTGTGCCCCTCTTCATTTGGTGGGGTCACAAAAAGCCTATGTTGAAAATTTGGAGTGAAAATACCAACAAACGCCTACAATGTTAGGGTTTCCAACTGTAACACCCCACCCTGTAGAGACTGCCAGGCATCAGGGGTGTGACTTGGGATCACTGGCTGTAATAATGACACCATTCCATCCCCACCCTGCAGCCAGTGACAGGCATCAAGGTGTGCCTTGGAGTGTTCAGCCCTAATGTTCACCCCAATTTCCTATGCTGCACCCGTCTCAGCATATTTCCTTATGGAATGGGGTAAGTATAAGGCCCAAAGACCCCAAAGCACACCACAACACTTGTCAGTGTCTACAGGGTGGGGTGAGGCCCATTCTCCTATACTGCACCCATCTCAGCATATGTCCTTATGGAATGGGATAAGTATAAGGCCCAAAGACCCCAAAGCACACCACGACACTTGTCAGTGTCGACAGGGTAGGCTGAGGTAAAATGGCATGAGCGTTGTAGCTGACACCCCAAAGGCACACCCCGGCGCCTGTCAGTCTCTGCAGGGTGGGGCTGGGGGTGGGGTTGGCATCAGTTCCATACTTCACTGACATTTCTATTATGCATCTGTAACTTCTGCACTACCAATGCCAATGCCAGTGAGACAACATTCGGCATTGACAAATGCTTATTTAAGTAGGATTACACACTCTTAAAAGTACGTTGTACTCAATACATATATATATATATATATATATATATATATATATATATATATACTCCTTGTGTTGCTGTAGGCACTCACTCGTGCTTTGTGCCTCACAACATAACCAGTGCTATGGCTGTGCAAATATTTTCCCAGAAGTATTCAATGAGAACTTGTATTTGTGGGGAAGGGGTTTAAAATATTAAATCATTTGAGGAAGAAATAAAATACCCTGTACCCTCTCCAGGTGGCCTGGGCTACCTCCAAAACTACCCCCTATTGCAGCCATTCTTCTGTTCCTCCATCCTCCCATACATGCTTAAAACTGTATTGGAAGACTGCTGGCATCTCGCCATCCCCTTCTGCTTCCCAACACCTACATGCCAGAATTCCCTCTTCCTTGCATGACTTCCCCAGCCCCAAAAGGCATTATAATATAAAGTAGGGTCCCCGGGCGGGGTGTGGCCAGCAGCTGAGCTGTAAGCAGCAGGATTTTACAGCTCCATGGACCTCGAAGGTCAAAGAGTTTAACATTAAGAGAAATATAAGGTTGGACACTTTTTACAATACTGTTTGAAGGCATTTGCTGAGCAGAACATTTTGATACCAAAAACTGGTGAATTGGATGCACACGAGGCAAGATGGGTCATCTGAAAAACATAACTGGGGGCAAAGGCGCTAGAAGAAAAGATGTGCTCCCAGGCCCAAGTGGTGATCAAGACCTGCCCACAAATGATCCTGCACAGCCAACGAATGCTGCGCTATTAAAAGCAATCCAAATCCTGGATAAAAAAGTGGAAGAGTTTGAGTTCACAATGCATGTGGTCAATATAAAGGTTCGGTCTGTCGAGGAAGAGGCTAAAGGGCAGTAAAAACAGCAGATACAGCTCTAATTGTCTCCACAGGGCTCACTAAAGAAAATATATTACTGTGAAGGTGCCTGGAAAACATAGAAAATGGCATGTGAGCCACTCATTTAAGAATATTGGGTGTACCAGAGGCAGCAGAAGGTGAGGAGCTGTACACTTTCATCGAGGGATGGTTAAAAGAAACTTTGCAGCAACAAGACCCCGGTAACCATCCTCAGAGCATACCACATAACGCCATGAGGTGGGAGACCCCAGTTGGCAGTGACAGGAACCCAGCTACACAAAATCTTGGTGGTGTTAGGATTAGAGATGGGCAAAGTGGCCCCAATCCGCTCCGCAAAGTGAATTGCGAAGCGAAAGCTGATTTGCGGAGTGCCCAGCAAAGCAAAGCAGAGTACTTCATGTTATAATAGGTAACGTGAAGTCCATTGAAAACAATGACTTTGCGTTACTCCACCTTTCCAAACCACTACTCTACCAACTCTAAAGGCGAAGTACAATAAAAACAATGCACTTTGCCTCACTTCATCTTGTTTTTTAAGCTCCAAAGGCAAATTTTGCAGTGTTTCATGGGATTTCAGGTCACATGGGCTCTAGATTGTTCTGTGCAGCCTCAGTTCAGGGTAGTGTGTGTAGAAAACTGTAGAATAGGAGACAGTGTGCTCTGAGAGCTCTCTGTGATTCAGATCTTCTAAAAGCTATTCAAAAAGCCTTTTTTAGCAATTTTTTTCTGTTCAAACTTTAGTTCATCGATTGTAGGAAACCCTCCTATGCTCATATCATTGAGTGTTTATTGTTGGTGTGTGGCTTTTGAATGTTAATGTACAACATTGAGTCTATGTAGTAAGAGACAGTGAAAGTGTGCTTTGGGGGAGGGGTGTATCTGCGGTATAGGTAGATTAACTTGGAGAAAAATACAGTTCTTTCTGTTTTGGTGATAGTTTTCTTGTATAACTGTGTTAATGTACACACAGTAATATTTTCAATAATTTTTGCCTTTTTTTGCTGATTGTTGTGGTGTAGCAGTGCATAGTTTTAGTTTGTTTAAAATACGTGGTTATATTACTAAAGTTTTCAATTTGCTATGCATTACTTAGTGTGTGTGTGAGTATGTGTGTGATGCATGTCATCAAATCAGACACCTTTTATTGTGCCACATAGTAATTGTAACATTGTGAACCTGCTATCCACTGCAGCTGTGTGATTTTTGTACTTCTTTGTGGTATCTTTACTGGTAGTACTAGTACTAGTACTAGTGACTGTTACTGCAGTAGTGCAGTACACTGCCCCCCCCCCCGCGGCCCACCCAGACTGGCAAAGGTATTCTTTTCCAGATTTGAATTTCTGATGGTGAGCACTGGTTAGGTGTTGTGCCTTTGCATCTGCATCTCTTCAGTGCACAGCACAATCTTAATCTGTCTGTGCATTTGCATCTCTTTAGGGCCCAATCTCCATCTGTAACTTAAGTCACAGTTGTTTCTTTGGCTTCCCTTCAGAGTACTGGACTGATGTGGTGCATAATTCTGCATGAACATTGTACTCATTAGTATGCGTTTTTAAGTCAGGACTATCATCACGTTCACGAGTCACTCATGATACAAATCACGTTCTTCATCATCACGGTCACAAATGCAGTCACAAATCACGATTCACGATCACATCACTCACGAATCACATTAGTTTTTTTACTAGTTACTTGGATGTATTGTAAGCATGTTTTGTAGTATCTCTCCATGCTTCACCACCCCATCATTGTACTCATTAATGAGTGTTTTTAAGTCAGGGAGTTTTGTGCTACTGTTCATCGGGGAAGTACAGCCATAGGCATTCACGTTTCTAATACAGTTCTATATTTATCTCACACCGTCGACACCGAATCACATTCTTCATCATCACGGTCACAAATGCAGTCACAAATAACAATTCACAATCATGTCACGAATCACAACATTAATTTTTTTACTAGTTACTTGGATGTTTTGTAAGCCTGTTTTGTAGTATCTCGCCATGCTTCACCACCCCACCATTGCATTCATTAATACTTGTTTTTAAGTCGGGGAGTTTTGTGCTACAGCTCATCAGAAAAGTACAGCCATAGGCATTTTCGTTTCCAATACAGTTCCTTATTTATCTCACCCTGTCAGCGTCGACACAGAATCACGTTCTTCATCATCACGGTCACAAATGCAGTCACAAATCATGAGTCACGATCACATCATGAATCACAACATTAATTTTGTTACTAGTTACTTGGATGTATTGTAAGCCGGTTTCATAGTATCTCTCCAGCTTCACCACTCCATCATTGTACTCATTAATAAGTGTTTTTAAGTCAGGGAGTTGGACAGTGTCTGTAGTACATACACAGACAGGAAAGAAGACTGACTGCACACATGCAGTTTAGCACAGTATACTTGCACTGCTCAGTCTGCTTTTCCACAAACACTCCGCAACAGAAAGTAAAAATTAATGAACCACCAAAACAGCATGCGGGCACACACACACACACACACACACACACACAGACACACAGACACACACACACACTTAACAGAAGGAAGGGGGACAGAATACAACCTGTCACGCATTCGGAAGACAACAAAAAAAGGGCATAATTATATACAAGGGTCAGGAATGGTGGAGGAATACATTTTATAACACATCAAGGAAGGTGTGGGGGGCACATGGTGTGAGGAAAAACAACAGCTAATGTGGGATCCCAATGTGATCGGGCAGCAGTTCCAGCATGGACATAATTTGCAACTGATGTCCCTCTATATGATCCAGCCACTGCTCGACAGCACTCACCCTTTCATTGTTCTCCTCGACAACACTCCAGAGAACTTCCAAGTCAGCCTGCATTACATGCAGTTCCCTGGGGTCCATATGTTCTACAGGCTGACCTGCTGGTGGTGGTGGTGGTGGTAGTTTGGGTGCTGGTGTAGCAGCAGGTGCTGCTGTGGCCCTCCTCTTCTTAGGGCCTCTGCCACGCACAGCTGCAAGAAGGGCCAGCAGGTGCAGGCATGGCCCATTCTGTGGCAGCCTGTAACTCCAGCTGGTGGTGATTGAGCATATGGGTGCACTGGCCCAGTCCCCAGGTGAGTCCCATGGGACCACGGTGCACCTGCACCTCACATAGGTGGCAACTGACTACGCTGCTGCCCCCCCGACACAGTCCAAAAATTGTCAAACAACAGAGGTGTGAGAGGACCAGGCACAAGCTGGGGAAGGCCAGTTGAACTGGCAGCCAGCTGGTCATGGTGCTCAGCAGGGTTGGGATCCACACCTCGGCCTGGGGGCACAGGCACATCCTGCTCCATAGGACCTGTGTTGGAGCTGGTGCTGGATGTGGTGGTGGTTCAAGTGCCTCAGAGTTAGGAGGTGGTGCTGGTCTGGTCCTGCTTCCGGGGGGGGGCACTCAGAATTTTTGATCGGTCCAACAGGAACAGGTGGCCATGCTCACCACGCATGTACAGGGTACACGCCTACCAGTACCATGCTCTCCCAGAGCTGCCCTCACCCCAGACATTCCCTCACCCTGGTCCATCTCTCCTACTGTGCTCCCTCAGTCTGAACAATGACTACTCACACTGTCACACAACATACACACAGTCACAAAGACACACAGACACAGACAAACAACTAACTAATTTTAAAGCCAAGAAAATAAATTTACAGAAAGAACAAATTAAGTAAAAAAGAGTACAGAAAAGACAAAAAAAAACGTAGCTTTTAAAAAATCTGTTGGGTCTAAATCAAAGTTTAAATCTCCTCCTTGATCTGATCTCCAAATCTCAACAGTGACAAAACAACACACTCCTCTCTCTCTCTGTCTCCGTCTGCACAGGAGAAAGTGAAAGTGTCTGCTTGTATGACTCACTTCCTTCTCCTGCCTGGCTATGGCTAAAGAGCATGGTGAAGTCCATTGAAAACAACAACTTCACCTTACTTTGCATCGTCATTCCACTTTAACACAAAGGCGGAGTGAGCACTTTGCATTGCCCACTCCACGTAGCGGAGTGGAAATGCGAAGTGCCCACTTTGCGGACACTTCGCTGGTGGAATTTAATTCACTGCATCTCTAGTTAGGATCAGAAAGGGAATCTGACATTGTATAGCAAAGGGCAAAACAAAAGGGCCCACTTGTATGGCAAGAATTCAAGGTACATATCTTTTCTGATTTAAGCTATGTCACCCGACAGAGGTGTAAGGGACACAATGGGCTCAGATCTCGCCTGTGTCAACTTGGGGTCCACCATTTCCTTTTGATGCCAGCAAGCCTGAAAATCATATATGGGGCAAGGTATATCAATTTTCCTAACCTGTGACTGCAGCCAAATTAGTACATAAAATTGAAAAGGACTACTCCGCCTGAGACAGAGAATCTGATTCAGATGAGGAAGAACCATAGGGAGGTAAACTTTGCAGACAAAAATGACATTTGAGGGCATCAGGGGGTGAGCCATGTAGTTAAGAGAGACTACTGTTCGCTTGTCTAACCTTTGATTACCTAACTCAGTTACATGATCTTATAATGTTATACAATGCTGTTAATTTAAAGTTTTAAGTGTTTTATAGCAGTCAGTACTGACAGAGCTTGTTGTAAAATGGAGTCATGTGTGGAGCAGTTTCTTATCTTAAAGGTCTCCTCATCATGCCCCCCCCCCGTAATGCTGAGTTACAAGTGTTTGAGCTGCATTGTCATGTTTGAGAACCGTTTTCTTTTCCAAAAGTGCGAGACAGTCAAGCATGAAGGTACCACAGAGCAACTTAATTTAAAGGGTAAATTAGATAGTGATTCAGTAAGAGCAATACCTTAACAACTGCTTATAACAGTATAACATACATAAGGAAACATTTTGTTTGTCTAACATTAATCTCTTCAAGTTGCATTGCATATGGGGAGTAAAGTTTACGCAGTAGTGTGCTCTTTGACAAGATAGAAGTCTTGGAGAGTAGGATAGACTGCTCAAGAGTTGATCTCTTTGCTGATTAAGATATGTTTGAAGTAATACAGGGGTTACAATGATAATCTAAGGGTGATATCAGTTTGAATGCTGATCTTGGGCTGCCCATGCTCATGGCTGCATTAGCCAATCTTAAAATGTTTTTATCTTATGAAAGTTGATACCCTCCCCCATGATGTAACAAGTGCAGGGGGTCAACCTTTACATACAGTAAAAATGAATTGAAAATATGTCTATATGCCTCACTGATGTAATTACTTGTACAAGTTGAACTCAAAATCAATAAATATGAGTTTAAAAAAAAGTAGGGTCCCCAACCCCTGATCTATGATGGAGAGCAATAATTTAATACATTTCTGGATTTTAGAAGCATCTTGTGATGCTCATGACCAGTCACAGCACTGCTTTCAGTTAATTGTGAGATACTGTACTCTTATTTCCATAAACAAGCCTCAGTTGCTCTGTCTTTTTAATGAACTTCTTCTAGCAATATTCGCTCCAAAGAAAGACACAATTTTTCTCATCAAATAGATACTTTTTTTAAAGCAAATGTCAAGCCCTCTGTAATATATTCATAAGTCCCCCATTCCCACTCATTGCTGTATAAGAATGGTTTCACTTGATTTCATCTTGAGCCAGAGCAGCTCAGCTTCACTTTGCTGTTCCCCTTTGAGCTGTGAAACCACTCTTATACAGCAACAAGTGGCTTCAGGGGACTTACATAGAATTTGAATACAATTTACACCCTGCCATGCATTATCTCTTATTTAAAGTTGGAGACGCTAGATAGCCAGACTGTAGTGCTGTACAGAAATTTCAAATTCCAGCAGAATGAAATTTAATGGAATTTCTGAAATTCCACCAAAATTTAGTGAAATGTTTTTTTACAGTTAATTTCTTTGTGCTCCTTGTTCAGACTGGGATATCATCTTGCCTTATGCCCCAGCCCCATCCCCAGCTTACAGTTTACCTTCCAGCTTTCCCCCAAGGCTTACTCCCCATGGCAGGGTGGCAGGGATCCCTTAACCCACTGAACATGGATCTGGTGCTGGAGGTTCCTGCTATTCACAGGGGTGGCACCTGCAGGGACAGCTTCATACAGCTGTTCCCAGGACACAATTGTTATCCTCTGTTATTTCTCTCCCTTAGGAGATGAGGTGTTCAGTGATGCCCCAAGAAGTAAGTGCGCATGCATCCACCCGTGCTCCTCCAAGTGTCTGCCTCTTTTCTTCCCCTTTCTGGAGCATCAGTGCGCTACCCCTCCAGCCACCACTACAGGACAGTCAAGCACTGACTGCTGGTGACCCCCCTTCCCAGAGAAAGAGATCAGTCCATTGGATGCTCAATCCTTCTCCTCGCCTGCCAACCCCCAGTGGCCCATGCTCATTCCCGAACATGGGTCGCTGGCATAATACAAGCTAAGGCATCCAGTGCTTCATCCCTCAGCACCACAGGGCTGATGTAAAATTTAGCCAAATTTTGCCATAAATGGAATGCTGGAATTCCACAGCAGAAAAATGTGGAATTAGTTTTTCCGTAACATTTAAATTCTGTGAATCTCAATATTTTCCATGGAAATGGCTATGGAATGATTTTCTGTGGAAAAATGCTGTTCCATGGAATATTATTCCACAGGTCACGGCAGGAGGAATTCCACAGATGAACCATCAAAATTCTAGTGGCAGAAGGGTCATTCTACGCTAATGTTGCTGACAGAATTCTGCATTCCGCACAGCACTACCAGACTGGCTTCACATCTTGTGGAATTTTAAGCAATTTTAAGGAATTTTAAGAAGCAGGGAATTCCCAGCCTCCCCCCATAAAACAAGGTAGTCAGTGGGGTAAACACCAAGGTAGAGAGGTCAATAGAAGGCAGGGCAGGGGTAAATGGAGAAAAAGGCAAAGGCAGTAAGTACAGGGATGGGGCTGAAAAGGGTAAGGCCATCAAAAAACAGATAGCGATGAGTACCAATGCCCATGGTCTGGGTAACAAGCTTCCTGAACTAGTGACCTTGATGGAAGAGGGATGCCTGGATATCATAACAGTCACAGAAACATGGTACACAGAAAACCATGACTGGGACATCAACATACCGGGGTACACAATCTACAGGAGGACAGGAAGGGTAAAAGAGGAGGAGTAGTAGCTCTCTACATAAGGGCAGGGATAAAAGCAACAGAACTAAAGGGTAAACAGGGAGGGGAGGAGAGTAGGCACTGTTGGTCACCTTGGAGACAGGTTGTGGCACAACAATCCGCACAGGGGTTGTATACAGCCCCCCATCTCAGGGGGGGAGGAAATGGACAAGAAATTGATAGGTGGCATCCTTAGGATGGCAGAAAAAGGGAAAATATTGTTGATGGGGACCTGAATATGCCAGATATTAACTGGAGCACATTTACTGCAGCCACATCTAAGAGCAGGGTCATTCTCGATGACCTACAGGGGGCATGCCTCAGGCAGCTAGTGTTGGAATCCATTCAGGAGGGAGCAATCTTAGACATGGTACTGTCAAATGAGAACAGTGAGAGGATCTCAGAATTAGAAGTGGGTAGCCATCTGGGAACAAGCGACCACCAAACAGTGTGGTTCATGATAAACACAGACGTAGAGTCAAGCCATACAAAAATGAGGGTACTGGACTTTAGGAGGGCTGACTTTGGCAAAATGGGAGAGTTCCTAAGGAATGCACTAGCAAAAGGGCAGGAAGAAGGTGTGGAGGAACAATGGGGAAACATTGAAACTGCCATCACAGAGGCAACAAGCCTTTGTGTGACGCAAATAAACAAAACAAAATGAAGGAAAAAAACACAGTGGTTCTCAAAAGAGGTGGCAGGAAAAGTTAGAGAGAAAAAGACAGCATTCAGGAAGTATAAGGAATCAAAGAAGGAGCAGGAGCTGGCCCACCAGTGCAGCGGTTGGATTTCTGCTTGTGACGCTAGCGACCCGGGTTCGGGAATGAGCACAGGTCACTGGAGGGCCAGCAGGGGGGAGAAGGATTGAGCATCCCATGGACAGTTCTCCTTCTCTGGGGGAAGGGTAGGGGAACTGGTCCAGCGCCTGCTGGCTCCTAGCGGAGGCTGGCAGTATCACAGGATGCATGGCCCCATTGCTAACTGGGGAAGGAGCGGATGGTGGCATATGCTGTGAAGTCACTACACTGCCCCCAACAGAAAAAGGGAAAATTGCTTGCTGGCTGACGGATGATGGCTCTCTGTTTCCTGAGTGCCTCCAGTGCCTTCCCAGGGCCTCCTGCTCCTCAGCACCATTCCCAGGCCCTAGTAGTGTGTGCTGGGGCCATCCCCTCTCCCTGGTGCCTTCCCACTTGGAGGAGGGGGACCCACCCAGTGAAGGGATATGCTGGGATATCCTGGGGATCGGCTGCCATATGAGGACCAGAGGAGGGCTGGGTAAGGACAGTGGAGCTGGAGGCATCCCGTAGAGCTCAAAGGAGTGGGGGACCAGTGAGCACGGGAGGTGGGGAAAAAAAAGAAGGAGCAGGACAGAGAACTGTATCGGTTAAAGCAGAAGGAATCAGGGAAGGCAGAGAGAATAGCCAAGGCCCAAACCAAGGAAAAGATAGCTAACTCAGTTAAGAAGATGGATAAAACCTATAATAGGTACATTAAGGAGCAAAGAAAGACCAAGGGAGGTATAGTGAGGCTTAATAAAGGGAAGGGAGGTTGGGCAGAGGGTGACACTGAAAAGGCAGAGATACTGAATGAATACATTTGTTGAGTATTCACAAAAGAAGAGGAGGGAGACATGTCTAAATCAAACAATAGCAGCACTCTGTATAGGGGAGTCGATACCAGTCCATTCACAGAAGAAGGGTCCTGAAAGAACTCCTAAAACTGAAGGTGGACAAGGCAATGGGGCCTGATGGGATTCACCCAAGAATTCTAAAAGAACTAAGGGGAGAACTAGTGAATCACTGACTACCCTTTTTAACAAATCATGGGAGGATGGTGTAGCACCTGAGGACTGGAGGAGGGCAGATGTGATTCCCCTTCACAAAAGTGGGAGCAAGGCAGAGGCAGGAAACTACAGACCTGTTAGTTTGACCTGAGTGGCAGGGAAAATGATGGAATCACTTCTGAAAGAAAGAATTGTTGAGTACCTAGAGGCCAGCGGGGCACAGGACCCAAGACAGCATGGATTCCCAGTGGGAAGGTCATGTCAGATGAATCTAATAGATTTCTTTGACTGGGTGACCAAAGTAGTAGAACAGGGAGGGGCTGTGGACATCGCCTACCTAGACTTTAGCAAAGCATTTCACAGTCCCACACAAAACATTAATAAACAAGTTAGCCTGCCTGTGAGTGAGTCCCAGGGTGGTAGCCTGGGTACAAAATTGACTGGACAACAGGATGCAGAGGTTAATAGTAAACGGAGTCCACTCCAAAGAAAAGGGGATTACTAGCGGGGTTCCAAAGGGTTCAGTACTGGGGCCGATCTTTTTTAATGTCTGTAAGTGATATTGAAGAGGGATTGAAAGGAAAAGTATGCCTCTTTGCAGATGACACAAAGATCTACAACAGGGTTGATACACAAGTAGGGGGGTGAAAAGGATGAGAAGGGACATGGCAAGGTTGGTGGAATTGTCAAAATAATGGCAGCTTAGATTCAATGCAAAGAAGTGCAAAGTAATGCACCAGGGAAACAAAAAACCAGGGGAAGAGTACACAATGGGACGGAGGTACTAACAACAACAAAAATGACAAGGGAACTGGGGGTAGTCATATCAGATGACCTAAAGGTAGGCAGCTAATGTGAGAAGGCAGTAATGAGGGCTAGGGGGATACTGGGATGCATAGGGAGAAGCATTGCCAGTAGAAAACAAAAAGTTGTCATCCTTTTGTACAGGCAGTTGGTGAGACCCCATCTGGAGTACTGTGTGCAGTGCTGGAGACTCCATCTCTGCAAGGACATAGACAGGATAGAGGCAGTTCAGAGAAGGGCAACAAAAATGATGTAGCATCTGCACCAAAAATCATATGAAGAGAGACTAAAGGAGCTTAATATGTGTACCCCCAGGGAAAGGATGGAGAGGGGGAACATAATAGAAACTATCAAGTACCTCAAGGGAATCAACAAAATCCAAGAGGGTATCGTCTTTCAGAAAAAGAGATGTGCAAGAACAAGGGAGCACAATTTGAAGATGGAGGTGTAACCCCCCTACAAATGGGGGTTCCTTAAAGTCTTCTCAGAGCTTGCCTAAGTGCTCCCTGCCTACTGGCATTTGGTGTAAGGCCACTTAAGTGTGGGCGCTGTGAGTGCTTTTAGAGCCTCTGGTACTGCCTCTTTAAGAGCTGCCTGCTTGCAGGCTTTATTAGTTTGTGTAGGGGGACTGTGGGTTTACTGCTCGAATCCCACTCGAGTGGTTGTTTGAATTGCTCCGTTTCTGCAGTCGCTAAGAGGCAGAGGGGGCTTTGCTGAATGATGTAACTGTTTGCTGGAAAAGATGTGGTGCCAGTGCAAAAATGTAGTTTGTTTAACCTGCCTTATTTGCAGCTGGGACTCTGTGTGTTCAGCCCCTCCATTTTGGACCCGAACTGCTTAGATGGACCAATTGAGGAAGGGGGGCCTTAAAATGGAGACCACTGGAGCCAATTAGAATTTGGACTCCCACTGGGAGCCTGCCTGATGGGGAAAGTATGGCAGGTGATCCTGGGAAGTGTAGTTTGGACCCTGGCACCTTTTTTGCACCAATTGAGGGTGTAAGGAGTGACTGACAAAACAAAGCAGCCAACCGGAACCCTGTGGAGGAAAGGAAACTGCCCTGCAACTGTCCTGGAGGGGCAGAATCGTTGGTGATCGTGAAGGTAGAAGGAGCTCTGGCTCCTGCGCTGTGGAAGTCTTTGCGCTGGAAGCGCATGTGGCAGGCCAAGAAGTCGGGCGATAGCATCGTCAGAAGGAACGGACAAGATCCGTGAAGGAATGCAGATGGTGGAGGCTGTACGTTTATGGCTACCTACCAGGCTCACCCTGTAGAGGACTGGAGAATCTGCTTCAATCGCGCTCGGTCTGTCAAGACATGTGAAGCTGCGTCGTTTGGCCCGGTTATTGTAGTGAAAGCGATCGGGAGTATAAAGCAGCTGCCTGGTATGGTACCCCTCTGCTCTTCATATAAATGTGTGGAGAAGTGTTTTGATCTCAGGCTCGGTCCTGCGAGTGGTGTGAGAGCGATCTTTTTGCAGGAGTTGTGAGTACTCAGTCAGGGTAGCTCCCTGTCAGATGTTCCTTAGGAGAGCAAGATTTGTCTGTCTGCTTTACTGGCTACACGACCGGAGCCTGCTGGCTCTGCTTAATCCTTTTAGGTATCAAATGCTCATTTTCTGCATCAGGGCCTCAACCAGCTGCACCAAATAGGCTAACCTTCTATTGCCTGGGTACTCAGAGACAATGACTTATAGGTTTGGCCTGTGCATAGTGCCCTAGGGTTTTAAATATATATATATATATAAAATATATATTAGAGTGTTAAGCTAATCAACCTGATCTCCCTCGTCATTGTTACTTTCCCCTTAATAAACCAGATTTGTTGTTGCAAGATATACTGTTGAACTGCATGTTTGTGCTACCCTTTTGTGCATGGGTATTTGTATAACTGCACCTTATTTTACAGGGGATCCTCAGCACCAAGGTGGCCATTACAACCTCGGGGTAAGTGTGAGTCATAACGACAGTGTGGGAATCGCTGATGAGCCACTAGTGGGAAGAAAGGGGGGTTGCAGTGACCCAGAGGGCTGTGACCAGGTCACATCTGACTGTTCCAACCCCGACCTCTGGGTTGAGGCACCCTCTGTTGGACTTAGGCTCCTCAACCTGTCAGTAGTCAGTCAGGCAGGGGTAGTAGCCCTTGAGATAGTGCCACCTGGGGGTTACATTTTGGAGGCACCGCTGGGATTTAGCATCCCCTAGTGGCCGAATATACAAACTATCCCACCATGGCCAAACCAAAGGAAAAACTGGAGGGGATATCACAACTAAAATTAAGTTAGACCCTGTTAAAATGATGATACATAAAGTGATGGGGTGTGGTGATGATGAAGAGTTGGAGTCCCAGAAAGCTGTGTTACTACTGGATGTACCCCTGGGGATAAAGAACGCTGACCTTATTTCTGCAGTTGAGCATGTTAAATGTTTGGGCAAGGTAGAGGTGAAGGGGCGAATGGCTGACCTACTCGACCAGACCTTACAGGTGCTGCTGTTATGCAGTATAATTATAGACCCAGAGAGGGTGCCCACAGTGATTTACCAGGAATGTGCTCCAAAGGGGTGGACGGTCATTCATGTCCGGAATGGTTCAGTCACCACACGGGGGTTCCCCAAGACTAATAGCTTCAAAGATAAATTGCTTAAACTGTTAGCTGCAGAAGGGAGGACCACTCAGGAATTACTACAGGTGTCAGACCTTTCCAGTAATCCCACCCCCCAATTGTTCCCGGGTACATCCCCCTGGTCCTCCAAGAGTTCCATCCTGACTTCACCACCTATAGTTGTTCCGCCCATACAGTTAGACTCTTATCGGAGATTGAAACTTTTTTCTGGTACTGTGCCTGTGCCCTCGGTAGAAGATGATTTGGAGACTTGGATGGACTATGCTACCCCTTTAGTCTAAGAGTGGCACTGCTCTGAGGGGGAGAAATGAAAGAGACTGATGGAGAGTCTGAGGGGCCCAGCTTTGGAAGCCATCCATTTCTTGCAGGCTACTAGCCCCAAAGCCACTGCAGTAGAGTACCTTTCTGCCTTGGAGGGGGTGTTTGGGAGTACAGAAACTGGGGAAGACTTGTTCTGGAAGTTCAAGTCAGCTAAACAGTGGAGGAATGAGAAATTGTCAGCCTTTGTTACCAGAGTGGAAAGGGTACTGCAAAAAACTTATCGTAAAGGGGGAGGTAACTGCCCCTGCTTTAAATAATGTCCACCTAGATCATATCTTGAAATCTGCCAGGTTCTCCAGTGTGACATTGTTGAAGGTCAAACTACATGACTGACATTGCTGCCCCTCCCAAATACCTCCAATTGATGAGAGAGATTCGAGAAGTTGAGATTGATGAAGAGGGGAGGGAACCCAATGTGGGGGTCGTGAATCTATGCCAGATCCCTGAGCCCAGTGAACCAGATGAAACCCACTCGAGGGGATTGAACAAGGGATCTGATGCCTTTCCTTTGCCCCAAGAGGCCCAGGGTGGAGTGGGGGTGCATGCTGCTTCCTCTGATGCCCGGGTGGAGAGTGATTTGAAGGCCGAGATTAGAGACTTACAGGAGATGGTGAGAGAATTGAAACAAACTGCTGCCAACCCCTTCAAATTTGGGGAACCTGAGTTATCTAGAAACAAACAAACAACCTAGTCAAGAAGAGCCCCCCAGAACCCCCAACACCTCCCAGCAGGCGCGATATCTCCCTACCAACATAGACCCCTGAGATACTAAGTTCTGCTACCACTGTGGGGAGGATGGACACTTTTCAGACTGAGTGCCAGTTACCAGAGAACTTAAGGAGGGTCAACAGCAGGCTAGTAGCCTGGCATCGCAAGGCCTATATCAGACCTCAGGGAAGGCCTCCTCGGAAGATCTTTGTTACCCGGGCCAATGCGCAAGCAACCTCTAATACCATGCCCCCTGAATGGTCTGACGTGGTGGGTCCCTCAATGGAGACCACCATGAGAGTGAATGGAGTACCCACCTGGGCTGTGTTGGACAGTGGTTCCCAAGTGACCATTATGTTTCAGGACTGGTATCAGAAGCATTTGCCTGAAGTGCCTCTGCAGCCTTTGGGTGGACTACATGTTTGCCGGCTGAGTGATAAGGCCTAACCTTATTCTGGGTATATCCGGATCTGGTTGTCTTTTCCTACTTCTGCGGCTGGGGTGGCCGAACAAGTGGAAACCTTGGCATTAGTGTGTCCCCCCACTGGAATTGTATGATGGGGTGCCCTTGCTGATCGGAACCAATGCTCATATGTTTGGTTGCTTAGAGCAGCTGTGCTCCAAAAAACAGAGGTCCAGGACTGGGCGAGCTCTCAGAATTCCAGCCTTGATTCAGAAGGCCTATGAGACCCAGAAGAAGGCCAGCCAGGTGGAACCTGAAGACCTAGTGGGTGTTGTCTGGAAGAAGGATCTAGAGTCTTTGCTGCTAGCCCTGAATACCCAGTGTGTTCTCCAAGGAGAGGTCCGGATTAAGAAGGATGTTAAGAATAAAATATTGATGCTAGATGCACCATGCAATGGAAAATTGCCAGAGGGGTTGCTGGTTAAACCCAGCATTTTGCCTGCTAGAGCCCACACTTTTGCCAGAAGAGTAATGGTTCAAGTGCACAATGTACCTGATCAAGAGATTCCAGTGAAACGGGGTTGCACTCTGGCTACGGTGCACTGCATGGATACTGCTGTTCTGCCCAGCAACAAGACTTCCGGGAGGAGTGACCGAGTGACCCCTGATTTGTTTGATTTCGGTGACTCCGCACTGCCAGCTGAATGGAAGAAAAGGATTAGTGAAAGGCTCGCTCAGAGGGAGCAGGTGTTTTCTTTGAAGGAGTGGGATGCAGGATGTGTGCAAGGAGCCGAGCACCACATTTGACTACAGGATGAGCGACCTTTCCATGAGCGATCTCGACGCCTGTCCCCTGCTGATATAGATGATGTGAGATGACACCTGCAGGAAATGTTCTCAGCTGGGGTGATACAAGAGTCTAGAAGCCCCTATGCTTCCCCTATTGTAGTAGTGAGGAAAAAGAATGGAGCTGTTTGGATGTGTGTGGATTACCGCACTTTAAACAGGTGAACCATACCAGATCAATATACTATGCCATGCATTCAGGACACCTAGGACTGTCTAAATGATAGTAAATGGTTCTCAGTGTTAGACCTTCGCAGTGGGTACTACCAGATCCCGATGGCTCCAGAGGATCGAGAGGAGACTGCTTTCATTTGCCCATTAGGCTTCTATGAGTTTATGTGGATGCCCCAAGGGATTTCAGGTGCCCCTGCTACCTTCCAGCACTTGATGGAGCGTTCTGTGGGGGACATGAACTTACTCGAGTGCTTAGTCTACCTGGATGATGTCATAGTATTTGGCAGCTCCTTGGAGGAGCATGAAAGCAGGTTGTTCAAAGTCCTGGATAGACTGGAAGATTTTGGTCTCAAATTGTCTATAGATAAGTGTCAATTCTTTCAGACATCTGTGAAATATGTGGGGCACATAGTATTCACTGAAGGTATAGAGACTGACCCCAGTAAAGTGGAAGCTTTAACTACCTGGCCTCAGTCAAAGAATTTGAAAGAACTGCAAAGGTTCATGGGGTTTTGTGGGTATTATAGACGATTTATCAAAGACTATTCTTGAGTGATCCGCCCTCTACTCAACTTCACTCAAGGGTATCCTCCAACCCACAAAAAGTATAAGAAAGCTGTGCCCTCTGAGACTGAGAAAAAATATTTCCATCCAAATGATGTGTTTGGAAACCACTGGACTGCTGATTGTGAGGTAGCTTTCCATGATATTATATATCGACTTACCCATGCTCCAGTGCTGGCCTATGCTGACCCTGCCAGGCCATACATTCTTCATACTGATGCCAGTTTACAAGGATTGGGAGCTGTGTTATATCAAGAGCACACAAATGGTCTAAGACCCGTAGCATTTGCCAGCAGGAGCCTAACTCCTTCAGAAAAGAACTATCCAGTGCACAAGCTAGAGTTCCTGGCCTTGAAGTGGGCCATTGTTGATCAATTTCATGACTACTTGTACGGTGCTAAGATATTGGTGAAGACTGATAACAATCCCCTAACCTGTGTGCAGACCTCAGCTAAGTTGGATGCCACTGGCCATAGATGGCTTTCTGCGTTGTCTACCTATGACTATGCTGTTGAATACAGAGCAGGCCTGAACCACATAGATGCTGATGCTCTCTCCCAGAGGCCTGTGCCCCGAGACAACTGGGTCAGGTTGTCCGAACCTGATATTAGAGCACTTTGCCAAAAATTTGACAAGGAGGAACAGGTATCTCCTGATGCTGTGGATTGCATGGTGGATTGTTTGGGGTCATCTGAGAACTGTACACCTGCTGCTTACTGTCATTTCTCTGCATTAGACACTAGTGCATTACCCCAGCTCAATAATGATAGTCTCTGGCTAGCTCAGTTTCTGAGACCCCATGATAAAGACTGCTCTGGAGGCTCTGCACGAAGGGAGAGATGTGTCAAAACTGCATTCCACTGACTTGAGAACTGCCATGTTATACAAAGAAGGTCCCAAGTTGAAACTGATTAATAGACTATTATACAGAGAGACAGTAGATAAAGAGGGGCAGGTAGACAGACAACTGGTACTGCCCACTGCTTTTAGAGAACTGGTGTTGATGTTGAGGTCCCTACACAATCACATGGGACATTTCGGCATAGACAGAACCCTTGACTTGGTGAGGTCCCGGTTTTATTTGCCCAAAATGGGTACTGATGTGGAACAGTATATCAGGACTTATAGCCAATGTTTACAAGGAAAGACCCTGCCCCAGAGGGCTGCCCCCCGGTTAACATCACTACTAGTGCCCCCATGGAGTTGGTCTGCATTGATTTTCTGAGTCTAGAACCAGATCAGAGAAACATCAGCAATATATTGGTAGTTACTGATCACTTCACCTGGTATGCACAAGCTTTCCCCACTAAATACAAAAGCAACTACGGTGGCTAAAGTACTTGTTGAGAATTTCTTTGTCCACTATGGGGCCCCTCAAAGAATCCATTCCGATCAGGGGAGAGATTTTGAGAGCCGCTTGATTAAAGAAATGCTATCCTTGTGGGGGGTACGAAAGTCAAGAACTACTCCCTATCATCCCCAGGGAGATCCTCAGCCTGAAAGGTTTAACTGCACGTTGCTTGGCATGTTGGGCACCCTGCAACCTAAAGATAAGCCTAGATGGAGCCAGCAGATTAGCACCTTGGTACATGTTTATAACTGCATCAAAAGTGATGCCACTGGATTTTCCCCATATAGACTGATGTTTGGGAGAGAAGCTAGACTGCCAGTGGATGTATGTTTCGGGGTCTCTCCTGATGGGGTTCAAGCAGCTAATCATCTACAGTATGTGCAGAAGTTGAAGGCCCAACTAAATCATGCCTACCAACTAGCCCAGACCATGGCTGCTAAACAAAACCTGGCCAATAAGGAACGATATGACAAGAAGGTGAAAGCAATGGAGCTGAGAAAAGGGGATAGAGTGCTATTGAGGAATCTGAGACTGCATGGCAAGCATAAGATCGCTGACAGATGGCATCACCTCCCTCATATTGTTGTGGGAAAGCTGAAAGATTTACCTGTATACAAAGTGCGGCCTGAGAACAACTCAAAAGATGTGAAAACTATACATACAAATCATCTGCTGCCAATTGGACAAATTTTAATAGAGGCTGAACCTCCCAATGCCCCACCAGGCCTGTAACTAGAGCAGCTGGCAAGAAAAAACTAAGACCAGTTGATTCCCCAGAAATAAAACCAAAGAGGCCTTCTCCGCCCCCCTCTGTTGAAATTGATTGCCAGTCTGTATCCGAGGACAGTGAGAATAATCCTGAGTACTACCCCTCTTATGAACTGAGCCAGTTGTTTAGGGGCAACCCCCTAATCAACCCTGGGGAAGAAGTTGGGTTTCCTGGACTGTCTGAGCCCCCAGCTTTGTCTATGGAGCCAAGGCTCCCAGAGGGGGAAGTGAGTGGCATTAAATCCGAAGATATAAGCTCATTGGGACTGGCTGAACTGTCTGATTTCTCAGATGAAGGAAGTGATGTGGGGAAGGCAAATCGTGATGTGCCAGAGCAAGAAGAGTATTTTGAGTGCCCGGATAGTTCCCCGGCAGTACCAGAACTGTCCCCAGCTGAGTCAAGTAGGGTGAGTTCCGAAATAGAGGGCCCTGTCTCCGAAGGTACTATGGGCTCTGGGTTCCCCCCTCCTGTAGAGGTTTCCCCGACCAACCCGAGTAGGGCTGAAATGGAGTCAGAGGCTTCAGAAATTATATCTGAGACCTCTAGATGGACTGGCCGAGAGGTACAGCCTGTAGTGAGATTGAGCTATGAGTCCCTGGGCCAGCCTGTGGATCTGCCTCTGAATGTGGTCCATAAAGGGATGTTCATGTCCCCGAGCTCATTGCCCAAACTAAGCCTGGGAAATGACTCCAGACTGTTAATATTGCCCTCTGAGTATGGTACACCTGCCCCAGTTAGCCCACAGGTAGCTGATAGGGAAAGGCCCCCTCTTTCCGGGTGTCATGGGCAGGAAATAATGACCTGATTTAAAAGGAAAGAGGTTGCCTGTACGTGTAATATTGTATAAACAATAGTAAACTGTGTAATGCAGTGCAAGGGTATATAATAAAAGGTCTGATGTGCTGTCAGTTTAAAAACTATTTTGCCTTAAAGTGATTTAAGGCTAACTACTTGACGTGGATGCCAAGTTCTTTCCAGGCCAGGAAGGGTGTAACCTCCCTACAAATGGGAATTCCTAAAAGCCATCTCGGAGCTTACCTAAGTGCTCCCTTCCTACTGGCATTCGGCGTAAGGCCTCTTAAGTGTGGGCGCTGTGAGTGCTTTTAGAGCCTCTGGTACTGCCTCTTTAAGAGCAGCCTGCTTGCAGGCTTTATTAGTTTGTGTAGGGGGACTGTGGGTTTACTGCTCAAATCCCACTCGAGGGGTTGTTTGAATTGCTCCATTTCTGCAGCGCAAAGAGGGCAGAGGGAGCTTGGCTGAATGATGTAACTGTTTGCTGGAAAAGATGTGGTGCCAATGCAAAAATGTAGTTTGTTTAACCTGCCTTATTTGCAGCTGGGACTCTGTGTGTTCATCCCCTCCATTTTGGACTCGAACTGCTGAGATGGGCCAATTGAGGAAGGGGAGCCTTAAAATGGAGACCACTGGAGCCAATTAGAATTTGGACTCCCACTGGGAGCCTGCCTGAAGGGGAAAGTATGGCACGTGCTCCTGGGAAGTGTAGTTTGGACCCTGGCACCTTTTGTGCACCAATAGAGGGTGTAAGGAGTGACTGACAAAGCAAAGCAGCCAACCGGAGCCCTGTGGAGGAAAGGAAACTGCCCTGCAACTGTCCTGGAGGGGCAGAGTCATTGGTGATCGTGAAGGTAGAAGGAGTTCTGGCTCCTGGGATGTGGAAGTCTTTGCGCGGGAAGCGCATGTGGCAGGCCAAGAAGTCGGGCGATGGCATCGCCAGAAGGAGCGGACAAGATCCATGGAGGAGTGCAGGCGGAGGAGGCTGTACGTTTATGGCTACCTACCAGGCTCACCCTGTAGAGGACTGGAGAATCTGCTTCAATCGTGCTCGGTCTGTCAAGACATGTGAAGCTGCGTCGTTTGGCCCAGTTATTGCAGTGAAAGCGATCGGGAGTATAAAGCAGCTATCTAGTATGGTACCCCTCTGCTCTTCATATAAATGTGTGGAGAAGTGTTTTGATTTCAGGCTCAGTCCTGCAAGTGGTGTGAGAGCGATCTTTCTGCAGGAGTCGTGAGTACTCAGTCAGGGTAGCTCCCTGTCAGATGTTCCTTAGGAGGGCAAGATTTGTCTGTCTGCTTTACTGGCTACACGACCTGAGCCTGCTGGCTCTGCTTAATCCTTTTAGGTATCAAATGCTCGTTTTCTGCATCAGAGCCCCAACCAGCTGCACCAAATAGGCTAGCCTTCTATTGCCTGGGTACCCAGAGACAATGACTTATAGGTTTGGCCTGTGCACAGTGCCCCAGGGTTATATTTATATATTAGAGTGTTAAGCTAATCAACCTGATCTCCCCCGTCCTTGTTACTTTCCCCTTAATAAACAAGATTTGTTGTTTCAAGGTATACTATTGAACTGAGTGTTTGTGCTACCCTTTTGTGCATGGGTATTGGTATAACTGCACCTTATTTTACAGGGGGTCCTCAGCACCAAGGTGGCCATTACGACCTCAGGGTAAGTGTGAGTCATAACGACAGTGTGAGAATCGCTGGTGAGCCACTAGTGGGAAGAAAGGGGGGTTGCAGTGACCCAGAGGGCTGTGACCAGGTCACATCTGACTGTTCCAACCCCGACCTCTGGGTGGAGGCACCCGCTGTTGGACCTAGGCCCCCCAGCCTGTCAGTAGTCGGTCAGGCAGGGGTAGTAGCCCTTGGGATAGTGCCACCTGGAGGTTACAGAGGGATAGCTTAGTGGCAACATGAGGAAGTATTTTTTCACAGAAAGGGTGGTGGACACATGAAATGGCTTTTTTGAGGAGGTTGTGGGGTTAAAAACAGTGGGGCATTCAAGAATGCTTGGAACAGACATAAAGCAATTATAGTGGAGGGTAGGAGGAAGTAGGCTGTTGGTTAACTGGAATCTGCAGCTTATCCAATAGGTAGGAAAAGGGCAGACTGGGTGGGCCAAGCAATCCTTATCTGCCATCAAAGTCTATGTTTCTACGTTTCCATGTTTCTATATTAAGTTGCCAATCCATTGTAACAGCAGGGCCCGTTAAGATGTAAAATCAAGTTCATGATGTTTGGAAGATGGTAAGTGAAATTTCTGTCCTGGGCAGTGCCTAAGGCAGATGATTGTCTTCATAAATACATAGACAGTGTCGGCAGATAAGGGCCTATGGCCCACCCAGTCTGCCCATTTGAGCTTGTAAGTTTACTTTATGTTTTCCTAGAAGTCTGTTGCCCCTTAACCCTGACCTCCAGAATTCCTTTATGTCTATCCCATGCATTCTTAAATCCCATGATTATTTCAGCCCCCACCACTTCCTCTGGCAGAGTATTCCACTTGTCCACTACCCGTTCTATGAAGAAATTCTTCTTCACGTTTCCTTTGAATCATCCTCCCTTCAATTTCATCCCATGCCCTCTAGTCCTGGAACAACTTTTTCACTTAAAAATAGTGTATTCCTGCACCCTGTTCCTCCCTGTAACATACCTGTATGTCTCTGTCATATCCCCTCGTTCCCTCCTCTCCTTCAGGGAGTACATATTCAATTCCTTCAACTTGTCCTCATAGGACATGTGATGCAATCCATGTACCATCTTTGTTGCCCTCCTCTGAACCTTCTCTACCCTGTCCATGTCCTTACATAAATAAGGTCTCCAGAACTGTACACTGTACTCCAAGTGGGGCCTCACTAGTGTCTTGTATAGTGGAATTATGACCTCCCTTTTCCTGCTGGTGATACCCCTGCCAATGCCTCCCAGCATCCTATTTGCTTTACCTTCTGCCTTGTCACACTGTTTCCCTACCTTGAGGTCATCTGAGATGATAACCCCAAGATCCCTTTCCTGCTTGATGCATGCTATATCCTCACCCCCCAGCTGATATACTGTGCCAGGGATGTTGTGCCCCATATGCATTATCTTGCACTTCTTTGCATTGAATTTCAACTGCCAAACCCCTGACCATTCTTCAAGTTTCTGCAGGTCACTTCTTATTCTGTCTACACCCTCTGGTGTGTCTACTCTATTACAGAGCTTTGTGTCATCAGCAAACAGGGAAATTCTGCCTCCTAGGTCCTGCACCATGTCACTGATGAAGATGTTGAATAGGACTGGTCCCAGCACTGATTCCTGTGGTACCCCACTGGTCACTCTTCCCTCTGTGGAGTGACAGCCATTTACCACCACCCTCTGTGTCCTGCCACCCAGCCAGTTACCTACCCACCACACTACTGTCCTGCCCACACCCATATTCCCCAGTTTGTGTAATAGTCTTCTATGTGGCACAGTGTCAAAGGCCTTGCTGAAGTCCAGATAGGCCATGTCACTGCCCTCCTGATCCACCTCCCTAGTCACCCAGTCAAATAATTCAATGAGGCTGGTCTGACATGACCTCCCCCTGGTGAAACCATGCTGCCTTGGGTCCTGTATTCCACTGACAACCAGATGTTCCACCAATATCTCCTTCAGTAGTGCTCCATGATCTTCCCCACTACCGAGGTAGGCTGACTGGTCTGTAGTTCCCCGCTTCCTCTTTGTTTCCACTTTTGTATAAAGGGACTCCATCTGCTGTCCTCCAGTCTTTGGGTACCTCCCCTGTTTCCAGTAATTGGCTAAACAGGATTACCAGAGGTTCAACCACCACCTCTCTTAGTTCTTTAAGGACCCTGGGGTGCACCCCATCTGGCCCCATTGCTTTATCAACTCTTATTACTTTCAGTTCCTTCAGGACCCTTCCTCATGTAGAGGGACTTGTGTCCATTTCTGCACCATTCCCACTCCTTGTACTCCCTTCAGACCCATTATCCTCCTCTTCCTCAGTAAAGACTGAGCAGAAATACCTGTTCAATAAGTCAGCTTTACTGCTGTCATCCTCCACGCGGCCCCCATCCTCCCCCTTCAGTCTCACTATCCCTCCCTTTGCCTTTCTTTTATCACTTATGTACCTGTAAAAGGTTTTGTCCCCTCTACCCAATGATTTTGCAATGTGCTCTTCTGTCTGAGCTTTGGCTTCCTTTACTGACCTCCCTGCCTCCCTTTGCTTCTCCTGGTACTTCTCCCTATCCCCTCCTGCTTGTGTCTTTTTGTATTGCCTGAATGCAATCTTTTTGGCTTTCACTTTCTCTGATACCTCCTTGGAAAAAAAGAATGGCCTCCTCTTCCTTTTCCCCTTGCTAACCTGCTTAATGCATAATTCTGTTGTTCTTGTAATCCCCATTTTAAATACTGTCTACTGTTCTTCAACCCCTGATTCCTGTCCCATTCCCCTTAGTGCCTCTTTCAAGCATCTCCCCATTTTCCTAAAGTCTGTCCCCTTAAAATCCAGGATATGTGTTTTTGTGTGGTTTGGTTCTGCTCCTTCTGTGATTTCAAACCATAATGACTGGTGGTCACTGTTCCCCAGGTGCTCTCCCACTGTTGAGCCCATCTCACTGTCCCTGTTTGTGAGCATAAGGTCCAGTATTGCCTTCTGCTGAGTTGGTTCCATGACCAGTTGCTTGAGGAAGGCACCCTGAAGAGATTCCCAGATAAATCTGCTCCTAGATGATGGCGCTGCTGGGATGCTCCAGTCCACGTCTGGAATATGGAGATCTCCAACCAGCACTACTTCACCCTTGTCTGCCATCCTTTGGATGGCTAGCATCAGCTCCCTATCTGTTTCTTCCTCCTGGGCTAGTGGTCTATAGACCACACCTGTGCAGATGGCTGGCCCCATTTTCCTTTCCAGCTTAACCCACAGTATCTCTGCCCCATTTTGTTCCTCCTGGATCTCTGTGGCCCTTATGTTATTTTTCACATACAGTGCTACTCCTCCTCCTCCATTCCTACCTGCCCTGTCTCTTCTGAATGTGTTGTAGCCAGGTATGGCCATCTCCCATTCATGGTTATCATTACACCAGGTTTCTGTGATGGCCACAATGTCCAGGTCTGACTGCACCATGACAGCTTCCAGATCCTCCATCTTGTTGCTAAGGCTTCTGACATTGGCACACATGGCTTTCCATGATTTGACCACCCTAGAGTGCTTAGCAGTTCTACTCTAGCCCCTTCCCTGGTTTCCTTTATCCCTGGTTCTCCTTGCTGTCTGCCCTTCTGTTGAAGTGTGCCCCTTTCCTGTCTATCCACCTCTTGGGCACTTATCTCCATATTTTGCACACTGCTTTGTAGACATATCCACTCCTCTGGTTCACTGGTTCCACTGCTAGCTGTGGGGGTGAGCAATTATGTACCCTTCTTGCTGGACTGCCACCCCCCTTGGCTAGTTTAAATGCTTGTCAATGTAGTATTTAAACTTATCAGTGAGTGCTTGGATTCCCCTCCAAGATAGATGCAGGCCATCAGGCTTGAACAAGCCTCCATCCCTCTAGGTGAATCCCCAGTCACCAATGAATCCAAACCCTTCCTCACAGCACCAGTTCTTCAACCATGAGTTAAAGTACCTGGTGCATGCACCCCTATGCTCTCTCATGCCTCTTGCAGGTAGTACTTCCAAGAAGGTGACAGAAGTAGCTACTTGCTTGAGACCCCTCCTCAATTTCCTAAACTCTTCCTGAACTTCATTTGGCTCCTAATATGCCAGGTCATTAGTACCTAGGTGGATAATGACATCCAGCTCACCATCCTGTCTTGCCTTTCCAGCGATCCCCAAGATCTTCCTTCCATCCCTCCATGCCGTGACACCTGGTAGGCATCTCACCTCCCTGTCCTCCCCTCCTGTGTTCCTAGCTGGATCCCTCTTATGATGGAGTCCCCCACCAGGATTTGCTTCCTCCTCATCTGGGATCCACTGCTCTCTCCACTGAGGTCACCTCCTTGACTAACCTCCACATCCTTTCCTTCCACTTCTCTGGGTACCTCTATTTGGTTGTCCCCATTTGCCAGTGTGGCATATGAGTTCTTGAGTGGAATAGGATCTGGGATGTGCCTCTGCCTGACCACCCTAACCCTCCATGAGCCCACTGTCATCCAAGTGCTCCTCATTCTCGGCATCCTTTGTGGCAGTGTCATTGGACCGGGTGGTCTCTGGATAGGAGTGATGGTACTCCTGACCCAGTTTACTTCTGTTCTGAGTCTGGCTACCTCATGCTGCAGTCCAGAGAGATGCATGCAGATAGGGCAGCACCTCAGCATCCAGGAGGTCTGCCTGAATATGGCTGCCCCACAGGCACTGCATTGCACCACTGCCCACATTATACTACACTTATACTGCTATTCCAGTACTTGTCTATTACTGAAACTCTCCTAGTTCCCTTTTTATTAATTTACTGTCCTAAAAATCCTGCCACTACTCCTCAGATACTTTTCTTAAAAAAATAAAATAAATAAATAAAAAATGAGTCAAAACACTTGTCATGCTAAGAGTGGGCTTCTTCCCCCTTATGCCTCTCCTACTCCACAACCCCTACTATATACTGTGCTTAGCTCCTGTCAATCAGATTTAACAGGGCATATAATTAAGAGTTGGGAGCAGGGGAGGGAGGGGGCAAAAATGTGCAGCAATTGAAGACAGCAAAGAAATACACCACCACTACAAGCACAGCAAACTAGGTTTTAAATTTTCAACAGCCCAAAAACAATTCTAAATAAAGACAGCAAAGAAATTACAGTGCCACTCAAAGCCCACGATCTAAGTTTAAAACAAAAATAGCAATTTACAATTACTGTAAAGTACTGAAATGAATCTGTTTCCTTGGGTGCAGCTCAGTTAAGTGCATTGCATTTGAGCGCCATCATGTTCAGCGCTTTTCATTACATCGCCGTCAACAATTGACAGGTGCTTCAGTTTGGCGCTGCTTATTTCAGTGCTTTCTATTGTAATATAATTAGCCAAAACTCATGTAGTAAGCAAGACTCAGTCATTCTATTGTCACTAATTATTATTAAATTATTAATTATTAATTAATTCTACACATTGCCTCTGAAACCAATTAGCCAAAACTCACGTAGTATAAAAAAATCCATATTAGTTTAGTGGCTCAAAAACCGAGATTCAGCTTCCATACTTGGATTGCTTTTTTTTCAAATTTCTGTGACAGGTAAGTGCAGGATGTGGGGTAGGGGGTTACCTTTTGTTGTAGTAATCTGTATTTCTGTTCATCCGGTGGCATGTGCACCAGATTCAAGGAAAACCAGACTTAATATAGTGATCCCTCATTTGGAAAATAGTTATGTGGCTCAAATTCGTAATATTTACCGCTGCTGAAGTATTTGTAGGCTGAAAACATAAAACTGCAGCCTCAAACACTGACATCCAGCTTTCGTTCCTGGATCATGTGTTTTTTTCCACAAGCTCAGTGGGAGTGTGACAAGATGTGTGTTGGGGGGATCATCGTTGTTGTAGCAATCTGTAGTCCCAGTATTTCTGCTTATATTGTACCCTTCATTTTTTCTTGATGTTCACCATCCCGTGCCATGTGCATGGGAATCAAACAAAAAAACTTTGTATTGCGGTCACACATTATTGCAAATAATTTATTTATTTATTTAACAAATCAGAAAGACCTTTGAGCCAAGGGCTCTTTTACAGAGGTTCCAAGGCAAGGAAAAAAATGAGTTCCTCCTAAGTGCTGTATCTTATAGACTGATAAAAAGCCCACTGCATGGTCCATGCTTTTTCAGTACTGGCTATGGTTAATTAATTTCTGTACAAAGAGCTAGGCACTGAGATCAGACAGTGCTGTAGTAGCACTGCGCTTAGTCGGGTACCGCTGAACTGACAGCACTGTATTATCCAGCGCTACAATGTGAAGCTCTGAACTGGGCTACACCTGTCTCCTTCCCCTTCTGGCTTTTGGATTCTTCTGAGAAAACAAAAAATCACTTGCTGCCTCAACTCTTACTAAGCCCCACCTCCAATTATCATGTAGCTGAGGTCAGAGGCCAGACAATTAGCACCCCGCACCCAAACTACAGGGCAAGTCAGACAAGCCAAGACAAAATTTGCAGCAATTAAAGACAGCAAAGAAATACACCACCACTATAAGCACAATAAACAAGGTTTTAAATTTTAAACAGCCCAAAAACAATTCTAAATAAAGACAGCAAAGAAATTAAAGTGTCACTAAAAGCCCACAATCGAAGTTTAAAACAAAAAAATAGCAATGTACAATTACTGTAAAGCACTGAAATGAACCTGTTTCTTTTCCCTTCCAGCTTCTGGCTTCTTCTGAGAAAACAAAAATCAATTGCTACCACAACTCTGACTAAGCCCCACCTCCAATTATCACGTAGCTGAGGTCAGAGGCCAGACAATAAGCACCCCTCACCCAAACTACAGGGCAAGTCAGACAAGCCAAGACAAAATTTGAAGCAATTAAAGACAGCAAAGAAATACACCACCACTACAAGCACAACAAACAAGGTTTTAAATTTTCAACAGCCCAAAAAGAATTCAAAATAAAGACAGCAAAGAAATTACAGTGTCACTAAAAGCCCACAATCTAAGTTTAAAACAAAAATAGCAATGTACAATTACTGTAAAGCACTGAAATGAATCTGTTTCCTTCCCCTTCTGGCTTCTTCTGAGAAAACAAAAATCACTTGCTACCTCAACTCCGACTAAGCCCCACCTCCAATTATCACGTAGCTGAGATCAGAGGTCTGACAATTAGCACCCCTCACCCAAACTACAGGGCAAGTCAGACAAGCTAAGACAAAATTTGAAGCAAATTAAAGACAGCAAAGAAATACATCACCACTACAAGCACAACAAACAAGGTTTTAAATTTTCAACAGCCCAAAAACAATTCTAAATAAAGGTAGCAAAGAAATTACAGTGTCATTAAAAGCCCACAATCTAAGTTTAAAACAAAAAAAGCAATGTACAATTGCTGTAAAGCACTGAAATGAATCTGTTTCCTTCCCCTTCTGGCTTCTGGCTTCTGGCTTCTGGATTCTTCACGTTGTAAGAATATTTATTTCAGACAGCATGACTTTTGCCTTCAGAAAAACATAAGGGCTACCTATATTACTGGCTTACTGTTAATTTTGATCCAATTTAAATATATTGAGAACCATAATGGGGCAATTATCTGCCTGACAGATTGTCAGAAATGGGTAATATTCTAAAATTAGAAAAAAAGTTGGCCAAACTGTACAGGAGAATTCTGTAGAACGAGTATGATTTGTTGGTGCAAGTGCACTCAAATGGTTCCTCACTGGCATGCTTCTAGTCTGTCGTAGTTCCAACAAAACAGAGTTGCATCTAGTCTTTCTCACTCTCAGTGCAGTAACAAGTGAAGAAAATGTTATTACAAATTATTTTTCACCATTTCACATTGTAGTTATTGCACTTCTATAATCCCTCAGCTGTGCAAGGGAGCAAGTATTTTTTTTTAATATTTAGTATTTTGTTCCATTATGAAATGTCAGCTCTCTGTTGTTTTTAAATATTTTATGACTGTGCTGTATTTTTATGACTGTGCTGCTCTCTGAGCTGGTCAGCATCAGTTCTCCATAGTCGTTGTTATGGTAGTACTTTTCTTTTTGTAGTTAAATAGTTTATTAATTTTTTTCCAACAAGCAACCAACAGCTAAAACTTAGGAAAAGCATCTGAACAGATATAATAACAACTATTACAGTACAAGCACAGAGTAATAACACAGTATGATATATGCATCAACAGTTTACAGAGACAGATATGACTATAATAAAGTAAACACAATTAGAGATAACCACCTGATAAAGTAACTGTTCCTACAGTACAAGGAAACAAGAACAAGCAACAAGAACAATAAGCAGCACAGCAATGAGTGGCATTGCAGAAGGGTAGAAAGCTCACATATGGAATAGGAGAAAGAACACCTGAATGATGAGACAGCATATGCACAGGTCAACCACAGGTAACCAGCCCCACACCAGTTGTAGGAGCGAGAAACCCGAGGTAAGGGAGCCAGCATTTGTAGTAAGATTTCAGAGAGCTAGTGGCCAAGTAGGAGAGGCAATCAAGGATGCAGTAAGGTGGGTCAGAGAGGCAAGGATATTCTGAAAGGAGGGGAGAGTTGCAGTGCCACTTGCTAAGCAGGAGCCTCTTAACTTTCATACACAACAAGGCAAGCCATCTGTGCTCCAGGAAAATAAGATGGGAAGCCTCCGAGGTGACTCTCAAGAGGAGTTGGGTGGCTGAATGTGGAAACTGTTTGCCCAGGGTAACAATGGCATGGTAGTACTTTTAAAGGGAGACTGTCAAACCTTTTTGCATTCTATTATTTCTACTTAAAAATCTACATTTTCTTATTGCTTACCGTCTGTAAAATTCATTGTTTTTGCTGGTTGTTTTATTTGCCTTCATTTTTAGTAAAACTGATCTGCATGATAATGGCGTAATTATAACCAATCTTGTTTTGTTTTGTTTAAAGTCCTTAATCTACTGTTATTGCATGCTTGCTGACCATTAGAAACACCCCCAAACAATGAAGTTACTCATGATGCAATAGTCTCCTCCCCTTCCGCAGCATCAAGAATGGCTGGACAGTGTTGGAGGTGTTCCTATGTCCAGGAAAAATGCAATGGGAGTTGATCAAGGATTGTAAACAAACATGTTTTTGTGTGGTAACACCAGTATGGAGGGTAGTCTGTTTTTCACTTTTTGAAAAAAAAAAAAAGAAACAGAATTAGACTACCAGCTTTATAATCAATCTATTCAGAATGAGACCTTTTTTCTTCCAAACCAGAGGCACTTCAAGGCCTAATGGGATGGACAGCATCCCTATAAAACATCTGAGAAAGTGTGCACTGCCCCAATAAGCTTAGAAATACATGTTTGGCAAGGTAAGCAGGCAAGCAATAATACCCTCCTGGGTGGGCAATATTGGGCTATACCAGACTGCCCAGTGGCTTAATGGGGACATTTTTCCATGTTAGGAGGCGTGGCTCCTGAAAAGGTCGGTGTGCCCATACAATCACCCTGGAGGCTAATGTGTTCTCAGAAAAATGGGGTTTCGTTATTTTTTTTATAATATAATTTCAGAAGGAAACAAAAGGTGAAATATTAATAGAAATAAATAGAAACAGCAATTCCTGTAAAATAGTTCCTGTACTAGTTGAATTGCCAGTATAGGGTGCTGTTGTTTATCACACTCTTTTTTTTTTACATTGGAGTGTCACTCTTCCCTATTGATTACATTGTAGTGGCACTCTTTTCCTGCTGAATAGTTTTCCTATACCCCCATGAGAAACTGAGAGATTGAGACTGATGGAGGTGAAAGCTGCTGAATGGGGCAAGCACTACAAACATTTTTAACAGAAAAAAATGGTATGTTGTTTGGAGAGTGTGAGCAGGGGGCAAGTATGTAAGTACTACATGTGTGTTTCATGCACAATACGATAGCAAGACTGCAGTCCGGTGAGGAACTGTGCAAGAGAAAAAAAAAGAGGTACTTTAATTTTCCAGGGAAATGTGTCAGGTATTGACATTGAAGTTGCAGGGGTGATTTCTTTTAATATTTTGTCTCTTCATTAAGAGAGGAACACATTATAAAACAGACATGAATATAATCATACAGAAATGCTCAGCATAATATAGTATAGTATATAAAAAAGAGACATTAATCATGCACTTTAGGTAGGAACCATAAGGCCTAGTCCCAGAAACATCCTGCCTAACATATAAATAAAGAGCAAAGAAAACCTGAAAAACAGAAACAAGAAAGGTTTAGTTAATATACAATTACATACACAAATTCAGTATTCATATTGTCTATTAATACTAAATTAATCAAAGTTTACAAAAGCAACTACTGTAGCAGCCCTGGACGTTCCATCATATAATGTATAAAGAGAAAAGTCACTGAGCAAAACAGTCCAGATTTGTGGATGATGAACTCAGTCTTTGATAAGAGGCCAAAGTCCAATTAATAGTAACAAACAAGCATAATAAAGGTCTTGTAAACGTTTTAAATAATGCTCAAATAAAGACCATAGTCAGATGAGAATCTCAAATGAAATTCATGTTGACAGAGGGGGGTCACTATTACTTATCTAAAAATAGCCAGAAAGGCACAAGTCAACTGGGAAACTTCCAATAGAGACATAGGTTTAACTAACCCATTCCATTCTAACTTAAGTCCCATAGATCCGTAGCTGATCCAGGACCCACACAACTCCAGCACCTTTTCCTATATAGGGAACAAAATTACAGCAATGGTATAGCTGATGTTGTACCCACCTGGACCATCTAAGATCAAAAGCCTCAATCCTATCTGGAAGTCAGGCAGAAAGCCTCTCCAGAGCATATATTTACCGGTCAATACATGCCAGACCTCTCGAGTTTGGATTGTCTTAGTATACCATAATTGGGTGCTAGCTTTTTTAGCCACCAAAATTAACAAAGTTACTTGTCCATAGGTAGTGTTGTTTATCCAGACTCCTTCTGGCTTCTCAGCAGTCAGTATGTAACTAGGTGTAAACAATTGCGGGCATTCATAAATGTCAGTCAGTTCTTGTATGACCTCACACCAGTACAGAGCTAGGGAATCGCAGGCCTAAAATATATGAGCATGATCTGCATTCTCACAGCCACATTCACTCCAGCATCTTCCAAGGGACACCTCCATAAATTGGGCTACTAGAGCCAGGGTACAGAAAAACCTGGTGTGAAGCTTCCATGCATATTCTTTCTAATACGGTGAATGTGATACTGTGAAGACTGGAAGTGCGTAAGCGTTCCAGGCCTACTCATGAATATTCTCATTAATTTCTTTTGCCCATTTACCGCTTAATGATTCCGTGGAGTCCCTTGGTCACTCCCGGAGTGCTCCATAAATGTGATTAATTAAATGCTCAGTAGGTGCCCCACTTTGCTGGGTTTCAACCAAGGATATCAAGAGCGATGGTTTCTCTACTATAGAAGTGAGTGCATTTTCAAAAGGGCTGAGGTAGGATTTCAACTGTAAATATCTATAAAAAGATGTTCATGGTAGTTGGTAGGTTGATTGCAATTGGACAAAGGGGAGAATACCATTTGAGCCTACCAGTTGCGATACATACTGCAAGCCTCGAGACTGTCAAAGGACCAACGTCCTGTCCACTTTATAAGGAGGGAAGTGAGGAATCTTGGGCAAATGATCAAATAAATAAAGCTTCAGACTAGGTAAAATGTTCATGCAACAAGTTAAGCCAGTATTTAAAAGGCACAGCAGTGTAGCGGGGAACTTAGTGAGTGCCATACATTTTGGGGGCTGGCTGAACAGGTAGCTTGTAAGGTAAAATAGATCAGTCAAGGCGAGCTCTACTTGTTTCCAATACGCTTCGTATTGAGGATTCATCCACCATATTAGGATATGCAACTGAGTGGCCATCGCATAATACCGCAAGTTGGAAAGATTAAGGCTTCCCTTGTCTCTTGGTAGTTGCAATATGGAGTATCTCACTCTGAGGGGGGTCTACCCTTCCAAATAAAATGAGAAATATGTCTGCCCCAAACCTGAAAATATGAATTACTAGGCATCACAGGGAGTGTCTGGAGAAAAAACAGGATCTGGGGGAGTATATTTTGTTGGATGGCTTCCACTCTGCCCAAAAAACTAAGAGGGAGCTGTGACCATTTAGATAAATCTTCAGCCAATTGTAATGTTAAGGGATCATAATTCAGGAGGTCTGCACAAGTTAAGGTCTTAGTTAACGTAATTCCTAGATATCACATGTCCAACTTATGCTACTTAAAGGGAAAGGCTGCTTTCAAGGATGAAGGGGGAGCATAATTATAAAGAAGTACTTTAGTCTTTTGGTCATTTACCTTATACCCTGCTAGTGCGCTGAGCTTGTGTAACTTGTTCCACACTTCGGGTATAGATCATTCTGGGTTAGCTAAGGTGAGCAAAATATTGACCACAAATAAGGATATTTTTTGCGCATGACCACCCACCAGAATGCCTTCAATATCAGGGTGCTGACAAATTGCAGCAGCCAAGGGCTCAGTGCAATGCAAAAAGTAAAGGAGAAAGGGGACAGCTCTGTAACATCCCACGAGACAGTATGAAAGGATTAGAGAGAGAGCCATCCAATCTGAAGTATTCTTGGGGTAAATGATAGATATTTTGAAGCTGTAATATTAATTTCTTGGGAAAGCCAAAATGTGACAGGGTCACCAATAAGAAAGGCCAGGTGACCCTGTCAAAGGCCTCTTCTGCATCAAGGCCCAAAAGAACCAAGTGAATTTTCCTAGCGGTGGCATAGTCCACTAACAAATAGGTTTGTCTTACTGCATCTCGTGCCTGTCGACCTTTGATAAAGCCCACCTGATCTGGGTCAATAAGGGATGTCATCAGGTCACCCAAATGGTGGGTAAGAGCCATAATATAAAGCTTATAATCATAATGTAGCATGGAAATTCTATGAGAAGAAGCTAGGTACCACAGATTCTTCTGAGGTTTAGAGATAGCTGCAATTACCGTGTACCTCCAAGTGGGGGGGAGGTCTCCCTTCTGAACAGCATGATACGCTTCTAACAGAGGGAGAAGAAGTACTTCCTTAAATTGACTGTAAAATTCAAAAGAATAGCCATCAGGGCCAGGGACTTTTAAAGTCTTAGCTGATGTAAAAATGTGTTCTATTTCCCCTCTAGATATAGGGTCCGGAAGAGAAGTTGCCTGTTCAGAAGAGAGTTTGGGGAGTGGTAACATTTGTAGATAGGACTCTATTTGGACCATTGGGAGAGAGAATTCTACAGTATATAAGGCCTGATAGTAGTTAGCCAAAACATTTCTAATCTTTGTTGGGTGGATCAAGAAACTCCAAGTAACTGGATCAAACATACTCATCATGCAGGTTCTAGCTTTATGCATCCTGAGTCATCAAGCAAGATTCCTTGCTGCCTTTGGCCCCCTTCATGAAATGTATGTTTTAAATAAAATAACTGTTGTTCTACTTTTTGATCTACAATTTTCTGTAATTTTTGTTTACCATCTGTATTTTGGGCTTAACTATCTTATCTCTTTGTGCAGAAAGGGATTGTGACAATGGAAGCTCATTCTGCAATTCTGCAAAACAGAGATCTCTTTCCTTTTTTTTCTTCACTGAGTACTTTATCATTTCCCCCGAATCACCATCTTCAAAGTATCCCACAAGGTCACTGGATAAACATTGAGATGGGCGTTTTCTGAAATTATCCTCGGGATGGAATCTAGGACCATCTGTGTAAATGCCGAGTCCCGACGGTGAATAAGGTTGAGACACCAAAAGGACGCTCTACCTGTGTCTCCCAATGAGAACTTGGCATATACAGGAGCATGGCCCAATAGAAAAGTCACCCCATGCCAAACATCGTGAAGGATGTCAAGATGCTCAGCCATAGTAAAAAGGTAATCAAGGCAAGAAGCAACTTCAGTACGGGCTGCCATATATGTGTATTCTTTAACTGCGAAAAGCAGTGATGCCAAGCGTCTATGATACCCACAGAAGGAAGAATGTGTTTCAGGTATTTCTGGAGTGGGTTAGCCCAATGGACAACGGGATTGGAAGCATTAAGGGTAGGATTCAATGTGACATTAAGATCCCCTCCCCCATGATCAGATGCTCCTGCAGCATTGAGAGGAGTTTATTAAAAAAACTTTGAGCTAGTGTTTTTGAGGAGCCTGGGGGAAGTAAACTGAGGCCAGAGTTATTGGGCAGGCATATAATTTGCCTGTAGCTATAACATAGCAACCCTCTGGGTCTTCCAACAGATCCTGCAGTTCAAATGTCCCCCCCTCCCAGAAATCAAAATGGCCATGCCACGCTTTCTACTGGACTTATGAGAAGAAGCTACCACAACTGGGAATCTAGATAATTTCAATTTAGCATGCTCAGCTGGAGACAAGTGTGTCTCCTGTAAAAAAATGATTTCTGATCTTTCCCTTCACAGAAACTGCATAAGTCATGTACGTTTAATAAGATTATGTATCCCATTTATACAGTATTAAGGGACATTACCACTGAGTATTTAACCATAAGAGATAGTCGTAAATAAATAGAAAATTGCAATGACCCCTCTATGAACCAAAAATGTGTGTATAAAGACAAGAAAAAAAAGAGTATCAGACACTCCTGAAATACATATACTATCTCAAATCTAAGCATTAAAACATGTTTCCTCTCTAATCTAATAATGTCAGATAATAAGTTTATATATAACTCAGCAACACAGTTTAATACATAGAGGACTGTGTATCACTGACCAAATACCTGACTGGTAAAGAAGCTATGCAATAGCAAAATCAAAACAGCAACCACCAATAATAAAACTAATACCATCGTATAAGACCCAATCAGCTATCCACCTCCACACAGTTATAACAACTTGCCAAAGGGCAAGAACAAATCTATTTAAAAATGTTAGAAAACAGAAACCTACTCCATAATAACATGAAAACAGCAACAAACAACTAAGGAAACTTACCAAAAAATAACTAAGCCACACAATACGGTGGCACATCAGTCTAAACAATCGAAACAACAAGTAGATGTAGATTATCTCTATAATTGACTTCCTAGGTAGGGAGGCTAGTGTAGCACCTCCTACAGGGCAGAAAAACTAGCTTCTCAGGGGGTAGAGCCACAGAAAAACCGTGGGCCCCCAACACCACCAGCAACAACAGAGGCAGTGGGAAAATATGGTGATCAGGGCTAAGAGGGTGTAAATCCACTAGAAAATACTGAGGGCCAATTTCCCCACCTGAGCAGCCCATATCATAGCAAAATATGGTCAGAGAAAAAGAGAAACAATAAAAACCAAGCTCCTTAGATTCAGTAGCAATCAAAACAAATGCCCACGTGACCTCGCCAGAGTATAAGAAAGGCAGAGCTACCTATCTAGTTGGGAAAAAAACAAAAATCACCTTATCCAGAAAAAACTAGAACATGAATAAGTACTAAGGGAAGGGGAGAGGGTTGGAGGGGTGATTTCTCGGTGGCTGACAGACAAAAGGTTGTGGAGCAGAGTGGAGTGGAGTGGGGAGAGCTGTTTGACAGGAAGTGTGACGCACTGTGTGGAGTGCTGGGTTATTAAAAAGATGTGTGGTCTAACTGGGAAAAAATACAGTTACAGTCAGGAAGAAGACATTTTAAGCATGTGCAAGGCTGTTACTTTGATTTTTGAATGCTGAGAGGTGATTATAGTGTTTCAGCACATTTTCTAAGCTTTAATCTCGCTAAGCAAGTAAACAAATACAGTAATTGGCAGAACTTGAAACTGAGTGGGCACATTGATATTTTTCCTGGAAGGCTTGGCTGGCACCAGGCCTAGTTATTTACCAGTCTCTTTTGGCACATAAATGCACCCCATGCCAGGGGTGTCAGCCAAACAAAGGCAGAGAAAATTGTAACCCATTTTCTAAGACAAACAATAATATACAGAATAGGAACTACTTAAAACAAGAAACTCCTGTTTTTGCAATTTAGTTACCAAGGCTAGCCCAGCTGAGATGTAACAGCTAATTTCTGGTGGGGTCCTGCTTCTATCCATTTCTGCAGCTGGGCGGACTGGAGCAATGGAAGGCTAAATGACTTGCCCAAGGTCACACAGTGTTTTGCGCTATCAGGGCTTGAATATGTAATCTTCCAATTCTCAAGCTGGTCTCTGACCACTAGACTACACTGCCCTGCTAAGACAGCCAATAAATGTATTACTTTGTAGTTAAAACTGTGTTTTGCCAAACACTTGTGTTGCATGTTTTCTTAAAGTTCATGCTGACCATTGGTCATGGTCACTTACAGAACATTGTTTTTGTATTTGTAACAAAATGACAATAGAATAATGGAATGACAATAATTCTGGATCTGCAGAGGTTTGCCAGACATTAGGAATTTGCTGAATGCAAAAATCCACAAAAAACAATTGTTTCATCCATTGTTGGGGTATGGAAATCCATGTTCTTTGGAATTTCAGCTGTGAACACATATCTTGAGTTCCATGTAATGCAAAAAAGTAAATAAATAAAAAACAGCAGAAATTCCACCTAGCAAACTGCAATTGGGCTGGCACTCTACCAGTGGGGTTTTTAATTTTACACACCTCTACAAATAATCACACACTACATGAGCGATGAAGTTGTTTGGGCATGGTATATTGAATATGTATGACATCATGTTGACTAAAATGTATATTTCACCTGTGGGAAACTGAATATTCTGCTTTTAATGTTTTACTATAAACTGCATATGGAATTCCGGTAACTGCAATCAATAGTAAAACATTAAAACCAGAATATTATGGATTAAATTGCATGAAATAAATGCTAGGACAGTAGTAGTGTATGAATAAAATACTTTCATCAAGTGGTTCATAAGAGTTAATAAATTATGATGCCAAAGGTTGAGTTGTCATATTAGCGTGATTAATCCTCAAGATGGAATTCTTTAACAAGTGTTTTACACTTTTCTAACTTCTTTTGTTTTCTATAATACATTTGGTTAGCTGAAAAAAGGCTTGATTTTAAATTTTGTTGCAAACTTTTAAAAATGTTACAGCAGAGAGAGAGTTAAGGACTGTTATTGGGATGCTGATTGTTACTCGTTAAGTGTGGAGCAAGCATTGTGTTAATTGTTGATATATGTGTTGCTTATTGCTTGTTAAGCAGAGTGGTAATTTGATACGCAGATGATGTGCCATCTTGAGTGTTAACTGTGAATCAAAGAGTCACACTTTTCCTTTCATTTGTACAATTGCATTTTCTGTGAATCAAAGACAGAGACACTGAGACAGATTCTCAAAACATCATGGGACTAAGTCCCCCGCCACAACTCCAGTTGTGGACTCAAATCTCCGTACCTGTGCAGACTGGTATTCTCATCCGCCATAGCTGTGATAATATTTTTCCACAGCTGCAGGAAAAACATACCCGGAATCTGCTGTAAATTGCATAGCCTGTTGTCAACCGGTTCCACTTTTGAGAATACCATAGCTGTGGGAAAACTGGTTCCGAAAGTGGCAACCCACTTGTGCTGAGATTTCTAGCAACTGCTGGATTTTGATCGGGCATTGAGAATCCAGTCCATTCTTTTTCTAAAGCTGTTGTTTTAAACTTATTTGGAATCTCTCAGTTTAGAAGCATTTTTTCTAGTTAGTGAGTTTTTTCTGGCAAAATGTGTTTTGGGGTGAACACAGTTCTACTGAGTTTAACTTTTTTTGTTTTTAGGTTTGACAGTGTTATGTACTGGAGTAATATATTTAAGCGCCACAGTGGTGTAACACATCTCAGTGTAATTTCTGCATTTTTCTGTGTTTTAAACCAAGTGTTGTCAAGGCAAGATGGGTAGCTTCACTTTAAAGTTTGCTCAGGGTGGGGAGCTAGAATTTGTACTATTTGAAATATGTGTTTCATGCTTTTTACAATGTTGTTTTTATAATCTTTCATAAAAGAGCTGAGATACAATATCTTATTTTCATTGGAGTCCTGCTTTTTTCCTACTTTCTCAGCAGGGTATACTGCAGCACTGGTTGGTTGACTGAGATGCAAAAAGTGCACAGTAATTAATTGGTTCTTGCAGGATTTGTGAAGCACTGTGGCTGTTTTGGCTTTGCTGGGGGATGAAACAAATAGATGAGTCAGCAACCGTTATGAAAGTATGGTTTTGAAGCAGTCAGCCACATTTAAAAATGTGTGTATTAATGCCTAACTTGTGTACTGGTGCTATCACAATTGATTCACTAGTTTGGATATTTTAGATTGATGATGAGATGATTGATTTATAGTTCAAGCTTGTTCATTTTGTTTGACACAAAAGTCTTTACAGATATCAGGCAATAAATATTACATAAATACAAGACAGCAAAAGTCAGTTAAAACATACTGACAATACCATTACAAAATGATACAGTTTGTACCAACCAATTGTTCCACAGTACACTGAAAAGGAAGAGGGGCATATGAAGTATGGGTCTTGATGATTTTAGCCAGTTTTCCAAAATGTAAACATAGTGTCAGGGGGGGTGTAGCCTAGCTATCTGCACCCCGTAACAGGTAAGTAGGTGAATAATTTGTTGGTCTTCATATGACATTACAATGAAAGAAAAAGAACATTACATACAAGAATACATATACTGTATAGCAGGTATATTTCACATCCTGATATATTTCACTATATTTGCTATTGCATATCATACTGAGAAATCTAGCAGGACATGATAATTATTGAACAGCAACGCTTAACAGAAGACACAGCCATCCAGAGGTACAATTAAAAGTTGTAACTTTAATCAAAAGCCCAGTACTTCAGAAGCCGCAAGGTGTGTAGGTCATCCCCGTGGTTTGCAAGGCAGTGAGGGGGCCATTGTTGTGGGGTCCCCAGCCACATTAACTGCCACCAGGTAATAGGTTTTAAATTTTCAGACTGTGCTTTTGTTAACTAACCCTCCATGCTGTGATTGATGAAAGCGAACAGCTGCCATTACCCCATTCTCAGCTGCGTACTTCCAGAGTCGGTAACGGATGTCAGGGGTGTATGTGGCATATGTAGAGGGCGCTGGGTTTCTTAGTCGGTGGGGTTGACAGTTCTCTTGAAAGAGATGCTGCAACGTGAAGCTCCACACCTGAGTTCTCAGAGAGTTTGATGGCATCTACAGCACTCGGCTCCATTGAATACCTGTGCTTGCACTGGGAGGATTTTATTCACTTTAGCAGGGACTTGCTAGCTTAACAACAGAGATTCAGTATAGGGCAGTCGATGCAGTAATGGTAAGTGAAGCACAGACTAGTTAAATACTCTCTCAAAATTGCAGCCAGCTGTCAGCCTATTAAACACCTTATTTATTGGTACTGCTGGAGCACGATTTCTGCAAGACTCAAATATGTTTAACAAATGTCTTGCATGAAAACAACGGTAAGTTAATTCAATCTGCTATACAGTATTTGAAAGGATACACCTGTAGTTCAATATTGTGAGCAACCAGCCACACACCTTCCTGAGCTATATAAGCAGTTCCTCCCAGCCTTCTTCTTAAGCACTTTTTCTTTCCCAGCCAGAGGCTCTGTCTGTCTCTGCCTTCTCCCCTTGGGCCTGCTGGGGCTTTGCCCCGCCCCTCCCTGTGTCTGCCTCCCTCCTTCGCTTGTGCTTTGGGCTCTGCTTGGTTTTTGCAGGACTTCTGTTCATTGTGTTTCTCCTGCTTCTTGGTTAGTATTGCTTGCCTCTGGCTGCTGCATGCTTTTTTATGGTACTTGTTTCCTGTTCTCCTGTATTTCTGTTTTTCATTTTGCATTTTCCTTCTTTTGGGGGCTTTCTAGTTTTTTTCTAGCATCCTGTTGCCCTTTGTTCGTATTGTACAAATTCTGTGCTTGTGCTATTTAGGCTCCCATTTACTCAACAGATTTCAGCAAACCCTCAGCACAACTGCAGTTGTCATCTGTATGTTTCAGCTCAGCTGCTGCTTCCCTGCTTCTGCTGTCTCTGTGCTTATCCCCCTTAATTGTTTGCACCTGATCCATGCACATCCTGCTCCAGCTAACTGCCACTCTCTCCTGTGCTTTGTTTATCTCAGCAGCTCTGCTCAATTCATTCAGTGTTAGCTCAGTCAGGCAGCTACTACCCCTAGCTTTTAATTCCCCTACTTGCTTTTCTGCAGTGTAATGTGGCTCTGCTGCACTTTATTGTTGCTCTACTGCCTCAGCAGCTTGCTATAATTTGGCTATGTCCTTATCTAGGACCTTACCAGTAAAAGCACTTCTATTTTCAGGGTCTCTACCCTATCAACATGACAGAGCTGTTTGGTCTCATGGTGCTCAGCTTGTGGCATCCTGTTATTTCCATGGAGGTGACTGTGATGTCATGGTGGGGCACCATGGCTCCGAGTAGCAGGAGAATGCTTTATGTATGCTGTATGATTTTGCCCTGCTTTCTTGCGTACATGACATTCAGTTATCCATGCATAAATAATTAACCTTGAAGCCTACATGGCCTTCAGAAATTCATTGCATTCCATTACTGTGCTGCATGCTCCTTATTGGAATAACTTATCTCCACCTTAATTGCATTTAAGGCACTCATGCCAAGCATATTAATTCACTATTCATGCAATCATTTCAATTCACTATTCATGCTGAAACTGTACCATTAAATGCTTTCACATAAACTATGATTTACTGCTTTATGAAACTGGTTGGCCAAGCATTTATGTAATTCAGCTTACCTCATGTGGAATGCATCATACTTACCTATACTGCTGCCCATTTTATTGCTGTTGCAAATGCTGTTTCAAATGTTGCTACACACCTTCTATCTGATAAATGTCATTGATTCATTTATGCTAAACCTCATTAATTCAATCACTGGCATCACAGCCTGTCACTGCCTAAACACCTACCTTCTATGTCACCTCAGTTCAGCTTCAGTAATAGAATTGGTTGGCTTGTTTTCTGCTGGTACAACTACTATCAAACTACCAAACACTGGCTCACACTGCAGCCTCTTACCTTACCCAGGCCCCACCTTCATATTTCCCATGGTTGCAGAGTTTGCTTGTAACTTTTCAAGGCCAGCCTCCTCATCCATATCTACGGCCGTGGGCTTTGCCTGGCCTCCTCATCAATAATCTGCTACCTAATACATGGCCGCTGGCTTCACCCATCTCTCTTCCTAGTTAGCACTTGAAGATGAGTCATGCTCTCATTCATAAATCAGAGGCAAGACAACCATGTCCATGACCCTTTCTGGCTCAGGGCTAACCCTGTAACCCAGTGGTCTCGCTCTCTACACTCATGAAGTCCATATCTTGAGCATGTGAACCTCAGGGTGGGGTCATTCTCATCTGGCCCACAATGGAATGTTCTCACTCCAGGTGGAGCTTTAGCATGCAGTCATATGGCGCACCTCTTGATGCAGAAGTTAAGACATCAGATGTGGAAGGGTAGGGCCCTTACAGCACAAATGCACTCGTTTGGCTATGGCATCTCTGAGGCACCTTCAAAAGCTCTTCTCCTTATGACTGCCTCTGGTTCACCCAGTTTCTTTTAGTTGGTAGGCCAGCTGAGTGCCTCAGTGGTTGTTGCTCTCCTCATCCTGCCTTGGGGGTCTACTCTCATTTCAGAGTCCCCATTGTTGCAGAAGCCTCTCGTAATCCTTCATGGTGTTCCCGTTAGAGGAACTGTGAGAGCTTTCCACCAAATTGGAATATTTCCTCCCCTTTGATTGGGTTTCTAAATTGCAGCAGCAGAGCCATCACTAAATAAACAACCCCCAGCCTGGAGGGAAGGCAACCTAGGCCTTGGATCCCCAGAGGTTTCCTCCTTTTAAAAGGGTTTTTTTCTTCCTCTCCTCCATGTCAAAGGTCATAATATGTTGTTAGTTGTTTTTAGTATATTCCCTACTTTCCTTAGGTAGGTTTTAGCTGTTGGATGGAGATGGATGGTGGCCCTACTTACCATTCCCTATCTCCTTAGGAAGCCCTCTGATGTCATTAGTGTGATCCATTTTATCAGTGCAATCCTGACAATCTGTGCATCTCATTTGTGTTTCATCAGGCTGTCTCATTAATGTCAATCCACTTCTGGTAGTCAATGTTTACTTCTCAATGTTCTTTTTAGGGCCCCTTCCTAAGGTACTTTAGCCAAGGGACTCTTTCCCATGGCATGTCTGGGGGTGGAACCCTCTTCGGGGGTTCCTTGCATTTGGGACCCCTACAAGGTGGTAATTCCCTGTGGAAAAGAGAGTGCAAACAGCCAAACAGTTATCACAGCTGCACAAGCATAACACTACTCTGGTTGCACAGGCCTATTGAAATATATATATATATGTTAGAATATGAAAAGAGAAACAATTATATACACATTTCCAATATGAAGGACTCTAAAACAACAGAATATTGCAATATAATAAATAACACAATACTGTAAATAATGTCCCCTTCTTCTGGGCCAAAACACCTTTCAATAAGTAGCACCATAACATGCTTTCACTGCATCTGCTCCCAAGCTTTGGAACTCCCTGCCAACATCTGTTAGGCACTTCCAGTCACCCCAGGCTTTTAAAAAGGAGCTTCATACCTTCCTCATGGGCTCTAACAAATACACATGTAATTGATCTATAGCACACTCTTTTAGCATGTCTCTCTTCAGCAAGTTTTAAACACTTAACTATTGGCTGTCTTATGAATTGATTTCCACTGCACTATAGTATAAGTCTCTGGTTAGGTTCCCTGTTTTAGATGTCTTCCACTGCTGTAACAACTGTAATTGATACGAACGTTTTTAGATAACCTCTGTATGATATGTTGTACTGTGTTTTAGGTTACTGGTATAATATATAATTAATAGTTGGTGATATTTATCTATGGTTATTAGCTCATGCCCTTTATAATGTGTGTATTTATGAGAAATCACCTTTGTTGTTAAACATGCTGCCTTTAAGCAACTTTAAATATTAGATACTATGCTGCTTATGCATAGATGAACTTTAAAAGTTCAGGTCTTGTTTTTATATGTGCATGTACCTTCAATATGGTTGTGGGGATGACACTATAAATGAGAATGACTATATATGCTGCTGACATCTTGAAAAAGCACCAGGGTGGTGTGAAACATTGATGTGCGTGCACTAGGGGGGTGCGTGCTTTTTATTTTATTTAATAAAATATGCTGCTATCTGTAGCTTCTTGAGCTGTTGAGCCCGCTTTTTGTGTTTGCTGGTACTGTATTGTCACCTGTAATTGCTGTTCCTCTGTCTGTAACTCTCCTGGGTTGTGCCTGAAAATAAGCAAAGTTTTTTATCTAGTGCACTTACCTGGTTAACAAAAACTAAATAAATAAATATATTCTGATGATGAGAGTTAAAATGTGAACAAACCAGTTCCTGGCTATTTAACAACCTATTCGCTATAATTCTACTCAGCCATTTAGTCCTTAAGAAATTATTGCAAGAACAAACTAAGGAAATATGCATTAGATCTTCTTTGCATCCAAGACCACGAGCACAAACATTATTTAATATTCTATTAGGGTCCCTGTTGTATCTTTTTTCCTACGATTTTCCCTGGAAACATCCCAAATCAAAATTTGATTAAAGTATCTCTTAAGGAGGGATTTGTTATTAATAATAAATAATCTTCAATATAAACATCTTTAATCAAATAATTAAGAAAAGAGTGAAAATGATTGATTTCTAGTTTAGATCTGGTTTCTTGTATAGCTATGTATAACAGTCTTCGTTTAACTAGGGGACTATATGATTGTGAGATAGTAACTCCCTGTATTGCAAAATCCCAAATATAGCCAATTGTAGAAAGAGCATTTCTAACAAAAGTGAGCCATTTTGAATCACATTTTTGAAGAACCAGATAACATTTTTCTCATAAACAGCTTGAAACAAAGCCCTGCATTTGTTGAAGGTGGAGCCAGAAGTTAATTAGTCTCCAGGTAGCCATAATTTTAAGTGAAGGTGGACCCCATTCAGGGTGTAAAGCATATTCAGACACTAATTGAGGTAAAGATAACACTCTTCTATTGAACAAATTTAAAGGGATTTCAAAATTATCCCAGATGTTATATAATCAAGTTTCTGTACCATATAAATATTGCGTAAAAGCTTTAGTGTTCAGAATTTTAAGCATGGCCAGCGCCGTCTTATTACAATATTTGGAATTCAATCTAAGGATGTCAACACAGGTTTGCTTTTTTTAATTTATATTAGGGTAGTCTAAAGTGTAATCGGGTATACTTAACAGTAGAGATGGATGAATTCAGGAAGCTTTGATTTATGAAATACTTTGTGAAGTTTCCCAAAATGTTATGGTGCAAAGTGGTACAGTGGAGCCAGTCGGGATGCAACACAATACTACAACACGGTGCAGTAGAGTTGCTGCAGTAAACACAGCAATTTTGATGGCAGTTAATCATTGTTGCCATACAGTAACTGGAGACACTGCATTGCATTCTGGCCAGCACCACTGTACAGTACTTCACATATTTCTTTGCCTGTCAAAGTGGGCACATCACCAAGTGAAGACTTCATGTTGTGGCATTTTGATGGTAAACTGCCACCACGTGAATTTATTTTTTGTTTTATAAAAGGCTTTAAAAATCGAAACTAACCCATCTTCTAGTCAGTATCTCCCCCTTCTCAACCCCACCACAAATATTTGAACAGCAAGCCAGATTCACCAACCCTCATAGCACCCAGTCCACTTTCTCCCACATTAGTGTCAAAGTAAAGTATAAAAGTAAGTTAAAGTCACATATAGACATAATGTTTTCACACACTCAAACCTTTCACCCACCCCATAGCATTTTTTCTACATCCCATCCCAATCCCCAAAGCCTGACCCAGTAAAACAAAATGTACTGTACTATACTGTTGTTCCCCAACTCTTTAGGTACTCATGCCACCCTCCTCCCCATGTCCCCCTCAAAAAAGAAACAATCATCTCACAGTGGGCACCCAGCACAGTCCTCCATCCACACCCACTGGCTGACATCTAATAAATGAAACTGCAACTCAACTGATTAAATGATTACTTTAGGGAACAGGCAGTTTCATTCATTGGATGATGGCTGACCAAGCTTGAGGAAGGGCTCTATTGGTTGCTCACCGTGGAATGATTGTATTCTTTTTTGGGTGTGACGTGGGAAGGAGTGTAGCATGGGTACATAGAGTGGGTGACTGTGGGTACATTCTGCTTTACTGGATCAGGTTTGGGGGAGGTGCATGGGATAGGGGCATGCTATGGGGTGGGGGACAGCACAATGTGTGTGTATGTGTGTGTGTGGTGTGTGTGAGAGAGAAGATTGTGTCTATGTGACTTTAACTTACTTTCATGCTTTACTTTGATGCTACTGGGGAGCAGAGTCTGACTTGGGTACTACAAGGGTGGGCACAGTATATGGGGTAGTGTTTGCTCATGGTGGGAGAAGGAGGCTGGTGGGAGAAACATACTAGAGGGTGAGGAGAGTTTTAGGCTTTATAACCTTTTTTGCTGAAAAAAATTGGAACTTTGCATTCAAAGTTAAGAGAAGTCAGAAAAACCTTGCCCCACTTTGTGAAGTGTGAAGTTCCAGACTTTGCACCAGATTTGTTGGCAAAGTTTACATTTGCCGCATCTGCCTATAAAAGTCATAAACTTCTACTTTGATCCAATAGATATGGAGCTTTTTAATTGATGTTGTCACAAATTTTAATTGTTGTCAGTCATAGTGTGGTAAGTCTGCAGCTTCTCTATGGTGAAGAAAATCTAACCATGTATTATAAAAATATAAAATACATTATAATGTAAATGAAGTGGTGTATTATGACTTTTTACACACCTCAGGTGTGTGGTGATCAATAAACTCTGAAACTGAATTTTGAAAGGTTTATGTTAATCATCACACACCGAGAGTGTGTTACAAAAACAAATTACATCACTTCTCATATATTTTTTTAATTTAACTACTGGTTTCTGTTTCCTTAGAAAGAAAGCAAGATGCCTCTGGAATCCAGATCCTGTCAACATGGGAAAACTAGATCACCAGGAGGAGTCTGTCTGTAATCCAAACTTACATTTGTTTGCCAAACATAGAAATATAGAAGCATAGAGTTTGATGGCAGCTAAGCATTGCTTGGCCCACTTAGCCCATTTTCCCTACCTACTGTAATACTGCAGACTCTACTTGATCTCCAGCTTTACTGTCCCTTTCCTACCCACTAAGGTTCCTTTCTGCCTATCTCATGCATTCTTGAAATCTGTTGCAGTTCTTGCCCCCCACCCCCACCCCCTCTGGGAGGCTGTTTCATGTATCCACCACCCTTTCTGTGAAGAAGTATTTTCTCACATTTCCCCTGAGTCTACCCTCTCCAGCTTCATAGCATGAGCCCTTGAGCTTGGAAATCTTTTTCTGAAACACTGAATCTATAACATTTAACATTTGTGAGCTGGAAGACTTTACCTGGTACCAACTTCAACTTGACAACTTAACTATTTTTTGACTATCTACTTGATCCTACTGTTTCAGGGTTCTATGTCATAAGAGCAAAAAAATAATTGCAATGTCTACATCAGTGAGTGCACATCGCTGAAAAAAGAAGTGCCAAATGTGCACAACAACAAACCCACAATCAGCGACAGTCCGCAATTCACACTCCGGGTGTGATACCATATTAAACTTTTATGCGGGGGGTGTGTACCTCCCTTTCTTATTATAATCAACTATGGGGGGGTCTGATGCATGCGTACTGGAGACAACTTAGGAGGGGGCTACTCGAGGAGGAACTCAAGTCATCATGGGGGAACCACATTCAGGAGGGTGGGGGACTGCTGACCACAAAACCAGGAGACTGGGGAACAGAACAAAAAAAATGCTTAAGTGACTAAAACACACAAAAATGCTAATATACCTAGCCAGCCTTCACCCCAGATCCTCCCGCGCTGCAGGCATGCACTCTCACCACCAGACTAAATGGCCAGCTGGAAACTGCCTTGCCAAACTATGTCACATTTACCCATTTCCTTCATCTCCCTCTTCCGTTAGCTGTCCTCTTCAATCGCTGTTCTCCTCTACCCTTGCTATAACCACACCTCGCTACCCTTTCACAGTAGTTCACATCACAGGTGCTCAAACTGAGTCACTCAGAAGTGAGTCACTCAGTATGAGGCTCCCACATAATGGGATACCCTATTTCTGTGATGCTTCTTATTTTAAATTAATCATAAACATAAACATAAAGTGCAGTATATTTTTGCTGCCAGGGTAAAGTTGTAACTGGCAGCAATGGAGCTCAAGTCACTTTGAGTTCCTGTTTATTTCAAAACTGAATACTTTAGAGAAAAAGCAGGATCAACCAGTTAAGAAAATTCATAGTACCAATGGTAATGAGAGGTGTCAAGCTGTCTCAAGAGAAATCAGTACCTCATAGGAAATGAGATGTGGTACCTCAACTAGGCGAACCTGTGTAAATAAATTACATGTACATAACTTTGGGATACAGTATATGAAAAGTGCTACATAAATGTAAATTCTGTACTATTCTACAGTCCATGTACTACCTTAAATTAACTTACCAAAGGTGCTGTGAGATGCCAAAACAGTATTTCTTTTTCTGCCTTAAATTCTTCTATCACCTTTATTTATTTTTTTAATTTAATAATATCTTGGAGAATACCTGTGAGCAGAAACTCATTTGTAGGTTCCACGTCAGATACAAGAAAAAAATGAACAGGTACATAGCATTATATTACAAGGCATTACATTACAAGCAAGTACAACATTGCACTGGTATAAAACAATACATTACTAGCTAGGTAGACAATAAATTGGTGTGAATTACAAGAATGGGATAGCATTTAGCTTAAGGCATAATATTGAGACACTGTTATGGCATTGGTGAGAATGTGCCTGCATTTGAGAGTTAAGCATACTTGTGGGGGGAGAAACAGAGTGGAGAACAGACACAGCTGCGGCATAGTGAAGTGTATGCCTGCATAAAGGGTTAAGAACAGATTTAAGGAAGGTTGGAGACAATGGGGCTAGGACAGCAGCAGACGGGGGCGGCATGAGGGCGGGAACAGAGAGAATGGGTGCCAGCAGAGGGAGGGGGTAGGACAGGGGTGGGTGGGACAATGAAGTGCTGTGAAGGAAGGTGCCAATAGGATTAGGTGGAACACTAAGTGCTGCTGCTTTATGGTGGTCCAAGTGTAGGAAAGTTGTTTTGGTGACCACGAATAGCCAAAGCAGTCACAGTTGTCATCTGTGGCAAGGTGCTGCCTGAGCTTACACTTGAAAGCACCAAAGGTTGTGGTATCAGAGATGGCTGAAGGAAGGATGTTAGTCCGGCGTGGTGCACAGTAGTAGAATGCATGTTGACCCTGTGCAGTGCAGCATGTAAGTTCACTGAAAATTTGACTGTGGGTACTTCTGGTCAGCCTGGCACTTACATGATGCATAAGCGGATTCTGGACTCCTGGTGGCATCAGATTTAGTGTGATTTTTTTTGGCCAATAGACAGGTATGGCATTTAACTCTGCTCTTCAGCTGGACCCACACTGCCCGTGAATAGAGCTCATAGGTGTGTGTAAGCCTTGCAGCACCTGTGAGAAGTCAGCAAGACTTATTAAGGTCCACAGAGATGTGATGGAGTGCTAAGTCTGGTGCAGAACCATAAACCGCCAGGCCATAGTCAACGAGGGTAACAACTAAGCTGGTGATGGCCATGTTAAGTGCTTCATATGTAAGGCTGTGCTTGTGGCGGTGGAGTATCTTGATTCTGGAACTGATGGCCTTGGCTGTGTTGTCTATATGCTGTGCATAGGACAGGGTGGTGTCAAGGGTGATACCTAGGTACTTAAAGTACTGCATGAGGTCCAACACGTCACCGCTGTTGTTCAGGATGGATAGTGGGAAGGTCTTGTGTTTGATGTGGGTGCTGGAGTAGATCATAGTCTTAAATGTTCTTGTAGTTAAGAATTAGTCTATGCTCCTTAAACCATGTTTTGACAGCTGTAAATCCTAGTTGGAGGTCATTTTGAAGTAGTTCTGGGCTGGGGTTGCAGGTGAAAATGGTGGTGTCATTAGCATACAATAACATGTGACTGATGCAAGAGCCTGGAAGTTTATTTAAGAAGATACTGAAGAGGAGGGGCCCCAGTATTGATCCCTGGGGGACTCCTGAGTGGACAGGTTTGCTATCTGAGACAAGGTCCCCAATCTTGACCCACTGTGAGTGATTGCTGAGATAGCTGTTAAACCATAGAATTGTATCAGAAGAGAGACCGGTGTTGGCTAGCTGTTCAAGGAAGAGTGTGTGGTGAACTGTATCAAAAGCTTTTGATAGGTCAATGAAGGTAGCCCCCACTAGCTACCCTTGATCCAGGGCTTGGTGGATATAACCAGTGAATTCCAACAGAGCCGTGATAGTGCTGTGTCTCGCTTGGAACCCATGTTGTTCCAGGCATAGGAGTTGGTGCATGTTCAAGTATTCCACAAGCTGATCTGCCGCTATACATTCAAGTGCTTTGGAGAGTGGCAGGAGTATGGAGATTGATCTGTATTTGTTCTGTAGTGCTCAGTCTCCACTTTTGTGAACTGGTGTTACAGAAGCTGACTTCCAGAGCTTGGGGAATTGAGAGTGGTGGAGGGATAGGCTGATGATGGTGGCAAGGGGGCTTAGTACTTCCGCAAGTGCCATAGTGATGAACTTAAGGTCCAGGGTGTCTCCACTGTGCCTCAATTTGTCCAGCACCTTCTCAAGGTACTTTCTAGCCTCGGTAGTGCTGACTTCTTTAAAATAAAAAAGCAGATGGTTCCCCATATGGGACTGATTACCTACTCGGTGCTTCTGAACTGGAGGGTTGAAGTAGTCTGCTGGGAGCACTCCACTTATGTTCCATGAAGGCAGTTTTTAGGGCATTTGCTATTTGGAGTGGATCCACTGTGGGTACACTGGTTAAACGCGGACGCTGCTCGCAAGTGCGAGTGTTGTGAGTGGCACGAGCACCACTCAGAGCTGAAATTTGTTTGTTCTGGATGAGGGACGGGTGTGAGGTGGGAATTTTGTTTTAATAGTTCTGTATGTCTACCAGTTTTATTATAAAGTAGAGTTTTATGTTATTGCCTGCATGATTTGTATGTGCCATTTGGCTTATTTAGTTAGATATGTGTAGGGTTTCTGACAGACGGCTCTTGGAGCCTAGAATTGTCTATGGGAATTCACAGTTGCATGCGCTGCATCCTTTTATCCCCCTCCCTGTATCTGATATTATCATCAGACATTGTAGGGAAGTGGGGATTGGTGGGGGATTGCTCTGCGCATGCGCTGTGTGATGACCAGGAGCAGGTTGTTCAAATGATTGAGGTGGTTAAGTCCAGGAGATGCCCTGGAATAAATAGAGCACCTAGAAGAAGCCAGACATGGTTGGTGCCTATTTCCAGGGGGGCCACCAGGCCAAGTGGCCAGGTGACCTCTAGGGCTGCATCACTCTTAATATTTCTGACGGCAGTGCTATGCAACACCAGGTCGATCAGAAACAAGACGGCTATTATTGCCGCTCTGGTGTCATTGGTTGACCTGGCATGCATTACAGAGACCTGGGTGGGGGATGATGCTGGCCCTGTTTTTGAGGCTGCAGTACCCCCAGGTTATACTGTGGTGCACTGCCCCAGAGAAAACCGTAGGGGAGGCGGTGTAGCTATTTGTTTTAAATCAAACCTGGACTTCACCATGCACCCGGTGGGAACCCCAGGTTCATTTGAATGCGTGGCCATTCGTGGAGGACTAGGTGTTGGTTGCAGGATCCTCCTCATCTGTCGCCCTCCTGGTCCGATGAGGGGGTTCCTGCAGGAATTCGCCGAGTTTGTTGCTGGCGAAACATTGAATTCCCCAAGATGTATTTTTCTTGGCGACTTCAATGTTTGGGCCGAGGATAGAGGTCAAAGGTGCGCTGAAGAGTTACTGCAGAGTATGTCCCTTTTGGGGCTGGTGCAGTCTGTCAGCGTGCCTACTCACCAGGATGACCACACATTGGACCTGGTGTTCTCACTGGGACTTGAGATCGCTAATCTTGACGTTGGTCGAGTGGCTTGGTCTGATCACTGCACGGTGAGGTTCATGTTTAGTGCTCCCATCGTGAATTCTTCCCCTTCTGAGATATTTCACTGCCGCCCATTAAAAGATCTTACCACTGAGGGTTATTTGGCGGCAGTTGATCTATCAAGGGTGGGTGATGCATGCGTCGGAACAGTTGACGCAGGGGTAGACGCCTATAATGAGGTGCTATCTGGTGCCATTGACTCCCTCGCACCTGTCCATGTAGGACCCAGAACTTCTTACCTGAGGTCTCCTTGGTATGATAGCGATCTCAGGGAAATGAAGAAGCTGGGTCGGAGATTAGAGCGCAGCTGGAGGAAATCCCGTCTGGGGGCTGACAAACTGGTCCTGTGTGCGCATTATTGCGCGTATCAGGAGGCAATTAACCAAAAGAAGACAATATTTTTGTCTCGGGAGATTGCTGCTGGGAGAAGCCGACCAGCCTCACTCTTCCAGACTGTTGATAGACTTCTCCATCCACTCTGTCTTCAGCCCGGAAGAGTTTCCTCGAATGAGGATTGTGAGGAATTTGCTCGGTTTTTCTCGGACAGGGTGTCTGCGATCCGGCGGGAGGTTTCCTCAGCCAGTAATGTCATTGCTGTCAGTGGTCGACAGTTGTGTTCTAAGAGCACTCTCTCTAGGTGGGGGGAGTTTAGGCCAGTGGAGGTTCGTGAGGTCATTGAGATAGTGGCCAACTTGAGGTATACCTTTTGTGAACTGGATCCCGTGCCAACGCGCTTCTTGATGAGGTGCATTGACACTGTTGGCCCGGTGTTTGCCCTGATTGTCCGGTGCTCCCTGAGTCAGGGTGTCTTTCCGGATGCCTTGAAGGAGGCTCTGGTGAGACCCCTTTTAAAGAAAGCTTCTCTGGACCCGGAGAGTAGGGCAAATTACCGTCCTATCTCCAATCTTCCATTTTTGGGAAAGATTGTTGAGAAGGTGGTATCACTTCAGTTGGGGGAACATCTCATGACCCACGAGTTGTATGATCCCTTCCGGTCAGCTTTTCGGGCCAGACATAGCACTGAAACTGCATTAGTTCGGGTGCAAAATGACCTCCTCAGGGCTAGAGATCGGGGGGACAAGACAATTCTTGTTCTCCTAGATCTCTCTTCAGCATTTGATACTGTGGACCATAGCGTATTGCTTTTCCGCCTGAGGGAGTTATGCGGACTTACCGGTGTTGTCATCAAATGGTTTGAGTCATTTCTTACTAACAGGAGGCAGTGGGTTGTGATGGGTAATTTCTCATCTGCACCCTACCTCCTTTCGTGTGGAGTCCCTCAGGGTTCGGTATTGGCCCCTATGTTGTTCGCAGTATACATGCTGCCCCTTGGGGAGATCATTAGGAGGTATGGTTTGAGTTTTCATTGCTATGCTGATGACACTCAACTATACCTTTCCTTTGCCCCCAGGAACATCAAATGCAGTGGATGTGATAAATATCTGTCTGGCTGAGATAAATGACTGGATGTCTTCCAGCTGGCTGTGACTGAACCCTAACAAGACTGAGGTACTAGTAGTGGAGTCGAACAGAGTTCGTGATGGGATGGCCTCTGACTCAGTGACTGGCATTGTGCTAGGAGCTGTGTCATTGATGGCCTCCCCATGGGTGCGTAATCTTGGTGTGATCTTTGACAGGAATTTGTCCATGGAGGCTCAAATATCCTCTGTGGTTCGTTCCTGTTTTTTTCATCTAAGAAATATCGCCAGGATTAAGCCCCTTGTTCCGGCTCTGGACCTCCCTACTCTGGTACATGCCTTAGTCACTTCTAGGCTTGACTACTGTAATGCCCTCTATCTCGGGGTCTCTGGAACTTCTCTTCGCAGACTGCAGCTAGTGCAAAATGCTGCTGCCCGGTTTTTGACTGGACAAAGTAAGTTCAGTCATATTACTCCGGTATTGCGCGAATTGCACTGGCTGCCTGTCAGGTGGAGAGTATTGTTCAAGGTGGGTTTTCTCACCTATAAGACCCTACATGGACAGGGCCCTGGTTACCTTTCTGATCTCCTGGTACCGTCCACCTCTATCCGTGATCTCCGCTCCTCTAATAGTGGCCTCCTCAAAGTCCCGAGAGCGAGACTGAAATCAGCTGGGGATCGATCATTTGGAGTTGCTGCTCCAGCTCTCTGGAACTTCGCTGCCACTGGAAGTGAGAGAGACCCCTACTATAGAGGCTTTTAAGAACCATCTGAAGACCTTTTTATTTATGCAGGCTTTTGGAAATTGAATTTATATGTATGTTATTTTAAGGAAATGTATACGGTATGACATACTGTACTGTTTTGTGCAGCGCCCAGAGCCTTTGGGATTGGGCGTCTTTTTAAATAAAATTGACATTGACATTGACATTACATCATTGACCAGGAGCATGGAGGTGGCTGTTTTGGGATCCTTGCTAGTAATATCAGTGAGGTTGACCCAGCAGGATTTGATGCAGTTCTAGGAGTTGGAGAGTGCTTCCTTATAGTAGGAGCATTTTGCTAGGTGGATAGCTTTACTCTTTCATATTTTTCCATTTTATTTCCTGGCTCATAGGACCATACCGAAAATCAATTTGCGTGATCTTCAACAGCGGACAACAATGAATAATCAGCTTGTGTAATCACAATCAGTCACAGAGGGACCCAGTCAGTATTTCACAGTGCTCATGCTACTGCTGTAAAGCTTCCAGACCAATGTATTAGACACTCATTAAGATGCAGCCTAACACAAAAGCAGTCTGCAACAAAGACAGTAGGTAAAATGCATAAGCAATACAAGAAGACAGATATTTTTCAGTTTGTTTTTTGTAGATCTCTCCAAGGCATATATATGCATGCATTCTAAATCGTAAAATGCTGTGAAAATGCATCATGGATGAGCAAATTCTTGTGTATCATGGGGCAAGCTCTAGAGAAAATCTCTCAACTGGCAGGACATTCTGTTGGTTATATCTCTACTTAGACCTTACCACAGCCAACTCACACACACATTAAATGTAACAGTAATCTTTCAAATCTGCCCAAAAGAGTTTACTTGACTCCAAGTGGTGTTGCAAGCTATGTGTGCTGCAAAAACAATAAATGGAAACAGAAACATAGAACGTGATGGCAGAAAAAAACAGAGGGTCCATCGAGTCTGCCCAAGGTTTCCCGTGACCTGGCATCAATCCGGGGTCCTACCACCTCCACTTCAGCTCATCTCTCCTTTCACTCATTTCCTGTGCACTTACTCTGTCCCAACCATGTCTGAAACCCTCTATGGTCTTTGTGCCCACTACCACCTGTGGCCGAATTCTAGCTCCAGGAAGTCAGATCCTGCCTTAAGGCATCCGCACCTGAGCGGCACTCCTTGAGATGGGCGGACAGCTTCAACTGCCTCCACGGCCGCCGCCCAACCCCCTGCACCACCTGTGGCCAAATTCTAGCTCCAAGGAGTCGGATCCAGCCTTAAGGCATCTGCACCTGAGTGGCGCTCCTCGAGACGGGCGGACAGCTTCAACTGCCTCCACAGCCGCCGCCTGACCCCCTGCGCCACCTGCGGCTGAATTCTAGCTCCATGGAGTCAAATCCAGCCTTACGGTATACCCACTGATCTTCGCTCGAGCCATTCTGGTTGGCTAAACTGGATTGCTGCAGTACGCTAGCAGGCAGATCCTGATTGGACTGCCTGCTATCCCATTGCACTCTGATTGGAGCGCCTTTGACACAGACTTAAACAGGGACTTCTGACTTGAATTACAGCCACTCTCCTGGCCTGAATATCCGCTCTCCTCTCTAAGTACTGCTTGAATTTTTGGTCTAATTGCTATAGACTTCTTATGTTTATTTTAAAAAACTTGCTAGAAAAGCCTCAAGTTGCCTTGACCTGCACTGTTAAGGGAGAACATTGTGATTGCCTATTTCTCATTTATAGTGTAAAATATTTTTACTTCACAACTGCTTAACTTGAATTACTCAGGTAGAAACTGGTTCTGTTCAGCTTTCACCATACTTTCTCTCACCTATCTCCTTATCCCTAGCTAACTTTTGCCTGCTCCCCTAACAATACTATAGACACTGCCTCTGTTGCCTCAGTGTATTCCCTCCCTCCCCGCAGCTAATTTTCTGCTGTCTTTGCTACTAAATCACCCATCTAACTTGGCTGGTCCTTCCCCTGCCTTTTAACTACTCCTTTTGTTAAGTTAAATGACCCCTACCCCCTGTTGGTGGTCTGCCGCTAGCTTCCCGCCCCTGATTTCCCAATTGCCTGTAGGTGTATTTAAAGTGTGTCTCTCTCTCTTTCTACCCCCTTAGGCATCCGCACTTGAGCGGCGCTCCTCAAGATGGGCAGACAGCTTCAACCGCCTCCATGGCCGCTGCCCGACCCCCTCCGCCACCTGTGGCTGAATTCTAGCTCCAGGGAGTTGGATAGAGCCTTAAGGTACACCTGCTGATCTTCGCTCGAGCCATCCTAGTCGGCTAAACCTGACTGGTGCAGCACGCGTGCAGGCAGATTCTGATTGAACTGCCTGCTATCCCATTACACGTCGATTGGAGCGCCTTTGCCATAGACTTAAACAGGGACTTCTACCTTGAATTATGGCTGCTCTCCTGGCCTGAATATCCACTCTCCTCTCTAAGCATTGCTTGAATTTTCTCCCATCCCCCCAACCCTCACAGGCCTCCTTTAAATACAGTGCTACTCCGTCCCTACCTATTATATGCCTCTTGATTGGATCTCCTAATCAAGAGGGTGTTAGGTTGTGTCTGGGTATCCACTCCGTTGTTTTACCCACTTCACACTAACTCTATGCACTTCTTCCTTTTCCTGCTGTCCTTAATTCTCCTAAGCCAACAGGGTGTCATGTTGTGTTTTGGACACCTGCTTGATTATTCTACCCAACACACACTAACTCTTGTACCCAACCTCTTGGTAATATGGCTTGCTTTATCATCTTACTTCTAATTCTGGCTAAAAGTGTACCATATACTACACTGCTCCAGGAAGAGCCAGGAGCTAATTCAGTCTTTGAGCCCATTATCGTATCTCCTGTTGCCTCCTCATACTGTATTTTCACTGCTCTGACAATTCAGCTGTCGGATATACATATCACTTTTTATCCTACCCTTCCGGTCCTTCTCCCATCGCCAATGTCCATATGAGTGCTCTCCATTATAGCCCTGAACGGTCAAGCCAGCATTACCTATTCCTAGATGTACATCCCTGACAACATATCAAAAAACGACCCAAAGGAAAAAATAATAATAAATAATAATAATAATAATTTTATTTTTAACGCGCCTTTCAAATTTTCAAAGTGCTGTACAAAACATATAATAAAAAGAAAACCAAACATTATAATACAATATAAAACATAAATAAAAACTACAATTTCATCAACAATTCATACAAAATACTATAAAAAGGCAATTTGGTACAACTGAGTTTTTAAACCACTCTTAAATTCCCCCATGGAGGTGCACTGCCATAACCGACTGGGTAGAGAATTCCAGAGAGTGGGAGCAGTGTAGAAAAATGCTCTACAGCCAGATGAATTTAGACTCACTCTCGGAATCTCTAGCAACCCCTCATCGGCTGAGTGGAGCGATCGGCCAGGGCAGTAAGACACTAGAAGATCTTTCAGATAAGCTGGACCCTGGTCATGTAGGGCTTTAAAAGTCAATAAACAGACTTTAAAGGTGATCCGCCACCGAACAGGGAGCCAGTGCAGTTCACGCAGCACCGGGGTAATATGACAAGACCTACTGCCCCCATCAAAACCCGGGCCGCCGCGTTCTGCACTAGCTGAAGGTGGCGGATTTCAACCCCAGAAAGCCCAAAATACAAGGAGTTGCAGTAGTCCAGACGAGAGGACACAAAGGCGTGGCCCAACATAGGTAGCATGTCAGATGGAACAAGGTGTTTCACTCTAGCGATATTCCTGAGGTGGTAAAAGGAAGTCTTGATGACTGATGACACCTGCGAATGCAGTGTCAGCCTGTCATCCGAGATAAAGCCCTTTCCTACTTGATAAATACCCTTAAGAAAATGCTGCTAATTCTCCTTCTCTGTTCAGGCAATGTGGAATTAAATCCAGGTCCTTCAACACAAATTACATCACCATCGGATTTTGCAGCTGCTCCTGGGCTTAAAATGATGCTGGTTAACATTCTAAGCCTGACCAAAAAATTCGACCAACTTCAAGTTTGGGCTGTGCGTACTGACCCAGATCTAATTATTATTACTGAGTCATGGCTGAAAAGACCACCACTGACCCTCAAATTTCTATCCCGGGTTTTAAACTTCTCAGGGCAGATAGGGAAACGGGGGGGGGGGGGCATCTATGCCAAAACCAACTTTACAGTCAGTGATATTTTTTGTAAAACCAAGCCAAAAGAATATGAGATTGTTTCGCTGAAGGTTCTCCTTCCTTCTACAGATTGCATCCCTATTATAGGTGGCTATAGGCCACCGTCCAGAGGTGTGGAAATCCTTAATATACTGAAATCCCTAACCTTGGCTGCCAACAGATAAACAATAATCCTAGGGGACTACAACATGGATTGGCTCACTGCAAAATCTCATTGCCTTAACTCTATCTGTGATGAGCTGGGCCTCTCACAGATAGTCACTGAGTCCACAAGGAACAATACTTCTAACACTGTCAATAGCTCACTCTTAGATGTTATTTTAACTATGCATCCCCACAAAATCTCTCACTCTGCAGTTTTCCATAATGATATGAGCGACCACAGTGTTGTTGTATGTATAAGATCCCAAAATTAAAACCCACCAGCAGCCTAAACTCAGAACCAAATGATCCTTTCATAAATTCAATATAGTAAACTTTCCATCCGATTTGGGTAAGATCAAATGACAAGATCTATATCTTGCCAAAACTACTGATGAAGTTGTCTCAGTCCTTAATAATAACCTTACCATCCTGATAAACAAGCATTCCCCTCTTATTAAAATAAGGATACGTAAATCCTCACATCCTTGGTTTACCCCAAATCTCAAGGCAGCACTTACCAATAGAGATAAGCTTTGGGCCCGGGCTAGGCATTCAAAGAACCCGGCAGACTGGCAGGCCTTTAGAACTGCCTGAAACGCCTGTGTTAAAAACATACATGCTACTAAAGCAAACATTTACATTTCCACCCTGGAGCAGGCCAAAGGGAACTCCCAAAAAATCTGGAGGACACTGAGATCCATTGAAGGCCATCCTGCGGCTCCCTCTATACCTAACAAGATTTTTACCAAAGACAGGGTTGTGGAAAACAAACTGCAAATCCTTGAAGAGCTTAACCTACGCTTTGCCACATCCGGATTAGGTTTTGACTCCTCACCGTATGCTAGCCACGTGAATAGCAATACTAGCCCAGCAGCGGCATCTACTTCCCCACCCCATCCCTTTCAGCTGTGCTTGTTTAGTTATAAAGAAGTTGAAGACTTATTCCTCAGCCTTGATACCAGGAACAGTGCAGGGGATGATGGCCTCGAACCATTCTTCTTGAGACTAGGCTTCACCCATCTCACAGCTCCTATCCTCCATATTTTCAATCTCTCCATCATCTCTGCCACAGTTCCATCCTGAAGGAAATCTGCCCACATTCTTCCTCTCTTCAAATCAGGAGACCCTTGTGATTTAAACAACTACAGGCCTATATCCATTTTGCCTGTTCTTTCCAAAGCTCTGGAAAAACTGATCTACAACCAACTAAAAAAATCACCTTGAATTGCACTCACTCCTAAACCCAGCACAGTCTGGCTTCAGGTCTAATCATAGCACCATCTCAGCACTGGCTAAAGTCTCTAATGACTGGATTTCTGCTATGGATTCTAAGAAGGTTACTGGGGCAGTCTTTCTAGACCTCTGTAAAGCTTTTGATACTATTGACCATCCCCTTCTAATTACCTGCCTCACCAGTCGAGGTGCTACTCTGCCTACTGTGCAATGGTTTAACAGTTATCTTTCTGGAAGGATACAAAAAGTCATAGCTGATGGCCTACTATCTGCCCCCCTCCTGATTGACAGGGGAGTCCCCCAAGGCTCCATCCTAGGCCCGATCCTTTTTTCCCTGTATATCAACGATCTTGATTCCTACATAATGAAATCCTGCATACAGTTCTTTGCGGATGATACAGTATTGTACACCACAGGCACAACCTTATCGGAAGTTAGCGAAGTGCTGCAAGCTGACTTTGATCAGCTAGAAAGCAATCTCGTCAAAGCCAAGCTTCTCCTACATGCTTAAAAAAACTAAGGCAATGATTTTCTCACGGCATACTTCCCTTGGCACTCTACCAGCCCCCCCAAAGGACTTTATTGTTACCTCCCTGGGAGAACCCTTAGAAGTCGTACCTAAATTGAAATATCTAGGCATGTGGATAGACAACAAGCTATCTTTCAATGACCATACTGAGGACTTATCTAAGAGTCTCAAAGCATGGTTGGGATTCTGTTTTAGAAATAGGTCTCTTCACTCTCGCGAACCGAACCAGGCTTGTCCAAGCCACATTCCTTCCCTTACTTGATTATGGTGATATAATTTATATCTCCTCCACAATCTCAAGCCTAACTAAACTGGATGTTCTCTACCACCATGCCCTATGATTCATCACTAGCTCCACTTACCGTACCCACCACTGTGATCTATATACAGCGGTTGGCTGGACCTCACTTGCCACCAGACGCTTGCTCCATGCTAGTATCTGGAACCTTAAGATACTTCTTCACAAACTACTGGGCTACATAATATCTCTCATACGCATAGTGCATACTCCCTAAGGAAATCTGACTTTACCCTATTAGCTGTCCCTAGGACTCGTACTACATTTGGCCAACGAGCTGTTTCGTATGCCCTTCCTAACATCTGGAACCGTCTATAATCCATACTGAAACTAATTAGCATTGTCTCAATTAATTCCTACAAAGCTCTAGCAGTCTCTAAAATAAAAGATATCTGCAGCTGCCACTAGACCTACCCCTATCTCCAAGCCAATTATTTGTGTACCGACTGTCCTTTTACTCACCAAGCCAGGAATGTAAATGCCTAATTGGTATAAGGCTTTTTTTTACTTTTTTGTTACTTTTCCATTAAGCATAATATATGTCTCAGCTGACCCTGCACAACTAGGTTGAACCTTACCATGTTATATCTCTTGTATTCTATGTATACATTTTGTTTATTTACATTCAATTGTACCTGTCTATGTAATATTGATATGTATGTGTAAATGTCTCAGGACCTCCTTGTGAATGAGCTTGCTCAATGGAGTTTTTCCCTGCAATAAACTTGAACTTGAACTAGGCTATTCCATGACACCGCCACCCTTTCAGTAAAATAGTACTTCCTCATATCTCTCCTGAAGCTCCCACCCTGCAGTTTCCTTTCATGTCATACAAAAACATAGAAACATAGAAGTTGACGGCAGATAAGGCCGCAAAGTCCATCCAGTCTGCCCATTTTTTCTACATTATGAATGTGCCATAGGCCTTTACTCCGTCAATGGCTTATCTATTCATACTCATCTGTATTGCTCCCTAATTCCAATCCCATGCCTGTCTGAAGGCCTGCACTGAATTCATATTCACCACTTTCTGAGGTAGGCTGTTCCATGCATCCACCACCCTTTCTGTGAAAAAGAATTTCCTCACATTACAGCTTAATTGGCCTCCCTCTAATCTCATGCTGTGTTCCCTTGTCCTGCTATTTTTCTTATATTGAAACATGTTAGACTCTTTCACGTTAGTAATGCCCTTAAGATGTTTGAATATTTCAATCATATCACCTCTCTCCCTCCTTTGCTCTAGGGTATACATATTGAGCTCTGTTAATCCATCATATGTTTTTTGATGCAGTCCCTGCACCATTTTGGTTGCCCTTCTCTGGACTGCCTCCATTTTGTTAATGTCATTGTGCAGGTGCGGCCTCCAGTACTGCACGCAGTACTCCAGATGGGGCCTAACCAGTGTTTTGTAAAGAAGGATTATTACCTCCCTCTTATGACTTGTGATACCCCTACTAATACACCCCCAACATCCCACTAGCCTTACCTGTCTGTATGTTATTGAGCTGGTGATCCTATTGAAAGCATTGGCCAATGCCAAATTCACTGACTAGCATTTGTTGTGTAGTTGTTGGGCATAGATAACTCAGCAGTTACAATTAGGATATTAAAATGACACCGTCAAACCTCTGGAGCCTCAATGTGTTCCCAGTTAAAAAACACATTTTATGATTGCTGACATTCTGTAGAATTTGCTGATGTAGTTGATAGTTTGATTCTGATTCCTCTTTATTTTTGTTTGACGCATGCATGCATGAAGCAAAGATGTTGTGGTTACTCAGGGGAGTAGGACTGCAGGGGCATGCCAGTGTAGCATCCAATGCAGCTCAGAATGCAGGAGACTCAGCACTGAGATCCAGTCAGGAGCAAGCTGATGATGACAGTGTTCAGCCTGGCTGATGCAGGAAACTTTGTGTAGTTTAAAGGAGGCAGCAGCAATTATCACAGTGCAGCTGCCAATTTTCATCTACAAGGTACTGCCCAGCAGCCATCTGAGCAATGTTATCATCACACTGCTGCTCATCCCCCCTAACATCACTACAATAGTGGCTCATCCCATCCCACTGGTGCAATTAAGCCAGGGCTTGTTAATTCTAAGCCAGTGGCATGGAATTTAATACAGCAACATCATAAAGTGTCCTCCCTTCTTCAATGCAGGGACTTAGAAAAATGGTGTGCCTCTGGAGGGTAGTGCCATTAAAAACAGTTGACATCACAGAATCCTGGGATTTGAATGCACTTCCTTTAAAGAATAAAAGAAATTTGGCGGTGGTGGTGGAGAGACTGGTGTTTTCTTTAATGATTGGTCTTCTTCCAGCTATAGTGGTGATGGCTTTGTTTAATATGTTTATTAGTAGGAAAAGGCTAATTAAGTAAAGATAATTTCAATAGCTTCCAAAGACATACGTTACATAGCAGGTATGCATAAACTACATCATATATGAGTTAACACTAGGCAGTGAATAGCTATTAATAAATACACCATTTTGTTTACCTTGAAATGTAGTGTATAAGGTATATTGGTATGCTCTTTCACCCCCCCTCCATGCCATAGGAAGGTTTGTGACCATCTTGTATGTGCCAGCCCACATCCTGCACCCAAACTACGCTAATGAGCACTGCTGATATTTAAAGTTACTCAGCAACACTCTTTAGCATATTGTAAATTGAGCCTTGGAATCAGGCAGGTGTGAACAAGATGGCTGTGGCCATTCCTATGAATCAGAAGTTGTAGTATAGAGAGTTTGAGGTGATGAGGTTAGAGAGATTTAGCAGGGGAAGGAGTTGTGGACAATTTTTTTAATTTTTGGTTTTATAGTTTTTGTGGAAGTGGATGGGAAGGCACTGCAGCTTTGTGAGGGCAAGTATGTAATCTTGTCTCATGTTTGCAAAAGCTGGTGCGGAGACAGACATTTTGGATGGATTGGATTGGAACTCAGCAAGGTGGGACTTGGAATCTTTAACTTTTTCCTGGAGCAGTGAGATCACTTTTTCCAACTTTTCATTTCCCCCCTCCCCAAATAGCAACAAAATCAGGTTATGCCTTGTGTCCAGTGTGGAGGCATTGGGTACCAGTGTGTCTTTCACTTCCTTCTTGACTGGCATTCAAGATGCGCAGTAGGAAGTCTTGTACAAAGGACACTGCAACCCCCTTTAAAACAGATCTCTATTTTATTGACATCATTTGTTCCTGTTGCTTGTCTGCACTTAATCTTAATCTTTTGCTTTATAATGGGAGGGCTTTAAGCCCAAGGTTCGATGGGCAGAGCAACAACGTCACTCCCCCACCGGGCTTAAAATGTCACACATCCTGGACTAGAGTCACCGCACCTCATTCCTTTCCCCTGCCTTCATGTAGCTTGCTCCTTTTGATTTTGCAGCTCCTCTGGTCACCCTTTCTGCTCCCTTCCTTGCTGCATCTAGTACAGCTCGTTCTCACCTGCTGCCATTCGCTACACACCTCTCACTCTCTAGTCCCCCTCCCTTCATTGCTGCCTGTCCCACGGCTCCTTTTCTTTGGCCGCTGGCACTTGCTGCTCTCACTCCATCTCTGGGCTTTCTCTCACCTCATGGACTGCTGCCATAAGCACACTCGACTGGTTTGTACTTCTCATTTTCTTTGTTGTTTGTAATTAATGTGTGTTTTGAATGGCTTGCTGGGTGCTTTGACAATGGGCTATACAGTTGGCTCAGTGTCATATATGTGTTTTCACCTGTGAGATGCAACTGCTCCCTGTTCACTTCCATAGTTCTCTCTGCATTTTTCTTTAAATTTTTACAGGATAAGATCACTAAATGCAGCCCTGTTGTCCAGATCATACTGTATATTACAAACAGTTATGACACTCAAGACGTACCAGAGTATGATGTCTTTACTGCAGTAAATAATTTGTCTCTAGGTAACTGTATAAATTGGGGGGGTCTCAAACATGGGTATGCAACTGATGCTTTTGTTGCTTTTCTCCTTCTTTGGGGCACCCTTGCATGGCTCCATCTTGTCAATTTCTTGGAGCTGCCATCGGTGTTTCTTGTATTTGTCCTGTTCTATCAGGGACTCCCATTTCCTCCCTCCATTCTGCAAACTCCTAGCCTCCTATCATTATTACAAATTGTAGCACTGGCCTTCCAGTGTCACAGGGAAGGGCCTGACCATGTTGCACTTTCTTATTTACAAAAAAAAAAATTCCAATGTCTACAGATAGTGAGCCCCATTTAGTTTGTGTGTCCAGACATAGCTATCCGGTTTTGAGGAACACCAGTATACCTACGTGGTGCACAGGTACATTTGAGTGTGGTCGAGCATAGTGACATTCTTAGCAGTTGAGAGGTATGGTTCTGCTTGATTATCTCTTATCCCTTTACCCCTCTCTTTGGGAAGGGAAAGGTATGCAGTCCTCTGGCATCATTATGTTTTCCTGCTTTGGGGGCTTCCATGGAACCTGCCTTGTTCCCATTTGTTTGTCCTTTTCAACTGCCATTCCTCTGTTTGCTACTCCTGTGCTACCACCTGCTTTCTTGTATTCCCATGTATTGTTTCTGTTGCCATGACCTCTTATAGCCTCTAGATGGCACCGTTTCAACAATGATTCTGTATTCCACTTCCCCACCATGCTCTTGTGGTTTGCTGCCCAGTCTGCAATATTCACTTGCTTGCCTACTAGGTCATTTCCGCCGTTCCTCTTTAGCTGCTCTCAACTTTTGGGTCTTATCCATATCATGCCTTCAGCCACAGCTAATTTAGTCTGGCTTGCAATCGATATTTCTTTTTGGGCATACCTATTCTTACTCATATGCCCACCTCATCGATCCATGGCCCTCATGCCACATGTATCAGGTTCCTGATTCCATCCATCATCAGCTGTCAAGGATTCACTCCAGTCATGGCTTTTATCTCTCATCATGCCACAGTTTATCTATTCACTTGGTGTGCCATTCACATCTTTGGGCCATCTATGGGTGACTCCATCTGGCCTTCCATTGACTCTGGCCTGCATGCCACCTCATCCAGCTCACCCTGCTGCTGTTCTCATCCCATATCATCTGGGTCCTGTGCTACCCCATTGACCTCCCTACGTCCTTTGTCCTTTCATATCTCACTTTCCTGTACCAGCCTCCATGACTTCAATCCATCATTGTACCTCCTCCATTTCCTAATTTTACCTTCCTTGTCCTAGCACCTCTTCTAGTACCAGCCATCATGGCTTCACTCCACTCTTAGCTTCACTCCTCATCATACATTGTCCAATTTTGCTCCTCGATCGCTCAACCTGAGTTGCTCTTCTGCTGCTCCTCCTGAGCATACCTTTTGGTTTGCAAACCCTCTTGTTCCCACCATGCCTTCTTGGCCTGAGAGTTTACTCCTTTCAGGGGCCTCCTTATTCCTACTGCCTTCGTACAAGTTCATTTTGAGTTCATTCCTGTCTCCTCCTCTTCACGTTTCATACCAGCTATCCAGTTGAGGCCTGCAATTGATGTTTCTTTTGGGCATTCCTATCATGGCTCCTATCCCACTCATCAACCCACGGCCATCCTACTGCATGTATTGGGTTCATAACTCCAGTCATCATTCGCTCAAACCTACCTCAAGATTTATCTATTTTCATCACTTACTCGAGCATTCCTGTCATTGAATCCTATGTGACTCCGACTTTGGGTCTCATGTTTTACAGTGCATAATTAAGCATGCTCTGTTGGCCTCAGCATCTACTTACTCACATCGCTCAATCAAGCATTCCTCTCACTGGGTCTTCTGCTACCTCATCACCCTGCTGCTCTCCTGTGGTGATCATCATCATCAATCTTCATCACTGCCTCATGTTCCTTCTTCGATCTGTGCCTTATTTTGGGGTTGTCCCCTATCCCATCATCATCATCTTCCCTACTCATATCCTTCTCTTTAATGAATCCTTCTCTTTACTGACATATGTCCTCTGATCAAACGTCGTCCTCAAATCAAACGTCATCAGCCTGGAGGGAAGGCAACCTAGGCCTTGGATCCCCAAAGGTTTCCTCCTCAAAGGGTGTTTTTCCTCTCCTCCATGACAATGTTCATATTATTAGTTAGAATTAGTGCTTTTTTAGGTTAGTTAGATTCCGCTGTTTGATAGAAGTGGATGGTTGCTCCGGCTTTCCCCTCTTTGATTAGGAAGTTAGCCCTTATCATCTTCTCAGAATTCATTTATTCATTATCCTTGTCCCTTTGATTCTCGACACCTTTAGGTATTCTTTTTGGGCTTCTTCCTAACCTACCTTTAGCCGATGCTATCATTCCTGTGGCACCTGTGAGGTGGGGGACCCTCCTCTAGGGTTCCTTGCATCATACTCCTACAGGGTGATATATCCCACAGACAGAGAGGTGGAAAGCCACAAATCAAATCAAGTTACACAAGCATCATCTCATATCATCTCATCAGGTTGCATAAGTACATCAAATGGGAGGGTTTTAAGCCTGAGGTTCGATGGGCAGAGCAACAATGTCACTCCCCTATCAGGCTTAAAAGGTCACACATCGTGGAGACCATCCAGGATTCGTTTTTCATTGCCCACCATCCACCCCTCCTCCTCCAACTGCTCATCTCTCTCTTACCTGTGGGTTTCTTCCTAACCTACCTTTAGCCAACACTATCATTCTCATGGCACCTGTAAGGGGGAACCCTCCTCTAGGGTTCCTTGTGTCGTACCCCTACTGGGTGGTATATCCCTCTGATAGAGAGGTGGAAAGCCACAATTCTAATCAATTTACTCAAGCATCATCTCATATCATCTCATCAGGTTGTGTAAGCACATAGAATATTCTTTTTTTATATACCCATTCCACCAGCTGACCTCCTTCATCCTTGCTGTCATCCCCAGCCCAATTATGCACCTTTTCTGTGACTTACTGTGCTCCATTTTTTATGCCCTGTGGCTTACCTCCATGGTGAGGCTCTTTTCATCAGGGACCAGGAGGGCTACAGACCCCTTTAGGCAACTTCAAGCCAGTGTAGTCTGGAGTGGAGTCACAGTTGGCAGTGCAAGGCCACCTGCAGGAGGAACAGAGGAATTATGCTGTGCAGCTGGGGCCATGTTTCTTTGTTTCTCTCACCCTCTGAGATGCAGACATACTATAAGAGCCTAAGATTGTGTGCACACTGAGTATGCTCGTTGCTCTAGCTCTGCACCTACATCTCTCCTGTCCTGGTGCCAGGTGCCCTTAGCTGCACTGCCACTTGTGGTTGCCCAGGTGACAGTATAGCAGTGAGGGCAGTGATCCTCCCTCCCTAGAGGAAAGCATCTGCTAGAATGCTCAGTCCTCCTCCATGCTGCTGGCACACAATGACTCAAACTCTTTCCCAAATATGGATTAACATCATTGTGAACAGTAGCCCTATCACTCCCCCAACAGGACTGCAATCATTTGCATTTGACTGAGATAGAGTAGCATCAGGGTCAGGATTTTAAAAAGGATAGACACAGGCACATTTCTGGGATATGTTTACATTTATCTCCCACTTACGCACAGTGGACCTGACTTTCAAAACTATGTCAGATTACAGCAATGGGATAGGGTTTAAGGAAAGATAGGACATGCACACACTTGCAGTCCTGAGCCCAAAGTCAACAAAACCATTAAATTGTTGGCCTATGGAAAGTCGGCACATATTGCCACAGGTAGGGGGTGGGGTGGTGTGTGGGAGATGATAGGTCAATCTTGGGTACCTATGAGCAAACTGCCTGCTGGCAGCTTACTGAGGAGACCCCTCTTCACTACATTACACCTAGCTGCCCATTGCATGCACACTGACAGTAGTCAATGTAACAGCAAGAAGTGAGTACCGACTGCTTGGTGCAGGAACTGGGCATGCAGAAAGATCCTTGTTCTAGCTCTCCATCCTCTGATGTATGGAAGGAACTCAGTTGCTTGTGTCCTGTGTCAACCTTAACAAATCCCTCCCAGGGGCATTGAGGACACTATTTAAATCACCTGGGAGGATTGGTATATGCAAGGCTTTGGAACTCTAATCTTAGGTGAACACAAACAGAAAGAGTAGAGGAAGTCCAGTATCAAATCTGTTCTCATCCAAGGTTTGAGATAAGTGAGCCGGGCTGACCAATCTCATTTAGTCTGAGATCTGGAGCCATTGTTCAGTAGTTTGATGGAATACATAATCCTGTATGAATGGACTGTACATGGTACCATGCACACAAGTCTGTTGGTATATTAAGTGATACCAGTAAAGTTACAAGTACTAGATTTTGCCAGTCTCTCCAGTTATGCAGAGGATTCAGGTTGTGTCAAGTTAAGCAAGGCGACTTTTTTACAGTTTTCCCTCATTCAGTGTTTCAGCAAAATGAGCTGTACTAATCTATCTAACAAGTTAACCCTGTGTTCTTTTAATTAATTTAGTCTGTTGGCAATTATTCAAGTCCTTTTTTATATCACTACTCTCTGCTTGTTTGATCTTTCCACCATACCCAGACCATTCCCTGTGCAGAGTTATTCCTAATGCACTTTTATTTCAGCATTTTAGCATTTTATTTTAAGACTATCAGTACAGCACATTATGTCAAACAATGAATGGTATCAGCTCCTGCCAAGAAGGTTGAGTTTGACACCCAAGTCGTGGGCATGCATAAGCCACAGATTAAACCATTTTTATATCCTTAACCTAACCATGGCTTCATCCCTCCGTTTAGCCATTGCAGCTCCCCTAACTCCTGTCCAAATGTTAATTCTCAGGGATATCTCCTCTCCTGAACTTCAATCCATCCTAACTGCCTCAGGCTCTAATATTATTCCTCAAGGGGGGGGAGGAGGAGAAGGAGAGCACAGCTGAAAACCATTGGAGAAGAGATGCAAATCTGCCTGACCCTCATCTGAAGGATTTCTGAAAAGGAGCGCCAAACAGACAGCATACCCAGTAATGTAGGTAGAGAAGCCAGGCATTATCCAATGTTGAGGTGGTGTGTGTTGTACTGTTCTCTTAACCCACCTCTCCAGCTCAAAAGACAAAGCCCTGAGTCACATGCATCATTGCTGATATTACATCTATCAGCATTTCCTCTCTTCTGTGGGGTGGGGGGGCACACTAGGACACCACTTTGTTCTCCAGTCATCCTTGCTAAAGCCTAACTTGTCCACTTTGAGGCCGAAGTACAATGGAGCATGTGATCCTCCTACAAGACTAGGAGAGCCCACAGGAATACTACTTTTTCCTATGTAGACTCTCAGACATGACCACAGGAAAGTATCTTGACCTGGATTATCAATATGGTGAAGTGGCTCCCATAGTCACTGTACCATCAGAATGACTACCCACTGCCTTTACCACCAACCAGTCCAGGACCAGTAATTTTCTGGGGACCCTTGGAATTCACTATATCAATTTCTGTTCAACACTTCACATTTTGTGCCTATCTAAATGCAAAACCCTACTTAGCACTATTTTTTTTCCACTACACCTCTATCCACATAGCACCAATTTTGTGAGCAAAAACACCACTTTGCATCAGACTTGTAAAACTGACACTGCAAGGCAATATTGAAAAACATTTTGCACCAGATTTACTGCAAAATATGCTTATTTGTAACAGATCTGAGGGAATAATAAATGTTAGCATCAGGCAAAATGGAACTGACTATCTATGAAAACAGCAAATCAGTGAATCTGCAAATCTTATGTGAAGCCAGTTTATGCATACTGTACATTGTTCACATGGTCTTCCTCTCCTGCCATTACTGCCGCAGCCCCATCCTAATATTTTCAGTAAGAGATGAACCCGGTCTAGTGCAATATTTGGCAAGATGCTTCAAAAGTAATGAGAGTCAATCAAACATGGCTCCATAGTCCCATAACAGCCACCAAAATGATAGCCAAATCCAAACTTCTATTTGGCCAGTTTTTTTAATAAAAAAAGTGAAATATTTTTATAAACCTGCATATTTAAGATATCAGAAAAGGCACCATTGGAGTATGTCCTGCCCATGCCTCTATGAAGTCTGGATCCACTGCCTGTCCAGAACTCCATAGCTGCACAAGCCTGAAACTCATATAATAATGTCACTGCCACCAGGCCAGCTATCTATAAGACTGCAAGCAAACATTCGGCATGGGCAAATGTTTGTCTCGTTTCAAAAGTGAAAAACAGTGAGTGTATCCAGATAGCAACCACAAAGCACAGGGAGTGCCAAAAGCAATCTAAGAATTTGTTTCACCAGATTTGGGCTATTGATGTGTGTCCTGCCTGAAATACCCCTGAGCAGGTATGGACAAGGCTCAGTTCCCTTAGAGCTCAATATGCTCACCAGCTCAGTGAGAAGGCAGAACTGGCTATTTTCTGGGTCAAAACTAGGTATCTGGAGCATGGTGAAAGAGTGGATAAACTACTTGCTTTATGTCTACGATGGCAGGAAGCAATGATGGTAGTCATGGGCCTGAGGATAGGAAATGAGGGCACTGGGTCCAAAGAGTGCCAGGCAACAATGGCATCAGCAAGGAGCGTGCTGTAAAAATAGCACCGTTTTTGTTTTTGCATGCAACCAATGAGCGCTGCCATATATTATGACAGCTCCCTGGTGCATGTCAGTTGGCAGCTGGCCATGGTGGGAAGCAGTGGGCCATGCCAGTCGTCAGTCCAGGATGGGAGGAGGGGATGGAGAATCAGCCAAAGTATGCATTGGAAATAAGCCTCCTTTTACCTATTGTTAGGGATCCAGTATGGGGCGGGGAGTCAACTAGACCATCGGGATATTGGACTGGCATATTATTTGGGCACTGCAATCGGGGCTGGGGTCAAAGATCTGCTCGTATTCCAGGGCTTGTATGGGGTATGGGCCTTTACGTCATCTGCGACTGGGGAATGGGGTTGGTGTGGAGGTTGCCCAGACTACCAGACTTTATTGGCCACTATTATTGTGCCTCATCAGAGACTGGGCACCAGGATGGGAGGGGGGTTGGCACATGATGGCTGGGGCTGGCAGGCTGCGGTGCACCTGGGTGCACTTCCGTGACCCACCTGTGGGTGGCCGGTAGTGTTAGGCCAGCATTTCTTGGCCTATCTGTGTGCCACACAGTACTGGCCTTTGAGGGGTGCATTTCCACCAAATATGCTGCTACATGGCACATGCATGGGAATGCCCCTCCACCTGTGTGGCACAAATTTACTTGTGACCTGGCTCATTCCCTTGCAGGTGGAGCATCGCACCCTTTTGAATATTGCACTGTTTGAAGCCCTTAGAGCATACAATATACCTGGGGATTTCGTGGCATGGGTAAAGGTTTTATACTTGAACCCCTCAGCTAGAATTTATTGCAGTGGAGTGCTATCTTGTCTTTCAGAGAAGAACATGGGGCACACCAGGGTTGTCCCCTTCACCTTTCATCCACTTTATGTGGAGAGTTTGCTCTGTTTTTCTCTGACAGAGTGTCATCTATCCAGTCAGGAATCCCATCAGGGAGGCAATTGCCTTGCAGTAGCTGGACTGGAAGGAACAGAGGCACTCCACCTGTCTGGGAGAAGTTTAGGCCAGTGAAGGTGTCCGAAGTGACTGGGATGATCTTAGAGCTGAAGTACACATATTGTGAACTGGACCCAGCCCCAATACATTTCTTAATGGAATGTGCTGGGGCTGTTGGCCTGGTGTTCGCCGGGATTGCCAGGTGCTCGATGGTGGAGGGGGAGTTCCCGGTGGCTTTGAAAGAAGCACTGGTGAGACTCCTCCTTATGAAACCCTTCCTCGACCCAGATGTCCTGGTAAATTACCGTCCAATCTCCAACCTGCCATTTTTGAGAAAAGTTGTGGAGAAACTTGAGGCACAGCAGCTCAAGGATCACCTCATGTCCTTTGACATGTATGAGCCATTTCAGTCGGGTGTTTGGGCCAGACGTAGCATGGAAACAGCTCTAGCTGGGGTGCATAATGATCTACTTAGGGCTAGAGATAGAGGAGACTGGTCAGTTCTCACATTCCTCAATCTCCCTTCAGCATTTGACACTATGGGCCAAGTCATGCTTCTCGATCAACTCTGTGAGTTTTGTGGACTCTCCGGTACTGTCCTCAGATGGTTTGAGTCCTATCTCTCTGATATGGTGCAGAGGGTGGTGATGGGGAATTTCTCCTCCTCCCCAATGCCCCTTTCATGTACAGTAGAGTACCACAGGACTCAAACTTGTTACCGATGTTGTTTGCAGTGTACATTCTGCCCCCTAGGTGAGATCATGTGGCAATACAGAGTGGAGTTTCACTGCTATGCAGTTGACACCAAGCTGCGTTTGTCATTTTCACCCAGAACATCCAGTGCTGTCAATGTGCTAAACAGCTGTCTGGCTAACTTTAATGACTGGATGGCTTCCAGCTGGCTGAGACTAAACCTGGATAAGGCGGAGGTGCTAGTGATCAAGCCATGTCGCGGGTGTGATGGGTTGCCACCTGGAGCTAACACGAGTCTTTTCCTGGGGTCTGCTCTATTGGTGGCTTCCCCTGAGGGTGAATAATCTGGGTGTGATCCTGGACAGTAGGCTGACCTTTGAAGATCAGGTTTCATCTGTAGTCAAAAGTGGATTTTATCACTTGCAGAACATCACCAGGATCAAGTCCCTCATTCTGCCTGAGGATGTGCTGACTCTGGTACACACCTTTGTTACCTCTAGGCTCAACTACTGCAACTCTCTATACTTCCGGGTCATGGGAGGGGACCCTCCACAGACTGCAGCTGGTGTAGAACATGGTGGCCCAGTTGCTGATGGGCCTGTCTAAGTCCAGTCATGTAATCCTGGTCCTGTGTGCTCTGCCCTGGCTGCCTGTCAGGTGGAGGGTTCTTTTCAAGGTAAGCTTGCTCATCTATAAGGTCCTATATGGACTGGGTTCTGGCTACTAGTCAGAGCTTCTGACACCTGCGACCTCTGCTCGCTCCCTCAGCTCCTCTTCGAGGGGCCTCCTGGACATTCCCAGGGTTCAGCTCAAGAAATGGAGTGACCATGCTTTTAGTGTCACTGGGCTGACCCTGTGGAACTTGCTTCCATCTGCAGCCGTGAGGCACCCTCGACTGGGGTTTTCAAGCTGAGACTGAAGGCCTACCTCTTTAGCCTGGTTTTTATTGATTGATTATTCCAGCTAAACCATCCTAGTTATCTGAAGATGATCTTAAGGCTGTAATTCTGAATCTTATTTATTCTGAAAAATTGTATTGTGTTTTTACCTATTATCTTACTTTTTTGATATGTTTTGTTAGGTGCCCAGAACCGCAGGAGATGGGCTCCCTATAAATAAAGCTTGCCTTGCCTTGCCTCTACAATTTAGCCTTTATCTTGAGCCACTGGTGAAATAGCTCATGTTTAATCCTCTTGGTCAAGGTATAAGTGTGGGTCACAATGAATACAAAATTTCTGCCTTCATGGATGATCTCTTCTTACACCTGGAACATCTGACTATCTGAATCCTGGCAGCACTGAGAGAAATGCCTCTTTTAATCAGGTTGTGGCTTACAAGTTTAACATGAATTTTTATTTATTTATTTATGTATTAAATTTTGGTGACCGAGTAGGCCCACTGAGTCCCAAAGGTCCCTTTTCAAGGGCGACCCGGGATAACAATACATGTTTTGATACAATGGAAAAACATTTGGTTACAAGATTATACAGGCTTACTCGGTGGTTACAGACATGGTTATCATCATGACACAGTTTTCCCTAGGTGCTACATGGCATAGTATTATACATGACAATTTATATGCAGTTTTCAGAAGGAGAGCGACCTCCACTGCAAAAGATTATACATAGGCTAATGGGACCAAGGTGTCCTGGATCTTGAGAGGGGTACCTGGGTTAAATGAGTGTTATGCCGCTAAATAATTTAGTAAACAAGAGAGAAATAACAGATTTAGGATTGTGCTGGGAACCCCGGTCTTTAACACATTTCAGTATTGAAGTAACCACACATCTTTTTGACCACAAGAGAAATAATTTAGGCCCATTATTGCAAACTGTTAATCAGAACTTCCATCGGTGGTCAGGCTTACCCATTTTGCTTTGAGATAGAATTAATATAATAACAAGCATTTGTCAATGCTGAATGTTTGCTTGCTGTCATTGGCACTGGTAGTGTAGGAGATACAGAATTGTATAATAGTGAAGTACTGAACTAATGCCAACCCTCACCATGCAGAGACTGAAAGGCACTGGGGGCGTGCCTTTGAGTCATCGGTTATAACGCTTATGCCATTCCACCTCACCCCACCCTGTAGACACCGACAGATGTCATGGTGTGCTTTGGGGACTTCAGCCCTTATGCTCAACCCATTTCATAAGGAAATAAGATGAGATGGGTGCAGTATAGGAGAATGGGGTGAACTTTAGGGCCGAAGACCCCAAAACACACCTTGATAGCTGTCAGTGGCTGCAGAGTGGGGGTAGAATGCCATGAGCATTACAGCCGACGAACACAAGTTACATCCCCAATGCCTGTCAGTCTCTACAGGGTGGGCGTTATGGTTGAAAGCCTTAATGCCCTGGGCATTTGTTTGTATTTTCACTCCAGGTTTTCAAAATGGACTTTTTCGGACCCCCACCTCATGAACATTGGCACTATCATTTTGTTACTCAATCCTGAAAGGTGATTTCGCACAGCAATGTCACCATTCAATGCCACAGGTGCAGAAATACATTTTGGGCAGGATGTGAAAAATGACAGCTCTACTATTCATGAGAAGGTGTCAAAAAATGGTAATGTTGAAAATCCGGAGTTAAAATATGAAAAATTTGTGAAGTTACGAGCGTGCATAGAAACTGCACAATGCATGCCCTATGAAACCTATGAAACATGGTAATTTGTACAAATTTTTTTCACCAAATTTTTAACATGGGCTTTTTGGGACCTCCCCTCATGAAAAGTGGCACTGTGATTTTGCTAATCCATCCCGAAAGTTGATTTCGCACAGTGACCGCACCGTTGTGCGCCACAGGTGCAAAACATCATTTTGGGCAGGATGTGAAAAATGACAACTGTACTGTTCATAATAAGGTGTTAAAAAATTGCAATGTTGAAAATCTGGAGTGAAAATATTAAAAACTGGTGAAGTTACTAGTGTGTGTAGAAAATGCGTAATGCACACCAGTAACAGTCATTTTTGGGACTTTTTTCAGCAGATTTTCAACATGGACTTTTTGGGACCCTGCCTCATGAACAGTGGTACTGTCATTTTGTTACTCAGTCCCAATAGGTCATTCCACTTAATGACTGAGAAATCACCTTTCAGGATGGAGAAACGAAATGACAGTGACATGTTCATGAGGTGGGGTCCCAAGAACCCCATGTTGAAAATTTGGGGCCACAATTCCTAAAAATGACAGAGATATCAACCTAAGTTGAACTCCCCTCCAATGACTCCCATTATACAGCACTTACCCAATTCCTCAGTTCATAGTTTGGCTTTGAAGAGTGCAGACACGTCCCAATCCACAGAAGATCATTGCTCCAAACCTCCAGAGGGTAATTATGGGTGAGGGGGGTGCTGGGAGGTGGGTGCACAGAGGGTGGGTTGGAGTGGGAGAGGGGGACAGGGGAGATGATGCTGGATGGTTTTCTTTTTTATAGTTTAACAAACAAAAAAAAAAGACTCCTGGGACCATTTCTTTATTTATAGGTAAAAAAAAAAAAAACCTTTGGGCACACTGGGGTAGGCTCCCAGTGTGCCACATGAGTTGGGGGGCATGATGATGATGGGGATTGGGCACCCCTGTCAGCAAACGTGGGGGGACATGATGCCAATGGGGATTTGGCACCCCATTCGCAAAGAAATTGAGCTTGGGTGGTGGGGGGCATCCCTCTGTAGGGAAAATAAAAAAAATGTCTGAGTACATTGATGTGGGCTCCCAGTGTGCCACAATGTGGCTGTGGGGGGGAATACAATCCGACATGAGTACTGGGCACCCCCGATGTCGGCTTTGCAAGAGTGTGTGGCTGGCGACAGGAGCCACCATTGTGGAAAGCCATGCCGTAGCTGTTTTATTTATTGAAATGTTTCATCAGGAATGGCACACCAAGTAACTTCTCTTAACTCTGGCCATGTGCATTACTGACCACTATAATGCACATGGCCGGAGTCTTCTCATCTGCTGCGGCAATGACAAAATGACACCTGATTACAGCTGCAGATTGGTTTCAACTCTTTGGCTTTCTTTGAAGTTTGCTGTCGTCATCAGTTTGCTCACTGATTTGTGGCTGGGGGACACACCCACTAAATCGTCCCCTGCATTGGCTACAACATTGACACACCTCTGAAATGTATTACTACCACAAGATTTTTCTTGCATATGTACAAGCACACATAAAAATGAATATACTACCATGGCTCTTCTATTCCATGAGGATCCTGAATATAATACTGCCCAAACTATGATTTATATGGCTACATACATTGTTAAATGAATTCCTTAGGCAAGGTAAGTCCATTAGATTAGCTTACTTTAAACTTACCCCTCTAAGAAGCAAGAAGGATTACAACTACCAAATTTCTTTTTGTATTATTTATCTCTGCATGGCAGTAAGTATTTTTAATGGGGATTAGACATTGAAAGGAACACCTCAGAGACATATGAGCCCCTATGGTTAGAATTGAAGAGAGAGCTCTGTGGCCAGTTGGGTATTCGGGTACAGAGCCTTCCCTATCTTAAGCCTGCTAACCTTCTCCATTTTTGAAAACAAACCCCAATGTATTGGCCTCTCCAAGCTCACATCCAAATGTGTTCAATTCTCCCTATGTCTCTAACACAAGACCTCTCCCAGCCACTTTTCTATAATCTTAATTTCAAAATTGCACACCACTTACTCAGGGAGAGTTTTCTTCAGCTTCCCTCACATGTTGTTGTGAATCAACTTTCTATAAGGGGCTTTCTGACAGATTTTACTACACTCCAGATTAAATTTGACTTACACAACCAGGCTTTATTTAAATATTTACAGATGTCCCATACTCTTATGGCTCATTTGGGATGACAGCCATGGTCTGATAATGGGGATGAAGTAGTTGAACATTTGGAACAAGCTGGAGACTCGTCATCACAGAACAACAAAGTTATGAAGAAACATTGAATGTTTTTAATGTTTACTCGTAACATTGTGCTGTGTGCATATTTTGGTCCCCAGTTTTCAACATAGCCCTCTTGCTAACCCACCTCATAAACATGACAGGTGTCATTTTTCAAATCTCTTCTGAAATATGTTTTTACACTTGCTACACAAGCCACCTTTTGAATGGGATGTTAAAAATTCCACCTGCAGTGATTATAAGGTAGGGTCACAAAAATACAGTGTTGAACATTTGGGATCAAAATGTCAATAAACAGCAATGTTATGAGGAAACATATTTTTTCAATGTTTACTTATAACTCTGAGATTTTTGCAGGGCTTGGCCCCAAATGGACCAACGCAAACACCATAACAATACACACTGGAACCCCTATTGTATAAGTCCGCACATGATGGGCGCTGACCACAGCAAATATTCCAACTTGAACAGTGACCAGAATATCTTCACTTGTGGCACCACTATGCTTTGCCACTCGTGAGTATCCTGAGGTCCCTGTTCACTCATTTAGATATTTGCCATATTTCACTCCTGCCCATCATGTATCCCCCTATATATAACCGCAGTGAAACAGTGGCTGTATAAACTAATTGCAGACAGAGAGCATCACCTGATCCCTAAAACTGACAAAAAATGTATCAGTTCAGCTGTCAGATAGTTGCTTTGCCTGGCCTGTAATAAATTCACAGACAAGATCAGCCCTACAAACAAAATTAGACCCCAAAGCAATGTTTGCAGCCTCGCCGGCAAGAAAGCCTTATTCAGAATGTCAGTAGACTTAACCATTCTAAATCTTTTTCTCTCGGTGTGGGGGTGTCAGTAAATAACTTTTAATTTCATTTTAAATTTTGGTAACCGGGAAAGGCACATTGTGCTAAGGCTCATTTCCAGGTGTGACCCAGGGACAGGAAAACAATGGACAGAGAAAGTACAATACAATTTGAATTACAATACATGGATTCAATAAGAATGACATGGAAGGCTGATACATCAAGACATAGTATAGGATATAGGATACAGCACTGATCTTGCATATTAAATAGCTCCACAGGGATTCTATGCTATACACAGAGATGTCTTGCTTTACTACCACAATGCACATATGCAGCAGTCTTAGGATCCAATCAGCGAGGTGCTTCTTAAACACTTCTGACTGCAGGCTACTCATATAAAGTTGCTGAGGCATATTAGATAAAGGATTTTAAGGCAAATTATATTACTCTGAACTACTCCCTTTGGGCTACAGATTTACAGGAGGATTTCAGAGCAAGAGCAAATGATGAAATAGCCATTTAGGTATCCTTTAAACTACTGAGGCAATTAGCATTGTTATAACTCCTACTACCCATCTGCTACTTGCAAAGCAAGTTATCACTCAAAGCTGCTATTCAACTACTGCTTCACACAGACCCCACATAAAGGAAGACATCATTCATCTCCTGACTCCCATGTGGGCTTCTAAGTGAAGCAACTGATGGTGAACTATTAAGGAGACATTTTTTTTTAAATGTTTGGCTGGTAAAGGCACACTAAGCCAGAACTCATTTCAAGGTACATCCTGATGGCACAGGAAGGTGACTTGTTCAAGTTCAAACCAACTGGCATTTGTGGGTTGCAAACCCATGCCTGCTGAGTCTTCAGGAACAATGCTTATTGTTCTAACCTCCAAGTTACACTGTCTGTAAAATTATATATAAAAAAGTTTATACCCTTAAGAACTTTAACCTCACTCCAGCCCTCAACCACCTTAAAATGCCTGCAGCCCTTAAGCAAGCACTCTGCTGATATTTGCTTCAATGGCTACTGCTTCCTATCTAGATCCTGGAAAGGAGAACTCCAATACTACTGAAGCCATTATTTCTACAAATCCCATACAATGACTAAAATATTTTATAATATACCAACCTAGTCAGAAGATGAGATGAGATGAGATGGTTTTGTATCATGGGTAGCCAAGCCAAACTTACACTACCCAAAAGTAAGGCCATTTCCAGACTCTTCTTTGTAGCACAGCTGAAGCTACTTAACCCAGTGTGTTAGGGATTCCCCCAACAGGCAGGTGTCAAGTGGCAGATCTCAGCCACAAAGGCCAAATGGCCACCCGTCGTCTGGGAAATGAGGGCAGTGGGAAGACTACAGCTATGTCACTACAAGTGTGCTTCAAAAAGAAAGCATTTGGAACTCAGCTGCAGCACCATGGAAGGCAATGACTTGCTGAGCTCCAGTGGCTATGGTGGAAGGGCACTTCATCTAAGGGTAGAACAGAACCAACATGGGGGCTCACAATGGCGACAGTGACAGATGTCTAATGCCTGAAACTGTAGAACTGGACAGTGATGCCAGGGTACAGTGGCACTTTTTGCCAGCTCTCCTGCCTAGCAGGGTCAGAGTCTGAAAAGCCCATGCTGGGTAATCATTACCAGACTGTGTGTGTGTACATGGGGGGGAGTACATGTATTTGCCTGAATCTTTACATTCTATTCATCCCCGATTTTGTTTCATATTAATCAGAAGCAACATCCCACAGCAAAACAACTCTACTTCAAAAAATGCACATTGCTGCTTCCAATCCCACAAAAATGACAAAAATATAAAGCTCTGATCAAGATGAGCAGGTGCAGTCCTCAAGTTCTTCACTGGGTCAAAGACTGTGGAAGCATGGCATCTGGCTACAGCAGGCAAGGGTGCTGTCTGCCACTCCAATATAACTATGAAACAATGCATCATTTCTAATAATCAACAGACACCAATTCAGTGGTCACTTTCAAGATGTATGAATGCACTGACATAAATGCACAATCAGCAGGTCACCAGCCAGTGGCAGTTACAGGGTTGGACAAATCAGTTTGATGCTGGTGGTCAGTTTGGCCACTATCTTTCAAAATCTGGCAGCCAAATCGGTATTTTTAGTGACTATACTTTAAGGCCTCAAAAAAAAAATCACATTGTGGGCAGACAGCCAGATGGCTTTAACTTTCAAAATCTAGTAGCCAAACTAATTACCTTGGCATAACTACTGTACTCACAGCAGTGATGCACTAATTACTCCAGTAATGAGAAAGCCAAACACTTGCAGGCTGGTGCAATATTTTGAGATTTGTTCATCGGGGGAAAGATGCTCAAATTCTTGTACCCTAAGCGTTACCAAATGGGTGGATTAACACAATAAATTATTAATCACACAGTTATTCCCCACCACCAGTAGGCACACGCTCAAGCTGTTTTGAGACATCAGGAAAGGTAAATAAATAAATGAGTAAGAGCTCTTTAACTTACTGACCCCAGCTAAGCCCTGAGGAGGTCGTCACATCCGCAGTTGCAGAAGAAAAAGAAGTGCCTTGCAAAGTGGATGAGTTTATGTGGCCAGCGGAGGGGAAGGGTCGCATAAACACAATCACTGGAAACTGTGCCAGAGCACAGTGGAATCACACCGGACAGCAGTCCAGTCACATGCTTCCACAGTGCTCTACTAAAGAAATAATGGCATAATACTAACATACTAACATATTAAAATGCCAGCAAAGTAGGCCCCATGGTCTATCGAGTCAGCTCGAAAGCCAGTACTCTTAATGAGCACCACAACCTTCTTCCTGATTTCCCTCCCTATGCCCCTTCTCCCAGTCATGTTTCTGTTCCCCCAGACAGGCTGCCCTCCTCTTCATCCCCCTCCTGTACCTGTCCCAGCCTCTCTTGAACCCTTCCACCATAGACACCTCCACCAGCAGTTCCCCAGGCAGTGCATTCCATGGTTCCATCACCCTTTCGGTGAAGTATCACCTCCTTCTTTCCCCTTTAGTCTCCATCCTTCCAGCCATGCCCCCTAGTGGCTCCTCCCACCTTTCTCTGAAAGACTTCATGTAGGCATACCTTGTTTACCTCTTTCAGGGACTTAAAGACCTCGATCATATCCCCCCTGTCTCTCCTCTCCTCCATTGAGAACAGGTCGAACTCCTCCAGTGTCGTTTCATAAGTCCTATACCCCAGACCCCAGATCATCCTGGTTGCCCTCATCTGAACCCTCTCAAGGAGTTAAATATCCTTCTTGAGGTGCAGGCACCAAAATTGCATGCAGTACTCAAGGTGCAGTCTGACAAGACAACTGTACAGTTGCATAATCACCTCCCTACTTCTTGAGGTGATTCCCCTGGTGAAACAGCAAAGCATTCTGTTTGCCCTGGCTGTGGCCCTCCTACACTGTTCCAAGTTATTCATTTTGGCATCCACCAGTATCGCCAAGTCCTTCTCCCCACTTGATTCCTACAATGTGTCCCCTCCTAGTGTGTACACCTGACCCGGGTTTCCTTGTCTCAGGTGAAGCACCTTGCATTTTGTGGTGTTGAACCTTAGCTTCCAGGTATGTGACCATCCTCCTAGAACATCCAGATCCCTCTGCAGGGCAACCCTGCCTTCCTCTCCATCCACCACTGCCCCCAGCTTGGAGTCATCTGCAAAGAGACTCATTTCACTCCTTATGCCTTTCCTGATATCAGAGATGTAGGCATTAAACAGGAGAGGCCCAGAACTGATCCCTGTGGGACCCCGCTGATGACCTCCCTCGGGGATGAGACTACCCCTCCTACCACCACATGCTGGGTATGGTCAGATAGCGAGCTTCCAATCCACCTGACCGTCCATGCCCCCACCCCCAATTTTCCCCACTTATCCAGAAGACCAGTGTGGGGAGCCGAGTCAAATGTCTTGCTGAAGTTTAGGAAGATAACATCAACTGGCCTACCCTGGTTGAGTGCTGCTGTGACCCATTTGTAGAACTCCACAAGGTTAGTTTGACACGATCTGCCCAGGATGAAGCCATGCTGGTGATCATCCAGGAATCCCTGTTCCTCCAAGAACACTCCCAGCCTCTCCTTTACTATGGACTCCATCAGTTTGCCCACCACTGACGTCAGGCTAACTGGCCTGTAGTTCCCCTGCACTTCCCTTGATCCCCCTTTATGGATGGGCACAATATGTGCCTCCCTCCAATCCTCTGGCACCCTCTCTGTCTGTAGAGAAGCATTAAAGAGGGCCACCAGGGGTTCAGCCAGGTCATCAGCCAATTTCTACAGCACCCTCGGATGGATTCCATCAGAACCCAGGGACTTATCCTTTTTTAGGGACCGGAGGGCTTCCCACACCCTACCAAGAGGAATTTCTCCATCCGTGTTTCCAGCCCCCTCAGCCAATCCTGTGCTCCCCCTCTCATATGAATCAGTGCCCTCTGTCCCCACTTTAACAAGGGTTATCCTAGCTTGTAAGGGCACTGCCTCATCCACCTCCTGCACCCCCTTTGACTGTGGATCCCCCTCCTCCTCCTCCTCCCTAGTGAAAAGTGATGCGAAGTATTCATTGAGCACCTCCGCTTGTTTCCCCACCTCCTCCGCCCACTCCCTCCCCGTCCTCAATCTACTGAACTGCCCTTTTACTCCCCTTCTCTCCCTAATATACCTAAAGAACCCTTTTTCTCCCTTACTGATCCCTAGTGCCAATTTCTGTTCCATCCTTGCCTTAGCTCCCCTCACTACCCTGGTAACCTACCTGGTCGTACGAAGACACTCATCTCTATCCAAGACCCCACGTGATCTCTTGAACCTATGGTAGGCCTCCCTCTTTTCCCTCACCACCTCCTGGACCTCCCTGGTCCACCAGCGTGGCCTCCTAGATCTACCTCCCTTCTGCCTCACCCTCTCACAGGACGTAGTTACCTCCTGTAGTCCTCTCCTGATGCTTTCCCACCTACTCTCTATGTCCATGCCCTGCTTTATACCATCCAAGTGGCCCTTGAGGATGTGCCCCATGTGCCTGAAGTCTGCCCCTGTAAAGTAAAGATGCCTGGTCTTTGTGTGGTCCCTCCCACCTCCCAGGTCTAGCACAAACCAGACCATGTCATGGTCGCTTCAAGCTAGTGGATCCTCAACCTCTAGTTCACAAACTAGGCCACTGTCAGCCAGGACTACCTCCAAGATATGGTCCTTTCTTGTTGGGCCAATGACCTGTTGAACTAGAAATGCATCCTGAAAGGCATCCAACAGCCTCTGTTCCTTGGCCACTGAGGATGTCATGGTTTCCCAATCAGTCTCTGGCATGTTTAGGTCCCCTAATATCACCACTCCATCCCCTTTCCAACCATAATGGCCCTTAAGATTTGCTAGCAGACAATACTCCAGTTCATCAGCCAGCATGGGGGGGTCAGTAGACCACCCCCATCTTGACCACCCTGCCCCCGGGGTCTGCATGGTGACCCACAAGGCCTCCACACTGTCCTCCGATTCTTCCACCTTGCAAATTTGGATGCCATCCCAAATGAACAGCACCACTTCTCCCCTCTGTCCACCACCCTATCCTTTCTGAGCACAGTATACCCACTCAGGTTAAGGTCCCAATTGTGTCCGGGGGTGGCCCATGTTTCAGTGACAGCCGCCACATCCACATGCCCATCCACCAGCATTGCATGAAGCTCCAGCATCTTGTTGCCCAAGCTCCTGGCATTTAGCAGGACCACTCTACACCCCATCACCCTTGGTCCCCCCCCAGGGACTACGTGCCTCCACCTACCTGTTGCCCCAGGTGTGTTTTTGTCACCCCATTTTGGGGCCTGTCTGTGTAGCTCCACCCACTCAGTCATAAAAAAAGTGTAACACCACACAATGTTATAGTCAATATAAAGGTGAACTATCAAAACTTAAGAAATTTGTTAGTATGGAAAAAAAAATAAGATTGAAATGAGAATTGCACACTCTAAACAGAATCTGAAAGCTTTTTATTCCTAGATCAATACTCATAAAAATGCACCAAAAGAAATAGAATCCATAACATGTAGTGGTGAAATAATAACCTCTGACAGCCAATTATCTGAAATTTTTTATGATAATTTCTCTTCTGTTTTTAATGTAAAACACAGCATACAAGCATTGATAATTGACAGTCAAACAGAACATATCTATATTTCAATGGCAGAAGTCATAAGTTCAATAAAGAAATTGAAACCTAACTCATCTGTAGCACCTGACAACATTAGACCTAGACTGTTGCTGGAAACAGTTGATATTATCTCCCTTCCCTTGACCATCTTGGTTAATAAATCAGTAGAAATGGGAATAATATTGGAGGAATAGAAATCATCAATTGCAATTCCTATTCACAAAAAAAAGGTTCCAAAAGCCAAGTGTCAAACTACAGGGCTATCAGTCTCTCTGCAGTCCATGGAAAAGTATTGGATTGATCAAAGGAAAAACTGAACAAGAAATGATGAACAAAGGAAAAATGGACAACCTACAACATGGATTCACTCCAAACCATTCCTGCACAACCAACTTATTCATGTTTTAATAATTTTGGCAGCTCCAGTATAGATTAAAATAAACCAGTGGATGTCATATTACTTGACTTTGGCAAGTTATTTGATAAGGTACCACAAAAGCCAGAGATCTAATATCCAGCCTATTCGTAACCCAGATGGTAACTGATAACACTCGGATCAACTACAAAACAGGAAGCAGCTTCCTTATAGACTGGCTCCTTTCCACATATCCAGAGCATATATCAGATGTCACCATCCTGCCTGATAGCCTCAGTGATCACTCCCCAGTGAAGTGCACCTGGACAAACAATTTAATCAAAGGCCCACCTAAGGTGTCCAAAAATCGCTGCCTGAGGCCGGGGCTACTTGACCATTTCAATCAGTACCTGTCACAACTGGACTGGTCTCCTTTGGCAGGCGATATTGATGGTAGTGAGGCCTTGAATTATTTCATAATGAACTTCAACTGTATTTGTGATAGTTTTGCTCAGGACAAAACAAAGAAAGTCAGGGGTACCTCCAACCCACGGCTCACTAACCCCCGGATCAGTTTAATGAAGAATAGAGACAATCTCTGGCACATTGCAAAATCATCTGGAACTCTTACATCACTCATTGCCTAAAGGACAGCTAGAAACACCTGCACCAAGCTCATTTGGCAGGCAAAAGCTTCCTACTATAAGGACCTCTTAAGCAAGAGCTGAGGCTCTGGTAGGAAATTCTGGAACTCCATCAAATCCCTAAAAGGAAAGACCCCTAAGGCCCCACCCGATCTACTAGTAGCAAGGGAAGGTCCCCTACAGGAACCCAGTGACATCGAAAATGTGCTCAACCATGGTTTCACAGACCTATCTGGAGTACTTCCTGCTGACTACTTTAAAGATCAGCTCAGGCAACAATACCCCACTACCCCTCTTAACACCCCAAAGGATGCAATACCACCATTCTACTTTAAGCAGGTCATTGAGTCTGAAACCACCAAGCACATTAAGAGGGTTCTTGGCAAGACCAGGATGGGGGCTGTTCTAGTGGATATGAAACTCGTGGGTCTTCTCCTAAATAATTTGGCCGGTCCCCTCTCGATGGTGTTTAATGCATCTCTAAGAACAGGGATGTTTCCAAAACTATGGAAGTTAGCTAACGTCACACCTGTCTTAAAAGCCGGGGACAAAACTCTAACGTCCAACTACAGACCTATATCCATTCTATCACCCCTTTCTAAAGCACTTGAAAGAATGGTCTCAGAGCAGCTTACAGAGTATTTTGATAAATATAACCTACTTTGCCCACAGCAGCATGGGTTCCAAAAAAAGCACTCCACACTTACCGCCCTTGTTGATTACTCTTCCCAGCTTTATGAAGCCTTAGATAATGGGGAGGCAGTTTGCTCAGTCTTCCACTACCTTACGAAGGCCTTTGACTCTGTTAACCACAAGCTACTCCTAAACTGCCTCCATTCAACAGGCCTATCCTCGGACACAGTACTGTGGTTCAGAAGCTACCTCACAAACAGGTCACAATGAGTCAAAATTGGAGACATCTTATCATCTACTAAGGAAGTGTCCCTTGGGGTCCCACAGGGCTCTATTCTTGGCCCACTGCTTTTCATCCTCTTCATCAACTCTGCACCATCTGCATGTACAGCACGCACTATTCTCTATGCTGACGATGCAGTGATATCGGTCGCTGGGAAAGATCACAACTGCATCACAAATGAACTCCAAAACAGCTTTCTCAAGTTTGAATCCTGGTTCACATAAAACAAACTACTACTAAACCATAAAAAAATGAAAAGTCTACTCTTCTCTACCTCCCAAAGCAAAAAGAAATACCAGCCTTTGCTCACCCAGAACCATAATGGTGAAACACTGGAACAAGTAACAAAGATCAAATACTTGGGCATCACCTTTGATGATACACTAACCTTCTCTGGCCATATAGACTCAGTCGTCAAGTCAGAAAATACAACACTTGGGGTCCTCCACCACCATAGGCACTCTATGACACCAGATGCTCTGAAACTTGCCATCAGTAGTTCAGTGATGTCCTCCATAGATTATGGGCTGCCTATCTATGGGGCAGGCACTAAAACTGCTCTAAACAGGGTCATTACACTACTAAATAAGGCCTGTCAACTATCCATAGGGGCTACCCAGGACACTCACACCTGCATGCTCTGCACTGAAACTGGGTGGCTCCCATTCCATCTTAAAGCACAATACCAACCTGCCTACTTCTGAAAAAAGTGAGCTTTGGGCTCCCCCCGTTCTGGGCTGCCTCTTTATGCTGGCAGTTCCCACCAAATCAACAAGAAGCATGGCTACAGACAGGTTGGTGATTCCCTTCTAAAGGACGAAACTCGCTCAGAACTCCATCCTGTACCAAGGACCAAAATGGTATAATGAGTTACCTGCTAACCTCACAGAATCACCCATGATTAGTACCTACAAATCTGGGCTCAGATCCCTTCTTGACACAAAAAAGAATTGTGCCTGCCTGCACTAATATGACAGAATTTCAGCCACCCAACCCTCTCTCTTTCACCCTCCCTTTTTATCTCATCAACCCGCCATCCCTGAATGAGGCCCACTTGGCTGACAAACCATTTGCAGCATGACAACACCATCCTTGGCTGACCCCCTACCCTCCCTTGGGCTAAACTGACCAACTAAATAGTGAACTACAAGGCTGAACCCTATTTACCCTATCCTCTTCAACCTTTAGTTGGATATATAAGATTTCTTTGGTATTTGAATATCTGTGTAACTGTTTTCTGTTCTCTGTAAACACTGTTATATTTGTAATGTTTGTACAGCAATGAACTGGAACCTTTGATAATGAGTCCTGAACTCAAAGGTATTAATCCTAAACTGAAATAAATAAAAAGAAATAAAATAAAAAGAACTTACTGAGAAACTGAAATTGGGTATAAATCCCCTAATTGTTAACTGGGTCAATAAAGTGGGGTGCCCCAGGGCTCTGTCTTGGGTCCCACTCAATTTAACATATTTATAAGAGAGATCAATGATAATATCCACAGCACCCTTGTTAGATTTGCAGAGGATACCAAACTAGGAGGTGAGGTTGATACTGCAGATAAATATCAATATGCAAAGATCTGCAAAAACTCAAACAGTGGTGTGTTGAAAATAAAATGGCACTTAATGAAGACAAATGTGCTGTACTGCATTTTGGTGCCAACAGTCCCAAATACACCTATTTTCTTAACAATGAAGTATTAAAAGCCTCAGTCAAAGAGCAGGACACGGGAGTCATAGTTAATACCAGTCTTATATTGAGACACCAATGCAAACATGAGGTACAGACAGCTAACTTGATATTAAATAGAATTGGGCATACATTTATCAATAGAAATGAATCATTCATTATTCCCTCATACTGCACCTATATTAGACCTTATCTGGACTTTGGTACATCGTTTTGGACCCCCTATTTCAACAAAGATAAGAAATTACTAGAATCAGTGCAGAGAAGAACAACCAAACTGATCCCAAACTTAAAGAATTTAGCATACGAATCCGGATTACAAGGCACTGGCCTAGTCACACTAGAAGAAAGAAGAACACAGGGTGATGTGTTACAACTATATAAATTATTACATGACAGAGATGTAAAAGACCAGTGTGGATTTAGGAATATGACCAGAAATGCTAACTGTAGAAGTCATAACAAACAGATATATATCACTAAGGCCAATATAGATAAGAGACAGAACTAGTTCACAATCAGGGCTGCAAAAATGTGGCATTCGCTTCCCCAGGAAGTGGTTAATTCAAATAATCCAACAGAATTCAAAAACAATTTAGATATGCACCTTAGCTGGAATGGGAATAGTATTAACTGAGATACCCACTAGGAGTGGGAGACACAACAAATGAGCAGATGCCTTCTAGTGTCTTAACTAACCGAGTAACTAAGTAAACCAAGTATGGCAACATGGAAGTTCACAGCCAAAAAGTGTCTCATCATGGATCTATCTGCTCCTCATGCTTCTTCCATGCCCAGTATCAATTCATTAATTCTAACTGATGAGTATTCCTTATCCTATGCTTGTGTAGACAATGCCATCATGCTAAGCAAACATCTTGACTCAGGAGCATGTATTTCCAAGACCAATATCTCAGACACTTTTAAACTACTGCCTAGTCATCCCTCTCTTTGGCACCTGTACGGCATGTCTTGGGAACATCACTATTACTTTGCAGTCCAACTTACCTTTGGATGCAGGAGCAGCCCCAAGTTGTTCGATCAATTTGCTGAAGCCCTTTGTTCGGCCTTACTCAACATATACCATAGACCAACCATGCTCCATTTCCTGGATGATTTCCTTCTAACAAATCCACCAGACTCCATTCCAAAGGAAGGTATAAATGCCCTTGTTCAATTTTTCACATCTCTAAATGCTCCTCTAGCCAAAGAGAAAACCTTAGGCTGGGCTATGTCCCTCGAATTTCTTGACATCATGTTGAACTCTGTATGCATGGATGCATGCTTACCTGCTGATAAACTTCTTCAAATCCAAGATAAGGTCCATTCCTTTTCAACCCAGTCTTCTTGTTCTAAGCTGGTATTACTTTCCCTACTAGGCTACATGAACTTTGCCATGAGGATCATTCCCCAAGGTAGACCATTCATATCTTACCTTTTAAACCTAGCTTTTCCAGATGAGACTTCATTCAAATTACAGCTGCAGTGAAATCAGATCTAGTTATTGGGTCTTTATTCCTGACAAATTGGAATGGATGTTCTATGTTTTATAAAGACTCTTCACCAGACTTCTATCCTAGGATTTCTACAGATGCCTCTTCTCCATTTGGATTTGCTACCATTTTTGGCCCAGCTTGGTTTGCCACCCCTTGGCCTCCTGATATTCTGTCAATTACTGAATTTTCCTCAACTACTTCATTATTCAAAATTTATCCCATTGTAGCTGCTGCTTTTCTATGGGGTCATTTAAGGACTCTTCAATCAGTTTTTATCTTTTCAGACAATCAAAGTACCGGACACATTATCAGTGAAGACCGCTTCTCAGCCTTGTCCATAATGATGTTCATGCGGAAGTTGACCTGGCTCTCACATTACCATAATTTTACCATTCAATGTTTTCATTTACCCGGTCATGTCAATAAGGCTGCTGATGCATTGTCTTGCTTTCAAGTTCAGGTATTCTACCAATTATGTCTGGAAGCAGATCCAGAGATGTGTCCTCCCCCATCCTTCCAGGAACTAATAATGCCATAGAATTCTATCGGCACCAAGCTTCCTGAATCATGTGGGAAACGTTAGCCCCTTGTATGAGATCTACCTATTCTATGGCTTGGTCTAAATATGCCTCATTCTGTACCTCACAAATACCATGCACTACTTCTATCTCAATTGATCATGTTCTAACATTTATGACATTTTACCATAAGGCCTATCTCATGGTACCATTAAAAAATACATTGCTGGAATTCAGTTAGTTCATTCTCAATACACTCCTTCTGCTCCATCAATCCTTTCCAATCCATTCGTGAAACTTCTCTTGCTGGGTTTTCACAGAGTTGCTCCTGCCAAAATTTCTCAAAGATTTCCCATATAGGGGCCTAGCCATTTATGGATTTCTTAGACCCAGAGAATTTTCAGTCTCATCTTCTGCATCCTCTACATTCCTTAAAATATCCAGTCTTCGAAAACAAGATAATTACTATATCCTTCATCTACCTTCATCAAAAGAAGGAATTTTGATACCCATGTTTCCTTCAGATAACAAATGATGCCCAGTTGCTCAATTGGACAAACATATGCATTTTCATGTTGGATCGAATCCTTCTCTGGCCTTACTAACCTCAATCCATAATACTCCAATGACCACAAAATGGTTTGTATACCATATCAGAATATTACGTCATCTGCTGGGACTCAGTCAATATTCATATTATGGGCACTCTTTCAGAATTGGAGCAGCATCATCAGCTTCAAGACATAACATACCCTGCCCTACTAAAGAAACTTGGAAGTTGGAAGTCATCAGCTTATGAAACCTTCTTTCCAAATCCAAATTCAGAAATAAAGGTGAAGTTTTTGAACATCCCCTCATTGTATGCCCAGTGGACAGGCTAACCAGTAACCATGGGTCCTCAGAGGTTTTCCCCTAAGAGTTTTTTTTCTTCTGGGCATTACTGGTCATACACTCTGTGAGTTCAAGGAGATTATCAATCCTTTTGGGGCTCTCTATTCCTACCACCTATCAAGTTTAATGTTCTGACAACAATAGGAACAGAGTATAGCCACAGCAGAGTATGAACAAGCATAAACACACTTTATTCCATAAACATTGAATGTGAGGGTTTAGCCCAAGTTTCAATATGGGGGAATAAACTCCTACCACATACATCATATAAATTAGCTTCTCCCTGAACCCCCCACTCTAGTGTTTGGAAAATAAAGCCCACCATCCTCCCCTTACTTCTTTTTTCTGCTTTCCTCCCATCCTTGGTGGGGGGCTCTCTATTCCTACCAGCTATCAAGTTTAAAGTTCCTACAACAATAGGAACAGAGTACAGCCACAATAGAGTATGAACAAGCATAAACACAATTTATTCCACAAACATTGAACTGTATCTGCATGAGAACAGAAAGGTATATTACTAAGACAAGAGAACAGAAGAAAAAATGTGGCACTCATCCACCAGGCAAAAATGATGCATGGGCCAAAAGCTCCAGCTGAGTGAGGTTTTCAGATACCTAAAAGAGACTGTCACATACAGTACATCTTCACCTATATAATGCAAATGACTGGCTACCTCAAACAACCTCAAAGAATTTTGTTCTTGTTTCAAGAAGTAACCATGCTATAATATCCATTACTCCATATACCTATTATTCTATGGTATGCCAAATGTAGTTATTTATTCATTTATTTATTACTAGGATTACAAATACCTTTGAACCAGACATTCTTTTACAAAAGGTTCCGCATCAGCAGAGAGTGTAAAAAACAAAACAGTGGTGATTACAATGCAGGAGTGAGAATCAGCATAACAGTACAATAACAGAGACAATTTATGAGGTGCAGTTAATAAGGAACAGGTATACACGCAACAAACACAAATAAAGTAGAAAACCAATCTAGGGGTGCGGGGAGAGTAACTTGGGGTGGGGGAATAATGAGAGGGGTAGGGTTAGGCAGCCAAGGATTTGACATTGTCGTAAGTGCTGAGATCAATTAAGTGCTAGGTGGCTGGGATGGAGGGGAAAAATCTAGGGACCTGTGGATAGGGAGGGGGAGGGAGCAGGAGTATGTTCAAGGGGGAGGGGTAGAGAAAGAAGGGGTTATATGGAGGAGAAGAGATGGGGGAGGAAGGAAAGAAGATGAAAGAGAGTGCGAGTGGTAGGAGGGGGATGGGGACATGGGGACAAGTAGGAGGGAGGAGACAGATAGAGGAGAGGGAGGGGTGAGTGGGATGGCAGAGAGTGGGAACAGGGTGGTGAGGGATATAAATTGGTAATTGGGGGAGGGGTGATGGTGAACCACAGGCCTAGATAGTGCAGTCACAATTGCTAAGATCAATGAGGTGCTGGCAGAGTATACATTTGAATGGTACAAGCTTGTTCTCAGCTGCAGTTTCAAGAGGAAAGCTATCCATCAGTGAGGGGCCCTGGTATAGAAGGCATGTTGAGCCTGGGTGGTACTGCAGAAAGGAACGATATACAGAGATTTGAGGGAACTGCATGTAAAACATGTGTTGACAGCATGTATCATTAAGGCATGTGTTTCAGGGGGTGTAAGGTTAAGGCAGATTTTTTTTTGCCAAAAGGTAGGACTGATAAGCAAGTATGCCATTTAGATTGAGCCAATTAGAGTGCTTGTAGAGATCACAGATATGCGTACGCTTCCTCACACCAGTAACAAGTCTGCAACACTTGTTGAGGGCCATTCTGATTCATTTTAGGGTGGTATCTAAGGGCGGCCACATAGAAGACTAGCCCATAATCAGTGATGGACAAGACAGAGCTAGTGATAGCTGCACGCATGGCTTCATTGGTCAAACAGTGACAGTGGTGGTAGAGGACCCCTATTCTTGAGTTTATTGATTTTGAGACATGTCGAACATGCAAGCTGAAGGATATCATGCTGTCAAGAGTAATACCTAGGTATCTAAACTCCTGCACTTGCTCAAGTGGCTGCTGCATTTTGTTGTGGATAGTGAGGTTAACAGTTCTGAATTTGCTGTGCTAGCTGTAAAACATCATAGACTTTGTTTTTTTTTTTGTAATTCATCAACAGTTTATGTTGCACAAGCCAGGACTCAGCTAGGCTGATGTTCATCTGCAGGTCCTGAGAGAGAGGGACGGGGTCACTATGGGTAGAAAAGAAGACTGCATCATGGACATAGAGTATCATATTGTTAGTGCATGCTGCAGGAAGATTATTGATGAAAAGGCCGAATAGTAGTGGGCCAAGAATGGAAACCTGGGGGGGGGGGCACCAGAGCGAACAGGAAGGCTACATGACAGAGAGTCAGAGATTTTGACTCTTTGACTCCTATCCAAAAGGTGGCTTTCAAACCATTTGGTAACATCATTAGATAGGCCAATGGTAGAGAGGGAGTGCAACAGAAGCTGGTGATTCACGGTGTCAGAGGCCTTGGTTAGATCAATGACCACTGCTCCCAGTAGACGGCCTGTGTCTAGCCCCTTATGTATATGGTTAGTGAAATCAAGCAGGGCAGAGGTAGTACTGTGGGCTTTTCTAAATCCATGTTGTTGCAGACAGTGTATGTTATATTTGTTGAGGTGTTCAGACAACTGGTCCACAACAATATGTTCAAGTGCCTTGGAGAGTGGAGGGAGGATAGAGATAGGGCGGTAGTTGGAGTGAAGGGACCTGTGACCACTTTTTTGCATGGGTGTGACAATAACTGATTTCCAGCGCTGGGGGAACTGTCTAAGGGACAGCAAGAGATTCAAAAGTTTAGTGAGAGGGAGTAAGATGATGTCAAGGGACAGAGAAAGGAGTTTGAGGTTAAGGATGTCACTGCTGAAACTAGCTTTGCTTAGGATCTTTTGAAGGTATTTTCTAGCTTCAGCTATTGATACCCTCTTGAAGTAGAAAGGAGGGGTATTACTGGGGAGGTCAATTCTATCATTGGGGCAGGGCAGGGCTGAGTAGTCAAAGAAGTTGGGGGAAAGACACTGCTAAAATAGGTGAACACGAGATTAAAAGTGTCTGCTATTACTTTGTGGTCCTGGATAGTAGAGCCGTTTACCTTGAGCATAGTGGGGAAAGATTTGTTGGGTTTCCCCGTAAAGCTCTTGATGTTCTCTGAAAAGGATTTACTGTTTCCCCAGGAGCTTGCAAGTTCCTGTTTGTCGTAGGCTCCTTTGGCTCTACGTATTGCCATTGTGCACTGGTTCATAGCTGCTTTATAGCACTGCATGTCATGCTGTTGCCCTGAGGCCATGGGTCGGTGCCAGAGATTATCTCGGTTCCACATCATGGTGATAAGTTCGGAGGTAATCCAGTGGTTAGTGGAAGATCTTAATTTTCTTTTTTTTAGAGGGGCAAATTTGTTGCAAACTTCATTAAACTGGGAAATTGAGAAATTAAAGGCTTGGTCAACTCTGTTCATTGAGTCAATGGGTGCCCAGTCAATCACTGACAGAGCAGCAAGGAATTGGGGAAGCTTCCCTTTTTTAAGGTTTATTTGTAGGAGAATGAGGTCTTAGATTTAGGTGCCTTGTTTGACCATTGGCAGATAACTGGGGAGTAATCACTAAGAGCATCAGGTATTACTTCCATGTTAGTGATTCTGTTAGGATGAGTGGTGAGGATCAGATCAAGCAGGGAGCTACTACCAGTCTTATAATTAATCCTAGTTCGGGTAGTGACCATTTGTGTAATATCTAAGGCAGCAATGGCATCCTTATATGGGTCAGCTTCTGGTGCCAGCCAGTTAACATTGAGGTCACCCATTACAATTGTCTCGCTACAGTGGGTGTTGGTGTCAAGGAAGTCAGTGACCATTTGGAAGCCTGTTACACATTCACACTGTGGGATGTACACAGATACAACTGTGAGGGATTTACCTTGTTGGCCAAGAATTATTTTTTACTGCCAGCAATTGAGAGCTGTTAGCAGTGGGAGATAGTGGTAGGACTTGACCTTTAAGTGTATTTCTCAAATATATGGCACAGCCACCTCTGTGCTTAACAATTTGGTCAAGTCAGAATAGGACTTAGCCGGGAATGGATACAGCATTGCCAGGGACCTTAGGTGAGAGCCAAGTTTCATTAAGGGCTATAATATCAGGCCTATGTTGTAACACCAAGACTTGGAGGGCATCAAGCTTAGATAGCAAGCTACAAATGTTAATAGGTGCCAGCTCGAAGAATCCTTGTTTATTATGCTGGGAGTATGATGTTGTGGGAGGACCAGGGTTTGGGTGAACGTTTCCAGTGAGAAGAAGGAGGAGAAGGGCAATCCTTGCAAGTTAATGGGCAAAGAGCTTAGCAGCCTTATGTTGTCTTCTTCTGGAGATTTTTTTTTGGAGGAGTATTAATGCAGGGCATGAGAAACTGAGGGAGAAGGGGGTATTCAGGGAGGGGGAGGAGGTTTTAATGGTTATTAATCAGGGTGGCTAGCATAGGTGTGCAGAGGTGTGTTTTAGTGTGGATTAGGGTACTCCATGGGATATATCACAACATAGGGTGTTTATGATGGTGAAGGAGGTACAAGTGCAAGGGCAGTTAAGGGGGGATGAGAAAGAGAAGCAGTAGTAGTGGTAAAAAAGTGTTTAAGGACATGTTGAAGGGGTGCAGGTGACAAAATGCACAGGTTAAAGACAGTGTGTAGACTTAAAATAGGGGGTGAGTTGGTTGGGGTTATAAACAGGACCGAGTGATAGTCAAGGAGAGGTGTTCTCAAAGCACTAGGAACACTGTTAGTGCTATCTCAGAGTGGCCAAGGTTTACACAGGAGTGGCCTAATCAGTAGGTTGGCAAGACAGAGAGGAGGGAGGTGCATAAGCATATTTGAAGGGGGCCTGGGCGGGGGTAGAGGGGTGGGAGAAAGAAAATCCAAGTGTTAGATAAAGGCAGCAGATGAAAAGAAAGTTCAGTCTGAGGAGCCCTGGAGTCAGCAGAAAGGGCACTCCAATGGAAAAAGGCTGGGCAGCCATGCCGACCAATGAGAAGCCCGCTACCAGAATCTCCACACCAATTGGAGGGCAGGAGAAAAAGGTGCCTGAAGTTCAAACCTTATCTGTAGAACTTGATGATTCTACAATGTCAAAATGTTATCAGTGAAACCGTGTGCAATATCTTAATCTTCAGTCACCCTGGGACCCCTTTGAAAAATGATGTCTTATCACATAAGGCTAGTTTGTATCTGTTAGTCTTCATTTTCTTTTGTTACATAAAGGTATTCATTGAGCTTTTTTTTTTCATTTTTTGCATACAGGAGGAATACAACAGAGCTACCACAGTTTTATCTACAGAGATGGTTGTAACACCAGACTTCTATAAGACCCACGTGACATAATCTAAGCAACTTGAGATACATACATAGATGGCTGACTAGAAACAATAGCAATACACCTGGAAATTGCATAGCCTGGTTGTGCACCTTATACAGTACAATAAAACCAGCCTTCAAAAAAATGAATGCCAGCATAACTCATTTTTCATAATAAACTACTAGATATGTAAACAATCTTGTCTAAGAGTGTATTAATACATTTAATCGGGAAGAGGACTCCAATGTAGTATATGAAATAAAGGGTTGGGAGGAGAGGAAAGTCCATGACTCCATTAATGTCATAACATCAAGGACAGAGGACCAAAGAGAAGTGCTCTCAATTTTTACCTAGTAACCGATGCAGAAGTATGGATTTGAATTCTGCCCTTCTACTTATGCTGGTAATCCAAATATTTCACACTTTAGAGGGTGCATAAATGGATATACATATAAGAGGCCATATTGGGACCCCAGTGGGGTGGAGAGGAGAAGGGAAGAAGTAGAACTAAAGAGGATGTAGACCAGAGGCCTGTTTGTTGGACTCCCTAGGCAGGAGAGATTCACCAAAGTGTAAAAGTCTGACTCTGGAGTTGCTTAATTTGTGTAAGTCTATGGTACTATGGAGGTTAGTGCTGGCAAAGTAGGGAAGATGCTGCTCACCCACTGTGGTGCATATAGAGGCCTAGGGTAGGATATACTGATAGGTGTAAGCCCAATGTCTTGTAATACATCAAAATCTTACCCATGGCTGCATGGATTCCCATTTCATATTCTGCCATAAGAGAGAGAGAGGAGATTTGTCCACTCTGGTAAGGACAGAGGGGTAGGGTCTCACCAGTGGTGAAGAATTCTACTCTTTGCAACTGCTAATGCCCCATTAACCCAGTTATGTTTGGTCTGTAAGTGCTTACCTCCCTGTGGAGGGATTCCTAGCAGCATTAGGGTGGCATCCTTAACTAGGGGGATAGGAACAAGAGTTTTGCATGAAAAGAGCAAACAACCACACTTTTCTGCTACAAACCTCCAGGCTTTATTTCAAAAGTTTAAAAACAGACTGCCATAACATGCATAGGCTGGTTTACTGTAAGAACCCTGACCACTTTTGTACACTATACATCATCAAGGGGTGGTTCAGGAGCAATCGAAAAATAAAGGCACTGCACTTATAGTGATGACCTACACACACAATTACTTCTTCAAAGATTTATTCCAGTAATGTGAGGACACTGACAAACAGCCCCAGTACCTCGACCACCGAAGGTTTTCCTCAGTGGGTGGTTCAGGAGCAACTGATCATAGTGCCTTAAATCAGGAACAAAATTAAAGTGACAGTGCAAATATAATACAAAGTGCTTAAGTACTTAAAATAGTAACACCACATAAACACATAGAGAAGCATCAAAATTACATATACTATCACAACAGTTGAAATTAAACCACACCATAACCTAAACCTGGGTCTGTGTGGTGGCTGCTTGTGTTTGTCTGTGTCTGTAGCTTAGTTTTTGTGGATTTACATGTTTTTCTGCTTGTGGTAACTATACCATTCTTGCTCACTACATCCGTGAAAGTCTCCTGGACTGGATTTCTGCAAAAAATCATCATCAGGTATCTTCATTTTCATTTTAAAATCAACTTTTTGGAAGCTATCCCAAGTAAAACATAAGTGAAGCAACTACATCTGACAAACTCGGTGACTCTGGGTCCTGCTGGAATCCACATTTTCGTCTGTCCTGCTCCATGATCTGTATGTGGGCTTTTCAGCAACCTGTTTGAATGACTAAGAAGCATACAGACAAAGGGATTTCACATCCTGCATATGTGCAGGCACAGTTAATCACCTTCAGGAATTTTAACATTTCAGTGACTCTGGACCTCAGCTGTTGATCATTCTTTTGGCTTTTGACTTAACCACCAGGTACCTATCTGCAGCGACTGGGTGCAACTGACAAGCTACAACAAGGATAAATGGGCATATCATCCTCTATTACTAACAACCTCCTTGCTCAGGGACCCTAGACGCCTGCACTGGTCCAAGCCACATAAGCCTCAGAAGTGTAATTCTATTGACTGCAGTCACGCAACTGTCTCTTAAACTCCTACCTCCCTCCTCTTGATAGCAGGAAGTGTCCACTCAAATCCTGGCCCTGTCTCCTACAGTACAACAAAGCCTGCCAAAATGGAGGGGGGGGGGCTCAAAATTGCTACCTTAAACATCTGCAGTATCCTTCCAAAACTGGCCTCCTTTCAAATCTTTGCCAGCCAACACAACCCGGATATCCTTGCCATCGTCGAAACTTGGCTGACACCTAATACTCCGGATCATGTCATCTCTATACAAGGCTACAAGATATTCAGGCTGGATAGGACCTCGAAAAGGGGTGGTGGGTGTGCAATCTACATAAAGGACTACCTCACCTGTCTCCCTGGTTCTTACCCCACCACAGAAACCTCAGTGCAGCTCCTCCCTATCAAGATACTACTTGGTGCCCAAAACAAAGTCCTCATGATTGCTGCTGTCTATATCCCACCAAAAGATCCTGATTCCAGCCTACAGGCTGTCCTCGAGTTTGTAAGTACACAACCTTCTAACATCGAACTCCTTCTCCTTGGGGACTTTAATATAAATTGGCTTGCTCCTGATGCAGGGTCAAACAAAGATGCTATCCTAGCAGCAAATTTAACACAAGTGGTAAACTCCCCTACCAGGAAAAACTACAAATCAGGGACCAGCACCCTCATTGATTGGATCCTTACCAGCCACCCTACCCATATAACCAATGTAAGTGTTCTCCCTGATTTGCTCAGTGATCACTCTCCAATAATATGTACCTGGACAAATAAGTTTCGTAAGCCGCCTCCAAAAACCATCTATAGCAGAGTCCTACCTTATAGCAACCTTACTCATCTCAAGACCTGTCTTAGGCAGATAGACTGGTCCTTGATTTACAAAACTCAAGATGTTGACCTAGCCCTTGATTGCTTTATTACTACTTTCAACACTGCCTGTGACACCTATGCACCAGATAAAAGCGCAAAATCAAAGCACTCACAAATCCCTGGCTCACGGTGAAGCTATTGGCACAACTCAAAAGTAGGATCACCTCTGGGCCACTGCAAGAGCTACTGGCACTCTGTCGGACATCCAAAAATATAAACAGGCTCGCAACCACTGTACTAAACAGATCCGCTTGATGAAGAGCTCCTACTTCAAGAATGCCCTCTCCAACTCCTGGGGTGAAGGGAAATCCTTTTGGGACAACATAAGAAATATCATGGGTCAGCAGTCCAAATCCTCTCCTACAATAATGAATGTGGATGGAACCACTACATTAGACCCAGAAATCATTGCAAACACCCTAAATGATACCTTCACGGACCTTAGTGGTGTCCTCTCATCTGATTTCTTCACTGATGCTGACCCTCCAATTTCTACTTCTACTACTGCCTCTCCAACCAAACCACCCTTCCATTTCAAACTAGTAAAGGCACATGAAGTCTATAAATATGTAAAGAAGGCCATTTCTAAGTCCTGAGCAAGCAGCGACACTATTGACCTTAAACTTCTGTCCCTCACTCTGGAGGAAGTACTGCTCCCCCTCACAAAAATTTTCAATCTCTCCCTCTGCTACAGCCAATTCCCTAGGAAATGGAAGGCTGCAGTTGTCACTCTGGTGCACAAAAGTGGTGATAAGTCACTGCCTGGTAACTATCGCCCAATATCAATACTACCACCTCCTCTCTAAGGCCCTTGAACGCTTGGTGGCGGACCAACTTTCAGACTACCTGGAAAAGCACAACATCCTATGCACTCAGCAGCATGGATTTAGGAAAGGGCACAGCACATCAACTGCCCTACTTGAATTCTCAGGAGCAATCCACAATGCCATGGACAAAGGAAACCTAACTGGAGCAGTCTACATTGACTTAACCAAGGCATTTGATACAGCATACCATGGCCTACTTATCAAACAACTACTATCCCTAGGGCTCTGACAGGGTCCTGGTGACTGGGTAAAAAATTACCTTGCTCAGCGCTCTCAATCTGTAAAAGTAGCTGGAGTTCTCTCAGACTCAAAACCAGTTCACTCAGGAGTTCTCCAGGGATCCATCCTGGGCCTCCTCCTTTTCAGCCTTTTCCTAAACTCCCTCCCCAGATCCTGCCCTGAACAAATAATCCTCTATGCTGACGATGCCGTGATTCTTGCCACTCATAAAGATCCGAACCTCTTACGCCTCAACCTTCAGCATGCTTTTTCCAAAGTTGAGATGTGGTTCCTTGAACATAAGCTGGTTCTAAACCACAAAAAAACTAAATCCATGCTCTTCTCTAACCCACAAAACAAGAAACGGCAAGTCCCACTCACCATTAATACATACCTGGGAAATACCCTTGAACAAGTGCCAATCTTCAAATATCTTGGAATCAACTTTGATCAAGGCCTAACCTTTGCAACTCACATTGATAGTACAGCAAAATTATTAATCGGCTAATTGGGATTCTGTATCGGAACCAACAGCTTCTTACCCATTCTGCACTGAGGAGTGCCATCCAATCCTCTGTCATCTCAGTCGTTGACTATGGCTTAGTTATATACGAATCTGCCACTACTACAGCACTTAGTCGCATTACAACATCCCTAAATAAGGCCTGTCAGCTGCTCACTGGTGCACATCGACATACCCACACATGTTAACTCTATGCTGACTCAGGTTGGTTGCAACTCTCAAATTGTATAAAGTACCTTACCTGCCTGATGGTGAAAAAATCCACTCTGGGCCTCACTCCACCTTGTATCCAAGACCTGTTATGCCCGAGCGCTAGCACCCATTTTACCAGAAGATCAGAACACCAGCCTCTCCAAGTCCCCCGATGCCGGACTTCTCAGGGACAAAGATCAATCGCCTATCGTGCCCCCAGCTGGCTAAATGCCCTCAGCACTCATATTACTGCCTTCACCTCTCTAGGTATTTTCAAATCAAGGCTGTTCTCTCACCTTGCCACCTCCAGCTCCTGTGACTGCCCTGATTAAACCTCCTATTTTCTCACTACCCACCCTGTTCCGTTATTTGACAAAGGCATGTTTGGGAAACCTTTTCTCCTGCTATTGTCTGCTCCCCACACCTTTCATTTACCCTCTCTGTTCTGGACTTTTTCCCTATTTGTTTCTCCTAATCTGGCATGACCTCTTTCTTGTAATAATAATGTGATTATTGATATCTCATGTCCTTTTGCACAAATGATTTGATATGTATTTGTATATGTTTTCTCGCTCTTGACACAGCACAAATTGTTGTGTTATCTATGTAACCTTTTTTGTACTGTACCTAATTGATGTGGAACCTTTGTAAAAGAGCCTCTGGCTCAAAGGTAGTAATTCCTAGAACAATAAACTAAACTAAACTAAACCAAACTGTACTATGTTAAACAGCAGCACAAAAAGTAAATCCTTATCTTTGCTATTATATCTTGAAGTACCGACTGTCACAAATGCACTCCACAGGTCAGGCCCTCTGATCCCACAGTGCCAACCTCAGAGTGCAATAATGTGAACAGGTAACAGACAGGGTAACCCTTCTGTCTGCTTTGGGTCCGAATCACCTGTTAACCTCAAGTTCTGGAGGGATTCAAACTGTGAACCTTATGCTAACATACCCAATTACAGGCTCAGATATGTACCGTCTTCAGGACTGCAGTACAATCTTTCTCCAGGGGCACCAAGCCAGGTCTCCAAAATGAACCCTTAAAGCTCTATAAGAGACCTTGGGTATATTCTTACCTTTTCCAAGCTTAGTAACACTATCAAGCCTTTTTAACAGCTGTCAGACTTAACCCCATATACATCACATGCAAAAAGAAACTGAGAAGACAGCCAGGCAGTATTTCAAAGAAATGGTTGTTTGCTAAAAATATGATAAAAAGGTAAAATTAAACACAGAATAATATATCATACAGCTTACAATCTTATAAAACAAAAATAAAGTTTCATAACAACACTCCTATCGCAAAGACTTAGTTACTTTCTAAGTATTACCTTTCTATGTGCTCTCCCAGTCAGAGTCTATTTCATATGTCCCCATTCCATATATAATGTTCACTTTTTAACTCTATCTGTCCCCACCCAATTTTGTTAAGGTCAGCTATATCCTCCCTTAGATTTTAATTTTCTGACATAAGTGTCTCTGAGGATATGAGTCATTTCTTTGAGAAATCTGTAACTAGCCATTTCCCAAATATAGCAGTCTTTAATTAAACATTTCTCTTTGAACTTAACAATCCCAAACTCATGTCCCTTGGCTGATTTCCTGTGCCAGTGAGATCTGAGGGATTTTATGACTCTTCAACTATTTGCTACAATCAGATGAACCAGCCCAATTCCCTTTTCCTCTTGAAATGTCATAAAATTTGTACTTAAGTTCCAACTTCAAAAGCAGCAGCAGGCAATAAACTGTCTCTGGAAGGATGTCTCAATTAATGGTTCTCCTGGTCTGTTTTGCAACATCCTGTGGTCTCAGCTGCTGACCTTGTGAGTTGAAAAGCCAACTCTATCACATACTGACATTTCATATACAGACCATTTTATTTATAATAATAATATCATACAGATAACCAGAAGCAGGGGCAGAGCACCACACCGGCTAGTGTCTCAATCTCAGTCTCTCTAGGGTCTTGTACTGGGGGCTGACAAGACAAGACCTTCCAGTGCTGAAAGAGAAAAGAGGGGGCATCTGTCATATACTTCATAAGATAGAAAGAGTACAATAAATTAAAATTAAAATGAGCTCTACTCATGCTAGCAAGACAAAAGGAGCACCAAATACCTATATAACCCTTTCTGAGAGTTGTCACTCAGAAGAAACCCAGGATGGTTTACAAGAGAGGAGCTAACATAAGAAACAAGCTTGTACACAGTTAGCAACTGGGGAACATATCAGATATGACTAAGGAAGGGGACAACAAGAAGGCCTTACCTATAGGAATGTGTCCTTGTGGTAGCTGTAAATTTTGCAGTTCACTTTTGAAATGCAAGACATTCACTAGTTGTAAAAGTACTTATAATTTTGAAATCAGGGACTTTATAAATTGCATAAATGAAAATGTGATATACTTGGTAACTTGCCAATGTGGCTCGTTCTATGTAGGCAAGACCACAAGCACATTAAAGTTGTGAATAGGCAAACACATTCAGTCCATTGAGAACAATGACACACGGAGTGCCCTGACAATTCACTGCAGGGAAACTAAACAGAGAAATGTACTGCATCAATTTATGTTTTATGGTACTGAGAAGGTTCTATTGGGTCCTGGGGAGGGTAATCTAGATGACAAATTAAAACAGAGGGAGTCATATTGGATTTATACTTTGGAGGCCTTACCCCAGGATTAAATGACAAGACTGAACTGCTACCATGCATTAGGAAATGAATTACAGTACAAGTCACATTAAACTGTTCCATCAACTCACTGGTGTAGCATTTTTTTTTGTGATTCTACTGCAGTGGCAACTTGAATTGTTGAAGCTTTTAATTCTTTTCCAACCATTCTTCACTGCCTATTCCACTCACTTGTACCTGTTTAGTGATATAGCAGTAGCTGTCTTGCAGTGTTTATGCAATGCATTTTCATGGCATTGTTTATGAATATCACAGCATTCCTTAAGAGCATTGTTTATAAATATCACAGCATTCCTTAAACATAGAATTTGATGGCAGATAAGGACCACTTGGCCCACCCAGTCTGCCCATTTCCCTACCTAATGGATAAGCTGCAGATCCTAGTTAAACAGCAGCCTACTTTTTCCTACCCCACCCCCTAGAATTGCCTTATGACTGTCCCATGCATGCTTGAATTCCATCACTGTTTTTGACTCCACAACCTCCTCTGGAAGGCAGTTCCATGCATCCACAACCCTCTCTGTGAAAAAATACTTCCTTACATTACCTCTGAGCTGCCTCCCCATCTTCAAATTGTGTCCCCTTGTTCTTGCACACCTCTTTTTCTGAAAGATGCTACCCTCTTGGACTTTGTTGATTCCCTTGAGGTACTTGAAAGTTTCTATCATGCCCCCCTTCTCCCTCCTTTCCTCGAGGCTATACATATTAAGCTCCTTAAGCCTCTTCATACGTCTTCCAGTGCAGACCCTGCACCATTTTAGTTGTCCTCCTCTGGACAGCTTCCATCCTGTCTATGTCTTTGAGGAGATTGGGTCTCCAGAACTGCACACAGTACTCCAGATGGGGTCTCACCAGCTGTCTGTACAGAGGATAACAACTTCCTGTTTTCTACTGGTGATGCCTCTCCTGTGCATCCCAGTATCCCCCCAGCCCTCCTTGCTGCCCTCTCACATTGCTTGCCCACCTTTAGGTCATCTGATATGACTACCCCCAGGTCCCTTTCCATTTTTGTTGTTAGTATCTCATCCCCCATTGTGTACTCTTCCCCTGGGTTTTTGTTTCCCTGGGGCATTACCTTGCACTTCTTAGCATTGAATCTAAGCTGCCATACATTTGACCATTCCTCTAACCTTGCCAAGTCCCTTCTCATCCTTTCCACCCCACCTTGTGCATCAACTCTGTTGCAGACCTTTGTGTCATCTGCAAAGAGACATACTTTTCCTTCTAGTCCCTCTGCAATGTCGCTTATAAAGACATTGAAGAGGACCGGTTCTAATACTGAACCCTGCGGTACCTCACTAGTAACCCCCCTTTCTTCAGAGCATTGTTTATAAATATCACAGCATTCCTTACGAGTTGTTTAGCCTGCCTTCTGAAATGAAACTCATAAGCACTCAGCTGAAAATAAAGCTTATAGTCCTAACAGTTAGTTGCAAACCAATACTATGCTTTTACTAATTCATTGAATTAAACACTGCACAGATTAGGAAAATCATTGAACAATACTACATCAGTGAGTTGAGGGAACAGTTTAATGTGACTTGTACTGTACCTGCAATAACGTCCAACATTGGTCCCATGTATGTGCTATATATATAGCTTAGCACAGTGATGAAAAATGCCATTTATCCATACTGTGCTGATGTCACCACTCACTCACTACAACCTGCATTCTAAATGAAACTGCTTTACCAAACAGTTTCTCTTTTTCACTGAGGCCTGCAAGTTACTCAATTAGCATTGCAAAATACACTCACCTGTGTCTCATAGTGTTTATAAGATTCCCAGCCCATTACTATGTGGTACTCAGCTTCACTACATCCTGCATTCTAAATGAAAGTGCTTTACAAAACAGTTTCTCTTTCTCACCGAGGCCTGCAAGTTACTCAATTAGCATTGCAAAAGACACTCATCTGCATCCCATAGTGTCTCTGTGACTCCCAGCCCATTCAGAAAAACTCACACACACTCAGACCACACACAGAAAGAGCAGAATGCACACAGAAACAGGAAAAGAACACAGGAAAACATAATATTTCTGAAGCTCCCAACCCTATTGTATAAATAACATACATGATGTGCAGATCGTATGCTATGAAAAATCTTATCACTCCTGCAGAGTGAGCTCTGGGTACTCTCACTCATGACTTTGGCACTCATAAGTATCCAGAGCTCACTCTGCAGGAGTGACAATATTTTCCATATCACACTCCTGCCCAACATGTATCCTCTATTTTATATATCTATACACACACACACACACACACACACACACATACACACACACACACATATACATATATATGTACAGTATATATATTTATATGTCTCTTATTACTATTAATAAATGTCCCTAGGTGTTTGGTGCTCCTTTTGTCTTGCTAGCATGAGTAGAGCCCATTTTAATTTAAATTTATTGTACTGTTTCTATCCTATGAAATATATGACAGATGTTCTCTCTTTTCTCTTTCAGCACTGGAAGGACTTGTCTTGTCAGCCTCCAGTACAGGACCCTAGAGAGACTGAGATTGAGACACTAGCCAGTACTTCAAGATGTAATTGCAAATATAGGATTACCTTTTTGTGCTGCTGTTTAACATAATACATTTTGGTTTAAGTTTATGGTGTGGGTTGATTTCAACAGTTATGATAGCATATGTAATTTTGGTGCTTTTCTATGTATTTATGTGGTCTTACTGCTTCAAGCACTTAAGCACTTTGTATTATATTTGCACTGTCACTTTAATTGTGTTCCTGATTTAAGGCACCATGATCAGTTGCTCCTGAACCACCCACTGATGACACACAGTATACAAAACCAGTCGGGGTTCTTGCAGTAAATCAGCCTATGCATGTTATGGCAGTCTGTTTTTGAACGTTTGAAATAAAGCCTGGAAGTTTGTAGCAGAGAAGTGCAGTTCTTTGCTCTTTTCATTTTGGACTTGTACTACTACTTGCATACCCCTCTGTGTAGTTGGAACTGTTCTGTTGTTTTGGTAACAAGAGTTTTGTGCAGACTCAAGATGCCCTCACAGTATGACTCTAACACTGGGCAGGACTACAGAATGTGTGTCACAGAGGCTAGAGGTGAAGAACGCATTCAACAGTCAATGTGACCCATCAAACCAGTTTGATAGAGCCATTGAGGGGTCCTATATGCCCTATGGTATAGGACTTGCAGAGTCTTAGCTTGCAGCTTCCTGTTTATAGGCATTGAACCATATATGTTCCCTGTCAGACTGAATCAGGAGGGCATCAAATTCCCAGTCCAATTTTTCTCTGGGACTTTTTTCCTGCTCAGGACAGGAGGGGATTAGCAATTCTCAATGTCTTAAACGTACTAGTCATGTGTTGCATAACGGAAAGAGAATGGCTCCATTTTTCCAGAGCCTTGAGTGAGTAAGAATATGGCTGAAGGAGACCTTGTACCTGAACAGTTCCTTTGCTGTAAGTACAGTGGATTCGTGATGTATGCACATGCGTGGAACAAGCTGAATTTGTGCATACAGCCAGAAGGTGCATAGATCCAGAACACCATAGAAATGAATGGGTGCATATTGAAATCAATGGGGACCCATTTACATACGTAACTCACATGCTCACAAATACACCTAAGCCATCTTAAATGCTGTTAAATGTTGTTTTAAGAAACATGAGACGTGACAGCATTTAACATAGCACATATTGTTTTTGCTAAACTGAACACTCACTGTTTGCTAAACTGAACACTCTGATGCTGACCCGCTTCCACTGCAACAAGTGAGAGTGAATGAGGCTTTCAGTAAGTAGCATGAATTTTGAAGTCAAATCCTCTGGTATCAGTCAAACACCCTCTGTGAGTTAATCAGAACTGAAAACTAACAGCAGTCACTATCACTATGGTGTGGGGGGTGACAGGTTTAACAGGGCTCTGGCATTTGTCAGGTGATTAGAGGATTAGCTATGGGGGACAATTTAGTGACATGCAAGGGAAGACAACTGAAGGCAACTGTCAAAGAGGTGACAAATACCTTCTGGGTACCTGCTGGGGAGCATGTCAAGATGAAAAGAATGTGCACATAATTGAAAAACTGTGTGCATAAAGATGAAATAATTAACAGTGTTGGAATAGGGCAAGAATCAGGACTTCAGTTTTTTGTGCATACATCTGGAATGTGCATACATCCAAAGGCATACAAGTAGAATCCACTGTATCTCCAAAAGTGAATACTTGGTATCCCATAGATCTGTGGGATTTAGTGCTATGCAAAAGTTGTGAATTCTGCTTTCGCTGAACTTTTGCAAAATTTCTGAAATTTCGTGAAATTTTCTGAACTTCCACCATTAGCAAGATCAGAATCTTCCAAATGTGTTTGGTGGATTTTTACCCTCTTCTGTGGACTTTTTGGATGAACTGTGGAATAATACACATGACCTGTGGAAGAATAGTTCTGAGGAATATTATTCCACACTTAAATGGATTATTCCGCAATACAGTGATTGGTTCTGTGGACTTTTTTCTCTGCAGTTTAATACAGTAATCTACAATTCATACATTCATGCCAAAGTTCAGTGTCTTACTGAACTGAAGAATAAATGTATGAATTGTGGATTATTGCATTAGACTGCGGGAAAAAATTTGCAGAACTGATCACTGACAGCGATCAGTTCTGTGGAATTTGTTCCCTCAGTTTATTACAATAATCTGCAATTCATACATTTATTCTGCCGTTCTAAATCAGAATTCCAGTGAAAGTTATTAATTTGATTTCCAAACTTTCGCTGTAGCAAAAGTCTGACTTGCATGGAAATTCCACCCGTGGAAGTATTTTTTTCACACAGCTTTAATGGGATTTCTTCAAAGGTAAGCAGAATTTAAGTGTGAGGATGGTATGAATCACCCAAAGTCATTATGCCCTGGCAATGACAGAAGCCTCAGTTGAGTGACTGGTTGTCAATGACCAGTTTAGGGATTGTGTCAGAGGGGTCTGCTGGTGGGTATTTTGAAGTTGTAGCCCAACTGGGTGGAGTGCTTGTCCCAGATATGCTTAAGGTACCTGGCACAAGGGAGATGTTGATTCTGAGAGACCCATCTGGTAGTGTAAGGGCTGCTAGGCTTAACAACATGTCTTGTGTTAACTTAAGTGCTATCCACCTTGGGGTCAGATTAGAGAGAGTGGGGGGATCATATATCATTGTTTGCCTTCTAACAACATAGTCATGATAGAGCCTAAGGTCAGGAAAACCACAGCCACCTCTGCTCCAGTGGTCCTGCTCAGTTTTAATCTTAATTTTCAGATCTTTGCTTGACTAGATAAGTGAGTTAAGTTTGGTTAGCAATGCCTTGAAAAAGGACCATGTAATCTGTATGGGGAGGTCTGCCAGCACACACCGCAGCTTGGGAAGGGCTACCAGTTTTGAGGCATTAACTTAACCCCTCAGGGACAGGATGTGGGAGCTCCATCTGTTAAATTCAGTGTCAAGCTAGTCTAACATAAGTTGTGGATTTATAGAAATTGTAACTGGGATGGTAGGGTTAAGATTACTTCCCTGCAGAAGAGGGCTGCTGTACAACCAAAATTATTTATTTATTTATTTATTAGCTTTTGGTAACCGGGTAAGTGCGCTAGGCAACAGACCTGCCTATTTTCAGGCACGACCTGGGAGAGCACAGGACATCGGTTACAATATGCAGAAATGCACCGACATAATATAGTTGTACAGGAGCAAAACAAGATATGCATTGGGTAGCACAGTAATAGTTACATAAGGGTACATTTTAGGCATAGATCATAATAAGGATGTAAAATAAAGCAATTAGGGTAACCATAAGACAGCTGAGAACAGTAAAGACATCAAGGTTCATAGCTACCTAGATAAGCATATTGCATGGGAGAACATTAGTGTAGTACTCAGGGTCAGACCCGACAGCCTGCAGTGGGACAAAGCAAATTAAGAGCATTTGCATTGGCCAGAGGCTAGAAGGTGGGTGAACAGCGAGTTTTTGAATTCTCGATGGGAGGCTGAAGTTTTCACCATAAGGGGGAGTGAGTTCCAGAATTTGGGAGCAAAATGGGCAAATGCCTGTTCACCCATTTTTGTCATGCAAGGTCTAGTGGAGAGCATGGGGACAGAGGAAGACCTGAGGGTACGGGTGTGTGAGGCAGGAGTCAGGAGGTTGGCAAGATAGACAGGGCAGGGAGGTCTAGACAGGGGCAACTTGTGATCTTGTGATCTTGACTCATTCAGTTTGTACCCAGAAAGTGCTGAGTATTCTTTCAGCAAGGAATCTAAGCAGATGAGTGAACTAAGGATATCTGTGAAAAAAAATGAGCCCTTGCTACTGAAATACCCATGAAGTTAGGTGTATTTCTTATTTTCTGTGCTAGTGGTTCCACTTCCAGCAGGAATAGTAATGGGGTCATGGGACACCTTTGTTTCATACCCCCAGTGTAGCTGAAAGTAAAGAGATACCACTGAATTAGTGAGCATGGCAGCAGATGGAGTAGTGTACAAGAGATGGACCAGAGCTGTAAACCTGTCTGGGAGGCAAAATCTGCCCATTTCATCAAAAATACAGGACCTCTCCACCCCATAAAATGATTTTTCTGCATTTGAAGACAGGGTGGCGGTAAGAACAGTAAGAGACCTGCCCTCTCAGATCAGGTCCACAGTGCGGTGGACGTTATCAGAACCAAAATGGCCTGACACAAAGCCAACTTGATCTGGGTGGATTAGTGTGAATATTATGTCCTCAAGTCGATTAGCTAGGAGTTTTGAAAATACCTTGTCATCCCCATTTACGAAGGATATTGGTGGAACTGTGAACAGAAAACGTTATCCTTCCCCTTTTTGGAAATGAGAATAATAAGGATTTGGGGAAAATGAGGTGGGAACAGTTTCCTTATCCCATGCCTCATTGAACACCTGAGTTAACTGGGGAGCAAAGGCTTCTGCAAAGGTCATATAGAAATCTGTAGGGTAGCCATCTGGCCCCAGAGACTTCCCATTGGACATGGAGTGGATGGACTAAGCCACCTCCTTGGGGGTAATAGATTGAGACAACCTGATGCATTGGTCTGGTAGAACTTGTAGCAGATACATGTTCCCATGGAAGTTCTCATATTGCCTGGGGAGGGGAAACTTGGCAGCAGTATAGGTGGAAGTAGAAATCACTAAATGCTTTGTTGATGTCTGATGGGGAAGTGACTTTTTCTCCTGGTGCATTTTGGATTACAGGGATATATTTATTCATTTCCTGCAAACAAAGATGGGTTGCAAGTAGCTTGTCTGATTGCTCCCCTGCTACCCTGTAAATCTGATTTAGGTTATGGAAGGCATACTCTGTTTTATGATGCGAGACATCCTCTATTTCTAACATAAGAGTAGTGATTTGTGGACATAATATGTCTCTCTCAGCAGGGTGTGCCTGTATGTCCTGTTCTAGCATCTTCAGTTCTCTTTCCTTGGACCTGAGGAGTGCACCTCTCTCTTTTCTTAATTTGGAAGTGTGGGCAACTTTTTACTGATGACTACCTTCATTGCCTCCTACTGAATGGAAAGGGAAATGTCATGGATGTCATTTAAGGCACAGTAATCAGTCATTCTTCCTGGAGCTAGTGTATAAATGAGTCATGTTGCAGGACCATTATGTTAAACTTCCATTTATTTCTGGGCCCTATTCCTTCCCCCTAGGCCATGGAGAGCACAAAGGAGACATGATCTGAAATGAGTATGTTGCCCATTGGTACTCCCCAGGTCTGTGCTAAGATGGTTTGAGACACAAATAGTATATTGATGTGGTTTTAAGAGTCGTGGGCCAAGGAAGAAAAGGAATAATTAGTGTTCCTAGGGTTGGTGGACCACCAGACATCATATAGGCAACTTTGCCTGAAGGTGGTAGCCACATGGGTTGCTACTAGTGTCTCATTATGAGGGCCTGACCAAAGAGGGGTTGAGTGCAATGTTCAGGTCCCCACCTATGAAAACATGGGCTGAGCCACTGAGAAGTTCAGCCAGAATGGAATTAGGCTAGACTTCTGGGCAGACAAAATGGAGCAAAGGTCTTTTTCTTCTGACAGTCTATGTTTCTTTGTTTCTAAAAAGCAGAATCTGGGATGTCTGACGCATAGATGCTGCTTACTGCAACAGGCTCACCTTGATAAGTATCCTCTAAAAGTAATATGCTACTCTCATGTTCTATATATTCTTTATGACAGCCTATTTGAAGGCTTTTCTTACAGAGGATGGTCACTCTACATTGTGTAGAAGAAAAAGCATTGTGAAAGTGAGTGCCCACCCCCATACAGTGAAGGCAGGAGGCCTCTGTTTCTAGAAGGTGGGTCTCTTGGATGACTACAAGATCACACTGCAGGTGTTTACATTTTTGGAGAACTTTACATCTTTTTATGGGGCAATTAATGCCTCTCACATTCCAGGATATCATTTTTAAATGTCCTGATGAGGACAAGGTGCTGCAAAAGTATCGCACTAAACTGAACAAAGTGGCCCATCCACCCCTTTACCCACCTACCTCACAAGTCACAATCAACAAAACACACAAGAGATTGATTCCCGACACTAGCAGATACATAAGGTCACGTTTCTAAACACACACACACATATATGTGTATATATATATATATATATATATATATATATATATACATAATAAATTGCAAAAAACTACTTTAATGTAGACATTAGGGTTAAAGATCATAAAATGCACAAAGTAGGGGAAATGAAAAAACCTTTAGGGTTTTGGGTCTCTGGAATATTGGTGAATCAGTGTGGTGGGGTCTTCTTTGAAGTTGTAAACCCTAATGCCCACCTCCTCCCCCAGCCTATAGTCTCCTACCTGAAACACAAAGTACAGCTGCAAGCCAGTGCTTCATAGTGATACACTCTTCAAAGGTAGAGAAGCATGGCTCACCACATGTTGCTAACAGAATCGCTCATAGCTTTCTCAAAGCAGGGCACTGTGGCACTGTATGAAGAAAAGAGAGCACCACTGGCCTCATTTGCTCAGGGAAGGGGGTGGGCATTAGAGTTGACAACCCTGTTCATGAATGCGAAAGGCAAATGTGAAAACAGTGATGGCAAAACAGCGCAGCACAAAGAGCGACTGGGAAAAACAGTGATAGTTAAAATGGTGACCTACGGCTTTCTCCCTCTCCCCAAGTTGTGTTGCCCCCATCCCCCGGAGCTAGTTATGAATAGTAAAGGTGGGGCGGGGGGCCAGGCCCCCCATAGAAATTCAATGTGGCAATGTTGTCATTTCGACGATCTCTGTTACTTCCTGGTTGCTCTTTGTGTCCATGCTGTTTTGCCATTATCTTTTTCATTTTGCCCTTTTGCATTCGCCCTTGTCTCATGGAACCTCTGCACCCCCCCTTTTTCTTGATGTTAGTTTCCCTACTTTGTTCCCTTGTGCTTTAGATTTCTGGTTGGTTTGTGCTTCTCCAGCTGCTAGGTCAGTATTTTGCTTTCTACCTTCCTGGCTGCAGTTTGTGCTTCTCTCTGTCCCCGCTTTCTGCTGCTCTCCTGTTCTCCTGTGCCTTGTGTTTCTTTCCATTCTGGTTCTTTTTGGGCTTTTTAATTTTCCCAGTGTCCTGCCTTTTTCACTTGCTTTCAGCCTGTGCTGTTCAGGCTCCCATTTTACTGTTTTCTCCATTCCTGCAGCAGTCTCTCAGTTCCAACTGTAATCCTAATTGATTTCACCTGGCTCCTAGCCAGGTGGCCACTTCCTACTGCATTCTGTTGTTCATTTCAGCAGCTTCTGCTCCCTAGTTTTCAGTTCCCATATACTCCTGATTTCCCCAACAGTTTCATTGTTGTTTCTACTGCCTCAGCATACCTGACTTTCAGTGCATCAGAAACTAACACTAACTTCCCTTATGGAACTGGTTGGCATACTGTACATTCACCATTCAGTTAAACCTCATATCATTCAGTCTCATTCCCTGCTCCAGTTGTCATTCGATATCCCAATCAGCCATTCAGCCTTCTTACATTTCACTTCTTTCATGAGCTCACGGCCATCAGGCTTTGCCACAGCCTCCCACTTCTCCTGCATTCAGATAAAAAGCAGCCATTCAGCCTCACCTTCATTTAGTTTTTTCCATGTGCTCATGGCCGATGGGCTTCACCATGGCTTCCCACTACTCCTGCATTCAGATGCATGTCAGCCACAACCGTAATATGGCTCCAGGGCTCTACTTTTAAGCTGAAGGTCTCGCTTTGCCTGATGAAGTCCACATCTTGAGGGAGGGACCCTTGATGGACATGGTCCTTCTCTTTCTGCCCTTCAGGTGAGAATGTCCTACACTCTGGGGAAGGTTTATCCATGCAGATGAACTCGGTGGCAAATCTTGATGTAGTATTTAAGATTTCAGCTGCTGGGGGGGGGGACTCTAAGTCCACAGGGGCTCCTTTAGCTGTGCAGACCAAGTCGGCAGTACCTTCAAAAGTGTTTTCCCTTACAGTCACCTAATGGTCACCTGGTCTCCATTTTATTCCTTTCCTCTACCCCTAAAGGGTGAAGATCATACAACACCAAGTCCAGTCCCACAAGGGCTCAATTCCTATGCCTTTCCCTTCAAGGGTTCAGCTTCCTCTTTAGGCCTCCCCTCATGAAGGCCAATTGAGTGGCTTTCAGCGGTTGTTTTTCTCCTCCTCCTCCTCCTCCTCCTGCCTTGGGTGGTGGGTCTCAGTGCAGGGAACCTCCTTTAGCTGCAGATATTGGCTTGCAGGACCCTCACAGCTTTCCTGTTAGAGTGATAGAGTGAGAGTCCTTTGTCTAAAATATTTTTCCTTGAATTGGGTCTCTAAATTGCAGTAGCTGAGTAATCACTAATTTATCCCAAGCCTGGAGGGAAGGCTACCTAGGCCATAGATTCCCAGAGGTTTCCCCCTCATAGGGGATTTTTCCTTCTCCTCTGTGCCAAAGGTCATAAATGTTAAGTAGTCACTGCAACAAGTTGTCCATGCTGTAGTCCATCTAAATTAATGTACCGTTCGATTAGGTAGGTTTCTGCTGTTGGATGGGGTTGGATAGTGGCCTGCCTTTCTTTGTCATTCTCTCTCTCCTTTTTATCTAGATACCCACCATGTAAAAATCTGTGCAGTATCTGAAACATGGTGGGGTCGGGAAGATAACTGGGGATGACAAATAAAGGGATATCAACTCTTCTTTAGATCTAGGGAATAAAAAAAGGGGGGTGGAGTGGCCCTTTATATTCATGATGATATCCAGTAGAAGAGGTAGAGTGGGCATCTAACTCATTGGAGCAACCATGGGTGAAAATTACCCCAAATTGCTCACCCAAAATAATATTTGGGATACTGTATGGACCACCTTCAACAAACTATGAAATAGATTGTTTGATAAAACAACAAATACTACAACTAAATCCAGCTGACAGGTTTATATTATTAGGGGATTTTAATCGTCCAGATATTAGTTGGGATACCCTACTGGGGAAAAGCAAGATGGAAAAAGATTATGTGGACATTTTCAGCCTGATAGGCTTAAGGCAGATGGTCCACACTGCAACAAAAAAACAACATATATTAGATTTGGTTTTAACAAATTGGGAGGAGAGTATTGAAAATTGTAGGACTTTAGTCCCCTTGGGAAACAGTGACCATAACATGATCATCTTTGACCTTCTTGTAAGTAGTCCAGTAGTAGAGGGGCTTACTAAAACATTGGTGTGGAATAAGGCTGATTTTGGAGCTATTAGAGTAAGATTACAATTGTGGAACTGGGAGGAGGAATTTGTAAATAAATAGAATAATAGGTTCTGGTATATTACAAGGTAGTAATTCCATCGAGAGGTTCTGGGGACACAGAGAACCTCGAGAGCGAAGCTAGAGAGGTTTCATGTGTCCCCAGAACCTCAAGATGGAATTACTACCTTGTTATGCCAGAACCTATTTGTTATTTTTTTTAACATATGGATACGAGGTGAATTGACTCACCTCTGTTTAAACAGTGGAGTCAGGGGGTCCATGTGAGTGCTGGCAGGGTTCCCCAGTGCTGTGTGGATGACTGGTGCTGTGGGCTTCATTTACCACTGCTTTTTTTAAACTGTTTGTCGGCAGCGGTATCGGGCGAGCAGAGGAGCTCAAAAACATTTTTTCAAAAGTGAAGAAAAACATTTGCTGCAGCGGTTGACCATTCACTCGCTAAACGAGCGAGCAAGCCGCCATGTTTTCATACTCGTTGTGCCTGCCAACAGAGCAAAAGCGGGCAATCAGAGGACACACTTTGTAAAATGTCGGGGACAGACTTGCACATGTGCTCTTTAGCTTTCTTGATAATACTATCGATCGGGTGCCGAACTATACTATTACAGCACCCGAACGATAGTATTATCACTTAGGAACAGTAGTATTATTGCTCCAGGAGTGATGGTAGTACAAGGATTTTTTTGTATGCTTTTCAACCATATTATTTTCACAATCCATATATTAAAAAGCAGTACATGAACAGTGGGGGATTATGAATAAAGTGTTAGGACAATGTGTGAAAGATCATATCCCATTAAAAAAGAAATACAATGAAAAAGGGTACTACACCAAGTTGGCTAAACTTTAAAATAAAAAGGATGATTAAAAAGAAACATAAGATGTACAAAAATATTAAACAGGATGCAAAAGGTGAGGGTTGGATTAAAAATAGGCAATTACAAACTCAAATAAAGAAGGAAATAAGAAAGAGAATGAAAGGAAACTTGCAACAAAAAGTAATGAGAACTATAAAGCATTTTATGCTTATGTAAATGAGTTAAAAGGGGTGAACAGAAAATAGGACCATTGGAGGGGAGAAACTGGAAAATGGCAACTACAAATATAGAAATGGCAAATATTCAAAATGAGTACTTTTCATCCGTCTTCACTAAAGAAAATAATACCTGGACTTACCAATTTAAAAAGGGGGCTAAGACTATGGGAAATCATATTAAAATATTAACCCAGGATGTTCAAAGTAGGTTGGCAGCTTTAAAAGCAAATAAATCTCCAGGACCAGATGGCTATCACCCCAGATTGTTAAAGGAGTTAGCCACTGAGTTGGCCCCACCTTTAAATCACCTATTCCAACAGTCATTAGATACAGGGGAGGTTTTAGATGCCCAGAGGGAAGCTACGGTGATACCTCTTTATAAAAAGGGAAATAAAAAGGATCCATCAAATTATAGACCGGTGCATCTGACTAGTGTCCTGGGGAAATTGCTGGAAGGGATAATTAAGGACTTTATAAATAAACATCTACAAGGAAATAACTTAGAGGATAAGTCACATCATGGTTTTAGGAAGGGGTACTCCTGTCAGACAAATATGCTTCACTTTTATGACAGGGTGAGCAGGGTTTTGGACAGAGGGGGAGATGTGGATATGGTTTATTTGGATTTTACAAAAGCTTTTGATAAGCTCCCTCATAAACTACTTATTGAGCAGCTTCAGAAGATTGGGCTGTACTGTAGTGTGGTATCTTGGATTTCCTCATGGTTGACAAACAGAGTGCAGCATGTAAATATAAAGGGAGCTTTTTCAGATTGGGCAGAGGTCACCAGTGGAGTGCCTGAGGGGTCGGTGTTGGGACCAGTCCTTTTTAATATCTATGTGGCAACACTGGAGGAACATCCAGGAAGTGTATGGCTCACCAAATTTGCCAATGATTGTCGATTAGGGTTGGAGTTAATGAATCCAAATGATCACTTGAAATTATAAGATGAACTAAATTATATTAATACATTGTGTTCAACCTACATATTATATTTGAATCCATAAAAATTTACTGTAATGCATCTGGGATCCAAAAATACAAATTCCACCTACTACTTGGGTGATATCATCCTAAAAACTGTAGATGAGGAAAAATACCTAGGCATCTTGGTGACAAAGGGTATTCATTTTTCCACACATTGTAAAAGTGCTGCCAAAAGGACAAATGGGGTATTAAATTGTACATTGAGAAATATCTCAGGCAGGGATAGTGATGTATTGTTGCCCTTGTATTCCACTCTGGTGAGACCCCTTATGGAATATGGTGCCCAGGTTTGGTCACCCTATTTAAGAGATGTGGACAGATTGGAGGGAGTCCAGAAAAGGGCTACATGAGTGATGAGAGGGATGCAGGGTAAAAACTAAACAGCGAGGCTAAATTAATTAAATCTGTTTACTTTAGAATACAGAAGATTAAGAGGGGATATGTGCTTGTTGTTCAAAACCTTAACTGAAGATGAACTCTGCATTAAAATAGGCTTAAAGTTTAGAATCAAAAGTCATAATACTAGAGCACACCCTTATCAGTTACATGGGGAACAATGTACAATTTGGCACAGAAAAAGGTGGTATTACCAAAGAGTTGTTCCTATGTGGAACTCACTGCCATTGGAGGTGGTGGAAAGTAAGATAATGGAGGTATTCAAGCAGAAATTAGATGGATTACATCGATTGGGTAGACTTTAGGAATGCCGGTCCTATTCAACATCTTCATCAGTGACATTGCACAGGATCTAGAAGGCAGAATTTCACTGTTCGCTGATGACACAAAGCTCTGTAACAGAGTAGACACACCAGAGGGTGTAGACAGAATGAGAAGGGACCTGCAGAAACTTGAAGAATGGTCAAGGGTTTGGCAGTTGAAATTCAATGCAAAGAAGTGCAAGATAATGCATATGGGGCACAAAACCCTGGCACAATATATCAGTTGGGGGTGAGGATATAGCATGCACCAAGCAGGAAAGGATCTTGGGGTTGTCATCTCTGATGACCTCAAGGTAGGAAACAGTGTGACAAGGCATCAGGTAAAGCAAATAGGATGCTGGGATGTAGGCAGGGGCATCACCAGCAGGAAAGGGAGGTCATAATTCCGCTATACAAGACACTAGTGAGGCCCCACCCTGAGTACAGTGTACAGTTCTGGAGACCATACCTAGGTAAGGACATAGACAGGGTAGAGAAGGTTCAGAGGAGGGCAACAAAGATGGTGCATGGGTTGCATCACAAGTCCTATGAAGACAGGTTGAAGGAACTGAACATGTACTCCCTGGAGGAGAGGAGGGAGGAGAGGGGATATGATAGAGACATACAAGTATCTTACAGGGAGGAACAGGGTGCAGGAAAACACTATTTTTAAGCAAAAGATGTTTCAGGACTAGAGGACATGGGATGAAGTTGGAGGAGGAGATTCAGAGGAAACATGAGAAAGAATTTCTTCACAGAACGGTGGTGGACAAGGGAACACCCTGCAAGAGGAAGTGGTGGGGGCTGAAACAATCACGGGATTTAAGAATGCATGGGATAGACATAAAGGAATTCTAGAGGGCAGGGGTAACGGGAAACAGACTTCTAGGAAAACAAACTGAACTTACAAGCTCAAATGGGCAGACTAGGTGGGCCATAGGCCCTTATCTGCTGACACTGTCTATGTATCTATGTAGTTTGGTGAGCATTATGGACATATGTCCCCCTTAGCTCTGATTTACCTATGATGGAAGTCATGTCCCTCTGCTATCAGTTCTGATATCTGTCAGTCATTGCTCATCTCAATCTGTGTCTGTTTCCAGTCATCACTGGTTGCCATCAATCTGTCCTCACTCAGGCTCTGTGGTCACTACTTGCTGCTTAGTACTTTTTGGGGGCTCCTTCCTTAGATACCTTTAGCCAAAGGAATAGTTCCCGTGGCACCTCTAGGGTGGAACCCTCCTCGAGGGTTCCTTGCCTTCACAGTACCAGGACAGGGTGGTAGTTCTCCACGGAACAGAGTACTGACAGCCAAAGTATTCACCTCTGAAAATCTACAACTCTTTCAAATACCTCTATCAACAAAGTTATACAAGCATACCTCCACACTAAATTGTATAAGCCCATAGAATTCAGAGGCTATGCCTGTAATTCAATGGGTGGGAGCAACCAGCCACACCTCCTGCCTTCCTGCCTGACCTATTTAAGTCAGCTTCTTCCAGCCTAACTCAGAAAAATTGTTTCTTTGCCCTACTATCTTCCCATCCTCCTCCTCCTCCTCCTCCAGCTGCACACCTCTCTCACTGGGGCTCCTTCCTAAGGTACCTTTAGCTTAAAGGAATCGTTCCAGCAGCACCTCTAGGGGTGGAACCCTCCTTCAGAGTTCCTTACCTTCATAGTACCCCAACAGTGAGGTAGTTCCTCGTGGAACAGAGAGTACGAATGGCCAAAGTATTCATCTATAACAATCTACACCTCTGTCAGATACCCCAGACTTTCAACACAGTTGCACAAGCATAACTCCACACTATGTTGTGTAAGCCTGTTGAATTTGTTTTTTATTCACAGATTAGCCTCCTTTTTTTTTATCTGGCATGGCCCTCCTTCCTGCTGAACCTCCCAGCCCCATCATCTCAACTTTCCTCAGGGCTTACCTCTGCCTGAGTTCCCCCATGACCTACCCTTCCATGGTGGGGTGGTAAGGTCCAGATCCAGATCTGTTGAGGAGCCTGAGTCACTGTGTGTAGGGCCTGCAGAGGGCATTGATCATCCTGCCATCAAAGTTGTTTTTTCATTCTTCTGTGTCCCCTCCTTTTGACTGCTACTCTAACCCTCACCACAGGGATGCCTGCATTTGGAACTACATCCCCAATGTGAGCACATGGTGGCATGCTGGCACAAAATGCAGCATGTCACGTCCCTTCATGCCCATGTCCCACTTGCCCTACCACCCACACACCTGTAGATGGCAGTGCTGCAGTGGGACATGGCACCCTCACCCACTTGGAGAAGGAAAGCATCTTGTGGGACACTTGGCCTTCTCCCCCCCATGGCTGGCCCTTGATGATCCAGACTTGTTTCCTTACCTGGGTTGCTGGCATCATGGGTGGTAGCTCTAGTGCTGCTCCAATGGGCCGGCACCATTCTTCCCATTTCTATGTTCAACATAGATTTGTAAATGGCAGGTAAAAAAGTGGGACATAGTTTGAGACAGCAGACATAAATACTGGTTCAGCCTGAATGCATGGTCGACAGTAATTCCCCATGCAGGGTGGCTAGGACAGTGTACTAGTTCTGTCCCCATTCAGTGTTTGACCTCAGAAAGTTAACTAAGAGCCACAATTTGCCTGGGAACTGTAGTGCTTGCAGTACTCACTGTGTCAGGGCTTGTTGTTGAATGCTCCCAGTGTCTGAACATCCATACAGACTTCCTGCTGGTCTTCCTCATCTACTTTTGGGTGGGGGGAAGAATTCTGGCCCCAGATGCTCTTGCACATACCGGTCTGCCTCCTTGGATGTCTGGAAGTGCAGGATGTTCCCTGTAGGTTAATGGCCTGGGTCCCTGTGTATAACAGGGAGTATGAGATTCCCCTGCTCTAGAAGCCTTGCTTGACTTTATTTTAGACCTGCCATCCCTCCAGCACATCTTGTGGATAGCCAAGGTGGAATGACATGCAGTTACGTTGCACAATCTTTCAAGTATCTTGTTCTGTGAAATACTAGTTCTTTATCTTGATATTGCAATAATTTGAAGATCAATGGTCTTGGCTTAGCATTGTTTCTTGTGCTTTGTACCCTGTGGGCCCGGTGACCATTAACAATTTTTAAAGTGGTACTCATGGGTCTCCAATTGCAGCCAGATCGGGAGATGGTCTCACAAATATTGAACTGGTTCTTTCCCTTCTGACCTTTCTGGCAGTCCAATAACCTGCAGATTTTTCCTTCTCCCCCTGCCTGCTAGATCCTCTATTTATTATGTGAGCCACATTATCTCTGCTTCGGCTGCTTGCAGGCGGGGTCCTATGCTGCTTGTTCATCCAGCATGGTGGTAAGTTTATCCTTACTGACATTCACTCAGCCAACCAACACCAAAATATTTGATTGCATTTCTGTGAATGTTTGCTTTATTGTTGCAACAGAAGTTGCAATTTGCTCTAGTTGGGAGGCCTGACATGCTTGATCGAGTTGTGTAGTAGAATGATCCCTTGGAACATCCATCTTTGCTTCCTGGAAACGACTAGGTGGAGGTGAGGTAGCAATTTATTTTTTTGCTTCTGGGTGGTAGATAGCTCTGAAATTGTGGCCCAATCTGTTAGCATAGTCCTCCTTCACCTCTATAGTACAGTTTATAATTCTCCACAAGAAGTTGATTGTCTGAGGCAGATTTATTAGAGGCAGCTGGGAGTTGTTGTTGTTGTTTAGGCAACCATTCCACTCAAATACTCACATTGCTTCCTGTTGGTCTTATTAATATCATACAACAGTAAAATATCTCTTTTACCAATCTACTTTCCATACTGAATAGACCAATTTCCTTTAACCTATCCTCATAGCTCATAGATCCTAATTCCCAGGTTATTTTGATAGGACACAAGACAATGGTATGCGATAACTGATGAATGACCTCTGCAACAGCTTAGTTGTCACATTTTGTGTCTTATTAATTGCTCATCTGACCTCAGAACAGAACAGCTCTCATTGGCAGCCCTTCTCCAGTATTAGTAATCCTGAACTCAAGAGCTGACCTTGGAAGCCTGTCTCTGATGCTGGTGACGACCCCACACAGAAGTGGTCAAACAGTGGGAGCACATCATCAATGCTGGCAAATTCCAGAATAAAAGCAATGGACTTCTGGCTCCAGCTGCAATGTGAAGACACCCTCAGAACAGAGCTCTTAGCCTATGACCTAAACAAAGAGCCTAAACTCTCTCAATTCGTGTCTTTTTTCTTTAGAGTCTGATAGCACTGGCAATAATTATTGATGGGAGGCTTACAAAACCAAACAAAGATACAAAGCAAACCAAGCCATGCTACTTGCTGCACATCAACCACTCAATTCCTTAGGATGCCCGCCCTCCCAGTGTAGTAGCATGGTGCATTCTGTGGCTCCAAGTGCAAGTTCAGAATGACAGACCTGTCCAACGTTCATATTCTGCATGAACTGCAGGGGTTAAATTGGGCAGGAGCCTACAGGAATTGAGTTTCACCACCTCTTAAAAAATTGTATGACAGTTCCACCACCTCTGTCAGCTTTCTCTGTTGACTACTATAGGAGAGTTCCACCACCTAGAAATCTAGATATGACATTTTCAATTTAACCACTGATGAGCTGAGAGCATGTCATGAAGAAATTACTGACAAAATTTAAAAAAAAAAAAACTTTGTACAGACCTGTATAAAGTCATGGAGAGCCAAAATAAATGCAGGAAATGCAGGTGCTTTAACAAAGATGGCCCTTGCTTTACTGAAAAACCTTTCAGCTTGAAGATACAAAACTGCCACTTGGAAGGCCATGTCCATAGAAAAAACATCCATATACATGAGGGGGAAGTGGGCACCAATATTGCCAACTACATGGATTGGCTCCTCCATGAGGATCTTTGTCTTCCCGTGGGCATGTAGCTGAAAATAGAATGATACATCAGGCCCTGGGCCCCAAGCCATCCCCTAACCAACATCTACCCTCCATTTTTCTGCAGTTTCTGGCTTTTGTACCAAGGAAGCTGTACTGAAGGAGGTTGGGTAGAAGGGGATTAGTAACATGGGCCAGACTAGGCTGTACCTCGATCATGACTATACTGCTCCTGTACAACAGAAGAGACAGACCAATTCACCCTACCTCCATACCCTCAAATAGGCAGAAACAAAAGTTCAGATGACCTTCCTGGTGAAACTTTGGGTGCACTATACAGATGAGACAGCCCTATATCACATAGCTGAGGAGACACATCTAGACATGGAATGCCAAGGCATCCTTATCCTGCTGCCACACAGAGAACATAGAATGAACCCAGATGCCAGCAACAACAATGACATGCACCTGATCCCCCAGGAGAGGGAGTTCCCCCTTTACTTTCCACCCCACAAGGCACAGCGGCTGAGGTAGTGAAAGAAGTATGACCAAAAGACCTACAATTGATCAAGGACGTGCTACAACAGTTCTCCCGACTTGCAGAATAGATTATGATATGGACCAAACGATACTATGAGCAAAACTAGGTTAAATGCTTATGTCCTAGGTGTAAGAGCTGCTTATATTCCAGATTCTGAGGTGAGTGGGAGTTTTCTGGTGTGGTGTTCACCTGACTTCATGCCCCTGGAGGCTGTAGTAACATGGCTGTGGGTCTGCTGGGCTCTTGAGCTGCCCTTCCCTCCCTTAATACCTTGAATAGATATATCACCGCTGTAGCTAGACATGGCTTATGTTTTTTTTTTTTTCTGGGTGCCTCACTCTCTTCAGTTTGGGCTGTCACCCTCCGATATCCTTAGCAGGACACCTTTGCAGAATATACAAGGTCATATTTAGGAGTCAGACTACTATTCATCTCCCAGAGCAATTAATCCATTGGTGGGGGGCAGTGATCTGGGGGCATGGAGCCTATCAACATGGGTGGCCCTGTCCTTTCCATTGTTGCCCCGGCCTAGCCGCCTGACTATGGGGATCTAGCAATTGCCCACTCTTAACTGAGCTGCTCTTGCAGGGTTCTATATCAGACAGCTGCCTGAGGAATGGCCCTGTAAGGTAACCTGTGAAAATCGCGACTGCATTTTAGCAACTGCAAAATCACAATGCAGTGGTAGCGATCATTTTATCAGTAACTGCATGAGAATCACGTTGTATCCAAAATAATTTCATAGTTTCATAGTAAAATACAAGTTCGTAAGGCCATGGCCCATTATTAACTCACCACCATGTAATCAATGGTAGTATTTATACTTCATTTCTCTCATATAATCATCCAATCGTCTTTTAAAGCACTCTACAGTATCACTTGCAACAACATATTCCGGTAATGCATTCCATAATGGTAGTGCCCTCTGAGTAAAGAACCTCTGTCTCTTTTGGGTTTTATTAATAGGGAACTTAATTTTGTCCTTATGCGACCTAGTATTATTCCGGCCATCTAGTTTCTCAAGGCATATAATATCTAATGTTTCACCTTTATGCATTGTGTTGTATATGTATATGAGATCCCCTCTTAACAGTCTATACTGATGTGAGTACAGTTTTAATGATTTTAATCTATCTTTATATGTAAAGTTTGCCAGGTCTTTAATTCTCCTGGTATCCTTTCTCTATACCTTTTCAGCCATGCTCAAAGTTCCTACTGTAGTTGGTGCATAAAAGGGAGCACAGTACTCCAAGTGGGGCCTAACAAGACCTGTATACAAGGGCATCTGTACCTCAGCTTTCTTACTTTTAATGTGTCTGTGTATACATCCCAATATTGAATAACATTGCTTGACAGTTTTTTTGTATGTACTGTATGTCAAATTTTAGCTCATTAGTAATGGTTACTCCCAAATCTCTTTCCTCCATTGTTGTTTGAAGTATAATGTCATTCAAAGTATAATTAGCCCTCATGTTATTCTTACCAAAGTGCATCACCTTGCACTTGGACACATTAAATGCCATTTTATTCTCTCTGGCCCATATGCCTATTTTATTTATACAATCCTGGAACTTCTCTACTGATTCTTGGTTATTAACTATGCAGTCGATTTTTCAATTGTCTGCATATTTACCAATCCAGACATGGTCTGTAGTTTGCATTGTTGACACTAAGATGTTAAATAACAAGCAGTCCAACACACCGCTTGTCACTTGGCCCTAATATGATTCATGCCCTCTTAGTACAACCCGTTGCTCCCTACCATTTAACCATGAAGATATCCAACTAATAATGTGTTTGCTCAATTTTATTTTAAGAAGATGTTCCAATAAGATTTTATGCCACACTGTATCAAATGCCTTGGCATAGTCCAGGAAAATGACATCCATGGGCATTCTCATATCAAGGGCTTCACTAACTGGTTCAAAAAATCCAATCAAATTTGCTAGGCAAGATCTGCCTGGAGTAAAACCATGCTGAGATATATCATGATTGTCAGTGTTACCTATGTGTCCTTTTATTCTAGTTTGAATTATTCTCTCCATCATCTTACTAATAACAGAGGTAAGACTGATAGACCTATAATTACCCGCATTCTGTTTGCAACCTCCTTTGTGTATAGGCATCACATTTGCACATCTCCAATCCTTTATAGTACTTCCATATTTTAGGGATGTGTTAAATAACACAGTCAATGGGCCAGACAATTCATTAACCATTTTTTTTTTAGAAATTTAGGGGCTATATTATCAGGTCCTGGTGCTGAGTCATTTTTTAAATTTGTAATTATATCTTTCACTTCTTTTATAGTTACTAATTTTAATTTTTCTATAGTATTGTTTTTTTCTATATCAAGGCACTCCTTAGGAAGAAATACACCAGTGAAGTATGTATTTAGTTCATTAACCATGTCATTCTCTTCACTGACTATTGAATCTTTTATTTTTAAGGTCCTATACTGCTCTGATTACCCCTTAGGTATCCTATATAATTAAAGAAACCTCTTCTATTTTGTTTGGAGTCTGTTGCTAACTGAACCTCAAGCTCCTGTTTCTTTTTTCTTATCAGATTTTTAGTTTTTTTGTACCAACTTTTTATATGATATCAAGTGATTTATATTCTGGGATTTCTTATATTTTCTGTACATCCTATGCTTTTTATTTATAATTTTTTACTCTCATTTGTCCACCATGAAGGAGTTCTTTTTTTTCAATTATTATATTTAGTTCTTAGGGGTACCCATGTTTTTATACAATACGATATCCTGGTTTTAATTATATCCCATTGTTCCTGAAGATTTTGACACCCATCTAATTCATGAGCCCAATTCCAATTATTTAGATAATATTTAATACTATCATAGTCAGCTTTATTATAATTTTGGATTTTTGTTATTCCATTATTATTACCTTTAATAAGTGTATTTACCTTAAACTGTATCATGTTGTGATCACTATCTGCAAGTGGCAGTAATACTTCCCGTTCTGTCTCAAAGTTTTTAATATTAGTCAGAATTAAATCCAATATATTATTTTCCCTAGTTGGTTTCTGAACTATTTGTTGAAGTGTGAATTCTAAGAACCTATTTTCAATATTTCTGTAGCCTCAAGAGAGGTCCACCTAATATTGGGAAGATTAAAGTCCCCCATAAGAATATAATCATTGGAAATTTCCATACTTTCAATTTCTTTAAGAAAAGCGATGTTTCCTTGTAAATCTAAACTCAGATATATGTATCCTAATCCCACTATTAATATTTTATTGTTTATATAAAGATCAACCCACAGAACTTCTGTATCATCATCCTTTAATTGTCTAATTTCAGTTTTTATGTTTTCTAATACATATAGTGCAATGCCTCCACCTTTTTTGTATTTTCTACTTTTAATAAAGTTTGTATATCCCTGGATAACAGTGCCTCAGTCATTGCTTGTATATCATGTTTCGGATATTACACACACACCTATGTGTTTACTTTTTAGTATATATCTCAAGTCATCCAGTTTGTTAAGTAAGCTCCTAGCATTAAGTAAAAGTATATTTATTTATTTTAATGATCTTTGTTTATATTCATTGTTTCTTGTCCTAGTTTGTTTGACATGAACACTTTTTGTAGCAGTATTTATTTTATCACTTGCAAGGACTCTCCCATCCCCTGTCTTCAGTTTAAATAATTAGAGATATGTGTTCTCAGTTGCATACCTAACATTTGTTTACCCTTATTGGCTTCCCAACTTGCCATCATGTGCCCTGAAAAAGTGAACAATATAAAAGAGCTCCTACCAGCATTGAGCAATCTCCTACAGTTGCAGCTTCTTCCCACCTTGTCTGACCAGCTTGTATCCACCCTGCTCTAACTGGACCAGATTGCTTGCACCTTCTTGATGACGTTGGATGAAAGCTTTGCTAAGTGCTTGATCCCCCTTGTCATAGACATTCTATGATATGAACCTTTGCTGGATTCAGTCTCCACAGTTTTTTGTAACTGCTTCTACATCAAAATAGCGACTTTGCAGGCCGGCCCAATGGCACTGAGGGTTGAGTTTCTGGATGCCACACCTCGCGTCACACTGGCGGCCCAGGTTTGGACGTGATCCCGGGCTGCCTGGGGTTGGCAGGGGAGGGATAGGATTCAGCGTCTGCAGGACTGCTCTCTTATGCCAGGGAGGGATCCAGGGAACCACTGCTCTGTAGTGGCCCTTGGTGATGACAGGGGGGCACTATCAGAGTGATGGCAGCAAGGGGGTAGAGTACAGCAGACGTTGGCATGTTGTGCCTTGATGTCATTGCACATCGCACTCTGCAAGAGGCAAAAAAAAAATCAGGTGGGAACATGGTGAAGCGATGATCTCGGCGGCTGACTGCTGCACCTGGTGCCCTTCAGTTCCCGTGAGGATCCTGCCACAGAGTGTGTGAGCCCTAATTGGCCGGCTCTGTGGAGGTGCCAGACTGGGCCCGGGGGGGGGGTGCAGGTGCTGGCGGCCGGAGATTGCCTGCGATCCGTGCCGCCAAGAGGAGAAATAAATAAGATAAAAAAAAATAGTGACTTTGCTACTAAAACAAAACAATCACATGTAGTGACTGAATCCACCGCTTGCAAGCTGATTTCCACATAGGCTTTCGGGTGCTTCTGCACTTAAAATTAATTCTGTACCTCTGTACTTCTTCATTTGATTTTCCATAAATAAAAATTTAAAACAAGTGAAAAAAAAATATGTTGGGGGGTGCCAAATAGGGTCAACAGTACATCATTCTCAGACATGAAACTGAAAATCGTAGGTGAGCCCTCTTAGATAATTGTATCTGCTCCTCTCAGAATATTCACCCACAATGGAGATGATCCACTCATTCATATCTTTATATTTCCTTTTCCCACCATTGCCACCTGCCCCAGACACCATCTGTTCTACTTTCAGCTCTATCATCCTCTGTTCCTCTTTCAAGCATTGTATTAGTTTCCATATGCTGGGGTGACAGGCTCTAAGGCAACTGTTGAAGCCACGATGCCACACTTCAGCTGCATTATTCGTGCATGCTAGAAACCTAGACAAGACATTGTGACAGTTCCACTGTTCAGGTGGAAATGCTGCCCTTCTTCTACCTGAATGTCCCCTGGGTGTTCCTATCCTATATCAAAAATCTGTCCTTTTCTTTCCCACTATCATATACAAGGAATGGCACTCCAGCTGTGGTAAACGTGAAATCTGGTGGTATTTCAAGTTCCTCTACTGAGGTAGGGGTGGCTGGACAACCACATCCAACTTGCCAAATGTGCTGAACTGTTCTTTTTATCAGCAGAACTCTAGGCAAATGACCTGCCAATGCATCAGGGGCAGATGTGGTGCATGGCACAACAACCTGTGTAGTGGTTTCCACACTTGTTCTTGCACGCTTTCGTATGTCAGCCATTATCTTGCACACCCCAACATCCCCAGTATCTGGAACTTGAGTACAGTATGCTCCTTTATCTGGGCTGACACTTTGTTGCCAATAGTATGCAGTCTAGAGAGGCAACTGAATTTATGGGCATCAACACATCTACAGCAGACCTTGTCTCCTTTTTTTTTATCTTTTCTGTAAATATACCCAGCAAAGACAGCAAGTGATCTACCTTTCTGGCTTGTGATAAGTTCAACCTCCATACTGGCAGAGTGAGTTCAGAATAAGAGTAAGGCAAGTGGGAGAAAACACCAACAGTTGGTCAATTTAAACCTTTTTTATAACCAAAACCAGATGGATCATTCATTATTTTAAATAACACTAACTTTTATTTGAAACAGGTGTGTTGAACAACATCCTTCAGCATTACAGTTACACAGGGCACATGACAGAGCAATGTCCTATCCATTTACACATGTTCTGGCCGTGTAATGCTGCATTGTGGGAATAAGGAAGTAGCTGGAGTGATACAGACTGGAACAAGACTGGTGTGAGTATGATTTGGGGAAGTTTGATGTAGTGGAGGGGCTGAAATCTGTTAGTCACCAATTGCTGTTTTTATATGGTGGCTAACTTGTGCAGTGCTAAAATGTTTGGTTGCACTACTGGCGCTCACTATTATTCGGGCACCATATTGCTAATCACAATTTTTAAGTCGCAGTTTTTACATGGAACCCTTTGTAATACTTATAATGTAAGCTCATGCCAATATAGCAACCTGACTCCATCAGAGGGGTACAGATTTTGTTCATCCTGTGGTAATGTGGCTCATACACACTCCTGATAAGGGCAACTGAAGGGGGTATGGGGGGCAAGTAGGGGAGATTGAGCAGGGAGGTGGAGTTGGGAGAGTTCCCTGGACTGCTCAGCAACTGACTTCATTAGCTATGAGTCATTATGATATATATATATTTTTTTTTTTCTATTTCCAGCCTCCCACTAGGATGAAGATGGGAGGTGCTGCAGTGGGACCCACACACTTTTTATCCACTCAGAACTAAGCAGCCATTCAACCCCTGTTATAGCAAGGTGTCCACCATGTTGTTAGCCTCCATCATTATGCAGTGGGGTGCATTGGCATTGTGGGACTTTGTATAATTGCACAGCACTGCCAGTGCTGGGGGCCCAGCTATGACCTGGACTATGATCCTGAAACACCAGTCCACCATCAGGTATCACACAGAGGTGGGAATGTCTTTCTAGCTCCCTTCCTTGGAAGCTATCAGCTTTCCCCAGTTCTCCTTGTTTTCCCCCAGGGCTGCTGTGTTGATGCCCTGCTTCAACTGTTGGCTGCTGATTTTCATATACCTTTTACTTCTACTATTGGCACTGGCCTGATCTTGCTGTCCTACTGGGGCTTTATTCAAACTTTTTCTGAGGGAAGAAGTAACTTTGTATGGGGTTGGGCAGAGTACAGTAAAGGAGGATACCTAGGACTGTGGTATTACCCTTTAATTTTTGATAGCCTCTCTAGTCAAATATTAGCTATTTCTAATACATTTGGTAAAGACTAGTACAACAACAGCTGTTCTGTCACATAATATAAACAGGAACCACAGCTCCTTCAAGTGGTTCAGAATTCTTCAAATGCTCAGTCTGGAGAAATGTGAAATTGTATTCCTCCTAGAGGTGCACTTGTCTTAGGCTGAGCATGATAAATTTATTAATTTGAGGATTAGTCAGGTGCACACCTCCTCTCACAAATTGGAAAGGGGAATGGGAGTGCTTACTCTACTCTTCAGAGGCCTACCCTTTCAGTTAACAGAGAAGGTCATAGATGAGATGGGAGGTATGTGATTCTGCTGGAGAAGCTTTATGATAACACCTACACTTTAGCAAACTGTTATTTTCACACAGAGACCAAAAAATATGTGTTTCAGTCCTGTTTTAATAAGCTGTTAACAGTTCTACAAGGACAGTTAGTGATGGGCGGTGATCTTAATTTGGCACTCAGTCCTGTCCTGGATATGTTCTCCTCATGAAAAGTCATCACTCCACAGCCCAAAAATATGTGAATCACATAAAAAACATCCTTAGTAATTACTGTTATGTGACAGAAATTGCATCCCCATCTTAGGAAAAGCATGCATTACTCCCCTCCCTATTATAAAAACTCCGCATTGGATTATCTGTTGGTAGCAACAGAACATTTGAACACTGCCCAGACTGTAACCCATGGAACAGTCCAACAATCATATTAATGCCCCTTTGAAAGCTAGCCTTCCCATGGGCTTACCCTGCCAGATTACACATTGGCATTTACAGCATGGCTATCTCTAGAATGCAGAGTTCCAAGAATGGCTGGATGAACAGATTCCACAGATTCTAGCTGACAATGTAGCTAGTAAAAATCCTCAGTGTATTCCCTGGGAAGTACCAAGTGAATACAGCATGGACAGAACTGCTCATGGAATGTAGGAAGCATGAATGGCTCTACAGTGACAGAGGTTATTTCAGCATACGGTAAGAACCACTACCCCTGTTGCTGTAGGCTGCCATTAAGGAACATGAAGGATGCTGCTGTGGTGGTGCCTGGCCTAGCTGCTCCCATGGTGGAGTGGCTAGAGCACCTGCCTCTGGTGGCGTCAGGGACCTAGCGCTGCGGCCCAGTTCTTCCCAGGTCCCACTGTAGTGCTGCTTTTCTTTTTTTTTTAAAAATACCTTTTCCCCTCTTCAACTTTTCCTTTTCCCCTAAGTCCACGACCCCCCTGAAGTTGATTATTATAAGTCCAGAGAGTATGTGGTGTGAAGCCCCCCATGTTGGGGAGTGTGGGGGGGGGTGAAGCCCCTGCAAAAAGAAAGACAGCTACTGTTTTTTGCAATGGCATGCGCTTATGTTGTTTCAGTCATGATTTTGTCCTAACCCTGTTAGATTGGACACTGTTGTGTCTGTGGTGTTGTGTGTGTGCGAGGTTTTGACCCTGTGCTAAATACACAAAAAACAGGAAAGGGTCACTAAGCTACTGAAGACCCTCTGTACACTTCAATAGTTCCGTATGCAGGAAGATAAGTCCGTAGTATGGCAACTCAATCAGATAAAATCACAGATCCCAAAAATTCTTGTTTTAAAGGTCAAACATGTGCTTTTATTTTTATCTTAGGCATGATTTTATGAAGGAAGACCAAGAGGAGCCTGTAACCCTGTCTGCTGCCTGAGGCAACAAAAGAACCAGGCACATATTTCATTCATACATGACCCTCACACTTCTCAAGTCACACTACACAGATGAAATCCTTCAGGGCCATGCACCACTATTACCATGACCTCTATACCATGGAGCAGTCAGCTTTTCTTAGAGATATCTGAGACTCCCTCGCTTCCCTCCCTATACCCAAAATGTCTTAAGAACAAATAGATGGTTTAGAACTCCTCATTACTGTGGAGGAAATTAGTTTAGCAATCAGGAACTCTATCATGGGGAAATACCCTGGCCCTAATAGTATCCCTGTGGAATTTTTTAATAAGTTTGAGGACCTCTTACTGCCTCAGCTGATGCTTGTATACACATTACTACAGGACAGAGATAGTCTCCCACCTTTGTGGTGCTATGCTACTAAATCAGTGATCCTGAAGCTATAGATGGATCCTTGTTTCCCACATTCATACCTTCCTATCTCAGTATTACGTTTTGACTATAAGGTCTTCATGTCTGTTTCAGCAACCAGATTTGAGAACTTTCTCCCCATCACTACTGGACATGGACAAGATGGGTTTTGTCAGTTCTACGATGCCAGTTCAACAACTATGTTGTTGACCGACATCAAAGCGAAGGATTTATGTCAACTGCAAGTTGCTGTAGACATAAATCTGGCAGGAGACCCCGGTCTTTTTTTCTATCAGAGAGCTTTGCCACCCACACCCCCCCGAACTAAAGGAGTCCAACTCCGAGTTGGAGTTGGTTCTAGGAGGGGGTGTAGGACTGGGAGACAGAGTGCCAGGCTCTCAGGCGGACCATTACAGTGAACTGTTGATTTTGTCGGCATCGACGTGTTTGCTGTAATGGTGTCGCCATACGGTTGCATACCAATTTTGTCAGACACCATCAGGCATATGATAATATCTGCAAAACATTATACCTCCTGGATTATACCTCTCAGAGGGAGATCCCCATGGCCAGCCTTGACAAAGAGAAGGCCTTTAATAGAGCCTCATGGCTCTTTCTGTGGACAGCCCTAAGGACATTTGGATTTCCAAGAAGTATCTTCTCCATAGTATTTATAACAAGCCACAGGCTTATGTGCGAATAAATAGATATCTTTCCCTACTCTTCCCCTAGCCTGAGGTACAAGTCAGGGTTGCTCACTGTCACCCTTTTTATTTGCATTATATATAAAGCCCCTATCCTTAGTCATACACCAAGACCCAACTACACAAGGACTGCTGTTGGATAATAGAGACTATGAAATAGTACTCTTTGGCAATTATATTTTAAATCTGACCTCTTCAGAGGATTCCTTATCCACAGTCTGGGAGCACCTAGATAGGTATGAAACTCTGGAGAGTTTTAAATTAAATTTGGCAAAAACAGAGGTTTTGACTTATAATTTTACCCCCTTCCCTGTATTAAAAGCTCACTCTCTGTTTCGTTGGAATAGAAATTCACTGAAATATCTGTATTCATAGTCCCTAAAAATATGATTCATTTAGAACTTCTTAATTATGAACATCTTACTCAGAGGATCATGGAAGACCTGCACAGGTTGTCCCTGCTGCACCGAAACTTTGTAGAGCAAGTAGAAGTTATACATCAAAACATTCAATCACCAGTACTGTATTTTTTACAGACACTCCCCGTAGCTCCCTTATAAGGTATACTTTCACTCATGGAATACCCTAATTATTTCGCAACTCACATGGGGCACACACCATCCATAAATTCACTTCTGTCTCATGCATTTTCCAAAGGAAAGGGGAGGTTAATCCACCACACTTCTGATTATATGCACAGACAGCCCAACTTAGGCTTATTTGCCTGTGGTCATCTAATAAATTCCAGGCACATTGGAATCTATTGAATTTGGACTAAATTACCTCTAAAAAATTGATAAAGTCCACCTTCCCCTTTCACGTTTCTCTACACACATGGCAATTTTCCTATCGATATGGCATAGTCTCACCAAAAAGGAGAGTGTACAAAGTCTGTTAATATTTACTAGAGCCTTAGCATTTGACTTTAGTTGACCTTTGAGCAAAACAGACCCTTTCCTGAAAATCTGTCAAAAGCTGGGTCTCACTTACCTCCAACAATTTCTAGGTAGTTCCGGGATGCATACTTTTTTGGACTTGCTGAAGCAATGCCAGTTGTCCTAAACTAATTATTTTAGATATATACAGGTCCAGTCTTATATTGAGACATTAAGTCCAGTAGTTACACAACTCCCTATAAAATTGGATCACCTAGAATTTCATTATAGGACATCAAAGGGGAACTCCACCATCATTTAATACATGATCTTTATAGGGAACTGTTAGCCTTGTTACTGGATGCCTCTTTTTTTTATTTTCTCTGCTGATCTCCTAGAGCTCAGACCCCTGACCCCCCACCCACCGCCTTCCTTAGAACCACCTCGGAGTGGTGATCAACCCAGGCTTGCCCCCTCTGGGCAGGGCTGTCAGGTAGACCCATCCCCCCTTGACCACAGGGTAGGGCTGCACTGACTGTAACTCTCACTCAGTGACCGGCTGAGCACCCCAAAGGGTGGCAGGGAGCCGGAGGGATGGGGTGACAGTGATGGAGCTGGCAGCTGGATTTATTTTCAGTTAGGGCTTCCCAGGAGGTGTGGAATGCAATGAAATAGAGCACAACATGTAACATCCAGCGTGCCTCCCAAACAGCTTCTGGCACCAGCAGCAGTAATCTCCCTGGCCATCGCCGAGAGTCGATCATGCGCCAGTCACTCCCTCTCCCCCCCTAGAGGAGGAGAGCAGTCCCAAGAATGCTCAATCCTTCTCCCCCCAGCCAGCCCTCCAACGTCCTGAGTCTGATATTGTACTTAGACTTTGGCATCGCAGATGGTAAATCCAACTTCTGCACCAGTGGATTGGCCTTACTAGATGCCTCTGATGTAACGGTCAGTAAATGGAATGCTGAACTTCAGACTAATCATTCAAATGACACTTGGCTAAAATCTGCCCTATCAGCATTCAAGATCACAGTGTCAGTGTCAGTGACTCAACAGGTTGCACACTTGCCTCTGAGGCCAGATAATCAGAAGGCTGTTGGTTCCATCCCCACAACAGGCACTTGGGGTAAAATCTCAAGTACTAACACTGTAGTGCATCATGAGGGGGATGCTGCACTCCTGAGGTGCCATCTTTCAGATGAGATGTTAAACCAAGGTCTTGTCTGCCTGTTCTGTTGGTTGTTCAAGTGGATGTTAAAGATCCCATGGCACTTCTCGAAAAGAGTATGGGAATTTTTATTGAAACACAAAATCATACAGAAAAATTAACAGGTATAACAAAACATAATCAGGAGGAAAACATAATTAATCAAAGTATAACATAACTTAGGAATAAAACAAAAAAGGAAAAGTGGTTATGAGGAAATAAATCCCAACATTGACATCCAGTGTGTGAGAAGATTGGACCTCCTACAAAACTTAACATCTGCATAGTAAACGGAAAGTAAACTGCACTGTATTAACTTTATGACTTCTGTGTGTGGAATAAGTTGCTGCTGGAGAGTCAAAGCTCATCTAGCCTGCCAGAGATAATATTTATACATAGCCAGATTTCCTGTATGAACTTTAGACCAACCACCTGTGTAAATGCCTAAGACTAGAACATGATAAGTGATGCAGGACAGCAATGGTTCTTTCCAAACTATACTTAAAGTACACCAAAATATTTGACTATAGGTACAATCAATAAAAAAGCATTTGTCAATGCTGAATGTTGGCTTGCTGGCATTGGCATTGGTAGTGCAGGAGTTAGAGAGATGCATAATAGGAATAGCAGTGAAGTATTGAACTAAAGTCACCCCCCCCCGCAGAGACTGAAAGGCATTGGGAGTGTGGCTTTGGGTCATCGGCCATAACGCTTACACCATTCCACCTCGCCCCACCCGGAAGACACTGGTAGGTATCGCAGTGTGCTTTGGGGTCTTCAGTCCTTATGCTCACCCCATTCCACAAGGAAATAAGCTGAGATGGGTGCAGAATAGGAGCCAGGGGTGAATGTTAGGGTAACAGACCCCAAGACACACCTCGATGCCTGTCAGTGGTTGTAGGGTGGGGAGGTGGGGATAGAATGCCTCTAACATTACAGCCAATGAACCCAAGTTACTCCCCTGATGCTGTCAGTCTGTAGAGGGTGGGTGTATGGTTGGGAACCTTAATGCCCCAGGCATTTGTTGGTGATTTCACTCCAAATTTTCAACATGGGCTTTTTGGGACTCCGCCTCTTGAACAGTGGCACTATCATTTCGCTACTCAGTCCTGAAAGGTGATTTCACATAGCAACTGCACCATTCAGAGCTACAGGGGTGAAAACACATTTTGACAGGATGCAAAAAATGACAGCTGTACTGTTCATGAGGAGGTGTGAAAAAATGGCAATGCTGAAAATCTGGAGAGAAAATATGAAAAATGCACAAACTTACACTCGTGCATAGAAACTGCACAATGCACACCCATAATGCAGTCATTTTTGGTAGTTTTTCACCAAATTTTCAACATGGGCAATTTGAGACCTCTCCTCATGAACAGCTGCACTGTGATTTTGTTAATCTCTCCCAAAAGTTGATTTTGCACAGCGACCATGCCCATTGTGTGCCACAGGTGTGAAAACATGTTTTGTGCAGGCTGAGAAAAATGACAGCTACACTGTTCATAAGCAGATATGAAAAAATGGCAATATTGAAAATCTGGAGTGAAAATATTAAAAATTAGCGAGATTCTGACATGTACAGAAACTGTACCAACGCATGCTTATATTTAGTCATTTTTAAATTTTTCCTTGATTTACAACATGGGCTTTTTGGGACCCCATCTCATGAACAGTAGCAGTGCCATTTCATTAATCAGTCCTGAAAGGTGACTCTGCACAGCGACTGTGAAATCACCTTTTGGGACTGAGACACGAAATGACAGTGACATGTTCATGAGGCGGGGTCCCAAGAACCGCATGTTGAAAATCTGGTGCCAAAATTCCAAAAAATGGCTGAGATATCAACCTAAGTTGAACCCGCCCCCTTGCTTCCCATTATAAATCTTACCATCATTTCTTCACATCGCAGTTTAGCTTTGAAGAGTGCAGACGTGTCCCAGTTAAGAGAAGATCGCAGCTCCAGACTTCCAGAGGGTAAGTAAGGGTGAGGTGGGTGGGGTAGGTGGGTACAGAGGGAGGTGGGATGGGGGAGACATCAGTGGACCATTTTCTTGTTTGCAGGGAAAAGATAAAAAAACAATGTAAGGGTTTCTTCATTTACAGATTAAGAAACAAACAAAAAAAAATAGCCATACTGGGGTGGTGTCCCAGTGAGTTACAGTTCTGGAGGGGGGTGGCGGGATCGAGGAGAGCAGCAGCAGTGGGAAGTTGTGGGAGGATTTTATTATCTGTTGGAGGATGGGGAACGGAGGGAGCGGGGAGGGCAGCAATAGTGGGAGGTTGTAGGATTTTTTTTCTGTCGGGGGACAGGGAATGGAGGGAGCAGAGAGAGCAGCAGCAGTGGGAGGTTGTGGTGTGGTGGGCGGCAGGAGCTGTGAACATGTCAACACGGGCACCCTGATTTCGACTTTCTGCGGATTGTGTGGTGGACAGCAGGAGCCGCCATTTTTACTGAAATGTTTCACCAGGAAAGGCACGTAATGGAGGTGTGCCATCTGTCACCACAATGATGAGCTTGTCTCTGATTGCAGCGACAGATTTATTTAATCTCTGTGGCTCTCTTTGAAACTGCTGTCATCAGTAGCATGCTCACTCATCGGGGGCTGAGGGTTGCACCCACTAAAGCATCCCCTGCATTGGCCAACACTAACACATCTCTACATTTGTGCTACCACCACAAGATGTTGCTTGCAATTGCACGCAATCCAACATACAAGTAGGAACTGAGTTTCTATTATCTCAGGACACATATGTCTTGGGCAAAAACATTCATCCATGGATTTATGTTTGTGAGAGCCTCTTACTGGAATTTTCCCATAAAGCCCAAGCCAATTGAGACAAAGCATCTGAAATCAGGTAGCAGGGGCAAAATTTCAAGGATACTGGGGAGCAAAATTCAAGGAAACAGTATGTTTATAAGACTCCATCTACTTTTGGTACGTGTAGCTTCCAAGGTCAACTTCCGAGCCTTAACTTTTTGAAAAGCTTGAAGAATATAATGACACTGTATGAAGGAGATCCATTCTATTACCTGGGGATACATTGTATTCCCAAAAATAAACAATCATGACTATCCACTCTTCCAGTACTGGAGTAGATATGACAAAAGCATTATGTAAAACATGTCCAAAATTCCAAGACAAAAAATACTGTACAGAAAAGCTACTGGATGTATCATATTAACTCCTCCATTACCATAGGAATAATAAAAGATGCCCCTTTTAATGGGTTTAATCTAGAACCCCATAATCCTTGAAAAAATGTACTATATAACTCGTTCTCCAAGTGTGGGAAGAAAAACATAACTAAGAAAAAGAAAACATGGTAGCAGCAATGTTTTAATTAAATGCACATGGTTCTTTTTGGAGAGAATTCTACTTTTCCATACAAGAAGTAAGTTTGTATACAGTGTTGCCAGTTCAGAAGAGCTGTATCATCACTACTGAACTACATACCTAGAATCGGTATGGGGTGTGATTGAAATGGAATCCCAGCAATGCCCATCACTGATCCATCTACTGAAGTCCTCTGCAGGGAGACTGCCATACTTTTATCATAATTGATATTCGAACTGGACACCTGAGAATAGGCACACATGGTATCATGAACATAGTCACCCAAGAGGCAATCTTGTAAGATGACACAAAGATCATCCACATAAGCTAAGGATATGAGTTCAGGGGTCTCAGGGACCAGGATAATTCCATTAATATCCAGGCTATGCTGTAGTAATCGTAATAAAGGATCAATGGAGAAAATGTATAAACAGAGACTTAAAGGACATCCTTGCTTGACTCCCCTGTGAATCTGAACAGGGACACCATACCAACTATTAACATAGAAAACCACAGTGTTCATACAGAATAGAAAGCCACATAAAAATGCTGCAGCAAACCATATTTTGCAAGAGCTGTGAAGAAAGATTCCATTGTCTACATGATCAAATGCTTGAGATTGATCCAGGGATAAAACATAGCCAGTTACCAAGTGTTTCTGTCCTCTTTCAAACAGTTCACGAAGGAGAATAAGACTATCCTGTATGCATCTATGTGAGATGGCACATGTTTGAGTCAGGGAAATGAGAATTGGGGTCACAGAGGCTAGACGGTGCACTAAGACTTTTGACAAAATCTGGTCTGTATTTAGTAAGCAATAACCCACGATAGGGTGTGCGTTAATAGGCATTTAATGCATGCCTGGGGTGCATTGTGAAGCACAAGGCTGCAGGCCGAGGGTCCTCACAGCACCCCCAGGCATCCATTAAATGCCTATAAATGCACACCCTGGAGTGAGTTATTGCACTTATAACATAGATGTACTGAAATATGGGCAAAAACAGAGAAACATGTTTATTTTGTCCGGAAACATGTAAAAAATGGATGTATCCTGACATCTGATAGAGTAGTCCCTGCTATAAAGCACAACCTCAAGCCCATCTGTGCTCACCGAACTGTGCTGCACACACTCCTCATCCTATGTGTCACTCTGCTGTATCACTATGTGTGTGGCATGGAGCTGAAGTCAGACAGAACCCCCCCACCAACCAAAACAAATGCTTGGAGAATGCAACTTAGATGTTTGTGTCACCAGTAGCTCCCTCTGTAATGTTAACACTCCTTATGCCCATGACTAAAAGACAACTGTTCTATGCTTGCCACCTGCTGTGCTGCAGGCTCCCACTGTGCCACTGCAATGGCATAAATATACTCCTTACCGTACAACAATACAGGAGATACACAGAAGTACAGCTGATGAGCTGTATGCCACCGACTCCATGACAGGTCACACATGACCAGAGAGACAGCTACTGCTCTGAGAAGCCTGATGTTATTGGTATCTGTGACTCAGACCCCTGGTGTGGCTTGCGAGTGATGCGAGGGGCAGCACATACTGCCTCAGCTCACGGAGTTCTGCAGGGGGACACTTGGGAGAGAAACTTGCTGCCTACCCTACCATTTCCTTTGCTGCAGTAGGGAACTAGTAGGGAATAAACTCACTGTACAACTCTACGGACACTGAAAATGCAGTGTGTAGGTTTCTTCATTCAGTGTCACAGGTCCACAGGGCGGGTGGGTTCAGACAGACTGCAGCATTTCAATGGATAGACATTTGGTGGGGGAGGCTGTGTTGACACAGGGACAGACTGAGAAACAGTGATAATGCTGTCAGCAGACATTTGCAGTTGGTGACGGCGGTCTGCGGGGCAGCTGCATGGGAACAGACTGCAGTACTTATACACACAGTGCTGTACTTATGTGCCACTCTTATAGGTTGCTGCCATACCGCACTACTCATGATGGCTGGAGACACTGGAGCACTACACTGGAGGTGAATGAGAAATGGGGGGGTGCAGATAGGGGGACAGACTGAGGGACAGTAACAATGCGCTCTGTACAGTGCATTGTTCGGTGCTTGAGGTCCATGGGGCAGGTGGGTTGGGTGAGACTGCAGCAGTTCTCAGGAAGTGCACAGAGACACAGACAGGTTAGTGCACACCCACATGCAGTTCCACAGGTCTGTGCCACTGTTACAGCTTGACCTCGCTAAAGCACTGGTCAAGATGGCTGCCTCTCAGCCAGCTTGGTGGCAATGTGGGTTGAGGCGCTGGATGCCACACCTTGCACCACGCCGGCAACCTGGGTTTGGGAATGGACTTGGGCCACCGGGGTTCAGCAGGGGAGGGAAGGGATTGCACATCTAGAGGACTGCTCTCACTTCCCGGGAAAGGATCCAGGGTTAGCGCCATTCTTTGGCAGCCCCTGGTGGAAATTGAGGGCAGCACAAGGAACATGCAGTGGCAGATGTTGGCACTTTAGTGCCAGGATGTCATTGCATCTGCATGCTCCACAGGGAAACACCACCATGTAAAAATACCCTTGGAGGATCAGAGAAGTGACAAGGGCTCTGGGGACCCAGCCCACATCCCCAGTTCCAGGCCATCCCTCCAACAGCTCTGTACAACCCTCAGCCATGACAGACCCTCTAATTTCAGAAAAGGCCACCAGGTAGGTAAGGCAGGCCCTCCCCCAGGGGGTGATCCGGGGGCTGGAAAGTCCTGGTGGGGGGGGTGCCAGAGGGGGATAGCCATGGGGGAGTAGAGGTGGCAAGCTGTGTAGGCACCTCTGAGAGATGCCTCGGTCCACCAGGAGAATAAATAGACTGTACAAAAAAAAAGATGGCTGCCTTTCACATTATAATTCTGCTGACAATAATGAGTACCGTACCGCCCTCAGATACAAGCTGAGAGAGCATCACAGGGACCTTGCATGTACAGGCATTCAATGCATGGTCACCCGATGGTGCTTCAGCAGTCCCATTGGGTGCAGCTCTTCTCCCATGTAATAAATAGACATAATGGCCTCCAATTGTGTAGCAATTTCTTATCCCTCTTTTTATGGATAAAAATTAAAACAGCTTGCAGTATAGAGGGTCAAGTCTACCAGTGTGCAAGAAGTAATTAAACAGAAATTGCAGGGTAGGGCTACATTATTCTGAAGACTAGCAATAGCTGCATCTACCTCTGAGAGTTGTATGGGTTGCACAAGTGAGGTTAGAACGTCCTGTGGAATAAGGGGTACAGGGATGTGTTTAAAACATCCCATGGGTTGGATAGAGTACTAGAAGTACCAAAAGTGTCAGAGACATAATTGTATACTATCTGCATAATGTAATCCTTATATGAAGCAGTAGCATCTCCATAGGTAAAGAAAGGGAATGAATACAATGAGAATTGTGTCATTGTGCTGGGTAGCTTTGAAGCAGTCAAGATAATGTTTCTTGACCTGCATGCCAAACTTTCATTTCATGCACTAAGTAGGAAGCTTTGTTATATTGCAGGCTTTCTTGGCTGATTTAATAGTGTTAATAGAATCAAGTACTTCAGTAGCAGTGGTATGCATAAAAGAGGCATGTTTGGGGTCTCAATTTAAGATATTTCTGATATTTCTAAGTTTTCCACTGGCTGCCCAGGACTTAGAAACATAGAAACATAGACTTTGATGGCAGATAAGGACCACTTGGGCCATCTATTCTGCCCATTTCCCTACCTACAGGATAGGCTGCAGATCCTAGTTAACCAGCAGCCTATTTCTTCCTACCCCCCACAGGAATTGCCTTATGTCTGTCCCATGCATTCTTGAATTCTCCCACAGTTTTAGAGCCCACAACCTCCTCAGGAAGGCTGTTCCATGCATCCACTACCCTCTCTGTGAAATAATACTTCCTCACACTACCCCTGAACCGCCCCCCTTCTATCTTTAAATTGTGTCCCCTTGTTCTTGCATGTATCTTTTTCTGAAAGATGCTACCCTCTTGGACTTTGTTGATTCCACTGAGGTACTTAAAAGTTTCTATCATGTCCCACCTCTCTCTTCTTTCCTCAAGGGTATACATATTAAGCTCCTTTAGTCTCTCCTCATACGGCTTCTCTTGCAGACCCTGCACCATTTTAGTTGCCCTCCTCTGGACTGCCTCTATCCTGTCTATGTAATTGCGGAGATGGGGTCTCCAGAGCTGGACGCAGTACTCCAGATGGGGTCTCACCAACTGTCTGTACAGGGGATAACAACTTCCTGTTTTCTGCTGCTGATGCCTCTCCTATGCATCCCAGTATACCCCCAACCCTCCCTACTGCCTTCTCACAATGCTTGCTAACCTTAAGGTCATCTGATATGATTACCCCCAGGTCCCTTTCCTTTTGTTTACTACTCTCCCCATTGTGTATTCTTCCCTGGGTTCTTGTTTCCAGGTGCATTATTTGCACTTCTTTGCATTGAATCCTAGCTGCCATACTTCTGACCATTCCTCCAACCTTGCCAAGTCCCTTCTCATCCTTTCCACGCCTCCTTGTGTATCAGCCCTGTTGCAGATCTTTGTGTCATCTGCAAAAAGGTATACTTTTCCTTCCAGTCCCTCTGCAATGTCACTGATGAAGACATTAAAAAGGACTGGAGCCAATACTGAACCCTGTGGTACCCCACTAGTAACCCCTCTTTCTTCAGAGTGGACTCCATTTACAATTACCTTCTGTGTCCTGTTGTGCAGCCAATGTTTTACCCAGTCTACCACCCTGGGACCCACTCCCAGGCTGGTTAATTAGACTATTAATCTTTTGTGTGGGACTGTGTCAAATGCCTTGCTAAAGTCTAGGTAGGCCATGTCCACAGCCCCTCCCTGGTCTACTGCTTTGGTCACCCACTCAAAGAAATCTATTAGATTCGTCTGACATGACCTTCCCACTGTGAACCAATGCTGCCTTGGGTCCTGTGCCCCACTGGCCTCTAGGTACTCAACTATTCTTTCCTTCAGAAGTGACTCCATCACTTTCCCTACCACAGAGGTCAGACTGACAGGTCTGTAGTTTCCTGCCTCTGTCTTGGTCACATCCGCCTTCCTCCAATCCTCGGGTACCACACCATCCTCCCATGATTTATTAAAAAGAGTAGCCAGTGGTTTCAATAGTTCCTCCCTTAATTTTTTTAGAATTCTGGGGTGAATTCCATCAGGACCCATTGCTTTGTCCACCTTCAGTTTTAGGAGTTCTTGCAGAACCCTTTCTTCTGTGAAAGGACTGGGATCAACCCCCCCTATCAAGAGTGCTTCTGTTAATTGGATTAGGCATTTCCCCTCTTCTTTTGTGAATACTGAGCAGAAATATTCATTCAGTATCCTGCTTTTCACTGTTCCCTCTGCCCACCACCGTTCATTCTATTCAGCCTCACTATCCCCCTTTGTCTTTCGCTCGCTGATGTACCTATAAAGGGTTTATCCCCTTCTTAACTGAGTTGGCTATCTTTTCCTCAGTTTGGGCCTTTGCTACTCTGACTTCCCTCCCTGCTTCCTTCTGCCTTAACTGGTTTAGCTCTCTGTCCTGCTCCTTCTGTGTTTCCTTACACTTCCGGAATGCTATCTTTTTCTTCCTGACTTTCACAGCCACCTCTTTTGAGAACCATATTGGCTTTTTCTTTCATTTTGATTTGTTAATTTGCTCCACACAAAGGCTTGTTGCCTCTGTGATGGCAGTTTTGATGATTCCCCATTGTTGCTCCACACCTCCTTCTAGCCTGTTTGCTAGTGCTTTTCTGAGGCACTCTCCCATCTTGCCAAAGTCAGCCCTCCTAAAGTCCAGTACCCTCACTTTTGTATGGCTTGATTCTGTAGCTGAGTTTAACGTGAACCACATTGTTTGATGGTCACTTGTTCCCAGATGGCAACCCACTTCTAGATCTGAGATCCTCTCACTGCCCCCATTTGAGAGTATGAGGTCTAAGATTGCTCCCTCATGAATGGATTCTGAAACTAGCTGTCTGAGGCCTGCCACCTGTAGGGCATCAAGAATGGCCCTGCTCTTGGATGTGGCTGCAGCAAATGTGCTCCAGTTAACATCTGGCATATTCAGGTCTCCATCAACAGTATCTCCTTTCTCTGCCATTCTAAGAATGCCTTCTATCATATCCTTGTCCATTCCTCCCCTGACATGGGGGTCTGTACACAACCCTGTGCAGATTGTGGTGCCCTTTCCAGTCTCCAAGGTGACCCACAGGCCTCCTCTCCTCCTGTTTACTCTTTGTTCAGTTGCTTTTATCCCTTCCTTTACATAGAGAGCTACTCCTCCCCCTCTTCTCCCCTGCCTGTCTCTCCTGTAGATTATGTACCCTGGTATGTTAACATCCCAGTCATGGTTCTCTGTGTGCCATGTTTCTGTGACTGCTATGATATCCAGGCATCCTTCTTCCATCAAGGCCACCAGCTCAGGGAGCTTGTTGCCCAGACTACGGGCATTGGTACTCATTACCCTCCATTTCCTGATGGCCTTACTCCGTTTTGCCCCATCTCTGTCCTTCTTGCCTTTGTCACTTTCTTCATTTACCCCTGCCCTTCTCCCTATCAACACCTCTATGCTGGTGTTTGCCACACTTACTACTGTGATTTTTTTGGGGGGGGCTAGTATTTCCCTGCTCCTTTCCAGTGCCTCACCCTTTGGCTAGTTTAAATGCTTGCCAATGAAGCATTTAAACCTATCACCTAGGATCCTGGTTCCCCTCCTGGACAGATGCAGCCCATCATGCCAGTATAGGCTTGCATCACTCCAGGTGGACCCCCAGTCCCAATGAAGCGAGCCCACAGGCTCCCACCAGTTTTCAACCACTGATTGAATCCCATGGTGCGGAACACCCTAGGCTCTCCTATGCCATAGATGGGCAGCACCTCCAGAAGATTACCGCAGCATGCTACTTCTCTAAGGCCCCTCCCCAATTCCACAAACTCTTCCTGCACTTCTCTAATCCCTTTCTTAGCCAGGTCATTTGTCCCTAGGTGGACAATGACATCCAGCTCCCTCCCCTGTGCAGCTGCTCTGGCAATCCTGAGGATTCACTCCCTGTCCCTCCACACCATGGTGCCAGGCAGGCACCTTACCTCCCTCTCCCCTTCCTCTCCCAGTTCTACCTTCCTAACAATGGAGTCCCCCACCAGAAGTTGTTTCCTTCCCCTGCGGAGTCTCCTGCCACCCTCCTGTGGGTCTCCTTTGTGGAGGTTCCCAGCATCCTCCTTGGTCTCCACTGCAGGTGCCTCCATAGAGGAACCACACTTTGCCAGAATGGCATAGGAATTGTGGAGAGGTACAACTGGAGGGATGTGCCTCTGTTCCACCACCCTCACCCTCCCTGAGCTCAGTGTGGTCCAACCGCTCCTCTTTCTTGGCAACCTCTGAGGCAACGGCAGTGGCACTGGTGGTCCCTGGATGGAAGAGGAGGTCCCACAAATCCTGGCCAACTCAGCCTGGAGATGAGCAACCTCCTCCCTCAGCCCAGAGAAGTGCCTGCAGATGGGACAACACCACATCCTCCAGAACGTCTCCCGGAAGACTGCTGCTCCACAGTCACTGCACTGCACCACTCTAATCATGTCTTATTTCTGGCATCTTAACTGTTTGTAATCTTTACTCTTTCCTCTGTTTGTTTTTTTTCCCCTCTCTCCTTACTTTCTGCCTGTGTGCCCTTTAAGCTCCTGATTGTCCTGTTCTGAGACAAGAATATCCTATATTTCTCAGTAGACCCCTTACTTGCTCAGAGGCAGACCTCCAGCAGCCAGAGGGGGCTGGAGAGCTACTCTTGCCCTTCTAGGATGGTGGGTCTTTGGTGGCTCTGTGATCACTCACTTTCTGCTCCCAAACAGGAAGTTCCTGTTGTCAGTCAAATCCTGTTCCTATAAAAGTAGAACTAGCTTTGGATGGGAAAGGGAAAGAGGGATGTAAAATCACATTTGGTGTCTTCCTACCACTGGGGGATATTGTTGTATGTGCCAAACACTGACCAGTGTCTCAGAATAGCTGTTCACATTGTCTGGTCACTTGAGGGTTGTCCAAAAGAGAAGTATTCAAGTGCCAAGTGGAATGGGCTTTAGGAAAGTTTCTTATGAGAGAGCAGTCACAAAAAATAGCAGAATGGTCAAATGTTTCGACAGAAACAGTCCTGTAACTTATTACCAGGGCCACAAGAAAATTGCGGAAAATTTTACCCAAAAATGCGGGGATTTTCTTGCAAAAATTGTGGGAAAATTGCGGGGGTTCACTATACATCCCCACTGCCCCCTAATAAGTATTTTATTGTTTGCTGCAGCATGTATTGATCACATAAATTGTTAAATAAATGTATTGCCACTTGTAAATGCTTTTAATATGAAGAAAGATGTGTGTTTTTGAAATGCACTATAAACTAATCATTATGTAGCATATCTTCTAAAAATCAAGACATCTAAGTCATGCAGTGCTAACTAGATTTTATTCAATAATTTACAGTTAGTCTGTACTGAATACATCCTGAAATAACATATTTTGCCAGTTTCTAGATGTTAAATAATGAAGCCTGTTTAAACTACTTGCTTTGGTGCAAGAAAAAAATAAACAGATAACCAGGGTGCCTAATAAAGGTCTAGTAAGAAAAATATTTATTTTGTTAAAATTATTACTGTTCTTAATCAGCACTGTAAGTACATTTTAAAATCACAAGATAAAAGTATCAGATCATACCAATAGCTTTTCATTACATCATACAATAGTTTTTGATACATTGTACTTTTGTTCTACTCGGTTTGCAGTGATTTTACTTGGGTTGCAATTATTTTGCCTGTTTGAAGGTAACTGTTTAACTATACTTAACCTGTTCAGCATGTTTTCAGAAATGTTTGCTTTTTGTAGGCTTTGTATGTGAGTATACAGTTGTGGCAGACTGACATGTAAGAATCCCTGTCACCAACCCCCTCAGAAGCACATTCAAGTTTATAATCAGCAGGGCCATCCAAACTCTTGACACATTTTAATCAAAATCCTTTCAGATTGAAAGTATTTATAGGAGGAAAATCTACCCTACCATTCAAAAACAAGCATTGTGATCTTCATTTAGGTGAATGGGGCACTTTGCACCTCTTCTCACAACTATTGTTTCAGTCTCTGTGTCAGCAAAAAGTTCTCTGATAGTCTGCTTTAACACAGATTTTAAGTGTTCAAGTCTACATATGCATGACCAGAGGATTCTGAAACCAAAGCAGGGAAGTAATCACATGAGAGCAGAATCACATTTGACCCCTTCTCACCTCACACTGTACTGTTTTGGTCAAATCCTAGTCTATGTACCATATCTGAGTAGATTTCCTTGAGAATTTAAATATTTTTATACAATTTCAGTCAAAAATTCCGTAAATGTAAGAAATTGCAGATTTTGTGCGGAGAAGGGTGAAAATTGTGGAAACTGCAGAAAAACTGCACCCACAGTTTTCCAATGGCCCTGCTTTTTACTGTAAAGGTAGAAGAGAGAAAGAAAAAGTCAGTTTGAGTAGCGAGGGAGCCCTTATGGAAGATGGTCCCACTGTATGGGAGCCAAGGGCCCAGTCAAAGAAGCTGTATTAATCACATCATGCAGGTAAGCAGAGTCATAGTAAGTCTTAGTGGGTGTAATTTTAGATTTGGGCAAACTACAATTGAAATCCCCATCTAAAACTGGGATTCTGCATGTATGCAGACAGGGTCTAAGGTCCCTAAATAAATCAATCATACTGGCCTTCATTTGTGGTGTATAAACATTTATAAGACATATAGAAAGTCATCATATAAAATGTCCGGTAGTAGGGCACGGCCGGGTACTACATCCAATAAGTGTGACAAGGCAAAGAATGGAATAAAATACCAACTCCATTTCAATTTTCTGGTCCTGGGGACCAGAAGAAATGGCCATGCAGTCTCAACTTTCTAGTAGTCATCAAATTATGTAAGGACTTCAGCTGCGTGTCTTGTAAAAAAATAATTTTATTGGGAAAAGAGAACAAGATGGAGAGAGTGGTCAGTTGTTTTGCATCATTTTTAATACTATTAGTATTCGAAGAGACACAGGAAAGGTGAGGTTCTGGACACATAATGAGAATTAAAGAGGAGGTTCCAGCAGTTTTTTTTTTGTCTAAGATCTGGTCCGGCAACATTTGGAGATGGCATCCGGGGTATTAGAGTCCATGTCAGAGCCTAAATATGGGATAGAGGATGCTACAGAGGAAACCTCAGAATCCATAACATTCTGGTCAAAATCCCCCCACTGTCCTGGTGTACATAACATCACAATTTTATTTTCTAGCACAGGATAGTCAGAAGGGTATGCCTTAACCTTAGTGGCATTGTGATTACATTTTTTATGGGGTTGAACCTGTAGTAAGGTGGGTTCCTGGGGGAGTAGCCATTATTGAGTCCTCAGTAGTGTTGTGTGAAATTGGAATATTTCTCCCAGTGAAATATTTCACGTAATTAATGCATTTTGTGAAATATTTCACTGGTCGAAATGCAAAAATTCGCCCGCAGTTGTGAGTAAAATTATGCCCCCCAGCTGGCATAATTTTGCCTGCAGGCAGAATCACACCACCTGCGGGGGAAAAATTTCACTTCCTGCGGGCAAAATGCCTTCATGGTGGTGGACTGGTGAGCTGGTGAAATTATGGGTGAAATTGCAAACTTTCACTGCATTTGCGTGAAACATTTCACATGGTGAATTTGCTGATTTTGCCACAATTTTGATGGTTCAATGTCATTTCACTACATCCCTAATCCTCAGTACCTTGAAGCTCTGTGGTAGGTCGTGTGTCAAGATCTGTGGGTGAAGGTGGTATGAGAAGTTGTTTGGAGACATTATGATCTAAATCCAAAGAGGGGATCTGCTCTGCTACTCTAAGGATATCCTTGGAATGTTGTAGTATCGGTTGCGGAGCCATGTTATCTGGGTGTGTAACAGAGTCCAACTGAGAAGAAGTGATCCTCCTGGAACTGACTGCAGCGGCACCCAGTGCTTGTTCCCTATGAATGATATCCTGATTCCACCTGTAACCCCTCTACAAATGGGGGTTCCCAAAAGTCTTCCTTGGGCTTGCCTAAATGTCCACTGGCAGGTTGGTGTTCTGTGTCCCAGCGATTTAAAAGCGTCTACATGCAAGTGCCCTGTTAGCCTCCATGCCTGTCTCTTTAAGAACTGCCTATTTTGTAGAGTATAATTAATCTGGGTAGGGGCCGGGTAGTTTCAGGCTTGAGTCCCACTCAGGTTGCTGTATTTTTGCTCCATTCTGCCACTGCTAATGGTATAGAGGGAGCCCTACAAGAATCTGTAACTGTTTACAGATTATCTGCAGTAATAATAATAATAATATTGTAGTTTGTCTAACCTGCCTTCCTTTGCAGCATGGACATTTCTGTTAATCACCACCATCTTGGTTCTGGATTGCTAGTTTGGACCAATCAGTACCTGTGGGCACCCTAAAATGGAATCTGTCCCCAGGGTTCTAGTGGGAGTGAATTTCTGTAGGAATTGTAGTTTTTGCCCTTTGGCGCCTAAATGGACCTGGAGGGGGAGCTCTAGCTGTGACAGACAGATAAATCAACAAATTGACCTTTTGGATCACTGGAAAAGTCCCAAGCAGCCTGCAGCAGTGAGTCAGTGTGGAGTTAGAGTTGAAAGAGTGAACAGCTGGAGAGATTCGAGCAGCTGCTCCTGCCTGATGTGCAAGGGAAATCGTCGGGAAGGCTGTGTTTGGCCTGCCTGCTACCATCTTCCTAAGTGAAGAGACCTTGAGCCTGAGATCGGACTTCATCTGAAATTCAAGCTTTTGTGATTGGATCCTGAATTGTGACAAACTGAACTTCTCCTGAAGTCTATCGAAGATTTGCCTTGGTGCGATCGGCCTTTCAGGACTTGAGATTAGCCCAGAGCATATGGTTTGCACAGAGACACTGTGAATTGCAACCAGACTGTCCTCCAAACTGTGGTATTTACCTTGCTTTTTTACTATAAGTGTGCTGAATGCTGATAGTGGGTCGCGATTTGGTTCCCCACTGTTGAATGTGTTACGCTTACTGGAAGCTGCATCCAGCACTTACCGGACTGTCTCCAAACTGTTCACCCAGTCTGGGCCTTACCACCTCGGCCCAGACAGCCACTCACACCGCACAGAAACAACTGACAAGAGACTCGCCTGGGGATTTAGCTCCCGGCCCAACACCAATGAACAGGATTGGCACCACGGTGTTTTGTGTGGGCCCTGCTTCTCCTGGCAATCCAGCACTCCATCCTGAGGTCTCCAAGTCATCCATCCTGCATCCTGTACTGGGCAGCATGAGTAAACACCAGGGCAGCACCCTGCAACAAAGCTCAAATCAAAGTGTGTCAACTGATTTAATTGTTGATGCTAATCATTTTGGACTGAGCCATCCGGCTCCAAATTACAAATTTTGGGTTAAAGTGCATGCATGTTTTCTTTCCATCACAGGGCCCTAACCAGCTGCAATGGCTAGCCTGTAGTTCCAGCTGGGTACCCAGCATGTGTGTGACTGTGCTACAGAGACCTTTAAGTGGATGTCTTATAGCCTGAATCTTTCAGATCTTGAATCAACCACTAGATTTTGCCCCTTCCTCGTTACTGCCACTTAAATAAAACAGATCTAAATCTTTTTGCATTGAAACTGGTTGTGGTGTACCTCTGTACAAACAGCATAGAAATACAGTTGGTTGTTGTGCTAAATCTTATTTTACAGGGGGTCTTCAGGGCCAAGCCAGCTGAATCAGCCCTGGTGGTAAGTGCAACAAGTGTGAGGTTAAAACTGTTGTCAGGTGTCAATTGCAATTGTGTATTCTATGAACCATTTAGGCCACTAGAGGGAGAAGAGGGAGGTAACAGTGTCCCGGAGGGCTGTACCCAGGTCAGCTACGCTACCACTAACCCTGTCCTCTGGGTGGAGGAACCCATTCTCAGTACCCAGACCCCTCAACCTGCACCTGGTCATGCAGGCAGGGGTAGTATCACTTGGGTAGTGCCACCTAGGGGTTACACACCCCTCCCCATATTGAGTGTGGCCAGGGGCATTGTAGAAAAGAGTGACCCTGTTTATCATAGAGGTTGCTGCAGAGGGGATTCAAACAAACATTACTGGACTGATCAAATTCTAAGCATCTATTGCACCTGTCAGTGTCACAAATGGTGCTAACATGGGTGGGGGAGCCACACTTGTAGCAGAATTGGTTGGCCCAGATAGAAACAAATTCCCCTGTACCTGCCAATGTAAAAACTATTAGGAAGGTGACAAATACCTGTGTTAGTGTAGCGAAATATAATTCAGATTTTCCATCCCTCTGTCCAAACCTGTTCCTTGTCAATAATTGGGAGAGGTTCATCCAGAATTTTACATTTCTGCTTCAACAAATATCAGACATGCACACTTTCATTATGAAACATTAAAGTAATAGTTTTGGTCGACGGTTTGGAGATGGGGATAGCATGAAAAAGGGACCACTGAGCAGAGTTTTTGAAAATATTTGGTCCAAAAATTTTTCAAAGCAGGCACAGAATGGAAAATAATGTTATAAACAATGTCACCTGAAACATACAATACAGCAAATGAATCACTGGAAGAGAACCCCATATAGTCTTTCAACTGTGGCAGTATTGCCCCTGGGCTGTTATCTAGGAGGAATCTCGAGGCTTGTCCTTCTTCTTCTAAAACCTAATTTCAAATAAATCTATTCTGCTGCAACAGTCTTCTCTTTCTATTTCTATTTTTCTTTTTTCACACTATGATAGGGTGACCTCCTTTCATAGTTCCTTGCTATATCTTTCCCCGATGCATTTCTTTTCTTGCCTCGAGATCCTGGGGGGGCTGGTGGAGAAAGAAAGTTATCCCCTCTGTGAGTCTGGGTACAGTAAATAGTGGTATGTTGCCCCTTTAATAAAATGGTGTAATCCCACATCACTCCATTTAGGTTTAGGGCAAGACACCAGCCGTTTTCATTTCAGCACAATTGTAGTATAAAGATAGAGGAAAATGTTGTCCGCACTATAAATGCTATAAAGCACCAGATATTATTTCTCTGTGGAAAACAATTCGGCAGAATGCCAAATTCTGTGCACTCAAAGTCCATGTAGATGTTTAAACCCCTGTGTTTGCACCCCGTTGATAAAGCACTTGTTTTTATTTATTTATTTTTCTCTCATTCCTACCTCCCAAAATGGGAAAGGAAGTCCTCCGAGCACCATCTTTGTGCTTGAACCTCCGCTTGTTAAAACACAATCCCTTGTAGTTGATCTCTGCCTCTCTAGGTCTTGTCAGGGTAGGGAGCAGGAGAGAATTAGATTGTATGCCAAATCGTGTACCATGCGACCATCAGTCATAGTTGTGCTTAGTCTCAGAATAGGAAATAGTGGCTATAGGAACCTCTAAGGAGTGGGCAAGTGGGCTGTCTTCCCTAAGTCCAAGTTAGTGGAGGATAAACATGGGAAGTTACCCCTGCCTCAAAACAACTACAGAGCTCTTCAACTGAGGGTTAAGTTGGACAGAGAAAACATTTAGATGAAACATAACCCTCCTACTTCTTTTATATGCATTTAGACTCACAGTGTGCATTTTCTACTATATTTTTCACTATGTTTTTATCTCCTTACCAAAAGCCCAGAGTTAAGCTTGCAGACAGGTCTGATATTAGGAGGGAAGTGGCCCAACATAGAGCTTAATTATAGGGTACAAGCTTAGTCTGACTCCACCTTGTGGGTGGAACCCATACAGGATAATAAGCTATTATGTATGTACACTTTATTATAGGCTTTTATAGACATGATTTGGGAATACTATAAGTCTATTGTAATAAAAACTCTATTATGTAAGGAGTGGCTGAGTTTGATCCCCCAATATTTTGTATTAGTGTAGATTTTGTTATGCTTTAGAAAAGGGGAATATCAAACTAGTCAGGTGACCATTTATACATGGTCAAATGAATATTTAAAGAGCTTCAGTGCTCATTTGAAACAGAGACATGGGGGAGAGTGGACCTTTCTCTCTCTCTATGATGAATGTACATAGATGATGGTAGAAAACTGAAGTAAGCCCTTTCCACTCTATGTGAGAGAACAAGTTGTTTTCTAATGCTCTTGGTGAGCTAGGATTTATTTTGTACCTTTGTTTACCAAAGTGATGTCTTTTATAGTCTGAAGTTTAAGATTTGTTTATCTATTTTCCTTTTTTGTCTTCAATAAATGGTTCTCAAGATATTATTGAGGACACAACCTGAATTCCTGTCTCTGGTCTCTGCTTTGTTGGAGTTATCAAGACCCACACCCTGTCTCAAAGTGGTGGGATTGACTGGTTGTCTGAGGTATCGAGGGAGAGACCAGTTGGGAACCTGACTAGGTACCCTGATATCTTGAGTGCAGAGATGGCATCCAGAACAGATGAGAAGAAGACTGGGATGATAACCAGAACACAGACGGCCATCACAGGAGATCCTTTACATCCAGCCCTAGACAAGGCTGTTCGGAGGAAGGAGCCCATGGCTAAAGAGGAATTACAAAGTGAGGAAGAGACGGAGGAAGAGTTGTACCAGAAAGCTCCTAGAGAAGAACCACCAGAGGATTTAGCAAGTTTGGTATGTTGCTTGGCTATCAGACAGATGGAAATGGAGAAGCAACATGATCGAGAAGCCCAAGAGAGATGGAGGGAACTGAGACAACAGGAAATAAGGTGGACATAAACTGTTACAACAAATGGGGACAAATACAGGGGCTAATGTTGATGGTAGTGCCTCCAACCCTAGAGACATTAAATTAATGAAAATGACTAATGCAGACGATAGTGAGGCTTATTTAACAACTTTTGAACGAGTGGCTCAAGCTTGTAACTGGCCCCAGAACCAATGGGTAGTGCGTCTAGCCCCCATCTGACTGGAAGATCACAGTTAGCATATAGCCACATGGATACTAGAAACACTGATAATTATGATTTAGTGAAAACCGAGATTTTAAAATGATATGATATTAGCACAGAGAATTACAGACAAAGATTTTATACTTTGAAATACCATCCCCAAGATAACCAAAGAGAGACTGTTACTCGGTTGAGAGAACTATGTTGGAAATGGATCCAACCGGAGGGAAAGTCAACCACAGCCATCATGGAATCCTTTGTGATGGAACAATTTTTACAGACCCTGCCCCACGAGGTACAAAGACCTTTCTCTCTCTCTATGATGAATGTACATAGATGATGGTGGAAAACTGAAGTAAGCCCTTTCCACTCTATGTCAGAGAACAAGTTGTTTTCTAAGGCTCTTGGTGAGTGAGGATTTATTTTGTACCTTTGTTTACCAAAGTGATTTCTTTTATAGTCTGAAGTTTAAGATTTGGTTATCTATTTTCCTTTTTTGTCTTCAATAAATGGTCCTCAAGATACTATTGAGGACACAACCTGAATTCCTGTCTCTGGTCTCTGCTTCATTGGAGTTATCAAGACCCACACCCTGTCTCATCAACAAGGTACTAATAATAAAGAGTTTGTCTGGTGGATGTTCCAAACCACCAGAATATAGGAGGCAAACTGCGTTTCACTGCTGTGGAGGTTCCTTGACTGCAAAAAAAAGATGAGACATCTGAAATGGTCTGGAAGCTGTACTAGGAGGTACAGAAGGTGAGTGTAATCTAGTCCCAGAAACGTCCAATGAGGCAGGTGTTCCCTGACTTTGGATGGGGAGATCCACTGAGTGTCCAGATGACCTTTGGAAGCCAGAGGTCGAGGAATAAAGGTGCTTGATTTTGGAGCACTCTCAGGAGGAGCTAAAGTAGAAGGCCATGGTGGAGGCAGGAAAGAACCATAACAGGATTTGTCAAGGGGCTCCCAAGAAACACCATCTGCAGCTTTCTCCCATCCAGCCACTAATATGGATGGCTCAACTGACCACTTCTTAAGTTGCTTACGAGACGAGATGGGACCCCATCTAGAACCCAAGCCACTACTTGTAGAGGGAGGACCCATAAAGGCATAAGTTGTACCATCAGAAATTGAGGGAGCTGAAGCCTGTATAAAGGGAGGTGGTGCCATCATGGACCTGCTGGAAGTAAAAGGAGTAAAGCTGTAGGGGAAGCAACATACAAGAAAGAACTGGGAGCAGGCTGTAAGACAGTATCTGAGACCAGTGGAGAATCAAGCAAGTTAAAAGACACAGCATCTAGCAGCTGTGAGGTGGAAATACCATCAAAAACAGAGGCAGTGTCAATACAAAAATCCTGAGGGAGAAAGTAGCTTACCCAGGCAATGCAGAGAGACAGCAGGGTCAGGCAGCTTTGATGAAGTTGCATTAGCAAGCCCAGGTGCACTCAACTGTGTTGTAGTCACAGGACTGTGAAACAGTGGGGAGGTGGTCGGAGTCAGTACCCGAATCTTGCAAGCACTGAGAATCAGGCAGCCATATCAGTTGGAGATAATGGGACTTCTCTTAATCCAACAGTTGCAGCCTGTTGCCAATGAAGAGCATAGGCAGAGGAATGGGAATCCTTGGAGGATTGCACACCAGATGGTAATGGTAGTTCAGAAACTGGAGTAGGTAAGCTTTGAATAAAATCTTCCTCAGCCTGAATAGCAGCCAACATCATATCCACAGGTAGAGCAAACAGCAGCCTCTGGAGAAAAGGAAACAGGAGTGGAGGCTTGCTCTCCTGCACCCAGCATCTCACTCACTGAGACAGTGGCAGTCATCTTGCCAGACGGCCAAAGGGTTCCCCTGCTGCAAGAGTAGGGGCATTTATTTTTATTGAAAATCACACTTCAGTTGTAACAGAATTTCAAAATTAAACATGAAAAAGGGAAACAGAAAAGAAAAAGAAGCCGTACATACATAATAAACAAACAATAAATAAATAATACTAGATCATACAACACTTTATTATCTTCACAAAGAAGTAACCAAATAAATCAAACAATTCTTATTTCTGATATCTGCTATTAATCCATGATACTACCAAGTTATACAAATTCACCTAACCTAAGTAATGGGTACATCTGAGTTTGTAACCAATGTCAAATTATGCCAGGCTTTATTAAAAAAAAAACAATAAGAACTCTGTTAGCTTCACCAAAAAATATGCTTCTTAATTCATATGTAATTTTTTGTAATAGTTCAGTATGAGAAATATCCTTCTACTGTAAAGTATACAGTATGAGAAATATCCTTCTACTGTAAAGTATATAAACATCTTATGTTCCAAATATACCACTTTACTTTGGCAAGAATTATTAATAGAGTGCTTTTATCCCACTTAGTCCATCTCTATCCAAGTCACTATAGATTAGATTTCTGTAAGTTAAACTAGAAAAAGGTGACATTTTCCATTGGGTAGCTAAGTATCTCCAGAACCCTGAGATGTAGCTGCATTGAAAGAACAAGTGTTCCATTGTTTCCAGCTGTTGATAACAACCAGGCCTTGAACATAATTTTTCTGATGCCTGCTTGTGTTTTCGGTTTGCTTTTACATTAAGTCATTCATGGCAGCATACCCATTTGGTATCTTTCACTTTTCCAGGGACTCTTTTGTTATTTAATACTTCTAAACAGGAAGGGAGCTGATGTGCAGATCATTTGGGGAAGGTAGCCTCCACACTAAGGTTTGAGGCTATAATTTGTTTATGTAATAATTTCCTATTTACTGTAAGAACCATCTGACTTGATACTTGCCATATCTTCATTTTTACAAAGACTGAGGGGGAAAGTCAGGAAGAGAGGGTGCGGGGCAAGAAGAAATATAGAGCTGGGTGAGGGGTAGTCTCCGTGAATGTGAGGATCCTGGGCAACAAAGTAGCTGAGCTACAGGCTCTGTTAAGCATAGGGAGGGTGGACATGGTGACCATCATGGAGACTTGGACCATCCATCACCAGGATTGGGATCTGACAATTCTCGGGTACAGGGTATATAGGAAGGAGTGGGGAAAGGGGGAAAGGGTGACGATTTATGTGAAGGACGGGATCAGATGCACAAGGGAGGAGGGGGTGGAGGGGAAGGTGGAGGCACTGTGGATGTAGTTCCTGGACCCAAGAGGTAGGAAACTGAGGTTAAGGGTGGTGTATAGACCACTAACACCACAGTGCGAGGAGTTGGATAGGGAGTTGGCGGATCAGTTTCAACGGGTATGTAGTAAGGGGATCATGGTGATAGTTGGGGACCTCAATCTACCAGGGGTGGTCTGGGGAACCCAAGCTGCCTCTAGCGCCAGGGAACAGGTACTTCTGAATGAGTTCCAGGATAGCCACCTGGATCAGCTGATTGGTGAACCAACCAGGCTGGGTAACATATTAGACCTGGTACTATCAAACAGTGAGATGGTGAGTGAGCTACAGGTGGAGGGCCCACTAACTGGAAGTGACCACCTTTCAGTGTGGTTCACACTCAACATGAACAGGGAGGCTGTGGGGTCAGCAACAAAGGTAGTGGACTTTAGATGGGTGAACTACAGGAGGATGAAGGAAATACTGAGAGGGCACCTTCGGGGGATTAGGATGGAGATGGATGCGCATCACAAGTGGGAAATCTTAAAGGATGGTCTGAGAAAGGCTACTGCAGTGTGCACCAGAACTCTGAGCAAGAAGTCCATGGCTGAGGTGCCATTCTGGATGTCCAGGAGTATGTTGGAAGGGGTGAGGGCCAAAATGAGTGGCTTTTAGGAGAAGTAAAAGAACCAGGAAGGATGAGGACAGGGCCCTGTATGCAAAAAGATCCAAGGAAGTAACCTAGTAAGAGAGGCTAAAGCTGCCAAGGAGCTGAGGCTGTCTTGAGGCATAAGGGAGTGGGAGAAGGAATTTTATAGATACATGAGGGAACAGAGGAACTGTAGGGACTGGATAGTCTGAATCTGGAAGAGCGACGAGTGGGTGGAGAAGGAGGAGGAACAGGCAGAAATACTGAATGACTACTTCGGCTCTGTGTTCACAAGGGAGGTAGGAGGTTTGCTACCTCCCCCATGGACTAGAAGGGTGGGGACGAGGGTGGAGAAGGTGACTGATGCAGTAATTTTTAGAAAGCAGGATACTGGATGGACTGAAGGCACTTAGGGTGGATAAGGCACCAGGTCCTGATGGTATTCACTCTATGGTGTTGACAGAGATGGCGGAGGTGTTGGCCGGGCCTCTGATAGACATGTTCAACATCTTCCTGGACATGGGGTGCATACCACATGACTGGAGATTGATTCATGTGGTGCCTATCCACAAGAGTGGCCCAAAGGATGAGCCGGGTAACTACAGACATGTCAGTCTCACTTCCATTGTGGGTAAACTCACGGAAGCTATCCTGAAGGAGAGTCTGGTAACCTTCCTGGAACTCAATGACCTCCAGGATGGGCAGCAGCATGGTTTCATCTCAGGGAGATCATACCAGACCAGCATAATAGAATACTATGACTGGGTCACAAAGGAGTTGGACAGGAGCCATGCGGTGGATGTCCTGTATTTGGATTTCAGCAAGGCTTTTGATTCAGTCCCTCATGGGCAACTGGGGGCAAAGCTGAAACACGTAAGGGTGGGGGCCAAGATGGAAAACTGGATCAGGAACTGGCTAGATGATAGACTGCAGTAGGTGGTTGTGGGGAGGGAATTCTCATCTTCCAAATCAGTGACCAGGAGTGTGCCACAGGGCTCTGTGCTGGGGCCGGTGTTGTTTGGACTGTTCATATCAGATGTTGCACATGGGGTTGGGAGCAGGATCAGTTGGTTCGTGGATGACACCAAAATGGAAGCTGTGTTGGATGACATAGAGGGCTGGCAGAAGCTACAGGGTGACCTAACCAGACTTGAGTGGTCAGTGAGGAGACAGTTTGGTTTTAATGCAGAGAAGTGAAAAGTTATGCACTTCGGGGCAAAGAAGCTGAGGAAGGAATATTGGCTGGGGGGGTTACAGTTAGACTGAGGAGGAGAAGGATCTGGGGTCACAGTAACGGGGAGCATAAACACCTCTGCTCAATGCAGGAGGGCTGTGGCTAGGGCCAATAGGATGCTGGGGTGCTTTGCACAGGGATTCTTATCCAGGAACAAGAAGGTGATAATGCCCCAGTACATATCCTTGGTCAGGTCACAGTTGGAATACTGTGTGCAGTACTGGTGTCCATATCTGAAGAAGGATATCAGTCTGCTCGAACCAGTGCAGCATAGGGCAATGAACATGTTACAGGGGATGGGAGGCAGAACCTACAAGAAGAGGCTGAGTCAGTTGAGTCTGTTCACCCTGTAGGAGAGAAGGGATCAGGGGACATGACTGAAACTTTCAAATACTTGCAGGGGATCAACAAACTGGACACAGAGGGGCCATTTAAGCTGAGAAAGGGAAAGGACACAAGGGGGCATGGGCTAAGGCTGGAAGGAGGCAGGTTCAGGAGGGAGATGAGGAGGCATTATTTCACTAAGAGGGTGGTGACAAAATGGAACACTCTAGCAGAGGAGGTGGTGACATGTATGATGGTGGGGAGTTTCAAAAGGGCATGGAACAGGACAAGGAGGGGCAGTGAAAACAACGCCGGACAGATTCAAAGGAAGAATGGAGGGTGAGGGGTGGGGCAGCTGCAATATGAGGATGCTAGCTTTGCATATGAGCAGACTTGATAGACTATGAGGCCTGATTCTGCTGGTAAGTTTTCGTATGTTCGAAAAGACCTCTCTTAAATATTGAGGAGCATAATTAAACACTATTATTCATAGTAGTATGTTTCCTATCCATCATGGAAGCCAGGTACTGCTAGATTTTCTAAAAAAAATGGAGTCCAAGAATGATCTGACGCAAGTAACAAAGGCCTAAAATTAGTTATTATATATACGGTATAGAAAAAAAACAGAGGATTTACTATATTGAGACCCCTGTTTTAAGGGCAAGTATAATATATTCCTTTTTATGAGGTTCAATCTACTCCCCCAAACTGCTTGAAAAAAAGGATGGTATATAGTGACGTTTCTAGGTTTTTTGGTGGTGGAAATATGTAACAAATGAAAAAAAAAAAATAAGATTAAAAAAGTTTTGATTAGGTATATCCTTTTTTCCTTGGACATTTGCCTCTTATTCCGTTGCTGTACCATCATTTTACCTTTTTCTATTTTATGTTCCCAGTTAAGCACTTCCAAAGGGTCAGAACCAAGTTGTACTCCCAAAATCATGATTAGACTGTTGGTTAACTGTATTTCCTCTATATCTGTACTAGTACTTGCACGGTTCTTTAACTGTCAGCCTTTGCTTTTGTGAACGTTTAAGCAGGAACCTGCACAGAGGGTATACTCTGAGTTTATTTTGAGCGCTTTTTTGCAGAAGCTTCATCTTGTTCTAAGATGCAAAGGTCATCTGCATAAGCTATAGCTAAATATGGAACTCGATGGCCATTGATTTGTATGTTACACAGTGTTACAGAGGATTTTAAGGCTTGTAGTAAGGGGTCAATATTAAAGGCATATAATAAGGGTCTGAGAGGGACCCTTGTCTAACTCCTCTGTGCACCGGCAGCATTGGACCATTCCAATCATTAACCTGTGGGGTAATAGTGGCTGGCTTATATAAGCTCTGGATCCATTTTATAAAATCATGGGAAATACCATAATATTTTAAAACTTGCCATAGAAAGGTATAGTTTACCGAGTCAAAGATTTGCTTTTGATCCAGTGATAATACATATCCCACTAGTCTTTGTATGTTATCTTGGTCTAGGAATTCTCTTTGCATTATTAATTGATCTGTAATTTTCCTTTCTGGTAAAGAACTGGACTGGGTAGGAGCGATTAGTTATTTTGTGGCCTGTAGGAGTCTTGTATTCAAAATTGTAACTAAAATCTTGAAATCTACATTCAGGAGACTTATTGGCATCCACATTGAGATATCACATCTATCCCCTTTTTTATATAAATAAAATAGACTACCTTTGCCATTTGAAGAGGGATAGCATCCTCCTTTAGCATTATGGTACAGGCTGTTGCTAATTCATTTGATATTATTGGACTTATAACTTTGTACAAATCAAGGGTAAGACCGCCCAAACCTGGTGCGGTATTATTTGATACAGAATTGGTTGCTAATTGTACTTCTTGGGGTGAAATAACCTGCATTAGAGTATTTAAGATATGGTCTGGTCATTTAAGGGAGGTAAAAGAATATAAGAACTTGGGGGTTGTGTCAGTATTAGCTGGGTGTTCTTTAAATAAGGCTTCAGTGTGTTGGGTGGCAATCCTTAATACATTTTGTTGTTCTACAAACTCTATCCCATCTGTATCTAATAGGCTATGTATGAATTTATGATTTATTTTATCTTTGCAGCTGAGAAATGGACTTATAACATTTATTTTCTCTTGAGTACCAGAACACTGCAGTTTTTGTAGGCTGCCATGTTTTTTTAAGTGGTAGCTTATCATTTCATTTTTTAATTTCTGAATTTGTGGCGTGAAATTATGATTTGTCTCCCTAGCTAGAGATTGTATTTTCTGTAGCTGTTGTCTATTCTGTAAGTGTTGAACATATCCTTTATTTCTAAAAGTTTTACTATCATGTTTCAATAAACTTTGTAGGTCCTTTTTAAGTCTATCCACCATAAATCTGGAGCATCATACATCTCGAATGTAAATTTCTGAATAGTTAAAAGATAGTGGATGTTTTGAAAGATTTGTGGGTTGGAAAGTAAAGAGGAATTAAATGTCCAATATCCTGGGCCATTTTTATCAATAGCTATATCCCCTAGAATAAGCTGTAATAATGTATGACCAGAATATTCTACTTCTTGTATAGTAGCTTTGGAAATAAGGATGGATGTAGACACAAAGGCAAAATCAATACTGGTTGCTAGGTGGACTTTTTAAAAGGTAGGGTCAACTTTATTGTTAATTGCTAGGTATGCATCTGTTATCATTGCATCTTGTACCACATTTTTAGGACAGTCATGTCACAGTAAACTTTTGTAGTTTTAGTGTTTTTCCCTTGATCATGTTTTGATAAACTGCAATTAAAATCACCACCTACAAATCACAGGGTGTAAAGAAAAAATACATGGTTGGATGGTTTAAATTGCATCTGTTCTGTCAGCCTTTGGTAGAAAGGCATAGATGTTAATAAATCTTTAGTAAACATTACCAATTTCAGTATCCAAAATTAAAACCCTTCTCGATATCAAATCAATTAATTTGGTAGCCTGGAGGAAAACCAGAGTTTAAATACAAAACTTAATCCAGAACAAGCCTCCATGCCTAATGACCAAAAAGACAGACCACCATACCAGTCTTTTGTGGCTGCGGAGATTTCAGAGACTTATGTAGCCTAGTGTCTTGTAAAAACACTATATGGCCAGGAGTTGAAAGTAAGTGTGAAAAAACTGCCTGTCTTTACCTAACACTCTTAATGCTGTTAACATTAGAAGAACAGATACAGAGGGAATTATCCATATAGAAAAGATAGAAGGAGGCCGGTCTGGTGGCGCTGAGGGTTGAGGCACTGGATGCCACACCTCGTACCACACCGGCGACCTGGGTTCAGGAGCGAGCTCAGGTCAACGGGGGTCAACTGGGAGGGAGAAGGATTGAGTGCCCAATGGCTGCTCTCCTTCTTCGGGGAGGGGGTACCGCGCTCTCTGCCATGATACCACCACCTGTTGGGAGATGCTCAGGGTGGTCGGTGCAGCTGAGGGGCAGCAGACACAAGGATAGACACTGGCAGAGGACCGGCTTTGATGTGCGTCTCCACGCACACTGGTAGCCTTGCTGCTCATTGCATGCTAACATTGGGGAAATACAATTAGGAGGAGAAAATGCCCTCCAGCCGCCTAGAAGATGTCATCTGGAGCCAGTCTAGCCACCCGCTGACTGGAACAGGGCAGACCCCGCTGTACAGCTCACTGCAGGAAAAAGAGGGAGGTAAGGGGGAATCCCTCCTCACCCCACCTGGGGGGGGTAATCTGGGCCATCAAGGGCCCCTATGGCAGTGAGTGTGCACTCTAGTGGCAGACCCAGATAGTCAGCAAGGGTTGGGATGGTAATACTCCTTGGGGAACTGAAGGTGTGGAGGTTGAGGGGATAGTAGGTGCAAAAAATAATTAGTAAAAAAAAAGAAAAGATAGAAGGGAAGGGGGCCCATTTATTTAACTAACTAGGGGGTTTGGCTCTGTTTCTCTGTGATCTTCTAGATTTCCCTTGTTTTTCTAGTGGAAGAGAGGAAAGATCTTGACTGGAACCTGAAGTGTGTGAATCTTGGTCACTTACATCCATGTCTTGTGACAATCTGGTTGGAATGATACAATAGAATCTTTTGACTCAGAGTCCAAAACTTCTAAAGCATTCTGTTAGGCCTCAAATCTATTGGACTGGGGTAGCTCTGTTGTTTTGGGAGCTTTGGAGACAGATTGTTTCTGGAGGTGTGATTCCTTATGAGTCCTACTTCTCTTCCCTATCCCCGTGATGGTAAGGGGGGAAGGGACATCTCTGTGGTGTTCTCAGTAACTGAGCTAGTGGTTGGAGGAGGCTGAGGTTCTTCCACATCTAAGGTCTCAGCTGGAGACAAATCTGTTGGGGTTTCTGCTTGGGTTTGGGTAGGTGCTGTTACTACTGGAGGCTGAGGTGGAACAGCTGTGACAGTTTTAGGAACTGTGGGAAAGTTGGCTCTCTGGGCAACAGCTATCAATAACCTCTGCTCCTCATCATCTGTTGGGTCTGCTTGATTGTGAGCTGCCCATTGGCGGCTCTGGTATGAGTGACCTAATTCATCACACAGATAACACTTGTGCTCGTTCATACAATGCTCACTGGTATGCCCAAATTACTTGACAAAAATTGCATTTGTTCTGGTCACATATGCTACTGATGTGCCCTGTAGATCTACACTTATAAAAAGCTTTGGGTTGTCCTGCATAAAACAGGACATCCCTATCACACCCCAGAAAAAAAAAAACAATTGGTCAGGTGTACAAGGCTTGTATCAGACTCTCTTAGCATAACTTTGACTTTCGAGCCCCCTGTCCAGATGTGCTCTTTATCAAAGATTGCCTCAGGTGCATTGATAACAGTATATTTCATTTATGTATGCTCCTCCCCGAATGGCCCCTATCTGACCAGCTCCCCCATCTCTGTCCCCCGGAATTAGCAGAGCTTACCTTACACCCAGTTTGGGAGCGGTGCCTGTGGAGAGTCAGTCACTGTCCTGCCACTGGCTTGTTCCTCCATTTTCTCCCCATTTTTACCCTGAGGGCCCCAGGAGAAGGTCGCATGCGTGTGGAGGCACGCATGTGCCTTGCAGCCCTGATCATGACCCTTCTCCTCCTGCTCCATTGGCCTATCACTGGTACCCTGCTTATGCAGCCCCTTGGCCTCCATCAGGGGGCAGCCGTGAGCGAGGGATGTCATTCCACCTCCCCTGAGAGGAGAGCTGCCTGTCAGCTGCTTCATCCAGTTCTGCCCCCCCCTCCCAGTGCCAACCTCCGACAACCCAGGCTAGCTCCCAAACCCGGGTCGCCGGTATGCCGCGAGGTGAGACATCCAGCACCTCAGCCCTCTATGCCACTGGGCTGGCTTCAATAACAGTACATTTCTTCTTTAACCAATAAGTAAGATGGGTGACACTGACCCCTTCATTCCTAAATAAAACAGTGATTATTTTATATGCTGGTCTAGTTAATGGAATGGCTTCAAAAGGAGCCCATATAGGTGTATGTTTGATCTCTTGGAATTTGCTTCAAAAACATTGCAGGCCTGAATTCACCTTAAAACTTACGACAAAAGTTGTCTTCCCTGAGATATAGATTAAGGCATAAATTTCATTTGTGAAGAATCACATCAACTCTTTCAAGAGAGTTTTTGCTACAAAGGCCCGGTCAGGTAATTTGTTCATTCCACCTTTATACAGTATATTAATCTTACTCCATTGTGACGTTTAGCAGGATATATTATAGTGTGGAGAAGTGAAGCATAGGGATGAGGGTTTGTCCTGTTCATCTGATTTAATGGTGCAGCTGTACTGGAAGTGGTGGGGCCTATTACTTTATTTCTTGGCTGTGCAAGTCCTATTGGTGTGGTTAGTTCAGGTACACTGGTTTGTATATTTTATACCACCCCATTTTTCTGAAGGGGGGAGTGAAACTTCTTTCAGCACTCTTATATTGAGATTGGGGTTCTGGGTTAAAGCTAGCTCTCTAGGCAAAGCAACTGTAGAGGTTTTTGTTGTACTACTGTTTTTCCTTAAATTTTGTGAAGTAATTGCTGGCATTTGGATGTCTGTGGGACTTGACACCCACTTATTATCTCCTGGTTGTTTCTCCCATCCTGCAGCTCTCAATGCCTTCTCTGCTGACCATTGTGCGGTACTGGAACCTTCCAAGATGGACTCTGGGGGAGGGGGGTTTAGGCCAAGTGAAACTCCACTCGTATTTGCCATTCCCGGTGCTTCTTTGGAGCTTGGAAGTGTAATGCTGTGGTTTGCATCCAAAGAAGACATTTTCTCAGGAGGATTTTCAGCCATGGCAGGTGCTGCTGCATTTTGCTGCATACTTTGCTGCTGTACAGTAACAGTAGCCGATGTTAAGTCGACCAAGCACATCTCTGAAGCAAGTAGTACTGGGGGATATTGTGCTCCATAGTTTGCTTGTGTTGATGCTTCTGTATTTTTTGTCCAGTTGAATTTTAGCAGTTCAGGGTCTGGGGACCAAGATTTATCTTTAGATAATAAACCTTTGTTCTGTCCTGTTCATTTTCCTTGTCAGGAGCTACAGGTTGCTTCTGGGATACAGTTGTAAAGTTAGTATTTGCTGAGAAGGAAAGTAGCCTCGGATAGGTCAGAAGGATTAGTTTGATATGTCATCCTGCTATTTGTTTTCTCAGGTTGAGGAGTGGCAGGTAGTGGGTTGTTTGTCATTCCCCCGGTTGCTATGGGCTTACTATAATGAGAGGCCTGGTTGTCATGAAGGTCCATTTTGACATTTTCTGCAGTTTGCATTTCAAGTATTGCAGCATTTATTTCTATCTGTCTGGTTTGTAAGCATTCTTTCCCAGTTGGTAGCATAGCTTGCAGTGATCATTACAGTTCATTTTAGAAGAAGAAGAAGAAGTTTCTTGTACCTTTGTGTCTGAATCTGCTGCTGAAGCTTTTGTTGTTTTTGACCAAACCAAATCCTCTTGATTTTCAGTTTCAGTTTCCATTCAGTTTTCAATTGTACCATCAGCATCAAAAAGAAAAAAACTTCAGTCGCTTGCTGTATTGAGGCTGGGGAGGAGACCTGTTCCACCACCTCCCTGACATCTCTCCTCTCTGGGATCTCACCAAGAGTGGCCATCTTGCTGACAGAGTTCCCCCTACTGGCAGAGTGGGGGAATTTCCCCATTGTCCTGGTCAAATTTCCCCAGTTCTCTTAAAATGCCACCAACAGCTTAATCTGGTTCAAATCCAGTTGATTACCATCTGTATCTCCCCCCTCCCCCCGGGTCGCAACTTGAAAAAGGGAACTTTAGACTCAGTGAGCCTACCCAGTCAACAAAATTCAAAAACTAAATAAACAATGGCCCCTTATCTAAAGGACTTCTATTGGAAGTGCCATACATGGTACTTCAGAACACCTGCTGCAATACAATCACAATACATGGGTATATCTGCAAGTTGCTGCTGGAGAGGGCAAGGGGATAGAACTGCTGACTAATACCATGTATTTTAGGACTGCCTGAACATTAAGGGCTACTTGCAGGAGGTGGGAGCAGTGATAGATGAGATTTTTGACTACCTTGGCTTGATATCGCCATGACCTATTTTATTTTGTATCCCACCATCTGACAGAAGAGTAACATGTCAGGAGTTTAAATTTTTGTGGCTTCTTGTCACTTGTGCAAAAAAAGTACTCACTAAACTAAGGCTAACAACAAAGTGGCCTACTATACCACCACAGAGTGCATTAGTTGATAGCATTTCTAAACTGGAGAATATGACCTATCAACTGATGGACAAACTACATGTTTTTAGGAAACTACGACTAAATGGACTAGATATAAATCGGACTCTGATCCACTGTGTGACCCCTGACAGGACCTTCAGGACTTTACTCCCTCAGTGTGTGAATTTGTAAATTTATTTTGAGCGACTATATGGACATTTTTTTTATATCAGTGGTATGTTAATGCTAAGCCATACCTGACCTGACCTTCTGTACAAGCTCTCTACTGCTTTTATATCTTCTGTTATATATGAACATTTTCTCAATGAAAAATCGTATAAAAAACAAAAAACAAAAAGTCTGACACCTTGTGCCCATCCCCAGTGTTGGCAACCAACCACCCACCCACAAACAAAAGACCTGCCCTCTGGAGGTCCTTCTTGATGCTGGTGATCCCCCAAAGCAATTAGTTGACATTGGAAGCCCACCCATGGTACTGCAAAACCCTTTAGCACAAGAGATAATAGCAGGCATTCATCCCTGGTCTTGTCAGCCCCCTCTGAACTTAAGGGAGCCAATCCTTAGCACTGGCAATCCCCCAAAGACAGGATCCAACACATGGAGCCCATCCCTAGTGTTACAAACCCTGCTGAACTCAAGAGCCAATACCGGAAGTCCATCTGTGTTGCTGGCAAGCCTTCCTAACAAAACAGCTGACACAAAAATCTTATCTTCTGTGTAGGTGTGGCCCCTGCCATTGTTTGGTTGTTTTCAAAATAGGCCTGGAGGCTAAATAGTAAATGGTAAGGACTTCTCCAAGGCACTGTTTAAAAGCACAGGACCAGTTATGAGACTTAGGTCTGCTGGAGGGAAATGGGTCCAGATCGAGGTGCTGACTTTTGGAAGCAGGAGTTTCACTACATCCTCTCTGAGTTGTGGAGTAGCTCAGAGAAGCAGGGAGCCATCAACTAAGATTTTATTTGAAAAGGTATGATACCATTGCCTTTTCATTTGGCTCCTTTCCAGACAAGCGTATTGTGTGCTCCTTGCTGGTGCTGTGTTCTCCCAGTGTTCTCTTTGTGTTCCCATACAGGTGCTGGCCACTGACGGTAGATAAATCCAGTGGTTGAGTGGATCACCATCACCCCTGAGGAGGCAGCAACCAAAGATATGGAAGAGAGAGGCTGAAAAGGTGAAAGAAACCATGAAAAGAAGTCAGTTGGAACAGCTTGACACCTGAGAGAACCGCACCAAAAAAGGAAAAGAGAAGATCGGTCTTGCACCCTATGTACCACATCCGAGATGCCATAAGACTCCTGAAGTTTTTATCAAAAGCTAATTAGAGCTGTTACTTACACAAAGAGAAAGACTGGGCAGACTGGGTGAGCCTGGTGGCCCTTTTCTGCCATCACATTCCTATGTTCCTACTATATGCTGCTGGGCAAGCCATGCAAGTTTGCAAGTTGCCATTACTGTAAGTTGCTTTGGTTATTCTGTCTTTTTGTTTTCATTTGCTGTTAAGCAGTCTAACAGTCTGGATTTATTAACTTTATTTGTTTAACACTCCCTATGTTCCTTATATTGCCTGGTATTGTATTACCTTGTATTTGTCCTGTGCCTGGTTTGTATTTGGTTTACAATAATTCTACAATATTTTTATAAGAGCCCTGCTGGAATCTGTAGACAAATCACATTTGATTTTGTTTTTCCTGCTGCCCTTTTGTTTAATTATCTTTTAGGTTATTTAGGCTATCTAGTTACCAGTCTTTTAGTTTTCAAATTAGTCCTAAATTAGTTTTTAAATGATCCCTTAAACATTATACTACTTAATTATCAAATTGTTAATATCACTCAATTATCTAAATGAGATCAGAGTGAGTGCTGAGTGACACTGATTATTGCTCATTAATTACTACACTGTGCATGAGTGAGCATGAGCTATTTAAACACGATCAGAGTGAGTGCTGAGTGACACTGATCATTCTTATCACACTGCACATGAGTGAGCATGTGTTAATACGAGTGAGTTTTTTTGTGGCTTCTGCATCACTTCATGTCATTCGGCAACTTGCAATCAGCTTGCAGGTCAGTTTTCATGATTTTTGGTCTCAGGCCTTTGCTAGCTTGTGCATGTAGCAGAGGCTTGCTGCTTGCTTTTCCCTGTGCTGCCTATAATCGTTTCCAGTTTTTCTGTATGTGCTACCCATGACACACTGATTATGAAGAAATTATAGCTTGGGCCAGTTTCTTCAAGTGGGAACAACTTGTTCATTTTTTTTTACCATCAGTTTTTATGGGTCAAACTGATGTCAACCGACTCTGCTGCTTGGGCTGTTTGCACAAATTACCCTTAGGATGCTTCAGATCTAAGTTCTTTATCCTTGAGATTTATGTATATTTAAGCTTGATATCTTCCCTTCTGATTGCGACCTGCTTGATTTTTAGTTATTGCTTCAGTCGAGACTCTATATTACTGCATAGTCAATTTTTTTAAATAGTTTTTGACATTCATAGCATTTTTAGTAAAATAAACAGTTTATTTTTTATTTCATTTATTTAGAAACTCTTTCTAAAAAAAAAAAAATAATTGTTAGAATTGATATACAGACCTGTCCCTAACTGAGAATATCGACCATTGCCTTTTATACTTTAGAAAACTGGGAAATAATTCTGTACTGAACCCCGTTCATTTCTCCAGTCTGATGTTATCTATGCAGCTGAACTTTGAAGGGAGTAACCCTGGGCTGGACTCTTTGGTGCTTCGAGCTATTGCTTCTACCAAGCAAGCAAGCATTTTGAGGCTCCTTCTGGCTCCCTACTGTAGACTTTTAGAACTTCAGAACTATATCTACAAAGTTCAGTTGAGCAGTGCTGGGAAGCTTGCATGTGAGTGAAGATTGGTGGCAACAAGATTGCTTCCTGAGTGGTATTTTTTGCACTTCTTTTTACACCCCTTGGATACTGAACTTTTTGGAACAACCTGCTTAACATTTGTTCCATTTTATCCTTCTCTGATAGACTGGTGCTATAAACTGTGATTATTTAAATATTTATACTGGTATTATATATTTTCAATACCTTTAGTACTAGAATTTTTGCATTCCAGTATTCATAATAGCCATAATATTTACAGTCCTTATAATTTATTTATTGAAACGTTTCACCAGGAGGGTACACTGAGCAACAGGTTGCTCATCTTCCGATGCAATCTGGGGGAAAAGGGTACAATAGGGATGAGACATTTTCCATTCAAGTTACAAAGATCAACATAGCATACAATTAATTAAGGAAGTTGTTACAAATCGTGTTGCATACATATGTAATTTCATATTTCTGCTGAATTATGTGTACTAGAAGTGGTAAGGAAGTCAGCAGTGAGAAAAACTGTGAGAAAAATTGCTTGATTGATGAGGGGAGTAAATTAAAAAGGATGGCAGAGTTTTAAAGAAGTTAAATAAAAAAAGGTTCCCTATTTTCATAGGAATTTTTGATTACTTCCTCTACTCCAAACCCTGCTAAACCACCTGTTCAAGCATCTAAACTAGTTTATTTATATCTAGGAGGAAGTATCCATTGATAAAAGAGATGTTTTGAACCCTTTGACTAATACATGCCTATCTGCCACTGCCTCTGGACCCCACCCCCCACTTTCAGAGGGGAATGTGGCACAGACTGGTAGTATACAGTGTAAAGAAGGTATGGAGGTGGCGGACTTAGTGAGAAATTTAAAGACTGAATCTGGGCTAGAACCCACAAGATCAAATCAGACTTTTGTATCCTCCAATACAAAGAAAGAAGGCGTGGAGGTGGTTTGCCAAGCCAAAATCAATGATTACTCTGTATATGCAAGGAATCAGTCCTCTGAGAGGAAAGTTCTTTACTCTTCAGCAACATTGGATAATGCTGGGGAAAGGGTATCTATTACCAGCTCACCTTTAAAAAAAAATACATGATCGTAGAGGTGCTGATATTTTCCTTCACCCCTAGAGATTTAGCTTATTTAGTCCAATGGACTTACCTGAGAGCCTAAATAGTACATCTTTGCCTCAGGATGAGTTGGACATATTAGCTGGATCTCCTAATGAGGTCTTTGCTAAACTTGACAAGGAAGTTAATAAAATTGAAATGGATCCTGAATTCTTAGCTCAGTGTCCAGATACTATATCGAAATACACTATTAAGGCCTTAGCTGATCCTACCATGTCCAATATAGTTCTTTAAGAAGCTAACTCAGGAATTAAGCAGCGTATTGAGAACCTAAACTCACTACATGCTGAAAGGTTTTCTAATTTGGAGCAGAAAGTGGATAATCTGGCTAAGGAACTCCAGAACACTTAAAGTAAAAGATCCAAGAAAAATATTTCCTACTCTACTATAATAACACCTGATTCTCCTAGTCCCATAATGAGCAAAAGGGGGGCTCCCCTCCAAATACCTAAAACAAAAATAACAACAAATCTAGGAGAAAGAGAGCTAGAAAAATTAAGATAATTGGTAAAAATACTGAATCCAAACTGACAAAGAATGTAAACTTAGAATTAGTTAATGAGCAAACCCCAGTAACTGAGTTGGACAATAATGTCCCTAATAAGGTAATACCTGTGGTATGGCTGGTGAAACCTGCAACGGAGATACAACAAGAAGCTTCTAGAATCTTAAAAGGAGGTTAAACATTCTACTAATATCCTCCCCCTTATTTTACCTCAGCTTCCTAAATTAACTGAAATCCCCAAAGTGGTTGATAAGGAGAGGTAACAGCCAAAAAAGGATGATCCCTCTCTGTCTCAACTTACAATATTCTATCTGGTAAAGAAGTGGTGTTTAAATTAGAGAATGTATATACTAAGAATTATAAAACTAAAGAGACATTAATGGATTTAATACTATATCTTTTTAGAGCAGAATTAGAATTACCACTGGCTGCAGGCTCAGTCAGTTTTATTTATAGAGACAGATCTAATTCTCAACATCCAGTTTATGTAATGGTTGCTAATATGGATCTTGCTAAATCTTTTTGGGCAAAACAATTATCCTTAAATGCTTTGGGGATCTCTATTTTTTCCCCGTAACATGGTCAACAATTTGGAATCATGCCCATGGGGGCCCCAAGATTTGTAAAGTACTTTCATTTGATACTTTTTCTTCCATTATGGTATCCCTTAATTTGAATTTTGAGCCCACTCAGTACTCAAATGTAATCTCTATATTCGGGATTAATGCCCTGGAAGGTGAAACTAAATAAAATCTGACATCTTCTGTCAGGGAAATTTTAGTATCTGTTATAAAAAGGGACATTTCTTCCTCCAATTTGAGCAATGTAGAAAGGGCTCATTCCAACACCAGTGAGTCCCACCTAAATTGCTATATTCACTCTGAGGAGCTGTTTTCCTTTTTGCTTAAAAACTGCCCAGATTTGATGCAGTTGATATCCATTTTGTCTCATTTTTTGAAATAGATCATTGTCCAAATCTTCAGAAAAATCAGAAGAAACTCTGTGACTATTAAGTGATTACATCTCATTAGATCTTTCCATTTCTGATGTTCCCTGCTCTGATATTAAAAAAGTTGCACCGAATGTACCTAGCTGGAACATTGCTGGCCTAGGGATTAAGCTAGCTGTTCCTTAGTGGCTGGACTTTATTTCCAAACATGAGCTGATAGCATTAAATGGAACATTGTTTAACCAGGAGTAGCACACTAAGCTGAAGCTTGTTTCCGGATGTGACCTGGGAGCACAAGAAAGTTAAGTGACTTGCTCTGGATCAAACAGTATGCTCCTAGGTAGCTGTGGGATTCAAACCCAGGTCTCCATATCTGCAGCTCAGAGCCTTAACCCATTGTGCTGTACTGCTTCCATATTACAAAGAGACATGGGGCCCAATTTTCAAAGACCTTAGATTGATGCAAGGTGCCTGCGTCAAACAGGTCTGATGCAAGGGCATGCTGCACCAAGTGGGAATTTGAAAGGCAGCCTGCATCACCCAGCAGGCTGCCTACACTAAAGTGTGCTAGCACCATCCTTGCACCATGAAAGTGGCTGTGGCATGGTGCTGGGGGCTTGAGGCAGACACAGACTGCCACAGACCTCGGATCCGGAATTTGAGAGAACCCTCCAGGAACCAAGTGCCAAATACCCTTAGACCAGTGAGGGGCAGGTCTAAGAAGACTTAGACAGCTCCTGGGGGGTCATCCTGTAGGAGCCACCATGGCACACCCCATCCATCCCGGTGGGCAGTACCATTTGGCCACGCTGGTCCCCCTCACCTCATCATGATCTCGAGCACCACGTCCTATGCATCCTGTCAATCCTTCATCTATCTTCAGCACTCCATTCCCCATACCTGGATCTGCGTGAACAGCACCGCTCCTTCACATGTCAATCACGGCTGGTCATTGAATGAGTTGTCGGTCTGTGCACTGTACAGTATACAGTACACGCATGGACTGCCCATTTGGTGGCTGGCCGGGTTTGGTGTGTGGAGGGCAGTGCCGGTCACCGGATTGGGGTATGGGAGGGAGGTGAGACTGCTGAGATGGGTACGGGGGCACTAACCCACCAGGGTACTGGGGAGTGTTGCAACGCTGATGCCATTGGTGTGGTGGTGTTGGGGGGCAGTGCCTGGTTGCCAGCCCCTGTCTGTGGGTGCTATGGACTCCCTGCAGCCATTGTGGTATTCCAGGTGGGTACACCATACATCAGGTGCAGCATCCCCTTTGTCACATGCCACTGGACTTAGGTGCCAGGACCCTGTTCAATAGAAATTCAGGTGCAGGATCCCGGGTGCCCTGCACTCGGCGCAAGCTGCCATTGCTGCAGCTTGCACCGGTGCTTTGAAATTCTGGCCCATTGACTCTTACTCAACCTTTTATCAATGGTTATGAATCTTTTCACATACCAGCTATTAAGACTAGATACCAGGGTAGACCTAAGGGAGGACTTTTGACCCTGGTGAAAATTAGGTTGGGGTTGAAGCCTGTAGAAAACCTGGCTATTACCCAGGATCTCCTTTTCACAGCTATAAAGTGGGGTGGTTCTATTGTTCTTTTAGTGAATGTTTACATTCCTCCTCATTTCCACTCAGGTTCAAATTATGATATTTGGTTTAAACTGTCGGCTGAAATAGAGTCCACTTCTTCACTGTTCCAAACTGATATAATTATTGTAGTTGGGGACTACCAGTCCAGAATTGCTTTATTTGACAACTTATCCTACAGGATCAATTCTATTTGGGAAATCTAGTTCCTAGAAACTCCATGGATAGAACTGTGAATGATTCAGAAAAGTGCTTCCAGGATTTTACCATAAGCAATAACCTGCTGACATTAAATGGTAAGGGGGAAGGTGACCCTGAAGGTGTGTGTACCTTCTTTTCAACTCAAGGACAGAGTGTCATTGGCTTTGTTCTTTGTTCTTTGTTCCCCATACTGTCATGACCAATACCAGAACTTTTCTGTAGTTATGAGACTTGAAGGTGATCACACTGCTATTACTGATAAGTCCCCTATTGCACTTAAGCTAATTCAGATGTGTCCACTGGCTTTAAATGGCAAAGCTAAACTGTCTCTTAATATTAAAACTTGGAATAATGTGGCAGATTTAATATATAGTCCTTTTGCAACTCTTTTTTCATTTGCCCAAGATAAGGTGGATGCTAAATGTATGAATGAACAGTTGGAGCTTAGCTATCAGCAAATTAATAAAACAATATATTTTTCAAATTATAAGTCATATTTTAATACTCGGTCTGACACTCACCATATTGTAGAAAAATGTAAATTGGGAAACTTGTTAGATTTGTAAGGAAAACCCCTTTAAAATCCAATTTTGCTAAACTAAATAAAGCCTGCAAACACTATAAAAAGTTTCTGATCCCAAAAGAATCTGAATTTATTTTGAAACAATAGCAATCCATGTAGCAGGCTATAGATACAAAGGATACAACATCTTTCTGGCAGTTGGCGGTGAAGGGTACTAACCTTTATGTGCCATCTTTGCCCTCCTATATTCTTAAGAAGTCATGGGTTCAGCATTACAAACCTCTCTTTAACATTGCATTTTTAATTCATCACAATAATACTATACCCAATTGGATGAGGTTGGAAGGTTTCTCCCCACTGAGCATTACTTTAGATGATGTAGTACAGGCTGTACTTCATTAGATTCAGTGCAAAGAAGTGCAAAGTAATGCACCTGGGAAACAAAAACCCAGGGGAAGAGTACACAATGGGGGATGAGACACTAACAACAACAAAAATGGAAAGAGACCCTGGGTAGTCATATCAGATGACCTAAAGGTGGGCAAGCAATGTGAGAAGGCAGTAAGGAGGGCTGGTGGGATACTGGGATGCATAGGGGAGAGGCATAACCAGTAGAAAACAGGAAGTTGTTATTCCTCTGTACAGACAATTGGAGAGACCCCATCTGGAGTACTGTGTGCAGTTCTGTGGACCCCATATCTGCAAGGACATAGTCAGGACATAGACAGGATGGAGGCTGTCCAGAGGAGGCAACTAAAATGGTGTAGGGTCTGCACCAGAAGGCCTATGAAGAGAGATTAAAGGAGCTTAATATGTATACCCGCGAGGAAAGGAGGGAAGGGGGGGGAACATGATAGAAACTTTCAAGTACCTCAAGGGACTCAACAAAGTCCAAGAGGATTGCATCTTTCAAAAAAAGAGATGTGCAAGAACAAGGGGGCACAATTTGAAGATAGAGGGGGTGGCTCATAGGTAAATGTGAGTAAGTATTTTTTCATGGAGAGGGTTGTGGATACATAGAATGGCCTTCCTGAGGAGGCAGTGGAGTCAAAAACAGTGGGAGAATTCAAGAATGCATGGGACAGACATAAGACAGATCTAGTGGGGGATAGGAGGAAGTAGGCTGTTGTTTAATAGGATATGTGGCTCATCCATTAGGTAGGGAAATGGGCAGACTAGGTGGGTCAAGTGGTCCTTATCTGCCATCAGATTCTATGTTTCTATGTCTGTATAACTAATAATAAGGCTCTGGGTCGAGACACCATTCCTAGTGAAATCTATAAAGCTCACATAAACTACTGGGTTCCATTTTTTGTTAACTTTTTTAATACATTCCTTAAAGAAAAATGTGTTCCGTCATCCTGGACCAAAAATGTTATTGTCCTAATTCATTAAAGAGGTTCATTTCAACAAATATTCTCTCAAGTTTTCTTAGGTAAATTATACAATTGAATAGAAACAACATCTCCTTTATCAATTTTTCAAGCAGGTTTTCATTAGGACTTCTCAACCACAGATAATAATTTTTATCTTAGTACATCTTCTTGACAAGTGCAGATTCTATAAGCAGATGAAACTTTATGCTCTTTTATAGACTGTTCAGCTGCCCTTTGATTCTGTAATTAGAGGAAAATGTGTGTGGGACATTCTTCTTAAAAGAGGAATCTCCCTTAATCTTTTAACACAAATGTATTCACTATATACAAATATAATCACAGCTATAAGATTTGATAACAAGGAAACTTTATCAAAGTATTTTCATACATTTCAGGGTGTGAAACTAGGATGTTTGCTGGCGCCATTACTTTTCAGTATATACATTGATTCATTACTCTATTTTGATCCATATCTAACTTTAGAATCCCCTAAAATCATGCATAACACTATTCATATATTAGCTTATGTGGATGATTTGCTTCCTCTTTCATTATCTATTGCCGGTCTTCAGTGGAAATTAAATTTCTTAAAGTCGAAGTGTGATCAGCTTGTGTTGAAAATCAAACTCAATAAACCTAAAGTTCTAGTGTTTGGATCCCAAAATTGACATCTTTCTTTGTCAAAAATCTTTCTGGATGATGAGGTAGTTGAGGTAGTTTCTTCATATACTTATCTTGGTGTTAAATTACTGCTAACTGCCAATGCTCTCTTTGCTGGAAAGAACAGATCTCCAAAGACAGATTGGCTCTGAAAGCTTTATTATGTTTCAGCTATAAATATGAAGGGCATGCAGTTATTCCACCACTAGTTGCAGGTGAAGCCAAGGTTAATCCCTTCTTGCTCTACGGGGCTGAAGTTTGGGGTCCCAATTCACCTGCTGCTATAAAGCTTCCCCTATCCCTTTTTTATAAATCCCTCCTGCAGGTACCCACATCAACTGCTAATTCAGTGGTAAGAGCCAAATTAGGTAGGTTTTCCATAGCCATTATAATAGATAATCGTTTGACCACTTACTGGCTTAAAACAATCAATAATCAGTTTAATCCGATTCTGAAGATATGTCTAGAAGAAAAAGTAGCTCAGTCTGCGAAAGGTTTCTCATCACCTTATCTAAAAAGCCTTAGAGCAGTTCTTTTAAAAGCTTCATTGATCCACCTATGGAAAGATTCTTAGAAGGGGATCACAATATCTCCCCTTTTTCAAGGTTATATTGAAAGAAAAACCTTTTCTGGATGCCCAGTCCAAACAGATGGTGCAAGTTAGGTTACAAAAACAAGCCCTATGGTTTGGGCTAAATAAAACTGATTAAACTGTAGAAGACTATCTGCCCTTACCCATAAACCCAATTACTAGGAAAATAATTGCATGCGCTAGGTTAGGTACTCTTGTTTCTAAATACACTAATTCCAATAAGCCACCTAATACTGGATACACACAGGATATATGAAGTCATACATACCTCCATAATGCAAAGCATCATGGGCTATATATGCAAATCACCACAAAATGTTACGCTGGTTCAACTTTAAGCATAAATGCATGGTGCCGAAAGGCCTCTCATACAGTCTGCAAAGGGTGCCAACAGAAGACACAGACACATGTTTCGTCCTACCAGGACTCATCAGTGTGCCTTGTCTGTATGACACCCCAGTGGAATGAACAAGATACCTCTAGTTGGTCTATCTGGGTTGGGTTGTGGCAAGCCCAATAAAAACAAACAACAAGCTAAAAGACAAATAACCTTAGTGTGCATGCACTGAGGCAAGGGTTACCTTAAAGGGCATAGGCCTGGAAATTTGTATTGAAATACAGTGTATAACAAATATGTTTCACACCAACTAAAAACAAAAGAAATACAATAAAATTAATATATCATCACCTATTTAAAAATGCCATATGCGGCAATCATATATCTAGACACACAGTATAAAACTTTTATATTTTCAGAGTTCAATAAATGTACTATTTTTTCTTGATCTGAGAAAGTGCGACAGTACTTCAAAATATTGCCAAGCCATTTATCTCAGATCTGCTGAAAATTGATGCATTCTAATAATATATGTATCCTCGCTCCCCGGCCTATGCCCTATGGAGTAACCCCTGCCTTGGTGCTTGGCACCAGGATTTATGTAGGTGTAATAGCGGTTTTCATGAAACCCTTTATCATATTATAATACAGTGTCCCCTTTACAATACTGCTCATGAACAAATCCTAAAGACATTTCTGATAAAATATGCAACTTTGGATTATGATGATTTATTTGTTTTACTTCATCCCAAAACCAAAGCTGAAGCTGAATTAATTTCTAAATTTCTTGGATTAGTAATTAAGTCAAAAAGGAAGCACTTTCTCTCATTGCAAGTTTAGAGTTTCTTGATAATTGGCACTTGGTGCCACCTTGCACATAACTTTGTAAAATAACTTTTTTGCTGCACTGTTCTATGTACTTACTAGTTTTATGTCAATATGCTTGTGTTTTTTTCAAATTTTGTCAAATTTGTATTGAAATACAGTGTATAACAAAAATGTTTCACACCAATCAAAAACAAAAAAATGCAATTAAATTAATATATCATCACCTATTTAAAAAAACATATGCAGCAATCATTTATCAAGACAAACAGTACAAAACTTTTATATTTTTAGAATTCAATAAATATACTATTTTTCTTGATCTGAGAAAGTGCCACAGTACTTCAAAATATTGCCAAGCCATTTACTGTATCTCTAATCTGCTGTAAATTGATGCATTCTAATAATATATGGTTACTTGTCAATTTCCCTGAGAATCTGCTCTTACAATCTAATCCTTTTTGGAAACTGAGCCAGTTTTGTGAATATGAATATATTCCATAAATCACGTTAAATCTTAATCTTTATTTTTCAGCACTTTTATGTGTAGATTATTTTGACAATAGTCAATGTAAGCTTCTCTTCCATGTTTATTTTTTAGGCTGGCATATAATCTAAAATGTTTTGTTGCTAAGCATTCCGTATCTCTTTGTTTATTCATATCTGATATTCTTATTTTTGAAGCTTCACAAAAAAGGTTTAATTCTTGCATAGTTCTATTTTTTTAATCATTGTTTCCATCCCTTTTACTTTAAGTTTCTTATCTAATATACTCAGCCATGTCCAACTTTTATTATTGTTTCTGTTATTCTGGCCAACAACCACTATACTGTCATCCCAGCAGGATCTTACTAATTCATTTCCTGAATTTTTAAATGTCCTTTGAAAGTATTTAAGTTGGCAAATTTCATTCTGAGATTGTATTGATAATATTCCTGTCTCCATCCTTAACATTTCCGCTGGGATGAATTATGGAAAACCTAATATCAGATGTACAGTATATATACATTTTGTATTGGTTCAAGTATATTAATCCATCTATCAGTACCCCAGATTTCACTTCCATAAAAAATCATTGAATTTACCTTTGTACGATATATTTCTAACATAGCTTTAGCTGAGTTATTAATGTTGTTTTGTAGGAAATGTATTTATTGGCAGAACTGTTTGTCTAGCTTTTGTTTTGATTATGTTCGCAAGTGTTTTCCAACCATTTTTCACATCTGTCATAATCCCTAAATAATTATGCTGTTCTGCTTCTTCTAATCTCTCATTTCCTAGAAACCAATGCACTTTTAAGTTTTTTAGTCAATTAATTACCATTATTTTAGTCTTGTTTTTATTTAGACTTAAATTTATTTATTCAATATTTCTTGAATTTTATCTAGAGCCAGTTGTAGCCCTTTTGATGATTTTGCAATTAAAATGGCATCAGCTGCATACATTAGTATATTAATGTTATTTCCCTTATTTCCCTTGACTATTGGGGTGTCAGGACAGAAGACTATCTGTCCTTACCCATAGACTCAGTTACTAGGAAAACAATTGTGTGGGCTAGGGTAGGTACTCTTGTTTCTTTTTTTTTATAATTCAGTCTTTATTGACAAAATATTCTACAACATTGGAGGCAGTTAACATGACAAGTAAGACAAGAGTACAATAGATATTCCTTTAAGACTGCCCCCACCCTCCCCCGCTTTAGCAGTATCAAGTCACTTTCAGTATAGGAATCTGTGATATTAGACCTAGGCACAGAGGGCTACTTCCTATAAAACAGTGCTTATATCCAGGTAGCTATAATTAGAGAGTGAAGGGGGTCCCATATATGTGTGTAGATGGATAATCTGTTATGGAGGCTTGCTATAGCCTTCTCTGTATACAAGTTAGCAAGGACTTCATTCACCCATTCCGGTAATATCGGGGTGACCTTATCTTTCCAGTGGTGTAAGATAAGCTTTTTAGCAGATAGTGCAATCATGGAGATACGAAACCTCCTTGCCTTAACCCTAATAGAGGACAGATCCCCTAGGAGACAGATATCTGGTGTGAAACACTCCTGCAGACCCAGTATGGGGTCCAGAAAAGTTTTGATAGAGTCCCACAACAAAGATATTTTAGGACACAACCAAAATATATGAAGGAGTGTTCCCTCCCCCTGGGAGCATGTAACACATAAGTTAGAGTCAAGACGACCCCATTTTGCAAACTTAACAGGAATGTAATACATGTTATGCAAAATGTGGTATTGTGTAAGACGCAGTCTATATTGGGACATGTACTTATGACAGAACCTCCACAATATTTTCCAATTGTGAGCATACTGTGGGAGTAAAGAGCTCCAGAACCTGGTCGGTCTGAAGGAGACCCCGTACTGTCTATAAAACAAGTTTTGGTATAATTTAGAGACGACCCCCGAGGACCCTAGTAGGGAGGAGGATTTTGGAATCAGGGCCCCAACCACTTGACGGGGGGGGGGGTATTGCCTATCACTGTTATAAGTAAATGCTTTAATTGAACCACTTTAAAGTGAAAATGTAGTGGAATATTAAATTTCCGAATGAGCTCATCCACTGAGAGCCACTTTCCCTCAACATCCAGAAAGGAGGAAACTATCCCATCATCCAGCTGAGGCAACCAAGTGCGGGGAATCCGCTGTTTATTCGTGGTAAAGGACGGAGAGTTCCAAATGAATTGGGCCAGGTCAAGCTGAGGGGTATAGCGTACAAAAGAACAAAGCTGCGCGTATACTTTTAAAGAGGTGCAAAAGGTGGAACACTTCTTCGCGCCTTGTAACTGGGATATTTTTACATAAAACAAAGTTAATGGGTCCATATTCATAGACCGGATTAAATCTAACTCTGTTTTGAGCCATATCGGTCTCACATTCTCGGGATGAGGACATACCCATTTCAGGCATTTAGCCAGGTGGCTAGCCAATAATAAATAGCCAAGTGGGGAATCCGCAGTCCTCCATCAAACTTAGAAGTGACCAACTTATAATATGCCAATCGGGGGTACTTGTCAGACCAGATGAACTTGGTAAAGATACCATTCATTTTCTGAAACCAGGATAAAGGAATGAATGAATTAAGCAGAGAGAGGGGGTAGAAGGTACTCTTGTTTCTAAATACACTCATTTCAATAAACCACCTAGCACTGTACACACACATTATTTATGTAGGTGTAATAGGGGTTTTCATGAAACCCTTTATTATATTATAATACAATGCCCCCTTTACAGTACTGCTCGTGATCAAATCCTATAGGCATTTCTGATAAAATACACAAATTTGGATTATGATGATTTGGTAGTTTTGCTTCACTCCAAAACTAAAGCTGAAGCCGAATTAATTTCTAAATTTCTTGGATTAGTAATTAAGTCCAAAAGGAAACACTTTCTCTCGTTGCAAGTTTAGAGTTTCTTGATAATTGGCACTTGGTGCCACCTCACATAAAACTTTGTAAAATACGTTTTTTACTGCACTGTTCTATACAGTTGCTATTTTTATGTCACTATGCTTGTGTTTTAACTCTGCATTATATGTATATATTGTTGTAATGCCCAACATTTTTATGTTTTGCTATGAACAATACAACTATGATGATGATGATGACGTAGGTCAGAGTAAAAGATAATCAAAACATTCAAACAAACCTTTTCTTATCTTTTTTTTAATTCTTTGGTAGCTGGGTAAGGCCCACATGACACAAGTGCCTGTTTTCAGGAGTGACCCAGGAGCACTGGGGTGGTTAAGTACCTTGTTGAGGGTCACACAATATGCAAGTAGAGGTTGTGGGAATCGCACCAGGTCTGCTAGATGTACCAAGCTCATTTGCAGCTCATTACTCTAACCTCTGGGCTATACTGATAGCCCCTATCTGTTTAGATGTGCAGCTCCTGTCTTGTCTACAGCTGTATTTGTAGCTGTCCCTCCTTGACTAATCATAGATACATAGATACATAGACAGTGTCGGCATATAAGGGCCTAGGGCCCACCCAATCTACCCATTTGAGCTCGTAAGTTCAGTTTCTGTTTTCCTAGAAGTCTGTTGCCCCTTACCCCTGACCTCCAGAATTCCTTCATGTCTATCCCATGCATTCTTAAATCCCGTGATTGTTTCAGCCCCCACCACTTCCTCTGGCAGGGTGGGCAGGGTGTTCCACTTGTTCACCACCCGTTGTGTGAAGAAATTCTTCCTCATGTTTCCTCTGAATCATCCTCCTCCAACTTCATCCCATGCCCTCTAGTCCTGGAACATTTTTTTCACTTAAAAATAGTGTATTCCTGCACCCTGTTCCTCCCTGTAAGATACTGTAGTGTCTCTACTATATCCCCTCTCCTTCCTCTCCTCCAGGGAGTACATGTTCAGTTCCTTCAACCTGTCTTCATAGGACTTGTGATGCAATCCATGCACCATCTTTGTTGCCCTCCTCTGAACCTTCTCTACCCTGTCTATGTCCTTACGTGGTATGTTCTCCAGAACTGTACACTGTACTCAGGTGGGGCCTCACTAAGTGTCTTGTATGGCGGAATTATGACCTCCCTTTTCCTGCTGGTGATGCCTCTGCCTATACATTCCAGCATCCTATTTGCTTTACCTGCAGCTCTGTCACACTGTTTCCTACCTTGAGGTCATCAGGAGATGATAACCCCAAGATCCCTTTCCTGCTTGTGCATGCTATATCCTCACCCCCCAACTGATATATAGTGCCAGGGTTTTGTGCCCCATATGCATTATCTTGCACTTCCTTGCATTGAATTTCAACTGCCAGAACCCATGACCATTCTTCAAGTTTCTGCAGGTCCCTTCTCATTCTGTCTACACCTCTGTCTACACCCTCTGGTGTGTCTACTCTGTTACAGAGCTTTGTGTCATCAGCGAACAGTGAAATTCTGCCTTCTAGGTCCTGTGCAATGTCCTGATGAAGATGTTGAATAGGACTGGTCCCAGCACTGATCCCTGTGGTACCCACTGGTCACTCTTCCTCTGTGGAGTGACAGCCATTTACCACCACCCTCTGTGTCCTGCCACCCAGCCAGTTACCTACCCACCACACTACTGTCCTTCCCACACCATATTCCCCAGTTTGTGTATAGTCTTCTATGTGGCACAGTGTCAAGGCCTTGCTGAAGTCCAGATAGGCCATGTCCACTGACTCCCTGATCCGCCTCCCTAGTCACCTAGTCAAAAATTCAACGAGGTTGGTCTGACATGACCTCTCCCTGGTGAAACCATGCTGCCTTGGGTCCTGTAGTCCATTGACAACCAGATGTTCCACCAATCTCTCCTTCAGTAGTGTTTCCATGGTCTTCCCCACTACCGAGGTGAGGCTGACTGGTCTGTAGTTCCCTGCTTCCTCTTTGTTCCCACTTTTGTATAAGAGGACTACATCTGCTGTCCTCCAGTCTTTGGGTACCTCCCCTGTTTCCAGTGATCGGCTAAACAGGATAGCCAGAGGTTCGGCCACCACCTCTCTTAGTTCTTTAAGGACCCTGGGGTGCACCCCATCTGTCCCCATTGCTTTATCAACTCTTATTACTTCCAATTCCTTCCGGACCCTTTCTCGTGTAAAGGGACTTGTGTCCATTTCTGCACCATTCTCACCCCTTGTACTCCCTTCAGACCCATTACCCTCATCTTCCTCAGTAAAGACTGAGCAGAAATACCTGTTCAATATGTCAGCTTTGCTGTTGTCATCCTCCACGCGGCCTCCATCCTCCCCCTTCAGTCTCACTATCCCTCCCTTTTTGTTTCTTTTTTCACTTATGTACCTGTAAAAGGTTTTGTCCCCTCTACGCACTGATTTTGAAATGTGTTCTTCTGTCTGAGCTTTGGCTTCCCTTACTGACCTTCCTTTGCTTCTCCTGGTACTTCTCCCTATCCCCTTCTGCCTCTGTCTTTTTGTATTGCCTGAATGCAATCTTTTTGGCTTTCACTTTCTTTGCTACCTCTTTGGAAAACCATAATGGTCTCCTCTTCCTTTTCCTCTTGTTAACCTGCTTGATGCATAATTCTGTTGTTCCTGTAATCCCCATTTTAAATACTGTCCACTGTTCCTCAACCCTGATTCCTGTCCCATTCCCTTAATGTCTCTTTCAAGTATCTCCCATTTTCCCAAAGTCTGCCCCCTAAAATCCAGGATCGTGTTTTGTGTGGTTTGGTTCTGCTCTTTCTGTGATTTCAAACCACAATGACTGGTGGTCACTGTTCCCCAGGTGCTCCCCCACTGTTACCCCCATCACACTGTCCCTGTTTGTGAGCACAAGGTCCAGTATTGCCTTCTGCTGAGTTGGTTCCATGACCAGTTGCTTGACCTAGGAGGGGTCTCTTATCTCTTCTATTTATTTTATTGTCTGTCTCTCCCCCCAACCCAGCTATGGAAATGAAAACAGGTTTAACTCTTGATAATTCTATCATTGTTAAAAACATAGCTTCTTGCTATTTAGATACCTTTTATTTCCCTTATGATAGTGGTACAAAAACCTGGAGGAACATGTGTATGTGTATTGAATTTATCCTGGCTCTTAATTGTGTGTGGGTTAGCAAGAAGGAAAAAGAGATGCCATGGCACAAAACTTGCTTCAGTTGAAGGAAACTTCCCCCCACCTAGTACTAAAAGCAAGTGAGATTTTATTATGTCCCTGAAGGGCTTATGTATAAATATTAACAAATAAAAAATTTAGGACTGGTGCCCTGATCGAAAAGACAGAATAATTAATCTTGGAACATGTGTGAAACTTGTGTCTCTGTTAGAGTGCAATTAAAGCTAACATAAACAGCATTCTTCCTGTTCACTTCTAACCATTAAAGAAAAGTTAATCTAAAAAGGCAGTTTTTCAGGATAACAAGAGTTCCATTAACCTACTCCTTGGAGATTGTAGTGTGAGTATGTGTTGGGTTGGAGACTGTCTTCCACATGGCTGTTGTTTTTCATGCAGGCCTGGCCTCACCTAGAACTGATGGTTTTATAGGACCTAGGATCAGAGAGGTCTGTACGTTAAAGGGAGATCTTGGCAAGGGGGAATGTGCACAAAACTCTTTGTTAGTTGTATATACTCATGTATTTAAAGCATATGTACAGTATAGTGCCCCAGTTCCTAGTGTGAGTGTTCAATTGTTTGTATGTCTTTTAGAATTTTGGCACACTGTAAATTGATGATGATGATAATGATGTAAAATTTGAATTTGAGTGACAAGTAATGTAATGCTCTTTACTATTAATGGGTTCATTCAGCAGCAAGGAGTCACTAAGCTACTGGACTGCAAGAAACAGTTCCTGTGTCTTCATAGGGGAAAAGCCTATGCACAGCTAAGAGTGAGACTGCTTAGTGATGAACAGCTGGGTTCAGAGCTGCTCAGTTGCAGTGCTGCCTAGGTCAGAGTAGGACAGACTACTGGAAAAGAGAGCTCACTGGAACTGAAAGGTGTAGGTGGAGGTTGAGATTAAGCCTTGCAAGAACACTGAGGATAGGGCCAATTAGTCATAAGGGAGTCTAGGGCAGACTCCTACAGACTGAAGCTGTTTACTACTGGCTTGTTTGGATTCCTGGGAAAGTGCAATGACTGATGAGATCCCTTCTTAGCAAAGGTAATTTGTTTATTTAAAAAGTTTTAACCAGGAGAGACATACTGAGCCATAAACAACTCATTTCAAGAACTGTCCTTGGGGAGAGGGGATGGGGAGAAATACATATCCATTCAGCATAAAAATATTTACAGAGAATGTACACTCATATTAAGGCACACTTTTATACAATATAACATAACTTAAACATCAGGTAATATACACTGAATGTACAAGAGCATATACATAGGAATTATTTACAGAAAATGCAACAACAGCAGTAAGTAACATTTGCCTACAAGAATATGGGATGAATCAGGCTAGTGAAAGTGGCTAGGGGTAGACTAGGAAAGGGCAAAGAGTAGAGAGGGGGATAAAGGAGAAGGTAGATCATAAGAAGGAGACAAGGGATGCTGAGAATTAGGGTGGGTAGGTAGAGGAAGTAGAGGAATGGGGGATGGGTATGTATGTAGAGTCAGAGGGTGCTGGGGAGAGAAGGGTGTGGAGAGCCAGGAAAAGGAAGGTATGGGGAGCAATAATGTAGGGGAGTCTAGAGCAAAGGCAGACAAAGGAGTAATCATGTATAAGACTGGGGAAGGAGCGAATGGAGGAAGCAGAATGAATAGGGCCAGGGAAGGAGTTTCAGAGTTTGAGAAGGCAGAAAGAGAGCAACTTGCCCAGCTGAGGCCCACCAGGACAGGAGAGTTATACAGTGGAGGTTAGAGCTGTCAACCTTGATAAGCATGAGCCAACACCCAGTTGCTAGGCTTTCCTGATGAAGACAAAAAATAATTCCTCTGAAGTAGCCAGCCCTGATGTGAGCAAAGACTGCCAAACATCAAAAAAAAAAACAACTGTGGCATCCTGCATGACTCTTACCAGAACTGTTGCCTGCTTCACAAACAGCAACATGTCCACAGTTGGCAAACTTTGACTGTCTTTGTGGCCTCAGAGAGCACACCCAAGCTGCTGATCCCTGACACCCGCCTCCCCCAAAGTTAAGGTGCAGCTACTGGGAATCCAACCCTTATGGTTCATTTCTGCCTCTTGAAAATAAGGTACAGCCACTGGGAGTCAATCCCAAGTCACTCATTATTGCCCTTCAACCATCCCTGAAGTTAAAGTGCAGCTACCAGGAGCCCATCACCACTTCCCCCACACCTCTGAAGTTAAGGTATAGTCAATGAAAGTCCATCTTTGATGGCTTATTACTGTTACCTGCTCCCCCCCATGTAAATGTGCAGCCACCAGGAGCCCCTCCCCAGTGACTCACTACTAGCTTTGATGCCTCAAAGTTAAGATGTTGCTACCAGTAGCCCTTCTCTGATGGCTTGTTACTAGCTTTGACCACCTGAAGTTTAACTGAGGCCATTGGAAGCCCATCTCTGTTGGCTTACATCTGGTTTTGACCCCCCCAAAGTTAAAGTGTGGCCAGCAGGAACTCATCTCTGGTGGTTCATTTCTGGTTCCAAACCCTCTAAAGCTATGTTGTGGCCACCAGTAGTCTATTACTTGTGGCTTACTGTACTACTGCACCTGACCCCCCTGATATTTAAGTACAGTCACTGGGAGTGAATCCCTGATGTCTTGCTTCATCCCCCAACTTACTAAACTTCAGGTGTTAGCAGAAGAAGTCTTTTTTTGATCGCTAGCTTCTGTCATTGATCCCCCCCCCAAATTATGCTGTGACCACCTGAAGCCTATTCTTAGTGCCTTGAAATGGCTCTCTGATCCCTGACAACAAGCACAGCTACAAATAGCCCATTCATGGTGGCTATCTAGTGCCCTGACCTCTCTATAAGATGTGCAGTCACTGGGAGTCCACCTACTTCCCTCCTGACCCATCCAGCAACACAAAATGTGGCCACCAGGAGCCCAACTCCTGTAGCTTGCTACTGTCCCCCCATTATAGATGACTCAACAGACTGTAGAAATAGCATTTGGATGGCATGCAGCAAGCAGATGTATTGAGGCCTATTTTGAGGGTAGGAGGGAATACCACTGTATGCCCAGGAGTGCAATGTACAGGGTGGAGTAAGGAAGGGTGTACCACTGGACATCAGTGACTGATTGCCATAGAGTAGGGTTGGAGGGTGCTTCTGGGTGCCAGAGACTACTCAGCTAGAGGCAGGGTGAGGGACTGTATGCCACTGGATGCCAGGGACAGCTTAGTAGTTTGAGGCAAGATGAGAGAGGTATCGGGTGCCACTGGATGTCAGGGAGTGATAGGGATGAGACATGGTGTGGGAGTGGGGTGCCACTAAATGTCAGGGAGTGCTTGATCCTTGGAAAGGATGAAGAAAGCATTGTAAATGGATGCTAGGGATGGCGAGGCATGGTGTGGGGAGAGCAATACAAATCTACTGGATTCTAAGGTCCACTTGGCACAGGGACTTGGTCAGTGTGGAATGTGCCACTGTAATGAAGGAGGGTGCTACTGTTTTTTAAGGACTGCTTGGCATGGGATAAGGCCAGGGAGGAGGTGACATTGTATGCTAAGAGTTTGCTAAGTATGTACGAGGGTAAGGGAAGGGGAGGGGAGGCCACTGGACACCAGGGATGCTATGCCCAGAATGTCAGTTAGAATTGCCAGTACAAACTAATGGGCATTTGTTATTAAATATCCATTTTAAAAGGGAAGGAAATTGGCTGGTCCGGTGCTGCTGAGGGTTGAGTTGCTGGATGCCACATCTTGCGTCACACCTGCGACCCAGGTTCAGGAATGGCCCCGGGTGGCCGGGGGTCAGCAGGGGAGGAAAGAAATTGAGCATCCGGAGGACTGCTCTCTCTTCCCGGGGAGGGTTAGAGTAGCGACTCGCTCAACGAGTGCCCTCTGGCAGAGGCTGGGGGGTAGCTGAACGTAGCGTTGCAGGTGTATGCCAGGGTGGAGCCACGGCAGGTGTTGCCTAGGTAGCCGGGCTCCACAGGGGACATAGCATAAAAAAGGAAAAAAAAAAACCTTGCCTCTGATAAGCGAAAGCACCTCCCTGGACCACACTCCCAATCACGGGCTTGGTTCTCTGGCTATCCCCCCTCCTCTTTGGCCTGGTGTCTCAATACAAGGAGAAAGAGCATCCTGGGCATGGGCGGCCCTTCCCTGGAGGGTAGACCTGGGGGATGCCTGATGCCAGAGAGGAGCCCGTGACTCTCGAGCCATGTGGGGAGGTAGAGACTGTGATCCAGGAGGTTGCCGGAGAGAGTTCAGAGGTGAGTGGTGCACAAATAGAATTCAAAAAAAAAAGGGAAGGAAAATTAATTGAAACAATGTAATTTAGGAATCAGTTACTATAGGTTTGAGGCACACAATCACAAAGTAGGAAAATGGGATGTTAGGGTAAAAACAAAATCCCCGGAATCTTAGTGATTGCATGGTGTGGTGTTCCTTAGGGTTTGAACAATTGCTTGAATCAGTGTTGGTAATTACTTAAGTTCAGCAGCCATTCTCAAAAGCACTGAAGCATGTGTAAATTTCCTTGCTTAATAGATAGTGCAAACATTACAGTAACAGAAGTACTTCAAACCCTGTGGAATTCTACACTATACCATTACCAAGATTCAGAAGGCTAATAGTGCATTCCCCTATTTTTGTGATTTGCGATTCAACCCTAACTGATGCCTAAATGTAGTTTTTGTAATTAGTGTATATTGCATATTACATTATAAATAGGTTTCTTACAGTATAGTTTATGAGTATAGCCTGCATCCCCTTGATTCTATTTTGGTGTTCTTTTGTACTTTTTATTTCAGCTGTTTATTCTGAGAAGCATTTTGAGCTACTGTTTGTATGAAAGACTCGAAACTAAGGTAATTTTGTATCCCAAAGCTCTTTACAGAACAATGGGTTAGAATTAGGTTAGAATTAGACACTAGTACACACACATGCACACACACACACACACACACACACACACACACACACACTCACACACACACACTTATAATCAGTTTAGCTGCAGTATAGTTTGCTACTAATTAGGGGCCTATAGTACCTAACATGAATGTCACTGTGCCACATCCCAAACAGATGTCCTCTAGCCTGTCTCTGATTCAGACTAGCGCACTAACTGGAGTGTGTGTGTGTGTGTGTGTGTGTGTGTGTGTGTGTGTGTGTGTGTTGGGGGTTATGGATAGTCACTGGGTAACAGAGTAGCAGAGTAGCTCTGTTTGCAGGCAGTGTAATGGGTTCAATGACTATGCCCAAATATCTGGCTATAAATTGAATGTAAAGAAAATCCCATATAATGTCTCTTAATCAGTAGTGCCCCGGCTCATCTCTGTAGGGTTCATTATCAATGGTGCCCTGCAGAAATGACATGCCTGGGTATACAACTTCATAACATAGTGTCAGCTACACTGAAAGCAAATTTGCTCCTGCTTTGGAACTTGCAAGATCAGATTTAAGCAAATGGGACTCATTAATGCTTTCCTTGTGAAGTAAAGGGCATATAGTATATGGTTGCCTTTTATTGTTCACTAAAATCAGAGGCTGTCATAAAGTTGTTGTAGGGCAGTTCAAAGGTCAAAAAAGCTGTTGTACTATCGTTCTGACATCACATCAATAGTACAACAGCTTTTTAGCCTTTGCCTGCCACCAGATTGGCTGACACAGTGGGATGCCCCAGAAAAGCAGCGTAAACATGGCAATAGGATTTAGTGAGAGCCAGCAATGGACCCTCCGGAGTGAGCGAGTGGCAGTGGCACCACCGATTTTTCGGAAGTCGGGACTTGTATAGCCACACACATCTCCATGTGGCAATTAATTTTTTCCCCAAAATTTTAAAACAAATGTTGCGGTCACAGTTGAGGGCAGTTGGAGAGTGAGCGAGTGGCACCACAGGGAGTGGAAGCAGCATGTAAGCGAGCGGGAGTGAGAGCAGTAGCAAACAGTCACCCAAACCAATCACCAACCACGTCACATAGCCCTCTGAATCTTTTTTTCTTTTTACCTCCTGCAGTCTCTGCACTCTACCGTGTGTATGCTTATACCAATGTATGTTTAATCTGTTACCCAGTATCCAAATAACTGTAAAAGCTTGTGAATGCCAAACCAGTAACCTAAATGATGTAACAAAGAAACAACTGCATGTGACTGCCAAAGCTGTAACCGCAATAATGTAACAAAATGTTGTAATGTATTGTCCTCTTCGTGACGAGGTACATTTGGAAATGAGCCTCTGGCTCAAAGGTTGTAAACTGATGTACAAATAAATAAAATAAATAAAAATAAAGGATCTCGAAGACGTAAAACCACACAAAGAACCATATACTGTACAAAACAGTGGATGGGAGACCATCCACAATAAGGCTGCATTTCTATCTCAAGAGCTGATGACATCAAAGACCTCTCAAGCTTCGCTCTCATGATCTCTATGATGTCATCAACCCCTTGATGGAAATACAGCTTTGTTGTGGATGGTCTCCCATCCACTATTCTATATTTGTTGAAACTTGTCACAGTTCCTAAACTTCAGGATAATCTGGGTATGTTCCCACTACAACTCCCATGGGTGTTCTACAAGCCACTGGCATTCCTTATCTCTAGGTTTCTCCATTGAGGGAATAAAATCAGTGGTGTAACTCACTTGGCACTTGGATGGACATCCTGCACTTTGTTAAAGGGGCAGCAGAAAATAATTTACCACCTTATGCAGATTTGTACCCTTCTCCACCAGCTGGGCCATATGAAACCTAGGAGAAGGAGCTTAACATGGATATTTCTTCAACAGAAAGGCAAACCATCTGGAAGACAATGTACTAGCCCAACAGAGAACTCCAGGCTAAAACCCTCCAATACAAAATTTTGCAACATGCATACCGAATGCCACATGCACTGTGTCATATGAATCTTCTGCTTCACAGCAACTGCTGAAAATGCCACTCGACCCAGGCCAATTTGACTTATGCTCTTTGGTCTTGTACAGTCCTGACACACTATAGGGATCTTGTTTAGAAGGTATGTGCCACATTTGATTTTATTCCCGTGTGTGAGACCTTGAAATATGACCTGTGGGAATGTTCCCTTCTAACCGTTCCAAAAATTGTGGACACTGTGTACAGTCACCTCAGCAACAGTCCTATTCCACCATTGGTAGGACCCTTAGATTCCTTCAAATCTGGAATGAGAAAATTTGCTTTCTCTAACTGCCCATTATGAAAAGGTAACCCATATTGCATCCCTTAGGAAGCAACTGCATGCTGGTACCTGGAGCTCCTATCTTGCCATGCACTCTGTGATTCCAGCTTTACTGCCTAACCATTGAGTTTCTGAACTGATGCTAGCTACACTTTAATAAGCCATTTGTACCTCTCACACTGTGTGTACTGCACCCCCTGCTTAACTAACCATCTAGGATGTCACTGGGCTGTGGTGACTCATCTCCCATACCCTGCCTTCTCCATGCCTTCTCCATGGTCCATTAATGTTCCTTAGATTGTGACTACATGTTTATTTGGCTATAGTTTTATATTACTCATTGCTTGATCTTACCACCACCAAACCTGTATGAAATATAAAAGATGCTTGCTATGCAAGCCTTTTTTTTTTTCATTGTTCATGAGATGTTTTGGTACTCTCATTGATATAGGTTTAAACACTGAGGAAAGAAGACATGTGTAGACACTCTTGTGTTTGTTAGCAACGATTTATAAATGTGTGAATGGAAACTAGGTTTTGTGACTGTTATTAAATTCTTGTATAAAAATTAAAAATTAAAGACAAATAAAATAAAGTACATGAATTACCATTCCTCTGTTTTTGGTCTAAGTGTAATGAAAAAGGAAAAAACATTTAATAAAAATCTATGTGGCAAAAAAGTATGTGACTCTTTAAATGAATAATTAGCTGTGTATGCAAAGAGCTTGTGGTTGCTTTCTCCAAACAAACCCATCAGAAACACATCACAAAGCATCGCAAATGCATCACAAAGCTATCATGGAACCTCTGAAAACAGGAGTTGCATTAATTGATGTGCGAGCTTGGAGGCATACTGTAAACATAATGATCTCATTTTTGTATACTGCAGCACTGACTAAGGTACAAATCCCAAACAGGGATGCATAGATTTTTGTGACATTCTGTTTGGACTTGCAATTTCTTTTAAGTGGTGATCCATGGTGGTGTAGTGATAGTATCATAAATATACAGTATCAGAAAAGGGAGCCAGATACAAGAAAGGTAGAATACAACAGGAAGTGGTTGTGCTCATGTCATGGTAAAGCATTTGCTTGGAGAAACCAACCACATGATTATAAAGACTGGAAAGTGGGAAGCATTCTGACCTAACATATGGTGAGCGGTTGTTGATTCCCTGGATACAGATAAAAGCTAGGATTTCCACTAGATGGTTTGTGAATTAGCTCCATGGAATTTAATTGCTAGAAAATTTTCATTGAAAAATCAGTCAGAGACACACACACACAAAAAAAATCAAGTTGAAGAAAAGAGCACGTAACACAACTGGAGTTTAGCATTTCCAGGAGCTGTAGTACTGTATCCATTAATTAGGGGTGTGTGAGCAATGAATATTATTTCTTGAATACCATAAATGGTAACAGGTGATTGATATACTGATCTGAGTCACTACTGAGTATTATTCATAATTCAGTGTTATCTGGGGAAAAAAATACTCTGGAAAAAATGATAAAATACACAAAAACCTATTCCCCTACCCGCATGGCCAGGGCTAGTCCCCTGGCCATCACTGTCCAACCACTTTCATCTAGTGATTTAAAGGAAAAGCCAGTTTCTGACACTGTGCCAGTAATCCTACTCATTACTATCCTGGTACCCCAATCCCCAAAGATCCATTAAATGAAAGTCAACCACCCCATCATGACCCTAAACCATGCTTTGGGGGCCCATATGTAAAAATTTCTGCAAGGCCTGTCCTCAATTCCCACATCACACTTCCAGTAGTGGGCATATTTCAATTTGCCAAATTCTGAGCACAAACTGCAAAAACAAGCACTCAAACTCCAACCGTACTAAAAAGTGTCTCAACAGTAAATACAAAACAGTGACTTATTTTGTTGTTACTACATTGTAACAGTACAAGAGGTGGCACAGAAGAAGACTTAATGTTTCACACCTATTGCTTTGTCAAAAGTAACTTCATACCTCTAATGCAACACACTTCATAGTGCAATTAATATCTTAATTAATTAGAAATACATTACCAGTACACATAATCAAGAGAAAAACATGCTAATGCTAATCACAGCAGTGAGAGGCAATAAGACAGACTGTTCACTATTACACCACAACAGAGACAATAATAAGAAAATTAAAACATTAAAGATCATTTAACACCAACAACAAGGTGAAAATCAGAAGAATGACAAACTGACTATTGTACTAGTAATACTGGAATGGTTGGCATTATTAGGAGAATGAAGTCTTTGTCTAAAAAAAATTAATGTAACATCTTGTGTACTTGTGCTTTGTAACCTTATTGTTGGTTCTTTAATGTTCTTTGTCTCTGTTGATGTGCATTGGGGAACTGTCTGTACCACCTGGCTACTAGAGGGCTTACTATTATTACTCAAGCCCTACTGCTCATTCACTGAGTTTCTCACAGTGCTGTAGCTACAAACATTTGTTCTGTATTGCCAAGTATCCACACCTGCCATTTGATCTTTTCATCTATGTACCCCCTCTCCTACTAGTACTTTCTCCAGACCACGACCCCTCACCTACTTCCCAAAATAACTCCCTTCTCCTTTACTCCACCCCTTCTGATTCTTATCCTCATCTTATCTACTCCTGCATTTCAAGCTACCCAGCTTAAAAAGCTGGCTATGCCCTCCATCCCCATCTGCTACCCTTATCCTTGCTATAATAGCGGAACCCCCTCTTGAACTCTGGATTCATTTCCCTCACCTGTCACCAGCTACTATTCTCTCAGCACCTAGCTACTTTGCTTTTGTTCACCTTCTAATCACCTACACACCTGATCCCCACTCCCACCTAACATCCCAGCTAACAAATCCTCAACCTGTCACAAATGCCTCAAGCTCCACTTCATTATTGTCCTCCTCCTACTCACATTAGGTAACATTCATCCTAACTCTGGCCCAAATGCCACTAATTCCTCCTATCCCACTTCCACTCACATGTGCCAAACTCTGAAGCCCTCCAGCCCTCCCTAATGGACTGAAAATCATATACCTGAACATCTGTAGCTTAATATCAAAAACTGACCTCTTGCAAACAATGGCTGTCTCACTTACACCAGATATTCTAATAACTGTATAACAGAAACCTGGCTCAATTACAAGCTCCCTGACCACTCTATCTCCATCCCCGGCTACTCCATCTCCAGACAGGATAAGGTTGGCAGAGGTGGTGGTGTCGCTATGTATATCCTGTCCTCACTAAAATACTCCACCATCTTCTCAGCCTCCATCCCTGCTACTTATGAAGTACTTGCCATCAGAATTGCCCTGCCCTTCTCCATCCCAAGCTTCATATCAGGTATCTACTGCACCCTGGGTATACAGCCCACTGTTGCATCAGAACTTGTTACATTGATAACTTCCCCTCTCTTACAGGTGAGTTATATTTACTGAGTAACTTTAATTTAAACTGGTGGTCTTCCTCTACATCTAAGACTTGCAATGACATAACAGCCCAAAATCTTGCCCTACTCATCCAAGAACCCACTCGACTGAATCATAAAACACAAAACCATTCCCTGATAAACTGGGCACTCACCTCCCACCCCCACAGAGTCATCAAATCTGGTATCCTACCAGATGCCTTCAGTGATCATTACCCTATCTTCCTGGTAAGAAAGGTCCACAGGCCCAAATCTCTGCATAAAATCTGGCAATTTTGTTCCTTCAACTCCTTTGACCTTGACTTCCTCCTTCAAGATCTTGCCCACTCCGATTGGGTCCCTCTTATCTCTGCCCCCTCTGTCGTCCATGCTCTAGGCTACTTTAAAGAAAAATTCCCTACAACCTAAAATATATTTGACCCTTTCAAATGAACTAGAGTTCATGGCAACCATCTTCCCTGGATCACCCCATGACTGCTGGCCTGCCTCAGGGTGAGTGACAGAGCCTGGAGGAAGCAAAAGGCTTCCAGCTCCCCACTGATTATGCAAAGTACCGTATAGTAGGAAATTCTTGCACTAAAGCAACCTGACTAGCCATGTCCGAGTATTTTAGATCAGCTTTCCTCACTAATATCTACACCCCCTTCAAATTCTGAAAAGTGGTCCTCCAAGCCCTTTTCTCTCCCGCATGCTAAAAATAAACAACTCCCTTGTATCTGACCCCTGACTAGTGGCCAAGGAATTTAACTCCTTTTATGCCTTGTGCTCCTTGTCCCTTCTAAAGTTCCTCCCCTCTTCTCTTTCCACTCTCGCATCCCCCTTCTTAGGCACCCATCCCCCTCCTACCATCCCCTCCTTGTCCTTCTCAGCAGTCACCCCTGATAAAACACTAAATGCCCTACTTTCACTTAACCCTTCTAAAGGCTCCTCACCTGACAACGTTGACCCAAAGCTAATCTACCTCTCAGTCCCAGCTATAGCCTTTCCTCTCTCCTTAATCCTCAACCTCTCTTTCTTGTCTTCAACTGTCCCCTCATTCTGGAAATATGCTGTGGTCCTCCCCCTTCCCAAGAGTGGTGACCTTACTTCTCCTAGAATCTTTTGCCCTATCTCTTTCCTCCCCACCCTCGCTAAACTCCATGAACACTTGGCCTTCTCCCAACACACCTCCTTTCTAACTGACTTCTTCTTCTTCACCCTGTTTCAATCTAGATTTCAGAAAAATCACTCTGCCACCACCTCCCTACTCAGGCTCATTGACTCCATCCTTACAGGGATGGAGAATGGCCTCATCACCTCAGCCATCTTTGTCGACCTCGCCAAGGCATTCAACACTGTCTCCCATCCACTCCTTCTTGACTCCCTCATGGCAGCTGGTCAGTGTACACCCACCACAGCCTGGTTTAGGGCCTACCTCACAGGCAGAACCCAATCTGTCAAGGTCCAGGATTCCATCTCCATTCCCCTCCCTATCACCACAGAAGTCCCTCAGGGCTCTGTGCTTGGTCCCATTCTTTTCTCCATATTCCTAAATGACCTGCCATCAGTCTGCTCCCCTTCCTCCTCTACACACATGTACACCAATCATACTGTCTTGTATGCCTCTGGCAAATGTCCAGCTGATGTTGCAACCACCCTGCAGCATGATTTCCACCAGGTTCAGCTCTGGTTTGCCTCCCATCAGCTCTTTCTAAACACCAAGAAGACAGTCTCCATGACCTTTGGCACTAAGCAGAGACTCTCAAGGCTCCCTGTCCTGCCTTCTTTTCACACCCTGGATGGGACAATCTTAGAAGACATCACTTCATTCAGACACCTTGGGGTTTGGTTGGACCAACACCTCAACTTCTCTGGACATGTCGATATCATCCTGAAAAAACTGCGTTCCAAGCTTGGAGACTTATATAGGAACCATAGTTGCATCCCTCCTATGGCCAGGCGTGAACATGTCCAGAAGATGATACTCCCCATTTTTTACTTCTGTGACGTAGTCTATGGAGCCACTCCTAAGTCCTCCTTGGCCAGATTGGACACTCTCTTTAACTCCTTCTGTTGCTTTGCTCTTGATGCTCCCTCCTGGACTCATCATTGTGATCTCTATCACACCCTGTCCTTTCCCTTGTTTGCTAACAGGTGCCTTTCCCGTTGCACCAAACTCACTTTTAAATATTGGCTGGATGGGACGCCTCCTTACCTCACCACTCTCTCAATCCACCCCCCACCCCACCCCACTCCCTCAGATCTAGTAACACTCAGATTTTGGTGGTCCCCCACTGCTCAACACTCATTGGACAGTCTGACTTTTCCTACCACTTCCCTAAAGTCTGGAAGTCCCTTGCCCCTCAAATACACCACTTCTCCTCCTACTCCCTCAGATCTGCCTTACACAATTACTTCTCCTCTAGCTGTTCCTGCTTTAATCCACCTTAACTTACTCCTATAATTCAGCTCCAGTGTATTCACCCCAAATCTCCCATTTCTCTAAATTTTATCCTCATTGCCTCAGTCCCCCTTTTCTGCAACCTACACTCTCTTCCTACCTCCCTCTGTCCTCCCTACCTACTATCTTCTCTCCCTCACCTCTATCTTTGCCTTGTTCAGCCCCCTGGCAGGGTTCTTAGCATCCTGAAGGGGTCGGTTCTTGGCATGCCTCTCACCTCCCTTCACCTCCCCTTCTTCCTCTCTTCTACACCCCACCTCACTCCTCCTCCACTACACTCTTCTGTACTAAATTGTTAGCCCCTAAATCTACATTGTACTTGTATTTTATTTACACTTCTGTTGTACCAAAGCTTATTGTACTGTCTGTGCTTTTGCACACCAGTTCGCTTTAGACCAAACTGTTGTATTCTATTTAATGCATTGCCTTCTAGCTACTCTCTTTGCTTACTTTCCCCAGAAAGTCATTGTATAATCATACTGCCTATGTGTTTCTTAGCTGTATGCTATTTCAAATGTGAATACTATATCAATCTCTGTAGTTTATCACCATGTACCCACCACCCCCCAGGTCACACTGTGAGACGGGCAACTTGTTGTTCAGTGTGTCCTCCTGGTGAAACGTTTTAATAAATAAATTACTACCACTCATTGATATGATTAGTATTACCATATTCTTCTCTTGATTATGTGAATGAGTAGTTAATTTCTAATTAATTAAGATAACTAATTGCACTATAAAACATGTTCCATGAGCAGCATGAAGTTACATTTGACAAAGCGCTAGGTGCAAAGCTGCAGGGGGCCACATATTCAAATTAATGGCAAAGTGGAGTGCAAAGGCATGCACTGTGCTTGCCCATTCATTACCCACAACCTCAAGGATGCTATAGTCAATCGGATAGCACACTGTCACTATCTGACTGAATATAGGGACATGTCAGTGTAGTGCTAAACCAAGTAGGACTGCCCCAACATCGATCCTGGCAGTGCAGAGAACAGCGCCCCCTGATCCAATAGTGCTGGTAGCTCCTGATGCGATTTTCAGTCAGCACCATGCAAATGAGCCCTTGGGTATGCAAGGTGCTAATGGGTCATTTGCATGCCCATTCTGGACACATTTGCATGGGAAGTGGTGGCAGGTTTGCACCCCTGCAACCGGACTCGGCACCCATCCCAGTAGACCAGTGATGTAAAAGTGGGCATATTCCCTGATGTCTTGTGGCACTCCCCGCCCTCTGATTCCCATCCCTGGTGTCCAGTGTCTCCACCTACCCTACAGTCACTGATCCTGGAAACATTAAATACTTTCCTGGTATCCAGTGGTCCCTCTGCCCTCAGATCACCAGCCCCTGTAATATTATATATTCCCTGGTGTCCAATGGTTCCCCCACTCTCTGATCACTAGCCTCAGTAATACTATATACTTCCCTGGAGTCCAGTTGTCTCCACTCACCCTTCAATTACTGGCACCATATTACATCACATATTCCCTGGTGTTTAAAGGGACACCCACACACTGATCCTTGTCTTCATCCCAGTGTAAGTTTCCTGGCATTTAGTGGCCCCTCGCACCACAGGCTCCGACCAACCCACCCTACCATCCCCCTTACCTCAATCACTGGTGCCATAGGAGCCCATATGGTGACCAACACAGCCCTCCTCTTACCACCTTGATTGGCCTTCGTATGCAATGACAGGGAGCGCATGCCCACTGTACTGTAAAGGGAACTTATATACTGTCTACCAGACAAAGTTTTGAATATGCTGCCCCAGGTCTTTTTCTGTGTTACTTGTTGTACTGTTGCAATATTTTTAAACATATATTTACAATAAAGTAGTCACTTTTTTGCATTTAATGTTGTGGCAGTTTTTATTAAGGTTGGGATTAGAGTTCCTTTTTTTAATTTATATTTGAGTTATTTTGAAAATGAAACATACAGCCATACAGCAATGTGTTTACAAACACTAGGGGACACATATTCAAAACTTTGCCCCCTGGGCAAAGTGATTCTACCTTGTTTTCTCAGGGTTTGTGCCTGAACACAATATTCAAAGGGAGCAATGGCATGTGCTAAAAGGGTTAACATGCATGCATACAAAAAAAAAATGTATGTGGTGGGCAAAGGGAGGGGTGGGGGTAGGAATCCTGGGGCATCACAATATTCAACACGTTAGCACTGCACACACGGAATGGCACAGGCCACCTTGTGCTGTGCAATAACTGCCAAGAAGAATCTTAACTTACTCCGTGTAACCAAAGTGGCTGGCAGAGCCACTGCAACAAACAACCACATTGGCAGTTGGGGGTGCACACCTACTTCCTGGTGCATAGTGGTTTCCCCATCCTCAATCCCCATTCCTAGTAAAAGTAAAATGTTGTCTGGTGCATAATCATCCCCCCATCCTCTGATCACTGGCCCCAGTATTATTTAAATACTTCCCTGGTGTTCACTGGCCCCTCGGCACTCGGATTGATGGCCCTGATAATATTACATACTTCCCTGGTGCCCAGTGGTTCCCCGCCCTGAGATAGCCAGCTCCAGTATTATTACATACTTCTCTGGCATCCAGTGGTCTCCATGCCCTCCAATCATCAGCCCCATATTAAATCACTTACAGTATTTCTTGGTGTCTAGTGACACCCCCAACCCACCAATCCCTGTCCCCATCCCAGCAAAAGCTTTACTGGTATCAAGCAGCCCCCTGCACAGGAGGCATGGACCAATGCTCCCTGCCACCCCCCTTACCTCAACCACCAGCACCACAGGAGGCCATACGGTACCCATACAGCCCTCCTCTCACCACCTCAGCTGGCAGCTGTATGTGACAATGGGGAGTGAGTATCCCCTGTACTGTAAAGAGAGTGAGCGTACTGTCTACTGTAGTACAGGATATAGTATCTGGCTGCCAGCAAAAAGGGGGCATGACCATGCGCATGCATGTGTCATGTGAGTGCAGACATTTCAGTGGTGTTGTAAAGTGACATCTTCCTCAGGGCAAGACCTGGCAGTTCTGGTTCATGCATTTGTGACATCTCAACCACTGAGGAAGGTGTCACTTTACAATGATGCCAAAATGCTGAGGAAGGTGTCACTTTATTGTGACAACGTTTTTGTCAGTGCTTACGTGACACGTGCATGCTCATGGTCACACCCCCTTGTTGCCATCAGACAGATACTAGGACAACAGGATGGCACCAAAAAATGAATTATTGGCTTGTTCACAAAAATAAGGCTGAATACAACATATTTGAAAGTAAACAAATACATTTGAATGGTTTGAAACATATGGGAACTCTAGGCAATTGAGCCATGAAGATTTTTCTGTTGCTTGGCAAAATGTGTGTAATAAACAAGGAATTATCTGAGTGGTATGTACTGTTTTGTACTGTTTTGGAGATGTGTTTTCAAAAGATTTAAAAAGAGAGGTGTGGTTAGAAACTGAATTAACAAGTCTCCTGCCTTTGCTGTTTGAAAAGAGTGCACATAGGACAATTTGCAGAGCACAATGTGTTGGGTACATTTTCCCTCCATATGCCTATTTTTTTCTATGGTGCGTGCCCCCTCATTCTCCAGAATATTACATCAGAAAGCATTGGAGTATGGGGGTGGGGCTCACAATCAGGAAGTGGAAGGGATCAGGCTGTTGGCACCACAGACCCTATCCAGTCCCTTTCTCCTGAAAACATAGGACTGCTGAATTTAACTTTATGGATCAGCTGCCTTACTTGGAGGTAAAGCTCTTCTGTTTATAGCGGAGGCATGTTTACAGGGAGCACAGTTGGCACTCTTTAAAGGTGATTTTCAGCGTGCAGCTAAGAGATGGAGGACCCCACCAAAGCATTTACTCAGTTATTGCTGTTTGCTTGTATTTTTCCTTTTTTTCCACTTTCACTGTGTTAGTACCTTATTCTGCTTGACTTGTTTGTAATTTTATACATTTGCCCTTTTTGCTCATCCTTGTTCTTCTATGTAACCCTTTCCCCCTGGGTCACACCTGGAAGTGATCTTTGGCTCAGTGTCTCTCTCCTGGTAACCAATATTCAAATAAAATAAATTCTGAGTCCAGGTAACTTAATGGATTGCACAGCAGTTACATTTACTGAAGCCCTGAACAAGATAACTAACAAAAAAAAAATTTAGCCAAGTCAAAGGGTCTTACACAGAAACAAAATGGTAGCTTAAGTGAAATGAACTTGCATCCATTTTTTACTATGTCAAAGGTGCTACAGTGGATGACTGTACTGTGTAACTGGTTTGCTTAGAGGGATTACAAAATACAGATATAATGAACTATGCAGAACTGCTATGCCTCCAAGGAGAAATGAAATGTAGCTAAGAATACCACAGGGGTGTATGTTATTAATGGACAAAGGAAGACATTAAAGGAAGGAAGGGAACTAAAAATAAACAGACCAATGCACAGCTATGTAAACAAATGTAGTGAAATACCTTACAGAGTTTCTTAATAAAGTATTTGGTCACTCTGGGTAGTTCTCATATCTTAATAGCTGTATTGATAGCAGGAAAATTAAAAGTGGGCATTCATAACAGTGGTCCACATAGCCTGAAGGCTTATGAAAAATTATTTTAAATCAGGCATTGTGCTTAGCTATAGCTAGCATCAGATCTGAGTTACTTGATGGGCTATTTGCCCATGGTTTGGTGAGGCAGCTAGTGGGTTGCTTGCACACTGCTCTCATCAAGCACTAGTTATTACACATGCACTAGTGTCTTCAGGATGTCTGTTTGCTGCACTCATGGCTGGTGGTCATCTTGTTTGCTCCCCTCCCTCAGCCCACTGCTTGCCTCCTTACCTTGGTCCCGCTGTTGGGTGTTCTGCCTGTTCTTGCTCCATAAGACTGCAGCTGCTGGCTGCCTTGCTTCTCCCGTGGCTCCACCCTGCTCATTATTGCTTTTTTATGTGTGCCACACTACTCCCTTTGCTCCTGCTCTGTTTACTAAAATCTGATAACCCCATCTGTGATGCTTCCCTGCTGACTCCACTCATACCACTACCAGTGTGGTGGGGTGCTTGGTCCCTTCTTCCAGGTTTGTCTGTTCCTCTGCGGTCCTCCCACTGCTCTGCTGGCTCCCAATACACATTCTACATAAAGTTTTGTTGCAGAACTTCGCACCTACTTTATCTATGCTATGTGTTACTTTGTATGTAAAGTCCCCTTGCAAGGGCTTACCTGCCTGTTCTTTTTGTATCTTTTCCTGTGCAGTTATCCATTACTGTTAATCATATCTGGCTCTCCACTTCCCTGCTCTGTCTTCCTGCTCACTCTGCATTGCTGCTGCTGGGTGCCATGCTGTACTATTTCTGGTGTTTTTCGGCCTTGCTTTCCAATACTTACAAGGGACTTTATAATTACAATATTAATTTCATTTAGCAAGGCTGTGACTTGCTGCATCACCTTCTTAGTTCTCATCAGTTTACCCAGGCAGTTACCCGGCTCTTCACTTCAGAGTTCAATATTCACACCAAAGTAGTTACTGCAAGACTACACCCTATTTATAAAATAATGCAAGGGCAACCATACACAACAAGGCTGTGTTCCATTGAGTGATAAGATGTCATCATAGGCCTTGAGAGCAAAGCTCAAGAAGTCTCTTTGATGTCATCTCATGCTGAATTGTGTCTATTCTATGGAGGCTTGATGGGGATATGGAGTCATGCACTGTGTCACCTACCATCCAGTGATTTGACTCCCTTGACCCAACTCTTGTTATAGGGTAGGTCTGTGCTAGGCTCTTGTGCACCCTAGGGTGACTCCCTTTCACCTATTCCTTGTGCTATTTCTTCCTCATCATTCTCAGGTAGGGGTGGGGGTGGGGTCAGGCACAGTATTCTTTGGGCAAAATATTCCAGTGGGACCTAACTGGAGCATAGTCTGAGTACAAATGTCTGGACTGCAAGGCCACATTCAAGCATGCCAGAAAGTCTGTTGAAGTCCTGTTCCACAGTCTGTCTGACTGCACCAGTTCCTGTGCACTCAGCCCCTCGTTCAGTATGTGTGGCACCAAGATTTGTGCTGGTATCACCAAGCTAGCTGTCAACAATAGTTACCTCTGTGTGAATGACATCAACCTATGGGCACTAATGCCCCATCTCCTGTTACCTTGAAATTGTTTGTTGTATCCTCTGCTGTTCCATTAGCCATATCTAAGGCTATATCCTGTATCAGGCCTGCCTCCTGTTAGAAACATAGATAAATGTCAGCAGAAAAAGTGCCAGTGGCCCACCCAGTCTGCCTTTCCCTGACTTTTCTAATTTTCTAGCCTCCTGTGGCCCAATTGCTTGTGTGTGCTTTCCAAGCTTACGTACTGCTGTTCCTTAAAGTTAGCATTCTCCATTTACTTTTGCCATACTTTAGCAATCCCTCTGTTTACCTGCATTTGTTCTCTATGTGCTTTCAGTTCCTCTTGCTGCTTCCCTGCCTGTAGTAGTCTCCCTGTGTATACCTATCCTTAATTGTTTACATCTGACTCCTCTCGGTGCCTCGCTCTGCACAGCAGTTATAACTCCCAGCTTTTTAACTCCCCTGCTTGCTTTTCTAGCAGTGTAGTGTGGCTGTACTGCCAGTTTTATCATTGCACTATTGCCACTTACTCCTGCCTCCTTAGCAGTTTGAATAGTTTATGCATTCCTCATTTACACTTGCTTGTGACATGCAGGCTTGTGGTATAGCTACATGAAGGTGTCCCTATTCCGGGTTGTCCAGTTTCATTCAATGGTTTGCTGCAACCTGTTGACTTACGTGGAGGTCTCAAAATACATTTCTGCAGTCCTTTTGGGATTGTTCTTTGTTGCAGTACTGGGAAATCCTTATTTTACAATAATTGTGATGCTTGCGACTTTGAACAGTAATGAAAAAAATCTCTATTTCACCATAATAATTTGGCTTCCCTCATGGTTCTGGTTGGCTTGCATCCCTCATTTACTATGCTGCATTCCAGGAAAGAAAAGAAAAAGTGGGTCTAAATGTGGATCTTTATATGCTGTTTCACCAAAGTATGGGTCTTCAAATACATTGTGACCTAAGTGAGGGTCTTCAAATATGCTGTGTGACCTATGTGTGGGTCCAATGTACGCTATGCCTGACTTGTCACCTGTTGCCATTAAAAAATGCTTTCCAATCTAGATACATGCCAACCACACTCATAAATTACTATGCCTCAGGGCTGCCTTGCAACTGATGGTCTCCCTCGGCACCCACAAAGTCTGCATCCTGAGCATGTGAAACTCAGGGTGGGGTCCTTCTTTTCTGGCCCATAGTGGGAATTTCCTTGGTCTAGATGGAAATTTAGCTGTGCAGATGTATTGGCAGCACCTCTTGATGTAGCGCTTAAGATATCAATATCAAAGGGTGGGCCCTTAATCCCAAGGGGGCTCTTTTAGCTTGTCAAGCGGGTTTGGTGACACCTTCTAAGCTATTCTCCATACAGCCACCTCAGGGTCACCTGGTTTGTTCTTAGGCTCATGTAGGCCAGCTGAATCCCTTTAGCAGTTTTTTCTCTCCTCTTCTACCTTGGGGGATGGTCCTCCCATGTGGGAGTAACCCGTTGCTGCAGAGTGCACTCATAGCCCTTCACAGCGTTCCTATTAGAGGGATAGAGGGAGAGCCTTTCTCCAAATTGGAATATTTTCCACCTCCCTTGAATTGGGTCCTAAATTGCAGTAGTTGAGCCATCACTAAATCTATCCCAAGCCTAGATAGAAGGCGACCTAGGCCTTGGATCCCCAGAAGTTTCCTCCTCATAGGGGTTTTTCCTTTCCTCCACTGAAGGTCATAATACTAGTTAGTCTATATAGCAGTAGATTCTTAGGTCTTTCGGTTCCGCTGTTGGATGGGGATGGATGGTAGCTCTCCTTTTGTGTGGCATGGTGGCTCTCCTTTGCCTTGCCTTCTCTCCTTAGGAAGTTATGCCTTTCTGCTCAGCTTTCCTCCCTATCAGCTTAGTCTGTATCTGTCTATAATCATCTCTGATGGCTGTCATCCCTCCAGTTGTTGTCAATCATGCTCCCTGGCTTTAGTGATCAGTGTTTTCTGCTTAACACTTTTTTGGGGATTCCTTCCTAAGGTACCTTTAGCCAAGAGAATCCTCCTCATGGCATCTCTAGGTGTGGAACCCTCCTCCAGGTTTTATTGCCTTTGGTACCACTACAGAGTGGTATTCACCATGCAATAGAGAGGCGAATGGCCACAAAGGTTTATCAACAAATTAAACAAGTATAACATTACACTAAGTTGCATAAGCCCTTTGAATTGAAAAGCTTTGCCTGTGGTTCAGTGGGCTACCAGCCATGTCCCCTGTCTGAGCTATTTAAGGCAGGCCCTCCAACTTCCTTTAGAAGCATTTTTTCCTTGCCCCACCATCCTTCTCCTCCCCTTCCCTCCTCCAGTGGCTCACCTTTTCTCCTTAAGGTTCCTTCCTAAGGTACCTTTAGCCAAGGGAATCCTTCCCGTGGCACCTCTAGGGGTGTAACCCTCCTCCAGGGTTCCTTGCCTTCAGTACCCCTACAGGGTGGTATTCCCTGTGGACTAGAGAGGTGAGCATCTACAAAGGTTTATCAACAAGTTGCACAAGCATAACACTATACCAAGTTTTGTAAGCCCATTGAAATGTTGTTTTTCATGTATGTGCTGCCCCTGGGAAGGATCATAAGCTGGTATGAACTGGGATTTCACTTTCATGCTGGTGATACCTAACTGTAAATGCAATTTGCACCTGGAACATTTGATGCAGAAGAGGTGCTTAATAAATGTTTGACTGAGATCCAGGATTGGATATCACTGAGCTGGATTTGAATCAACCATGACAAAACTGAAGTATTAGCAGTGATCGGGGCATGGGGAAAGTGGTTACTGCTGAGAGGGAGACAGGGTTTTGGCTTGGTTTGTCGAGACTTACAGCTTTCTTAAAAGTGAAGGATCTGAGAATAATTCTGGATGAGGTGCTAATACTTGAAGCTTAGGTATTGGCAGTAGTCCAGAGTGGCTTTTACCATCTTGGGAACATCAGCTGGATAAGATCCCTTGTCTCCTAGGGAGGTGACAACTCTGGTACATGCATTTGTGAAATTTTAGCTCAACTATTGCAATTTTCTTTTCCTTAGGGTCAATGGAGGTGTGCTATACTATCTGCAGCTAGTGCAGAAAGCAGTAGCCAGGCTACTCAATGGCCTTTTGAGGACCTGTCATGTTACCCCATTTCTGCAGGAACTGTGCTGGCTACCCATAAAGTGGTGTATCTCTTTTAAAGTTGATTTGCTGACTTATAAGGCCCTTCATGGATTGCAACCTGGCTACATGTTGGAGTTCCTGCATCCTCACTTGTTGTCTTGTCTTCTAAAGTGGGCCTCTTGTCAGTGCCTAGGGCCACGTTAAAAGCCTTGAGGGACTGGGCCTTTGAAGTGGCTCGTACAGTTTTTTGGAATTCTCTGTGAAGGTTCCTTAGAGAGGCTCTCTTGGTGGGGGCCTTTAACAGATGTATAAAGACACATTTTTCAAACAAGCTTGTGAGGGCTATTGAGCATTACTGTTACCATACCAGCTGATATTTTGAGATATGCATTTAATGTATCTGAGTTAAATTAAATTAATATTAGTTTTATATAATTTTTATTTTTACTCTTGCATATTACTGTAACCTACCCTGGGCCTCTGGGGAAGGGCACCATTATATATGAACTTACTTCCACTAAAAAGTTTTAGCTTTCCAACTGACTTCATTTGATAGCAACATAGACAAAGACAATGTTGGAAGAAAAAGACGACAGGTTCATCTAGTCCGCCTCGTTATTCTAAGTGTTACTCAGAGACCTATTGTCTAGATGAGGTTTATATCCTCCCTTCCCCCTTACCTTACTGTTACCTCCTTAAGAAACTAGTGATCCCTTAACTCTGTCCAAGCTGTGCATGAAACCATTGACTATTTTTGTGCCCACTACTTTAGTCTTTTCCACAGATCAACCACTTTCCTGTGTAAAGTAAAAACTTATCATGACTCTCCTGAATATCTCCTCATCATCAGCTTCCAGTCATGTCTCTGTGATTTTGATTCATCACTCTTGCTGAATAATTCCTCACAGTATACCTTATTTCTTCTTTTCAGAAAATTGAACCTCTCTATCATGTCTCCCCTCTTCCTTCGGACTTCTAGCAAGTACATTTTCAGTGACAAGAACCCATCCTTGTAGGATCTGCTCTGCTGGCCCTGAATCATTTTGTTCACACTATGCTGCACCATCTCTCACCTGCCTTTGTCCTTCCTTCAGTGGGGACTTCAGAACTGTGCACAGTATTCCAGATGCCTCCTCACCAATGATCTATAGACAGGTATTAATACCTTTTTTCTTCTTCTGCTATTGAAGTCGCTCCCAGTACACCACAACATTCTGGTTGCTTTGTTGTAGGCCCTGTTGCATCGATTGGGTTGTTATAGGGAGTCACTTTTGATAACTTCCAGGTCCTTTTCCTCAGAAGTAGGGCCGAACTTAACCTTCCCATCCAATTTTCAGTCATGGGGTTCTTGTTCACTATGTGCATCATCTTTTGCTGCTGAATTTCAACTGCCAGATTTTGGATCACCTCTCTAACCTCTGATCTCCCTCTGCATTTCCCTTACCCCATCCTCACTGTCTACCCTGCCACAGATCTTAGTGTCTTCTGCAGAAAGACCCATCTTGCATTGTATTCCTTGTACAGTATGCCACTGATGAACATCTTGAAAAGGACTGGTTCCATGACTGACCCTTATGGCACCCTGCTTGTGACCCTGCTCTCCTCCTGACTTGACCCCATTTAACAGCATCCCCTTCTGTCTTCCCCTCAACCAATTTTCCACTCATCTAACTTGGTCCTTCATTGCATCCATATCCTCTAACTTCTTTAGCAACTGTCTGTGTAGCATTGAGTTGAATGCCTTGCTGAAGTTGAAGTACAGTGAATCCACTAATTGTCCCTTATATACTGCACTAGTTACCCAGTGAAGGAATACTGTTTGGTGTGTCTGACAAGATGCCCCTGCCACAGATGCATGCTGCTTATTATCCTGGAGCCCATTTCTCACTAGGTAGTTTACTCAATACTTCCTGGTCCTGTGTATGTCTCAGTCCAAATGGTGTCCCTGGTCTTTTTTGCCAGTCACAATTTCTCCAAAATTTATCACTGATGTGAACATCTCCTTTTCGCTTAGAACTTACATGTTATTATTCAAGGAGAGTGCAAAAATTACACAAACCCAACTGAAATGGAATATATGGGGAGGGCTCTAATATATGAGGATGATCTTTGAGGATATCTCTTGCATCAGGCCACACCTATGAAACTATACCCATCAGGCTCCAGGACCTTTTTTGCACACAGTCCACTAGGGGCCACCCATGGTGATGTCAGACATCAACATCCTACATTATATAAACATAGGCAGCCTTGTACCCTCCTCAATTCTTTTTCCCACCGAAGACCATACTCATCGGACTCCATGGAGACACTGTCACTTCAGTCAACTGTTACTTCTCGAATTTTCCAAACTTTTCTAAGTTTTATTATTTTCTCACTTAGCATGCTATCACTTTATTTTTAAAGTGATTGCCTTCATCGTGTGTGTCAACAAAAGATCCCGCAAAACTCTTTCATTACTGTGAGTGTGGGGGAAAAATCTACTCCAACGATGACCACAACATCTGCATCCACTGTCTCCACCATTTCCTACAGGAGTGAGGACTCAACTTTGTATACCCTGAGGTCCCCTCCCGAAGACCCCTCCTTCATCTCTACGATGTAGCAACTCCAAACCACTATGGGGTTTAAAAACATAGAAACATAGACTTTGATGGCAGACAAGGACCGCTTGGCCCACCCAATCTGCTAATTTTCCTACCTATTGGATAAGCTGCAGATTCTAGTTAATCAACAGCCTACTTCCTCACACTCCCCGCTATAATTGTCTTATGTTTGTCCCATGCATGTTTGAATTCTCCCACTGTTTTAGACCCCACACAGCCTCCACAGGAAGGTGGTTCCATGTGTCCACCACTCTCTCCATGAAAAAAAAAAATCCTCACATTGTCCTGACCCATCCCCCCTCTATCTTTAAATTGTGCCCTCTTGTTCTTGCACATCTCTTTTTCTGAATGATGCTACCCTCCTGGACTTTGTTGAAGTACTTGAAAGTTTCTATCGTGTCCCCCCTGTCTCTCCTTTTGTCAAGGGTATACATATTAAGCTCTCTCAAACTCTCTTCATACAGTTTCTGATGCAGACCCTGCACCATTTTAGTTGCCCTCCTCTGGACTGCCTCCATCCTGTCTATGTCCTTGAGGAGATGGGGTCTCCAAAACTGCACGCAGTACTCCAGATGGGGTCTCAACAACTGTCTGTACAGAAGGATAACCACTTCCCCTTTTTCTACTTATGATGCCTCTACCTATGCATCTCAGTATCCCCCCAGCTCTCCTTACTGACTTCTCACATTGCTTGCCCACCTTTAGGTCATCTGATATGACTACCCCGAAGGTCCCTTTCCATTATTGTTGTTGTTAGTACCTCCCCTGCCATTGTGTACTCTTCTCCTGGGTTTTTGTTTCCCAGGTGCATTACTTTGCACTTCTTTGCATTGAATCTAAGTTGCCATACATCTGACCATTCCTCCAACCTTGCCAAGTCCCTTCTTATCCTTTCCACCCCCCTTGTGTATCAACTCGGTTACAGATCTTTGTGTCATCTGCAGAGAAGCATACCTTTCCTTCTAGACCCTCTGCAATGTCACCTATAAAGACGTTAAAGAGGACTGGACCCAGTACTGAACCCTGAGGTACTCCACTAGTAACCCCCCTTTCTTTGGAGTGAGTTCCATTCACTATTACCTTCTGTGTCCTGTTGTGCAGCCAGTTTGCTACCCAAACTACCACCCTGAGACCCACTCCCAGGCTGACTAACTTGATTATTAATCTTTTGTGCTGGACTGTGTCAAATGTCTTGCTAAAGTCTAGGTAGGCCACATCCACAGCCCCTCCCTGGTCTATTACTTTGGTCACCCAGTCAAAGAAATTGATTAGATTTGTCTGACATGACCTTCCTGCTGTGAGTACATGCTGCCGTGGGTCCTGTGCTCTGCTGGCCTCTAGGTACTCAACAACTCTTTCTTTCAAAAGTGATTCCATCATTTTCCCTACTAGTGAGGTCAAGCTAACAGGTCTGTAGTTTCCTGCCTCTGCCTTGCTCCCACTTTTGTGAAGGGGAATCACATCTGCTCTCCTCAAGTCCTCAGTTACCACCCCATCCTCTCATGATTTGTTAAAAAGGGTGGTCAGTGGTGTCACTAGACCTCCTGGGGTGAATCCCGTCAGGTCCCACTGCTTTGTCCACTTTGAGTTTTAGAAGTTTTTTCAGGACTCTTTCTTCTATAAATGGACTGGTGTCAACCCCCCTACCCAAAGTGCTTCTATTGTTTGGTTTAGGTAACTCCTCCTCTTCTTTTTTTGTGAATACTGAGCAAAAGTATTCATTCAGTATCTCTGCCTTTTCACTGTCTCCCTCTGTCCACCTCCCTTCTCCTTTATTATTCTTCACTATCTCTCCCTTAACCTTTCTATGCTCCCTAATGTACCTATAAAAGGTTTTACCCCCCTTCTTAACTGAGTTGGCTAACTTCTCCTTGGTTTGGGCCTTTGCTATTCTGATTGCCTTCCCCACTTGTTTCTGCTTTAACTGATACAGTTCCCTGTCATGCTCCTTCTGTGATTCCTTGTACTTTTTGAATGTTGTCTTTTTCTCCCTAACCTTCTCTGCCACCTCTTTTGAGAACCATAGTGTTTTTTTACTCTGTTTTGTTTTCTTTATTTGTTTCACACAAAGACTTGTTGCCTCCATGATGGCAGTTTTGATTTTTCTCCATTGTTCTTCCACCCCTCCTTTCTGCCCACTTGCTAGTGCATTCCTTAGATATTCACCCATTTTGCCAAAGTCAGCCCTTCTAAAGTACAATATCCTTATTTTTGTATGGCTTGTCTCCATGGTTGTGCCTAGTGTGAACCACACTGTGCAGTGGTCGCTTGTTCCCAGATGGCTACTGACTTCTAAATCTGTGATTCTCTCTCCATTTGAGAGTACCAGGTCTAATATTGCTCCCTCCTGAGTATGTTCCAACACTAGCTGTCTAAGGCATGCCTCCTGTAGGGCACCGAGAATGACCCTGCTCTTGGATGTGGCTGCAGTACATTTCGTTCAGTTAACATCTGGCATATTCAGGTCCCCCATCAACAATATCTCCCCTTTTTCAGCCATTTTGTGAATGTCTTCTAACATTTTCTTGTCCATTTCCTCTCCTTGAGATGGGAGTCTGTATACAACCCCTGTGCGGACTGTGATGCCACTCCCTGTCTCCAAGGTGACCCACAGTGTCTCTTGTCCTCCCCTTCACCTTTCAGTTCTGTAGCTTTGATCCCTTCCCTTATGTAGAGAGCTACTCCATCTCCTCTTTTACCCTCCCTGTGCCTTCTGTAGATTGTGTACCCTGGTATGTTGACATCCCAGTCATGGTTCTCCATGTACCATGTTTCCATGACTGCCACAGTATCCAAGTGTTCCTCTTCCATCAGGGCTAATAGCTCAGGAAGTTTGTTTCCCAGACTGTGGGCATTGATATTCATTGCCCTCCATTTAATGTTGGCTTTATCCTTTTTTCCTGCATCCCTGCTCTTATTGCCTTTGTCTATTTTTCCATTTACCCCAGTCTAGTCCTCTGTCAAGCTCTGTACCTCGGTTTTTACCTTACTACCTGCCATGTTTTGTGGTGGGAGGCTTGAAATTTCCTGCTTCATATCAACACCTTCCTCCTTGGCTAGTTTAAAAGCTTGCCAAGGAAGCATTTAAACCTATCACCTAGGAGCCTGGTTCCCTTCCTGGACAGATGCAGACCATCATGTCAGTATAGCTCTACATCTCTCCAGGTGGACCCCCAGTCCCCAATGAAGCCAAAGCCCTGTACTCTGCACCAGTTTTGCAACCATTCATTAAACTGCATTGTGTGTAGTACCCTAGCCTCACCCATGCCATAGGCTGGCAGCACCTCTGAGAAGGTTACAGTGCTTGCTACCTGTTTAAGGCCCCTCACCAACTCCACAAACTCATCTTGCACTGCACTGATCTCATGTCTAGCTAGGTTATTTGTCCTAAGGTGGACAATGATATCTAGTTCCCTATCCTGTGATGCTGCTTCTTCAATCCTGAGGATTTGCTTCCTGTCCCTCCAAGCCATGGCACCAGGCAGGCACCTTACCTCCTTCTCCCATCCCTTCCCCAATTCTACCCCCTAACAACTGATTCCTCTACCAGAAGCTGTTTCCTTCTCCTGTGGTGTCCCTTGCCACCCTTTTGTGGGTCTCCCTTGTGGATGTCCCCAGCATTCTTCTTGGTCTCCACTGAGGGTGTCATCATAGAGGAACCTTGCTCTGCCAGAATGGCGTATGAATTGTGTAGAGGTACAACTAGAGGGATGCACCTCTGTTCCACCACCATCACCCTCCCAGAACCCACTGTGGTCCAACTGCTCCTCATACTTGGCAACCTCTGCGGCAGTGGTTGTGGCACTGGTGCTCTTTGGGTGAGGGAGGCCTCCATAGTCCTTGTCAGTTCAGCCTGGAGATGGACAGCCTCCTCCCTCAGGCTGACAGTTGCCTCCAAATAGGGCAGCAATGTAGTTTCCAGAAGGTCTCCCGGAAAACTGCTACCACACAGCCAGTGCATTGTACCACTTCTAACATGTCCCTCTCCGTTATACTATACAATATGTAATAGATATAATGTTTGGGGGTGGGTGTGTGTACTTACCCTTTATGCAATGTGCTGGGATATGACAGAGGTATGCCTCCTGACCTGTTGAGGAAGTGATGTCAGAACCTTGGCTATAAAGCAAATGCCACACCTGGAGTGGGTGAGGTGGGGAAGGGTGGGTGGGTGTTCTGCAGCCACCAGTGACTTGTCAGAAACAATCAACTACACCACTGCTCCACCACCCTGGTGAGTACTGCCCTTCCTTACAGTAATTCAACCCACACCACAATTTACTTGACCACTGCTCCTACACAAACCACTCTATTGAACCCATGGATAAAAATGAACTCACTCCTCAGCCAGCAGGACACTTCTAAAAAGTTGCAAAAATATCCTTCCAAATCCTAGGTCTCAACCACAGCAATCAAGCACAGTAAAAAAGCTAATTCAGTCATATTTCACTCCCTCTGGTTATAAAATTACTACACTTTAATGGAATCCTGCAATTCTCATCTCAATGTCAATAAGCAAAAATTAAACTTTCAGTAGAAAGCGTGGCTCACCTTCCTAACAAGTCCCAAACAATATTATGTCTTACCAGGTTCCCAGTTCCTAAAATGAGGTTTCGTTTGTTCTCAGCCTCAAAGAGAAACAACCAAGTCTGTTTGACTGGCTTCTCACTGTGTAGTTTGTCAGAGACAGCTCAGTGATGAAAACTCCATCCAGAAACAATTGACTAGTGACACCTGTGTTGTAAGCAGGCCTTTCTATGTAGACACTCTGCTATGTCTGATTCTAATACAAACACACTTCACTGAAACCAGGGATAAAAATGAACCCACTCTTCAGCCAGCAGGACACTTCTAAAAAGTTGCAAAAATATCCTTCCAAATCCTAGGTTTCAACCACAGCAATCAAGCAGAGTAAAAAAGCAAGTTCAATTGTATTTCACTCCCTCTGGTTATAGAATTACTACACGTTAACAGAATCCTGCAATTCTCTTCTTAATGCCAATAAGCAAAAATGAAACATTCAGTAGAAAGCGTAGCTCACCTTCCTAACAAATCCCAAACAATATTATGTCTTACCAGGTTCCCAGTTCCTAAAATGAGGTTTAGTTTGTTCTCTGTAGTACAGCAAGTGTCTCAGCCTCAAAGAGAAACAACCAAGCCTGTTTGATGCTGACAAGCAAGATGTCCCCAGGAAAAACCTGGTAGAGTTCCTGGAATTACCAGATTCTCTCTCTCTGATTATTCCTCCTCTGTAGGTTGTAGGCTGCACTACAGGATGCCACTGTGGCTGTCTGGCACACACCAAGTATGATCCCTGCAATGCCAAGGAAGGCAGACAAGCTGTACCAGGCTCCCACAGGGAAGCGTTTCCTCACAGAACAACCTCAAGTTGATTTAATAGTGATAAATGCAGCTCATGATAGGTCTAAGAGACCTCAGCATCTCAGTCCTCTTCCTCCAGATAAGAAATTGGGAAAACTGAACCTCATGGGCAAGATAACTTTTGCCTCTGCCACACTGGACTTTAGAATAGCTAATTATCAGCAACACATGGTCAAATACCAAAATACTTTCTGGGAAAAGGCTAAAGTAGCAGCCCAGGCTCTTTCAGAGGGTCCCCAGAAACAGGAGATGCTCAAGGCCATCCAGACTGGTGCAGATGTGGGTAAGCACCTCTTGCTTTACAACAGCAGGTATGCCACAGCCAGGACATTCCCGGGACTGTTAGGCCTCATGGAAGCAACCATTGCCAGGGTACCCCTGACAAGGTTGCATATGTGGATTCCCCAATGGACTTTAATAGACCAACGGAATCAGCGCATTGACAATCTAGAACAGAAGGTTCTAGTAACATCTCTGGTAAAGAAGGTGCTTCAGTAGTGAATGGAAAACAGCAATTTGCTCAAAGGGATTCCTTTCCAAATCCCCTCCCTCATCAGATCCTCACCGCAGAAGCTTTGGGGCAGGGCTTGGGGCACATGTGGGTCCTCACCAGATCCAAGATACATGGACTGCAGTAGAGAATTCCATCTACATGAATGTTCTGGAGATGAGGGCCATTCTATAAGGCCTACAAGCCCTCAGAATTACCTGTTTCCACGGCCTTTGTTGGTGCAGAGGGACAATATCACTGTAGCGCACTACATAAACAAGCAAGGAGGGACATATTCTTACCCTCTGTGTAGAGAAGCAATGAGGGTTTGGTACTGTACTCTAGAACACAGTTTAGAACTGTCAACAGTCCATGTTCCAAGCGTCCAAAAAGCACTGGCAGACAGACAAAGCAGGCCCAGAATGCATGAGTGAGAGCTGCACTCCTCGGTAGTGGAAGACCTGTTCAACAGGTGGGGCCATCCAGAGCTGGATCTTATTGTTTTCCCACACAATGCAAAACTGCCACTTTTCTGCTCACTCGCTCCAGGGCCTGGAGTTTTTTGGTGAGATGCGCTGTTCCTCTCTTGGAAAGGGTGGTTCCTCTATGCCTTTCCTCCCTTCCCTGTAATTCAGAGGGTGCTGATCATGCTCCAGATGGAAGGGGTGACACTTGTTGCTCCCTTCTGGCCTCATCAGATCTGGTTCTGCTTACTGCAACAGTTGGCAGGGGAATCTCCAGTACCCTGCCCCGATGCAAAGCCTTGCTATCACAGGAGTAGGCCACCCTGGTACATACGGACTTCAAGTCACTCCATCTGCTTGCATGGCTCCTGAGGACTTAGCCATGACTACATTTGGATTGTCTCAAAGGTGTCAGATGTCCTGGTGGCTGCTAGAAAACCTTTCACCAGGGCCACTTACTCCATGAAGTGGAAGCGATTTGCTTTGTGATCTGCTTCCCATCACTTGGATCCCTTCACTTGCCCAGTGAATCAGATTCCAGACTACCTCCTGTACCTTTCAGATTCTGGACTGCAATACTCCTCCATTAAGGTGCACCTAGCTGCCATTTCAGCTTTCCATGTGCCTATTGATAGCCGTATGGTGGCACAGCTAGAGGTGGCCCATACGTTTCTGTGAGGCATTCTTCACCTGAAGCCTCCCATTTGCAATCCAGTCCCAGCTTGGGACTTGAATTTTGTTCATGATAAACTTACTTTTGGCTCCTTTTGAGCCAGCCATGACTTTCAAGCTACACTTTCTGTCATGGAAAGCATTATCTTTAATTGCTAATATTTCTGCTCGAAGGATCTCCAAGGTTCAGGCTCTTATGTGTGAGCCTCCTTATTTGGTTTTCCACAAAGACAGGATGTCTTTGTGTATCAACCCTAAGTTCTTGCCAAAAGCGGTGTCTGAGTTTACCCTGAATCAAACCATCCACCTACCTGTTTGTTTTTCTGAGCATGCCAATCCAGGAGAAGCAATGCTCCAAACTTTGGATGTGCATAGAATATTCCATTATTATGTTCATCATATGAGAGTACAGGAAGTCCTTGCAGATTTTTGTTTCCTTCACACGTGGGAAAGAGGGTGTACTGGTGCCAAAACAGTGTCTGTCCAAATGGTTGGCCAACTGTATTACGTTTTATCACAGGAAGTAGAGTAAGGAACTTCCTGGCATTGTGTGTGGCCAGTCAACTAGAGGGATGTCCACTTCTGTTGCCTAGTTCAGGGGATGTGTCAGCTGCAGAAATATGTACTGCTACAACCTGAAGTACTGTCATCACTTTCACTAAACACCACAGTCTGGGCATTGCTTCTAGAATAAGGACAGGCTTAGGCCTGACTGTGCTTCAAGACCTCCTTTCTTAGGCAAATAGCCTCCCACTGCCCAGACTGTCTCTCTGTTAGAACTGCTTTGGACTTGTTCCATATGTGAGGCCTGACGAAAGAGATATCCTCGAAGAAAATACTATAGTTACAGAAGAACTTACCATAACAGTAGATCTTCAAAAGAATCTCTTTCATCAGGCCATTCTGTCCCACCCTCAATCTCCCTCTGACACAGAATTTCTTCGCTCCTGTCTCTCTTTTTCTCCTTCCAGGGTGATATACCTATTGTTTTTCTACCCTGTCTGGTAGCAGGAACCTTCTGCTCTCCCTCAGTTCCTCTGGAGGAGGTTCTCTGAGTGTGATCTCCATCGGGGAACTGAGGAGGGCATGGGGACAGAAGATTTGATCCTGTTAAATTGCAGGTAGTGCATAACTAGACTGCTGGCTCTTTAGTGGCAGTGTAATGACACACCTCAGTATGGTGACCCTGAAGTGCAAAACATAAGCAAAAAATTTAAAATGCCCCATGACGTTGTCATGGGCAGTCCCTAATAGACTGCTAGCAAAAATGTTTTTGTGTGGTCCTGGTGCCTGTGGGCTTTAGTTTCATAGGTGTGGCCTAATGAAAGAGATTATGTCAAACACAGAAACATAGAAACATAGAATTTGACGGCAGATAAGGACCGCTTGGCCCACCCAGTCTGCCCATTTCCCTTCCTACTGGGTAAGCTGCAGATCCTAGTTAACCTGCAGCCTACTTCTTCTTACCCCCACCCCCCAGAATTGCCTTATGACTGTCCCATGCATGCTTGAATTCCACCACTGATTTTGACTCCACAACTCCTCCGAAGGCTGTTCCATGCATCCACAACCCTCTCTGTGAAAAAATACTTCCTTAAATTACCTCTGAGCCGCCCCCCCCCATCTTCAAATTGTGTCCTCTTGTTCTTGCACACCTCTTTTTTTGAAAGATGCTACCCTCTTGGACTTTGTTGATTCCCTTGAGGTACTTGAAAGTTTCTATCATGTCCCCCTCTCCCTCCTTTCCTCGAGGCTATACATATTAAGCTCCTTAAGTCTCTCTTAAGATCTACTGTTAAGGTAAGTTCTTATGTAACTGTACTTTTCTTGGAGGGTTCCCACTCCTAAAGTTTGCATATGGCCTCAGATCAACACAACCAGTGCTGAACGATTGTAGAGTTTATTGAGTCAATGGTGGAATATAATTTCAATTGATTGCCCTGTTTTCCTCCTATCGATTAGAGTATACATATTGAGAACCTCCAGGCTGTCAATAAAAGTCCTCTCCATTACCTCTAATCATCTTGGTAGCCCTCCTTTGTACAGACTCCAGTCTGTCCCTATGATTTTTTAAGTGTGGATTCCAAAACAATACACAGTTCTCCAAATGAGATTACAAAAGTGATCTATACAGGGGCATTATCACATCCCATTATGCTAGTGATCTCTCTACCTATGCAGCCAAACATCTGATTAACCTATCCCACTACTCTATTGCTTTCTACCAAGCCCTTAAATATATCCATGATCTTTACCTGCAAATCCTTTTCCTCTGCTGTGCTATCCCTCCCATCTTGCATTTTGATGTTGAATTTTTGGCCCCCATGCGCATAGATTTGCACTTATTTGCATTGAATTTCAATTACCACACTTTAGTTCACCCCTCCAGTTTCTCCATACATAGAAACATAGAATTTGATGGCAGATAGGGACCGCTTGGCCCACCCAGTCTGCCCATTTCCATACCTAATGGATAAGCTGCAGATCCTAGTTAACCAGCAGCCTACTTCTTCCTACCTCCACCCCCTAGAATTGCCTTATGACTGTCCCATGCATGCTTGAATTCCACCACTGTTTTTGACTCCACAACCTCCTCCGGAAGGCCATTCCATGCATCCAGAACCCTCTCTGTGAAAAAATACTTCTTAAATTACCTCTGAGCGCCTCTCTATCTTCAAATTGTGCCCTTGTTCTTGCACACTTTTTGAAAAATGCTACCCTTTGGACTTTGTTGATTCCCTTGAGGTACTTGAAAGTTTCTATCATGTCCCCCCTCTCCCTCCTTTCCTCGAGGCTATACATATTAAGCTCCTTAAGTCTCTCTTCATATGTCTTCCGGTGCAGACCCTGCACCATTTTAGTTGTCCTCCTCTGGACAGCTTCCATTCTGTCTATGTCTTTGCGGAGATTTGGTCTCCGGAACTGCACGCAGTACTCCAGATGGAGTCTCACCAGCTGTCTGTACAGAGGGATAATAACTTCCTGTTTTCTACTGGTGATGCCTCTCCCTATGCATCCCAGTATCCCCGCAACCCTCCTTGCTGCCCTCTCACATTGCTTGCCCACCTTTAGGTCACCTGATATGACTACCCCCAGGTCTCTTTCCATTTTTGTTGTTGTTAGTATCTCACCCCCCATTGTGTACTCTTCCCCTGGGTTTTTGTTTCCCAGGTGCATTACCTTGCACTTCTTAGCATTGAATCTAAGCTGCCATACATTTGACCATTCCTCTAACCTTGCCAAGTCCCTTCTCATCTTTTCCACCCCACCTTGTGCATCAACTCTGTTGCAGATCTTTGTGTCATCTGCAAAGAGACATACTTTTCCTTCCAGTCCCTCTGCAATGTCGCTTATAAAGACATTGAAGAGGACTGGTCCTAATACTGAACCCTGCGGTACCCCACTAGTAACCCCCCTTTCTTCAGAGTGGACTCCATTTACTATTACTCTCTGTGTCCTATTCTCCAGCCAATTCTTTACCCAGGCTGTCATCTTGGGACCCACTCCCAGGCTGGCTAACTTGTATATTAATCTTTTGTGTGGGACTGTGTCAAATGCCTTGCTAAAGTCTAGGTAGGCCATGTCCACAGCCCCTCCCTGATCTACTACTTTGGTCACCCAGTCAAAGAAATCTATCAGATTTGTCTGGTATGACCTTCCCACTGTGAATCCATGCTGCCTTGGGTCCTGTGCTGCCCCTCTGGCCTCTAGATACTCGACAATTCTTTCCTTCAGAAGTGATTCCATCATTTTCCCTACCACTGAGGTTAAACTAACAGGTCTGTAGTTTTCTGCTTCTGCCTTGCTCCCACTTTTGTGAAGGGGAATCACATCTGCCCTCCTCCAGTCCTCGGGTACCACCCCATCCTCCCATGATTTGTTAAAGAGGGTAGTCAGTGGTGTCACTAGTTCTACCCTTAGTTCTTTAAGAATTCTGGGATGAATCCCATCAGGCCCCATTGCTTTGTCCACCTTCAGTTTTAAGAGTTCTTCAGAACCCTTCTTCTGTAAATGGGCTGGTATCAACTTCTGTATCCAGAGTGTTTCTACTGTTTGTTTTAGGTAACTCCCTCTTCCTTTGTAAATACTGAGCAAAATATTTGTTTAGTATCTCTGCCTTCACAGTCACCCTCTGTCCACCCTCCCTCCCTTTATTAATCCTCACTATCCCTCCCTTGGTCTTCCTTTGCCCTGATGTACCTATAAAGGTTTTATCCCCTTCTTAACTGAGTTGGCTATCTTTTCCTCAGTTTGGGCTCTTCCTGTTCTGACTGCCTTCCCAGCTTTCTTTGCTATAACTGATACAGTTCTCTGTCCTGCTCCTTCTGTGATTCCTTGTACTTCCTGAATGCTTTCTTTTCTCTTGAACCTTCACTGCCACTTCCTTTGAGAACCATAGTGGTTTCTTACATTGTTTCATTTTGTTTATTTGCTTCACACAAAGGCTTGTTACCTCTGTGATGGCAGTTTTTATTATTCCCCATTGTTCTTCCACCCCTCCTTCCTGCCCATTTGCTAGTGCATTCCTTAGGCACTCACCCATTTTGGCAAAGTCAGCCCTCCTAAAGTCCAGTACTTTTGCCTTTGTATGGCTTGACTCTATTGCTGTGTTTATTGTGAACCATACTGTTCGATGATCGCTAGTTCCCAGATGGCTACCCACTTCTACATCTGTGATCCTCTCTTCATCTCCATTTGAGGGAACCAGGTCTAAGACTGCTCCCTCTCGAGTGGGCTCCAATACTTGTTGTCTAAGGCATGCCCCCTGTAGGGCATCTAGAATAACCCCACTCTTCGAAGTGGCTGCTGCAACTGCACTCCAGTTAACATCTGGCATATTCAGATCACCCATCAGCAATATCTCCCTTTTTCCTGCCATTCTAAGTATACTTTCTATCATTACCTTGTCCATTTCCTCCCCCTGAGAAGGGGGTCTGTATACAACCCCTGTGCGGATTGTGGTGCCATTGCCGGTCTCCAAATTTACCCACAGTGCTTCTTCTCCTCCCTGTTTTCCCTTTTGTTCTGTTGCTTTGATTCCTTCCCATATGTAAAGAGCTACTCCTCTTCCTGTTTTACCCTCCCTGTCCCTCCTGTAGATAGTGTATCCTGACATGTTTACGTCCCAGTCATGGTTTTGTGTGTACCATGTTTCTGTGACTGCCACAATATCCAGATGTTCCTCCTCCATCAAGGCCACTAATTCAGAAAGCTTGTTACTCAGACTACGGGCATTGGTACTCATTGCTCTCCATTTTTTAATGGCTTTACCTTCTGTTGCAGCATCCCCACTGACCTTTCTACCTCAGTCTTTTTCTCATTTAGTACCCTGTTTTGTAGGGAGAGGCTGGGATTTTCCTGCTGCTTATCAGTGCCTCCCTCCTTGACTAGTTTAAAAGCTTGCCAATGAAGCATTTAAACTGATTGCTAAAAAGACTTGTTCCCTTCCTGGACAGATGCAGACCATCCTGCCAGTATAGGCTGGTGTCCCTCCAGGTGGAACCCCAGTCCCCAATGAAGCCAAATCCCTGTTCTCCACACCATTTTTTCAACCATTCTTTAAACTGCATTGTGCAAACTACCCTCGCCTCACTCATGCCATTGACAGGCAGCACCTCTGAGAAGGATACTGTGTGTGATACTTGTCTTAGGCCCCTCCCCAATTCCACAAAGTCCTTCTGCACTGCTCTAATCTCATGTTGAGCCAAGTCATTTGTCCCTAGGTGGACAATGACGTCCATCTCAGACTCCCGTGCAGCTATTCTCGTGATCCTGAGGATGCGCTTCCTGTCCCTCCAAGCCATGGCACCAGGCAGGCACCTTACTTCAGTTTTCCCTGCTCCCCCCAGTTCTATCCCCCTAATAATTGAGTCCCCCACCAGGAGCTGCTTCCTTTCCTTGTGATGTCCTCTGCCTCCTTTCTGTGGGCCTCCCTTGTGACAGTTGTCCTCAGCCTCCTTAGTCTCCTCTCATGGTACATCCATAGGGGAGCTATGCTCTCCCAGAATGGTGTATGGATTGTGGAGTGGAACAACTGACTGGGTGTGCCTCTGTTCCACCATCCTCACCCTCCCTGAGCCCACTGTTGTCCAACTGCTGTGCTTTCTTCGCAACCTCTGAGGTAGTGGTGGTGGCTCTGGTGCTCCCTGGATGGGCGAGGTTCCCTTCCTACTGTCCAGTGTGGCCTGGGGGAAGGTTCCCTTACTACTGTCCAGTGTGGCCTGAAGACGGGCAATTTCCTCCCTCAGGGCAGAGAGTTGTCTGCAAATAGGGCAGCATCTCAGCCTCCAGAAAGACTCCCGGAAGACTGCTGTCCCACAGCCATTACATTGCTCTACTCCCCACATGTTTATCTACTTTTTTTTTGTATGTTTGCGTGTTTGTGTGTGTGTGTGATTGGTTTGTTATATAGAAATATATATATATATATTATACAATGTGTATGCTTATATTGCCAGTGCAGTGTGCTAGAGAGGATATGACAGTGATATGCACCTTGCACTCTTGAGGAAATGATGTCAGAAACCCAGGTATAAAGGAACTATTTCCAGGGGTGGGTGGGGTGAGGGGTGGAAGGGGTTGGCCTAAACTGTGCCCTCACAAAACAATCAGCTAAGAGCTCTGACCCACAGCTGCAATGAGTGCCTTCCTGTCAGCAAGATACCCTACACAACAATTTGACAGAGAAAATACCCTGCTAATCAAACAGAGAAAAATCCAGACATCCAAGTCAGACACAGGTAAACCTCCCCAGCCCCAAAACAGCCTGGTGGTTTGTGCTCTGAAAGCAGTCAGCCCCAAAATAAGTCAGCTGTGCTTTAAACTCTTCCTGCACTGAAAATCTTAAGAATTGTAACAAATGTAAAGCTAGATCCACCTCCCTCTGTTGCTTGAAAGACTGTCTTTTCCTTTTAATTCTAAGTTCCTTATTTCACCTTTCAGTTAGAAGAAGCCTCCACCTGCAGAATATCTGCTACAAACCAAAGACAATTGTAAGGTTCACCTCCCTCTGTTGTGAGCACAACTCGCTTTCTTGCAAATCCTATGTTCAGTATTGCAGCTTCCAGCCAGAGGTAGTTTGACTTGAAAAATATTAGCTGTTCTGATGAGTTTGCTATAAAACACTTGCTTATAATACTATTGTTCTCAGGTCTGTTACCAAAGCTATTGGCTGATAACTAGCTATGATGTAAGCACTTCCTGCTAAAGTCTGGAATTTCCTTTTAAGGCACACACAGATAAACACAAAAAATGGTTTCCACCCCCTAGGACACTATCTGGGTCAAATACACAACCTGTACCTGCACTTATTTCAGGATTTATGACAAATTCTTAGCCCAAGGTTTAAACTATTCCTGCACTGAAAATCTTAAGAATTGTAACAAAGACTGTCTTTTCCTGATAATTCTAAGTTCCTTATTTCACCTTTCAGTTAGAAGTAGCCTCCACCTGCAGAATATCTGCTACAAACCAAAGACAATTGTAAGGTTCGCCTCCCTCTGTTGTGAGCACAACTCGCTTTCTTGCAAATCCTATGTTCAGTATTGCAGCTTCCAGCCAGAGGTAGTTTGACTTGAAAAATATTAGCTGTTCCCACTTCATGGCCTTACTCCCTCCTTGGAATGTACTGTACCACAGATTTTGGTGTCATCTGCAAAGGCGCATGTCTTCCCTCGGATTACCTCCCAAATATTGCAAATTAACAAATTGAAAAAAAAGCAGTTCCAAGATCAACCCTTTGGGTACCCAGCTTGTGAGTTCCTAATTGATGAATTCTCCATTCAGGACTACCTCTTAGTTCTCCCACTTAGCCAGTTTTTAACCACCTAGTTATCTGTTCTCCTATTTTTCCCTATCCCCATCCCTGAATAGCCCATTTTCTTTGCCATCCTTCCATGAGGGATAGAGTCAAAGGCTTTACTAAAATCTAGGTGCACTATGTCTATAGCCTGCTTTTGAGTTCTTTAATCCAGAAGACTCTCCATTAAGGACTAGCCTCTATGTACTTCTACTCAGCCAATTTTTTTAACCACCTTGTTATTATTTCCCCTGTTTTTCTCTGTGCCTGACTAGCTCATTTTCTTTACTATCTTTTCATAGGGGATGAAGTCAAAGGCTTTACTAAAATCTAGGTATAGTATGCCTACAGCCTGCCTCCAGTCCATGGCTCTTGTCACCCAATTGGAAAATTCTATCAGGTGCATATAGCATGACCTCCTGCTGGTAAAACCATTCTGTCTGGAGTCCTGCATTTCATTCACCTCCGGGAACCCCATTATCCTCTCCTTTATAAGAGGTTCCTAGATCTTCTCCACTGTATTCATCAGACTGACTGGTCAATAGTTGGCTGGCTCCTCACAATTACCGGTTTTATGAAGGGGACTACATTGTCTATCCTGCAATCTTTTGGCATTTCTCCAACCTCCAGGGAGCAGTCGAAGAGGCCCTGTTACTAAGTGGGTAAAAGTATGATCATTGATTGTTCCTTGGTGGGATCACTGTTACTGATCTGGGTATTGGTGCCTGGGAGGTGTTCAATGGGTGTAGTGGGTGAATGCACTAGCATGCTGGTGCTCTTGATGCTGTTACATGTGCCTGTTAGTGATGATGGTGCAGGTGTCTGTGGGATAGATTAACATTCATGTGGCCTGTGAGCTATGGTGTATGCCTGGGGTAGGTGTGGTATATGTACACTCACCCCTCCTGTGTCCTGCTGCTCTTCTTCACTGGTGTGTGGGGCAGTAGGTCTGTCTCCAGTGCCTGTGGTTGGACTGGTTTTGCTGCTGATTGGCTGTGTGACCCTGGCACCATGTTGGGTTCTAACACCTGTATCTGCAGCATTACCACATGTATTACTGTGTTGTTTGTGTGATGTTTATTATTACATAGCTATGTAGACACCCCCTGTTTCTACTCACTAGTTGACTTGGCAGGGGGTTGTCCTCTTGGTCCTGGCTATGTATCAAACTGTGGCAGGGGTGGCTGTCATACACATCATGCGCTGTGTTCAGGGGTGGGTCAACATATATGGGGTGATTTTGTACATTACAATGTGCCCAGGCATACAAAAGTGCAAACAATTATTTAAAGGTACAATACAATGCTCTCTTTCCATACTGTGGAGGCCATCATTCTTCCCACTGATGGACTGCCGGCTGATTACGTCAAATCTTGTCCTCCATGAGGTTTAGCTTGGGAATAGTTAGCAAGACAGAAGATTAAATCCTGTTAAATTGCAGGCAGTGCATAACTAGACTGCTAGTTCTTTAGTGGCAGTGTAACGACACACCTTAGTACGGTGGCCCTGAAGTGCAAAACATAAACAAAAAAAGTAAAATGCAATCAAATAGGAAATATAACAACCAACAATGAAATGCAAACAAAAAAGGAAAAGAATAAAACCAAATGTGAAAGAGATGCCAAAAAATAAAGTAACAAAGCAAAAACAAATGTAAAGTGCAACCAAAATTGAATGACAAATAAAAATTCAAATACAAACCAAGAGGCCTATACAATATAGTGGGTTGGGTATGAGTGACAGGCATGTACTTGACCTGTGCCCACCTACACCACCAGACAGATATGAACAGCTTGCCATTCACAATTACTGGCTAACTTTTCACATCCCCACCCCGCTGGCACATATGAGCATGGCAAAGACAGAGGGCAAGGTGCAGTCAGGGTAGTGGGCACCAGCAGGCATCCAAGTGGATGCCTGCCCTACCACCAGAGTAGATCCTCTGCTCTGTGTGGGGCAGGATATTGTGGGATGCAATGAGTCCTTGAGTTTCTTAAAGGGACCCCATTCTGGGCAAGTGGCCGACAGTTGACTCCAGGCCTCACTGTGGGCCCGGAGGGCTAGGGCGCCTTGGCAGTGGGGGTCTGTCACCTGGCTGTGGCTGGCCATTGCAGAACTGAGGGGGCATGTAGCAGTTACAACAGAGTTCCCTCCCACATAGCCTGTACCCCTGTCCACCATCATTCTAGTGTATGATGCAGAATGTTGTGCCATCCCTGGCTACTCCTCCAGTTTGCCCATGTGAGCAGAGCCATGGACAGACGTGAGATCAGGTGAGCAAGAGGAGCATGCACCTATATGGTGTGGGGGTTCTGCAGGACACCCAGTGCATGGTGGCTTGCTGTAGTGAAGCCTACATGCCATGTATACATGGCACATAGGTTTCATGCACAGGGGTCCAAAAGAGTAACATGCATCTAACATGATGATTTAAGATGAATATTAGTACAACAAAAAATGAATGCAAACAAAAGTTTACCATGGCTAAAAACTAAATGCAAACAAAAAAGCCCAGAACATCTAAAAAGGGAATACAAACAAAGAATTACAGTACAAATAAAGAATAAATGTAGCTGGCCCAGTGGCACTGAGGGAAGAGGCATCTATGCCTCACCTGCTGCCACATCAGTGACCCGGGTTTGGGGATGGACTTGGTTCTCTGGGGGCTGGCAGGGGAGAGGAGGATTGAGCATCCAGGGGACAGCTCTCCTCCTCTGGGGAGGGAGGGGGTTGTGGGTCCCTGCACTCGGTTGGCCCCTGGCCGAGGCTCAGGGACAGGCAGCCAGTGCCTGCACATTTTGGCATGGAGGGATGGCAGCCATCAATATCACAAGTATGGTAGCATGTGTGATTCATCTGGATGACATTCACATCTATTCTTCTGAAACAGAATAAGGAAAATGCCAAGGTACAGTGTGGGACAACACCAACCCCTCATAGGCTCTGGACTGGCAACAGGGCCCTCTCCCACTGGTGTCAGCATGGCTCAGTGGGTAGCACATCCACCTCTGGACCAGAAGGTCGTGGGTTCTCATCCCATACTGGGATTGGACTTGCATCTAAAAATTGCTGGCATCCAAGTGCAGTATTGGGGGGTGCTGTACTGCTGGGGTGTGCCGTCCTTCGGATGAGACATTAAACCGAGGTCCCTTCTGCCCATCCTGGTGTTGTCCTGGTGGGTGTCCAGGTGGAAGTAAAAGAACCCAGGGCACTCTTCGCAAAGAGTAGGGAACATTCCCGGTGTCCTGGCCAACATTCTCCTTCCCATAAACCGGTTCATGCAATTATCCAGGCTGTGTGTGGGTGATGATGTGCAATATGGCCGCCACCACACATTCAGTCACTTCACTACCAGTCTAGCATTGCTTGTAAAGCGCTTTGGATGTATGAAAAGCGCTATATAAATGTTGATTCTTCTTCTTCTTCTTCTTCTTCTTCCCAGAACTGGATCTGTCTCGTCACAGTGACAAGGCTGAGGGATCGGTGGAGGGCAAAAGCCTGCACCATGGTGGGGAGAAAAAGATTAATGGCAAACAAAAAAAAAAGCACAGCAGAACTCAACTGAATACAAATAAAAATCACAGCACAAATACAAAGTGAATAAAAACCAAAAAGCACAGCACAACGAAAAGTTAAATGCAAACAAAAAAGCAGAGCACAACGAAAAGTTGAATACAAACAAAAAAGTACAGCACAACTAATCAAAGTATCAATGGTACTAAAGGCACCATAGAACGTCTATAAAATGTAAAATAATTATGCAGCAAGAAAGAAGGCTGACATGTCTCCTCTGGCAATGAATGAAAGGCAAGTGGCTTGGGGGTTGGTGTATTACCTACACCATCTAGCAGAACCACAGTGAAACAAGGATACTGGAACACACAGCAAGGCCCTTGATCATTAACTACATTTTCAAGGGGACAAAGGCAAAAAATGGGGTTGATTTTCCTGCTGTGCATCCTGGGTCAATCTTATAACTCAAGATTCCCCCAGCAAAATGTATTATTGATGTCCCCTCCAATCTGTATGCAATACTTTAAATACCTTACAAGAACACAAATCAGCCAAATTATTTTTTAAATTACTAGGCAGCTGCTACAGTTAGGTTTATGATTTTTAGAATCACTACTCACTCTCAGCTGGAGATACTGGAAAATCTTCATGGATGCTCCTTCATTTATCACTCTAAAATAGACAGTACCTGTCTAGCCAATGATGGTGTTGGTCTGGAGGTAATCTTGAGTCCAGGATACAGGCAAGGGGTACCATGGCAACAACTTTTTTATTGCCTCAAGTCAGGGCAAGTTCTAGAGCACCCTCAATACCATTCTTTTTTTAATTTATATTGAGGAAAACAAGAGCAAACAGTACTTGGATAAATACTGATATCCTAGGAATTAAAACACCAAAATGAAAAACTTTACAAACAAGAAATAATGATAGTATAGGAGCAATGAAACAGAACATTTATGGGCAGACAAGCTAATATCCCTCATTTTTCATTTTTTTGGATCTGTAACATTCATGGCATTAAGAAGAAATTATGCCAGTTTGTGCATTTTTTAAATCAGACAAAAATGTGATCCTCAAATCCTGTCCATTCTAACACTGCACATGTATCCCAGTAGTAAACAAGCATTTGTCAATGCCAAATGTTTGCTTGTTGGCATTAGCAGTGGAAGTGCAGTAGTTAGACAGATGCAGTATAGGAATGGCAGTGATGTACTGAACTGACGCCAACTCCACCCCACCCTGTAGAGATGGACAGGCATTGGGGTGTGTCTTTGGGTCATCACCCATAACAATCATAATGTTTCACCTCACCCTACCCTGCAGACACTGACAAGTGTCAAGGTGTGCCTTGAGGTGTGCTTTACACTCACCTCATTCCATAAAGAAATACACTGAAATGGGTGCAGTATAGGAGAATGGTGTGAACTCTGGGGTCAAAGAGTCCAAGGTGCACCTTGATGCCTGTCACTGGCTGCATGGTGGGAGTGGGGGTGAAATGGCATGGGCATTACTGTCGACAATTCCAAGTCACACCCCTGATGCCTGTCAGTCCCTACAGGGTAGGGCAGATGCCTGTCAGACCCTACAGGGTAGGGCATGATGGTCGGAAGCCCTAAGGCCCTGGGAGTGTCTTGGTATTTTTACTCTAAGTTTTCAACATGAGCTTTTTGTGACCCCACCACATGATTAGTGACACTATCAGTTTGTTAGCCAAAAGATGATTTTGCACAGTGACCATGCCATTTAGCGCCACAGGTGTGAAAACACATTTCCAACATGATATGAAAAATGACAGCTGTACTGTTGGTGAGGAGGTGTAAAAAAAAGGGAAATGTTGAAAATCTGGAGAGAAAATATAAAAAAATTGTGAAGTCACAAGCATGCATAGAAATTGCACAATGCACACCCATAATGCAATTATTTGGGGGATTTTTTGCACCAGATTTTCAATATAGGCATTTTGGGACCTGCACTCATGAACAGTGTTACTGTGATTTTCTTAATCTGTCCTGAACACTGATTTGCCACAGTGACTGTGCAATGCTGGGCTGGAAGTACGAAAACACAAATGCCAATGTTGAAAATCTAGAGTGAAAATATCACAAATTTGTGAAGTTACAAGGGTCGGTAGAAACTGCGCAATGAACACTCATTACACAGTCATTTTGTGAACTTTTGTGACCAAATTTTCAACTTAGACATTTTAGGACCTCTGCTCATGAACAGTGTCACTGTGATTTTCTTAATCTGTCCCAAACACTGATTTCCCACAGTGACCGCGCTATTCTGCTCCGGAGTGCGAAAACACATTTCGGCCAGGATGTGAAAAATGACATCAGTACTATTCATAAGGAGGTGTTAAAAAATGCCAATGTTGAACATCTGGAGTGAAAATATTAAAAATTCACGAATTTGCGAGAGTGTGTGGAAACTGCACAATGCACACTTGTAACAGTCATTTTTTTGAAATTTTTTACCAAATTTGCAACATAGGCTTCTTGAAAGCCCTCATCATGAACAGTGACACTGTCATTTTGTTAATCAGTCCTGAAAGATGCTTCCATGCAGTGACTGGAAAATCACCTTTCCGGACAGAATAACCAAATGACAGTCACTGAATTCATGAGGTGGGGTTGAAAAGTTGAAAAAATCAATTAATGCCATTGTACAGCTTACTGGCATTTCTTCAGTTCACGGTCGGCTTTGAAGAGTGCATACATGTTCCCACTCCACCAAAGATCATTGTGCCAGCCTCTGGAGGTAAGTATAGGATGAGGGGGGTGTGGGGAGTGGGGTACACAGAGAGTGGGTGCGGGAATGGAAATGGGCAAGAGAGTCAACGAGGGACCGTTTTCTTTTGTTATGTTTTTTTTTTTTATTTTAAATAGACAACGAGGGACTTTTGCCACACTGGGGTGGGCTCCCAAAGTGTCACCTGGAAGTTTTTTGGGGGAGCAGTGGAGCCAACGAGGGATTGGGCACCTCACTTGGCCATGCAGTATGTGGGGGGACCACATGAGGATGCTGGACTTTTGCCACGCTGGGGTGGGCTCCCAGTGTGGCACCTGGATGTTTTTTTGGGGGGGCACTGGAGCCGATGGGGATTGGGCACCCCCATCGGAAATACAGTGTGCTTTGGGGGGCAGGAAGTGTGCATGAGGTGAGTGGGATTGGGCCCCCCTCCACACACAACAAATGGGGGATGCACATACAACGACCACTACAATCAGTGGTGGTGACATGTAGGCAATTTGCATACTGCTGACCACACAGCAGTATGCAAATTGCCTACATGTTACCACCGATGATTGTAGAGGTCGATTGCTTTCAACTGTATGCCACTGCATCTGAACTGCTGTCATAGACAGCTGGGACATTCATTGATGCAGTGTAGCCACGCCTACAAAAACACTCAGGGCATTGGAAGTGTGGGTGCCACACCTACACAAACTCGTATGGTGGCACTATGTTTCTTGCACATGCATGCAAGCAAACATAAAAAGGGCCATTATACCAGTCACATGTATGTCCAGGAGATTTCTGAAAGTAGATCTGCGAAGAATTTCCATTAACTCTTTATCCTATAATGGATATAGTGTGTGTGTGTTTCTAGTGGGGGAGGAGGGGCTGTCATTGTGAGGCTACTGTAGGTACTATTAGCACATTCATTGGCACTGGTCAAGAATATATTATAGTAGATAATCTTAAACTCTGTAAGAAATAAAAGGTGGTGAGATATTATGGAAACTGGTCAGGCTGTGAGTTGCCAGGTGGGAAAGGTGTTCATATTCTGTCAGCTTGGAGAGCCCAGTTAGCCATTCAGATTGTGCAGTGGCCTCTGTGGACCACTGCTTCAGAAGGATCTGCCTTTTGGATTCCATAGAAGCAGCAGATAGCCATATCTTGGCTGATTTTGCGACACCCAGCACGTTTGAGCTGTCTCCCAGAATCCATAAGCTGGGATCTTGAGAAAGCTGGGTCCTCAGGACAGTCCCTCACAGAACAATGACCCTGAGCAAATATCGGTGTAGTCCTGGACACTGCTATAGAATATGTTCCTTGGTTTCTGTTGCTGTTTTACACCTCCAGCATGCATCTGTTGTCATGAGACTAATTTTATGTAACACTTGTTGCATGCAGTACCATCTGTGTAGTATCTTTCTTTGTATTAATTGGTAAATTTGTGTCTGTAGTTCCTACTTGATGTGTATGCCTTGTTTAGCAGTGTGGCTGACTTCTTCTCTGGAATTTCTGCATTAAAGTCTAATTCCCAGACTTGTCTTTGTTTGTGTAACTGAGAGTAATGTGGGGATAATCAATCAATCAATCAATCAACCAATCAAGTCTTTATTTAACCAGGCGTTCATCGTTGAGCAGAAGCTCATTTGCAAGATGGACCTGGGTGGAGCATGAACAATTGTATATACAGGTCAACACTGGTATTTACAAGGCAATACAGATAATACTCTTTACAGAGAGGAAGAAAAAGAAGTTCATATGTACATAGAATTATACAGATATTGTACAGATTACATGGTATTTACATACATAGAAGTGTCTATAGGAAGATAAAACAGGTTATCTAAGGTTGCAGGAGGAAGTAACGGAAGAAAAAAATAAAAGAGGTAAGAGGTACTAATATATCTTTCCCCCAATCTGCCTGGGGTTACATTCCCAGTCTAACAGGAGGGAGTTGAGTTAGTTGTCTCGAGTATGCTTTTTATTTTCACGTGTGCTTGTGCAAGGAATATCTTGCTACTAACGGCATGTTAGAGGTGTGTCACTGCCGAGCCAATTACAGCTGAAACTGCAATGGGCTTGGCAGTGTACCCCAATGACCAGGCACTCTGGTCATGACAGTAGTTCTGCTTGCTGACGTGGCATGTTCTGTAGTTGAAAGAAATGAACCGCTTCAAAGATAGAGTTTCATTTCTTTCTGTAGCTGTAGCTCTGGCCATGTGCATTAGAGTTGATGCTAATGCACATGCCCTGAGTTACGGCTACAGATTTTACGTAAGTGGCTCCTGCTGCCCACCGCACTCTCTCTCCCTCCAGTCCTCACTCCTCTGACACCCCCCAGATTTCAATATTAGCCAAGGTGTGACTTTACTTATTGGCAGCTCCAGCCACCTGCCACACTCTCTCCCCCAGTCCTTGCTCCTCTAACCCCTTCCAGGCTTCAACATTGGCCGCAGTGTGGCTTTACTTATTGGCGTCTCCTGCCACCCCACTGCATTCTCTCTCCCTGGTCCTTGCTACTCTGACCCCCACCCAAGACTTCAACATTAGCCGCAGTGCAGCTCTACATATTGGCAGCTCCTGCTGACCACCACATTCTCTCTTCCTGGTCCTTGCTCCTCATCCTCTGCCCTGCCCAAGACTTCCTCCAGTGCAGAGGAAGAGCCTTTGGCCTCATTTCCAGTGCACAGCACAGGGCTGGGCTGCAGTGATCCTCAGCGTGGTGGTGGTGCTGACAGAAGCTTTCTGAGCGTAGCTGTCCACCAGACAACCTCTTTAACTGCGAGCCAGACTGAAAATGATGGACAGCACAGCTCAATCCCCACTCTTCAGCTCCTTGCATGGAAACAGTGAGTGCATGCACCCAAAAGTCAAAGACAGCAAGACTGGCCCAGCAACAGCATGAATTGGTAAGGAGGACGGGTGCAGCTCAGCTCACAGGGCTCTGTGGGCATGGGGTGTGAAATGGGGACTGTGGAGAGGGATTCTCATGAACATGCAAACATACAAAAGTAATCTACATGCACTCCTTTGCATTCCAGATGGTTCTCACTCCTCTGACCCCCCCCCAAGTTTCAACATTAGCCTTGGTGCGGCTTTACTTATTGGTGGCTTCTGCCACCAGCTGCACTCTCTCTCTCCCCAGTCCTCACTCCTCTGACCCCCCCACAGGCCTCTTCATTAGCCGCAGTGTGGCTTTACTTATTGGCAGGTCCTGCCACCTGACGCACTCTCTATCCCCAGTCCTCGCTCCTCAGATATCCCACCCCCCAGGCTTCTACAATAGCTGCTGTGCTGTAAGTGAACTTTCAGCATTGACAAATGCTTGTTGGGTTTGTAATTGTCAGAAATGGTCTGTCAAATTTGTGGGTATTTCCAGAAACCTGATTTGGGGAGTGAGAAATGCTAAGCTAGACTTTGAAAGAGGTGAAGTGCACCAGACTCTGGGTCCATCAGTTGGCATATTGTAGTAATCCCCTTTTGTATCCAGTAATGTCAGATTATCGACTTTCCATCTATTGTAATGTGTGGGTTTCTCCAAAGTGGCTCCTAGTTACCAAGGTGTGGGTTCTTGACTCCACTGTGCTCAAAGAATGTTTGCCATGTGCATCATGAGAAGCGAAAAGTTGGTAACTGATTGCTCTTGACCAGATTATTATTGGCCTGATCCAAGGACCCTCCTCATAAGAATCCCCTTCCAACTTTTTCCACATGGGTGTCCTAAAAGAGTTAGGTTCAAGCCACCAGAAGTTTTGTTATATCCCCACTGTTTGGTGATATGCTCATAGCCAGGGAAGGCCCACCCACCCTGTTGCAGAAGGCTTTAGAGCTTTATGATACTAAAGTGAGGTTGTTTTCCTTCCCACAGAAAAGAGAGGAATAGCTCTTCTAACCTGAGAAACTTGGTTAGCGGTATCTTGAGAGGTATATTACTGAGACAGAAAAGAATTTTGGGAAATACCATCATTTTAAAGGCAGTGATTTTCCCTGAAAAGGTGAGGTTAAGTTTCTTCCACCTATTCAAATCTGCCTTTACCTCCCTGATTAGTGGGTTTAGATTAAGGTCTACCACGAGTCTGAGGACCATGGTTAGTGGTATACTTAGGCACTCGATCTGTGCTGGGGCCCACTTCATGCCCAACCTGACAGCTGGAGTGGAGGGATCCCCCAAATACCATTTGTTGACAACAACTGCCTGAGCCAGCCAGGGGATGCTGGGTTTTCCATTCCCACTTTTGTGCAGGGCACTAGGAGAGCCCCATCATGCTGGTAGATGCCAGGTTTTCCATTCCCACTTGTGCAGACACCAGAAAGGGTCTGTTGTGCCAGTGGATGCTGGATTTCCTGTTCCAGCTCCTGTGGGACAACAGGAGAGGCCTTCCATGCAGGCAGATACTGATTTTTCTATTCCTACTTGTCTCCAGGAGAAGCCCGCTGTGTCAGTGGGAGCTAGGTTTTTCATTTCCACTTGTACAGAACACCAAAAGAGGCTTGCCATGCCAGTGGATACTAGTTTTTTTATTCCAAGTCCCACATAGCATCAGTAGAGGCCCTTTAGAGGGACTGCTAAGGCACCGGATCCATGGGAAGAGGCACATTATCATGTTTTCAATTAGAAGATCCATGGAGTTCACAGAAGCTGAATTTGTTCTCATAATTTTTTGCAACATTTGTACAAAATAACTATTTTTAAGGGTCTAACTGCTCACAACTGTCACAGCATGGCCCTAAGCTAGAAAATGAACCTATATGGTTGTCAGAGTGCAATTCCACAAGTAAACATTACCTGAAATATTTATTAGACCAATAACAGCAGAAGTAAAAAACAAATGAGAAAACAAAAGTTCATAGTGCTCTCATTTACAGCTAGTGGGATAACAGCAGAGGGAGGTCACAATAATTTTAGTTGTTGGTAATTTTAGACTAGTGAGCTGTGATATCTACTTTCTAAGTCAATGGGGGAGATTGCAAGGACTTTTTTCTGATGTCTGTATTGGATATTAGTTCAAGTTCCTAGTGTGGGACTAGAACCCATAACCTTGTTATGATTGAGTCAGTGGCTGTGACAAGCACAAAAACCTCTGGTCTTTCTGTTCTTTTTTTTGTTATTTGTCTGTTTTTCCTCCTGCTCTCCACAGCCTCATCTCTCCTTCAAGGCCCTCCTAGGTATCCAGGTGCTGGGCTATGCCTACTTCTCAAGACCTCTTCCTACGGCCTTACCTCCATGTTGCCTAGGCTTTCCCCCTCAATGGGGAGGAAGAGGGCAGTGCCCCAAACCACTCCCCCACCTGATATTAAATCTTAGTCAGGCGGCCAAAGGATCTTCCAATTTTGTGATCGTCTGGGTGCGCAACATACCAGAGGCCATTGTCGGGCTTGGCTGTGGCGGTTTTCCTTTGGAGTTACTCCCTGTCCCCAAGGAAGTCAGCTCACTGGGAGGACCAAGGAGCGTAAGCATGCAGAACTTGCAGCCACTCCAAACCTTAATCTGCTTCCTCCCACCTATGGTGTCCACAGGCTGCACCTCCACCCATGGTCACCCAGATGGCAGTATTGCAGTAGGGATGTCATCCCTCCCACCTCAGAGGAGGACAGTGATCCCAGAGATGTTCTATCCTTCTCCCCCAGCCAGAACCCAACAATCTAAGTCTGCACCTGAACCTGGGTTGCTGGCATTGCGCGCAGTAGTGCTACCACTGCTCCGATGGGCTGGCCTGGTCTCTCTGTTCTAATTATTAACTGTACCCCAATGACTATATTTTTAAAGTATCTGGAAAATAATTTCTGAAATATTTGTTGGAACCAAGGTAGGCACCCCAATGTTTCATCCAATTTGGTGGGTAGCTGGCAATGGGGAGTGGCACTCTGGTGTTAGACTATAACTGGGGAGTTGAAAGCTAGGTTAGTCAGAAACATAGAAACATAGAAGCTGTCAACAGAAAAAGAACTCCTGGCCCACCTAGTCTGCCCTAAGGTCCCTATCTACTATGCTAATATAGACCCTAATTTATCTCTGGCCTTCCCCCCACCCTGTTACTAAGGTCCCCCAGTCAGAAGAAAGGATACCAACTGCAAAGTTAAGCACCCTGCAAAAAAGGTTCTGTATTGAGGCTCAAACACAGGCCCCCTACCAACTATTGCTTGGTAGCCTGTAGCTCTACTGATGTCCTAAGGTTCCTTGGTAGGAGATACCTGCTGTGGCAAAGGAGGCAATATAGCATAGTGGCTAAATGCACTGTGTTACAAACCTGGAGACCTGTGTTTGAATCATATCAGCCCCCATGTGCATACTGTGTGATCCTCAGCAAGTCACTTAACTTCCTTGTGCTCCCAAGTTACACCTGTAAACAAGTTCTGGCTTAGTGTGCCTTTCATGGTTAAACAATTTCCCCCCTCCCCTCTACAAGAACATCCAGCAGTGAGCGTAGACTAGAGATGTTGTGAAGTTTAAATTCACCAGCAAAGTTCCAGTGAAGTCAGCAAATTCACCTCTATGAAGCAATCTGTGAAGTTTTGCTAATAGGCTCAAACTTCACCTATGCGACCTCACCATTTTTTTTTCAGAATTTCACCGTGAAATGTGGAATTTCTCCCACTAATGGGGGAATTTCACCCATGAACGGTAGAATTTTGCCTGCAAACTGAGAAATTCTACCATTCGCAGGCGAAATTCCACACTTTGCAGGTGAAACTTCCCACTTCATGTCTGCAAATTAATCCACGAATTGCACTAAATTCACAGAACAATTCTCAAAGTGAAGTTTCCCAACTTTGTCCATCTCTAATGTAGATCCCACCCCTACACAACTTCAGTGGATTTTCATAATAAACAGTCTAGCTATTTCAAATAAGGTTTCCCAAATTGAACCATTGCTGAATCTCTATCACTAATATCATCAATTACATCTAACAATTTCTCTCATACTACATAAATTGTAGTGAGGGAAAAAATGCACTGGGGATCAAACCCAGGCCAACTACTTGTTACTACTTGATAGCCTGTAGCTTTTCCACTGTACTAAGCTTCCTTGGCAGGAGATGCACACTGTGGCAAAGGACATCCAGCAATGAGTGCAGAACACTCTACACAGCTGCAGTGTAATTTTGTTATAAACAGTCTGTCAGTTTGAAACAGTATTTCCCAAGTCGTATTCAAAACTGAAAGTCACAGCTGGAATGTTTCAAGTTATAAGCAATATAGAGTTTCAAGACTTGTTGAAATGCTATTACTAACATCAGTAATGACATCTAACAATTTATCTCATACTACATAAATTGTAGCGAGAAAGAAAAATCTGCACTGGGGATAGAACCCAGGCCCCTTACATGCTACTGATGCTGTGCTGGTTGGGCAGGTTTTTTATGTCAGCAGCTGCCATGTGTTAGGTAAACCCCAAGGCAGGAACAGGGTAGTTTGGAGAGCTTTACAGAATCCTGGGGTCCCATGGGTCTGGGAGAGGCTCAGACATGCATCTGTTCTGTGGCAGTTTAGGAATCTCTTAGGAAGATGGTACAAGGAAAAAGCGAGATAGTTGATTTTTTCTGAAGGACTGTCATCTCCATTCCTATCTAGGGTAATGGTTTGCACACACAAAAGGGGTAGGCAAAACACAGAAAGGGGAATGTACAGTGAAGCCAACAGGGGATAGACATAGGAGAGACATAAAGACAAGAGAATGGCAGGGAAGCAAGTACTTAAGAGGATAAAAAGTTATCAGACGTGAGTGTGGTGCACTGCTATGGGTGTAGGGCTACAATCTTCAGAGACATATCCTGGTGACTGAGGGTCTGTCCCATATGCAGACACTTCTCTGAGCTGAGATCAGAGATGACTGGACTTGGCTGAACTGGCATGAGTACAGGGCACAGTCTCCCTCACCCAGGGTCTACCAAAACTGCCACCATTCCATCAAAGGATGCCAGTAAAGAGGCAGAGTGACTGGACCTTGGTGGGTTCTAGGAGGGTGGGGGGAAGGAAGGAAGGAGACCACCCCTTAGACCTTACCACTGCACAATTCCTTCACCACTCTGGCAGGGCCGGAAGCCAGGAGGAGACATCTGAGAGAGTAGTAAGACAGGAGGTGTGGGTCCTCAAGGAAGGAGGCCCTAAGGAAGGGGGAAAAGTCTCCAGCTAATGAAGAGGCAGTTGCTGTTGGAGACTCCATAGTCAGGGGGATAGGGTAGGGGCAGGAAAAGGGAGGGACAGAGTAGTAAAGTGCCTACCAGACACTTCAGCAGGGAGGATTGAAGGGTGGATCATAGATTGGTAGGGAAGAGGGGGTGAGATGAGAGCTGGATGTCATTTTCCATCTAGGGATGAATGACCTGGCAAGGTACAATGTAGAGGTACTATATGATAGGCTTAGGGAGCTGGGGAGAGATCTGAAGCAGGTAGCTCACACAGCGGCCTTCACTGAGGTGTTACCTGTGTATAGCTGGGGGTAGGCTAGGGAAATCTGCACCAGGTCTTTCAACAAGTGGTTAAAAACATGGTGCAGGGAGGAGGGCTTGTCTACATTAGGGACTGGGTCCTCATGTGAGGGATGGAGGCCAGTGTAAAAGGGATGACCTCTATCTATACTGGAGGGGAGCAACATTCCTGAGCGAAAGGTTTAGATGCTATGTGCATTTAAACTCGCCAACAAAGGGAGGCATAAAGACTGAGGGAGGTAGAGAATGCCCCCCCCCCCACAGAGGCTAGAGAATCAGAGAAGAAATGCCCAGGGGGAAGAAAATTCCCATGGATACAGGAGAGCAAGGAAAAGGAGGAGGGCAGGGCAAGATGGTCAGAAAAAGGAACTAATGTTTGGAGAAAGGGTAAGGAGGGTATGGAGAGAGATATCAAAAAAGGGGAAGACAAGTCTAGGGAAATAGAAGGAATGAAGGATGGAGGAAGGAGTAGTGGACAGTTTAGAGGGAGAGAGGGATTATGGGAATGGAGAGCCATATGTGGCAATGCAAGGAGCCTAGGAAGCAAAATTGCTGACCTTGTAGCAATCATTGTGGAAGCAGACCCAGATCTGGTGGTAGAGAAAGTGATGGAATCACATCTGAAGGAAAGAATTGTTGAGTACCTAGAGGCCAGTGGGGCACAGGACCCAAGGCAGCATGGGTTCACAGCGGGAAGGTCATGTCAGATGACTCTAATTGATTTCTTTGACTGGGTGACCAAAGTAGTAGACCAAACTGGGTGACCAAAGTAGTAGACCAGGGAAGGGTTGTGGACATGGCCTACCTAGACTTTAGCAAAGCATTTGACACAGTCCCACACAAAAGATTAATTGTCAGATTAACCAGCCTGGGAGTGGGTCCCAGGGTGGTAGCCTGGGTAAAACATTGACTGGACAACAGAACACAGAAGGTAATTGTAAATGGAGTCCACTCTGAAGAAAGAGGGGTTACTAGTGGGGTACCACAGGGTTCAATACTGGGTCCAGTCCTTTTTAATGTCTTTATAAGTGACATTGCAGAGGGACTGGAAGGAAAAGTATGCCTCTTTGCAGATGACACAAAGATCTGCAACAGGGTCAATACACAAGGAGGTGTGGAAAGGATGAGTAGGGACTTGGCAAGGTTGGAGGAATATTCTGAAGTATGGCAGCTTGGATTCAATGCAAAGAAGTGCAAAATAATGCACCTGGGAAACAAAAACCCAGGGGAAGATTACACAATGGGGGGAAGGTAGTAACAACAACAAAAATGGAAAGGGACCTGGGGGTAATCATATCAGATGACCTTAAGGTTAGCAAGCAATGTGAGAAGGAGGTAGGGAGGGCTGAGGGTATACTGGGATGCATAGGGAGAGGCATCACCAGCAGAAAACAGGAAGTTGTTATCCCTCTGTACAGACAGTTGGTGAGACCCCATCTGGAGTATTGCGTCCAGTTCTACAGATCCCATCTCCGCAAAGACGTAGACAGGATAGAGGCAGTCCAGAGGAGGGCAACTAAAATGGTGCAGGGTCTGCAAGAGAAGCCATACAAGGAGATACTGAAGGAGCTTAATATGTATACCCTTGCAGAAAAGAGGGAGAGGGGGGACATGATAGAAACTTTTAAGTACCTCAGTGGAATCAACAAAGTGCAAGAGGGTTGCATCTTTCAGAAAAAGAGGTGTGCAAGAACAAGGGGACACAATTTAAAGATAGAGGGAGTGTGGTTCAGGGGCAATGTGAGGAAGTATTTTTTCACAGAGAGGGTGATGGATGCATGGAACAGCCTTCCTGAGGAGGTTGTGGGGTCTAAAACTGTGGGAGAATTCAAGAATACATGGGACAGACATAAGGCAATTCTTGTGGGGGGTAAGAAGAAATAGGCTGTTGGTTAACTTGGATCTGCAGCTTATCCTGTAGGTAGGGAAATGGGTAGATTAGGTAGGCCAAGCGGTCCTTATCTGCCATCAAAGTCTATGTTTCTATGTTTCTATGGTGCCTGTAACAGAGTTATGGTGCACCAACAATCATAGCTGGGATGTGGCCATCTCAGGCTACACCACATTCTAGATGGACACATCAGGAAGGAAAGTCAGGGGGCTGTTTTACAGTGAAGGAAGGCATTAAAGCCACTGAGATACAAGGACACCAGGGGTATAAGAAAGAGCTGGAGATACAATGGGTCAGCCTACATACAGGGTCAAGGGTCTTTATTTGCATTGGGGTGGTGTACAGACAACTGACACATGGGGAGGAATTATACAGAGCTTTGGAGGAAGTCATTAGCAAAATGGCAAGCAAGGGGGAAGTATTGATATTGGGGGATTTAAGCCTGCAGAATATAGACAAGGGCATTCTGGCCATAGCTACAGCAAGAAGCAGAGCCATCCTCAACTATCTACAAGGGGCATTTCTCAGGCAGCTGATTACAGAACCCATTAGAGGTGGGGCAGTGTGGACCTGGTATTTACAAACAGGGATAGCATTGCAGCCATCACAGTGGGTAGTCCCCTGGATACAAATGATCACTGTATTGTGTGGTTTGGCATGCAGACTGAGCAGGAGAAAAAACACACTAAGACAAGGATCCTAGCCTTCAGGAGGCGGTTTTTTATAGAAATGGGAAACTGCCTCAGTAAATGATTCAAAGGATTAAGGAGGGAATGGCCAATGCAACAGCATGCTGTCGGAAGGAAGTCAATCAATTTCAATCAATCAGTCAATCAATTTATAATAATTGGCTCTCATTTTTTCCCATAGGGAAACTGGGTTGTAATTTTGCCGTTATAACCAGCTGGTTATAACGACAATCACGCTTCTGGTTTCCCTTGTACTGGGCATGTGTCAGTTCCAGCTCTTCCCTTCCTTCCTGCAGCTGCCACTCCTCACACTGGAATATTCACTGTCCACAACTTGGCATCAGCATGTGCCCTCAAAAGAAATCATTCCCACAGTTTTAAACAAAGCTGCTTCTAAAAAGAAAAAAAAGTAAACATTAGTTTTAGGAACTACCTTGCGCTAGCTGTGAACTTCCGCTTCTCTGCCGTTTGCTGCCATCTCACTCCTCAACACTTTGTAAGACTCAGCGGTAAGTTCTTTTTTTTTAAAACAAATATCACTGGGCACAAATGTTAATTTTCAGTTGGAAATGTGAACAAAAAAGAGTGTAAGCAATGCTTTACATCAGGAGCCGAGCCGTCTTACCACGCTGAAATCCCAACATTCCGCAGCTTGGCTCCGTATGCAGATATATTTATTTTGTGTAACTGCTGTGGCAAAAAAATGATCCTCAGCAATTATACAGAATAAAAGATGGGTAGGTGTGTAAAACACAAATTTTACACACACTCTCAGGATGGGATGCTTTAATAAAGCCCTCGAGCTTCGGCTCTCAGTGTTTATGTGGCATCCTACCCCTCGAGAGTATGTAAAATCATCGTTATAACCACCTACTCATCCATTATTCTCTATTCTATTTGTTAGGCACCCAATCCCAGAGGGTCTGGGCACTGTACAGTAAAAGAAAACAAAGCAGTTACATTATATACATTAAACTACAGCAAAAATAATTACAGTTTCAGCAAGCAAGTTAAAAGGCATCAGCAGGGAATGCTAGATTAAAAAAAATTAGTCTTTAGGAACCTTCTGAATGCCTCCACCATAGGGGCACCCCTCAAAGATCTTGGCAGTGAGTTCCAGAGGACCGTGCCGGCCACCCCGAATGATAAATCACCCAAGGTTTTTAGCCTGGTCCTCAGAACTGCCAGGAGGCCCTTGGTGGAGGAACAAAGGGAGTGGGCCAGGATGGCAGGGGTAAGAAGGTCTGACAGGTAGCCAGGGCCCGATCCATATAGGGCCTTATAGGTGAACAAGCTCACCTTGAAGAGAACTGTCCACCTGACCAGCAGCCAGGGCAGACTCTGCAGGACCAAGGTCACATGACAGGACCTTGGTAGTCCTGTCAGTAGCCTGGCCACTGCATTCTGCACCAGCTACAGCCGGTTGAGTTTCCCTCCACTGACCCTGAGATAAAGAGCATTACAATAGTCAAGTCTGTATGTTACAGAGGTGTGCACGAGTGACAGCAGGTCTTCGGGCAGAATTAGGGGTTTAATCCAGGTGATGTTCCTTAAGTGGTAAAAAACACTTTTGATGACAGCCGACACCTGACCTTCAAATGTCAGCTTGTCATCAAGGACAATGCCCAGATTTCTTACCTTAGAGGATGCCATCAACAGGACTGACCCCAGGACCAAGCCTGTTATCACCCCAGTGGCATCCACATTGTGCCCGTGACCTGGGTCTATCACCGGTACCGCCATCTTGCCCGGGTTAAGTCTCATTCAGTTACAGTTCATCCAATCCTGGATCTCTGCAAGGCATTTATTCAGTACATCAATGGCACCAATTGTCCCTGGTGCAAAAGACATATACAGCTGAGTGTCATCTGTATAGCAGTGAAAGCTCAAGCTGTATTGTCTAATGAGCCTGTCCAGAGGTAGCATGCCCAGAGGTAGCAGGTAGCAAAGATGGAGGAAGAAGAAGAGGCTGCTATCATTCTCTAAGGAGGTGACAAAGACTGTGAAGGGGAAGAAAACAGCATTTAAGAATTACAGAGATACAGACAGAAGAAGACAGGAAGGTATATCTGGTAAATCAAATGGAGGCATGAAAGAGGGTGAGGGCAGCTAAAGGAAAAACAGAGGAGAGGAAAGCTAAGGAGGTGAAAAAAGGGGAAAAGATCTTCCTCAGATACATGGGTGAGGGTGGGAGGTGACACAGTGATGGGGAAGTTAATGGAGACACTACTGAAGGAGAGGCAAATGGAGCACCTGGAGGCAAAAGGGCTGCAGGACCACTGGCAGCATAGTTTAACAATGGGGAGGTCATGTCAAACTAATCTCATAGATTTCTTTGACTGGGTTGCTAGGGTGGTGGATTAAGGGAGAGCAGTGGATGTGGCCTATCTGGACTTCAGTAAGGTGAGGGGTGGTGGCAAATGGCGGACACACTGAAGGCAAGAAAATGACTATCAGGGTGCAACAGGCACAGGTGCTGGTACCAGTCTTCTTCATTCTCTTCATAGGTGATATTGTTAAGGAGCTGTAGGGGAAGTGTGTCTCTTAGTGTATCATATAAAAATCTGCAACAGGATGGACACTCAGGAAGGCATGGAGAGAATGCAAAGGGATCAAAGGAAACTTAAGGAATATTCTAGGGTGTAGCTGCTGGATTTCATTTCCAGAAAGAGCAAGGTTATGCACCTGGGGTGGGAAAACCCAGTAAATGTGTATAAGATGGGGGAGAGGTACTTACAGTCACCAAACAAGAAACAGACCTCTGAGTCATTAAATCTGATGACCTCAAAGTAGCTGGTTAGTGCAACAAGGCAGTGGGAAAGGCTAGTAGGATGCTGGGATGCATTAGGAGGGGGATTTATAGCAGGAGGAGGGAGGTGTTTCTGCCATTGTATTGCTGACTAGTGAGGCCCCACCTGGAGTACTGTGTCCAGTTCTGGAGACTGCACCTCCACAAGGGCATTGACAGGTTGGAGGCGGTACAGGGGTGGGCAACCAAAGTAGTGTGAGGGTTGCACGAAAAGCCATAGTAGAAAAGGCTGTAGGAACTCAAAATGTACTCTCTGGAGGAGAAGAAAGTGAGAGAGGACATGACTGAGACCTACAAATACCTCACAGTGATGAACAAGGTTCAGTTAGGTTGTCTCTTTCAGTGAAAGGAAGTCACTAGAACATGGGGCCAGCCAGTAAAGCTAAAGGAGGGGAAGTTTAGGGGACATGTGAGGAAATGCTTCTTCATGGAAAGGGTGGTAGATAACTCAGTGTCAGTGGCTCAGTTGGTAGCACACTCGCCTCTGAGGCTGGGAGATCAGAGGGCTGTGGGTTCAGTTCCCACATCTGGCACTTGGGTTAATATCCCAGTACTGACACTGTAGTGCAGCATGAGAGGGGTGCTGCACTTCTGAGGTGCCATCTTTTGGATGAGATGTTAAACTGAGGTCCCATCTGCCTGGATTGGTGGTAGTTCAGGTGGATGTTAAAGATCCCATGGCACTTATCGAAAAGAGTTGGGGAATTTCCCCGGTGTCCTGGCCAAATATCCCTCATTCACTATAAAAATACCACCAACAGCTTAATCTGGTTCAAGGTCAGTTGGCATTCATCTGTACCCCCCGGGTCGTGCCTGAAAATAGGCAGGATTTGTCTAGTGCACTTACCCGGACAACAAAAACTAAATAAATAAATAAATAAAATAAACTAGAACAGCCTGCCAGAAGAGGTAGTGGGGTAAAGACTGTAGGGATATTTAGGCATGCACTGAATAGGCAAAAGGGCAAATTGGATAGGGGAAGGGGGATGGGAGGGACATCAGTGACAAAAAAGGGTCAGAGGAATTGGAATAGGCAGGGGTAAAGGGCAGACTAGATGGGTCTACCAGTCCTTTTCTGCTGACAAAGTCTATATTTCTATGTTTCCGTCAGCATGAGGCAGAGGCTGCAGGATCTGGTTCCCAGTTTGAGAAGTCTCAGCCAACCTCATCAGACTTGCCTGCAGGTTCAGTGACACCAGATGGGGGTAGGTTGCTTGCCAGCCTGCCAATTGATCCCCTACTCTGAGATTTGGGTTCTAGCTCATGGAGACACATCCTTCCCTCGGTCTGTACATGGGTATGGTCCTTTGTGGGAAAGGGTGCAGTGCTTCTGAGGTTGCTTGGTGAGACTTAGCTGCACATGTTGCTCAGATATGTATCATGTTAGTACTTTACTAAATACAGTACATGGCTGTGGTCATTTCCTCTAACACTGATGTAGTGAATGGTTTGTCCAGTGTAAGGGATGTATGGGCAAATCAAGACAATAACCAGTCTATGCAAGTATTGTCGCAGACAAAGCATTGTCATTAGCCCCTCCCATGGAACCTGACCCCGCGGAAGGCAGGTAAGGTTCCATCCATCGGGCTAGGACTGTGTACTAGCACTGTTCCTGGAAGGAACCACTTGGGCCACTTGCAGGGCAGGGGCATTCATCTAGGGTAGGAGAGTTGGGGTAAAAAAGGAGCTGCAAGTATTGCTTCTCCTCACTCTCAGTTTAGACATAGATTTCCCACCCACCCTTCCTTGTAAAAGGGGAGTTATGGGAAGGGCTGGTGGAAATAGGGAACCCTTTGCACCCATAAGGGGGGACTGCATTGGGGCAAGGATGAATTTTCTCAGTCTTTCCCTCAGAGAGTTTTTCCCAGGTTTTTCACCTCCTCCAAAGAGCTGTTTGAGAATCAAGTAGTTCCATTTGTCACAGGCTGTAGTGAGTGATTTTGACTTGTGAGTTTGCCTGGAAGATGGTACAAAGGGAAAAGGGAGAGTCAATTTCTTTCAAAGGACTCTCCTTCACAGTCGGCATGGGGCCATAGGACCTGGTTTCCAGTTTGGGGCATCCATGGCTAATCTCATCAGGCTTGCATGTGGGTAAGGGCCACCAGATGGGGGTAGGTCACTTGCCACTAAGTCAGTTGTCCCCCCCACCCACTCTCTGAAGTTTGGGTTTCAACTCAGGGAGGTACATCATTCCTTCGGTCTGCACAATGGTATTTCCTTTCATGGGAAGGGGTGTAATCAAGGTTGACTTGGTAAGACTCCTAGCTGCTCATGTCACTCAGATATGTATCATGTTGGTAATCTGATAAAAAAATGCATGTGGCAATTTCCTCCAAGACTGATGTGATGTGTGGTTTGTTAAGGGTTTGGGAGGTACGGTCCTATCAAGACAAAGGCTAATAGTGAAAAAGTGGTTGCTTTTGCTGTTGTTTATTAGAGACTTTCTGAAAAAAATTGTGAAAAGGGAAAATATTTGGTGGATTTTCTTCCCATAATTTGTGACTTGGTATGACAAGAGGAAGGAAAAGGCTACAGTATGTGTCACCATCAGGTATAAAATAAACTATTTGAAACAGGTAGAGATGTGCAGAACTCCAATAAGGAAATTCAACCTACCCCAAACTTTGCCAGCTCTCTTTTCAAGCAATCTGCAGCAAACTACATCAGTTTGGTTTGACTTAGTCATAACACTGGTGTGCCATCTGCTCCCCCGTGCTCCTCTACTGAGCACTGGACATACACAAGAGAACAATACCGAGGACTTGCTCCACACCTGCTCACCACCCTTTCCAGTAGGGCAAAGACAGAAGTGGATGTGCTTTTGCAGCTTGCCTTATGTCAGGAATTGGGCCTTGAGGGATGAGAGGGAGCAGTACAGTTGTCAGAAGTGGTGTGGGTCTGCTTGTGGCCATTTGGCCATCATCAGAGAACAAAGAAAACATAATGTAGGGGAAAAAAAAGGAAAAGCAGCAAGAAAGCAAAAAAAAAAAAACAGAAGAAAAACAGCTCATTCAGGGACGAATGTCCTTGGGGGACTACTGGGTGACAAATGGAGGGGTATAGGGCTACTCAAGTGGTTATTGTAAGTTAAAAAAACAAAACACAAGAAAAAAACTAAGAAAATAAAGTGGTAAATCGCTGCTAACTGGCAGAAAAGGAAGAGTTGCATTTGGGTTGGGGACAGGGTTGCTCCTATGCTAAACACTAGCGCATCACACAGAAAATTCAGCAGCAGCTTAAACTTAGCTAATAGCGTAATAAAATAATATATTTGATTTTATTATTTATCAGACTAGGTGTCAGTTGGAAAACTTTTTTTGTCAAGAGTGTAGGTGTTATGGTTGCAGTTTATTAACTCATACTGTAGTTTTGCTAGTCATTTACCTGCATGTAAGTAGAATTTATTTTAATAATAAAATAAAAAGACATTTTAGCAGATTACGAGTAGGATTGGGAAGCACTGACACAGGTTTTTGGGACAGGGTGTACTGTACTGTAAGCTCTCTGGCAGCTCAGTAAATACTGTTCTAGAAAACAAATTAAACACACACACCAGACTTGCATTACCAGTTGTATGCCTTGAGTATCCTTATGTCATTTTTATAGCCCATAGCCTGTAGTGTCACAGACAGTTAATTATAGTTATCAGTTATACCCCAAAAGAATTGGAGTGTACCTGGCTTGTGTCACCTTTTGTATTTCTTTTTTTTTTGGGAGGTGGGGTATTGTGGCTCCTACGTTTGAGTAGCCCCTAGTTTGTTGTCTCACTATTCAGTTACCTACCTGAAAACAAATAAATAATGTAATACTTGCATCACATTTTATAAGCCATGTGTAGCACTCTGACAGTTGAGCAGGCCATAGCTTGTAGTCTTGCTAGCAAGTTGTTACCTGCCCTTATCTTGCGATTAGTCCTGCCAACTATATTTGCTCCAGCGAGACTAAGGGTACTTGTGGCTTTCTTGGAGTGGCCTGGATTAATTTGATCAGCATTTGTGAATTGAACTTCATTTATTAAAGTGTATCAACAGGGGAAAAAATGCTTCTGTGGAATAAGCTTCCAGTACCAGTAAGGAGAAGACAAGGATAGCAACTCAGGAATAAACAAATACATGTACTATCCAAACATTAAGTGCATCTCCCACTTCAGATGGTAAAACCTACCCCCTTTCCCTAGTGTGTCTGTAATCCTTCGAATCCTCATTGCCCGAGATCCCATCCTGATTGCTCACTGCTGTGGGCAATACCCACTCAAAGACAAGCGGATTAAAAAGTCAGTAAGAGAAGTTTGGTTGATGTGCTAGTAGTTAAGAAAAACAGATCAGGCAAATATGCAATTATGAAAAAAGGAAAAGCAATTGTGGACCCTACACATAGTGGAAAGGGTAAGCCCTCGTGCATACAACGTACCGCTTTCTCAAGATTCTGCTGTTTCTCTTTCCTCTGTGAGCTCAACAGACCATGAAGACAGCAGTGGCAGTGAAACATTCCTGTAAACAAGGCAGAGCATTTTGATAAGGACTCTGATTATGAGGCTCAGAGGCACCTGTCTGTGCTAGATATTAGACAATCAAACTTGGGGAAAGTTCATTAGAGAAATGGTCATTAGGGACTACTGGGCCACTAAAAGTCATAAGGAACGTATGCCTGTCCCCCTTCTGAGAGTGAGTCTACTCACACTCAGTCAGCCACAGAGAAAAAAAGAAGAGGAAAGTATATACAGTACATGCTAGATGATTTGGAAATTGCAATACCGGGGCCAAAACAAACAAAAAGCATCCTCTGCAGTTTGGAATGTTTTCCATCTTGACCCAAATAATTGTCTGCATGCAATATGTTGTTTGTGTAAGGCCTCATTCAGCGGCTGCAGGCATGAAAAAAAAACTTAGCACTTCAACCTTAATAACGATCCTTACAACAAATACAGCCACTTCAGTTGGCTAGAATTTGTAAGTCATCAGGTTGCGCTGCAGAATTTGATAGTGGTGCATTGCTTGGTATAAGTAAATTTTTCAGTCTCCAATCCAAAGTACCCCAAACACTAAGCAATCGCAGAACTTTTAATTTGTCCATCATATCATCTTTTTTCTCAAAGTTTTTATCAGAAATAGAAGACTCCCCAACTAAAGATGGAAGGACTTTTTCTTCCCCTGACCATACCTTTCTGTGTGCCAGCAGCATCTCAGAAACATAGAAACGTAGAAACATAGAATCTGATGGCAGATAAGGACCGCTTGGCCAACCTAGTCTGCCCATTTCCCTACCTAATCAATGAACTGCAGATCCTAGTTAACCAACAACCTACTTCCTCCTACCCTCCACTAGAATTGCCTTCCACTTCCAAAATGCTTATCGAAAATTTCTTTTTTTAATTCTGCAGAATTCCAATAAGCAAGTCTATGTAAATTGTAGAATAATATTCAGTGGATCAAATAATCTGTGGAATAACGATCCACAGTTTGCAGGAAATTAATCTGCAGTTCACATAAACTGTGGGATATGATTCCACAGTGAACATTTCACTTTCTGACTGTTGGAATTCTGCTTCCAATGAAGTTCCAAGGAATTAGGCAGATTTCATAATTCTGTAATATTCCAGCAGAAATGGAATTCATAAATTCCACACAGCTCTAGCCTGCTGCCAACCTGGAAATTATTTAGTTATTTCACTGATTAAAAAAAAGAGAGGAGAATTTGATTTTTTTTCCTTTTTGTTGTTGCTTCCATAACCCTTCTATTTTTTCCCCAGATTTACAAATCACATATTGTTCTAGAATTATTGTTTTGTACAGTTTTTTATTTCAACAAAATTCCTCTACTCTTTGTTGATAAGTACCATGGGATCTTTTACTTCTACCTGGGTGGTGACCAAAGATGTGCAGAAGGGACCTCGGCTTAATGACTTATCCAAATGACAGCATCTCACCGGTGCAACATGCACCTTGTATGACACTACAGTATCAGTTATGGATATTACTCTTAAGGGCAAGAATCCATGATCATCCAATCTTCCTTCTCCAGAGGCAAGGATGCTAACTACTGAGCCACTGACACAGATTTTATAATATTAGTTAATTCAACAGGCAACTCAGTTTTACCATTATTTTTTAAAAGATTTTTGCTCAACTCAAAGGCAAACCCATTCAACCCATACCTGTTTTATTACACAACCAAAAGAACCATGACAATTTAATTATTTTAATATTCCTTAGCATTATATAATGAATTGTCTTTCACTACCGTGCATTTTAGAAGCAGTAATTTAACTTATACTTTTTCTGTTGTTCTTCTTTCAACTGGATTTACTGGTTACCTTTCTTTCATAAATTGAAAGGCCCAATTGATATTTATATAAGCAGAATTGGAAATTATTTTGAAATGTGTTGAGTTTAAATATTAATCATTTTGGGTGCTCAAATAGTTAATCACCTTGTAAACATATATGTTTTACTCCTAAACTGAGAAAGCTCAGATGTTGTGATGTTATATAACTTTTACACAGGTAAACAGTGTGTTGTTATGTGCATATTAGTTAAGCAAATTAAGTAAGCAATAACCCACGACAGGTTGTGTGGGTACTGGCAATTAATCAACACCCTGGCTGCATTGTGAGGCACAAGGCTGCAGGCCGAGTGCCCTCACAGCACCCAGGATGTTGATTAATCCCCAATACCCTGGAGTGGATTATTGCACTTATAACATAGGGTCACCCCATGTTGAAAAACCAAACAGAATGCATTTGGCATGCACAAAACCTGTCCAGGTCCATATGTATGCTGCCACCACACAAAGTAGTGCCACTGTAAAGATATACCACAGTGCTGTGCTGTACAAAGACACAACACACGAGTTGTTTCACAAACAGAAGAGTAACATTTATTGTAACACAACCATCTGTTTACTGCTGTTGTCTACAGTACTGTGCTAAATTGCTGCTAAAATATACTCATTGTACAAACAAGGCAGTGCGAGGCATGCCGTGTGTGTCACTTCAGGGAAGCATATTTACCACACACTCTCGAGACACTGCTGTGACCTAGTGAATGTGTTTGTAAACCTGGCACCACAGTGTCATGATCACGCATGTTGCTCACGGTGTGTCCTCTGCTACATTCCACCTTGACATGACTGTGGGTGACCGACCTGGTGTATGTGCACAGCAGTGAGGGGCACAACTAATCTCCGGAGAGCGGGATCAGGTGCGAGATTGCCCGAACGTCCTTAGTTTTAAGGGAGCGCTGAAAACCCACCTTTTTAATATAGCTTTTAAGGATTTTTATTAGTTTGATTTATTATATTTATTGTTATATGTATTTGTACAGGCGCTTTGATTTTAAGAAAAGCGCCTTTTAAAAATAAAGTTGAATTGAATTGAATTGAATTGAATTGAATTGAATTTTGTCATATCACCATGCGGCAAGATGGACATGACACTTTGCTACCACACAAAATGAGCAATGTCTGTGTTGCACTGGAGTGTCTATTCAGTGCTGAGTGGCGACCCACAGCATGGGAGAGGGATGGGAACTGCTGGCCACACCATGCGGCTAACTGCACATCACACTTCCAAACCCACAATAGTAGCACTGTAGGTGAGAGATCACTAGAGGGGGGCTGCTACCACTGGGAGCACTGTGCATTTAAAAGCAGCACTGTGCGAGTAACATCACCTGTACTGGTAGAAAACTGTAGCAGCACACTGTCCTGGGCATTGATGTTCCTAAGGGTAGCCTGCTAAGCTGGTGTGTCTTGAGGCTACTGAGCAGCACAAGCCAGCAGAGGGGTGGCAATGCAATTACTAGCAGCACCATCTGGATAAGTGCATGTGACACCTTCTTAGTGCACAGTATGGTAGGGAAAAGGGATGTCTACAGGATTCAGGAGTGGCAGAGGAAGGAAGGCTGTGCTGTTCACTGCATATGCACCTATCAGCCTGTGACTCAGTCTTGGGAATGTACGACATGGAATGAGTACTTTCTCTCTTTAGGCAGTGAGTGCCCACTTGTCCAGGTTCTGTGGGGCATGTTGGTGGGTTACAGTACGGTGCTGCCAAGACTGCTTGCTGCTCCCAATACAAACTATCACACCTAAGCACTATCTCTCTTGTCCCTTACTGTGCACTCAGTTGTGCAATATCCACAGGGCGGGTGGGTGGCTTGGACTGTGGCACTGTTCACTCAGCTGTGGGTGATCCGTGGGATGGGTGGGTGGTTGAACTCTGACACTAGCTAAAGTACCAGAAGAGCAATGGTCACTTTATATGTTTGTTCTGTACAGCAGAAAAAAGAAGAACCGGTATGCCCAGTGATTCCGACTGGTACCGACTCACATGAGCTGTTACTGTATCGTGCATTATTGCACGATCAGGTGGCAGGTCTCCACCAATCATTTCAGTACTTGTACTAACCCCATGTTATAATTGTTTTTTAGTTCATCATGGTTCTTTTAAGGTTCAGCAACATCAGAACTGTGTGTTGATAAACAGTTCACGAACTTAGTTCATGAACTGAGTTGAAGAACAGTTGGTGAACATTGATGAATGTTCATTAACCATTCTTCAACATTCATAAAAGTTCACGAGTTGACTAATGTCATTTCCTTTAGGTAAGGCTGTGCCTACCTTTTAAAGAGATTTGCATCAGATGGTGAACATCGCCTAGCAATGACCTGCATTTAAAAAGTACATATAACAACAGATATGTGGGCAAGTGATCAAATAGTAGACTACATGATTTTCACTACCCAGTAAATATTATTCACAGCCTCCTCAAAAAGAGATTTATGTCTATATTGCAAAAAGTGTATCTTTTTTAGTTAGACAATGAGTGCCTATTCAAAAATAATATTTACACTACTAGTCATATCGCCAGAAACAGGAAGAGAAATCGGGTCCCAGAAAATGATGCAACGCTAACTTTCAATAAATGTAACTGTGGTGCACTGTATTTGCTGGAACTCGGAGTCTCTTTAAAAGCAATGTTCAGTCAGTAGTGATGATGAGCTCATTGACAGTGATACTGAAGAACAGTGATGGGGAAAGATTTCATTTAATAACATATCACCTTGGCCTGTCTCCAGTCATTCATCATGTTCTGTCTCCTATTTCCTGTCAGTAACCGTTTCACTTTTTCTAGTGAACAACAGGTTAGCAAGTCTACAAAAGCCAGGATTAATTCTACTCTGTGGCCTATATGCAATAAGTCCCAACATATATTTTATTAAAATAATTGAAAACTAAATGCTGGTAACATTTTCCTGAGACCCTCTTCAAATAGTGTCTTGTACCATATCCTAAACCTAGCCTGGATACACTCTTTCTGTAACTACATGTAAATGCTGACTGATAAGTTATTCTTTGATGAAAGAAGTAAAAATGTTATGAAAAACAAACATATCAATGCATAAAGTGAGCTGTTGTAACTCTTCAGTGCCGAATATATGTAATTCATAGATTCACTGGTCTCTTGAGTAGGTTAAGGAATGATTTAGACTGAGTAGTATCTGGTGCTTCTGCAACTGTGAACTTTGACTTATGCTCTTTCTGTTCCTGCTACAGGGACTCCACCCTGTCAGGGTGTTACAAGGACACAGAAACCTGATGAAGGACTTTAACCCCTTGGGTTGTTGCAGGCATGAGGTCCTGGGAACAAAGGCAGCACCTTAGGGAAGAACGCTCAATCTCCAGAAGAGAGAGGTGCTGTAGGAGAAGGAGGTTGGAAGGCAGGGGGCCAAAAAAAAAATCTGAACATATGAGTGATGCTTGGAGACAGTTTTAACTGTGTGCAAGGGAGCATGGCATGTGTTACCCCTTATAGAAACAATTATATGACATGTTTTCATGCTGCACACATAAAACTATCCAAGTGATATGTATGCTGCAAGTATGATTTAAATGTTAAATTGGAACCGATTGCATGTATATGGCATGCGTGCAGCAAGCAAGTGTGGAATCCATGATTTTTATGTTAAATTGGCAAAGACTGCATGCATGTGGCAAGCATGTAAAAAGCAAGTGGCCACTGGTAACTGCACATGTAAAAGTTAAGTAACTGGCTAAAGGTTCACACCATACACAAGTGGGGTTGTTGAGATTCAAACCCAGGTCTTCAGGCCTCCAAGTCTCCTGGCTTGCAGTTCAGTGCCTTTAACCACTAAGCTATACTGTCTGCACACATATGGCTTACTTGTACTTCAATACATACTGTATCTGACTACATCTGCATGCATGCAGCATGCTTGTAGCCACTGTTATGTTTTTCAGTTTTTTTTCTTTTTTACTCATCTCAGTTTCACAGTTGAACTGTAGCACATATACCAATGGAAGCACATGTGGTTTTGTCCACCCACAAAAGCACTTAATTACTTCTGTCTGGCCTGCACTCCTACTGTTTTCACTCCATAGTTTTGAATGCTTCAACGCAAACAGACTTTAAGGTGCAAACACAAGTAGCAATAACTTGACATACACACCCACATGGCCAGTACCCCCCATGCACACACACTGTAGCAGGTATGAAAGTGCTGCTACAAACAACCCACCAGGTATAGATATAAGTAAAAAGTCTTTTACTTGAGTACTAGGGAGCCAGAGGCAGGAGTCTTTAAGAGATGATGTCCATAGGTCAGATTGCTAGGGCATAACCCAAATGAACGGAGTTATTTTTTGTTACTGTTTTATACATTGTGATGGTGAGTTGGAGAGTAATGAAGGCCACTATTCTACTAATAAGGCTCTTGTTAGTTGAGTGGTGGCCTTCATTACTCTCCAACTCTCCATCAGTAATGTATAAAATAGTAATAAAATAGTAATAAAAAAATACCCTCATTCATTTCAATGCTGCACATGCCTGCAGTCTCCTTTGCCCTTTGTCATAATGTGCCTGAGTGTGGGGATGTGGAGGTCAGCTTCACTGGGGGGGGCATAAGCCTGACTATAGTGGGGCTCCAATAGTCTGTGCATACCATACCACTTAACTGTCCGTGAATGCAAGGGACAGCTCTAGAATGTCTGTAACATCTCCAAAATATACAACTTATTTTTTTTGACTGAAAAGTGATATGCAAATCAGGAAACATTCAAATGTACAAGATTCATCTGTATATACCTCGGAGCAGTGCTTCAGATTTGAGCTTAAACCCACTCAGTTACTAACCAATTTTTTTCCTGGCTGAAGTTCTGCACCCCCCCCCCCCAGAAAAAAGAACTTTGTCCCAATTTTTCTCCCTGACTCCATTCCATTCAATACCCATCCCCTATGGGTCATGAAACTTCCCAAAGGTGAAAAAACATGAAAAACACATCACTATTTCAGTCCTTTCTCCTTCCCCAATCCCCTTGTAAAAAAAATGATTTACTTTTACTTACCTGACCATGTGGCCAAAACCTACAGCCTGGCACAGTGTGCCACCAGTCCAATTTTCAGTGCTCCCCCTCTCTCCTTCTGTCAGAAGCTGGCTGCTAGAACCAACCAAATGGGCAGACTGGGTGGGCCATAGGCCCTTATCTGCTGACACTGTCTATGTATCTACTGTATGTAACCATCACAGGTCCCCAATGTGGTCAGCAACCAAGTCACCTCACCAACCAAACCCACCCAATCTGGGTTGCTTGCTTCTTGCTTGGTTGCTGCTGTGGCTGCTGCCACACTGCACTGATCAAGACCTATGAAGACCACACACACTGCTGTCACTGCTGCTGCTAAGCTTGCTGCTGTGGGGGTCTGTGCTTTTTTTTTCTGCATGGTGAGTCTAGTAGAGTAAGTAGGTAGCCTAGTCTTGCGTTAGTTTCTAGCTCACCCTCTGCCCCTTCAGCCACCAGGGGAGATGGAGACTCACTAAGGGCTGACCAACAAAAATATGCTGCCACAACACTGCTATTTAGATTTCAGTGCTCACCGACTCCTCCAAGCTGTAGTGTGTAGTCTGTCTACTCTGTGGAGGGAAAGACAGTGTCACAGTTGCAAGACTCCTGCACTCTTTCTAGGTTTGAGCTCATTCACATCACATGTGATTGTGCTGCTGATAATAGGTGGAGAGAGTGGACAACACTATACAGACACAGTCGAGTCTGGAGAGTATCTGCAGCATGAACACACACAGGCCGGGTGGGCACTTATTGTGCAAAAGATTAAATCCAAATTTAATGCCATTATTTCCACACCATAAGAACAACCTAGGCACAAATATGGGGAGACTGCCTCTGCCCTACCTTAATGGCACTGCTGCTGAGTGGTAGAAATTTATTCTCAGGTGCTAATGCAATGGTTTCCACTGTGTTCTGAGGTACTGTATCTCCATGTTTCATGATGTGTCCTGATCATCATGTGAGTTAGTGTCCCTCATTGTTCCTCATTTTGAGTGTCCATGTCCCTCATTTCAATGACAAAATGTGAGGCATGATACATGCTTCCAAAACCCTACTCAGCACAAAGAGTGCTAAACTTGGCCGTAGCATATATACTCAATACAGAATGACAAAAGGAAAGTAAGTGAGATGAAATAGTCATGGAGAAACAGATTTGTAGCACTAAATATGCATAAGGGATTTGCATGGTCCAAAACCAAAAGGATAGACTTCACAACACAGAGGCCCCTCTTCATACATCTGGAATGAGGGATGTTGACTGGCTATATCCTAGGCATTTAATGCAGTAAGCAAACAATACTTTACAAATTAATGGTGATTTAAAGACAAAAATCAAAAGCCATTAAATAACTTGCAAAAGGATCAGAATTCCTGAGTTTACTTAATTTTTATGGGAATCCAAATAAAAATGTATTTTAATGACTCAAATTGCTAGCAGTAGTATAAGAAATAGAAACTGATGTGTTTTTTTAGATGAGATTTGTACCAGTTTAGCTGCTGCACACATGGCAAGCGTGCAGCATGTGAATCTGATGTGATGTTTAAATGATGTTCACATCAGTTTAACAGCTGTACTCATGTCAAGCGTGCCGCATGCAAACCTGATGTAATTTTTAGAATATGTTCACACCAGCTTACCTCCTGTACACTTGTCAAGCTTGCAGCATGTGAACCTGATTTGCTTTTTAGACCTGGTTCACTTAGGATCTCTTTGTGTATGCGAGCTGCATGCAATCATTGTGCAATTAAGCATGTGGCATGCATTCTGCATGTACTGAGCACTTATATGTAAAACTGCCCCCGAAACTGCAGGATAAGTCTTTTGAGTCATAGAGTCATGGTGTTCTACAGTAGGTTTAAGATTAACTGAGATAAGCTGGCCATCAGTGCAGCAGTAGTACTACCACTCACGATGCTGGTGACCTACAGTTGAGAATGAGAGTGGGTCATTGGGGGTGGCTGGAGGGAGGAGGATTTTTATTTCCATTCAATTTTTATTATATTTTTTAATACAGTACAGAGACCAGATCCTTCAGATACAGCATACATTTGAGAAGGCATTGGTAACAAGATGGACCCATTCTCCTCCCTCCTCCCTCTCCATCCCCACCCATCCCCCTCCCAACACAAATAAGCAGCCTCTGAGATGACAAACTTTGATTAGGTACCAGGTTAATCCCATTATGAAGAATAAAGGGTATGTGGATGGTCCCATATCCTCATACACCTATTTAGCCTGTTACTAAGACTTGCTGTAGTCTTCTCAGTTCTAAGATTAGCTAAGAGCTCATTGAGCCACTCCATATATGAGATATCATCACTATCCTTCCAGTGGCGCAATACCACTTTTTTGACGGACATAGAGATAAGGGTGATATGATACTTGCAATTAATCACTGAGATCACAGAGTAGTCACCCAACAGACAGATTTCCGGGGTGAAAAGGTCATCTAGGCCTAACAAAGAGTCTATCTTTTACTGAATTGTGTCCCATAATGTGGATACTTTAGAACAGGACCAAAATATGTGATATAAGGTGCCTTCTTCTAAATGACATCTGGTGCAGGTTGATGAAGAGATGACACCAAATTTAACTAAACTCTGAAGGGAATAGTATAGGTTATGTAGGATGTGAAATTGCATGAGGCGTAGCCTGTCCTGGGTAACAAACTTATGACAGTTATGCCATAAGGATGACCAATCCAGAATCAGACTGGGGAAGAAAGGAGTCCAATATGCCATGGGACCAAACTTATTTGGATAGGACCAGTTATATAAATTCCCATAGATCCTGGACACAGCTTTTTGAGAACCTGCCAGATGACCTAACTCGAGTTGAAAGGAAAATGTGGCTGGTTGGGGGGGGGGGACTGGACCCAAAATTTTCAAAATGAGAAGTTTTAGCTGAAAAACTTTAAAAAGACTATGGATCGGGATACTGACAGACAGGACCTTATTATCGATCTTGAAATTGGTGTTACCCCATAAGGCTTGGGCTATATCGTGGGTGTGATTGTACTTAAGAAAAGCACACAATTGAGAATGGACCTTAATTGAGACTGCTATGGGAGATCCCTGGAGTCTCAATGGAAGTGTAACTGCTTTGGTATGTAATAGTGCCGTTTGGGAAAGACCACAATATCTGATAAGGACTAATTCAATTCTGAGCCAGAGAGGTGAGAATAAAGGAGAAGCTTCAAGATTGTCTACGGACAACCATCTAAGATATTTAGCAGAATGACTAGCCCAATGATAAAATGCTAGGTGAGGGAGGCGTAAACCCCCTTTAAGCTTGGGGCTGTTAACTTGTGATAAGCTCATCTAGGTTGTTTGCCCAACCATATAAACTTTGTAATAAGCCCATGTATTTTTTGAACCAGGAGAGGGGGAGCCAAATGTTAAGTAAATTAAGGGGATAAAAAATTCTAGGGAACACATTCATTTTGATAAGGTTGATTTTGCCCCAGAGGGAAATTGGGAGTTTGGACCATCTGTCCAGATCATGACTGAGAATATGTACCAGACAGTCCAGATTCCTTTTTTGAGTAGAGACAGGGTTTCTTGTCAATTCAATTCCAAGATATCTTATGGATTCTTGTTTCCAGGAGAGTCCCATGTCTATAACAGACTGCTTGAGAACTTTATGATTAAGTGGAAATACAACAGTTTCACTGGCATTTAGTTTGTAATTAGACACCCTACTATAATTTTCAATAATTTCTAACATTGGTGGACTAGATGAAGATGGATGGGACAGCTACAGAAGTAGATCATCTGTGTAAGCAGAAACCTTTATTTCCTGGGTCAAAATGGTAATACCTTGGATCCTCTCACAGGCCAAAAAGTAGTGAATAAGAGGCTCCAAATATATGTTAAAGAGCAGTGGGGACAAGGGACAACCCTGTCTGGTACCCGACTGCAGTGGAAAAAGGCTGGAAGTCACTCCATTATCAGAGACCCGTGCAGATGGGGAATGGCACAGTGCTTGTATCCAAGACTGGAACTGTAGGGGAAAATTGAGGGCAGCGAGGGTCCGGAGCAAGAAATTCCAGTCCACCCTATCGAAAGCCTTCTCAGAATCCAGAGATACCAGAGCAGCTGGGAAGTAAACATTTCTGGACATCGAGAAGACATGTGCCAAAGTTCAAAGATGGTCCACAGAGGACAACCCCCTCATGAACCCCACTTGGTCTGACCCAATGAGATCTGGAAGAAGGATACTAACTCAATCTGCCAATAGTTTAGTTAAAATTTTAACATCCTAATTCAACAAGGAAATGGGAATGTAAATTGTAACTAGTTCTGGGCTCTTGTCAGGTTTTGGTAAGAGAACAATTAGGGCTTCAAAAAGGGTCTGGTCCATAGGATCTTCAGATAGAATATGCTGGTATAATGGTAATAATAGAGGTATTAGGTGCTCTTTACATTTTTTATAAAAGTTGGATGAGAATCCATCTGGACCCATGGTTTTATCTGAGGGGAAACTATTAATTACTCTGACCAATTCAGAGTGGGAAATGGGAGCTACTAGTATTCGTTGCTGTTCCTCAGAGAGGGAAGGCAAATGGGACGCAGTCAGGCACTCATCCAGGGCTGGGCCGGAGGGTGGGTCGGGCATGGGGTTATAATTTCTTATAATAGGTACTGAATTCTGTTACAGTGTCCCTCGGGGATGGCTTCAATGAACCATCCTCTTGAGAATGAATTGAAGCAATTAATCTAGAAGATTCCTGTTGTTTTATTCTGAGGGCTAGTAGGCACCCTGCCTTTCCCCCCTGATCAGAGTAGGATGCCTTAGTCCTCAGGATTGTGAACTCTGCCTTCTCTCTCAAAAGGTCTAGGTAGGCATCTCGTAACTTGGCAAGTTCTTGTCTAAGGGTTTCTGGGGAATGGGGAGCTAAAATTGCTTCTGTTGCTCTAATCTGAGTAAGAATACTAAATCATTTCTGTTCTCTTTTCCTTTTTCTGTGGAAACTCAGGCCAATTAGAATTCCCCCTTAAAAAGGCCTTAAAAGCACACCACTCCATGTCTGGCCTTGTAGTAGAATTATGATTAGTAGTAATAAACTGGTCTATCTGTTCAGAAAAATACTTGGCTACTTCAGGGTCTTTCAGGAACTGATTGTTAATCTTCCAATGTGCCTCTCTCAAAGGGAGAGAGGAAAGAGAAAGGTGACACACAACCAGTGAATTGTCTGACGGAGGACCTGGCTGGATGGAGGAGTCAAAACCCCCCGGAAAGCATTTCTGGGAAAGAAGTAAATAATCAATACGGGAAGCAGTGTGATGGACCAGAGAAGTGAAAGTGTATCCCCTTTCCGTGGGGTTGAGAACCCTCCAAACTTCACATAGACCAGTTTGATCTATAAGTTCTCGGAGTGCTCACTGGGCTGGGGAGAGTCTCTTTTGGGAACCACCTGATCGATCCAAAGTAGGATCAAATGCTAAATTCAGGTCATCTCTGAGGTTAATTGGAATTGTGAGAAAGGGAGTAAGAACACCAATCAGCTGCGCATAGAACCCCAGTGTTTCCACATTGGGCCCATAAATACTTCCTAAGAGAACCTCTTTCGCATTTATTGAACCCTGGATCAAAATAAATCTGCCTTGAGGATCTTTGATCATCTGGGAGAGTGAAAATGGGACTTTCCTAGATATCAATATCATGACACCACAGCTTTGAGTGGAGCCCCCTGCTGAGAACACTTGGCCCATTTGATGTCTCCTCATCTGTAAGGCTTCAGTGTCTAGCAAATGAGACTCCTGTATGAAAGTTATATCAGCAGCCAATACATTCAAATGTTTCAGGACCTTATATTGTTTCAGTTTCTGTCAGACCCCTTTAACATTCCAAGTTGTAATTCTAAAATCATTAGCCATAGGAGATACTAAATAATGAATAAAGTGTAGTATGCCAGGCGTGAAGCAACATTACCAGTACCTTGCTAAGTCTGAAGTCTGTGCTATTTCCCTTCCCCTCACCCCCCCAAACCCCCCAAACAATTTTCCCCCATCCCAAAAAGCCAACATGAATACAAAAAACAGTCCTAAACCTTTGAATCCTGCCAGCCCACCCTCCACCCCTTACTGTTATGGGCTTCTTTCCGCAGTACTCCTTCACTATAGCTTCCCCACCTCCAGCCACTTGAAGCTGTCCCTTGTTTCATTCCAAAGCTCTGGAACAATGCCAAACTAAGAACAAAAGAACAAAAAAAGCCTTCATTATTTTTGGTGTCAGTTTTCACACATTTGCGGAAACGGAATAGATCACACTTCTCCAAATTGTATAATTTTAGCAGGTCAGTCCTTGCCTGCCAACTTAAAAACCAGAAGGCCTTGAGATCTGCTTCATATCAGTAAGGAAAAGAAAATTAACGGAAAGCAAATATATATGTGCATGTATCCCCCTAATGCCCAAGTGACCCATCCAACACAAGTCTACGCTTTGCTGGAGATTGCCTTGCACGTCAGAAAATATATGAATATATATATATATATATATATATATATATATGAAGAAAAAAGTCCAGAATAGTCAGTAGTTTTACCGGTCAACAACCTATATTTTAGCAGGCAAAGAAACGAACTGATGTTTATACAGCATACATAATTACCTTATAATGTCAACTGAAAAAAATGCCTGCCCTGATAGGCACACTTCCTCTAGTGGGTGCAGAGGATATCAGAATCACATAGATGGAAAACAGGAAGCTCTCAACTGTGCACAAGTTCAGAGGTGATCTAATAGATATTCCAGATCTCTCAAGAGACATGCTTGCCACCGCTGAATTGTGGTGTGTGCATGCACATAGCTGTGAAGCACACCATAGTCCTGTGGAGGCCCCAATTCCACTCGAAAGTGAGTGGGAGGTATTTATTATCAAACCCCTATTAGGACTGGCACCACAGACCTCTCCGAGCTGCTCCATATAAAAGAAGCGAGTGTAAAGTTATATGAGGGGAACAAGGTTACAATAAAATAAACAGTTCTGGTAGCTTTCAGTCTTAGCCTCAGACCATATCACTGGAAGATCTTAATACTCCCATTTTACTTGGATATTCCTTCCATAATGAATAAAACCAGATCAGGTATACTGAAAAAGGTCTGGGAGAGTGCTCTTGAGCCCAGAACGAGCTGCCTCAAGGTCATCATCTGTTTGCCAGTTACCCGCAACCATGACCTGGAGCCTCATAGGGTAATTCATGTGGAATCGGATCCTGGCAGTGATTAGTTTTGAAACCAGGGGGTGGAAAGCTGTTCTGCACTGACTGATAGTAGCTGGTAAGTCCTGTGCCACTCAAATTCGGGTTCCTTCTCAGCGGACCTCTTGTAATTCTTTCACCTTGGAGAGGAAATGCTGTCTTTCTAAATAGTTCTAAAATCTGAATATCAAAGGCCTCAGAGGGGGATCCAGCTGGAGGAGTCAGTCGAAGTGCCCTATGTACATGCTTGATTACATATTTGGGCCAAAATGGGGAAGGCCCAGCTATTTTCTCCCAAATTTCTGTATAAAGAGGATGGTATCTTGATCTTCTTCAGCCTCGGGGAGACCTATGAGGACCATGTTGTTTCTGCGGCTGCGGCCCTCAAGGTCTTTCACTTTTAATTCCATTTTCACTAGCCTTTGTCTGATGAGTACGAGTTCTGAGTCTATTTTTTCCACTCACTTCTCCAAAGAACAAACTCCGGTTTCTGTATCAGAAGTTCATCTAGCGACGTCTTCTAAAGCTTGAGTAATTGACTTAATTTCAGTTGTAATTGAGTGAAGTTCCTCCTGAAATGGATGAACTTCTGCCAGGAAGCCTGCCAGTGTTAGTGGCTCTGGGTCCGGTGGTAAGTGAGAGGATCCTGGAGATTCCACTGTGCTAGAAGCCCTAGACCTCTTCAGGCCATTTTCAGGTGTGGCGGGAGACGTATGTTTAGGCAACACTCGCCACATTTCCACCTCCATATGGGATTTTTCTTTGTTGAAATGACTGTCCACCAGTAATTAAGTCCTCCAATCCTGGTTTTAGGGATTAGCTGCTGCAAAATGATCAGAAAATAAATCAAAACTTGATTGGGTTGCTGGAGAGATAGATCAGAGCTAGCACCAGGCGCACTGCATCATGTGGTCTCCCCGGAGGGAGGAGGATTAAGTGTTACAGAAAATTATCTCCTCCTCCAGTATGAAGTGCTGCCAGCTTTGCTGCTGTACTGCCACCTGGATGACTACAGGTATCAGTGCAGTCACTGTGGTGTAGGGTGGGGGGGGTGATGCAGGCTGGTGCCACACTAAGCACGGTCATGTGTGTATGCATCCACACCCATGCCACCTGTGTTCCAAGGGATGGGACCATAAAGTGGAAAGACCCCAGTAAGGCAGGGTGAATGTAGGCATACTGCAGGACCCACACCAGTGATGTGGCTTTTTTCTGGTCTGGTACCTGGTCTGAGCAATATCAGGCCTAGCTCAGAGCCCTATGCCGACAAGGAGTAACAAGTGGAGTACGGAGTTGGAAAGTAAGTCCATGAGACAATGGAGATGTGGCTGAGAAAGCCAGCATGAAAGAATGGCTGAGCTGGAGAAGGGGAGCAAAAGAAAAAAAAGAATTGACTAAGTCTGAGCAGTTTGTGGTGCTTGCACGACCGTGAATTTTAGCTTATGCTTTCTCTGTCCCTGCTACAGGGACTACCACCATTTTGGTGTCTCATAAGGACATGGAACTCTGAGGAATGCTTCCATCCACTGACGGTGTCACAGGGATGGGGTCCTAGGACCAAAGGCACCTTAGGGAGGAAGACCCAAAGGGACAAGAGAAGCTAGACAGATCAGCATGCTTTTTTGAAGGAGAGAATACATAGCCAAACTGAGACCTGTACCTGTAAAGCCAACAACCAACTCCAAAGCCTGCATAGGAGTTGAGCCCTTGAGAAGCAGAGAACTGTGTAGTTCTTGAGGGGCAGATGATGGGAAATAGTTGGAGATGATGTGAACCTTAGGTGACTGTAGGGAGGAATGGCTTTCAAAAGTGCTGCAGACGTAGTCTGCATATCTAAAGGAGCCCTAGAAGACTTAGAGTCCCACGCTGTGGTACCTGAAGTCTTAAATGCTACATCAAGAGATGCCACCAAGTTGATCTGCATGGCTAAAGTTTCCAAGGAACATAGAACATTCTCACTTGAAGGGCAGAGAGAGAAGGACCCAGACCGAGTTAAGGGATCCACCCTCAGGATGCGAATCTTATGGGAGCAGAGCGAAACTGTCATCTTACAGGGTACAGGGGCCTAGGAAGCTATGATAATCATGGTCCAGGTACTACATGACTGGCTTGCATCTGGAGCCGGTACAAAGACAGGAGAGTAACAAGAAGCTGATGGTGAGCCTGGAAACCAAATTATGGCAGGATAAAAATGAAATTCAGGCAAGGCACAATGACTGACTGATGGCATGATATGCTGACTGGATATATGACTGAAACTGAATGGTGCGAATGAAATACAGAAGCTGTCAGATGGCCATTGACCAGTCCCATAATGGTGGGTGCTAGCCAGGTAGGCTGACAGAAAAACAGAGCAATAAGCCCTAGGAGGCTGGAGCATGACTGAGTAGGATGAATCAATGAAAACTTTTTCAGATGCACAGTAGTGAGGTATGCAGTAAGGACACAAAGATTTGACAGCTAGATAAACAATCTGAGATAGCTGATAAATTTTCTTATGAAGGCTAAAAGAAGGGGTAGAATTGGACAGGCTTTAGGACCACTGACTGGCAGCCCTGGCCCAAGCTCTGGCCAGTCATGTGATCCCTTCTGCCAGCCCACACAGACCCAGGTATGGCCTTGCCTTTGTACAAGCACGGCCTGAAAGCTGCAAATTTCATAGGGCCTCCCAGGACTTTATTGGCTCCTCATTGGCTCACTGGACTGCCTCTCCATCTGGTGCAGATTTATTTGAAAGCCCTATCCATGAAGACTTCCAAACTGTAAAACTGCATTAAAAGCTACCTGTCCAGCTTTATTTTACCACCAAAAAGCAGCACTTCTGTTTAAATTAGTGCTAGAAACTGGCGGTACTCAGTGTTTCAAAAGTGCTTGATAATACACTGCCCTAGGCAGTAAAACAGTGCTGCTCTGACTGTTTTTACAGTACTTTTTAACTAAGTGATTACAGAGCTTTTCTAATTAAGTGATATTCTGAAGTGAATTTTTGGCCCACCCAGCCTGCCCCACCCCAGGTCTTTATTAAATAGACTTCCTCCCCCATTGGGGACTGCCTACAGGAATACACTGTCTCATTAGCAGACACACCTTAAAGTGACAGTTCTACAGTAAATCTTTACATCTTACTGTCAGCAGACTACCCTGCATCTCTTGAGGTCAGACCTAACACCAGGTTGGCAAATCCAGAGTATAGGTGGTGGTTGAGCTGGCCCCTGCACATAACACATTATTTCTCCCACCTAGCATACTGTTCTATTCAAAATGGATGCCAAAATTAGCAGGCACATTACACTAGCAGGTATCCCTTTACAGTTGATCCTAACCCTGGCACTTGCCTTATATCACAGATACCTTGCCACAGTAACTACCAACACCAACAGCCACCAATAATACCTCTTCTGGTGCAGCAAACTGGCTCAATGAGAGACCCAAAGCAATCCACCTTCTCCTACACACCCAGTGCTACCACACATATGGGCCCCTACTCTAAGGACGAGCCTCATTATGGCCTTAAGGCTATTCCCCAGCCTTCACCTAGCACTAGGCCCACCTGCCAAATACATCTCCTTGGATCCGCAGAGGCGACAAGCAAAACTCATCTACCCAAAGTTATGCAGAAAACATATCCTAACCCTATTGCTGATCTCAGGTAACATCCACCCTAACCCTGGACCACTGCCTACTAACCCACAGGCCACAGCTACTACATAGAAACATAGAATGTGACGGCAGATAAGGACCGCTTGGCCCACCTAGTCTGCCCATTTTCCTACCTAACAGTTAAGCTGCAGATCCTAGTTAACCAACAGCTTACTTCCTCCTACCCCCCACTAGGACTGCCTTATGTCTGTCCCATGCATTCTTGAATTCCCCCCCTGTTCTTGACTCCATGACCTCCTCAGGAGGCTATTCCATCATACACAACCCTCTCCATGAAAAAATACTTTCTCACATTACCTCTAAGCCGTCCCCCGTCTATCTTCAAATTGTGCCCCCTTGTTCTTGCACATCTCTTTTTCTGAAAGATGCTACCCTCATGGACTTTGTTGACTCCCTTGAGGTACTTGAAAGTTTCTATCATGTTCCCTCTCTCCCTTCTTTCCTCAATGGTATACATATTAAGCTCCTTTAGTATTTCTTCGTATGTCTTCTGGTGCAGGCCTTGCATCATTTTTGTTGCCCTCCTCTGGACAGCCTCCACTCTGTCTATGTCTTTGCGGAGATGGGGTCTCTAGAACTGCACACAGTACTCCAGATGGGGTCTCACCAACTGTCTGTACAGAGGGATAACAACTTCCTGTTTTCTACTATTGATGTCTCTCCCTATGCATCCCAGTGTCCCCCATCCTTCCTTACTGCCTTCTCACATTGCTTGCACACCTTTAGGTCATCTGATATAATTACTGCCAGGTCCCTTTCCATTTTTACTGTTGTCAGTATCTCACCCCCATTGTGTACTCTTCCCCTGGGTTTTTGTTTCCCAGGTGCATTATCTTGCACTTCTTTGCATTGAATCTGAGCTGCCATACATCTGATCATTCCTCCAACCTTGCCAAGTCCCTTCTCATCCTTTCCACTCCATCTTGTGTATCAACCCTGTTGCAGATCTTTGTGTTGTTTGCAAAGAGACATACTTTTCCTTCCAGTTCCTCTGCAATGTCACTTATAAAGACATTAAAAAGGACCAGTCCTAGTACTGAACCCTGCGGTACCCCACTAGTAACCCTCCTTTCTTCACTGTGGACTCCATTTACTACTACCCTTTGCATCCTGTTGTCTAGCCAATTATTTATCCAGGCTACCACTTTGGGACCCACTCCAAGGCTGGCTAACTTGTGTATTAATCTTTTGTGTGGGACTGAATCAAATGCCTTGCTAAAATCTAGGTAGGCCATGTCCACAGCCCTCCCTGGTCTACTACTTGGTCACCCAGTCAAAGAAATTTTAGATTCTGTCTGACACGACCTTCTCATCATTGAATCCATGGTGCCTTGGGTCCTGTGCCCCACTGGCCTCTAGGTACTCAACAATTCTTTCCTTCAGAAGTGATTCCATCATTTTCCCTACCACTGAGGTCAAACTAACTGGCCTGTAGTTTCCTGCCTCTGTCCTGCTCCCACTTTGTGAAGAGGAATCACATCTGCCCTCCTCCAGTCCTCAGGTACCACCCCATTCTCCCATGATTTGTTAAAGAGAGTAGTCAGCGGTGTCACTAGTTCTACCCTTAGTTCCTTTAGAATTCTTGGGTGAATCCCATCAGGCCCCATTGCTTTGTCCACCTTCAATCTTATTAGTTCTTTCAGAACCCTTTCTTCTGTAAATGGACTGGTATCGACCCCCGTCTTCAGAGTGTTTCTCTTTTTTGGTTTAGGTACCTCCCCCTTCTCTTCCTTTGTGAATACTGAGCAGAAATATTTGTTCAGTATCCCTGCTTTTTAACTGTCACCCTCTACCCACATTCTCTCCCCTTTATTAAGCCTCGGTATACCTCCTTTAGTCTTTCTTCGCTCCCTAATGTACCTATAAAAGGTCTTATTCCCCTTCTTAACAGAGTTGGCTATCCTTTCCTCGGTTTGGGCCTTTGCTATTCTGACTGCTTTCCCAGCCTCTTTCTGCTTTAACTGATAAAGTTCTAAGTCCTGCTTCTTCTGTGTTTCCTTATATTTCCTGAATGCTATCCTTTTCTCCTTAACCTTCCCTGCCACCTCTTTTGAGAACCATAGCGTTTTTTTTCCTTCGTTGTGTTTTGTTGATTTGCTTTACACAAAGGTTTGCTGCCTCTGTGATGGCTGTTTTGATTACTCCCCATAGTTCCTCCACCTCTCTTTCTTGCCTGTTTGCTAGTGCTTTTCTGAGGCACTCTCTTATTTTCTCAAAGTCAGCCCTCCTAAAGTCCAATACTCTTACTTTTGTATGGCTTGATTGTATGGCTGTGTTTATCGTGAACCACACTGTTTGGTGGTCGCTTGTTCCCAGATGGCTACCCACGTCTAAATCTGAGATTCTTTCTCCATCCCCATTTGAGAGTACCAGGTCTAAGATTACTCCCTCCCGAGTGGGTTCCAATACTAGCTGTCTGAGGCATGCCCCCTGTATGGCATCAAGAATGACCATACTCTTGGATGTACCTGCAGCAAAGGTGCTCCAGTTAACATCTGGCATATTCAGGTCCCCCATCAACAATATCTCCCCTTTTTCTGCCATTCTAAGGAAGCCCTCTATCATTTCCTTGTCCATTCCCTTCCCCTGAAATGGGGGTCTGTATGCAACCCCCATGTGGATTGTGGTGCCATTTCCTGTCTCCAGGGTGACCCAGAGTGCTTCATCTGCTCCCTGTTTACTCTTTAGTTCTGTTGCTTTGATCCCTTCCTTTACATACAGAGCTACTTCTCCTCCTCTTTTACCCTCCCGTTCCCTCCTGTAGATTGTGTATCCTGGTATGTTGACATCCCAGTCATGGTTCTCTGTGTACCATGTTTCTGTGACTGCCACAATATCCAGGCAACCCTCTTCCATCAAGGCCACTAGTTCAGGGAGCTTGTTACAAAGACTACGGGCATTGGTACTCATCACCCTCCACTTTTTGATGGCCCTACCCCTTTTAGCCCCACTCCTGTCCTTACTGCCTTTGCCTTTTTTTACATTAATCTCTGTCCTTCTCCCTAATGACTTCTCTACCTTGGTGTTTACCTCACTAATTACTGTGTTTTGTCAGGGGAGGCTGGGATTTCCCTGCTCCTTTTCAGTGCCTCCCCCCTTGGCTAGTTTAAATGCTTGTCAATGAAGCATTTAAACCTCTCACCTAGGATCCTGGTTCCCCCCCTGGACAGATGCAGACCATCACACCAGTATAGGTCTGCATCCCTCCAGGTGGCTCCCCAGTCCCCAATGAAGCCAAAACCCTGAGCTCCACACCAGTTTTTCAACCATTTATTGAATTCCCAGGTGAGGAGTACCCTAGCATCACCCTTGCCATAGACAGGCAGCACCTCCGAGAAGGTTACCGTATGCGCTACTTGTCTAACGCCCCTTCCCAAATCTACAAACTCCTCTTGCACTGCTCTGAACCCATTCCTAGCCAGGACATTTGTCCCTAGGTGGACAATGACATCCAGCTCCCTCCCTCATGCAGCTGCTCTCACGATCCTGAGGATTCGCTTCCTGTCCCTCCAAGCCATGGTGCCAGGCAGGCACCTTACCTCCCTGTCCCCTTCCTCCCCCATTTCTACCCACTAATGATTGAATCCCCCACCAGGAGTTGTTTCCTTCCCCTGTGGGGTCCCATGCCACCCTTCTGTGGGTCTCCTTTGTGAAGGTTCCCAGCATCCTCCTTGGTCTCCACTGCAGGTGCCTCCATAGAGGAACCACTATCCACCAGAAGAGTGAATGAATTGTGGAGAGGTACAGCTGAAGGGATGCAACTCTGTTCCACCACCATCTCCCTCCCTGAGCCCACTCTGGTCCAGCCTCTCCTCTTTCTTGGCAACCTCTGAGGTAGTGGCATTGGCCCTGGTGGTCCCTGGGTGGGGGAGGAGGTTTTACAAATCCTAGCCAGGTAAGCCTGGAGACAGGCAACCTCCTCCCTCAGACCAGAGAGGTGCCTGCAAATAGGGCAGCATCGCGGCCTCCAGAATGTCTCCCGGAACACTGCTGCCCCACAGCCATTGCACTGCACCACTCCTATCATGTCTTATTTTGTGTCCCCTCTCTTGTTTCTCTGTATGCTTACTCTCTCCTCTCCTTACAACTCTCACCCTTCCTGTTCTGGGACAGCAACTTCCTATATTCTTCAGTAGCCTCTTTCTTCTTTGCTCAGTGTCAGACCACCACCAGCTTGGGGGGAGAGTGAGCTACTTTTTTCCTTTAGGGTTGACAAAACCAATGTTTCTCTATGATCCTTCCCTTCCTACTGCCAAACAGGAAGTTCCTGTTGACAGTCAAATCCAGTGGCTATAAAAGTAGAACTGGCTTAGGGTGGGATTAAGGGCAATTAGTAAGAAAAAAGGCTAGCAACAGGAAGTTGTAATTTGAGTCACCTGCTTTTATAGGGTCTAAGCCACACCCCCAATTAAGCTCTTTCTCTTTCTACTGGTTTAGCAAAGTAAGTTGACACAGTACCCTTCACAGCACAGAACACACACTGACTTTCTTTCTTTTCTTTCTTTTTTTAACCCGAAATAAGACCCCTTCTACTTCTAATAAAGTATCTGTCTTGCTTAATCCCAACAGACACTGACTCCTGCTGAGATATAAGTTTTAAATTAATAAGAAAATGTAGCTTCTTTTAGTTAGCTGCTTTCTGCTCTACAAGCAAGGCTAGCAACAGGAAGTTGTAATTTGAGTCACCTGCTTTTATAGCATCTAAGCCACACCCCCAATTAAGCTCTCTCTCCTCCTACTGGTTTAGCAAAGTAAGTTGATACAGTACCCTTCACAGCACAGAACACACACTGACTTTATTTCTTTTCTTTCTTTTTTTAACCCTAAATAAGATCCCTTCTACTTCTAATAAAGTATATGTCTTGCTTAATCTCAAGATACTGACTCCTGCTGAGATATAAGTGCTAATAAGAAAATGTAACTTCTTTTAGTTAGCTGCTTTCTGCTCTACAAGCAAGGCTAGCAACAGGAAGTTGTAATTTGAGTCACCTGCTTTAATAGTGTCTTAGCCACCCCCCACAATTAAACTGTCTCTCTCCTCCTACTGGTTTAGCAAAGTAAGTTGATACAGTACCCTTCACAGCACAGAACACACACTGACGTTCTTTCTTTTCTTTCTTTTTTTTAACCCTAAATAAGACCCCTTCTACTTCTAATAAAGCATATGTCTTGCTTAGTCTCAACAGACACTGACTCCTGCTGAGATATAAGTGTTAAATTAATAAGAAAATTTAGCTTCTTTTAGTTAGCTGCTTTCTGCTCCACAAGCAAGGCTACTAAGGGGTTGATTAAAGATTGTGGCCTTGAACATCTGTAGTCTCTTAGCTAAGCTAACTCAGCTTGAAGCTTGGGTGGAACACACCCAGCCAGATGGCATTGTTGTAAGAGACCTGGCACTCCCCACATAATGCGGACTCGGTAGTCTCCCTTCCTGGCTACAACATGCACAGGTTGGACTGCACCAGTAATGGTTGGGGGCAGCTGCATAATCAACACTAGCAGCCACCTGCAATGCCCCATAGTCCCACTGGCTCTGGCCAGCAAGGACTGTGAAGGCTTAACAGTAAAAATCACACCTAGCAAAGGGTATAAGTGTCTAAATGTTATGGTCACCTACATCCTTCCCAGGCACCAGAAAGTAGGGCTTGAAGCCTTTGCTAATTACTACTCCAAAGTTAACAAGAAAAAGGAGACTATCATCCTGGGGGATTTTAACTCCAACTGGCTTGCCAGCTCCAGTGTCATGCACAGGGATCTGGTCTCTGGACTTTACCTAATGCAGATGGTCTCAAGCAGCACTAGGACTAACTACCACACAGGTACAAGCATCTTGATGCACTGGGTCCTAACAACACACCCCGGAAGACTATCTAATGTCAAGGTTCTCCCTGATGCCATGAGTGATCATTCACCAGTCCAATGCAAGTCATAGGCCAAACAGACCAGGCCCCCACCAAGACTGATGAGGAATAGGGTTATAAAAAAACATGCCATGACTCACTTCAAGAGCTACCTTGCAGGCATAGACTGGAGCTTCATTGACAAATGCCCCTCTGTTGATACAGCACTCCAGCTATTCATCTTCTACTTCAACACAGCTGCAGACAAGTTTGCTTCATATTGCAAGAAAATGATAAACGGAGGTCAAATGGAGTGGGTCACCCCTGAACTGCTCAGTATGATGCAGCAGCGAGACATGCTCTGGAACCCTGCCAGGGAGACAGGGGCAACTGCAGATATTCAAAGGTACAAAGCGGCCCGTAACAGGTGCATGTAGGAAATCCGGCAGGCCAAGGCCACATACCACCAAAACCAGTGGGCTCAATGCTGGGGTGATGGGAAGAAGTTCTGGACTTTGATAAAGAACCTCCTAGGGTCAGGTGACAGGTCCACCCTCCATGTTTCAGCGTAACGGTGAGGTAATACTAGATGACAATACCATGGCCAATATTTTTAACACAGCATTCTCAGATTACAGCTCAGTCCTCCCCCCCAGACCAGCTATGTACCCCACTGGAGTACCAGCTATCTCCTTTCCTAATTCTAGATCCTACACCAGTACAAGCCCTAAGTTCTACTTCAAACATGTAACTGCTCAGGAAAAAAAAACTAACTAGAGTGCTGGGCAAAACCAGGATGGGCAGCAATGGTGTTGATATGAAACTGGTAGCCATTGCTCTACCTGAGGTCATCATACCAATGACAAAGCTGTTTAATCTGTCTCTCCACTTGTCCGCTTTCCCTTCTACCTGGAAATCTGCTCTTGTAACCCCAGTGCTAAAAGGAGGTGATAAGGCAACTGTGTCTAATTACAGACCTATCTCCATACTGTTCCCACTTTCCAAAGCACTAGAGAGAATTATAGTTGATCAACTCATGGACAATCTGCACAAATACAACGTCCTCTGCTCACAGCAACATGGCTTTCACAAGATGCATAGCATGAATACTGCCTTTGTTGATTTCACAGGCTACATGCATGAAGCACTTGACCAAGGCCAGCTAGTTGGAGCTATCTATATAGACCTTACCAAGGCTTTCAACCTTATGGATCATCAGCTGCTATTATATAGGTTAGGTTGCCTGGGGCTGTCCTTGAGCACAGTCAAGTGGTTCACTAGCTACCTAACTGGATGCTCCCAGAGAGTTAAAATTAACAGAGTGGTCTCCCAGGCTTGTGAAGTCACCGTAGGGGCCCCCCATGGCTCTATACTGGGCCCGCTCTTGTTCACCCTCTTTGAGAACAATCTCCCATAGGCATGCCCTTCGGCTAGTATCCTGCTCTACACAGATGACACAGTTGTCTTTCTGTGGGATTCATGCCAAGAGACTATCACAAAGCACCTGCAGCACAACTTTGACATGCTGCAGGATTGGTTTAAGTACAGCCTATTGGTGCTCAACAGCAAAAAAATAAAGACACTGCTCTTTGCTGGGCGTCAAAAGAGAACTACTGCACCCTTCATCATAAATGACAGCTCACACTCTGCCCTCGAGCAAATGTCCTCCTTCAGATACCTGGGGATCACTATCAATGAGTCTCCTACCTTTGATGAACATATTTGTACTATTACCACTGCCGCTAACAGGAAGTTAGAGGCCCTCTACAGGCTTTGGTCCTGCTTCACTCCAGATACCAGGAATCAGGCCGTCAGTGGTACAATCCTACTAATCCTAGACTGTGGAATTGTGGTCTATGATGTAGCCTCCAACAGCAGCCTACACAGAGTCCACACCACCCTAAACAAAGCTTGCAGGCTTGTCTTAGATGCTGATTGCCTTATGCACACTTGCGATCTGTACATTAGAACAAAATGGCTTCCTCTCAAGGACCGGATCCGACTCCACTCCTGCATCCTGGGGATGAAAGCCCTACTTGGACTTACACCACCTTCTTTAGAGGCTTTATTTTGCCCTGCCCCTTCTAAACATGTTACAAGAAATGTTACAAAACATGCGCTTGTGGTGCCATTCAGAAAAACTGCCCTAGGGAGTAGTGCCTTTGCAGTCAGGACACCCACCTGGCTAAACGAGCTCCCTCAAGCCATCACAAGCCTCACCAGCATTAGTCACCTCAAAACTGAACTTTGGAATTCCATCCCCCTACCTACATACTGCTACTGCTCTATCTAACTCCCAGGGCATTACCTGTGTACTCTACTAGACTATATCAATACATACTCTGCTGAATCGGTATGCCCACCCTCACACCTATTGTCAGCTACACATTCACTGAGATGTTTCTACCTTGGCATCCTCTTGCCTATGACAAGGCTTCTTAGCTGCTATTTGTGAGTACCTAACTGAACTGTTAGCACCTTATTTATACTGCCAGTGTTTTGTTCCTTATGTACTCTGTGTTAAGATTGTACTTTACAATTTGCCTCTGCCTTTAATACTCAGTTTCTTGTATTATATTACAGTACTTTGTTAATGTGTTACTAATATGTGTATGATAATGCCTGTTTGCTGCATTTGCTATTGCCAACTCATATAATTGTTCCCCTCCTTTGATTGATGAGGACCCTCTGTAAATGGAATCTTAGCTCAAAGGTTTGTAATTCCAGTTCTTTAATAAATAAAGAATGACATAGGTTTATCTTATCCATTCAGATGCTGAGACAGAATGAAAGGCTAGCCAGCAAAAAGTTGGATATAACATCCCTTAATGTTCTTACTCCCGGCAGTGTGAATATTGGAACAAGGAAGCAGGCACAGCTTGGAAACTGTACCTGTTGGGAAACTTGTTGGGTTTGGGGCAGAGTTGGAGCACTGAGAGAGTTCTGGTCTGGGAGACCCCCAAACCACCCAAATTGCCAAGTCAAAAACACACCAGGGAGGCAGAGAGAAGTGGCAAACAGCCAGGCATGAGAGAGAGCCAGCAGAAGGTGCATTAGGGCCACCAGGAGGCAATAGGTACAGAGTGGACAGGAAGGAATAGAGCAGCCACAAGCAGCCAAACAAAAATTCCAAACATAGGATGAATGCTTAGACATGTGCAATTTTAACTGCATGGAGGGGTATGGCACATGTCACCCACTTCCCCTCTGAAATACAGGCTGAGCCTTTAGATTGTACATAAAGGTTCTGATATTCAGACTGCACTGGGCAGTGGTGCAAACCTGGGCACAGTGCAACTGGGATGTGCTGGGGCCAGGACCAGGTGATATTCAACGGTGATGCGCAATGACGCAGCACCATTGAATATGGCAAGGGCGGCACACATACTGAGCATGTCGCAGTGGCACTGCACCAGCACAAACCACATATAGGGAGCACGGGGATGCACCAGCACAAGTGCAGATGTGCTAGGTGCATCACCCATGATATTCAGATGGGGGGCATGCAAATGAGGCCATAATATATGCAAGGTGCAAATGGGGCCTTTTGCAAGTCATTATGGCCCCATTTGCATGGCTTATACAGGGCAGCCCAGCGACTTGCACCTGGTGCCCTGCACAGCATGACGTGGGCAGTGGGGATCCCAGGGCATCCCCAACCCCATAGCTGTGATCGTGCAGTATATGTTGAAAGATATGTCCCTGATAGTCTAGTGGCCCCCCCGAATCCCCGATAAAGAAAAGACATGACCATCCCTCGTGGTCTAGTGGTTCCCCACTCCCAACCGAGTCCCTGATTCCCCAATCTATGTCACTATGACCATCCCTGGTGGTCTAGTGGAACCCCTGCCGCCCGTTGCTGTGATCGTAGCAAAAACCCTTTTATGAAATGCCCTGGTGATCGAGTGGCACCCCACCCCTCCCACCCACACATTGAACACCCACCCCACTCCCCCATCAATGGCAGGCGGCAACATCATGCCCACATACTGCCCAGCCACCCACCAAATGACAGGTACAGTATGGGCTGTAAGCCCATTGGTCCTCAATGTGGACCAATGGGCTTGCAGAGACATACTGCAATGAATAGTCCCAAATATGTGAATGAAGTCATTCCTAGATTTGGGACTATCTAACTCAGATATGCCCTGCAAGCCCATTGGTCTACACTGGGACCAATAAGCTTCAGCTCCATACTGTACCTGCTTATCCAGCAGCAGCCAGGTGGTATGTGAGTGGGATGCTGCCACCCACCAATGACGGGGGAGTGGGTGGACTAGGTATTCTGTGTGGAAATAGGAAGAGGTTGGAATCACTGAATCAGAGCATTTCATTATGGGGTTTTACCGTGATCACGGCAATGGGCAGGGGGGTTCCACGAGGTCACCACGGATGGTCATAATGACATAGATTGGGGAATCGGGGACTCGGATGAGAGGGGGACCACTAGACCAACAGGGATGGTCATGTCTTTTCTTTACTGGGGACTCAGGGACTCGGGGGGGGTTGCCACTAGACTACCAGGGATATATCTTTCAACATATACCATGCGATCACGACTATGGGCAGGGGGATTCCACTTGACCACCAGGGATCAGTGTGTGCTTGTGGACGGTGTTCTGGGTGGGCGGGTGGCCACCAATGGCTGGACTGCTGTGTTGCACCCTGGAATACTGCAGCCTACTTGTGGGTGGCTGGGAGATGTTCCTACTTTGCACGGGCTCAACTTTGAGCCCCCCTATGTGGCGCAGTGCAGGCTTGCACTAGCATATGCGCTGCACATCCCGGACTGAATATCGGGATGTGCCGCATATGTATGGACACACCCCCTGCAGCTGCACTGCATAGGATTACATTGCACCCTGGTGCATCGGGATTTGTGTTGTGCCGGGCAGCCCTTTCAATATCCCGATGGGGTGCAATGTGGGGTTGCACTGATGCAACTCTGTTGCACCAGGTGAAACCCCTTTGAATATCTGGGCCAATATGTTTACTGTATGCTTTGTATTTTTTTAATTGTATGATGCCTGTATAATGATGTGAAACCTTTAAAAATGGGCTTTTGGCTCAAAAGTATTTCCCAACAAGAAATACAAATGCAAGTGCCACAATGCTGCCTCAACCAGTTCTTCTATAGGATTCTATCCAGAGAACAGTGCTTCTCCCATTCTGTAGCTATAGTACAAATCTTTTGTGGTTAGGACCTTTAGTCCTTTTCATTTAGTGATGAAAAAAACAATAAAAAAAAATGAAAAAGTATAATGAATATATGCCTCATCAATATCATCATAATTCATAATACTAAAAAATAGACATTTAAAATATGAGTGCCAGCTGCTGACAGAACAAACAACAAAGTTGGCTTAACATGGAAAAAGAAATCAATTCATCAAAAGGCGATTGAGATATGATTTCCTGACTCCTAAGTCTACAGACAGCTGGGGCCTTCTAGCTGCCATGCTAATTATCAACCTGCTTGTTTTATAACATTACAGACCTCTGTTATCCTTAAAAATGATGGAACAGATGAAGTTTCATAAATGATGCATGTTGGCTGTGAATCCAAAACCAAAACAAGTACCAAAACCAGAACCTCCCTAGTTTGCACACAACTAAAGGATAAGGGTAAGTACTCTGTGTAAATATGTAAAACCAGGGCATATGGGTTTATCCATTTCTTTTTTGTTTTTCTTTGAAATATAATTTTTGGGAGACTTGTACCAGTCATCTAAGACTGTCAGTCAATGTGTGAGACTCATACCGCTGTACACAGTGCATTCAACATCTCCGTTTGTTAATCAGTGTAATGTGTTTATTCCCAGTGCCACACAGCATCTCAGCCAGGTCAGTGTCTATAACACCCCCAGTTAGTGTATTGCCAGTGGGGTTTTAGTTTTCAGTGCCTTAAACAGGCAGAGTGCCTAGTGATGTATCAGTACCAGCAGCTCTACATTCTACTCTGCACTACAGATAACTCCTGGACCAGTCATTTTTTCTAAACAAATAGGCAAAATACAAACAAAATTCAAAATGCAAACATTATAAAAAAGGAAGTGACAGGATTATAAACAAAAACATATATAAAATTGTGTCTTGATCACAATCTATCTCTCATGCTCTGTCTCCTCTAGTCACAACATGAGCCTCTCTCACTCAATCATTGATGACACAAGCAAAATTTGCACAATTTTGGGTTTCATGATTTGTCTGTGAAAAATTACATTTCGCATAGGTTGGCACATGGAATTTGTAATGGCCATTTCAGGCCATATTTCATGCAAAGTCATATTATAGGAAAATGTATTTAAGCATGAATTTTGTGTAAGAAAAAAAATGTCACCTAGCCCTAATATTACTACGTTCTCACCAGCATCCCTTCACACTTGAGAAACTAGACCATGTTTAGTGTTACAGTCTTTCCATCCAAAAGTGTGACCTGAAGAGAGACTATACCATGTTTAGTGTTAAGACAATGTGCATCGAAGTTTGATGCACTTTCTGTCTAATATAATGTTTGACCCCATACTAGTTGACAAAATCATTTTTCTCTTGTAAAGCTAATACTGTTTAAACTAAATTGCTTGCCTTCAGAGAAACTCTGGTAAATGTGTAAACAAAACATGCCTCAAACAATTGTAAGGAACATTGGAATTTAATAAAGAAAAGGCTTTCCTAATGAAATTCCTCATGCTGTGATATACTGAAAACAAGACTCCATTTCTACATTGTAAGAAATCCCATTCTGATGCCATTCTGATGGAAACTTGCTGTTTGCTTGTTTTTCCTTTTTTTTATATTGGCTTTCCACACTTGCGCGCAAGTCAACATCTTCTGGTAATGCAGATTTGGAGGCGCAGCCACTGTTGGGCGAATGCAGGGCACGCATCAGTAGGTGCTGCCTCTCATTCCCCAATCAGTCTGCATGTTCTATGCATGCTAATGGTGAGACATCTAAGGAAAGGTCCACTGCAATCCAAGCAAAGTCGTCAGATGCAGCGGACCCTTCCTGCATGCTCGCCACATGAGCTAACATGGTGGGCAGCCATCCCATAATGACCGACTGTGGGGTGCCCAATCCCCAGCGGCTTACTGTGGCACCACAAGCAGCCCCCTCATTTCTATATGCTGAGGGAGGTGCCCAATCCCTCAGGTCTTGTGTCCTCCGCTTTACTGTGTGCGAGGAGGGGCCTCCCCTTCGGCATAAATCACCACCCCCACATTTCTTATATGCTGAGGGGGTGCCCAATCCCCCTCAGCTCTTGCCTCCCCCCTGCCTTTCATTGTGTGCCGACAGGGGTGCCCAATCCCTGTTGGCATAAATCCACCCCCCCATTTTCTGCCAACGAGGGTGCCCAATCCCCCATCGGCTGCAGTACCTCCCCAAAAAAACAGTTAGGTAGCATGCTAGGAGCCCACCCCAGCATGCCACGTCCCCTGAAAAAAAAAACTGTACCGCGATGTAATTTTTATCTTCCCTGTAACCAAAAAGGTCCCTTGTAGTCTCCTACTCCCAACCCACACCCACCCTCCGCGCACTCTGCCTCCCCACCCCTCACCCCCTCACCCCATACTTACCTCCAGAGTCTGGCGCGATGATCTTGGTGGACTGGGAACATGTCTGCACTCTTCAAAGCTGCCTCGAACTGTGGAAATGCCGATAAGCTGTATAATGGAATGAACAGGGTTTTTTCAACTTTGCTGCATATCTCGGGCATTTGTTGGAATTTTGGCACCAAATTTTCAACGTGGGGTTTTTGGGGCCCCTCCTCATGAATTCTATCACTGTCATGGCATTAATCAGCCTCAAAAGGTGATTTAGCAGTCACTGCGCGAAATCACCTTTTGGGACCCATTAACAAAATGACAGTGCCAGTGTTCATGAGGTGGTCTCTCAAAAAGCATATGTTCCAAATTTGGTGGAAAAAAATCCAACAAATGCCTGTTTTATGAGCGTGCATTGCACAGTTGCTACGCAGGCTCGTAACTTCATGCATTCGCAATATTTTAATGCCGGATTTTCAGCATTGTAATTTTTGTACACCTCCTTGTGAACAGTACAGCTGTCATTTTCCACATCCTGCCCGAAATGTGTTTCTGCACATCTGGTGCACAATAGCGCAGTCGCTGTGGGAAATCAGTGTTTGGGCCAGATTATGAAAATGACAGTGACACAGTTCATGAGCAGACGTCCTAAAATGCCTATGTTGAAAATTTGGTGATGATACTCCATAAAATGACTGTGTTACCAGCGTGCTTTGGCAGATTGCATGCATACTTTCGTTACCGTCGTGCATTGTGATATTTTCACTCTGGATTTTCACCATTGCCATTTTTCCACACCTCTTGATGAACAGTGCAGCCGTCATTTCACATATCCTGCCCAAAATGTGTTTTCGCACTTCCGGTGCAGAATAGCGTGCTCACTGTGCGAAATCACTTCTTGGGACACTTTGAGGAAATAACAGTGACACTGTACATGAGCAGAGGTGCTAAAATGCCTATGTTGAAAATTTGGTGCCAAATGCCCATATGTAGAGACTGACAGGTGTCAGGGGTGTGACTTGGGATTGTCGGACGTAATGCTCACGCCATTCCACCCCCACCCCCACCCTGCAGCCAGTGACAATCATCAAGATGTGCCTTGGATGCTCTGGCTGCAAAGTTCACCCCACTGTCCTATACTGCACCCATCTCAGTGTATTTCCTTATGGAATGGGTTGAGCGTACAGCCTGAAGACCCCAATGCACACCGCGCCACTTGTCAGTGTCTGCAGGATAAGGAGAGGTGAAATGGCATGAGCACTATGGCCAACACCCAAAGGGAAACCCCAATGCCTGTCAGTCTCTGCAGGCTGGGGGTGGGTTGGAATCAGTTCAATACTTCACTGCCATTCCTATTATGCATCTCTCTAACTCCTGCGCTACCAATGCCAATGCCAGCAAGACAACATTCGGCATTGACAAATGCTTGTTTTTTCTTTATAATTATTCTTATGGTAATTGATTTATTTTGAACACAATTCTGTTTACAATATTATATCAGTTAATTTAAATAGTTCAGACATTTTTGTGAACAGAAACATTTAGTGGTAGTTTTTAGTGGATAAGCCTACATATGCAATATTTAATGGGTAGTATACAGCATGAGTATCCAACTCCAGAGCACGATTGTCCCATCTGATGCAATGTTTAACCCTGTTTTCCCTGAGGAAACCATTCTTGTAGTTTTTTGGTTGGGGGATTTAGCAAAGATAGTAGCAGCCAGAACTTAATATGTGGTTCTGAAAGGTAGCAGAAAGCTACCTCAGCCAGTGAGCTGCTGTACATAGCTGCTTATCAGCTAGAATGAATGACCATCTGGAGGTAGGAAAATACGGTAAACCAACCGCACAATGAAACATTCATGGTGAAATCCCTCACAGGGACAATCTCGACAGGTTTTGAGATTGTCGCTGTGAGGGACCCAAGGGTGAAATTTCACCCTTTCGCTGCATTTTGCCCCCCTTCAAAATAACTCAGACTCAGAGTTAGTAATCCATAGAAGGGGGTGCATCTAGTGCAGCACCCCAATGGAAAACACACAATGTCCGGCAGATGAAATTTTGCCTGTCGACATTGGGGATCTCGTCATGCCAAACTTCAACAACTGTGTTGTCGATTTGGCATGGTAAAACTCAGGGGTTACCTCATGGAGAGTTCACCCCTGCCAAATTAACACTGATATAGTAAACAAATCAAATGAATGTTGCACAAGGAATTGGGAGAAAAAGTTAATTTATTAAGTCAGGTAAGGGAAATGAGACTTACTGTAAGCTCCCCCAAGTGCCTCAAGGCCCACTCCTTTTCAAAAACAAAAAAATAAAGTGGAGGTGGAGCTAGCCCAGATAAAGTCAAGCAAATTTGTACGGAGGCACTACTCACCAATGTCTGCAACACTAAAGGAATCAATGGGCATTCAAAATCAGTTTAAAAATCCTTTGTTTCCACACATAATATGTTTAAAACTTCCCAGTGGTCAGGCGTGCACATGCATGTCCCAACATTTCACACACATCCGCTTTGACCTTGTCAAAGTGCAAGTGCATGAAACGTTGGGACCCGCACATGCACACATGCACACCAGAAGATTTTATTTATTTTATTTATTTAGTGTGCATGAAACATTGGGACCGCACATGCACACATGCACAAAAGGAGATGTTATTTATTTATTTTATTTATTTAGCTTTTGTTGACCGGGTAAGTGCACTAGACAAATTCTGCCTATTTTCAGGCATGACCCACGGGAAGGGGATATAGATGAAGGCCAACTGATTTTTGAATCAGATTAAGCTGTTGGTGGTATTTTAGTGAATGTATTACATGTGAAAATACAGGAATGGACATTTTGCAACTGATTTTGAGCATCTAGTTATTCCTTTTGTGTTGTAGATATTGGTAAATGATGACTTCTTACAAATTTGCTACACTGCTTTTCAGCAGGGGGTGGGGCTAAACATGTTTACAGAGTCATTTAAAGCTGCAGTACATGACAGAGGTGAGCATTTTGACCTATACATTTTTATTCTATTTTAGATTGCCCCTTATCTCCTGACTTGTATGATGTCAGTAGAGATGTTGTGAAGTTAAACTTTGCCTGCAAATTCCGTGTGAAGCATCACAAATTCACGCTTCACAGAAGTCACAGAGTTCTGGCTGGACCCCTGAAATTCACTTCACACATTTTTTTTTGAGGTTTTTGGTGAAACTCGACATCCTTAACCATGAAGCATGAATTTTGTGGGTGAAGCATGAAATTTGTGTATGAAATTTCATGCTTCACAGCAAAATTCGTGAAATCTGCAGCCTCACATTTCACAAAATCGCTCTGTAAAATTTGTGACCTTCGTGAATTATATCATGGAGCACATTTTGCAGGCTTCACACATCTCTAGATGTCAGGATCAGTGGCTCAGTAAGTAGCACAATTGACTTTCAGGCCAGAAAAGCAAATGGTCATGTGTTCTAGGCCCACACCAAGCACTTGGGATAATACCCATAGCTGGCATTGGGGTGCAGTATGAGGGTGCTGCACTGGTGAGATTCCATCCTTTCATTGAGATGTTAAACCATGGTCCCTTCTGCCCATCTCTGGTCTTTGTCCAAGTGGAAGTGAAAGATCCCATGGCACTTATTGAAGAAGAGTAGGGTAATTTTTAAAAATATGTATTTATAAGAAAATATTAAAATCAGTTTGGTATATAAAGGAGGCAGTATAGCGTAGTGGTTTAAGGCTCTGAGCTGCAAACCTGGAGACCTGGGTTTGAATCACACAGACCCCCACTTGCATACTGTGTGACCCTGAGCAAGTCACTTAGCTTCTTTGTGCTCCCAGGTCGCACCTGGAAACAAGCTTCTGCTTAGTGTGCCTTTCCTGGTTAAACAATTTCCCCTTCCCCCCCATATCACAAAATGAAACAAATTCAGAAAACAAAAAAAAAATCAGTAATGCATTGATGTTGTCTTGTGAATACTATATGATCAGTCTGCATCTGTAATACAGAGAAATACAATAAATGCAAAGGTTCAAAAATGAGCATATAGAAAACAATTGCTCCACAGACCTGCTTTATTATCTCATAACCAATCTACATTGTTCCAAAATTTCGGAAATTGGCCTCTTGTCAATTTCCCATATTCATAATTCTAATTGTTTGCAATTCAGTTTTAATCATTTTAATTAGTCTACAGTAGATATAGCTTTCTCCTTTTGTTGCAATACTGTACACACTTACTGTACATATTTGTTTGCCATATGCTCCATTTAATGCATACAAAGATAAGTAAAGTACTCACATGTATTCCTGACCATCTACTATCCATAGACCACGACACCAAGTTTGGGTATTGTACCATCAAAATTGGTAGCTAATGCCACAGGAATACCCATGTAGGCCTTAAGGGTTGTGCAAAAGGGCATGAGAAAAAATGTGATCCATTGATTCTTCAGTTTCCATACAAAAGAGTCAAGTATAAAATCTTGTAGTTATAGCTGTATGCTTTTGATTCCCCATAACATTTAATTTTTTTCATGGGCACAAGCTATATAATGTCCCACATCTTTTCTAGTATGTGAGGGTCTGTTAGTTTTTTGGCTACTGTAGCAGATGGCACATTCCATACAATATATATGACTGGGTCAATATAGAAACTTCTGCCATGCTATCTAAATACAGATTTTTCACTTAATTCAAAAACAAAAAATCATGTGTGATGCCCCATAGCTTTAATTTCTTAAAACAATCAATTCCATAAACTGTTACAGTTTTACCTAGACCTCTAAAAGATCTGAGAGATATTTAATATCAAAGAAGAATAGGGGAATGAAAAAACAAACAAAAATAAAGTCACAAAATTGACATAATTTCAACAAAAAAAAAAGAAAAAGTAGAAAAACAAGGATAAGTCATACTTATTCCTTCTAATACCTGCATAGTATCAGAGAGGAAACCAGGGTATAGATTTCACGTGTTCTAAAAACCACTGCTTCAGAAAATGAAAGTAAATATATCTCATAGACTAACTTACAGAAATAGATTAGTTGTCGTATTAGTCCTTGTATAAACAGATCCAAAAGCAAATAGTTGGATACCTTTTATTGGACCAACATAGATGTTACAAAAAGAAAACAATGTCATAAGTCTTCAAGGAAGGACTTGATTGGTCCAAAAGCTTAGACATTGTTTTCTTTTTGTTATATCTATGTTGATCCAATAAAAGGAATCAAACCATTTGCTTCTGGATCTGTTCATAGGCTGATTGACATTCCTGTGTTATTTTTCTGTTGAACCAGACAAGGGTACTACCTTTGTTGTAAAACATATTGGCAACATACTTTCCATATACACCATTTTAGACATGCAAAAATCCTTAATTCCAATATGGTATTCCCCATTCCCTTGATATCACCCCATACACAAAATTGTCATAGTTCATACAAGAAAATTAAGTTGTTTTACATGTTTGTGCCAGTTGGGACCATAATCTGGTAATATACAAGCAAGTAACAGAAAGTTAGTCCATAGTTTCTAATTCCATGGCACAGTTGTCCCTATGGGAATACCTGCCCTCCAAACTCTTATGTCAGTGGTTGTTACGGACATTTAAATGTTCATGACAACTGACTGACCAATAATGTATCCCACATTTTCATGAAAATTCTAGTTTTTTATAGTTGTACCTCATCCTAGGAGAGCAGTTAAAGATTGAATCTGCTGCAATAAAAGTGTCAAAAATGGTTTTGTATAATACTTTTCATGAGAGATTACACCACAGACATCAAAATACACCATTGATTAATTTTCTGGAAACATCAAAATACATATCCTGGCATTTTTTCAAGGAGACCCCTAAGAAACTTTGAAGGGTCCTAAGGACCATTTATTTAAAAAGTATTAGCAACGGTGGCAGAGAAATTAAATTCAGGACGGTGCACTGTTTCATAACATAGGATGTAAATTACTATAACAAAACACAGAACAAAACAGAAGATTTATCATTGACAATCCCCTGTCTTTTTGGGGTGTATATGCTCATTTGTCTTTATGGGGTTGAGTTTGCTGCCCCTAAGTAATCTAAAAAATTATTACATATTCAGGCTTCTAAGTGTATGTGAGTGGGTGTGTGTATATGCACATGCATGCGGGGGGGGGGGTGTTAAACCACTCTAAGATATACAAAAATAAGGTGAATAAACATTTTACAAACAAATATCCTCTTTCATTATTTCAAAGGCCATGTTTTCTGTTTTTCCACCTTATTTTCATCCAATTGTAGCTTGTTTAATCAGTTCACTAAAACAACATCTCCCTTACTGAGTTGTTTCCCCAAGTATGGGCAAAGGTCCTTCTTCTTTCTCGTATCTCCCCACCAATATCTGTAGGGTATGCTGCTGCTGGGCCTAGAGGCATGCTCTTACTTTTTAATAAATTAACCTTGGCTTCAACCCAGACATCCATTCAAAGTACTTCATACAACTCAGGGAGAGTTCACCAACTGTTGCGTCTGGAGCTAATAAGCATACATTCATTTGCATCGGCAACCACTCGGTGAGGGCCCAGAGAAGACTATATTGGTGGAATACTATTATGCTGTTCAATTTGCTTAATACAGAATCTAAGCCAAAAATGAATCGGAGTGGGCTAAATGGGCACCTCAGCCACACTCCTTCCAGAACATGACAGGGTTTGCCCATCCTTACATTACAAATTGGTGTTAAAGGAGCAGCTTCATAAAAATGATACAGCCATTCAGCAGAAATGGGAGGGAACCCATATCTCATCAAAACCTGAAATAGGTATGAATGCTATATGTAGTCAAACCCTTTTCCTGTTCCAAGACCAGGAGAATGCCGTCTTTTCTTCTGCATAGCACAATTCCACTAGTTCTCTATGAAAAGATTATCATAAGTGCAGTGACCTGGTACCAAACAGCTTTGGGCTGGTATAATATGCTACCCTGCCATCCTTGCATTGAAAATGTTTGTCAAAATGTTCTAGTCTGTGTTGAGCAGACTGATTGGATGCCAGTTCTGAAGTTCTTTCTGTTCCCCTATTTTGTGTAGAAAAATGAGCAAACCCTCAACCAAAGTATTATTATCAATATTCTGTGTCATAAAGGAATTAAAAACCTCTACTTGGGAGTAAGCAAGTATTTGTTGATGCTGGATGTTCACTGCTGGTATTGCTGTTGTACCTGGTCTAGGTCCAAATCCCCATGCTAGAAGATTAATATGGGTTGGGCTTGGGGGGGGGGGAGTTATGGCGGGGCAGCAACAGACATCGATGGACATTTTTCTTTTTAACAGCATTTATTTTAAAAAATGTAACTATGAAGAAGGGTTTGCTTTATTTCAGGTCGAGACAATGGAGAATTGGGCACCACAGTGTCAGTGCTGTGAGCAGTCCCCAGAAGCTCTGGGGTCTTAGATGCTCTGTGGTGCATTTTATGGCTTACATGGAAGATTAAGGAAAGTTCTGTTAGGTTCCCCCACCCAACTCCAAGAAAAAGATATAATTCTATGGCTGGCCTCAGGTACCTAAAGACTGCAGTTGGGGCTGACTGAGAGCAGGACCATTCCATGACTTTACCAGGTGGATCTGTTTTTTTTTTTCTTAAAACATGGAATATGAGATTCCTAGCGAAGTAAATGTTTAAATGCTTTGTGTTTAAATTTGCAAGTTGCTGCATTTCGAAAGAATAAACTAAACTCCAGGTTTATACACAACCAATATTTACAAATCAATGCTGGATGCTGTTTATTTCATTGTTTGATCCATCCTAAATTAATGTGAAATGGTCACTTATTTATTCGAGTTCTGTTAGGTCTCCCCACTCCCCTGACTCCAGGAAAAAATCTAATTCTATGGCTGGCCTCAGGTACCTAGAGACTGCAGTTGGGGCTGGCTGAGAGCAGGACCATTTCCTTGATTTTACCAGGGGGATCTGTTTTTTTGTCTTTAAAAAGGGAATATGGGAGTCTTCCCCAAGAAAATGTTTAAATGCTAAATGTTCAGATTTGCAAGTTGCTGCATTTTGAAGGGGTAAACTAAACTCCAGTTTTATAGGCAACCAATATTTAAAAATTAATGCCAGCTACTGTTTATTTCATTGTTTGAGCTACCCTAAATTAACGTGAATTGGTCACTTATTTAGTAGTGTTACTAACCCAAGTCGCCAAGTGACCATTAATTTACTTAAACATTCCATGTTCCATTCTATCAGCAGTCTAAGAGTTAAACTGGTCCAGAGCATGTGTCTGTGTAACCTGATCCATGTGCATTGTGTGTGTGTGTGTGTGTGTGTCTGAAAGAGAGAGAGACAGACACACAGAGGCACACACACACACACACACACACACACACTGTACATATGATTGGGTCAGCTCTTTCTTTTCCAATAGATGAAGTTTCCATTCAGCAAGCTAGAATAGTGTCATGAGTAGCCTTGCTGATGATTGGTGTGACAGGGTCAAGCCCCTTGAAAAGTCTCCTGTATTAAACCACTGTGACACACCTCTCAAAACCCTGCATATCGTAACAAAATGTTTGTTTGTGCTTGTGCATGGCGAACATGAAAAGTTGTTATGATGTAAATCATCTTCCCCTGGAGAAACTACAGAATACAATAAAAGTACTGCATCCAGCACATCGGTAACTGTGATTCCTTAATTAATATCATCTGATCAGACTGTGAAAGGGATTTAATCTCAGTGTCAACCAAGAAATTTCTTAAAGAGTCATTTACCTCAGCTGCAGTTTCAAAATAAAGTTCTACATGCTCTTGAACAATCTCCTGAATGAAGTTCTGATCCACATGCAGGGATCCTGGTGTATTCTTCAAAAAGTAACAGAACCTCTGCTGCACCAAGTCAGCATAGCTGTCAAGGGTGTTAATTTGTCTGACTTTCTCATACGCACCACATTTGTTTGTTTGTTTATTGTTTTATACTGAAAGGCCAGTGAGCATAAATGCCCTTTTTCACTGGCATCCAGTAGCAAAAGTAACAAGCACAAAACACTTAAATAACAATGAAGTACATGAAATCATTTAAAACAAGTACATTCAGATTGTGACAATAGCAGCTTTGTAAGAGAGGTCTTGAAAGCAGATATAGTTGGACTACTAATAACAGATTCAGGAAGAGCATTATATTGTTTAGTAATTTTAAATAATAAAGCATTTTGTGCCAAGATAGTATGAAAAAAAGGAATCTTAAAATTTAATCTGCTTTGCTCCAACAATATGGAGCTTGTACTGCCATATTATAGGGCCTTCACATCTGTTTTTATTTTTGCAATTTGGGAAGAAAAGTCACTATCCGATTCTCTTGTTAGAGACATTAGCCTTTGTAACTATTACCTAAGGGATAGGTATTTTAAATCTTTCTTATGGTGCAGAAGTCCAGACTGTTTTTTTAACATAGTTTGCACTCCTCTGCTACGGGCCAGGTTGGAACCTCCTTCCACCTCCTGCCTTGCCTGTATACGCTGTGGTCAAGATCCACCAGTAATTCACTGAGACCACGAGACCACCCATGACACACCATTGTACTGCCCTCACCGGTCCCCCCCCCCAGGGGCTAGGGTTGCCTTCTCCCCCACTGCAGAAATCTGGCCACCCATGGCAGAGGTGAAGACTGGTGGCACTCCCTTCTGGTGAACGGTGGATGGATTTGACAGTGGAGGTGATAGACTGGCTGAGGTTTCATCCTCTGATCCTTCACCTCATTTTTCCTGGTTTTCAAGCCTCCCACTGCATGGCTGGAAACGCAAGTGTGGATAGGCTGCTGGGAGACCCTGGCACAGCCTATTTAAATCTGTGCTCACTAGGCCTAGCCCACAAGATGCAGATCCCCTGCACCTCCACCTGTGTGCACCCAGGTGGCAGTAAAGCAGTGGGACATGGCACCCCCCTGGAGGAAGAGACTGTCCGCTGGGATGATCTACCAACCTCCCCTGGCCAGCCCTCTGATGGCCTGGTCTCATTCCCAAACCCAGTTTGGTGACATTCTGACAGGGTTTCAAACAAACTTCTAGCATTAATTTAATATCGTCCCACCAGGGTCTTCATATAGAGATATCTATCTATCTATCTATCTATCTATCTATCTATCTATCTATGAGTACATGTGATCATCTGACAGATATCAGGCATGTCAATTTAGGCTGAAGCTTTGGGAGGTCTAACACAGAAGTTTTTTAATCTCCAAATCTCAGGTTTCTGGGGTAAACTCACCGATACTAAAAACTAACCAAGATAATTATATTGTCTGCAGTCTCTATGGGAAAGGAGGTTGTACCAGATCATAGAATCATAGAAATTTGTCATCAGAAAAGGACCCAACAGCCCATCCAGTCTGCCCGAAGCCCCCCCTCCTCTAGGAAGACCCCCACCCTCCATTCTCAGCCTGCCCCCTATCGGTTAGGCTCATGTATGTATCCCAAGTTCTTTAGTCCATCATGGTAGACAGAGCTCCCTTAAAAAAGTATGGTCAGGATTATGAGAATCATAATGAAAAGACATTTATTAAACATGCCATTCTATTCATGTTTTTCAGGAATAACATGTCATTATGTAGTTTCCCCATGCTTCTTCCCCTGTCTAAAAGGGTTAAATTACAATCAAAATCATCTCCCAACAGTATACTTTTTGTAGTAAACAGAAAAGGCTGTATCTATCTAAGGATCTCTATCCTGTTGGCCTTATTTTGTGGTGTGTAAATGCTGATTAACCTCAAAGTCTAGTTGGAAATATACACATACAAAATTTGGACTTTGTCTGGAATAAGATCTATTAGTCTCTGTACTTTTACCTCCCAAGAATGAAAAAGAATACCTTCTCCAGACCATGTATCCTCTCTAATAGACCAACTGTAGGGCCCACTAAACCAATATTTTATATCCCTAGCAATATCAGATCTAGTATGGAGTCTAACATTTCCAGAAAAACGCCGTCACTCCTAGTAATAAGGAATGCAGAAATAAGAGTAGGGCAATTTTTATTATAGTATACACAAAACAAAAGAAATATCACTATGTTAAGTCATCATAAATACATCAACTCATCATAGGTACATCAGCATAAGGATATATGGTGTTGCCGTGAACATGGAGTGCTGAAAAGTTAATAATTCAATGTTTACACCCCCTTAATAATATAACAAACATCACAAAAAGTAATTATAAAAGACAAAGAAAAGAAACATACCAAAAATACCCTGATTTTTTCCTTGGCATATGGTCACCACAGGAATATTTGTGAACCTTTGGTTGAAAAAGACTATGCCTGAAAAATTATTTTTGGTATATGCGTCCAGGCATGACACCTCTGGAACTCAATAAAAACTCCCTCTCTATCTTTTTCATAGACCTTTCTGTAAGCATGAGATACTGGGTCCAGTTCTCAAAAGTCCCAAGAATGCCACAAGCCACAGGTGTGACAAACATATGGTAAATGGGGCTTGTGGCATTCCCTGGTTGGTGATTGGGATTCTCGATCCCGTGCACCAAGTGCCACAAGTTAGACCAGGTTTTTTGGTCTAGCTTGCAGCAATCTTAGGTACCCCTTTTACGTAGTTTGCACCAAATATTTGGTGCAAGCTGCCATAAATCAGGAAAAGTGCTGTAAATGCACCAGGTCTTCTTGAACTGGGTGCAGTTTGTGCAAAGTGTTTGGTGCAACTGTGCCAATACATGGGTTTGACTCAAAGCTTGTCACAAGCCCTGCACCGCCCTTTGTGATTCAGGTCCACTCTATTAAATAAGTCAAAATATGTGATTCGTTTTGTTGCAGGGGATACACACAACAAGCTTGCCATAAGTAACATTTCAAAGTCATAAAAACACTCCTAAAGTACCTTTACTTATGTGGCCCCAACTCAGAGGTTTGAATCCAAATATAAGACACTTACAGGGGACTAAACCTACCACAGGCCATTTCCACTGACATGCTAAATATTCCCCAAATCCCTGGGTGTAAGTTTATTCCTTAAACAAATGCTCCAGGGTTTCCACTAAACTATCACACTCTGAACATGGACCATACTTTTGTACATACTGCACTTTCTGTTTGTGAGAGCCATTAACCCCTAAACGGCCATGGATGCTTGGCCATAAAATGTCCTACATCTGAGGTGGTATCTCTTCTCATTTTACTCCTTGCTTGTATTGTTTCTTAAAATAGTTGGACTTATTTTCCATTGCCTAACTTTAGTGAGTGTAACTCTCAAATATACCGGAAAATCTGGACCTGTGTCTATCCCTGGTAGGTGGATTTTGCCAAAGTGTAATTGCTAAATAAAAGGGTCCAGCCTTTCCTGTGCTAATGGAACCCATCATCTGTCTGTTTTTTTAAGGGTCATACAAAAAGTTAAAAGCAAGAATATTCTAAAAAAAGACCAACCCTCCTTTTCTTGAAGTGGCAAATACGTTATCACTCTTTTCACAGGGTTTAATCAGCTCTCCCAAATAAGCATAATGAAAATATTATACAGTCTAGTCTCAAAAGTTGGAGGCATAAGAAAAACAAGACTACCAAACACGTTTCAGGGGAAGGCAATCAAGAAGGTGGTGACAATGACATTGTAGGCTCACCTGGAAAGGCATGACAGCTTTGAGCCTCTCCAGTCAGGATTTCGCACTCAGCAGAGTATGGAGAATGCACTCATGAAGCTATTCGGTGATTTCCTCATGGCAAGAGATAGAGGACATTGTTCTTTTCTTGTTCTTTTTGACCTCTCATCAGCATTTGAAATGATTGACCATTAGGTGGTTGTGGAATACCTGAGGCATTGTGTGGGACTCACTTGTACTATTTTGTGTTGGTTTGAATCTTACCTGTCTGGAAGAATGCATCTGGTAAGCATAGATATTTCAGTTTTTGAGACGGCAGCTCATGACTGTGGAGTGCTTCAAGGCTCAATCCTGGCCCCGATGTTGTTTGCCATGTACATGTTGAGAACATTAAATAGTGTTTCACTGCTAAGCAAATTATACCTAGCTATATCTTTTGTATGCAGCAGATGTGGTTGATGCAGGACTTGTGCCGTGTTGATGTTTGAGAGACATTAGCAACTGTATGACCTCTAACTGGCTAAGCCTCAACCTAAACAAGACTGAGGTGATGCTTATTGAACCAGATTCCCATGGGTCGGCTATTACAAGGAAAAGCCACTGATTGCCATCCTTATATGGTGCCATCCTTGGAGCTGTGGAGATGGTCAGAAATCTATGAGTCACCAGGTACTTCTGGCTGACCATGGAGTACTAGGTGTCCGCAGTTGTTTGTAGTGGCTTTTGCTATCTTCTAAATATCACCCAGATGAAACAGTTTCTAGTGTCTGGCAATCTGGTGATGATTGTCCATGCCTTCCTTATACCTACATTGGATTACTGTAATGCTGTTTACCTAGAGTTATCTGGGAATTTGCTGCACCGCCTGCAGCTGGTCCAGAATGCAGCAACATGCCCATTCTCTGGGACGTCTTGTAGAGATCATATTACACAGGTATTGCACAAATTGTAGTGGCAGTCAATTAAATGGTGCATTGTCTTGAAGATATGATTGGTGGTATAAAAGACCCTACTTGGTTTGGGATCTGGTTATCTAAAATATCTCCTGCTTTCAGACACCTCTGTCTACACTCACCACTCCATCAGTAATGGCTTGCTGTCTGTATCCTGGTGTAGACTAAAAGGAGAACTACAGGCAAAAACTGGATAAATATATGTTTTAAATCATATCCTGAGCTTCTGAACAGTAGTAATGTGTCTGTGGTTGTGTAAATGGTTTAAATCTATTTTTAATTAATATTACCTATGTCTTTGGGTGTGGGGGCAACCATTTTCAAGAGGCCTTTTTTTAGCCCTGGTCACTGTTGGAATTAAACTGGGGCCTCCCAGAGCCGAGCCCTGGTAATTAATCATGGAGCCCTGGCAGCTATGAAAAATAGATCTGTGTACTAGGGCCTGGGTTTTGACCCCGGTACCTCTTTCTTCACTAGGAAATTGCAGGTTAACCCCTTAGACCTAAAATGAGCAACTTTAGAGAAAGAAATCTATGCAAGGCTATAACTGCAGTGGGAGGCAATACATTAATGCGATAAGGACCTTAACACAGTTAAATGCATCATTCAGCTTTCTCTATAGCTTGCACCAATACCAGAGATAACACAGACACTCCTTCTGACTGAGAACAGACTGGAGATTCATTATTTTAAAGGAAGAAGGTCACAGGTGCAGTTAATTAAGAGGACATATTTTCAATACTGTCAGACTGGAATATGACATCATGCTCCTTGGTCCAGTTTCAGTCGATTCTTAGGAGGAGGGGCAGAGAATGATGGCTCTTTGAGTTGGATGGGTCACAGATTAGCTCTCAAAGCTAGAACAGCACTGTTAGAAGCTTGCCATGAAACCTGCCGCTGTTTTTCAATTTTGAAGGTAGAAAACCTCAACTGTTGCTGTTATGTCAAAAGAACACTTTTTTAGGAGAAAGGCTGTATTCCTGTTTGTCCTGTGAAAGGAAGTAAACATTTGCTGATCTAGTAAGCGTACTCTACTTACCTGCCTGTGGGCACCAGCGACTGTGGGAAAACTTGCAGGTGGGTCAAGGAATGTCAGTAGTAGAAATGCAAAATAATTCATTTTGATATTAGAACTACTCTTCTAATCTTCTGTTGCTTTACATTTAACTGGCCTGTGAAGAAACATAGAAACATAGAATTTGATGGCAGATAAGGATGGCTTGGCCCACCTAGTCTGCCCATTCTCCTACCTAATGGATAAGCTGCAGATCCTAGTTAACCAACAGCCTACTTCCTTCTACCCCCACTAGGACTACCTTATGTCTGTCCCATGCATTCTTGAATTCCCCCACTGTTCTTGACTCCACGACCTCCTCAGGAAGGCTGTTCCATGCATCCACAACCCTCTCCATGAAAAAATACTTCACCTCTGAGCCATCCCCCTTCTATCTTCAAATTGTGCCCCCTTGTTCTTGCACATCTCTTTTCCTGAAAGATACTGTCCTCTTGGACTTTGTTGATTCCCTTGAGGTACTTGAAAGTTTCTATCATGTCTCCCCTCTCCCTTCTTTCCTCAAGGGTATACATATTAAGCTCCTATAGTCTCTCTTCATATGTCTTCTGGTGCAGACCCTGCACCATTTTGGTTGCCCTCCTCTGGAAAGCCTCCACTCTGTCTTTGTCTTTGAGGAGATGGGGTCTCCAGAACTGCACACAGTACTCCAGATGGGGTCTCACCGTCTGTACAGACAGATAACAACTTCCTATTTTCTACTGTTGATGCCATTCCCTATGCATTCCAGTATCCCCCATCCTTCCTTACTGTCTTCTCACATTGCTTGCCCACCTTTAAGTTATCTGATATAATTACCCCCAGGTCCCTTTCTATTTTTATTGTTGTCAGTATCTCACCACCCATTGTGTACTCTTCCCCTGGGTTTTTGTTTCCCAGGTGCATTACTTTGCACTTCTTTGCATTGAATCTAAGCTGCCATACATTTGACCATTCTTCCAACCTTGCCAAGTCCCTTCTCATCCTTTCCACTCCATCTTGTGTATCAACCCTGTTACAGATATTTGTGTCATCTACAAAGAGACATACTTTTCCTTCCAGTTCCTCTGCAATGTCACTTATAAAGACATTAAAAGGGACCAGTCCCAGTACTGAACCCTGTGGTACCTCACTAGTAACCCTCCTTTCTTCACTGTGGACTCTGTTTACTGCTACCCTTTGCGTCCTGTTGTCCAGCCAATTTTTTATCCAGGCTACCACTTTGGGACCCACTCCAAGGCTGGCTAACTTGTTTATTAATCTTTTGTGTGGGACTGTATCAAATGCCTTGCTAAAATCTAAGTAGGCCATGTCCACAGCCCCTCCCTAGTCTACTACTTTGGTCACCCAATCAAAGAAATCTATTAGATTCATCTGCCACAACCTTCCCACTGTGAGTCCATGCTGCCTTGGGTCCTGTACCCCACTGGCCTCTAGGTACTCAACAATTTTTTCCTTCAGAAGTGATTCCATCATTTTCCCTACCAATGAGGTCAAACGAACTGGTCTGTAGTTTCCTGCCTCTGCCCTGCTCCCACTTTTGTGAAGAGGACTCACATCTGCCCTCCTCCAGTCCTCAGGTACCACCCCATCCTCCCATGATTTGTTAAAGAGAGTAGTCAGCGGTGTCACTAGTTCTACCCTTAGTTCTTTTAGAATTCTTGGGTGAATCCCATCAGGCCCCATTGCTTTGTCCACCTTCAATTTTACTAGTTCTTTCAGAACCCTTTCTTCTGTAAATGGACTGGTATTGACCCCCCTTTCCAGGGTGTTTCTCTTGTTTGGTTTAGGTACTTCCCCTTCCTCTTTCTTTGTGAATACTGAGCAGAAATATTCATTCAGTATCCCTGCTTTTTCACTGTCACCCTCTGCCCACATTGTCTCCCCTTTATTAAGCCTCAGTATCCCTCCCTTGGTCTTTCTTCACTCCCTAATGTACCTATAAGAGGTCTTATCCCCCTTCTTAACAGAGTTGACTATCCTTTCCTTGGTTTGGGCCTTTGCTTTTCTGACTGCCTTCCCTGCCTCCTTCTGCTTTAACTGATGAAGTTCTCTGTCCTGCTCCTTCTGTGTTTCCTTACATTTCCTGAATACTATCCTTTTCTCCTTAACCTTCCCTGCCACCTCTTTTGAGAACCATAGCGGTTTGGTGAAGGTTGGTTACTATTTTTAGAACTCTTATGTGATGCATTTAGTGCTCTTTGGAAGTGAAAGGATAATTAGAGCTACCCAAAACCAGGTATACTGAAGATACAGGTACGTAAGCATTAATGCATGACAGAAGCAGGCTCTACTAGGGAATTAATGCTGGGTTGGGGGAGTTGGGGCACAAGGCCGAGTGCCTCCAACCACCAACGGGCATTAATTCCCTAGTAGAGCCTGCTTCTGGAGTGCAATAATGCACTTGTAACATGGCAAGCACTAAAATGTGTACACAAATATTTTTTTTTGGAAAGAAAGTGTTATATTTATTGTTACAAATAAACACAGACAGGTTTATTCTGATAACTTTTATTTTATTTCTAGCACAGGGTTTTTGGAAATTTCAACATCGTTTTATATTATAACTGGCACATAACTTTATGAGTTGCTAAACATTCTATATTTTAACAAGAAATATTGTGTAAATAATGCCTAATGAATATTTATGTAGAACTCAACATTTAGATACTGTTATTTTCACGCGTTATGTACTGATTCATAAGCACATTTGGGTTAAATGCATTATGGGATTGCTGAATAACATTATGCATTCCAGCACTTTACATTAAATATTGTGCGGTGAAATATTAAACATTGAGGTGGTTTTGAGACCAAGGTAAAATATACTCTGTTGATTTCTTGCTGTGAGGCATATTACGGTTCGGCTCATACTTTGAGGACTACTTTGAGGTGGAAAATAATTAAAATTCACTGGGGCGTTAATCATAAAATGGCTGAGGCTGAAGGAGCTCCAACTGGTACTGGTGTTGTAAGTATCTGGATGGGTACTATCTTCTAGATGTACAGTGCTGTTTCTTTCTTTTGCTGTGGTTTTAGGAGACACAGGAGCGGGAGCGTAAATATTACAAGTCTCCTACAATATTTGCGATAATGGAAATGTGACCGATGGGCAGATGGGTGGGAGGTAGCAATTTTTAAACTGTGCTCTCTGGCGATTTGTTTGTGGACATATTCAGTACTGCAAAATGAAGCAGGTAGTACTAGGGAATTAATACCTGCTTCATTTTGCATCACGAGGTGGCTTTGGACAAATTATAAACTAGATTTCACTACTACAGCTCTTGCCATGTTACAAAGCACATTAGTGGACCTTGGGCCAGATTTTCAAAAACTGAATAGCTGTGCACATGTGCTCATACAAAAGGTGGGTACCTTTACAGAGCTGCAATTTGGCATTCACACAGTGTTCAAAAAGATTGTTTGTTTTTTGCAACCTTTCCACAGTTTAGAGCAGCTTGCACAGATTTATTTTACATGGCTGTGCAAAAATGATACATCTGGTACCTCTAAAAATAGCATTTATTTTGCATACTGTACCTGGACAAAAACAGTCAACCCCACCAATACACAAACAAAATGCTGGAATAACATTTCCAGTTGTGTGAGGTGTTTCTCATCATCAGCAAGTTGCACGTGGGGATTTAGTCAAAGGGCCATGCCAAGCCCTTTGAAAATTAGACCCCCCTCCCAATCTCTATGCTGAGGGATGATCTTTTTTTTCCAAGATGACAGGGTAATGTACTTGTTTTGGAAAATGAGTAGTAAGAATTCTTGATGCTGATTGGCTACAAGTGTTGCTGTGCAATGCTTGTTGAACATTCCCATTTGCTCCCCCCAGCCTCCCCCCACTTTTCTTTCAGAAACTGGCTCTCATTATGGAATGTTTGTACTCATTTACAAAAGTGTCACAATGATTATAGCGGGTATGTTGGGGCAGTTATAATGGAACAACATCAGACAAAATAAGACAAATTGGGTGGGATATTCAGAAACGTGCCAAAGCCAGATGCAAGACTTGCGCAGCACAAATCCAGTGTGCCATGGTGCACTGAGTGCTATATTCAAAGGTTGCGCATGATGGCATGTGCCAGCACAACCCAGCTGAATATCGCACAGATGTGCCACAGCACAACCAGTGCTGCACCGGGGAGCAACCCAACATGTGCAACAGCGCAATCAGGGATGCACAAGGGGAAGAGGTGCCTGTGCAAGGACACATATGTACCGGCAACAGGCACAGCAAGGAGCAAGCCTCTAGGGTGGGATATCCCACCACCAGGGTGCCAAGGGTGCCAAGAGTGAGGCACAGCATGCGCATGGCAGAACATCGCTCAGTGCACATAGGGAGGCAGCAAACCCCTGCCTACATGTACCACAGTGGTGCATGGGGGCAGGGTGGCATCAATGGCCACTGGTGAACAGCCACTGGCAACCCCCCACAGGAACGCACATGCCACACCACCGGGACCACAGCTGGCAACACACAGGCAGACAGCACACAATGCACATGCCACACAACTGGGACTGAAAGGCCATGGCCACCCCAGGGCACAGCCACCGAACAATGGGTGAACACCATCAGGCAAAACCCCCTGACCAACCCAGGCACACACCACAGCCACCATGCACACCACTGCAGCATGGTTCCACACGCCAGCTGCAAAGCAGGCCTGGACATAGACGTGTAACCATAGAAATGTGTATTTATAAAATCAATAAAACAACTATATACAGATAAAAACAGGGAACAGGGAAAATGGGGTAGCTATGTACATGAAGGTTAAGCCAGGGAAGGGAGGAATGGGGATAGGGGTCAGGGCAAGTCAAGGGGACAAGGGAGGGCAAGGGAAGGGGGGACAGGGTTGTACAACAGCCACAGGCCAACGGGTCCTATAAGCGGCCATGCCCCACTGTAGCCTGGTGCTGTATCCTGCAAATGGCCCTCTGCATGTGTGGCAGTGGAGACCTCTAGTATCCCCCTCAGAAGGCAGGTGTTCACAGCCAGGCATTGAGCACCTAGGACAAAGGAGGGTACATGGAATCAGTGTGTGTCCAGAACATCCCAGCACACCCACCATGCGCAGCAGACAGTGGTGATATGTGCCCCTGGGATGGCACACAGCCACCCGCAGTGGGTGCGCCCACACATGCCACCAACACAGCGCACCACAGCCATACAGAACACAGCACACCACCACTGCCCATGGGCCACACACCACCACCACCGTGGCAGACAGACAGCATGGTGAAGTGGCAGGATGGCAATGGCATGGCTGGCAGCCAGATGCACCCACAGCCCACCTGCAGCAGCCACACACATGTGCAATAGTCACAGCATGGCACAATGGCCACTGTGGGCAGTGCACAGCTGCAATGGAAATGCACACAGGGGGCCGTGTCCCACCCCCAACCCTGCTTCCCACCCTGCACAGCAATGCAGCATGTAACAGTGCCTGCCTTCACACTGTGGCACACCCTGCACCGGTCCTGCTGTACCACCCATGCAGCCCGCAGCCCTCATAGGAGCCCCTGCAGTGGCCCATCCTTGCATCCCTGCAGCACCTGCCAGTTGGGCTCTCTTCCTATCCTTAGGGCCTAGAAAGGTAGCATACAGACAAACACATCAGTACCTGGCATCACCAAAGGCCCCCTCCCGGGCATGCTCCCTGGCCCAGTGAAGCCCCAGTGTGTTGGCGCAGCACACACCTGGTGTGCTGACCCATGCTACGGTGCACTCAGCCCCAGCACCACCCCCCCACAGCATGATGAGCCACCCTGCTGGCCCCACAGGACACTGTTTGGGCACATACACGTGTGATGCACACTAATCTGGCCATGGTACGGCATCCCTCTGGACACATGCCTGCAGTGTCTGGAGCCACTCCAGGTCCCTCTACTGCAGGTCACCATAGTGGTGGTGCCACTGTTCACCAGTGCACTGGACACCTGTGGCCTCCTCCAGCCCATCCACCACCTCCTGCCACACATCTGTACATGGCCTAGCCAAGGGCACCTGCCCAAACAGGCTGCCTGTGTGTGGCCTCACTAGGGCCACAAGATTCACAAGCTCTATCTGGGACCAGTTAGGTGCCCTGGCTCTGCTGCAGTGTGGCATTGCTAGTTCACAGTAGGGGTATCCAAAATGGTGCCTTGTAGCGCACGAGCCCCACATGCTGCAGATGCATGCTTCACATGGAGATGAGCTGCCAACAACAATTGCACATTCCCGGAGATGTGTGATATGGGCATGTCCACATTGACACGTGGTGCAGCGTACCCTGAAGGGCCAAGGGCAGACCTGGGGTCAGGGGTCAGCATGCGCACCGTGCACGACAGTGCTATTGGGACAGCCATGCAAGGTGTGCAATAGGGGCATGTGGACACCACGGGCTATTGGGCAATAGTGCCCCTGCACCATACACCCCAAAGCGCCAGAGCACCATCAGCCCTATGACAGTCCTGTGCAGTAGGCCTCACAGCACCCAAGCACCACATGCCTGATAGTGGCCGAGCACCATATAGCATATTGCACAGTGTGCATATGCTGCACCGTTGGTGTAGGTGCCAGTAGCATGTGCATGCGTACATCAGGGCCTATTGCGCACATCACAATGTTGTGCCAAGACTTGAGCAGGGGCAATTCCATTGCGCTAAGTGCAATAATGCGATATTCAGTCAGAATATGCAAATTAGCTCATCAGCCTATCCGCGGGCGCATTGGGGGCATTTGCATCTCATTACAGTTGAGCATACCCTCATTTGCACGCGATGCACTATAAAGGTGCCACAGGGTAAGAACAGGACATGGACTGGTATTGCATCCTTCAGAGATAAGCCACAAGGCTGAGGGGGAGACGGGACAGTGGCCTGGGTGGGTGGTAGCAGTCACTGATCACATATCTCATCCCGTAGGACACAGTATGACTGATCATGAGGAGAATGAGGAGCGTGGACCTGCACGGAAGCGTAGGCCCAACTTTACAAGGTCCGAGATGGATGCCCTGTTTGAGGTGTACCTTGACTGGGAGCCTCTGTTGAGTGGATCGACAGGCACCTCACAGGCCAGGTACACAGCATGGGAGGGTGTTACAAGGGCTGTCAACCAGCATGGCAGCCATCAGAGGACTGTGCAGGAGTGCAAAAAGAAAGTTGGTACAGACAGGCACTGGATTAAGGAGAAGCTGGCAGCCATCTGCGCCACACGTGCAGCCATGGGCGATGGACAGCCTGAAGTGCCACAGCTGACGCTGCAGGAGGAGATGGTGGTAGCCACCATGTGACGCAGCGCCGTCGAGGGGGTGCCTGGCAGTGGATTCCAGATGGATGGCAGCCCATCACTGCATGGTAGGTACACCAGCGACAGGGGCGGGGGGGCCAGCTGGTGTGACAGTGGCAGTAATGCGACTGTATTCCCTTTCAGCTCCAGAGCATCTGCATGCAGTGGCAGGGGCAGGGGTGTCTGCCATGGGGACAAGCCTGGACCGGGAGGACTGTCCATCCACCTCCACTGTGTCCAGGGGCCAGAACAGCTGCAGCCCAACACTGCTGACTGGCCAGATGCCTGTGGCGTGGTTGCGGACGAGGCCCTGGTTGTGTTCCAGCATGACACCTGCCTTGGCATACAGTATGCCGAGAAACAGATTGGGGTGGGGTCCGACACCGATGATGATGTGTGACCATCATCCTGGTCAGTGGTATCACCGTAGAGGGGGAGGCACCCATGCCACTCACCCTGCCACTGGCCACTGCCCCTGGTGTCTCCGTGGGCAGCAGTGGTGTGGCACTGGCCGAGAGGGGTGGCGGTGGTGGTGGAGCAGCTGCACAGGCACTGCCCGGTGTGCAGCAGCCAGAGGGACAGCAGCGCCAGTTGGATGGGGACACTGGGGGGTTGGGTGCAGCTCCTGCTGATGGTGCACCAGTGATTGAACAGTCCCAAGAGGGCCCAGCTGTGCAGCACCCACCTGCATGGGGGTATGAGCAGCAGGGTTGAATGCCACCCATGGGCCAGCACAATGCCCAGCCGCCCCTGGGCGCTGACTACTTGCCTGAGCACACATGTCTGCTGCGGGCCTCCATGGAGCAACAGGTGTTAAATGTGGCAGGGGTGCGTGCACTCTGCGCTGAGCTGTGCCAGGCTGCAGATCAGGGCAGCAGGGACTTTGCACAGCTCCTGGCAGCCAACAATCGTATGCGGGTGGACATGACTGCAGTCCTGGATCGGCTTACTGCTGTGGTCACGGCAGGCCTAGCAACAGTGTCCACATTGGTGCATGGCCATCCACCGCAGACCCCGCGGAGTGCATTCTCCACCCCTCGGTCACAGCGTCAAGTGACACTCTTGGTATCAACACTGGGATCAGCTGTGGGCATTCTGGGCCTACCTGGGTGGGCATGTTTGGGGGTCTGCAGACCCCTACGAGGACATGGTCACATTCCCACAGTAATACCACTGGAGGACCATCTCAGACACCCCTGTGGCCGTTGCACAGTCTGAGTCTGCTGGGCAGTCTCGGCGGGGCTGCCCACATGTACATGGTGGCTGTGCAACCGCACAGTGGTCCTGAACCACCCACCACCCTGTCCGCTGTCTGCAGCCACCCTGTGTGCACATTGGTGTGGTGTGTGCATGTGCGTTCCACAGCCGTGGCATTCATGGATGTTGCCACACACAGGCCGTGTGCACACCCATCTGGCTGCTGGCCATTGTGGTGTGTGGATGATGATGCCAGTAAAGCACTGGGTGCCACTGTGCCCTAGTGCTCAGTGTCTGACACACGCCTGGTACCAGCCTCTGGGCATGTGCCTGTAGGTGCCTGTATGCATGTGCATGTGTGTGTGGGTGTGTGTGGGTGGGGTATGCTGTGTGGTTCCTCGGTGTCCTGACCCTCACCCATCCATGCTCCCCCCAGCTGCTCCTGTCATACAGCCTGCCCAACCATTCCTGTGCGCTGTGCCATGGTCACCTGTAAGTGCATGGGGACATGTTCGCCTACCTTCGTGCACCATAGTGCTCCTCTGCAATCATGTCCTAGTACCACTGGGCCATCCTGTGCAGCTGGGGTTCCCTTTGCCTGGAGGGGCTGCTTACCACCACATGGCACAGTGGCTGCATCGTTCCCACTGCTGTTCCCCTCTTTGACCTTGACAGCTATCCCACAGTCAGTGGCCATGTTATATATCATACAGCAGGCCAGGAATAGGCTGCAGGCCTTTGAGGGGCTGTACATTAGGGCACCATCAGACCTGTCCAGGCATCGTAACCGTGTCTTCAGCAGCCCAAACACATGCTCAGTGATGTTCTGTGTGCTGGCTTGTGCCTCATTGAATCGCTCCTGCACTGGGGTCGATGGGTGCCGGTATGGGGTGAGCAGCTAGGGCCGGATGGGGGTAGCTACTGTCACCTGTGTGGATAGATATATGGTTAGCATGGTGGTCTGTGTTGCTGCACCACCCATCTCTCTTGGCCGCATCCTGCGGCACCCCTACCCTGGCAGCTCCCCCACACCTTTCCCTGTTGTGCCAGGCTGCCTGTGTTCACAGCATACTCACCTACTAGGTGGCCAGTGGGGATGTTCCCACTCTCAAACCTGTGGCACAGTGCCAAGCTGTGGCAGATGAAGGCATCGTGTGCTCCCCCAGGGTGTGTGGCACAGACATTGATTATGCACCCCTTGGCATCGCACACCAACTGGCAGTTGACACTGGGGTAGCCCTTCCTGTTGATGTAGGCTACCCCCTCCAGGCCAGGTGGTGTGCAGATGCTGACATGGGTGCAGTCGATGGCCCCTAGCATACCAGGCATACGTGCTACCCTGTGGAACTCCAGCATGTTTGCAGTATGCTCTGCCTGTGTGCTGGGTAAGTGGATGTATTCCGCAGCATGTGGCAGCAGTGCATTGAGGAATTGTGTGAGGATCCATGATGTGGCCATCTGGCTTATGCCCGTGGTGTCCCCTGTTCATCTCTGGAAAGTTCCCGTGGTGAGCAGGCACATGACAGCTGTGACATTTGTCTCCACAGACATGGCGTGGTTCCATCTGGATCTGCATCTCATCACTGCACAGCTCACTGAGCTGCCTCACCTCTCACCTCTCACCACCATGGCCAGCCCACAATCTCTGTATCATTGTACTGTTCGAAGGTGGTGTGGGGCACGGTACCTCCTGTTCCGGGCATACTGCCGACGGGCCTTTCCACGGCCATGCCGCTCTGCCTCCTGCCTCCTCATACCCCTCATTACCGCCTCCATCTGGAAGATGGCACTGGCCATGGCCTCAGCTGTCTGGATCCCCAGGGTGGCAGACCCCTCGGGCCCCCCCAGCTGTGTGCTGCTGCGTGTGTGGTTGTGCTAGGAGCACACCTGGTTCATCAGTTCCCAGCTAGCAGCCTGTGGCCTGTGGCCCCCACCTCCCACCTGTCTGGGCACCTGTGCTGCTGCCTCTTCTATGCCAGGTGTCATGGGCGCACACTCAGGCTGTGGCCTCCCTGACTCTCATGCACACACGCACACGCGCCACACACACACACACATATATATACACACACATACACACACACACACAGCCACATGGCCACTCTCACACTCCCTCTCACTCCCTCACTGCCTCTGTCCCTGTCTTGCACCCCTCCTGCTGTTCAGGCTGGGCACTGTGTCTCTCCCACACCTGCTCCCCTCTGGCGCAAGTGTCCTTCCCCAGCTTGCCCCCTCTTTTTATGGGCTCAAGTTTGCTCTGTGCATTTCCCATTTGCTCCGTGCCCTGCTTGTGCTGTCCGACAGGTGTTGAATATTGCACTTCACCGGATATTCATGGCTATGCCCCCTGCACCTGCACATGCATGCATTACCATTGTGCATTGGCTCATGGCAATTTGTGTTGCGCAGTTGCTGTGGCTTAATATCACTCTCTGGAGCATTTTCGTGGTTGCACTGGCACAACCCTGTTGCGCATTGTGCAACTGCTTTGAATATCCCTCCCACTGTGTTTATCACAGATGCTTGTCATTTATGCTGGTGTTTCTTTGATGACCATAAAAAATTCCCCTCCTATCCCCACCAGTTTGACAGAGAACTCCCTGCTCCTTACCAGGCAACTGATAAAATTAAGGTTGTGGTTCTCCCTGAGGACTTTGTGTATGTCAGTCAGTGTGTGTATGCCAGGGGAATGCCGAAGAATTTTTAATTCATGTATTCCATGTCACCATTCTGTGTGTGTGTGTGGGGGGGGCATTCTACTGCTGAAATAATGCAGAGCTTTAAATTCTTCTATTCCATGGTGAACAATCACAGAGTGTACTGAATATGAAGAAAGACAGGTGACTGACAGGTGAAAAACATCTGTGGAGGGACTATTTTGCATTATTTAGCAACATTTTATTATAATTTTTGTGGGTTTGAAAACTTTTAGAGTGTTTTTTAAAGGTTGCCTCTGAGCCCATTTTCCTTTGCAATGTGCCATACAATGCCCCTGACCATGGGGTAAACGTAGTGCAACCAATGCCCTGTCATGCCTTATTGCTTAAGTATGATGAGAGCTGTAGAGAGAGAGAGAGAAACACTGAAATGACAGTTCTGCTGCTGCGCTGTTTCACTTAGATGTATAATTTAAATGCTGTAGGTATGTGCTGCTATATAGTACATTTTACTCAATTTGCAACTGCATTTTGTTTGTTTTATCTTGGTATAATTTATCATGTCAAAAGCTTCTGACCACCACCCCCCAGACATGGCTTTCACCTGCCCCAAATTTGCACTGTGTAGTTGTCCCCCCATCCACCCTCACCAATTTACAGTACTGTTCCTTCCCAATATGTGTATTGCTTTTGTAGATTTGCAAATTTATTTAACTTCATGCACCTTATTGTAATGTATTTCTCTGCACCTGATATTTACTTCTTCTACAGTTGTTATTGATTTGTATTTATTGCACCTTGTTAGATTGCACTGTTCTCCACCGCCTCACTACCCTCAAATAAATAAATAAGTAAATATATAAATGCATAACTAAGTGTGCATTGTAGCTTTTCCTCTTTTTGACTTGGAACCCCATTGTGTCCCTCTCCTAAACTGCATGTAGAAATGAACTTTGACTCTGTGTGCCTTTCCCAGTTATGCCATGCTTAAATATATAGGACCCGATTCTAGAATGATGGCGCAAGTCATCGCCAAAGATGACTTGTACCAAACACTGATGCCCCGGGGACCCTGTGCCTGATTCTCTATCAGGTAGGGTCCTCACAGCTAAGTCTTATGACTTGCACTAACCGTACCGGTACACCAAATGGAAGGTGTACCAGAACGGTTGGGCACAAGCCTATGGCTTGCCCAAGTGAAGGGAGCAAGTGCCCCCCCCCACACACACACTGTACAGCTCCGCAGGGCTAGTGGACTCCAATCCCCCCCAATGCCCAGATCCCCAAACAAAACCCCCACAGGGCTAGCACCCCCACCATGCCTGTTCTCCTGCATGATTGCAAAAGCCCATGGCTGGCTGTCCCTCTCCCCATTCCCGATCCCTGGAATTGCATTATGCACATTAAGAAAGAAGCGCGCAATCTCCTGGTAGTCTAGTGACCCCCCCACCCAGCAGTGCCGGTCCACCCTGCACCCCCCTGACCTGCACTCGGTCAGTGACTGGCACAGCCCACCTCTCACCACCACGGCCAACCACTCACTGAGCTCTGTATGAGCGCATACTAGTTTAAATAGTATGCGTTCAATGAATGAATGACAGTTCATTCATTGCGCGTGTACTATTTATAGTAGTATGCACTCATATGGAGCTCAGTCAGTGGCCAGCTGTGGTGGTGAGAGGTGGGCTATGCCAGTTGCTGACTGAGTATGGGTTGGGGGTGTGTGGAGTGGACTGGCACTGCCAGGCGGGAGGGTGGGGAGCCACTAGACTACCAGGGAGATCAGGGGCTATCAGGGAATGGGGGGCACATGTCTTGGAAGCTGGCCTGGTGGCAGATCTGTACAACCACTGGAGGGCGTAAGTACACTTACACCAGCTAAAAGCTGGTATAACTGTACTTTGGTGGATGTCCTCCAGGGGTTGTTTGAGAATAGCAAACTTGAGGACTTTGTTGCTGCCCTTCCAGAATAGGGAGCAACTGCTGCCATAAACCCCCTAGTGCCATGTTGCAGGGGGTTATTGGGGGTAACTGGTGGTGTATGTCCACTTTGGTGCAAGCAGTCTGTGACTTGTCACAGGCTGCTTTGCAGAATACTGAATGTCGCAACTCCTGGCATAAATTGGTACTTGCACCATTTTTTTGGCACAATTCAATTTACACCAGGCATAATCCTTTGAGAATCGGGCCCATAGTGTTTAGATAATGCATTAAAAGCCATGTAACACAAGGCTTTACACTGTATACTCATTTTTACTAAGAAAACATGGGCTACACAAAACTAAGGAGTAGTGTTAAGTGCAGTGTGCCTTCCATCTGACCCACTGGTGTGCATTACGCACTGATTTGAAACAGCCGCAGATGGTCCCTGATCCAAAACTTTTTGGGCCCTGGTACTTCTGGAAGTATAATTCCAACACTGGCCTGGCCTTACATTCCCCACAATGCACCAGACTGTGATGTTTATCTGCCCAGTCCTTTCATTCAGTTTGTTTTCTGTACTGAGAGAGAACGGTGTTGTTTTTTTGTTCAGGCTTCCTTTTGCCACCCCTTTGGGTGAGGTTTTTGTACTCACTCTCAGCACTGGCTTTCAATTAGTGCAACGTAGAAACTCAGCTATAGTTTTTTTTATTTTCATGGGCCTCTTCTTTGTTTGGGGAGTAGTTGTGCTTAATTTACTGCCTTTTGTCAACTGATAAACTTCAGTGTTGCTAGCTTCCTCACCAGGCCAATCTGACATTTTCCTATAACTTCAGGTTAAGTTTCCAGTGTTTCCAGGGGTGTAGCCAGGGATTTCAGATCTGCACACCAAGTGGACTCACTGCTACTCCCTCCTTGTTAGGGTGAGCTACCCCACCCCCCCCGGGTGTAGCCAGACAATATACAAATGTACATCAGGACCATGTCTGTTGCCTCATTTGGTACAAGAAATACAACTTTTGTATCTCATGACAGTGGTTGTTGCCATGCATGGGTAAATACAAATGCCATGCGTTGTTCTCTAAGAAACCCACATACCAGCCCAGAGACTGTAAAGTTATATTGTCCTTGGGATGCAAAGAGAGTATTAGTGACCAGTCCTTCTCGTTTCGACTCCTATGAATAAAATTGCAGAAAGATTCAGTATTTTCTTTGTTAGTTTTCATGGAAAAAGGAAGCAGTTCAGAGCCTATTTGCTACCCCCCATAAATAAAATTGCACACCATGGACTGCTTGGAGTATGCCTGCCTACACCCTTGAGTGTTTCTCTGTAGATTAAATTTCCTAGAGATTCTCAATTTTTCTGTTTTTCAGCATGACAAAAGCAGTCACTAGGAGCAATTTCTCTATAGATTGCTCCATTTACTTATAATACTGACATCTTAAAATTCAGTAAGTTTAGTGAAACTTCAACCACTGGCCTGCAGAGTGGCACATCATTGTCAAGGAACAAAGAGATTAATACAGCAGACATTGTGGGGGGTGGGGTGGGGAGCTAGCGCATTGAAGTTTATCAGTTGACAAAAGGCAGTAAATTAAGCACAAATTCTCCCCAAAAAAGAGAAGACCCATAAAAAAATGGTAGTTGAGCTTCTAAACTGCACTAAACGATAGTGCTAAGAAAGGGGAAATTGTTTAACCAGGAAAGGCACATTAAGCCAAAGCTTGTTTCAAGGTATGACCTGGGAGCAGAAGGAAGTTAAATGAGTTGCTCAGGATCACACAGTATAGAAGTGGGGCTGTGGGATTCAAACCCAGGTCTCCAGGTTTGCAGCTCAGAGCCCTAAACCCCAGAGTTATACACATGGTATACAGACTTACCTTGAGGGCTGGTGAAAGGAAGCCTGAACATAAGGTAACACGATTCTCTCTCAGTACAGGAGACAAACTGAATGAAAGAACAGGGTGGACAAACTTCACAGTCTGGTGCATTGTGGGAATGTAAAGCCAGAGCTAAAAAAAAAAACTCTTGCAAATGGCTGCCCCCACACACAAAAACTGAAATGCAATGAATTAAACATTGATTTAAACAATTTATCCAAGCACAGACACATTAATACTGTTTAGAAGCCTAGGACATGATTTAAAACATACTGTATTCATTCAGTTTTTGCCTATAGTGTTCCTATAAGTTCTCTGGGGAAAGATCTTTCATGGTGTTGGCAGCTGTACAGTGGAATTTTTTTTGCCTCTCCTTGCATTCTGTCTGCCAGTATGGTGAAGGCCTTTAAGGAGGCCCTGAAATCCCATCTTTTTTATCTTGCCAACTGTCTGATTTAATTTTATCAATTTTAATGAACTACTTCTAGTTGGAAAGTGTTTTGCTCCTTGGAGTCATTTTTCCTAATCTAATGATCACTTAATTAGTTTAATTTATGCTGTATTTTGTATTTTTGCTTTGTTTTGCTTTTCCTGTACGGCACTCTATACCCCAGGGAAAGGGCACCTAAAAAACAAAATTGTTGTACCTTGCCTAAAGGATCACACCTACTGTACACTTGTGCAAACCATACAGTCTCAAAAATTAAACCTAGTTAACAAGTTAAACATAGCTGTCTTAAAACACTTTTCAGATGCTTTGATGCCTTCTACAAAGCAATGCTTTCATAATCATAGGAAAAGTGAAGAAGTATAAGAGAACAGGGGTGTAGCCAGGGTTTGGAAATGGGAGGGGGGAAACACAAAACAAATCCCTCATTCTTTAGTACTTGTATGCAAAATCTTCTTATGAAAACATAATGGAAGCAAGATGGGAGAGGGATTCTGAGCAGGTAGACCCCCAATGGCACCTATGGAGCACAGTTAGAATTTTCAGGATTAAAGATACCTTTTTAAATATAGCCTTCATAAAGGTCTCACTCAGAATAGATTTTATATCCTCTCCTATTTTACAACACCACAGCATCTAAAGCATTTTAAGTATTTGAAATTGCAAAAAGAAAAATAAAACAATTGTTGGGACTTAATCTTCTTCTGCTGCATAGAGCAGCAACCCCTGGAACTGTTATTTCCCACAGGGAATGTAGGCTGACAGGGATGGTTAAATATAGCCTACCCTTAACATAATATAATACATTTCATTGAAAAAACTAACATCTTTGAACAAAAAGAATTTGAATTTAAATCATTCTGCTTACTGCCATCTGGAAAAGTTGTATAAAATCTTGAGACCTAAGTACAGCGCAACTTTTCACTGCCCTCCAATTTGACATAGATTGACAAATGATTTAACTTCTCATATTTCAATACTGAAAATATTAACTGGTTTTCTAGCAACACTTTATGTGCCTTATATCTCTCATGTATACTCATACTCAAAAAATATAAAAAACATGTCTGGACATGTAACAAGTTTTCCCTTCTTGTTCTGTGTTTCAGTGGAAATATTTTGAACATTTTTCTTAATAATTTTATTAAATAATTGTTTGTTTTCAATTCTATTTATCAGTTTCCCATCTGGCAAGCCCTTTTCTGGTGCCTGAGCCATCAGCCCCATCACCCCACCTTCACCCATATCTTACTTGTCTCTCCAGAAACTCTGTGGCTTACACCTTCATATCAGCATCTTCAGAGCAACCCCTCAAGACCAAAATGGAGTAATAGAGAGGTTACCTTGGGTCAACATGTATGGGGTCTGTAACTGGTGGAGCCATAATTTTGCACAGGTGAGTGACTTGTTCTTGTTTTACTGCCTAATCCTGGTGGATTCTGCAGTGTGTGGACATCGTGACCATATGCATGCAAGCCATGTACATGCACTTCAATGTCTGTTAGTGTCCTTCCCTCCTAGTATAGGTTCCCCAGCTGTACCACCACCAATTGTAACCCTGGGGGTGGCAGCACAGGGTTCACCATCCTTTCTCCCCGGAAGAGGAAAGCATTAGTGATGATTCAATTCAGTGGAATCCATTCCATTGGCATCTGTCAGATTATCAAATATAATGATTCCAAGTCTGATTCCATTCTGATGCCAGTTAAGGCACTGGAATTCCAGTCTGAATCAGAATTTGTTTTTCTGCCTTTGACTAAAGTTTCATCTTCCCCCACCTGGTACAGCATATAGGAAACATAATGAATTTGGATGGACCCCTTGCTGAGAAATAACAACGACCTCCTGTCTTCTTCCACCCTTGTTTCTCCCCTCCTTACCTTAACAGTGACTGGTGCCTGCTGGTGGACTGAAGAGATGAGGGTCCTTTTCTGCCTTCAAGAAGTAAATTGATGGAGTTAGTCCATGAGCAGGATCCATGGCATCTGGTAACAATTTGTCCAGGCTGTCCAAAGAAACTTGAGAGTTCTCCCTCATCTGCAACAGAACCCACCATGACCACCTACCTCACATACGCTGCTATCAAGTTGTCCTTGCCCACTAGCCAACCAAGTTCCAACCCAATTCCATTTTTCTAGTTTCTTTTAGTCCTGCAGTCTAATGTGACAGACTACTGACTGAGCTAAAATGGACAACAACCCCCAGCCAAGCCCTTATGGTTCTCCCTATGTGGGACCTGGGGAAAAAAAAAACAGTGTTACCACTAGAAGCCTTACTCAGCATAGCACCTGACATATTGGCTATAACCCAGAGTTTGTTCAGGTCAATCACATCACTTTGTCTTTCCCAAGGGGAAGGGGAAGTTTTTGTTTTCAGCAAGGGGTCCTCTCTCACTGTCTATCAAGTGGAGGAGGCTTAACTTGCAGAATTGGATTCCATTAGGATTAAGATTTTAATTCTGCATACAATCCTTTTTTTAGAATTAAGAGTTTTAAGAAGCCCCTTGGCTTACTTGTTTAATCATTTGCTACAGTTGGGGGTCAAGCCCGGTGACTGGAAAAGCACAGATGAGGTACCTTTCCACAAAGGAGGGAGGAAGGAGGAGGAGGCTGGTAACTATAGACCGGATAGCCTCACATCAATACTGGGGAAACTTAGAGAAACATTAATTAAGCAGAACTTAGTAGAGTACCTGAAGAAGTATGGTCTTCAGGATGGCAGACAGCATGGGTGCGTAGCAGGCAGATCATGCCAGATGAATGTAATTCAATTTTTGGACTGGGTAACTAAGGAATTGGATAAGGGCCACCAAGTGGATGTGCTGTACTTTGACTTTAGCAAGGCCTTCTATTCTGTGCCACACAGGCACCTGTTGAAAAAGTTGAAGGACCTAGGCGCTGCCCAGAGTATAGTCAGTTGGGTAGGAAATTGACATAAGGGCAGGAAGCCGAGAGTAGTAGTAAACAGGGTGAGGACATGTGAGGGAGAGGTCACTAGTGGTGTGCCCCAAGACTCAATCATAGGGCTGATCCTATTTAATATATTCATTAGTGGCATCATGGCATCAAGGGGAAAGCTCACCCTATTCATGGATGACACTAAGCTAGGTGGTAGAATGGACAGTGTAGTGGTAGTTAGGGACCTTCAAAAAGACCTTCAGAGGCTCAAAATATGGTCCAATGTCTGGCAACTGAAGTTCAATGCAGAAAAGTGCAAGGTGATGCACACGGGAAAAGGTATCCCACTGACAGAATTTTGGCTCAGTGAGGTCCAGCTCTGTACCTCACATGAAGAAAGAGACCTAGGGGTCATCATCTCAGACACTGTCAAGCAAGCCAGCCAATGCAACAGAGCTTACAGCAAGGCCAGCAAAACGTTAGGTTGTATAGAGAGAGGATTTGACAGTAAGAACAGGGAGGTGATCCTCCCACTTTACAGGTCCCTGATGAGGCCCCACCTGGAGTACAGCATCAACTTTTGGAGTCCTCACTTAAAGAAGGAGAACGATAGGCTAGAGGTCACACAGAGAAGGGTGACTAAAGTTATGCAAGGGCTCCATGAGTTCTCATATTAGGATCACTAGAGGGTACTGGACACGTACTCACTGGAGACTAGGAGGGAGGGGATGGGATATGATAGAAACATTCAAATACATGAGAGGCATAAACAAGGTGCCCTACTCAGAACTCTTCAACAAGGTATCAGAATCAAACACAAGAGGACATGAATGGAAACTGAGAGGAGGTCATTTCAAGTGGGAATTAAGGAAACACTACTTTACAGAAAGAGTGGTGGAACCATGGAGCAGGTTGCCTGCCTAGGTGGTGGGAGCTGGGTCTGTGGAGGCATTCAGACATGAGTGGGATACAGCAAGGGCTACCTTAGATGTCACAGGAACAGGAAAGGGTAATAAACTCAGTGGTGGGGGCTAGGATCCGTGACCACTAGAGGTCTCGAAAATCATTGGGCAGACTAGATGGACCCTTGGTCTCTTTCTGCCATATTATTCTAAGCTTCAGTGTGTCTAAATCCAAATTCCATCAGTGACATCAGAATCCAACAAATACATTTCAGAGAATCAAAATTCAATCACCATAGAATGTGTCCTCTGGAATTCTGAAGCGTTCTTTGAAGACTGGCTCCCAGTGATCTTGGGTCCTTCCTGAACCTGGATCTCCCACATCAAAAGTCCCTGCAGCTGCACAGATGAGCCAGCTAATAATTTAGTTTTACAGTTCATGCTCCTGTCTTTCACTTTCCTTGTATTGTGGCCTACATTAAATTTCCTTTTCACTGAAAGTTTAATACATGGCATTTTGTTTCTGGAACTGGCCCACTGAACTCTGCACCCTGGTCACTCTGTGGGGGGTGTCCAATTCTTGTAAATAAGAATACCCCCTTTTGAGCCTATGGTGTGCCTGGAGTGAAACTGGTGGTCAGTGGGTGGGGCTTAACTGGATATTAGGAAGACAATCAAGCTGCTGGCAACTGCATCCCTGCTCTTTGTGGAGCAAAGCATATTGTGGCTTGGAAGAGGCTTCTGTATCCTTGTTACAGCAGAGATGGCAGCATGCCAGTGGCAATAACTCACAATTTCTTCACCCATAGTTACTCGTATAATGCCAGAGAAGTGGGAACTCTGACAGTCTCCCATCCCACAAATATGAACATTTGTGGCACTTAAGAGGGGGTCATGGCACTGTTATAGCAGTAGGGATATGCAAAATTGGAAAATTTCACACAGCGACATATTTCATGTAATTAGTGGATGCCATGAAATAGTTTGCTGGGTGAAATGCAAAATTTTGCCCACAGTTGGATGCAAAATTTCACCCCCAAGCTGGCGAAATTTCACTCGCAGGCAAAATTTCGCACCTGCAGGTAAACTTTCACCACCCGCAGTGAAATTTTGTCACCTGCGGGAGTAATTTCGCCTCCCGCACTAAAATGTTGTGGCCACTGCTCACTGGCCAAAATTCTGTCTGGTATCCAGTGGTCCGTCCCGGCCATCACTGGCCATAATAATATTAAATAAGAACCGCCCCCTCCGATTTGTTTTATTAAAAAAAAATACCCTCCACTCCCTGGTGTCTAGTGGTCCCCCCCCAGCCGTCACTGGCAGTTATAATATTAAATAAGCACCCGACAAGTTACACTGCATCTCTGTCTGTTCTATAAAAATAAATCACCCTCTACTCCCTGGTGTCTAGTGGATAGGGATGTGCGAAATTGAAAAATTTCGCCCAGCAAATATTTATTTTAACGTAATTAAGCGCATTCTGCTAAATATTTTGCTTTAGCCACTGTTGGACAAATTTCACTTACAAGATGGCAATTTCACTTGCGTAAGCCTGACACCCGCGGTGAAATTTCACCACTCATGGCAAAATTTCACCACCTGCAGGAGTAATTTCGCCTCCCGTGGTGAAATGTTGTGGCCACTGCCCACTGGCCAAAATTCTCCCTGATGTCCAGTGGTCCCCCCTGACCATCACTGGCCATAATAATATTAAATAAGAACTCCCCCCGAAAGTTAGCCTGCACTCCTTGATTTGTTTTATTAAAAAAAAAAATACCCTCCACTACCTGGTGTCTAGTGGTCCCCCCAGCCATCACTGGCCATTATAATATTAAATAAGCACCCCGCTACTCCCAGCCCGGGCTCATGGCTGTTGTGATAAGGAAATCAGCCCTACACTCCTGGTGTCTATTGGACCCCCCCCTAAAGGACACTGGTACCAGTGGGGAGTAGGGCTATTGCAAATTGTGTTGCTGTAGGGGTGGACACTATTGTGTTGTGGGTTACTGCATTTTGAATTAAGCAATCATTATTAATTGTTCTGCTTATGCATGTCCCATTCCCCTTTTCCCTAACAATAAAAGTGTTTTTGTTGTTATTCCAGAGAACTGTCTGTAAGTATATTATTAGCAATAGCTAGTAATTGCATGCAACATAGAGTATTAAGTTGGTTTATGGCATTCTATGTGGGGAGAGACTGGAAGGGGGGGTTGGTAGGTACAGCATCTCAGAGGGTTGTACTCTACGAATATATGGCCCACTATATTCACTCTGGGTGGAGGCACCGCATTATTATTTAGTTCTATTCTGGGAAAAGAACCCCCATTCACCATCAGAACAGAGCCCAGGCTCCTCAACCTGGTTGGACACCAACAGGCAGGGGTAGTAGCCCTTTGTTATGTGGCATCCTGGTTACATCTTTGAAGTCACTGCTGGGATCATCTGTTTACCAGCCATGCCCCATATGGAAGCTACTGCTCAAGAAGAATGTGCTGTGACCCCCAAGCCCAAAGTTAGTGCTGATATTATGACTTCCCCCCGGTTAATAGGCTAGTGTGAGGAAGAAGATTTAGACCCTCAGAAAGTTTTGTTGCTCCTGGGTGTCCCCCCAGGACTGACAGAGGGACCATTGAAGAGGCCCTGTCTGGTATCAAATGTCTTGGGACAATTGCTTTCTGTGGATGGGTGATGAATTTTGCCACTAAAACATTGACTGTATTAGCTGAGTACAGAAACACTATTGATGCTACCCGAGTACTTGATGTGATCACTCCTGAGGGTTATAATGCGGTATGGACTTTGGTAACCCAAGCTAGTGTGACTTCACAAAGAGAAGCCTCACCCAAACAGGAGGGTTTCAGGGCCAAGTTTAACAGATGGCTGTTGAAGTAAGGGAAGACAATGGAGGAGGGTCATCAAGAACTAGATATGCCTGGGGGTGTCCCCCATCGATATCCATGGGTGGGCTGCCTATATGCTGCTACCTGCCCCAAACTCATACAGAAGGTTGTGCATGTTTTCAGAGAGTCAGCCCATTCCACCAGGTGAAAATAATTTGGAAACCTGGATGGATTATGCCACATACCTTGTTCTCTTCAAGACTAGCAGTGTTCTGAAACTGAGATGCAGAAATGGTTGGTAGAGAGTCTGAAAGGTCCAGCCCTGGACACAATTCATTCCTTGAGAGACACTGACCCTGGGGCCACTGCTCAGGAATACTTAACTGCATTAGAGAATGTATTTGGGAACACAGACCCTGGACAGAACCTCATGTGGAGGTATAAGGTGGCAAAACAATGGAGGGGAAAGCCGCTGTCTGCTTATTTGACCTGTATGGAGAGGGCATTTCAGAGGGTTTTTCAAAAGGGATCTGTAGCCTTTTCTGATCTGAACAGCGCTGGGTTGGAGCAGGTGTTAAAGTCTGCATGCCATTCCAGCTTGTTGTTCTTAAATTGCACTTACAAGATTTGAAGGACAATCCCCCTTCCTACAGTATGTTGATGAAGGAGGTGTGGGAGGCAGAGGATGAGGAAGAGTCCTTGGACCCTTATTTTGGTACCATTGTTGCTATTTCCCATTGTGAGAAAGGACATAGTTGGGAGACACTAAACATAAAATAACTGGTAAAGGAACTCAGAGAATTGAAGGCTAGTGTGACTGATTTGGTGTCCAACACCAAAACAGGAGATGCCTCGTCTGCCCCACTTAGTATGGTCCCCTACCAGAATTCAGCCATGAGGGGAGTGGCTGTTCAATTCCTGAATGCTGTGACTGCCAGTGAACTACAGTGCATAATCAAGTGTGAGAACTTAAGTCAATAATGAGCAAGCTCAAGCAGTCTAATACCCAGCCTGGGGCAAGAAAGAAAGGAGGACAAGGAGAGAGAGGGCCCACCTCCTGCAGAGAATATAAAGGAAGCTCCCCTAAGGGAAAGAGTTCTAACTGGAAGCTGTTGGATGAATCCCATAGTTTATGGCCCTACCGGCCTGATGTACTCTGCTATCATTGTGAGGAGAATGGACACTTCAAATGTGAGTGTCGGTCTCCTGAAGATCTCCGCAAGGTGAATGCCCACCTGCTCAATAAAGTGAGATGACAAGGGAACTCCATTGTGACTTCAACTAAGCCAGAGACTACCCAGTACATGGCCAGATCATCAGTCAGGACTTCCAAAACTGCAACTGTTGAACTAGACAAGCTTGTGGGACCATCCACTGAGACTACTGTTACTATTGAAGAAGTGCCTGTTCGAGCTGTGTTAGACAGTGACTCACAGGTGACCATCAATTTAAGAACTGGTATGAACCACACTTGTCTCATCATAAACTGCTGCCCTTGGAAGGCCTGCATGTGTGGGGCCTAAGTGACAAAACATACCCATACTTGGGTATATGAAAGTATGGATTGCATTTCCATCTTCTATAGCTTGAGTGGAAGACTCTGTGGAGACCCTGGCCTCGGAGTGTCCAGAATTTGGTACATACTATGGGGTACCTGTCCTCACTGTGACAAATGCTCATATGTTTGGTTGCCTGGCCCAGTTGTGCCAGGGAGAGGGAGGCTGCAAGGAAAGTGAAAGTGTTGCGTGTACATGCTCTAGTCCAGAAAGGTTACCAGCAGCAGGTACAGCCCATTAGTGAAGCTCAAGATGATCCAGTGGGAACTGTGTGGCACAAAGACCAGAAACACTTGTGCTACCCCTCAAAGCAGCATGCAATGTCAGTGGAGTGGTCTGCCTCAAAAAAGATGTAAAGAATCAGATATTAATGCTTGACATTCCTTAGGATGACACATTGCCTGGTGGATTGTTAACGAAGCCCAGTCTATTGTATGTTAGTGCCCCAGCTTATGCCAAGCAGGTTACTGTCCAGGTCAAGAATGTCACAGACTGGGATGTTATTGTCAAGAGCGAACTCACCCCGGCTTGGATATATTGTGCTGACACTACAGCACAGCCTATTGCCCCAAAAGGAGATTGCTTACCTGGCCTGAATCCTAACCTGTTTGACTTTTGTGATTCTCCTATTCTGGAGCAATGGAAAGTCTGCATTAGGTAGAAACTGGCTGAGAAGACCAAAATATTCATGTTGCATGAGTGGGATGTGAGTGGGATGTAGGATACATGACCAGAGAGGATCACCACGTCTGAAAGAATGTTGAGCAGCCATTCCAGGAGAGGTCCCACAAACTGACACCCATTGATATTGATGATGTGAGAAGGCATTTGCAAGAACTGTTGGCTGCTGACATCATTCAAGAATCACGAACCCGTATGCCTCGCCCATTGTTGTGGTGTGGAAAAAGAATGATGCAGTGTGTGTGTGTGTGTGTGTGTGTTGACTACTGAACACTTAATAAACATACCATTCTGGATCAGTATACCATGCCCAGGATCCAAGATGCCCTTGTCATTGAGGCACAGGTCAGGAAGCATAGGAAAACCAGGAGCAGTTTCAGAATTCACAAATAGCATTTTACTTTTCTCAATAACAGAAAAATAAAAAACCAAAACTATTCAGTGTAACTATTTACAAAGGCACTACAAACAGAGAAAACTAAGTCCTTCTTCTGAGGATATCTCTTAATTCCAAGTTTCAGTCTCTCAGTCTCTCACTCTCCTTGTCTCTCTAGCAAAAGCATTGCTACTCTTTTTATAAGTCTTTGTCTGGGAACTTGTTAAGAGACCCTGCCTCTCACAGAATTTTCTTGTAAGTTTACAGAATGTTCTTGTCAGTTTTGATGCAGGTGCAACAAAAAGAACATAGTGACCAGAACTGACCTCTTGTTTACAGATCTGCAAAGAGTTTGCAAATTGCATCTCAGGTTAACCTCCTAAATTCCAAGTAGCTTGTTGCAATCATTTCAACAGTATAACTATATCCATTAGGGACCCCAGTATCACTTACAGTTTCACATATATTTTTAAACTGCAGATACACAAGGGGGAAGAAAAGACAAAAAAACAAGTGAAGGCAGAGAGATAGCAAGAGGTGGAGAATCACAAAACTGTCAAGGGTGATCAGTTCCTGTGTCTCACAAGAAAATTTGGTTGTGCAACCAGGCAGACAAGAGACAGAAATGGAGAGGATAGAACAGATCTTTGTATTTAACTCTTTCTGCATAACAAATGGGGCAGGGCCTTATTCAGCCCTGTCACAGCCCTTGATTGTCTAAATGGAAGCAAGTGGTTCTCTGTGCCTGATCTGAGAAGTGGGTATTTTCAGATACCTATGGCTCCCAAAGATGGAGAAAAGACTGCTTTCATGTGGCATTTGGGATATTGTAAATTCCTTCAGATGCCCCGAGGGATGTCAGGTGTGCCAGCTACCTTCCAACATTTGATGGAAAGAGCAGCAGATGACATGAACCTGCTCAAGTGCTTGGTCTACCTGGATGATGTGATAGTATTTGTCAAGATGCTGGAGGAGCATGAAGCTGATTGAAGAAGGTGCTCGATGGTTGGAAGAGTTTGGGCTCAAGCTCTACATAGACCAATGCCAGTTTTTTCAGACTTCCCTCAAGTATGTTGGGCATATTGTGTCCTTGAAAGGTATTCAGACTAATCCCAGTAAAGTGGAAGCTCTAACCACCTGCCCCAAGCTGACTAAGCTTAAAGAATTGCAGAGGTTCCTTGGGTTTTGTGGCTATTACTGCAGGTTCATCAAGGACTACACTTGAGTAGTATGACTCCATTTGAACTTGACACTGAGTTACCCCCAACCAACAAAGGTAAAAGAGTTTTTGTTAAAACTGCTGAGCCCAAGTCATATTTTAAACCATCTGAACCATTTGGGGCTTGGTGGGGGCCCAACTGTGATAAAGCAGTTGATGAAATATTACACAGACTGATTCATGCCCCAGTGGAGACTTTTGATGATTCTGAGAAACCATATATCCCCCATACAGTTGCTAGTTTCAGCAGACTGAGGGCAGTACTATATAAGAGTTAACCAGAGAGGTTATGCCCCATTGCTTTCACCAGCTAGAGCTTGAATGGTGCTGAGAAAAGATACCCCATTCATAAGCTCGAATTCTTAGACCTAAAATGGGCTATTGTAGACCAATGCTATGAATACTATGCTGTGCCCATATCACCATAAAAATCAACAGTAATTCTTTGTCTTATGTTCAAACGATAGCTAAACTGGATGCTGCTGGTCAGAGGTGGCTATCTGCCTTATCTACTTACAATTATTGCATAGAATATTATCCTGGCCACACCTTGTCCAGATGCAACACTCTGGCTAAATCTACTAACAACAGACTGTTAAAGTGTTGTGCAAAAAGTTTGATACTGATGAGCAGATTATCACCCCCACTTCTGAGTACCTGGTGGACACACTTAGTGTCATTGGTGACTGTCTTCTTGCTGCCTATTATAATTTGACTACTTTATATCAGAGTTCATTGCCTCAATTAACCTCCAAGATCTTGAGAGAGAGCAAAGGGTGGATGACAACATCAAATATGTTCTGCAAGTTCTACAGCAAGTGGGCGATGCTGGCCAGATTGTAACCAACAGTCCTGAAGTGAAATTACTCCTGTGAGAGTGGTCAGGGTTAAAATTGAAAGACAACCTGCTGCATAGCGAGAGCTAGAATGCCAATGGGCTTCCCAATTTACAATTGGTAATGCCTGCTTAGTTCAAGATAGTAGTATTGCAAGGTTTGTATGACAACATGGGGCATTTGGGAAGTGAATGCACCACAGGTTTGGCCCATGCAAGATTTTACTGGCCTTGTGTGGGCAGTGATTTAGAGAAGTACTGCAAAACTTGTAACTGATGTGTGCAGAGGAAAGCGCAGCCACAAAGGGCTGCCCTTCTTGTCAACATTGTCACCAGTGCTCCCATGGATTTAGTTTGCATTGATTTCCTCAGTCTGTTGCCTTACTCTAAAAATATTGCTAATATACTGGTTGTCACTGATCATTTCTCCCAATATGCCCAAGAGTATCTCACTAAAGACTAAAAAGCCTCCACAATTGCGAGAGTCCTTCTGGAGAAGTACTTTTCCCACTATGGTGCACCCCAGTGGATCTATTCAGATCAGGATAGGGATTTCCCAGAGTCGGTTATCAAAGAACTGCTGTCTCTATGTGGTATCATCAAATCCTACACTGCACCATACCATCCGCAAGGTGAGCCACAACCAGAAAGATTTACCTGGATACATTTAGACTTGTTGGGTACCCTGAATCCCCAAGATAAAAGTAAGTGAAGCCAACAAGTGAGTGCTTTGGTCCACACTTACAATTGCGCCAAGAACAATGCCATTGAGTTCTCACCCTACTGCTTGATGTTTGATGGAGAAGCTGGACTACCTTTTGATTTGTGTTTTGGTGTGTTGGCTAATGGGACCTGGGTAGAATCCTATTTACAGTATGTGAAGCAACTTAAAGAGCTACTGACACCTCAAAGAAAACTTTGAAAAACATAATAATTAGGTACAAGTTTGCTTTCATTCTATTTATATTTTATATATTTATCCTCCCCATTATTTATTACTAAGAAATTTGCATGAATATAAGACATTTATCCCTTAGAGTTCCTTTAGAGTCCATCTGACTCTACAGCTTGCTTCCTACTTCAAGTCATAATCCTTTGTTGTAACATCACAATCTGTTGCCATGGGAATAACTGTGATGTCACAAGCAGTGCATTATGACTTCAGGTAGGGAGAAAATAGCAGGAATAGAAGAACTCTGCAGAAGCAAAGATCCTGTTTTCATGCAGCTGACCTCAGTAATAAATAATGGGGAGGAGGAATACAGTAATAAATGGAAATGCAAGCTGGACTGTGTCTAAATATTGTTTTGTAAAGTTCTCCTGAACACATCACCAGCTCTTTAAAGAACAGCTTAATTCAGCATATAAATTAGCTGCAGAAGCTGCTGCCAAGCACAATAAAGCCAAAAAAGAATGACACAATTGAGTTAAAGCCAATGCACTGTTGCCCAGAGACCAGGTACTGCTAAGAAACCTGGGTCTCCATGGTAAGCACAAACTTGAAGACTGATAGGACAGTACACCTTATGTTGTTCTAGAGAAGGTTCATGATATACCAACGATCTACGAAATTCACCCTGAGGGACATGTCAGTGGCTACCATATAGAAATCACATGTTGCCCATCAGCCAGAGGGCCACTGAGAATGAGCAGACCCAGTCAGTCAACTAAACCTCCTGTGACTAGATCTGCTTCCTGCAAACATGAACACAAGCCAGAATCTCAGCAACCCAATCAGATTATTAACCTTTCAAATGAAAGTGCAGAACACAGTAAGTCAGACTGATTCTGAAGAGGAAGTTAAATACCTACCAGCCTATTACGATATGCCTGAGCTTGCTAATTTGTTTCAAGGTTTCCCCACTCACAATTCAAGTGTGACAACTATGCCTGCGGAAGAACCTTGTGCTTCTATAGTGAACTGTGACTCGTCAAGTGACAGTGTGCTCATAGATGAACAGCTAACACCTGAAGTAATCACCGCTGAATTAGATGGTGACTGTTGAAGCTGACAATGCTCAAGTAGCTTAACTACCTGAAACCCCTGAAGAGAATGTGATGCCCAGTTTGTCTGAGGATGTTCCATCACTGGTCAATGAACCATGACTGATCACCTCGAATGCCAAAGAAGAAGTGCCAGTGCCACTAAAACATTCAGAGAGAGAGAGAGAGCAATTAAGCCACTATTTAGACATACCTATGATACCCTAGGAGGAGCACCAACCAAATTTAACCATGAATGTAGTGCATAAGTACATATATGTCACTCACAATTCTTTGCCAAGAATTGTAGTGGTTTCACCTGAAACCTAATCTCCCAGAGTGGTTGGAAAACTTAGAAGTGGCATAGTGATGAAATGTTACAAAGTACTAGTGATATGTTAAATATATCTGCAAATGTTTCTAAAGTTTGAAAGTGTTTTAGCTATTTGAAAGTGTGAGAGATCCCCTCATTGCATTTAGTATTTGAATTTAATGTGGCACCCAAATGTGATATGTCTAGATAGAAGTATTGGTCTAGGACAGGATTGTTAATTACCTATGCTAGCTAGGAACTAATTGTCTAGACAGAATAGAAATGTCTTAAATTGCCATGACTAAAATGTTCAGACATAAATGAGTTCTTGTTTAAGGCTTGTTGAGGATGCCAAGCATTTAGACCTGGAAGAGTGTAACACCGCCCCCCCCCCCCCCGCCATGGATAGGACTTACTAGTTAAGCCTTCTGGTGTCTGGTCCTACCAGATCTGGATCCCTAGTTCCCAGAAGTACTCCTGCCAGCCTGTTGAGCCTGTCTGCTTCTGAGTGTGTAGAAGCTATGTAAGTAGTAAATGTTCTGCCACTACTGGCACAGCATGGGTTGTGCTGGGGATGCTCCCAAGGTCCTGCTATTTTGAGCTTGTCTCTAGTATGTTCTGACTCCTAGGATCCCAAAACATATGTAGGGGCTCAGATACACCTAATGGGGAAAAAACAGAAGAGCGTTACGCAAATGATTTTCACAAAAGTGGGAATATAGAGGAGGCTGGAAACAATAGACCAGTCGGCCACACCTCAATAGTGGGGAAAATTATGGAATCACTACTTAAAGAAAGCACTGCAGAATACCTTGAATCTAGCAGAGCACAGGATCTGAGACAGCATGGATTCACAGTGAGAAGGTCATTTCAAACAAATCTAATTGATTTATTTTACTGGGCAACTAGGAAAATGGATCTGGGGGAAGCGGTGGACATGTCCTACCTGGATTTCAAGTGATGCCTTCAATACCGTTCCATATAGAAGACTTGTGAACAAGCTGGGCAGCCTGGGAGTGGGTCACAAGGTGATAAACTACAGTAGGTTAGGAAATGGTTGCGTGATTGAAGACAGAGGGTGGTGGTAAATGGAGCTCAGTCTGAGAAAAGGAGGGTGACCAGTGAGGTGCCAGAGGGATCAATTCTGGGGCCAGTCTTGTTTAATGTCTTTATAAGTGACATTGTGGAGGGGCTGGAAGGGAAGGTGTGCCTCTTTTCAGATGACACTAAGATCTGCAACAGGGTGAACACACTGGGAGGGGTGGAAAAAATGAGGATGGACCTAGGAAAACTGGAGGAATGTTCTACAGTGTGGCAGCTGAGATTCAATGTGGAAAAGTGCAAAATAATGCATTTGGAGCACAATCACCCAGGGGAGGACTGCATGATGGTGGTGGTGGTGGTGGGGAGATACTGATGGTCACCAAGCAGGAAAGAGATGTGGGGGTAATCACATCTGATGACCTAAAGGTGGCCAGACAACGTGTCAAGGCTGTGGGGAGAGCCAGTGGGTTGCTGGGGTGCATAGGAAGAGATATCACCAGCAGAAGAAAAGAGGTGGTGATGTCACTGTACAGATCATTGTTGAGGCCTCATTTGGAGTACTGTGTCCAGTTCTGGATGCCGCATCTCTGTAATCACATAGACAGGGTGGAGGCAGTTCAAATAAGGACAGCAAAGATGGTGCAGGGCCTGCACTGAAAGTCATATGAGGAGAGACTGGGAGAGCTCAATATGTATACCCTGGAGGAGAGGAGATGCAGGGGAGATATGATAGTAACCTACAAATATCTAAAGGGCATAAATAGGGTACTGGAGGGTATCATCATTTAGAAAAGGAGATGTTCAGGAATGAGGGTGCATGACATGAGATTGGAAGGAGGTAGACTAAGGGGTAATGTTAGGAAGCATTGCTTCTCAGAAAGGGTGGTGTATGCATGGAATAGACTTCCAGTTGAGGGTGGTGGGGGCAGACACAGTGGGGGAATTCAAAAATGCATGAGACAGGCATAGGGGAACCCTTGCGATAGGAATGAAAAGGTAACGCTTGAGATCAAGCGGGGTCTACAGGTTTTGCAGTAGGTAGGGAAAATGGGCAGACTGGATGGGCCTAGTGGTCCTTATCTGCCGTCAATTTCTATTTTTTTATCTTTCTGTTTTTCTGATTGCAAATATGTGTACTGCTGGTTTAAATGTTAGAGACAGCTCTGTGAATGTTTCTGCCTGCTGTACAGGGACTTAGCATTATGGCACTAGCGACAGGCAGACCAAGACATTATCAACACTCATTCCACAACTGGAGGACAGTACTCAGCTTCAGATGTCGAACCCAAGAACATTTATGTGTTTAAACAGTTTACTTTGTCTGCAGCAAGATTTCAAAGTTTAAGTCTTTTATGAACTGTTTATAAGGGCACCATCTTTGCGACCACTGAACCTCTACTGCCCATTTAGTGATCAAGGAGCATGAAGACCTGCAGCTATGGCTCCTGGGTAAAGGGTGTGGACATTGTTCTTGGTGCCTTTAGTTACATCCAATCATTTAACAAGAAAGTCTAATTCATATTAATTTCTTTGCTGGACAGCTATATTGCTCAATAGAGAGTGGCATTTTCCCTTGGGGTGGTTGGGGAGAAAGTTGCTAGGGGCAGTCAGTAGCTATAGCTCTCGGAGGAAAGAGGGGAGCTGTGAGTTGAGCGAGACAGACTTTTGTGAAGTTGGCTTATGGCTTCTGTATTGGCTGCAAAGAAACTCATGAGCAGTTTCCACAAACTGAGAGAGCCAGAATCCCATTTCTAGCGAAGACAGCAATTTGGCATCCTGTAGGATAACCTCTTGCCATTATGGGGGCTTGTACTGTGTTTCCAGAGCTTGGAATGTGTTTCCAGTGTCCAGTGACAGCATCTCGCATTGGTAGAAGCCTGTTGGGTTTCTGCAGCCTGGAGAACCAGACAGTATTACAAGTTTCTGCCAAACAGTGCGGAGTCCTGCCAAGAAACTGTATGCCTGTTTGCCAAAAAGATATCTACGCTGCTACCAAGCTGTGTTTGTTACCTGCAGAGAGTGAGAGATTGCTTGAACTTCAGATTGAGAAGTGACTGCATGCACTCCATTTGGTCCATGGAGTCAGCTCAGTATTGTCAATGTTAGTCAGTACTGAACATTTGCCCCTGAGAACTAGAAGCCTTGATGTGTGGGGCGGGTGTGTGGCCCTAATTCCTGAGCCTGGCCTTATCCAGTCTTTGCTGAAGGACATCCTAATGGTGACAAGCTGCAAGTCCCTGCAACCACCTGAAAGGGACAAGCTGCCAGACATCACAACCAGCCTTGCCAACTGCCAGCATTTCCATCTAAGGCCCCAGTATTGCCGAAGACAACTGTCATTTACTGATTTTGCTCAGACCCTGCACAAGGAACTTCAAAAACCATGAGTAAGCACAGGGTCTACCCTGAACTGGGGAAACGTTGCCAGTCAAAAAATAATCTAAAAGGTTGTTATTAAATTTTAAGTTCATGAACGCTAGCCAACTCTCAGCAGTGATCAGGCCTGCACCTCGATCTGGGTACACAGATAAACTCATAAGGAACACTTGTACCAGTGGGAATGAGGCTATTTCAAATTGTGTTGCTGTAGGGGTGGGCACTATTGTGTTGTGGGTTACTCCATTTTGAATTTACCAAAATAGGTGATTTGATATCAACCTGTTATTGGACCAACAGAGATTTACCGAAAATCCTAAGCTTTCAAATCTACATGGCTCTTCTTCATAAGGACTCATTAGGACACTCATGCCAAACAAATTTAATAGAATTCTTCGACTGGGTTACAAGAGAAGTAGATCAGGGGGCAGCAGTGGATGTAGTGTATCTGGACTTTAGTAAAGCTTTTGATATAGTCCCACACAGAAGGCTAGTCAACAAACTGGAGCAAACTGGCATTAGTCACAAGGTAGTTAAATGGATCACAAGCTGGCTGCAAGGCAGAACCCAGAGGGTTATGGTAAATGGCACCTTGTCCCAAGAGGGGAAGGTGTCAAGTATCATGCTGTAGGGGTCAGTACTAGGCCCCATCCTTGTCAACATATTCATCAGTGACATCGCTGAAGAACTAAAAGGGAAAGTCTGCCTCTTTGGGTTCTATGTGATAAGGGTGATTCGTAAATGCCGAATGTCCTTATCGCAACCGCACATTGCCAAAATTACATTTCAGCGATGTGGAATCCCGGCACAACCAAAAGCAACACAAATTACTTTTTTTTTCTTTTATGCAGAGGGCTGTACCCCCCACACCCTCCTAAATTAGGATTCTCAACTCCAAAGGGGTGCATGTCGGGGGAAGGGGTGCATACCTGAAAAACAAAAACACTGTCTCGGCCCAGGCACAACAAAATGTACCCATGCCCGGTCCCAAACCCTGCATCCCCACCACCACAGGCCAGCACCTAGCCCACCATGCCACAACACCACCTTGCTGCCAACCCACAGCACCACCCTTCACATACCCTTCTGCCTCACGTTTGGTAGTCTTACTCCCACCCCCCACACGCATATATGCATGTGACATCCTGTCTCCTTTTTGTGACCCACCCCTTCCGGTCACCAATCCCACACCCCCATCATCGGGGCAGTAGCCAAAAGTGGGTCACCATTTCAGCAGGCACCCACTTCCTACGTGCCCCTATCACAGGATACCCCCTCTTTGCAGATGATATGAAGCTCTGCAACAGGGTGGACATACAGGAAGGGATGGCAGAAATGAAGGCATATTTCAGGATGCAGGAATGGTCCAGGAACTGGCAGCTGAGATTCAATGCCAAAAAATGTAAAATCATGCAACTGGGTAGAACAAACTCCTGCACGAGGTATGTCTTGGAGGGGCAGCTACTGGAAGAAACAAAGCTAGAATGGGATCTTGCAGTCATGATCTCAAATGATTTAAAGATAGGGAAGCAATGCAAAAAAGCAACACTAAAGGCAAGCAGCATTCTCGAATGTATTGGCAGGGGTATTACCAGTAGGAAGCGTGATGTAATCCTCCCACTGTACAGGTCCCTGGTGAGGCCTCACTTGGAGTACTGTGTGCAGTTCTGGAGACCTCACCTAAAAAAGGACATAGATCATCTGGAAACTGTGCACAGATGTGCCACCAAAATGGAGCAGGTTGTGCACCACAAAAAGTACGAGCTAGGCTCAGGAGCTTAATTTATTCTCCCTCAAGCAGAGGAGGAACAGAGGAGATATGATTGAGACTGTTAAATTTGTTAAAGGGATCAACACAGTACAAACCAGGAAACTCTTCTGGGAAAACAGGGCTGCAGGTACTAGAGGACACAACATGCACCTTCTGAGAGGTAAATGCAAAACAAATGTTAGGAAGTACTTTTTCATGGAGATGGTGGTGGACCCTTGGAATGGCCTGCCATCAGAGTTAATGGCAGCCAAGATGGTCAGTGAATTCAAAAAGGCATGGGATAGACAGTATGGTCACCTTAGCAGGACAAATTGATAGTGGGGGTAGAAAACCAGACAGACAAGATGGACCATACGGTCTCCTTCTACTGGCAAATTCTTATGTTCTTATGTCCTTATAAGGAAAATGGCAGTTTTCTTCAAAACAGCTCTCTTTAAAGTACCCAGAACTTGTACATTTTACGCATGAATGTCACAGATCACTGAAATAATTACAGTAGATAAGAAACACAACCAGAGATAAAAAAAAAATCTTTAAAAGTCTATTTCTGTGTAGGTCAAATGTTACAGAAGGAATGTTCTGTAGAAGTAGGTCTGTAAATTATTTGTTAAATGTCTAACTACCATAAAGAGAAACTGGAGACTGTATATGAGTGTGTGTGTGCGTGTGTGTGTGTGTGTGTCTGTGTCTGTGTGCTAAACACTTAAATTAGTAGTTCTGCATATGTTAATCTAAAGACCATGTAATCACATCCCACCAATTAAAATGAACATTATAAATACACAGTTATATAGATTAAATGGAACCATTTTATATATTAATATTTTAGCAACATTGTGTATTTTTGAAATGTCCTTTGAGAACCAAGACAGATAGATCAGAGATGGAGTGATTGGACTGAGAGAAATGTTGTCCCACAAGTTTTTCAGTCTTCATTTTAAAATCATGTCTGTGTGAATTAATTTGGGTTCAAAGAGGTTGTCCAGTCTCCCACACACAACCTGTTTGTGGACATTTCTTGCATTGAATCTAATAAACAATGTTCCAAGATGCACATGTATAATTCCCCTGTATGGTGAATTTTTTTTTTGGTTGGAGTTGATAAACTTTGAAGTGGAAATGTGCCCTTGTGTCTTACATCTAGAACGACTGCAGGGTCTTGTGTCACTTAGTGTTCTGTTGTTTAGGTCAGGTATAAGTTTACTCCTGACAGTCAGGTTAGATAGATTAGAAGGTTGTTTGAAAGACAAAAGAGGTAGTTCTTGGCAGATACATTTCAAGGTTTCATCCTCACTAAATATTGATTGGAGGTCCTTAATAGCTACATGTAGGGACTCCAGATCAGGACTGTATGTGACAACCAAGGGTATTCTGGTAGCGATAATCTTTTCTGTATATTGTAGTAGTTGTTCTCTTGGTATCTGTGTAGCACGTTCCACTACTCTGTCAATTTCTCTGGAGGAATGCCCCTGCCAATAAATGTTTTTTTCAGTGTGGCCAAGTGTTTACCTTTGTCCTCCCCCTCACTCGAACAGATACAGTGGTATCGAAGTGCTTACTGAACATTACAGATTTTTTAGAGTGATTGCTGTTTCTATGTGACTACCTAATCTATCTAACCTGATTGTCAGGAGCAAACTTATACCTGACCTAAACAACAGAACACTAAGTGACACAAGACCCTGTAATCTTTCCAGATGTAAGACATATGGACAACCTCTTCGAACTCAAATGAGCTCACACACACACATATGATATTAAAATGAAGAAGACTGAAAAAACTGTAGGACAATATTTCTCTCAGTCCAATCACTCCATCTCTGACCTATCTGTCCTGGTTCTCAAAGGACATTTCAAAAATACACAACAAAAATGAGCATTTGAGGTCAAACTTATTTTTCTTCTGAACATAGTGAATGATGGCATGAATGTAGACACTAGTTTCATGTCCCATTACACTATTTAAAGTGCTCCTGCTCTTTTTTGTTTCAGGTACAACGCATGGACAGATATTTGTTTTACAAGCTGCTAAAATGCTTATATGTAAAATGGTTCTATTTAATCTGTATAACTGTGTATTTATAATTTTGAATTTAACTGGCAGGAGGTGATTACACGGCCTTTAGATTTACACATGCAGAACTACTAATTTAAGTGTTTAGCGCACACACACACACACACACACACTCTCTCCAGTTTCTCTTTAGTTGGACACTTAACATCACATAATATACAGACCTACTTCTACAGAACATTCCTTCTGTGAGATTTGACCTACATAGAACTAGAGTTTTAAAGATTGTTTTCTTATCTCTGGTTGTGTTTCTCATCTTATTACTTCACTGATCTCTGATATTTATGAGTGAAACATGCACATTCTGGGTACTTCAAAGGGATCTCTTTTTAGGAAAACTGCCATTTTTCTTATGAAGAAGAATCATGTAGGTCTAAAAGCTTAGGATTTTCTCTAAATCTTTGATGGTTCAATAAAATGTATCAAATCACCTATTTTGATCATCTTATTGTACAAGGAACAATGCAGCAATTACATTTTTATTTCTAATTAGCCAATCATTATTTAATTGTTCTACTTCTGCATTTCCCATTCCCCTTTTCTCTGAAAATAAAAGTGTTTTTGTTGTTATTGCAGAGAACTGTCTGTGAGCACATTATTAGCAATAGCTATTAATTGCGTGCAGCATAGAGTATTAAGTTGGTTTATGGTATTCTATGTGAGGAGTAACTGGAAGGTATGGTATGGTAAAATTTTATTTATACAGTGATATAACCATTAGGGTTCCAAAAATCCTTATTCACAAGACTTACCTGTTTATATAAAACACATAGTTACAACTTTACAAATTTTTGACACAATACAAAAACACAAAACATGCAAAAAAATACAAATACATTACAATATTGTACAAAAACACCAAAAACAGGCTAATAGTCATTTAAGGGGAAGGGGAGGTGGGTAGCTATAGCATCTCAGGAGATTGTACCCTACAGATATCTAGCCCACTATATTTACTCTGGGTGGAGCTACCAATCTGTTATTTATTTCTGTTCTGGGAAAAGAACCCATATTCACCATCGAAACAGAGACCAGGCCCCTCAACCTGGTTGTACCCCAACAGGTAGGGGTAGTAGCCTGCTGTTACAGAGTGTCCAGGTTACACATAGTTCATCTGGACTTCAGCAAGGCCTGTGGCACTGTGGTACATGGCACACCTCTTGGCAAAGTATGCCAGTTCAGAATACACAAGGCAGACACAAGGTAGATTGCTAACTGGCTTGGAGATAGAAAGTAGAGGGTTGCAGAGGGGTACTAAGCAGTGTCATCAGGGATCAGTGCTTGGGGCCACAGCTGTTCAATTTTCCCACCAAATATGTGAGATCTGCAAACTCCAGTAGGTTGCATAAGTTAACAGAAGGTACTAAGCTGGCCAGGGTGGTGGAATTCCTTAAGGATGGTGGCAATCTTTAGGGGAACCTGAATATGCTGAGTAATTGTTCAGACTCCTGGAGTCTCAGATTCAGTGTATCCAAATGGAAGCTGCAAAATTTAGGAAGAAAAACAGAAGTATGATCCACACACTGTGTGGGGTGTCTTTTTCTGAAGTGGAGGAAGAAAAGGTCCTGGGGTCATAATTGATAAGGAGCTATGCAGGGCACGCAGCATATGGCTATTGTCAAAAAAAGCTGGCAGAATGCTGGGTTACATCAAAAGGGGATGACCAGTAATGCAATGGAAGCAATCCTGCCTCTTTACAAGACTCTGGGCAGGCTCATCCTTCATTACTGAGCTCTGGGCTCCCCATTACAGAAAAGAAACTAAGGCAGTCAAGAGAATGCATTGCGGTGCCGTCAAAATGATCAGTGATATGAAGGATAAAGGTTAAGAAGAAAGGTTGCTGGCCTGTAAAATGTTCACTTAAAAAAAGAGGCTGCGAGTTGATATAATCTGTCTGCATTCTTAAGGGTATCAGCAAGATCAAACAGACAGAGATGTGTAAATTTGTGTCTTCCTGTAAGCTACAAGAACATGCCTTGAAGCTCATAGGTGGTAAATTTAAGGGTAATATTAGTAAGCACTTATTTCTCTGAGAGTAGTGAACCCTTGGAACAGCTTACTAGTAGAGACAAGAAGAGAGTAAAATAATTGAAAGTAAGCCTGTAAAATGTGCTTAACAAGGGAATCACAGGATATCCTTGGTAGTATAAGGGACAGGAAACCTCTTTTGTACACATGTACGTACTAATGTAATATACATGTTTGCTCAGCATGTTTATTCATCCCTGCTTATGTGGAGGGTATGGACATGATGGACACAGTGTCCTGACCTTAAATTAGTGCTGTATGTTACAATGTAATCTGGTGCAATTTGTCACACTTGCTGTGTTTTCATTTAAAGAAAGCCCTGGATTCAATGGGCTCAATTTTCAAAACATGGCACAAGCCATGCCAAAGGTGACTTGTGCCAATTGCTGGTGCACCAGGGACCCTGCACCCAATTCTTTATTGGGAAGGGCCTGGTGGCAAAGTCCCACAACTTGCAGCAGCTATGGCCGCACACCAAATAGACGGCACATCTGGATGGGTTGCTGCAAACTGCTGGTCAGCCATGTACCACTCTAGGACATCCTTGGTAGCTATTGCCCCCCAGCCACAATCCCTGATTATTAAAATCAAACATGTCCCTGGTGGTCTAGCAGACCATCCCAGCCCCAATCCCCCTTTATTAAACATAAACACATCCCTGGTGGTCTAGTGGTTCCCCCCAGCCCTGATCCACCCATATAAGAATAGTTTTCATTCCATGGTGGTCTAGTGGACCCACCCCCCCCACCATGGCAGGCAGTGCCCCACCACCCTGCTTCCCCCCATCCTGAACCTGAGCCAGCGACTGGCACAGCCCTCCACTCTCCATCATGGCCAGCCGCTGACTGAGCTGTCACTGGGTGAGTACTGTATACAGTATGTGCTCAGTGATTGACAACTCATTGAGCTGTCAATCAATGAGTGCATACTCTATACAGTACTTGCTTATTGACAGCTTAGTCGGTGGCTGGCCATGGTAGAGAGCGGAGGGCTGTGCCAGTTGCAGGCTTGGGTTTGGTATTGGGGGGCAGAGTGGTGGGGTACTGCCTGCTGCAGTGGGGGTGTGATGAGCTGGACCACTATGAAATAAAAACTATTCTTATATGGGCAGATTGGTGCTGGGTGGAGAGATAGACCACCAAGGACATGTATATATTTAATAAAAGGGGATTGGGGCTGGGGGGGCTGCTAGACCACCAGGGATATGTTTGATTTTAATAAAATAGTATCAGGGCTGGGGGGTCTGTAAGACCACCAGGGATGGGATTAATAATAATAATAAAAGGGGATCATGAATGGGGGTCTGCTAGACCACCAGGGACATGTTTGATAGATAAAATTTTATTTTTATACAGGAACAAGTGTTAGTGAAAAATATCCCTATTTTCAACAAAAATGCCCTGTACAATATACACATAATACAAAACAGCATTTAAATAAAACAATATAATACAATGTTACACAAATAGATTAATTCTTAATACTCAAATATAGCAATTACAAAATGTTTTAAAAGATTTCCTCAAGGCTATTTGAAATTCATGTATAGAATGTTTTGCCTTTAATTCCTTGCCTGGTTTATGCCTGGTTAAATAAAGTGATTGATTGATTGATTGATTGAATTCCATAGATATTACATTTCAAGACTTACTGTAGCTGTACATATCTGTAATGCAATATCACCAAACCTATTATAAACCCTTGGACAAGGCAACTTTAATATACTTTCCCTTGATGCATACTTTTCCTCTTGCCTTGCCTCAGTTAATACCAAATGATGCAATAGATGAATAAATTGAGTTCAATAATTTGTAACACCATGTTAGCCAGTTAAGTTCTCTTTTTTCTTCTGGACCCAACCAGTTTAATACCAAATAAACCTTACAAAGATGGATGTGAAAGAACTCTTAAAACTGAAGGTGGACAAAGCAATGGGGCCTGATGGGATTCATCTCAGAATTCTAAAAGAACTAAGGGTAGAACTAGTGACACCACTGACTACCCTCTTTAACAAATCATGGGAGGATGAGTGGGGTACCTGAGGACTGGATGATGGCAGATGTGATTCCCTTTCACAAAAGTGGGAGCAGGGCAGAAGCAGGAAACTACAGACCTGTTAGTTTAACCTCAGTGATGGGGAAAATGATGGAATCACTTCTGAAGGAAAGAATTGTCAATTAGCTAGAGGCCAGAGGGGCACACGATCCAAGGCAACATGGATTCACAGCAGGAAGGTCATGGCAGATGAATCTAATAGATTTCTTTGACTGGGTGACCAAGGTAGTAGATCAGGGAAGGGCTGTGGACATGGCCTACCTAGACTTTAGCAAGGCATTTGACACAGTCCCATACAAAAGATTAATATACAAGTTAGCCAGCCTGGGAGTGGGTCCCAAGATGATAGCCTGGGTAAAGAATTGGCTGGAGAATAGGACAGAGAGGGTAATAGTAAATGGAGTCCACTCTGAAGAAAGGTGGGTTACTAGTGGGGTACCGCAGGGTTCAGTATTCGGACCAGTCCTCTTCAGTGTCTTTATGAGCAACCCTAGGGAGGTGGATCAGGGGAGGGCAGTGGACATGGCCTATCTGGACTTCAGCAAGGCCTTTGACACTGTGCCACATAGAATACTATTACACAAACTGGGGAATATGGGTGTGGGCAGGACAGTAGTGTGGTGGGTAGGTAACTGGCTGGGTGGCAGGACACAGAGGGTGGTGGTAAATGGCTGTCACTCCACAGAGGGAAAAGAGACCAGTGGGTACCACAGGGATCAGTGCTGGGACTGGTCCTATTCAACATCTTCATCAGTGACATTGCTGGGACCTAGAAGGCAGAATTTCACTGTTAGCTGATGACACAAAGCTCTGTAACAGAGTAGACACACCAGAGGGTGTAGACAGAATGAGAAGGGACCTGCAGAAACTTGAAGAATGGTCAGGGTTTGGCAGTTGAAATTCAATGCAAAGAAGTGCAAGATAATGCATATGGGCACAAAAACCTGGCACAATATATCAGTTGGGGGTGAGGATATAGCATGCACCAAGCAGGAAAGGGATCTTGGGGTTATCATCTCTGATGACTTCAAGGTAGGGAAACAGTGTGACAAGGCAGCAGGTAGCAAATAGGATGCTGGGATGCATAGGCAGGGCATCACCAGCAGGAAAAGGAGGTCATAATTCCACTATACAAGACACTAGTGAGGCCCCACCTGGAGTACAGTGTACAGTTCTGAGACCATACCTACATAAGGACATAGACAGGGTAGAGAAGGTTCAGAGGAGGGCAACAAAGATGGTGCATGGATTGCATCACAAGTCCTATGAAGACAGGTTGAAGGAACTGAACATGTACTCCCTGGAGGAGAGGAGGGAGAGGGGATATGATAGAGACATACAAGTATCTTACAGGGAGGAACAGGGTGCAGGAATACACTATTTTTAAGAGAAAAAGATGTTCTAGGACTAGAAGGCATGGGATGAAGCTGGAGGGAGGGCGATTCAGAGGAAACATGAGGAAGAATTTCTTCACAGAACGGGTGGTGGACAAATGGAACACCCTGCCAGAGGAAGTGGTGAGGCTGAAACAATCACAGGATTTAAGAATGCATGGGATAGACATAAAAGGAATTCTGGAGGTCAGGGAAGGGCAACAGACTTCTAGGAAAACATAAACTGAACTTACAAGCTCAAATGGGCAGACTGGGTGGGCCATAGGCCCTTATCTGCAGATACTGTCTATGTATCTATGTATCTAGACATTGCAGAGGGACTGGAAAGAAAAGTATGTCTCTTGCAGATGACACAAAGATCTGCAACAGAGTTGATGCACAAGGTGGGGTGGAAAGGATGAGAAGGGACTTGGCAAGGTTAGAGAAATGGTCAAATGTATGGCAGCTTAGATTCAATGCTAAGAAGTGCAAGGTAATGTGCCTGGGAAACAAAAACCCAAGGGAAGAGTACACAATGGGGGGTGAGATACTAACAACAATAAAAATGGAAAGAGACCTGGGGGTAGTCATATCAGATGACTTAAGGTGGGCAAGCAATGTGAGAGGGCAGTAAGGAGGGCTGGGGGATACTGGGATGCATAGGCAGAGGCATCACCAGTAGAAAACAGGAAGTTGTTATCCCTCTGTACAGACAGCTGGTGAGACCCCATCTGGAGTACTGTGTGCAGTTCTGGAGACCCAATCTCTGAGGACATAGACAAGATGGAAGCTGTCAGAGGAGGGCAATTAAAATGGTGCAGGGTCTGCACCAGAAGACATATGGAGAAGCTAAAGAAAGCAGCAAATATTATAGCCTCGAGGAAGGAGGAGAGGGGTACATGTAAAAACTTTCAAGTACCTCAAGGAATCAACAAAATCAAGAGGGTAGCATCTTTTAAAAAAAGAGGTGTGCAAGAACAAGGGGGCACAATTTGAAGATGGGGGTGCGGCTCAGAGGTAATGTAAGGAAGTATTTTTTCACAGAGAGGGTTGTGGATGTGTGGAACGGCCTTCCGGAGGAGGTTGTGGAGTCAAAAACAGTGGTTGAATTCAAGCATGCATGAACAGTCATAAGGCAATTCTAGGGGGTGGGAGTAGAAAGAAGTAGGCTGCTGGTTAACTAGGATCTGCAGCTTATCCGTTAGGTAGGGAAATGGGCAGACAGGGTGGGCCAAGCAGTTCTTATCTGCCATCAAATTCTATGTTTCTATATGTTTCTATATTTACTAGAATTGGCAGATCTAGCCAGTTTATAATAGCTTTGGTCAATTTCCTTCAAAGCTGTTTAGGTGCATTTCTATAGACCACTCCCTCATACTCTAATACTGGGATTAGCAATTGTTGGGTTAACTTCATTTTAACATCTCTCTTGAGGCAATTAGAGATTCGTTAGTGCCCCAATTTCTAGTTTGTTTTTTTAGCTTCTGTATTTATGTGTTGTACATATGACAACTTACAATCTACGAGAGCTCATAGATATTTGTAACATGTGACATTAGCGAGTTCTTGCCCATTGCTAAATCTAATATTTAATTTCCTGTCCAGCACACATTGTGTTTTTTTTTTTGAGATTCATCAGTAATCCTGACTCAGCAGACCACAGTTCCATCTTAAACAGATCATCCTGCAATTTTTGTTCTAGTGAGGTGTGGCTGTCAGAGCCTACAGACAGACCTCACTTTTTTCCAAAACCCTAGGTATTTCATTAACATAAACATTAAAAAGCAGGGGATTTACGTGGAGCCCTGCGGGACTTCCCTTCTTATTTCTCTCAATGATGATGATATTTGTGTTCCTAAGGACACACACTGCTTTCTTCCTGCTAAATGTGATTTAAACCACTGTAATGTTTCAATATGAACTCCTATTGCATATAATCTGTACAATAATATCCCGTGGTCCACTAAGTCAAAGGCCTTACTGAGGTCCACGAACATGGCCCCAGTACTCATTCCTGCATTTGTGGATGTTGCAACCAGGTTGTTAAAATCTACTAGGGCCACATCTGTGACCTCCCCACTGTAAAACCATACTGGCAGTTTGTCACCAAGTTGTACTGTTCCAGATATTGACAAAATTGCCTGTTAACAATTTTTTCCGTGAGCATTGACAGTATAGGGTGCAGAGCTATAGGGCTACAGTTTGTAGCTATTAAAAGGGAATTGTCATCTTCAGGATTTCTTAATGTCTGAAATCCCATAAAAAGCTAATTTGAGTGAGCCATGGTGTTTATCTATGAGTCTTTGCAGTCCAGAGTTTTTCATATGTAAATCAGCCTGTTGTTAAGGTCTGGGGCAGCCTTTAAGGGATCTCCTTCTTTAAAGATTGGAACTATGTTTCCTGTTTTCCATACCTCAGGATACATGGAAGTACACAAGCTTCTATTTAATTCATAAGTTATTATTGGTGCCATTGTGTCTGCCCCATCTTTAAAAATCTAACTTCCACTCCATCTACCCCAACAGATTTAGTAGCCTTCAGACAGTTTCTTTTTCAACATTCTTTACTGTAATTACCTTAAATCTAAACCACGATCTAGAATTATTATCAACCTTGATTTTATTTACTATTTCAACATTTTGAACTATTTCATGTAAAGATGTATCAGAGGTACCTGTTTTAGGATTCTCCAATCCCAAATCAGGCAACTCTGTAAAGTACCTATTTAACAGAGGGAACGTGTGAGGACAGTTCTTCACTGAGAGGGCCGGGGAGACCTGGAACATGCTTTCAGAGGAGGCGGTGGGGTCCAAGACTGTGTTGGGTTTCAAGAGAGCATGGGACAGGCACATGGGGTTACAGGGGAGTGGGGTGGGTGCTTTGAGTGGGGGAGGGAAGATTAGTGGGGGGGAAGGGGCAGACTTGATGGGCAAAGAGGTCCTTTTCTGTCATCAGGTTCTATGATTCTATGATTTTATGATTCTATATCTGGCTATGCTTTATTCATCCAGATTCTAAAAACATTTATTTTCTTTGCCAAACTCTTTACATTTTTGTGGATTATTTGAAGCTGTGGTTGATTTTTAGGTCCAGGATTTAAATCTATGTCACCACTTATTGCTAGAAGAAAAGACAATACTTGACTATGGTCTTTTAACTGATAATTATATAACCCCGTTGTAATTATTGTTGGCCCTTTTTTATACTGGTTCCACTCATTTGTAAACCCATTTCTTCGATGTGGGGATACTCGGTATCCCGTGATAATTGCGACTTTATAAACACGACTGAAAATACTGCGACTAAAAAATAGTGAGCACATGAAGGCAGACAAGACATAACAGCGGATAAGCCATTATAGTGAATAAAACTGCCATCTCCATTACAAGTATCACAACTGTTCAGGAGAACAGCACCAGTCAGACCTCCAACTTGAAACCCCTGCCAACCCTTCCCAACAGTAAACAGCAGTAGCGGAAGTGGAGGAAACCACCTAAATGCTGTTCCCATTGGCTTCTGCCTTCTACCCTTTCTACTAGCTTGGTAATCAGTGACTTTATGGATATTTTGCTCTTGTCTCCATTTTTTCTTTTCTACGGGACTAAACCATCAGTTTTAAGCTCCATTTCGACCTTTCTCTTGATCGGACTGCTCCCTTACTGTTACAGGGCTTTGAACTGTCAAAACTTTAACATTTTATAACTGTAGGCTTATAAAAATTATTTTTCTATACAGTTCAGTGTTCAGCTTTCTTGAGTCACTCTTGCTGTAAGCTAACCAAGGGAGTGTTATATTACTGCATAGGAGTTATGGCTGCTTATGGCAGTTTAGATTAACTGATGCCTGTCTACATATTTGGGGACAAGACAGTCTTTTGCCAGAGTCACTTTTTGTGAACTGTGATCTGTATATAAAGCATCAGTGTGTTAGTGAGTCAGCACACACGATTACTAGTATCGCAATTATTACGTGGTCGCTATACATGTAGTCGTTACCTATTACATTCGCTATTCCGAATGTCACCATTTAATACTCGCGAAAATTACAGTTGCTATTTTTTCGGCACTAATATTACATGGAACCGGGATACTTTATTCTTAAGATGCCCTGTTGATATATGGAGTACCATCTAATTGTCCTATTCTATTTTATTTTCTGTTTTGCACAAGGTCTCATTAATCCCATATAAATATCCCAATAAAAGTAACTCATAAATTATAACATTAATTTTCATCTTGACTTCAGAATATGTATATACCACTGCCTGAATGTTTTCTGTACCAATACATGCATTCAGTCTATTCAATTGCTTATATCTAATTTGAAACAACAATTTTATTTCACAGACCTTTAAATAACTTAGGTTTCTGGCTCCAATTCCCAGTTTCCCAGGCTGACTCCAGGCAGATTCCTCCATACTCTGCTAGAGTTCTCAGCCAGAGGACACAGCCAGAGGACTGAAGTCATCACTTGTCAGATGCCACTGCATCTTAGGTGCTGTTGATTAAATAGTTCAGTGATCCCACCTTCAGTTGCTCTGCCACCACAGCTCATTGGTTATCATCCACTACTGGTGGTACAATTCAAACCAAAATTCAAATAAATAAAAGGTGATCAGGGCTTGGGGGTCCTCTAGATGACCAGGGACATGTTTGATTTTAATGAAAGAGGATCAGGGTGGGAGGGGTCCGATAGACCACCCAGGATGGGATTAGTAATAATAAAAGGGGATTGGGGGTCTACTAGACCACCAGGGACATGTTTATATTTCATGAAGGGGGATTGAGGCTGGAGGAGTCTGCTAGACCACCATGAATGGGATCAATATTAATAAAAGGGGATTGGGGATGAGGAGACTACAACACATGTTCCCTCCCACCCAGGGATGGCTCAGAGAGTGGCGCAAGTGCTCTAACCCTCCCAGAGGGTGAAATTCTAAGTACCCTTAGACCAGCTCTGACTATTCTAAGGGTACTTAGACTTTCATGCTCTTTGAGGGTTTACAGAATCCCAAATTAGGAGATATGGCAGCTTGTGTCTGCTGCATGCCCCCTAGTGCCATGCCTCAGCCCATTTTGTGCCCCAAGAATGGCACAAGCCCCCTTTGGTGCATGCAACCTGTGGTTGATGCAGGCTGCATTTGTGAATTACCAGCTCAGTTCAGGGGGAGATATTTAGAAACTCCAGCACAAAGGGAATTATGGTTGTCACAATTAAACACTTTATTACTTGTACCACCACTTTTGTGGTTTATGCCTTGCGGTGCTCCTGTGGTTGCGTTTACATTGGACAGACAACAAGAAAACATAAGGAATGCCTGCAGGAGCACTTCAGGGCAATATGAAATAATAACTTGCAACACCCCATAGCTAAGCATATCCATAACATAGTTAATAAGGGAGAACATAAAATGTCATTCATATATGGGAATAGACCAGGTACCATATAACCCCCTGGGAGGGGACAGAGAGAGAATACTGGATCAGGAAAAGGCAAGACTGACCTTCTGTTTGAAAACACTGAAACCCAATGCCCGGGATTTCAAAGGGGTTGTACCTGGTGCAACAGGGTGCACCATGCGCAATCCCCCCAATGCACCCCGGCATGATATTCTAAGGGGTAAGGTGTGCAGTGCAACCCCCGATGCACTGGGGCACATTGGTAATGTATGCAGTGCAGATACAGGGGGCATGCCCATGCATATGCGGCACATCCTGATATCTAGCCCGGGATGTGCAGCACATATGCTTGTGCAACCCCTACATGCGCTGCACACTGGTGCTCAAAGTTGAGCTGCAATTCACAGGCTCAAATGCTGGCCACCCACAGGTGGGCAGCTGTACTGTAAGGCACAACACAACAGTCACCAGCCATGGGTGGCCACCCGCCTAACAGGTACACTGGCCACAAGCACCCAGACCCCTGGTAGTCTAGTGGCCCCCCACCCCTCACACCCAATCGCGGGCATTTGTAAATGTTTCATTAATCCCTGGTGGTCTAGCGGTCTCCCCATGCCCGATCATGTGCCAAAGTAAATGGAAATGGAATCCCTGGTGGTCTAGTGGTAACCCTGCCCCACAGTACACCCGTTCGTGGGCTGTTGTTGCAATACCAAATTACCTGGTGGTTCAATGGTACCCCTCCACCCACCCACAGAAGTCCCCAACCACCCAGCACCCCCGTCATCAGCAGGTGGCAGCATCCCACCCACATGCCAACCAGCCACCCGCCGATTGACAGTGTGCATTACGATCTGTGCACCTACTGGTCCACAGCGTGAACCAATAGGCTTGCAGACCATACTTTACTACACAGGACTAGATAAGTAAATGAATTCGTTCATTTACATATCCGGTCCTGTGCAGTACAGTATGGTCTGCAAGCCCATTGGTCCACACTGTGGATCAATAGGCATACAGCTTGTACTGTATGCTGTCATTTGAGAAAGCGGTCAGGTGACATGCGGGTGGGGGCTGCCACCTGCTGATGATGGGGGATGCTGGGTGGCTGGGGGACCTCTGTGAGTGGGTGGGATGAGTGGGGAGGGGTAGCACTGGACCACCAGGTAATTCGGTATTGCATCAACAGCCTGCAAACGGGCATATTGGGAGTGGAATTACTGCTAGACCACCAGCGATTCCATTGCCATTTGCTTCGGTCCATGATCAGGCAAGGGGGGGACTGCTAGACCACCAGGAATTAATGAGACACTTTCAGATGCCCACGATCAGGCGTGTGAGGCGGGGGGGGCCATTAGACTACCAGGGGTCTGGGTGCTTGTGGCCAGTGTACCTGCTGGGTGGGTGGCCACCCACAGCTGGTGGCTGTTGTATTGAGCCTTGCACTACAGCTGCCCACCTGTGGGTGGCCAGTGTTTGAGCCTGTGAATTGCAGCTCAAGTTTGAGCACCAGTGTGTAGCACATGTAGGGGTTGCACCAGCATATGCGCCGTACATCCTGGGCTGCATATTGGGATGTGCCACATATGCACGGGCACACCCCTGCATCTGCGCTGCATACATTAGCACTATGCCCCGCACATCGGGTGTTGCACTGCGCACCCTACCCCTGTGAATATCGCGCCAGGGCACTTTGAATATAATGTCCTATGCTAAATACAGTATATATTGACTGCACTATGATTGTTAAGCACTTTAGAACACAAAAAAGATATACAAAAATATTTTATTGATACATCAAGCATTGCGATGTTAAGTAAATCAGTGGTTGTTATAGAAACTAATAGGAAAAACATGGTCAAATGCTAACATGATTAAGGGTTCACTAATTAATTTTGTGATTGTGTAATTGATAACACATGACTGTATGTACTATAAGTATGGGAGATTCACAGTTGAGCCACACCCCTGATGAAGAGGTCTTTGTGGCCTAAAAGCCCTGAACTCTTTCGCACTTTATGGGTATGTGAACCATTTAAAATCATGATTTAAGAATGTTTAAAATAACACTTGTTTGCCTTCTAAAATAATATTAAGTAAATACATTTTTAACACTAACCTGGAGTGCTGTACAGTATGTTTATTCTTCTTGCATTTGTGAATTGCTCCTGGTGCATCTTTTGGCACAAGTGGCACTTTGCAGCATTCCTTGTGACACAAGCCCCATAATCTGATCCAGTGTGTGCATGGTGTCTGGATTACACTTTTGGCTAAGAAATATAATTCACCCAGATTTGCAGTTTGCTAGACTAGGGAAGTGCAGGGAGCCTGGGCTGTTAATGTCCCCACAGTATCTAGGTTGGATCAAAAAGGAGTATTAAAGATGGCCAAGAAGCATAATGGCAGGGTGCCTGATCAATGCTGCAGCCACCCAACCTCAGGAATGGGCTAAGATCACAGGTGCCATCTGGGGGACAGAGCAATGAACATCCAACTGGATAGTCCTTCTCCTTCAGTAAAGGGGTTTCTATCATCTGCTGTTTGATTGCTGCTCAGTGTAGGCTAGGTAGCAGTGCATGCTGCGGCTGCCTAAAGGGTTGGGGACTGCTGGGGATGCTGATGCATTGTGCACACCTTCTCATAGCATGCTACAGGTAGTCCTTTGGAAGAAACTGGTGAAAAACCCACTACAGCTTCAGGATGGCAATTGGCCTCTTGCAGACCTTGCACAACTGAGCAGGGCCCCACCACGTGGACTGGATTGTGCTCCTTCTGGGGAAAACCTTGCTGTGGGGGTTCTGAGGAAACTGGAGATCAGGATAGGTAACTGGAGATGGTTGATGATGGAGCTGGGTGGCCGCCTGGTGGTCCAGGAAGATCAATAATAGATGGAAAAAAAGAGGAGCACTGAGCTTCGGGTGCATCACCTTTCTTGTTTAGTTTTGAAATAAAAATGCAACCCCTCAAACCTAAGACATGAAGCAAAAGTTTCATCCTGATTCAGACACTTAAACTAGCAAGATATCCTTTGAGGAAATGATTGAGGCCTTTACTGTTTTGGGATATTCTGACTATCAGAATTATATAGTCAGTTGTGGAATAAGCTATGAGACTGCAGCACCTTAATATGTTGATATTTAAACTTAGTCATTTTACATTCCTGTACACTTATAAAGTGTCATGCAGGATTAAACATTTTGTATGGATCGGACAGTCCTATATGGAATATGGAAACTGCCCTCTGGGAAGAACCCTTGTGTCATAAAATTGGGTACAGCAAAAGTTCTTGTTAACCAAGTATCAAAGGAACTGAGAATACAGAAGAAGAAGAAGAAAAAAGAAAGAAAGAAAGAAAGAAAGAAAGAAAGAAAGAAAGAAAGAAAGGTTCTGCTTTAATGGGATATGGTTTACAATGGCAAGAGCACCCAGTTACAGTTAAAACAGGTAAGGCTTATAAGATGCCAAGATTAGTTCCTGCCCATCACAAACATTAATCCAAAACAGATGCTCTCAATGAGACTATTCTTCAGACAAGAAAATAATTGGAATATGTTTCATTTACTGAGTTTTAGTTTGGAATTAACACTGACATATTGTGTTCTTGTATGTGAACATACAGTGAGAAATTAGAATCATTTGAGAGATGTGTACTTTCAGTTCGCACTTTAATGAGACACTTAAGACATTCATTAAGGGACTCTGTCTTTGCAGCTGCAACAAAGGTGGTGTGATTGAACAAACTGTGATGGAGCATTTCATAATGAGCAGTTCAGTGGAGTAGATGAGCTTCAGTAGCCTGACTACATGAAGTCTCTGCTGATGAACCAGCCCAGTCATAAGTATAACTATTCCTCGAGGCCAGTCAGATATAGAAAATGGTACTTTTATTACAATACAAGTAAGTAATGAACCCTGCAAAGAACATTATAAAATAATTCACAAAGTGCATCATCACAAATCTTTCTGCTTTCAAAAAAAATTATTTACTTCATGATTTTGCTTGTATTATGTATAATAGATGTGAAAAATTTATTTCTAGTGATACTGTTTTTTTTTTTGAGGTTAGCACAAAATGCATAACCACTGTGAAGTCACATATGCTTTGTTATAACTGTTAGTCGCCTGTTTAAAGTAGCAGTGTTTGTTAGTCAGCAGAAAAACTAATCATGTATTTTGTTTAGTAAAAATGTATTTCTGACAACCTAAGATTCATGCTCAGTATATTTTTTTCTCAGATGTTGTTAAGACTTTGTTTTATAGCTGATTTTGTATTTAATGACTCACATCATTAAAGATGGCTGCCCTTTGCCATGTTTAAAAATCTCTTCCCTGGTGTTACTTGTTGAAGGCACATGCTAGATTCATGCTGTAGGAAGAAGCTTACTCTCTCAGGAACTATGCACCGCCCACCCAGGGAGACTCTAACTGGAGAGTCAATATCTCTTCAGGTTGTGTCCATGCCTGGAGAGCCCCACATTGGGGGGCATACCAGGGGCAAAGGGGTATTGGCAGGAGACATCTGGGGAAGGAGCTAGGAGCAGCAAGGCTGAAGGGAGAAGCACTGGTAAACAAGGGGACATAAAAGATAAATTGTAATTGCAGCTGTGGTCAGTGCTGGGCCTGGTCATTTTCAATGTATTCATTTGTGACATAAGCAAAGGCATTAAGGGCATTATCTGGCTCTTTGCAGGTGATACAAAGATCTGCAGAAGAGTGGACATACTGTATAGGAATGGATAAGGGAGCTCAGGAAAGATCTGGTCAGATTAGTGAGCTGGTTAAATGTCTGGCAGCTGGGCCTCAATGTTAAAAAATTTAAAGTGATGCACATTAGGAAGAGGAACCCAAGAGTGCAACATGAAATGGGGAAGGGTGATGGAAAGCACCACAGAGGAAAATACCTAGGGGTCATGATATTGGACAGTCTAACAACAGATGCACATTGTAATAGAGCTGTGGGCAAAGCAAACATGATGCTGAGTTGCATAGGGAAGGAACGAGCCATAGATGTTGAGAGGTAATGCTATCATTGTACGAGTCACTGGTGCGGAACACTGCACAACGTATTTCAGTCCATGCCTGAGGATAGACTGTGCAGAGATGGAACCAGTACAGTGCAGGGCAACCAAGATTATGCCTAGACTAGGGGGCAAGACATATGAAAAGAGTTTGCAGGACTTTGACATGTACACCCTTGAGAAAAACAGAGAAAGGAGCAGCATGATAGAGACATGCAAGTACCTGCACAGGATAGATAGGGGGGATGCCAAGGAACATTTTTTACTGATCTCAAATACAAGCACAAAAGAGAACTCACTTAATCTCACAAGGGAAGATTAAAACAGGGCACCTGTAAACAGTTTTTCACAGAGACAGTGGTGGAAAAGTGGAACAAGCCACCGGAGGAAATGGTAAAGGCCAAATCAGTGAGCAGCTTCAAACATGGTTGATATAGGCATATAGGATTACTTACAATCCAAACAGAAAAGACCAGTACTGACACCAAATATGAATAGCATTGCTATTTTAATAGTGTACAAATATGCAGCCACCAGCATTAAGGAAATTACAGGCATGCTCGAAACCGGTTGGGGCCTTTAAAGTCTGGCTTGTAATTTCCTTAAAGAACTAGTGTACTGCCTTGAAACTGCCTGGAATTAATTGTAGCTTTCAGATGTAGTCAGCTATCACTTCTTATTTATTTAGTTTTTGTTGACCAGGTTAAGTGCACTAGACAAATCCTGCCTATTTTCAGGCACGACCCGGGGGAGGGGGATGCAGATGAATGTCAACTGACCTTGAACCAGATTAAGCTGTTAGTGGTATTTTTAGTGAATGAGGGAAATTTGGCCGGGACACAGGGGGAAATTCCCTTACTCTCCTGCCAGCAGGGGGCTTGACTTCCTTTGAGCAGGGATGGAGGAGCCCAGTTGGGAGCCGGACTGAGGAGGAGGAGGAAGTGCTGATGTGGCAGGGGAGATGGCCTCCTCCCCGACCTCATATTGCAAGAGGCTGCTTTACTGGAAATAAATCAAGAATTAGTTCAAAATAAACAAGAAGAGATGTTTTTCTTGATTGAGGACTTGAGTAATATTGATGGAAATAAGGACTGTGAGAGAACTCCAATGGGAGGAATTAAGCACAAAAGTAAAGAAGAACTTCTGCAGGAATTAGAGAAAGCCAAGGAGAAATATGCAGCTTTTATGGCAAGAAAAAAGATGAATTAAAGTTGCTGGATCACAGTGAAGAAATTGACAATGGGTATGGCCCATCTGACAGCTCCAAATATGATGCATTAACATCAAAGGACAAGGAAGGAGCAAGCCGACAGACGCTCCCACAGGTAAATCTTCACCCTATTATTTCAACCACTGATGTGAATGTAAATAGGGCTGGCAGGAAAACCGAGGGATTTGGGTGCCTAGAGCCCCAAGAGGTGAATGTTTTGAATAACCTGCCAGAGGTAGAGGGCAGTAATTTCAAGGCAGATGTTCCTACCAAAACTAGCTCTAAAACTGAGAAAAGGAGCAAGAAGGGGAAAGAAGGTTTAAAAACTGCTGTACAAGATAAAGAAATACCTAATGTAGTTTCAGGACTGGAAAACAATCCTAACTCTGGTAAAACAGTCCCCCGGTTCAACCCAGAGATTCAAAAAGGCCCAAATACAGAGGAAAATAAAACTGGGGAAGTCATTTTCCAAAATAATCCCTTTGAACAGACTGATGCTACCATTTTTTCTTTCTCAGCACGATCTTCTAAACCAGGATCAAAGGAAGGGAAAAACAGAAGAGAGGCTATTATGTTGGCAAAACGCAATCTAGATGGGCCTAATACTCATAAAGGGCCTGTAGAACACAAGGGACAAAATATATCTATGCAATCCTGTCCAACAACAACAGAGGCAATTGGCAAAGCATTTTCCATACACACTAATCTAAATCAGGGACTTGAACCCTTCTGCAGTTGGTCACCGGGAAAAGTCCTACAGGAGGCAGGATGGAAGAAATTGCCTTCAGGCCAGTGGTTGCCAGATCCACCGTGGCCTGCAAACACCCCAGAATGGTGTCCCAGAGGTTTGCCTCAAATCTCTGTTGGGGAAAAGGGGAGTACAAATCCAGATTCTGCCCAAGATATGGGGGATGAAAATATGGGAAAGGAGAATATAACTGAACTGATTATACTGGAAAAAGAACCTTCAGAGAAAAACATACGGGAACAACGGGGGGATCCAGCACAGGACAGGAAGAATGAAACAACCTTTGCAGGGACCCCGGATCTCAAAAGAGGAGCAGCACCTCAAGGTGAAAAAAAAAAACTGACCTCCTCCCCAGCACCCACTATTGTCAGAACTCTTTACTAAATCAAAAAAAGAGGCAGCTTCTAGAAGGAACGGCAGTTAGGATTCGGTACAAAGGGGGTCTGGAAAACTAGCCAGATCAGTAATATGTGGGGAGAAAGTTCCTGAAGGACTCACTACACTTTTCACCGAAAGATGTTTATGTTTTTATAAACATCTCAGGAGAGGACAGCTATGACATTAGTTTCAGATCTGCATACACCCTGGATTTGTTCTGGCAACGCTTCAATCAAGTTACATTTTCACCTATGTGGTCCCCCTTTATGGTGATCCCCTTGACAAAACCCCTCATTAAATATGTGACAGTGATGTTTCAGAATGAAGGGGTACACGTTGATGACATTACATACTGGCTTCAACAAAAATGTGAAGTATTGAGTGCATCAGAAGCACAACTGGGTTCTGAGATATTTTGGACTGGGGATGAAATAAAGGTTAAATTGAGGCAACTGGAGAGTGACATAAGCATATACCAAACTCCTTCATGCTGGGCAGAGATAGAGAGTGTGTTTTTATTCAGGGCAGCCAGGAGCATGCTACAAGTGTGGGGCTAGGACCCACCTCTCTAAGCGTATGTGATTGCCGCTGCTGTGATAACTGTAGGAGGTGGGGCACATAGAAGTATCACGATCATGCAAGCCTGGCTATAATGTGAGTTATGTGAGACACAGGTCACACATTTTCAGGTATCCGTGGGCTGCAAGGAAATAAGCCAACAGTCATTAGCCCTGAGCTTCTTATCCAACAAGCCCAAGAGGAAGCAGCCAAAGGTGGTGGAGAGGCTGAAGTCCCCTCCCGCGTGAACACAACCCCCCAGATAAGGCTCCAGACCCTATTCCAGTAGAAAGGAGGAAATCAAGACTGGAGGAGATAAGAATAGATGAGGAGAATCATCCACTCTGTCCCAATCCTGATAAGCCCATCCAGTGGGGGGACCTACTACTGGTTTGCTACACAGATAAGCAATCCACTGATGTGCAGGTGATCCCTCTTCCACCCCCCCAAAAAACCTCCAAAAAGGACAACTAGGAATACAAAACCAAACCTGCTCCCCCACCCCCACAAATGAGCAAGCAGGCCTAGCAGAACCTAATCCCTTTGAGGTTTTGGCTTCCACTGAGGTAGAATCAGACACAGAACAGATGGATGTAGCTTTTACACCCACACAAGCTGAAGGAGGGAAGGATGATTTGATTGAGTACAAAGGGAAGAAAAAGAAAAGGAGGAAAAAAGGGCCTTGAACTCTTAAATTGGATGGTTAAGTTATCCCTGGGGTCATGTAACTGTCATAGCCTCTTACATTCCTTTAGGAGAATAACGTTGTTTCACCTATTAATAGATCTAAAATTGGATTTCTGTTTTTGCAAAAACATGGATACTCACATCAAACCAACTTAGGGTTGTTTCAGGCTGAATGGAGATAGGGGCCATCCTATGTGTGCTTTGAAGGAGACAGGGCCGATGGAATAGGTATCGTATTTAGTAAATTTTCCTTCCGAATGACCAAGATGGTGGATTTGATTCCAGGGAGGCTGTTCATCCTAGATGGATATTGGCATAAGGTCCCATATAGATTGATAAATGTATACAGCCCACAAACAAAAGCAGATAGAGTGGCTCTAATTTCCAAACTTCAACCTTACTTACATACATCTATTAATGTAATGCAGGGGGGATTTTAATTTTGACTTACCCAAAGGGGACTGAGGGGGAAGAGTGAAAACATACTGTGATTCAAATGCCTTGCAAAAATGTGTGATATTAGGCAGCTGAAGAATTATCCACTACCAATCCAAGAGCCCAAATATACATACAAAAGGGACACCTGACATCAAATATAGACCATATTTTTTGTTTCTAGGAATCTCCTGACCCAAACTTTCATACTATCCTATAGAATTTTCAGACCACCTTCTCTTACAAATAATGTTTCAAACAGCTCCCTGAAATAAGGATGGAGAACAGATGGAGATTAAATGTTTCAATGCTCACAGACCCTTTTGTTAAAGAGAAAGCTCATCATTACTTCTGGGCTAGGGACTCGTGAGTGATTTCTACGAAGATTTGGGGGGATGCGGATGGAGCACAAAAAGAGATAGCAATATGACCCAAAACTATGGCAGCATAGGGCACAAAACAATTTTTTTATCTATTTAAAACTAAGATCAAAACTTCAGAACATGCTTTCACAGTCTGCTATGTCTAGACAAGATTATGGCCCTGACATTGAACAGATCCAGGATGAAATGAGGAAATTCCAATATGAAGGGCAAAAACTTTAAATACAGAATTGCAACACAAAAAAACCCCAATTGGAGACCCCTTTGAAGCCTGGAAAAAGAAGAAAGAGACTTTAGATATGTTTCAATTAGTAGATGATAGAGGAAACGTAGTGGAAGATGAGATGGGGATCCATGAAATAATCTGTGGGCTTTTGGCATCACATGAGAGTTCCCCTCCTCCTCCTTCTACAAATTTGATTCATTCTTATTTGGAGAAAAGCCAGGTAACCTTGGCCTGGAGGATCAGGAATTTTAACCTCTCCTTTGAAATTACAGGAAATAGAAGATGTAATTATGAAACTAAAAATGGATCTACCACCGGACCACAAGCAGACTGTATAGATTTTAAGATCATTTTCCAAAATAATGGCAAGGTGTTTAGAGAACTGTTTTCAGTATTTTTTGACAAAGGGTGGTCCCTCCTCAATTCACAGCAGAGTCTCTTAATTTTTATATATATAGGGAGGTGAGAAAGGTCAGACATCTCAAACTGAGACCTATAACTCTCCTGAATGCTGATTTTAAAAAAATATTGCTCAGGTTCTTAACAATAGGCTAAGGCAAATAGCCCTTATTAATACATCCAGCCCAGTTTTGTGGGATCCCTGAAGGAAGCTACAACATGCCTTAATGATTATCAGAGATGTAACAGAGATGTGGTGCTTCACAAACATCCGGTTATCATTACTTTAGATCAAAGCAAGGCTTTTGATAGAGTATACCTTCCTTTCCTCTTTCAGACCTTATTGCATTGTGGTATTCCAAAGAATTTGTGCATAAAATCCAACTTCTATATTCTAGAGTCCATGTGCAACCTATTATTAGAGGGTTGGTAATGAAAGGTATCACCATAAATACAGCGGTTCTACAGGGCTGCCCCCTCAGCCCATTCCTTTATAACTTTTCCCTGGACCCTCTGATTAGAGTTCGGAGCAATACTCAAGAATGGGAAGGTTTTGGGGGGGGGGCTCCCAGACCAAATGGAACTGAAAATCCAAGCCTATGTGGATGATATATGCCTGTTTATAGCAAACCTGGGGCAATTACCAACAGTAATAAAACAACTGCAGGAATATTCTAGAGTATCTAATGCCACCCTCAATCTAAATAAATGTAAAGGGTTGTACTTAGGAAATGCAGAGAGGCACCTGTAACAGTAAACCATATTTATTTCCTCAGAGCCACAAAAATCTTGGGAATAATGTTTGAACAACATAATCTCCCACTTGAGAACTGGGAAAGGGCTCTTCAGGGGCTGAAAATAAAGTCCAGAGATGGAAGTCATGAGGTTGTCTAAAATAAAGGGTACACATAATTAAAAGGTTCATTATACCCACTTTGTTGTATACAGCCATGATTTTCCCACCCTCAGTGATCTTAGAAACCAGGTTATGTGCATGCTTTTTTCAGATGGTTTGGGGATCCAGATTGAACCCAATAAAAATGTGTTTTACATACTTGCCTAAGCAACAAGGGGGTCTGGGTATGGTGGACCCTATAATCTTTTTCCATATCCTTTTCCTGTCTCACAATCTTAAAATTGGGCTAGGGGAACCAACCGGTGTGACATACCATTTGTTTTGTAAAACTTGTAGTGCATATTTGGAAATTTGGACTGGAAACCTTCCCCAAAATTGCCACCCATATCAAAATACCAGAATACATTAAACCAGTGCTCAAAAAGCTTTGCAAATGGGAGATCACTAAAGGGGATATCTCCAGACTCTCAGGACAACAGTTGTACTCGCATATGGTGAGTCAAATCCATCCGGAACAACCTGAATTTAAAAAATTGCCCCCCAGATCTAAAGGGAGGGGTGTTAAAACAATTAAATAACAACAGAATTCCAATGCACATATGGAAGGTATTATGGCTTTCAGCTTATGGGAGACTGAATGTAAAAGGCAATGCAAAACACAAGGCCCAAGAGGAAAGGAATTGTCCATATAATGGTTGTATAAATGTTGAAGAGACAATGGATCATTTCCTTTTTACCTGTTCCTATGCAAAAGCCCTATGGGGATATTTAAAGACATAATGGAATCTAAGGTGGTTAGACAGTTTAACCTATGAGTCTTTGGTCCTTGGGCATTGTCCCAACCTCAAGATAATGTATGATTATGATGCTTTAATGGTGTTGTTTTGCTGTTTAAAGTTTTACCTTTGGCAGGCTCGCTGTCAATGGACACTCCAACAGAGACTGATGTCATATACCACCTATAAGACACTGGTAGAACAAGTTATGGGGGCAGTGTTTAAGAAAGATCTGCAGGCTAATCCTAAGAGCTATGTTTTAAGGAAATGGAAAGGGTTGTTTGGATTTATCAAATACCAGTAAGGAGGTAGACTAAAAACCTATTTCTAAACAAGACTGGTTTAAAAAGTACTACTGATTTTTGCCCTAATAGTTTATTGGTTACTCAGTAGTTGGACAATTATTTTTGAACAATCACTTTTAACCAGAGTATGAATGAAATACTTGTTTATTTGGGATTAAAACTGTATTTTCATGTGACTTAACACACTCAGAAGTAATTAGGTTTGAGAGCTACAACTAGCAAAATTTCTCTGCCACAATGTTATGGGGAAAGATAATAAGGGGGAGGGGGGAAGGTTTCTTTGGGGTTAAGGAGTGTTTATTGTGTGGTCTTTAACATACTGCATCAAAAGTGTATGAAATGAATACCTGTTGTTCTTTCTTTCTGTATGTTTATTTTCTCTTTCCTCTTTATTTTTTGTACAATGTGTTATGATTTGTGATGATGTGATATCAATAAAAAAATGACCCTACTCTTTTCGATAAGTGCCATGGGATCTTTAACATCCACCTGAACTACCACCAATCCACGCAGATGGGATCTCGGTTTAACATCTCATCTGAAAGATGGCACTTCAGAAGTGCAGCACCCCTCTCATGCTACACTACAGTGTCAGTATTGGGATATTAACACAAGTGCCAGATGTGGGAACTGAACTCACAGCCCTCTGATCTCCCGGCCTCAGAGGTGAGTGTGCTACCTACTGAGCCACTGACACTGCAATATATCTCAGGTATTTTTTTCTTTTCTGTTTGCTAATCAGAAGATTTTCTACCTGGCAGTACAGGGCTGATGTTTGGAGCAGCACCATGCCTGGAGGCTAAAAAAATCAGTTATCTTGCTCCTACAGCATCAACACTGAGACCACACTGACTGTGACATCACTACTAACCAGGGAGAACCATTTCTCACTGCCATATTGTCCTCTTTCACATGAAGCAGCAGAGACAGTTTCTTCTTGGTTACTAGTGATGTCACAATTTCCTGCATTTTGATTGGTAACTTATGAAAGTTGTGGCTCAGACTGCAAGGATTGCAGTGCCTCAATGTGTTTGGTCACATTTTTGAGGATGTAGTGGGAGGAACAGAACTGACTTTTTTTAGCCTCCAGAGTGCTACTCTACACATTAGCCCAGTACTGCAAGTTAGAAAATCTTCTAATTAGCAAACAGAAAAGAGAAAATACTTCAGATATAGGAAGTGATAGCTGACAGCATGGGAAAATTACTATTAATTCCAGGCAGTACACTAGCTCTTTATTGCTCAAGACTGTGCTTTTGTACACTATTAGAATAACAACGATATTCGTATTTGGTGTCAGTGCTCATCTTTTTTGTCTGGATTTTATCTATTTGGACCAGGCATGACCATGAGCGGCATCACTTTTCTTTTGTTTGCATATGGAATTAGTTAGAAAAGGGGAGGCAGAAACAAGAAGGAAAGATGGCCATTAGGGCAAGTGCAGAGTAGTTAGGTAGGGTGAGCAGACTGTAAGGGCCAACAAGCCTTTTTCTGTCAGAATTGCCTACATACTGTATCTACCTATATATCTGTTAGGTCAGAATTGGGAGCATCAAGAGGGAGTGTACCTTATTTACAAGCAATTAATCTGAAGCTGTTTAATGTTTCATATTTTTATGTTTGTCTATACACCTGCTGACCCATGACAATTTGATGCTGAGTTAGTATTTAGGCTTTTTTGAGTTATCATTTGTTTACATTTATTCTGTATTTTAGTTTTGTTCTGTGGTTATTTATGAACCTAAAAGTGCATCAAGTAGTCTGGAAAAGTACTTTAAATGCAATTATCTAACTTATCACAATGTTTAATCATGTAAAAATTAAAACTTCTAAAAGTAAAAAGAACAGTTGTAGGAATGGGAGAGGGTGCCCTCTTCCAAAAGTCACGTTAAAGGGAAATTCAGACCACCATAAACTGCTTTTTTTTCTGAACATCATTTTTTTAAATTCTGTCAATGAACAACAAAGTTATTAACCATGGTTTAGAGTACACAGGTTAGGCAGAATAAGCAAGATTGCAATACGCAATGCACATCTACACATCCCTTGTTATAGCACGTGGGTGTATCGCATAGGTTTTAATACATACGTTTATCAAGATAGACCTTTGAAGCAGTACCAATATATATTGCAAAATAAATTGAATGGTCCAGTGATAAGTCCCTTCAATAGGCCATAACTGGCCTTGAAGTCCATTAACCTAAAAAGGCATAACATGCTAAGGAAAATCCCTTACAACAATGAACGGATTTACCTTCACTCATCCCCAGTCCCTTCTTGTCACATTTAACCATTTAGATAACTGGATCCATAACACTTGTATGGAGCTCAGCTTAGCTTTAGTTATAGTAGGTATAATGAATTTATACTTTCAAGATATGAATTAATAACTTCTGAAAACAGAAAGAACTCAGCGGCTTTTCCCAAAGATCTTTAGTTTTATTAAATGAAACAATAGTTTGTACGTATTGATGATTCGGTAAGCACAAAGGAGGGTGGCTGCAGAATCAGACTGAAGCGATTCTTGTAGAAGTATCTGTACATACAATAATGACATTTTGAATCACAAAAGTGCAGTGTATACAATTCTGATCCTGCTACAAAGGCAACTGGAAACTAGAACATCTAGAGGCACCTTATTCTTTTTCTAATGTACAACCTGGTGCTGCACAGATAATAACCTTTTCAATCACAAGAGTGCATTGAACATATTTATGGAACACATACTGTACAAACAGAAGAGAGAAAGAAATAAGTGCTTTAACTGGGACTTGAACCCAGACCACTTGGAATATCATTCCAGTTGCAGGCTGGGTTCAAGTCCCAGCTAAGGCACTTATTTCTTTCTTTCTCTCTTTGTTGTTATGGGTTCCATAAATGTGAACATTAAACTCTTGTGATTGAAAATGTTATTACCTGTGCAGTACCAGGTTATGCATTAGAGAAAGAGTAAGGTGCCTCTCTAGATGTCCCAATTTCTAGTTGCCTTGGTGGTGCAGCTGTTAGTGTAACCATAATGGTATTCTGAGTGGCCTCGGTTCAAGTCCAAGCTAAGTCACTCATTTCTTTCTCACTTCTTTTTTGTATGGGTTCCATATATAATAATGAGTCTGCTATCTCAGTACTTTCAGTCAAACTGAGGATGCATAAGTTTTGGGCTTGAGCTCCATTTTCAAGATGCTTGAATCTCACCTAAAGGAGTGTGTTCCTTTTTAAATCCCACTCACTGCAGTTTATGATTTAACTACAGAGTCTGTGTTTGCTAATTATTGTCCTTTTGCTGCATTTCTGTTTCTACCAGAGTTGCTCAAGAGTTGAACTCCTACACCTTCTTTTATAAATAGATACATAGATACATAGACAATGTCGGCAGATAAGGGCCTATGGCCCACCTAGTCTGCCCATTTGAGCTTGTAAGTTCAGTTTGTTTTCCTAGAAGTCTGTTTCCCCTTACCCCTGCCCTCTAGAATTCCTTTATGTCTATCCCATGCATTCTTAAATCCAGTGATTGTTTCAGCCCCTACCACTTCCTCTGGCAGGGTGTTCCACTTGTCCACCACCTGCTCTGTGAAGAAATTTTTCTCATGTTTTCCTGAATCGTCCTCCCTCCAACTTCATCCCATGCCCTCTAGTCCTGGAAACATCTTTTTCGCTTAAAAATAGTGTTTTCCCTGCACCCTGTTCCTCCTGTAAGATGCTTGTATGTCTCTATCCATAACCCTCTCTCCCTCCTTCTCCTCCAGGGAGTACATGTTCAGTTCCTTCAACCTGTCTTCATAGGACTTGTGATGCAACCCATGCACCATCTTTGTTGCCCCTCTTCTGAACCTTCTCTACCCTGTCTATGTCCTTACATAGGTATGGTCTCCAGAACTGTACACTGTACTCCAGGTGGGGTCTCACTAGTGTCTTGTATAGCGGAATTATGACCTCCTTTCCTGCTGGTGATGCCCCTGCCTATACATCCCAGCATCCTATTTGCTTTACCTGATGCCTTGTCACACTGTTTCCCTACCTTGAGGTCATCAGAGATGACAACCCCAAGATCCCTTTCCTGCTTGGTGCATGCTATATCCTCACCCCAACTGATATATTGTGCCAGGGTTTTGTACCCTATATGCATTATCTTGCACTTCTTTGCATTGAATTTCAACTGCCAAACCCTTGACCATTCTTCAAGTTTCTGCAGGTCCTTCTCATTCTGTCTACACCCTCTGGTGTGTCTACTCTGTTACAGAGCTTTGTGTCATCAGCGAACAGTGAAATTCTGCCTTCTAGATCCTGTGCAATGTCACTGATGAAGATGTTGAATAGGACCGTCCCAGCACTGATCCCTGTGGTACCCCACTGGTTACTCTTCCCTCTGTGGAGTGACAGCCATTTACCACCACCCTCTGTGTCCTGCCACCCAGCCAGTTACCTACCCACCACACTACTGTCCTGCCCACACCCATATTCCCCCAGTTTGTGTAATAGTCTTCTATGTGGCACAGTGTCAAAGGCCTTGCTGAAGTCCAGATAGGCCATGTCCACTGCCCTCCCTGATCCACCTCCTAGTCACCCAGCTGAAAAATTCAATGAGGTTGGTCTGAGATGACCTCCCCTGGTGAAACCATGCTGCCTTGGGTCCTGTAGTCCATTGACAACCAGATGTTCCACCAATCTCTCCTTCAGTAGTGCTTCCATGATCTTTCCCACTACCGAGGTGAGGCTGACTGGTCTGTAGTTCCCTGCTTCCTCTTTGTTCCCCTTTTTGTATAAGGGACTACATCTGCTGTCCTCCAGTCTTTGGGTACTTCCCTGTTTCTAGTGATTGGCTGAACAGGATAGCCAGAGGTTCAGCCACCACCTCTCTTAGTTCTTTAAGGACCCTGGGGTGCACCCATCTGGCCCCATTGCTTTATCAGCTCTTATTACTTCCAGTTCCTTCAGGACCCTTTCTCGTGTAAAGGGACTTGTGTCCATTTCTGCACCATTCTCACCCTTGTACCCTTCAGACCTATTACCCCTCTTCCTTAGGTAAAGACTGAGCAGAAATACCTGTTCAATATGTCAGCTTTATTGTTGTCATCCTCCACGCGGCTCCCATCCTCTCCCTTCAGTCTCACTATCCCTCCCTTTGTCTTTCTTTTTTCACTTATGTACCTGTAAAACGTTTTGTCCCCTTTACCCACTGATTTTGCAATGTGTTCTTCTGTCTGAGCTTTGGCTTCCCTTTTCCTACTCTTGCGGTGCTGGAAGTATGGCCTTGATTGTAAGCTCAGGCTTCCCACTTCCATCTGAGATCAGACCTCCTTTACTACTGCTGGAAGCTGGCACTGGAGCTTTTCCTTTGCCAATGTCTTTAGCTAGCTCATTCTTTGGTGATCCCATCATCCAGATTCAACAAAATGCCACCAGCATGTTCAACAAATCAAGATTTCTTTTTTATCATGAACTATTTTATTACAGATTTTTTTTCGTACATAAGTAGATACAAATGGTAAAGGTATAGCATCATTTTTACATACATTTCTTCTTCTGTTTTGGAAAGAACAAGAAAGGAAGAGACTGAAACCAATGTGCTAATGAGCAAATAAATAAACTGTCTAGACAATACTCCATCAATTGTGGTTATAACCTTTAACTCATTGCCTCCACAGGCTCACTCTGAGATTACACCACTTGCCTCCTGAATCTCCTGTATACTTTTAACAGTGAATCCTGGGCCTTTCTAAGCAAAATCAAGACATAGTCAGCATGTCACAAACAAATGCTAATAGCTCAATAACTGTACATGCAAGACACAAAGTATGAGTGTCAGAGTTATTCAGCACAAAATTGCCTTTCCAATGGTGGCATGCATGTAATAATAAGTAATTTTGTTTTTTTTCTATGCTGGCCAAAAGAGCAAACTAAATATTTTATTTACTAAAAAAGGGCAACATAAGCCATTTTTTTGTTGGAAAATATGTAAAATATCAACACCAAATTAAGCAAATTAAGATGGTGTTTTAATATTATGTTTGTTAAAAAAAATATATCTTTTTACTGTAAAACGTAATTTTTCCCCATTTTAGTCAAGGTGCTTTGGTGAGATTTGAGGGATTAATCTCAACCACACACACCATACCATAAACAAATGCGTATAACTCCAAAAGTATACATGATACACACAAAGTATCAGCATGAAAGTTGATGAGCACAAAAATGCTTTTCCGATGGTGCTATCGCAACCAGTTGTAATCAATACGGTTTTATTTTATACCTGCTGAAGTGCCAAAAAAGTGAATTTTAGTCAAGCTGCTTAGGTGAATCTTGATGGAAAACATGCCAGCCATACACACCGTACCATAAACAAATGTGAATAACTTCTAAAGTATACATGATATATACAAAAAAGCAGTGGCAAAGTTGTTCAGCACAAAATTACCTTCCCAATGGTGGTATGCAAATAATAATATGTAATTTTGTTTTTTTTTCAAGCTGGTTGAAACAGCAAAAAAAAATATTTTTTCACTAAAACAGACAACATAAGCCATACACACCATACCATAAACAAATGCAAATAACTCCTAAAGTATACATGATATGAACAGAATATCAGTGACAAAGTTGTTCAGCATAAAATTACCTTTCCAACTGTGCTATGCAGTCAAATATATATTATATTCTGTTACACTATATGTTAAAATATATAAGTGACTTCTCCAGACATTGCAAGGGCACACTGGGAGTCAGTAGCTGACTTCTGCAGACGTCCTCAGGACACACCAGTGTATTTTACTGATGACTACAGGCGTCTGCTAGGAGACAATGAGTTAAGACCTAAAGAAAAACTATGATACATCTAACTTCTGATGGTCTTAATCTCTCTCTTTACAGCATACTAAAGTAGAATTAAAAACCTTTAACATTTCTGGGTCTGGTGCTTATTTTCAGTATGTATAACCTTTAGGGAGTATAATGTAGTAAAGCAGTATTTAAACATCATACAGGAGAATTGCCAGGAGGTTGTATGGATACCGAGCAGAGGTGGTAGTGAAGATATGGGCCCCATATTTTATGGCAGAGAAGGAGTTTATTGGCTTCTGAGAAGAAGAGTCGCGTGAAAACTGCTAACTTTGCCATATGCCAAGTAATGAGGGGGTGTGGTGGCTGACTGCAATTCATTAAAATGGCTCTTTTCATTTCCAGGAATGTGGAGGCCAGCCAGTTTGCCTGATGCGTGGAGTTAGTGGCCATTTTGGACATATCTCCCAGTATTGTCAGTGCTGGGTACAGGAGCATCACACATGCTATGACTTTGGCAGAATCACATAACACTCCCTTCCAAAAATGCCTGATTGTGGGGCACTGTGACTCCCACAGGATATGTATCAGGTCAACTTCTGGTGTCTGGCATCTACAGTATTTGGAGTGTGATAATACTCCCATATTGTGAAGTACAGCTGGAATACGGTACCATCTTAGTAATATTTTAAACTGTAGAAACTGCTCTTTAGCATCTTTATATGCACAGTGTGCCCCTTTGACACATTGTCACACCCTTTTGGCATGATTTCTGTTTGCAGATCTCTGGCCCACTGAGCTCTGCATTTATCAATTTGTGTTGGTTGGGCATCTCAGATTTGCCTGTATATCCTTCCCGCCAACCCTTTTTGGTTGTTGTGCTTGTGTAGGGACCCCAGCCATGCCCAGCTCCTGTTCTCATCCCATTTATCATTCACCCCCTGAACTGCTCCTCTCAGCTGGAGAAATCTCCAAAAATCAGTTTTTGGCAAATGGAATCTTGCCTGTAATTGCTGAAAGGACATCATGTGTTTTTTACCCCGTACCAAGACATCTCCTATGGTGAGGATGCCCTTCTTGATCCATGAAGGCCAGGAGATGTGCTTGTTCCCCACTGTAATATCCATGTTTTTTCATAATCTGGTACAGCTCCATGGGGGAATTCTATGTTCCATGGGTGTGTGGGTGAGAGTCATAGTTTGCCACCAAGCTCTACACATATTCCATATGATGGGGGAGTTGGTGTGTACAGGCTTCCCTGTTTGCTGAAGTAAATATCCCAGCCATTGGGCCCCAGCCAGGTCTTCTTCTAGGCTCACCCATGCTGGGGTGAGACAGGAAGGGGGTCGAAACAACCATTTAGTCACCTGCGCTACCCTGTATGCCAGCCAATATCCCTGTATCCATAGTAGGCCCAACCCCCCTGCTGTACAGTGTGCCCTTAGTTTCTCCTTGCACAGGCTAGGATTTTTTTTTTTTACTTTCTATTTTTCCTCCTCCTCCTACCTTCCCCCATCTCCGACCCATCGGGACACCTGGGAGTCATCCGTCTGTCAGCAACCCTACCTAGGACTGACCTTGCACCCCATGGAGCCGCAGTTATCCCCCTGGGTGGGGAACAATGTGGGGCCCATACACCCTGTACACATCAAGTCTCATCGGGCAAGGCTGCCTAGGTGGGTGGTGGCACATCGAGGGCACACTCCTGATGCCCCATCTTCTCAGAAATGGAAGGCCTTTTTCCTCCCTCATGTGGTGGCACCCTGACATCAAGGCACTGTGTGCTGATGTCCCCCATGTGTCTCGACAGGCCCCTCCTGCAAGCAGGACTTGCTGTACCCAGAGCCTTCACTTGGGGTCAGGCAAGCTATGGGCCTTGGCCACCTCCCTCCCCCCAGAGAAGGCAAGCAGTCTTGGGATGCTCAAATCTTCTCCCCCGGCTGGCCCTCCAGTGATCTGAGTCCACTCCCGAACTCAGGTCACCGGTGTCATGAGCGGAAATCCAACCACTGAGCCGTCGGGTCAGCTTCAGTCTAGGAGTTTACCTTCCCAGATGAAGCTTGCTATTAATTTTCCCAGTTCTGTGGACGTTTTTGGTGGCAGGGCCAAAGGGAGATTGCAGAGGAGGTATGTTACTTTGGAAAGCTCAAACATATGCAATACCTCTATCTTTCCTTTTAGGGAGAGTCGGAGGGTGAGCCATCTCTGCATCTCCGCACATAGGAATGATATGACATGGGAGTAGTTTTCCTCTACTAAGTTTTTCCAGGCCGTTGGCACTCTTATTCCTAAATAAGTGAACCACCAGCTGTCCATACCACCAGGATACTCTGCATAGATCCCATGGTACAGGCAAGATTCAAGAGGGATAAGATATTTTTTTTTGAGTTTACTTGTAGGCCTGACACTGCAGCAAACTCATTCATTATCTGAAGTGGGGGGTAGGGACTGTCTTGGGTTAGACAGCATCAACAACAGATCATCTGCATATGTATGTGCTGTATACTGTCTGCCTTGACCTTGGTCTCCTGTATCTCTGGGGATTGTAGGATCCATCTGGTGAGGGGGTCTAGTACCAGCAGAAAAAGCAGGGGGGACAAAGGGCACCCCTGTCTAGTCCCTCTCTGCAGCTTGAATAGGTCTGAAATGTTTCTTTTGGCCAGAATCCTTGCATGGGGGGTGTTGTATAACATACGGATCCAACCCTGGAAATGTGGTCCAAATCCATATGAAGTTAGGACCAAATGTAAATAGCCCCATTCAACAGAATCAAATACTTAGCTGAAATCCACTGCCAAGGCCGCCATCGGAATATGGGTTTGCCGGGCTAGCCATTTGATATCCAAGACAGTCTGAATGTTGTCAGCCCCTTCCTTCCTTTGCTAAAGCCCACCTGTGAGGTATGAATCACTTCAGCTAGGACCCCATCCAACTGAGTGGCCAGTATCTTAGCTGCTATTTTACCATCAACCGAGATCAGGGATATCGGGTGGAAACTGGAACAGTCCAATGGGTCAGAGGATTTTTTGGGGCAGGAGGGTAATTATGGCCTCTCTCATGGTGGGTGGTAGACATTCTTGGGTGTGGGTCACCCAGAGGGCCAGTAATAACAGTGTGGAGATCTCCTCTTTTAGGAATTGGTATAGCTCCACTGGTATGCTGTCGTGGCCTGGAGCATTTCCTTAGCCTAGGCCTGTAACTGTGTTTCTGACTTCCTCGATAGTAACCTGGCTATCCAGGATCTTCACCACTTCTGGGCTTAGCCTGTAGAGGGCTACCTGCTCCAGAAAGGAGGGTGCTCCCTGATCATCTAGGGGCTCGCCCTGATCCTGGGTGGACACATATAGCTTCTGATAGTACTTCTGCATCACCTCATTAATCTGTGTTTGTTTATGTACCACTTGTCTGGTGGCTGAACTCAAGGCCATTATCTGGGATTGAGACTTCTGCTTTCTGAGGTGGTATGCCAGTATCTTACCCTCTTTGTCTCCTGTATCCCAGAACTTGTGTTTTGCTCTCAGTAAATGCCATTCGGCCTTCGGCTAAGGTGTTAATTTTATATTTTAGCCCTGTTGTGTGTTCAATAAGTTCAGGGGAAGGGGTGCTCGTCTGTTGGAATCACTGTTCTAGCTCTCTCAGACTCTTATTCATCCTGTCTGATTCTGCCCTCCACCTCTTGTTGCTGGAATGTAAGAGATAATGCATCCCCTCAGGTAAGCTTAAAAGTCTGACTCAGTTTCAGGAGTAAAAAATGGAAGGACTGCTATACCACCACCACTTTATTTATTTATTAGTTTTATTTATTTATTTTGATTGGGATTAATACCTTTGAGTCAAAGACTCATTTTCAAAAGTTCCAAGTCAGAGACAAAACAGAGCAATACAAATACAATACAATACATGAGTACAAATAAAGATAACAGTGAAAAAAGAAAACATGGTAGGCATCATGAAAATCATTAAAATGGCACATGAGGTACAGGACTTGCTAGTTTCAGGTACATCTTAAAAAGAGAAATAATTACATTACATCAAGTTGTTGCAGGGTATGGATACACTGGGGATAGTGAGACATGGCAATAATAGGTCCGTGTTAAGCTTTGTGGATGATGGGGGAAAGGTAAGCAGCCAGGTTGGCACTGTCAAAGTAGGTAGAGATGGTGTGGACAGGAGTAAAGGGGAAAGGTAATGTAGGAGGGTTGTAAGTTGAAGGAGTGGGGGAAGTGGGGAGGGGAAGAGGTGCATCTAATTGACTCAATGAAGTGTAAAACTGCAACATATAATGAGGACATGTTTCCATAAACCCCAGATATGTTCAGACCTGCACAAAAGGTGAAGGGTTCTACTATGGAATTTTTCCCATATTCGGAACTGGTGTCAACCAGGGTTGCAAGCATGTCAGAGCAGTTCCTTACTACTCCAGCTCATTGCCATGGAGCTGGCCAGCTAGCTCTTTCTAAAGAAAATTTCTTTGAAGACAGCTAGCTTTGGAACCATTAGGGTTAGTAACATCTTTTTTTTTTAAATGAAAGCTGTTAGTCAAGGCAACAGAGAATACTTTTATTGATTCAGTTTTAATTATCAGTAACTAAAAATACTATCAATGAGGGCCATCCCTATGACCCTGCAAGTGTACACTGCACCATGGTGCAGGTGACCTGAGTCTAGGAGCAAGCTTGGGTTATAACATTGAGTGGCAGGCCAGACTGAGATAGCTTCCATGTGGCAGCATGCCTCCTTTGGGTAGGGTTGGTGACAGGTTCCAGCACCACGACAGCTCCTGCAGCTGGGCTAGCTAGCATGCTGTTGCCAGAAGGACGCTGTGTGCACATGAGCCTGACAAGGGTATGGTCCACATCACGAGGTGGAAGGAGGACCTTTGGAGAAAAAACAGGGAAAGACCCCCTTCCCCCAGCCAGCTGTATGATGTTCAACTGGCATCTGATAACTACAGTTCCATAGGTGTGACCTGATGAAACAGATATCCTCAAAGAAGATCTTTAGTTTTAATAAATGGAAGCTTGGAGTTATGGTAACACTGAATAGTTACACTGATATCATTTCACTTACAGATTCTATAAAACACTATTAATATTTACATTATTTAAAAAATATAAACGTTTGTTTTTTGTTCACATTCAGATGAAATAAATAAGTTTCCAGTTATTTTGGTAAATATGGTCCATTCACAAAAGTAGTACAACTGCATCAAGAGAATTGTAAAACTCCTCATTTAATGTTCAGTGGTCCTAGTATCTTCTGCATCATTCACAGGCTTTGATTAAGAAGATTGTTGAAGATAATAAACTTGTATAAAGTTTCAAATTATTATTGGGTTCTTAATCTTTCTTATTAGTTATGGTATTCATGATCTTGTGGATGTGATCTGGTATGATGTATGAAGTCATGCAGTGGTAGTTATGAAAACGTTTCCTTCTACTGCAGTTTACCTTACTAATTGGATCAAATTACCATGGAAAACAACAGCATTGCTGCCTCAAGTACTGTAGCATTTCAAGGTAATGGAAAGCTTTTGTGTCACCACTACTGTATGTTTCTCATAATGTGATAGTGTATCATGTGGTTCACATTTTGAAAATAAAGACAATTTATGTAGTCATGTTTTTTAGTTTTTTTTTTTTGCTTTTGGAATTACATAGATTTTTTCTATAACCACTAGACATTCCATGAACATTTTGTTTTCCACCTTAACATTCTGCATATATCTTATCCATGTACAACAGACATTTTCCACTAGTTCTCATTAACTAATATGTGCCATGCTATATTTGTACAATTCAGATAAGTTGCCATAGTAAAATATGCACATGTTGCTATCCCATACTTCTGATAATGTTTCTTATTATTTACTATGCTGAGTTATTTATTTATTGTTTTTTATATACATTTTTATCAGCTTTATTTCCCCAGTTTCTCCATATCCCTGTGCCCTGTGCATGTGTGGCAATATGCACACGCCAAGCCATGGGGCACCCTCCCGCTTCACTGCTACCACCTCCCACCTATGCTATGCACTGGGCCTCCACCCAGTGGGAGTGGAGCTGTGGGGGAGGGCGACGACCACCCCGGGAGAGGAACACTGCCTTTTGGCTGCTCAATCCTGCTCCCTCCCTTCCTCATGCCAGCTTTCTGACAACCCGAGGTTATTCCTGAACCCGGGTCACTGGCGTGTTGTGAGATAAGGCATCCAGCGCCTCAACCCTCAGCACCACCGGGCCAACTATGCTGAGTTATTTGAAGTGCAAGCAATCATCCTGAAGGGATTTTACCCTACTGAGCTATATAAAGTGCAAAGAATAACAATAGGAATATAATTTATTCTTCAGTATAGATTTGAACATGGGTAAAAATAATGTACCCTGGATAATAATGTCTACAATTTCTATAGGGAATATTCTATAAGGTAGCTGAAAATATGATCATTACTTAGTCTAGAAATGCTACTGTCATTGTTCCTTTGCGATAACGTGACTGAGTGAAATGAAGCCATGAGTGCAAGGGAGCAGTGGAATCAACAGCCTGCACTGAATAGCCATCATATTTTAAGTCACCGCATAGAATATCATATGTATGCTATTTGTTCGAACCGGCTTTTATAATGTGAGCTTGCTGATAGATAGAATGGAATCTGTATTTATGCTGATTTTATTATGTGTGTTTTGGGATTTTAAATAATAATGTTTGTATTGTGATTTTATTGCACAGTGCCCAGATTCTCAGGAATTGGGCACTTCATAAATATTTATGTATAGACTGGAAAAAACGACCCACTCACCACATGTTAAATAAATAACTAACTAATAAATATTACAATGCAAGTCCAAGGATTAATCTGATATATATATATATATATATTGGGGTTCTTGTTATTTTATATAAAAAATTAAAATGAAATGAAATGAAACCATCCAGATCATAATTATATCATCTATAAAAGGTTTCCATAATGCTATTCTATTAATAAATAAATTTCTCTCATTCAAGATGTATTCCTGTTCGAAATGGCTCATATAGATATTGGCATAGGAAGGTACCATACTGGAGCCCATGGCCGTACCTTTCACTTGTAAGTAATAGTGTTTCTCAAATTTAAAATAGTTCTGGTTCAGGACAATCTCTATCCATTTAACTAGTAGTTCATTAGATGGTTTTTCTTCATGTCTCACTAAGTCCAAACTGGGATGGTGAGCACCCTAGCTGATAGGTTTCTGTTATCCATAGAGTAGAATAGATCTGCTGATACTTAACTGCTGTAGAAATACAGGGTATAGATAAAAGGGAAGTGAGTAGATCTGATAGTTACCAGAGTTTCTAAGACCCTATGTGTATACTTTGGCTGGGATATTCAGAGCAGTTGCGCACTGCACAACAGGGATGCGCCGGCACAATTGTGCCAATGTGCCAGAAAGCGATATTCAGTGGCAGCAGATGCGCAGCGTAAGTTCCAATGTGCCAATGTGCAATGACAATGAATGCATGCACAAGTGCAGGGGGTGTAGCCATGCTTAAACAGCACTGTGCGATATTCAACGGCAGGCAAATGGCACAAGCGTGGAGCAAACGGGACTTGTGCAGAGCAGACATGTGCACATAAAAAGAGGGAGCAAGCGAGGGAAGGAGGCTTGCGCTAGAGGGGATCCACAAAGAGGGAGAGTGAGGGGGCAGGCTGAACAGCTGAAGGGGAGCCATAGGGAGTGAGGCAGGCTGGGAGAGGCACACAGTGTGGACTAGGGAGTCTGACACTGCCAGAGTCTGGGATTGTGAGCGCATGTGTGTGTGTTTGTGTATGTGTGACTGTGTGTGGGTGCGAGACAGGGCCCGAGGCAACACACAGCAAGTGCCAGTGACACCCAGCACAGGAGGGGCTGAACAGGGGCCCAGAGAGATGGGAGTCAGAGGCCACAGACTGCAGGCCAGACAGGCATGACACAGGGGTGCACCTGGTGCAGGGGCACAGATGCCAGCACACAGCCAGGGGGGCCTGGGGATAGAGCTGCCTGGGGGGTGATTGTACAACCCAGAACATGGCCAGTGCCATATTCCAGATGGAGGCAGTAATGAGGGGTGTGAGGAGGAAGCTCGCAGACCAGCACGGCCATGGAAGGGCCCGTCGGTGGTACACCCGGAACAGGCGGTACCATGTCCACATCACCTTTGAACAGTACAGTGATACAAAGATCGTGGGCTGGTACCACCTGAACCAGGCTATTCTGAGGCAGCTCTGTGAGCTGTGCAGTGAGGAGATGCAGGCACCCACAAGACGGATCCATGCCCTGTCGGTGGAGACAAAGGTCACAGCTGTCATGTGCCTGCTCACCACAGAGACCTTCCAGAGACCAACGGGGGACACCACAGGCATAACCCAGTTGGCCACATCACGGCTCCTTACACAATTCCTCAGCACACTGCTGCCACATGCTGTGGAGTACCTCTATTTCCCCAGCACACAGGCAGAGTGCACAGCAAACATGCAGGAGTTCCACAGGGTGACACATTTGCTTGGCGTGCTAGGGGCCATCGACTGCACCCATGTCAGCATCCTTGCACCACCAGGCCTGGAGGGGGTAGCATACATAAACAGGAAGGGCTACCCCAGTGTCAACTGCCAGGTGGCGTGCAATGCCAGGGGGCACATAATCAATGTCTGTGCCATGCACCCTGGAGGAGCACATGATGCCTTTATCTGGCACCAGTCAGCACTGTGCCACAGGTTCGAGAGTGGGGACATCCCCACTGGCCACCTAGTCAGTGAGTATGCTGTGGATGTGGTATGCTATGAACAGCAGGGCAGGGTGTGGGGGTTGCTAGGGCATGGGTGCCAGGTAGTGTAGCCGGGACGGCTGGGGGTGCATTGACACAGTCCACCATGCTAACCAGACATCTCTTCACACAGGTGACAGTGTCTACCCACTCCTGCCATGGCTGCTCACCCCATAGTGGTGCCTGTTGACCCCAGCACAGAAGCAATACAATGAGACACACGCCAGCACACGGAACATCATCGAGCAGGTGTTTGGGCTGCTGAAGGCTTGGTTTCATTGCCTGTACATGTCTGGTGGTGCCCTAGAGTACAGCCCCTCGAAGGCCTGCAGCCAATTCCTGGCCTGCTGCATACTACACAACATGGCCACCAACTGTGGGATAGCTGTCGAGGTCAAAGAGGGGGATAGCAGTGGGGACGACATGGACGCCGGGCCTGGAGGTGGTGGGCAGCCCCCCCGGGTGAAAGGATCCCCGGCTGACAAGGATGGCCCAGCAGCACAGGGACACACTCACAGAGGAGCACTATGGAGTGCGCAGGTAGGTGACCATGGCCACATGCCAGGACAAGGGCCTATGGCACAGTGGAGAGGCATGCAAGGGCACGCCCCATGCCAGGGACAGCAGGAGGAGGGTGTAGACAGGCGTGGGACCAGACACTGTGGCAGCACACTGCAGGGCCCTGCACACCCCACCCACACACCCACACACACACCCACACACACACACATGCACACAGGACCCACTATGCCCCCACCCAGAGGTGGGCACCAGGCATGTGTCGTATGCTGAGCACCAGTGCACAGTGGCAGTCAGCGCTATACTGGCATCATCATGCACATGCCACAGTGGCCAGCAGCCTGGCGGGTGGGCACATGGCCCGTGTGCAGTGTCAACTATGGATGCCATGGCCATGGGATGCACATGCTCATGCCACACCAATGTGCACACAGGGCAGCAGCATGTGGCAGACGTGGAGGTGGGTGGTTCAGGAACATTGCACGGTGGCACTGCCACTGCAGACACATGAACGGCCCTGCCGAGAATGCACAGTGGACACAGGCTGAGTGTCAGCCTCAGGGGGTGTCGCAGACAGTCACCCAGGGGTGACACTGCGGGAATGCGACCAGGTCCTCGCAAGTGTCTGCAGGCCCCCAAACATGCCTGCTCCAGGCGTGCTCAGAATGCCCACAGTGGACCCTGGCATCTACACAGTGGGGGTCACACAACGCCGGGCCCATGGGGTGGAGAATGCACTCTGCAGAGTCTGTGGTGGACGGCCATGCACCAGGGAGGCCAGTGGTGCCAGTCCGGCTGTGACCGCAGCGGTGAGCCGATCCATGGCTGTGGTCATGTCCACCCACATTCCCGTGTTCTCAGCCAGGAGCAGGGCAAAGTTCCTGTCCCACCACTCTGCTGCCTGGCGCAGCTGTACACAGAGTGTATGCACCCCTGCCATGACCAGCACCTGCTGCTCAATGGAGGACCAGAGCAGACAGGTGTGCTCGTCCAAGAGGTCATCGCCCTGGGGCACATGGGCACTCTGCCAACCCATGGGTGTAGCCCGACCCCGCTGCCCAGCCCCCCACCAATGTGGGTGCTGCACAGCGGGTCCCTCCTGGGGCTGGATGTCATGCGGTGCACTGTCGGCAGGGACTGCCCCAGGCCCCCCTCAATGTCGTCCGGACACTGCTGCTGCCCCTCTGGCTGCTGTGCACAGGGTATCACCGGTGCAATTGCACCACCACCACCAACGCCACCACTGCCAGCTGTTGCTGCACCAGTGGCAGCCTCAGCGATGCCAGCCACAGTGGTGGGTGGGCAGGCAACCACCACAGAGACACCGTCTGCTGCCGTGGCGGGTGTGTGGTATGGGTGCCTCCTCTGCAGCCACAACATCGCTGTCTGAGATGAAGGTCTCGTCGTCATTGGATCTGGACCCCACCCTGATCTGTGTCTCAACACACAGGACACCATGCCTGGCATCAAGCTGGAACACAGCCAGGACCTTGTCCACACCCGAGCCACAGGCATCCAGATGGACAGCAGTGCTGGCCTGCAGTCGATCCAGCCCCCAGAGTCTGGTGGTGGTGGATGAACGGTCCGCCGGGTTCAGGACCACTACTGCAGCAGACACCCCCCACCCCTGCCACTGCATGCAGGCTCTCAGGAGCTGAAAGGGAACACAGCCGCATTAATGTTGCTGTCACCCACCCCTGCCCTCTGCCCCCCTGCCCTGTGCCCCCCTCATATCCTTACCAACCTTGCAGTGATGGGCTGCCACCTGTCTGGAAGCCTCCACCAGGGACACCCTCAAGGGCGCTGTGCCGCATGGTGGCCGCCACCATCTCCTCCTGCGGCGTCAGTTGGAGCACAGCAGGCTGACCCCACCTGTGGTGGCACGGTGCTGCCAGGATGGCTGCCACCTTCTCCTTGTTCTGCCTCTGGTCTGTGCCGACCTTCTTTTTGCACTCCTGCACAGACCGTTGGTGGCTGCCCTGCTGGTTCACAACATGAGCCACACCCTCTCATGCTGTTGTCCGGGCCTGTGGAGTGCCTGTTGAGCTGCTCAGGAGAGGCTCCTAGTCCAGGTACACCTAGAATAGGGTGTCTGACTCTGCCCTGGTGAAGTTGTGCCTGCACCTGCGTGCAGACCCACGGTCCTCATTCTCATCTCTATCAGTCATGCTGTTTCCTGTGGGGAATGACATGTGTTAGTACAGCCTGGTAAATTCCCCTTCACCCTCCTATTCCACCCTCCTGACAGCCCCACAGCTTTCCTCATACCTCTAAGTGGGGCAATACCGGTCCATACCCTGTGCATTCCGTGACGCCTTTATAGCGCAACACATGCAAATGAGGGGTTGTGCAACTATAATGAGATGCAAATGCAGTGGATGCACTGCAGATAGGCTAATAAGCTGATTTGCATATTGCGGCTGAATATCATGAAGTTGCACATTGGAAGTCAAGGTGCAACATTGTGACGTGCACAATAGGCCATGCTCTGCGCATGCACGCGCCACTGTCATGCATGCAAGTGGCACACACACTGCGCAATAGGCAGTACAGTGCCCGTCCACTATTGCACACATGATGCCTGGCGCGCTGTATGGCCTACAGCGCCTGGGCACCACAGTGCTGATGACACCCCTGCGCTATTGATGCCAAGGCACCCCTGCACTATGGGGCCATGAACCATAGATCCCAAATGCCCCTACCATGCACCATTCATGCCATGCCCAATGGCGCTGTGGTACAGGGTGCGCAGACCTTTCCTTGACCCCACAGTTGTACTTTGCCCTTCTGGGTGCCCTGCGGCATGTGGCAGTGCTGCGTTGTTGAGTCGTGCATCTCTGTGCCTGTGTGATAGGTGGTAGCAGCGCATCACAGTGCAAGGTACGCATCCCCAGTACGTGTGGCTCGTGCACTGCTGGGTGCCATTTTGTATTGCCGAGTGAGCTGCAGACATGCTGCGCTGTACAGGTCCCAGGGCTCCTAACTGGACCCAGGTGGAGCTGGTAAACCTTGTGGCACTCGTGGAGTCACATGCTGGCACCTTGTTCAACCGGGTGCCCCTCAACAGGCCTCAGACTGAGGTTTGGCAGGAGGTGGCCAACGGTCTGGAGGAGGCCACAGGTGCTCAACACACTGGGGATCTGTGCAGGCACTGCTACAGGGACCTGCAGCAAAGGGACCCTGAGTGGCTAAGGACACTGCAGGCACGTGTCCGGAGGGGTGCCATGCCACGGCCTGGTAAGTGAACATCACCTGTGCCCATTCCCATCCAGTAGCTCATGGGGTGGTGCCGTTGGCACACCATGCTGTGGGCGGGCAGGGGCTGCACATCTTGTTGGCTGTAGTAGTACACTGTGGATGCCCTGTGCCACTGCACCACTGACACACTGGGCAGGGTGTCACACTATGTCGGGGGGGCCTGTGGTGTTGCCTGGTACTGATGTGTCTTTCTCCATATTTCCCTCCTAGGCCCTGAAGATCTGAGGCATGCTCATCTTCCAGACACTGCGGTTAAGCCAGGATGGGCCACTGCAGGGAGCAGTGTGCTGGTTGCAGGCTGCATGAGTGGTGCTGCTGGACAGCCAAGAGGTGCGCCACAGCATGCAGGTAGGCACTATTCCATGCTTCTTTGTTGTACAGGGTGGGCTGTGTGGGTGAAGGTGGGTCACGACTCTCTGTGCGCATGGCCCCACCAGCTGTGCACTGCCTGTGGAGTCCATTGCACCATGCTGTGGCTATTGCACATGCGGGTGGCTGCTGCAGGTGGGCTGTGGGTGCACCTGGGTCCTGGTTGTGCCACTGCCATCCTCCTACATTGCCATGCCATCTGCCTGCCATGGCGGTGGTGTGATGCGCATGGGCGGAGTTGGCATGCAATGTTCTGCATGGCTGTGTGTCCCCAGGTATGCAGCTTGTGTGGGCACAATCACTGTGGGTGGCTGCTTGCCGGCACAGGGGTGCATGTCACCAATGTCTGCGAAGAGTGGGTGGGCTGCAGCATTCTGGAAATGCACTCATACCATGTTCACTCCTTTCTCCTAGGTGTTGGTCCCACTGATGTCCATGCAAGGCTACTGAGGCAGATCCTGCGTGTGTCAACTGCCACATTCTAGGTGGTACGGCTGCTGGGGATGTCACAGTGCAGACAGTGGTGGCCACAACAGCGTCAGCCTACTGTGGAGCACAGGCGGCCATAGGGCCCATTGGCCCACTTCATTTACCCTTCTCTGAGCCCCCCTCCCTTGTCTCCTTCTGTTGCCTTTACCCCTGACCCCCTGCCTTCCTTCCCTGACCTCCCTGTTTGTGGGAGGTCCCACCTTTCCTTGTTCCCATTACCCTGTTCCTTGTAAATATGTGTATAATTTTTATATGCCTGTTGCAATACATTATTTTATGGTTAACCATCTGTGTCCATGTCTGCTTTGCAGCTGGCATGTGGAGCCATGCTGCAGTGGTGTGCATGGCTGCTGTGTGGTACAACTGGGGTGGACCAGGGGTTGTACCTGGTGGTGCTCCACCATGGGATGGGTGGGGTGGCTGTGGCCTGTCATTTCAGGTCATGTGGTGTGTGCCTTGTGTGCTGTTCACCTGTGTGTTGTTGGCTGTGGTCCAGGTGGTGTGTCCCGTGTCTCCCTGTAGAGGTTACCAGTGTCTGTGCAACAGGGGCTGTTGTTGCCACCCTGCCACCATGCCCCACTGTGGTGTGCATGGTCAGGGGCCTACTGCTGCCTCATGCTCCCTGGTCAATGTGGCCCCATGTGCCTACCTTGTCTCTCACCTGGCGCACTGTGTGCCCTGGTGATGGACCCTCCATCCCTTGTGACTTGCTGCCTGCTGTGCCTGTTGCCTTTCCATGTGTGTCCTGGAGCATGCTCCTCTGCACCTTGCACATCACTGGCTGCTGCTGTTGTACTTCTTGGCTTGCTCCCCTGTGCATCCTTGGTTGCACTATTGTGCTTCATGACATGCTCCTTGGTGCATCCCTTTTTGTGCTATGGTGCATCTGTGCGATATTCACCATGGCATAGTGACACTGCGCTGCGCCCCGCTTGTGCCTTCCTCTGGCTCATTTCTGAATATCTGGTCCCATGTAACAGACATAGGGGTTACACTTGTTTTAATGGGGTACCCTTGCATATAGTATGTAATGTTATTTATGGAGAAAAGATTATTTGTAGTTAGTAGTTTAGAGGTTTAGCTATACTGAAGAACAGAACTGCAGGCTGCTGTAAAATAATAAGAACCCCAATATATATCAGATTAATCCTTGGACTTGCATCGTAATATTTATTAGTTAGTTAATATATAAAAAAAACATGAACTGTTTTCTATATTCAGGTTGGAAAGAATTACAAACGAAATATTAGGATTCAGCCTCTGTTTAGTAAGATCTAGGTGGTACACACAACATACGAGCAAAATAAGTGAAATCAAAGTACTTGTAACAGTTTAAAAATTAAATAAGAGGCAGAACACTTTGACAGGTTCAAGGTGCTGCTCTGAAGATATATAGCAGGTCGGGCACCCAGAGCTAGTGCATTGCACAGCGAGAGTCTTGTGACGTTATGTGGGGATGCACAATGCTCTGTGCCCGATTCCTTGCTTGCACCCGACTTAAAGCACGAGCAGAAGCAGGTGTGTTACCTCCGTATAGAGAGTGCAGGAGGTCACGCCATGCTCTACTACCATGAACTTGAGTAAGTAACAAATATTTTAGACTTTTGGTACAAAGTTTAAAGGTGTTGTGAGCTTCTGGAGTTACCGGCTAGTTTCCTCAATAAGGACATTTTGTTTTGTGTCTAGAAAATGAGAGGAAAGGTTCAAAATTACATGGAAAGACTTGGCAACAAACACATAAACCTGATACAAATTTGAGAGGTAAAAGCAGGACCACATAAACTGATTTATTATGAATTGAAACTGAATTCAAATTAATGTAGTTGAAGTAGTAGCACTTATTATTGAGAGGCTCAGATACATACTTGGTTTTGTTACAGTGAAACAGACTGGAAATATATGAATGCAGCAAAGTATTGCAGATGTGCTTTATGCTGTTGATAGAGTAGACAGATGAGAATTATGAGGCTTTATATTCACTGACAGGATTATTGTGGTTCTATGATTTTTGCTTTGGTTACCTCTGGAATATTACAAGGCAAAAACTGTTATATTTTACTTATATTGTAGAACAAGAATGGGACACATATAAAAGTGGATACATCCCATCATGAATATTTAGAGTGAGCATGAACTTATTAAAAATTTCTGTTTAAATTAGTAGATTTATTAACTTGAATATAATAGTACATATGGTTTAATAAATATGTATTTATTTAACAGATACGAGCCAGCACTGAAGAAGGATATTTCCGAAATGACTGCACAGATTATACACTGTATCTGTCATAGTAATGTGATGTAAATTTCTTTTTGATGAATATAAAGAACTGGCTATTTATTTAACATTTGGTGAGTGGGTCATTTTTTCCAATCTGTACATAGATGTTGATAGCAATTGACTGGTTCAGACTCCTCCCCGAATATAATATTTTTATTTTTTACTGAGGTCGGCTGAGCTGGAGCAATCCACTTTTGAAGCACTTCATAAATAAAAATATCTATCTACCTATGCCATGGGATTCAGATAACATAGCTACTAGTAAAATAACACAACTACTAGCAAAATAACACTGAAAGCCGCTATATAATAATATGATTTTTCAATGTTATTTTACTAGTGGATACATTGATAGGTCTAATAACGTGTTTTTTTGGCAAATGTATTTGCCATCCCATGGTGTACATTTAAATATGTGCAGATATACTGTATTTTTATACCACAATTACATGATCTAATTTAATTTAAATAAAATTGCTTTGGTGGTCAAGTACTTACTGATGTGACCGAGGCGGTTAAGTACCAGGCTGTTAGGGCAGCTGAATAGAGAGGCTGCATTCTGAGGCAATGCTGAAGGAGTTAATCTGTTTTGACACTTGAAACTGTATGTATCCATTCCATTTTTTAGATGTTCCTTCACACAGTTAGGACTTTTAAGCTTTATAATTCATATTCATTTTTAAATAGTTTTGTAAGGTATAGAAGAAGATGAAGAAACGTATTTATGCACATTTTCCTTTTTTATGATGAATTTCTAAGGCAAGGTTATTTGTTTTTAAGTATTCATAATGACCGATTTTATAATTATTTGCTATAATTGTTTATTAGGTGCCCTGGTTATAGAAAGGCGCCATATAAATATAGCTTTATTATTATTTTATTAAGCCATTTTCCCCACAAGCACAGCATATCTTCCTGCACCTTATTTACTCTATAGGCCCTTGTTTGCATGTGCACAGTGTAGTTACCTGTGTCTGCATCTGCAGCTGTGTACAGAAGTTAAACCGGTCACTTATCGGCCCATCTGTGCAGTGGTGGTATTTCTGCTTGCAATGCTGGTGACCCAGGTTTGGGAATAGACCCAGGTCACCAGAGGGCCAGCTGGGGGAAGAAGGATGAAGCATCCCAGGGACTGCTGATCTTCTCTGGGGGGAGGACTGGGTGTACAGCTGGCACTTGTCGGACCCCTGGCGGAGGCCGGGGGTACTGCAGTGACTGGTGTCTGAGAATGTCAGGAGGCGGGGCAGATGCTGGACATCATTGCATGTCCCCGCTTCCAGAAAACCCACAAAATCACACCAGTCATTCTTAATGACACCAGCCTGGCTCCTGGCCTCAATGGCTCTCCGCTGCACCTCCTACTGACTCAGTTATGGCTCCTACGACACCACTACAGGCCCCGAATCCCACCCTGGTGGTAAGCCAAGGAGGCAATGTCGGGTCTCCTGACAACATTCCCATCGGAGATGGGCAAGTAAGTGGTGCCAGGGCCCTGACCTGGGAGGCAATCCAGGGAGTATCGGTGGCGACGTGGCAGTCATTGGAGAGCAAGGTAGGGGTGTGAGTAGGGATGATCAGTCAAGCAACTTGGAGTACAAAAAGCATACTAAATGTAAAAAAATATAATAAAAAAACAGTCAGTTACTCCTGCTTAGACAATTCTAACAGTCTTTGGTTCTCCCTCTGATCACTATGACTGCCCCCCCCCCCCGAAGCAAGTCTCAACTCTCCTCTTGAGGGTTCTTTGTGGTGGTATGGAGTCTCTACAACTATTTTCAGTTGCGGGTGAAGGTCTGGGCATCATCCTTGCAAGCATTGCCCTTTTCCCCTCAAGGCCCTCCCACTTCTCCAATTTTGATTCCACCTATGCAGCGGGGCGCTTTGGAGGGAAGGCTGACATTCGACTGTCATGCAAAATGTTGATGCTGCTCCAGATTGTAAAAAAGGGCAGGAACGCTGCACCGAGAGCAGATTGGTGCAATGACAAATAAACTGCAGCACATCCAAAAGAGTCAGTACCCAGTCAGGACTTAATATGAAGGCAGTTTTTTTGCAAAATAAAGTGCAAAAGTGCAAAGGATTCACTGGCTACACAACCATTATGGTAACAGGCATGGTAAAAAAAAAACTCTTACATTTCACCTAGCCTATGCCAGCCTTCAACAGAGATAACTAGCATACTATACAAGTTGCATTTATACAGACACATCCTCATGCTTCTGTGCAAAAAATGTGCATACTTATTAGTAATAAAATTAAAAACAATTGCAACAACTTCATTACTGCAGTGTTAGCTACAATAGAATCCAGTTACCTATTATGCACATTGATTGCTGATTGGTGCAAATTTATTAACCACCAACATTGCCCCTATTGCTACTCATATGAAGCAATTTATGTGCAGTTCATTGTGGCTAATTCTTTATAACCACAAAGGTCCACTGCATATTGAAATGCCTGCTTCTTAAAGGGCCTAATGATGTATAATATGAGACTTCAAATTTATCTTCTTTTAGAGATCCAGTGTTATTGAATGTTATTTACAAATATACGTGCTATTATTTTCCCTTATTTACAAAAATGCTACCAGGTCACTGTTAGCATTTAAGACCAAACATTCCCTGGATTTTAAAACAAAAATCCAGAAACTCTCTTTCTCTGGCCTATCAGTTATTTTAAATTGACCCCTCTTGGTCCAACTGTAACTTTTTCAATGCCAATAAATTGTATTTGATGTTTAATATTGAGATCCCTGCAACTGGTCACATGTCTTACTATGGCATATGACATATGTTACAAGGCTCACTAATTCTCACTTGAAATTGCATAGTTGTTCTACCAATATAGTAGAACCCACATGAGTATTGTAACAAATACACAACTGCTGTAGTACTACATAGAATCAAATATTTTATCTTAAATACTTGATCTATAATAGGATTTGTAAATGTATTCATAATTAGTATATATGGGCAAAACTTACATTTCCCACACCTCTTTGCACCAGATGGTGGATTCACTGACCACAGAGTACAAATTTTTTTTTGCCCTGTGGTAAGTATGACCTGACCACCTTGTCCTTTATTGTGGGAGTACATTTGTATATCATTTTTGGACCCTCCCCCACACACTGATTTATTTTATCATCAGCTGGCAAAGTCCCCCAATTTTTTTGTGAGGATTTCTCTCAATTCTGTGCTCCTGGCACTGTACTGGTTACAAAACCCACCTCTTGGAACATATTCACACTTGTTTGTTGATTAGGTATTGGTATCACGGTATCTACCGGGGGCATATGTTCAACTGTTTCTACAGCTTCTCTTATTACAGTTTTGCTATATCCTCTCCCAGGAAACTGTTGTACCTGCAAATCCCTCTGTTCTTCAAAATCTAATCTATTCATAAAAATTCTTAGAGTCCTGATCAACTGACCCTTCAGGATGTTCCTAGGCACATGTCTAGGGTGAAAACTTCTAGCCAAAAGTAGAGAATTCCTATCAGTGGGTTTGATATACATAAAAATCCCTACACTTCCCCCTTCCATTTTTAAAATCCTTAAGTCCAGGAGATGTATCTCCTGGTCCTCCACGTGTATTTTAAACTGTAAATTGGCATCTGTACTGTGAAACCAATTCACAAATTCAGAAAAACAGTTCTATAGTTCCCTTCCAAACAATTATGATGTCATCAATAAAACAGCACCGCAAATCCAAATATCTAAAATTTGGCCCCCAGTTATGCCAATTTGTGTTGGAAAGTGGGAGGAAGACTGGGTAAGAAGTGACACCACAAATCCATATTTCAGATGCCAGTTTATGGTTTAAAGCCCATGTGGAGAACCAGAGGATAAATTTCCTGGACTTGATGATTTTTTAAATGGAGGGGGGAGTGTAGCGACTGTGGGATTCAAATTCTTGTACAAATGAGTTTGTGGTCTCTCTTTAGAAAACACATGTCATTAAAATAGATAGAAACTGATGTTTCATTATGATTCTTTAATTAAGTTAAAAGGAAATAATTACTGCCATCCATCTGATCTGTCACAAGTCCACTCCCATGGGGCAGGATTCTCTGCATCACAAAGAATCCCTCTTGTGACGCGGGGTTATGGGGTCAGGAATACCCATTCTCTATGTGATGGGATACAAATGCAGTCTTAAATCTGTGTTCCTGGGGTAGAACTCTCTCGGCCCTTGTACCACAAACCAGAAAAGCCACAGGCTTGTGTAGGCTTTGGGGGGCCCTATACACTCTATTATGTGTCTTTCCCCCAAAAAATTCAGCACTCATGGTCAAACCCCCACAGGCTCCACTTGAGATCCTTTGTATTTCCTCCCCTCCTTTCATCACAAAGTCCCTAATGGTACTTCACTTTTGGTAGTGTTAGGCCTTAAAACAGTCACACAGGTATGGTATCATTTGACACAACTCTTACCAAGGCAACCCACACAACAGACATAGGCAGAATTATTCTTAAAATAAATCAAAAGCTTTACTAGTTAAATTAATGAATGAAGTAAATAACAAAAAGACAAATAATTTTAGACTTTGGTTACAAGGTACTGGAAATAAAATGGAAAATATATTTAAAAACCTACACTTTAAAACTCTGACATTTAAAGTTTATCTCAGATCCTTAGAGAGTGCAAAGTCTTTACAAAGGCAGATATAAATCTTGGTTCTTGGTAGTGCAGAAGAAGTCTTGAAGACAGTGTCTCTGCTCTCCTAAGCAGATAGAGAGTGTCCCAAATGCAACAATGGCAAGACTTCAAGCAAAAAGGCAAAATATGTAAAGGCTCAGATACCCCTCTGTATCCTAGTTTTAAAGGATTTCAAAAGGGCAGGTCCAGTGGATAGTGACTTGCCCTGTGACTGGCTAGCATTCTGTTTCTATGGTTACCCAACCAATCCAAGTTTAGTATTTTATTACACTATCACAGATATGAGGTTCTTAATATAAGCAAGAAAAGACTCAGAGGTCACCCAACTCAAACCACATTTCTAGGGGAACAATCCAGCTTTCCTGCTGGGTGATAGCTGAAGTTAAACTTCTCAATACAGTCATTTACTTAAATGGTAGCCCATTTATTGGTAATGAGATTAGCTGGGAGTAGACCTCTGAAAACAAAGGAAAGGTAGAAGAAGAGGCACCAGATGTGCTGTGGTCCATTGAGACACAAATGGACCTGCCAGCTGGCCAGCTCTGCTTAATTAGTCTTTTGTCTCCTTTAAATAGTTCAATTAACTCTAGCCTCTGATAGCAGAAAACAGTTTTCTTCTGTAGTAACCAGAAAATCACTTCAGCCTACAGGGCCCATTGTCTATATCCATCATCCCTTTCACTTACATTGGATCACCCTGGCATCTGATGCATTTCTCACAAAAAAAATGTATAAAACATGCCCAGAATAATAAGGTATGGCCTTATCTCACCACACCATCTGTCTATCTGTCTGTCTATCTATTTATCTGTATGTCTACATACTCAATCATCTGAGTAGCGAGTGAAAGACAAAGAAAGAGAGATACATAACAGGAAATGAGATTACAAATAAAAGCTGGAAGTGATGAAATTAATTTAGGGGGATATTTATAAAGGATAGGTTCAAATTTCATTAGAAGGGCCATGTGTACAGTTGTGGACAAGGTTGCTTGCAGCTGTTTTGGACATGTTTCTTGCCATAAAATGCATTAGTAAGTAAATTATTTAATAAAATAGAAACCATTTATTTCACCCTTGTGCATCTTTGTTTTCATGTTGCACTGGTAAAGATCAGGTATATTGAGTTTCTATTCAATTCAAAGTGATACAGGAAGTGTCATGAGACTATGGAATGTGTGTCTTGAAACATCTACCCCAATAAACAGTATGAAAAAGCTAGAAGGTATACTAGCAAAAACTGACAGATGCTCAGATTCTGATATTCATCTTTAAGTAATTAGGGTCTATACTCACAGCTGATTCAAAAACCTTCTGCTCACACTGTACTTTATTGCACACAAACATAAAAATAGATGTCTGCTTTAAAATGTGGGGGGGGGGAGTGGAGGATAGGAGACTAGTGTAGGTACCAATAGTGTTTGCAAATATACAGAAGCAGTCATGGAAGGTTTGCATTTAAAATTTGGTACAAAACAGGGGAAGGGCACTGACATTGAGAAGCTAATGGGATGCTAATGTGGACAAGTTTCTGTTCAAGAAAAAATGAAAGCTGGATGTGTAAAAAATAAAAAATTAAAGAATCAGAAATGTTGCTTTGCTTTTACAGAACCCTCAGCTCACACTGTACTTTATGCAACTACTATGGCTGGAAGCCTTCGTGCATGTGCTGTAATTTTAATTGGAAACTTACAGTAGCTGATGGTTGCTGTGAAATTTATTTGAATAGGATTTTCTAGCCTGGGATATTTTACTGAAGATAACAATTTCAAAGAGAAACTGTTTCCTTTCTCCTCAGTTGTTTTTTCTTAGGTGGTATCTTGCGTGTTTTTTGGCATTTCACGGCAGGCATTTCTGCAGCGAAGCAAGGATCTAGGATTTTGAAGATGGGGAGTTGGTGTGGCTTTGAGATGGGAATATGTTAACCCCCTTGCTACTAGAGCTTTGTGCAGGGGGAAATGGGGTCGTAGAGCTCAGGAGTGTGTCATTAGCTGCCAGTATATGGTGCTGAAGAAGGATCAAAGGCTTTCATGGTTAGGGAGAGGAAGTACTCTTCTATGAAGAAGAAAACAAGAGATGTTGAGGCTGGTACTAGATAGAGGGAAGTGCTGGTTACACTGAAGGTGCAGAAGAACTCCTGCTCAATGTCTACAATACTGTAGGGACATGAAGCTGTTGGCCTGCTGGTTGCCTAACTCTTGTTCATTGGAGGGGTTCCTCATCTGCATGGATAGTGCGGCGTGATGGCCAGGGTGTCTCCTGGTCATTTGACACCATTTCCAGTGCCTTAGCAGTCCAGTGCAGGGGTGATTTGTATACCTCAGTCTTACGTCCAAGCTCTGAGACTAACTTATGCATTCTTCACTCATTTCTGAAGTAGTGAGGAGGAATCTGTTATGATTTGCCTTTTTGAAGGGACATGGATTGGTTGTCATTGGAATCTGATGGAAGAAACACACTATAACATGATTATTCTTTGAAAATCTGTAAATGACATAACTGAATTGACAGAATGCTCAAAATGTCAAGGAAAGAGGACTGAAAGTCTTTCTCCCCTTTAGAATCTAATGGCCATTTTGGATGTAGTCTTTATTTTGTGGGTGCTATTTGCAGTCTTTTAAGATCTTGTAGCAGTGTACAATCAAAACGTCATCTGGAGTGCTTCTTGGTGAAAGATGTATAATTTAGTCAATATTTAAAATCACACTTCTGGTATCTTCATAGGAGCCAAGTACAGAAAGTGTGATTGCAAGAACAGTATTTGTCTGTGATGGACAGAAAGAAAGGAATGTAATTTGTTGGTGTTGGAAAGAATTGAAGATAGTTGCAGCTCTGGCATTCAATGGATCAAAATAATACTCATGCAAATATCTCCTTGGTCATGGTATTAGTATTTTTTTTAAGTATTGTCAACAGAGTGGCTAATTAGCTAACTAGGCAAACAAGTGGGACAAGTAAGTCAACATGTTGAGAACCTAATGGGATGCTGATGCGGCCAAGCCTATATGCGGGATGAAAACAAAGGTGGATTTGTTAAAAGAAAATAATAAAAAGAAATATATATATATATATATATATATATATATATATATATATACACACACATATATATAATCATAAAAATCAGCAACGTTGCTTTTACAAAACTTCAGCTCACACTGTACTTTATGCTACTACTGTGGCTGGAAGCCTGTGTGCATGTGCTGTAATTTTAATCAGTAGCTTACAGTAACTGGTGGTTACTGTGAAATTAAAAATGATTTACTAGGCTGAGATATTTTACTGCAGATGAAATCCTGAAGAGAAACTCTTTCCCTGCCCCTACGTTTTTTTCTTAGGCAGTATCTTGCATTGCTTTTGCATTTCAAGACAGATAGTGAAGCAAGGATCTAGGGACCTGGAGTTGGAGAAGTGGGTGGCTTTGAGATGGGAATAAGTTAACAGCCTCATTATTAGAGCTCTGTTCAGGTGGTATGCTTCAATTCTGAACTTTTGAGAGTCCTGTTTGTCCTTGTCATTCTCCAGATCTGAGGAGAGAGCTGTCCTTGTACTCTTTTGACCTATGCATGCTTTGGCAGTCTACTGGAAAAGAAAATTGGGGAATGGCTAGCCATGTCATTATTCAAGGGAAAATCTCTTTGAATGTATACATAGGAATGGAGGAATGAATTGTTCATGTGGATGGCGTTGCTTTTGGAAAGAGAGATATGGAAGTTTATAATGGCTCCAGACCTTTTTTATTTCCTTCTTTACATTGAAAAGTCCGTTGCCTTGTTGCTGGGGAAAAACAAAGCGGGGGAATACAAAGCAACATGGGTATATGAAAAAGAGAGCAGTGAGGAATCAGGGACCAATACCTTCTGGAGACAGTTGGGAGTAGCCTGGCAGATATATGTATCTGTCTCAAAAAGCTTGGAGGTATAATAGAAAAAGCCTACAGATGATCAGGGCCCCTGATATGTATCTTTAATCATCAATGGCAAATATGCTTTTCCTGCTGTGTGCTTCAGAGGAGTTAAGTAAGTGGTATGGGCCATTGAAAATTGATAGTATTAAGCACAGCTTGTAACATCAATTTATTTACATTTTACCCCTCTTAATCCATCAGCATCCATCTATGGATAGCATGAGTGCCATCAGTCATGTTTTTATATTGAGACTATAGTGAAATATGACATACATTTACACATACACACACTCGCACTCACACACACGCACAGACATACACACACACACACACACACACACACACACACACACACACCAGCATCTGTTTTGGCATCATTCAGCAGTAAATACTTGATGACTATAGAAAAGCACCACAGCAAAATACTGCATCTCCTATCAGTACAGTAGCTGTAAAAAGGAAGTTGTTTTATGCCAAATGAATTAAACAATTGCTAACAACCTTGCTGCTTTATCTAATATGAAAAAAGCTTAGTCTTGTTCGTGATTTTTGTCACAGCAGCCAACCTTTCAAATAAATGTAAGAACTTCTGATAACAGTGGCTGTGTAAGTTTTCTTCCATGCTTCAGCTCCAGCTTGAATTGTTGACAACACTGTCAACTCATGTACCTGTGGCCAGCAAATACATGACTATGTTTCAAAAAACAGTAACAAGAGTCACGTGATGCCTGTACCATGTGCAGACGCAGTTGGATTAGCTTCGGTTTTGCAGTTATTAAATGCAGCTTTTTTGCTTAACCTGTTTTTTTTTTTCCTTTAAATAATGTGCAGTGTTGTTATTTTACCATCTGTTAGGGAGTCAGTGGTCTTCAAAGATGTCAGAAGTCAAATCTGTTCAAATGGAAGCAACTGAGCCTTCTTGACCTGCGCAGCATTCCTACCACAGCCTCCTCGTGTAAAACGCCTGCCTGTATCAGACTTCCCTGATGATATAGAGTCTGAAAGCCTTCACACCTGGCTAGACAGATATTTTTGTTAAGCTTGCCTCTATCAAACTCATAGAAACAAGAAGTCACGGCACTCACTTTAGCACAAATTTAAACAGAATAGTCCAGCAAATTGGTAGTGAAACAAGTTTTCTGTTTCATGAAAGTAGCCAGTAAATGAACATGTGACCACACCAGGCCAAGGAGAATCAACAAATGAGCTCTGATGTTTCACCTACAAGAGGCTTTTTCAAAGATAGTGCCCCCAGTGCACTTACCCTTAAATAGTCAAATATCTTGTCACATGATTAACCTCAATTAAAGTGATATAGTGCCATATAGTGCAAAATATATCATTTTCCATGTTGTCCATATAGAGCATATGTTTCAATAAAGTGCAAAATAAAGTGCTCAGCGAAAGGAAAAGACAACTTCTATTCATAGAAATCATACTAGGGTTACACAATTAAAATGCTCCCTCAAACTGCCACAGTATGAGGTACATTTGAATATAACTAGAAATAAAGTCCTTTATCAATCTAATTATGCTGTTCCTTAAAGGGCAAAAGAGTGGAGACAAAGTTTCAAACAGAATGACTGGAATCTCAAGTTTTAGTAAGATTAGATATTTTGAATACACTTATGAATATTAAAATGGAAAAAAATGCTATGTCTGTGACCCTGGAAATTGAATCATTATATTCAAACTTCCCCCATGATGGTGATCTAAGGGCACTGAGATATCGTTTGAATAAAAGAGATATGGATGTTAAACCTGACACTGAATTGTTTATTGAAATGACAAGGTTTCTTTCCAAAACAGAAACAATTATTTCACCAACAAAAAGGAACAGCAATGAGTGCCAGTCTGGCACCCAATTATGCCAACCTATACTTAGGACACTGGGAAGAAGGAGTCATATGGAACAGACAGGCAAACAAATATTGGCAGCAAAAAGTGGCATAGAAATATTTTATTGATGACGCCTTCATGGTGTGGTAAGGGAAGTGAACAGTAATTAGTGGCTTTCATTCAATACTTACATAGCACTAACAGCAACCTTAGATTCACATACAGAACTAGCAAGGAGGAGATCTCATTTTTGAACCTTAAAGTCATGGCAAAAGAAGATGGCAGTATAGCAATGACCCTATATAGAAAACCTACAGACCATAATACTCTTCTCCTTGCTAGTAGCTGCCACCCTCGCCACACCATGGAGAACATCCCCAAAAGTCAAATCGTTAGGGTCAAGAGGAACTGTGGTGATCCTGAAGTTCTACAAACAGAATATGATAAATTGACTAACAGAGTCAAGGAGAGAGGTTATTCAGATGTTTGTGTGAACAAGGCAAGAGCATTCACAAAAGCTACTGATAGGGAATCCATTTTGAATAAAAAGGCTCCAAGCAGATCAGAAAATTATACTGACACACAAATAAATGTTGTCACTACATATAGTGTTAGGTCAGGGAGAGTTAAGGACCTTATTTACAAAAGCTAGCATATCCTTGGAGCTGATCCCCGTCTAGCTGAAACTGCCAAGAATCCTCCCAGGATGTCCTACAGGACAGCAAGCAGTCTCATTGACATTTTAGTCTACGCTGCATATCAGAAAGAGGAAGAAAGACCAAGAAATTGGTTACTCAGCCCAAAGGGTGCAAAAAGTGTGGTCACTGTAAGTACTGAGTTTGCCAGTGGCAGGATGGATAACATTTCCAAACTGATCTCTTGCGATACTACCTAAGTAGTTTATTTGGCTACCTGCTCATGCGGATCTTACTATGCAGGTAAAACCAAAATAAAGCTAAAAGAGAGGGTAGGAAAACATATGAAGGCAATTAAAAACAGGAACTTTGAATATGTTTGGGCTGAACATATGTCTAATACTGAAAAGGAATCTGACCATGAGCTTAGATTCTTAGGTACTGAACACATCACCCTGGGCCCAAGGGGAGGAGACAGGGAGGGACTATTAAATAGGAGAGAAGTATATTGGATCTACACATCGGAGGCCTATAGGGGTAAAGGATTGAACAAACATTGAAATTAAACCCTTTTTAAGAGATAGATGATAAGCTTGCCCTTTTTTAAAAGAATGTTTATTTTTTCTCTTATAGGTACCTCCTGTGAAGAAAATTATATATTGTGAACAAAGTGGCATCCTCTTTTGCTTTTTTCAGCCTTGTCTTTCATATATGCTCATCCTCCTTTGAGTTGAGTAAGTATTCTATTTTTGTTAAACATGACTTTAGAATCTAACTAAATAGATTTGTGCTGATCCCCAATTCTTCTTCATCCAAAACATTTTCTCTCCCCCCCCCCGGCTTCTGCCATCCTGCACACATGCTGCATTACTGATAGTATACTGTATCTATTTTGTATTTAAGTCTTTTTATTTGACAACATTACTAAAATATGAGATTCCAGCCATTCTCTTCAAAACCTTGTCTTCACTCTTTTGCCCTTTGAAGAACAGCATACTTAGATTGTGAAGGACCTTGGTTCTAGTTATATTCAAATGTACCTCATATTGTGGCAGTTTGAGGCAGCATTTTAATTGTGTAACCCTAGTAGGAGTTCTATGAGTGGAAGTTGTTTTTTCTTTCACTGAGCACTTTATGTTGCACTTTATTGAAACATGTTCCGTATGGACAATATGGAAAATGAGATGTTTTGCACTATATGGCACTATATCACTTTAATTGATGTTAATCATGTGGCAAGATATTTGACTATTTAAGGATAAGTGCACTAGTGGGCACTATCTTTGAAAAAACCTCTTGTAAGTGAAATATCAGAGCGCATTTGTTGATTCTCCTTGGCTCAGAGTGGTAGCATGTTCGTTTACTGGCTACTTTCATTAACCAGAAAACTTGTTTCTCTACAAATTTTCTGGACTATTCTGTTTAAATTTGTGCTAAAGTGAGTACTGTGACTGCTTGTTTCTGAATACTGGACTTGCCACAGAGCACCCCTAGCCCATTTGGTGTGGCTCTGTTTTTTTCCCTCCATTAAACTCATATTGGTAGAAGTGGTGAATGATGTTAAATCCATCAAACCTTCATTGGAGCAGCTGGCATTCAGGATGGGAGATGCAGAGGCCAGAATATCTTCTCTAGAATTTTCTCATAGTTGGGAGGAAAAGGAGATCATTGAGCTTCGCTGCAAGATTGAAAAGCTGGAAGCTAGGAATGAAGACCAGGAGAATCGAAATCGGCAGAATAACCTGGTCTTCATGGGCATTCCAGAATAGGTGGAGGGCTCAAATATGCTTAAGTTCATTCAAGATCTTCTATTGGATGTTGCCAGTTCCCCTCTTTCGATGACTGATACAATGTGGAGTGGGCCCATCGATCACTCAAGCTGGTGCCCCCCCAATAGCAAGCCCCGGGCCATTATTATCTGGTACTTAGATGTTTAGCAGAAATTATACATACAGAACAAAAGCTAGAGGAAGGGGCTCCTTATCCTGGAACAGTCATTGATTTTACATATTCAAGGATGTCACTTCATGAGTTCAGGACCTACAGGTGGCATACAGGGATCTCAAACAAGCCTTGCATGTGGCCAAAGCGTGGTTCAGTATGCTTTTCCCTGCCTGATTAATTGTGTACAGTCCCTCTGGGGCAATGGAATTCCAATCAGCTTCTGCTGCCTGAGAAGGCTTACCTCAGCTATTTCCTGGTCTTCAATTGCCTGCTGTGTGGTGAGCAGTTAGGAGGAGGATGATTCCTGGAGCTAATATGGAGGTAGTACAATGAGCTTCTCGGTTTTTATCACCTGCAAGCTTTATTCTTATCTCCTGGTGTCTTCACAGCTATATGTACTATATCCTTCTTTTTGTGTAAAGTACATGCCTCACTGATGCCTGCCTCTTTAATTATAATCACTGCCAGGGCATTTGGTGAACTGTTTTGTTGTATGCTAAGATGATGGCGCAACATGCCCAACATGACCCTGCAAACATGCGGCTATAGGACATTCTTGGTCTTGCAGTCCTGTTTGTCTGCTTCATGTTACTTTAACAGTTGATGGCAATCCGTTTTCTCAGCTATGCTGCAGAATCCTTCATGGACTGGTTATGGACCTGGATTGACTAATGCTTGTGATTTGTTTATTGTTAATTCCCTTCTTCTACTTTCCTTTGAGCCCTGTGGTTTATGCACCATGTTGTTTTACTCCCTCATTAAGATTTCTTTTAACTTAAGTTGTTCAAGTCTCGCACTTACTGTAGATTAGGTTTTATTTTATTTTGGTTCCTTTGTTTGGTTTATTTGTGGTCTCCTTGAAACATGGGCTTGTTTTTGTGCCTCAATTTCTTTTCTTTCTCTTTCCTGGTTCTTTCTCCTCACCCCATTTTTTTTCTTCTTCTCTCCCTGCAATCCAAGGCATTTTGATTTAGCCAGCAGTCAAGTCCAACAGGCTCCCGGTCTCATGCCTCAGAGACAGGAATAGTGCAGGGTTGCTCGGTCACCCACTTGGGCTTGTGTCAGGCCAGTTTCCTGTTCTTTTATGGGGAGCAAACTGTGCACCCTGAATGTGGTGGTTTCTCTGCCCATGGTTACCCAGTTAGGTATTTTTCTGGGATTGGGTTGCCTTTCCCCCTCCTTGGGTGTTTATTTTGTATTTAGTTATACAGTTTGCAGTTGTTGTTACTCTTCGTTATTCTTTTAGCCAGGAGATTCTGTATTCATTTTTTGTGACTTCTGATTCTTTGGTATTTTTGTCTTTTCTGAGACATGCCAGACCATTTTCATTCCTGCTTTTGCTTTTTTTTTTCATGCTTGGGGACTTGATATTTTTTGGTGGGGGATAATGTTGGGGACTTGTGTTGTTGTCTGGGGTACATACATAGGTACTCTTTGTGCAACTTTTAATTCCTTTTTGGTGTTTAATAGACTATTAGAGGGCATTATTCGACCTGCTTAGTTCTTCTCATAAGGTTATCAGCTGGAATTTTAAGGGAGCTCAAACTCCGGAAAAAAGGCATATGATCCTTCGGCACCCAAAATCTTTGGGAGCACAAATTGTATTTTACAAGAAACTCATACCAGGTCCCATGATCTCCTGTTGTGGAGGTGAACATGGGTGGGTCAGGCCTATGTGGTGGGCATTAGCAAACATCATGCTGGGGTTGCCATCATTTTTACTAGATCTGTAGCTTTTCAGCTTCTTAAAGATTACTCAGATCAAGATTGCAGATATTTAACTTTGCATGGCACTTTGGGTGGATCCCCTGTTATACTAGCTTCTATCTATGGTCACAATGCAGACTAACCCCTCTTCTTTACTACCTTACTGACCCTCCTGAGTTCCCTGGCTGAGTTTCCATTTATTTTAGGGGGTGATTGGAATCGGATTCAGGACTCAAACCTGGATAGATCTCCTCCATGACATCAGGGCCCCTCCCCAACCCAGAGGACTCTCTCAGAGCTCATAACCTCCTTGAGTGTGGTTGACCCCTGGAGGGTGTTTAACCCCACTTGGAAATAATATACCATTTATTCTCCTGCCCATTCATCCTGTTCATGTTTAGATTACTTCCTTGTCTCTCATTCTGTTCTTACTGGCATCTCCTCATGTGATATTGAGATGCGTGTCATCTCAGATCATTCCCCAATCACATTGAGGTTGGTGCCCCCTCCCTCTTAAAAGAGGGATAAGCTCTAGCGAGTTAATAATCATTTACTGAAAGATCCCAATTTTCTGAAACATGTGAGGGACTATACTGACTTGTTTTTTTTGATATAATGTAGGTTCTGTGGTGGAGGACTTCCATAATATCTGGGGAGATTACAAAGCAGCGGTTAGAGGGGTGTTGATTCGATTGGGTTGTGTACAGAAAAAGGAACATCAACAGGCCAGTAGTCAGCTCCTCATGGAAATTAGGCAGCAGGAAAGAACTATCTCTGCTTCTTCCTTGGAGACAGATTGGCATTTGGTAGTGGTTGCTAGAGAGAAATATTCCAAATCTTTGCATGAGGGGGTGGAAATGGTTCTTTTTAAAGCAAGAATGCATTATGTTGACCAGGGGGAGAAGGCGAGGAGACTGTTAGGACTCTGCTCACAACAGCAAACCTTTGCACAAACAATCCCAGTAATTTGATGTGCTCCAGATTCTCTCAGTCTGAGAGATCCCTGGGATATAGCCAGTTGTTGTTTTGCCCATTATTATTCGGAGCTTTCTGAAGAGGAGTCCTCTCCCCCACTCCACTGGAGTTACCCTTGCTTTCTTGCAGAACACTTTCCTCCCCCAACTTTGTGAGGAGCATTAAGAACTACTTAAGCAACCAATTTCTGTGGAGGAGGTGGACTGTGCTATCCAGGCTCTTCCTTTAGATAAGGCCCTAGGCCCCAGCGGACTTTCAAATAATTTCTATAAAGTTCTTAATGGTCTTTTGTTTGTGCATCTCACTACCTTTTTTAATGATTTTTATTCTTTTTTTTTACTTATTATTTTTCCTCCTCCTACCCTAGTCATTCCACTCTCTCAGATCCCTCAATCCACACACACAATCCAACTGCTGCGGAGTCTGTCCCTAGACTGCAGTGCTACTCTGGTAATTACAGAGGCATGGATAACCCCCCGGGTGGGGTGAGGAAGATTTCCCCACTTACCTCCCTTAACTTCAGAGAAGCGCGTGCCTGCACAGTGGAGTCTGCCTCGGCCTGTGGATGTGCGAGGGCCAGAGTGCTCATCGCATAGGATTGACTGAGGATTTTTCCTCATTTCTGTTGTACCTGCCCCTCCACCAACGTCAACGTCCTAGGAGGGCCAATGAGACAGAGGCATGCCGAGATGCATCTCCGCTCATGTCCTCAGTCGACTTCAGTCCCTCCCCTTTCCTTGCTTTCCCCAGTTGTACTGCCAGATACCTGTGGTCACTGGGAGGTGGCAGTATCATGGCTGGGCTGGTTCCCACCCCTCCCCAGAGAAGGAGAGCAAGCCATTGGGTGCTTGATCCTTCTCTCTCTGGCTGACCCCCAGTGACTTGAGTCCATCACCGAACCCGGGTCTCCAGTGTAGTACGAGGTGTGGCGTCCAGCACCTCAACCCTCAGCACCACTGGGCCAGACTTAATGATTTTTATTCTAAACATTACCTGCCTTCATCTTTTCAGGAGGCATTTATTACCCTCTTAAGTAAGCCTGGCAGGAACCTAGAACTGGTACAAAATTATGGACCTATTTCATTATTAAACACTGATGTTAAAATACTTGCTAAAATTCTAGCCCAGAGACTTTTAAGGGTCTGTCTTGAACTGATTGGTCTTGAACAGACTGGGTTCATGCTGGGCCAACACTCCCATGACCACTTGTGTAAATTAGTGCATCTTTTTTCTGCGTTGAGGAACTCCTGCACCCCTGTAGTGCTGATGTCTCTCAACGCAGAAAAGGCTTTTGACAGGGTTTATTGGAGGGGTTTATTGAAAGTCCTAGCACAGTATGGATTCTTTTTGGAATTTATGACATAGGTAAAGCTTTTGTATTCTCAACCTTCAGCTCAAATTTATTGTAATGGTTTTCTTTCTCCCTGTTTTCCCTTAAGAAAAGGTACTCATCAGAGCTGCCTGTTATCCCCTTTTTATTGAATTTATACTTGGAACCCCTCACCTGCATCATAAAGGGACATCCTCGCATAGATGGGATCCAGGTGGCCGATCATTCCTATGCCATCTCAAGACATGCAGATGACATATTACTGCATTCACAGCTCCCTACAGTTTCCCTTCTCACAGTTTATGAGGTTTTCAGGGCTTTTGGATCTATCTCAGGATATAAACTAAATCTTGATAAAGCAGTTTTTATGCCCCTAAATTCTTCTACTTTTAAAGCTTAGGTTATGAGATGGGGTGGTTTTTGGGTGTAGGATGGGTTACATTATTTAGAAATCAGGGTATGCAAAACTGCACATGAGATGATTAAACTTAATTTTTTGGATCTGTTGTGCACTTTGAAACAAGATTTGGGACAGTGGCTTAAACTTCCTTTAACATTATGGGTGTGTATTAATGTTGTAAAAATGAACATTCTTCCTTGTCTCCTTTATCTCCTTAATATGATGGGTGTATTTCTACTGAAGAAGTGCTTTGGTTTTCTGCATACTTTGATTTCTAATTTTTTATGGGTATGCAAATGACCATGGAGGGCATATGCTAAACTTGTGCCTGGAAAAGAATTTGGGGTTTTAAGTTTTCCTGATTTTTTTTCTTTACTGCCTTGCTTGTCATACTTTTCATTTTTTATGGTGGGCTCTGGCCTCTGAACTTAAGGGTAGAGTTGGCCAGCTCCCTGCTTACCAAGTTATTGGGATGGCCCTGGCTAAATTGCACCATCTGGTTCTCGGCTCCCTTATGTACAATTTATCTCGACAGCTTCTGATTTCTCTAAGAAACTCTCCTATTGGTACATTGGACAAGGTCAGTCACCAGCTTCATAATTTTTGTGGTACCAGCCCTCCTCAAGACTGGTCCCAATCGGTTTGATATAACCTAAATTTTCATATTGGTTCCAAGCCTATTGGATCTGCCTTTCTTCCAGGTAGTGAGTTGGGCTCCTTCTTGTCATTTGTGCAGAATGGTAGATTTCTGAGGTTTTAAGCTTTTAAAATCTTCTTTGCCTTAACTAATAAGGAGATGTTTGCCTATTTGCAATTGCACCATGTTATACACAAGGTTCTAGGTCCACCCCCTTGGTCTTCTCAGACTACAGAAGTATGGGATGAGCTTCATTGGGATGCTATGCTGCCTCATGCTATCTCTCATTTCTATAAGAGGCTTCAACTTCATGCAACTTCGAAATTGGATCTTGGACTTTCTTGTTGAGCTTCCATATTTGCGGAATTGGATGACCAGGCCTATAGACTAGTGGTGTGGTGAAATCTGCATCATTTTTTTGAAATTTGATAGCCTTAAGTTATCTCAATATACATTTCTTTGTAATATGTACAACACCCGGACAGGTTAGTTAAAATTAGACTGCTTGATAATGCCATCTGTAATGAGTGTAAGGTGGGTAGGGGAACTGTCAAGCACATTTTTGGGGACTGCGAAAAAACTCAGTCTTTTTGGCAAGATATACAAGATAACTTGAATCTGTTGTTAGGCTTTCAGGAAGCTTTCTGCCCATTACTTTGTTTGACTGGATTTGGGGTTGGAGCATCTTCTGGGTCAGCTGCGTTTTCATACTGCTTTGATTATGGCCATGGCCAAGTGGAGTATTGCAAGGAATTGGCTTGATGACTCCCCATCTACCTATAAAGAATGGTTGGTGGCAATGTTTGATGCTTTGCATATGGAACATATGATTTCTAATATTTGGAATTCCGGAATACATACCATGCCCATTGGCAAACTCTCCATACTTTTTTATTGTTATAACATATACTTGGTTGCTTGAGGGGTTCCCCCTGCCTCCACCATTGTTTACTTAATATTTTTAATATGTTTTATTACCTTAGTCTGGCTTGTTTTATCATATGCTTAATAGCTTTTATGTTGAACTTGTTCTTTCTTCTTCCTATCCTTTCTTCACAGTTCTTATCCTTTGATTTCTCCTGACTAGGTTAGCTTTTCCTCTACCTTTCTTTTTTCTTATGTCATTGTTAGTGTGATTCTTGTTTCTTGTTTAGCGGTTTGTGTGTTTTCATGGTTAAATGCTGTTTTCTCTCTGAATGGGTAATATATTGACACCTTAAGGTTTGATTATTATTTTACTCAACCAGTTTGATTGGTGGCAAATGTTTTTGAGTGCACACATTGTAGGATATGTAATTGCTGTTATATACAATTGAGCATATTAGTTTATAATTTTTGTGGTGACCTAGTCTTGCTTATAATCTTTGTGCACTGGCTAGCTTTACTTGAATCTGTTATTATTACTGTTGGTGCACCTTTTATTTTTAAATTTTGCTAATAAAGTTTACTCTGTTCAAAATAAAAATAGTAAGAAAAACAAAACAAACCTAAGTAATCTCATGACCAGTATGATGTTCTAGCTGAGTACTGACACCGACTGACCTGGCAGAAGATGCACTACTGCAGCCACAAGAAACAGACTCTCTGAAAGGTTTAAAAATGATCTGTAAACTAAATTAAAGGACACAGGATTAACAAAGTAGTTAAAATATTCCCAGATTTATTTGTTTTATGGTGTGGGGCTGGTCTGTAATAGGAGCAGCTCACCGCTTGCAACTACACAAATTTTCTGTCCAGCAAGCAGAGAACAGTGTCATGACCAGCTATGCTGATCACTGGGCTGTCCCTGTTGAGCCCCATGCAGCCTGAGCTGCATGAAATCCAACAGTGACATGCCGCTGAAACCCTGTTATTAGGGCAAGATGTTTTCTGTGCATTCACAAGCAAACACAATAATAATCCACAGGTTCTTATCAAACTCACTAGAGTTTGGGCTATTCCATTCATGCAGAATTAGTCTCTTTGTGGGCATGCTCCCTAAAACACATATTCTTTCATGGTATAACTCTAATTCAGCATGTGTGTGATGACCAGACAACTTTTGCTCACAGTCTGAAATATTCATCAACTGTTAGTTTACTGCATGTAGAACTTGGGGCCAAGATGCATTAATCAAATATGACAAAACTGGCATATATGGGGGATTGTTAGCAGCCCAGAAGGGTTTCTTACGTGGTGTGGACCTTCATTGTAAAAGACTTCCTGAAAGGGGGCTTTGTTTGCTAGTAAACAAAAGCTCAGAGATAGACTGTCTCAACTGCATCTGGCCACATTCTTTCAGATGGTAAATAGTGTCTGAGAAGAAGTTGGGTCTCTGAGAGGCTAAGGTCAGATTGTATTACAAGTTTTGCTTCATCCAAAATTCCAGAACTGAAGCAGTTTCAGTCAATTGGATCAATTTGGGTACAGGGAAGTGACATAATAGCCTCAACCAACCAAGGCACCAGGGAGAAAGAGGAGGTTTAAATGTTTCAACACAGTTCTTTTAGTGCTCTTTTTCTGCTGGGGTATCTGTGTGACAGGATTCAAAAGAGAGAGCCAGACTGTGTGTCTATGGAGAGACTTAAGGAAACAAAACCGAGTGTAGACAGTGAGATAAGAAGACCTTGTAACTGGTGGGGAAGATAGAAGTGTTTATCTGTACAAGTGTGTAACCTTTCTTTTTTTTAATTATGTATGTGTACTGTTGTCTGACTGTGTGTAAATAGTGTAAATACCTGACTATTACTACTGTATTTGGAGAACCAATGTTTAGTTCATTAAAAATACCACCAGCAGCTTAATCTGGTTCAATTTCAGTTGCTTACCATCTGTATCCCTCCTCCCCCTGGTCACCCCTGAAAAAGGGACTTCTAGGCCCAGTGGGCTTACCGGGTCAACAAAATTCAATAAATAAATAAATAGTGATAAATTAGTTATTTTTCTCAAGAAAGGAGTAACTGGTTGTTTGTGATTGCATCTCTGAGAGATGTGTACCTGAATAATGGGGTGCATAGTAAAAGTCTCAGCAAGAGGAAGAGGGAGGCTGAGAAAAAAAGTGGAGTGAGTCGTATCCAGAGCAGAGACCCTCACTACAGGGAGTCTAAAGAGTAGAAGGTGGCAGAAAAGGGCCATCAAAGCACCATGTTCTGAACTTTTACTATAGATGAGACCTTGACAGTGGTGACAAAAGAGGGCCTGAAAGAGAGAAAGAAGCCCACTGAGGACTGCTTGGTTCTCTAACTGTCACAACGTATAAAGTCTTTAAAATGAAAAAATGTATATTAAATAGCATTATCAAAGCAATACATTCTTCTAACTCTTAACAATCCACCAAAGATTATTTTTTTTGGCATTGCCATAAAAGGTAAGTCAATGTGCCTGGATTATTACACTCATGCCAGCATAGTCTAGATTGTCCAGAGTTCATGTGGAACAGATTGTTTGGGGTTAAGTATGCCCTGATTAATATTTTTATTTGAATACTTTTATTTGTTGAGTATTTGTAAAGCTTGTACACTTCTTTATGCAAATTGTTCCATGTGTTAAAAATCTGAACCTGTGTTTCTTCTGCCTCATTTATTTCTGATGTTGTGAAAAAAGTCTGGCCCTTTGTCTTGAGGTCCTTTTGTTAGCTATGGAGAGCTGATGCATAGTTCTTTCGGATGTTTGTTTAGCCCCCATCATTTGTACCAAATACATTTTCATGTATTTTGCTTCCTTCTTTGGGAAACATTTAGAGATGAAATACATAGATTTATCTTTTTTCTTTTGATTCAAACTTTATTGAAAGTTTATAACAATACAGAGAATAGATCTATATCATGCAGGTAATAAACAGCATTGGTACAAAGAACATAAAAAGTTCTATCCCCCCTTTCTCCCCCCCACTACCCACTGACCTTAATTACCCAGCACAGAACTATATGGTAAAACATCAGGTATTAAATGATAGAGTACCAGTATCAGGATGTTGCAAACAATAAAGAGATTGCAATGGGCCCCATATCCTGTTAAATTTTTTAAGCCTGTTATTAAGGCTCTCGATAGTTCTTTCAGTTCTAAGATTTGCCAGAAACTCCTGGAGCCATTCGGTGTATATAATTTCCAGGCTATCCTTCCATAGCCTTAGGATCACTTTCTTAGTGGACATCAAAATCATAGCTATATGGTATTTTCTTTTTTTTGCTATTTAATATACTTTATTAGACACACAAAATTATGCACATACATTACACATACAGATGCATTGAGCTTTTCAATGACAAAAATAACACAACTAAAACTTAAAAACTCAACTCTATTCCCACTCCCTCCCTTCTCTCCCCCACTTCCACCCCTCTTTCCTATAGTCTATGTTACTAAGTAAGTGAACTAAGTTATCCCCCCTCCCAACCTCCCCCCATTGATCAATCCAGTACCCTTCAGGACTCCATGGCTTAAAACAAATAATCATAGTATCAACTAATACATTCATTTTGATTAACCATATTATTTTAATATCCATCTACTACATCAGGAAGAGTTGGAGCTGTGACCATTCTGTGTCGACTCCCACCTCTCAGCTATAAAGGCTGTGAGTTGCTCCCATCTCTTACTAAAAGATCCAAGAGAGTGGTACTGTAACACTATTGCTCTTTCTGCGTTGATAGCGTAATACAGTTCTTGAATCCATTCCCGAAATGGAGGTGAATTTTCTTTTACCCAGTACCTCATTATAAGGAGCAGTGCCACAGCTGAAATTAATGTCAAATAGTATTTGAATTTGCTTGGAATAGCCACTGAGAGGTGGCCTAGCACACATATCTCAATAGTGAAATAATTACTCTCCCCGAACAATGGGCTACAGAAATCTTTAATCTCCAACCAAAAATCTTGGATCTTAGGACAAGCCCAGATCATGTAGCTAAGCATGCCCAACTCTTGTTTACATTTTGGGCAAGTTTAAGAATGTTGTTTCTCCATCAAATTCCTCTTAACCGGGGTAATATATAAATTGTGAAGAATGTTTAATCTAACTAACCAAAGCCTGTCCTGTTTAAGGAACTTATAATTATTAGACCAAATTGATTCCCACTGAGCTAAATCATATGACAGATTAGCAGCCATCTGCCAATAGATAGCTGTCAGCCTGAAAACAATTTCGGCCATAGAGACCAATTTTCTATATAAACTGGCTATAGGTCGAGATTGAGTAGCTATTTCTGCCATCTCTGTGAACACTCTATCTGCCTTTGAACACCATGGGGGTTTATTCAATGCCTTACCTACACATTGTTTAATCTGGAGAAATTTAAATATTGGTAATGTTGAAAACTGAAAAGTTTGTTTAAACACAGAGGGTGAAATAAATTCCTTCTCTGTCACTATTTCTGATAGCTTCATCACACGCCAGTCTTCCCAAAATGCCTGAGTGATAACTCTACCACCTATTATTAAATTTAAATTATCGAATATTGGTTGCCCTAGGTCATGGAGATGGTCCAACTTAAAGCTATTACACAGTTGAGCATGAGCTTTAATAGGCCATGTTAGGGGTGTGCTCCTCCAATTCTGTGGTATTTTCTTACCCTTCGTAAACAACAGGGATGCTAATGATACCTTATAAGTGGAAGTTAGGTGTCTCTCTGTTTGTAGCCAGGCTAACTTTGGTGCATTATCTCTTAGTGGTTCCTGCCATTGAAAATACTTACTCCCCTGAAAGGCTAGATAATAGAAAAAAGGTTGGGAATACCGAGACCTCCCCACTCCTTTGGTCTTTTTAATTTCTGAATGGCTCTTCTTGGCCTCTTTCCTTGCCATAAAAAAATCAGACCATATCGAATCCACCATTTTAAACCAACTCTGAGGGACAGCTAAGTTTAACATGGATAGAGGGTACATCAGCCTCGGAAAGATAACCATTTTAAGGATGTTGACCCTTCCCCATAGAGACAGAGGTAATTTTTGCCATCTCTTCAGGTCTTGTTGCATTTGTACAATTACCGGGTCTATATTTAATGCTTTTAATTTCCCCATGTCCTTAGGGATTTCTATACCTAAAAAAGAAATTGACCTGGGTGTCCAGCATAATCCTAATTCCTCTATCATGGCCTTTGTACACGTTGGGGTTAGAGCTAAAACAGATGTTTTATTTGAATTCAGTTTATATCCTGATAGAGCACTGAAATCTTGTATAATATCCAAGGCCGACTGCAATGATAAGTGCCAAGAAGATAAATGCAGAAGAATATCATCTGCGAACATTGATATTTTATATTCTTCTGCACCTATACTTATTCCTCTGATAGTTTTAACTGCCTTCATTTTCAGGGCTAACGGCTCAATATATAAATTAAATAACATCGGGGCTAAGGGACACCCCTGTCTTGTACCACTAGTCAACATGCAACTATCAGAAATAACCCCATTACAAAGCACTCTTGCTGATGGGGAACGATAAAGTATTTCCACCCATCGGATAAAATCAGCAGGCATGCAGTATCGGGGCAAAAGGTCAAATAAAAATTCCCAATTGACTCTGTCAAAAACTTTTTCCGTGTCCAGGGAAACCAGCACCATATCAGCATTGGGCTCCCTGGACGCGGACATCAGATGACAAATTTTTCGAAAGAGGTCGCTAGAATGTCTACCCATGACAAAACCTGCCTGCTCAGGTCCAATTAAGATGTCCCAAACCTGTTTCAATCGGAATGACAGAATACTTGCCAACAATTTGATCTCTATATTAAGTAACGAGATAGGTCTGAAGTTACTTGGACTAGAAGGATCTTTCCTAGGCCTTGGTAAAACCACTATTCTGGCTTCAAATATGGAGGGTTCTTTTATTGAAGCCTCAAATAAGTAGTTAAATAATTCCTGCAAACAAGGAGCTAATTCATTTCTAAATGCTTTGTAGAAGACGGGAGGGAAGCCATCAGGGCCTGGGGCTTTGCCCACCGGTAATCTATCAATTGCAGCTAGTATTTCTTGCATATTGATATTGCCTACCAAACAATTTTGTTGTTCTATATTTAACTTTGGTAACATCACATCCTTTAAAAATTCCTCCAGTTTGTTTATATATTCTCCCGGTAAGTCTGGAGCTATATACAAATCTTGATAATAATCCCTAAAAATCTTAGAAATTACTGATGGGTCACAGGTAAACTGTCCTGTGCTTTTATCTTCTAATGTCGACACCCACCTTGCCTCCTTCTGTTGCTTAAGTCTGTTTGCTAATAGCCTCCCTGCCTTCTCCCCATGTCCGAGATAAGTGGCTTTCCACTTAGCATTAGCCCGTAAATTAAGATTTAACATATGAGAGGCATATTTCGCTCTAAGTGCTTGAAGTTCTCCCCAAACCCGCTCTTCTGAGGGTGAGCCCAGATATTTTTCCAAGACTTTTATTCATTCTAACCACCCCTCAACTTCCTTTATCCTTTGATGTTTCCTTACTGTGGCCATTCATATTAACTCTCCCCTCCACGTAGATTTAAGGGCACCCCATAACACATCTGTTCCTTGGATGGATGCATAATTCATCTCCCATGAGACTTTGATAAAGTCTCTTATCCTTTCTACTCATTTCTTGTCTAACAACAATTGAGTGTTTAGAGACCATGATCTGGACATCTTCCTATATTGAGTAATCTCACCCGCAGCCGAATCGGAGAATGATCCGAAAGGACCCTAGGATAAATCCCAATGTCTTCTACCCCTGATAAAGCAAAGGAGCTGATAAGGAAGAAACATATCCTTGAAAGCACCTTATGCGGTGCTGAATAAAAAGTATACTCATGCACCTGTGGATTTCTAAGTCTCCAAGGGTCCGAAAGACCAGAGTCGGTCATCAATTCTTGGAGCGCCCTCTGTGCTGGTGAGAGACCCACTCGCTTACTATATGATATATCCAGATCATTCGCATATACTAAATTCCAATCTCCTCTGAGGAGGCATGGAATATTAGGGACTGAAGATATTATGGCTTCTAGTGGTGGAAAAAATACAGGGGTGTCCTGATTCGGGCCATAGATGGAGCCTAACATCACCTCCACCCCCGCTAAACTCCCATGCACAAAAACAAATCTCCCCTCAGGGTCCTGCCATATCTTGATTTCCTTAAAAGGTACACTTTTATGGATAAAAATAGCTAATCTTGCCTTTCTGGGGCTGTTACCTGCGCCTTATACCTGTCCCACCCAGGATTTGCGGAATTGACTCAAGTTCCCTACACTTACATGTGTCTCCTGTAACATAACAATGTGAGGCTGGTATCTTTTAAAATGACGTAATATAACATATTTTTTTGAGTTGCCTTCCCCCCTTAATATTCCACGATATTACTCTCCAACTCCCCATATTTCCATAACATAAATTTCTAATGCATTAATTGTGACCTGTACCTGTGTCCTGAAAGGTGCAATAATATTAACTAAACTAAAGTCCTGCCTATATACCTTTCTCCACCCCTCCCTTTCCCCCAATCCCTATTTTCTCTTCCCCATTGATTAACTACCTGGGCCAAATGCCCGCTCCCTAATGTTTTATCTGCCATGCCCCGAGAGGAGCAGCCCCACTGTGATCTCCTAAGCACCTAAAAAAGAAACCGGAAAGAAAGAAGAAAAAAAAAACAGGTGCCTCAACAATTCCGCCAGACCTACACTATCTCCCCTATAACTCTATACCTCCCCTTCTTTTACCCACATTGCTAATTGCCTTACCTCCTATAACCTTCTATCATGAAGTAACTATTTCTATTAACTCTAGAGGTCTAATATTTTCATAACTGTCCCCCTTCATTCTCAGTTATAACTATAAATAACCAACAACCTTCAGATCTTTACTTCGTGTTCCCTAAATATTACAATTTTCTCTGAAGCTATCTGTTAGTAATTCACAATAGCTCATCCTTTTCTTAAAACCAACTGCCACTTTTTAGTATTTAACTACCATATTACTAATAATCGTAGGGATTGCAATATTCCTTTGCAGCCACACAATGGCAGCAATTGTATTCTTTCCCCTATTTTAAATCACTGTATATATTTTTAGTAATGCTGGAGAAGAATAAACAGTGTAATCAAGTCCAGAAGCTTTGATCATCAAAACGAAGACTGCAGTTCTCCTCCCAGTCTCCACCAGTCCTTTTAGACGAAGAACATTCCCCTCTTTCTTTCTTCTTCCCATTTTCTTTTCCCCTCTGAATATGGGACCCGAAACAAACTCCTTTACCCTCAAATATGCAAAACAGTCACTGTTCAACTCGTGGGCATAGTCCAATCTTTCATCTCACATATACATCCTATACTCTTTTACTTGCTTTCTCCAGTATTCTGTTTGCCTTCCATTTTGCTCAGTTCCCCTTTCCAAACAGTTGTGGCAACTGGACAGCCAGATCTGCCATTGCTTGCTCTGCCGATTCGTAGCGCTGTACCCCCGACTGCAAAGTAACTTCTAGTCGTGCTGGATAGAGTGTTCTGTGGTGGATTTTGGCAGCCCAAAGCTTTGATTGAATTGGACGATAGGCAGCATGATTCTGCCTTACTTTATATGTAAGATCAGGAGCCATTCTCAGGCGCTTCCCTTCCCATTCTATTTTTTTAGCACTTCTTGCAGCTTTTAAAATATGATCCCTGTCCAAGTAGTTTAGTACTTTAAATATTATAGGTCTTGGTGGGTTATTTGGCTCAGGTTTCGGCCTAATCGCTCTGTGAGCACACTCTATTACATATATATAGGCCCATTTGGAGAAAGGCCTGCAATACGCACACAAAGCTTTTGCATTAAAGCAATGGAATTGCTGCCTTCATCCCCTTCTGGAAGTCCTAGGAGGACTAGATTATTACACCTAGACCTCCCTTCTAGGTCGTTGATTTTAATTTCCATTTTTTTTACTGATTTCTTTAGCTCCACGTTGTCGGCTTCTATTTTAACTAAATGATTTTCCACCAATGATATTCTCTCTTCCGCGTCCCCTATACGTGTATCCAGGCCTGACAACGATCATTTCCATTCCTTGAATTCAGCTATTAAGGAAAACAAGGCTGTTTTAATGGTTCCAATGTCCTCCTGCAGCTGGTCTTGTGCCAATTGTTGTTTATTTTTGAATTGCTTCAGATTCCAGTGAAGTGCTTCTGCGGGACCTTTTAGCTTCCAGCCCCACCGCGACTTCCTTGTCTTGATCTTCCAATGGCTCCAAAATCATATTTCAGAATCAATCTCCTGACATTTTGATTACTCCCTTCAGTAATCCCTCGATTCTGGAGAAGGTAGGAAACAGTTCTACTTAGCTTCTGGCACAATTTATTGTATTTATTTACTTCAAGTTAGTGGAGCTGCAACGCTATGCTGCCACTCTTCCCAGGGCATCACGTGATTCCCAGCTATATGGTATTTTCTATTGAAAACTGATATAGTGGGAAAGTCCCCCAGCAGGCATACCATAGAATAAGTCAGAGAGCCCTAAAAGGGGATCTGCTGCCTGTGTGATTATGTCCCATAATGGAGTCACCTTTGGGCAAGACCAGAAAATATGGAGTATGTTACCCTTCTCCTGCATACATCAAGTACAAGTAGGGAAGTAGTAATACCCAATTTAGCCAGTTTTTGCAGGGAATAATACAGATTGTGCAATATTTGGTACTGCATAAGTCAAAAGTTTGCCATAGGAGAGGCCAGTTAATGGCCTCATCTAGGAAAAGGGAAGACCAAAAGGCCATGGGACCAAAACTGTCCGGAGTGATCCAGCTATAGAGAATGCCATACATTTTGGATACAGCTTGATGGAAGCCTACTAGGGGGGTGAAATACATAGATTTTTCTTTCAAGAGACCCTGACACTATTGAGTAAGCTTTAAAACATGTAAGCTTTCTGCATAATGCAGTTTATATTTCTTACATATTCCAGAATTCTTTACCACTTTTTCTTTATAACCGAGGACAGCTGCATGAAAATAAGATCACTGCCCCCTAGACTACACCTGATAAAATAATTCCCTGTTTATGATATCATAATTATCTCTGCATCAACTGAGTATGACATCATAAATAGAAGTGTGATGTCAAGTGTAGACCAGAAGTCAGAGCTGATAGGGCATCAACCCTGTTTTCCAGCAAATGTCTTCAGCAATAAATAAGGGTGACAGATACAGAAAAACACATGAAATATAAGCTGAATTGTGCTGGCATATTATATTTGATTCAAAATTCAGACAACAGCATCAAGGGTTCCCTAAAATGACAAACATCTGGGATGACAGATATTAGAAAATAGTAGAATAAGATAACAGCATACTGAAAGAAAAAAAAAACATAAAAAAAAACCCAAAAGCAAAGTAGGCCATATCTGTACCATTCTTTCAGCTGTAGGCTGAACATCTTGTTTTCTAATTGGTGAACCTACACACTGCATTAAGTGGTTATTGTGGCTTTGGGACAGCTATGTAATAGGACCAGTCACTTGGACCTCTACTCTTTCACTGAACAGAAGAAGCATGTAGGCTGCCCCATATCAAAATAGCCTCTGTGTTGTACAGAATCTGTTTCTGAGGGAAACAGAAAAAACACTCTCATACATCATTTCTTCATCCTTCTGGTTACAAGTGAAAGCATTCCCCACAGGAGGATTTGAATTATATAAATATTGGCACAGAGGAAATTCTTTCAGGCAGAGGTTACATCTATCTTTCCTGTCCCAAAAAAGCTGCACTGTGGCAAATGAAGCCTTCTTTCTCTGACACACTGAAGAAAAGCCATACATTCCCAGACTGCTGCTGAGCTTTCCGAAGTTGCCTTTTTGAAGTCTGTAGTCATGTGAAAAACATTGCATGTACAGAAACAATAAACACACTAACTGACTGGCAAAAGCAATGCTGACACATTATAGATATGGAATATGACCTAATGCCATCATAGATTGTCACTTTCCAAAATTCCGACTAAACAAATGCCTTTCTGTTGTGACATACTTTCACATGACTACCCTGACCTATTTGTGGTGCTATAATTAAACTGATATGCTTGACATGTTTTGGCTATACTTGAACGTAACATACAGAAGTAGCAAATGTTTTTTACCTTTATTGTGATCTAGTACAGTATCACATCAAGAGCTGACAAATAGGCTTCTATCAAAATATACACAAATCACATGCACCAAAAGGAAAGCATGTCTCCTGCATTTTTCCACAGGAAGTGTGACAGCACCTTTCCATGTGTTCATCCCCAAGCCCTTGATGGACACACTGCATGTTCTTCTCTCCAGGATTGCCATCAGTTGGGTTTGGGGATCTCTGTGAGGATTTAGGGAGAACAAAGCAAAAAAGAAGAAAAAAGGAACTGAAAATAAAAAAAAGCAGAAAATGTAACACACATTTAGAGGGAATAGTTTCTATGACATACAGAACAGAAAAAAATTATTCAAATGGTAAATGTAGGAATGGTGTGTGTGCTCTGCTAAGTACACTAGTATAGTCAGAAATGCTAATTGGTAAAATGTTCAGCTTCAGTGGCTGGTAACAATTGCTTCTTTCTGCTAGAATGTGACATATATTTCAAAAAGTCTGTTGCATACTCAATAAGGAGCTTTCATCCTTGCCTGTCAGTTAAGGCTTTTTGCAAATGTCACTTACCTGCAATTATGAAATGTTACTGCACTTTTCTAAACCTTTGTAGAAGAGGAACTGTCTGCTTTAATACACTCACGCCATACCTTCCAGACCCCTGAGAATTATAGCTATCATCAGGGTGCAAGCTAGCATTTTAATGCATCCAGAATCTGTTGTGATGGGGGGCTGGGTGTTGGCAGTGACTAAACACGTGGGTCCTTCCCCTCTGAAGATCTGGGTATGAATCAAGATAATGTCATTCATTGTCATTTCTTTTTTATTTCAAGAGATAGAAACCATGGAGTAAAATAATAGTCTTCCATGGCATCCCAAACACTTAGAATAATAGCACAATAACAGTTACTTTATATGTCCTTGGTTTGAGTTTGTTGTTCTCCTTACTCCATACAATTCTCAGTTCCTTAAACACTTTTGAATGACGCTTTCCACATACAGAACAAGTATACTGGTCTTCAGATATATTATCAGTGATTAGAAAATGGGCTTGAAAATATGTAGCGTGCTAACTGGCTGAAAGCCATGATCAGGCATGCATTTTTTTAATAGAGCCTGGTGAAAAATAAGTGACAATTCAGGGTGCCCCATTATGAAGGGTATCCTTGGGCCACCACAAATTTTGAAACTTGCAGCCATATTTTTTTTTCCCACTCATTTAGTGGACCAGTTTGCAACCAGTCAAGCACCCTCCTTCTGTCTTAGTTTTATTTATAAAAAGAAACTGCCATTTCCAAACAGCACAATCACTCCCAACCACTGAAAACTTCATAGCTGTCTATGGTAACTGCTTACATTTTTCTTGCAGCTTCAGCATGGAAGTCCTGCTTGGTCACACTTAGTGTTGTGCAAAATTGAGAAATTTCATTCCGCAAAATATTTAATGAAATTCGCGTATTTCGTGAAATATCTCATGAGTGTGATATGCGAAATTTCATCCGAAAACAGCAACATTTTGCCTGTGGAATGATGAAATTCATTGCTTGAGAATGAAATTTTGCCATTTTCAGGTGAAAGTTTGCATTTTGGGGTAAAATTTCGCCAAGTTCACACCATGCAAAATATTTCACAGAATGGTAGAATTTCGTGAAATATTTCATACAACTAAACTGCCAATTTCACAGCAATTTCACTGGCAAAATTTTATTTTGCAACATCTCTAGTCACACATCCCTGATGGCAACTGACTGGCAAACACACCAAAGCTGTAAACAAGGAACCAGCAAATGAGCTGTCTCCACACATTGCCAGTTATAACCACAAATTAAAAAAGATAACTGCTCACTTAAACAAGAAAAAAATAATTTACAGCTCTGCCCTCCATAATTGTATTTTGGTCTCTCCACTTCCCTGTTTCACATGTTGGGTCGCACAAGGTCACACACCTGACTGAGAGACGCATCTTTTGAGTGCCACAAAAAATTAAAAATTCTGCAAGAAGAGCAGAGAACAAGAACTGCTTTCTTCAGCATAAAAAGAACAGCAAGACGCTGCTAGTGGGGGACAGTATACAAGACAGGATAGTTTGCAAGGGGAGTTAGCAGTGGGTGATAGTAAAAACAAATGGCTCTGTGACCTCTGTGTGTGTGTGTGGGGGGGGTTGCAGCAGTTGGAACAGCACACAGAGGGACTACTTTACCAAAATAACTTTTCTTTAAAGGTTAAAGGTGATTTCCTCAGTTATTTTATTATTTAATTAATATGTACACACATGCCCATTTTTTAGGTGCAATGATGCCCTTCAGGGTGGACGGTATTGGGCAATACCTGACCTTCATGGAGCTATAAGGCCATCCACCTACAGAGTTGAGACTCATTATGCATCTGGGCAGTCAGGTATTGCCTAATACTACCCACCCTGTTGGGTATTATTGCTTACTTCAGTACTGAATGTGAATGGAAACTGAGATGTCACCTTTCCTCAGTGATTAGTTTCCTTTCCTTTAGATCATGATTGTGATGCATCACCTTGTTGTAAGGTGATCTGTAGCACTGAATGTATCAGAGGATGAAGGAGGGCTCTACAATAGTCTGCTACTCTACTATGTTCTCACTTTTCATGAGAACTAAACAAAAGGGTAATATTAAATGCACACTGGAAATAGAAAACAGAGTTAGAACTGATGTTTCAACCCTAGATCTTCTTTTACAATCATCTATAAAGGTGAAATTAAAGAAAGTTAACTTTCTCATTATAAATAATTCCTGAAGTATTCATATGGCCAAAATGTTAACTCAAACTCTTGTTTTATATTTTTGTTTCAGTGTGTAGTTAATATTGCCCTTTTTTTTTTTTTTTATGAAAACTATATCACAAAATGAAATTCTTACTAGAGGGAGATTAATAGGTGATTTACAGACAGGCCTTATTAGTGAAAGATGTTTTCCATAGGCACAGAATGGGAAAGTCCTTTAAAAAATGGGGGGGGGGGCTCTCTCCTTTCTGAACTTACATACTGAGTTGTCTATTTAGTATTGCACTACTTTCTCATCATGATCCAACAAAGGGGATGAGTTTGTTTGTGAGATTCATGTGCTTATTTGCAGTGGACTTTGGCATAAATGGGTTTTGAATCAAATTCTTTTGCAATTGTTATTTTCATTGTGCCTGATGCACTTATGCTCTGATCCTGGGGGGCAGAACCTGGAAGGCAGTGCTTGTCTAGTGGTTTGAATATACTATAGAAGTAGGGGCCATGAGACCCAGTGTTTGAGCATCAGAACCACTTACTGTACTCAATGTGTAACACTGCAAAATGCACTTATTTTATTTGCTTTAGGACTCTTGTTGCAAACTTTGGAACAAGGAAGACCCCATTGTAACCATTGTAGATGAGAAGGTATGATATACCTTGGTTGGATGATTCTGGGTATATACATTGCCAAAGAAACTAAATCTTTGACAGGCAGAGTACAGCTGCAGATATGGGCAGATTTATGCACATACGAGTTGGAAGAACTTTATTACAGATGTTGTTCACATTTAATAGTTGGAAATACATGTATATGGTAGATCAAAGTAAAATCTCTATAACCATTCTAATATAAAAAAGATAACATTTCCTACCACACTGGAGGAATAGGAGTTCCCCATGCTTAATAAAGACACTGTAAAACCCTTTTTTAAATCAGTTAGATAAAACAGTCTACAGTATATGAAGACCTACTAGATGAGAGTTTCTAGACTTGCAGCCCCACTGTTCACATCTATAGCCATAAGTATGGGTTCCCAGCTGTGGAAATAATTTGCAAGCTTGCTTATGGCTTGCTCCATCGTCTAGAATTTTTGTATTTTATGGATGGGGGAGGTATTTTTAAATTTTTTACATTAGAAAATGTGCTGTACCCTTTGCAGTGGTAAAAGAAAAAAGAAATACAATAGTTACCCACCTATATATTTTTTTTCAAAATCCTTTAAAAAAATGGAAATGCCCCTTCCATTCACTGAGTTACAAGGAGTCCCTGATTATTGTAGATTTATTATAAAAATTGGATGGAACCAAAGCACTGTAATTGGCTGACTTGCTTTCCAAAGAGTTACTATATGTTAATGGATGGAAACTCTCAACCACAATAGAACTGTAGTCCACCTCAAGTTGGGGACTACCTGTAGGATGGGCTCTTGGCATGTTCACCGCAGCACAGGAACAAAAAAGGAAAATAAAATACTTAAGGGTCTGGGACTCCTGGTTGGAGGAGAAATAGGAAGAAATGAGGTAGAAGGAAAGGAGAGAGGAAAGTCCCTGGTGGAGGAATGAGTCCTCAATCAGCTATGGTTCCAAGATCTGGAGCAGTCACCTTTGGGGACAGATGGTGGCCTCCACCATGATGTGACTGACAGTGTTGCCAGGGTCTGCCACGAGTGGCATGGGGCAGGCAAAGTTCTGCATGTGGGAGCAGCAGACTCTGAGCCAGCCAACCACAATTGCCACATCAGCCAACCAACCATTTTGTCATGGCCTCTACACTGGCTATTTAGGCAGACGTAACAAAATCTGCTAGGCAACTGCCTGGATAGCAAGTGTGTGCCTAGCCTATCAGTTTGGATGGCACTGAATCTTCAAATACCATTTTGGGGTAACACCCCCAAGCTATAGTACTACAAATTAAGTCAGACCCAGTATGTACAAGTGCACCATTATCCATACTGACTTATTTTTAATGTCAACAGGTACAGAAGGAAAATGCCACCAAGACATGCTGGGGCGGGTTGTGGTGCTTGATCTTTTTATTCTCTTTATCACTGTATCTCATACACACTATGTGCATCAACTGGACAAGCCATTTCCAAAACCCAAATTGGTTGAGCACTCAAAATTCAGTTCTAGATTACGAGAGGCATCTTTGAAACTTGGTAAAGCAAGGACCCTCATCTGGTTTGCAACTGTTGATCTGTTAATAAAATGCAGCAAAATTACATCTCTTTGTGATTGTATATTTGTTCTCACTGGTAAAGTTAATATTGATTTGTCAGGCTCCCCTGAAGGGTGCTGTGTCTGTATATAAATGCTGAGGCTGCAGGTGATGACTCACCAAAATGTATCCTCATTGCAGTTATTCTCCAAGAGGCAGGCACCATGCATTTTACAGTGAGGGAGATGAGGTCATAGTGCAGCTGCAATGAAACTTAAGTAAAATGGCATATATGATCCCCTGGAAAACTATGCCTCTCCCTTGCTTTCAGCCAAGGATAATATCCTACCTAATGACGCCCTCTTCCAATAGTACCCCTTGCCTGACAACCTGAGAGGCCCAGGGTACAGAAAATTCAAATTTAAACTGCGAAAACATTAAAAACATGGCAAACATCAGGAAGAACTACTTCCTAGAATGAATAGTAAAAACTTGGATTAGGCAGTTCAAAATGCCAGCATGACTCCACGTTGCTAAGCATAAAGATAATACTCAACCACTTACTGCAGCAATATTTGCATTTTATTTGAAAAGCAAAACAGTGGTTAAAGCATAATTCATAACACCCTGTGTACACACTGCCCCAGTTCTTTAGTTCTTAGCCTTCCTCAGCAGGCATATGCCTACTGAGGAAGGCTTAGAGCTGAAGAGCTGGGGCAGTGTGTGCACAAGGTCTTATGTATTATGCTTTAACCACTTTTTTGCTTTTCAAATAAAATGTAAATATTGCTGCAGTAAGTGGTTGAGTATTATCTTTATGCTTAGCAATGTGGAGTCATGCTGGCATCTTGAACTGGTTTACTCTTTAGGGTTAGCTACCCTTATTCAGTTCACCCCGCTCCTATCTACTGTACACAGACAGTGAGGCCATTGGAGTTTGTGTTAAACACCTGTAATAAACTGCTGGAGCATGTGATATCAGTTGATTCTCCAATGACCATCAAAGCTTAGACTCAAAATGTGCTTTATAATAATCTGGGTGACAGGCTATTCCTACTGAGCATGTTGGGAAGGAAGAACATGATGAACTAATGATCTTCTTCCCTCTAAATGTGAATACTGTATATGTATACATGTATGTATGTATGAACTGCATGTACAGTATCTAATAATTTAAGAAAACAAGAAAATACATTGCTATATGCTGCTTTATGATTGTCCTTTCATAACCAAGGGGGAGGGAAGGCTTGTAGGGCAGAGCTTCTCCTCCTCACCAACCTCAAGTTTCAGTGGGACATGGATGATTGGCATGGAGGTGTGCAAAACCTGACACTACAGCTGATATCACATGCTGAAGTCTGAAGGAGAGGGCTCATCTCTATCTCCTTGCTGATTTCTCTCATTGTCAGCATTGGGGGCATGTGAGGCCCTCATGCATGAGGGGAAGATAAGGGGGATGGATGGATGGCAATGGGAGGTGGCCCCCACCTCACCCAAGTGATGGAGCCTGCAGAGGTTCACTGATAGGAGATGCAGGTCAGTGAAAGTCCATAATATTGTATGTAAAGGGCAGAGCTTAAGAGATAAGGTGGAAAACTGAAAACAATAAACAATATATTGGATTATATATCTTGACAATTATATCTCAATGGTCATTGTGGTTTCTGTTTTGCATGGGGCATTTGTGACTTGTTACTCAAATGTATCTGCAAAGACTTTAATGACATGCATACTGTCTACATTTTCACTTGTAAACAGGCCTATATACATGGATGCATGACACATGGAAAATCTGTAACCACAAAACATTGTTGTATTTGCTGGACTTCTCTTTGCCAGCTATGGACCATAACCAATTTCCTGAAGTATATATTCTTAATAGTTCAGGTATAGTAGCACAATATGGTCAAAATTAGAGAAGTCAGAAGCATACAGAAAAAAAACAGACCATACATCCACATAGCAGTTAAAAGTTTCAAAGCAGCTAGATTAACTCGTTGAAGTACAGAGAGGTTTGGCATCCATGCAATCAGTGCAGTAGGCTGCACTAGACTCTAACAGTGGCATTGAGGTGCACACTGAACATGAAAAAAATAAACTATTTCTGGTATTACTATCAAAATGTTGATCAGTAGCAGCAGTTCTGTGGGGTGGGGGAAGAAGTATGGGTGAACTAGATTGGAAGAGTGGGAGAGAAGGAGGATTCTGTAAGAAAGAAAAAGGAGGCTGAGTCAAGCTAAATAAAAGCTACATGCACACATTAATTGCTGGTGTTCAGTTAAATTTCCTTTGAAACCCCCTAAGGGGTAGGAAATAGGATAAAGTAGCAGTGGTGGTCATGGAATTCTGTAGTACCAGAAGGCAAGAAAGAGTCACTGTATAAAATCTGTGGCATGAGAGATTTTTGTTTTGCATTGGCCCAGAAAAAAATATTACAATTACGGAGAATCCCCTCTTTGTAAACAGTAATTAAATAGAGTCAAAGAGGGAACTAACCAAGACACATTGGCCTTACCCAGGCATTTACAAAATGCAATTTTCATAATTACTCCTAAGCATGCCATCATGCAGCAGCGGCTAGTAATAATGTTGGGAGAGGCTGAAGGGCAGCATGCCCATTTAAAGCACACAATAAAAAAAAACAAGTTTTGTTTCCTCATCTAGTTCTACACTTCTGAAAAGGGTATCCACTTTCACCCTATGAGCAACAAAGGAAAGCAGCAACTGAAATCTAGCAGCTGCTGTCAAATGTCTGAGACTGACTGATTTGAAAAGGTCCAGACATTTAAACCTAGCAAGCCTGAGGCATAAAAAGCTAACAAAAAACAAACTGTCAAAATGCCAGCCACTGATTTCCTACCATTCTTACTGATGTCTAATGTGCAATAGCCTTCATTAAAATATTGTTGTCATGTACTAGGTCTCCTGCAGAACCGATTTCTCTGCCATGCACTCCTGACTTGTGTGAACATATAAATGTAAATTGTAATGGGCATGGAGCTGTGTGAGGTTCAGTAGTATATGCCTTATATAAAGCAGTGACACAAGTCTGCATGCCCCCAGTAATATATGAACCAGTGTCTAACTTCTGATTATATAACTATGACCATGGTCATTGGGTGTTGCTTATTCACTCCCCTTATATTCACTTTCTAACTGCTCCACTGGTACAACCTCTCCACTGGGCCTAAAGTTCTTATCCTGTCAAAAAGTAAAGTTCTAACTAACTAACACCAGTAGCAGCAGGGACAGAATGGGCAAATCACTTGGTATACTTGCTATCTGTAAGCAGTCTGCATTATGCATCTGCAGGATGAGAAAGGCCACAGAATCAAAACCTTTTGGGAGATACTGATGAAAATGTTTATTGAGAAGAGGACACCATAGTGGTAACAGGGTTTATAATGTTTGACAGTGCCTTAAATGTTATGAAGGTAAACATGGCACATTTACACATGAAACATGCCTTGTAGACTGCTTTATTCTAGTGGTACAGGAATGTCCGTATGTGAACTTCAGTCTCTGGGGATTTCACCTGCTCAGTGAAGGCTCCAAACATGTTCTATGAGATGTAGGACAATAAGCTCCCAGTGCATTAAATAAAGCAGGAGATTTCAATAACCAGGGGAAATTCCACCTTTTGCATCACAGGGCACATGCTGGAACAACAGAGGAAGTTCATGAATATGTAGTCAAATACAACATTGGTAGTAGCAAGGGTAATTTTAGCATTATCCCTAGTCAGTAGTAAATGATGAAAATCCCATGATACATGCTGCATCCATTTCAAGAGGCTACTCAAGTGCATGGTGTCAAAGTTTTGGATGTCAACAAGGTATATCCACTAATAGTCCTCATAGACACTGTACTGTTTAAGTTACAATTTGAAGAGAAGGAAGACAAGGCTAACATTTCCACTGTACAAGAAGATGAAAGACTGGAGATGACCACTGTACTTTAAACTTGAGGATACAAATCCTATGGAACCATCACATCAAAATCCTGACTCCTCCTGAGAGGGAGGATGAAGAGGCAGACCATAGTTAATCTAAAATGGACTTTAAATCTTCCACCACAAAATACATTTGTTGCTACTGGGCTAGTTAACAGAAATAATTTCAAGCGAGTTTGGATTGGAAGATAAAGCAGCATTAACACAATTTTAATTTTGAGCTCTACATCTAATACTTCCTTGGGGTAAAAAAAACAGCTTTGTTTGATGGGTGTGACAGTAGTGGCACTTTCTGTAGTGGGGTTAGGCAGCAGTGGCACCCAGGTGCACCTAGCTACAATACTGTTTTAGTGTTGGCACTGCAGCAACTAAGGGTATTTTTTTCACCTTTTGTTAGTCAGGTTGTATGGTTAAACAGTAGAGCAAGGAGTCAGTGAGGTGCTGGCAGAGTTTATGTTTGCATGGGCCAAGCTTGTTTTCAGTTGCAATTTCAGGGGGAAGATTGTTTAGCAGCAGGGGGGCTCTGGTGTGGAAAGCACATTGATCCTGGTTGGTACTGCAGAATGGAATGATAAATGTTGGTTTGAAGAAACTGTGCATAAAATGTGTAGTGACTGTGGGCAACATTAAGGCATGAGTTGCAGGGGGTGTGAGGTTAAGACAAATTTTCTTAGCCAGTAGGCAGGTCTGGTAGACAAGTCTACTATTTAGATTGAGCCAGCTGGATTGCTTGAAGAGATCACAGGCATGCATATGCTTCCCTGCACTAGTGAGAAGTCTACAGCATTTGTTAAGGGCTGTCTTGACCCATTTTAGGGTGGTATCAATGGCAGCCCCATAGAAGACAAGCCTGTAATTAATGATGGGTAGGACTGAGGCAGTTATGGCTGTGCACATAGCTTCTTTGATAAGACAGCGACGGTGGTGGTAGAGGACCCCAATTCTTGAGTTGACTGATTTTGAGGCATGTTGAACATGTGAGCTGAAAGACATTGTGCAATGAAGGGTAATACCAAGGTATTTAAACTCCTGCACTTGCTCAAGTGACTGTTCAAGTTCATTATGTATGGTGAAGTTTATGGATCTGTATTTGCTGTGAGAGCTATGGAACAGCATGGACTTTGATTTTTTGTAATTCATCAACAGCTTATGTTGAAGAAGCCAGGTTTTAACTAGGCTGAAGTTCATCTGTAGCACGTTGGAGAGTGAGACGGGGTCAGTATGGGAGGAATAGAGGACTGCAACATCGGCATAGAGTATTAAGTTATTATTGCAAGCTGTAGGAAGAGTATTGACGAGAAGACTGAAAAGTAGAGGGCCAAGGATGGAACCCTGGGGTACACCAGAGCAGACAGGAAGGGCACTTGAGAGACAGCCAATGATTTTGACTTTTTGGCTCCTTGCTGAGAGGTAGCTTTCAAACCATTTGGTTACATCATTAGATAGTCCAAGGGAGGAGAGTAAGTGAAGCAAGAGCTGGTGGTTCACAGTGTCAAATGCCTTGGTCAAATCAGTGAACACCACACCCCGTAGGTGGCCAATGTCAATCGCCTTATGAATATGGCTGGTGAAGTCAAACAGGGCAGTGGTAGTACTATGGTCTTTTTTAAAGCCGTGTTGTTGTGGGCAGAGTAAGTTATATTTGTTGAGGTGCTCAGAGAACTAGTCAGCTACAATTCATTCCAATGCCTTGGAGAGTGGTGGGAGGATAGAGATAGGGCAGTAGTTAGAGAGAAGAGACCTATCACCACTTTTATGAACGGGGGTGACCACTGCTGATTTCCAGAGCTGGGGGAATTGTTTATGAGAGAGTGAGAGATTCAGAAGTTTAGTGAGAGGGTGTAAGACGACGTCAAGGGAGAGAGAGAGAGGAGTTTAAGGTCAAAGGTATCGCTGCTGAAACTGGCTTTGCTTAGCACTTTATTAAGATATCTTTTAGATTCAGACATGGATACCCTCTTAAATGTAGAACAGGGGGTATTACTGTGGAGACTGATTTTATTATTGAGGCAGGACTGGGCAGAGTTGTCAAAGAAGTTGGGGGAAGGACACTGCTATGATCAGTAAATGCAGATTAAAGGAGTCCACTATTTCTTTGGGGTCCTGTAAAGTGGAGGTGTTAACCTCAATCATAGTGGGGGAGGATTTGCTTGGTTTACCAGTGAGGCTCTTTTTTTTGTACACTTTATTTTAAACTTCCTTCAGCAGTACATAGGAAAAAACATGCATCTGCACATAGTAGAAGTACATGTCAAATAGGTTTACAGGCAGACCATGCCAATCAAAACTGTTGCATTCCCAATACAATAATTACAAGGATCATCCCCACACAGGCATTTACATTAACATTTTACCAAATCACAGCAATTACATATGGACTAGCCATATAGTGGGTAATAACACAGATATGAGTAAGAGCCAGCCCACTGAATTTGGTACTTCTCCCCAGGCTAGACAACATCACCTCAAAAGGCAGGGAACCAGGTTTGTGAAAGGGCCTTCTCCACAGGGACCCAGATTTCCATAAATGTTTTTAATTGCCCTCTGACTGCGTATTGAATTTTTTCATACTTCACACAATCCAAGAGAGCATTAGTCCACTCAGCTATGGTTGGCATGGACTGGAGCCTCTAGTGGGATGCCAAAACTTTTAGACCCATCACATTACCTAACCTCCACAGGGTCAAATCCAATTTTTTTATAATTTCTCTTCCCATCCGGTTCCCTCGGGGTTAAGCCCAGCAGGATCTCCACCGGGTCCAGTCTGAGGGGAGTGTTGACCAATTTAGAGAGTATCTCCTGCACTGCCCACCAAAAGTTTTTGACCTGCTTACACTACCAAATCATGTGGAAAAAGGTGCCATTATGAATCTGACATTTAGGACATGGGGGGAGTCTTGCCGGTTGATAGTGTGGGCTAGCCAGGAGGTATGATAGGTTCTATGCAACACATTAAATTGAATAGCCTTAGCTCTGTTATTTACTGAACATTTGAGCGTATTATTTAAAATATTCAGCCATTCCCCACCAGTCAAAGCATCAGGTAGGATGTCGTATTCCCATTTGGTCTTTGTAGCCTCCACATGATCTGGTAGGGCCCCTATTAACAACTGATAAGTTCTTCTTAAAGGTTTTAACATGGGTTGCCCTGATTGCCCCCAGAACAACTCCTCAAGTGGGGATTGTGACACCCTTTGCCAACTTGTTTGCTAATCAGCCTCTCAAATACCTCTTTAATTCTAACGTATTGAGGAAGGTGAGATTTATAAAAAGATTTGTTTTTCACTAAATTATCAAAAGAACTTATTCTACCCTCCTGAAGGATATTTTTGATCTGGGAGACCCCCCAGTCCACCTTCTCAAAATAGGGTAGTCCCAAATTAAATCTCTCCCTCCCAGTTGTAAAAGCCGAGTAAGGGAACCTTCGGGAGGCAGGCCATCTTTCACTCCAATCATAGTATGAGTAGTTTTTCATGCTTTTACCATATTTCCCATAAGAGGGTTGGCAGGGGTAATCTTAGATTCCACCTCACCACATAGTGCAAAGAGACGGTGATATAGCAAGGCATCTCCCATGCTCTCCATCCTCCTCCAGTCTGGCTGGGCCTCTGGGGTTTTTAAAATGTCCTGAATATGGGCCACCTGAGCCACCACCCAGTAATGTCTCACACTGGGGAGGCCCAAACCACCTCTTTTCTGGGGTAGCCACAAGAGTGATTTCTTAATCCTGGGTCTTTTATTATTCCAGAGGAATTGGATGATGGCACCTTCAATACTATTAAAATATTTTAGAGGCATTTTCAAGGGGACTACCTGAAATATGTATAAAAATTGGGGTAGTACTGACATTTTTATTAAATTCACCCTCCCTAGCAGGGTCAATGGCAAGACTCTCCATGAGAGGCAATTATCTTTTATCTTAGAGATCATGCTTTTCATATTGATTTTAACCAGTGAGGAGAGTTTAGAGGGAATTTGGATTCCTAAGTATTTTAGGGACTTAGTTGGTTGAATCAAATTTTGGGCAATCAGAATTGGACCTCAAGCCTCACCCATGGGCATATATTTAAATTTGCTCCAATTGATCTTATGCCCTGAGAGGGGGCCATATTTATCAAAGAGCTGGGATAATGCCTCCATCACCTCCCCCGGGGAATCTAAGAAAAGAAGGACATCATCAGCACATAGTGAGAGCACATGCTGTTGTCCCTTCTAGCTAAATCCCTTGATTCAAGGATTAGATCTAATGCTTTGTGCAAGAGTTTCAATAGTGAGGACATAAATCAAAGGGGAAATGGGACACCCTGTCTGGTTCCCCTTGTCAAAGCAAAAGGGGACGAAATGATATTTGTGAGGATTTGGGCTCTCAGGGACCTATACAACACTCACAACCAGTTCATCATTAAGGGGCCTAGACCAAATTTCTGCAAAACTGCCATCATAAAGGGCCATTTTACGCAATCAAAGGCCTTCTCTGCGTCAAGAGATAACAGGCCCCCCTTCCCTCCCTTTGGCCACTGGTGTATTATATTGAGAACCCACCTAATATTATGTTTGGCCTGCCCCGAAAGAACCCACCTTGATCAGGGTGAATCAGTTTAGGGATGCCACCTTCAAGCCTATTAGCCAATAATTTCTCTAGGATCTTAGAATCAGCATTGAGTAATGAGATTGGGCAGTAGGAGGAGCACCGCAATGGATTCTTCCCCTCTTTAGGTAAGATGGTAATGGTGGCAAGTTCCTGCGAAGGGGGAAGTGCCCCTTCCTCCAGGGCTTCCTGTATCATTTCCTTCATTACGGGTCCAAACTTTTCCCATAGCAGCTTGTAAATCTTGGCCGGAATGCCATCAGGCCCTGGTGCCTTCCCCCTCTTAATTTTCCAAACCACCTCCATTAATTTCTCAAAAGATATAGGGGAGTCTAAGTTGTCTATATCCAGTTCCCCCACCACTGTGAGATTGACTTCTTCCAAAAACTCCTTCGGGTCAGCACCCTGAGGAACTCTGTGGAGTATAACTGGGAGTAGTATGCTTTAAAAGCATCATTTATTTTCCGTTGATCATTGGTGATCTCCTCACCCTCTATTTACACCCCCAGGACTGTTCTTCCCACTCTTTGACATTTAACCAAATTCGCCAACCACTTCCTGACTTTGTTCCCTTCAAAGTAGGAGTATGATTTGGTCAAATTTAAGGCTCTCTCTATATGCTGGGTGGATATTTGATTTAGTTCACACTTCAGAACTCCCAGTTCTGCACGTTTATGTAGATCTTGTGTGACCATCAAGTCTTTTTCTAACTTCAGAACTTGGGCCTCCAATTCCTGTTCCCTTCTAAGAGCCATTTTATTTTTATGAGAAGTATATGAAATTGACTCACCCCGAATGCTTGCCTTAAGAGTTTCCCAGATCATCCTAGAGTCTGTATCACCCTTTTGGTTTACCTGAAGAAAATCAGCTACGTGCTTTTTTAACTGGTGGAGGAAATCTGAATCCCCTAAAAGGTTGGGGTCCATAAGCCAGATGGGGTCCCTCCCGGGTTTCTTTGATACCTCCAAAATTAGTCTTAATGGAGCATGGTCCGAGATAAGTAATGGGCCATACTCAGCCTCTACAACATCTCCTAGCATAGACTTAGTTAAGAAAATATAGTCCAGCCTGGTGTAAAGTTTGTGGGCATGGGAATAGAAAGAGCATTCTCTGAAGGAGGGGTGGCAAAATCTCCACTCCTCCTGCAACGATCTCCCTCCATCATATGGTGAAGGGTTCTAAGACATTTAGGCCAGGGGCCTTTCCTCACTCCAGAATGGTCTAGCTGTGGGTCTAGCTGTGGGTCCTAATATGTATTCAGATCCCCCCCTATAATTATGTCATCTGGAAATGGTGCTAAAGTTGTTCCTAAGTGAGTAAAAAAATCTGGGGATTCAATATTGGGACCATAGATAGAGACCAAGGTTGTAGGAGTGCCTTCCAGATCTACCCCCACCACAACATATCTCCCCTGGGGATTGATAACTGAAGAAAGAATTTTATGGGGAAATCCAAGCCTAATCCACACTGAAAAACAACACGTGCTTTAGAAGTGAAAGTTGAGACGATCAACGTACCCCCCCCAGGAGTGACATAAATTATCTAATTCCTCTCTGGTAGAGTGCAACTCCTGTAGGAACACTATATCCCCCTTCATTTTGTGCTTGATCTGGGTTAAAACCTGTTTCTTTTTTAATCACCATTCATAGCCCATTAACATTCCAGGTAATTAATACAATCTTAACCATAGGGAAATCGTAATTGGTCAAATATGGCATAGCCAGGTCCTTACATACATAGCATTACTTCTTTCTCTCCAGTGCCAAAGAAAACTTTTAACTTTTTTCATAAAAACATTGAACAAAACTACTTACCCCTATCCCCCCATGGTAACAAAACAGCTTATAAAAAGCAACAAGATACCCCATTCCCCCTTCCTACCCACTGAGAAGTTAAACTGTTAAAATACCCAAACAAGTCCCCCCAAACACATTAGATAAACCCCAACTGAGTTAAACTTCCCTCTACTTTTTGTGGATTGAGCATCCATCCCTTGCAAACCTTAATTTCCCCCCTTAAAATTATCTATCAATAGAACTTGTAAAATCCTCTTATATATAAAAGAAAAGGAAAATTCAGCTGGAGAGAGTTTGAACCTGAGATGCTACTTCACCAAATCAGGTCTGGGCTGCTACTAAACAAAAAGTACAATATAGTTCGAGGAGGATCCCTGAGCACTCCCACCCCCTACTGAATCTGGAATAGGGGCAGGAGAACTCAAAATTATGGATATTACAGTGTTGTTCCAAGAGCTCTTACTTTAAAAAATAGCTAAAGGTTAATCCTCCCCTCTGAACCCTTGCTTCAGTGACCAAAGATACATGCTAAACCCAGCCCAAATACCCTCCCCATCAGCGTTATTCAATACTTGTTTCCCCAGAGATTACATTAAACTAGAAAAAAGAAAGACTTACGTGTTGTAGTAATTTAAACAGTAAGTCAATGTAAGAACTAGCAAGTTAAACTCCACTTGCTTATCAGTTGTAATTTCAGCGTTAATGAAAAAGAAACAAGCGGCCATCTAAATCTTATGACAGACTCGTAGCTGTAAAGCCTGATAGCCATTCGCTGCCCCATCATTCCTACTCATCAAGGCGATGAGTGTACCAAGAGGGAGAGGAAAGGGGCACCCCTGGATCTAGCCATTATAGGCCCCATGTGGAGTTGTGGACCAGAGAATCGCTCCCCCACTTCTCGTAGGTGAAAGACAGTACTTTAGGTCGAAGCCTATTGTGGCCTTCATGCAGCTTACTGTTTCTCCAAGCCCTTATCAAATTCCATGGCTGCCACTGTGTCAGTGAAGGCTTTCGGGTTACCTCCCATGGGTCGAACAATCAGCCGGGCCGGGTAGAGGAGCGAGAAAGGACAGTTGATGGAGTGGAGCACTCGATGAACCTAAGCAAATGCCTGACATTGCTGCTGAAGGAGTCGGGAGTAATCTGGAAAGAGGCTGATTCATCTCTGCTGCACAAGGACAACTCCAACTTTCTTTGTGGCCTCCAGAACCTGCACCCTATCCTGATATCGCAGGAACTTGACTATTACACGTCTTGGCTTTGGATCTGGAAGTGGTTTTAGCCCTGGGGCTCTATGGGCCCATTGGATCTCCAGGGAAGTGTCTTGAGGGAGTTGTAAAGTACTTTTGAGCCAGCCTTGTAAGTATGAGATACAGTTTTTTCCCTCCACATCCTCTGGAAGGCCAACGATATGAATATTACATCGGCTCTCCCAGTTTTCGTGATCATCAATTGAGTTTTTCAGGAATTCTATCTCCTTCAGGGCTTTAGCCAAATCAATTGCTTGAGTGGAAGACTTATGTTCCTGATCACTGAGGCACTGTTCCAACTCCTCCAAGCACCATTCGTGAGTTTCAACTTGCTCCGAAGTGGCATTAATGGCCTGTAGTAAGTGCTGGATTTGGGCCATTATGTTTTCAAAGCTGGCCTCCATTCTGGACCCTAAGTCGTACTTCAAATCTTTAATAAGTCTCTCTAATTGCTGATAGCGCTCAGCCATGGCATGGTGGGATAACGATTCAGGGTTCTGTCTCTTGGGGCCTCCTTCTACTACCAGTAGTAGCTTGTCTGGCTGGGCTATCCGCAAGCTTCCCAAATTGCGTTCAGGCTGGAGTGTGCCTTTAGAAGGTGAGTCATAGTATGAGCATGGTGTGCAGATTTGAAGGCTATTTTAGATTGCTTTTTTCCCCAATTTTTGGGAGGAAGACACCAGCACAGTGTAGTTTATTGATTCAATCAATAAAATAGGGAGATTGAGTTAAAATTAGAGGGGATTGCAAGGGATGATCGGAGAGCTGTGAATTCAAGCTACCATCGCACTCTGCTACTAGACCATGCCCCCCCCCACCTGTGAGGCTCTTGATGTTCTCCCAGAAGGGTTTGCTATTTCTTCAGGAGTTAGTAAGTTTCTGGTTGTAGAAGACTTGCTTGGCTCAGTGTATAGCTATTGTGCACTGGTTTCTAGCCTCCTTATAGAGCTACATATCGAGTGGTTTCCCTGAGTCCATGGCTTGGTGCCAGAGGTTATCTCGGTTTCGCATCATGGAGATGAGTTCAGAGTTAATCCAGTGATTTGTGGTAGACTGAGTTTTGCATTTACGTAGGGGGGCCAAACTGTTACAAACTTAGTTAAACTGGGCAATGAAGAAGTCATGTGCTTGGTCGACACTGCTCAAGGAGTCAAGGGGTGTCCAGTCAACCATTGACAGGGCAGCAAGGAATTGTGGAAGCTTTCCTTTTGTTAAGATTCTTTTATAGGAAAATGAGGACTTAGGTTAAGGTGCCTTGTTTGACCACTGGCAAATAACTGGGGAGTGATTACTGAGGGCATCTGGGAGAACTTCCATGCTAGTGATTCTGCTGGGATGAGAGGTGAGGATCAGGTCAAATAAGGAGCTACTACCAGACTTATAATTAAACCTAGTGGGAGAGGTGATCATTTGAGTAATGTTTAGGGCAGCAATAGCAACCTTATATGGGTCAGCTTCTACAGTGAGCCAATTTACATTTAGGTCACCCATTATAATTGTCTCACCTCAGGAGGTGCTGTCATTCAAGAAGTTTGTAATCATTTGGAAGCCTGTAACATGTTCACATGGTGGGATGTATACTAATGCAACTGTGTGGGATTTTCGCTGCTGGCCCAGGATTATTTTAACTGCTAGGATTTGAGAGTTTTTTGCAGGGGGTGGGTAATGGGATGACTAGCCCTGTAAGAGTGTCCCTTAAATAAATGGCGCAGCCACCCCATCTCTTGGCAATTCTGTTGAGTCGAAACAGGGCATAGCCTGGAATGGATACAGCATTGTCTGGGACCTTAGGAGAGAGCCAAGTTTTATTAAGGGCTATAACATCCAGCCCATGTTACCGGCCTATGTTACCATGAACTGCTTCTCACATATTGCAATGGAAAATTGAACTACTTCCATTCAGGCTAGTGGCACAGGACATGTGTTACTGCTCAATTGCTAGTGGTGGTAATTGTTTTCCAAATCCCCCTTAATATTATTGTCAAAAATGGAAGAAAAGAGTGCATAGTAAATGAAATGAGGAATATATCCTGCACTACTACCTGTAAAGGACCAAGTAAAAGTGATAGCTAGTGTGTCCACTTATAGGAGACAAAAATGGAAGACTGAAGAAAAAAGTAAATCAGAAAAAAACAAAAACAAGAAAGTCTGTGGCAGTAGCAGACATGGCAGCAGAGAATGAATGCAACCCCACAGAAAGATCAGTGAGGGAACAAGGTAACTCTATAAATAAAAAAAATAGATACAGTTCAAACAAACAATAAGAAACAGTGTATACCACATGGTGTCACACTCTCTGTGTCCACAGTAGCATAAAGTAATGCAGAAGTTACAGTTCTTCTGATTCAGAGGTGGCTGACCATCAGAACAAAGTCAAGAAGACTCAGTCCTATATCAGCAGTGCAGCTGAATCCCATCCTGAATTGGCAGTACCAGCAACAGTAGTTAGGTAGTTACGTAGGTAGGTTGGTAGGTTGGCTATTTTTCTGTGACTTGTTCTGCCACAGGTCAGAGAACTGTACAAATTTGAGCAATACACAATAACAAGACATAGTGTTCAGAAATATGCAAATCATACAAATAAACATTAGAAAACATTAAAAAATCAACAATCAATACACTAGACAAGTAAATAGAAAAAAAGTCTAGAAAAAACAAAACAAACAATAGCTGAATGATAAATTGCATTATGCCCACCCAAAGGCAGCTCAGGACATGCTGGAGAAGGCTTCAGATAATAGCCAGCGCCAGACACCACTTTTTGTTTATTTTATTAACACTTTATTATGTTTTGTAAATACATATCAATAACATATATGGTTCATAATACCAGCTTGGGTCCCTGAATGGAGTAAAAATCCATGGAGATACAGTCTAAGAGCACCATGAGTGTAACACAAAACATGCATTGCATACAAAATGCTCTAAAAAGAGTACCAACACAAACACAATAAGATCCACAAACAACCAGAACAACATCAGGGAGCCACTAGCACACACCAGACACCACTTTTAAATATTGTCAAGAAATTGTGGCTGGTGCACTGTTATCAGTAATGAATTCCACAATACAGGAGTCATGATCTAAAAATCTCTGTCACCAGCTGATTTCTGCCAGGATCGGGATCAACCAGAACCCCCTGATCTGTGGAATATAAGATTCTAGTGGGGTCATTGGGAGCTATGAATTTATGAAGGTAGAAGGGGCCTTGCCCATTTATAGAAACATAGAAACATAGACTTTGATGGCAGATAAGGACTGCTTGGCCCAACCAGTCTGCTCATTTCCCTACCTACTGGATAAGCTACAGATCCTAGTTAATCAACAGTCTACTTCTTCCTAACCCCCACCAGAATTACCTTATGTCTGTCACATGCATTCTTGAATTCCCCCACTGTTTTGACCCCACGACCTCCTCAGGAAGGCATTTCTATGTGTCCACCACCCTCTCCATGAAAAAATACTTTCTCGTGTTGCCCCTGAGCCACCCCCCTCTATCTTCTAATTGTGTCCCTTGTTCTTGCATATCTCTTTTTCTGAAAGATGCTACCCTCTTGAACTTTGTTGATTCCCTTGAGGTACTTGAACATTTCTATCATGCCCCACCCCCCTCCTTTCCTCGAGGGTATACATATTAAACTCCTTTAGTCTCTCTTTATATGGCTTCTGTTGCAGACCCTGCACCATTTTAGTTGACCTCCTCTGGACTTCCTCCATCCTGTCTGTGTCCTTTCAGAGAAGGGGTCTCCAGAACTGCATGCAGTACTCCAGATGGGGTCTCACCAACTGTCTGTGCAGGGGGATAACAACTTTCTGTTTTCTACTGGTGATGCCTCTCCCTCTACATCCCAGTCCCCCCAGCCCTCCTTATTGCCTTCTCACATTGCTTGCTTACCTTTAGGTCATCTGATATGACTACCCCCCCAGTTCCTTTCCATTTTTGTTGTTGCTAGTACCTTCCCCCATAGTGTACTCTTCCCCTGGGTTTTTGTTTCCCAGGTACATTACTTTGCATGTTCCCCTGGGTTTTTTGTTTCCCAGGTGCATTACCTTGCATAACTTTAAACATTAATAAAAGGACCTTATAGTTGAACCTCTGTCTTATAGATAATCACTTCATTCACAAGAGGTGAGTGGTATAGTGTGTTCTGACCTCCTAATTGAGATCAGAAACCATGCTTCTGTGTTCTTTTCCAGCTGCAGGTGGTGGACCAGATCACCAGGCAAGCCCTCATAGAGTGTACTCCAGTAAAGTAATTGAGCTGGGATGCAACAATGCTTGTAATAGGATATTCAGGGTTTTCAATTTAAGATAGAGTACAGTTGGGTGATATTATAATGGGTGAAAAAGCAGCTCTTGAGGAGCTGATACCAGGGACCCCACGGCCTCTTCACAAGAGAGACAAAATTAACCTCCTTAGAGAAAGAAAAGTCAAAAAGGCTGGTATCAAGATTCCCAGAGCCCAGATATTTTGGAGATACTGGCCTGGATTTTCTAATCTTTGGATGCTGGACTTGTGACAGCTGTTCTGCCATATCGTCATCACTGCAACTGCACCAAAATGTTTATGTGTAGTTGTGATGGTCAAAACATGCCATGGACCCCAGTGGGCCCATTCTATCCTTCAGGCTTTGCCCCTTAGATCATCTGGATCTTTGTTGCTGTCATTAAGGTAACCTCTTTGGCAGGAGCACAGACCACAGTGCTCTCATAACTCCTTTTGTCTTACACCTTCTACCTTTCAAACTCCCCATAGTGAAGGTTTCTGTGTTAGGTAGGCATATCTTGTTCTCTTGCAAATGCTTTACACTGTGCAACGTATCCAGGTACAGTACCTTTCCCCTCATGGTTGCAGCCACATTCAAAATATTTACTCCAGTCTTTTAAAAATAGCTAATTTTTTAACACTATTTAGCTAAATATAACAGTAGTAAGCAGGCATGCACAATATTTATACATAATCCATACAGACAGAAAGCATAACAAGATTTAAAAAACAAAACATGCACACTTGTGCAGGTAAATGATTGGCTAGATTCCTAACAATTACAGTGTTTGCTAACCTCACTACTCACAATACATTCTGCTACCTCAAACCATTCTTCAGGTCCATAGTTTGTCTCCTCCTTTGAATGGTTCACACAAAAGTCCCAGTGAAAGAGGAATGAACCTATCGTGTTGGTCCCTTTTAACACCCCCCTCCCCATCATCGCTTCAGAGGTACAATGGAGTTTACAGTCTGTGACCCACCTCCCCCATACCAGAGTTTATCTAATCGATGGAAGTTTATTTCAGATCCAGTGCTAGGGATCTGCTTCAATACTGTGGTGTCAAGATCGGCTGGGCAAGCCACTTTCTCTTGAGGGTTTTTGCATTTATAAAAAGAGTCAGCCGTGACTTTCCTTTCTATGCCCATATGAATTGGGCCAGGCTATTTATGTTAAAATGATTCTTTCTTCTCAGGGTTGTCTCACACAATACAATGGTCCTTGATGATTAACCAAAGCTGGTCCATCATCAAGAAGGAAACAATGGTTGCCACAAGGAAGTGCATTAGGCTCAAAGGCAAGAACTCAATGGCCAAAACACCAGGCCGGTTGATCACTGAGGTCACTCAGACAGTAAGGGATAAGAGGTCAGTCTGCAAGAAATTCAGGAGAACTCAGAAGGAGGAAGACAGGGTGGACTACCTGAAGATGGCTAGCATAACAGGTAAGGTAGTCCGGCGAGGTAACACTCATAAGGAACTGCAGCTACAGTAGTTGAGGGAATTAAAAAGGGAGACAAAGGACTTTCTTTGCTATGTTAGTGAGAAAAGAGACAGAAGGATAGGATTGTTAGGCTCAGGAAAGGGGACAGGTGGATGGAGGATAGTGAGGGCAAAGCAGCAGTACTGAATGGATTGAGTACTTCTGTTCCATCTTCACCAGGGAGAAATATGGACCAGTGCTACAAGGGGGAAAGAGAGAAGAAAGGGGGGAAGGAACACAGATGTTTTAAAAGAGGTGGATAGGGTGACAACAGGGTTGCTGGCATTGACAGGAGCTAAATACCCAGGCCCAGACAGCATACATACAAGGGTGCTGAGGGAGCTGGCAGAGGAGCTTGCAGAACCCTTGACTGACCTGTTCAATAGTTCGCTGGAGCTGGGCATGATACCATAGGACTGGAGAATGGCACATGCATTGCCCATCCATAAGAGCGGTCCCAAGAATGACCCAGGGAACTACAGACTGGTAAGTCTGACCTCAGTCATATGCAAGTTTATTGAGACCATACTTAAAGAAAGGTTAGTAGACTATCTGGATGAGAATGGTCTCCAAGATGAGAGGCTAAACGGGTTTATGGGAAGGATGTCATATCAAACAAGTCTGATTGACTTCTTTGACTGGGTCACTAAAGAAGTGGACAGGGACCAAGCAGTGGACATCCTTTACCTGGACTTCAAAAAAGGCCTTTGACTTTGTACCCTACAACAAGCTGATCAAGAAGTTGTCAGATCTAGGGTCTGGTGAGAAGTTGACTGGATGGGTGGAAAACTGGCTGAGAGGCAGGGGCCCAGAGTATGGTGGTGGTGGGAGATGAGCTCTCCAGCACCAGGGAGGTAACCAGTGAGGTTTCAGAGGGCTCAGTGCTTAGAATGGTATTGTTCAGTGTCTTCAGCAATGATACAAGAGATGGGTTGCATTTAAATAAACAAGGCAAGCGAATGTTAGCACAGAAACTGATATACATAACGGAAATACATTTAAACTTCCTTCACAGGGGGAGGGGGGCGTACCAAATCAAAGGATGCCCATTTAAATAAGAACACACAGACAAACTGGAAATTTCTGTTGGTTAATGCCAGAAGTCTTGCAAATAAATTGGATGAGTTGAAACTAATACTGCATACCTCCCATATATACGTTTGAGCTATCTCTGAGTCTTGGTGGAATGACAAGGATATTTAGGGAAGGGACATTGCAGGATATACACTCTATAACAAGGACAGGACTTCTTCTAGAGGTGGAGGGGTGGCACTCTATATATCAGATGATATATCTTCAGAGTGCATTGATACAACATGCTGGGGTAATTCTGAAGTATTATAGATAAAAATTTCCCCACCAAATGCTCCCAAAATCAATATTGGCCTTGTGCATAGACTACCATCCATTGGTAACTGAGGATCTTATACTGTTAGACTTTATTAAACAGTTGGTTTCAGCTAATAATGTTATACTATTAGGAAATTCCAACCTCCCAGGAATTAATTGGAGTACACAAGTAGCCAATACCCCTATGGAAACTAAATATTTGGAGATTTTAAATCTAGCCGGAGTAGAACAATATGTACTAAACAACACCAGGGGTGCACATACTTTGGACTTAGTGTTGAGTAACATGTCTAACAATATTCATAATTGTACAATACTACCACCATTAGGATCTAGTGATCATGCTATTGTCAGCTTTGAGTATCTGGACAACTTGGGAAATCTTTCTGGTAGCACAACAATTTACAGATATGATAAGGCAAATTTTTAGCTAATGAGAAGAGAACTGGCAGAATGGAACTGGTAGGTTGAATTTGTTGATTTAGCACTAACAAAAATGTGGGGGAAATTAAATAGTATTATCTGTTTATTGGTTCATAAGTATGTACCAATTAAAAAAAAAATATAATGGATCCAAAAAATGTTTCCCCCCCATGGCTGACCCCTCCAGTTGGGAAATTAATTAAACAAAAAAATACAGCTTATCTAAAAACTAAACTGAGTAACAACAGTATCTGCTGGGACGTATACAAAGATTGTTTAAAGAACACAAAATAGGGCATTTCTATAGCAAAAAGGAATTATGAATATAAACTAGCAACTAAGGTGCAGAATAACCATAAATCATTTTACTCATATGTTAACTCAAAAAGAGGCGACAGTGGAACTATTACCTCTCTAAAAGATCCTGATGGTAAACTGACCTCAGACAATCAGTAGATGGCAGATTTATGTAATAAATACATTTCTTCAATATTCAATAAGGGGCCATGTGTAGCAACTAATTGCAGGACTATATCCCCAGGTTGGAACCTTAAATTAAATACTTCTGACGTAGTTAAAAAACGTTTGGAAATAAACCCTAATAAAGCACAGGGACCAGATGGAATACATCCAAGAGTTACCAAGGAACTAGCATATGAGTTGACAGATTCAATTACATACATCTTTCAAAAATCCCTGGATACGGCTAAGGTCCCGGACGAATGGAGGCAAGCTATGATTATCCCTATACATAAAAAAGGCTCAAAACAGGAGGTAGCAAACTATAAACCTATCAGTTTGACCTCGGTCTTAGGGAAGATCTGAGAGAGTATAATTAGGGATCAGATCCTAGACTCTTTAAATGGAAAAGGAAATACTGATTGTACACAGCATGGGTTCACAAAGGGTAGGTCGTGCCAGACTAACCTCCTTGAGTTCTATGGCAAGGTCAATAAGGCCTTGGATATGGGCAATTCGGTGGATGTTATCTTCCTTGATTTTGTGAAGGCATTTGATAAAGTGCCACATGAAGAACTGATCAGAGCCTTAAAAGAATCTGGGGTTCATTATAATTTAATCTGCTGGATAGGAGCTTGGCTGAGGGATAGGAGACAGAGAGTATGTATAAGAGGGGAATGCTCGGACTGGGTGGCTGTGACTAATGGATTCCTACATGTTGTCATGATGTACTTACATTCTTCTGTAAAAATGTCTGTATCCCTATGTTGTACTCTCCCGGGTCGTTCCTGAAAATAGGCATAATACTTGTCTAGTGTACTTACCCGGTCAACAAAAGCTAAAATAAAATAAATAAATAAAATGGGATACCCCAGGGATCTGTCTTGGGGCCATGTCTTTTCAATCTATACATCTCTAGTATGTATGTTAAAGAAGGGGTGTGGTTGTCCCAATTTGCAGACGATACACGTCTGGGCTTTCCAGTTAATAATATCAAAGAGGCTAATACTTTACAGGCATCCCTCATAGAATTGGATATATGGGCCAAAGAAAATAAATCTATATTCAATACAGACAAATGTGTAGTTATTCACATGGGGAAGCATAATATACAATATAAATATAGGTTGGGAGGTAGAGAGCTGAAGACATTACATGATGAGAAGGACTTGGGAATAAGAGTTGATAATGAACTAAAATTTGGAATGCAGTGTAGCTAGGTGGTAAAGAAAGTGTGGGGTATACAGCATTGTATATTCAAGCATATTAAAAGCAGAGAGAAAGCAGTACTATTGCCCTTGTATACCTCACTGGTGCATCCGCACGTGGAGTACTGCGCCCAATTTTGGGCACCAGGTATAGGAAGGATATCGATGCCTTAGAAAGAGTCCAGAGAAGGGCAACCAAAGGTATAATGGAAGTCCAGGGTTTAAATTATGAACAAAGGCTACAAAGCCTGGGATTGTACTCCCTGGAACTTCGAAGATTACGAGGCGATATGTGCCAGATTTCTAGGGCACTTAGGGATGATCAACTAAGGGAACAACTGGGCCTAGAATTAAAGATGCAGACATATGACACTAGAGCACACTGTTACCAGATATACAAGGACAAGTATAATACTAAAAGGAGGGAACATTGGTTTAATGTAAGAATTACAGGAATCTGGAATACACTTCCTATGGAGGTAGTTACGAGTTCCACTATGAATACCTTTAAAAATAGGCTGGATTCCTATTTAATAAGTAAGAGTATACAGGGCTACTCTTAGAATATTGGCGAGCTGTAAGGACATGTGTCTTCTATGCTCAGATAAACCTATGAACCTATACTGGGGTTGGGATTAAGGGCAAAATTTGTCTATTCACAGATGACACCAAGCTCTGTGGGAGGGTGGACACAGGACAAGGGTAACAAGACCTAAAGGAAGATCTGGAAAAGGTAGAGAGGTGGTCCAGGATTTGGCAACCTGGCTTCAGTGCAAGGAAATGCAAGGTTATGCACATTTATTTATTTATTAATTTATTTAAAATTTGTTAACCAGGAAAGGCACTCTGAGCCGAGGCTCATTTTCAGGTGTGACCCGGGGGAGAAGGTAAAAGGATTTACAATGGTCAGAGTACTGCAACACTTTAAGCACTTATGGATACAGTAAAACAATATACAATACTACCAAAAATCCAATTAAGTTACATAGTTAAGGTAGCATTTTCAAAGTGCATAGTACATAAGGATATTTGTAAACAGTGTTTTCATTGTGCATAGCACATTATACAATTTTGAAAATAAGAGACAGTTATAAATCGGCAATATTAACTCATATAACAAGCTGCGAATAAAATTTGCAACATAGTAAAGACTGGTGCAAGTGAAGGAAAGTTTAGAAATTAGGAAAGTAGGGAAACTGAGCAGAAGGGCCTACAGAGAAGATGCAGAGGGTAGAAAGGCAGAAGGGCACAGAGTGCCAGGAATGAGGGAAGAGGGAGAGACAGGGAAGGAGAAGTAGAGATAGTGGGATCAAGAGAGGCTAGGGAGGGAAGGGTAGAGTAAGCATGATCAAGGGGGGCCAGGAGGGGAGCAAATGCAGGGGGCAGGGGGGAGGAGCTTAGTTGTTGTTTAAGCATGGTAAGAGTGGGTGTTAGGGGGATAGACTGGGGAAGATGATTCCAGAGTTCAGGGAGTCTAAAGGAGAATGCAGTTTTGCCTGCTTGCAAGTCAGAATACGGGAGACTGAATCTGCAGGAGACATGGGTTCTGAGGGAGTAACCTGATGTGGTTGTATGTGATAATGGCGATCACTGATGGTTGATCGCTGTTAGAGTGACGGCACATTGCTGAAAAAATATTTCAGCAATGTACCCCCCCCGGTGCACAGCAAAATGTGATTTAACATTTTATGTGGGGGGCTGTGCCCCCCGCACCCCCTCTTAAGGATTCTCAACTCAGGGGGTACATGTTGGGGGGTTGCTAACATGGCAAAAAAATATATATTGGGCCAGGTGCAACAAAAGGCGCATGGACCTGAACCCAACACCATTCCCACCTCAGCCCTGAACCCACCCACCACACCATGGAAGCAGCTTGGCAGCTCATTGTGGCACCATCCCCTACAGTCCCTCCATCCTCTCACACCCCACACTCAGAGTGCTCACTCCCCCCTGCATGCATAGGCATGCAGCAACAGGATGATGCTATTTCAGACACACACCCATCCAGTTTCCCACCTTCCCCAGTTTCCCCAATGACAGGTGCCATGAATGAGTCACCCTTTTGGTAGGTACTCAGTCGTGGTCACCAAAGTCATCTGATACCACCTGCCGTACATGAGGGGAAAAGGAGGGAGGGAGAAAAGATGTGGGGAGGGCTGAGAACCAGTACTTGCTGACAAAGACGGCACAGTAAGCTAGATGACAGGTAGCAAGGGAAGGGAGGTCAAGGGCAGAGTATAGGGAGCAATAATGGGTCCAGTAAGGGAGGTTTGAAGTGATCCAACAGAAAGCAATGAACAGGGGATCTAATTTGGAGAAAGATGATTGGGGAGCCAAGAGACAGTCCTTGATTTGGTCCAAGGCTCCCAGTTTGGGCCGAAGCTTGGAGTGGATGTAGTAATATTGCAGGGAGAAGTCAAGCTTAGGGTCTAGCCAGACCTGAAAGTATTTAAAACATGACACAGTTTGTATGTTTGCACTGTCCAAGGAAAAGAAAGTAGGAAGCAATGAGATCTTGGACAGCCTTTGGGCAGAGCTGAAAGTCATGGTAACTGTCTTTTTTGTGTTACATTTTAGGAGGTTTGCCTTGAACCAGTTGAGGGCACTCGAAAAGGCAGCATGCAGGGATGACTGGACTGTGGAGAAGAAGGAGCCTGAGGCAAATATGATGGTGTCATCGGCATACACATGTACTTGTGTTGGTGATCATGAGGAGTGGAAATCTTTTACAGAGATAGAGAAAAGAGTGGGACCCAGAATAGAACTGTGAGGGATGCCTGCATGAATGGGGAGGGTAGAGTTCCTGGAGTGACCTAGTTGCACAAACTGGTTCCTAGCAAAGAGATAGGATCTGAACCAGTCCATGGAGGAGGTGGAAAGACCTGCTGATGTAAGTTTGTTTAGAAGGAGACTGTGGGAGACCAAATCAAAAGCTTTAGCGAGGTCATTGAAAATCATCAAGGTGAGGAGATACTTGTCCATAGCGGTATGGATGTGGTTTGTGAGATGAAGCAGGGAGGAAGAGGTGGAGCGAATATGTCTGAAGCCAGATTGGAAGCTGCCTAGGGTGTTGGAGGAGTTTAGGAAGGAGTTTAGTGTATTAGAGATGAGTGCCTCCTGTATTTTTGAGATGTGGGGAGGAGCGAGATGGGTCTATAGTTCCCTGGTATAACGGGACTTCTTTCTTGTGTAGGGGAATGACCTTAGCCAGCTTCAATACCTTGGGGATTGCTCATTGTGTGTTGGATAGGTTGAAGAGATGGATGATAGAGGGGGAGATAGCTGGCGCCGAGATCTTGAGTAACTTAGGGTTAAGGCCATCAGGGCTCTGCTTTGATGGGTTTTGTGATTTTAGGACCCAGAGTACTTTGGTAATTGTGATGGGGAGGAAAGAGAAATCAATTGAGGGGTTAGAGGTAGAGGAGCGTAGGGTTGGAGATGAGGATGGAGGGGGAGTGGGGGACCCAAGGGAGGAGAGCACAGGTAGTGAAAAATTGGTTGATAGAGGTGGCTGCTGAAGAATTGTCCAAGCCATCTGCACTGGGGAAAGTTGGAGAAGGAGGGGAAGAGGAACCTAAAAGGGGGTGGAGAGTTTTCTACAATTCTGCTGGAGAGGTTCTAGAATCATTAAGTTTATTTCTGAAAACTAGGGCTTTTGAGGAGAGCACTGCCTTCATACAGGCATTTTGTAGGGTCCTGTATTTTTGCATGTCAGTTTAGTTTGAGTTGGATTTGAAAACCCGACGTGATTGGTTCCTGGATTTGAAAAGGAAGATACATTTTTGGGTAACCCACAGGAGATGATTCCAGTGTAGCCATAATCTTTTGAGGGGGTGTAGAGATACCAGATTCTGAGAAAGGTTGTGGTGAAAGATGTAAGAGTGGAGTCCATGTCAGGGGCAGTGAAGACACTAGACCAGTTTGATGGATATAGATCAGACACGAGGGCTCCAATATTTAGTGATTTTAGTGGATGGAACTACATGTACTTAGGGGGGAGTTTGGGCAGCAAGATTTCCTGGGACAGCATGTCATGCAGTGGTCACTGAAAGCATTGAGTAGGGTGCTGGTGGATGTGTATTTCAAAGGATGGGATGCTAAGACCCAGTCAATTAAAGAGTGGTTGGCAGAGCGGAGGTTTAATCTGGTTAGCTCAGATAGAAGTTGAGTTAGGTTTAAGGCCTCAATTTCTTGGGTGGTGGATTTGACTTGGGGAGAGAGCCAGTTTATATTGTAGTCACCCAAAGTAGGAGTTCTCTGACCTGAGTGAGAGAGGTGAGGGATGCTATGGTGGAGACTATAATGGAGGGCAGAATTTTGGGGGAGAAATAGCAAACCCCTATGAAGAGCAGAGAGGTGGTTGGGAAGGACATCTTTAGGAGCAGTAACTCATGCAAGGACAGGAAGACTTATTGGAGAACATTGGAGGAGGGGGGAGAGAATCATGTACATAGGTGGCTATTCCTGAGCCCCTTTTCCCTCTGTCCTGTCTGAGCAGTAGGTATCCTGGGAGGTCCACAGAGGAGTTTGGAATTTTGGATGATAACCAGGTCTCAGATATACATAGGCTGTCTGAGGAGTTGCGTGATACACAGGCACTTCAATGGTCCATTTTAGGCAGCAAGCTCCTGGCATTTAGGTGATAGAAGCCAAGGCCACCCAATGGGGAGTCGGCACGGGGTGATAGGACCAGGGCTGGATTCAACATCACTGGCCTTTAGAAGAAAAAGGAAGCAGAGTAATAGAAACCTGGAGTAATGCCTTTTCTTAGGCTGCTGAAAGAGCATATTCTTGGTATAGTAGTAGTAATGCTGCAACAGCTGTCGCAAGGAGAGAGCTCAGTGGTTGAAGCAGAGGTGGGTGGAAGGCGCCAAGGTAAAGTAGGAGTGGAGACGGTGGAGAGAGGTGGAGGGAGGGCTGAGAGCTGGATAAGGTGGAGGCAGGGGTGGGCTGGGGGGAAAGGAGTGTGGGGAGGTGTTTGGGTGAAAGGGGGAGATAAAGGGGGAAGGAGATAACTAGAGAGATGATGGAGCGCAGTAGACATGGTGGGAGAAGAGCCATGTTATCAGACAGATGAGTGGGATGGGACAAGGGAGTATGCTCTTATTGTACCTTGTGATCAGAATAGTGGCTGGGGAGGGTTCTCTGATGCAAAATATGAGGGAATCACAAAGGAGCAAGGAGGCTAAGAGACATAGACATTAGGTGGCAGTATGGCAGAAACAAGAGGTAGAGAGAAGTAGGAAATATCAGAAAGGTCTCTTCCTGGATATGTGTTGGAAATTGTAGCCTAGTGGACAGAGCACTGGGCTAGGGATGAGTTGAGCAACCTTGGACCAGGGTTTGAAACCTAGAGCCACCACAAGTAATTTGGAGACATTTTGGGCAGGTGGAAAGGATTTAGGGGATGGGGGAAACTGCTCAAATTAAATCAGCCAACAAACCTCCAGGTCGGAGGGGGGTCTAGGGAAGATCCAATCTTACTTTCAGGGAGTGGTGTAAAAGTGGGCTGATTGGTTCTGACCGATCCTTTAAAGACAACAACAGCCCTGGGTGGCAGTGTGGTTAGGGCTTGTTGGGTGGGAAGAGACAAAGCAGTGCAGTGCTGCACCACAGCTGTGCTGATAGCTCTGAGAAGCTGTAGTACCTGCTGTTGTTATTGTAGGCTCTCAAGGGAGCAGACCGCTACTCCGATGTGTTGCTTCAGTGGAGGAAGGGCAAGAAATGGAGCCCTGTGGAGCAGTAAGCCTCCAAAGAAACAAAGAAAGGATTAGGAGGACAAAGGGTTGCAAGGGTCAAGGTGGGAAACTGGGACAGCTGGGGGGGGTGAGACAGAGAGACAATGAGTAAAATGGCTGATCCAAATGTGGGTGGGCTACACAGGAGTGTCTCTTCATACCCACATCAGAGCAACTCCACATTAACCAAACAACCTACAGGTACAGAGTGTAAATAAATGCTAAATAACATACAAACAGCAGTTGAGCACATTTAAAAAGTCAAATTAAAGTACTGGAAGAGCCAGGCAGACTCAGTAAAGGCTACAAGGCAGCACTTAAGGCACCGGTTCAAACCAACAAAGAACAGTACAATCAGTCCAGTAAAAAACAGCATGAATGAATCAATCAACACAACTCTGCTGATAGCTATGAGACACTGTAGTACCTGCTGTTGTAATTGCAGGCTCCCAAGAAGCAGTACACCACTTCAATGTGTTGCTTGGGTGGAGGGAGGGCGAGAAATGGAGCCCTGTGGAGCAGTAAGCCTGCTGTTGTAATTGCAGGCTCCCAAGGAACAGAACACTGCTCCAATGTGTTGCTTGGGTGGAGGGAGGGCGAGAAATGAGAAACAAGAGAAATTACATCAGAGTCATGAACCTGAAGACTGAGTACAGCTTGGGAGGGTCCAGGTTTCTGAATCAGAGGAGGAGGAGAAGAACCTGGGAGTGAGGATCACTAGTGACCTGAAACATTTCACACAATGTTAATCTTAACCACAGCTTAATCTGGTTCAATTTCAGTTGCTTACCATCTGTATCCCCCCTTCCCCAGTCGCCCCTGAAAAAGAGACTTCCAGGCCCAGTGGGTATACCGGGTCAACAAAATTCAATAAACAAATAAATAAATAAAATGTTGGAAGGCAGAAGAAAAGCCAAATAAAATGCTGGTTTGCATTGCCAGGGGAATAAGTAGCAGGCAGGAGGAGGTAATAGTGCCCTTGTAGTACAGGTCATTAGTGAGACTGCATCTGGAGTACAGTGTACAGTACTAGTGCACATGCCATAAAAATGACATATTTGAGATGGTCCAAAGAAGAGCAACTAAGATGATCATGGACCAGCAGGATAGAACATATGAGGAGAGCTTGGAAGCCCTAAACATGTAGTCACTGGAGGGGAAGGGTGAGACAGACAGAGAGAGAGAGAGAGAGAGAGAGAGTCTATTCAAGCTTAGTGGGAACTGAAACATGAGGGTGCACAGTCTCAAGCTGACATGAGAGACGTTTAAGAGAGAGGCTAGGAGGCACTTCTTCATGGAGAGGGTGGTGGTGAGTTGAACTGGGCTTCCTGAGGAAGTGGGTTTGGTGAAATTGGTGGGCAGCTTCAAGAGAGGCTGGGATAGAGTTAAGTGGAACATACTGGTCAACAGAGGGGCAGATGTAGGGGAATGACAGATTGAGGAGGGAGACGGAGCAGTAGCTGAAGCTGAGGACCCTGGAACTTGAGCAGACTCACTAGACCTAATGGACTTATTCTGCTGGCTTTATTGTAAGTTTGTAATAGGCCTTGCACACTTACTCTGGTCTTACTGATGGTCAGTTTCACTGCTCTGTTGCCTTATGTGGAAAAATAATTTTATCATAGCAATTTTCAAACATTTTGATGAATGTGCAACACTTTTCTCACTTTACAGCAGAAGCATTACACGTAATTTTGGATGAACAATTTGTGGCACTTCTGACATGAAGTAAGACAACATTTTAGGTGGTCTAACAGTTATGTCATAAGTAGTGCAATTGCACCAAAATCACACCACAAGTCTTTGAAATCCCCACTAACTGTATCCAATGAGATGCTACTCAAAACCACAAAGTCCAGGGCATGTGCCACCTTTGTGGAAGAACACATCAGTGTACATCTATTTCATCATACGTAGCATTGATCCTTGTCATATGACTTGCAAGTTATATTACAATGTGATTAAAATCAGAAGAGGGAAGGCAAGTAGCAACATAAGAACTTCACCTTTGTGCGGCTGCCACTTGCAAAGATCCCACCCTGTGCAATTGCCATCAGAATGTGCTCAGAGAACAGCAACATTTGACCAGTACTATCCCAGAGCAGAGAAGCAGACAACGCTCATAGCAGAAATGCCAGCCACCTGAGTGCTTTAACCAAACTGCATTTACAGAGTTATGCATTTTGGAATTTTTCACTAATGCAACCCCAGATATAATATACTACATACAGAAAATAATTTTCTACTGCAGCAATGCCCAGCATCGGTGTTACCTAATTGCCATTGCAGTTATTCATCATTTCTAACACTGCTGTCCTCACATCTTTATCACTCACCTCACACAATGGCCTTGTCTTCATTATTTGAAGTCATGTCTTGCAAGGTGGCTCCCTGCCAATGATGCTTTCTTGACTTCATCATTCAATTCTCACAATAAAATGAAAATGCTTTAAAAATATACATGAAATAAGTAATTTAAAAATAATAAAATGAAACTGAAATATAATAAAATAAAAACAATCTGTGATAAAATAGTATATTCTGGAATGATAACATGATACAGAATATATAAAATAAATGCTAGGAAAGTGTAGTATACAAGGAAAAAATATAATACGATGGGGGGTTGGGGTAGCTAATGAGGCCATAAGTCACAAAGCCAAAGGTCAAGTGGTGTTATGACATCATTAGCCCACTGAGACAGAAACAGTTCATGAGTACACTGCACTTTCTTAGTGTCTGTTTTATATACTACTTAAGGATGGTCAAGACAAAATTTGCAGTGCAGAAATATCTTTATTTAATGTATGGTTACTAAATAAATGCCAATTGAATGGTTATTTGTTGTTGACTGTTAATTCCTTGCTAATTGCAAAAGTAAGTAGTTGATTTTAATATGTTATTGTTTTTATTGCTGTGGTATAAAGATTTAAATGTGGTATACTGTATGGATTTAATTACTGTGGTATATAACTTTAATTAATGTGGTTTTCAATGCAATTGATTAGCGTATGGATTTAATTGATGAGTGTCTGGGTTTTTAACTGATAAGTATATGATGTAGTAACAGATTTTTCTATGGTGGAAAGGGTACATCCATGTATATAAAAATGTGTTAATAATACATCTTGAAGTTGAAACTGCTCTAGTGTTTCCAGATGAGGAAAACAGCAGCTTAGGTTAGCTTCAGGAAACAGATAATTATGGAAGGCACAGAAGACACTTCTGGTGCTACTAGTCTACCACTATGTCATCCTGAAAAATGCCAGCACTCAAAGGTACTAGAGGATAAAGTACAGGCTTGAGGCTTCCCTGACAGAAAGACATTTTGCAGTTGTTGAAACCATACCTCTCAACTGTACCACATTACGAGGAACGTTCCTCATTTTACTTCACAAAAGCTCCGTGTTCCACATTGTGAAGACTTGTCCCACATTCAGTATTAACATTTTAAAGCAAAAATCTGTAGTAAATGATGCAAAAAATATATTATTCAATTAATAACAGACTTTCTGAAAATAAATGCAAACATTTTAGCCATGTTCTGAGCTTCCTAGGTAAAGATTTGATTAGGTGTTCCACATTTTGCTCATTTGTTCCACATTTTGAGAGGCAATGTTCCACATTTGAGGGACAAAAAGTTGAGAGGTATGGTTGAAACAGCTGTTTCTACAGTAGACATGCAATGGAAAACTGTCATTCGGTTAGCAGCCAGTCACAGAGGTATGCAGAGGGTCTGTGGGGGTTGCCATTGGGTTGGGGGTGTGATCAAGGTGGGGGCTGGTAGTGGTGGACTAGGCAGGCAGGTGGGGTGAAGGGCTTCTGTCTTATGAGGGGTGGGGAGACCACTAGGCACCAGGGAACCTTTTTTCTGCTATAAATGTTTTTCACTTGCGGTTGATGCAGGTAAGGCTTTCCAAACCTCTCCCCACCTTCCCTGCTTGGCACCTACCTCCCCAGACACACATTGTCCATCTTCCTGCACAGTTTTCCCCCTGTGGTGGGGCTAGGAAGGGGAGGGCCATCCTCCCCTCACCTGGTGCATCTTATCCAACAGTGGGGTCAGTGGTCCAATTGGTGATGTGGGGACAGGGGTACATAGGCAGTACTTCATTTAGCCTGTTCCAACCCTTTTAAATTTTCTCCCCATTTTCCCCAGCTGTAGCAGGATGTAAGCATGTGTACATGGAGGTGCATACTCACTATGAAACCACAGCCCCTCCCTTCTATGGTGCTCAAGTTTCCAGCACTACTACCTAGTCTCCAACAGGTGGCAGCCAAGGACCGAGATGGCATGTCTCTCCACCCCAGGAGAGGAGAGCTGTTCAGAGGATACTCGATCTTCTCCCCCCTGAGAAACCCTCGGCAACCTGAGCTCATTCCCAAACATGGGTTGTTGGCATGGTAGAAGGCTGGATGTACAGTACCTCAGCCCTCCGCACCACTGGGCCAGCTCAGCACCAGGGAAAATTAACATTAGGCATGGCTGGGTGCTTGGGACAGAGGGACCAGTGGACAGGAGTGAAAATAAACATTAGAGATGAGCTTGGTGCTCCAGGGTGGAGGGACCACTGGACACTAGGGAAAATTAACATTAGACATGGCCAGGTGCTGAGGGTGGGGGTACCACTTGACACTAGGGAAAATTAACATTAGACATCACTAAGCGATTAGGAGGTTGGCATTTAAGGGGCTCAGGCCATAAGACCTCATTTGGGATGGAGGCAATTAGCGTGGCACTAACAGTTACCACCTATCCAAATTTACTAACATGCCAGCGCACCTATATGCAAGACACTGTCAGCTGCTTTGCATAGATGCACTGGCATGATTTAGGGTTCATCACTAATGGGTCAGTGAATGCTAACCATGTCATCCAATATCACATTTTGCAATCCTTGACCTTATGTATTTAATAAATTGATGTTGTATGGCAATTTGAGTCTTTGTTTATTACTGCAGTTTGCCAGTTTAGTGCGGTGCCAGGTTCTGTTTTGTGATTTTGCAATCCTGCTTTCCATTGGGTGATCAAAGTGGTGTTTACAAGTTTCTAATCTGTTTATTGATCACATATGCCCTTTCAGTATCCTGGCCCATGTGTTCACTTCTAGTAAATAGTCAGCTGACAATTTTATTTATTTTGTTTTGATGCTTTGTTAATTACTTTCATCTTTTATAAGAACATTTTTGTTTGGGCAGTGAAACAAGTCGGGGTTCACCTTTGCTTTTCACACTGCCAGAAAAGATTTTAATAGACTTGTGGTATTATGATGTCAGAAACTGCTAATTACTTAGGAGCCCAATGTATTTCACTAATAAACTGAAGATATATTTCTATCTTTTTCAAAATACATAGATTTCTTTCAGAAGACAGCTTTGATGTTTATATGTTTCTACTATTATGGTCCATCATCATACTTTTACAATTTTTTAAGACATTAATTGGCTTCTCTTGTCTTCTTTTCAAGAAAAATCCGGTTAGGAAGAAATTGTCACCTACTAAATCATATAAAAAAAATCACAGGTTACGAAAAATCAGATATTTCCATTAAATATATAAAATATGTTGGTGGTAGAAAACATACAGGTATTTCTTATAAAATTCTAAAAACAGATTTGTAGTTTGCCATTGACATACACTGCCAGCCTTGCCAGTAACAATAGAAACATAGAAATATAGACTTTGAGAACAGATAAAGACCACTTGGCCCACCCATTCTGCCCATTTCCCTACCTATTGAATAAGCTGCAGATCCCAGTTAACCACAGCCTACTTCTTCCTGTCCCCCACTATAATTGCCTTATGTCTGTCCCATGCATTCTTGAATTCCCCTACTGTTTTTGACCCCACGACCTCCTCAGGAAGGCCATTCCATGTGTCCACCACCCTCTCCATGAAAAAATACTTCCTCATGTTGCTCCTGAGCTGTCCCCCCCTCTATCTTCAAATTGTGCCCCCTTGTTCTTGCACATTTCTTTTTCTAAAAGACGCTACCCTCTTGGACTTTGTTGATTCCCTTGAGGTACTTAAAAGCTTCTGTCATGTCCACCCTCTCCCTCCCTTCCTTCCTTGAGGGTATACATATTAAGCTCCTTTAGTCTCTCTTTGTATGGTTTCTGGTGCAGATGCTGCACCATTTTAGTTGTCCTCCTCTGGACTGCCTCCATCCTGTCTATGTCCTTATGGAGATGGGGTCTCCAGAACTGCATGCAGTACTCCAGATGGGGTCTCACCAACTGTCCGTACAAAGAGATGACAACTTCCTGTTTTCTACTGGTGATGCCTCTCCCTGTACATTCCAGTATCCCCCCAGCCCTCCTTACTGCCTTCTCACATTGCCTGCCTACCTTTAGGCCATCTGATATGACTACCCCCAGGTGCCTTTCCATTTTTGTTATTGTTAGTACCTCCCCCCCCCCATTGTGTACTCTTCCCCTTGGTTTTGTTTCCCAGGTGCATTGCTTTGCACTTCTTTGCATTGAATCTAAGCTGCCACACTTTTGACCATTCCTCCAATCTTGCCAATTCCCTTCTCATCCTTTCCACCCCCCCTCCTTTGTGTATCAACCCTGTTGCAGATCTTTGTGTCATCTGCAAAGTGGCATACTTTTCCTTCCAGTCCCTCTGCAATGTCACTTATAAAGACATCAAAGAGGACCGGCCCCAGTACTGAACCCTGAGGTACCCCGCTAGTAGCCCCTCCTTTCTTCAAAGTGGACTCCATTTTCTATTACCTTCTGCGTCCTGTTGTCGAGCCAATTTTTTACCCAGGCTACCACTCTGGGACCCACTCCCAGTCTAGCTAACTTGTTTATTAATCTTTTGTGTGGGACTGTGTCAAATGCCTTGTTAAAGTCTAGGTAGGCCATGTCCACAGCCATCTCTGGTCTACTACTTTGGTCACCCAATCAAAGAAATCTATTAGATTTGTCTGACATTACCTTTCTGCTGTGAATCCATGCTGCCTTGGGTCCTGTGCCCCACTGGCCTCTAGATACTCAACAGTTCTTTCTTTCCATCATTTTCCCTACCACTGAGGTCAAACTAACAGGTCTGTAGTTTTCTGCCTCTGTCTTGCTCCCACTTTTGTGAAGGGGAATCACATTTGGCCTCCTCCAGTTGTCAGGTACCACACCATCCTCCCATGATTTGTTAAAAAGGGTAGTCAGTGGTTTCACTAGTTCTCCCCTTAGTTTTTTTTAGAATTCTGGGGTGAATCCCATCAGGCCCCATTGCCTTGTCCACATTGAGTTTTAGAAGTTTTTTCAGGGCCCTTTTTTCTGTGCATGAACTGGTATTGACCCCCCTATCCAGAGTGCTTCTATAGTTTGGTTTAGGTACTTCCTCCTCTTCTTCTTTTGTGAATACTGAACAAAAGTATTTGTTCAGTATCTCTGCCTTTTCACTGTCACCCTCTGCCCACCCCCTCCCCTTTAGTAAGCCTCACAATCCCTCCCTTGGTCTTTCTTCGCTCCCTAATGTACTTATAAAAGGTTTTATCCCCCTTCTTAACTGAGTTGGCAATCTTTTCCTTGGTTTGGTCCTTTGCTATTCTGACTACCTTACCCGCTTCCTTCTGCTTTAACTGATACAGTTCTCTGCCCTGCTCCTTCTGTGATTCCTTATACTTCCTAAATGCAATCTTTTTCTTCCTAACCTTCCCCTCCACCTCTTTTGAGAATAATAGTGTTTTTTTCCTTCCTTTTGATTTATTTGCTTCATACAAAGACTTGTTACCTTTGTGATTTTTCCCCATTGTTCCTCCATCCCTTCTTCCTGCCCTTTTGCTAGTGCATTCCTTAGGCACTCTCCCATTTTTCCAAAGTCAGCCCTCCTGAAGTCCAGTACCCTCGCTTTTGTATGGTTTGACTCTACGGCTGAGTTTATCATGAACCACACTGTTTGGTGGTCCTTTGTTCCCAGATGGCTACCCACTTCTAAATCTGAGGTCCCCTCACCATCCCTGTTTGAGAGTACCAGGTCTAAGGTTGCTCCCTCCAGAGTGGGTTCCAACACAAGCTGCCTGAGGCATGCCCCCTGTAGGGCATTGACAATGACCCTGCTCTTGGATGTGGCTGCAGCAAACATGCTTCTGTTAATATCTGTGATATTAAGGTCTCCCAACAACAGTATTTCCCCTTTTTCTGCCATTATAAGGATGCCGCCTATCATTTTCCTGTCCCTTTCCTCCCCATGAGACAGGGGTCTATATACAGCCCCCATGTGGATTGTGGTGCCGTATCCTGTCTCTTGTGGATCTCCCTTGTGGAGGTTCCCAGCATCCTCCTTGGTCTCCACTGCCGGTGCCTCCATAAAGGAACCACACTCTGCCAGAATGGCATATGAATTGTGGAGAGGTACATCTGGAGGGATGCACCTCTGTTCCACCACCCTCACCCTTCCTGAGCCCACCGTAGTCCAACCATTCCTTTTTCTTGGCAACCTCTGAGGCAGCAGCAGTGGCCTTGGTTGTCCCTGGGTGGGGGAGGAGGTTTTCCAATCCCCTGCCAGGTCCTGGGTGGGGGAGGAGGTTTTCCTACTCCTTGCCAGGTCAGCCTGGAGATGGGCAACTTTCTCCCTAAGAGCAGAAAGGTGTCTAAAAATAGGGCAGCATCTCAGCCTCCAGAATGTCTCCTGGAAGACTGCGTCAGCACAGCCAGTGCATTGCACCACTCCCCACATGACTCTGTTCCACACTTCTGAAATTTTTTTTTTTGTTTGGTATTTTTCTAGAGCAGTAAGTGATATTTTTTTTTGTTTGTTACAGTTCTTGTTGTTTCTGACTTCATAATTCAAGGATTCCATTGGATTCTTTTTAACAAGTAGTTTGCAAAATACAAATCAAATGATGAAAAAGATAAGTAAAGAAACTAATAAAAGCAAACAAAAATATTATAGTGGTATCCAAAGGCCCAAGCCTTCATTCTTTAAGATATATATCCTTACTAAGCACTTGTTCTTTAACATGGAGCTGTTGAGCCAGCATTCCCCCAAAACTAAAGATATGTTTTTTATAAGTGCATGAGTCTGTTTGGGGGTCTCTTATGAGTGTCTTCGTATGCATTCCTAGGACCAGAGGACTGTGAACTGAAGGTGAGCAGTCTTGTGGTTCCAAGGATGTAAGAGGCAACACTCTTATATCCATTAGAGGTCCTCCAAGTGAACCCATAAAATTATTATAGATTGCTAATGGTATTAAAAAAAATAATTATTTTTTATGGCAGCGTGGGTGGAGCTCATCAGTGTTTTGCTATCACTGAAGGGAACATCAGGTCACATCTGGGACACCACCCTGTGTTCTCCTACAGTGATGTGGCAACCTGTGGACAGCGCTGACTCCATTAGAGCTGTCCTCCGCCGTTGAAGCTCCCTTCCACAGCATAGTTGTCCCCCTCCCCACGGGGACACTACTTTAGCCATGAACTTCCTTTAAAACTGCACATGTGTGAGCATACTTGCAAGCGCTCCAGTTTCGCTACATCGCTATCTTTCTAATGGCACATCACCACCCATGCTGACAACTGTGCCACCTGCTCCAAAACTGTCACCACTGCCACTGCTCTGATAACACTGCCACCGCCACTCCAATATCCATTCCACTCCCACACCCCAACAGGTAAGAGCTCTGCACAGCCATATCATCTCTGACCAGAGTTTCTTGTTTATTTAATACGGTCAGTGGCATGAGTGGTCAGCAAGAAGCCTGTTACAGTAGCTCAGTGACTGAAGTACTCTTATGGTAATAAGATAATCTCATGTACAACTGAAGGGAGGCCTGTGATTGGTTGGGAATACTCCTGCAATCTATAATTGTTATTATAACTAACAAAATTTAAGCCTGTGGAGGAAAGAACTGTAATGAAGAAAAAAAAATATCACTTACTTCTCTAGAAAAATACTAAGAAAAATTTGAGGATCAATTTATTAATTTGTCATTTCCATTCTTAATTTTTCAGTGCTTGCCACATTAGATATGGGTAAAACAAACAATGACTCAAGTCCTGCCATGCCTTATTGCTTAAGCATTTGGTGGATTAGAGGGAGATTGAGTTAGAGATGGAGGATGATTTAAATAGATGTAGGCCCTGATATTCAGAATGTTAGCACAGTGCTAACTTGAAAAGTGCCATGCTAACTGGGCAGTGTGCCTTTGGATGGAATGGGGCCACGTTCACAGTTCTATGGTTCATGGCATTTATTGGAAAGCGTGATCACACAGAATACACCACAACACCCATGCAAATGAAGTAACCCTCTAGCATATAGGACACAGTGGTATATTCATTTGGTTTGGGAAGCTGTAAAAGACTGGTGAGGCAATGGCATTTACCACTTTCAAACCCCTGCTCTTAACATTGTGCTCAGTGGTGTGTAATCATCCAATCCTCCTCCTGCCCAAACCTGGAACTGCATACTGGTAGCATGGGCTGTCATTTTCTGGTAGTCTAATAGCCTTCCCTCTCCTCCCTCACTGATGCCCACCAGATCATTTAAATAATTGTTTTGTCTGTCCCTGGCAGTCTAGGGATCCCTCTTCCCACCCCAATGACCATCGGTATATAGAAGTATGGATTAATGCAGTCCCTGGTTGTCTAGTGGTCCCCCTTCCTCCCCAGTGCCTGTCAGTGTGCATATATTGTTTGCTGTACCATCACTGGATGTCCCCTGTCTAGGCACCAGTAGATCAGCCATACCCAACACCTTCACCCTGTCCCACTCACTTAGCACCCAGCACTCTCCAACCACACCCCCATTCACACCTGACTCACCCTCCCATGTAAAATTGTAACCATTAGCAGTGTAGTGACATCGACCTTCATAGGCAATTTTATGTGTGAAAACATTGTGAAAAAAAACTATTGGCTAAATAATTCAAGTTTTTTTTCAAGTTCAAGTTTATTTAACCAGGAAGACTCCACTGAGCAAGCTCATTTGCAAGGAAGTCCCATGTGGACAAATTACATAACAATACAGTGCAACATATAATAAACAGAGCAGGTACAATTAAAAAGACAGTAGTGCAGTGTAAAAGTGCAATAATTACATATAGGTGCATATGATAAACAACAACATATAATGTGATACAAATGCTAAACAAGAAACTCATTAATGATATAATCTAAGCAAATAGTTGAATACAGAGGGAAAAGATAGGTGGCAAGGGGATGGAACATGGGAGGAAAGGATGGGGCATACAATTAGGGAGATTTGAAGGATTTGAGGGAGAATAGGGAGCAGCTACATGATAAGACCAGAAGGAGGATTAGAATTAGGTCAAAGACTAAAAGGTTTAAGTTGAGAAACAGTGGCAAACATCATTTGTATACTTGGCAATAAGGCTGTTAAATGCATTTAATGATACTAAATTGAATAATTTGAGGTATGACTGCAGCTTGTTCCATGCTGGGGGGGGGGTAGCATGGCTAATGGCAGCTTTGCCGTAATGAGTGCAGAATCTAGGGAATTCAAGCGTAATATACAAAATTTTCCTAAGGGCGTAGGTGCATGAGGTGTGGCAAAGCAGGCTAGAGATATATGTCAATAGCTTACAAAGCAAGCATAAGTATAACTGAGATATTTAAAATTATGCACAACCTCTAGGGTATCACCTAACAAGATTATGATAGGCAATGGGGAGTGGGGGTTTTAGACATAGTAGAATGATTATTGGGTTGAAAGAACACAACTTTTATTTTTTGGGTGTTTAATAATAGTTTAGAGTGAAGATTATGTTGCAAAAGTTCAAATTCGCTAGGAGTTTCAGGCAGACACTGAAGGTCTTGAACTATAGGACAAAGTATTGTCAGCAAAGAAATGGAGCTTAGCCTTATTGCTTATGGTATTGCTATATATCATGAAGATGAGGGGGCCAAGAATTGATCCTTGGGGTACCCGACAAGAGAGTGGAAGAGTGGTGAGATGGTCCCATATACCTTGATTTGCTGATGTCAGTCAGACAGATAACTGGAGAATTAGTTAACAGCAGGTCCACTCATGCCATGCTCCTTAAGTTTATCTAGCAGAATTGCATGGCCTACTGTATCGAAGGATTTGCTCAGTTCAAGGAAAACTGCTCCTGTGGTATGTTTATGATCTAAGGTGAGAAGCCAATCGTCCGACATTTTCGCGAGGGCAGTTATGGTGCTATGAAAAGGCAAAAAAACAGAATGTAGTGCGTTAATGAGGTTTAAGTTATTTAAGTTCTCCCTGATCTGATTATTGACTAATTTTTCTAATAATTTTGATAGAATGGGTAGAAGGGATATAGGCCTATAATTATTGAGGTTGCCAGGGTCATCAGATTTGAAAAGTGGTAATGTATGAGATATTTTCCATACAGAAGGGGACTTCACTATTTGAGATAGACAAGCTAAATAAGTGCAGTATCGGTGCTGTTAGGTATCGAAAGCCTGCTTTTAAGAATTGAGGGTCCAAGTCATCTGCCCCTCCACTTTTTTTTACATCGAGGTGTATAAGCAAATCTTCAACTTGTTTAAAGGTAAAAGGGGAGAAGCAGCAAGAACTCTGGGGTTGGAGCTTGCTGTTTGGGTCTGCTTGAATATCTTTTTTTTTTTTTCCAATTATTTTACCAGGTGAGACACACTAAGCTGAAAGCTTGTTTGCAGGTGCAACCTGGGAGCACGAGGAAGTTAAGTGACTTGCTCAGGGTCACACAGTATGCAAGTGGGGGATGCAGGATTCAAACCCAGGTCTCCAGATTTGCAGCTCAGAGCCTTAAACCACTGCGACATACTGCCTCCATATAGGCTATAGGCTAGCAGCTGCGGAGGAGTCGAAGGCAAGGCCTGCTATGGAGAAATGTTATATTCAATGATTTTAGTATTAAAGATTTATCAGTAATATATGTCCCTTGATAGAAAATTTGGGGGGGAAGGGATGGGGAGGAACTTTGTCCCTCGACTGATTTTATGATGCCCCAGAGTTTTGCTGGGTTAACCTTGGTACTCTATAAGGCATTGAAACAGTACTTTGCCTAATGACATGCAAAAAACTCAATAGTGTCTTGCATGCCATACGTGATCATTAGTATGCTGACTGCAGAATGCTGCTGCCATGAACAAAGGTGCTATCCCATTTGGGTCACACTCTCACTTTACTCCTGGAAGTCATTTGCCAGCAGTGGCTGTGTGACAGCCATATGTAATCACTTTGCATGGTACTAACACAGCCCTATAATAATACAGGCAGTGCACACTGGACAGGGCACCCTGCATGTGTGAATATGGGTCCCTGCCTGCCGCTTTCTATCTTGCATGCACTGCTATTGTTTGCAAAGCATTGATGACCGGTTCTGAAAATGGTGCCTCCCAGTTATCTCCTGACACAGCGCCAGAAGCCTGCATTAAACAAAAGAGAGTCTGGGAAAACAGAGGAGGGGTGGAGAGTGAGGAATTACATGGGTGGGTAAGGGGATATGATATACCCCTATTTGTAGGCTGCTTGACTTTCATGCTAATTACTAACTTGTGAGGGAAGGGTTTTTGTTTGTGTAAATACCAAGCTGAAACAAAAAACAAAATATAGTGAATTTAAGCAGAAAACAGAACCAACTTCACCAGTGGCCACTTTCTCTCACCCCTACTGTATCCATTTATGGACACTCATATGGGAAATGTCTCCCAAATTATCGTAAAGAGGCTCAGGCAGTTGAAAAGCTCAGTGTTCTTTAAATTTGCCTGCATAGCAGAAAAAGTGCCAGTGTCAACATGCTCCCATTTTATTGCTGCACTCCAGCTTCTTGTGGTTCTGGCCCAGAGACTACACACATTTTAGACTGATTTTTTAGACTGATTGAAGAGACCATGAAGAGTTCAGGTAAATTATGTAATTGATGTAACTGTAACTGAATAACAGAGCCATGGTAAGGGATTCCCATGCTCTGTACAATCAATTGCTGAATTCCTCCACACTCTCTTCAAATACATGGCCCTCCACAAAGGAAATCTACCCCCATCCCCACCCCAGGAAGCAAAAGGAGTTCATTCTACTGCTGAAACTTTAGCAGCACATCATTGCAACAGATGGGAAGGAATGGGGGCCGGGGAGGAAGACAGCTGAATCAAACAAAATATGAATGCATGGCAATGTGCTATAGAAAGATCAGATCCAGCATTCCAGCATGAACAATTTGTTTGGTTTCTTTTGATTGCATTATGTACAGGGTGAGCTACCTGCGCAAGCAATTTCTAGTTAATTTTTCTTGACTGAGCCCATCAAGCCATTGCCCCTGGACATTTTAATGTCTGATTGTACTCCATTTGCATACGGCTCTATACCCATAGTTGTCATTAGAACCAATTTACACGCATGATTTGCTTCTTGAACTGTCAGAGTCTGAATTTTGTCTAGAGACAGCATTGGGGTCAGGAAGGTTTAATTGATTGTATAATGTGATTGAAAAGGCTGGCAGCAGTCTGGGGCACTTTTGGAACATCTGTCTTTGAGTCATCAGAAATGAAGAGCACAACAGCCGTGATAGCAGCAGGATTACAATTCAATATGTACAGCAAGAAACAGAAGTGAGTGTGATTGAATAGGAGCTAGACAGAAAAAAGGCATAAAAAAAAACACAACGGTGCAAGCAAGTCAGATGTGATCAACTTAAGAAGACGGCTGCTGACAATAAAACAGTCACAGTTTATATTGCAATTCAAAAGCATATTTCAAGTACTCTTTCTAAAGACTTAGAAGGACATTAGTGGAACAATGTTTGTTTTGGAGCAAATGCAGGGAGCTGATAATGTTGGTGAAAGAAATTCACTGAGCCTCATCTTGTTTATAGACCTTTTGTTTACATTGCATATGTGTTTATTTTTACACTTGAAAGGCTAAATACAGAACTGCACAGTACTGTAGGTACAGGGAAGGCAAGTTGTTACACAGATTAAAAAAAATTTAAAGAGACATGAGCAATCACCCCCTGCTCCAGTACCTTTTTTTAAAATATACTTTATAGTCCATAACTTTTACAGAGATCGTAGTAGTAACATTACACCACTTTGAAGATGGGGTTGGGCAGTGGGGCAATAGAATGCATTAACATATGCAGCTTTTGATAAAGAGGACATCCAGCAAGTGAATAAGGAAAATCCAGTTGTACTCATGCAACACAATTTTATAACTTACTGTATTTCACTGAATGCAAGCTGTGGCTTGTATTAATATCTGTCTTTAAGTGCCGCATTATGTAAATGAGGTCAGTTATTAACTGAAGGTGACTTATATTAGTAAAATGGTCCCTAATACTAAAAAAAAACACAATAGTTCTGAAACTCAAAATCCTATTGATGCAACAAGCAGAAGCCTGCAAAATGGCTCAGAGTGGAATAAGAAAAGGCCATGTCCAGGGAGTGGCAGCAAGGTAGAGATGTTCAGGGCTGTCCACATACCTTGGGTTGAGCAAATGAGACAGAGTGAACTGCCTGAATGAAATGACAGTGTGCACTGGCATAAGTAAGGCATGTACATGAGTGTGGCATATAATCAAAGCCCATTTTGCAATGCAACTTTAATCTGAAGGTAACTACAGTAAGCGGGCTGTGTATTCAATGAAATATGGTAATTAGTATCACATGCCCCAATCTGCATATAATATTACAGTAGATGCCACTTAATATGTGTATTGTTGTCCTTTTCCTCCAGGCCTTTAGGCCAGAGCCTTCCATCACAACTGCCAGTGCTATCTTCCCATCCCTAAAGGCTCCACTTACCATACTACCTTCAAGTCAAAGTAAAATGTTAATTGATTAAAACCACGAATAATCATTAGACTGTAAATAGTCATTCAAAAAATAAAAAGAAATAAAATATAACTGAATAATTGTAAATAGAACATATATTTCCAAAACTGCAATATAATACAGTAAAAAATACATCCACATCACTTTACATTTAATTTCTTCAGCTAGCAGCAATTGCAAATTTTGGCACAGAGTACAATATTAAAGTACTATGCGAGTTTAACAAATATTTAAGTTTTTCCTCATTTGAACTATGTGTTGATGGCACTATGATATCAGCTAGCCATTTTGCTCTTAAGCCCTCTGTGGAGGGGTCGTGGGATAACAGATGGACCAGGCATTGAACTTCAAGTTCAACCCATAATCTCTGTGTGATGTTTATTCAGATTCTGATTAAGCTAAGAAATAGAAGAACTGTTGCAACAGACTTAAGAAAAGGTCAGTCCTCAAGAGTGGCAGGAGATCCCTGTTACATATCCTCCACCTTAAGAGGGAAGCAGTTATTGCAGACTGCTTACCACCTTCCTGTCCCAGGAAGGAATGGAGCTTTCACCCATCCATCTTCAGGAGCTCTGTCTCAGGGTCCCTATTAACAATAAACTTTCCATCATAAACATACCAGATATCATCATTCTTTACCCTGAGGCATTAGCACATTTCTCAACAGAGACTAATGCTTCCTTCCCATCTCCATTTAGGGAAAGTCTGTCATATTTCTTAACCAAAAATCTGGACAGCTGTAAAGGCCAGTACCACAGAAAAGGGTGAGTAATTACCTGCTCCAACCCCACCAGACATATCGATTTTAAGCAGGGGCCCAGTCCTAGGTTCAGCCCCTCTATATAAACCCACTATGTCTTGATTCATTTCACTTGCTACAGATACAGACAACTGAGGGTAGACAGTCTTTTGGTGTTACCACAACACAGGTTCCAATCCATTTTCCACCCACCTCCTTCTTGGTAGGTTTTCCCTCAGAAAAGAATAAAACACATGTACCATCTCAGACTCTTAACATACTGTAACAGTTTGGCAACATTAGCATCTTTAGACCACAGTATACCCCAGTCATTACTGTTAATAGATTTACCTGCATCAATACAAGAGAAAGTTCCTTCAGCCTCATAGGCTTCTTATTACTTGATTTGAGTCCTCAACCCCAGCACAATCACTAGGCACAGTCTTACCTGGGGTCTCAAATTCATGTTCTGTACTTGCCTGTCTGACCACCAACAGGTAACATCCTGGGAACACAGGATCAAAGGAATATCCTGCTCAATCAGGGGGTCCTCCTCAAACTGAGCCCACGAAAAATCTTCCTCCAACTCTTTATCCAAACTGTCTGGCAGGAACCTCCTGACCTGGCACCAGTGTTCCGCCTTTCTGTGTAGTCAGTCTGCCTCCAGCTATTGCCCACTCATCCAGCGGATCGTCCTCATCAGGTTCTCCACCTCTGGGGTGTTGTCTCTCGCACCTCCAGTCTGCCTTGACCTGCATCTCTTCATTGTCTTCAGGCTTGGCCTTCCTCTGAGATCCCAAGACCAATCCAGACAGCAGCATCTCTCTGTGTGTCATCCATGGTTCTGGTCAGAACTCCATGGATTTTGTTCTCTGGGTTTTCCTCTGGGAACTCCAGGTGCATCAGTCCACCTGGGATATCTGGGCGATATCCACCAGAAAACATCCTTCTTTGGCCAGTCCAGATGCTTCCAGCAAGTTATCCCACTTATGACACCAAGTCAGTGGAGAGGTTGTGGGATAACAGATGGACCAGGCATAGAACTTCAAGTTCAACACACAATCTCTGTGTGATGTTTATTCAAAATACAGAAGATTACCTTAAGCAATGGCATATCCCTTTTTCAGTACGTCAGTTTGCAGCAACAGACTATGTATGTCTTTTCTCTGCACTTAGCCAGCACCTATTGACACTGGTCTTTGATCTAACTTAGCAGTTGAGATTCAGCCTCCATCCCTATGCGACCCTTGTTTGCTTGAGTAATTGGGGCTCAAATAAAATTAAAAAAAAAGCTAAAAACAAAGAACCTCAGTGCAGAAGCACTGAAACAAGGGTTACCCCAAAGGGCATTGGCAATAACCCAAGTTTCAAGGAAACACAGCATCACACATACTTCCATAATGCAAAGCATCATGGGATATGTGCAAATCACCATGAAATGTCAGACTTTTTCAGTTTACAGCAATTTACATGCATTTTAAATAGCACAACTAATTTAATTTTTATAATAGTCACCCAGTATTTTTTTACCATTATCAAAAACACCTAGTGCTATTGTATTTTCAACATTTACAGGTTTCATAAACATAAGGCATGTACATCAAGGTAATTTATGACATAGTGCTATTGCATACTAAATCCAACAATGATAAAAACAACCTGTTTTACATACTCTTGGAGGTCACCACAATAACCTCCCTGTATGAGGACCTGAGAGGGAAAAGGAAAATTAAAGAGGACACTATAGCATAGTCAAGAAAGGGAAGCAGGTGCCCATAGGTGGCCAACCTTATGGACTAGAAATTGTAAAGGATAGAGTAGGCTAAGAAATAGAAGAACTATTGCAACAGATTAAAGAAAAGGTCAGTCCTCATGAGTGTCAGAAGCTTCCTGTCACACCATCTAATAAAGGGCATTCTAACAAAACATGTGTAGTTGTCCATTTCCCTGAGCGTTCACTCTTAAACTCTAACCCTTCTATGAACTGTAGCCAATTCACAAAACAAGTATTTAGACCAATATTTAGCTCAGACTGCTGCCTTGCTAATATTTTAACATGTCTATAATCCTGACAAGTCTCTACATATTTTTCTCTTAGGTGCTCAGTTATTAATAATTTATAGCTGGTTACATTTATTGTTTTAGTTGATCTTGCCATATAAGTGTATTTACTAACATAAATGACCTTCTGTGCATGTTCTGATTTAAAACTTTGGAGCTCCTGTGGGTTTCAATCCATAACTAGACTAATCAGGAATCTTTTTTAAACTTGTTTCCAGTTCACTAAACCAGGTCCAGTGTTTGAGGAAGGACAGTGCAGTATATGATATACTGTAGGTTCTATGGCCTCCAACCGTCTTCCATCAGTACTAGCTTCCCATCCCTTAATGCCGCACTAATCACACCACTGAGACTCCACATATCACCTGAAGCATACCACTTTGTTGTTCGTGGCTTTCCCATGAGGTATTCCTCCCCACAACATCCAGCTACCTATGGTGGATGTGGAGCCTGGATGTTGCCCCAGAAGTTGGAAGTGGATGCCCAATATGGCTATGGGGAGCAGGCAGGACTTCATCTGTCTTGACAGCTCCATTTGACCACTTATTGAAAGCCCTCCCTTTGAGAGAATGCCAGCATCATCAGGTGTCAGCAAGCCTGATGCTCCAATGCACATGTACCCCTCATCCCATGCATTCATGTAAAATTCCCCTGCACTGTCCCCTGTGATCATCAAAGTGGTGGTAGACTATCCACCCCTGAAAAAGCTTGGATTATAGGCAAAATATCAGGTTAGTGCTCTTGTGTGTTTTCCACCTGCTGTGTCCACTTCACTGAATAAAAAACATCTGCTTGTTTGCATAACCCAGTGTAAGATGTATTTTTTACTTGATGGTGAGTTCTGAAGTTTTTTCTTTTTGTTACATGGTGGTAGAACAGTGAGATGTGTAGCCCTAACTGAAGAAGAGACCATCCAATCAGATGCTTGATCCTCCTTACTCCAGCCAGCACTCTGATGGTCCTGGCTCCTCCTAAATCAAGAGTTATTGATGTTGCGAGAGGTAGCTCTGCAGCTGCACCAATGGATATGTCTGAGATGCATATTAAGGTGGGCTGGGTAGGGTATGCACTTTAACATTAAAGACAGATGCATCCATGGGACATTAAAAAAATGAAAAGGGGCTTTTGGCAATGTAATATTGCAAAATGACCAAGAATAATTGCTCTTCTCTCTGGTTGTTCCTGTTTTCATGGACAAACATTGTTGTCCATGGACATCTATCGTCATACCTGCTATGCCACCAGCCTTTGTCCACCAGTCCATAACCTATCTATGGTTTGTCCTTGATTCATGCACAAGATTTCCATTGTTGATGAATGGTAAATGCCTGGAAAACCAAACAAGAAAACATAAACAGGGAAAATAAATCCATTTGTAGTTTGGTAAATGAAAGAAAATAGATGGTAATAAAAAAATAGTTAAATTATTTCAAGTAGTAGCAGTGATTGTCCATGATCTGATTATGGTTTTCAGTATCTATGCTTGATAATGGCATTCATGGTTTTGTTTTGAATTAGGACATTAATGAGATGAATTCTATGTTATGTCTGGTCTGTGATTATATTGTGGATGATAGCCTGGTTGGCATATAATTATAAAATGGGCAGGACAGTTCCTACAATACTTCCATGCAGTCAATGTGGTGAAAAAAGACAAAGACAATAGAAAATGGGTTGAGCAGGGAACAATTAAAATTAAATGAAAAAAGTGCCAGCCAGGTGGCACTGAGGATTGAGGTGCTGGACGTCACACCTCATGCCATTCCAGCAACCCAGGTTCGGGAGTGACCTTGGGTCATCAGGGTACTGGCATGGTAGGAGGGGCAGAGCAGGATTGAGTGCCTAATGGCAGCTTTCCTCTCCTGGGATGGTTGTCGCCCCCCCGTAGTTCCACTGCCACCAAGTAGAGGTCTGGTGGCAGTGCAGGTGGGGGGGTAGCAAGTTGGAAGGGTATCTCGGAATGTGGAGCGAGTGTGCCTCCTCACGTGTTTGTGTGCATCTGAGACTGGGGCAGGAAAAAACACATGCAATACATAATAATTAAAACATTAAATGAAAAAAAGTAGAAATATAGAAACATAGAATTTGTCTGAAGATAAGGACTGCTAGGCCCACCCAGTCTTTCCATTTTTCCATATCTATAGTATCACCACAGACCCTACTTCATCTCTGGCTCTTTCTCCCTCATCCCATTCTTTCTGCTAAGATTCCCTTATACCTATTCCATGCTTTTCTTGAACCCCACCACTGTTTTCACCCCAACTGCCTCAGCTGATAAACTGTTCCAGGAATCCATCACTCTTTCTGTGAAGAAATGCTTTCTCACATCTCTCCTTTGTTTACCTCCTTCCAGCTTCATAGCATGTCCTGTTGATCACAAGCACATTTTTATCTGAAGCATACTTTCCTCCTGTACCTTATTTACCCTCTTGAGGCATTTAAAGATCTCTACCATATCCCCTTTCTCCCTGCTCTCTTCTAGGGTGTACATACTGAGTTACCTTAGGCTATCCTCATAGGGCTTTTTATGTAGCCTCACACCATTTTAGTTGCACTCCTCTGGGCTGCCTGCACTGTGTCTATTTCCTTCTGGAAATGTGGCCTCCAGAACTGTATACCGTATTGAAGATGAGGTCTCACCAACAATCAGACAAAGTTGATACCATCCCTCTCCTTCTGCTGGTGATCCCTCCTATGCCCCACAGCATCACAATAGCCTTTACAACTGCCTTGTCACACTGCATCTCCACCTTTAGACAATCAGAGATGATTACCAACAGTCCCTCTCCTGCTCAGTGGTCATCAGTATTCAATTCAATTGTTATTGATCAACCATGACCTTATGAGCATCATGGTTATTACAAATATTCGTTAAAAAATGATAAAAGCACAATACAGTACATGATTACAATGTTTTACACATATACAATATTTGACACACGTATAATAAATTACAATTAATGGCTGTTTGTTAGTACATGAATGCCCTACCTAAATTTGTTCATTTCATTGACTACAGAGTCATAAGATGTTTACATTGGGCACTAATAAATTATGAGGATTTAATTTTAATACATTCTGATTCTTAAAATGTTTCTTCTTAATTTTAATCACTGAAGCAGTAAACTCAGCAATCGTTACTGCATCTGCAACAAATTTAGGGTGCAGTAATACGAATGTTGTATCATAATTACTATTAGGGTAAACTTTCAGGAAATTCAACAAAAACAGGTTTCTTGCCTTGTTATATAATGGGCAAATATTGACTATATGTGCCAGTTTCTATATGTCCTTTATTACATCTGCATTGGTGGTTCAGACTATTTTCCTGTTTTGATGTTATATTATTATACCCTTACAGAAATAATTATATGAAATGTTTTCATGCTGCACACATAAAACTACCAAAGTGATATGCGTGCTGCAAGTATGATTGAAATGTTAAATTGGAACTGATTGCATGCATATGGCATGTGTGCAGCAAGCAAGTGTGGAGACCATGATTTTTATGTTAAATTGGGAAAGAACAACTGCACGCATGAGGCATGCATGCAAAAATCAGGGGTCACTGATAACTGCACATGTAAAAGTTAAATGACTTGCTTAGGATCACACCATATACAAGTGGTGGTTGATGAGAGTCAAACCCATGTCTTCATGCCTCCAAGTCTCCTGGCTTGCAATTTAGTGCCTTTAACCACACAGCCATACTGTCTGCACACATATGTCTTGCTTGTACTTCAATACTTATGTATCCGAATACATCTGCACACATGCGGCATGTTTGTAGCCACTGTTATGCTTTTCAGTTTTCTTCTCTCCCTCATCTCATTTGCACAGTTGAACTGTAGCACACATACCAATGGAAACACCTGTGGGTTTTCCCACCCTCAGTACACAAAGTTACCCACAAAACCACTTAATTACTTCTGTCTGGCCTGTGCTTCTACTATTTTCTCTCCATAGTTTTGAATGCTTCCAGGCAGACATACTTTAATGTGCAAACACAAAAGTAGCAACAACTTGACACACCCACATGGCCAATGCCCCCCCATGCACACACACACTGTAGTGGGTACAGCCATGCTGCTACAGACAACCCACTAAGTACAGATATAAGTAAAACATCTCTTACTTGAGTTCTGTGGAGGAAGAGTCAGGAGTCTTTAAAAGAGGATGCCCATAGGTCAGAGTGCGGGGGTGTACCCCTTTGAAATGAATGGAGTTATTTTCTATTACCATCTTATACTTAATGATGGTGAGCTGGAGATTAATGAAGGCCACTGTTCTACTAACAAGGCCCATGTTAGTCGCGTGATGGCCTTCATTAATTTCTAACTCACGACCAATAATGTATAAAACAGTAATAAAAAAATATCACCATTCATTTCAATGGTGCACACCCCTGCAGTCTCCTTTACCCTTTGTCATAATGTGCCTGAGTGTGGGGATGTGGAGGTCAGCTTCACTGGGGGAGGGCATAAGACATACCATAGTGGGGCTCAAATAGTCTGTGCATAACATATCACTCAACTGTCCTTGAATGCAAGAGACAGCTCTAGAATGTATGTAACATCTCTAAAAGGTACAACTTCTTTGTTTTGACTGAAAAGTGATATGCAAATCAGAAAAAATTCAAATGTATAAGATTCATCTGTATATACCTCAGAGCAGTGCATCAGATTTTGGATTAAACCCACCCAGTTACTAACCAATTTTTTTCCTGGCTGAAATTCTGCCCCCCCCCCCAAAAAAAGGACTTTGTCATGATTTTTCTCCATGATTCCATTCCATTCAATAGCTGTTCCCTATGGGTCATGAAGCCTCTCAAAGGTGAAGAAACGTGAAAAACACATCAATATTTCAGTTCATCCTTCTTGCCCAATCCCCCTGTAAAATAAAATTATTTACTTTTACTTACTCGGCCTTATGGCCAGAACCTGCAGCCTGGCACAGTGTGCCACCAGCCCAGTTTTCAGTCCACTTCCCTTCTCTCCTTCTGTCAGAAGCTGGATGCAAGAACCAACCATCACATATCCCCAACATGGTCTTTGACCAAGTCACCTCACCATCTGAACCCACCCAACCTGGGATGCTTGCTTCTTGCTTGATTGCTGCATTGGCTGCTGCCTCACTGCACTGATCAAGGCCTATGCAGGACACCCACACCACTGTCACCACTGCTGCTAATCCTAGCTTGCTGCTGTGGGGTATGTGCTGTCTTTTTTGCAAGGTGAGGATAGTAGAGTAAGTAGGTAGCCTAGTCTTGAGTTAGCTTCTATCTCACCCTCTGCTCCTTCAGCCACCAGGGGAGATGGAGACTCACTAACAGTAGAACAACAAACATAAGCTGCCACAACACTGCTTTGAGAGTGCAGTACTCAGTGACTCTTCCAAGCTGTAGTGCGCAGTCTGTCTACTCTGTGGTGGGAAAGACAGTGTCACACTTGCAAGACTCATGCACTCCTTCTTGGCTGGAGCTCACCCATATCACGTGTGATTGTGCCACTGCTAGTAGGTGGAGAGAGTGGACAACACAATACAGACACAGTCGAGTATGGTGAGTATCTACAGTGTGAGCACACTCAGGCCAGGTGGGCACTTATTATGCAAAAGATTAAATCCAAATTTAAAGCTATTATTGCCACAGCATAAGAACAACCTAGGCACAAATATGGGGGGGAGGAAGGGGACTGCTCTCCTCTGCCCTACCTAAATGGCACCCTGCTTAATGGTAGAAATTCTCAGGTGCTAATACAATGGTTTCCATTGTGTTCTGAGCAACTGTGTCTCCATGTTTTATGATGTGTCTTGATCATTATGTGGGTTAGTGTCCCTCATTATCCCCTCATTTTGAGTGTCCATGTCCCTTATTTCAGTGACAAAATGTGAGGTATGGTGCATGCTACACAGCACAAAGTGTGCTGAGCATGGCCATAGTGTATATGCTCAATATAGAATGACAAAGGGAATGTAAGTGAGATGAAACAGTCATGGAAAAACACATTTGTATCACTAAATATGCATAAGGAATGTGCATGGTCTAAAACAAAAAGGATAGGTTTCACAACACAGAGGCCTCTCTTTGTACATCTGGAATGGGGAATGTTGACTGGCTATATCCTAGGCATTTGATGCAGTAAGCAAACAATGCAAAGTAATGGTGATTTAATGACAAAAATCAAAAGTCATTAAACAACTTGCAAAAGTATCAGAATTAACAAGTTTACCTAATTTTTATGGGAATTCAAATAAAAATGTATTTTAATGACTTTAATTGCTAGCAGTAGTATAAGAAATAGAAACTGATGTTTTTTTTAGACGGGATTTTCACCAGCATAGCTGCTGCACACATGGCAAGTGAGCAGCATGTGAACCTGATGTGATGTTTAAATGATGTACACTCCAGCTTAACTGCTGCACTTATGTCAAGCGTGCAACACACGAACCTGATGTAATATTTAGAAGATGTTCACACCAGCTTACCTGCTGCGCACATGTTAAACTTGCAGCATGCAAACCTGAATTGCTTTTTAGACATGGTTTGCTTAGGATCACTTTGTGTTTGTGAACTGCATGCAAACATTGCACAATGAAGCATGTGGTATGCATTCTGCATGTACACAGCACACCTATATTTCTGTAAGGGTAGTATGTACATTTTGATGTAATTAATTCAAAACAGATCCATGTAATTAACTTTCTGTCTTTTACTGGAATTGATCAAGTCAAGCATTCTTCCAGTGAGTGATCAGTTTTGTTATTTTTAAACCATTCTGAGCATTTTTGTTTTTTTATACTCTCCAGTCAACATCTTTTGGTTTTTTGAACAGTTTTCTTCTTATCAGGGGTTTATATTGTGTTGAAATATTAATTTTCTTTTTGAAATCTATCCATTGATGTGTCATTTTTATGTTAGCCACTTTTGAGTTATGTTTTTCTTTGGACAATTTAATTTTTTCTTTTAGACAACTATAGGGAAGTTTATTATTAGTATTGTTTATTAATTTTAACCAGTATGTTACTACATTAAGTTATTTTATTGTATAAATGATAATTCTTCCTAATTCTGCTCTGACCATTGCATTTGAGGATGATTTAGGCACTCCTAATAGGGCTTTGTAATAATAAGACATAACTCTCTCAATATTGTTAGTATTATGGGAGCCCCATACCTCAGCTCCATATGTCAATATAGGATTTATTTTAGTTTCTCCTGCTTTTAAGGCAGGAATAATGGTATCCCCCCCCCAATTTTATAATTGAATTTTAATAATGCCTTTGTAACAAGTTTTGCTTTTATATTTTTATCTTTTTGGTGGGATGCCCAGCTTATTGAAGATACAAATTTTATTCCCAAATACTGATATTCTTTCACTATCTTTATTTCATTGTTTCCTAAATAAAATTTAGGTTGTTTTAACTGTGATTTCACTTTCCCAAACATCATTACTTTCGTTTTACCCAAATTTGTTCTTAATTCTAGGTGTACACATTTTTTTTAATATGTAAATTTTATGTTGGAGGCACACTTCAGATTGGGCAAAAATAACAATGTTGTCAGCCTATGCCAGTGTGTGTAACAGCCTGCTATTTATTTTTGAGGAATCTAAAATTGTCATTTCTCCATATACCAATAGTTTGTTGATATAAATATATATATATATATATATATATATATATATATATATATATATATATATATATACATATATATATATATATATACATATATATATATATATATATATAAACAACAGAGGTGCTAATAGGCAACCCTGTTTAACTCCTCTATTTGTGAAAAAAAGTTTGTTAGATTGCCTGTATTATCATATCTTACTGTCGAAGAGGTACCTGTATATATAATAGATAGATCATTGTTAACAAGGAATGATTGATGCCTAAATCCAACATAATTGCCCATAACGTCTGCCTACTTATTGAATCAAACACTGACAAAAAATCATTTTATGTAAGGGAATGGTCATATTTTTGTCCATAATGAGGGGCCATATTTATTTGTTATACATAAATTAAAGAGTTAACACTGGAACCCAAACGTCACTGTGCTCTTTATAGACTTCTGGAGGTATATAGTCTAATCACGGGGATTTATTTTTCAGTTTTGCACTAGCATCTCTTAGCTCAGTTTCTGAGACTGTAATGTTAGTTTTGACTGATTGTTTAAGATTATTTATTAAAGATTGATCTACATTGTCTATTTCTATTTTAGAGAAAATTGACTTAAAATTATTTATTCAAGTTTCTTTTAGAATATGGGTTGTTAATGTAGGGTGGTAGTCTCTCACTCCTCTTGCTATCATCTTTCAAAATGAGTGATTATCATTATCTAATATTGCTTTATACTGTACATCTCTGCCCATTGTTTTTTGTTGATATTCTAATTTTTTACCCGCCAACCATTTGTTATATTGTTTATGATATTGATTTAAATGTGAAAAATTAAGTTTAGAGGAAAATTTCTTAGTCCATTTTATAAACTTGTTAAGTTCTCTCTTTGACTTCTTACATTCATCATCAAACCGATTTGTTGGTTGTTGATTATTTAATTTAGATTTTACATAGACTATGTCTTTAATTTCTTCATTTAATTGTGTTATATTTTGTTCCATCTGGAGTGGGGTGTTCAAGTTTGAGTTGATAACACTGACAACATCTATTTGCCATTCCTGGAGAATATTAATCAGTCTAATATCTGTAACCTTTTCTCTCCTAAGTTTATTACTTCCTACACTAAACAGATCGCTATAGGGTTTATTTCTGTATCACTATTAATATTTCCATTTTTGAACAGAGTTGCATGATCAGATTCTGGTCTCATTTGTATATAAATATTTGAGAGAAATTTGAATGCTTCCAAATTACACAAGTTATAATCAATTAATCCTTGCCCATTCTGTGAAAAATATGCTGTATTTCCTTCTAAATCTCCATCAATTCTCCCATTAGCTATTAACATCACATTTTCCAACACGTGGCTAGCCACTAGATATGGCAGATGAGTGCTAGTTAGCTCCTCGGGGCAACACATTTTAAATTGTCTGAAAAGCTGGTTTCTTGCCTAAAATTTTCTTTGAAAATCATTGCCTAAAGTATTCCAGATATGTGGCATCAGGAAAACAAAAAAAATCATTCTGGGAAGCTGCAATTTGATGTGGCAAATACATCTTGAGCTGGGAAGGCTGCAGAGGTCATCTCGAAATTGCAGGCCTTAGTTGTGGAGAACAGGGGAAGGAGTGCTTGTGTGGAGATGGAGGCACTGTCAAAATCCCTAGCAGGCATTCCATCTACCTTAATGCAAATGCAGCAAGAAATTAAATCTGGCTTTATCAACTTAACTGCACAGCTTGCTCATCTTCAGGGGATTGTCACAGGGCTCTCTGAAACATCGGCCAAGCATGCGAACCAGATCACTGAGCTTGAGCAGAGAGTAAGCAAGCTGGAGGAAGCTTTAGCTGCAGTATCGGCTGAAAGAAATGGGCTTAAAACTTCCCTGGAGGAATTGGTGGTGAGGATTGATGACCAAGAGAATCACTCATGGAGATCTAATATTCATTTAATAGGCCTACCTGAAGGGATAGAGGGCAGAGATGTGGCACAGGGTCTTCAAAAATGGCTGATGAAACATCTTGATCTCCCAGAAGAGTATACAAATTTTGAAATAGAACAAGCTCACTGCATAGGTTCCCCTCGCAAACCAGGAGACTGGGCGAGACACTGGCTGATTAAATACCTCCATTTTATGGACAAAGAGAAGATCCTGCAAAAAGCCAAACAAGTAGGCCCCATAACATTTGACAATGGTAAAGTGCACATGTATCAGGACTACAGTAGAGTTCTTCAGGCCCAGAGGCAGAGATTCTCCCAGATAAAGAGCAAGTTACATAACATGGGTTGGGCCTTCAGTTTTCACTACCCAGCTCGACTACAGATTGATCAGCCCGGCCAAACACCACGTTTATTTACATATCCTAAAGCTGCAGAAAGGTGGGTTTCTGAGGAGGAGCCCAGAAGAGATAGAGGGCAAGAGGGTGACGCTTGACTTAAGCTAAGTATATTACTTTATTTTGCTTTGTCCTCTCTCTCTGGAGATCTTATTTCCACAGCACCCACCTTAAGTAGGAACTATATATTTCATTTATTCTGGTGGCTTATGGCATTTTCTGATACTAGAAAATATCTTTAAGTTGTGCTACTTAGGATGGCTGCACGAAAAGTGTGGAATGCTGATGATGAAGTAAGCCTCCTGACCATGTCTAGGGACATGGGTATTGGCGGGTAAGCTGAAACCCTAATGGTGTCACAGTATATATCGATCCTGACTTTCTCAGTTGAGGAACTTTAACTGTTATACGCAATGTTTTCTGTTAATAGAATTATACTGGACAGATTACTGAATGACTTTTCAGCTGGTTTCTTTACTCGAACTGTCTGAAAATTAGTGTTGGAAATTTCTGGAAAATCTGCTTTTCTCATTGTTATAATTATTGAATATTAAAGCTTAAATATGCATTATATTAAGCTAAAGATTGCCTCAAGGTGTCATCAATAGAGATAATATTTTTCTGCCAATTGTTAGCAGTGGGATCCTGGGCAGTTATTTTTCCATCCGGTGGAGGGGGAGTTATGGGGAAGTTCATGGGGAAGTTTATGGTGGTATGGTTCTGGTAGTTTGTCATGGGTTGGAAGTGGGAAGGGGGGGTTGGTTAAAAGGGGGAACTGTAGGTTATAATGGAGGTCTTCTCAAATTGGAAGGGAGGTTCTGGGAAGCTGAGAGCTTGGTACTAGGTGGAGGGACAGCTGGTGAAAATCTTGAAGAGTCATACTTCTCTATCTTACACTCTCAGTACAAGAAATGGCCAGTGACCTTACTCTTACAGATATGCTCTCTTGTTGGGGGATTAAATACCAGGGGAGTAAAACTTGGTGGGGGGGACTGGGACCATTTGGGTTTATGGATCTATTTTATGTTAAAAAATGTGGTTCATCGAGTGCAACTGTGGAAACTTAGCTGGGTATTGCTTTACATGAATAATTACAATGATGTCTGAAGTTAAGATAGTCATGTGGAACATGAATGTCCTGAAAACGATTCTTAAACATAGGAAAGTTATGACTGAGGTTAAAAGGATGAAGGGACAAATACTGCTACTGCTACTGCTACTGCAGGAGACACATTTTTCTGCCACAGAGGCCTGCAGGACTGTGGCGTTTATGGGGGGAGGTCATGGGTATCATCTGTGTACTCATCTAAGGCCAGGGGTGCCTCAGTCTGGCTTCTCAGAGGTTGCCCAGCTGAAATAATAGATTCAAAGGTGGACTCAGCTAGTTGTTATGCACTTGCCAAAGTGCAAATGCCTGAGGGAACTACCTTACTGATTGGATCTGTCGATGCCCCTAATATTGATGAGCCCATTTTTTTTCAGAGGCTGGTATTGGACATGTCTAGGTGGGAGGGAACATGGATAGTCGGGGGGATTTTAATGGTGTGTTAGATATGGTGCTTGACCGATCTAATCCATCTGCAGTGCCCATGTCTAGAAATACTAAAGCTTTGGAACAAATTTAAAGAGAAATGGGACTAATCAATGCCTGGTGCCATTTTCACCCCGAGGATAGGGACTGTAACTTTTTCTTCCATTCCCACCAGTCATATGCTAGGATTGACAGGCTGTTGGTCTCCAGCTCCTTGTTGCTGGGGATTGGTGAAGTAAAATATCTTCCGATATTGCTGTCTGATCAAGCTCCTCATTACGTTTCTCTTAATTTAGTGGTCACCTCTTCTTCACCTCTCAGCTAGAGATTGGACCCTCTCCTGTTAAAGGACCAAACATATATTAAACAAATGAGGGGAAATATATAGGAATTCTTAGTTTATAATGTCAAGGGTCACACGTCTAGTGGGACTAGGTGGGAGGATCTGAAGGCCTTTATCAGAGATCAGACCATCTCGTTTACTTCCCACCAGAAACATGAGGAGGAGAGAACCCTAAACTCACTCCAGATTAAAATCTCAGCATGTGAGATGTCACATAAAACTAAACCCTCTTAGGAGCTATATTACACTATTCAACGTCTTAAATATAAATGTAATGTCTTAAACAGCACTAAACTGGAGTGGTCAATAATATTAGTAAATGCAGGTGCCTATTTTGATGGAGATTGGGGGGGGGGTAAACTGCTCACCTGGCAGATTAAGTGTAGGGAAACAGAAAAAAGAGTCAGAGAGATAATAGATGAGAAAGGGGCCAGAGTACATGATACAGGTGATACTGGAAAAGCTTTTGTTAATTTTTATAAAGAATTATATGCTTCAGAGTGTCAACTCACTACTGATGACCTGGCATCCTTGTTTAGAAGGGCTCCCCTGAACAAGTTGGCAGAAGATGCCTCCAAAAAGCTGGATGCCCCCCTGAAGAGACAGGACATGCAAGAGGCAGTTAAGGCCTTGAAAGGAGGGAAAGCCCCTGGCCCAGATGGCATTCCCATAGATTTCTTTAAAATTGTTTCCCCTTTATTAATAGAGTCTTTGTATGATATGCTGGAGGAAGGCCTGTCTCAGAGAGTATTACCCTCCCTCCACATGGTCCACAGTAATTACTATATTACCTAAATCTGGGAAAGATTTGACTAAGTGTACTTCCTACCATCCCATCTCCTTATTAACCTCGGATTATAAGATACTGGCTAAAGTGATGGCATTCCGGCTCGAACCATTCTTGCTGATGCTGATACACCAGGACCAAAGGGAGTTTGTAAAGGGCCATCAAGGGAAGCGTAATATTAGAATAATCCTTAATATTCTTTACAGATGGGGGTGGACAAAAAATGCATTTGTGACAGCTATTGTGCTAGATGCAGAAAAGGCGTTTGACCGTGTGGAGTGAGGCTGTTTGAGACTTTGGGGAGGGTGGGGTTGGGTTTAACCTTTTGTCAGTGTGTGTGCACCCTATATACCAATCTTCAAGCTCAAGTGGCAGTTAATGGTTGTCTATCAAATCCATTCATCCTGGAGCGGGGTATACGGCAGGGGTGTCCCCTGTCTCTTCTTCTATATGCCCTTTCACTGGAACCTCTGGCTGTGGTCCTGCGGGTACAGTCGGACATTCCTGGATTTGTGAGGGGTGGCTCAGAGCATAAGATTTCTATGTATGCAGACTAACAATTGCTTTATTTACAGAACCAGCATGGGACCTTCCTGCAGTGCACAAGTTTATGAGGGAATTTAGTATATTATCCAGCCTGTGGAGGGGTTGTGGGATAACAGATGGACCAAACACCGAACTTCAGGTTCAACATACAATTTCTGTGTGATGTTTATTCAAAATACAAGAAATACGCTTCTGCAATGCCATATTCCTTATTCAGTACATCAGTTTGCAGCAATAGACTATGAATATCCTTTCTCTGCACTTGGTCAGCACCTACTGACACTGACCTAGGATCCAATTCACTAGTTGAGATGTAGCCACCACCCCTATGCAGGCCCCATTTACTTGGGTAGTGGGGGCCCAAAAAGAAAAAAAAGAAAACAAGCTATAGACAAAGAATCTCAATGCAGAATCACTGAAAGAATGTCTACCCCAAAGGGCATTGGCAACAAATCAAGTTTCAAAGAAATACAACATCATACATACTTCCATAATGCAATGCATCGTGGGATATATGCAAATCATCATGTCATTTCTTACTTAAGTTTACAACAATATACATGCATTTTAAATAACACAACTAACTTAATTTCTATAATAGTCACCTAGTACTTTTTACCATTATCAAAAACACGTAGTGCCATGGTATTTTCAACATTACAGGTTTCATAAACATAAGGCATGTACATCAAGGTATTTTATAACATAGTGCTATTACATACTAAATCCAACAATGATAAACACAACCTGTTTTAAATATGCTTGGAGGTCACCACCATAACCTCCCTGTACAAGGACCTGAGAGGGAAAAGGCAAATTAAAGAGGACACTATAGCATAGTCCAGAAAGGGAAGGGGATGCCCATAGGTGGCCAACCTTATGGACTGGAAATTGTAAAGGACAGATTAGGCTTAGCAATACAAGAACTGTTGCAACAGATTTAAGAAAAGGTTGGTCCTCAAGAGTGGCAGGACCTCCCTGTCACATATCCCCCACCTTAAGAGGGAAGCTGTTACTGCAGACTGCTTATCGCCTTCCTGTCCCAGGAAAGGATGGAGCTTCCACCAATCCATCTTCAGAAGCCCTGTCTCAGGGTCCATATTAATGATAAACATTCTGTCATAAACATAGTGGATATCATTTTTTTTACCCTGAGGCATTAACACATTTCTCAACAGACTAACAATACCTTCCCATCTCCTTTTAGGGGAAGCCAGTTTTATTTCTAAACCAAAAATCTGGATGGCTGTGCTATAGAATGACTTTCTCTGGGGTGAGTAAATACCTGCTTCAACCCCACCAGGCATTTCAGTTTTAAGCAGGGGCCCAGTCCTAGGTTCAACCCTCTCTACATATACCCACTATGTCTCTTGATTCAGTTCACTTGCTACAGATACAGACACCTGAGGGTAGACACTCTTTTGGTGTTACCCCACCACAGGTTCCAATCCATTTTCCACCCACTTCCTCCTTTGTAGGTTTTTCATAAAAAAAAAAAAAACACACGCGCATGTACCACTTCCTTGATCTTGACATATTGTAACATTCTGGCAATATTAGCATCTTTAGGTTGCAGTATATCCCAGTCAATACTGTTAAAAGATTTAGAGGCATCAATACAAGAAAAGTCCCTTCAGCCTCATAGGCTTCTTCTTGCTTGCTTGGAGTCTTCAACCCCAGCACAATATCACTAGACACAGTCTTACCTGGGGTCTCACATTCAAGTTCTATACTTGCATCTTCAACCTCCAACAGGTGACATCCTGGGAACACAGGAAACAAAGGAATATCCTGCTCAGTCAGGGCATCCTCCTCAAACTGAGACCATGAAAAATCCTCCTCCTCTGACTCTTTATCCAAACTCTCTGACAGGAACCTTTTGAGCACCTGGCAATGGTGTTCTGCCTCTCTGTGTGGTCGGTCTGCCTCTAGAAATTGCCCACTCATCCAGTGGATCATCCTTATCAGGGTCTCCACCTCCAGGGTGTTATCTCTCACACCTCCAGTCTGCTTCAACCTACATCTCTTTGTTGCCTTCAATCTTGGCCGTTTTCATCCAAGCTCCCAGGTCTAGTCTAGGCAGCAGTTTCTCTCCATCTATCAGCCATGGTTCTGGTCATAACTCCCCAGACTTTCATCTCCAGCAACTCCTGGTGCATCAGTCCACCTGGGATAGCTGGGCGATATCCACCAGAAAATGTTCCTCTTCAGCCAGTTCAAACACTTCTAGCAAGTTATCCCACTTCTGACACCAAGTCTGTGGAGGGGTTGTAGGATAACAGATGGACCAGACACCGAACTTCAGGTTCAACACACAATTTCTGTGTGCTGTTTATTCAAAATACAAGAAATAAGCTTCTGCAATGCCATATTCCTTCTTCAGTACATCAGATGGCAGCAACAGACTATGAATGTCCTTTCTCTGCACTTGGTCAGCAACTACTGACACTGATCTCAGATCCAATTCATTAGTTGAGATGAAGCCACCACCCCATGCAGTCCCCATTTGCTTGGGTTGTAGGGGCCCAAAAAGAAAAAAAAAGCTATAGACAAAGAATCTCAATGCAGAATCACTGAAAGAAGGTCTACCCCAAAGGGTATTGGCAACAAATCAAGTTTCAAAGAAATACAACATCATACATACTTCCATAATGCAATGCATCATGGGATATATGCAAATCATCATGTCATTTCTTACTTAAGTTTACAACAATATACATGCATTTTAAATAACACAACTAGCTTAATTTCTATAATAGTCACCTAGTACTTTTTACCATTATCAAAAACACCCAGTGCCATGGTATTTTCAACATTACAGGTTTCATAAACATAAGGTATATACATCAAGGTATTTTATAACATAGTGCTATTACATACTAAATCCAACAATGATAAACACAACCTGATTTAAATACGCTTGGAGGTCACCACCATAACCTCCTTGAACAAGGACCTAAGATGGAAAAGGCAAATTAAAGAGGACACTATAGCATAGTCAAGAAAGGGAAGAGGATGCCCATAGGTGGCCAACCTTATGGACTGGAAATTGTAAAGAACAGATTAGGTTTAGCAATACAAGAACTGTTATAACAGATTTAAGAAAAGGTCAGTCCTCAAGAGTGGTAGGCGCTCCCGTCACACAGTCATAAAGTTAATTGGACAAAAAGTGAGTTTCTCCCTATAGGGTAGCTGCAATAGAGCCCAGCTTGATGCTAATCTAGGGAGATTGCAACTGGTTGCACAGATAAAATATTTGGGAATTCAGTTTGTGGCTGCAATTGGTCGTCTATATGCCCTTAATTATAAACCTTTAATGGCCAAGCTTTTAGATGACTGCAAGCGTTGGACTGCCCTGCTTGTTTCATTAATGGGCAGAGTGGGTATTACAAAAATGACCATTCTCCCACACTGTTTGTATCTATACCAATCACTGCCTATTAGAGTGCCACAAAATCATTTTAGATGCATTTACACAATGTTGCATACATTTTTGTGGGGGGGTGGGGTGGTAGTGCCAGAATTTGTAGAGCAATGTTCCTGCAGGCTCCTAAGAGAGGTGAGGTGAGGCTACCAGACTTCAGAGCATATTACTGGGCAGCCCAGTTGGCATTTATACTTCAGGATCCTGGAAGGGATAGCCCTGCCTGGATGAAGTTAGAGGAGGAGTTGCTAGTGGGGAATTTTAAGAATGATCTACTGAGTGGTAATCTCTTCTCACTAAGCGAACAACAGGTGCCAAACCCTTTCACCAATAATACCTTGGGGATATGGCTGTGTGCCCATTAACATATTGAATGGAAGGGAGGTTACTCACCATATGTAAGCTTGCCCTGGGCCATGAGGCAAAGAGGAGCATGCTCTCTGCAGCTTGTACAGAGGCTAAGACAGTGGAAGAATGTGGGACTGTCTAATGCAGTTTAGATTTTTGAAGTAGGGCTGATCACTAGTTTCCAAGCTGTGTGTGCACAGTGGGGCATCCACTCAGGGGATTTTTTTGTGTACCTCCATGTTTGACAGCTGCTCGGGATCTCCTTGTCTGCAGTGGAGGGCTGGGTTTCACCCTCACCTTTTGAGGAGCAGATTTATAGGCCACAGCCAGGTTGTAGATCACTTTTTGTCTTTTATCGCACTATTATGGGAGGGAATAGGAAGAGCTCAGAACTGAGCAGACAACAATGATTGAAGGACTTCTCTGTACATATCGATCCATACACCTGGAAATTAGCTTGCTCCCATTAGAGCCAGGGGGATACTGGGATGCATAGGAAGGGGCATCACAAGTAGCAAAAGGGAAGTGGTTATCCCTCTGTACAGACAGTTGGTGAGACCCCATCTGGAGTACTGTGTGCAGTTTTGGAGACCTCATCTACGCAAGGACATAGACAGGATGGAAGCAGTTGAGAGGAGGCAACTAAAATGGTGCAGGGTCTGCATCAGAAATCATATGAAGAGAGACTGAGAGAGCTTAATATGTATACCATTGATGAAAGGAGGGACAGGGGGGACATGATAGAAATGTTCAAGTACCTCAAGGGAATCAACAAAGTCCATGAGGGTAGCATCTTTCAGAAAAAGAGATGTGTAAGAACAAGGGGACACAATTTAAAGATAGAGGGGGGATGGCTCAGGGGTAAGGTGAGGAAATCTTTTTCAACGGAGAGAGTGGTGGATGCGTGAAACTGCCTTCCTGGGGAGGTTGTTGGGGCTAAAACAGTGGGGGAATTCAAGCATGCATGGGACAGACACAAGGCAATTGTAGTGGGGGGTGGCAGGAAGTAGGCTGTTGGTTAACTAGAATCTGCAGCTTATCCAGTAGGTAGGAAAATGGGCAGACTGGGTGGGCCAAGTGGTCCTTATCTGCCATCAAAGTCTATGTTTCTATGTGCATTGCTCATATAACAACAAGCTTAGACAGATACAATTTAACTTTTTAAATCGGGCTTACATTATACCAGTCAGGTTGCATGATGTAGACAATAGTAAGTCTGAGCTGTGTCCCAAATGTAATGTAGAATATGAAGACTTTCTCCACATAGCTTTGACTTGTGCAAAGGTCGCACCGTTTTGGCATAGTGTCCATAAATTATGTCACAGGTCCTGGGTTATGTTCCCTCAAAGTCCCCCATGGAGCTCCTTTTGTGAGCTGACCAGAAGCATCCCAATAGGTCCATGAATAACCCACTATGGGACATTGCCCTAATAAATGCCAGAAGGACTGTAGCTCAGCTGTGGGTGTCCACAACTCCTCCCACTATATGCAAATGGTCCAATAACCTGCTCTCATGCATGTCCCTTGAGAGGGCACAGATGGGTGCCTTAGGTCTAATCAATAAGTTCCAGGAAGTCTGGGGACCTCTGATCACTGCGGTGGAGGAGGGTTGGTTCCCTATTTAATCTCTAGTATAGCAATAAATTGGTTACTACCTATTATTTATAAATTTTCCTAGAATCACTTGAAGATGTACTCACCCTTCATGTTCCAAAATGTGATACTGTTCTATCTCACAAATGAAGATGCCACTATTTATCTTTGGGTTAACTAATATGCTGCTTATGTTACAACTGAAAGTGTGATTTAGTGCGGTTGTAAAGAAAAAAAATGTAAACAGTGGCCTCTGTCTTATCTGCTAATATACCCAGCATGGAAATTTAAATGTTTTTGCTATATTAGTGATGCTGTAATTTTAAAGGCAAACTGTGCCAGTATGTATTTGCTTTTTTTAATTATGAGTATGTTTGTCACTATGATGTACTTATTTGTACCTCCTGAACCACTCAATAAACTATTTTGAAAAAAAAAACACATTTTCCTCAATCAGCTCCATAAGTTTATTTCCTTGCTTATTTGCCACTTTATCTTGGCTATTCCTAGGTTTTACATCTTCTGTAACCAATGATGATGACAGAATATCAATTTGATCAAACAATGCAATCCTGGCATTAAAGTCACCAGCAATCAACATGAGATTATTAGGAAATTTCTCAGATATCTCATTGATATCATTATTTAAGTTTATCCATAAGGTCTGATTCAATTGGTTTAATTTTTTGGGGGAAATATATACATTACAAATAGTAAAAGGAGTTGAGTTCCAGTTAATGTTCTGTATAATATAATTGGGATCTATTTTTATTGATTCCTCAATCACAATTTCCTTTCTTATTTTAATGTAAATTGCCTAGCTTGCTTTATTTCACCCATATTTCACATTTTTAGTTGCTGGTGAGTTTATTATATGGTAATCATTGATATTGATTTTATTACATATCCATGTGTCCTGAAACAATATATCATCTTTAGTGATAATAAAATAAATCCATTCTGTGTCCTGTAGTTTACCCGCCTTTCCAGCATTATTCCAGGAAATTAGATTTGTCTGTAAAGTTACCTCCTTTGTAATTGACTGAGTAACTTCAGTATCTGATTTGCTTTCTGTTACCAGTCAATCCTCTTTAGTACTGCTTATAACATTGTTTGTTTCGTCAATTGGATTATTCATATCCACCAAAAGGATTCCTGCATGGTCTAATTTGTAATAATTATTTTTCATAAGTATAAACATTTTCTCACTGGAACATTCTAGATCTATTCCAGAGCCACTATCTGGTGGGTGTATTCTATCCATCTTCCTTAAGTTTTGATTATTACAATCTATTTTCATACAGGCTGATAATAATGTTAATACCAGTGTAGAAAACATCTCATTATTTTCACCAGAAAGGTAATTTATCCCAAAAAGTGACAGAGTGTTATTTTTCCCATTTCCTGGTATTTTGTCTGGTTTAAACTGCCATTTTAAGGAGTTTAGAGTAGAGGCAAAGAATGTAATATCCAAAGATCCCTTCAGATCAGTTCTTTGTTTATAGACATTTTTGAGTATCGTTTTCCAAGTGATTGGAGCCAGGATGGATAAACCCAGGTATTCCAATCTAGGAATCCTGTACCAGGCTTCTTTGACTGTCTTTAAATGTGTGACCAGTACATATAGTGGAGATAATGGATCAGTAATGTCTCTATTAACCAGAAGAATATGTTTTGTAGCTTGGGATATTTGTAGTTCTGCTTGAAATAAATGGGAAATCATTTCTTCCAGGGATTCCTGGATTTCATTTGGTTTTAAGAACATCCCTTCAATCCTTAGGACCACTTCTTCACCACCTATTTCTACAGTTTTATTGCTTGTTTCACCTTCTATGTGATTTGAGCTATTTTCATCCGTCTTTCTGATTTCCTCCACTTCCATCACATTTTTTTGTCTGTTTCTTCCACTATTTTTTCCTTAACCCCTTCCTTGATATTTTCCAGCTCTTTTTTTGATTTTATTACTACCGTTGCTTCTAAATGGAGGGGAGTATCAATCTTCTCCATCCTCTGGTTGTATTTTTTGGTTTTTGATATTTTTCTTAAATGGAGGGGAGTATCAATCTTCTCCATCCTCTGGTTGTATTTTTTGGTTTTTGATATTTTTATTATTTCTTTTTCTTATTTTTATGTTTTCTTTTGACTTTCAGTGTTCCAGTATATGCCTTCTTACCATTATTGTTTACTGGTGTATCTGGAATAATCACTGTGGAAAAGAATAATTTTTGAGGGGGTATCTGCTGTGCCATTTCCTCAATTCTGTTTTCTAATTTGTCCATCCTGTTCATGATCATACCAACAAAGCCATCAAGTTTGTTTCACAAATCATTCAGTGCCTCTACTATTACAATACTGGGCAATTATTCAGGACCTCATCCTCCACCTCTGTCTTTTCTACTTCTGCATCCAATCTTTGGAATATCATATTCATAGACCCAACTAAAATAGAAGAATTATTCTGGATCTGGGACTGTGATTTTTTTGTACTGAATGTAGTGACATTTCTGATAATTCTAATGGGCTAAATAGTTCTAAAATAGTTTCCTGTGCTTTAGGAACTGAATCCTGTAGTCCATTCTCTTTACCTATCTGATCAGGAATTTTGAGGCTATCTGTCTCTTGTGAGATGTTTTTAAGATTTAACTTGGTAGGGAAGAAATCTGTTATGTCCTTCTGTTTGGCAGGTTGATCTACCTTATTGATCCCTTTCCTTCTTTTGCCTTTTAGTATTTTCTTCTTAACCAGTGTTGCTTTTTGTTTTTCTTTCTCTGGGCTTTTACTATCTATGTTTTCCTGTGTCATCAATGTTTGATTTATCAGACTATTTCAATTTTCTAGTCTAGCAGGTAAGTCTTCATTTTGCTGAGGGCTTTGTTTAGCAATTTCAGCATAGGTTGTAACTTTTGGTTTGGAATCTATGGGGGGTAGATGTTGTAATGATTAATTGTTGATCAAATATACTTTCATTTTCATTTTTTTATTTGCTTGCCTTTGTTATGAATCACTTTACCACTTCTTGTGTTAATTTTTAATCTACTCCCAAATATGTTCTTTAAAGAGAGACTATTATTTTATAGAAGGTTACAGGAGGACAAAACACCTTATTCAGTCTACAATCTACAATTTCCTATTTTGCAAATAACATTCAAAATGTGACAATAAAATATGAACTTGATATTTCTCAGTCGCTAATGTTTCCCCTCTCTCAGGCACTTATATATCTCATAAAGTGTGTCTACATGTATCTTATTAGTTCAGAGTCAAATGTGAAACATATAGACCATGTAACATGTCAATACTATCTCATTTACAATATATATGCATTATAAGACAGGATAAAATTTGCTCAGTTAGTTCAGTTAGCTTCTATGTTTAAAAAAACTCTCATGTGCAGTGATTTTTAGGTGAATTCAGGATTAAAGTTCTTTCTTGTTGGACCAACAGCTGCCAGAGTCAAGTCCTGAATTAATGTAGTTTGTGTAGTTCTTATGGAACCATTGAAGGGCTTTAAATGATGCACTATTTTAACCAATAAGCCTAAGGAATGGAGTTGCCCTTCGACGTTAGACCAAACATTCAAAGTTCTGCCATTGCACCATTGGACCAATGGACTTTTCTTAAAATTCCCTTTTACTTTAGTAATTTCTTTACTGTTCACCAGGCAGTTTTTAATCCCAGATACTTTGGTCACCAACACTCACGGGTAAAAATAACAAAAAATAATAATAACATCATCCAGGACAAATACCCAACAGTATCCTAGCTTAAATTTACAAAGACTGCCAAAAAAGTGACCAAAAGAAAACAGGTATGAGTGAACCTAATAATTATTGATACTGAATAATGTTAATGTCTTTCTCCAATTATCTAGGCCTATAGCTCAGTTTTGGAATTAGCAGTATTAGTCTGAATCATTATTTCTGTATCAGTACTATGTCAGCACCCCTTTAAATATTCAGTTCAAGAGAGAAAAAAATAGCTTACATTTAAAGAGAGTTTTGTGTTTGCTTCTACCAAGAACAAGGATTTATCTAAAGGCCTCTGCCTTTCTCCTTTCTCCTTTGACACCTTTAACTCACTTTTTGCCTTTTGGCAAATCAGGGGAGCACACTGTATTTCCACTTAGCTACTTGGTGTACCTTCAGCACATTTTGGCTGTTCAGTACAGAGCAGGTATACAGTGGGTGCTTATATCTTAATACAGAAGTGCAGACCAGCACTTGTGTACACCTACGAGCAACATATTAGGGCTGAGGATGGTATATAAACCTTTGGTCTTGTTCAATAATTTCAGCCCCTGCTCAAGTTTGCAATTTTGCAGTGTCACGATAACTTTCTCCTCTAAATTGCTTCAGTAGGCTCTTAACTGCAACACGTTGGTTCCCAAAATGGTGACTGTTCACCACAGCATGCCACACATTATCTTTAAGGGTAGTAGTGGCATCAATGGTGACGTTAATAGGTATGTGGCGTTATCAAAATTGGATTGGCTAAAATTATTTAAATGGTTTGAATGGTTTAAATTTCAAGGCGATTAAATATAAAATGTGAATAAAAGATTTTAAGGAGCTCACGTGATGTGCCTGGCTCACTAGCTGCTCTTCCTTGGGCTCCTGCAATCCCCCTTCAGAAATCTGACTTAATCAGCTTTTATCAGGTCATCTTTCATACTTTTGACTACATACTACAACTTCTGCCTATCTAGGAGGATTATCCATCCTTTTTTCTTGCATCACAATTGCTAAACTACACCATGATGGAGGCAGAAATGAAAGAGGCCCTGCCCAGGCATACACCTCCGGTCTTGCCTGACAAGCAGGCTAAGAAAGCTAAATCTCACCAACAAACCTCTGCTAAACAATTGAGCACCCTTTCTGCTCCAGTGCCACTAACAGAAGAATGATTCCTGCAAGAACTACAGCCTTTTAAAGAAACACTGCAGGATATAGCTCTGGATCTTAAAAATGTGTGCAGTGAGCTGAGTGATCTTAAAATGTGAACCACAGATGCTGAGGCATGCACTCACTCTCTCAAAACCTGGAAAGATAAGACGGATCCTGAAATATCAAAACTCAAACAACAAATTGTAAAACTACAGCTTAAAACAGAAGATTTAGAGGGCCCTAGTAGAAGAAACAAAATCTTGATTTTCGGTCTCCCAGAAGGTGCAGAGGGCTCCTCAACTATTGCCTTTATTCAAAAGCTACTCACTAAAATTGCCGGCACTTCTCCACACAACTCCACTAACTTAATTGAAAGGGCTCACAGGTCCTTACGACTGAAACCAGAGGATTCTGCTCATCCCCATCCAATGATCATCTGGCTACTCAATTACCTGGAAAAGCAACACATTCTCTCTAAAACCAGGGACTTACACACCATTCAATGGGAAGATAATAGGCTGTGCATCACCCAGGATTTGCTGTTAGAAATCCATCAGAAGTGAGCCACCTTCTTGGCTGGCCTGGTGGCGCTGAGGGTTGAGGCGCTGGATGCCACACCTCGTACCACACCGGTGATCCGGGGTCGGGAACGAGCCCGGGTTGACGGGGGTCGGCAGGAAGGGAGAAGGATTGAGCACCCAATGGCTGCTCTCCTTCTCTGGGAGGGGGGGACCACGCTCTCCGCCTCGATACCACTACCTGTTGGGGAAGCTCAGGGTGGTTGGTGTGGTTGAGGAGAGCCGGATGCGATAAGGGTAGATATTGGCAGAGGGACGGTTTCAACGTGCACCTCCATGCATGCTGGCAGCCTTGCACCTCATTGCATGCCGATGTCAGGGAAAAATCAGAGGAAAAAAGCCCTTCAGCCTGCCTAGATGACGTCCCTCGGAGCCAGTCTCACCACCCGCCGACCGATCAGGGCAGACCCTGCTGTACAGCTCGCTGCAGGACAGAGGAAGTAAGGTTGGAACCTCTCCTTGCCCCGCCCGGGGGGTAATCCGGGCCATCAATGGAGGTCCGATGGCAGTGAGTGTGGTACTCTAGGCACAGAGCCTGAGTGTCGGTAGGGTTGGGAGGGTGATACTCCTTGGGGGACCGAAGGAGTGGAAGGTTGAGGGACAGTGAAAAAAAAGGCAGGGGAAAAACAATAAGTATAAAAAAAAAAGAAGAAGTGAGCCACCTTCCACCCCAGTTTGTAAGCTGATTGCCACCAGCATCAAATTTCGTATAACCTACCCAGCTCACCTGCAAGTGCTGGTAGATGGATCATGGCTTTCTTTTGATTCCACTTCTCAAGCTCAGCTGGATCTGGAGAAGAAACTTCTCTCCCTGTTTAAATCTCCCTGAACAGATTAGTTCTGCTTGCTGCCCTGGGTTTCATTACCCAATAATTTAAATCGCCTACCTTGGATGTGATTTAGCTCTACGGGGCCTGCAGGATGGTAAGTTGCCTTTGCTTTCAACTGGGGATGGAGGTTCCTGGACCCGATATGATAAGTGGCCTGTTAGATTTCAAAAATGGCCTAGTTTGGTGAACCTGTGATAGCTACCCTGCCGATGTCATGGACTATCTGTTTCCAGGTTACGGTTTCTCTAGGGACTGTATTTCATGCAGCGCGAGTCTGCCAGTGTTATTATTCCCCCACAAAACACTCCACTTCTTGTCCAGACACTGGGGAATGCTAATTTTAATCGGGACACCTTAATAACTATTACATCTGATCTAAACCCCTTAGGAGGGGAAAAACTTACTAATGATATTTGGGTTACATTAAAGGAGTGCCCAGCCAGCTCTCTAGCTCTCTTTGATCTGTGTCACTATGCTCCTCTTTCCCTCCTGGTCTAACTTCCAGATACTCCCATTTTCTACTACACTAAATTCTCTTGCCTACTAATTCTATCAATTTTCTGGATATATTCTACAGTCCTCTACTTCCCTTTTCTACTCTGACTTTTATCTGGAGAAGCTGGCAAGGCACCACCTGGGATAACATGCTGGTAACAGGTCGGTTATCAATTTTTTATTTTTATATAAAGATGGCTCTTTCAGAATTATACCCTGTTTCATGATTATGTTAATTTTTCCCTTTGCTTACTGGATTTCTGGAGAGATTGAGGAGGGAGGGTGGGAAGCAGAGGGTTGTATCAGCTTAGTGATGGCCAGCCTCATGTACTGGTTTGTGGGAGGGGGTACCCTGACTGCCCCCTGGCATATATCTTTATACCTTATTACTACACTCCTCATATTGTGGGTTTCATTGTGGTATTTTTCAGCTGTGAAGTTATGTTCATTATACTGTTTCATACGTGGATTATTTCAAGCCCACTATACATGTTTTATTGTTCTTAAGGGGCTGGGATCTTTAGGGTATATGGGGGATCTCTGCCCATTACTTATATTATTCTATTACAGGGGAAAAAGTCAGTTGGTAAAGAAATATCTGTATATAGTTATGGGAGGGAATGGACCAGAAGTGGGTGGGAGGGAGAGTTTCCTCAACTCAAATGTGCTCCACAAATGTTTAAGTTAGACGTATCTCTGGTTCTACATGTTCAACATGTTTGCTTGTTTGAAATACTATTATCTTTTTCCTGTTATGGTGGAACACAATAACTACTTTTTGGGGGAAATATATTCACGAAGGGAGGGTCGAGGTGCACTTTATAACCGTTGAAGACTGACTGCATATGACTGTTCATGGCAATAATGGCTAGTGTTATTAGAACATTTATGATCTGGAATGTCAGAGGTGTGCATGAACCTACTAAAAGATACTAAATCCTTAAACATATATCCTTACTGCATGCCAGTATTTCTTTCCTTCAAGAAACTCTCCTCCTCCCCAAGGAAGCCATTGGTTTTCACAGGCAGGAGATTGAGCAAGTATTTTCATCTGGCATATTGATGGCTAGTAGGGGGTCTGCCATCCTGATCCACCGTTTAGTGTCCTTTCAAGCAAATGTAACCATCACAGATCCACAGGGGAGATATGTATTAGTTCAAGGACTATTGGATCATACATAATTAATACTAGAGAGTATATATGGGCCGGTGGGGGGGGATCCTGAATTTTTCCAAGACTTACTAAGTAAACTACAGCCATTTATGTCTCTCCCATTGACACTTGGAGGAGACTGGAACCTCCCACTCACCCAAGATCTAGACCATTTTAACTCTCCCCTTAGGCCTCCCTCAATAGCCTAAAGAGCACTAACCGAATTTCTTGATTCTACTGGTTTATGTGACCCATGGAGATTGATGAACCCCCCATCTCATACGTTTTCCTTTCACTCTGCAGTGCACACTTCATCATCCCATCTGGATTATATTTTAGTCAGCCTCTTACTCTTACATGGTTTAAATAATTCAGCCATAGAACCTATAATTATTTCAGATCATACAGTAGCTTGGACAACATTAATACTGTACTCTAGTCTCCAAAGGGATTCCATCTGTTGGCTGAACACGCAGCTTTTAAAGGAGGATTATGTTATCTCCAGAATTTCTAGCCTGATTCAATCATTCGTTACTAACAATCTTGGCTCAGTCCCGAGAGTGGACCATGAATGGTGCACTCTGAAATGCTTCTTGAGAGGAGAATTTATTAGGCTCGCCTCTACACGTAATCGGAAAAAAGAAGCCAAAACCTTATCTCTACTGGCCCAAATTCGATCTCTCAAACAATCCCTCTCTTCCTCCTCCTCTTCTTCTCCCAACTCACTGCAAACACTATTACGTTTAAGAAATCAATACACTTCCTTATTACAAGATAAAGGAGAATTTGCCATATTAATAACCCAAGCAAAATATATAGAACATGGAGAAAAAGCAGGCCACCTCTTAGCCCTTCACCTTAGGAAACTCGAGGCTTCAAGGATTGTTTCTGCCATCAGTGCCCCAGACGGGTCTATCAAAACTCATCCTAGAGATATTGTAAATATTTTCAAACAATTCTACTCCTCTCTTTACAACCAACACCCCTCTCCCCCTTCACAAAGCGAATTACTAGAATAATTGGATTCCACATCATTACCAACTCTCTCGTTCTCACAACAGTCCTTTTTATCCACCCCATCTCTCTACAAGAGGTGGAAACAGCTATTAATAATTTTGCAATGGGCAAGGCACAGGGCCCTGATGGTCTACCTTCAAACTTCTATAAAGTCTTTGTTAAAGACCTTGCACCTAGCTTATTATGCTTCTATCAATATATGATATCTGGACAGATTCAGGATCCCTCTCTATTAGAGGCCTCAATTATTATTATTCTTAAACCAGATAAACCCCCTCATTCACCAGCGAGCTACCACCCAATCTCCTTGCTAAATTGTGATATTAAAATCTTAGCCAAAATACTTGCCACCAGAATTGAAAAAATTTGGTCCCATCTTCTTAGTCCAGAACAAGTAGGGTTTGTATCTGGTAGTACCTCAGCAGATCATCTTCATAAACTCTCGTATCTCATTCAGTCAGCAAAAACCTGCCCCATATCAATGGCTCTAATCTCGTTAGATGCAGAAAAGGCCTTTTATAAGGTAGACTGGGACTTTTTGTGGGCAACGTTACAAGTAATGGTCTTCCCCCACAAATTTATTAAATGGATTCAATCCCTATTTTCCTCTCCCTCTGCCAAGATACACTGCAATGGCGTATACTCAGATGCTTTTCCTCTTTCTTCGGGTACATGTCAAGGATGTCCACTCTCTCTGTTTCTTTTTAACTTATATCTAGAACCTTTTATTAGGTTCATGAAATAGTCTCTTTTGGCCACTGGTAAACCAGTAGGTAACAGGACGCCACAGCTTTCAGTTTATGCGGACCACATACATCTTCATCTCTCTAATCCGGCCTCTTCTTTAGCAGCTGCAATGGATATTATTGATACTTCTGGGAAATATTCGAATTATAAACTCAACCTAAGCAAAACTGAAATTCATCTCCTCAATCATCTAACACATAGCTCGGCCCTCAATAAATTCGGAATGAAATGGTGCATCCTGGTTTATTAAATACCTGGGCATCTATATTACTTCCAATCTCTCACTATCATGGAAGCTTAACCTAGTGGACTTGTGGCACAACATCCAACAAGATATAACATGATGGAAAAATCTCCCACTTTTTATCTATGGGGCAGAATTAACATTATCAAGATGAAAGTTCTTCCTAGACTCTTTTATCCTCTAAATATGCTAAATATTTGGCTACCCACATCCTTCTTTAAACGCATTCACTCAGATATCAATTCATTCATCTGGTTGGATGAAGCAGTCAGAAGATCCTACCTTAAACTGTGCCAATCCAAGGAGCTAGGAGGGTTACTATTGCCTAATTTTCTACTATACTACTGGGCTAGTCACCTATATAAATGTGGAAAATGGTTATCTCTACCTCAACTCCTCATACAACAAGATTATATCCCAATATGGCTACCAATAGAATCAGATTTGCTCTCTTTTCACAAACTATCCACAATTTCAATCTTCTATGCTCCAATGAAGAGCATACCAAGGTCATTACATTCTTTTCCAATTGTTATCTCATTAAGAGTTATCTCCCCATTGTATAGACATCTCAAAGTATCTCCAACCTGTGATTTTTCTCAATCAATTTTGGCTAACTTAAACCTCAAAATTGGAGGAATTCCGATATCTGGAAGCAGGCTACCAATATCATCTGAACTTACTGTCTCTGATTGCTACTCACATGACTACATTCTGTCTTTGCAAGAGATCTTAGCTAAGTTTCGATTACCACCATCTTCAGCTTTCAAAATCTTTCAGCTTAGGCATCTCCTGGTTAAAATGTTTGGGCCGAAACCTATATCCTCTTACATGAGTGGCCTTCTACAACAAATCATCATCCCAACATGTAAACCACATGGTATCTCTATACTCTATAAGTTACTCCTTACAAGCCCTCAGTCCCCATCTCTAACCGGCTCCAAGATCTGGCAAGGTTTCTTTCCTGATGAAGATATTAATTGGCAGCATCTATGGAAAGATTTATTCACCTATCTTACTCAAGACCATTACAGACTAACCCAGTATTGTATCCTAAATAATATGTATTATACTCCCATTAAATTAGCTAAAATGAAGCACCTCCCATCTATTATATGCTCCAGATGTAATAAAGAGGAGGGCCCATTACTGCATATATTCTGGGCATGTGAGAAAGTATCTCCCCTGTGGAAACAAATTGAAACAACACTGGACCCATTTCTAGGGCTGCAAGACCTTTTTTCCTCCATCATATGTATCCTGGGATATTATTCTAAAATTCTAGTAAAAAAGAGAAGATATCATATGGCTCTCATCTCACTAGCAGTCAAAAAATGTGTGCTTAGACATTGGATGGACCAAGCTTCTATTTCTTATACAGAATGGTTGCACAAATTATCCTTTGCCCTCCGTGTTGAACATTTAATGGCGAACATAAGTCATCAGCAGTCCTCGTTCAATAAAAAATTGGGGAAATTGTACACCCTCTACTTATCTTGATCTTTTTGTTTTGGTTTTTACAAGCACCTCAACCTCTTTACCTTATACTCTAACTAGCTGATAGTCACTCTGGCTCTCTTATCGTATATGCCATATTAGATATGGAATATGTGCACCTCGAGATGGGGAGAGGGTGGGGGACTGGGGGAGGGAGGGAGTAGATAGGTTTGTTTAAGTAGTTTGTAGTCATTATTTTCTCCGACTTATAATCCTGTCTATAAATAATTTCTTCCAGTATATATCTGTTACTGATTTTGTTTCTGTTTTGATTTGCTGTGTTGTATCATTATATATAAATAAAGCTTGTTTAATTAAAAAAATAAAATATTTTAAAAACACTGTTGTCTGTTAATAACAATATCCAATATAAGCAACATAGATAGCCTAGTTCTCCTCTACCTTCCATCTGGTCAAACAGGCATCTAAAAATGTATAAACAGAAAACACCCGTTTTTATTATTCACCAGCCCATGTATTCTGTAGGCTTCTTTAAACTAAACAGGAACATGTAACACCCTGAATATCCTGATTTTTAAGATATACGGGTTTTACAACTATGTTTAGGAGAGGGTTTTGAACAAGAAGTACTGAATAGTGCCAGTTTAAAAAATAAACAATCTATATAAAAATATTTTTAAAATAAACAAACACAGGAAGACAGACACAGCCTGGACAAAGCCCTCTAAGGCTGAACATATATTTTCATAAGAGTTGCATTTTGTTTCATTTCTCATGTGGTTCAGTTAGTATAGGAAGCTTGGTTGTGATGGTAATAGATAGATCAATCGGTGCAGGACTTCCTGAAGTTAATGCCCAGCAGCACCCTCTGATTCCTTCCAAAAGGGAGGGCACTTCCACCACTCAGGACTCCAGGGACTCCTGGATAAACCAGCAATGGAGAGATTCTGTACCTTTTGCTCACAAATTTTGCAGTTTGCAGCCGATTTTATGCTCCACTGCAAAATTTTCATTGAAATTTGCGTAATCCGTGCAAAGCTGAAGTTTGTTATGCTGGGAAAGACTTTGCAGATTCAGTGAAGTGTGAATTTACAGTGATTTGCATGGACTTAACCCACAAATTTTAAATTTACTGCATCTCTAGTCATCAGTAATGCTCCCCCCACCTTGTACACTGCCTCTGTGTTTCCATACCCCAAGTGCATTATTTTGTACTTTTTCATGTTGAAACCTGGCTGCCATACCATTGACCACTCCTCAAGTTTTCTTAGGTCTCTGTTCATCCTTTCAACACACCCCAGAGTATCCACCCTATTGCAGATTTTAGTGTCATCTGTAAAGAGGCAGACCTTCCCCTCCAACTCCTCTGCAATGTCACTTATAAAGACATTAAAGTGGACCAATCCCAACATTGATCCTGAGACACCCTGCTGGTCAAAATCCCCTTCTCAGAGTGAACTCCATTTATTAACTTCTTAGCCAGTTTACCACCTTTGGACCCACTCTTAAGCTCCCCAGCTTATTTGATAGTGTTCTATGTTAAATGGTGTTGAACGATTTACTGAAGTCAAGGTATGCCACATCAAGGTATGCCACATCCACCGCACCACCCTCATTGAATTCCTTACTCACCCAATCAAAGAAATCTATCAGATTATTTTGACATGACCTCCCTTTCCTTAATTCATGCTGTCTCTGGTCTTGTAACCCATTTGACTCAAAATATTCCACTATTTTCTCCTTCAGCAGTGATTCTATTAACTTTCCCACCACCAACGTCAGGCTGACTGTCCAATAATTGCCAACCTCCTCCCTGCTACTACTTTTGTAAAGAGGGACTACTTCTGTCCTCCTCAAGTTCTCTGGAACTACTCCTGTTACCACAGAGCTGGTAAATAGGACTGTCAGAGGTGCAACAAGTACTCCCTGAGCTCTTTCATTACTTTAGAATTTACCCCATCTGACCCCATTGCTTTTTGAACTTTCAGATTAGCAAGTCCCTTTAGGACTCTCCTCTGAAAAAGGACTAATTTTGCACTCCCTCCTTTGAGAGCTCCTGTTCCTTTTTTTGTGCTCCCTTCCCTTCTCCTTCCACTTTAAACACTGAACAAAAGTATTTGTTCAGTATTTCTGCCTTTTCCTGGTCCCCCTCTGCACAGTCCCCAGCCATCCATTTTTAACCTTACAATCCTTCCCCGGTCCTCCTTTTTTCCCTTACTTACCTAAAAAATATATTGACCCCCATTCATTACTCCTTGGGCTGTATTCTCTTCAGTTTGTACCTTTGCACTCCTTGCTGCTTTCCCTGTTTCTCTCTATTTCTCCTGATACACCTTCACATCCTCCTCCCCCCTCTGCATCTCCTTATATTTTCTGAATGCTATTCTTTTAGCATTTACCTTTTCAGCCACCTGTTTTGAGCACTGCAGTGGTCTCTTTTTCCTCTTACTTTTACTCACTTGCTTGATGGAGAAGTGTGTTACCTTCAATATGGCCCTTTTTAGCTTCACCCACTGTTCCTCTGCCCCACCTAGATCATCTCCCTCATCCAGATCTTCCCTGAAGCATTCATCCATCTTTATAAAATGTGCCCTCTTGAAGTCCAAAATCATTGCCCTTGTGTGGTTTGATTCTCCAGTCGTCCTTATATTGAACAACGCTGAATAGTGATCGCTGGTCCCCAGGTGATTTCCCCCATTGTCCCGGTCAATGAGTACCAGGTCCAGTATTGCACATCTTGAGTGGGTTCATTGACTAGTTGCCTGAGAAACACCCCATGTTGGGAGTCCAGGATGTCCTTGCTTCTAGTTGAAACTGCAGCTGGGAGGCTCAGTCTATATCCAGCAGATTGAAGTCCCCCACCAGCCGCACCCCCCTTCTTTTCTGCCATCTTGCTAATGGGTTCCACGAGTAGTTTATCAAACTCCTCCCCCTGTGATGGAGGTCTGTAGGTCACACCAGTGTGAATAGTGGCTCCATTCTCCTTCTGCAAGGTGACTCATTGTACCTTTGCCCCCCCATATTCCCTGTGACTTTGTCACTTTATGCTTTACTTTGCATAAAGCACCACCCCTCCCCTTTTTTCTTCCTACCCTGTCCTTCCTAAATATAGTTTAAGCCTGGTATGGCCATGTCCCAGTCATGGTTTTCAGTGCGCTATTACTTGGTAGTGGCCACAATATCTAGATTTGCCTCTGCCACAAGAGCCTCTAGGTCTCAAATCTTATTTCCTAGACTTCTATCATTCGCACACATGGCCATCCGGAATTTGTTACCACTCTGATTATTACCCCTTTTTTCTTTTTGCCCTCCCATCTCTGTCTTTGATGCAATTGTCTCCATGTTCCTTCATATTTACCACCCTGCCTCCTTTATTAATTTGCACTCTGTTGAACGTGTCTCCATTAAGTAGAAAATTATAGAAACAGGTAAATGGATAGAGGCAAAAAAACAATGCTTTATTTCTTTAAGGCACACAAATCTGAATCTGGTCTTAGAGAACCTAATTAGGAAAATCTATAACCCCCCACCCAAACCTTCATAAGAAAAGGAGTAAGAACACAGACAGCTGCATTTGCAAGACAGGGCTTGTTTATTACCAAACTATTAAAATGTATAAGGTCATCACAGTATGATGGATGATCTTCAGTAGGTAGGTATCTGGGTGAACACTTTTACTAATTTATGGAGGCCTTCCAGACTGAGGAGGAGAAGAAGTCTCATTAGTTTTGTTAGTGCACAGACAGCCCTATTTGGTAAGGGGGGAGGGAGTAAAATTACAAGTTGTCTAAATAGATGAGGGCAGAGCTGGAGAAACATAAACAAGAACAGTATTATTTCATCTTCAGTTGACATATTCTCTAGTTCCATATATGTATGCATAGCTGACTCATTTTTGAACACTTTTATTCATTAACAAATACATCACAACAATGTTTATTTTGCACTTTTAATAAAAATAAAAAATTAGAAATGCACTTATTTTGAGTGTTGTTGTTTCTCATAGATGGAACCATTTATTATGACAATAAGGTAATCCAGTGCATGTGTCAAACAATGACCCATACCCTGTCATACCGTATTGCTTAAATATTGTACTGGATTTATCACATTGCTAGTTCTATCATTCAAACAATTTACAGTACAGTATAGATTGAAAAATTGTTAAATATTGCTGGTTACTTGGGTGGGGGGGGATGGCTTAGGTCCTAATGAGATGGCTGACTGACTCTAGTGCTCCACTGCTGACTGGGGAGTTCTATTTTGTGATTTACACCACATAACTTCATCAGATCTTGAGGTGTAGCAGAAAAAATAAATCCTGGACGAATGCAGATCAGACAGCCTGCTCACAATTGCTGAACGCTAGCCAGAAAAGACACCAGAGCTGATTGCATATTCCTCTTTCAGCATGGTGCACAGTAGCACCCCGGATGGTCCTACAGGCCTCAAAACACAGCAGATTAATGAACTGTTCACTGCCTTGATGCAGCGTATGTCGGAGATCACTTTGGCCTCAAATAATACCACACTGGCCATTCAACAAATAGATGCAGAATGTGCCACACCAAATCGCAAGTTACCCATAACACAGAAGCCAGTGATACACTTACCTCCACTGTTCATGACCAAGACAGAACCATCCAACTGCTGCAAAATAAAATTTAAGACATGGAAAATAGGAGCCATCGCAACAGCCTATGGCTCTTGGGATTCCCCAAGGGTGCCGAATGGGGGAATCCTCTGGATTTTCTATATGATGTCCTGCCCGAAATCCTATGACATGAATTACCTCCCAGTCTAGTGATAGAGTGAGCTCACAGGACTCTTAATCCACCACCCAAACCAGGTGAGAGGCCTAGACCGCTTATGGCTTGTATTCTAAATTTTGCTGACAAGGAATGGATTACCTCCAGGGCTAGGGAGCTCGGGGCCCTTTCGTGGCAAGGCCATAAAATTTTAATTTTTCAAGACTATTTTCAGGAATCAGCAGCCAAAAGGAAAGAATACACTGAGGCTCACCACCTGAAGCATTCCCTGGGTATCCAATTTTCACTGCGTTACCCCTTCACAATGTGTCTGGAAGTGAATGGGGTCCCTGTCTCCTTTTCAACACCAGAAGCTCTTATGTATACTGTAACCTCCCCACACTGGTCCCCCTTGTTCAAATAGCAGGGCTGCTTCTCTCACACATGGCACCAATGAGAGGGATGGGGGTTGTCACTATGAACAGTTCTGTTTACCAAAACTTCTACTTCGGAGTCTGATATCCTCAGACAGGCAAGCCAAGTGTGGCAACTACCTGGCTTACACCTGGGGGGACCATTTATCATGGCCATCAACCTGGGTCCCTTGGAGAAAATGTTTGCTCAGCATTATGCTAGGTTTGTACTTCTGGTCAGGGGCACCCAAGTAAATCCAGACACAGTGGAAGCAATAACAGTACTGTCCAAACCAGGTTGGGATTCTAAAGTGTTGCTTTTATTCACATACACAGAGAATAATACAAAGTGAAGATGGACCCCCACAGGGCTACTTCCACTGGTAATGCAGATTACTGAGGTACAGAGCACACACACAGTGAATCCTCAGGTTATGAATGGAACTTGGCACACACAGCCCAAACTGGTACACTTCCCTTGCTAGGCACCCTCGGCCAGTACTAGGAGACTTTCCCATATTTCATGAGGAACTACTGGTGGCACCCTCAACCACCAAAGAGCACACTCAGGCTCACAGAAAATCCAAAATCCCACATCTGGGTATTTTCTTCAGGCACTGGCCAAATGCACTGAGAGAAAACAAAGGTGCTGAAACTGAACCCAGGAAGGTAAACATGGTTACTCCAGATGGGTGGTCTCCCACCTTTTGCTTCCAAAGTTATACTCGGCCATTCATCTGGTTAATAACACCCTTCTCAGAAACTCTTGTAGATGTTATCTTGAAATGTCTTTCACATTTAACATACTACTTTACACACCTCTGAGATGTCATGAAGTTAACAGTTCTGTAATTGGCAATTTCTCTTCACTAGACCCCCACTTTAGCAGACACTTTTAAATCAGACACAAAGTAAAAGTTCTGTACTTGGCAAGTCTCTCTCTCCAGACCCCATAGTAGGCAGACACTTTTAAACAGAAACAGTCTTGGTGACAGAGTTCCTTTGTCAGAGAAAACTCACCACAGAAATGCAGGTGCCCCAGGGCTTTTTCCACACAAAACATCTCGGGTACTCACAGAGTAGATGAATCTCGGGCAGCTTCAACACAGTCCAAGCTGGATCAGGGGGTTTCCTCTGAATCCTGGAATTCCCCCATCCCCCCTAGAATGGGGCACTGGAAAACCCTCTAGGAATGGTCTCTACCACTTCACTCTCTGGTCTTCTATGTTCTTCTTCTAGGGTGAGAATAAACTACCCAAACTACAGAGGTAGCTCTCTGTCAGAGCTAAATCTGAGGAGCTGCCCTGACAGCAGCCTCCTCCTCACTCTCCACTCTACAGGCTACTGAACCCTAACTAACATTCTACAGCTAACTCCATGCAGCTAGCATTACAATATGGCTTATGCTGCTGTGACAATTCTAAAGTCACATCATCACTCCAGCTCAGCTGAGATTGAAAACAGAGTGGGACACCATGAAATCCATTTAACTAGCATCTCACTAGCTGCCTCTCCCTGCCTGCCACTGATTCTAAGTGGGATTCTAGTAACTCCTGGGAACAAGAGGCTTACACCCACCCTCAGCCAGGAAAATGACTGTCCCCAGTCATTACCTACCCAGCACCAGGCCAGCCTACCCTAAGTGTTGACTATGGGAAGATAGTGCTATCTTCTCCCTTACCATGTGCCAGGCACTGGCAGGCAACAGTAAGAGCCCAGAGGCCATTGACTGATGCATAAGCCCCTCCACTATGATCTTACTATGGTAACCAGTGACCCTGGAAGAACTGTCCAGAGCACAGCCCTAATAGACCAGCACTGTGGCACCTACTGCAGGCCAGGACTACAGCCTGTATATCCCCCTATCTCTCTAGGGAATACCTATCTAACCAAAACAAAACTACCCAAAACCTCCCCCCATCCCTTGACACCTGCAAACCAAACCCAAAGCTAACACTATACACAAGCATTACACTCCCACACTCCCCCACAACTACACCTGTGTAAGAAAAAGGTTAAGACATGTTAACAACTACACAGTACTTTAAAAAACACTTCAAAGCAAATTGGAACTCTGATGAGTCCCTCCAGTCCTCTTCTTGTCTTCTCTTCTTTCTTCATCAGGATCCATCTGAAAGAGAAAAAGACAAAAACACACTCCAAATCTGCAAACACAGTACACTACCATAACCCTTACCATCACAACACTGGAGAATCCCCCCCAAAATATTTTTTTTTAGAAAAAGTAGAAAACAGTAGAAAATATCAACATTATGTACAATACGCCTTTTGGGGATGGAAAGCCCTTAATGTCCCAATTAGTGACAAACAGTTCTCAAAGGCAAGGTCCATGAAAGAGCCTCTCCTGGGCTGGAGCCCGGTGAAGAACAGTTCTTGACGTACTGTAGTCCCAAAGGGGAGTGTCTTTGTGGAGAGTTCAACAGTCTGTAGTCTGCCAGGTGTAGGATGTGTATTGCAATGTCAATAAAGTAAGAAAAGTCTGGACTTACCAGTCTCTTAAAGAACGGAAAATGGAACAGCACCTGGATCTCCAGCTGAAGACTCTCCCTGGCAACATTTTTCGGATACAGCTGGGTGGAAATCTTCCGGAAATGACAGGATGGACTTCTGGAAACTGCTGGGTTAATGTCATCTAGGAGATGAAACCTTGGAACAGCTGGACTGATGTCATCCAAAATCCCAGGCAATGAATCATGAAAACAGCTGGGTTAATGTCATCTCTGGTTAATGTCATTTGGAAGGTCAGGTGATGGAACTGGAAGGCACACTGCAAGGCTGAAGAATCTGGATGCACCTTTGGATCCTGGAATACCAGACTGGTGGAACAACATGGGTATGGCAACAGCTGGATGGCAGCACTGGCTACCACTGCTCTGCTTTCCACTTGGTAGGCATGGGCACATTCACAGGAAGCTGGTTACATTGAGGATAGTACCACAATGGGTCAGGTGCAAGAATTATTACCCCATCTGGGCACTCATAATTCACATTATGGAAAGTCTTGTTTCCCTTTTTGTCCACAAAACGTACTGTGTCTATGAACAGTGTCCTGCCCAACTTCCAAAACTTGAGTCTGTCTCTGACAACTTTTTCTCTCACATATCGAGTTGCACCTGGATGCAGGTTTTTGGTTGCCTCTTCCACTAGCTAGGCTCTCCTGTTTTTCTCAATCTCCTCCCAGACTCTCTGAGGAAAGGTAGGAAAGGAAATTCCATAGAGCTCATCTGCCTTCCTACAAACCAGTATTTCCTCCTTACTACTCTTCATCAATTCACGACCCCCAGCCTGGCTTGGAGGTGGCCAGTCCTGGTTCTGCCAGTGTCGCATACTCAAAGCTACATAGAACTTGTCCCTGACCCCTTCTTCTGGGGGGCAGGGCTGTGGAGTCACCAACTTCTTCTTCCAGTTCCTCTGAGGCAAGAGCCCAAGGTTGTGGACTAGCACCTTCATCGTAATGATACATAGCTCCCTCCTCCTCCTCTTCCTCACTTAGGACATGGGCCCAGGAGTGAGCAGTTGTCCTCACTCCCAAGACAGTCCATTCTTCACTGGGTGAGGAGGTAGACACCTCCCAATCTAGGGTTTCTCAAACCTCATCCTCTCCAAGAAGGCTAGGACTAGGACCTTCTCTCCATGGATCCACTGATTCTCCCTTTGCACTGTCCATTTGCGACACAGGCAAGGAGACATCACAAGGACTCTGCTCTGCCAGTACATCTACACCCTATTCCTTTGTGCCACACTCTGCTGGGTCTCTCCAACAGGTTCAACCTGGTGCGGTGAGCTGCTACTTGCAGGACCTTGAAGCTTTGTCCACATGGGAGCCAAAAGAATCTTAGGTGCACTAGTTAGACCTTGCTTCTCTAAGCACCCTGAACAGTGAGGAATCATGAAAATGTCCCTTCCAGCCCTGAAGCACATTATGCATACTCTCACAGGGTATCCGGGAATCGCAACATGAGGAGGCAAACTTCCACCGTAGAAACATTTCTCTATTTCTTGCAGCTTGGTAACCTCTTCAACTATCATAGCCCAAACATGATCCGGGTAGCGGGATGGTCCTGAAGCCATGATTGTAGAAAAACACAGAAAAGTTCACTGTTATCACTGAGTTCACTCTACTTGGAACAGTCTCACAAAACGGCTCCCTGCTGCTGTGTTCACATTACTACCCCACCCTGTAATGGTGACGGCAGCACTCCTGGTGCATCAACAATCTGTATCTGACTCAAGCCACTGCACATCCGATTTACTGCATACTGATACATTTTACTCGAACTGCACAGACTGCACTGTTTTGCTTCCTCAGCATATCTGTATGATTTTCTAGGATTTTACCATTAGCTTTCAATCACTTTTACTTGCTTAAAGTCACTAGCTGCCTTGCCCTGCCTGCCACTGATTCTAAGTGGGATTCTAGTAACCTCTGGGAACAAGGGGGTTACACTACCTTTACCACAACTGGTCCTCCCAGTCCAGATCTAACCCTCCAATGCTCCAAAACAATAATTCTGGCCACTCCAGGGCAAAAAGTTTCTCAGCTGATGCACCAAACACAGGAGGAGATCTTCAACGCAGCTATACATTTCAAGGCACTGCTCTGGGCCTTCCAGCCAGATCCTGTAAACAGCAACAGTCTAGCCAGCATGCCAGAAGAATGCACCCTCAAGACTGGGAGGCAGAACAAGGTCTTCAATGGGAAGAGTCAGCAGGGATACATGTCTCGAGCCTTAACAGATTCTCCACCCTGAACCGCTTCACAGCACTGGCACCCATAGAACCATCTGGATCTGAGGAGGTCCCTGATTATCTGGAGGAGGAGATGATGCAGGAGGCCTCCACTAATGAATCTGTACTAAAACAATGGACTGTGGAGGAGCCTCCTAGCATAGCCTCCCCTCTGCTGCAGTGCTTATCGCAACCTTTGGATCTTGGCCCAGACAAAATGGCACACTAATCCTTAATCATAGCAGAGGAACCCCAGGGGAAGACACCACTGGACCAGACATAGATAAGTGCCCTTTTGAAAATTTTTCTTGTGGTTGAGGGAAGGTTATGGGCTTAAGGGGAGACACCTGGGTGCTCACTGTTTGTAGTCTCCTGTTAAATTAATGATTAATAAATGGGAGGTCCATAGTTCTCACCCCCACTACTACACATTCAGGGAATCTAGGCCTATATTTTTTACCCGACAATTCAGAAAAGTACTACCAGGATGCTGTGCACTGCCTAAATATAGCTATTGTTGCAGTTGGCTAGTTCTTTATAAAGTTATGTCATTTCTGGTTACATTTGGGGTACTATTCCAACTGCCTCTGGAGGAGGGCAAAGGGAGGGAAGTCTAGTGTAAGGGCATGTTACAGGTTAAAAGTAACAGGATGTCCCCCCTTTTTTTCTTTTTCCCTTGTTGTTACTGGTTCACCATGTTACTACTGCTCAATTACTGCATTGACACTGTGTGCCACAACAGTGCCTCCCTCTTTCTTCTCTGTCCCCCCGCACTAAGGGCAGGGGACATGCCAAGACACTGAGAAAAATGTCACTGATGCAATCTCTCGGCTAATCATGCAGTCCATATCTACGAATGCTACACCACTATTCTCATGTGCTCTTGGGCAAGTGGCAGTAACTTGTGGTATGCTCACTCGACAGAGTTTATTCCCCTGGGAGGGTATGGCCTAGTTTCGGTCAGCCTGCATGTACCCTTACACTTCCAACTTTCTCGGTGGTGTGAGATCCCCCTTTTCAGTGGATCTCTTATCCGATACATCCCTTAATAGAAGTGTGGGTTAGGCCTGAGAGGATCCTCTATCCTCGGCCTGCCAAACTGACCTTTTCCACTGCGTGGTTAGGCACAATACCTGTAAATAGTTTATGCTGTATTATTATGTTACTGTTTTTATATGCTGCAATATGTTCTTTATACAATATGTACCCTGCAAGGATTTATCAGCTGTTTCCCGCATGTCATTTCTGCCCAGGGCACTTCCTAGTCAGCAATGGATTACCTCACCTGTCCTGGAGCCCTCAACTAGGCCTTCACACTCTCAGGCTGCTTATGCCATATCCTTAATGATTTTCCTTCAATCACTTGACTATGGCTGACATCTCCTTTGTCACCTGGAATGTCAGGGGACTAAACACTCCTATAAAACAGAAAAAGCTATTGACGTAGCTGAAGAGAACAAAGACCCAGGTTGCCTTCTTGCAAGAAACAAAACTAACTGGGCAGGATCATGCATACCTGGTGAGAGACTGGGTAGGGAAGGAGATTCATGCTAGTGCTCCTATGAGGAAAAGAGGTGTGGTTATCCTGTTGCACAATTCCTTACCCTAGTCTATTCTGCAAAGTAAGCCTGACCCCCAGGGCAGATGGGTACTGGCCCTGTTTGATACACCAAATGAGCACATTCTTTTGGTGAATATTTATGCCCTGAACGAGGATGACCCCACCTTTTTTCTGAACCTATCAACGAAAATAGAGGGCATGAGTGAGACAGACACACCCATTATGATGGGGGGAGATTTAAACTTCATGCTTGTTCCGGTCCTGGACAGGAGCAACCAAGGTAGGGAAACACATACCAGAGGGGTGCAGGCTGTGATGCAGTTGAGTTCTGAATTCTAGTTAGTTGACATATGGTACCTCACCCCCAAAGAACGAGACTATACTTTCCAATCGGGAATCCATGGAACCTTCAGTAGGTTAGATTTCTTGCTGATCTCTCAAACCCTTACATGATCCGTCCTTGATACCAGAATTCTCCCTACTGTTATTTCGGATCATGCCCCGGTCCAGCTGTTACTTTCCATGGGTGTCTCCTCTCCCCACTCTCCTACTTGGAGGTTTGACTCTTTCCTCATGAAGGACCAACAGTTTATAGAGTGGGCCAATTCCAAAACCAAAATGTTCCTACAGGACAACCCTATTCAGGATACCTCTGCCCAAAACACCTGGGAAACATATAAGGCATATATGGGGGGGGGTCATGGGTTATGCAGCAGGATAGAGTGCGGGAATTGATTGAACTGGAGAGGGAACTTGCCAGCACTGAATAGACTATCTAGACCAAGTCCCACCCCACCCCTCACTTTGCCTGTGGCCGACAGGTTCTCTTACTTCGTATGAGAATAAATGAATTCCTGTCCCGGAAGGCCAACCTGGCTATGCTTTGAATATGGCATGTCTATTGGGAGGAGGGGTCAAATGTGGGAAAATACTGGTATATCAACTCTGAAGCAATAGGTAAATAGGTATATTACAGGGCTTAACGATCCTATATCTGAGGAGCTAAAAACCAAATCCCATCAGGTGAATGAAATCATGGCAGCATTTTACTCACAGCTGTACACTTCATCCCAAGCCAAAACCAACTCTGACACTCGTAAATTCCTAGATTCCATATCCCTCCCCAAACTATCAGTAGCCCAGAGTTCAGCCCTTGAGATCCCCTTTTCCACTGAAGAGATATCGACAGCCTTGCTATCTCTGAAAAAAGGGGAAGGCCCCGAGGGGAAGCTTCCTGTGGACTTCCTGCAAGCCATGGCACCTTTGATTGCCCCATTGCTTCACCAGATGTACACTGAATCCATAGAGGTAGCTAAGCTACCTCGCACTCTCTATGAGGGAATAATAACTGTTCTACCCAAGAAAGGGAAGGACCTCATGGAGGCAGCTAGCTACTGCCCCATATCTTTGATAAACTCTGACTGTAAGGTTAATACTAGAGCTTTGGCCAACAGACTAAATACCCTTTTACCCTCTCTGATCCACTCATTCCAAGTTAGATTCATACAAGGGAGATACAGTACTGACCATATTCAAATGCTTCTCAATCTCATATATATGGAAAAACAAATGGATACTCCAGCAGCTGCCCTGGCCTTTGATTTTGAGAAGGTATTTGATTCAGTGGAATGGGACTACCGCCATACTATCCTAGAACACTTTGGATTTGGACCCCATTTTTGGTCTGCCATCATGGCTCTTTATACTTCTCCTCAAGCACGGGTACTCACCAACTCAGTCTTATCCACTCCCTTCCCACTTCACAGGGGAACCAGGCAGGGATGGCCCCTTTTCCCCTTCCTATTTGTACTGGCTGTTGAACCTCTTGCCTCTTTGATTCGGCAAGACCCTCATATCAGGGGGATACATTTGGAGAAGTCTCACTTCTCCATGCTGATGTACACTGATGATCTGTAGGTCCCTCTAGAGGATGCATAGTCTTCAATCCCCCCCCATTGGCCGTTCTGTACCGTTTCACTTACATTTTGGGGCTCAAAGTCTATCAGAACAAAATGGAGATACTCCCCCTTAATTTGAAATGTCATCCTCAAAGAATCCCCCATTCTGGTCTTAAGTGGTCACAAGATTCCATTACATACCTGGGTATCAGAGTGGGGGCTAATACTGACAAATGGTGGGATAACAATCTGGGCCCACTGATATCTGACTGTAAAGGAGAACTGGATTGATGGAGTCAGCTACATCTCACCATGTCTGGTAAGATTGATGCCTTTAAAATGATGATGGCACCCAAGTTCTTTCACTGAATTTTGCACATACCTCTATATTTACCTCCACACTGGTACTGGAAGCTGGACGGAATAATTGGCTCCTTTTTGTGGGGAGCCAGTCACCCTTGATACAGTCGGAATGCACTCAGGGCACACTGGTGTCAAGGGGCTGGGGATTACCTTGGATGGAAGGGTATAAACTGGCTTATCACTGCTCACAAACCTTGAAATTGTTTCAACCCCATTCCAACAGTTCCCCCAGTGGCTAGAGATAGAACAGAAACTTGCAGATACCCCTATGTTGGCTTCTTTACTGTGGGCAGACACATCCCGTGTTTTTCCAACCCATCCTACCCTAGGGACCTCTATCCAGTACTGGAAGACATTACATAAAAAACTGAGTACCTCTCTCTGCCTTTTGTCCCATACCCCACAAGGGTGTAACCCCTCTATTATGATAGTGGGCACCACAATACTATGGCCAAAATGGAAGGACAGAGATATTCTCTTCCTCAGAGACCTGCTGATCCCCAATACTAGTGTGGTGGACACCTTCCAAAACCTGAAGCTTCTGTGATCATTACCCATATCCAACTTCTGGAGGTATTTACAGATCTGGGATGCAATCAAAGTCCAACTCCCCCTGGTCTCGAGCCCCATTAAGTCTCCCTCTAAACTTAACAGCTGACTTCACCTTTCAAAAGGGGCAGCAGGGGTAATATATGCTGCAGTAAGGGATGCCCTGTTGAACTCCTAATTCTCATAAAAAAATAAATGGGTAAAGGCCCTAAACAAACAGCTTTCAGACCTTGAGTGGGCTCAGTGTTGGAATACAGGGCATACTGCCTATAGAGATGCCAGGAGCAGACTAATACACAAGGCTAAGGTAATGACTAATGATCACTTCTGGCTTTGCCAGCAGCCTGGAGGGTATCTATTTTATTTTCTTTGGTAATGCCCTCTCATCTCCCCTGTATGGCTAAAAGTGTCACAGGATGCCAGCAGGATTCTCCGCCATCCAATACCTCTTCTTGCCCCTCTGCTGTCTGACATAAGGTTAGAGGCCCCATACCTTGCTTCCCATGAGTTCAGATGACTCATGCTGCTCAGAATGCAGGTGAAATATACAACAGTCTTGATTGATGTCTATTTAGCCTACTTTTTTTTTCATTTTATGCAATCTCTTATTCCAGCACTTTACATTAAATTAGTTACTTAGTGAATCTTTTTTTCAAAGTAAAAAGCAGTTCATATATATATATATATATATATATATATATATATATATAAATGTGTGTGTGTGTATATGTGTATATATATATATACATATATATATATAGATATATATAGGCTATATTTCTAAAATCTTTTGTTTACGTAGAAACATAGACTTTGACAGTAGATAAGGACTGCTTGGCCCACCCAGCCTGCCAATTTCCCTATCTAGTGGATAGGCTGCAGATCCTAGTTAACCAACAGCCTACTTCCTCATATCCCCCACTAGAATTGCCTTATGTCAGTTCCATGCATTGTTATGTATAGGACAGCATAAGACATATCAGTAGACCATGTTTATTAATACATTTTTTGTTTCCATGTGGCTGCTGTTGGTGGTCAAAGTAGTTAAAAAGTTCTTCAAGCATCAACATAATGATCTCTCTCTCTCTAATAGGTAGGTAATAATTAATTTCATTAGCTTGCAAAGCCATTTCAATTCACAAATTCAATTACAACAATCATTATAAAGAAAATAAAAGAAGTATAAATATAAATTGTTTCACATGCTTTATTCATACAATACTCTTAAAAAACATACACGGTACTACAACATCCATATTTATGTGGAGAGATCCAGAAAGATAAGATACTATCTACTTTCCCCTTAGATTTTTGTATCTTGTGTAGAATAGGATGACATGCATTGTATCTTCCAGGCAGTGCATTCTGCATCCACATAAGGTGGTTTCATAAATATGTGATTTTCTCTCATACCGTACTTGAAGAAGATTATGCTTTAGTAATGCTCAGTCTTTAAGTGGGGGTCTTCTGTAGCCAACAGACAAGATTGAAGATTATGACTGTTTCCACAGAGCAAGCCATGGGCAAAATTTTAACATACTCAAACTACTCAGATCTTTCTTTTCTCATACTTCATTCAATTTCAGAAAGACTTACTGTATATGACATTTTTTAATTACTATGCCATTTTCTTTGAGGGGTAACACATTTTTCAGCTCTGTCAGTAACAATTCTAAATTAGTTAGCTGACCTCAATGTAGGCCCCTCTTTTTTTGACATCATACATCTCATTGTAAGCCATCTTATGTATACTGTGCTCATTCATCATTTGTTGTTTCAGGCAGTATGCAGACAATCTTGTTCTAGCATGTATTTCCACTAGTGTCTGGCTTAGTTCCGCCCTAACAGCACTTCTAGGTACCCCTTTGGCAGAACCAATAACCTTCTCCAGAAAATGCCCATTTTTCTATTAACTCATTCACTCCACAGGAGCTCTTTGAGAGTTCCACAATTTGTGTCCTGTATACTCTTAACACTGCATTCTGTGCCTTTCTAAGCAAAATCAAGCCATAATCAGTATGCTACAAACAAATGTCAATACCTCATGATCCATAAGTGCTACACAAAAAGTACGAGTGGAAAAGTTGTTCAGCACAAAATGACCTTTCCAATGGTGCTATGCAATTAATTATAAGCAATTTCTTTTTTTCAATACTAGTCAAAATAGCAAAAAAGTGTATTTTTGCAATAAAAAGACAACATAAACCATTTTTAGTAGGAGCATATGTTACATATCAACACCAAATTAAGAATTCATACATTAGATGTAGGTACAAAAGTAATTTTGTACCAAAAAACATTTTTTTAATATAAAACATGTATTTCTTTCATAATTTTTCAAGGTGGTTAGGAGAGGTTTGAGGGAGCAATGACAGCCATACACGCCATACCATAAACAAATGTGAATAACTCCTAAAGAATAAGTGATACACACACAGTATCAGTGGCAGTTGTTCAGCACAAAATTACCTTTCTAACAGTGCTATGCAGTCAGTTCTAATCAATTTGGTTCACAAGTAATAAAGAGAAATAGTGCTGATAATCTGAGAAGTGCCCAGGGCAAACAAGAAATCTTTGGCTACTGACTGAAGTTCTGGGAGACAATGTGAATGATTTGGCTGCCACTTACATGTTTCCTGGAGGTAATGAAGTAAATAACTCAAGATCTGATAGGCTCCAAGTCTTCACTCCAGAAAGCATTATAAGATTCAGAAACAAATGGTGTGATACCTTTTAATGGACCAACATAGATGTTACAAAAAGAAAATAATGTCGAAGCTTTCATACCAACTAAGTCCTTCCTAGGAGACTTATGGCAGTTATTAAGAGAGTCACATTCTATTAACACCCAGATCATACATAAAATAAAAAAAACTGAAAAAAATCTCATTGGATTAAAGTACCTATATCACAAAATCACAAATTTAAGTGGAAAGAATAGAATCCCATTAGCTTGCTACTACTGAGAATCTTTTCAAGGTCAAATGATGTCCAAATTCGATTAGCTAAACATTCAAGCAGACAAAACCTCTAACTGAAATTATTAGTGAATGAGTGTGCTATGAGAATGCATTAAAAATTAAAAGCAAGACCTTTAGATTTAATACCACAAATGTCCAAGTTAAAACTTGATAGTATTGTATGATAAAAAAAACTGTGCAACTGAAATGTAAGTATGGAAATAAGGGGAATAAGAAAAATGTACCTTGTATGAACAACTGCTTAAAACATTGATACAGAATTAAACTTATCTGGATATATATTCTAAACTATACTCTCAACCAGTTAACACACTGCATAAACATTAAAACCTACAGTGCTGTAACAATATTTTTACAAGATAATATCAATTGTCAGTATTATTGCAAAATAAAAAAAATTAAAAATAAATCTCTCAAAGACCACCTAGAAAATGAGTTCATGTATCTTACAATGTTCAAAATTCAGTAAGGAGTCAGTATATAATCAATAAACTATATGAACAGAGACATTGTTTTCTTTTTGTAACATCTACGTTGGTCCAATAAAATATATCACACCATTTGCTTCTGGATATGTTTTTACAAGGACCAATATGGCAACTAGTCTATTTCTGTACATAAAGCATTTTAAAGCATTTTTGACAGAAGCCTAGCAGTTGCTGCATGAATAGTTGCATGTATTGCATGACCACTATATTTCATGTTAAATTTGAGTAGGCCTACTAGGACATTTTTTATATTTTTACCTATATCTATGGAATGACTCAACCATTTAAGATTATACATGGATTTAAGATGAACAAAGAGTAATTCTTAACATTTTCATGCATACATTTTTTTTTTACTAACATCAAACTGCACTACCTTAGTTTTCATGAGATTTACCTTTAAACATGATGAGTCACAAAATCCTTTAAATAAATCTAACTGTAAATGAAACACCTTTTTGATGAGTAATAGTGAAACAACATCATCTGTGTGTGCTGCAATGGGTACATTGGAATTGCTTATTTTTGGTGTATCATTGTGTAAAGTGAACAGGAATTCTAGAAAGTGATTTAAATAAACATTAAAAGATAATGGAGCAAGCATACTTCACCACTTCCTTTATCTGTATACAAAACCTCAGTCAGTGCACCCATTCTCAAAAATCTTACTTGTGTCCTAGTTCTGTATACAGCAATTTAATTATCCTTTATAGGCCAGAATCAGCTTTTAATGCCTCCAGTTTATTCCACAAAATGTTTGTTTGGAAAAAGTTGAAGGCTGACATTAGATCTATAAATACCGCAAAGACCTTCTGCTTGCAGATCTTCAAGAATGTATGTAAAAAGTAACAAAGAACAAAGCAACGGTCAGAAGTGAAATATCTCGCCCTTAACCCAGCTTGAAACTTTGGCATGATTTCCTTTTTACTTATCACATTGTGTTATCCTGTAAGTATGATTTTGGAAAAAGTTTTGTCATTATGTCTATTAGACTAATTGAGTGGTAAGATGAAGGTCCAGTTTATTTCTCCTTTTTGTCAAAGTGGCAGAGTGAAATTTCCTCTCCAAAAATCTGGTAAAAAAACATTCTCCAACACATTTACTAGTATCTCTGTCCAGCAACTGCTTCTAACTTTAGATACCTCAGCTGGAATTTTGTCCAGGCCTGGTGCTTTCTTATTTTTTAAATTGTCTGTTGTAATAAGTATTTCAATTTCCTTAAAGTCATCTATTTGATATACTTCAGTATTACAAGGCTCCTTTTTACTGTCACCTATCTCTCTGGGAGCTATGCACTAATGGGTGGATAGCACTCACTGGAGGTGCGTACCCTGCTCGCGTAGCTCCGCATCAGAGGGCAGATACACACAGACTAGTATTCATGAACAGCTGCCACCTGTTTCTGGTCCTGCCCTAGCATGCAGGACCACACAGGGTGTCCAGGGATGGAGCAGCAGACCCAGGTGAGCATTCAATTGGATGACAGTAATGTGTCCCACAGTGGATCACTTACATGGCAAGTCATGGGTCCAGGTGCATGAATATGGACCACAGGCACCCAGACCCATGCTGCCATGCCCCACACTCCAGTGGACCACCCTGCCCATGTATAGCCTCTGCAGCAGCACCACACACCACACTGAGGTCTTGCCCCACAGCTCCCCCTTCCCATCCCCAGTTGTACAGGGCACCCCCAACCCCTGGCACATGTCCAGCCAGTCCCCTGATGGCATAGAACATACCACAAAATACACAGTGCACTTCTCATTTTCCACAGCCATCTGGCATATATGGAATGTCATAGCCCCATCAGCAAACTATCAAGTACCCAATTGGATGATTCACTTCATGACGTTTAATACAGTGCATGGCTAATACAGTGAATCCCAACCTTCTGTCAGTGGTACTGGGATCAATCCTGGCATTACAGGTGATGGCTGTAAGGGATCAGCTAGTTGCAACATTATCATGCAGTGCTGATGCTCATGTCCATATAGCACATAACAGGCAGTCAGAGGACTTGGGTGTATCCCCCCCATCACATACATTGTGACTGCCAGTCAGTGTCCTGTACATCATCCCTCTCCCCTTGGAGTTCTGTCTCTGTTTATGCCTCTTCTTATGCCCTGCCCCTTGATGATTGCAGCCCAGTTCCCGGCTGCTGGACCCATACCCCCCACCCCCTGCCATGTGGCGGCATGGTCCCTGTGAATGGCATGACAACCCCCAACCCCAACACATGGAGGAGCCATGATCAGCCCACCCCAGCCCTGATCCCAGTACCTCATCCCCCGTTGTTTGTCAGTGGTCCCCCCAACCCCTGCAGCACCAACAGCAATGCCACACATCCCTTGTACCTTCCCAGTGGTGCCATGGCTTGGAACAACCAGTGACACAGCCCTCCTCACACCGCCTTGGGCACTGGCCATCCAGCCAATGCTGGGAGAACACCCCTTTAAAGAATCTGTTGGATCCCAACATCCGTTGGATGGCTGGCAGCTGTGGAGGTGTTGGGAGGGCTGTGCCACTAGCCACTCATAGCCACAGCACCAATAAGCAGGCACGGGGATAGGGGGGTGTTGTCAGTGCCATAAGGGGTGGGAGAGACCACTGTCCACTAATGACGGGGCTGGGCTTTTGGAATCTTGGCTCAGGGGGTGGCTGGGTGTTGCAGTTCTGGCCCAGGTCCCATACATGGATGCTCTGACTGGGGGTTGGGGGGCAGTGTTGTCACTGTTCTGGCGTTGTGGCATGGCTACATTCTATGGGGTGGGCAGGATCATGTTTCTGGGGTGGATGCTTGGGGGGCAACACATACAGGGCCAGGGCCACCATGTGTGTGGGGGTATGCTGTCCACAGGTCGAAGAGGGGGCAGCCATGTGTGTGAGAGGGGCTGCCTTACTGCTGCTGGGGCCACTGTGTGGGAAAGGCTGGGCATGTAGTGCAGTTATTGCAGGGTCCCCTTGGTATAACCTGCACCCTCCTATGCCCCCCCTTGTGCAGTGCAGTGCACTACACACCATAGTGAATGGTGCATAGTGCTGGCATGCCACCGGAATGCCCCCATTGCACTGCTGTCCATGCAGCTGGGGAATCCAGTGCATTACTGTACTGCACACTGTTCATGACTGACTGCTACAGGTCCCATGCTCAGTGACATTTATGCGTAGCAGTGCCTACGTGCCCAGTTTCCACAGCACATAGGTATCGTGCATAGGGCCCATTATTTGTAAAGAGCTTTTTATAGTGAGATACCCAGGCATCAGGAAATATACATGATTCAAGGCTGTAGAATGAACATTAGTGCCTTTGGCTACGTAATTCAAGAATAAAACCGTATCATTTTGTGGAATTGTTCTAAGCATTTTATTCCAATTACACACTTGTTAAGCCTTTTTTGTTCCTCAAGGATTATTTTATACTTTTTCTTGCTCTGTTCAATTTTAGAATGTTCTGCCTATGTGTCATTTTCCTAAGGTGTCTTATCATGGCATTCAGTTTTCTTTCCTCACTTCTGCAGTGGGCACTAAACCAAAAATTTGAGCCGAGTTCCCTTCTTTCACTTTAAAATACAGGATATAATTGTGAAAAGGTATCACTCTGAACTTTGCATTTCCAAATAGTATTTGCCAAGGAGCAAAAATCAGTTAGGAAGGCTTGGTTGTTAAATCTTGTCAATAATCTATAGTCTTCCTTTCTAATTCTCTGTTCCATACTAACCTCTTACTCACTATACTACATTGTGTTAACACTACCATTTTCTATTTGTGGACCGACATTTGAGTCAGTAGACTTATGTAGTACTAACAGAAAATGTTCACTCCGTGGTTGGGCTAAGATCTGTATGTCCTTCAAATGAGTCAGACCATAGGTTGAGATTATCCAGTAATCAATCGCAGTTGCAATATTGTGAGAGCAGGAAATAATATTTCCCACTCTAACAGAGGGAAGCCTGCCACATACCACTGTCTAGCTATAATGTTTATGATTCTCTCCCATCAGGATTTAGGAAGAGTCATAGTACTGAGATGACCCCTGTTTGGGTGCTAAATGACCTCCCAAATGCAAGAGATCGGAGGACTCTTTCTATCATGGCCCTCCTTGATCTCTCTCTGCAGCATTTGACAGTGTGTACTATGGTGTGTTGCTAGAGTGCCAGCAGTTTATCTGTGGATTATCTGGTACGGTCCTCAGATGGTTTTGGTCCTTCCTCGAGAGTAGGACTCAGAGAGTGGTATCTGGGATTTATTTCTCAGCCCATCTCTCCCTTTACTGTGGGTACTGCAGGGCTCCATCTTTCCACCCATGTTGTTCACAGTGTATGTGCTGCCATTAGGAGAGATTATTAAGCAGTACAGTCTGAGTTTTCACTGCTATGCAGATGATACTCAACTGTACATGCCCTTTCTGCCCAGACAGGATGTGATCCTCTCTGTATTTAACAACTATTTGTCCAAGATCCAGGACTGGAGGAATGACAGCTGGCTGTGGTCAAATCCGGTTAAAACTGAGGTGTTGGTTGTGGACCCAGATTGCCAGAAGGTGGGTTTGTAAATAGGACAACCCTCTGGGCTTTGACTCAGGGGTGTTCAGCTGAATACCTCAGATCAAGTGCTAAACCTGTGTATTATTTTTAAAGATGACCTGACCCTTAAATCTCAGATGTCAGCCATTGCCAAATCCTCTTTTTACCATCTGAGGAATATCACCCAGGTGAAGCATCTGGTTCCTCCTAATGATCTTCCAATGTTGGTCCATGCCTTTGTAACCTCACACCTTGACTACTACAATGCCTTTTAGCTAGGGCTGCTTCGTGTTGATATCCACCACTTGTAACTAGTGCAGAATGCAGCAGTCAGGCTATTGACTGGTACTTCCAGGAACAGTCATATAACACCTGTGCTCCATGGACTGCACTGGCTGCCAGTACAGTGGCAGATCGCCTTCAAGGTCAGGTTACTGACCAATAAAGCCCTACATGACTAGGAACCCCATTACATGCAATATCTCCTTCGCCCTTACTGCCACCTCCATCCTCTTTGATCTGCCAATGAGGGATTGATGGAGATTCTCAGGGTTCATTTAAAGACATCGGGGGCCCGGTCCTTTGCTTTTGCAGCCCTGACCCTGTGGAATTCTCCACCTCACCATGTAAGAGAGTGCCTGACCATTCAGAGTTTTAAAACAGCACTAAACATGTATTTATTTAGCCTAGCATATCCAGATTTTTGCTGAACTTAATATTTAGTCTGGTGTATTCAGATTTTTATTGAAGTTGATATTTATTGCACTGTAGCTTTATGGATTTTAATATTTTTGATTGTCATAAGTGTTTTAAATTGTTATGCTTTGTTTAGTTTATGTACAACCATCTTGGTTTTTAGAAATGTGCTTTTTTTATAAATAAAGATGATGATGATGATCAAAGTTGTCCATAAGTTCAATAGAACTCTCTCCCTGTAGATTACATTTTCCTATGTCTTTCATATTTCTCTGGCTCAAGGTCTGGTACAAATTTTTCAGGGTCTGACAAACAATTAAAGTTTCCAATAAGGGCATTCAAATCCCCACATAAATAAACCTTAGAATTCTGGGTTGTAAACATTTTCTCCAATAAACTGGGCAATTCTCACCATATTTATTTTCCATAGTATGTGGATTGTGACTGAGAGATATACACATTTACAATCACTTGTAAACTATTACCGATCATTAACTTAAGGTATAAGATATCTGAATCAAGATTAGCCAGTTCCAGAATCTTTACTTTATTATCTATCTTGATCATGACTATCAGTCCCCCAAATAATCTGCCTTTAGTTGTTTCCCTTTTTGCTGGTAACTGGTTTAACACATATCCATTTAAGGGAGAATTGGGCAATAGAGGAGCCCATGTTTCTTGAAAAAATATTGCATTGACTTTTTGAATCAATTTTACAAAATCCTTATCTGGTAGTTTCATTAACAACCCAGAGCTGTTTCAGCAATACAGAACCCAGCTACCACTCTCAAATACGTTATTGTGTAATCAGTTCTCCATTCTTTTTCATAAACAAGCCAGTCTGTTCTATGTAGGTATTGCATATTATTCTTGATGATCTTTGACCTCACTGATATATCCTTTGGAACATTAAACAGATTGCCTTTCTCTTTTTCTTAAGTTTTATTTATTTTCCCCAATCATCTGTAATAGTCAAAGAAATGTATACCAATGTCATCCAATTTTTCTGCCTCCATAAGAATATCAACTGTCAGCAACCTCTCCCTCAGCAGAATGTCTACTTTCCCTTCATTTGAATAGACTTACCACACTTCTGCAGGCTAAACTATCCTTTTCTTCGAGATGTATTTTTAACAAGTTTATTTTAAATTGAAATTATCTGCCTTAACAATGACTCCCCTGTCTCAGATCTTGTTTTTACAATGGCAAACACAGATATAACAGCATTTTCTTCCTCAGGTTCTTCTTTAATTATGGAATTGTCCCCTTGCCCTGCCAGTTTTTTATCCTTTGTTCAACAGGTCCATGTGATTGTACATTAGAAAACCTAGATGCTCCCTCTGGTCGAAGGAAGGAATATGCAGTCCCTGGACTCTGAAAAACATCTTCCTGTCTCCAAAAGTCTGCAATAACAGATTATTTTGCCAAGAGTACTGTGACAATTCCATTATTATGGACCTTCGGACTCCTGGTGCAGTACAGAATTTCCTAATCCTTCAGTGGCAGATCCATTTCATTAATTAATAATCATCTTATCATAAAGAACAGGGTTCATCAGTTTCATTATCCTTCCAGTTAACATTAGCCAATGTGACAATTAACATAGTATAAAGTCTAGGAGGGAAGGGGGTTGATCTCCCTCTTTTTGTTCCCTTTTCTGTGTGTTTTCAGTTATGGGACTCTCAGCATTGTGAACTGGATTTGATTTTAGCAAATTTTACTGCCTAAAGAAACTGTTGATCACTTATTTCTTGCACCATAGAGGATTGTGTATGAGCAATCACATATAACAAGGCTGTTTTACAATTGAGAGGTTTCCATGGTAACATGAGACCTCAAGAGTGCAGCTCGAGAGGTCTCGTTACCACGGAACCCTTGAGATTATAAAACAGCCTTATTGTGTCTTTTATAGTGTATGGGCAACCATATATTCAGAACTATACACTTACTTTAGAGGTTTTTCAGTGTCACCCTCTTCTGGAACCAGCTCTCATTGCCATGGCCATTTTCCAAAGACCAGAGGTTAGCAGAATGGAAATGAGTGAAGATGATCCATGTTGTTGTACTGCAATAGCTACAAAGCTAGTCCAGTACAACGAACAAAGTGATGTAGCTACGACAGCATGACAAAGCTATTCTAGGTATGGATTTCCATGCAGAACAGTGTTCTACCACACACTATATTCTAATATCATTCTGTGCAGTCCCAGTCTCTGTTTCAGGAATCATGTGTGGATCATTGTTTTTAAAATGCTGTGAATCCTATGAAGGTATCAAAATAACTTACTCCTTTTGGGTATCCCATGTATTCATTGACCATGACTGAGCGCTTTCAAAAAGGGTGACTAAATCATGGTGCTTTTACACATGGCTACCGGCAGAGAGGGCGACAGTATAGGGGTCGGCGACTATAGTGACAGTATATCACTATATATACACATGCTTGGGTGGGGCATGCGAGTTTGTGGGGAGGAGAATGGCAGTGGGCTGCCAAGCTGGCCATGTGGCAGTGTGGGTTGGTGGCAGGCTGGGGTTTGGAGGGTGCTAGGTTTGGTTCTGGGCACACTAATTTTTTGCACTGGGTTGCATTTTTGTTTTTGTTCATTTTGCCCACCACCGACATACCCCGAATTGAGAATCCTTTAGTAGGGGTGTGGAACACAGCCCCCATAAAACATTAAAATCTAAGTGTCCAGTGCCGTCTTGATGTGTGCCATGAGTCTACATTGCCGAAAATCATTTTCGATGCTGTAGATTCGCCCAAACGGTGATCGCTATTACGCAGTCATCGTTATCACATGGAACCCTCATTATGTTGATTTTCAACAGGGACCTGTGTATCATCTTAATGTCTCTCTTGCCCATCCCTGTTTATTTTTTGACTTATAAGTTTACCAGTTTTCCATTCCTTTTTTATCCTTATTTTTTCTTTTGTTGTTGTTAACCATTTCTGAAAGAACTAGGGAAAAGTCTGGGTTGGCTTTGGTACTAAATTTCTTAGGGATCTCCAGTACTGATTCCTGTTTTTCCTGCCTTTCTGTAATGATTCTTAGAGACATAGCGGCTTCCAGCTTGGCTACCTGCTGCCTAACAGCAGTCATTTCCTCCCTTCACATAATGAAGTGCTTCAATATTGTCATATTTACAGATTGTTGCATCAACTCTAAATTATTTATGGAAACAATATTAAAAGAATAGAGATGATTTAATGGAGATTCATCCATATATATTGGAATGGGACCTCTTTGAAAGTGCAGAGTCAAGGATTTCTACCCCTGTATTGTGTTATAAAGTGACTAAAATGGTTGATGGAACACACTTACGAGGCTAAGCGACCACATTGCCTAATAATAGATTCAAATTCCTCTGCACCCAGCTTACCATTTGTCTGTTTAATAGATTCATAAACATTTTTCTGCTTTGATTCATGATTTTAGGAGCTTTCGAATTCCAGATTTGAGGATTTCATAAGAGATGAAGATAACTAAATTATATGGTTGCCTACATTCTTATAGTTAGTTCCTTCACCAGAGGCATGGGTTTCAAAACAGAGTCTTTTGACACCATAGTACCAGTTAATTCATCTATTGTGTTATTTAAAATGGCATCTACTACACAATCATTTACATTTCCAGACTTCATACTTAAAAAACGATTAGTCATTTTCAACTGATAAGGGTCTGTTTCTTTACCTCACTTTTTCATTCCTGCTTTCTTTTGTTCTTTTGAACCATAAGAAATCATATCAGAAACGTTATCCTTCTCCTCTAAATGCTCCTTCAATTTTGTTGGTTTTGCAACCTTTCTTGTGACCACCACTTCTAAAGGAGAACGAAATACAAATAAGAATAAGAACAAGTGTCTAACAGTGCAGATCTTTTCCAGACCATGCTTTCTTAATGACGATTAGCAGTGCCTTGCAGCAAAAAAGTACCATGAACAAATCCATATCAGGCAAAGTGCTGTAAATGCAATGGCTCATTTTTTAAAATTTAATAAACTTTATTGAAATTGATTAGAAAGCGACACACAAAACTCACAAAAAAGTAAAATGAGCACTTAGCTAAATATTCACAGACATACAGCAATTACAAAAGAATAATCCAGAACAAGTTAACCTTCCAATCAAGCTACAAAAATAACAGTCCAACCCCTCCCTCCTCCCACCCCAAACCCAAATGAAAAAGAAAATGCAATCCCCCATCCCCCCTTCTCTGGAGGCTGAGGTAATTCCAAGAGCAGCAAAGACTATAGCAGACAGGGCATAACAAAAAGGAGCACCTTATGCCTGAGAAAGAAAGGGATGTATCAAGCGTATATGTAGGTTCAGGCACAACCAGTCCCAACCTTCTCCAGGGTAGCAAGGTGTAGGAGCCATAAGTAACTGATCATCACCCAGTGCCAAGGGTCAACAAGGTAAAAAGGGGTTCCCATACCTGGCTGTATTTCTTCTTGTAGTCTGACATATTTGCAATAATATGCTTGGCCTGAAAAGCAAAAAGAATTTCCCAATACCATTCCACATAAATAAGGATAGTCTGATCACACCTATGTTAAGAATAATCTTCTTGGTGCAGGCCGATATTAGAGCAATATGTGATTTCTGATTACCAATTAAGACCCCAGCGAAGTCCCTCAGTATGCAGATCTGTGGTGTGAATGTCTGGCCCAGCCCCAGTAAGGGATCCAAGCACTGTGTAATATCTCCCCAAAAAGGTGCAACCTTTTCACAGGTCCAGAATATGTGAAGTAGTGAACCCCACTCCTTCTGACACCTAGTACATAGGTTTGAAGTCAACCTACCCATTCTGCAAAATTTAATTGTGGTGTAATCGGCAAGCACACCTTGAACCAGCAGGAGCAACCTGAAAGAAACTGCAGGCTCCCCTGCTACAAGCTCCCAGTCAGAGCACACCTCGAACCAGCAGGAGCAGCCTCAAGGAAACTGCAGGTACGGACACAAGGATTAGATCTACACAGGCTAATCTTGCACCAGTGTATTCAAAAAGGCTTTGCTGACTCTACCTGACTCCTCTGTTTCTGTTAACAAAGTAGTTCTGATAGTTTTTCTGCTGTTCATGAAGCCGTATTCCTCATGCCTGCATGCAATTTCTACTGATTTTCTGGATTTATATAGCATTGTTTGCATATTTGAATGTTACCTTAAGGAATATCTAATTGCACTTCTGAGCCCATAGATTTGTCTGATCCTTCTTTACCTGTGTTTCTGCTGTTTTGCCTCTTTTTCTTTTTTTTTTTAAACTCATTTTTATTGAGGATGAATTGCTGAAAACAGCTTATGATACATAGAATCTTCAGGACTACTTGATTAGGAAGTACATTACATTTCATATAGCCAGATACAGCATGTGCGAATGCAATTTAGTATAACGGCTTATATGTGCTTTGCATGGAGAGTTCCCTTATATGTTACATTAGACCAGAATTATGTTTATCAAGGTCGGCTGTATTCTGCTCTGTACCTTCCACCTTCCATTTTAACCCTTTGTGTTGGTTATATTACCCCTTGATTCCATTTGCACAACCTCCAACATCAATAAACCATTCACCCTTAATAAGACAAAACTTATACCTGTAAATATTGATTATAATAAAAAAAAAATGATGTACAGCTAAAACTTTGCACTGCTCTTCGTTTATTGCTTCTCTATCACTTAAATTATATGCATCTGGTGTTACTAGGGGTTCAGAGTTTCAGCCCGTGCAGCCCGGCCCTCTTCCCCGACCAACTCTGAGTGGCTTACCCAGATCTGCCACATGTCTTTATGTTTATCTGTTTGTAGCCTAAGCTTTGCCATGAGGCTTTCCATCCTTTTTATATTCCCCACAGTAGTTTTCCAGCCCTTCACAGAGGCTAAGTTGGGGTCAAGCCAGTTCAACGTAATCTCTTTTAAGGCTGCCATGCAAACCACTCTAATGAGCTTCTGGGTCCTAGGATCCCCTATCCCCCCGGCCTCAAGGCCCAGGACCATATGGTTAAAACCTTTGGGAATGCCAGGTCCCAAATGTCAACCAATGTCGAATGCCCCCTGTCCCAGAAGGCAGATATTTTGAGGGCAGCTCCAGAAAATATGATGGTGTGAGCCAGTCCTGCCACACCTCCTCTAGCACCGAGATGAATTACCCAGGGCAAAATGGACAGTGATCGTTGGGGTGTGAAAATACCTAGAGTGACATTTCCAGATGAATTCCCTCCACCCTGGAAAGGCTGTTACCTTCCATCCTCTTTCCCATGCCCTGGTCCATTCCAACCTCAGGATCTCTGTTCCTGCTTTTAATTCCCACTTTAGCCTTAGGCCTTCCAGCCAGCTATCCTCGGGCCCCTGAATCACCTTATATGTACAAGAGACTCTTCCCTTATTGTCACTAAGCCTCACTAGCCAATAAAGGCAGCTCTGCAGTTGGATCATTTCCCTCCCTACATTGGGGATAATCTGGTGTGATATCATATACTGCCTAATCTGCAGGGATCTGTGGAAATCCCCTCTGGGAAGGTGAAACTGTGTCTGCAGGTCCACAAAAAATTTAATTGAGTTATTCTGAAACAGGGAAGAGTATCTTATGATGTTATTCTGATTCCAAATCTGGAATCCTGGTTCTGTCTGAGCTAGGGAGAATCGCAGGTCCCCTCTGATGGAGGTTAATGGTCCCACCTCATTTGGGGGTGCCTGTAATGCCTCTGACCTTCGCAAGGATCTTCAGTGTCTGCTTGGTTCAGGGGTTAGGAAAGTCCCTCCACACTTTCACCATGAGAGTGGCATGTGGGAGAGCACATAGGGGCAGTGGGCCTCTCTGAGATGCTTCAATCTCCCTACATCCAGTCTCCTTCCCTGCATAATCTGCATGACAATTGGGGATAACTGAGCCACACAGTAATAGGTATGTAGGTCAGGCATAGCCAGGCCCCCCTTTCCCAAGAATGAGTCAGGACCCTTGAGAAGGTCCTGTGCTGCCCTTCTTAACAGACAAACTTCATGATGGCAGTATTGGTCATTTTCCAGAAGGACAGGGGGACATGGATGGGCAGGGTCTGGAATAGGAAGAGAAGCCGTGGAAGAATGTTCATTTTGAAAGTGTCTTTTCTCTGGGAGAGCGACAGGGGCAACATGTCCCATCTCTTCATGTCTGACTAGATCTCCGTCCACAGTGGGAGGAAGTTCAGACAAAACAACTCTTTTCTGTTGGAAGTAATTTTTACCCCTAGGTACTGCACTGTATTATTGAGTGCCCTTTTAAAGGGAAGGCTGTGCAGTACCTCTCCCCCATCTGACCTCCAAATTCCATGGCCTCTGATTTTTCCAGGTTCACCTTATACAGTACTCTGAGATGCCCCCATATTCCTCCAGGTCCCCCAGGAGGGCTGGCACTAATGTTTTTGGTGATGTCAGTAAGAACAGGGAGTCATCTGCGTAGAGGGATATCTTATCCTCCTTCCCCCCCACTTGGATACTTGGATCCCCTATATGTTTGTGTTGCCTCTAACCACCAGGGCGAGGGTCTCAATACACAGAGCGAAGTGGAGGGGTGAAAGTGGGCACCCTTGTCTAGTACCTCTCTGGAGGTGAAACAGAGGTGATGTCACCCCATTCACCCACACTGTGGCTTGTGGAGTTGCATACTAGGCTTTGATGCTGTTCCTTAACTTCTTGCCCATCCCCACCTCCTCCAACGTCCTGTGGAGGAACCCCCAGTCCACCCGGTTGAAGGCTTTTTCAGCATCCATAAATATAGCCAAGGTCTGGTCTCTGATTTTCTGCTGTCAAGTGATTAAATTTAATAGGTGGTGAATGTTGTCATATATAAGTCTCCCTCTGATAAATCCCATCTGGTCTGGGTGGACTAGGGATCCCACCACCCTCTGCAGTCTCTCAATTATGCTAGATGTGAAGACTTTCTGGTCCACATTAAGTAGCGAGATGGGTCTGTATGAACCGCAGAGGGTTGGGTCTTTGCCCACCTTAAGAATTACTGAGATTTGGGTGTACTGCCAGGTCTGTGGAGCCCCTTTCACCTCCAGGACTGACAGACAGACTCTCTCCAGGTGGGGAGCTACTTCTCTGGCAAAGGATCTGTAGAATTCAGCTGAGAGTCCATCTGGGCCGAGGGCTTTATCCCCTTTAAGGCTTTTTATTACTTCCACAATCTCTTCCTGGGTAATCTGGGTGTCTAGTTCCTCCCGCTGGATATCCATAAGTTTTGGCATAGCCACCATCCCAAAGAATGAATATATTTTCTCTGTTTGCCATTCCACCTCTTTTCTCCTGTACAGGTCCTGGTAAAACTATCGAAAATGCCTGACCACCTAGGAAGAATCCGAGGTGTAATTGGTGGCCTCCCTATTCTTCCTGATTTTAAGGACCAATCACCCCATAGCCTCCCTGCATAGCTGCCATGCCAGTAGTTTTCCAGCTCTTTTGCCTGCCTTGTAATATCATTGTCTGGTGTATCGTAGAGCCCTTCTATCTTTTCATTAAGTAACTTATTTAGCTTTGCTCTGTGCATTTCCAGGTTTTGTTTCACTATGGGGTACAGAGCAATCTTGTGTTCTGCTTCTAGGTCAACAATTCTCTCCTCCAGAACCATCTGCTCTTTTAACACTTCCCTCTTTACTCTTGCTGCATGGTGGTTTATTCTCCCCATTAGCAATGCCTTCCACCATTCCCACCATGTGGCTGCTGTGTACTTCTTAACCAGGGTCAGCCTCAGACAGCTAGTGTTGGAACCCACTCAGGAGGGAGTAATCTTAGACCTTGTACTCTCAAATGGGGACAGTAAGAGGATCTCAGATCTAGAAGTGGGTAGCCATCTGGGAACAAGTGACCACCAAACAGTGTAGTTCACAATAAACTCAGCTGCAGAGTCAAGCCATACAAAAGTGAGGATACTGGATTTCAGGATGGCTGACTTTGTCAAAATGGGAGCATGCCTTAGAAAAGCACTAGCAAACAGGCAAGAAGGAGGGATGCAGCAACAATGGGGAAACATCAGAACTGCCATCACAGAGGCAACAAGCCTTTGTGTGAAGCAAATAAACAAATCAAAACAAAAGAAAAAGCCACTATGGTTCTCAAAAGAGGTGGTGGGGAAGGTTAGGGAGAAAAAGATAGCATTTAGGAAGTATAAGGAAACACAGAAGGAGCAGGACAGAGAACTGTACCAGTTAAAGCTGAAGGAAGCAGGGAAGGCAGTCAGAATAGCAAAGTCCCAAACTGAGGAAAAGATAGCCAACTCAGTTAAAAAGGGGGATAAAACCATTTATAGGTACATTACGGAGCATAGAAAGAGAATGGGAGGGATAATGAGGCTGAATAGAATGGACAGTGGATGGGCAGAGAGGGACAGTGAAAAAGCAGGGATACTGAACAAATACTTCTGCTCAGTATTCACAAAAGAGGAGGGGAGGTACCTAATCCAATTAACAGAAGCACTCTGGATGGGGGGTGGGGGGGGGTCGATCCCAGTCCTTTCACTGAAGAAAGGGTTCTGAAAGAACTGTTAAAACAGAAGGTGGACAAAGCAATGGGGAAATATTGTAAATAGTAAGATATAATCCAAAGTCCATCAAAACTCATATGTTTATTAAACTCTTTTCTTCACACCTATATACTTGAGGCAACAGTTTTGTGGCTTTACGTCACTTCCTCAGGTCATTCGTATATGAACAGTGTTGACACTAAATATAAAACAAATAAATCCATTCAGATGTATAGTATTTATGATTCTACTCCTTTTACATTAAGATGTCACATGGTTATTAATTGCCAATACTTCTTTACAAATAAACACTTCATTTAAACATTGCACCAAATCAAACATTCAAATAAAGTTTATATCCTTTAGAAAATATTTTTTCTTTCTTAATTAAATCTTAATCCACTATATATTTCAATCCCCATATTTAAATCAAATTTAATTCGATATAATATATACTTTGTATTTCCTTAAAGTATATAAAAATACCTTATTTTTCATTTATTTAAGTTTGCACTGGTCTGGAAATCATGATAAGACACCCACAAAACAAGTACCTTGCAGCCCTGTTCCTGTTGCCATCTATTAAAAAAAGCATATGTTTGTTTCAAATACTTATATCTTTAAACCCCATATAATTACTCGAACATTATATTACCGGTCACCTGGTCAAACTTTAAATAGGCCAATTTACGATGGATATTCTCATTCATTTATTTAAAATCCAACTAAAGAAACCGCATCTAATATATCTCTGGCAATTTTCTTCTTTATTCGAAAGTGGCTACGAGGAAAGAGACAGGCATAAAGATTAGCTTTTAACGATGTTTTCAGAATCTCTATTTGTAGTACCCATTTCGTTGTTAACTTGAAAATTTAACTGCAGTATTCCCTACCTGTGGGTGTTTACTTTTACACGGAGCTCAAATACTCATAGAAAGGCATATTTATTAAACCCCATTCCAGGTTAAAGCTTTGAGTCTTTTCAAATCACTATAAAAAGGGAAAGAGGACATCAATATTTAAACTTATTCTTTGCCCCTATACCATGGGTTTAATATAAACATAAACTTTTACCTGGTTCCACGCCATGCCACGAATCGTCTCAGGCAAAAGGCTACCTTTTAAAAGGGGCCAAGCGGTCTGCTTCAGGGATTTAAATACCCTTCAAAAGCCCATGAAAATAACTAATTGATTAATTGAATTACATCATTAATTGCCTTAAATCCATCTATGTTTACACAGATCTGTAATTAAAACAAGTAAACCGCTTGCCCAACCTTGTGGCCAAGTGATGAGGGTAACAGCATTGCTAAGCGCACTGCCCTAATCAGCAGTTAGGTTCCCATCTTCGGCTATTTGCCGAAATCATCAATCCCTTATATATTTTACATTTTTATATACCGATTCTATTAATTTGCTGTATTTTACCTATAAAAAAGATTTTTATGTAATTTTTATTGCCCAAATCTATAAACTTTCCAGAATACTGATTGTTCCCTAAAAAAACTGATTTTAACAACACCTAAATGAACTAAACTGTATTATATGTGACGGGGGAAAAAACATTCCTGATTCCCAATATAAACCCATTACCAATCTGGAAACTGATGGCAAATGGAATGGACCACATAACTATACTGGTTGCTGAGTATAAAACGTTAAGTGGGCTCACTCAGCACCAGTACATTCTGTGGTTCGTCCCCCGCCCACGGCTGCTTGCCGATAATATATTGTATTGCCATTAGTCTGAATTTATTATACTCATTCATTATTTATCTAAATCAATGATGTTACTTCAAATAAGGGACTATAAACTATGGGACTTTTATTGCTCATTAACCTATAATTCAAAGTATTAAGATACTACATTAATTTCAATTATCTTAAAAAATGTAATCATTGTTTGTTTAAATTCTATCAATACCTTTTCCTATTGACTGATCAAAAACAAATAAAACATTAATGAATCTGTAGCCTTTATCAACATTTTCCAACTAGTAATGTATGCTTATTACTACATTCTTATGGCCTGAGGGTTAAAATCCCACCAGAGCCACTGAAACCACCTATTGTATTACTTATTTTTATGCCATTTATTAATTCTACATATAAACCTGGTCTTCCTATGTATAAATGCAAATAGCTAATGTACATTTCAGCCTGTACATATCAATATTAGATTACCATAAAAATCCTACTGGTGATATATACTAACAGCTCCATTCATATACAGTTTAGGTTAGACTCCCACCAGGGCCACTGAAACCACCTATTGTTTTTTACTCATTTTAACCTACTTCATGATTATATAAGCAAATTGAATCTTCCTACATGCAAATATTAATACCAAATGTACAATACAAACAATACATATTAGTGTTGAATAGGTACTATCAAAGTCCTAATTCCAATATAAGTTCCAGTTGCATGATTCATTCATGCCAATCCTCGAGTTAACACTATCCATAGTGTATATCCAGAAAACTTCTCTCTTTAATAATAAAGTGTCCCATGAACTTCTGTGTCCTTGAGGTTCCAAAACTTTTTTAAGTACCCAAAATCTCAGTGATGCTGATGTGTGTCCTTCATGATTAAAATGCTTTGCCACTGATGACTTCTCATCTCTCATCCTGATGTCATTTTTGTGTTCCCCAATTCTTATTCTCAGTTCTCTTTTTGTCTTCCCAACATAGAATTTGTCACATGGACATTGGATTATATAAATTACATGATGTGACTTGCACGTTATGTATTGTTTAATTTTATATTTCTTGTTAGTAAAATAATGTTCAAAATGTGTTTTCTTAGATGTATTGTTACAGTGGCAACATTGCCCACATGGGAAATTGTCTTCCTTTAATGGTCCTAAAAGTAATTGTTTCCCCTAAACAGGATTCACCTGATGTAGCCTGTGTTGTGTGTGCACTAATTTATCTTTTAATGTTTTATTTTTCTTGGATGTAACTAACGGTATGTCTACAAATCTTCTATTAGGACTACCACCTGCCTGGAGTATATACCAATTATTTATCAATTTACTTTTAATTTTCTGGCTCAAATAACTGTAGGGAGTTGAGAAAACTATTCTACTTTCAATTTTTTTCTTTTCTTTCTGTTGTAATAAAGAATCACAAGCTATTAGTGATACCTCTGTAATTACTTCTTCAGCCTTCCCACAATGATTGCCTCTTCACACAAATTTGTCCCTCATAACCTTTGTTTTTCTAAAAAAATCTTCATCCGTGGTATTGTTTCTCCTGGCCCTAATCAATTGAGACTTTGGGATACTTTGTTTCAATTTTGGATCATGATAACTCTGAAAATGTAATAAAGTATTTCTATCTGTTTCCTTTCGATATAACCTGGTCCCTAATTTCTCCTTGTTCTTAAAGATTTGTAAATCCAAAAATGATATTTGCTCTTTATCACTTTCTACTGAAAAAATCCAATTTTCATCTCTACTGTTAACATATCTAATAAATGAGTCTAATTCACTTTTTGTCCCATTCCACAACAATAATATGGCATCTATAAAGCGTTTCCATATAATGATATTACTTCTAAATAGATTATTATTTTCATTCAATATGTGTGTTTTCTCAAAATGCCACATAAAGAGATTGGCATACGAAGGGGCCATTGTACTCCTCATTGCTGTACCCTGTACCTGTAGATAAAATTAATCTTCAAATGCAAAATAGTTTTTCAATAAGACTAATTCTGCCATACCTATTAGAAAATCTGTATCAGGAAATAAATGTTCTCTTTCCCTCAATGCTATTCTTAAAGATGCCAATCCATCTTCATGTGGTATACTTGTATAAAGATCCTTCACATCAAGAGATACCAACCAAATGTCTGCTATATCAATGTTACTAGTATTTACCTCTTGTACTATCTCTATAACATGGCTGGTATCCTTGATATAAGTGTCCATTTTTTTTACTAGTTGTTGTATATGAAAATCTATGTATTTGGATAAGTATTTATTTATTTATTTATTGAATTTTGTTGACCGGGTAGGCCCACTGGGCCCCAGAGGTCCCTTTTTCAGGGGCGACCCGGGGGTAAAAAATAACATACAGGTAAACAGAACAGTAAAAGCAGGTAAGCAGAGCTGTAAAAATAACATACAGGTAAACAGACAGTACAAGTAGGTAAGCAGAGCTGTAAACTTGCGTAAATACCAAATGGTTTAACAGTGAGTATTCCAGTAAGGTTTCCAAACCTGATACTATGGGTCGACCAGGAGGGTTTTGTGGATTTTTGTGTATTTTAGGTAACACATAAAATTTTGGTATTCTAGGATTTTTATTGACCAACATTTCCATTTCAGTGTCTGTGCACCAACCTAATTCTACCACCCCTTCCAAATATTCTTTTATGTCAGCTTTAATTTCATCTGTAGGATCATAGTCTAACCTGACATAATTCGTATTGTTCTGTAATTGCCTATAACATTCTGTCTCATAATCCCTAAGGTCCCATAGAACTATTCTACCTTCCTTATCTGCTGGTTTAATAACTATAGAGTCATCCTCCTGTAAGTCCCTTAATGCTTGTCTTTCTTTCTTTGACATATTATTGTACTTTGGAAACTTGGGTTCTTTCTCTAATAATTCCGTAATAACTTTTTCAACAATCTTAATATATGCTTCTACCAATTCCTTGCCTTTTGGAGGGACAAAGCAATGGGGCCTGATGGGATTCACCCCAGAATTCTAAAATAATTAAGGGGAGATGGTGTGGTACCTGAGGGCTGGAGAAGGTCAGATGTGACTACCTTTCACAAAAGTGGGAGCAAGACAGAGGCAGGAAACTACAGACCTGACAGTTTGTCAGTTTGAGCTCTGTGGTAGGGGAAATGATAGAATCACTTCTGAAGGAAAGAACTATTGAGTACCTAGAGGCCAGGAGAGCACTGGACCCAAGGCAGCATGGATTCACAGCAGGAAGGTCGTGTCAGATGAATCTAATTGATTTCTTTGACTGGGTGACCAAAGCAGTAGACCAGGGAGGGGCTGTGGACATGGCCTACCTAGATTTTAGCAAGGCATTTGACACAGTCCCACACAAAAGATTAATAAACAAATTAGCCAGCCTGGGAGTGGGTCCCAGGGTGGTAGCCTGGGTAAAACATTGGCTGGACAGCAGGAGACAGAAGGTAATAGTAAACAGAGTCCACTCTGAAGAAAGGGGGTTACTAGTGGGGTACCCCAGGGCTCAGTACTGGATTCAGTCCTTTTTAATGTCTTTATAAGTGACATTGCAGAAGGACTGGAAGGAAAAGTATGCCCCACAAGGTGGGGTGGAAAGGATGAGAAGGGACTTGGCAAGGTTGGAGGAATGGTTAAAAGTATGGCAGCTTGGATTCAATGCAAAGAAGTGCAAAATAATGCACCTGGGAAACAAAACCCAGGAGAAGAGTACACAATGGGGATGTGTAATACAACAACAAAAATGGAAAGGGACTTGGGGGTAATTATATCAGATGACCTTAAGGTTAGCAATCAACGTGAGAAGGCAGTAGGGAGGGCTGGGGGGATACTGAGATGTATAGGGAGAGGCATCACCAGCAGAAAACAGGAAGTTGTTATCCCTCTGTACAGACAGCTGGTGAGACCCCATCTGGAGTACTGCATCCAGTTCTGGAGACCCTATCTCTGCAAGGACATAGACAGGATGGAGGCAGTCCAGAGAAGGGCAACTAAAATGGTGCAGGGTCTGCAAGAGAAGCCGTATGAGGAGAGACTAAAGGAGCTTAATATGTATACCCTTGAGTAAAGGAGGGAGAGGGAGGACATAATAGAAACTTTTAAGTACCTCAGTGGAATCAACAAAGTCTAAGAGGGTAGCAACTTTCAGAAAAAGAGATGTGCAAGAACAAGGGGACACAATTTGAAGATAATGGGGAGACAGCTCGGGGCAAAGTGAGGAAATATTTTTTCACAGAGAGGGTGGTGGACGCATGGAACCACCTTCCTGAGGAGGCTGTGGGGTCTAAAACTGGAGGAGAATTCAAGAATACATGGGACAGACATAAGGCAATTTTTGTGGGGGGTAGGAAGAAATAGGCTGTTGGTTAACTAGGATGTGCAGCTTATCCAGTGGGTAGGGAAATGGGTAGACTAGGTGGGCAAAGCGGTTCTTATCTGCCATCAAAGTCTATGTTTCTATGTATTACAGTTGGCAGTATCTAACAGTGAGACATTAAGCCTCCATGCAGAGTTCCTCTGCCGAGGCATCATAGACAGAATCAGTTCCACTGCCCCGTGGTCTGAAATCATCCTCGGGTAAATCTTGGTGGATTTAATAGTGTAGACCATCTAACCTGAGATTAGGAACAAGTCCAGCCATGAGTAGGAGAGGTGCAGGACCGTCCAGCTGGTGTAGTCACGCACTTTGGGGTGCATAAACTGCCAGGCATTGACCAGTCCCAGTTCCTTTATCAGATCCATTATACATTTTGTTGCTGGACCTCTTGCTGCCAGACATTTACTTGACTTGTCCAGTGTGGGGTTAAGCACTGTATTAAAATCCCCCCCAACCAGGAACAACTCACCCTGGGGTGGTACAACCACAGTTATTGTGTTCTGAATGAACTGAACTCTTTTGGCTTCTTGATTTGGGGCATATATGTTGAGCAGAGTGCAGGAGACTGAACACCAGGAGCCCCTCACCATCAGGAATGTACCCTTGGAATCTGTATGCACCTCTGTTACCTCGATCAGGCAGTCTTTGTGGACCAGAATAGTCACTCCCCTCTTATGCTGCTGTGCAGCATACACAGAGTGGTAAACCTGCCTAACCTGTCCCTTTTTCAACTTTGCTGCCTCTTCTAGGGTCAAATGAATATCTTGAAGATGGGCCACCTCTGCTCCCTGCTTCTCTAGTTCTCTGAGGACCCTGGTATGCTTGATAGGGCTGTTCAGGTTCCTGACATTGTATGAAATTACTCTTTCTCCCTCCATTTTTGTTGATAACCAGAGCACCTATAAATTTGTTCCTTCTGACCAGTGCAAAACCTCCTAATAAACTTTATAACATAGTAACTTGTCAACAACCAACTTTGTGTAAATTTATGCTTCCAGTTGTTGTAGGTTCACCCATCTTCCCCCCAAAGTGACCTGTGGGGAGATGGGTGAGGCCTCTCTGTTCTGGACCTTGCACTGAACTTACGCTTTGGAGTCCCCATCCCTATCATTCCTCCATTGGTTACCTGCTGTAATGATTTCCTGGAGACCTGTGGAATTAGCTACCATGTGTTTCCTCCACTCCTCCCCCACACTTTTATATGAGTCAACCCACCCCATCTGGGGGCCCCTGAGCATCTTAGGGAGACTCCTTTAGAAACTATTCTGTCATCAAGAGCTCTGTGTGCCGGTCCAAGCCCTGCCCCCCCCCATTTTCCCCCCTTCCCATGCCCAGACTACTGGAAAGCAACTGCAGACCCATTTCCCTTTGGTAACACTTGCCTTCTTATTCTTATGGTAGGCCGCAAACTCTCCTGAAGCCCTTTCCCTCTCACCCCCTCCTTAAGCTGGGGGGGGCTCGGAGCATCCCCTGTGTTTTCAGATGGGAGGGCACTTCTGCTCCCACCATCTCTATGCTATTCCAAGCACTCTCTGCTGCTTCACTGATATGGGAGGAGAACCACAACCCCCGCTGTACACTTATCTCTTCTCCCCACACCCTGGCACTAGAGCAAACCCATGAGAAAGAGGCCTTACTCATTTTCCAGCTGCATGAGGCTGGCCACTCTTCCCCACAGGCTCTCACAGTCAGGCTTGGACTCCTTAGGGGATCTGAACACCAAAACTCCATATCTCCAAGATTGTTGCACCCTGCTCACTTTGCTAGAGTCCATGTCTCAGCTTCTTGGACTGTATAAAAGCAAAACTAGGAAACTTTCATCAAAAACATTTTAATTAGATGGGGGGAACCAATACTCCACCAGTACACAGTAGCCCATCAATACATGATTCCCCCTCCCCCCCCCAGGTAGGACTGACCCACACTTTTTTGTCTGGAAGCCCCCCCAGTCAATACTCAATCAACAACCCCCAGATCGATATCCCCAAATCCTTTTTTTTCTCCTCCCCTGGCCATGGACCCTGTAAACAAAACATTGAGTCCCAAGGGTTTCCAAGGCCTAGCCGTTCAGTGGCGCCCTCTTCTACAGCATCCATGAGGGAGCCAGGGGAAGACATCAGGCCACTTCAGAATTACTGGCCGAGCTTGCTACCAGTCCATGAGTACCTTAGTTTCCAGGTCTCAGTTAGTCAGTGGACGTACTCGGTAATGGGGACTGCTCAGTGAGGGTAGGTTGAGCTGCTTGTTGCTTGGCCCCTTGATTCCTTTTCCCTGTGGCCTGTACCTTAGACCATGGCGTGTGTTCAGAACGCTCCTGCACCATCGAATCCTCTGATCTCATGCAGAGCTCCAGGGGCACTCCAAGGTGTTGCAGGGTGGATCTAGCCTCCTTTAGCATCCAGAAGAATGCTGGCCCATCTGGTAGAAAGAACTTCATCTGTGCTGGGCTATAAGATGCATCTTGGTCCCCTTGGACGCCAAGTATTTTTTTACTGCGAGGAGGGCGCGTCTCTTTTACTGCATCAGAGGGGTAAAATCCTGGTCAAAGTAGAGCTGCTGATCACCAAATGTAACCTCCTTTTTTGCCCAAGCCTACTGCAGCACCCTCATTTTAATTCCATAGTCCATGAATTTCATCACGATTGAGTGAGGGTTTGAATTGGGATCCGCTGGTTTCTTGGCCAACGCTGTATGGGCTCTGATTATATTTAAATTGAGGTCTAGCGGGAAGTCTAAAATTTCCTTCAAAAAGGACTCCATAAATGTCTCCATACAGCCCTTTTCTGTGTCTTCGGGCAGCCTGTAGATTCGCAGATTGTCTCTGTGGGCCTGGAGCTCCTGGTTGTCAAGTTTTTCAGTGAGCTCTCTCTCTCTTTTTAATAAGAACTGTAGGACTGAGTCATGCTGTTGCATGTTCTCCGAGGTTTCATTCAGGCCCGCCTCGAGGTCCGTTGCTCGTTTTGCTACCTCGACGAGACCCTGTGTCTTAGTTGAGATTGTTTTTTCCAGCCTTGACATTGTGCTGCTGATTTCCACCAGTTCATGGAATAACCTCTTTGAGGTTATTGTAAAGTTCTCCTGGGCCTCATCTTCACTCCTGGAGCCCGATGCTAGTGAGACCAGCTGTGAATGGCTTGCAGCCCTGGTGTCCCTCTGGTCGGATCTATTTAGAGGCTTAACATACTCGAGAAGAGTGTCTCTTTGTTTCACTTTTGGTGGCATCATAACTCTGGTTGGGGTACCGATTTATCTTGGCCAGAATGGAGGGGTCCCCGCTCTGATTATTATGGATATTAGTCTTCAGGGTACATAGCCGATACAACTCACATCTCCATTCAAGGCAGGTGGAACAGGACCCCTTTTTCTTTTAATCCAAATTCTGGTTTTGCAGCACAAATTTGCTCTTGCTGGCCACACTCATTTCAGTTTCCTTTTATTGAGACTGCCATGCGCAGTGCTAGTTCCCCCTCCCTCACTGCTGTGTCCCTTTCCCGCTTGGCGGTCTGTGCCTTTTGTTCCACCAACCATCCCACTAACTTCACATTCTTGTCTTTCCTTAATTCCACAGGCTCTTCTGCTACAAAGTCCCAGTCTGAGCACACCTCGAATCAGCAGGAGCAGCCTGAAAGAAACTGCAGGTATGGATACAAGGAGTGGATCTACACAGGCTAATCTTGCACCAGTGTAGCCCATTGATGCTGCACATTGACTGCCCTGCCCACCCTGGTCCGACCCTAAATTTATAGGTTGTCCTGTGTCATGTGATCAGTCATGTACGTGTTTATGCCTCAGTTTCTAAATCCCCACTTTGCCATCTGCTATTTATATTGTGTGACCACTAGGAGTCACTACTGAGACCTTCTCTGCCACCTCCTCCCTACAACTCCACCTTCCCCTCACTTGACTTCCACTTGCTACTGAACCCTCACTATTTACCCAGCACACCGTGTAGTATTGCCGCTTTGCCCCTCCTGGGATTCAAACCCATGGACCTTTGTGCCAGAAACAAACTCCCTACCACTGCACTAAATGCTGGATACAAATTAGGTTACTCATTTTCTGGACTTAACCTCACTACCTTTTCCTGTCTCCTAGTTATCTAACTGCCAAATTACCTACCCACCCCCACCCATTTCTCCTTACTCACCTTAACGTACCCTCTATCCCACCTTGTTATTATATTTCTGAATCTGTCTCCAGGCCAGCAATGTGGACTATATCTTACTTGCTCCCACTTATCTTACTCCTGTTATTTATGTACCACTCTGTCCCAATATGCCCCAAAACCACATCCTCCTCCCACCCCCCTCAATTGGTGGATAAAGCTCTGCCATCTAGCACCCCGTGTGTTCCTTCTACCAACCCTCCCCCATCACCCCTACCGGTGTGTGTAAATGTGTGCTCAAGGCCAGCCCTATCTCTCCTCTTACTACTGCACCTCACTTCATTTTCCCTGCCTGTGTCTCCTCTATTTGCCTGCTTGCAGCCAGTTATCTATAAACCCAAACCTCTCAAACTGTTTTTGCTCCACAATGCCCTAATACTCCTACTTCTTTCTGGGAATGTTCACCCAAACCCCGGCCCACTTCAGCAACCACTTATTAAAATCACTAACTCCAGAGGTCTTAAGATTGCTTTCCTGGCCAGCCCAAAGCTGCAGTGGTTGGATTTCCACTTGCAATGCCGACAACCCAGGTTCAGGAACAGACCCAGGGAGTCAGAGGGCCGGCCGGGGGAGAAGGATTGAGCATCCTATGGACTTCTCTCCTTCTCTGGGGGGAGGGATGGGTAGAGTGCCTGGTGCTCGACAGACCTCTAGTGCAGGCAGGGGGATCCACAAGTGACCAGGCACCAATACATTGAAGGGCGTGGCAGATGCTGGACATCATTGCACATCTCCTCCCCTGGGGCAACACACACAAAATCGCTGTCTGCTGAGGATGAAGCCCACGCCAATGCCTGGCCTCTATGGTTCCCTGCCTCCCTGCTGACTAATTCCAGCCCTGTGGCACCACTGACCCCGAACCCTGTCTTGGGGTGGAAGCCAAGGAGGCAATGTCGGTGGTCTGCCATCACCTTCTCCCTCTGTAGACGGGCCAGTTCGGTGCCGTGGCCCCACCTCAGGGGGTAAGCCAGGGGGTATCCACAGGGGCATGGTGATTAGGGAACGAGGCAGGCTGTCAGGGCTGGAGCAGAATGTAGGGCAGATGGCCCAAAAAAAAAAAGATTGTCTTCTTCAACATGCTACTCAAACTTGACCAGATGCAAGTATGGGTTCAAAAGCACAAGCCAGATGTCCTTGCCATTGCAGAAACATGGCTCTCCCCCAAAAAAAAAAAACAGCTCTGCTGCTGCTCTGGCTGGGTACACCCTCTTCAGAGCAGACAGGCTTGGGAAAAAAAGAGGGGTGCAATTTACCTCTCTGATACATTTCAGGGTCATGCCCTTCCACCACTGTCTGTAGGGAATCATGCTCAGGCTCTCACAGTCAAAATTGCTCTGGGTAACCAAGGGAAGTCACTCCTTGTCCTATTAGTCTACATCCCACCTAGGGGAAACTGCTTCAGGATTTGACTCAGTCCTTGACTTTATTACCAAGCTGCCCAAGCGCTCTGAGGTTATTGCACTGTGGGACTTCAACGTCAACTGGCTTGGCTCCGAGGCTGGTCCTTTTAAGGATGCTATGGCTGCGATTGACCTTACCCAAATGGTTCCTACCCCAACTAGGTTTAACTATAGAATCGGGACTCAGACTGCTCAACCTCATTCTCACCAATTGCCCTGACAGGATCTCTGACATAATAGTGTTGTCTGACTCCCTTAATGACCACTCCCCGATCACATGCCACTGGTCACATCAACTCCCCAAACCCTCCAACAGGACTACCTACCAGAGTGTCCTTAGACAGGGCAGCTCACACAGCTCCAAGATCACATCTGCCATTGCAAATGGTCACCTATTGACACCGTCAGTAATGGAGACTTAACCTTGGGGCACTTCATATCTCTTTTTAACAGTGCATGTGACTTATTTGCCCCATTCAAAAACTTAAAATCAAAGGGGCCACCAATCCCTGGATCACCCCATCACTCCTTGAACTTATGGCTACTTGTGACCACCTCTAGTATGTCACACATACCACAAATAGCACCAAGGACTGGCAACACTACAAGGAAGCTAGGAGTGCATGCACCAGAGCAGTACGTATTGTTAAAATTAACCATTTCCAAGACCAGTTCTCCAACTCTTGGGGCAATAGCAAACAGCGCTGGGAGAACATAAAAAAACCTAACTGGAAAACTCAACAAATCCCCTCCCTCAATGCTCAATCTTAATGGAACTACCACTCAGGATCCTAAAGAAATTGCTGAAATATTTAACACTGTGTTCACCGACTTTAGTGGGATACTTCCTCCTAACTTCTATGCTGACCTACTCCTTGACAGTGCTCAAAACATTGACCCACCCTCTATTACACCCCTCTTTTACTTCAAGACCATTACTACTGGTACTGCAAAAAAAATACCTGGTGCTGGTTCTCACCAACTCAAGATTCAGTAGTGACACACTATATCTTAAATTGCTCCGCCTCTCCTTAGATGCAGTCCTAACACCCCTCACTAAGATTCTCAACATCTCCCTCCATCTGAATCAATTCCCTTTGGTCTGGAAAGCAGCGGTGGTAATGCATGTTCACAACAGTGGTGACAGGGCCTTATACTCCAATTACCTACTAATTTCCATCTTGCCCCCTCTCTCCAAAGCTTTGGAGTGTATAATTGCAGACCAGTTGACTGAGTATTTGGACACCTACCATATCCAATGTGCCCAACAACATGGTTTTAGAAAAGGGCATAGTATCACTAGTGCCATTTTAGAATACACCGATTTCATTCATAAAGTGTTAGATTGGGGTCACCTTGTGGGGTCCATCTACACTGACCTCACAAAGGTGTTCAATACATTCAATCACTCCCTTCTGCTCAAGACCTGACCCACCCATGGACTCTCTCAAGAAGTCACAGGTTGGTTCCAAAGTTACCTCGATGGTAGAACCCAAAAAGTAAAAATACAAAACACACTCTTTCTTATTCACCCTGTTAGTTCAGATGTTCCCTAGGGCTCAATCCTGGGCCTACTGCTATTCAGCCTTTTTCTCAACTCCTTGCCAAAAGTATGTCCCACCAACCTGCTCCTATATGTGGATGATGCTGTGCTCTTAACCACCCAGCTTAATCCCCTACCTCTCACCAACAGTCTGCAACAGTGTTTTTCCACAACTGAGACCTGGTTCACCAATCACAAACTAATTCTTAACTACAAGAAAACCAAAGTGATGCTCTTCACTTGCCCTCACAAGAAGTACAAAAAAGCCCAACTCCACATAACAAACAATCTTAGCTCACCCCTTGAACAAGTCTACAGCTTTAGGGTATTACCCTTGATAGCCACCTCTTCTATCAAGAACACATCAATTTAATATCCACAAATGCCCGTATCAGGCTTGGGCTTCTTTGCAGAGATATCATGATGCAAGATGCACTCTGCCTAGCCATCACTAGCTTAATCCTTTCTATCATAGACTTTGGGATGATTATCTATGATGCTGCCACCAACTCCTCCCTCAGAAGATTAAGTGTTGCTCTTAACAAGGTGTGCCGCCTAGTCACTGGAGCCCACCACTACATGCACACCTTTGACCTTTATACTACAGCAAACTGGTTGAATGTCCAGGGCAGTCTTTAACCAAACTTGCCTGTTTGCTAAAAAGGTTAGTCTTGGACTAGCCCCCCCCTTCACTTCTTCCTCTCCTCAAGACCAACAATATACACCTCACCAGAAGCACCTCCAATACCAATTTCTCAGTCCCTTTCTGCTGTACTGCCCAAGCCCAACAAACATTTATGTATAGGGCTCCCAGCCGGTTGAATAATTTCCAACCTGACCTCCTGGCTGACTCCAGGCTGGGCCCCTTCAAAACCAAATTTAGACTGCACTCCTTGAAACGGAACAGTTATGATTGCCCTTCCTAGATACCTGACTCTCTCCATCCTACCCTACATCTATCTCCCTCTTTACACCTTCTTTTACTCTCACCCCTCCTCTCCTCCCAACCCCTTCTCTTCCTCCCTTCTTTATTCTGACTTCCTAACTTATGTACCCCCATCCTCAACCCCTGTCAACCACCCAGATTGGTACTTACACACCTGTCTCCCTAAACTGCTCTTGTACCCCTAGTACTCCCCCATATTTCCTCCTTGGTCCTACCCCCCCTTGCATCTACACCCCACTCCCACTTCCCCTTCTCCTGCCTATAACCAATTCCTCGTTTTACCATTTTTGTCTCCTACTTCTCAGTTAACTCCCTCCCTTTCTACTCTGTTCACTACCCTCTATTTCTCCCCTCACCACCTCTGCACTCTTGTTGGTTGACCATAGGACTTAGTATCTCTCCAGTACAATGCCTATCTTGGGCTGCTCTAATTTTCTTCCTCTGTTTGATTCCCCTCATACTCCTATGCTCCCCTACTCCTGTTCTTTCAATGTATAGGTCCCCAACAAGGTCATCCCTTTTTGGCTGCTCCTTCTTTGTGTGCATATGCTGATATGTCAAGTAACTCTTAAATCCTTTGCAACCTGAGCATTGTAAACTGATACCATGTTTATCTTACTATAACCATGAAGCACTTATTTTGTATTTTCTTTTGTTTTCATTTACTGGACTCTGTATATACTCATGCTGTTCTTTAGTACCATTTTATCTTGTTCTTGTTTTCCTCATCCTATGACATGGACCCTTTGTAAACGAGCCCCTGTCTCAAAAGTTGTAATCTCGAGATTTCAATAAATAAATAAAATAAAATAAAAAAAAAACATATTATGTAAATTTTTAAACTGCATGAAACAATATGGGTCCCATTTAATGTGTTTATAATTAGCCTTCCAGATGCAGAGCCAGTCACACAGGTCTCCCTGAGAAAAAAGAATCTGATCCCAGGAATAAAAAAAACTAGGTTCTGCCTCAGCAAGAAGCTCCCACAATCGCACATGATAAAAGGCTATAGTGTGGGAAGTAAGGGTGACTGATATCAAGAGGAACAATTTGTCCCCATACTTTCTGGAACAGATACCAGTGCCAAAATGATGAAACAACATGTGCCTAAGTTGGAAGAACTTGAAACACATAGATGAGGGCCAACCGAATTTCTGTTGAGCCTCTGCAAAGGTAATGAGCTTTCCGGCATGCAGCAGACGATCGACTGGCAAAAACTCCAAGGAAGGCCAGGCCATCTGGGTCAACAACTTCCCAGCAATTTTCAAATTAGGGTTTCCCAAGATGTGTTGAGTAGTGTCTAGGTAGGGGTCCAAATTTAACATATGACATAATTCTTTGTAGACGTGAAGTGAATAACCCACAGGAGTATCTTTTAAGGAGCCAGGAATCTTCTTGAAAGGAACATACAACAAGGCACAAGGGCTCAGGCCTAATGGAGACCATGAGCATTCAATGTCCAACCACTAGGGAACATAGACAGTCCAAGCTCCCAGAGGCAGGGCAGGACCAGGAAAAATAACAGGAACAATATATGGCCAAATGATAAAGGTAAATGTTAGGGACCTTTAACCCACCAGCCTCTTTCAGTCTCATTAGTTTAACCAGAGCACTCCATGGAGGTTCCCCCACCAAAGAAATTTAGAGAAAAAATAACTTGAAGAAACCATGCCTTGGGTACAGCCGGAACAAGCATTATAAGTGGATACAGAAGCCGGGGGAGAACATTCATTTGAAGGGTATTCAAATGAGCCCACAAAGACAAAGGTAGTAAACACCAGTGGTTTAGGTCAACCTGAATTTCGACAGGTCGATACTGAGGTACGTTCCCACATATAACTCGCATGAGTAGCAGCAACATTCAGGGGCATGACCTCTGTTTTGGAATTATTGAGCTTGTAATTGGAAATGGCACAAAATTGGGTTATAATATCTAAAACAGCTGGTAGGAAAATGAAAGGAGACATAACATGTAGAAGAATGTCATCTGCATAAACAGATCATTTATAATGCGTGGGGACTAAGGGAATACCATGAACTTGAGAGGAGAGATTTATTTTTCTAATCAGTGGCTTGAGGTATAAGTTGAGTAAAAATGGAGATGGGGACAACTTTGATGAGTTCCCTGCTTCAAAGAGAATGAGACAAAACCCCGTTACAAAAAATGCATGCCGAGGGGCTAATGTAGCGCACCTTGAGCCACCTAATAAATTTAGAGGGAAAGCCATATTTTGGAAACAGGTGGAAAAATTAGTCCCAGGAGACTCTGTCAAAGGCTTTCTCCATGTTCAGGGAGGCCAGGACTAATGGAATAGAAGAATTACTGGACACAGATAAGATGCAGCAGTTTCCAAAGGTGATCAGCGGATAGTCTACCCGACACAGATCCCACCTGCTCCCTACTAAGAAGACAGTCTCAGACAGAATTTAACCTATTGGTCAGAATTTTAGCCCAGTTTTTAAAATCAGCATTGAGTAAGGCTATGAGTAGATAATTGGAGACGAGTGAGTGATCCTAGCCTGGTTTAGACAGGACCACTAAGATAGCAGCTGTAAATGAGAGGTCTGAAAGACCTTGTGTAAAAATATATTGGAACATATCGAGAAGGTGTGGGGCTAACAGCTCTTTGAATTTCTGATAGAAATTCAAAGAAAAGCCATCTGGGCCAGGGGGATTTGTCGGGAGCTGAAGAATCAATTGCCCTGTACACCTCCACCAGGGTCAAGGGAGCTTTAAACAGCTCGACCTGTGCATCTCTCAGTGCGGGCAAGTTCAAATCCTGAAGGACAGTATTGAAGTCAGAAAGATCAAAAGGATCTGAGGGAGCCACATAGAGAGAATGGTAAAAAGCTTGAAACTGTGAAACAATGTCTTTAGGAGATGTGACAAGGTGACTGGAATCTGACCAGAGAGATGGAACAATCCTGCCCACTTGCTTGTTGAGTACACAGGTGCAGGGTGAGGAGCTTTCCGGCCTTCTTTCCCTGGTCAAAAATATTTGGCTCTGGTCCTCAAAAGGAGATGTTCAGTTCTTTTTCCAAGAAGGGCATTGTACTTGGCCTGAAGAGCTTCAAGGCATTCCCATTCTGACTGTGGGGAGGAATCAGAGAGCTCCTATTTGGCTGCCCTAATCTGCGACAAAAGAGAAGATGTGGCTTGGGATAGCTCTCTCTTCCATCTGGTAGCCAACCATAAAACTTCACCCTGGAGAGTGCATTTAAAAGAGTACCAAAGAATGTTGAGTTTTGGTATTGTGGATAAGTTGATAGAAAAAAATTCAGAAATGAAATGTTGTAACCATTCAACCACCTCCGGAAGCTTTAATAACTGATTGTTAAAGCACCAGGTTTTATCCTGTATCAGAGAGGGAGCAAGGTTAACCTACAGTATAACTGGGTGATGGTTGGACACTATCTTGGCACCATAGTGGCTTAAAACAACACCTGGCAATGCTTCGGTACTCAGGAGAAAAAAAATCAAAACAGGAAAATAAATTATGTGGTATAGAGTGGAAGGAATATTCCTTCATGGCTGGGTATAAGGTCCTCCAGGGGTCTACAAGCCCTAAAGAATCTATGAGATCTCACGGGACAAGTTGGTTCAGGGTAAGGGGCAGACTATGTCTCGAGGTCCTGTCCAGTTCATTGTCTAGAACCATGTTCTAGTCCCCAGCAAGGATCATGGGGAGAGAGGCCCACTGAGACAATATGGAGATGAGTTGGGAAAAAAGGGTCCTCCATATAGGGTCCATAAACGGATCCTAAAATCACCTCCAGATGTCCCAATAGCACTCTCACAAAAAATATATCTCCACTGAGGATCACTCACCTCCTGGAGGAGATGGAATGGGACAGGTCTGGACACCAGAATAGCCACACCTTGCCTATGAGAGTCTGATCCTGGACCAAGCGCCTGTCCAACCCAGGAACATCATAACAACAGAATCTGGGCTACGGGAAGGTGGGTTTCTTGAAGAAAGTCCACATAAACCTGCAACTTGTGAAGATGCAACAAGACTTTGGTACGCTTCAATAGAGACTGGGCCCCTTTTATATTCCACGAGCAATACCTAAAATTATGGGTCATACCATATTAGAAAATGTAGGCAGTGTCAGGAAGATACACATGCTCCACTAGGAAGGCCCCAAAACCAGCACATAACACCAACCAGCCTCTGGAGAACAGCCCCAAACCCCACCCCCATCCTCAACCCAAACAACCCACAAGAATCCCCATGCAAATAGGGTGACACAAAGAACCAAGTTAAACAACTCAAATTAAAACACCCCCACACCATTCCCTCCCCTGAAACCCCCACCCCATCCCCACCCCACCCCAAACTATAACTAATCTAAACCCCCATAGCCCTCCCTCCGAAACCCCACAAGAAAACCAAGACAAGAAACTATCAGGTTCTTACTACCACCAGAGGCCATCAAAAAAGTTGGACATCCCAACCCCAGTCCGGTGCATGACGACTACAGCACCTGGCAGATACCACACTGATCTGCCCACCCCCACCCATAGTACCCAAACAAACTATAGAACCTGAAGTGACCCAGTGTAACAACCCTCTCTCATCACAAACAATGAACAATATCCCAACCATGTAACACAAACTGTGAAACACAGTTTAACCACCCCCCTTTAAGAACCATGTAGAAAATGAGTAAAAGTAAACAGTGGACAAAACTTGATACAAACATTAAAGAACCCTAATAATGACAGTATCAAAAATAAATAAGAAAGCCCTTTAGTTTCCATTAAGGGTGTTTGGAAGGACACTACTGCCCCCCCAGGAAGTAGGGAGAGAAGCTAACACAGTTCCAAGTCCATCTCCAGATAAACTGAACAAAGCCTTTGTCTCTGGCGAGGGTGCTTCAAAGTAGTTGTTACAAGGGAGTCAAATAGAATAAATAGTCAATATACAGTCCAAAACTAAACAAATAACAAACCTTGGATATCTTGCCAGGATAAATGATAAGTAATAATATGTAAATAAAAGTTTCTTCTGCCCAGCAAGGTGATATAATAATAATAAACGCTCCCAACTGAGTCCATCAGAATTTAAAATACACAAGACTTATCCTGCTCCAATGGAAAAGGTATTGTAAATCAAATAAATACTGGCATGCCAAGGAGAAGGAAAAGTCCATACAGCTCTTAAACCCAGCAGTCCTCCAAAAAGCATAGTACAGAAGACATGTAGGCTAGTCAGCACAAGAAAAGAGATCTTGCACCGGGCGCAGCCCCCAAGAATATGGCAGAGTGCACTAGCCCAGGAACCTGCATAAGGAAGCAAGCTGGGCCTTGTTCTCACTGAGAGATAGCTAACAGAGAATATTTTAAGTAGATATCTAAAGGGGCAAAGCAGGAGACAGACCTCAAATCTCGGGGGACTAAGTGAAGCACTCACCAAACCAGAAGATCAGTAGTCGGAGTCCCAAAGAAGGAAGCGGCAGATAACCAGGGGGCCACCTTAGTCCAAAAGTTTCTCTGCAGCAATCAAAGGTAAGTAAAGTCAGGGACGTCAATACCAAACATCACCACCAACTAAGTGTTCCATAAAATTATCCACAAATAAATGTAACTACTGAGAAGCACATGAGGTCAGACAGAATCCAAGGGAGGATCAGCAAAAACAAAGCGTAGACTCTGGGAGTAGAACTTGAGTCAAGCCATCTAGTATATTAAAACGCAGAGCCTCACAGTGTCGGCTATCTTTCAAAGCAGTCTAAGAATCAGGGAACCATTCAGCTGAGTACTCAGTGGTCTTTGAAAAGATCCGGGAGTAGGGTTCGCAAGTCCTTCACAGCTTGGTCCACTGTGTCAAATGAGTGCCATTTACCATTAATCTGGACCTGCAGTCTTGCCAGATACAGGACCCTAAACTTAATGGCCACAGCAATAAGTTTAGTGACCAAGGGATGATATGCTGCTCTCTTTTTCCTGATGGCAGCAGGCAGGTCTTGCGTTACTCACAGGTGAACCCCTTCCCAGGTAATTTCTTTCAGGTCTCGAACCTTGAAGAGGACATGCTGCTTCTGTAGAAAATGTAAGAACTTAAAAATCAGTAGCCAAAGAGGAGAACCATCAGGGGGATGGGGTCACAAGGAGCAGTGGTCACTCTTTACAACATACACTGGGTTAAGTGGAGAGGGTCCTGCTATTTTCACCAGCAACTTTTGTATAAAAGATATGGCATTGGCATTTTCTTCAGTTTCAGGGAGACCGAAAAGAAGGAGGTTGTTCCTGTGACTTCTCCCTTCGAGATCCTCCAGCTTGTCCTCTAATTTACTGAGCTTCTGGCAAAGGGTAATCACTTTGGGGTACAGCCAATCTTGCCAGTGCTCCAGAGAGGTAGTATGGGTATCCATACTGCCCATCCAAGTATTTAAATCACTAATGTCTTTCCTCAAAGAATGGAGCTCTGCTATGAGTGTCTCCAATGATTCTTTAAGAGGGTTAAACTCTGCCATGAAGCATTTCTGTTAGTGGCACCTCTCCTGGGTTAGTGGTAGAGGATTTCTCAGCACAGGAAGAATGGGCCTTGGATTTTTTAGAGGCCTTGTCAGGAGTAGGAGTAGATGTAGTCTGTGGAAGGGCTTGCTGCATATCTGCATCTATGATGAAAGAGAAGATGGCTTTGAAAGCTCACCTAAAACAGCCAGGCATCCTTCCAATGATATAAGCCATAAGGTGATATCACTTACAGTGATGGAAAATAAAAAATTTAAGATAGATTAGCAGGATCAGGCAGGAGCTGTAGTCAGGAGCTCCTACTCGGTCTTCTGCATCATGTGACTTGCAATGGCTCATTTTTATGTTGATTGTGTGCAACGCAAGAAACATATTGTGACAGCTTGCTGAGAAGCAGTCTGTGGAGGCTCAGCAGTGTTGTGGCCAATGCCCCCACAGCCTGCAAAGGCTTGCCCCACTTCCCCCAATGCCGTTGCAGGCTGCTGGTGACACAAGTTTGGAACATTTGCACCAACTTGTGATAATTTAGCCACTGCAATCAGGGGCCACCTCGTCATTGCAGCATAAGCCATGCACTGCAATGAGGAAGCAACCCGTCATTGCAGGGCGGGATGTAGAAACCTTGATATTGTTTGTGAACAGGGCTGCAGCTTGCTGCCATGTTCATAAACAATATTACCCCCCCTCCATGACGTTTTTCTGCTGGCCAGGGCCCACTCCCCATCGGCATAATGTAGCCCCTGTTTCATCGTCTGCCGATGGGGTGCCCAATCCCGTCAGCAGAAAAGAATTCCCCCTTTGTTGTTTGCCGATGGGGGTGCCCAATCACCATTGGCTACAGCTGCCCCAAAAGCAAGAGTCCAGTGGCACACTGGGAGCCCACCCCAGCATGCCACATGCCCCAGTAAATGGAAAACGGTTGCATGAAGTCATTTCTTTTTAGCCCTGTAAAAAAGGAAACGGTCCCTCGTAGTGTCGTGGCCCCCCCACAACCCACACCCACCCACTGCGCACCCTGCCTCCCCACACTCCCTCACCCCATACTTACCTCCTTGGCTCAACGATCTTCGGTGGACCGGGAACACGTCTGCACTCTTCTAAGCCGACTGCGAACTGAGGAAATGCCGGTAAGCTGTATAATGTAATAAATAGGGTTTTTCCAACTTTGGTACATATCTCGGGCATTTTGGGGAATTCTTTCACCAAATTTTCAACATGGGGTTTTTGGGACCCCTAATCATGAATTCTTGAACTGTCATGGCGTTAATCGGCCCTGAAAGGTGATTTTGTGGTCACTGCACAGAATCACCTTTCAGGGTCAATTAACGAAACAACAGTGCCAGCGTTCATGAGGTGGGCTCTCAAAAAGCCTATGTTGCAAATTTGGTGGAAAAAATACCAAAAATGACTGTTTCATGAGCATACGCAGCGCAGTTGCTACGTACACTCGTAAGTTCGTGAATTTGCAATATTTTCATGCCAGATTTTCAACACTGGCATTTTGTCACACCTCCTTGTGAACAGTACAGCTGTCATTGTTCACATCCTGGAGGAAATGTGTTTTCTCACTTCTGGCGCAGAATAGCGCGGTCACAGTCAGAAATCAGTGTTTGAGACAGATTAAGAAAATGACAGTGACACTGTTCATGAGTAGAGTTCCTGAAATGGCTATGTTGAAAATTTGGTAATGATACTCCATAAAATAACTGTGTTACGAGAGTGCATTGCGCAGTTTGCACGCACACTCATAACTTCGCGAATTTATAATATTTTCACTCCAGATTTTCAGCATTGCCATTTTCCCACACCTACTTATGAACAGTGCAGCTGTCATTTTTCCCATCCTGGCCGAAATGTGTTTTCGCAGTTCTGGTGCACAATAGAGTGTTTGCTGTGGGAAATCACTGCCCGGGGCAGATTAATAAAATTACACTGATACTGTTCATGAGCAGAGGTCCTAAACTGCCTACATTGAAAATTTGGTGATGATAGCCCATCAAATGAATGTGTTCCAAGTGTGCGTTGCACACTTTCCACACACCCTTGTAACTTTGCAGATTCATAATATTGTCATGCCACATTTTCAACAATGGCATTTTTTCACACCTCCTTATGAGCAGTACAGCTGTCATTTTTCACATCCTGACTGATATGTGGTTTCACAGTTGCGGCACAGAATAACGTGGTCACTGTGGGAAATCAGTGTTCGGGACAGATTAAGAAAATGACAGTGGCACTGTTCATGAGCAGAGGTCCTAAAATCCCTATGTTGAAAATTTGGTGACAAAACTCCATAACAAGATTGTGCTACAAGCGTGTGTTCAACTGTTTCCACGCACCCTTGTAACTTCACAAATCTGTAGTTTTTTCATGCCACATTTTCAACAGTGGCATTCTTTCACACCTCCTTATGAACAGTACAGCTGTCATTTTTCACATGCTGGCTAAAACATGTTTTTGCATCCCTGATGGAGAATAGCATGGTCGCTGTGGAACATCAGTGTTTGGGAAAGATTAAGATGGAATGAGTGAGAGGGGGGAGTGACCAAGCTCAACTGAGCTCTGTTGGGACTGCTCCAGATTTGTTTGTGGGCAGAAAAAGGCCCTAGTGCAAGAGGCCAGTACAAAAGGGCAGCCTACAGCACTGGGAGAAACAGAACGAGAGAGCGAGTGAGGGAGGGGGAGTGAGCGAACTCACCGGAGCGCTGTCAGGACTGCTGCGGAGTTCTTTGTGGGCAGAAAAAGGCACCAATGCAGGCAGGGGCCCAGTAGAAAAGGCCAGCCTGCAGCGGTGGGAGAAACAGTACGAGTGATTGAGATGGGGGACTGAGTAAGCTCAATGGAGCTCTATCAGGACTGCTGTGGATTTCTTTGTTGGCAGAAAAAGGCACCAATGTAGGCAGGAGCCCCGTACAAAAGGGCCGCTTGAAGCGCCAGGACAAACAGAATGAGTGCGTGACAGAGGGAGACTGAGCAACCTCAATGGAGCTTTGTTGGTACAGCTGCGGATTTCTTTGTGGACAAAGGTGCCAATGCAGCCAGGAGTCTCATACACAAGCGCAGCCTGCAGCGCCAAGAGAAACAGAATGAGTGATTGACAGAGCGGTAGTGAATGAGCTCAACAGAGCTCTACTGAGAATGCTGCAGATTTCTTTGTGGGCAGAAAATGCAGCAACGCAGGCAGGAGACCAGTACAAAAGGCCAGCTTGCAGAGTGGGCAGAAATGGAATGAGTGAGTAAGAGAGGGGGAGTGAGAGAGCTCAATGGAGCTGTGTCAGGGCTGCTTCAGATTTCTTTCTGGCCAGAACAAGCCACCAATGCAGGCAGGAGCCCAGTACAAAAGGGCAGCCTGCAACAGCAGAAGACACAGAATGAGCGAGTGAGGGAGGAGAGTGAGTGAGTGAGCTCAACAGAGCTCTGTTGGGACTGCTGCAGATTTGTTTGTGGGCAGAAAAAGGCAGCAATGCATGCAGGGGCCCAGTACAAAATGGCAGCCTGCAGTGGTGGGAAAACCAGAATGAGCGAGTGAGAGAGGGGGAGTGAGCGAGCTCAACGGAGCTGCATTGTAACTGCTGCAAATGGCAGTAACACAGGCAGGAGCCCAATAGAAAAGGGCAGCCTGCAATGCCAGCAGAAATGGAATGAGCGAGTGAGAGAAGGGGAGTGAGCAAGCTCAATGGAGCATTGTCAGGACTGCTGCAGATTTCTTTGAGAGCAGAAAAAGGTGCCAACAGAGCCAGGATCCCAGTACAAAAGGGCAGGCTGCGGTGCTAGGAGAAACAGAATGAATGAGTGACACAGGGGGAGTGAGCGACCTCAACGGAGCTCTGTCGGGACAGCTGTGGATTTCTTTGTGGGCAGAAAAAGGTGCCAATGCAGACAGGAGCCCAGTATAAAAGGGCAGCCTGCGGTGCCAGGAGAAACACAATGAGCGAGTGACAGAATAGAGTGAGCGAGCTCAATGGAGCTCTATCATGACTGCTGCGGATTTCTTTGTTGGCAGAAAAAGGCGCCAATGTAGGCAGGAGCCCCATACAAAAGGGCCGCTTGAAGTGCCAGGACAAACAGAATGAGCGCGTGACAGAGGGAGACTGAGCGACCTCAATGGAGCTTTGTCGGTACAGCTGCAGATTTCTTTGTGGACAAAGGTGCCAACGCAGCCATGAACCCCATACACAAGCACAGCCTGCAGCGCCAAGAGAAACAGAATGAATGATTGACAGAGTGGTAGTGAATGAGCTCAACGGAGTCTACTGTGACTGCTGCAGATTTCTTTGTGGGCAGAAAATGCAGCAACGTAGGCAGGAGACCAGTACAAAAGGCCAGCTTGCAGCGCGGGCAGAAACGGAATGAGTGAGTAAGAGAGGGGGAGTGAGCGAGCTCAATGGAGCTGTGTCAGGACTGCTTCAGATTTCTTTCTGGCCAGAACAAGCCACCAATGCAGGCAGGAGCCCAGTACAAAAGGGCAGCCTGCAACGGCAGAAGACACAGAATGAGCGAGTGAGGGAGGGGAGTGAGTGAGCTCAACGGAGCTCTGTTGGGACTGCTGCGGATTTGTTTGTGGGCAGAAAAAGGCAGCAATGCATGCAGGAGCCCAGTACAAAATGACAGTCTGCAGTGGTGGGAAAACCAGAATGAGCGAGTGAGAGAGGGGGAGTGAGCGAGCTCAACGGAGCTGTATTGTAACTGCTGCAAATGGCAGCAACACAGGCAGGAGCCCAATAGAAAAGGGGCAGCCTGCAACGCCAGCAGAAATGGAATGAGCGAGTGAGAGAAGGGGAGTGAGCAAGCTCAACGGAGCATTGTCAGGACTGCTGCAGATTTCTTTGAGGGCAGGAAAAAGGTGCCAACAGAGCCAGGAGCCCAATACAAAAGGGCATGCTGCGGTGCTAGGAGAAACAGAATGAGTGAGTGACACAGGGGGAGTGAGCGAACTCACCGGAGCGCTGTCAGGACTGCTGCGGAGTTCTTTGTGGGCAGAAAAAGGCACCAATGCAGGCAGGGGCCCAGTAGAAAAGGCCAGCCTGCAGCGGTGGGAGAAACAGTACGAGTGATTGAGATGGGGGACTGAGTAAGCTCAATGGAGCTCTATCAGGACTGCTGTGGATTTCTTTGTTGGCAGAAAAAGGCACCAATGTAGGCAGGAGCCCCGTACAAAAGGGCCGCTTGAAGCGCCAGGACAAACAGAATGAGTGCGTGACAGAGGGAGACTGAGCAACCTCAATGGAGCTTTGTTGGTACAGCTGCAGATTTCTTTGTGGACAAAGGTGCCAATGCAGCCAGGAGTCTCATACACAAGCGCGAGCCTGCAGCGCCAAGAGAAACAGAATGAGTGATTGACAGAGCGGTAGTGAATGAGCTCAACAGAGCTCTACTGAGAATGCTGCAGATTTCTTTGTGGGCAGAAAATGCAGCAACGCAGGCAGGAGACCAGTACAAAAGGCCAGCTTGCAGAGTGGGCAGAAATGGAATGAGTGAGTAAGAGAGGGGGAGTGAGAGAGCTCAATGGAGCTGTGTCAGGGCTGCTTCAGATTTCTTTCTGGCCAGAACAAGCCACCAATGCAGGCAGGAGCCCAGTACAAAAGGGCAGCCTGCAACAGCAGAAGACACAGAATGAGCGAGTGAGGGAGGAGAGTGAGTGAGTGAGCTCAACAGAGCTCTGTTGGGACTGCTGCAGATTTGTTTGTGGGCAGAAAAAGGCAGCAATGCATGCAGGGGCCCAGTACAAAATGGCAGCCTGCAGTGGTGGGAAAACCAGAATGAGCGAGTGAGAGAGGGGGAGTGAGCGAGCTCAACGGAGCTGCATTGTAACTGCTGCAAATGGCAGTAACACAGGCAGGAGCCCAATAGAAAAGGGCAGCCTGCAATGCCAGCAGAAATGGAATGAGCGAGTGAGAGAAGGGGAGTGAGCAAGCTCAATGGAGCATTGTCAGGACTGCTGCAGATTTCTTTGAGAGCAGAAAAAGGTGCCAACAGAGCCAGGATCCCAGTACAAAAGGGCAGGCTGCGGTGCTAGGAGAAACAGAATGAATGAGTGACACAGGGGGAGTGAGCGACCTCAACGGAGCTCTGTCGGGACAGCTGTGGATTTCTTTGTGGGCAGAAAAAGGTGCCAATGCAGACAGGAGCCCAGTATAAAAGGGCAGCCTGAGGTGCCAGGAGAAACACAATGAGCGAGTGACAGAATAGAGTGAGCGAGCTCAATGGAGCTCTATCATGACTGCTGCAGTTTCTTTGTTGGCAGAAAAAGGCGCCAATGTAGGCAGGAGCCCCATACAAAAGGGCCGCTTGAAGTGCCAGGACAAACAGAATGAGCGCGTGACAGAGGGAGACTGAGCGACCTCAATGGAGCTTTGTCGGTACAGCTGCAGATTTCTTTGTGGACAAAGGTGCCAACGCAGCCATGAACCCCATACACAAGCACAGCCTGCAGCGCCAAGAGAAACAGAATGAATGATTGACAGAGTGGTAGTGAATGAGCTCAACGGAGCTCTACTGTGACTGCTGCAGATTTCTTTGTGGGCAGAAAATGCAGCAACGTAGGCAGGAGACCAGTACAAAAGGCCAGCTTGCAGCGCGGGCAGAAACGGAATGAGTGAGTAAGAGAGGGGGAGTGAGCGAGCTCAATGGAGCTGTGTCAGGACTGCTTCAGATTTCTTTCTGGCCAGAACAAGCCACCAATGCAGGCAGGAGCCCAGTACAAAAGGGCAGCCTGCAACGGCAGAAGACACAGAATGAGCGAGTGAGGGAGGGGAGTGAGTGAGCTCAACGGAGCTCTGTTGGGACTGCTGCGGATTTGTTTGTGGGCAGAAAAAGGCAGCAATGCATGCAGGAGCCCAGTACAAAATGACAGTCTGCAGTGGTGGGAAAACCAGAATGAGCGAGTGAGAGAGGGGGAGTGAGCGAGCTCAACGGAGCTGTATTGTAACTGCTGCAAATGGCAGCAACACAGGCAGGAGCCCAATAGAAAAGGGCAGCCTGCAACGCCAGCAGAAATGGAATGAGCGAGTGAGAGAAGGGGAGTGAGCAAGCTCAACGGAGCATTGTCAGGACTGCTGCAGATTTCTTTGAGGGCAGGAAAAAGGTGCCAACAGAGCCAGGAGCCCAATACAAAAGGGCATGCTGCGGTGCTAGGAGAAACAGAATGAGTGAGTGACACAGGGGGAGTGAGCGACCTCAGTGGAGCTCTGTCGGGACAGCTGTGGATTTCTTTGTGGGCAGAAAAAGGTGCCAATGCAGGCAGGAGCCCAGTATAAAAGGGCAGCCTGCAGTGCCGGGAGAAACACAATGAGCGAGTGACAGAAAGGGAGTGAGCGAGCTCAATGGAGCTTCATCATGACTGCTGCGGATTTCTTTGTTGGCAGAAAAAAGAGGCAATGCAGGCAGGAGCCCAGTGCAAAAGGCCAGCCTGTAACGCCGGCAGAAACGGAACGAGTGAGTGAGAGGGGGGAGTCAGCAGGCTCAACAGACCTGTGTCGGGACTGCTGCAGATTTCTTTGTGGGTAGAAAAAGCCACCAACAGATCCAGGAGCCCAGTACAAAAGGGCAGTCTGCAGCACCAGGAGAAACAGAATGAATGAGTGAGAGAGGGGTAGTGAGCCACCTCAATGCAGATCTGTTGGGACAGCTGCAGATTTCTTTGTGGGCAGAGCAAGGTGCCAATGTAGGCAGGAGCCCAGTACAACAGACCAGCCTGCAGCACCGGGAGAAACAGATTGAGCAAGTGACAGAGGGGCAGTGAGTGAGCTCAATACACCAACGCAATCAACATTCGGCATTGACAAATGCTTGTTAAAGTTTACAAGGCTTCAAAGCTGTGCTATAATATAAATGGTAAGAAGCTCACCCCTTCCGTGTTCAACACTTCTCAGTGCCAAAACACCTAGACCTACATATTAAAGCGAATGATTGACAGATCACCGGGTAATGATAAATTCCTTTGTCAGATCACTGGGTAATGTCTAGAAAAAATATTTTTTATTACGTAAAATAAAAAACAAAGAACAAAAAACAATCCATCATACTGCATTTGTTTAATTGCTTTTCTTTTAATAAAGGTGTTTATCTCTCCAGGGTAGACTATGTGGCTACTAAGCCTCATTCCAATGTACTGTTGACCATCCCTTACCACTCTCCTGGTTGGGGGCTAGGTTCCCCATGGATTCCCCCCCATGGTGGGGCTATGGGGAGGTCCATCCTCTCCCTGGTGCCTCTCATCCAGAATTTGCCCCAGCCTGGAGCCATAAGGCTGGTTGCTGTACCTTTGGTGAGGCCTCAGATAGGTAAAATTAATTTTTATTCAGGTAATGCATGTCATTTGGACATAATCCAGTTTACAAGACAGACCTGTGTAATTTCCTGTCTAAGTACATACAATAAAGTTCCACATTTAAAGCTCAAATAAGTACAAAACAACAGAATCTAACTAAAATACATCCTTATAAATTATTCTAAAAGGAAATCTTAACAATTTCCAAAAACACAACTGAAAATATTCAACACTCACAAATATGAATATATAACTCCTTTATGGTTTGTATAAATGAAGAATAACTTGTAATTTCTCTCACATCTACAGGGAGATGATTCCAAAAACCAGCAGCTTGATATAACAAGGACCTGTCCCCATATTTATTTTGAAATTTTCCTAGTTATTTTATTTAAATGAACTGATCTAGTTAGTAACCTTTTAGGGTAGTGTTTCACTGGAAACAATAATAATGAAATTGGGTGATTCACTGATAAATATTTCATTTTATAAATTAAGGTTAATCAATGGCACTGATAATTTAAATCCAAAGGCAACCAGTTTATTTTATTCAACAGTAAACAATGATGAGTCTGATAGTTCCCCTTTAAAACATATCTAGCCACACGATAGTAAGTTTTATCCAACTTAGTCAAAAGTGCTTTATTTGTATTCCTGTATATTAGTTCACTATATCTTAACACTAGAATAATTAACTGATCAGCCAGCTTTTTCCTATCTAACATTGTTAAACAATTTACTTCTTCTTAATGCTTCCACCCTTTTATTAACTTTTTTGACCAATTCAATAATGTGACTAGAAAAGGACATATGTTCATCAAATATAACCCCCAGATAACTATAATCCTTAACCTGTTCTAATTTAATTGAACTCCCTGTATAGATACAAAGATTATGAATAACATTACCACTTTTTTTTTTTAATGGAAATTTCATGCATTTTGTGTTTTTGCATTCATAATTAATGTCGACCTGGTGAACCACCCCTCTAACTTTGAAAAATCAGACTGCAGATTTGATTGCAATATATCTTCTGTTCTTCCAGATGCAATTATTACCGTATCATCGGCATATAATCGGACCTCTGTTTGCTCCGCAATCTGTGGGAGACTATTTATAAATATAAGGAACATAAGAGGTCCTAAAATCAATCCCTGAGTGACTCCTCTATTAACATTTCTACTTAGCCTAACTCCCCCTATTTTCTACTGTTTCTCCCTACCTGGAGCCGTGGTATTATGGAGGGCACATGTGCATGGAGGCTCGCAAGTGTTCTGGAACCATGGTTCTTTCCTCCTCCTCCTGACCAAAGCTTGTGTGCCTAGAATCAGTGCTACCACCAGGCCTCCACCTAGTGGCAGCCAAAAGTCCTCAGTCCAGGACAGAAGAGTTGACTGGTGGCCCCCAGATCTTCTCCCAGCCTCCCCTTGCCGACCTCACAATCTAAGCTTGTTCCTGAACTTGAGTCACAACCGTGCCAAGAGCTAAGGTGCTACAGTGTCCCAGCCCTCTGCGCCACTAGGCTGGCCAACTTACTACACAGTTGAGTTCATTTTAAAAGGCATATCCATTACATGGAAAGGCCTCAATGCAGTGTGACTTCTAAGACCCTATAACTAAAAATAAAAAGCTCCTGATTATTCACGATAAGTAATTAAAAAAAAAAACAGTTTTCAGTTAAAATAATGGAAACGGAATTAATAACGGCTAAATAATCAAAAATGGCACCTGTTTTCAGTTTCCATACGTAAAAAAAGTGTTTATCTTTGGAACTATACTGCTCATCTGGTGTTCCATCTTAGAACTTGTTACTTTATGATGTCACAAGATCACATGCAGAAGTAGCACATAAAATTAAAATCTTCAAGTCTTAAACTTTGAAAGTTTCTTTAGAAATATATTTGAGTATAATATCCACTTTAACCAATGATATACCCTCCTTAATTAACTATTCTGCCTCAAGAGTGCCTGTATTTATTGAATCACTGACTTAGTACCTCCAGAGTGTCCACAAAAGTGAATTAAGTGCATAGAATAATCTACACGTTGGCCTGTTAAAAGAGAATAAAATATTTTTTTTAACCTGGGTTCAGAACTGGTGCCTATTATATCCTCACTGTCCTTTCCTTCAATCGCCAGACTATGTCCATGTGACTACTGTTAGGAACTGTAACCAGCTCTCTCCTCCACTCTCGGCTGGCTGCAAAACATATGGCTCTGTTTCCCATCAGTTTAATCTCCTTGGTTTCTACAGTTCAGAGATTCCACAATTCCACATCTTCTCTTCAAGACCTTCTAGCCATCCAGTCTGAAATCCAGAATCAGCCACTAGTCACCAGGCAGTAAGTTGGATGCCACTGTCCCTCAATATCGGTTTAATGATACAGTCAGTCAAACTAATGTTGCAGGACAGTACTTTTCCACAACTCCTCTGCTTACCCTTTCTCTGCCACATCCATTCACTCCCTTCTGAAAGACTGAAAGACACTGCCCACTGTGTATTGTCAGATGAATGTCTCATGTTTCTTGCCAACTGCTAGTAACAAAATTCTTTTAAAGAATAGGGCTGCACATGTTCAGAGTACTTCTGTGATTATTTAACTAACTAGGCAGAGTTTTTTGTTAATTGCAACAATCCTCTGTGACTCCTGGTCTTATTGTAGCTTCTGGTCCTTGTTCCTCTTCCTCTGTTCTCCAGACTTTTAATTCACTGACTCTCTGGTCTCCAACTCTCCTTTCACTCTCCAGGCCACTATTCCTTTCCTAATATGTTTTCTGAATCCTCTGTACACATCACGGCCAGCCATGGATAACCATGGTTAACCGCTATTCATCAACGTTTTCAATGGTTTTCTATGATCTTGAGAGCATTAGATAGCAACCACTTTTGCATCATGCACATGTGATTTACACCTGTTATTTTATTTACCTGTTCACTTTCTGTCTGCTGTTTTACAGGAATCAAAAATAAAAAGGTCTGGTTATTCAGCAGAGACAAAGCTCTTTATTTTGGACTGGCTAAAAGCTGGTGAGAGTTTGACAATGCTGCCCTGCAAAACTGGGTAGTCTAAGTGCACCATTTGCACCTGGTGAAAGCTAGAAGGTGCTTTGTGGGATTTTGTAGCTATATGCGCAGACTTTGATGGGCTACACCATAAGAAGCTTCAGAGGGTGAATGAGGATGCATTCAACACTGCCACTCTGGAATGGTTCAGCCTGTAAAGGGTGAACAATGTTCCTATGTCTGGCAGCCTAATCAGAGAGAAAGTTGAATATTTCCCCAGAAAAATCCATGGTGAGGTTAGCCACTTTAAATCATCAACTAGGTAGCTGTGATGTTTCCAACACCATCATGACATAAGGAAGGTGTGCATAATGGAGGAGCAGTGGTCATGCGATGATATGGCAGTCACTAAATTTATTCCAAAATTGCAGGACATTTTAAAAAGGGGGGATACCTGCCAGAACAGATGCATAATGCTGATAAGACTGGCCTGTTCTGCCAGCATGTCCACAATGTCACATTTGCTGCCAAACATGAGTCTAATACAAGCAAGGCATTTAAAGTGTTGAAAGACTGAGTCACTCTGCTTTTCTGTATCAATGCTGCAGGCTCACACAAGGTCACCCCACTTTATATTGGTCAGTTTAGCAAGTCACAATGTTTCCATCATCTGAACATGGACTCTGTACCGGTCACCTATGACAGCAAATAAAATGTATGGATGACTGCTGATATTTTTACGGCTGTGGGTGGAGCCAACAGCACTATTATGATCACTTAATAGCTCTAAAAAATGGCAGATCATGGAACCTTCTATTGGACTTTTGGAAGTATCCTTCCAGAAGCCCAATGGAGCTTGAACCCCTCCACCATGATTGGCCACTATGGAATAACAGCCACATTATTTCGGCTGTTACTTCTGCATTCCGGTGCATGAACTGCACATGCACTCCATTAGAGCACATACATAGTTCTGCAGGTGTCACCATGTTGCGAATGGCAAAATGCCATTCACCATAAAGATGTTCCCAACATCAGCTGCCAGCTCCATGGCATTCTGTGTCTCCCCCCCCACCAACTCAACTGGCACACTGGGAGTCCACCCCAGTGTGTGCAAAAATTTTTCTCTGCACCCTCCCCCAAATCATGCGGCTCATCTTCCTCCCCACCCTCCCACTGAGCACCCACCTCCCCACAACCCCCTTACTCCACACTTGCCTCCGGAGGTCGGCGCTGTCATCTTCTCTGGACCGGGAAAAGTCTGCACTCTTCAAAGCCCAACCGCAAACTGAAGAATCAAAGGTAAGCGTGCTATACTACCATTCAATGGGGTTTTCAACTTATGCTGATATCTCAGCCATTTTTTTGAATTTTTGCTCCAAATTTTGAACATGGGGTTCTTGGGAGACCAGCTCATCAAAACAGTCACTGTTATTTTGTTACTTAGTCCTGAAAGCTAATTTCATGATCACTGCGTGGAATCATCTTTTGGGACCAATTCACAAAATGACAATACCACTGTTCATGACGTGGGGTCCCAAAAAGCCCATGTTGCAAATTTTGTGAAAAAAATTCCAAAACATGACTGCATTATGCGTGTGCATTGCACAGTTTCTACGCACGCTCCTAACGTCACCAATTTTTAATATTTTCACTCCACATTTTTAACATTGCCATTTTTGCACACCTCCTTCAAAAGAGTACAGCTGCCATTTTCCACAACCTGCCCAAAACATGTTTTCGCACCTGTGGCGCAGAATAGCATGTTTGCTCTGTGAAATCACCTTTCGGGACAAGTGAACAAAATTACACTGGCACTGTTCATAAGGAGGGATCCAAAAAAGGCCATGTTGAAAATTTGGTGCCACGCCTCCAAAAAATGGCCAAGTTACACCTGGGCATTGAATAATTTCTATGCACATGTGTAACTTTGGTCATTTGGTAGCTCTTCACAGCCCTATCAGCTCTGGCTAGAGTTTGTTAAATACTGGTTTGACTTCAGCATTTCTCCCTCTGTCTTGGCTCACATGTGAGCTAAAAACTGCCCAGGAAAGCATTGTTTCTCTTAGATCACTGTCCAGCCAAACCACCTGACAGTGAACTTAAATTCTGTGATGGCCACATCTGAGCAGTGTTTTTACCCTAATCACTACCTCCCAGATCCAACCACTCAAGGGTGGCATAACCACCACTTTTAAGAAATATTATCAGAAATGGCTTCTGTCTGATCTGCTCTCAAAAATCATTGTGGGTAGTGTAATATATTTTGTAAAGCAATTTACACTAAAAGATGTGATCCATCTGTCTAGGGAGGCATGGCCAAAGGTTTCCAGGCTGCAATTTTACATTGCTGGTTGTCAGCACTAGGACAGTCATTCAGTGGGAATACTCTAACCAGAACTGGAAGAAGATCCTGACAACACACAGGAAATCACTGCCATAGTGACAAAATTTAACTTATAGGCTGTCAACATAAGATCAATTTGCTGTGCTGTATTGCTTTCTTGACAAGGTGCCTTTGTAAATGCATCTTTGACTCAAAGGTCTGTAAACCCATGATCTAATAAATAAATAAATAAATTGATGATTGGATATCAGTTGATGACACCACACCAGCATTCAAACAGCTGTCCAATGTGAACATAATGCAGTTAGAGACCAATGTCAGTGCTACAGAGTCCAAATTTGAAGAGGATGAACAGGGTGATGAAGGTGTTCAATGTGACAGACCTACAAACTATGAGGCAGTAACTGGGCTTGAGAAGGCATTAGAATGGCTGTACTACCGATCTGCAGATCCGATTAAACTACTTCAGATATGACAGCACATCTCTTATATATGCGATCTGGCTATGAAAAGCACCATGCAGCACACAAAAATCACAGAAATGTTTTCAGAAAGCAAGACACATTAAAATAAAATGCCAAAGAGACTTTAATGCACAGTATCTCATTTTTATCTACTTAGACATAGAAACATAGAATTTGATGGCAGATAAGGACCGCTTGGCCCACCTAGTCTGCCCATTTCCCTACCTAACAGACAAGCTACAGATCCTAGTTAACCAACAGTCTACTTCCTCCTAACCCCCACTAGAATTACCTTATGTCTGTCCCACGCATTCTTGAATTCCCCCACTGTTTTTGACTCTACGACCTCCTCAGGAAGGCTGTTCCATGTATCCACAACCCTCTCTGTGAAGAAATACTTCCTCACATTACCTCTGAGCCATCCCCCCATTATCTTCAAATTGTGCCCCCTTGGTTTTGCACATCTCTTTTTCTGAAAGATGCTACCCTCTTGGACTTTGTTGATTCCCTTGAGGTATTTGAAAGTTTCTATCATGTCCCTCCTCTCCCTCCTTTCCTTGAGGCTATACATCTTTAGTTCCTTTAGTCTTTCTTCATAGGTCTTCTGATGCAGACCCTGCGACATTTTGGTTGTCCTCCTCTGGACAGCCTCCACCCTGTCTATGTCTTTGTGGAGATGGGGTCTCCAGAACTGTACACAGTACTCCAGATGTGGTCTTACCAACTGTCTGTACAGATGGGCAACAACTTCCTGTTTTCTACTGGTGATGCCTCTCCCTATGCATCCCAGTATCCCCCCAGCCCTCTTTACTGCCTTCTCACATTGCTGGCCCACCTTTAGGTCATCTGATATGACTACCCCCAGGTCCCTTTCCATTTTTGTTGTTGTCAGTCTCTCACCCCCCATTGCGTACTCTTCCCCTGGGTTTTTGTTTCCCAGGTGCATTACTTTGCCCTTCTTTGCATTGAATCTAAGCTGCCATGTATTTGACCATTCTTCCAAACTTGCCAAGTCCCTTTTCATCCTTTCCACCCCACCTTGTGTATCAACCCTGTTGCAGATCTTTGTGTCATCTGCAAAGAGACAAACTTTCCCTTCCAGTGCCTCTGCAATGTCACTTATAAAGACATTAAAAAGGACCGGCCCCAGTACTGAACCCTGTGGTACCCCACTAGTAACCCTCCTTTCTTCACTCTGGACTCCATTTACTATTACCCGCTGTGTCCTGTTGTCCAACCAGTGTTTTACCCAGGCTACCAACCTAGGACCCACTCCCAGGCTGGCTAATTTGTTTATTAATCTTTTGTGTGGGACTGTGTAAAATGCCTTGCTAAAGTCTAGGTAGGCCATGTCCACAGCCCCTCCCTGGTCTACTGTTTTGGTCACCCAGTCAAAGAAATCAATTAGATTTGTCTGACATGACCTTCCCACTGTGAATCCATGCTGCCTTGGGTCCTGTGCCCCACTAGCCTCTAGGTACTCAACAATTCTTTCCTTCAGAAGTGATTCCATCATTTTCCCTACCACTGAAGTCAACCTGACAGGTCTGTAGTTTCCTGCCTCTGTCTTGCTCCCACTGTTGTGAAGGGGAATCACATCCATCCTCCTCCAGTCCTCTGGTGTTATTAAAAAGGATAGTCAGTGGTGTTACTAGTTCTTCCCTTAGTTCTTGTAGAATTCTGGGGTGAATCTCATCAGGCCCCATTGCTTTATCCACCTTTAGTTTTAAGAGTTCTTTCAGAACCCTTTCTTCTGTGAAAGGACTAATATCAACCCCCCTATCCAGAGTGCTTCTATTGACTGGATTAGGTATTTCCCCCCGCTTTTACATTGTGAATACTGAGCAGAAGTATTCGTTCAGTAGCCCTGCTTTTTCACTGTTGCTTTCTGCCCAACCACCTTCCTCTTTGTTCAGCCTCAGTATCCCTCCCTTCATCTTTCTTTGCTCCCTATTGTACCTATAAAAGGTTTTATCCCCCTTCTTAACCGAGTTGGCTATCTTTTCCTAGGTTTGGGCCTTTGCTATTCTGACTGCCTTACCCACTTCCTTCTGTTTTAACTGGTACAGTTCTCTGTCCTGCTCCTTCTGTGTTTCCTTATACTTTCTAAATGCTATCTTTTTCTCCCTTACCTTCCCCGCCACTTCTTTTGAGAACCATAGTGTTTTTTTCTTTTGTTTTGATTTGTTTATTTGCTTCACACAAAGGCTTGTTGCCTCTGTGATGGCGGTTTTGATGTTTCCCCATTGTTGCTCCACCCCACCTTCTTGCCTGTTTGCTAGTGCTTTTCTGAGGCACTCTCCCATTTTGACAAAATCAGCTCTCCTGAAGTCCAGTACCTTGACTTTTGTGTTTCTTGACTCTACAGCTAAGTTTATCATGAACCACACTGTTTGGTGGATGCTTGCTCCCAGATGGCTACCCACTTCAAGATCAGAGATCCTCTCTCCATCCCATTTGAGAGTACCAGGTCTAAGATTGCTCTTTCCCGAGTGGGTTCCAAAACTAGCTGTCTGAGGCATGCCCCCTGTAGGGCATCGATAATGGCCCTGCTCTTGGATGTGGCTGCAGCAAAGGTGCTCCAGTCAACATCTGACATATTCAGGTCCCCTATCAGCAATATCTCCTCTTTTTCTGCCATCCCAAGGATGCCTTCTATCATTTCCTTGTCCATTTTCTCTCCCTAAGATGGGGGTCTGTATACAACCCCTGTGCAGATTGTGGAGCCATTTCCAGTCTCCAGAGTGACCCACAGTGCCTCCTCTCCTCCCTGTTTACCCTTTAGCTCTGTTGCTTTGATCCCTTCCCTTACATAGAGAGCTACTCCTCCTCCTCCTCTTCATCCCTCCCTGTCCCTCCTGTAGATTGTGTACCCTGGTATGTTGACATTCCAGTCATGGTTCTCTGTGTACCATGTTTCTGTGACTGCCACAATATCCAGGCATCCCTCTTCCATCAAAGCCACCATTTCAGGGAGTTTTTTTATCTAGACTACTGGCATTGGTACTCATCACCTTCCATTTTTTTATGGCTTTATTTCTTTTTGCCCCATCTCTGCCCCTACTGCCTTTGTCATTTTCTCCATTTACCCCTGCCCTTCTCCCTATCAACTACTCTATCTGGTTGTTTACCTCACTAATTACCCTGATTTTTTGGGGGGGCTAGGATTTCCCTTCTCCTATTCAGTGCCTCCTCCCTTGACTAGTTTAAATGCTTGCCATTGAAGCATTTAAACCTATCACCTAGGATCCTGGTTCCCCTCCAGGATAGATGCAGACCATCCCACCTGTATAGGCCTGCATCCCTCCAGGTGGAGCCCCAGTCCCCAGTGAAGCCAATTCCCTGAGCTCTGCGCCAGCTTTTCAACCAGTCATTGAATCCCATGGTGCAGAGTGCCCTAGCCTCATCTGTGCCATAGACAGGTAGCACTTCTGAGAAAGTTACCATTTGTGCTACTTGTCTAAGGCCCCTTCCCAACTCCACAAACTCCTGTTGCACTGCTCTGATCCCATTCTCAGCCAGGTCATTCGTCCCTAGGTGGATAATGACATCCAGCTCCCTCCCCCTTGCCACTGCTCCCACGATCCTGAGGATTCATTTCCTGTCCCTCCAAGCCTTGGCACCGGGCAGGCACCACACCTCCCTTTCCCGCCCTCCCCAGTTCTACCCCCCTAACAATTGAGTCCTCCACCATAGCCCCACTAATACAGTCTGAAAAAAAAACAGAGAGGAGGAGGAGTGTAGACCTCTCTTAAACGAGGAATGGTTTACAGTACAAAACTCTCAGGTATCAAAAAAAGGAAGAAAAGCAGACACTTTTAATATACCCTTATACAATAGCTATGATGTTCTATCTGTTGACACCCCTGACTTTGTTGTAAATAGTCACATTACATCTACTACCCCCATATTGATGTGAATATTCAACCTACAATATCCGAAAAGACTGAAACTGTGAAACAAAACATATTTGTCTTAGGAGATTCATTAATCAAGTATCTCGATAGAGCAGTGTGCAATCCTGACAAAGCCACTAGAGTGTTATCAAGCTTCAGTGGAGCAAAAATAATGGACATGGTCATTATGTTAGAAAAAATATTAAGTAATGCCGGCCCAAATCCAATTGTTATTATACATCTAGGAACGAATAACATTTTTAAAGACACAGAAAATGGCATAAAAAAGGACTTTGTAGTACTCATTAATAAACTTCTTGAGATAGGCTGTGTTCCTGTACTTTCTGAGATCCTACCAATTCCCAAAGCAACTTATTTACATACAATAAAGATTAGAAACATAAATAACTGGATGAGAAGATGGTCACTGAGACAGGAAATACCATACATTACACATTGGGAGGAATTCACCCACCACGCAGAACTCTTTTCCTGGGATGGACTGCACCTGAGTAGGAGGGGAAATCACTTGTTGGCAAAACAGATAACAGATTTTATTGCCAGTATTTTAAACTAAATTCTCTGGGGGGAGGGTGTTTTTCTTTGTGTCCTCCTAAAACTGATATACTACCAGAAAAATTAGTTAATGGCACAAAATGTAATAATAAAAGCTCTAAGAAATCAAAGTATCAAACAAAACTAAAGAATAAAGATCTAGGAGCTATCACCATACTATTAGTTAATGCATGTAGCCTGACAAAAAAAAATTGAGGAACTGGAACACATTCTAGTAAAAGAAAATATAGCTATATGTGGAGTCACAGAAACATGGTTTTCTGACCAAGAATGGAATATTGAAATTCAGGGCTATAATAAGAGGTGGTGATGTAGCACTACACATCTTAAACAAATATAAGGCACATAGTATAACCCCAAATGAGGTACTAGAAAGTAAAACAGAAATAATTTGGGCTCAACTTAACTTACAAAATGAAACACTGGTAGTGGCACTTTGTTACAGACCCCCCAGTTTCTCTCAAACTGAAAATATAGAACTTTTGTCAATTTTAAATAATATGGAAACAACACATAATTACATATTAATGGGAGACTTTAATTTCCCCAAAATAAACTGGACCATTTTAGAAGGCCATGGACTTGTAGAAACTGCTATGATCGAATTTACCATTCAACAAAATCTAACTCGAATTGTGACTAAAGCAACTAGACAGAATAATATACTTGACATCATACTAACTAATGTAGAAGATAACATGACTATACCAACCATCAAAACACCACTAGGGGATAGTGACCACAATATGGTATCAGTGAACATCAATTTATGTAATAACATCAATAACGGTGTGACACTCGTCAACAACAAAGGTCCTATTACTGATGAATCAGATATGGCAACTGAATTCAATAATTATTTTGCTAGTATATTTATTTCAGATGACATCCTACCGATAAATCTGGACCAAAACAATAAAGAGTATATACCACCCATTAATGAGATTGAGGTCAAAACGCTAATACAACAACTCAAAATTCATTCTTCACCTGGACCTGATAACATACATCCTAGATTTTTAAAAGAAATAGTAAATGTTATACGTGGACCCTTGACAGTGTTATTCAATGCATCACTTAACCAAGGCAAGACAATTCAGTCATGGAATGAAGCTATAGTCACACCCATACATAAAGCTGGAAACATTCACATTTATTTACACTGCTTGTGGAAGCCCCTAGTGCCTTTGTGTAATAAGTGTAATTGTTTTACATCTGACAGAAATTTATAGTTTAAATATATGGTGTATCCCTAGAAGGCTAGGAGAACCCCTTGTATCTATATTAATAACATGCAGAGGGTAGTCACCTCCTCCCTAAATATTTGCTGCTTCCAAGGCTGTATATGGAAATGATTCAAAAAGTTAGTTTTGCACACTTTTTAGGTGATAAATGTGGTTAAATTGTATATGACAGTTCTTCTATTTGTTGATTGGGTAATAACAGTGTGATGTCACACCAAAAGTTGTATTTAAATGTGTTTTGGAGTCCTTTGTAACTACACACCTTTGAAAGCACTTTGCCGAGGTGCTGGGGCTTCCACAAGCAGTTTAAATAAATGTGAACAATTAGTTCCTATGTACGTTTCCATCATTTTCTTCTGTGAGCGCTACCTTCTGGATTTGGTGTTTAATTTGAATGGTGTCTCCCTTGGTTGCAAACCCCTCTCGTATTTGAGCATGACCTTTTGCAGTTTGGACTTGGTGTTAGAATACATATTCCCTGGTGGCCAGTGGTCCCTCCTCCCACCTTATCCCTCACCTGACCTGTTAAACATTGTCCTTGGTGTCTAGTGGTCCCTCCCCCCACCTGATGCTATGCCCAAGTTAGACAGTATGATTCTCCCAGCTGTCCAGTCATCCCACCCCCCATCCAGTCCATGTCCCTGTAACTGAGCATGCTATGTGGGTAGATCAACCCCCATCCCATGATCGCAGGCCCAATGTGAAGACATACACTGTTCTCCCCCACTGATCTCCAACCTGAAGTGAAGGAAGTAACCTTCCCAGGTGTCTAGTGGACCCCCCCACCCCAGCAAGTAGTGCCTCACATCCTGACCCCAAGCCAGTCACCGGCACAGCTCTCCACTCTCCATGACAGCCAGCCACCAACTGAGCTGTCAATGAGCATGTACTGCATACAGTATGAGTTCATTGACTGACAGCTTCAGGTCAGGCCAGCAATCAGTGGGGGGGGGGCAGTGCATACATCTTCACATTGGGTTGGCGATCGCCTGGTGTGGTTGGTCTACCCAAATGGCTTGCACCATTATGGGGATGGGAATCAGATGGGGATGGGACCACTGGACACCAGGGAGAATCATATTGTTTAACTTGAGCATGGGATCGGGTGGGAAAGGGACAACTAGACATCAGAGATAATGTCACTGTATGTCAGGCATGGGTGCGGGTGGGATGAGGGTCCACTAGACACCAGGGATAATAAATAACAGGTTGAGTGAGAGATCGAGTAGGAGGAAGGACCACTGGTTTACCATGGAATATGTATTCTGATTTCAGGCAAGTGATCGGGTGGGGGGAAGGGCCACTGGACACCAGGGAAGATCATAAATGTGTATCGGGTGAGGGATCAGGTGTGGGTAGGGACCTCTGCACACCAGGGAAATATGTGTGTGCACGGCAGTCTGGAGATTAGCGGGACCACTAGCACCAGGGGAAATAATTTACATACTACTGGGTTGGCGATCAGCAGGGGGACCACTAGGCACCAGGAAAACCTATTTATTTCTACTTGGGCTGGCAATTGGAGGGGTGGTGGGACCACTAGCACCAGGGAAAACTTATAGTTTTAAAATCAGGCCAGCGATTGGCAGGGGGGCACGATAATGTTTGGTGCATCCTATGTAAATGGGCACATAATAAACATGCAAATAGTCACATAGCACCTTGCATGGGCTCAATTACATGGCTGCTTTTTTTGAATTCCAAATAGTGCACCTGCACTATCTGTTGTGGCACCACACAACTGGCTGCATGTTAGAGTAGTGCTAGTGGAGCTGGGATAGTGGTAATGTGGTTACTGCTACTAGACCTAGCCTATTCACAGCCAAATAGCATAGGCAGTATCTGACTGTGAAGAGCAAACTTGGCCACCTCGGCAAACCCAAAGCACAATGCAAAATTTTGCACTGTGCTGTGTGATTTTTTTGTGAATCTAGCCCCACGTCCTTTCAGTGTTAGACATTATAGATCAACTTAACCCCAGTGTTTGTCACAGAAATCACCCTGCTAGTTGTCATAAGGCTTATGAAACAGGTTGAACTCAGTCACCTTGGAAACACTCATTTACTGCTTCCAAAAGGGATGGTTTGGTTTGTTCCACACTCTCTGGTCCAAACAATTCCCGAGGATGGTCCATTGGAGGAAAAAGTCCCCCTCCCCCACACACACATGGTTCGGGCTTTCCAAGATCAATTTTGATGAATTTGGTCACCTTAAAGTCATTACCTGAAACCAGACATTGATGATATCCAGACCATTGTTGACTCAATGTACAGGGATCAGCGTGGAGCCCTCTCTTGCTTTTACTTTACATTTGTGATTTCCAGAACTGTGTTCTTTTCCTTCATATTTATTTCTTTATACTAATGATACTATTGTATGCATTTCTCATAAGGATCTTAGTACTGCAGTAAAAGTAATTCAAGATGACTTTACCAATCTACAGGAGGCATTGCATGGTCTGAGGCTACTACTGAGTGCAAAAAACAACATACAATACATTATTTTCTAAGTGTAGCATTTTTTTGGCTCATATAATTAATCAGTAACTGCAAATAATAATGGGAAAATGAATATGGCAGATTATTATAAATACTGGACTTGCTTTTTTGTATTTTGTGTCCATATTTCTTACCTTTAAAAAGCTCAAAAGGTTGTTGGGTTTCTTCTTTTGTCATAAGGCTCAGGTCTCAGTATTTGAGAAAAACGATTCATTCCATTTTTATTTCTCTCACTGCTTGATTTTGGAGATTCTATCTATAGAAATGCTTCAGCCTCATTTTGAGTACCTTGGATCTTTTATATCATAGTTCAATACATGTTGTTACTGGATTACCTTGGCAAAACATCATTGGCCTTTGTATACATCATTGCACTGGCTTTTCTTATCTACTTGGAGATTGTTCCATTTCTAGGTTTATCTGTATACAATTCTGTGGTCAAACTCCATCATATATAGCTTAATTCAGTTAAAGGACTCTGGACATAATATACATTCATGTGATATTTTCTCTGTTTCATTAGACAAACATCATACCAAAGATGGTTCTTTGACTCTTTCATTCTCTTTTTCTCATGCTTGGCAACAGATTTAGAAAGCTATTAAACTCAAGACTGAAATATCAGTCTCTTGTATTAAAATATATATATTTTTTTTTATCTATTGTATAGACACTTTGCTATAGATGAAATGTATTTTATATGTTGCACTTTTTACTGTAATTTCATTTAGCCTTTGTATTTATATGTAAATGGAAAATGGAAAGAAGTAATCATGCAAGCAGATTGTCTCATGCAGTCTTTAACCTTTGAATATATCTCAGTATATCACCCCTGTTCAAAACTGATTACCAAGTTAACACTTTGGGACCATTCATAATAAAAAACTCCAGGGTATGGTAGATCATGAGATATCATCACTTCTTGGGTGGTTAAAGGAACTCAGTGTTACCTCATGCCTCATAATGCACCCAAGACATGTCAATATCTCATGATTTACCGTGCCCTGTTGTGTATTATTACTTACCTATTGAATATTGAGATGATAAAAATAGGTGGTTTGATAACTTTTATTGGACCAACAAATATTTTTTTCAAAATGTTTAAGCTTTCAGACTACACAGAGTCCTTCATTGGAAACATGGCAGTTAAGGAATGATGACACTTGAAAAGCTCAGAACAGAATTAGTAAAACCCTTCACATATGGACTGGACATCTTATCTGATAATAAGATTTAAGGCATGCTGTAGGCAGAAACCAGAGAACAAGCCAGACCTCGGGAACTTAATTAGGTGTGACTCACAAATTCTAGCAAAATGGAATGCATGTGACAGCAGAAGTCTGAAAAAAAACAGAAAGAGAGAGAGTGCATGTGTGTGTGTGTGTGTGTGTGTGTGTATAACAGCAGTTGGAGTTCAGATTATGTAATGGGTCATAAAACCAAGGTCCATATTCATACCACAAATAGACTCACAAACATGGCAGTTAAGGAATGATAACACTTGAAAAGCTCAGAACAGAATTAGTAAAATCCTTCACATATGGGTTGAACATTGATAATTTGTCAGGATATAATGTACTTGTATGGTTGCAATCATAAAAGAGGAGTTTTTCTCAACTTCCTTACCTATGAGGGTCATGTGACACAGCTGAGCTGAGAGCAGTTTGACTTGAGGGGCTCTATCTAGGGGAATTCAATCAGGCATAATCAGCACCCAAAATCACTCTCTTTCTAGACTATGAGCTACCAGCCTGCTGCCCCTCAAGTCAGGAAGTCAGATTCGACTATTTTGTCCAAGTTAAATACGCCTAAGGAGCAAAAAATGGAGGGTTGTCTGACAGCTTGGTGATTCCTCAGTCCAAGATGGTGACCTCACCGCCCAATGCTGAACTGAGCAGATTCAGTCAGGAGCTCTCTGAAATAAAGTATTTTATGGGCAATATTATTGGACAGTTATCCAAGATGAATCTAGTCCTGGATGCTGTGAAGGGGGGATGTTTATAACCCGGGATCCTGTATTTCTGAAGCAGAAGAGTGAGTGAGCAAGCTTGAGGATTGGGCCCACCTTATGGAGTGCCACGTTTCTTTCCTTGCAGGGGAGATCCAGCAACTTTAGGACAAGTTGGAAGACCAGAAACAGACCTCCCCCCACTAACCAGAATGCCCTCTCAAGGCTGATTGTTTTTTGTCTACTCCAGTACCAAGACAGAGAGAATTATGCTTGAAGCCCGGCAAAAGAAAGAGCTCTTGTGGAATTGTGTCAAGCTTTCCTTCCAGCCTGACTATCTTAGGAGGGTGATTGATAAGCATAAATCCTTTGATAGTGACTGAGACCTTGCTTGTGAGAAAGGCCTGAAGTGTACCCTGAGTCCCCTGGCAGTGCACTGTATTATGACTGGTTCCACTACAGAAACTTTCACCAGCTCCACAGATGCCAGACACTTCATTGTGCAGCTCGGGGCACCAGAACACCTAGAGAAACCTAGGGGAAGCGATGTTGCTTCAGTTCCCAAACCAAAATTGGAGCTTACTCTGGCCAACACCCGCAAGTCTAATGTTAGGGATGGAAACAAGGACATAATAACTCCTAAATCCACAGAGGAAGAAAGCGAGCCTATGGAATTCAATCAAAACCAAACCGGCTGAGGCGCATTAAGCCAAATTGTCTGTTTCTAGAACTTGGGTGTTGGTTTCCTAGCCCAGTTTTTCATAAGTGAGGGACTGTGTATGAAGATAAAGTGATGGCAGAGGGATGATTCCTTATGTGACTAGCCAGTTGTTGGGGGCACCCCCTCTGTCCCCCAACTCCATTCTTTTTCTCTTGGGTGGCATTGTAAAACACCCTGCCTTTCTCTAAAATTAAGTTATAGAGAGTTTTTGCTACACTAAATGTTGGAGGGGGAGAGAGGGGGAGCCCTCTATGTCTTTGTGGGTCATTTGTGGGTTCATTAATGGGTTGCATATATTCCCCCATTGTTCTGGTTAACTAGACCTTTTTTCCTATAAGGTAACTAGCTGCTATGATGGGGTATGGGACCCCACTCTTGCAGGTCTCAGAGTGCTTCATGTATTGTTGCCTACAAGCTCTACTGCCCCACCAGGGAATTCTGCTTTGTCCTGTGCAGGCTCTTTTAATGATGCTGTGCTCTGCCTTCCAGCTGCCTGTTTCTGGTCACCATATGGACTCCCATTTAAGGTATGGGTGTAAGTAGTTTGTGGCTGGTTGCTGGAGCTAATTATTGAGGAGGTGAGTAGTGCTTGATGCTGAACTCTAGTGTGAGAGGTTGGTCCTAGCATTACCAATTTTTTCCTGTTTTGGTTAACTGTTTCTGCTTGATCTCTCTCTCTCTGGCAACCTGATATCCCCGACACAGTTGAGTGCCATCACGACTCTCAAAGGCTCAGCTCTAGCTGCAAATCTGATTTGATGGGAGCCCATTTTAGTGGACTCCAAAATGCAGAACAGTTCCCTATAAATAATGATTCCTGCCTCCTCCTTCGTTGGGGTCTATCTCCTTTTTTAGTTCATTTGAGCAGGTGGTAGATGGCTCTGCTGCGTGCACTTGCTTTTTAGTAGGGTCTATACTGTGCAGGTGGTAGTGACTGGCAGTCTCCAGCATCATCTCCTAGTAGCTAGTATAGTTTAGAGTGTTTTGGGGTGGTGGATTATACAAGATTAGTTCTGGTAGAAGTCCTATGGCTGCACAACCTTCAAGGATATGGAGTTATAGGAAGAACATACATACTGCTTCATATATAGTTTCATTTGTCAGTTGTTCATTATCCCAGTTGTTTATTTTTGTATTTTATTTATTTATTTGTGAACCAGGTAGGTACACTGGTCCTAGAGACCATTTTCAGGAGCAACCTGGATCATAGAGATGACATGAATGCAAAGATGCAGAGGCAACAGGTAAATTGAGTGAAAAATACTATGATTTGACAGTTTTAGATAAACACCAAAGAGAATGAAGGACTTAACTGTTTACAGTTTACAGTTTATGGACAAGAAACAAAAAAATAGAACAATATGGAGAAGTAGCAATTTTGGAGTACAGTTGCAGGTGCAGGTTTCCATTAATTAATACCATATTCCTGGCTATTTGTATTCTGCGACAGAGTGCTGAGGTATTTCTTTGATGTCCATGCCGGGGGAGGGGGGATGCTGCTTTTTCAGTCCTATGTTCACGGCGTATGAAGCTATAACATGGAATGTACGTGAGCTGAATAGCCCAATAAAGTGGAAGGGTCCTTACACATCTCATACACTTTGGGGGGCCTCATAATCCTTTTGCAAGAAACCCATCTCATCAAAAGGAGGTGGAGAAGTTGGGCAAGCACTGAGGGGGTCAAGTTTTTGAGTTGTCTTACTCCTGTAAAAAAAGATGGGTTTCTATCCTGTGTCACCGTAGTATTTATTGGGCATCTGAGCAGGTCAAGAAGGATAAGGATGGAATGTGGTTGCTTGTAAAGGGTAGGCTAAATGGTAGACTCTTGGTATTGGGAGTGGTGTATACCCCCAATACTGATGAATCCCATTTCTTTCATGAACTATCAAAAGTACTCATGGATATGGGGATTGGCATGGTATTCCTTGGAGGGGATACGAACCGGGTTACTAATTCACTCTGCAATAGGAGTGGCATCCCCTCAGGTTCACCTACCACAGGCAACAGAGCCCTTAACTCACTCCTAAAGACCCATGGTCTTCAAGATGTTTCAAGACTACAGTTTCTATCTGGCCATGATTATATGTTTTACTCTGCTCTACATAACACTTAAACTAGGATAGATATGGTTCTGGCATCTGGTTTTGTGGTCCAGGGGCCAATCCACTTGGTTATGAAGCCCATATGGATTTCAGATCATTCTCCAGTTTATTTATTTGATTCTCAGATTAACACCTTTGAGCTGTCAAGCTTGTTTGCAAAGGTTCCATGTCAGAGGAAAATTAAAAAAAGGAAAAAGAACAGGCACTATACATATAGTATTATACATAACAGCTAGGGTAGATCATATGCAATCATGTTGCAAGTGTCACAAGCAGATACAGAAGAACAAGAATTGTTGACATTGTCAAAAAACTATAACAGCTGTGTACATATGCATTACCAGATACATCAAACAGAGGCATGAAGCTTAAAGACCTACTCGGTTTGATATGGAGGGAATGGAGAAGGGTGAAACCTGGGAAAAAGTGAGAGTAAGTAATTAGGAGCATGGCTGGGTAAAGGGACAGGCAGATAAGGGGTCATGGGTAGTGTTTGGGATAGAAGGGGATCCACACATAGGGTTTTGTTGGTATAGGATAGGGGAGGTGGTATAGGATAGGGGAGTAGGGGCCAGTAGGAGGTTACAATGTAAGGTTATTTAGGCAAGGAGGGTACAGTGGGGGAGGAACAGTGGAAGTGTATCAGTGGAATGGTGGAAATTTACAGTATAAGGTGGGGAAGGCAGAGGAGGGGGGAGGAAAAGTGCTTTGATGGGCATCAACCAAGAATAGCAATTAGGCTTTTGCAGTACAGTTGCACATATTGAGTGAGGCCAGATGCTTGAACAGCTTATATGTAAAGGGACCAATTTTAGGTTTCATAACTAGCTCATTGCTGAGAGAATTTAGCCAAAGGGAGGCCCTATATTTGAATGATCGTTGCCCAAGTGAGGTACAGTAAAATGCAATATGGAAGACCACTTTGCTGGATCCCCTGGTAAGTCTGGAGTTAGTGGAGTAACTAAGTAGTTGCTGCACTCCTGGGGGGTGCAAGGCCAAGTGAAGTTTTTTTAGCTAGCAGACAGACCTGATACGGGATCCTGTTGCTCAGATTTAGCCAACCAGTGCTAGAGTACAGCTCACAAGTGTGAGTTAGGCAGTCGACATCCAGAACAAGTTGGCAGGCTTTGTTAAAAACAGTTTTGATTCTTTTTAGAGCAGTATCAGTGCCAGCTCCATAGACTACCAGGCCATAATCTATGATTGAGAGTACTGAGCTGGTAACTGCAAGTTTGACAGCACTCTCAGTGAGGCAGTGTCTGTGCCGGTAAAGTTGCCCTAATTTAGCACTCACTGCCTTGGCTACATGGTCTACGTATGAGAGAGTGCAGTCAAGGATGACCCCAAGGCATTTAAAGTTATTGACCATTTTGAGCGTCTTTAGCTTGCTATTGTATATTTTGAGGTGATGGGACTTATATCAGTTTTGCTGAGAAGCAAACGATGTTGTTTTCATTTTTTTGTGATTGAGCAAGAGCTTGGAATTGTGGAACCATTTTTCCACAGCGTTAAAATTAGTTACACAGTTAGCTAGTTAGTCAGTTAGCTACACTTTCCATGTCAGGGATACTATCAGTGAGGAAAGATGCTGGCGGTGTAATGTTAGCCTCTGCAGGGATGACAACTTTAAAATGTGGCTGTGCCAGAAGGTTAAGGCATACTTAGAAATTAATTTAAATGGGGAGGTAGCCGATAGATCAGTCCAGGATGGGCACAAAGCTTTACTCTGGGGCTACGTTATAATGTATGCCTCTTCAAAGAAAAAGGACAAGGATCAGGAATTACAGTCCTTGGAGGAAAAGTTATCAGAATTTCAAAAAAGATATAAAACAGGGACCACTCACCTGCTTTACTCCAAGATATATGGAACCTCTAGTATAAAATTAATGTTTTAAACTCCCAGCAGGCTGAGGTTGCCCTTTATCAGATCAGGCATGCTTATTGGGCGGGGTTAAAACCAGCTGCATGCTAGTTTATTGTTTAAAGAAAATGGTGGCAGAGACCACAATCCTCAGAATTTGAAGAGGGCTGGACCTAATCACAGCACCAGCAGAGGTGAATGTGGTCTTGCAGGGTTATATGCCTTTAAGATGGATAAGGCAGATCAAGCTGCCCTGTGCATTAAACATTTTTTGAATCTTCAGAGCTCCCTCACCTGACTGAGTCACAACACCTAAGTCTAGAGGGTCCTGTCACCCTGCAGTAAATCCAAGCTGCTATCGGTCAGATCTCAAGTGGGAAAGCCCCGCATCCCGGACGACTTAGCAACTGAGTTTTACAGGCTGCTTGCTGATATAATAGGCCCACTGCTTGCCTCCACATTTCAAGAGGCCTGGACAACTTCCATGCTACCAGATTCAATGACAGAGGTTACTGTCTCTGTGCTACCTAAAAAGGGGAACAATCCCTATCAGTGCTTCAGTTACTGGCCCATCTCTCTTTTAAATGGAGACTATAAGATCTTGGCTAAGGTTTTATCTTTTCAATTGAATAAGGTACTGCCACATTTAGTCCACCTGGATCAAGTTGGGTTTGTGGCGGGGAGAGATGGGGTGGACCACATTAGGAGACTGGTCAACCTGATGTGGGCCACGGAATCCTCGATGGACCCCATGGCAGCTATAGCACTAGATATGGGAAAAGCATTCATCTCTGTAGAATGGCCCTATTTTTTGCTACTCTTCAGGCCATTGACCTGGGCAATACTTTTATTAGGTGGGTTCAGACTATTTCCTCAGCTCCACAGGCTTTGGTCCTCACCAATGGGCATATGTCAGCTAGGTTCCCTTTGGGCAGAGGCACATAACAGGTGTGCCCTCTGGCCCTAGCATTATTTGCATTAGCCATTGTACCTTTGACTCAAAAGCTTTGTGAATCTCAGAATATTCAAGGGATTAACTTGTTGGCAGAAGTGAATAAACCAATGCTTTTTGAGAATGACATCTTGATTACCCTTAAAAATCCGGATAAATCAATACCAGCTTTAATTAGTTTGTTGGACCAGTTTGCAGAATTTCTCAGTCTATGTAATAAGTGGGGCAAAACAGAGGTTGTAGCCTGACATTCAAAATGCAATTCTCTTACCCTTTAGGGTACAGGGCTTTCTCTAGTATCTCATCCAGTATGGTACCTGGATACCTTATCTCCCCCCAGTGGGAAGACTGGGTTCACCTACATTTTTCTCCACTATTGAAATCCCTGTGGGATGATCTTGACAGGTGGAAGCATCTTCATCTTACAATATGGGGGAAGTCCCAATCATTGCAAATGATAGTACACCCTAAGTTTTTGTACCTCATTCTTTACTAGCCATTACACCATTACACATTCCTGAATCCCTCTGGAAATCCTTGGAAAGAATGGTGAGAAGTTTGTTTATGGGAAGGGGTAAACCCAGACTATGGTTGCTGAGATTGATTGCCCCATGGTCCAAAGAGGGTTTCTGAATGCCTTGGTTTAAAGGTTATTACTTGGCAGCGGGTCTCCGACAGCTCTGGACATGGCTCTATGCAGATCGGTGTAAGGCAACAGCCAGATAGATTGCCATTGAAGAGCTCTTTGTGCAAGGAGTAGCACCTGAGTTTGTTTTATGGAATTCATCTAAGTTCAATTGAAGCTAACCTATCCATGGGTATATCCTTAGTGTTTGGAAGGGGTTAGATAAAATAGTTACTTCCCCATGGCAGTTTTCTTTACATCGGTGGCCATTATGGAACAATCCCAAACTGTTAGTGGGTGGGATTGGGGGTGGTGGGGTGAACTCATATTTTATTCGGGAATGGGTATAGAGGGGGATTGTCTCGTGTGACAGACTTATATCATGCAGACTCTGGTCTCTTTTAAGACTTTGCAACTATTAAGGTTCAGACCTCCCTACCTCTGTCTCATCTGTAGAGATACAGTATCTACAGATCCATCATCTAATCTCCTCCTATACAGTCTCTCAGCTCAAATTGCCCATGAGTGACACCTGGGATGATATTATTGGCTTAGTGAGTGGGGAATGGTCTGCTTATATGCCCCCCACAATAAGGTGGATTTATAAGGGACTCCTGCAGGAACATACTCCCACAACAGATAACTTGAAGGTTAGGAGGGAGAAAGAGCTTGACAGTCACATAGAGGAGGATCAGGACTGCTGTTGGTCTAATTCCTACGGATCCTGTAGGGATGCATGGTGAAAACTTATGCAAATAAAAACACTGCATCTATGGTAAAGAACACCTGATCAGTTGAAAAAAATGGAATTAGTAAATGTATATAATTGCTGGAGATGCCTTCATGAGCAAGAGGGTATGTTGATACATATCCTGTGGTCCTGTCCTAAACAGAAGGTCTGGTGGAGTTTGCTTCAGGCAAAAATGTCAGAAGTCATGCAGTGTCAAGCACCTATGGATGTGTTCCTCATGGTCCTGGACAACATTAATGAACTCCCAGTCCAATAAAAACTCTTCACCTATGGTTTATGGCAGCTATCACTAAAGCTAAAAGTCTGGTGTACAGGAAGTGGCGGTCGGAAGAAGTTACTACCATGGCTGAATGGGATGACATAATGCATAAATTAGCTGGCCTAGAGCATGAATCTTTTATGGCTGCAGATACATTGGCACTCTATGAGGAAGTGTGGAGGTCACATCTGTCCTGACATTTTTATGGATTTATGTGCTCAGTGAGAGGGTATATTCCTTTCACACCCAGGACATTCATGGCTGAAGTGTGATTTGTGGACGAGGGTCATTACCACCCCTTCCCCCCACTCAGCATGGATCTCTTTTGTAGGTATATTTGTCTTTACGAGCCTAACCCAGTTGAAGGGAGCTTTTTTCTACCCAGCACTCTGTCCCATACTCCATTTGCTCTGTTACTCACTTTTATGTTCATTTTAAAGTATTTTTAGATTTGTATTGCACTTTCCTGTTTTGTTCGGTACTTTATTGTTTCCTTGTTGCTGAGGTTGAGGTATCCTATTTGGCTTCAACAATGTAATCATTCTGGAGGGAAGGGATCTTGGGTCTTTATTTGGTTGTCAATGTGGAGTACTTATGACTCTTACTATCAGTTACAGTGTTTATGTATTTATGAACTAGACTGTAATCCACGGAACTTAGGTTCCAACTTCTGGCCAGGTACAGAATGCTATATTGGCTTCACTGATTTGTTGTGTAAGCTATGCTTATAACCAAAAACCTCAAGAAAATTAAAAAAAAAAAAAAAAAAAAACTTGCTTACCAATAAACGTTACTTGACTCAACGTAGTCGCAGCTACAGGTCATAAATGATAAAGAAGAGGATGAGCATCGAGATGTACTAGAATTTTATTAAGTTGGACTGGGTGATGACTGGAATAGCCTCTTAACATTCAACAAAGCTATGTAGTAATGCCAGAAGACTGCACCAAACTGGGCCCTAACTGGTGAAGCAGAGAAGTAGTGACAAGTATTTGAACATCAGAAATACAGAATTATACAATGGGCCAAATCCAAGATCCCATTTTTAACCCCTGCTAAACAGTAAAAGCACGCTTCCAAACCAGAATGGGAGGATCACAAAACAAAAACACAAGCAACTATACCAGAATTTTTTTTTTTAATGTCACCACCACATCAGCACTCGAAAACTGTACCCACCTAACCTCTCGGTCCAACTCCCCGCTCGCATCCAGCTACCTCTCTGATCTTTTTCAGGTCTGTCTGTGAACTACACTCCCCCTCTATCTCGCATAACTCCTAAACAAACTTCTCTTGATGTTCTTTTTTAAAAATACTTCATTTTCTACACATATCCTGCATCACTGTTTCATGACTTGGACTCACGACGTTCCCACATATTCAGCAACACCACGTTAGCGCTCGGATTTTACACCCTTATGAAACAGCACTATTTTTTCATTCACACTAACAAATACAATAAAAATAAATTTAAATACCCCAAAAAAAACTTTTATTATTTTTCTATCTCTTTAAAAAAGTGGATATTGCATAATAGCAATATACCCCTCCAGTGAGTGGGTATATGGGTGTATTTACCACTTCTGGTGTGGTTAAGTCACTTGGCTGCACCTTGTGACCGTACCACACCAGCCGTGGTAAATCCACCAATACCCACTCCCTGTCGGGGTATATTGCTTAAAGAGCACATTACAGCAGACTTTCTAAAGAAATAATTACCTACATTTTATGCCACTGTGCTACTTGTAAATGTTGAGTATACTTTTTAATTTTTGAAAACCATTGTTTCTTAAAGCATGTTGCATTTTTTTTATTTAAAAGCTATTTTATAATTGTTTCAGACTTAAACTACCTCCCTTTCTGGCAACTGCAGACATAGGTTGGAATTGACATAATCTAATGAGGCAATTATGTTTGTTTTAAGAGCCATAAAATATAACTGCTGGGCACAGAAATAGCCAAACATGGAGTCACAAAATAAGCTAATTCAAATGAATGGGCATCACCTGTCTGTACCTAGCTCTGTCCCTCCCACCCCATTTTACTAGCATGTCATTACTTTCATTTTTATTGTTGTGCCTGCTTCCTTGTGCTAGTAGTGTCTTTATTCCTCTGTTGGGAGCCTAGAGATCATGTGAGTAACATGCACCCTACAATATGGGGGTAAGTCTATTGTCTGTTGTACTGATGCCACAATTAACTTAAAGATTTGGTGATGGGCAAGGTGACATGACTGAATGCATAGTTACTGAGTGACTTACTCCCATCAGCTTCTGAATCTCATTTTACTCACACTCCTAGCTGGAGGAGACAATTACTCATCTACTGACCCTCTATGTGACATCTCACATTAGAAAAATATATTTATTCATGACCACTAGTTCCAGCCTTGTCCTGCAGTAAATATATATATTTTTTTGGTAATCACAAGCAGTCCTGGTTCTGGACAACAAAGTCTCAGTTGTTGGGAACACCACTGGGGGGGCACCCATGCACACCACTGGATTTCACAAATATAACCTTTAGTATCATAGTCGAACTGTGTACATTTAATAAATCTTGTATGATTATGCATTTGCTTTGAATGTGTTGCCTTGTATGCAACTGTAATATATTGCCCTCCTGGAGGCTAATGGACTGCAGGATAGCAGGCAGCATGGGTTTGTCTAGGGCAGATCCTGTCAGACTAACCTGGTAGAGTACTATGACTGGGTAACCAGGCAGCTGGACAGGGGCCATGCAGTGGATGTCCTGTACCTGGGCTTCAGCAAGGCATTTGATTCAGTGCCACATGGGGGGCTGGGTAGTAAGCTGGAGGGCACAGGGGCTGGGGCAAAGATGGTGGGATGGGTGGGGAATTGGCTGCAAGGGAGACAGCAGAGGGTGGTGGTGGTGGGGGAGTGCTCGTCACCCAGGGCAGCGACAAGCGGGGTGCCACAGGGATCTGTACTGGGGCCGGTGTTATTTGGGATCTTCATAGCAGACATTTCCATAGGCATCAAGAGCAAGATCAGTCTGTTTGCAGATGACACCAAGATGAGTGCAGCAGTAGATAACCTAGAGGGGTGGCAGAGGTTGCAGGATAATCTGGCAAAATTGGAGGCCTGATCTGACACTTGGCAGCTGAAGTTCAAGGCTAAGAAATGCAAGGTGCAACATTTCGGAGCTAAAAACCCAAGGAGGATCTACCAGCTAGGGAGTATTGAGCTGACCAGGACAGAAGGGGAGAAGGATCTAGGGGTGATCATAACAGGAGCAATGAACAACTCTGCACAGTGTAGAAAGGCAGCTGCCAAGGCTAACAAGATGCTGGGTTGTATTGCCAGGGGCATATCCGCCAGGAGGGGGGAGGTGATCCTGCCACTGTACAGGTCACTGGTTAGGCCACACCTGGAGTACTGTGTGCAGTTCTGGAGGCCATACCTGAAGAAGGACATTGGGTTACTGGAGGCGGTGCAGTGCGGGGCAACAAAAATGATCCAAGGGTTAGGGGACTTGCCCTATGAGAGCAGGTTGAAGGAGCTGGACATGTACTCCTTGGATGAAAGGAGTGGTAGGGGGGACATGATTGAGACCTTCAAATACATGAAGGGGATAAATAGACAGGCACAGAGGGGCTTTTCCAGTTAAGAAGGGGAGGGACACCCAAGGGCATGATCTGCGATTGGAAGAAGGTAGGTTCAGAAGGGAAATGAGGAGACACTTTTTTACAGAGAGGGTGGTGGCAGGTTGGAATGCATTACCAGGGGGAGTGATATCTTGTAGCACAGGGGGCAGCTTCAACAGGGGATGGGATAGAGTAAGAGGGAGGGTCACTGGAGAGGGGGTGGGAAGGAAGAGCAGCTGTAGTATGAGGGCTGCTAGCTATGCATTTGAGCAGACTTGATAGACCATAAGGCCTTTATCTGCTGGCAGGTTCATATGTTTGTATATTCGTAGATGCCTTTCCTTAGTACTGTATTGCCAATACTTGTACTTAGCCCCAGTATTCTATGCACCCCAACTTCTTTCCACTGACTGCAACTGGAAATCAGGTTATTGTAAGAATTTATGTTTGTTTTTTCTGTATTAAATATATTTAATCAAATACACAGCTGTAAAATAGGCACTTTACATCTGAAAATGTGGTATGAAGCCTCCATGTATCAGGCCATTGGCATTTGTTTCTTTATGAAAGCAGTAAACAGTCATAATTATTATATAGGGGAAGGTAATCCCTGTAGAATAAGGTTGACTGGGGCTTTTCATATTAAACATATAGAATAAAGTATGGGGTGGAGTGTTTAACGAGAGTTTACACACACCTGAGGGGTTAGATGCTACATAAGCCCAGAGAGCGAAGCTCAAGGGGTTTTGCCAGCATCTAACCCGAGGTGTGTAAACTTCGAAGTTTAAACACACTACCATCAGACAGTATTTTGTATAATTGCTGGGTCTCCCTTTTTGGCCACAGCAATTATATAAAATATCAACAATTCAGTGTGGCTATGGTAGGCTTCACTTTATTTTCCCACATTGGATTTTCATTTTCGGCTGCTTCTCATATTTAGAAAAAAAAAAAAATGTTCATAGTCCCCCATCTGTAACACTAGTTCTGATTTTTTTTTTTTTTATAAATTTACTCACTGCCGTGTTTCTTTGATGGCTCTGTTGTGAGTTAGAAGGTAGAGCAAGCCAGGAAGGGAGACACTGCAGTAGGCGCATGCTCAGAGGGAGGAGAAGCGAGCGAGTGTTTGCCGTTATAAACACTCCTTTATAACGGCAGATTATGCCACGGTCTCTCAATGGCAAAAGGGGAGACCCATTAATTATATAGATTTTCACAACACCATGGCCTGGATTATCCATAGTGCCAGTTCAGAGCTGCACAGTCACATCCAACAGTTGACAGAGTCTTTTATTGAAGTGCCACAAAAGCATTCCCAGCTTTACAGTTGCTTTTGGGGAAACAACAACCTAGTACTTCAGTACACGCCTACCGGCACCATACTGCCACAAGTGTGTAAAAAAGTGCTATAGTTGCAGCACTTAATCAAAAATCTGCAAGTGACAGACATTAGACATTAATGTATCCCATGTCTGTCAACCCCTATTGCAAATAGAAGAGCTTGTGGGAGCCAGGAAACATGTTTTTGCTTGGTGCTTTCTTCCAAATATTGGCCTACATACAGTACATGAATCTTTGGTATTTAAGAAGCACTGGATAATATAGCTTTATTTTACTACACTAATCATGAAGCATTTTTACAGTGTTATTTTGGCTTTATCTTCTAAAACATTAATAGGCAAAGCTTAAGAAAGCATGAAAGATAAGGAGTAACTAAGGATAATAAAGATGTTCGTATTCTTTCTAACATAATTGAATTACTTTCAAACAAATCTTCATTTCAGAAATCACACTGATCTTATTAATTTTCCTTGTATGTGTACCAAAGATGTAAATGTTTAAAGAGTATTTTTTTAGTCTGTAACAAATTATTTCAATGTGCTTAATGAGCAGGGACACAATTTTCATAAGCAGGTAGAATGCTTGTGACAGTCCTTTCAGCCTCACAGTGTGATGCCGAAGATGCACCATGTCCAAATGCCACTACTGCATCTGAGTTTTTAATATTGGACAGCGTTATGGCTCTTGGACCTGCTTTATGGCAGTCTGTGGCTAAGATTAGTAGCAAGCTGCTACTAGAGGCTTCCAATAGGATTCAGAGTTGATGCACACTAGAACAGAGAACTGTGGTCTGGTGGGTGTTCAAATAATGCAGAGGACAGAAAATGGTATTTACTCACCTGGTAAAGGTGATTATACCTGCATTCTTTATGGTGTTCAGAAATTCCTCACAAACGGGTAATCCTTCATCCATCCTATTGGCTGAGGCACAATAGTAAATGCTTGGAGTGCCAGAGGCCAAGCCCTCAGCCATGAGAACATTCTCCAGTATGAAAAATCCCTAGCAGAGAAACAAAGGAAACAAGCATTTGTCAATGCAGAAAGTTGTCTTGCTGGCATTGGCATTGGTAGTGCAGGAGTTAGAGAGATGCATAATAGGAATGGCAGGGAAGTACTGAACTGATGCCAACCCCACCTCACCCCTGCAGAGACTGACAGGCATTGGGGTGTGCCTTTGGGTCGTCGGCCATAACACTCATGCCATTTCACCTCACCCTACCCTACAAGTGTTGTGGTGTGCCTTGGGGTCTTCGGGCCTTACGTTCACCACATTCCATAAGTAAATATAATGAGATGGGTGCAGTATAGGAAAATGGGGTGAACTTTGGGGTCAAAGAGTCCAAGGCACATCTCAATGCCTGTCACTGGCTGCAGGGTGGGGGTGGGCATGGAATGGCGTGAGCATTACAGCCGACAATCTCAAGTCACACCCCTGACGCCTGTCAGTCTCTACAGGTGGGGCATTAAGGTTGGAAACCCTAACACCCCAGGATGTTTGTTGGTATTTTCACTCCAAATTTTCAACATGGGCTTTTTGTGTCTCAACCACATGAACAGTGGCACTATCAGTTCGTTAGCCAAAAGGTGATTTTGCACAGCGACTGCGCCATTTGGCGTCACAGGTGTGAAAACAAATTTCTGGTGGGATGTGAATAATGACAGCTGCACTGTTCATGAGAAGGTGTGAAAAAATGTCAATGTTGAAAATCTGGAGTGAAAATATGAAAAATTGGTGAAGTCACGAGCATGCGTAGAAACTGCGCAACGCACGCACGCAACACAATTATCTAGAGGATTTTTTTACCAAATTTTCAACATAGGTATTTTGGAACCTCTACTCATGAACAGTGGCACTGTGATTTTGTTAATCTGTCCTGAAAGTTGATTTCTCACAGCGACCGTGCCATTGTGCGCCAGATGTGAGAAAACTCATTTTGGGCAGAATGTGAAAAATGACAGCTGTACTGTTCATAAGAAGGTGTGAAAAAATGGCAATGTTGAAAATCTGGAGTGAAGATATTAAAAATTCTCAAAGTTAAGAGCATGCTTGGAAACTGCACAATGCACGCTTGTAACGCAGTCATTTTCTGGAATTTTTTCCACCAAATTTGCAATATAGGCTTTTTGAGACCCCATCTCATGAACAGTGGCACTGTCATTTCATTACTCAATCCTGAAAGGTGATTCCATGCAGTGATCGTGAAATCACCTTTAGGGACCGAATAACAAGATGACAGTGCATGTGTTCATGAGGTGGTGATCCAAGAACCCCATGTTAAAAATTTGGAGCCAAAATTCAAAAAAATGGCTGAGATATCCACCTAAGTTGAACCCCTCCCATTGATGCCATTATACAGCTTACCAACATTTCTTCATTTTGCAGTTCGGCTTTGAAGAGTCCAGATGTGTTCCCGCTCTACCAAAGATCGCAGCGTCAAACCTCCGGAGGTAAGTATGGGGTGAGGGGGGTGTAGGGAGGTGGGATGCGAGAGGGTGGGTGCGGGTTGGGGAGGTTTGCGTGGATAATGGATCATTTTTTTTTTCAGATACAAAAAAATGGACACTGCACCGCAGGGCTGTTTTCTTTCTTCATAGGTGAAATTAAATAAATGTTGCGCACACTGGAGTGGCTTCCAGTGTGCCCCATGACTTTCAGGGGGGGTGTTGTTGGCCACACTGGGATGAGCTCCCAGTGTGCCACACAATGTGGGGGGGTTGCGGACATCCTGACATGGGGATTGCACCCCAATGTTGGCCTTCTCTACAGCTGCTGCCACCATGTTTATTGAAAGGTTTCACCAGGAAAGGCATGTACAGGAGGCATGTCATCTGTGCCGCTGCATGATGAGCTTGTCTCTGATTGCAATGGCACATTTCTTACAATTTGTGTCCACTTTACATAATTCTTGTGTCAGTGCTAGCATGCTAGCTAATTGGGGAATAAGGGATGCACCTACTAAAGCATGCCCTGCATTCACCAACACTGACACACCTCTGCATTTCTCCTAATACTGGAAGATGTTGCTTGTGCAAGTGCAAGACAACATAAAAACACAAACATCACCAGGAAAGTCACTAGTAAGATAACAACAAATGACCAGCAAGAAAAAACAGCCACTGCATGGCAAAAGCCATGCACCCAAAGATAGCAGGGGAATACCTTACAGCATACCAGGTGTAAATCATAGCAGAAATCTATCATCACAAGAATAAGTATAATCTATAATTGATAAAAAATGGATAACTGCGGTCAAGACTATGGATAGAAGAGAAAACATACCAGAAAAGCCGGCACTGACGCCACCTAGAAAAAGCTACCGAGCAGATGTTTTAGCGACCTGCACAGGGTCATCCAGTGTAATTTCTGACGTAATGGGAGTCAGACCCTGGTTTGCTGGTTTCCAGATTCATATGTACATACTATAACTTGGTGCTCCAATGCATACCCACTGCCCATTGCTGCAAATGGTTCTTGCCATCCAGGTTCTCAGTCTGTTCATAAGCGGGAGGGGCTCTGAGCACCATAAAGGTTGCAAGAATAATCACCTTTACCAGTTGAGTAAATGCCATTATCTCCTGCAACCTTTCTGGTACTCAGAAATTCCTCACAAATGGGACTTTGTAGCAGTTTCAGAAAAGAAATCCTGGGAGGGAATACAAAACCTACATTACAGGGAACCTGAAGTAGCTCACAGCAGAACTCCACTCTGTCAAATGGCATTCCAACTGCCGATGCTACGTCCATTCTATAAGAGTGGTCAAAGAGTGTACAGAGAGCCAGCCAGCTGCTGCACCCCCTGCCTGTATGGAGACACCCTATCTACCACCCAGCAATCCAAAAATGTGCTGGTGGAATGGGTCTTAACATCAAAGGTGGTCCATAATCCCTTTGGAAGATAACAACAATTTGCCATCATGCTCCACCAAGGTAGTGTCCCTGGTAGGCAGCCTGACTAATGTACTTGGAGGAAAAGGAACATCTCATCTAAGTACAGAAGCTTGTGGACACGATGAGAAGATCCTTATAAAGAACACCATGTGTAATGGGTGATGAACAACATCCTGATTGCCCTAGACTGAGGCATGTGAAGTAGATGATAGTCTGGGCATTGGGAAATGGTGATATCACCTTCTTTGATTGAAGGATAAGATGGATCTGAGAGCCATCGATCCCCACAAAAAGCAAGGAAAGGTGCTGGTTATGCCAGCGGCTGTAACATGCTCAGTCATCTGGCTGGGCACATAGCAGGCAGCAAAATGGTGTGAGGGTTAACTAATATGGTGAATCAGCTACAACAAAAAAAGTATATAATGGCCCCACAGGGTCAGATTAAGCTGTCATGGAATGCAGGTGAGGTCAGTACTCATAAAAGCCATCTGTACCAACTGCTCAGCTTGTTGGGGCACCCAGAATTTGCAAAGCTAATGAGATACACTAGGTACTGGTCATCATTTCTGGAAGGTCATATGGTAAACCCTACTAGGCACCAGTGCCTGATCTCAGGGGTTACTCAGGAGCTTGAGTGTGGTTAAGTGACTCACCAAGAGCCACACAATATGTATGTGGGACTCACGCCCATGGTATGTGCCAAGCTCCATCACTGCACATCATACTAAATGTGAGGCTATACTGCCAGGCCCAATTTGGGTAGAAAAGAGCATGATCTGTACCCTGACCACAGCACAAGGGGCCCTTCATGCAGAGCTCTCACCTATTTGCAGGACTGCCCCTGTTTACTGCATGTGATAACTGTGACACCACTGTGGGATGGTATCCCTCATTCAATGGCCTCTATCTGTCAGCATCCATGCTGCCAGGTGAAGGACTTTGGGGTATGGTGACATTGTGGTCTTGGTTAAGAAGATCCCGGTGGAGATAGTAATGTCCAGCGTGGCTCAGTTGGTAGCACATCTGCCTCTGGACCAGAAGATCATGGGTTCTTGTGCCACACTGGGATGGACTTGCACCTAAAAATTGCTGGCATCCGAGTACAGTATTGGGGGGTGCTGTACTGCTGGGGTGTGCCATCCTTCGGATGAGACATTAAACCGAGGTCCCTTCTGCCCATCCTGATGTTGTCCTGGTGGGTGTCCAGGTGGAAGTAAAAGAACCCAGGTTACTCTTGGTAAAGAGCAGGGAACATTCCCGGTGTCCTGGCCAACATTCCCCTTCCCATAAACCTGTTCATGCAATTATCCAGGCTGTGTGTGGGTGATGTGCGATATGGCTGCCACCACACATTCAGTCTCTTCACTACCAGTCTAGTGTTGCTTGTAAAGCACTTTGGGATACTGTGTATGAAAAGCGCTATATAAATGCTGATTCTTCTTCTTCTTCCATGGATCCTTGAGTGGCCTTGTGCAAGGCACAGAGTATCCTTGGTTCCTTGACTTATTGAGAGCCATCGTCAGCACTGTGATCATCCTGGACCCAACCCTAAGACATACCCAGCCCCAGTGCTTCCAGTGAGCCGACACTGTTGGTCAGATAGTCAGGGAAATGCTAGTATATGCACGCAAGATACTATTAAGCCAATGGAGTGGTGCCCATTCCTTGGGAAGGGACTGAATAATCCCCTGAGGAGGCCAATACCACGGCACCTAGGTGAGTGTCACTTGGCTGAATTGGCCTGCCTGATATTTCAGCTTGCCAACCAGGCGAGTAGCTGAGATCACCAACAGGCCATGTTCCACCTGTCACAGTGCTCTGCATCTTTCTGAGTATTGCTCTTGTTCAGGTTTGTCCCTGTGTATATAAGTGTCCGCCATTAAGAACTAGGGTGTCCATCCTGACCAAGATTGCCTGACCAGGAACCTACAACATGCAGTGTAACCAGTCATTGTAAAATACTCTCTCATCTCCCACCTCAAGTGAGACTGTGCCTGCTTTTCATACTATCTTGACAGGGCTCCTAGATCTACGGAGATTCCTGTCTTTTACTGGAAAATGGAGCCATTTACAGGGAAATTGTTCCCATAGACTTGTATTGGTTATACAGGAAAACAAAGCAGTTCTGCTTATATAGGAACTAATGCAATCTACGGAGAAAAAAACAGGAAAATTGCCCTGGAGTTACCGGAAAAATTCCAAATCAATCTGGGAGAACTGTCCCGAGCCATTCGAGATGTCCAGGCTTGGCCTGAAATACTGTGTTCAAAGATTGCGGGTCAAATGGTCCCATAAGCCATTCAAAAATGTGTGGGCTTGGTCTGAAATTGGTTCAAAAATCACAGGTCGACTGGTCCCATGTGTTTAGGACATATCTCTTGAGCCGGCACCTGCAGAGTGAAGCCCATTGGCACCTTTTCCACCACAGGTGCTAGCAGGTGCAAGTAAGCACTGAGTGGTCAGTTGTAATGTGTCAGCCTGGACCCGACACCTGCCATCAAGTTGTGGGCTGTCTCCTGCATTAGACATGAGGCAGAGTTGCGCAAAGATAATCACAAAGTGGCACCCCTGCTCTGGGACCAAATTTGAACCCAGTTTCCTAGGTTCCTAGCTCAGAGCCCTAAATACTACACCGCTGCCTCTCACGCTGTGTTGTAGGCAGTAGATTAACATACTAACATACTAATTGCCAGCAGATTAGGTCTTACGGTCTATCGAGTCTGCTCGAACCTCAGATCCCTAGTTGAGTACAGAGGCCCCCGTGTTCCAAAAACCCTTATCACCCATTCACCCCCCCAGGCCAGGCCATCATCTGATACATCAGCTTTATGTATCTGTCCCACCCTCTCCTGCAGCCCTCCATCGTGGATATCTGAACCAGCTCACCAGGCAGCGAGTTCCAAGAATCTACCACTCTCTCAGTGAAAAACTTCCTCCTCTATTCTCCCCTCATCCTTCCACTTTCCAACTTCAAACCATGCCCTCTGGTAATACCTCCCAGCTTTAATCTAAAGATCCCCTCTGTGTTTACCCTATTTATTCCCTTGAGGTACTTGAAGCCATCAGTCATGTCTCCCCACTCTCCTCTCCTCTCATCCAATGAGAACAGGCCGAGCTCCTCAAGTCTGTCTTCATACATCAAATCCCCTAGTCCTCATATCATCCTAGTAGCCTTCTTCTGTGCCATCTCCAGGAGCTGTATGTCCCCCTTCAAGTGTGGTCTCTTGTGCTGAACACAATACTCAAGGTGTGGTCTAACCAGTCCCTTGTACAGTGGCAGAATCACTTCCCTGCTCCTAGATGGGATCCCCCTTATGATGCATCCCAACATCCTGTTTGCTTTGCTAGCTGCTCTTCTGCACTGCTCAGAGTTATTCATACATACATCCACTGTGACCCCTAGCTCCTTTTCTCCTGATGAGGCCTCCAGCGCCTCCCCTCCCAGGGCATACCAATGTTTAGGGTTTCCCCACCCAAGATGTAACACCTTGCACTTGGTGGTATTGAAATTTAATTTTCAGGTCTGAGCCCACCTTTCCATGGTGTCCAGATCTCCTTGCAGGGTCATCCTCCCCTTGTCCCCCTCAACTACTGCTCCTATCTTGGAGTCATCAGTGAAGATACTCATTTCACACCATATACCATCCCTGATGTCAGATATGTATGCATTAAACAGGATCAGACCCAGGACCGAGCCCTGCGGTACTCCACTACCGACCTCTCTAGGGTTCAAGAGCTCCCCACTGACCACTACTCTCTGAAAACGTCCAGCTAGCCAGTTTCCTATCATCTGACCATCAAAGAGCCCACTCACAACCCCATCAGTTTCTCCACCAGACCATTGTGGGGAACCGAATCAAAAGTCCTGCTGAAGTCCAAGAATAGTACATACACAGGCTTTCCCCTGTCGAGTTCCGATGTTACCCATTCGGAGAACTCCACAAGGTTGGTTTGACATGATCTACCAGGCACAAACCCATGTTGCCAACTATACAGACCTCCCACCTCCTCCAATTACACTCCCAATCATTCCTTTAGTATACTCTCCATTATTTTTCCCACCACCGAGGTCAAACTGATGAGACTATAGTTACCTGGTACTTTCCTCGACTCCCCTTTATGGATTGGCACCACATGTGCCTCTTTCCAATCCCTAGGTACCCTCCCTGTCTCAAGTGACCTGTTGAAGAGCTCCGCCAAAAGTGCAGCCAGTACTTCCACCAATTCCCATGGAACTCTCGGATGAATGCCATCCGTCCCATGAGATTTATCTTTCTTTAGTGCCTTAAGGGCTTGCCACACCCTTTCGGTGGGGATAGCATCATCCGCCCCCCCTTACTGGTTTTTTTAATCCTTTTCCTGATGTGACACTCTTGGGGTACCTCTCCCTCCCTCATGATCCATTTCTGTTGCTCCACCGATCCCACATACTACTGCTTCTATCGCCATCGTGCCTTGCTTTGTAAATATCCTATCCCCCCCCCCAGTGAACACAGAGGCGAAGTACTCGTTTAATACCTCAGCCTGGTCCCTCACCTCTTCCACCCACCCACCCACCTTCTGATCTCAATCTGCCGAACTGGCCCTTAGCTGGCCTTAGTATTTCTCTGCTCCCCAATGTACTGGAAAAAAAAACCTTTTCCCCTCCCCATATCCCCTGTGCCAGCTGCTGCTCTTTGCTGGAATTTGCCTCCCCCCCACAATGCGGGTGACTTTTCTAGATGCAAGATGGTACGTTTCCTTTTCCCTATCCCCTCTCATTATTTTGTATTTTTTGTAGGCAGCCTTCTTTTCTCTGACCACTACCTGAACCTCACTGGACCACCAGCACGGTTTATGTGACCTTGATCCCTTACGCTTCACCTTAGCACAGGTCCTGACTGCCTCATGAAGTCCCCATTTTATGGCCTCCCATCTCTTTTCCACATCTGTCATTGTTGTAATCCCCGTCAAGTGATCCTTAAGAATATTTCCCATGCCCACAAAGTCTGCCCCCCTTAAGTCCACAGCCAGTGTCCTAGATCTCTCCCCCCTCCCCATGCTCATTTGAAAGCAGACAGTATCATGGTCGCTCCCAGTCATGTGATCCTCTACAACCAGGTCCCTTACCAGATCCCCATTAGCCAGAACCATGTCCAAGACATGCCCCTCTCTTGTAGGCTCCAGCCACCTCTGCTCCTTGGCCAACTTAGAGGACATGATTCCCCAGTTTGTACCTGGCATATTAAGGTCCCCTATCAACACCACTCCCTCCCCTTTTGGTCCGCTCTGGGCAATGATGTTGTCCAGCAAACCATCCTCCAGAATATCACCCATCCCGGGGGGGGGCTATATACTACACCCAGCTTGACCTTACCTCCTGCCAGGTGTGGTAAGGTAACCCATAAGGCCTCCACGTTTCCCTCTGCCTCTTCTACCCTAGAAATTTATATGTCACCTCTAATGAACATAGCCACTCCACCCCCTCTACCCTCCTTTCTATCCTTCCTAAGCATACTGTACACCTTCATGTTTAGGTCCCAGTCATAGTTATTGTTGGCCCACGTTTCCGTGACCACCGCCACATCCACCCCCCCCCCCCTGAACAGCATGGCCTGTAACTCTGGCAACTTGTTTTCCAAGCTCCTGGCATTTATTAACACCACCCCATCCCTTATCCCTAATCCCCTTTGTCGAACCCCAACCGGGTTCCTTATACATCCATCCTCCCTCTGCTCCTCCTGAAACCTCCTCCCCCAGTCTGTTTCCCATCTCCCCCCTTGGTTTTGAAGGATACTTCCCTCATCTAGAGGAGAGGGCCTCTGGTCAGACCCTCCCTTATCCCTCCCCCCCAACAAGTTTAAACCCCACCTTTCTTGAATGTAGTCAGCCAGCCCCTGTTTAAGGACTTCCTTCCCTAATGGGGTAAAATGAAGCCTGTCCTTGGCATACAGTCCCTTATCCTCTCAAACTCCTTCCCAGTTCCCTAACACCCCCGACCCACTTTCTTCACCTCACTTCCTGAGCCAGTCATTAACCTCTGTTATCTTCATTTTGTTCTCCACTGAGGCCTTTGGTACCTGCAATATTTCTGAAAAGGAAATGTTGCATCCATTATCCCGACAGACTCTGGCAAGTTCTCAGAACCTTGCTTGGATTTCCGCTGCCTGAGGCAAGATTGCACCTGGTTTGGTGGACCACCCCACCCATTTTTAACAGAGGTCCAGGTATACCTATGAAACTTCCAGTTTTCTGGATCCTCCTGGTCCTTGTAGCCTGGTCTAATAGTAAGATGTGGGAGGTGCTCAGGGTCCCCCTGTGAGCCCAATGGGACCAGACTAAGATGTATCTCTGTACCTCCTCAGGGTGACCTAGGCACCAGGGATGGTCTCTGCCAGGCAGAAGAGAGGCCTGTTCAAAGGTAGTAGTAGGGACACTCCTCTGTGCGAAAAGGTGGTAGCCTCATGGACGTGCCTTCCCTCATTGGTGATAGGGTTGATGACCATGGGACCTCCCACACTGGCCTATTGATCTGTGACAGCCCACAATGGTATGAAGCAATCATGCTAGACTGTGCATGAATTTCCAGATTCAGGAGCACAGGAGCATCTGCAGGGTCCCAGACCATTGCAATAGTTGTACCTGCACAAGGTGGTGATCACTTCTCCCCGGTTTGGGGGGACACTCATTGTCCTGGGCTCTCAGTGGGAACCAGGGAGTCAAGGGACATGACAACAGTAAAAAACCTGGACTTCGTATGGGGCGTTTTTCCCTCAAGACCAAGCTGCACGGCGTAGCTTCAGGTGTGTGATAACCCACCTCTGGATTGTTTACACCCTGGGCAGGGGCTAGCGGGGTATTGATACCTTGTACTGAATCATGAGATTGTGGTGACTATGTCATCTTGATCTTCCCGGGGGGGCAACAACATCCTCGCACCACAGCAACTCACTCAAGATTTTACGGCTAGCTTTTGGGTGACTGCCACCAATGCCTTACATAACAACCAGCTGGCCACAGATGGGAGGCTTGCTGGGATTATAGGTTGGCCATCTTGAGAAAGGCCTCCCAAAATTGACCCCACTGAGTTGGGATATTTTCACTAGTCCAACTGCCCATTTTTTTTCAGCTAGTATGCTCCTAACACAGCTCATGTTCCTCAGGCTATAGTGGACTCGTGGGGGCCACTCTTCATTCACTAGGTGCCATGCTGAGCTTATTATATGTTCATTTTTCCTCATGTCTCTTGAATGCCTGGACGCAGATATGCACCAACTGGATTGGTATATTGCTTCTTATGCCTTGCAGTCTAAACATATAGAGTGTTAATTCACTGCTCTGCAGGAACCAGCAGGGTGAAGTCAACCATTCCTCCTAAGCACCTGTAGCATTAAAAAGCAACACATCAAGGTGCTGTAAATACCGGCTGGTAGAGGAAAAATTCCCAGCTACTGAGGACCTTAATTGCTTTAATCCCCCAGATAAATTGACGTCATTACCCACACATATGGCATTCAAGCACTGATCTTGCATGAGCCGCTATGTTCAGGATGGTGGTTGCGAGATTTTGAGTGCATGGGCTCCAGCAGCAGAGGAATGCGGGGAAGGATCACTGTATCAGGGAGAGACATTGCCAGAATGGTGTGGGTGCCTCGGAGCGTGGGAAGAGAGACAATAGGGATTCAGATCCTCCCTCTCCCCTTGTGGAATGTATGGACTCCAGCCAAAAAGACTGCTGCTGTGTGCTTGACAGCAGGGAAGGATGTCTGAATGGGACAGCTGCTCCAACGGCAAGGGTAAGGACACTTTAATTTATCTCATGCAGGGCAGAGAAAGTACACAGAGTGTGGCTGAGCACTGAGAGCCTGTTGACAGAAAAGGTTCCAGTTCCTGCCTAACATCTTGTTTGGAACCGCTTGCCAGTCCTTTTTTTTTTTAAGGCAACTTAGCTTGTGTGAAAGTTATTAATATGGGGAGTTGCCAGGGACCCAATGCTCAGTGTATCTGATGCCTCGAGAGGGGCGCTGTGTAAGAGTTACCAACCGGCACAGTGGAACTGCAGGCCAAGACTCTTGATTTTTATTCTTTGTTAACTAGGAAGACCCATTGTGCACATGGTCTGTTTATGGGGAGATCCAGATACACTGAGCTGGTGAAATGATTGACTTAATGTTACACAGTATGCGGTAAGCGGTGGTTGTGGGACTCAAACCCAGTTCTGCTGGAAGTATGCTGCATGGAGAAGAAGTGGGATGCTATTGGAAGGTCCCATAACCTCATGCACGTGATTAAAAAACCAAAGGGTCGCCCAGCTGACTACTGATACTGCTTTGCTAAGAGCTTATGAGGCATGCCTTACTCCTGTTGCCCAGTGCCTGCCACCATCATAGGGTTCATTGTGGTTGCTGCCTGCCATGGAGTGGATGCTGCATGAGGATTCAGTATGCAGGGAACAAGCTGGTGGGGACACTGCATGGGGGTACTGACCAGAACAGGGGGGCATTAAGCTAGGACTCTATTGAAGGGTCCAGCTTGGATTGTGCCCCTGTCTGTGCACTAGGAGCTTTTTTGTTATTAAGCAATGTGAATAGTGCAAGCATGCAAATAAGTTAGGAGAAGATCCTAAGGTTAACACGTGCTCACCTGTTGACATGTGCTACTGTATATGAGAATAGACAGGGTGAAAGAAACAAGGTAATTCTATACGAATAATTACCTGAGAGTAGAGGAGCAATTACAGATCATGACCAACCTCTAGGGATGCATGAAGTATACTGGAGAATGTTCTCGTTAGGGGCTTGGCCTCTGGCATTCCAAAAGATCTATGATTGTGCATCAGCCAATAAGATGGATGGAGGATTACCCATTTGTGAGGAATTTCTGAGCACCAGAAAGATTGCAGGAAATAATCCCATTTTTTTCACAAGTCCAATGTGGCATATATCTGACCTACCTGGAACTTGCAGCAAAATCCAAACTCAGAAAATCTGGCCATATATCCATCCACTTCATTGTGTACTTTGTTAAAAAGAATGTTTCAGTTATTATAATTTACCAGAGAATACCTTTTTGATTTTTCAGTTTTCTTTTCCAGGGTTTTTAAAACATCTGTGTAACTTGTTCAAAAAATCTGCATTAGAAGCATTAAACTGTCCTGAACCAGCCTTATAGTGCATTTGTTTCTGTCACAGTAGTGCCTCCTACGACAAGAAACTGATGTCACAAAAGCAACAAATATGAGGTCATCTGAACAGAGTCAGATGCCTTGTAAAAGTTCGCCTGATGTCATTTCTGCATTATATGAAATATTTAGATGACCAGTAATGGGACATTAATGTTAAGCATTGTTGTAAATACAGCTGGTTCAAGTTTTTATTTTTGTAAATACCTGGGGCTGGATTTCAAAGGACCCTTAGACCGACACAAGGTGCATCAAACATCCACCTTGCGTCAAATCAAGGTGTACCAAATATTGTGGGCTATATTTTGCAGGAAAAGCAATTTCTGTGGCAAAGTGCCCCAGCATGATGCAAGAGGTCCACGGCACCAAAAATATGACACATGGGGGAGAATGATGCAAGCTGAGACTGAAACAAGCTGAGTCAAAAATACGATGCATGGAGTGAGATTACACAAGCTGAGTCAAACATTATGGTGGATGAAATGGCCTCTGGAAGCAAAGTTTTGCATGCTACAGTACTTGCGAAAGAATTACAATGTCTACAATGCTGGACTCTTGATCAGAATGCCCTTCATAGTACCATGGTAAGGTCTGCCCATCTCCTCTGTACTGTATATGCTCTAGTGTCAGTTAAACCAGCTCTGGATGGTCTAACAGTGGCATACATCTTAGGCACAATGACAGGACCGACATTCTTTGAAAATCCCAAATGAAGGGATGCTACATAATTTTTGTGATACAGACATCACTTCCCCCATGGGGCGTGAATTTTTGTTTTATGCAAGCATGACACGAAGTCTGCATCTTGAGCATGTGAAGCTTGGGGCGGGGTCCTTCTCATCTGGCCCATAGTGGGAATGTCCTCACTCTGGGTGGAGCTTCAGTCATCTAATTCATTGGCAGCACCTGTTGATGTAGAATTTAAGACTTCAGCTGCTGAGGGATGGGGCCCTTAAGCCCAAGAGTGCCCCTTTAGCTATGGTGTTGCCATGGTACCATCGAAAGCTAGTCTACCTATGATCGCCTCTGGTTCACCTGGTCTTGTTTTAGTTGGTAGGCAGGCTAAGTGCCTCAGTGGTTGTTTCTCTTCTCCTCCTCCTGCCTTGGGAGTCTGCTCTCGCTTCAAGAGTACCTGTTGTTGCAGAGGCCTCTCACAACCTTTCACTGCATTCCCGTTAGAGGGATCATGAGTGCTTTCCAGCAAATTGGCATATTTCCTCCTCTTGGATTGGGTTTCAAAATTGCAGCAGCAGAGCCATCACTAAATAAACTATCTGTAGCCTGTAGGAAAGACAACCTAGGCCTTGGATCCCCAGAGGTTTCCTCCTTTAAAAAGGTTTTTTTCCTCTCCTCTCCTCCATGCCAAAGGTCATAATATGTAGTTAGTTGTTAAGAGTATATTCCCTAGTTTTCTTAGGTAGGTGTCCACTGTTGGATGGAGATGGATGGTGGCCCTACTCACCATTCCCTCTCTCCTTAGGAAGCCCTCATGTTATCAGTGCAATCCATTTTACTAGTGCAATCCTGACAACCTGCACATCTTATTTGTGTTTCTTCAAGCTGTCTTGTTGCTGTCAATCTACTTCTCAACCTTGTAGTCAATGTTTAAGGAACAATACTCTTTTTGGGGCTCCTCCCTAAGGTACCTTCAGCCAAGGGAATATTTCCTACAGGTTGTAACCCTCTTCAAGTGTTCTGTGCCTTCGATACCCCTACAGGATGGTAATTCTCCATGGAATAGAGAGTGTGAATGGTCAAACAGTTATCACAGTTGCACAAGTATAACACTACTTTGGTTGAGTAGGCCCACTGAATAAAATGCTATGAGTTAACCCCTGAGGATTACAGATACAAATTTAGACAGTTAAGAAAGCATTTGGAGGTGAATTATAAAGATCTGAGTGTGCAGTTGAGTGCTTTTGCTGGGGAGACAGTTAAATGGTAAGGAATCTGTAAAAGCTGAAGAAACTTGTGAAGTGATGCTCATGGAACAGTTTCTGAAATGTGTGCATGCTGATCTTAAAATATTTCTAATAGACAAAAATCCTAGTGCTGCGGCAGAGGTTGCTGAAGGGGCTGATCAGTATGCAGCCAGCCACCATGATACATGCAAGAAGGTACCTGGGAGAAGGTGCTTTGTTAAGAAAGGGATAGATGGGACACAAGGGGGCCCTAAAACCCAGCAGCCCTTTGAACCTAGAAGGAATACTCTGACAGAACCTAAAATTAATAGATTAGAAAGTTGGAAGTGCTATGTTTGCCAACATTTTTATCATTTGTCTTATGATTGTCCTTGGGCAACAGTGACTAAACAATGGCAAGGGGGAGGCCACCTCCCCACTATGGACCCAATGTGGTCAACCTCATGCTCACTGAGGAGGATGAGAGCCATACCTCCACAGAACAGCAGCAAATGGTAAACTGTATCTCAAGTACTATTTCCCGGAATATGCAGAAGCCCCTGAAGTCAGTCTAGGTAAACAACACCTTGATACAAGGATTGGGGGGACACCAGGGCCAGAGTCACTGTCAACCAGCAGAAGCCGATGTGGCTGAATCCGATCTTGCCAGGGAAGGGTGCCTCTATTAAATTTGTTCTTTACCCATTGATCTCAATTCCAAAGGACGGAGTATTCCTCAAGTTTGGAGGGAGTTGAAGGTGAGAAGGAAGTTTTTGTTGCTTTCTAGGTTACCCGCAAATGTTTTGCTAAGAAATGACTAAGATGAGGATTGTGACCAAGACACAGTCATTGCTGTGACTCGTAGTCATGCTCAATGACTGGGACAGGTTAAGGTAAACAGGAAGAATGGAGTACTCCCTGGGCCCGATTCCAGTCACATTATGCCTGGCACAAGGCAAGTTATGCCAAACCCTATGGCGCAACTCGCTCCTTGCTCCATACATTACACAAGTTGCAGTCACAAGATGTGGCTTATACCATGCCGTATGTGGGTTGCAGCAAAGGTGGGTTACACCACCCACTAAACCCACAACTCTCTGTGGCATGGTGCAAGGGTGGGTTACAGCAGCACTTGCGCCCTATTCCAAAAAGGCGGTTGCTGTAACCCACCTTCACCATTCCAGGTCTGGATATGGTACTGCGGAGTTAGACCAGAACTTAGCTGGTCTAAGGGGCATCTATCCTGGCAAAATGATGGATGGCCCCTCCACAGCACCGCATATGGCACATTGCCCTGCCCCATGTACCCTCCCAGAACAGTGATGCCCTCACCCCCTGATATTCAGAAAGCCCCTGGGTCCATTTTATACCGTGCTGCCCATGTACATGTGCCACCCAGCCAGCCCCCCCGAGAACCCCAGGGGATTTCGGGAATGTAACAGGGTGGGGAGCTCCGAGGGGAGAGTTAAATGTGGGCTGCGACTTGCGGCACCCAGGTCCATTGCACCATTCCCGTGGCGCAAGCCTGTGGCTGCTGCCAGTTGCTGGTCAAAGGTGCTGGGGACACTGCCTGTCTTGAAATAGGGTACTGGGTCTCCAGCATGGCACTGCATGGTGTAACTCACATATGCCCATGAGTTGCACCATGCGACTTGGAATTGAGCCACCTAAGTCAGTCACTAAATGTCTATTGATGGAAAAATCAACCACTAGTAACAATTTTGTAGGTTGTAAGACCTTTAATCCAAAGTATAGAAGATCCCCCGATGAAGCTCCTCCTCAGCCAAGTGCTGGGGCACCTAGTTGTTGTGTCATTTGTTATGTGATCAGTTATGGAAGCAGTTTTCAGATTAAAAGTTTTCCAACCTACAGATTTGCGACTGGTGGTTGATTTTTTCATCTAGGGATTTGCTGACTGACTAAGGGAGTGCTCCCCTTTTCTTGTCCTCTGATTGTTCTCTATGGGTCAACAAACCTTAGGTGAGCATTCTACCTTGCACCAGAGAGTGCAGTTCTAACTTGGAGGCAGTATAGCACAGTTGTTTAAGTCTCTGAGCTGCAAACCTGGAGACCTGGGTTTGAATCCTATAGCCTCCACCTGCATTCTGTGTGACCCTGAGCAAGTCACTTAACTTCCTTGTGCTCCCAGGTCGCACCTGTAAACAAGCTCCAGCTTAGTGTGTCTCTCTTGGTTAAAAACAAAAAAAAAAGAGTGCAGTTCTAACTTGCTGTTGAGAGGTGAATGGGAAGACAGGAAGGGGGAAAGATCTGATCCTGTTCATAACCTCAGGCCAGTACCAGTGTTACCATTAAGCCCAAAGGGTCATGGCAGGCAGAGAAAATACATTCCACTGCTGAGGCACAGGGAAAGGCTGTGCCAGAGAGCTCTGCAGGGTGCATTACTTCACTGACACAGGTGTCAGTAAAGGGACACCTCACTGATAAACAGCAGCTGCAGCCAGCTGCAAAGAAGACACAACTGGGAGGCATTTCATGAGAGGAGTTACACAAGGCTTAGCTAGCGGATCCATCTCTAGCTCCACTTAGGCTGTTGGCAGCCAGCAGTAGCATTATTTCTGCAAGGGAGATGCAGCAGAAAATATTTTGGGAAAGAGATATTTTATATAGAAAGTGGTTTTCTAAGAATGCACTGGAGGAGTGGAATGTGTGCAAGCAGATTGTGGTGCCTCAGGAATACCGAGCAGCCCTGTTGGATTCAGCACACCAAATTCCTGTTTGGAAACCAAGAAGTTAAATGGAGAAAGAGGCATTTTCTGCAGAACTTTTACTGGCTGACACAGTACAAAGATATGGCTGAGTACTGTCACTCATGCTCAGAGTGTTAGCGTGTGGGGAAGAAAGGGGATCGAGCAAAGGCTCCCTTGATTTCACTACATTTGTTGATGAACCATTTTAACAGCTTGCTGTGGACATTGTGGGACCACTGATCATGCCTTGCTAGAGGGGAAAGAAATACATTCTGTTCATAATGAATTATAAAAGCAACAGGATAGAGCCGCTCCATCAAATAAGAACTGTGCCAGGTTCAAATAAAGAACAATACGGCTACCAAATAAAACCAGCACCAGTTCCTGGAATCAAGTTATAAACTTTATTCCAAAAGTATACAAATGGTGTGCAAACTCACTGACTGATTTCACTCCTGGCTTTCTGAAGGGAACAAAGCTTTTTCACTTGATTCTGGGTACTGGTGCCATATTTTTGTGGTAGGCTCATAATGAATTATACCATTCTATACCTAGAAACTGTAGCCATTGTCCCCATAGAGACAAGGAAGACATCAAATGTGCTGCAAGGCATTTTCAGCAGAGCTGGATTTTCCAGAGATTTTGTCAGATCAGGGAACAATCTTAATGTTTGATCTGATGACTGAGTTGGGGAAGTGATGTGGGGGTAGATCCAAGGTATAAAACCCCATACCACACAGAAATGAATGGCTTAGTTGAGAGAAATAATGCAAGTTTAAATAAATAATGCTTCACGCATTCACTGAACAGCACAAAAGGGACTGGGAAAAATTAATACCCCACTTTCTGTTTGCATTTTGGGAAGTCCCACAGAAGTCATTCACTTTTTACCTTTTGAGCTCCTGTATGCTACATGGATCAGAGGACTCCCAGATTTGATTAGAGAAGATTGGGAAGACTTTGCTGTCACCCAGATGGAGTCTTTTGTGGACTATGTCCTGAATTTTTGGGACTGGTTTAAGGAGCTCTTTGGTCTTGGTCAGGGTCATTTAGTTGCAGCGCAAGAGAAGCAAAAAACCTAGTATGATAAAAGGATGAGAGCTTGATCATACATCATAGGGCAGAAGGTGATGCTACTAACCCCAGTGAGGAATAACAAGCTGCAGGCAGCATGGAAGGGCCCCTATTAAGTCATATGCCAGGTAAATGATATGGATATGTCATTAAGTTGCCCAGTAGGAGGTGCACTCAATAGGTTTTCCATGTAAATATGATGAAACCCTACTATCGCCATACTGATATTTATGGTTTGCAGCAAAGCAGATGGAGCTCAGGAGCATCCTACTTCAGACATGCTACAGGAGATCAAGGGAAAAGCATCCTGGAGTGCTTTAATGATGTCTGAGGGGTTCATACCCAGACAAACAGACCATATTAGGGGAATGCTTAAAGATTTTACTCCACATTTTACTGCCACCCCAGGGTGCACTAATCTCACAATGCATGAGGTGAAAACCAGTGCAGAGAAGCCCATTAGGCAAAGGTAATATCAGGTGCTGAAGGCAGTAAAAAGAACAAAGTGTGAAGAGCTACAGGAAATATTGGGCCTGGGAGTGATCCAGCTATCCAACAGCCCCTGGGAAACCCTAGTAGTTATGATTTAAAAGAAAGATGGAACTACCAGGTCCTGTGTTGACTACAGGTGGTTAAATGAGGTCACAGTACCTGCCTAGGAAAGATGAGGTACTGTACAGGGTAAGAGGGGTAGGTACCTGACCACAATAGATTTGATGAAGGGATCCTGGCAAGTAAAGTTATCTGTGAATGCTTGTGAAAAGTGAGCATCTGTCACTCCATTCGGTTTGTTTGAATTGCCTGTGATGCCTTTTGGAATGAGGAATTCACCAACCACTTTGCAGAAGCTAGTTGACAGGATATTGAATTTGGTGATGGGGTATATTTAGCCAGACATGGGACAAGCATCTCTCTCATGTAAGGGAAGTTCTGACCAGACTACAGGATGCAGGACTGACTATTAAACCCGAGAAGTGCCAAATCAGGATGCTAGAGATACCTTACTTGGAACATTGTGTGCCAGAGGGGCATGTCAGGCCTGAATTAGCTAGTATTGTGTCAATCCAGGATTGGTACACCACCCAAACTATGAAGCAACTGATTGAATTTCTGGGTACTGTGGAGTACTATCATAAATTTGTTAAAAATAATAGTACCATTGCAGCCCCTTTAACAGACAGCACAGATAAGAAGCTGCCAACCAAGAGTCAGTGGGTGGAGTGCTGTGACACAGCCTTCTAGCAACTGAAACTGGTACTATGTGAAGCACCACTGCTGGTGAGCCCAGAATACACTTTGGGGTTTCTTTGTCAGAGAGATGCAAGTGACAGGGGCCTGGGTGGCCATGCTTTCTCAAGTATCCTGGGATGGGGTAAAAATGTCAATTGTTTTATTCAGCCAGAAGCTGCTACCAAGAGAAATGAATTACTCTGCCACTGGGAAGGATGTCTAGACATTGTCTGGGCAATCAAGAAACTGTGCTCCTATCTGTATGGCAGACCATTCACTGTGGTCACAGACCACAGCTGTTGAACACAATTAGTGGGCAGAATGCTGAACTGTTGCACTGGAGTATCAGCCCCCAGGGCTAGGTTCTATGTGATAATGGCAAAAGCCTAAAGGCGATCGCCATTATCATGCAGTCAGAGTGCCGAAAACATTTTTGGCACTCTGACACCTTTGGTGCACAGGACAATGGAGCTGGGGACATATATTTCAATATTTTCTGTGGGGGGCTGTGCCCTTCCCACACCACACCCCACACAGAGGGTGCATGTTGGGGGGGGGGACTTGTAACATTAATGGTTCGGGCTGGGTGCAATAAAATTGCACCAGTGCCCGGACCCGAACCCGGTACATCACCCACCCCAACCACAGGCCAATTCCTGATGCCATGAAGCAGCTTGGCAATCCACCACAGCTCCACCCCCTACAGTTCCTCCACTCCCTTCAAGCCCACACTCTCTGTGCTCACTCCCCTCCCTGAACACTTACATATGGCCACATCCTGTCACCCATTTCACCCACCCCCCCGTGGTCACCCTACCCTCCTATCACTGTGAGATATTTTGTGGGGAATGACTCGCTTTTATGGACGGCACCCTTCCCCATGCACCCACCTCACAGGATACCCCAGGACTGCAATTTCACCATACAGCTTCATAGTGGTGGAACACAAAATGCTAATGCAGAAGGACTGCCTCGCCAGTATGAGTAAACATTTGGCCAGATACCCTGTACAAAGTAGCTATTCATGGGCCTCACAAATAGGCAAATTCATAAAAATAAAGGGGGAGGTATGTGATAATCAGACAACTTTACTGGTAGTCTGAAATATTTGTCAAATGCTAGTACCTTCTGAGGGCCAGGAGGCATTGATCAAAGATGAGAAAACTGGTCAGTCTTGGAGATTCTCAACAGTCCAGCAGGGTTTCATAAGTGGTGTGGACTTTCACTGTACTGGCTTACTGAAAGGGGGCTAGGTTCATTAGTACACAAATGCTCAGAGACAGGATACCTCAACGGCATCTGAACATATACATTCAGATGCTATATAATCTGTGAGAGGAAGCTTGATCCTTGAAACATAAAAGACAGATAATTCGAAAAGTAGGCATCACCCAAAATTCCAGGTCTGAAGCAGTTTCAGACAATCAGATAAGCCTGGGTACATGGAAGTGACATTACAACCTCATTTGAATATGACACCAGAAACAGAGAGGAGAGGGTGTAAATGCTTCAGCTCAGTTATTTTCTGTCTCTTTTCAGTAGGGCTTCTGTGTGTCCAATGATGGAGCCACACTGTGTGTCTGCAGAGAGGCTGAGGTAATGAGATTAGTGAATAGTGAGGTAAGAAGACTCTGTAACTTGTTAGAAAGGTAAACAGGTTTACCTTTACAAGTGTGCAAGCTTTATTTTATAATCCTGTATGTGTACTGTTGTTTTATTATATGTAAATAGTATTATTCCTGATTATTACTGTTGCATTTACACAGCCAGTGTTAATTAATAAATTCATTATTTTTCAAAAGACTGGAGTAACTGGTTGTTTCTGACTGCATCACTGTGGGAATGGTACCTCAATAAAAGGAGTGCATAGTAAAAGGTCTCTGAGAGAGTAGAGGGTGTCCTACACAAAGCAGAGTTTCTCACTATGGGGAATCTAAAGGGTAGAAGGTGGTGGGAAAGGGCCATCAGAAAACTGGGGTTTGAGCTCTGGCTGAGGAGGGGACCTTGACATCAGTGACACTGGTCCAGACTGTCTCAGTGGCAAAGGTCTGAAAGAGAGAAGGAGGCTCGCTGGAGGCTGCGGAGTGCTCTGACCATCACAGATAACAATCATAAACAACTTGAAACTGTTGATGCAATTCAAAAAGATGGCACGGGACTTCAGGTGATGTCATCACTCTAACAGCAGCCTATACTGGAGTTCTGCCTCTGCTCATTTTATCTATCTCAGTCCTGGCAGCAGGGATTCACCATCCATCAAGAAAACATACCATTGCAGAAGTCACATTGGCAGCTAGACAAAGGCTCAAATATTTTTCTGCCAAGGCTGCTCCCACGTCCCAAAAACAAATTCTGGGTGAACAGCTGTGAGGCAGAAGTGGCTCAATTTCCCTCACAGCAATCTCATCACCTGCAATGAATGATGGGGAAGAAGATGAGGAGGAATTCATTATTATTATTATTATGTTCCCAGCATAGAAACACCAGTGATACATTATGCAGGTTAAAGATTGTGATGGCAGATGAGTGGTGAGAGCTCTGCATTGTGCAGGAGCAGATGGGTGCAATGAAAGAAACATAGAAACGTAGACTTTGTTGGCAGATAAGGACCGCTTGGCCCACCCAGTCTGCCCATTTCCCTACCTATTACATAAGCTGCAGATCCTAGTAAACCAACAGCCTACTTCTTCCTACCCCCCACCAGAATTGCCTTATGTCTGTCTCATGCATTCTTGAATTCCCCCACTGTGAGAGAGGAGGAGGATTCAAGTTGGTCACTAGGGCGTTGTGGAGAAGCGCCAGTAGCAGGAGTCGGTGAAATGCTTTCAAAATTTTTATAAAAGGTATGCCACCGTTGCCATTATTTATTTTTTTAATTCTCACTGACCTCTCCATTCTGTCTAAGAGCTTGGACCTTCTTGACAGTCTGTGGAGTGGTGTTCAATGGCCTCTGGGCCTCTCTACTGAGCAGCGAGGAGTTTGAAGGTGGAGAAGCCCGCCGTGAGAGGGGAGAACCTAGAGGAGCCTGCAAAGGCTTACTGGCCCTGAACACTGCCCAGAGAGGAGTAAAGGAGTAAAGGAGAGGACTTCCAGTTATTTGTTTAATTTTTTAATTCATTTAAATCTTCTCAGTCTCTCTTGAGTTTGTATCACACTGTGTTGTATTCGCGCAGGCAGTGTACTATTTAGAACTGAACTGTTTTTTACAATGTTTAACAAGGTTCAATAAGAATTAAACAGAAGGAGCTTTATTGCTTTATTGTGTTTTATTGTATTTTGCTTAGTAGCAAATTACATAGAACTAAATTGAACAGCCTGACCTTCAAATTATTTAGTGATATTTTGGGGTTGAAAATCACATTTTTAGTTTTAAGGGGGTATTAAGAGTGTATTGTGTGCATGTTTGGGATGCATTTTTGATTTTATAAACTATAAATTAGCATTTAAAAAGTAGTGAAATACTAACCAGGAAGTAAAGAGTTCATTGGAGCATGACCAGCACATGATGGTGGAGTTAAAGTGCATGCGCTGGTGTTCTGAACTCACTAATGCAATTTCTTACAGAGCTGCACATGAAGAAGCTGGGGAAGTAGAGAGGTAAAGTCCAGCTGCAGGCCTTTAGACCTTCAAAGGTCTTTTTGCTGGTACGCTGGTTTTTAGTTTATTATTACCTCCCCAGCCACGATTCATTTGGTTGCTTTGGCGGATTTTTATTTTGGTACACTAAAAAGCTTATCTCCCATGTGAGCCACAAGAGTTTTGTATAATTAAACCTCTGCTTGTATACTGAGAGGCATGTTCCATTCTGGGTTCATGTCTGTGTTTGTCCAGATCCCCCCCCCCGGGTCTTCTAAGAGCAGAACTGCCTTATAAAGCAAAGAAAGGCAGAAGCACTGGTAAATTGGAACCATATTTTTGAGTCTCCTCCAGATATAAATAGCTACTGTTCACAAATAAGGAGGGAAGGGAAGAGGAAATAAGGGAACCAGGGACAGAAGGGACATAAGGGCTATACTTTTGAGTCCTTGTTTTTTGAAACCCTTAGTGCTGTAAAATGCTCCAGTGAGGTCACATTGTGAAAATGCAGAACCATAAGTAAAGAAATAAAGACATATTTCCTCACTGCTCAATGCATTAGACGACAACTTTTATTTTAGTCTAGTAAAAATTACGGTCTTAGTGGTTATTTTTGAAAGTTTTTAAAAAATATATATAAATATATAGACTTAAGAACTGGATTTAGCTTAAATTAAAACAGCATTTGCTCCTTATTGTTCCTTATTACTAGATAGTGCTTGCTATTATTGGTTATTGTTTGTCATTATTTGTTTGTTATATTATCCTTCATTAGCCTGCTATTAGCTTCTGTCTTTTCTCCATTACAGTGAAAAGGGAAAAGGGATTATTGCTCCCTGAAGGGAAAATGCAGACACTCATCTTTACCCTTAATACCGAACTGATTCCACATTGAAACATTTAGAGACTTATTATATTGAAATATATTGAATTAGAACTTTTGAAATTGAACCAGGAATAGTGGTCTACAGGGACTAACTGCCTGAACCAAACATTTGGAACTTGAATCAGAATAATCTTACAACACCTATATGAAACATTTTAGAAGAGTTGTGGGCTGAGGAGTGGAGGAATGTTTTTGAGGTTTTGAGAACTGAGAGCTTTCTTCAGGTTAAACTATCTCTTTTATAACCTCATTTGTACTTCGCCCATGGAGACTGGTGTTTTTATAAACCCCTACCGATATATAAATTTGGTGTGGGACTGTGTAAGAACCTAATTGAAAGTCTGTGGATAAGTAACAATTTATTTAATGCCTGTGAATACAAGAAGTGGTAAAGTGACCTCAGTGACCTCAATAAGCACTGAGGGAGTAAGAGCTAGGTGGTACAAAATGAAGTTGAAGGGTAAGATTACCGGTAGGGGGAGTAGGTCATTGCCTGATACAAACAAAAAGTTAGGTAGGCAAGGGGGGAATAGAAGAATTGTAAAGGGGAGAGAGAGGAAGAAACAGAAGGACTAAAGGTTAATAATGGATCTGGAGAGTCAAAGAGGGTTAAGAATTTAGAAACACCCTTATCCCCGATACAGAAACCTCTATTATTTTCTTTTGATGCAAACCAAAGCCATAAACAAACTTGCATTCCAGTAGAACATAACTCAAAGGCAAGGCTGAGCCAACCAACGGTTCTGGAAATGTGGAGTAACAAGAAGGATCGTATATTAAGGGTGTGTGCTAATGGTAATACTAATACAGAACAATAGGATAGAAGTTCACATGATGTGAACAAACGAAGTTCTGTGGTTCCAGCAAAAGATGGTGCACAAGAAATGGACAAAGGAGGAGATAACCCTAATAATCTGAATAATTGGCCAGTGCTGCATAATGACAGTTTACTGTCAAGGGTTAACAAAGAAGTCAGTGAAACAATTGAAAGTATTAAAGAGATGATTATCAGCAATAATAGGATAGAAAGGAAAATAAAAGAAATGAGATATGGTTGTGGTTCCTATTGTGAGATCTTAATGGGCAGGGAAAATGAGAATAAAAGGAATAGCATGGATACATATAATTTAGGGTATGATACTGAAAAAACACTATGGATGAGTTCTCAGGACTCAGATACTCCTACTCCCTCTTTTGAAAACATTACTAAACAATGTATAAAGGTGTTGCGAGATCCTTATAAAGCTAATACCATGATTTATGAACAGCTGGTGATGATTAAAAAGGATCTATCATTTATCAAATAAGTGGCAATAGATAATAAGAGGAAAATTGAGTTGGTATTACATAAAATAATACAATGGGACTCACCAGACTCTAAGCAATTTAATCAAACCACCATAATAAGTCTTATAAGGAAACAATCAAAAAAGGGAGAGGTACTGAAAGAGGTAGGGAGTACTGTTCTAAGTACCAAAGATACAAATGAAAGCCCAGAGATTTTTCAATCTACCATTATAGGGTCTAATCTGAGTGAATGAGCTGAAAGGGAGTTGATAATGTTACCTGAGGGGTTCGATGATCAGAACAGTATTTTGGAGGAATTAAGGGAAGGGAAATCTCTCTTTGTGGGATGAGAAAATGGCTCAAGTTAGGAAGCAGAGAAAGAAGGACAAAATAGAAGCAAGTAGTAATTATATTAAGGAAACCGGGAGACTAAGGGAAAAATTAAGTGGATGATAATAAAGGTAAAAGGAGCAGAAAAATAATAGGGAATATAAGGAAAATAAAACCAAACAATAAAAAATATTTACAAAAACTGGGAGCAATGTTAGACAACAAAACAGTGCAGAATGATGGGGTAAAATCAAAAAAGGAAAAGGCAAAATCTAAAGTAAAAGTAGATGGAAAACAGATAGAAAAAAGACGTATTACCCAAGAACAAGTAGATCAAAACAAAAAAGGGAAATGATAATAGAAAAAGAAGGATTGTTGGTACAAGAAGTACTTGAAAAAGGGAGAGATAGTACTGACAAAAGTAACTTAAGAAAGATTTTGGGAAGAACTCTAGTACCTGATTTTGTCTTACCCTTGTATAATGTGCCAATAATTCCAGAGGAAACAGAAGAGAGTTTGAATACTCATTTAAAACAATTTCTGAGCTCAATACTCCAAGGAGAGGGTAGTCATGATAAACTACTGAAAAAACTCAGTGTAATTAGAGCCCTACTAAATACAGATTTGATACTCTTATTATCAGATCAGTACTATGTATTAAAAGTGATACAAAATCAAAAAGATAGGATGTGGGAATTGGGCTTTGAAATGGATTGTGTAGTCCCTATTGGAACAATATTCCCAGAATACTATAAAGACGTTAAAGAAAGGTAACATAAGGGAAATTAGTTCCAAATCTCTAACTTTGGGATAGTTAACCTTTTAACAGAATCAAAGAATAATTTAAAAATGAAATTGTTGGATTTAGTGCAAAGTTTTACCAAAGACATCTCTATACAAAGAAGGATTAAAAGAGCTAAAAGATGGGAGAGTGATGGACAGATAACAATATGGAAAAGGAATGAAGCCAACTATAGATACATATTGGGAAAATCGGAAATGTTAGATAAATTTAACATTAATATGTATGGTGAAGAAGAAATGGAATCACTTGTAAAAAGTGTAACAGGAAATAATCAGTGGCAGAATTTAATTAAGACATCAAAAAGATTTCAAGCACTCCAGGACATAAGTCATTAACAACCATATGTTGAACAGAATACTGTAGATGGCTGTACAAATAACATGAAACTTCTTTCATGGAATGTGGCAGGGATTGGGGAAAGACTGGCAGATGTGTCATTTCTGACTTATTTAACAACATTTGAGTATATGTGTGCACAAGAAACATGGACAGATGAGGAAATCAATCTGGATGGATATAAAATGTTTCAGAAAAAAGGCAAAAAAAGCAAAACATTTTGGGAGAAAGTCTGGAGGTTTAATAACATGGTGTAAAATAAATGATAAAATTGACCACAAAGAAGTGGAAATTAAGTGAGAATGCATACTGCCAGTCTGCATGATAGCTAAAAAGAAAATGGGGTTTTTAATTAATGTGTATTTTCCCCAATAGGATTAAAATGTGTGGACAAGGATAGTACAGGATTACATATTAAGTTTTTAGAAGATGTGATGTCTAAAGATCCTTTAGGTTGGTTAATTTTAATGGGAGACTTCAATGCCAGGTTGGAGCATAGTCCAGAGCCCTGTCTGGATACAACTATGGTATATGCAGCTCTGAGTCTTAATGCCTTATGTGGACAAAGGAGGTCAAAGGACCTAAACTGTAATAAAAGAGGAATGCAAGTGAATAAAGAATTGGGAGATTTTGGTTTGATCCTAATGAATGGAAGGTCAAGGGGTGATCCATTAGGTGCATACACATACATAGGCCCAATGGGTGCATCAGTTATTGATCATTGTTGGATTTCTATAACTCTAATTATATACTTTCAAGATTTTAAAGTGGGTAGCAGATCAGAGAGTAGACATTTCCCCCTAGAAATAGAAATAGCATTCTGGTCAGGGATAATTAGGAAAATCAGCTATTATTAGGACAAAAAAGGGGTTAAATGGGATTTGCTAGGATGCCACAAATTGAATGAGTTCTTGCAGGAATATGGTATTATGGATATAACCGAGGATTTTCCACTCTGAGAATTATCTGAGGGTCTAGTAGAAAACTTTGATGGAATAACAAAGAAAATATCAAAATTACTCTTAAAAGTTTCATTAATGAAAGAAAGAAAGGGCAGTCAGTGGTATGATAAGGACTGTGTTAAACTGAAAACTGAGATTAATAAATGTGTTAGAAAAATACAAAACAATCTAACAAAAGAGAACAAAGTTAAATTAAATAAATTGAGAAAGGAATATAAAAAGGTATTAAGGGAAAAGAGAAAACGATATAGAAAGAGTATTTGGGAATAATCTGAAAACACAGTTAAAGAAAAAAATTGTAAACAATTTTGGAAATTAGTAGCATATGGATGCGATCAAATACCTGAAAATGTAGAGAATCATATAGATCTGTCGACCTGGGAACAGTATTTTAAAAACTTGTTTTATAAACATATGTCAAATGAAAAGGTCCAGCCTGTTAGGAAATGTGAACCATCCATAGATCTAGGTACAGAGCAAGAAATACGATTGGCTATAGAATCCTCAAAAATGTATAAAGCCCCAGGTCCAGATGGGTTACCTGTGGATATTTACATGGAAGACCCTGATTTGTGGATTCCAGTCTTGAAATCCCTTTTTAATAACATAATCCAGTTGGGTAAAATACCGGAAACATGGAGGGAGAATATTATAATACCAATTTATAAAAAGGGAGAAAAATCAGACCCATATATTTATAGACCCATAAGTTTATTGGATACTGCATTAACAATATTTACAAAGATAATACATGCTAGAATAATGTCTTGGATTGATGAAAAAAAACATATTAAGTGAGGCTCAAGCAGGGTTTCTTCCAGAACATTCCACAATAGATCAATGTTTTGTGCTATCGCATCTTGTTCATAAATACACCAATATTAAAAAACAGAAATTGTGTTATGTCATTATAGATCTTAAAGCAGTGTTTAATAGGATCGATTGGGAGAAATTGTGGGATGTTCTGGGGAGCTATGAAATGGATGTTGCTCTGCTGAATATCTTAAAGACATTATATGACAACAATTATACTTCAGTACAATATAATAGGGAGGGTGATTGTACACCTAAATTTGTTACAAACATTGGATTAAGACAGGGCTGTGTGTTTTCCCCGATTTTATTTAATGTAATTTTGAATAAGGTTCTGGAACCAATGGATGACTCAGAGCTGCACATGCCAAAATTGGGCTCTGGACGGTGTTCCTACCTGGCATATGCAGATGGTGTAGTTCTGATTTCGACAAGCTTTCTGGGCATACAGTAGTAGCCTCAGACATTGCAAGCTATTTCCAGATATTTTGCAAAATTTCTGAAGAGTTTCTCTCTGCTGCCCCTACTGTTTAAATGCAAAAAGCATCAGATATTTCTGGAAATATCACAGAAATTTCAGGAAATAGCTTGCAGTGTTTGTGGCTATTACTGTAAAAAGAAGCATGAAAAAATGTTATGGTAAATGTACAAGGGCAGGACTGGTGATACATTTTGACAAAACTAAATACATGATTTTCAATCAAAAGTATGTGGTAAAAGGAATAACAGCATCTTTAAAATGTAATAAGCATGAAAGAGAATATGTAAAAAATTTATATTTGGGGATTATATTTAATTACAATTTAAAATGGCAGGTGTATATTCAAACAATGGCTGCCAAAATGAGCACATTTTTTTCTAGCCGTAGAGAAGTTTTAATACAAGTATGGAGGTCAATCTGTAAGAGGAACATTGCAAGTTTTAAATGTGAAAATTAAAAGCTGTATATTATATGGTGAAGAAATATGGGGACAAAGCAAATTAGACCCTTTAGAAAAAGTTATGAATAAAATATATAAGAGATTATTGGGACTGCCTATGAGTACAGCTTCTGGATTAGCTAGGCTTGAATTGGGACAGACCTCTGTGAAATGCAGTGGCTTACCTCCTGGAGTGGGGCTGTGGGAGGGACCCCAACCACCTGTCAAATGCTGGTTTATGGCTCCGGGATGCTTCCATCCTGGGATTACACCCTGGATTACCCCCCAGGTCTGGGCCTTTGTGAGGGGGCTCCCCCACATTGGATGCCAGAACATGTCTCTGGTGGTGCCACAGGCAGTGGTGTGGGACCTGTGACACCAGGTGAGAGCATCCCGCTTGGCCCCATGTTTCACCATTTTCACCCCAGGAGGCGGGACTTGCAATGACGTTAAGGGCTTGTACACTGACATCCGTCCCGCCTCCAGTTACCATGTAGGTGCTGGCAGCTGTTTCCCCCTGGCCTTCACTCGAGGCCAATCATGCTCTGGGCAATCAACTACCCTCCCACCTGAGAAGGAGAGCTGTCCCTCGGCCACTCAGTTCTTCTCTCCCTGGCTGACCCTCCAATTCTCAGGTCCATTCCCAAACCCAGGATGTCAGCATCGCAGACAGAAGACTTACCGCTGCACTAATGTGCCGGCTCAGGCTCCTGCTTGTGACTGGGGACTGGGTCTGGGAGGCCACTAGGAAAGTCCAGCAGACAGCCATGTAACCAGGAGCTGGAAGTAACATACCATTACAAGACCCAGGCCTGCTGGGGGAACTCTAAGTAACCATGACAGTCCAAAATAAGATGGAAGAGACCATTCTGGCACAGAAAGAAAGAGCCCTGAGGGGCACTACATAAATAAGCACAGGGGGAGACCAGTACATAAGCTAAAGTTACAAATCTTCAAAGGTCAGCTGGAGGGAGCACAGCACCTCCCCCCGACTAAGTGGAAAACTGTTTCATATAGAACAAGTTAAAGCAAACTCTCAGGTAAGATATATAAGCATAAGTGGTGGCTAGGTGGCTGGCGGACCTTTCCCCTACCCACACCAAACCATAACTCAAACTACCTAGTATGATGGAAGTTGCCAATAAGAAGAGCTTGCAGCTGCTGTGTGAGACTTTAAAAAACTACAGGACAACCTGCTTTAACAGAGAAGGTGATTCCCAGTCTGGTTGGTGGTTGGTCGGGGCCCTGTAGGACCTCTGCCCCTCCCTGTATCCCAGATAGGCTGTTCTAACCCCACCATTTAGTTAACTAGCAGTGGACCCTTAACACCTTAGATCCTCGCACTGCAGCCCCTGATCTGTGGGTCTTCCTGTTGCTTGGGGCCACTGGCGCTATTCGACCTTCATATTTCTCCTTCTAGTAGTGGTACCAGCTGAGTGAGCCAAAGGCTGATCCTGTCATGATCTTCTTGTTAAAAAGCACTTTGGGCTGCAACATCTGAAACAAGATGAAGACAAGATTGGCATTAATACAACCCAAAGTATTCTGACACCACACTGTGAATTCAGGAGGACAGGTCCCTGTTCCAGAAAAAGGATCACATAATATCGATTAAACACAACACCAACTCAGAAATTGAAAATGTTGTGATGCCTTTATATCGCTCCTGTGCTAGACCTCATTTAGAATACACCTCACAATTATGGTGAACCTATAAAAAATCTGAAAGTCAATAGCTTGAAAGGGTTCAAAAACAATACACCACATGAATTGTTGGGTAAAAAGACACATCATATGATGAACATTTGAATACGCTTAATCTAATGTCACTTGAAACTAGAAGAATTTGAGGTGACCTACTTCTCATTCATGATATTATTCATGAACTGGCCCTCATGTCTGAATTGGGCATAGGTTTTAAAAACAACCTAAGGGACACAAAGGGGGCAGCTGCTACAAATTGTTGGCAAACCTCTTAAATCTATTCATAGAAAATATTTTTTTACACTTAGGATAGCGAACCCATGGAACAATTTGCCACATGTAATTGTTATTAGTAAAACTAAGAATGAATTCAAAAGGTGTCTGGATAACTACAGTATATCCTATCGAGAGGAAAATTACAATATTATCCACCTTAAATTTATAGGAAACACAAACATACCCCAATAAAGCAAAGTCAGAGAACAGCAGATTTATAGGAGCACTTACGGACAACCTTGCCTCCTCGCTTCTTGTTTTCGTTAGTATGATCCTTAGTAGATCCTAGCACCTCCCCAGCCCCGCACACTTGCAGCAGGAGGATCACTACAGTGGAACACCCTGAATTGACACCAGGTTATTTCCAAATTGCCTATTGTTGAATATAGTTATTATTTTTGTTAACCATTATTCATTACTTCGAAGGTAGAATGCTGCATACCAGACAGCACCACTACTTAATATCCAGAAATGACAAACCTAAAGGTAATCTCTTACAATGTTAAGGGCCAGAACAGCCCTGTGAATAGGATGAGGATTCTGCAGGAAATGTAATGTAACACTGGACTGGCATTCCTGCAGGAGACTCATCTCACTGCTTTTGAGTATTCTAAACTTAAATGAGCTAGGTCGAGGAAGTTTATGCATCACATTTTGTACAGTACCTGCACAGAAGAGGGATGACGATCCTAATTAGGATGGCTCTCCCTCTACAAGTGAGACAAGTAGACACTGACACAGAGGATCATTTTGTCAGGGTACACAGAGATATAAGGGGCAGTGTTGTATACTGCTCAACATCTATGTCCTGAACAAGGAACAGTGTAGGATTCCCTTCCTTAAAAATGTTATCATGGACACTTATTCAAAGCTGCAAATAGATGTGTATGTAAAATACAGTCAGAAGCCTTCTCCTGGTCTAGGACCAGGAAAAGGCCTCATATCCACTTCGCTTCATATGTTTCTAAAAGCTCCCTGATAATGAACAAACCATCATAGATTTGTCTTCCTGGAACTAAGCAGAACTGTACAGAACTAAGTAGATGTCTTGATGCTACTGCTATTCTCTTCTAAAGATGTTAGTTATAATATTCCAGCCTGTATTTAGGAGACATATACGATGCCAGTTTTGTAGATCTTACATACACTACTTTTTATATAAAAAAATTAGTTATCTCTTTGCCAAAGTACTGCCTTCAATTTTCTCTGTATAAAAGCATTAACAATTTCTACTAGTTCTGGCAGCAGTATGGGAGTTTAGTTTTTGTAGGGTTCTCCAGGCAAGTCATTTTCTTCTGGTGAGACACCCACATTAAGGGATTGTATTGCTTCCTTTACATCTGTTGCTGATATTTCTGGCATTAGTGCAGTTTGTTCTTTCGGGGAAAGAGATTAAATGACTGTACATCTTATTAACTGGTCCAAAGTAGTTTCTACCTTAGCTGGAATAACATTTTTGTTTTTTAATATACTGTTGCACTGTTTCCAGCATTGCTTTTTGGGTAGTCTGTAGCTGCCAGATACTATCTTGTATGCCTGTGGACACCCTGCTTTTTATTCTCCTGCACAGTTATCGAAAGGGTTCACCTGCTGTACTTCCCTTATATGCTGAATATTTGTTCTAATAATAAATACTGTGCACAACTGTATTGGAAGGATTTCATATGTTTTTTGACACACGTTATTTAGGTAGAAAAATCTGTTCTGGATATACGAGATAATGCTAACATCTTTTGCAGTTGTACTCTTGAGGATAAGAAATGTAGATATTTTGTATTCTGTGTTTTACTAGACAGGGCCCTAAAAACAGTCTAATATAATTTTTAGTGTTCTCTTACCATATTATAGGAGGCAGTATGGCAAAGTGGTTAAGTGCACTGAGCTGCAAACCTGGAGACCTGGGTTTGAATCCCATCAGCCCCCATTTGCATAAAGTATGACCTGAGCAAGTAACTTAACTTCCTTGTGCTCCCAGGTTGCACCTGTAAACAAGTTTTGGCTTAGTGTGCCTTTCCTAGTTAAACAATTTCCCCTTTCCCTTTTCTATTGAATTGGCAGAGATCTCAAAGACTGACTTTCTGGCCACTAACAATGTCTAGAAATTAGACTGAAATAAGGATCCAGAAGTACTGAAGTATTCAGCCTCCAGATTGTTGTTCCTTTAGGTGATTCAAGGGACGCCCTAGTTTTCTAGTGATGATCCTGTGATACAATATCTCTAATGAGCATGTGTTTGATGTGGACACTGCTATCCAAGGGTTTGATGTGGACACTGCTATCCAAGGGGAAATGAATCAAAAATCTGTGTTGCTAGAGTGCCTTTAAAAAAGATACGATCTGGGTGAGACTGGCAGAGAGAGGGGAAATCCACTAGTGAACTCCAGTAAACAAAAAGTACTCGCACTCCAGAGCCAGGGGTACAACCTCCAGTGAAGGTAGAAACACAATCAAATAGTGCGGAATGTATTCCAAGTTTATTGCCACTTGCAAGTAATGAACAATAACATTGCAATGTTTACATGGAGATAACTTCATGTGCCCAGGTGATGGATAGATCTGACCTACCACCAGAACAGGCAGATGGGACCTTGGTTTAATATTTCATCTGAAAAACGGCTGAAATGACATTGCTGTTTTTAACCTCTTCCCTCTACTGTTGTGCACTGTCTTTTAATTTTATGAGAACAGTACCTTTAGTGCATGGCTGCAGCTTGATCAGGTCTAGCGAGGAGGGTTGATTCAGAGGACTAGCTTCATTCTTGCCCTGACTTATGGGCATCCCAGCTGTACTTCAAGGCATGTCTTGATCTCCTTCACTCTGATGTGCTGGAATATGTGGTGTCCCCATCCAGAAGGCAGCACCCAGTTTCTTTTCCCATCTGACCCTGGATTGCCACTCCTCAATGGAAAGCTCAGAGAATGGGGTTCTCTTCTGTCCTTGAGCTTGAGTGCCTGCCTCCAAGCAGCCCAGCAGCATTTGCTGTGCTTTGGATGAGATCAGCTGTTCTGGAGCACAACTGATATCTGACAGTCTTTTGTCATTTTTACTGTCTGTGCCACAGCTACCCTAGGACTGCTGTGGGAATACTGACAATGATAATGATGGCATGTTTGGAGCTCTCAGCAGCTTCTTATGCAGAATGGATTTGTTTTTTTCACCAGTAAGTTACAGAAGCTGGGCCTTTTGGGCTTGGAGATGTGAATCTAGACATTGCTCAGTCTTTTAGATAATTTCTTCATCTTCCAGACCACCCTCTATGTTCATGTTCTGAGCATCAGGACTTTCATGTATGTTCTTTTTGCTTCTGACCTCCACAGCTTCAGGAACCACAGAAACTGTAGGGACTGTAGATTATTTAATCCTCCTATAGGGATTTCCTCATTACTCCAGGCAGGGAGGGAAACAGGCTCCTGCGTGCCGGTCGCCATTCTGTCACTCTCCTCAACATCTGCCATCTTCCTGCATGAAGCACACAGAGCCCCTGCAGGAAGAGTAGGGGAATTTTTTATTTAACAAACCACAAAAAACATACATAGTGTTACATCACATTATGAGAAGGAAAACTTAATTACAGCTATGTTATATCATCTGCTTAGAACATCTCTAAATAGGTCTTCCTCATTATCTTGGTTGTCACTTATTTATACAGTACTTCTGAAAAAATGGAAATCCCTTCCACCATATCTTTGCTTGTGACAATGGGTGCAATTTTAGATCTTTCTTGAAAATTCCATGAAAGGCAGTTTCACACATTCAGCATATGATGATATAAGTCATCCTCTGTTGCTGTAATACCAACTAACATCTTGCCTGACACAAATAAAATTTAAGACAGGCAAACAGAACAGTTAAGGTATCTTTATTATACTTCCTCAAGGTATGTGGGTAATCACCTAAAACTATAATTTCATAGGTGAGTTTTTCCAGCCAAGGAAGATTCCATCTAGCAGCTGTAAGTATTTCCAGAACTGTTGTACAAAAATGCATTCTAATAAAAAATATTCCATAGTTTTTTTCTTGAGCTAAACATTCTGGATATGGACAAGTTCTTTCTTCTACAGCTGTTTGCTTGCCGTTTCCTTTGACATTCAGTCTCCCATTTGAGACCAACCATAGAACCTCCCACATTCTCACAGGAACCCTCTTATTGTTCAGTTGTTGAATTATTTCTTCCCTCTTATGTGGAGTATAGTTTTTAAAAACAAATTATGTTGGACTGATGCTATTCAAGACCTTATGGTATAACTGAGATCTGGTATTTTGCAGACTCTGATTTTCAGTGATGTTCCATTTTCCTAATTTTTGTACAGTGGGTTTCATGTATTCAGGAATTAATATATTCTGTGACAATTTGGGAGAGAGAGTTTCCCATTTAATAAGAAAATATTGCATATTGTTAAGTAGCCAGTTTTTTGTAAGTGTTTTGTTGTTTTGAAGTCTCATTTTTATTGTAGTAGACTATAATAAAGAGTGATAAAAAACACAACTGAGTTTATCATACCTACTCTGCCATTTTTAATCTCAAAATATGTAAAATCTAATTTAATGGGGTTCAATCTGCTGCCCCACAACATCTGAAAAAAGGTGCTATACAGTCATGTCTCTAGCTGTAATGGTAGTGGGAGCACCATACCCATGTACAGTAGACAAGGAATTAGAAATTGTTTTATTATATATACTCTTTTTCATTTTAAAAGCTTCCAACCTTTCCATAGGGCAAGTTTTTGTTTACATCTAACCAATGAATCTTCCCAGTTTTGTATTGCCATATTACTATTTCCAAAGGTGACACCTAAACTTTTCATTGGTTCCCTAGAAATCTGTATTCCCACCAGTGTATTTACTGTTTGATCTTGGGTACCAACTTGTAAGCCTTTGCTTTTTCTCATATTCAGTTGGGTGCCAGTTACCTTTGAGTATTCTTACATCTTCTTCAAAGTTTCCATGGCACTGTTTTCATTTTTCAAAAGCAGACATATATCATCTGCTTAACTCTTGCATGGTCATGGACTGATATATCAGTCCAAAATGTTTTAAGCCATACTTTTCACTTTGTCATTACCCTAATTGCCTACTAATCCTATTATCTTGTCATTCTGAAGTATTTTTTTGGATAAAGGGGTCTAATGAGAAAATGTACCGAAGGGGACTTAAGGAGCAACCTTGTCTTACCCCAACCTTAACTGAAATCTCAGTTCCTTCTTGGCCAGCCACTAAAGGGGTGATGGTGGCATCTTTGTATAATAATTTCAGCCAGGTAATAAAAAGATCTGGTACACCATACACTGTTAAAGTATGGAACAAGAAGCTGTGATTGACTCTGTCAAAAGCCTTGCTTTGATCTAAGGAAATTAAAAACCCTGGAGATCCTATCTTATTATAAAATTCCAAATTCTCTCTTAGAATGAGTAGACTGTGTTGAATTTTCCTTTCCAGGAGGCCACATGCTTGACCTGGGTATATATGGTTGACTGCTATCTGTTTCAGTCTTAAGTGTAAAATTTGAGAATGAATTCTGAAATCAGAGTTCAAAAGGCATATCAGTCTCCAGTATTGTATTTGTGTTCTATTTCCTGCTTTGTATAGAGATTTTACTAACCCATTTGTCGAAGGTCTAGGGGATTATTTTTTTCCAAAAGGCAGTACTAAATGATTTGTAAAACCAATATGGTAATCCATCATAACCTGGGGATGTTCCTGACTTAAGCTTACTGCACCTATAACTGTCAGTATTTCCTGAGCTGATATAGGGTTTGTTAATTCCTTGTTTTTTTCCTTCATCTCCAGTGTTGAATTTACCTGTTTTGGGATTTTTATTGATTTTATTTTCCACTAGGAGTGCATTGTTATTAAATGTCTGGGGATGTTGTGCTACTACTTGGTGTAACTGTGCTGGTAAAGTGACTAAGTCACCTTGGTCATCTTGTAAAGATGTAAAAGAAGCATTTTTTCTTGTTTTACATGCTTTGCATGGGTCCCCATATGTTTTTTTTTAAATACCATACAGTATGTCAATTCAGCATGAAGAGAAGTGGCCCTATTGTACTGAAATGTCTGTATTTCTTTCTTAATATTATTTATCAGGATAGAGAGGTCCTCTTGTGTTTGAGAGATGATCAACATACATTTCTGTAATTGAGTATGACACTTTAAATAAGCAAATAATTTGATTCTTGAGCATTTGTTTTCCATAAACCTATAACCACTTTTTTATGTTTTGTTTTGTGTCCTCCCACCATTCTCCAATGTCACCATACAAATCTATTTCTGAGGTGCTCTAGCACTCAATACTTGACTAATGCCTGCAAAAACTTTCTGGATTATTTATGAGTGAAATACTACATTTCCATCTGTTTTGTTTCATGGGTCTTTCCCAAGCTCTCTGTAAGTTTGTTTGAACCATCAGATGGTCAAAGAAGTATACAGAAATGATATATATTGTTAGAATCTTCAGTCCATGTGAAGCAAATAAATAATCAATATTTGTAGTTAATGTACCTCTCCTATATGTATATTGATGCCCAATGTTTTGGTATTTAGAGCAAACTACAAATTCTGCTGTTTCTACACATTTTTGGAATGCAAATGTATCACAGTATATTTTCCTCCTGCCCTCAGAATCCCTTTTCCTATCTAAGCAACAGTTGAACCGTTTCAGATGCCTATGACCCCTAAGTCCCGGGTGCCACTCTCAAATCCTACGCCTAAGTATCTCATCCACCACACATTCCTAACAACAGAAACCTAGGACCTACAAGCCTAGTTCCCTTAATCCGAGATTGCCCAGCCTATTCTCTACCTTTTACCTATTCTGGCCTCCCTCTTGGCTGCCTACTCTTTTACCCCAGTTTCTACCCTATTCCTTAATACCTCCTTATTTTTTATTACTTAGGTATGAGCTCTTACTTAGCGGAGACTATATGGGATTGTTGTCTCTTCTCATTCCAATAAACCTTATCATTATGTACCTTTGCCTGTTAATTATGTTGACCAGTATGTATAGGCCCATATTGACCGGCACCTTCACAATGTTTTTTTTTTTTTGCACCACCGTCCACCATAATTGTAATCTTATGAAGTGTACTGTATTGTATTAATGCCCAGGACCACCTTGAAAATGAGCTTGCTCAATAGTGTTTATGCCTGGTTAAATAAAGTGATTGATTGATTGATTGATTGATTGATTGAAATCCCCCCTCCCCCCCCATATTAATTCTTGCCTGTGGCCAAATACGTTTGAATTTCTTTAAATAATTTACCCCTTACAGCTTTTGTCTGTGGGCCATATATATTTATAAACCTACTTGTTTCTTGGTCCCAAATACCATATAATATTAAGACTCTGCATGGCTTCAGATCAATTAGCCTATGGATTTGAAGTTGAGTCCTCTGAATTTTATTCCCACCCTATCAGTTCTGCCTGGGCCAAAAGACCAGTAAGAAGGTTCCCCCAGATCGATGCCTTTTTATGTTGTAGTTGATACAGTGAACTCATCCACATTTCCTGTAAGAAAATAATATCTGTACCATAGTCATAAATTAACTGAAAGACTGCCTGTCTTTTGGTGCCATTTATTAAACTACAACAATTTATTATCGCAAATGACAATGATGACATTTGAGTTCATTGCAGGGGTTAGTCATGCAGTCATCCTTTTTCTTTCTTTTCTTCTTTTTCCTTCCAATATAATCTTTTCAGGCTTAGTCTGCTCTGAGATCTTGGAGGATGTATCTGATACCCCTTCCTCCATGTCCAAGTGCTCCCAATTTAGCGTGGCCAGTATTTCATATATGTTTTCAATTTCAACGTCCATCTGTTCCTGTTTAGTTTTATTCCTTCTGGTTGATCTCCTTTTTTGTGGTGTAAGCCAGGTTTGTGGGTATGGCATGCATGAGAGGCCCTTAGAAGATCATCTTCCAGATTTTCTGTATAGCACACTGGTTGTAATAGAATATTATCCTGATTTGGACTGTATTGTTCCTTATTAGTGGTCAGTTCTTGATTTGTAGGAGACTCATTGTTTTTCTCATGAGCCTGTCCTGGTTAAGGGCATTGTTGTCGTGTTCCTGTTTTTTGTTGTAGGATTTGCTGGTTCATCCACTGGGAGCTCTGCTTCTTTTTGGGTCTTTTTTATTAAGTCATCCAGATTCACATTGTCTGTTTTACTATGGGATGCCCAAGGACAATTTTGGAAGTGATGTCTGAATTCATTGCACAGGTTGCATCTAGAGTGGTTTACACACTGCATACTAATGTGCCCATATCTAGGCTTATCACAAACATTTTGATAAGTGTGTTTTTGCATCACATTTGTAGCAGGCTTTGGGCTGGCCAGTGTAAAAACATACCCCTCTGTCACAACCCAAAAATAAACTGTTTGGTAAATGGACAATTCCTTCTTTAGTTTGTCTCAATTTAATTTTGAATTTTCATTCTCCAGTCCAGAATTGTTCAACATCAAGGATTGCTTCAGGGGCACTCAAACCTCACATCTCTATTGGAGCCAGTGTGTAATGTCTCCAGCATGAACTCTTTCATTTCTGAACATAACCATTGCTGTTTTAATTAAAGGTTTTGTGAGGGGGTGTGGTGGCTATGAAAAGGGTCCATAGGGGGGAAACTTAATTTGGTTGTATTCATAACAAAAGTATTCTAAACACTGAGGGCTTCTGAAACTGATATCAAAATTATATTCCTCCAAGATGTGAATCAAAGAATAGATGTCTGCTGTGGTAACGTGTAGGGATTCTTTGATTAGTTTCTTCCCAACTGTCCAGTCTAGGATCCAGCCCACCCTCATATCTCAGTCTTACAGTGTTCCATCTTGGAGCTGGTTCTGTTCTGTAAAATAAATCTGCAACAGAAGGTCCTGGCTTGGGTAGGGGCAGGGGTAATGTATTATGTTCTTTCTGCAACTTGGTATTCGGTATATTACAGTCTGGGGGAGTATTAACACTAGCTGTAGAGGTAAGTGTAGTACTAATCTTAGTCTGATCCTGTTGTTTGGTAGACTTAATTTCAGCATCTTTAAGGTTGGTAGCTGTTAAATCTTTTCCCCCACTCTGTATGCTGTGTTTCCTGTCTCCTGCCGTTTCCTCAGCTTCCATTGCAACTACCTGTTCCTGCAGTTCCCCTCCAACCTCTTATTTCTCCGGTTACTATTTTACTGACAATTCATTGTCATTGTTTAGTTCACTTGCATTTCCCTCCCCAGGCTTGTAATAGTAAACTTTGTGTAATTAGCTAGGCAAGAGCCCACATTTACATTTCTTACCTGAGAGTCATGCTTCACTGTTGGTTTCCAGTCTGGGATCTCCAGTACAGAATTCTCTTGCAAACTGGTGTCAGGGTCCCAGTTGGGATCTGGGGTCCATTTGCACACTTCTGTTTGTATCCAAATTGCAGCTTTCAAGGTGTACTCTAGAGATCAAAGTTGTTGTTCAATAATGGGCTCTGACACGCCAAAGGCAGTTTATATGGCTGCAAATGCCAACATCGGCTCCCTTTGATCTGGCATTTCCAGCTGTGTGTGAGATTCAGCTGAAACTGTCAAGGATTCCTCACTTGAAACTGCCATCTCCATCCTCAGTCTCCTATTTGCCAGCATCAGGTTTGCTTTTTTTTGGTGAAGGTCTGCCTTTCATATTTTATAAAATTTATCATCCTCTGCCATCATTTTTATCAGTACCAATTTTTTTTTTCCTTAAGTTCCTTATCCAGTTGGGCATCATCCATCCCCAGGTCTTGTACCTCTGTAGTTGCCAAAAGAGTCATTTTAGTATCGATCAATATATGGGTGGGGATGGGGGTACCGCTGGACCACCAGGGATATGGGACTAATAGTTTTAACTACAGATGCCCGTGATCAGGCTGCAAGTGGTCCATTGGACCACCAGGGATATTGGGCAGTTAAGTTCACTACTTCTGCTCACGATCAGGCTGCAAGCAGTCCACTGGACCACCAGGGATTTGGGTCTAATATATCTACTACAAATGACAACAATCGGGAATGGGAGCATCACCATGATGGTGCAGCCAGAGCTTGGGTAGCCACCCACAGGTGGCAGCTGCCGTGTTGCGCCCTGCAATATGGCAGCTCACCTGTGGGTAGCCAGCTGTTGTTCCTTTTTTGGGGGCTCTTCTATGTGTGGCGCAGGTAGGGGTTGTGCATGCATGGGCTCAGCACATCCCGGGCTGAATATCAGGATGTGTGGAGTATGCATGGGCACGCCCCCCCTACCTGCACCGCATACATTACTGGTGCTTACTGATGCACTCCGGCACATCAGGATTTGTGCCAGGCACAATTCCCCTTTGCATATCGCACCGGGGCACATCAGTGAGTTGCTCAGTGCGCAACCCTTCTGAATATCTGGGCCCATTTTTTTCTGTTTCTTTTCTGGATATAAGCTTTTGTAATTGTGGTCTAAGTTCTAGGTATTTTAAATATACATCTTGCGCTTTTGTCCCTAAGTACTTTTTTGTATAATTGCAGTGTGTCTTTTTTGCTGTCTTCCCACCATAATTCTATATTTCTTTTCTCGTTTCTTTTTCTTTTTCCTTTTGATTCACTGATCACTCTCTTGTCTAATATCTAACCCCCTGAAGTACCTGGTCTAAAACAATCACTAGACCAGGAATTTCTACAAGGGCATGCTGCCAAGGGCAACCAATTAAAAAAATAGCAATGCTATCTCTAATCGAAATTTGCTCCCTTCTTATTTTTTCTCCTATTTTGTCTAACCTTCATGTAACTGCTCATGATGTCTTATTCACTAGCTCTGTAACCACTGCATTTTGTGTTTTGTCATTTTGTCTACCCTGATATGAAACTTTTGTAAAAGAACTTGCACTCAAAGGTACTGAATCTCCAAAATAATAAATAAATAAATAAATAAATATTGTCATGAAAGCAGATCACCGATAGTCTAGCATACCAAAGTTGATCCCATTGTTTTCCTAACACAGGATCCTCTAGTCTACTGTTGGTTAGGTGCCACAGGCCTTTTCTGTGTAAAGGTGCTCATCCTCATTGTAGCATGCACCTAATCATTTTGTGATCTGAAAATTCATAACGTAAAGTGTTAGCTGATTGTACTGTTATTTCTGAAACAAATATGTAGTCAAAATCTAGTTGACAAGGGTCCTTTAAAATATGTGTTGCCACCATATGGATGCACTACTCTATAAGCGTTCTTTAGTTTTGCAGTTTATATTATGCTATTTAGACTGTTAGAGTCGCTGAACATTTTTTTTGTTTGAAAGCCTCTGTCTGTCAATGCAGTTCCACAAATAAAATCACATCCACATATTACAATTCTTGAAGTGTGAAGGAATGGTTGTTTATCTGTAAATAATCCAGTTCTTAGGGCTTTTGTTTGTGGTGCATACTGTAAGTAGTAATTATTCTTAATCTTTCTGATTCTAGTGTAACATCAAGTGACAATGTTCTTCCTGGTTGTATTTCAGTTAGTTTGGATAATTTCTGTCTACTGTCATTAAACAAAATCCCTATTCCATCACATCTATTTAATCCTATGGACAAAAAGAGGGGCCTTTTGTCAAAACCTAGATGCTTGGGCAATTTCATAATTTGCTTTTATTCTGGTGTCCTATAGTAGGACAATATGGATATCATTATTTTGCAATTCAGTAAGCATCATTAAGCATTTCTTATAGCCCTTTATACTGTTTATGTTGATGGTGGTGACTTTAAATATGGCCATGATAAATCAGTGATGGTGGGGCTCAGGTGTTGAGCTTACTTTGAGACCTAGTCCTTCTTCTGGAAAACAGTACACTATCTGTAGCCAGTTGAGCTTCCTGATCTGAAGGGAGGTCTACTTGGGAAGAAGTCAGGGAACAGACTTAGTGTCGTTTTCCTCGGAGTCAGTTTTACTCCACTCTGTTATCCTGCTAAAGAACTAAACCCGTTTTTAAACAGAGTTGTGGCTGTATTTTTTGATTGTTTTTCCCTTTGGATAGGTCTTCTCACAGTTCTCAACTGTTTCTTCTTTTGTTTTCACACAACTGGCAGGAATTCTTGGGGGGGGGGTGGTGGTATTTGGGCCTCAGCAGTCTGACTTGGTTTGCTTGTGGTTCTGGTTCTACAGTTTCAAAACTGAAGTTTTCAAGTTGGCCTGCCATGTCTCTATCCTGTGTCTTTTGTTGTTCTTCAACTACAGTTTTCTGTACTTCAAGGTGAGTGTTTTTTTAGGTCTGCCCTTCTTTCTGAAGCCTGTACTGCACCCTTTTGCTGTGCTTGTGTGACTAAGGTTTCAGGGGACAGGATTTCACCCTTGTTATAGGAAGCCCAAAGACACTTTGGGCAAGAGTGACCTCATCTTTCGCATAGGTCACAATTAAAGAGTTCTGACAATATTTAGTCAGATGCCCATTATCTAAACAATGAATACACTTTGCACTATCATATGCATTTCCTAGATAAACTCTAGAGCCACACTTAGAGCAAGATTTTTGTTGTTCATAATAGAACTCTCTCTCCCTAGGAAGAAAACACTAGGTAAATGCATCACTCCTACTTCAGTTTGTCTAAGCTTTACATTAACTTTTCACCCCCACATCCATATTTGTTCAGAATCTATTATTGGTGTTGGTATATCCAATACTTCACAAATTTCTTAACAAAAATAAAATATCCAAAATGTTGACCCATTCATTCTTGAATAAAATAGTTACTATTCTTATCAATTTTTTTTTACACTTCTTTTTCCATTTGGTCATTGGAGTGGTGGCCTCTCTCAGGCTGTGTCCTGGTTATCTCCTGCCCCGCCTGAAATGACCCCACTCCTGAGCCCCCTCCTGTAGCTTCACAAGTGTCTTACCTCTGCCTGGTGAGAGATGCCCCTGGCCTGCTCCTCAGGGTGGGCCCACCACTCCTACAGGGACCCTAGACATATAGTATCATCCAGGCATTGGTGGCATTGGGATAATTGGGACCCAGGTGGGCGGGCTGCAGCAGTGGGTGTTGGGCCAGAGTGTGCCATCACCTACCAGCACACTGGGGCATTTAATTTGTTCTGGTGGTTCTGCCCCAACCTCCCCTTAGGCATACACAATCATGCAATGATGCCCAGTGGAGGAGAAGTGCTTGCTCCCATCTGCTGTGAACCACCTTCCCTTTTGCATGCAGGCTATGGCACTGTACCCCCCCCATTAGCCACTGAAAGGCACTTGAGTGCTGAATCCTGCATCCCTTCCTCCTCAGGAGAAGGCAAGCTATTGGCAGATGCTTGAGCCTTCTCCTCCCCTGCCAACCCCCCATGGCCCGTGCTCATTCCCGAACATGGGGTGCCAGCATGGTGCAAGATGTGGTGTCCAGTGCCTCAACCCTCAGCACCTCAGGGCCAGTCTCTTATCAATGGTTTAGTTAGTGAAACTACTGGGAAAAGGATTCAAAAGTGAGTTGTGTGCATGTCATTGTATTTTGCCCAGAACCTATCTAAACTTATTTGTTTAAAGTTGACATCAAAGCTAACATCCCCTGTACGTATAAGTGCATAGATTTCTGAGGAAAACAATTTCATCAACTCTTTCAATAATGTCTAGAAATATATAATCTCTCAAGTGGGGTGTTTAATCCTCCTTTGTAGATAAGCCTCACAGCATTTTTTCTGGGAATTGACTCCCCGCTTGTGGTGAAAATTTCAGCAAACTTCCTTGGGGGGGGGGTCCCATTTTTCTGCTGTTGAAGTTGAGGGTTCAGGCTCTTCTCTTCACAGTCATAAGGCAATTCTAGGGGGTTGGGGTAGGAAGAAGTAGGCTGCTGGTTAACTAGGATCTGCAGCTTATCCATTAGGTAGGGAAATGTGCAGACTGGGTGGGCCAAGCGGTCCTTATCTGCTGTCAAATTCTATGTTTCTATGTTTCTGGGGATGGGTTAACATATAAATGTTGTTGGGTTTAGGGCATTTGTATAGAGTCTACACATACTGTTAATCCCTGCTCAGTGGACGGCAGATAACGATTATTTATATATTCCATTGAAATTAAGTTGTTAGTCTCAGTTTGTTCTGAGGTATTATTTTCTTTGAGGCTGTGTCCTGCCTGATATGCTTGTACAGTGGGATCATTTTTATCTGATTCCCAGTTCCCGGTTACATTTTGTACCCACCCTGCTGCTAGCAAGGCTTTCTCAGGAGTCCAATCTCCTCTATTTGCTGTTTTGGCCCCAGGGTTGCTCTTCTTATACCAAGCATTCTTTTTTCTTTTATTTTAATTTCAGTAGATGTGTCTGTATAAGCTACAGGGTTTAGTAGATTGGGTCCTATTGGCAAACTTGGCATGCCTGTACTTTCTTTATTACTTGTACAAGGTTCAAGGGACTCAGTCTCATTCACAATTATTTTTTAACTGGAAACAGAGTTATTACCTTCTGTGATATTGTCAGGTGTGTGACAGTCAGCTTGAGGTGTTCAGTCTGTAAGCAGGCTGACTCTGTTTCAGCAGTTGCCACTTTGATGTTACTGCATCAGACTAGTTTGTCAAAATCAGTTGAGCTCTTTCTCTCCATCCTTGAGCAGTCTTCAAAGTTCCTGATTGTGGACAATGCTATTTTTGCAATTAGTGCATTGTTTTTCTGTGGATTAAAACTTCTTGCTGAGCAATTATGTCCTATAGTTGACATCTTCAGAGTTCCAATTCTTTAAGCTATTCGTCGTCCTTGTCCTTCATGGATTCCTTCTGAGGTATGTCTATTTGCAGTTCTTTATCGGAATCCTTCTTATTTGCTTTGTGTGCTTAATTTTCATTTTCCATTGTCTTTTGCTCTGCCATACTGACATTTTGCTGAATAACCTCATCAGTGCCATGCTCCATAGGGGCCTCTAAAGCTTTGGAAATGGGGGGGCAGCCCTTCTGCTTCCACTGTCTCCATCCTCTCTGCACCATTCTGTGCTGCCATCCTGACTGATGGTCAGATGGCTTGGAGTCCCCCACCAAAAGAGTAGGGGATTTTTTTTATTATATTTTCAAAAGTAAATATTTAGACATGTTAATTACATATCAAAATAATATAGTGAAAACAAAATGAAAGGAAAATCAAATAAGTATTTTAGACATACCCCCTTCAAGTTGCATCAAAAGAAATATACAAATCAAACAATAATAATAAAATAAAGGTGGAACGAGACCCCTCCAAAGAAAGTTTCATTTTTGGGGAGGGGGCTTTGTACAACAAAAGAAAGACAAGTCATCATAACACAAGCATCTTTACCTCTGAAATCATAAATAAAATAAATTGTATATAATAAAAACTTAAAAGTAACATTTAGATTGTTTTTTCTTCACCTTAACCCAGTAAATGACTCTAGAAAAAAAAAGGAAAAAAAAAACTGAAAACAGACTAGTCAATATATTCATACCACAAAAGACCATAACCCGCACATTAGGTTGCTAACCAGGAAAATGTATCCCAGTATACTTTCCATGTTGAGCTATCCAAAGTAATATGTTCATTTGTTCTGATAGATTTTACTTCATTTCTAATGATAAAATATAACTCCATGGTAGTAATATGTTGTTGCTATAGTACCAGTGTAGATTGAATTTGCCAAATTCTTTAAAGAAAACATATCATAATTAGGCATAAAGTACTAGTGTGATATTCCTTCCAAGTTCATGGATATATCCCATAATACAATTGTACAGGGGTTAAAATGGTAAATTCCATTTTTCTTTTAAAATATCCCAAAATTCTAAAATAAATGAACATGTCAGAAAAAGATAATCCATAGTTACAATTTGGGTCACACAAGTATGTCTCAGGCAATATCTCTCCATTGATTCTTTGTGTTTCTGATTGCCTTTGGTATTGATTTTGCCATGGACCCCCAGCCAAATTATGTTCCACATCTTCTGTGGAATTCTGGGATCTAATAATAGTTTCTTAACATGTTTTTGATTCTTGCTTGAGAAATTAACAGAATGATTTTCCTCAAAACATCTACACATAATCTCAGCATACAGATGAGTTTGGGAAAGATTAAAAACACTGGTATAAAAGAGCACCCATTTCTTTATACAATCAAAGATATAAGTCCATAAAATGGATAATCTAGGTTGTCGCTTGTTTTTTTTTATCATAGAATAATTGTTATTGTTTTCTCCAGTTCAATAAGCATACAATACTTTGTACGTTATATTCCAAACAGGAAAACCTAATGCAACATTAAGGCACTACAATACTATTCGGATATACAGGTATACGTCGCAAAAGAAAGGATGGTTTAGGTCCAAAGCTATATAGAATGACTGATACTTTAACCTTTTCCTAACCATGTATCTATCTGATATAACCAACTCAGCTTACTAGTTCACCTTATCTCACATATACTGTAGCTTATACTCACACATAGGTGATATAAACACATTGCCCTCAGTGACCAGCTTTCCAGGTAATCTTAAAGGCCGATCACATAACTAGAGCCAGGAATAGTGAAGGGAGGAAGAAGAAGATAAAATGAGTTGAGCCTAAGTATAGCAGCAGCCAATAGCTCATCTGAGTGTGTACAACAAAATCAGGTCCTAGTGCTTGTACTTCAGGTTGCATGGATGGGAGCTGTCATTCTTGCAATAGTCAAAATGGGTGGAGTCCCAGGATGAGGGGGGAACTCAGCACAATGCAGAGTTAAGATAGGCCTCCCATTTGGAAAAGTACATTGACATCTGCCCTCTAGCGGCATAAGTAAGCCTTTCAAAAATGGCCAGTCTGGCTATAGCTGAATGCCATAGGGAGATAGGCGAGGTTAGAGGTTGTTGCCAGTGTCTCAGAAGAAGTCGCTTGGCCTCCAGCAAAACTACCAGGATCCAATTTTGTTGCTGTGGTCTTAGGTGCTCTAGCGGCACTCGATCACCCAACAGCAACATGGGATGCAAAAGGTCTATGGGCTGTCCCAGCACCCCAGAACAGTCCATTGTTACCGCTGACCAGAAAGGAACTAAGGCTTGACACTGCCACAGAAGATGTAGAGTGTCAGCAGGGCTGTGCTCACATCTCCAGCATCTTGCATGTGGAAGGGTCCCCCATTTGAATAAGACAGCCAGTGTTCTATACCATCTAAGTAGTATCTTAAGTTGAATCAACTGACTCTTAGCATCTTTATAGGTAGTGTGTGCCACGTGTAGACAGCGGGACCAAACCTCTGGGCCAATATGATTCCTCATATCCATGCCACCGTATGATCCAATTGTACCTCGCACCATGTATTGTAGAATATGTCCACTAAACCTCAAAAGGAGGGTTTTTGGTGTAGTGAGGATAACCACAGCCATCTCAATTCCCCCTTTAGCTGTCCAGTCTATGGCCTGCACTGCATTATGAAGTTGCAGAAACTTCCAGAAGTCCTGTGACTTTAATGAGTAGAGTGCTTGGAGCTGTTCAAATGACATAAGAGTGTTGGTGTTTGGTAGGTAGAGATCTTGGACAATGCAAATCCCCTTTCCCTCCCATGAAGACCAAGTCAGGGGTTTGTTGTCCACCATTATAAGTCGGTTATGCCAGAGGTCTAGGTACCTAAAGAGTATCATGGCTCCTTGATTTGTTGTCTTGGCCACCTTCATAAGGTGAAACCAGGCTCTCCTAGTCAAGGCAATAACTGGGGTGAGCTTGTCTGGGGATATAGCAGTACTAGTTAAAAGTAGACTGAGGGGAGCGGGTTGAAAAATGTGCCTTTCCAGTTGTATCCATGGGGGTGGAGTAAGGGAAGTTGGGACAAACCATTTGACTGCTTGGGCAGCTAGAAAGGAACAGTAGTAGCCCCAAAGCCAGGGAAGCCCTAAGCCACCCCCATGACCAATGTGCTCGTAGTTTATGTACACCCCACCTTGGCTTTCTCCCTTCTCACAGGAAGGATGAAATTAGCATATCTAATGAATGAAAGACCTTGTCTGACAAAGTTATGGGAAGGTTATTCAGCAAATACGCTACTCTAGGCAGCAAGAGCATGCAAAGTGCTGCAACTTTCCCTGAAAGGGAGAGATTCAGTCATCTCCAGTGTGCTGTTTCAATTGTCAGCTGGGTGTGTAACGGAGTAAAATTCCTAGACTCTATCTCCCCCAAACAAAGGGAATGTGAATACCCAAGTATAGTAAATTGTTAGGAGCCCATGATAATCCTAACCCCTGCAGACAGTCCTTAGTGCAGACTGCATTCAAAGGGGTGACACTGGTTTTCTTTTGGTTGATTTTTACCCTGATATTCTAGTGAATGTTTGTAGACTCTCTACCACCGGGTGTAGGGACTTCTGTGGGTGGGAAAGAGTAAGAAGTAAGTCATCTGCATACGCGTTTGTGAGATAAGAATTGTCCCCTACTGAAATACCCTGAATCGCTTTGTTGGCCTGGAGTACTCGGATAAGAGGATCCAGTGCTAGCAGAAAAAGCAGTGGGGATAGCTGGCACCCCTACTGAGTGCCTTGCTGCAGGGGAAAGGGCATGGATGTGTTCCTGTTAGTGAGTATTTTGGCCATAGGTTTGTTGTACAGGACATGAATCCATTGTTTAAAGTAACTGCCAAAGCCATACAAATTAAGCACCTCATGCAAATAGGGCCATTTGACTGAATCAAAGGCTTTTGAGAAGTCGACTGCCATAGCTGCCATAGGGGTGGAGGACCGGAAGGCTAGCCAGTCGATGTTAAGCACAAGGCGAATGTTGTCAGCCACTGCCCTGCCTTTGGTGAATCTGGCTTGGGAAGGGTGTACTATGGAGGGTAGGATGTCCATCAGATGATTAGCAGGTATTTTGGCCACTATCTTGGTGTCTATGGAAATTAATGAAATAGGGCGATAGTTTGCGCAGTTTAGTAGGTCGTCTGACTTCTTCGGAATGAGAGTGATTAAGGCCTCTTGCATTGTTGGTGGGAAGGTGCCAGTCAAGTGCGCTTCTTGAAGGGCAGCAAGTAGTGGGGCTCTAATTTCAGGGCTTATTATCTGGTATAATTTGATGGTCATGCCATCCAGTCCTGGAGATTTGCACTTTGCTAGCTGCAATAGTGCTGCGTTGATTTCTGACTCTGTGAGAGGGGCATACAATGTGCCCTTCATAGCTTCTGAAAGCTGGGGAATATGAGCTATTGAGCAAAAGTCCTTTAAGTGGGCCCTCATTTGATCCTTCTCTTGGGGCATCTGTGATTGGTACAACTGCTGATAAAATTGTGTCATGCATTCATTAATTTGTTTAGGGTCTGCAACTATCTCTGCCTTGGTGTTCTTGAGGGCGTGAATGTGAGAGGCAGCTTGTTGTTTCCTCAGTTGGTATGCCAGCAGTTTGCCACTCTTATCCCCACCCTCCCAATATGCATGCTTAATCCTGGTCATATACCACTCAGCTTGTTGATGGAGTATTGTGTTTATATGATATTTTAGCCCAACAAACTCCCGAGGTTTAGTTGCATCAGGGCACCCCACAGTGGTTGCCTTAACCTGTGATTCCAAGGCTGAGAGTTCTGTTTGGAGCCCGTTAAGCTCCACTTTTCTCTCCCTGTTTCTTTGAGCCACAAAAGCTATGATGTGCCTCTAAGCACAGCTTTAAAAGCTTCCCAAGCCGTGGCTACAGAAGTATCCCCCGGCTTACTATATGCAAAGTAGTCTTGGGAGGCATCCTGAACCATACTACGGAAGGAGGGATCTTTGATCAATAAGTGGTTGCAGCGCCACCTAGTGCCAGTGCCCCATTGCCCTGCAGGTAAGAAGGTACAGGAAACAGAGACGTGGTCTGATACCAGGATAACATTGATCTTGGATGTTACAATGTCCTGGGCTGCATATGAATTTGCGAGCCAGAAGTCAATACGACTGTAAGTTGTGTGCACTGCTGAAAAGAAAGAGTAGTCCCTCCCTGTAGAATGGTGTCTCCAACAGACATTGACCATACCCCATTCCCTCATCATTTCCTGTAGTATGCCCACTGCTTTAGGGTGGGTTTACGGGGTGGGCTTGGACTTATCTAGGAATATGTCAAGGGCTAGATTAAAATCTCCCCTTATCATGATTGGGATATTAGGGTAGCCTTCGGTAAAGGATTCCAAGGTGCGACTGAAATCTAAAAATAGCTCGGGAGAGTCTGAGCTTGGGCCATAAATATTAGCCAACACCGCATGTCCTCCCGGGTAAGAGAACCTAGCCCCTATCCATCGGCCTTGGGCATCCATGATGGTTTTATCTACCGTCCATGGACGTGACATTAAACCAGAATGGCAACTCCCTTGGACTTGTTCTTAGTTGAGCTGGTGATTACTGTCCCTACCCATGACTTTTTGAGCCACCCAACAGTCTTTGCAGTGAGATGCGTTTCTTGGATCAGCACAATGTCTGCCTGCAAAGAATGCAAGTGTTGAAGGACAACAGATCATTTTGTTGGGTGATTCAGCCACTTGACATTCCAGGATATGAACTTGATCCCCATTCTGGAGTATGGCTGTGCTATACTGAGGGTTGTGAACAGACGGTACTTAACCCAGGAGCCCTGAGAGTGTAGGATAAGGTAAGTAATCAGGATACCTGAGGTATGGTAGGATAGGTTATTCAACAGAAGAGAGACCAGGAAGATTTGCAAGAAAACAAACAGCACAAATGACCTAGTGATGAGAGAGGAAAGAAAAACTCAGATATAGGTGAATGTTCTACACTCTTAAACCAACACATTTTATGTAATTTTTAAAGGTACCCACTAATCTGTAGGTCAAACTGTGATATAAATGATTTCCTATTAACTGCAGATATCAGGTATGGTATATATAAAAAGAACAAGCAATAAGCTAATGAAGTTTGGAGTATGCACAATGGTGCTGTTCCCTTGCCAAAAGCAGGGGTAAGCACTCCGCCATGCTAGCCAAGCACTCAAGTAAGGGAGAGAGAGGAGTTGAGTCATTCAACTTCTTGTAGCTCTCACCCCAACCTTACCTAGTTAGTTCTGAATCATACATACCACCCAAAAAAAAAAAATTGGGTGGGGCACCCAGGTCTAAGGGGGGCGAGGGGGGACAAGGATTGTGACCATCCATTTCAGCATCCAATCTGTACAAGGCCTTGACATGCCTGCTGACCTGAATCCCCCTCCATTAATAACGTAGGTTGGTATGTCTTGAGAGGGATCCCATAGATCAAAGCCAGTGGCAATGGGGTGGAGAGGAGACACCTAGACAGAGGGTTTTTCCTCACCTCATCAATGGCAGAACTAGGGAACAGAGGCAGGACTTGAATACCTAAATGTGGAGCCTCTCAGGCAAAGTGATTATACAGTAAGTTAAGCAATGAGGAAGAAGGGAAAAGAGAATAGCTCCTAAAACCCCCATTTCCTATTCTCGTTTCTACAGGAACATATCCCAACCCCCAGTTGTGTTATGCCCAGAAAAAACATTGGTGGGGGGGAGAAGCTAGTTCCCAGCAACATGTAAGAATAGTAACAAAAAGGGTCACTTTTGATATTCAATCCGGTTAGGAAACTCTGTTATTCAGGAGAGATTCTGTGGTTGTGTTCTGCAGATCCTTTGTCAGAGCCTCCACAAAATACATTGTTCCTGGTTTGATAGGAAGCGTAGCAGTGTCTATGAGTTCTTCTGTTTCTGGCAGGGAGTCAGCCCAGGATCCCATTTCTACTGCTTCCATTATAGTCTCATCAGGTATCTCTTCTGGGTTAGGCTGCGATGTGTAGAGAGATTCATCTTTTGTTAACTTGTCAGGAGGTGCCATTTCTTGTCCCCCAACAAAATCTAAATCGCTGCTGGACCGATGCCTTATCCTAGTTGCAGAACCGGTATCCCGTGGCGGCTTTATGGAGGAGGAGACACCAGGTACTCTTGGATGGGCGTCTACCTTTCCAAAACTCTCCATTCCAGCTTGTAGAGGTTAAGAAAGACTGGGGGATCCATTTACTGAGGGAGTTGTCCGATCTTTATTGTTATCCCTCTGGATGCTGCTGCTAGTAGATTGGTTCCTTCTGTCTTTGTCAGGGCACCAAAGTTTCCTGGGAGATGGAGTTTTCGGGGACAGTCATGGCCAGTGCCTGGAGATCCAGATTTCCACCTCTTGGGGAGGTTCTGCCACTGTTTCCTTCCCCTCTTTGGATACTGATAGGTAAGTGAGCTGATGAAACCCATATTTGAAGCTGTGCTGGGCCAAGAACTTTTTAATAAAAGTGAAGGCCTTCCTCTGAGCCACCACTTCAGCCGAGAAATCCTGGAAAAAAGAAATTCTTACACCCCGCCATGTCACCTCTCCCAGATCCCTGGCAGCTCTCAATACTCACTCTTTCATGGAGTATTTAAGGAGGTAGACAATTATAGGCTGTGGCATTGAGTTCATCGGTCGGGGGCCTCCAGGAACCTAATGCGCCCTTTCAACATCTAATGGACCATGCCATCTATCCCCCAGCATCTTAGGGATTTCATTGTTTAGAAAGCGTTCAGTGTTAGCTCCTTCTAATCCCTCAGGAATACCCAATATTCTTATGTTGTTCCGCCTGCTGTGGTTTTCTTGATCCTCAGCCCTCTGCCACAATGTAGCTAACTTGATTTCATGGTCCTGAAGACGTTGCAGGATTTTGGCCTGACTTAATTCTAAACTCTCAGTCTTCTGCCCTACCACATTCACTCTATCATTTAAAACATGCACCTCAGCAACAGTGCCAGCTAGGGTAGTCGATAAAGAGTCGACTCTTGAAAGCAGTGTTTCCAACAAGGTCGTTATATGTTGCAAGGAGGTATGGACATCAGGCGGGAGTGCAGAGGGCTCTGAAGCCATGGTGGGCAAGCCTCGTGAAGGCTGTGGTAGTGAGGTCATCAGGAAGAATTGTGTAGGTAAGGCTTGGCTTAGCCTGCATCTTGGCCCTGCAGGGAAGCAGTACCTCGTAGTTTGTAAAGGGAGGAGGTATCGAACCGGACACCGACTTGTACTTCAGCATTAGCACTGGTTCCCCCGAGCATAAAGGGTTCACGGCCTACTTGAAGCCTGATCGAGTCACGTGTAGGACCGACATTACTAGACAATTAGCCGTATACCTCGTCGAGCAGACCTGTGTGGCTTCGGAGGCGTATTGGGGCTTTTTTGGGGGGAGAATTGTCCCTGGATGCCGATTTTATTTCACAAATTGGCTTAGCTGGGATTTCAGCTGCAATTTCAGGTGGCCATCTCCTTCGGCGTCCACGCCACACCCCCGTTGTCGCTTGTTTTTATGTAAAAAGGTGTTTCCTCCCATTCCTTTAGAACTCCAGTTAAACAAGGAGTCACCCACGCAACCCAAATGTTATGTTTTTTTGTCAAAACTGGATATAGGTTTGTATAAAAAAAAGTGAAAACAATGGGATATGGCATTCCCACCCCCTTTACCTTTTTTATAGAGAAAATTTCATTTAATGGGGTTTAGCCTTCTACCCCAAAAACATGAAGGAAAAAAAAAAGCTAATAAAGCTGTTTCCAAATATTTGGGCACTGGGAAAACTTGGCTGACAAAAGAATAGACAATAAAAAAGTTTTTATTACAAAAAAAAATCTGTTTCCCCATATGCCAGGTATTGCATCTACTAACTTTCGATTTCATGTTGACTAAACACAATTTCCAATTATACTTGGCCATATCTCCTGAAACAAAAAAAATACAGAGAATTTTGTAAGGGGCAGTTTCTAATTTTATAGCCTCAGTATCATTTTCTAACATATCTGTGACTTGAACGTTCAAACAAAAACTTTTCCCAGAGTTTAGAGCTGTCCCTATGACTCGTGACAGATTTTTTACTATGTACCATATACTATGTGTCCAGTCAAAGCATCCATTAAGACGAGACATAAATCATCTGCATATGCATGAGGCAGTATAGTGCAGTGGGTTAAGGCTCTGAGCTGCAGATCTGGAGACCTGGGTTTGAATCCCACATCCACCTAGGTGCATATTGTGTAATCCTGAGCAAGTCACTTAACTTCCTTGTGCTCCCAGGTCACATCTGAAAACAAGCTTCGGCTTAGTGTGCTGCTGCTGGTTAAACAATGTTCCCTGTGCAATTAATTTTTCCTCTAGGATTCCCTGCATCCTGATCCCAGGAATGTGAGGGGAGTTATTTAATATCCAGATAATAGAGTCCAAAGTAAATATATACAAAAGGGGACTGAGGGGACATCCCTGTCTAATCGCTACTGCTATGGAGCACTTTCAGCCTACCAAGCTATTTTCATAAGGGCGAACATATGCCAAAGCATAACAAATTTTAATCCGGTGTATGAACAGGGTTGGTATGCCATATGCAGCCAGAACCATCCACAAAAAATTGTGGGAAACCCAGTCAAAGGCCTTAGTTTGATCAAAGCTCATAACATATCCAGGGCTCTCCCCTGACTCTATGGCATGGTTCCAAAGCTACTTGTTAAACAGATCACAGCGAGTAAAGGTTGCTGGTACTCTTTCCAACGCTTTGCCAGTCCACTTGGGAGTTCCCCAGGGATCCATTCTGGGACTGCTTCTTTTTTCCCTTTTTCTGAATAACCTCCCTATATCCTGCCCTGAACAAATCATTCTCTATGCAGATGATGCCGTAATTCTTTCCACAAGGAACAGGACTCCCTTCAAAATAATCTCCAACTTGGATTCTCATCAGTGGAAAAATGGTTCAAAGCACAGAGGCTTATCCTTAACTACAAAAAAAACAAGACTATGCTTTTCCGCAACTCCCACAGCAAACAAAGGCCACCCCCTTTGATAATTTCAAACCAACATGGGACAACCCTTGAACTGGTTCCAACTTTCAAATACTTAGGGATCACCCTTGACTGTAACCTGTCATACTTATCGCACATAGACAATGTCGCTAAGGCCGCCAACATACGGCTTGGCCTTCTCTACAGGCACAGGTCCAGCCTAACTCCCACTGCCTTGAACATTGCAGTACATAGCTCTATTCTCTCCATCATTGACTATGGCCTTATTGTTTATGGATCGGCCACTTTTACAGCTCTCAGACGTATCTCCACCTCACTCAACAAAGCTTGTCGTCTGATCACTGGGTCTCACTGCCCAACCCACACTTGTGACCTCTACGCTCAATCAGGTTGGCTACAACTACCAAATCACATAAAATATCTAATCTGTTCCATGGCTAAGAAGATCACCTTGGGCTTGGCTCCACCTGGGGTTCTATCTCTACTCCACCCTAGCAGTCTCCCCCACTACACAAGAGGCTTGGACTTTCATCACCTGCAAGTTTCATGTCACAAAATCTCCTTGGGCCAATGTTCATTCGCTTACAGGGTCCCATACTGGTGGAATAGCCTTAGTACTGAGATCTCCTCAGCCCCCAAGCTAGGACTATTTAAAACAAAGCTCTGATCCCACCTCTCTGCCTCTAGCACCTGTGACTGTCATTTCTAGCCTGGCTCCTCTACTCATTCATACAGTCCTGTCTAAGGTACCCCTCCCTACACTACTCTCCTCGGTCCACTCCCACCCCCTTCCCTATCCCACCCACCTTCACTCCACCCCACCCCATTTTCCTATACTTCTGCTCATGTTGACAACTGCCCTTGGCAAGCTCTACGAAATACAGTATTACTATGAAATTGTATGTTAATCCATTTTTCTGCACCACCTGTATTTGCTTTATTGTACATTGCTTATGCTCCACTGTTGTACTACTGTATTGTCCAGTCTCTGACGTGGAACCTTTGTAAAAGAGCCTTTGGCTCAAAGGTACTTGTAATCCTAGAATAAATAAATAAAAATAAAATAAATAAAACATATCCTGCAACTTTTTGTTGGTCTCCTCTATCCATTATTTCCGTTAATAAATGAGGGCATCTGAGATTTGATAACATGGCATGGAACAAAAATGAGAATGGTGTATCAAGGCATCTAACATCTTAGATAACCTCTTACATAATTCTTAAAAAAATCTTTAAATCAGTGTTGAGCAGGGTAATTGATCTCCAATTATTGATGTCTGCTCAGTTGCCTTTTTTAAACGAAAAGAATCATTAATCCTTCATACATTGTTTCTGTAATTCTATCCTCCTGTAAAAGGGAATTAACAACTTTAAGCAATTCTCCAGGAATCAGTTCCCATAGGAGTTTATACTTCTCCAGGGAGTCCATTAGACCCAGGAGAGGTGCCATTTTTTAAAGATTTAATAATCATTCCTTCTGCCATCTTCATAAAATTTGTTACCGTGTCAAGTGCCTACTGCTCATTTAAACTAGGTGGAAACATGGCTTGTAAGATGGTAGTCATGAAATCATTTTCTGGGATGGGGCACCAAACTGCACTTGAATATGGTCTTCTAGTAATGTCATGATTCCCTTATTGTCTGTTACCAGCTCCCCAGTGGTGGATTTCAAGCCCATCAGCTGTCATGTAGAAAATCTATTTTTACAGTCTTCAAAGGGATTTATTTGTTCCCTTTTTCCTTGGGTCCCAAACCATTATTCTTTCTCTAGAGTTTTTTTGCTTATTATACTGATGTGTAACCATTTCAGTTTTGACTTTTGAAATTTGTTCTGACAGAGCCAGAGTGGAAGTAGCTTGTGTAGACGTTAAGTCATGCAGCTGACTTCTCAGGTCTAGATATTTTTTTAAATTTGTCTTAACTGAATATTGTTTGGATGTTTGTTTAAAAAAGTCAGTCAGACACAACTTTGTGTCTTCCCACCAGGGGGTTATAGACTCCTATAAAAAAAGTACCAATATCCTATCCTGCATTATACATTTTATGTCTGAAATAGCTTGTGGTTGTGAAAGGAGACTAGCATTTAATCTTCACAGACCTCTGCCAGGTTCTCTTGGGATATTTGAGGAAACCTGGACCTGGACCCCTATTAGAGAATGGTCTGATGTTTCTAAGGCCACTGTTTCAAAATAAAAAATGTAAGGGCTACAGAAATAAACCAAAAATCTATTCTTGTCGCTAGATTGCCTTTAAAAAGGTATTCTGAGGGGGGTGTTCCATAGCAGCTTGTGTGTCTTTTCCAGCCATTTGTTTCATTATGGCTTGCAAACAGGAACTATCACAATATATTTTTGTTTGTGTAGATACTGATTTTATATGCAGTAAGCTAATATTAAAATCTCCTCCCCATCAAAGTTGCCTACTCATAAAAAGGTAGGGTTGTATGCTTTTCAGAAGAGCTATTCTTAGAGCTTTTGTTTGTGGCCTGTACAGATTTATAACTCTACAAGCTAGACCTTGATATTATGGGAAGGATTCACAAAGCTTTCTGAAGGTGCAAAACCTTCCCTAAGTCCCCAAAACTTTTGTAGCTATGGAAACAAGCATTTGTCAATGCCAAATGTTGGCTTGCTGGCATTGGCATTGGTAGTGCAGGAGTTAGACAGATGCATCATAGGAATGGGAGTGAAGTATTGAACTGATGCCAACCCACCCCCACCCTGCAGAGAGTGACAAGCATTAGGGTGTCCCTTTGGGTGTTTGGTAGTGCAGTGTGGGAAAACATGTTGGGCAGGATGTGAGAAATGACAGCTGCACAGTTCATAAGGAGGTGTAAAAATGCCAGTGTTGAAAATGTAGCGTAAATATACCAAATTGGCAAAGCTACTAGGGGTGGAAATATGCAATGCACTTTTGCAACACACTGCCATTTATGAAGCGCTCAGCACCAAATTTTCAACATAGGCATTTTAGCATCTCTGCTCATGTACAGTGTCACTGTTATTTCCTCAAAGTGTCCCAAGAAGTGATTTCGCGCAGCGACCATGCTATTCTGCGCCGGAAGTGCGAAAACACATTTTGGGCACGATATGTCAAATGACGGCTGTACTGTTCATCAAGAAGTGTGGAGAAATGGCAGTGGTGAAAATCCAGACTGAAAATATCACAAATGCACGATGGTACGAGCGTGCATGCAATCTGCCAATGCATGCTCGTAACACAGTTATTTTATGGAGTATCATCACCAAATTTTCAACATAGGCATTTTAGGTCCTCTGCTCATGAATTGTGTCACTGTCATTTTCATAAACTGGCCCAAACACTGATTTCCCACAGTGACTGCACTATTGTGCACCGGAAGTGCAGAAACACATTTTGGGCAGGATGTGGAAAATGACAGCTGTACTGTTCACAAGGAGGTGTACAAAAATGGCAAAGCTGAAAATCCAGCAGTAAAATATTGTGAATGCGCAAAGTTACGAGCCTGCGTAGCAACTGTGCAACGCACGCTCGTAAAGCAGGCATTTGTTGGATTTTTTCCACCAAATTTTGAACTTAGGCTTTTTATGAGGGCACCTCATGAACACCGCCACCGTCATTTCAGTATCGGTTCTCGAAAGGTGATTCGCAGTGACTGGAAATCACCTTCGAGGCTGATAAACACCATGACAATGACAGAATTCATGAGGAGGGGCCCCAAAAACCCCATGTTGAAAATTTGGTGCAAAAATTCCAAAAAATGCCTGAGATATGCAACAAAGTTGAAAAAACCCTGTCTAGCCCATTATACAGCTTACCGGCATTTCCTCTGTTCGCGGTCGGCTTTGAAGAGTGCAGACGTGTTCCCGGTCCACCAAAGATCGTCGCGCCGGACTCTGGAGGTAAGTATGGGGTGAGGGGGTGGGGAGGCAGGTGCACAGTGGGTGGGTGCGGGTTGTGGGAGGAGGGGCAGGGAGAAGTGCCGTGGGACCGTTTTTAATTTGCAGGTTTTAAAAAAAAGAAGATGACACGGGACATTTGCTATGCTGGGGTGGGCTCCCAGCATGGCAGAAGGATGGCTGGGGGGGTGTGGAGCTGATGGGATTAGGCACCCCGTTGTATGGCATCAGTTGCCATGCTGGGGTGGGCTCCCAGCATGGCACCCTGTACTCAGGGAGGGAGGACAGTGGAACCGATGGGGGATTGGGCACCCCTGTCGGCCATGGCATCAGTTTCCATGCTGGGGTCCCAGCATGGCACCCTGTACTGGGGGGGACGGCACGTAGTAAAGTGGACATAACTTCTAAACAAAGTGACTCTGCATGACGAGCTTGTCTCTGATTGCAGCGGCACTTTGTTTAAAGATTGTCCCCCCATTACATAATGTTGGTGTCAGCGCTTAGCTACGTTAAGGATAGAATGAGGACGACCTACTGATGTGTGTCTCTGCATTCACCCAACAGCAGCCGTGCCCCCAAAGCTGCACTCTCCCAATATGTTGGCTGCCTCGCAAGCGCGGCAAGCCAACATAAAAAGGGGAAATTGCTCTGAGTGCTATTCACAAAACCTCCGCAGCTGCAGAAAAAATACACTACGGGCTGTGGAAAAAAGGGCAGCCGAGGAAGTTCCTGAGATAAAAAAAGGTAATTGATAAGTATGGCACTTCCCCTCAAAGGTTATTCTCAGCCAGGTTTTTTCTGCAGTTGAGGAAAAAATGTTACACACATTGGAGTGAGACGTAACACTCCCTCAGCAAAATGCAGTAGTGCCCCAACAATTGAAAAATAATTAAAGTGGAGGTCAGGCACAGGTAATAGCATCCCAGTGGGTGTATCAGTGGCTGATATTACAGCAACATTAGCACACATTGCCATGGAATGGCAACAAAAAACAACCACTAGACCCAGTGCAGCTCATGAAGGAGCCCCACAGGCAGTAGAGCCTGAACAGCCTGCAGTGTATGCTACTTTTGCAGGCAACAGGAACACTCCAAGGAGGGATGACCAGCAGTGACAGATAGCCACTGTGGTGTCATGGTATTGCTGGTACCTGTGGTGCTGCAGTGGTCCCAGTTGAGGGACTGGTTGCTGGTCTCTGTGGATGCTTTCATCTAACAGGATTCGAAATCCTCAGCTTCACACACGCGTGCCACCTTGCAAAAAATCAATGTAGGATGAAACAGCAAAGGCACCGCAGGTATATTCTTTTCATCAAATTTATTAAGTGCATATAATTCACACAGCTGCCCAGCAGTACAGGGAAGAGAACCTCAATTAGTTTCACACTCCGTGCATCATCCTGATGACGCGCGGTCTTGGCGGATTCTCTTCCTGTACTGGCGGCTGTGGTATGCATAAAGGTGATATCTGGGATGCTTTCATCTACATGCTATGGCAGAACTGTTGAAATCTGCTGCTCCAGCTAATTAGGGTCACTGTTGTTGTGCCTCCTATGCCATTTCCGCAGCTGCAGATCCACAGTTGCGGATTTTCAGCACTTGCACAATTTCAGCAGCTGCTGAATTTCTGCACCTGTAGAGCTTTTTGTGGAATTTTGCACCTACACAAGTTTTCTATGAGAATGTTGTGCAACTGTGTTTCCACAGTGCTGCAGGCCTTTTTCCCACAGCTGCGGGATCTTTGGCCTTCTTTGTGAATCCTGCCCTATATATCCAATATCAACACTCTCCCAGTTTCTACCTCTATCAGTTTTTGCACATAAATTTCTTGTGCAGTAAAACAAATACAAAGTCAACAGCATTGGTCTGTTCCTATTGACCAGTAAGACTCCCCTTGAAACCACTCTACAGTTACATAGATACCAAACAGTCAAGGAAGTGGAGCACCAGGTAAACTGCTGTGGTGCTCATACAAATGAATCCAAAAAGCCAGAAAATGTTATGGGAGCACCCACAAAAATCAGGTCGTACAGGACTTAATGAATAAAATATAGTCATTTTATTTAAACAAAGTTCTGCATATTACACTAACACCAAATCCAAAAAATGCAGTAAAAAGTTCATAGGCACTAACGTTTCCCCTGACTGCTGTCAGGCATCATCAGAGTGAATCTAATCTATAGCCCACAGTTCCTCCATATAAATAGTGAGATAATTACATACACCTGATTTTTTAAACCAATCTTAGGCTAAAAACAATTAAATGTTATTGATAAAATCAACTTTCAGTGCATAACACTGGTTCTCAATTGTTTAACTTGGAATGACAGCAAGGCTTTCATAAAACTTCAATCTACACTATTTAAGTGACATTTTCATCATTTGTATCTAAATGCGAACAAGTCTTCATATTCTTTCAAGGTATGTTGCAACACCACATTCTTGAATATTTTTGTGCAATTTAATGTTTAATTTAATCAAATTTAATATATGGTTCATATAATGAACCACAAAATATGAAATCACACTTAAAAACATCAAATAACATGGTAAATAAATACATAAAAGAAAAGGGTGCAACTTAAATGGTTTATTATGAGAATTAAATAAATAACTTTGTTGGACACCAACATTTTTTTATAATAGTGCTCTACATAGTTAATAATAAATGTATTTATTTTTCTAAAATTCATGCCTATCTTATAAATCGAAGATCACATCTGACTTGAATGCACTGAACTAAGCTGTTAAACCAGGTACTGTACTTGCTATATTAAAGGGTTAAAACATGCTTTTCTTTTTTTTCCATTCATTTTTATTGAGGTATAAATAAGCAATATGAAGTCCAACAAACATGCTTAGTACAGTAAATACAATATGTCAGATATGTACATATAAAATTTATCTATGAGGATTGTTCTGCCTATAAAACGTGACTTTGCTGCTTGCCAACACTGCACATTTTTTTATCTCACATAGTAATTTTGCAGACAGTTTCTTGATGATATAACATTTTCAAATGGTTGCCATATTTTATTGAATTTCATATAATTTTCTTGTAAACAGTAATGTATTTTTTCAATCTTACATGCATCAACCATGATGTTTATCCACATTTGATAATCTGGCGGAAGAGGGTCCTTCCACTTCATTAATAAACTTTTGTGAGCATTGATAATAGCCAGCATTACTAAGCCATGTTGACTATGATTCACTTGTTCAGTTAGATAACCAATGATCAAAAATAAACCTTCTGCCAGCCCGTTGGCACTGAGGGCTGAGGCGCTGGACGCTACACCTCACGCCACACCAGCGACCTGTGTTCGGGAACGGGCATGGACCGCTGGGGTTGGCAGGGGAGGAGAAGGATTGAGCATCTGGAGGATGGCTCTCCTTCTCTGGGGAGAGCAAGGGAGATGATTCTGGCATTGTTCACCCCCTGGTGGAGACCAGGGGCATGGTACCGCACCGCAATGTGGGTGGAGCTGGGACAGACACTTGCCATAAGGTGTCAGCATCACTGCACGTTCCCAGCTCCAAGGGGACTTACTGCACAAAATCCACTGGCCCCCATATATGAGCTGGGGCTCAGTTCCTGAACCTCCAGCCACCTTCAGTTCTGCCAAAGGCAGCCCCACTTTGGGGGGGCATCCCTGGGTGAAGGTCTGGGTTGCAAAGCCCAGGACGAGCCCACCTGCAGGGGTTAGGGTGCCAGCGAGGAAAAAAAAAGTACAGTAATTAAAAAAAATAAAATAAATACATAAACCATCAATATTCATGTTAATTTTCACAGCCAGCATCTTCTAGATGGCTTCTAAATTTTTGTTGCCAGAAGGGATTTAAAATTTTGCAAAAAAAATGAGCATATGCTCTAGAGTAGCATTTTGATTTTTACATCTAGGACAGTGATTTGGATACTGGGGGTTCATCAAATTTAACCTGTGAGGTGTGTAATAGGTCCTGGCCCAGATATTCAGAAATGCGCCAAAGGCCAGTGCAAGTCTGGCACAGCGCACATCTGATGTGCCATGGTGCAACAGGAGCCATATTCAGAGGTTGCACTGGCTGCTCTGTGCCAGCACAACCTGTCTGAATATGGCACAGTTGTGCCATGGTGCAACCAGAGGTGCACCATGGTGCAAACACAGGTGCAGCATTGTGCAGAAAAATAAGCCCCAGGGCAACTATGGGAGCAGTGCAACAGAGCAACAGAGGGGGGCATGGCACAGAGAAGTGACCCAGAGACAGAACCAGGGAAGCACAGTGACAGGCCATAGGAGGTCACCACCAGCTGGGCACAGCAGGGTACACATAGGCACCCAGACCCCCACCCCAGAACACAACAATGGAACAGACAGTAAGCAACAGGAGGTGCCAATGGTGAATGGAGGGCCACCAAAGGCGGCCCCCAAGCAGGCTGCAGGCCATGCCCCTACACAGCCAGACCAGAGCAGGCCACACCAGGACCATGCAGCTAAGCACACATACCCACCACACACCCCTGACAGCCACCCCATGGGCACCCCAAGGCACAGCCACTGACCAAGGGGAGGGACACCACCACAGTGGGACACACCACAGCACACAGCAGTGGTCCACAGATGCACAACACATGTCCCAACACATGCACACCACACGGACAGGCACTGGGCCACTGCAGCATGGCTCCTCATGCCACCTGCAAAGCATACACAGACACAGGCAGGTATGTCAAAAGATATATATATATTGAAGAATGCAACTATGTACAATAGGAGGGTGTGAGGGAGGGTAGGAAAGTGAGGGAAGGGGACAGGGAACAGGGACTGTACAGTGGGAAAGGGGACTGAAGGGGTAGGTACAGCTGGGGAAAAAGGGGAATGCAGGGTGCTGACTAGAGGTGGCCGCATCCTGCCGCCCCTTGCAGTCTTCACTGAATTCTGTCAACCAGCAGCATCCTGCAGACTTGCAGCACTGCCTCCATGGTGGTAGAGGTTATCAAAATAATCTGGCGGAGCAGCCGGCAGTAAAGGGGCCTCCTATGCTACTGCCGGACACCTAGGGACAGGACAGGTGATCAGTGTAATGTCCCAAGGAACTATGCCCGTCCACAGCATGCAATGGGCAGTGGGATCACACACCCCCATAGGGCCTGTACAGGCCACCCACAGGGGGGTGGGCCAATGCCTGCCAGCAACACAGCACACCACAAAAGTGCACAGTGGTGGTTCCCACTGCACAGTGGCCACCTGACTGTGCAATGGCAGTCACATGGCACAGTACTCTGGCAGCACCACAGCAACATCCTTGGCACACCTAACTCACCAACATCTGGCACACGAGTCCAATGGATGCACCACCGTGGTAGGCACCATGCATAGTGTGACACACACAGCTGCCCTGGCACACGGCACAGGCAGCCATGCCTGCACCCACACCCCCACCACCCCCCATGTACAGTGTGAAGGACCATGTAAGTGCCTATCTGCTCTCTGTGGCCCCACTGGTGCTAGAGCCACTCCCGCACTGCCACCCTGGCCTGCTGCAGCCTGCCATCCTGCTACCACTCCTGCTGCTCTTCTCCTATTTTCAGACCCTGGGAATGGAACATAGACAGGTACACATCAGTAACCAACCACAGCAGCTGCCCACCACCCCCACCCATGTGCACAGGGTGAACCCCTGCCTGACACATCCCACACAGTGGTATTGCAATGCAAGTGGCAGTGGGTGATGCCACCTCGCTATGTACATGATGGCAGTGCACTGCCCTGCAGGGCATGCCAGGCAGTCTAGCCAACACCACAGTACAGCACCAGGGCACACATGCAATATTGGCCTACTCACCTGGCTGTGGCCCAGCCCCATGCCTGATACATGCCTCCAGCCTCCTGAGGCATTCTGGGTCCCTCCTTGCCAGGTCCTCATAGTGGTGGTGACACTGCTTCCCCTATCCTGGACATCCCTGTGTGCTGCTGCAGTGTGGCAGCAATACCCTGCCACACCGCTACCCGGGGCTGCTGCAGGGGCACCTGACTAAATAGTTGGGGTGCGTGGGGCTGGACGCAGGTGACCAGGTTGACCAGTTCCACCTGCATCCAGTTTGCCACCCATGGTACTCTCTGCTGCACCATGCTGCAAGTCGTAGTCGGTGAGCAAAATGGTGGCAGTAAGTGCACCTGGCCACCGAATGCGCCAGATGCGTGGGCCGAGGGGACATGTGCTGTGTCTGCCCATTGTGCAGTCTCGAAGATGCGTGGCATGGGTGTGGCTAGGCAGGGTCATGAATGCGTGGGTCATCCAAGGGCAGAGGTCACAGCAGGGGTCAGAATTGGACCACTGCACAGTGAGCATGTGAGCAATAGCAGGCCTGGTGCACCATGCACCATGGCCCCCATTGAACAGTCAGTGCACAGTGCACAATTGGCAACATTAAACCATTCAGTGCATGCACACTGCAGTCCTGCATACAGCACATGCATGCACATTGCACCACGACTTGCTCCAGAGCAATCTCATTGCGTACGGAGCAAAATTGCGGTATTCAGCCACCACATGCAAATGAGCTCATCAGCCAATGCGTGATGCAGTGGGGGAATTAGCATGTCATTACCATTGCGCTAAATCTCATTTGCATGCAATGCACTATAAAAGCACCACGGATCAGCACAGGCCATTTGCATCCTTTCGAGGTAAGTTGCACATGCTGCTGTAGCACACTGGGAGCAGCCAGCACAGCAGGGGGGACAGAACAGGGTGCTGCTGCCACAGACACACTGTGCTGTCCATGTCCACAAGAAGCGACATGTTGGAACATGAGGAGGGTGAGGAGCATGGGCCTGCTCACAAGCGCAGACCCAAATTCACTAAGGTAGAGACAGAGGCCTTGTTCAAGGCCTACCTTGACAGGGAGCCCCTGTTGAGTGGTGCCTCGGGCACACCACAGACCATGGCTGGGGCCTAGGTGGAGGTGGTGGCATGTGTGAACCAGCAGGGTAGCCACCAGCGCTTAGTGCAGGAGTGCAGGAAGAAGGTAGGCATGGACAAGAAGTGCATCAAGGAGAGGGTAGCAGCCATCTGTGCCTCCTGGAATGCCACTGGAGGGGGGCCTGCAGCTGCGCCACCTCTCACGGCACAGGAGGAGTTGGTGGCAGCCACCATGCACTGCAGCATGGTGGAGAGTGTACCTGGTGGTGGATTCCAGATGGATGGCAGCCTATGACTGCATGGTAAGTATGCCAGCCATGCACAGCTGGATGCATGGAGAGTGCGGACATGGCCATGCTGGCGTGCATGCAGACAGCATGCCTGTCATGTGCATGTGTGCCCACCAACATGCATTCCATGCTGCAGGGCACAGGCAGTGGCAGTGGGGGGATACATGTGGGCAATGCATCACTAACATGCCTTTCTTTCTCTCTCTTGCAACACCAGCACGCCTCTGTGCAGATGATGGGGTGCTGCAGGTGGCAGTAGCTGTGGCCACTGGACCAACCTTGGAGGACCAGTCTTCCACCTCCAGGGGCATCAGGGGGCCTGACAGGCTGCAGCTCACCACCGTTGTGCAGGTGGATGTCCTGGACCTGGGGTCAGATGAGGCCCTGGATGTGTTCCTGCAGGATGCCAGCCTTGGGGTCCTGTGTGCAGAGGCACAGATTGGGATAGGGTCTGACACCGATGACAACATAACGCTCATCCTGGACAGCATGGCCACCATTGTGGGGGAGATGCCCCTGCTGGCCACTGACACAGGCAGCATTTCCAGCACCCTGCCAGTGGTGGAACAGCTGCCCGCCACCACTGCAGGCGCAGTGGTGTGTGCTGCCCAGGCTATACCCTGCAGTGGAGGTGGTGCTGCTGCAAAGGCACTGGGTGGCATGCAGTGGCCAGATGGGCAACAGCAGTGGGCTGCAGGTGCCACCTGGCAGCTGGACACAGGGTCCGCTGCCAGTGCGGCTGCCATACCCAATCCCCCTGCAGGCCCCACCGTACAGCACTACATGGAGATCGGCATCTGGCCCAGGCATCCCAGGATGCCAAGCCACTGGCTGAGCACACCCATTTGCTGCTGGAGTCCATTCAGCAACAGGTTAGCTGAGCAGCAGGAAAGGGCACTGTGCAGATCCTGTTGGGGATGCAGCACATGCAGGAGACCACGACTGCCTCCCTGGATCACATTGCCACTGCAGTCATGGATGGCCTTGCACTACTGGCTGCCACAGGGCATGTCCAGGCACAGATGACCCCCTGCAGTGCACTATCCACCCCATGTGCCTGGTGTCAGGTGACCCCTGCACAGTTGATGCCAGGCTCAGATGTTGGCATCCCAGGCACTCCCAGGGCTGGGCTGTTTAGGCACCTCGACACACTCACATGGACATGGTCGTGATCCCATGGTTCCACCCTTGGGGGGACTGTTGCATCCCCCCATGGCTGATGCACAGCCTGTGGCTGCTGATTGGCCCAAGCACAGCCACCCCCATTGCTGTGGTGGCCAAGGTTCTGTGCAGTGGACCGGATGTGTGGCCCACCCCACCTGCAGTCTGCAGCTGCTGCCCAGTGCACGCATGGGCGGTGTATGTGTGCCTGCCACAGGTGTGGCACTGTGTGTCATGCCACATGCTGCCTGTGTGCATGCTTGCCTGGCTGCTGGGCTGTGTGGCATGGTTGTGATGACAGCAGTCCTGCACCAGTTGTGCCTGTGCACTGGTGTGATGTATCTGATCCACGCCACATACTCACGCCTGTGTGTGTGGGTGCGTGTGCATGTGTGTGTGGGGGGGCTGTGCAGGGTGCTGTGTGTGGTTGTGTGTGGGTGTGTGCCCCTGTCACCCCTACCCCTGCTTCCCACCTCAGTGTGTGCATGCCCATTGCCATGAACATCCCTGCATGTGTGCTGTACCTGTTTGTGTGGCCTAGTGTTTCGTACCACCTACCTGTGTGCACCAAAGTACTCCTGTGCTATGGTGTCCCTGTGCCATCTTGCCTGCTGGATCAGCCAGGGACCCCTCCACCCAGGGGGTGGCTGTCCACCTCCCTCCAGCCCATTGCCTCCATCATCCCCACTACTGTCACCCCTAATCATCCTCAACAGCAATCCCACAGTCAATGGCCATGTTGTGCTGTATGCAGCAGGCCAGGAATAGGCCACAAGCTTTTGAGGGGCTGCACTGTAGGGCACTGCCTGACCTGTCTAGGCAATGGAGCTGTGCTTTCAGCATGCCAAAGATTCTCTCGATGATGTTGCTTGTGCTGGTGTTTGCCTTGTTACAAACATATGAACATACAAAATTTGCCAGCAGATAAAGGCCTAGAGGTCTATCAAGTCTGCTCGAATGTGCAGCTAGCACCCCTTATTCTGCAGCTGCCCCTTCCTTCCATCCTTCCCCTTCAGCATTCCTCTGCTGGGGTCGATGGGCACCAGTAGGGGGTGAGCAGCCAGGGCTGCAGTGGATAGGCACTGTCCCCTGTGTAAATAATGACATGGTTAGCCCTCTGCCATGCTAGGCTGTGCCCCTTGCCTGTCCCTGCCACCCATGCCAACATGCACACCCTGCCCTCCCCATCCCATGGTATGCTCTGCCCATTGCCCCTTACCCATGCCATACTCACCCACTAGGTGGCCCGTGGGGATATCCACATGTTCAAACCTGTAGCACAGAGCAGACCTGTGCCAGATGAATGCATCATGTGCAATCCCAGGGTGTGTGGCGCAGACATTTGTTATGTGCCCTGTGGCATCACACACCACCTGGAAGTTGACAGTTGGGCTCCCCTTCCTTTTGATGTACACCACACCGTCAGGGCCAGGTGGCATGTGGATGCCCATGTAGGTGCAGTCAATGGCCCCAATCATGCCAGGCATGGATGCTACCTTGTGGAAGTCCTGCATGGTTGCTGTACACTCTGCCTGTGTACTGGGGAAACAGATGTATTCCGATGCATGTGGCAGCAGAGCATTGAGGAACTATGTGAGAAGGCGGGACGTGGCCAACTGGGTTATGCCTGTGGAGTCCCCTGTTGGTCTCTGGAAGGTGCCCATGGTGAGTAGGCACATGACCGCTGTCACCTTCATCTCCATGGACATGGCGTGGCTCTGTGTGGTGGGTGCCTGCATCTCCTCACTGCACAGCTCACAGAGCTGCCTCAGAATGGCCCTGTTCAGGAGGTACCATTCCACAATCTCCATGTCACTGTACTGCTCAAAGGCGATGTGGTTGCAGTACCACCTGTGTCAGGCATACCACCGACAGGCCCTTTCATGGCCACATCGCTGTTCCTGCTGCCCCCTCACACCTCTCATTATGGCCTCCATCGTGAAGGATACACTATCAATGGCCCTTGCTGTCCTATATCCCCCTGGGTGGTTGGCTGCTGTGTGCTGTGGGCCACCCTGGTGAACTGCCTGGCAGTGTGTCTGCCTGTCTGTCACACTCTCTGTTCCCCTGTCTCCCTCTCCAGCGCCACCTCTGTCCCTCTCCCTCTGTGTCTGCCATGGTCTGTCTGTCTCTCACTCTCTCTCTCTGTCTGTCTTTCTGTCTGTCTTTCTTTCTCTTTCTCTCTTCTCTCTTTCTCTCTCTCTCTCTCTCTCACACCCTCTCACCTAGCACAATTGTTTTCTGTGTGCTTATGCCCTGTATTTATAGGAACAAGTCCGCTCGGTGCATCTCTAATTGCTCCGCACTTGCACCATGGTTCCATGGTTGAATATCGCACTGCACTGGATATCCATGGGCACGCCCCCTGCACTTGCAACTGCATTTATTATAGTTGCGTATTGGCACAATGGGATTTGAGCTGCACACTGGCTCCCACTGAATATCGCTCCTTGGCACAAGTCCGCACTGGTGCCGGCACAACTCAGTTGCACCAGAAGCAACTGCTTTGAATATCTGGGCCCCTGTGTATAATGTTGAAGTATATTTGAATCAGTCTCATAGGTAATAATCCCATAGTCTTGAAATTTATCATTTGTGCCCATTTTGTATCCAAGATCTGGGTCTTAAGTTTGCCTTCCCATTTTTGTTTTAATGTATTCAATAGATTACCAATATTATTTTGTAATATTGAGTACATTTTTGATATCAGTTTGGTGTTATTCTTCAACATGAGCTGGATTTCCATATTATTTAAGGTTGGTTTATTATAGAGTAATCGTTTTTTTTTTTTTAAATAATTTTTTAGTTTTAAGTATCTAAAAAAAGTGATGATTTGGGATATTATAGAGTTGCTTAATTTCCATAAAGGACATTAATCCATCCATATTATACATAGAGTTGATCTTGCATAGTCCATTTGTATACCATATTCTAAAACTGTTGTCCTCTAGAGAGGGTATGAAATCCCCATTTAACATTATAGGAGTGTTGGGTGATACAGTGTTGGACTGAAAAAATTTCCCCATAGTGATATCCCATAATTTACAGGTTGTTTGCATAGTGGATAATATCTGATTACTCCTTAAACGTGGGGTTCCAGAGTATAGAATATGTTCTATAAATTTAAATGGAGTTTGAGATAGTTCAAGTTGGCAGTTTGCCTGATAATATTCTTGCTGATACCATTCATATGTTATTGAAAGGTTTGCTGCTAAATAGATAAAGATAAAAATACTCAGTGTGAGAGGGAACTGTTGTGCTTTTAAGTGCTTTGCTAAATCCTCTCCAAGGATTATACCTATAAACTTGTGTTTTATAACAGTCAGTAGACCTGTGACATTTCTCTGGCACTGGGACTGCCGTTCATGCCTTTGGGGGACTGCTGTTTTTGTGCTAATTAAGAGATTTCACCAGATCTTGCTGACTTTATTTTATTTCTGGGGTTCTTGTGATAACAGTTAAAAGGGTTGTACTGGTCTTTTGACCCTCACTAACTCTCGATCTCCAAATTTTATTTGAAATATTTGCACCTGACTGCTGCTTAGCAGAGTGAGCGAGTGTCACCTGACTCACTACTTCCTGGTTGCACTCACATTTAAACACTCACCCTGAGTGAGCAGGGTGAGCTCGAGTGGGACGAGCAAGCCTCATCACGTGCAGAGACACACACAGAGACACGCATGTCTACGCGTGTCTGCTGTGTCCACTGGGGATGACTGGGAGCTGATGTAGCAGTATTGTTATCAGGTACCTTATATTATACCCTTCACAAATTATCAAAGTAGTACAACTAAACCCTCACAGTTTGTAAAGTTGTCTCAGGGAAACTCTAAACATAAGAAGATACAGAAACAATGCAGTTGTTGTTCTATGTATACGGAAGGGACTAAACAAGAAAAGTTTATATGTGAAAATTGCATATTAATAGAAACTGTGAAGGAGGAAAGTAAAAATCTTAAATGTAGGGTTGAAGTCCAGAAAGAAACAGGGGAGTTGGAAAACTTTATTGATACCATGGTGGAGAACCTTTCAGTTCAAGGACAAAATTTAGTAACTAGCATACCTAGTAATAGGAAATCAGGCCCAGATTTCATTAAAGAAGAATGGGAAACAGTTACATCAAAACACCCAAATTGTTAAACAAATATAAAACCACAAGTGTTTGGTATTCCTCCAGCCATAAATGATCAGACAGGAACTTCCAATAGATATGAGGTTCTAGACCCCAAACTTCCAATCATGTCCAACAATGCTGAAAGTGATAGTATCATACTATCAAGCATTTCAAAATAAAACCATTATGTAACCTCAAATAAATTGGGTGAGGCAAACAAGAGTGGCCTAAATATACCAGTGATTGAATACAATCATTTGAATTCTAAAAATCATCAGAATCATGACAATCATCGTAACTCAAATGTGAATTTAACTCCATTGAATGTTAACAAAGAGTATAGAGACATCTTTCTTATAGGTGACTCTATTACAAGGGGAATAGATTCATTAGTATTTGAAGTGAGAAAAGAAAACACTGTAGTGAGTACCCTACCAGGGGCGAGATTGTCTGATATAGGACCATTATTGGATGGCTTCATGGAAGGGACCTCTACTCCATTGGTTATAGTCCATGTAGGAGTCAATGACATAGGTAGATGTCACAGATTCAAGAAAACTTTAAACAATTAGTGGACCGAATTAAAAATAAAGGGAGTGAAATTATCATCTCAGGGATTCTACCAATACATGGAATTTATGCTTACAAAAATGAGACCATAGATAAAGTAAATACATGGTTATGACACTTTTGTAGACTAAATAAAATTGGTTATATGGACAATTCCATCACATTTCAAAATAAAACAGCTTACAAACTGTATGGTATGCATCTAAATAAAATGGGAACAAGGTTGTTAGCAAAAAGAATAAATTAGGTTATTCAGCTTCATTTAAACTGGCCAGGGAGTCCAAATGGATATAAATCCACACAAAATAAATAAAAATAATAGTATTATAAAACCAAAACATGCATGGAAAGGGGTATTATTAAGTGCAAGAAGTTTGGTAAACAAAATGGATGAATTTAAACACTTCCTAAACTCCCATGAAATTCATATAGTGTTGGTTACAGAGACTTGGTTGGATGATTCTGACTCCTATAATAAAAACATAGTTGGATATACACTTTATACCAAGTCAAGAATCCATAGGAAAGGAGGTGGAATAGCTGTATATATAAAAAATGAAATAAAAAGTGAAGAAATTATCCAAGAAATAAATAATTTGGAAATGCTTTGGGTAAAATTAATTCCATCAAAAGGCATTAAAATAAACCTTGGTTTAATTTACAGACCGCCTTCAATTTCCACTGATAATGAAAGACAACTAATTGACTATATATCAAATCTGGACCCTTATGAGAAATGTATACTAACTGGTGATTGTAACCTACCAGGACTAGACTGGACTAATTTAAAAGGAAATAATAGTACTGAATCCAGATTTCTACAAGCAATAGATCAGGCTGGGTTAAATCAAAAAGTAAATGTCGGTACTAGAGGAGACAATATTCTCAATTTTATATTGTCTAATAGAGAAAATATAGATAATATTGAAGTCATAAATCCCCTTGGAAATAGTGACCATCAAATTATATTATTCCAGGTTAAAGAGGATACCCCCATAGTGAGTTCTATCAGGTCTACACATAAATTAAATTTTAATAAAGCTGATTTTTGGACATTTAATCAGTCTATGAAAGAATGGGACTGGTATAAAAATTTTCAAAACCAAACTATAGATGAAATGTGAAATACTTTTTTAAACAATCTTACATTAGAAACTAGAATTCACATACCTAATAAACAAATACATAATAAAGTTAAAAACAATAGTGGATGGTTTAATAACTCTATAAAAAATGATTAATAAAAAAAATGTATTGTATAGAACACTAAGAAAAACTAATGATCCTGAGGGTATGAAAGTATATAGGGCACTGGTTAAGGAAATTAAATCAACTATTAGGAAACAGAATGAAAACATCATTCCATGTCATAGGCCCCTTTAAAAGTTTGATGGAGATATAGCAAATGACAAAGAAATGGTGGATATCCAAAATGAATACTTTTGTTCGATATTTAATACTACCACTACTATTAATTCTCAAAAAAATTCCCCTTCAGTTCCAGAAAAAGTTAAATTGAGTGTCAAAGAGGTACTAGGATGCTTGAACAAACTAAACATCAATAAATCTCCTGGCCCAGATAATATTCACCCAAGAATATTAATAGAATTATCAGAAAATCTGGCACCACCATTAACATATATTTTCTAAAAGTCCCTAGATTGTGGACAAGTTGTCTAGAGTTGGAAGGATGCAGTAGTTGTACCGATTCTAAAAAAAGGCCCCAAGTTGGCCAAAGTAAACTTTCGTCCTATAAGCCTAACCTCTATTATATGTAAGATTCTGAAAGGCATAATTAAAGAGATGATTCTAAAACATCTAGATAGCCTGAATTTGATAGACCATACACAACATGGTTTCATGAAGTCTCGCTCATGTCAGACCAATATGCTGTCCTTTTATGAAAAATTAAGTATTGCCTTAGATAAAGGGGAGGCAGTGGATGTGGTTTTTCTTGATTTTTCCAAGGTGTTTGATAAACTGCCACATGAGGAGTTGATAAGGACATTGGAAAAAATGAATTTAGATGTTAACTTGCTAAATAGGATTACATCATGGCTGGAAGGGAGAGGCAGAGGGTGATCATAAATGGAACCCTGTCAGACAGGGTAGATGTGACGAGTGGGGTCCCCCAAGGGTCTGTTTTGGGACCCTGTCTCTTTAATATCTATGTATCCTCACTTAAATGTGATCATGATAATATTTGGCTAACTAAATTTGCTGATGATTGTAGGATTGGGGGAATTATTAACAATACTGAAGATGGTACTAAAATGCAAAAAAACCTTAAGGATATAGGGAATTGGACAACTCAGCATAAACTGGAGTTGAATGTGAATAAGTGTACTGTAATGCACTTGGGAGTTAAAAATCCTAATCTACCCTATAGTATGATGGATAAAACATTACCTGTCACTTGTGAAGAACGCGATTTAGGGATTACTATAACTTCTGATCGCATTTTAGTACTTATTGTAGTATAATTACAAAAAAAGGTAATCAAATACTTAATTGTATATTAAGGCATATTAAGAGTAGAGAAAAAAGTTATTGTTCCCTTATATCAGGCCTTGGTTAGGCCCCAGTTAGAGTATGGTGCTCAAGTTTGGGCACCTTACAAAAAGAGTGATGTTGATAAATTAGAGATTGTGCAGAGAAGAGCAACAAAGATGATAAAATAATGTTGCAGTATGAGTTACCCAGAGAGACTTAAACATGTTCTCTCTACAGTATAGGAGACTGAGGGGGGATATGTGCATGACTTTTAGAGCTCTACATGATAAAGCATTATGGTCAGATTATGGTCTTATTCACAAGGAACAAACATATATTAGGGGACATCCATTTCAATTGGTAAACAACAGATGGAAATTACTAAAGAGAAAATCTTGGTTTAGTCAAAGAGTGATTAAACAATGGAATAACCTACCATATGAGGTGGTTACAAGCAGTACAATGGAACAGTTTAAAATAAGATTGGATGTTTTCTATTTAAACAAACATAGGACATCTTAAATTTTAAGGCAAGCAACCTAAGGACGTCAGTCTATACATGCTTGAAAATCCTATGAAACCTATGAAATAGTAATAGCAAAAGTTAAGTAGAGACAGGCCACCCTCCATCTTTGAGAGATAAAGTTTTTCCAGCTTTAACCTTGGCCTTTTGCCTTTCCATAAAAAAATTTTAATCATTTTTTCCATGTTTTTAAAGAAAATATTATTTATAAGAATAGGGAGTGACTGAAATAAAAATAAGAATTTGGGGAGTGTGTTTATTTTAATAACACTGACCCTTCCTATCAGTGTCAAGGGTAATGACTCCCATTTGTTAAGTTGTTCTTGTGTTTTGCCCAACAGAGGTTCAAAGTTATTCTGAAAAATATGATCATTATAATTATCCAGCAGTACCCCTAGGTATTTTAATTTGGATACCTTTTTAATTTTTGGGTTAATAGTATTATTGAATGGATTCAAATTATTTTTAGATTCAATTAACTCTGTCTTTTCCCAATTGATCTTATAACCAGAATGCTTACCAAATGTATCTAATGTGAGACTGAGCTCATCGTAAATCAAGGCATCATCTGCATATAAATTGATTTTATGGTCTACTTGGCTCACTTGTAATCCTTTACTTTAATCATTTTTTCTGATTGAGATTGCCAGTGGTTCTATAACTAAAGCAAATTTAAGAGGGGAAAGGGGGCAACCCTGTCTTACTCCCTGCTGTAAAGAGAAAATGTTTGATATACCATTGTTCATTTTAATTCTGGCTGTGATGTTATTATAAAGTATATCTATCCAAGATTGAAATCTCAGTCCAAACTTCATGATTTTAATAAGTGCTTTGATATATCTCCATTTGACTCGGTCGAACGCTTTTTCAGCGTCTAGGGATAATATTGAATAATCATTTTCTTTAAATTTATCAATTAAATTAAGAGTTCTTTTAACATTAGTTTTAACTTGTCAATTTTGTATGAACCCATTTTGGTCTGTATGTATAATTTGAGATAGAATTTTATTAAGTCTACTAGCTAGAATCTTAGTTAATATTTTAGAGCCCATATTGATTAAAGAAATAGGGCGATACGAAGCGGTATAGGTAGGATCTTTTTTTTTTAATAAAAGTATTATTGCCTCACACGCTGATGGGTTTATTGTTTGATTAAAAATCATATAGTCAAAAAGAGTTTTTAAATGGGGGCTTATTGGGTTGTAAAATGTTTTATAGAAATAGATTGGAATCCTGTCTGGGCCAGGTGATTTGCCTGGAGTTAATGATTTAATTGCTGTCTGAATTTCCATAAGTGTTATATGTTGATCCAGTATATCCCTGTAATTGTCACTGATAGAAGGTATATCTATATTTTGTAGGTATTGTTCAGTATGTATAGCCTCTGTGCATAGTTCAGAGGTATATAGCTTTTTATATTAAGGTTCAAATATTTTATTAATTTGTCCAGGGTCGGATCTTAATGCTCCATTTTCATCCTTTATTTTAGTTATGGTATTGTTTGCTTTCTCTTTCTTTAATTGCCAACTTTTATCAGGTGTATCTCCTAGAACATAACATTTTGTTCTAGTATTTAAAAGTTGGCGTTCTGCTTCAAAACTTGCTATTTTGTTGTATTGACTTTTAAGTTCCAAAATTTCTTGTAGAGTCGACAGATTTTTATTAATATTGAATAGGTTTTCTTTCTGTGGTATGGTATTCTCTAAAGATAATAATTTTTTTTTATCCTTAAGTTTTTTAGCATTATATGAAATGGTTATCCCTCTAATAAAGGCCTTAAATGAATCCCAAATTGTTATATGAAATGGTTATCCCTCTAATAAAGGCCTTAAATGAATCCCAAATTGTTATAGCCACTACCTCTTCATATTTATTCAAGGAAAAGAATGCCTCTAACTCTTGTGTAATTTTTAAGATATACTGTGTGTCCTTAAGAAGGTTATTGAATCTGAAATGATTGTAATGTTTTGGTGCTTTAATTTGCTGTGTCAAAATGACTGGAGACTTTCTGATATTAAAAAAATTGATTCTAGAATAGGACTGATGCACCGAAGAAAAGAATGAATATTGTTCAACTGAAGGGAAAGCATGGATCGAGTAAATTAAAATCTTCCATAAACTGTATGATTTTTTTAGCAGCAGTTTGAATTAGGGAGACTATCATGTTAGATTTATCCAAAGTTGGGCTAAGAACCAAGTTAAAAGCTCCCCCAATGATTAGCAGTGAATTATATGTTGTTGCAGTCAAAAGAATTTGAGTGAAGAAATCTGGCACATTCTCATTAGGTCCATAAACATTAAGTAGTGTAAGGATCACACCTTTCACCAATACTTCGCAAAATATGAACTGACCATTGGAATTGATGTTTTCCTTTAAAATAGAAATGCCTGAATTCCTCTTAAAGAACATTGCTACCCCTCTAGCATTAGACCGATATGGTGCATTTATTCCTTGTCCCCATTTATTAGCATAATATTGGAAGTCAGCTGGTAAGAGGTGTGATTCTCATACCATTAAAACATTGGCAGTTAAGTTATTAATGTAGTTAATTATTTTTCTACCTTTCACTATTTCCCTCATTCCCGTAACATTCCATGCTACTATTTTTAATTGGTTACCCATGGCAATCTGAAAAAAGAAACATTCGACCTTGCAAATATAGCTTAGTACTTATTTACCATCAAGTTCTGTATAAATGCTATTACTGTTTTGAATTCTAGTACCCTTTGTACTAAGTCGTGTTTATTTTGCAGAGATTTTTTTTATTTTTTTCCCTTCACCCACCTGTGTGAACCTATCCCCTCCCCTTCCCTTCCTTCCCCTTCTATCTTACCCTTTACCATCAGTCCAAACCAAATCTTACATACCTTTTTTATAATGGTATCCTGACAACAAAATGACCTAGGTACCCCCCTTCACCTATCTTGATAGCCATGAATTAGACTTGACAGTATGTGCTTCAGAAGCGAGTGTGAGTCCCACTCCTCCTTCTCCCCTTTTAATTAACCTCATCTTTTCATCATGTGAGCAACATACAAACCTCCCCATAAACCCATCATTTTATTCTTCCTTACTAGTCTTCCATATTTTAACAACTAGCAATGTTATATGGAGTGACCTAACAGTTCTTCCTATGTTTACTTGAAAGTCACAGACACCCCTAAGCAACAATCAATAAACAAGAGAAAAAAAGAGAGAGAGAGAGGGAAAAAGGGGTGGGGGAATAGGGAAGGACATGTGAAAACCTTAATAAGAAGATATGGATTGCATATTTATATAATCATAGCCTTGTTGTTCATGAGATCAAATGTTTTAGATGAAAAACTATTTAACTTAGACATTAGACATTTCTTCGGACAAAGGATAAGATTGCATCGCAGTATTATTGTCAAATTGAGATTTCAGAAAAGTTTCTGCTTTTTTGTGGTCTGTAAAAAAGTGCATTTTCCCATGCCAAACAAATCTGAGCTTTGCTTGTGGTAGAATTGAAAAACGGATCCCCATTTCTTTCAATATTGCTTTTGCTTTGTTGAAGCTTCTTCTTGAATGAACAGTTTCTGTGCTGAAGTCAGGAAAGGCAGAGAATTTCATACCTTCTGCTGTTAAACACTTTTCCATTCTTGCTTTTTGAAGGAGTCTTTCTCGATCTTGATAGTTGTGAATCCTGACATATACTGGCCTAGCCAGTTGCCACTGAGAAGAAGCATTCTGAAGTTTGACAGGATTGGGTCCAGCTCTGTGAGCCTGATCTAAATGAATTTTTTCATCTGGATATTTTAACCTCATAGCATTGGTTAAAAGTTTTTCAAAAAATTGTGTAGGGTCCCCGTTGTCTTCAACACCCTCTATGATATTAATTAATCTTAGATTTTTGCGTCTGGACCTGTCTTCTTGATTTACTATTTTTTGTTGCAGAAGTTCTAATTGTGATTTACATTCTGTCAGTTGTTGTTGTATTGGAGAAACTGTATCTTCTAATAGGCCAATCCTGCTTTCTGCTTCAGTGGTTTGTTTGGATAGGGAGTCCATTTTTGTGCTGAGATCTTTAATAGATAAGGTGAGCCCTAAAAGTGCCTTAGTTATCTGGTCAAACCCCATTTTAATGTCTCCTTTTGTTTCATCTTTAAATTTATTAAGAGCATCACAGTCGTGGGGATTTTGCAAGGCTCCAGTTAAATTTGGTGCTGTGTTTTCACCCCCTTTTGGTACAGACTTACATTTCATTGCCATTGCCGGATTTTGCCGTGTAAAAGAGCCTTTTCCTACTGTATATTTCGCCGCTGCAGTGGGTGCGATTGCAATATTAGCCAAGTTATTACTGCTGATAGGCACCTGTAATGTTTTATCATTAAGTAGAAGCATGGTTTGTCTTACCTCTTCGGTTTTAGAATGGAACAGCATTTCAGAGATCTCCGCTGATGAAGAGCCACCATCCTGTGTTGCAGAAATCATTGGTTGAATGATCCTTTCTTCTGCATCGAAGAAAATAATGTTGCGTTGAATATCCCAGGGGATCGCCTTTTCATTTGGCATGTTAAACCGTGATTGTATCAGGGTTGTATTGAGTGGGGATAGCAGATTAAGTATTTTTAGCAGGCCTTGGTCTGAAACCAGTAGGAATTGCAATGTTTTTTGCTGGAATGTCGTTCGCACCGAAAGTAGCGTAGCAGAGCCAGATGAGCCAGATGTAGCATCACAGTCCGATAGAGCTCTATTCCCTGGTTTGAGTTGTTTTGAGTTTTTCTTGGATGAACTTTTAGATTTTTTTTCTTTCAGGTGATTCAACTTGCAATTTGACCCTTCTTAGAGACTTCGACATGACAGCATCTCCTTGCACTTTCTAATCTTGGAGCATATTCAGGAGAGCTGCTCGCATAAGAATGGAAAGTTCACTTAGATTGAAGAGGTGCAGAACTCACTTCCACACATCCACACCCTCAGGCGGCCAAATTAGAATCGTAAAACATGCTTTTTAATGTTTGTATAAATGGTCTAAAGTTTATGAAACTTTTATACTTTTATACTTTAAACCATATAAAATAATAAACATTCTAAACTGTAATGCATTTTGGTTACACCTTTATTACTGAAAACTGGTAATTTGTGAAATAATTTGTCACATTCTGGAACTAAAGGAACTCATTTTCTATTCTTGTTGTTTCACTCCATGTATGCGGTTCATTTTTCTCTCATAACATTTTCTGGCTTTTTAGTTACATAGATACATAGATGTTGTTGGCAGATAAGGGCCTTGTGGCCCATCCAGTCTGCCATATCCCTCTTTCTAATGCTGAAGATACCCTAGATTTTACAAGCCCCCCCCTTCACCCTAGCTTGATAATTCCCATGTGCCTATCCCATGCATTCTTGAATCCATGAACTGTAGCCACCCCCACCACTTCCTGAGGGAGATTGTTCCATCTGTCCACCACTTTTTCAGTGAAGTAGAATATCCTCAAGTTCCCTCTACGTTCCCCCTTTTAGTCTCATGCTGTGCCCCCTTGTTCTGCTATTTCCTTTCATGTGAAAGATGTTCCCTTCTGGTACTTTGCTGATCCCCTTTAGTTATCTGAAGGTCTCTATCATGTCAATCCTCTCTCCTTTCCTCCAGGGAGTACATATTTAGAGCTCTGAATCTCTCCTCGTACGACTTATGCTGCATCGCCGACACCATTTTTGTCACCCTCCTCTGTACTGTCTCCATCCTGTCTATGTCTTTTTGGAGATGAGGCCTCCAGAACTGAACACGGTACTCCAGATGAGGCCTTACTAGGGAGCTATACAATGGTGCCACCACTTCCCTCCTTCTACTTGTTATACCCCTCCCTATGCACCCCAGCATTCTGTTAGCCTTTCCAACTGCTTTGTCACACTGTTTAGCCACTTTGAGTCTGTCATCTATGAATACCCCTAGATCCCTTTCCTCTGTAGTGGCCTCCAGTGTTACCCCATCTAGTTCATACTCAGCCCTAGGATTCCCTCTCCCTAGGTGCATAATCTTGCACTTTTTTTGCATTGAAACCCAACTGCCATTCCTTGGACCAGTTTTCTAGCCTCTTCTGATCCCTCCTCATTTTTTCCATACCTTCCTGTGTATCTACCATGTTACATAGCTTTGTATCATCCATGAACAGGCTAACCCTCCCTTCTAGACCCTCTGCAATATCACTTATGAAGACATTGAAGAGCACTGTTCCCAGCACTGATCCCTGTGGTACGCCACTTGTTACCCGTCCCTTCTATGAGCTAACCCCATTTACCACCACTAGTTGTGTTTTGTTACTCAACCAGTTTCTAACCAACATGACCACCTCTGTCCCCACCCCCAGATTTGCCAGCTTGTGAATTAGTCTCCTGTGTGGGACTGTGTCGAAGGTCTTCCTGAAGTCCAGATAGGCAACATCTACCACTCTGCTCTGGTCTATTTCCTTTGTCACCCACTAGAAGAAATCAATCAAGTTGGTCTGACATGACCTCCCTGCCATGAATCCATGTTGCCTTGGGTCCAACAGCCCCCTTGTCTCTAGGCAGTCCACCAGCCTTTCCTTAAGCAGGGTTTCCATCATTTTACCTACTATTGAGGTCAAACTGACCGGGTGGTAGTTTTCTGCCTCATCCTTGTTACCACTTTTGTGCAGGGGTACCACTGGTGCTCTTCTTCACTCCTCCAGAACCATGCCTGTTTCTAGTGATCCACTGAACAGCTTAGCCAGAGGTTTAACCAGTTCCTCCTGGAGCTCCTTTAGAATCTTTGGGTGTATTCCATCAGACCCCATAGCTTTATTCACCTTAAGCTGTTCTAGTACTCTTTATACTCTGTCCTCTGAAAAATGCCTAATGTTCACCCCTTCTCCCTGTTTGCCGTTCTCCATTAATGGGGGACCATCTCCATTGTCTTCTTCGTGAATATGGAGCAGAAGTATTTGTTGAGGACAGTCACCTTGTCAATGTCTTTCTCCACTACCCTGCCTCCCTCTTCCCTAAGTCTCATAATCCCTCCCCCTGTCTTCCTTCTCTCGCTAATATACCTAAAAAAGTCCTTTCCTCCTTCCTTTACAAATTTAGCTAGCTAATTGCTGTATGGACTTCCTGCAAGTTATGCAGTTGGGTGTCTTGCAAAATAAAAAAATGTCATACTGTAAGTTTTCAATATTGCAAAAGTAGATTTTCTTTTCAGATGCAACTTAATACTGTTTGTATTTAGGCTCGCTAGCCTAAAAGTACTGTAGGTAAGGATGTGAAAAGTCAGCTTTAAACTTTCTTCCTACTAGATCTTGTTAGTCTCTTTCTGACTTTCAGTTTCACTCCGGGTGATTCTTGTACCCCAAGTTCCATTGATGGTTCACTATGAGTAGACTGGTAAAAAACATCAGGGTCTTCATCCTCCATAGTTCCTCCTCAACTTTGTAGGACCTCATACCAGCTTTCTGTCTGAAGTGGTTCTGTACTGCCTGATTTTGCCACCCTGGCAGGCTGTACCCTCTTTTTTTTAGGTACAGTCTGATAAGAAGTTAAATCTTCCATAGAAACCACAAGAGAAGAAGACGGTATGTGCATGAAGGGGGGGGTGGTGTGGGGTGGGGAGGCATCTCCTTATCAATCTGGGAGCCAGTCAGCTTTTTACTGAGGGAGTAGTACCCAATGTTGTAGGCACCCCTTTGTCTGATGTGGTTCCCACAAGCAACGTAGCTGGCAGAACTGTTATCAGGACGACCAGCCAAAGTCTGTGAAGGGGGAGGTCCTTGTTTTTGTTGCCCATCTCTGTGGATTTTGGTTGCTTGGTTAACAAAAAAATCCTGCTCAGAGTAGTCTGTAGTGTTATGTGCCACCCATGGGCAGGATGGAAAGGAATAGTCATCTGCCCCACAAAGGTTGCAGGTGGGTGGAATAGTGCAGAGATTTGCTGAGTGGCCTAAAGCACCGCATAAGTAACATTTCAGCTTGTCACATTCTGTGCTGAGGTGGGTTGGAGAACCACACCTGTAGCATGAACTCGGCTGTCCAATGTAGAAAAGAATACCTCGGTCACTGCCAAGGAAGAAAACAGTTTGGTAAATGCTGTATTCCTTTCTCTGATTGACACAGCTATATCCTAAATTACCACACACACCCATCCAAACTCCATTATTGTCAATGATTGGATCTGGTGTACCCTGCACGGTGCACCATTTTTCCAACCAGTACAGGATATCATTTACATTAACGCCTTCATTGTGAAATAAAACAGTGATTGTTTTAAACGTTGGTTTCATGATGGGAATCACAATGAAAGGGTCCTATAAGGGCATGTCTTTTACTGCATAATAAGCAGCCCAGAATTTATCCAACAAAGTTGCATACTGAAAGCTTATGTCAAAGTTCTGGTCCCCAGAAGCATGAATAAAAGCATAAACCTCGACTGGGGAAAAGTGTAGGGAATCAATAATTAGAGCCTTTCCTTCATAGTTGCAGTCAGGGAGCAGTTCCAAACCACCCTTGTACCTCAGACAGACTACACACTGTCTTTTGGTAGCCTCTGCTGGTCTTTGAAATAGGCTAGCATAACTCACTGGTCTCTTTTGTAGTTCAGTTGTATCTCTGATTGAATCATATCCAGCACTTCATCTACATTAATGTTATTTAGTAAAGAACGTGTACCTGTAGTCTGTGAAGCAGCTGGGTGTCTTCTCTATCTGAAAGAACTGATTCCATGTTAGGAAGAGGGGCAGCTGCTGTATCTGCAGCTCCTGTAGTACTCCCAGCCTTCTGTTGGATCGGGATCTTGTCAGCGTCTGATGCAGCAGCAAAATAAACTTCTTCCTTCCACTCCTGTGCAGCTGTAGACTCTGCTGCATCTGCTTGCAAAGTTTCTTCAAAGGATTTATGGCACATTTTGGCTGTTGGCAAAGGCTGGGCTGTATGTTGCCATTCAGGTGTTCCTGGCAATGGGATTGCGGGGTCAGGAATCCATTCATCATTCAAAAATCCATCCCGCCTTCTGGAGTGCAACTTCAGAAGACCATTCAGAATTTTGGGCAGTAATTGGAAATCTTTGTACATCACTCATCTCTGGGAATATGTTATTTTCTGCTGGAGTTGGTTCAGCCCACGAATCAAAGTTGAACTTTTTGCTAGACAATAACGGAGGGCTCCTTGCCAACCACTTTCTTTTTCTTTCGTCAGCCAATTTACACTTATTTAGCACAAATTCCTTCTCAGCTTCTGTTAACATGGACAATAAGGGTAGAATTCATAAAGAAGTTGCACTCAGTGCATCTCAGGTGCACTGGTGCAAATGAGATGCGACGAGCCCAAACATTGGTATTCACAGAGATATGCCACATGATGCTTGTGGTGCATCCCCTCTGTAAATACCAAAGTAGTGTCCAACCCCAGATGCAATGGCACAACACCCAGTTTGGGCTGGGAAACAGATGGGCCAGCGCATCCCCAGATACGTTGCACCCATGTTTGAGATTCACAGCCTGATGCATGCATATAGGGCCATTAGGTATGCAAGGTGCAATGGGGCCATTTGCATGCCATTATGGTCCCATTTGCATGAATCCTGCAGGGATGCACCCAGCAGAATGTGCCTGGTGTCCTGCAAGGGCTGTAAGCAGAACACATATTCCCTGGTAGTCTAGTGGACCCCCCTTCACCCATATCTCCAGAAATAAAAGAATAGATTGGCATAATCCATGGTAGTCCTGTGGAACCCCCTCTCTGCCTGTATCCTGGTAATAAAACATGTGATCCACAAAAGCACTGGTAGTCTAGTGGAACCCCCCCTCCCTACCTCGACCTAATCACATTGTTATTTAAATTCCAAAGTATCCCTGGTGGTCCAGTGGACCTCCCCACCCACTCAGACACCCCCACCCCACCCTGCTCCCCCCATCCCAGCATGGGCAGAAAGTCAGCAGGCAGCTCAACCCACCTGCAAACCACCACAGCTGCCCACCGACTGAGCTGTCAGTGAATGGCAGCATACAGTACTCCTGTAAGCCCACTGGTAGACCCTGTCTACCAATGGGCTTGAGGGTTTATTGTCACCTTTCATTCACAACTTTATGAATGACACAGGTCATTCATAAAGTTGTGAATGAAAGGTGACAGTACACACTGCAAGCCCATTGGTTGGCAGGGTCTACCAATGGGCTTACAGGAGTATTGTATGCTGTCATTCACTGACAGCTCAGTCAGCGGGCAGCCATGGTGGTTTATGGGTGAGTTGAGCTGCCCACCAACTTTCTTCCCATGCTGGGATAGGGGGAGTGGTGTGATGTGGGGGTGCCTGAGTTGGGGGGCCACTGGATCACCAGGAATACTTTGGAATTTACAATCACAATGCGATCAGGTCACAGCGGGGTGGGGTAGTTCCACTAGACTGCTAGGGCTATTTATGGGGGAATGTCATCATGGTAGGGGACATGGGCAGGGAGGGTGGTTCCACTAGACTACCAGGGCTTTTGTGGATCACATTTTTTATTATTGAGGATACGGGCTGAGAGAGGGCTTCCACTAGACTACCAGGGATGTTTCAGATGATGTTTCTGTAGAACAGGGACATGGGCTGGGGGGACCACTGGACTGCCAGGGTAGGCAGGCTGCCATGCTGCCAACTGCAGTACAGCAGCCTGCCTGTGGGCAAACAACCACTTAGGTCTACCTTTTTTAGTCCTACCTTTTGGAGGCACATCCTCAGACTTGCTCCAAAGATGCACCTCCAAGGTGGGATGTGAATTGGGATGTGCCCCATATGAATGGGCTTGTTCCCTGCATGCACCTTCCAGATGGGCTGAATACTATTATAGGTGGTGTTCGGTATATCAGGGATGGACTGGCACACCTGAGATGCACCTGCGCATCTCTGCCCTTTTACAATCGCGCTTGGGCGCAACTCCAAGATTCGCCACTGCATCTCAGATGCACTGGGCACATCTCCTTTGTGAATCCTACCCTAAGTGTTTCCTATTTTCCTTCCACTGCTTATGTAAATGCTTCTCATCTTCTGCCATGTCAGGTGTGCCATCCATCAGAATATTCTCCTTATCCCGTAAATCCATTTCATATGTCCCCTGTGCTTGCCCCAGAGCACAACCTCCTCTGTGCTCCTCAACCTCCAGACTGGGATCCTCCATTAGTCTCACAGAGAGACAACACCCCCCTGCAGAAAGAGTAGTGGAATTTTTTATTAAAGACATACAACAAACTAGAAAAAAATCACATTCAATTTCACATATTAACAAACATGTAAAGCAGAAAAATATATGATAACTATATACAGGCATCTCCACAAAAATTCATGGGCAAATTGAAAACCTCCCCTGTTTTCTTTGCTTTTGTACAAACAAAATAATAATACCTAGAATATCTAGAGTATCCAGGTTATGTTTATCCAAAGATTCCTGAATTTACTTCGATCCTCCACTTTATAGTCTAATGCATTCACTTGCAGTGAAGAAGATTCAATTTGTTTTAAGATAACTATTTACATGTTGAAGAGAAAATTGGCATCTGGCTTGCCACATGAAGTATTTTATGCAGGTAAACACCACATTTAAGGTACTCAGGTGACATCTGCTCAAAGTGCCCCCCTATTCCCCTAACATCAGACTTTCATAAGTTAAACATTAAACAGAAGGCCAATTCCACCTATTTCCCCAAAAGGACCAGAATTGTACAGCAAATACACAGTTTAGATAAAAATGGTCCATTGTTTCCTCTATTCCTGCACATTCCTGCCTAATGTATTGTTTTTCAGCTATGAGTTTATGCTTTAAATTCCCTTTAACCCTTAATTTTCCATGGCAACTTAGCCATACTACATCCCATGTTTTCTCAGGGACTATTTTGTCTTTCAGAATTCTTAAAGGTAGATACATCTTGGATGGGGAACTTCTAGGGAAATCAACTTGTCTGGTTGCATTTTTTTTCCATGATTAATGCATATAGCTATTTCCTATGAAAAGCAATTACATCTTGCTTGGTCATTTTCCAGTTCCTTAGCTTCTTTATTGGCGATATTGTGAATTCTGGGACCTGTAAAGTTATAATAAACTTGGGTGGCTCCATTTTAACATAAATGTCTGGAATAAAACCTGTGTCCACTGATCCCATGGGTGTAATAGCCCTCCCCTACTTGTCTACATAAATGACTGAATAAAGAATGCATGATAAAACACTAGGGGGTTAAGGATGCTCAACCCCGTGCAACTGGAAGATACATAAAATCTCTTTTCACCGGGTTCAGCCTGCTCCCCTATAATATCTGAAAGAAACAACTGAAAAGCCTTGCCTCTAGAAGCAGGGGGAGAGAATAAACGTGATTATAGCATGTACCTCAGACAGCAACCAATCACAACAGCAGGCTGGCACCTTTCCTGCATTGTAATTCCTCTGATAATCACCACAAAAGGTGCCAGCCAACCTCATGGTTGAAAAAAAAACAGTCTGACCCCAAAATCATGGCACTTCAACTACCATCTTGTTTCCCTGCTAAGCGGGAATCACGAAACAACACCTCCGTACATCAGAAAACTATAAACAAAATACTGTGTAAGCCTGAATCTCTAACCATAAACAGGCTTTCTACCTGTTTCCCCACAACCACTTCCACCTGGCTCACCTCAAAATCATTTTTTTCTCTGTTCGGCTCTGCTCCATTCCCTGTACAGTCCCTCTCTCTCCCGTGCAGCCCCTGTCTCATTTTGAAATCCCTGCTCTTTCTGTATCAATGGCCATACAAAAAAAAAAAAAGTAAACAAATTCCAGCAACTGCAAAAAATTCCCCCGATGAGGGCAGCACAATGGGTGACAACATGCCACACAGTCAAGAGGGAACTATTTTTTTTTAGTGTGCTACAAATACAGTAAAATTCAAATGAAAACCCTAAAAATAAACACTTTTATTTTGTCTAAAAAAAAAAGTACCATGAAATAATGTCATGGTATAATCACAATAAGCCACTCAGAGGGTGTGGGCTATCAGGGATTTACCACGGTTGGTAAGGATTTACCCACTCGGCTGCACCTTGTGGGAAAACCGCTCCAGCCAAGGTGAATCCCCCAATAATCCACACCCCCTCATGGCTTATTGCTTAACTAACATAAAGAAAAATGGGTATTAAAAATGTCTTTATTATTGCCACTCTCTTTCTTTTTGAAAATGACCATGTTTTCCAAACTTGAACCTTCTTTTCTCCTATCTCTGGTTTCCCCTCCCAGTTTAACAGGGTCAGATTCCCCTTACCAAAATTTAGCCCTAGTATTCATATGGGGTTTTGTGTAATTATTATATCTCCTACCCATTGTAGACTAGGATAGGAGATATAATAATTCCCCCAGTTGAGTGCCTATACTTTTCTGGCAGTTTATCTCACCCTCTGAAATTTTTGATAAGTGTATAAAAGACTGAAGGGCCCTTACCCCTGAATTAACATCTTTTACCAGTAGTACTACATCATCTGCATATGCAACTATTTTTTTAGGAGGGATAACCTCTGAGGGAGATATTCCTAGTATAGCTTTATCCTATAAGATATATCTGATAATTGGATCTAAAACAAAAGTGTATAAAAGTGGACTAACAGGGCAACCTTGCCCTGCCCCTCTTTTGAAGGGGATGTGCCTTCCTAGCAAACCATTTACTGCATGGATTATAACCCCATTTTTATATAACATTTTAACCCATTAAATAAATTTCCCAGGTAATCCATACTTCTAGAAAAACATAAAGGGGAATTTACAAGCTCAAATGGGCAGACTGGGTGGGCCATAGGCCCTTATCTGCTGACAGTGTCTATGTATCTATATTTCTCAAGGGTTTGGAATAAAGAAATATGGGAGACTTTGTCAAATGCTCTGGTTTGGTCCAAAGCTAAGAGTATGCCACTCAGTTTCTTCTGCCTACTGAACTCACAAATATTCTGTGATAACACTAAATTCTGTTTTATGTTTCAGTTTGGAATAGAACATGTCTGTGCTGGGTGAATTAATTCTTCTGCAGCCATTTGCAATATTTTACATAAAATTAAAGATAGGAATTTATAGTCAGTGTTCAATAAGATGATAGTTCTCCAGTTATTTATATCCTGCTTATTCCCTTTTTTGTGTAAAAAGATGACTATAGCTTCTGCAAACCCTTCCAGGAGAGAGTCAGATGTTAACATTTCATTATTTATATTTACTGGAATTTCACTTAAAGTGGTATTTAAGGATTTATAAAATTCATTAGTTAGACCATTGCTTCCAGGAGATATGTCATTTTTCAAGTTATTAATGGCAGCAGTAACTTCCGGTTCAGTAATAGGAGCCTCTAACCTAGCATAAGCCCCCTGTGATAGTACTGGGGCTGAAAAGGGGATTCATTCTTCTCATGTGCTTTGGGGTTGAAATTCCTTTCCAAAATGACTAAATATGCTTCTCTGGACTATTTCCAACATGCCTGCATCTGACGTTTTTAACAATCCATTTTCATCGTATAGCCCATCCGTTAATTTTTTTTTCTAATTTTTGTTTACAGGCAACATATGGATCCACATGGGGCTACGATTCTGTGCCAACCTTCATTTCTTTGTTTAGTGTTTGTGCTCTATCATATTGATAGCTAAACATCTGGGATTTTATTTTATTAATTTGTTCTCTGATATTTTCATCCCCATTATTTGGAAGAGACATACATTTATAATACTGGTTTCTAAAATCAAAATATTTTAGATACTCTGTATTTCCTTTTGATTTGCCAAACTGTAAAATATATTTCTTCAGATCCATTTTTGTGTCAGTCCACCAAGACCACCAATCTTCATATAGACAAAAGATTGATTTTCTGGCCTGGAACAAGTGCATCAGACCCTCCTTGATTTCTCCGGAATCCAACAGGGATGAATTTAGCTTCCATTGTTTATTCATTGAGGGAAATTTTTGGGGTGCATCTGTCAGGCTAATCATACATTTAAGTAGCAAATGGTCTGAAAATTCACGGTATGAAACACTAAACTTGTGAGGACATAAAAAGTTTGAGATAAATAAAAAAATAATTCTTGTTACCAAAGTGTTTCTTCTGTAAGTGAATCCAGGGTCTTTATGTAGAGTTCTATAAGCATCCCTTAAACCTGCAGTGGAAATAATGTTATGTAGGGCATGAGAGTCATAATATACTTTTTTCTGTACATTATTTTTAAATCCTGGCTACAATTCATGTCCCCCCTCCCAATTACATGGTTAACTGTATATAAATAGGGTCAGATTTTGCTGAAGAGCTCAATTCATGATGTCTTGGTTTGTGGGGCATATGTGTTTATTAATCTAAGAGAGAATTCCCTATACTCACAGTCCAGCATTAATGCTCTACCAGGAGAAATATCAACCAGCCTCTGAATTTGTACATTTGTGTTCTTAAATAAGATTCCTACTTCATTGGCTGCATCTTGTCCAAAGGACCAATAAGAAGGTCCCCACATCCACCCCTTTTTTATTTGGGAAATGTCAAAAAGAGATTTAGACCTGGTTTCTTGTAGGAATATGTGCTCCCAGGTTGCCCCTGAAAACAGGCACTTATGCATAGTCTGCCTGACCTGGATACCAAAGACTAAAATAAAATAAATAAAAAATATGATATCCCCAGCAAGATGCTGAAAAAAGGAAAGAATAGCCAACGTTTAAAAAAAATTCTTCATACTACATACATTTAATGAAGCGATTTGAAGTGGTGTCATGTATGTCTAGGGCTTAGGTATTTTTGTTCCTCTTTAGTTTTCTTTTCCTCACTTTTTCTTTTTTGTTTCCAGGACACCTGCTGAGGACTCCTCTTCCAATTCCCCCTCTGATATTGCTTCTGATCTAGAGGAATTGTCTGTCTCAAGGTCTGACTCCCCTCCATCTTCATCCTGAAGAACTTAAAAAGTGTTTTGTGTTGCAATCGGAGTGGTAGTTCCCTTTTGTTTGCATACAGACCTTGTAAGACGTCTAGCACTAGGGAGATGAAAATCTTCAGAGGGGGTGACATCAAGTTTGTGTTTTTGTCAAAGCTTTTGTCAGTACTTTCCCCTACAAATTCTGTAGATATTACAATGCCTCTTGCAAGTTTTTCTTATGGAGGTGGGGGGGGAGTGGAGAAAGTGTCCTTGGATATAGAAGGCCTACCCATACCCTCACCTGATTCAGAGTCATGGTGTGTTTTTTCTGAGGTTTGACCTGCATTGCCTGCTGAATCAGGATCCTGAGGCCTGCATCTTTCCTGTGCCTGGTCAATTATGCATTCTTGAGCTGGGCCTCCTGGTCTATTCTGGCCTGCCCAGGGACACTGATGGTAAGCATGTCCTTGCTTATCATACAAATTACATCTAAAAATATTTCTGCATACTGAGCTGACATGGTCAAAGTCCCCACACGGGGCACACCTTAATTTATTGCAGGTGCTGCTTAAATGTGCACAATTTCCACACTTATAGCAGGCTTTTGACTGCCCTGGATAAAAACACATGCCCCTGTCCCTCCCTAGAAAAAAACTATTTGGGACATGTATGACATTATTCCCCACTAGAGATGCAGGGAAGTAAAATTCTGCTCACGAAGTGGACTCGAAGTGATCACATTGCATTTGTATTCTGCTACATGAAGTGCCCATTTTAAACCCTCACTTCACATTGTAATTATGACTTTGTGTTGTGCACTGTGCCTTATTCTGCTTTAAGGTGAAGTGAAAATTCACAGCCAACCCACACACATCACATGGCTTACACGGTGGAGGTCACATGCTTCAAGCACTCAGGCAGGAAGTTACAGGAAGAAACACTCTCCAGTGTGGGCTGACTTATACATTTTGAACGGAGCATGACAAATGGCTCTGCTCTGCGAATGGCCGGGGCTTGGGTGTGAACTTGTGATGAAGAGGGGCATACAGGTGACAAGTCCACAAATGAAGTTATTTTCCCCATTTTACATACAGGGGTTGATGTACCACTTGCACTAGACATACTGCATTGACCACCACCACAACTGCTACTCTGACCACCACTTGACAAGATTTCTAAATCATAATTCTCCCCCTCATCATGCCTGTAGTAATCCTCTGGTGTCATTTCATCACTACTCCAGACATTCCTACTTGGTCTTCACTCATGGAAGGGGATAACATGCTCAGTAAGGTTTATGATGAGGGTGACTGCCCCACTATGGCATTAGCTGCCATATGGTGCCTGGTCTACAGTGCCATGTGCCTGTTCTTAAGATGTGTATGCTGGCCCCCCGTGCCCAGATGACTCCCCTTTTTACCTTGACTCACACGTATGGCAAAGCTGACAGATTGCAACTGACTCATCATTTGCATCTTGGACAAAAAAATCCCAAACAAGGGGTAGTGATCCCCTACTTTTAACATGTCCCTGATGCTGTTTATTGGACTGTGTTTTTTTAACCTCTGAAATGGGGGGTGAGCTACATGATGTTTCAGGCTGGACACATTTGGACTCCAACTGGCCACCACAACTACCTATGATTATTTCTGGGTCATCATCATTCATCAACAGGAAAAACTAAATCACAACTTTTTTTGGGGGGGGATTAACGCCAACAGACCCAGACACAGCCACCTTGACTTTCTTTTTCTCCGCTTCCCAACAGGGGTCACTGACATCATCATCATATTCATCAAAATCATCTGCATCCACATATTCAGCTTGGATGTTGTCATGTGGAGAACATGTTCCAACCACAACATCATCGTCATCATCATCACTCGTTATTTTTCTGCCACACTTTGAATCATTGGATGGCAAAGGCATGACCTCAACAGTGCTGGAAGAAATGTGACATTGTCAGTTATCGTCGCCAGGATCAGAATCCTGCTCAACTACAATGGGGATGTTAATGGGGAGTATGACATCATCTACACTGTCAGTCACAGCTTTAGACTCAACTGGATTTTTTGAACAGGTTAACTGGTCAGAAGTGGAACTTGAGGCAGCAATACTCATGCCAGCAGAAACTGCACTAACACCACCAGCTGGGACAATATCACCTCCTCCAACAAAGAGTGAAGCTACAGATTGCACTGTAAAAAACATTGATGGAGAAATCCCTTTACTGACATCAGCTATGCACTTCTGAGTACTACAGCACCCATGGGCAATCTTGCCACTGGCAGCAGTGCCATGGCCATAAATAACTTTTGCTTGCATGACTCTTTGCAGGCATTTTGGGGGATCACCAAGAAAATTCTAAACACATTTAGATTTTGAACTTTCAGTCTGGGCCAGTGGATGTGAAGGCCAAAAAAACAACTGTGGCTTGCAGATGGAGACTGGGCACTAAACAGATGCAAAAGCACAGACAGAGTAAGATTGCACTGCACAATCAAGAAAAGATGCAGATGCAAAGTCACAATAACACCTTAACCAGTGCTCGCAAGTCACAATCCAATCTGGAAAAGAATACCTTTTGCCAGTTGGGGGGGGGAAGGGCAGTGCACTAGTCTGCAGTAACAGTCCAAAACCAAGATACCACAAATCAGTACAAAATCATGCAGGTGTGATGGATAGCAGGTTCACACTGCTGCAATTACTCTGTGGCACAATAAAAGGTGTCTGATTTGATGGAACACATCACACACACACTCACACATGCACTACAAGTAATGCATAGCAAATTGAAAACTTCAGTAATATAACCAAATCTTTTAAACAAACCGAAATTATGCACTGCTGCACCACAACAATCAGCAAAAAAGTCAAAAATTACTGAAAATGTTACCATGTATACATTAACAGTTATACAAGACTAATATAACCAAAATAGAAAGACTGCCTTTTTCTCCCAGTCAATCTACCTCCACCACAGATACACCCCTCCCCCAAAGCACACTTCAAGTGTCTGTCAGTACACAGACTAAAGTTCTAAATTAACATTCAAAATCCACACACAAACAATAAACACTTGATGATATTGTCGGAGAGTGGGATTACAGTGACAACAAAAAGACTCAAAGACACTTTCACTTACACAAACTTTGTGTGGCTAAGTTTTTATTTTTAGCAAAAAATAAATAAAAAAAATTACTTTCAAAGGAAAAAAAATCAACCATACTCTTACAGAGTTTCAGTACTTCAAACGAAAGTACTGCCACAGAGTGGTACCAGACGATCAATAGGACCACTATCTTCTGTGTATCAGACCTATCTGATCAGTATGGCTAATCTTGCTTAATTTATGCTGCCAAAAGACTGACATCACAGGTCATCTGATCTGACCCCTATCACTAATACAAAAAAAAACTATGCTAATACAGTTATTTGGAGCATTAACAGAGACCATTAAAGTAGTCTTTTACAGATTCTAAGCAGTCGTCCAAATTATATAGTAGAAATGCCCATTTTAAGGCATAAAAGAATATTATGCATACATAAGGGTCACTTAACATAATGGCTCCACCTTCTAAATGTGACCTCACTACAGGCAACAACTATAAGAACAGCTTAATAAGGGGCCGCTGGTCCCTAAGAACCCACCTTGCGTTCAGCTGCTACCTATAAGTTAAAGAACCCTTCTAGGTATGTCCCTTTTAGTTTGTGCATTCGTATTACAGGAGAAAAACATCTTGGTCATTCTCTCATATGCAATAGGCATGCAACTTTGCAAAATGCAAAGAATTCTGTCTCCTAGCAATGCATCTGGGCGTTGTGGAAATTATGGGCTAGATGATCTTATTATGAGTTGCCCCTACATACCACAACTACACCCGCCATAAGATTCTCTTTTCAGACTCACTTCATTCCTGTTTCCCCTCTTTGTTTGAAGGAATAGGAGTCTCCAAGTGTTCCTTTTATTTAAAATAATTCTACCATCTTTTTGAAGTGGGTTAAAAGTGTTTGCCGCCTAACATAGGTGAGCAGAACACACTACGGTGGTCTACTGATGAGTATGTAGGGCGTACAAGTGCAGGGGGTGCCCTGCTCATTTAACCAGCCCTCATACGAAGAGACTGTATTCTGAACACTCAAAATATGCAGAACAGGGCTAGAGGATATTTAAAATAAAAATATTCCAGCATTGCAGGACCACAACAATGCTCTAACAAGCTGGGAATTGGCTCAGTGGGTACAGCTAGGAAAACAACAACCCTCACGGGCAACCTATGTCCCGGTTAGCTTTCTTAAACAACAGAGGGTAAAAGGGGAATATGAACTATTTGTGCACATTGGAAATGAAGAGAAAAGGGAGTAGAGTGATTGATTTAATTCACTTTGGTACCTTTTTTGTTTATAGCATGGACCGCTAAACCTTTCTATTATTTATCTACTGTACTGGGTCCAGGATTAAAATAACTAGGTGACTGAAGATGGTTATATCCAACCATGTTTTGTATCACCTGACTATATATTCTTTTAGTACATACACAGAAATGTTTAACCCACCTCATGGACTAAAGAAGAAATTTAGAGGGGTAGAAAAAAAAAAGAATACCATAATAGGAGGCCGGCCTATTATGGTAGAAAGTGAAATGTAGTCCAGAAAAGAGATAGAGAGCTACTACTGCAGTAGATTTTTATTTGAAAACAGGAAAAGAGGAGAGGTAAAGTGCTGGGGGTGGGGTTCCTAAACATATCATACATATCAGCACAGGAGGGTTTCTACAATCGCTGTACTAAATTTTGAGGAAAAAATGGCTCAAAAAGGCTTTTTAACAGCTTTTAGAGGGTTTGAGTCACAGAGCTCTGAGATCAAACTGTCTCCAGCTACCACTACACACACTACACAGAACTGAGGCTGTGCAGAACAGTCTAAAGCCCATGTGACCTGCAAGCCCATGAATCACTGCAAAATTCACCTTGGAGCTCAATAATAAGGTGAAGTGATGTGAAGTACATTGATTTCAATGTACTTCACATTAAAATTGGTGCAGAAGTGGTTTGAGGAAGGCGGAGTAACGCAAAGTCATTGTTTTCAATGGACTTCACATTCCTCATTATGACGCAAAGTACTTCGCAGATTCCACAATACTCCACAAGCCACTTCTCCGACCTCTATTCCCCACCATATTGAGTTTGACCTTGAATCTCCAGTTCCTTGTCTGAATTCCTTCTCTGTCAATTATTGGATCTGGAGGGCCTAAGACCGAACATTTTGCCTCCAACCAAAACTGAATGTCCTTAACACTAACCCCTTTGTTTCTCAACATTATCATGATTGTCTTGAATAAAGAATTTGTTAATGGTATTGCCCAAAAAGGGGTTCACATGGGAGTCATTTTCATTGCTTCATACTTCCTCCAGAATTTATCTAGGTGATTAAAAGTCTTAAAGCTAATATCAAATGTATCCTCCTCCCTCACATTTATCAAGGCACACACATCTGAAGCCTGAAAAGCCATAGATTATTTTTACAATTGTTTTGCAACATACATCCTAGCTGGGTGTTCCTGTAATCCTCCCATATATCTGAGGCAGACTGCATTTTGCCTGGGGGCTTGTTCCAGCCTATATGTCCTGAATAAGTCTAAAAACGTAGGTCCAGTTCTTCTCTGGTCTTGTGTTGATGGAAATGAGGGTACAGAAGTAGTAGTAAAAGTATTAGTAAAAATTGTACTTTTAGACAGAAGAAAAACATGTAATTTTGGCTTGGAGGCCCAGTTTGCAAGACAGTCCTTTACAGTATTCACTAAGTTACACATATTACAATACAATAAATAATAAACAGAAACATACATCATACATTACAATACGTAGTAAAAACAACAATAACTTATTATACAAGTGAAATAGATGATAATGAGGTAATAAGTGCAAATACAACAGTAAACAAAAAAGTTATTTGCTGCCTCAATAGAAGCATTAAGATTTGTTTCAGCACATGTCGTTGGTGGAAGCTTATTCCAATATGCTGCTGCTCTAGAAATACGGGATCAGTCTCCATATTTATTGTAACATCTCCCTTGATAGGTTTTATTTAGATGTACAGATCTAGTTAGTTCTTTCCTCAAGTTAGTTACAACAGCAAAGAGTATATGTGTTATATTATGCTCAGGATAGTAGGTTTTACATTTAAAAATTAGCTGTGTCCAAGTTCTAGAGAACTCAATGTTAAACGGTTGCTACCCCAAGTTCTCCAACATTAGGCAGTGGTGCATCCTGTAGTTACACTGTAAGACATACCTTGCATTACTGTAATTTAATTTGTCTAACCTATCCAACAGACTTTTATTTACCACCCAATAGATTGATTCCCCATCTCTCAAGCTGGGCAAGATAAGTTGCTCTGCTATTTTTTCCCTTTCATGGATTTTTAGATCACTGGTAGTTCTCCTTAGGGCTCCAAGTTTTTTTTTTAGTTTTTGAAATTATTGTTGAAATATGATCATCATAGGTCAAAAATGAATCAATAAGTACCCAAGGTAACAGTAACTGGATACCAGTTCAATCTGAGTGTGGGAGTTTGTGAAAATCTACAATTGCGATGTATATTTATTTTTTGAAGCAAAATGCATCAGTTTAGTTTTCCCTGTGTTGACAAAAAGCTATGACCTGGTGAACCACTCCTCAACCCTGCTGAAGTCAGCCTGGAACTTTATCCGAAGGTCCAATACATCTACCCCTGAAGCAATCAACACTGTATCATCTGCATACAGTCTTATGTCTGAATGCTGTACCACAGAGGGCAAGTTGTTAACAAAGAGGGACCTTCCCCAATCCTGGGCCCTTTTAGATTTACTGTTCTGCGCCCTCTGTTGCAGCACATCCCATACCTGTTTGGGGTGTTTGTCCTAGATGTGGTCCCTTTTGCTGTTTTGCAGGCTTATTTACCCTATCCCTTTGTAATCTATTGTTAGAGCCCCCTGATTCTCTTTGAGAAAAATGTTCCCATTTGTCATCAGAAACCATTTCCCATTTTTATCTTTTGCCCAGCCAGCCCTTTCAAGTGCTACATCTGCCAACCAATTCTCTGAAGGAAAGGAGTCAACTGGTAAAGTTACCTCCAAAAGATTCTTGTACCTGCTCACCTACAATTGTTTGTGGGGCTATATTTTGTTCTTTTCCTGCTGTTTCTGCTGTCGCAGTCACTGAAGCGCTTGTGTCAGTTCTGGCACTTCTCCTGTCAGCATCACTTCACAGCTGCCCTTTGATCTCCACCACAGAAAACCCCACAGCTGCCACACCAGGTCATTCTTTGACATGTTCATAGTCAAGAACAGGTACATTTTCTGGATGCATCTCTGCTGTGGTCAACACAGAAACTTCTGTAGGGAGCATATCTCCTGCATCTGCCTCATCCATAAACTCTTCATCGATTTCACCCGCTGAACCAATCTCCTCGGCCATCTCAGCTACATCAGAGTGCTCCGTAACCACAGCACTATCCCCTGCTGATCTGTGAGTCACGGTCAGGGATGGAACCACAGCTGTGAGGGCATCCTCCTCCTCCTCCATCCCAGCACCAAATGCTGTCCAGCAAAATGGACAGCAGTGCCCCCTACCTCAGAGTAGAGGAATTTATTGAAGGAGAAAAAAAATCAAACAAATAAATACATTACACGGATGTTACAAAAAAACAATATAAACCATAAACCAGTGAAGAATCTCTTAGTGTCCTGATCAGTACTCAGGTTTTAACCAATGAAGAAAGAAAGGAAAAAGGAATTACACATGCTTAATTTATTACAGCAACTTAAGATGAGAAACTCGAATATAATGTGTATAAGATATTTGAGAAATTCAGTTAAGTTATTGGAGCATCAGAGTTGGTAATCCAAGGCATATTCCTCTAATGTGCCCTCAGATTTCTTTATGACATACAGTATACCTAACTTCTTTGTGATATATTTTCTGCAATGCATATGTGATTTTAACTATCAATTTTGCATGTTCTATTTGTTTTTGCTGTAGAGTGAACAAACTTCTGTTCCATATATACCTTTTAATTACAATTAACAGTACATGCAATGTACTCTTATGCTATTGAGAGGCCTGACCCCTATAATATCCATACATTAGAGCTTCATATGATACATGGTTAAACCAAGATTCTTTCCATTCTCGAGACAGCAGTTCGCAAAATCCTTGTATATATGAGCAGGTGAAAAATAGATGTGAAATGGTTTCGATTTCTTGTGTGCACTGAGGCCTACTACAAAACCTTTCTTCTAGCTGTTTGTGCTTATGGTTTGATTTAACATTAACTTTAGCATGGCAGCATAGCCAGTGTAGGTCTCACATATGCTTCGGTATTCTATTTTCCTTTAGTAAGTTCAAAAGTGAGGGTGTATATACTTCCAGGCAATTAGGAAATGTAATGGTTTCCTAATAAAAATTCACCTGTATCCAATAAAATATTTGATGTTATAATGAAAACACCTGCATTAATAATGTCATTTAATGTGAATGGTATTCACAACCCCATTAAGAGGAGGAGATTACTTTGCCTATTTAAACAAGATAAACCAAATGTTATTTTATTGCAGGAAACTCACCTCCCTCAAGTTGAACACGCTAAGCTTAGGTCATGGGGGTTTCAGACTGTGGTGGCCTCCTTGCACGCCTCTGGCAGGCGGAGGGGCATGGCAATATTGGTCCCCAGAGGGATTCCATTTCAACTCCAACAGGAGATAGTAGACAGGGATGGCAGATATGTTATTGTTGTGGGTACACTATATTCCATGCAGATTACCCTGGCATCCGTGTATTTCCCGATGGGCTCTCAGGTGCAGGTGGCAAGAAAATTTTGGAGGGATCTCACACTCCATATGCAGGGTCTCTGCATGATAGGAGGTGATCTTAATGTTACATTAAATGTTACGCAGGATACTTCTACCCCCTCTCAATTCAGGTCAACACTGTTACAAAAATATTTAAAAAGCGATTATTCCTGAGTTGGGTTGGTAGATGTGTGGCGCCATGTTTTTCCTTCAGCAATGTCATACACATACTATTCTCCTAAAACCCACATGTCCTCTAGGTTGGACTATTTTTTTTCTTCAATTGAACACCTAGAAAGGATCTGAGATATGACAGCGGGAGCCTCCATCTTATCGGATCATTCCCCCATATATTTAAGAATAGATGTTATAAAGCCACGGAAATGCACCTTCTGGCAGTTAAATTTAATGCATTTCCAAGTCCCAGAATTTATAAAGGTGGTCAAAGAAGCCATACCAAAAATTTTGGCTGACAACAGTTCCCAGGAGATTACCTCTGGTATTAGATGGGACACTCTCAAAATGTTATTAAGGAGGGGAAATCATTAGATATTCCACCCATAAAAAGAGAATTCAGGAGAGGCTGCAAGTTGATCTACAGGCTGAGTTGTTACAGTTACAGACTAGACAATTTCAAGGGGATCGATCAGTAAAAACAAAATTGGATAATGTTAAATAAAAACTGCAGAAGTTAGTGGATCAGAAAATAGAGCAGCAATTGCTCTATTTGAAGCTCAAACATCAGGAGGGTGGATCACAAGGGGCAAGGAACCTGGCTAGGCATTTAAGGGGGGGGTGAAGGCACATACTATGGTCACGAAGTTATGGGATCCCATCTCAGGCCACCTTTTGCTACATCCAGGTGAGATTAGACAGGTGATGGCTCGATTTTATCAGACTTTATACACTGAGGAACTCCAGCCAAGTTCTCAGCAAATAGCCATGTATTTGCAACATTTTCCATTGCTCAGACTCTCCCCCTCCCAGGCAGAAGGGCTGCTTCACTCTATTACAGCTAGTGAGGTGTGGGATGTCCTTAAGCTGACTAATTATCAGAAAGCTCCAGGACTGGATGGATATCCGGTGGAATTTTACAAAACTTTCCATCGGTTGCTATCCACGGCCCTCATTGCAACATACATGGATATCCAGGGGGGTCAGCCTCACCCTCTTTCCTGGTGCTACATGGAAATAATGGCCATTCCTAAACCCAGAAAAGACCCATCTTTGATTGCAGCCTACCAACCGATTTTGAAGCAACTACAAACTCTTTATGTCAGTGCCGACACATAGGGTGGATGTGCTGCTTTCTAGCCTAGTTGATGATGACCACATAGGTTTTATTATGAAGTGCCAAGCTCAGGATGTAGTCCAATGGGTTTTATTGCTTATAGAACATGCTTCACATAGACAGATACCTTTAGTCCTTCTCGGCTTAGATGCTGAGAAGACATTCAATAGGGTTTCTTGGCCCTATCTATGGGCCACTTTGAAGTGCTTTGCATTCCCATATAAGTTTATTTCTCAAATACAAGATATGTACCAAGCCCCCTTAGTGTACCTTAAGTTTGATGGCATACTTTCTTCACCATTTGCTTTATCTAGGGGCATCCATCATGGATGCCCATTATCCCCCTTGCTATTAGCCTTTTATTTGGAATTTCTGGCAGCTAACATTAAGGCTCAAGCTCTTATTGAGGTAGTCCCAGTGGGAGGACGGTCACATAAATTAACTCTCTTTGCTGATGATATCCTTCTAACCCTTACCTCACCGGAAACATCAGTCCCGGTGGTGTGGAAACAGCTGAAGGTGTTTAGTAAATTGACTGGTTATAAGGTGAACAGCGCCAAGATGGAGGTTTTAACATATTTATTTAAGCCCCCTCAGACCCTGAAAGCCAGTTTCCCGTTCTGCTGGAATAGAGTAGAGATGAGGTATTTAGGTATTAAAATACCATATATGATGCTTCACCTAGAACTGATGGATTTTCAGCCTATCATGCAACAAATTGCCTTATATCTTTCTAAGTGGACCTTACTCCCAATGGGAAGTCTTCCTAGGGCTGAAACTATTCAACAAAACATACTACCCCACTTATTATTTTTTTACAGACTCTCCCCATACACCCGTCCGATGTTTATTTTCAAATGTGGGACAAATTGATTTCTAGATTTATTTGGGGGGTGAGTAAATGGCCATGGGTGAGGTACTCCTTGTTACAACTTCCTAGGTCACAAGGGGGACTTTAGGAAGGCAGTTTAGCACAGTGGTTTAAGGCTCTGAGCTGCAAATCTGCTAATATCCAGCAGTCCAGACATGTGTTTGAATCCCACAGCTTCCACTTGCAGACGGTGTGACCCTGAGCAAGTTACTCAACTTCACTATGCTCCCATGTCACACCTGTAAAAAAGCTTTCAGCTTAGTGTGCTAGTCCTGGTTAAACAACTAACAAAAAAAAACCTCCCAAATATGCAGCTATGTGCACTAGCAGCTCAGATCCATATAGATTTACTACATACAGCAACTCAGTATATGGCCCATTGGAAGGGTATCGAGGTGGCTGTTAATGGCCTTGAGGACTTCGTACCTTTCATTTTAGGGGATACACTAGATTGCATGTCACTGACATGGCTTATGGGGTTCACTTCAAAATTTTTTAAGTGTTGGTTACATGTCTGGCACTCCTTCCTGTCACCTCAGGAGAGACAATACATTTCTGTGGTCCCAACCCAGCAATGGAAAGGATATAATATATGTCATATTTTTCCATTAGTAGACCCCTTGGGTATTCACTCTTTTTCACATCTACATGCTAAATATAAACTCCCTAATAATCAATACCAGACATATTTGAATTTAAGACATTGATTATTACCATTTGAGGAGACCCTAACAGGGGTAGCCAAATGTCTTTCAACCTTAATCCAAATGGTGATCCACCATTTGAGCGAACAGGTACAGGAGCACATTATTAGTGGCATGTATCAAGCCTTAGTTTTTTATGGTACAAACTCCATGGATTACCTTAGAACCAAATGGTCTAGGAAGCCAAGAGTAGAGCTGGAGGAGGACCAATGGCAAGTTTTGACCATGTTATATTCAAGAATTACCCCTAATGTATATTGGAGGGAGTATGCATGGAAATCTAGAATCCAGTTTTTAGGACTCCAGATATAACTGCAAAATTTAGGAGGCAGGAATTTGGAGCATGCTGGCAGGAATGTGGTGAAGTGGGCTTGGGGCAGGGCACATCTTATGGTCATGCTCAGACCTGATGGGATATTGGCAAGAGATTATAACAGAATTAAATGCTACATATGGGAGACCAGAGGTACTTACTCTATCTTTGATTTTAACAGCAATGCCACCTGCTGGTATTAAGATACAGGGGGTGCTTTACCACTTGTTGTCTCTCTTGGTTCTGATAGCCAAAAAGGTCATTACAAGACTTTGGCTCTCCAAGCAGATCCTGGTTAAGGAATCTTGGAGAAAGCTAACATACAAAGTATACAATTTGGAATGGGTTTCAGCTATAGTGAATGGCTGAGTCCCCAGTTTTGATAATCAATGAAAAACATGGAATCTATATCAATTTGGAACACTATCCAGACCTTGTACCATGAATGTACAAAATTGCCCTCAATTGATTTTTGGGTCTGGGGGTGGAAATGACCATGGGAGGGAGATAAGGTGGATTTGATTGGGTTGAAATCAGTGGACATCTGGGCCTGGCCATAAGAGGGACTATGGTGCTATTTTTTTATTTTACTGGTGACCCTTTTATTCACCACTATAAGAAGATCTCCCATGACACAAGCGGTTGACAATGGATTTGGATTCTATGTCTTGGACATTACTCCTCTCAATGTATCCTAATTTCATATATCTGTATTGCATACTGTATCCTTTTGTTATGCAAACTATTAGGCAAAAACTAATAAAAAGTAATTAAAAAAAAATTCACCTGTATCCAAGTGTATAGTTCTTTCCTATGTTTGTTAACAAGCATTAGGCTAGTAATCTGCCATTGCTTTAACTTCATGAAAACTTCTCTTACACATTCTAGTGTGGCTTCTGATCTCTTCAGTACCTTTAAAAGCCTTAGTTCCCACTGTTTAAACTAATGCCCACAGGTGTGTAACAAAAAGGGTGCCCATCCTAGACCTGAATATACTAATAATGGTTTAAAGTTTGTATACAAGAACATACTGTAAAAAAGGCTATTGGGTTGAACAATCCCAGTCCACCTTGTGCTACTGATAAATATGTGATATTTCTTTTAATGGGATTTAATAGGTTTCCCCAAACAACTTGAAAAAAATGCTTACAATTGATGTTTTCAGAAGCTTGGGGGGGGGAGATGTAATTTATATAAAGGAATATTGAGATTTTCCCTAGTGTCATAACCCCTCTAAGTTCTGGAAGGTGGTCCATTCTCTCTTCTCCTCCTAAAATGAACCACCACCTCCTGTCATTAAAATGAACAACCAGCTCATAGTCAACACACTACTGTAGTGGCAGAATTTAATTCCTATTTTACAACCTGTGCCTCAGCTCTGCTAACCTCTCTATCCTCGCCACATACATCCCTGGCTACACCTAACCAACTCCGCCCCCCCCACAACTGCCAGCCGTGAGTTTCTCCTTTTCTCCCATCTCACCACATAACACCCTATATGCGATTCTCTCTCTAAACCTTACAAAAGGCAACTCACCTGAGGGCCTGGACCCCAAGCTACTCTACCTTTTAGCCCCTCCTATCTCCATCCCCCTAACTGATCTACTCAACTTATCTTTCCTCACTGCCACTGTCCCTAATGCCTGGAAGCATGCCATTGTTCTTCCTCTACCTAAAGGTGGTGACCCCTCTGCTCCAGGGAACTATCATCCAACTCACTTCTACCTACCCTGGCTAAACTTCAGGAAAACCTGATTCCCTCTCAGCTTTCCTCTTTCCTGAATGACTCCTCCTTTTTCACTCCATTCCAGTCTTGATTTTTGAAGAATCACTCCACCACCACCTCCCTACTTAGGCTTACTGACGCTATCCTTTCTGCCATGGATAGTGATCATATCACATCTGCCATCTTTGTCAACCTTGCCAAGGCATTTGACACTGTTTCCCACACCTTTCTTCTTGAGACTCTCTCCTCAGCTGGCCTATCCCAGTTGGCCTGTAACTGGTTTAAAGCCTACCTAGTAGGAAGAAGAACTCAATCAGTTAAAATAGCTGATTCCACATCCTCACCACTGCCCATCTCAACTGGTATGCCTCAAGGCTCTGTACCTGGCCCACTTTTATTCTCTATTTTCCTAAATAAACAGCCAACAGTATGTTCCACCTCCTCCTCTATCCATATATACACTGACGACACAGTCTTGTTCACTTCTGACCACTCTCCCTCTGATGTACCTGCCAGTCTCCAGCTTTACTTCAATAATGTTCAGCCCTGGTTAAAGTCACATCAGCTTTTCCTAAATGCCAAGAAAACAGTCTCCTTGACCTTTGGCACAAGGCAGAGACTCTCTAGGCTTCCCTCCCTACCCACCTTCCACACCCTGGATGGGACCACACTTGAGGATACCACCTCTTTCAGATATTTAGGTGTTTGGCTTGACCGACACCTAACCCTTACAGAAATAATTATATGAAATATTTTGATGCTGCCCACATAAAACTACCCAAGTGATATACATGCTGCAAGTTTGATTTAAATGTTAAATTGGAACCAATTGCATGCATATGGCATGCGTGCAGCAAGCAAGTGTGAAAACCATGATTTTTATGTTGAATTGGGAAAGACTGCATGCATGCAGCATGCATGCAAAAAGCAAGTGGTCATGGTCACTGATAACTGCACACGTAAAAGTTAAGTGACTGGCTCAGGATCACACTATGTACAAGTGGGAGTTGAGATTCAAACCCAGGTCTTCATGCCTCCAAGTCTTCTGGCTTGTAGTTCAGTGCCTTTAACCACTAAGCCATACTGTCTGCATACATATGGCTCATTTGTACTTCAAAATATACTGTAACTGATTACATCTACATGCATGTGGCATGCTTGTAGCCACTGTTATGCTTTTCAGTTTTCTTCTTTTTTCTCTTACTCATCTCAGTTTCACAGTTGAACTGTAGCCACGTATCAATGGAAATGTGCTTTTCTCCACTCCCAATGCACAAACTTACCCACAAAACCACTTAATTACTTCTGTCTGGTCTGTACTCCTACTATTTTGTCTCCATACTTTTGAATGCTTCAACACAATCAGACTTTATGGTGCAAACAGAAAAGAAGCAATAACTTGACATTCACCCACATGGCCAGATTCCCTCCCCCCCATGCACATACACCGTAGTGGGTACAGCCATGCTGCTACAGACAACCCACCAAGTATAGATATAAGTAAAAAGTATCTTACTTGAGTACTAGGGAATCAGAGGGATGAGTCTCTAAGATACGATGTCCATAGATCAGAGTGCTGGGGCGTACCCTCTTGAAGTGAATGGAGTTATTTTTTGTTACTATTTTATACGTTATGATATTGAGTTGGAGCAGGCTTTCATTAAACTCCAACTCTCCATCAATAATGTATAAAATAGTAATAAAAAATACCCCCATTCATTTCAATGGTGCACACCCCTGCAGTCTCCTTTGCCCTTTGTCATAATGTGCCAAAGTGTGGGGATGTGGTGGTCAGCATCACTGGGGCAGTGCATAAGCATGATTATAGCGGGACTCCAGTAGTCTGTGCATGCCATACCTCTCATCTATCTGTGAATGCAAGGGACAGCTCTAGAATGTCTGTAACATCTCTAAAAGATACAACTTATTTGTTTTGACTGAAAAGTGATATGCAGATCAGGAAAAATTCAAATGTATATGATTTATCTGTATATACCCCAGAGCAGTGCATCAGATTTTGGCTTAAACACAGTTACTAACCAATTTATTTCCTAGCTGAAGTCCTGCCCCCCCAAAAAAGAACTTTGTCCTGATTTTTCTCCCCAACTCCATTCCATTCAATATCCATCCCCCATGGATCATGAAGCCACCCAAAGGTGAAGAAACATGAAAAACACATCAATATTTTAGTCCTTCCTCAATCTCCCTGTAACAAAAATTGTTTACTTTTACTTACCCGGCCATGTGGCCAGAACCTGCAACTTGGCACTGTGTGCCACCAGCCCAGTTTTCAGTCTACTCCCATTCTCTCCTTCTGCCAGAAGCTGGATGTTAGAACTGACCATCACAGGTCCCAACGTGGTCCACAACCAAGTCACCTCAACAACTGAACCCACCCAACCTGGGTTGCTTGCTTCTTGCTTGGTTGCTGCTGTGTCTGCTGCTGCATTGCACTGATCAAGGCCTATGGAGGCCACCCAAACCACTGCCACCACTGCTGCAAAGCCTAGCTTGCTGCCATGGGTGTCTGTGCTGTTTGTTTTGCATGGCACGCCTAGTAGGGTAAGTAGGTAACCCAGTCTTGAGTTAGCTTCTAGCTCACCCCCTGCCTCTTCAGCCACCGGGGAGATGGAGACTCACTAAGAGCAGACCAACAAACATATGCTGCCACAACACTGCTATTGAGAGTTCAGTGCTCACTGACTCCTCCAAGCTGTAGTGTGCAGTTTGTCTACTCTGTGGCAGGAAATACAGTGTTGCACTTGCAAGAATCATGCATGCTTTCTTGGCTGGAGCTCATCCACATCACATGTGATTGTGCCACCTCTAATAGGTGGAGAGAGTGGACAACATAATACGGACACTGTCGAGTCTGGAGAGTTTCTGCAGCATGAGCACACACAGGCCAGGTTTGCACTTATTGTGCAAAAGATTAAATCTAAATGTAATGCCATTATTGCCACACCATAAGAACAACCTAGGCACAGATACGGGGGGAAGGGATGACAACTGCATCTACCCTACCTAAATGACACCGCTGCTTAATGTTAGAAATTTATTCTCAGGTGCTAATGCAATGGTTTCCAATGTGTTCTGAGGTACTGTATCTCCATGTTTCATGATGTGTCCTGATCATCATGTGGGCTAGTGTCCCTCATTGTCCCTCATTTTGAGTGTCCATATCCCTCATTTCAGTGAAAAAATGTGAGGTATGGTGCATGTCTCCAAGACCATACTCAGCACAAGGAGTGCTGAGCATGGCCATGGTGTATATGCTCAATACAGAATGACAAAGGGAAAGTAAGTGAGATGAAACAGTCATGAAAAAAGACATTTGTAGCACTAAATATGCATAAGAGATTTCCATGGTCCAAAACAAAAAGGATAGGCTTCATAACACAGAGGCCCCTCATCATACATCTGGAATGGGGGATGTTGACTGGCTATATCCTAGGTATTTAATGCAGTAAGCAAACAATACTTTAGAAATTAATGGTGATTGAATGATAAAAATCAAAAGCCATTAAACAACTTGCAAAAGTATCAGAATTAATGAGTTTACCTGATTTTTATGGGAATCCAAATAAAAATGTATTTTAATGACTTTAATTGCTAGCAGTAGTATAAGAAATAGAAACTGATGTGTTTTTTAGATGAGATTTGTACCAGCTTAGCTGTTGCATATATGGCAAGTGTGCAGCATGTGAACCTGATGTGTTGTTTAAATGATTTTCACACCAGCTTAACTGCTGCACTCATGTCAAGTGTGCAACACGTGAAGCTGATGTAATTTTTGGAAGATGTTCACACCAGCTTACCTGCTGTGCACATGTAACGCTTGCAGCATGCAAACCTGATTTCCTTTTTAGACCTGGTTCATTTAGGATCACTTTGTCTATGCAAGCTGCATGCAAACATTGCACAATTAAGCATGTAGCATGCATTCTGCATATACACAGCACACCTATATTTCTGTAAGGGAAATCTTTCTGGACATGCTGAACCATCCTGAAGAAACTGCATCCCAAGCGTGATGCCCTCTATAGGAACTGCAGCTGCTTACCTTTGTCAGCTAGGTGTGACCTTGTTCAGAAAATGATTCTCCCTATTTTCAACTATCGCAACATAGTCTATTGTGCTGCTCTTAAGTCTTCCCTATCCAGACTGGATTCCCTTTTCAATGCTTTTTGTCACTTTGCTCTTGACTCTCCCCCCCATACCCACCACTGCTATCTCTACCACTCCCTTGCTTTCCCCTCCCTGGAGTGCAGATGACTCTTACACTATGTGAAATTTACCTCCAAATTCTGGTTTGGTTCTCTCCCCTCTTACCTATCCTCCTCCCTTTCCATTCTGCCTCCCCCACACCATTCTCTCAGATCCACTAACTCTCGCATTCTGGCTATTCCATTACGTACTACTACAAGCGGCCAAGGAGCTTTCTCTTATCTTTTCCCAACACTTTGTAACTTACTACCTATGCCCGTCTAACACTCTTCATCCCCTTTTTCCATCTCTGAGGCCCTACACAACTTTTACTCCTCAAACTGCACTTGGCAATGAAGATTCTGCTGTATTTCACAATCCTTTTGCACTTCACGCGTATTTTGCTTTGTTGTAGTATTTGTATAACCTTGTAAATGTATTTATTTCATTTCTACCTATGTTAAAGTCTTATCCAACCATTTTTGCATATGTGCATTTGCTTTATCTGCATTGTTTTGCTATGTATATTTCATACCAAACTGTAATTGAAAATGTACATTCAATTTATCTGTACTGTATTGCCTATGTTCCCCTCTTTCCTCTCCCCCAGGATGCAACGTGAGATGAGCAACTTGTTGCTCAGCTTATTTTTTCTGGTGAAACTTTTAAATAAATAAATAAATAGATAAATAAATAAATAAATGAAATAGCAAATATTTCCCTGTCAATAAAAAAGTTCAATGTAACCCACCCTCAAGATGCACCTGGAAACAAGCAGCCACACCTCAGTGTGCCTTTCCTGGTGAAAAAGATAAAAATTAGTTTACTGAAAGAGATAAAAAAAGGAAACAGAGCCCCACATTTGGAAAGCAAGATATACAAGGCAATTCATGATTTCTTAATCAGATATGTACTGAACCCTCAGATCAAAGACTGAGAACTGTAGGTCATATTGCACAGTTCTCGGAGTCCCCTTGTGCCCCAATTGACTATTGACCCACTCAAAACTAACTTGTAAACTTGGGAGAAGAACCCTGGATTAATAACTTTCATTATAGTGTTGACCCAGTCTGCTACATACCATATCTATGTTTCTTTTAATCTTCTGCTCCACTGGTCAACACTCTTCTGCTCGGCCCCCCCAGCTCCATCACCCCAATGTCCACCCATCCATACTGCCAGTCAGTATCCCCAGAGCTTGGCCCCCCAGTGGATTCAGTGGGGTCCCCCCAAACCCTACACTGTGATCTAGATCCAGCAGATGGACCAGAGAGCACAGCTAGTCAGGTCTAGGGCCTGTGAGGGTCCAAGCACCATCCTGATGACAGTAAGTGCTTCTGTTTTCTCCCCTGAGGGGTGTGTCGTGCAATGACACTATGAGGTGCAGCATGCACTCCTTTGAGCCATGAAACAACATCTGCCCACCCTTTCTGCCTGATCTAGTCAGTCCCAGGTGCCTTCCCCAGCATACCAATAGAGGCCATACAGACATTGAGCACTGCATTCCCTCCCCCGAGGGAGAAGAGCAGTCCTCTGGATGCTCGATATTCATCCCCCTGTGTGGCCCTCTAATGCCCTGAGATCACTACCAAACTTGGGTCATCGGTGTCGCGAGTGGTAGCTCTACCGCTGCACTGATGGGCCAGCATATCTAGGGTTTATGACCTTCAGATCACCAGACAGCATCGCAAAAATACTCAGGGTAACAGCTAGGAGATATTCAAGAGTTTTAAACTTTAGCTTTACTACTGCTTTAGTGTTTATATTAACAGGTAACATTTTCCATTATGTAAACTTTTTCAGGTTGTTAAGACATTGTATTCAATAGTTTTTTTTGTTTCGCAAATTATAATATGCCCATGCTGGAACCAAGTGTCTTCCATAGAACATAGATACATAGAAATTGTCAGCAGATAAGGACTGCTAGGCCCATCTTGTCTGCCTGTAAGCCCTATGTTTGTATGCAGTCACTGACCCTAAGTGACCAATGGCTTTTCATCACTCCCTCCCCACTCAATGTTCCCTTGTGTCTGTCCCAGGCATGTTTAAACCCCTCCACTGTGCTTGCCATCACAACCACCTCTTGTGGCATACTCTTCCAAGTGTCCACCACCCTCTCTGTGTAGATAAAATTCCTCATGTTACCTCCAAATCTACTCCCCTCCAATTTCATATCATGCCCCCTCTTTCTGATATATTTTCTACATTGGAAAAGATCCCCCACCTACAAGTGACATTTACCATCTATATAATATAGTGGTTTAGCAAATTAATGCCAAGTCATTTAAGAGATTATAAAATATTGCATCTGACTTGCCAATTCTGCTGTGCATGATTGTCTTGGATAGATTTGCACACTCTTAATAAGGCTCTTAATAGGGGTTCAAGCTCTATTAAAAATAACATCCATAATTCATTGTTACCTAAGAAGTGCCCAGTACCTAAATGTGATCTATGAGCATGCAAATTGTCTAGAAGTTTTGCAGTTCCTGTTAAAAACAAACACTATATCTCATAGATGTATGGACATCTACTATAAGCATTGGCTATTTTGAATAAAATGCAAATGCTAAAAAGACTTGCTTCTTGTGCATATAATCCCATAACTACGAGCTGCTGGCAATTTTGAATAGATAACTCCTATCACTGAAGCATGTGGCTACTGTAGGCTGACTGATGATAAAATAAAAACAGAGATGGTTTGGGGGCTTCTGTAAATTTGTCAGGCTTGACAGCTTTGATGATATTGTCTGGCACCATAAACTAAAGGTCCAGTGAGTGTGGTGTCACCCAATCTGCTCTTTAAAAAAAAACATTTGTTAAAGATTTTTAGTTAACTGCAGAAATAAATTGTGCAAAAAGTACAGTTGTGATTCCCTACAGGTCTGTTCCAGCTCAATCAGCCACTGTCTGATTTTAATCATTACAGCTGCAGTTCTTATCTGCCACAAAATACATTGCATGTTTATTAAGGAAAGGTATGTGCACTTAAGGTTCTCTAGGTCTTTTAAAAAGTGAGTCTCTCAATGTTTTTGGCATCTGCAGCCAGAGCTAGCCCTAGTGGTCCAAGGATCCTTTTTGGATCTTCTTACTGGGCCTCATAATAGCAGTGGGACAAACATCATGAAACACCCTCATCTGTGCAGTTACTATGCCTCTTCAATGCTCCAATATCACCATAATAAATAGTTTTGTGCTGGTTCTTTCACTGTCTGTGATGAATGAGGATGTAATTTGCATGGAACCAAGTGATGCCCAGAGTTAACAATGAGGCTTGACAACAGTTAGAGGCATTAGGTCAGTAGAACAGTTGAACATTTTTGGGGTGGGGAGCAGTTGAAGATTTTTAGGGTGGGATTGGGGGCTATCTGTTATTGGAGACATGTGTTGCTTAAAAGTGCACACTGTGATAAGACCAGCTCTGCCTGCAGCACCAAAAATATGCATAGACAATAGTATAGGAAATAATTGTCACATCAGTTACAGAACAACAAGTTTTGCTGAAGCATGCTAGCACTATGTTCTCTTTTCTAAACTCTTGCACTACTCAAGTTCAAGTTCAAGTTTATGGCAGGAATAACTCTGCTGAGCAAGCTCATTCACAAGGAGGTCCTGAGGAACATATATTAGAGAGACAACACAAGGATACAACAGCCCTGATACAAATAATAACATATGGTGCAAAAATATACAAAATATACACAATATGCAATTATATACAAGTTAGGGAGAGATTTTACAAAGTGCACCTCTGGTATGTAGCAGGCATACCAAGATAATCAGACCTTACTAAATTCATATCTTAAGCATGATAGGGATGGAGTTTACAAGGCAAGCATTCTGCTAATGGTCAGGCAGTTGGAGGTTGGAACAGACTAATGATGAAAACTTGAGCACTATCAAACATGGGGGTGGTTGAGGATTTAGATAGAAGGGAGAAGGTGAGAGAGAAAAGGATGGTACAAAAGGGGGGAGGAGCAGGAAGGACCATGGGGAGGGAATGTGGGAGCCAAGGCTAGGAGCTAGGGAGGGGTTGCGAGAGCCAAGGCTAGGACCTGGGATAGTTACATAGGGCTTTCACTTTGCTTGCAGTTAAGGATTTGAAGATGTAGATAGATACGAGTCTAGTTAGTTTAAAGGGGACAAGAAATTTGTGCTAATTGGCAGTTGTTTGTAAAGATCTTATTCTCTGAAATGATATGCATTCCCTTAAATGATCCATTTTTAACTGTACCCAAGTAAAAAGTGACGAGAAAAAATGTATTTTGCATTGTTTTGTTTTTATGGGCGGCATTCTGTTACAGTTCTCTTCATGGAGCCAACAACTTGGAGTTTTTACTATGTCATGGTTTGTGCACAGAATGCTATTTATGAGGTGGTGACCTATCAGAACTATGCTTAGAGTTCTAAGTACAAACTGTGACATAGTAAAAACTTTAAATTATTGGTTCCATGAAGAGAACTGTAACATTATGCTGCCCATAACAACAAAACAATGCAAAATACATTTTTTTCACGTCACTTTTTATTCAGGTACAGTTAAATCTGGCTAATTTAGAAGAACGCATATAATTTCTGAGAACAGGAATTTTAGAAACAGCTGCCAATTAAATATTATTTTCTGTCCTCATTAAGGACTGATTTAAGGCTGTTCCAGGCTACAGGAAGGGTATAGGAGATGGCACGCTTGCCAAAGGAGGTACGAGTCCTTGGAACATCTAAGTAGATAAAGTCAGATTTCTTGAGGGCGTATGTACAATGGGAGATCTGGATAAGGGAAAATATATGGTCTGGGAGCTTGTCCAGCAAAATTTTGAGTATCCAAATTACAGAGTGTACAAGGCATCTTGCAGAGAGAGACGTACACCCAACAGCTGCATATAAATCACAATGATGAGTTCTGAAAGGAGCATTGATGATGATAAATCGTAGGGCACAAAGATTAAGGAAATCCAGTTTGTGAAGTTACTGTCACTCTGTGTTATTTAATACACAATTTTGTAAAATAAAAACATGTGTCTTAAAAATTAATATATTTTAAACCCCAGTGTTAACAGTTAGGCTTGAAGCATATAAACTAGATGAGGAAGTGCCTTCATCTTTCATTGGTTCAGCATAGGGCCCACATCTTTACTTCCTAACACGTAGGAAAAACTTTTTAACACAAAGACTTCCACCTATATGGAACGCACTACCAGTGGAGATTGTCACAAGTGAAAATACTGAATTATTCAAAAGTAGACTTGATCTGTATATGGGAGACAAAAAAAAATTGTCTCTGCCTTTTGGGAATACGGTGGGGCAAGTTCTATATGGGTCATGCCCTCAAACTCAAACAATCTATGAATCTATGAAACATTTGGTTTCTGTTATAATAATGGAAAACAAGAAAAGATGTATCTCAGGAGTAGATTGATACAGTATGTCTATGATACCTGTTGGCCAACCAGAACATTGTATGTCTTCCCAGCTGCCAAAAATTGATAGGCATTACAGAGAAATTAATATGACCTAGGTCTTGACTTTCTCCATTATAGCAGTGCCAAATAAAAGTCCCTTCTTAACATTTGGATATTAGTAAAAATGTGTCTTCCATATACTATGGCATGGAGAGAAACACAATCCTCTGAAGATATAAAACTTATACAAAGAAAGCTGCCTCTATAAAGAAAAAAATATGACGAATAATGCTAGTGATTTTGACACTACCCTTTTTTATTGTTTTACTTTCACTCCGCTAGATTATTTTAATACCTTTCTATATGGTCATCCAGCTGTAACCCTTACTATATGGTGAGTCTTTCACTTGATTACTTTGGTGGCAGTTTCTGAGTTTGCTTACATCCGCTTTTTCAGTCTTTTTGGAGGCAGGATTGGGTTTGTGGTTTGGCATCTTCGGCCACTCCTACATCCCAGATCTGCTGATATTCATTAACACCATATAAACAGTACCTAACTAGAGAGGATGAGCAGTAATTCTGATACAGAACTTGAAACGGTTTTTGTGATCCTTGCCAGCTGAGGTGCCATATGCCAATGAACCCACCATTTTTTTTGTGAAGACAACAGTGTCTGTGAGATGCAGGGAAGAAACAGGGCACATATTTGTAGAGGACTGTTGAAGAATCTTTGTGTGTTTGCTCTCTGACTTTGATTCTGTGTACGACCCTGGTCTTCTCACTTGATGTCCCCTTGGTATGATGGTGAGCTCAAAGTGATGAAGACCTTGGATTGGAGATTAGAGCATTGCTGGCAGAAGTCTGGCCTGGAGGCAGACAAACTGGCCCTACATGCGCACTACATTGTGTACCAGGGGGGCAATCAACCATAAGAAGGCAGAATTCCTGTCCAGGGAGATTGCTGCTGGGAGGAACTGACCAACTGTGCTCTTTTGGACTGTGGACAGGCTTCTCCGTCTTTCCTATCTACAGCTAAAGGTAGCCTTTTCTAATGCATTGTGTAGGGAGTTTGCTTGGTTCTTCTTGGATAGGGTGCCTGCCATCAGGCAGGGGGTTCTGCCAGTGGGCCAGAGTTTGGCAGCCAGTTGTTGCCATGGGTGACTGGAGAGCACTCCACCTGGTTGGGGTGAGTTTAGACTGGTGGAGGTGGCTGAGGTCACTGAGATTGCTTCCAAGCTTCGGCATACCTTTTACGAACTGGACCCGGTGCCAACTCATTTCTTAATGAGATGACTCCATTGGCCCGGTGTTTGCCTCGATTGTCTGGTGTTCCCTGTCAGAGGGGGCCTTTGATGATGTCTTGAAGGAGGCATTGGTGAGACCCCTTCTGAAAAAACCATTGTTGGACCCTGAGATCAAGGCAAATTACCAGCCCATCTCCAATCTTCCATTTTTGGGTAAGATTGTGGAGAAAGTGGTGGTGCTTCAGCTTGAGGAGCATCTCGTGACCCATGATTTATATGATCTGCCCCAGTCTGGGTTTTGTGCAAGGCATAGCACAGAAACTGGACTAGTTCGGGTACATAATGACCTCCTTAGGGCTAGAGATTGAGGGGAAGGGACAATTCTTGTTCTCCTCGATCTCTCTTCAGCGTTTGACACGGTGGACCATCGAGTGTTACTTGACCACCTAAGTGAATTCTGTGGACTCACCGGCACTGTCATTTGCTGGTTTGAGTCTTTTCTATCTAACAGAAGGCAGAGGGTAGTGATAGGGAATTTCTCCTTCTCCCCTGGCAACCTGTCATGTGGAGTTCCCCAGGGTTCGGTCTTGTCATCGATGTTGTTTGCCATGTATATGCTGCCCTGGGAGAGCTCATTAGGAAGTACAGTCTGAGTTTCCATTGTTATGCTGATGATACCCAGCTGTATCTTTCCTTTGCCCCTGGAACATCTTGCGCAGTGGAAGTGCTAAATGACTGGATGGCCTCCAGCTGGTTGCGACTGAACCCCAATAAGACAGAGGTACTAGTGGTGGAGTTGAACAAAGGTTGTGATAGGTTGGTCTCTGGTGCAGAGACAAGACTTTTTCTTGGCTCTGTACCATTGAATGCCTCCTCTAGGGTCTGGGATCTGGGTGTTATTCTTGACAGCGGATTGACACTTGAGTTTCAGGTGGTGTTCGCTGTCCGTACTAGTTTTTATCATCTGAGGAATATTGCCAGGATAAAGCCCCTTGTTCCACCGCAGGACCTCCCCACCTTGGTGCATGCCTTTGTGACATCTAGGCTTGACTACTGTAATGCACTCTATCTCGGGGTATCTGGTGGTACCCTACGCTGACTGCAGCTGGTGCAGAATGTGGCAGCGAGGCTGTTGACAGGACAGCCTAAGTATTGTCATATTACTAGAGATGCAACGAATTTAAATTCTGCCAGCTAAGTGAACGCGTAGTGGGCACTTTGCGATGCCACTCTGCTATGCGGAGTAGGTAATGCAAAGTGCTCACGCCGCCTTGTCATTACCACTTTGTGTTAAGGCGGAATGGCAATGCAAACTAAGGTGAAGTCATTGTTTTTAATGGACTTCGCGTTCCTCATTATGATTCTAAGTGACCCACTTGGTGTTTCAGATTTTCCAGCCCCCCATACATCACATGGCTTACAGTACTGTAAGTTACATGCTCTTTAGCTAGGCAGGAAGGAAGTGAGTCATACAAGCAGACACTTTTACTTTCTCCTGTGCAGACGGAGAGAGAGGAGTGTGTTTTGTGACTGCTGATACTTTGAGATCAGAGCGAGGAGATTTAAACTTTAATTTAGACCCAACAGCTTTTTTAAAAGCTAAATTTTTTTGTATTTTCTGTACTCTTTTTTATTTAATTTTATTTTTCTTACCTTTATAAGTAGTTGTTTGCCCCCCCCCCGGAAGCAGCAGGAGCAGCACCACCTCCTGTCCTGAATCTGAGGCAGTTGAACCACCACCACCACCAAGTCCAGCACCAGGTCCTCTAGAGCAGGATGTACCTGTTCCCCTGGGCCTAGGTCTGGATCCCATCCCTGTTCAGCAGTGTGCTCGTTGGCTGCCAGTTCACCTTGCCCTCCCCTGTCTGTGCCTGGTCCTCCCTGAACCTCTGTTGTTTGGCAGTTTTTTGACTGTGTCGTGGGGGACAGCAGTGTGGTCAAGTGCTGCCTATGTGAGGTGGAGGTGTACCGTGTCCCCTGGGGGGACTCACCTGGGGACTGGGGGCCAGCACATCCATATGCTCAATCACCACCAGTTGGAGTGGCAGGCTGCCACAGAACGGACCATGCCTGCACCTGCTGGCTGTTCTGTGGCAGAGGGTGTAGCCGTGCATGGTGGCATCCCTAAGAAGAGGAGGGCCACAGCAGCACCTGCCGCTCCACCAGGATCACATAGAGGGACATCAGTTGCAAATTATGTCCATGCTGGAACTGCAGCTGGATCACCATGGGATCCTACATTAGTTTGTTTTTTTTTCTCTCACCATGTGCCCCCTACACCTTCCTTGCTGTGTTGTAAAATGTATTCCTCCACCATCCCTGACCCTTGTATGTAATTATGCCCTTTTTTGTTGTCTTCCATATGCGTGACACTTTGTATTCTGAAGTATACTGTGTTAAACTGCATGTGTGCAGTCAGTCCTCTTTCCAGTCTGTGTATGTACTGCAGACACTGTCCAAATCCCTGACTTAAAAACACTTATTAATGAGTACAATGGTGGGATAATGAAGTCTGGAGAGATACTGCAAAACAGGCTTATAATACATCCAAGTACCTAGTAAAAAAAGTAATGTTGTGATTCATGACGTAATTGTAAATCATGATTTGTGACTGCATTTGTGACCGTGATGATGAAGAAACATGAATGCCTACGGCTGTACTTCAACGAGCCCCGATGAGGTGTGGCACAAAACTCCCTGACTTAAAAACACTCATTAATGAGTACAATGGTGGGGTGGTGAAGCATTGAGAGATACTACAAAACAGGCTTACAATACATTCAAGTAACTATTAAAAAAGATTAATGTTGTGATTCATGACGTGATTGTAAATCATGATTTGTGACTGCATTTGTGACTGTGATGATGAAGAACATGATTTGTATCACGAGAGACTCGTGTGTTATGATGGTCCAGACTTAAAAATGCATATTAATGAGTACAATGTTCATGCAGAATTATGCACCACACCTCTCCAGTACTCTGAAGGGAAGTCAAAGAAACAACTGCGACTTAAATTAGAGATGGGGATTGGGCCTTAAAGAGATGCAAATGCGCAGACAGATTAAGATTGTGCTATGCACTGAAGAGATGCAGATACAAAGGCACAACACCTAACCAGTGCTCACCATCAGAAATTCAAATCTGGAAAATAATTCCTTTGCCAGTTGGGACGGGCCATGGGGGGGTGGGCAGTGTACTGCGCTGCTGCAGTAAAAGTCACTAGTACTAGTACTAGTACTAGTAAAGATACCACAAAGAAGCACAAAAATTACACAGCTGCAGTGGATAGCAGGTTCACATTGCTGAAATTATGTGCACAATAAAAGGTTTCTGATTTGATGACACGCGACACACACATACACACACACACACTAAGTAATGCGTAGCAAATTGAAAACTTCAGTAATATAACCACATATTTTAAACCAACTAAAATTATGCACTGCTGCACCACAGCAATCAGCAAAAAAATGGCAAGAATTATTGAAAATATTACTGTGTGTACATTAACACAGTTATACAAGAAAAATATCACTAAAACAGAAAGCACTGTCTTTTGCTCCAAGTTAATCTACCTACACCACATATATGCCCCTCCCCCAAAGCACACTTCCACTGTCTCTCACTACACAGACTGAATATTGTACATTAACATTCAAAATCCACACACAAACAATAAACGCTCGAAGATATGAGCATAGGAGGGTTTCTTATAATCGATGAACTAAAGTTTCAGCAAAACAAATGACCCCCAAAGGCTTTTTTAACAGCTTTTAGAAGGTTTGAATTGCAGAGATCTCAGAGCAGATTGTCTCCTACTGCTTCATATACACACACTACCCCAAACTGAGGATGTGCAGAATAATCTGGAGCCCATGTGACCTGAAATCCCTTGAATCACTGCAAAATTCACCTTTGGAGCTTAAAAAACAAGGCGAAGTGAGGCGGAGTACATTGTTTTCAACGTACTTCACCTTAAGAATTGGTGGAGTAGTGGTTTTGGAAGGCTGAGTAACGCAAAGTCATTGTTTTCAATGGACTTTGCGTTACCCATTATAATGCTGGCACTCCACTGCTTTTCTGATAATCATCGATTCGCCTTCATTCAGCGGATCACTTCGTGGAGTGAATTGGGGCCACTTTGCCCACCACTGCATATTACTCTGGTGCTGTATCAACTACACTGACTGCCAGTTAGGTGGAGAGTCCTCTTTAAGGTGGGCTTGCTCACTTTTAAGGTCCTACATGGCCTGGTCCCTGGTTACCTGTAGGACCTCCTTACACCTGCTGTCTCAGTCCACTCCCTCCACTCCTCCTCTAGGGGCCTCCTTACGATTCCCAGGATGAGGTTAAAAACAGCTGGTAACAGACCATTTAGTGTCGCCACCCCCATCCTGTGGAATTCGCTCTCTCCATCTTTTAGGGAGGCCCCTTCTGTGGAGGCATTTAAAGCCTGCCTCAAGGCCTTCTTGTATAATCAGGCCTTCCCAGACTGTGTCTTACAGTCCTTGCCTACTTTCAGAACCTTATGTTTAGGGTAGCCTTGGCTTTTTAAGTAGTAGCTGTTGCTGTTTAGAGTATTATTTATATAAAATTGTGCTTAATTGTTGAAATATTGTTTGTTTATGTTTAATAGTATGTTGTTATGTATTTATTATGTATGTGTAGTATGCATTTTTAATATGTTTGGCGCCAAGAGCCTCCAGGATGAGTGTCTCAAATAAAATTTGCCTTGCCTTGCCATTCATCTATTAATTGATCAGAATTCTGAGAAATATGACGGGGCATTGAAATAGTCTGAAGATACAGAGGAAGAACTAATTTCACTGGAACATAGACAAGAGCTTAAAGAACTGAAAGTAAAACTAAGTAATAACTGGCCTGGTGGCACTGAGGGTTGAGGCATTGGATGAAATGCCTTGAACCATGCCAGTGACTTGGGTTCAGGAATGACCTTGGGCCACTAGGGGTCAGTGGGGAAGGAGAGGACTGGGCATCCGTGGACTGCTGTCCTCTCCTGGGTGGGTTCTGGGGATTCCCCACCTGGTGGTGACTCCTAGCAGCATCTGAGAGGCACAACACCAGAGGCAGGAACAGCCAATGGGGAGTCTGTTGTTGGTGGGCATCTGCAGGAGGGGGTGGGAGCATCCCACCCATGTGCTGTTGCCATTGCACATCCACACCATGAGGTGGAACAAAGGAAAATGACCCTATCCCCAGTAGGCGAGGGTGGGTTCAGGGATGCCACACCCATGCCCATCACTGGGTCCTCCATGCCTGTCTCTGGTTCTCTGCTAAGCCTGGCCACTCTATCAGATTATAGATAGAGCACCAGTAGGATTCAGTGGTCCCACCCCAGGGGACTCAGAGCTGGGGGATCGGATGGTCCAGGTGATGGTGGAGTCAGCTGGCCAGAGCGGCAATGGAGGATTTCGGGCACTCAGTAGAAAGCGACACTGAGCAACCACACTGGAGAGAGTCCGAGGTTAGAGAGTAGGAGGATAAAAAGAGAGTTAAACAATAGAAGAAACTTAACAATAAAGCTCATGAAAAACAGGTGATAGAATGAAAACTGAGTAAATATGTGAGAGATATCATGAAAACACAATCTACCCGTGGAGTGCCCACCTCGTACATCTATTGGGAAGACCAGTAGACAGAAACAAGTAGACCAAAAACAAATTCCTTACACAACCTTTCAACAATCATCACCAACAGACATTCAGGGTAAACACCCCAAGAGGAGAGCAAGAACCTAACTGAACCAAATCAGTGTCTTTTTTAGACACAAACAAGGGTACCTCCCTGGACAAAGCACAGCAAACAGGTGTTGTACAGAAGAGAGGGAAAACAAAAAAAGCAAACACAAAAGGAGGAGGGGCTCCAGGGGCACAAACAGAGAAACAAGACATGCAACAAGGACAGCACAATGTGAAAACGAGAGGCAAGTGATCAATATTTCAAGTACCAATCTAACCCTAGCACAGATATTGGTCTTGTCTAAAGTACTATGTTTTGTCTCCAAACCCTCGTTAGACCGTTTTTATTTACAAGTGGACCTAAGAAACTCATCTAAAATTATCAGTTGAAAAATGTTTACAGAAAAAAGAAATACTGGGTTATCAAGCAGTCCAAATTATTCAGAGAAATGAAACAATTTCTTCATCTTTGGTAGGCTCAAATTGACTAAATAATATGGAGTCTGGATGTAACATAGGGATGCCTGAGAATATATCAGATAAACAGATCACTGGAGACCAGCATGATCACAGAAGACAAGAGAAGGGTAGATAAAGTCATACTTCACAAAAATGGTAGCAAGGAAGAGGCTGGCAACTATAGGCCTGCCAGCCTGACATTGGTGGTGGGTACGTTAATAGAAACACTACTAGAGGAAAGGATTGTGAAATACCTTGTATACAACAGATTACAGGATCAAAGGCAGCATGGTTTCATAGGGAGAAGGTCATGCCAACAAATCTGATACATTTATTTGACTGGGTGATGAAGGAGTTGGATCAGAGGAGTGGCTGATGTGGTCTACCTGGATTTCAACAAGGCTTCAACACTGTTCCACATAGGAGAATGGTAAGCAAGCTGTATAACTTGGGGGTGGGTAATAAGGTGGTAACCTGGGTAAAAAACGGGTTAGGGATAGGTCAAGGGGATAATGGCAAACAAAGTTTACTCTGAGGAATGGAGGGTGACCAGCAGGGTATCCCAGGGATCAGTGCTGGGACCAGTCTTTTTCAATGTCTTTGTAAGTGCCATAGCAGGGGAACTGGAAGGGAATGTCTGCCTTTTTGCAGATGACACCTAGATCTGCAACAGAGTGGACACTTTGGTGAGGGTCTGGAAAGGATGGGAAGGGATCTAAAAAGACTGGAAGAGTAGCCATGGGTATGCAGCTTGGTTTTGATGCAAAAAAGTGCAAAATAATGCACTTGGGCCAAAGAAACCTGGGCCCAGAGTACAAAATGGGTGGAGTAATGCTGACAAAGACCAAGCAAGAAAGAGACCTGGGGTAATCATATCAGATGACGTAACAGTGGCCAAGCAGTCGGAAGGGCTAGTGGATTGATGGGGTGCATAGGAAGGGGTATCACCAGCTGGATGAAGGACGTAGTGCTGCCTCAATAAAGATCACTGGTAAGACCCCACCTTGAGTAATGTGTACAGTTCTGGAGATCACATCTCAGGAAGGACATAGACAGAGTGAAGGTGATCCAGAAGATTTCTACCAAAATGGTACTGGGTCTGCATCAAAAGCCCTATGAGGAGAGGCTAAAGGAGCTAAATAAGTATACCCTAGAGAAGAGACAGGAGAGAGGGGATATGATAGAGACCTTTTAATACCTCACAGGGGTAAATAAGGTAAAGGAGGGAAGTATTTTTCAGAGAAAAAGGTACTCTGTAACAAGGGGGCATGCTATGAAGCAGGAGGGGGCAAATTCAGGAGGAATGTGAGGAAGTACTTCATCACAGAAATGGTGGTGGATACCAGGAACAGCCTTCCCGCAGAGCTAGTAGGGGCCAAAACAGTGGTGGAGTTAAAAAATGCCTGTCACAGGCACATGGGAATCATAGTGGTAAGGAATGGAGGGAAGAGATTGTGCCATAGATAAAGTAGGGTCTGCAACAAAAATGAAAGTTACAAAAAATGGACTGACAGAGTGAGCTAAGCAGCCCTTATCTGCGGTCTCAATCTATGTTTCTAGATGGAAACAGCCCATATCTGCCTACACTGATGGCAAGGAAGTGGAATTAGCCCTAGACCTATTCAAGAAATTGGAACAACAAGAATTGGATCTGGGCATGGATTTTGCAAAACCAAAAGGGAAGATATTTAGTCTACGTTCAATATTTTGCCCTACCAGATCACTGTCACTAGCTATATTGATATTTAAGAAGTTGTTTCTGGCAGAGATTGAGAGGATTCCAAAGACCACCTACAGGAAAGACTCAAACCTTTCCACTGAAGAGCTTGCTGGTATTGGGGAACTGAGTGGTATGTTCAACTTTTTCATCAAACCTGTGGGCAAGGGGGGGAGATAATAGTGATCATTGACAAATGTGACTATCAAAATGAAATATTAAGGCAGCTGAAAAATCCTCATAATTATCTCCTGTTGCCCAGTGACCCTACTGCCCCATTAAGAATCACATGAGGGTTTTTTGACTAAATTCTGGGATCAAGAATCATTAATAAGACAAAATTTGAGAATATACATACAAATATAGAAACATAGAATTTGATGGCAGATAAGTACCACTTGGCCCACCTGGTCTGCCCATTTCCCTACCTAATGGATAAGCTGCAGATCCTAGTTAACCAACTGCCTACTTCCTCCTACCCCCCCCACTAGAATTGCCTTATGTGTGTCCCATGCATTCTTGAATTCCCCCACTGTTTTTGACTCTACAACCTCCTCAGGAAGGCCGGTCCATGCATCTACAATCCTCTCTGTGAAGAATATTTCCTCACATTATCTCTGAGCCATCCCCGTCTATCTTCAAATAGTGTCCCCTTGTTCTTGCACATCTCTTTTTCTGAAATATCCTACCCTCTTGGACTTTGTTGATTCCCTTTAGGTATTTGAAAGTTTCTACCATGTCCCTCCTCTGCCTCCTTTCCTCGAGGCTATACATCTTAAGCTCTTTTAGTCTTTCTTCATATGTCTTCTGGTGCAGACCCTGCACCATTTTGGTTGACCTCCTCCTCTGGACAGCCTCCATCCTGTCTATGTCTTTATGGAGATGGGGTCTCCAGAACTGTACACAGTACTCCAGATGTGGTCTTACCAACTGTCTGTACAGAGGACCAGCAACTTCCTGTTTTCTACTGGTGATGCCTCTCCCTGTGCATCCCAGTATCACCCCCCAGCCCTCCTTACAGCCTTCTTAGATTGCTGGCCCACCTTTAGGTCATCTGATATGACTACCCCAAAGTCCCTTTCCGTTTTTGTTGTCAGTATCTCACCCCCCATTGTGTACTCTTCTCCTTGGTTTTTGTTTCCCAGGTGCATTACTTTGCACTTCTTTGTATTGTATCTAAGCTGCCATACATTTGACCATTCCTCCAACCTTGCCAAGTCCCTTCTCATCTTTTCCACCCCATCTTGCGTATCAACCCTGTTGCAGATCTTTGTGTCATCTGCAAAGAGACACACTTTACCTTCCAGTCCCTCTGCAATGTCACTTATAAAGACATTAAAAAGGACTGCCCCAGTACTGAACCCTGTGGTACCCCCACTAGTAACCCCGTTTTCTTCACTGTGGACTCCATTTACTATTACCCACTGTGTCCTGTTGTCCAGCCAGTATTTTACCCAGGCTACCATCCTGGAACCCACTCCTAGGCTGGCTAATTTGTTTATTAATCTTTTGTGTGGAACTGTGTCAAATGCCTTGCTAAAGTCTAGGCCATGTCCACAACCCCTCCCTGGTCTACTACTTTGGTCACCCAGTCAAAGAAATCAATTAGATTTGTCTGACATGACCCTCCTGCTGTGAATCCATGCTGCCTTGAGTCCTGTGCCCCATTGGCCTCTAGGTACTCAACAATTCTTTCCTTCAGAAGTGAATCCATCATTTTCCCTACCACTGAGGTCAAATTGACAGGTCTGTAGTTTCCTGCCTCTGTCTTGCTCCCACATTTGTGAAGGGGAATCGCATCCACCCTCCTCCAGTCCTCAGGTACCACACCATCCTCCCAAGATTTATTAAAAAGGGTAGTCAGTGGTGTTACTAGTTCTTCCCCTTAGTTCTTTTAGAATTCTGGGGTGAATCCCATCAGGCCCCATTGCTTTATCCACCTTCAGTTTTAAAAGTTCTTTCAGAACCCTTTCTTCTGTGAAAGGACTAATATCAATCCCCCTATCCAGAGTGCTTCTATTGACTGGATTAGGTATCTCCCCCTGCTTTTCCATTGTGAATACTGAGCAGAAGTATTAGTTCAGTATCCCTGCTTTTTCACTGTCGCTCTCTGCCCAACTACCTTCCTCTTTATTCAGCCCCAATATCTCTGCCTTAGTCTTTCTTTGCTCCTTAATGTACCTATAAAAGGTTTTATCCCCCTTTTTAACTGAGTTGGCTTTTTTTCCTTCGGTTTGAGCCTTTGCTATTCTGACTGCCTTCCTTGCTTCCTTCTGCTTTAACTGGTACATTTCTCTGTCCTGCTCCTTCTGTATTTCCTTATACTTCCTGGATGCTATCTTTTTCTCCCTTACCTTCCCCGCCACTTTTTTTTGAGAACCATAGTGTTTTTTTCTTTAATTTTGATTTATTTGCTTCACACAAAGGGTTGTTGCCTCTGTGATGGATGTTTTGATGTTTCCCCATTGTTGCTCCAACCCACCTGCTTGCGTGTTTGCTAGTGCTTTTCTGAGGCACTCTTCCATTTTGACAAACTCAGCCCTCCTGAAGTCCAGTACCTTCACTTTTGTATGGCTTTACTCTACAGCTAAGTTTATTGTGAACCACACTGTTTCATGGTCACTTGTTCCCAGATGGCTACCCACTTCAAGATGGGAGATCCTCTCTCCATCCCCATTTGAGAGTACCAGGTCTAAGATTGCTCCCTCCCGAGTGGGTTCCAAAACTTGCTCTGTGAGGCATGCCCCCTGTCGGGCATTGAGAATGGTCCTGCTGTTGGATGTGGCTGTAGCAAAGATGCTCCAGTTAACATCTGGCATATTCAGGTCCCACATCAGAAATATCTCCCCTTTCTCTGCCATCCCAAGGATGCCTTCTATCATTTCTTGTCCATTTCCTCCTCCTGAGACAGGAGTCTGTATATAACCCCTGTGCGGATTGTGGTGTCATTTCCAGTCTCCAAGGTGAACCACAGTGCCTCCTCTCCTCCCTGTTTACCCTTTAGTTCTGTTGCTTTGATCCCTTCCCTTACATAGAGAGCTACTCCTCCTCCTCTTCTTCCCTCTCTGTCCCTCCTGTCAATTGTGTACCCTGGTATGTTGGCATCCCAGTCACGATTCTCTGTGTACCATGTTTCTGTGACTGTCACGATATCCAGGCATCCCTCTTCCATCACGGCCACCATTTTGGGGAGCTTTTCACCTAGAATACGAGCATTGGTACTCATTACCCTCCATTTTTTTATGGCTTTATTTCTTTTTGCTCCATCCCTGTCCTTACTGCCTTTGTCTTTTTCTCCATGTACCCCTGCCCTTCTCCCTATCGACTGCTCTATCTTGTTGTTTACCTCATTAACTACCTACATCAAAATTCCCTACAGTATTCACATTTTAAGTGTTGGCTAAGGTACATATGGGCCTCCAGTACCTACCATGGAGGCCGATAGTATCATCTATCAGTTATTTAACTGAAATAAATTTCTACTTTTGTGGATACCTTTTTAAAGACTCTCGTAATCTGTGTTGTTTTACATAAGAGACACCATGATGGTGCTGGAGGCCCTTGAACACCTTAGTTGGGATGCTGGTTACCTGTGGCTCACTATTGATGTGCTATATCTTTATATCTGCATCCAACATCATTTGGGATTGAATGCAGTGAGGTTCATTATGGATAAATATAGAATGAACATTATTATCCAGTCAGACTTTACCCTTTATGCCTTTTTTTATAATTCAAACTTTATTAACAAATTTTCCACAATACAGGAGGCAGCAATTGTAACATATACAACATGATCGTAGTATATTACATGATCTTCCCCAACCCCTACCCCTCCTCCCCTCCAGTACAGCAGTGCACTACAACGTTGTAGATTAATATCTTATAACAATAACCTTGTGTGTGCTGAGATAACTAATTGCCACCAACTCATTTATCCGTACCAACCATGATTAGGGTGTGAAGGGGATCCCAGATTCGTTTATAACTTTGTAACCTGTTGTGGAGACTCGCTATAGCTTTCTCTGTGCAAAGATTAGCAAGGATTTCATGAATCCATTCCTGGTATGTTGGGCTAACCTCATCCTTCCAATGCCTAAGTATGATTTTTTTGACAGATAGTGCAATCATGGAGATGTAAAATCTCCGAGCTTTAACCTTAATGGAAGACAGGTCCCCCAGGAGGCAAATGTCAGGTGTAAAGCAGTCCTGCAAACCCAGTATGGGTTCCAGGTTGGCTTTAATTGAGTCCCACAGTGGAATTATCTTGAGGCACGACCAGAATATATGAAGAAGTGTTCCTTCTTCCTAGGAACACCTGATGCACAACTCTGATTCAAGAAGACCCCATTTCACCAATTTAACTGGGGTATAGTACATGTTGTGTAAAATGTGATATTGCATAAGGCGTAGTCTGTCTTGAGACACGTATTTATGACAGAACATCCATAGAGCCGGCCAATTGAAGGTGTATTGGGGAAAAAGAGAACCCCAAAACCTGGTAGGGCCATAGGAACCCCATACCGCCAGTGAAACAAAGCTTGGTATATTTTAGAAATGACATTTGAGGATCCAAGTAGGGAGGAAAGCTCAGGTATGAATGCAAGGCCAGTGGGTGGGGAAGGATACTACCCAGCACAGTGGTAAGCAAATGTTTTAGTTGGAAAACCTTGAATTGCTGAGCTACTGGGATGCCAAATTTTGGATAATTTTAGTTGCAGGGAGCCATACCCCCTCACCATACAGAAACATGGATACTATCCCATCCCCTACTTGGGGCAACCACATATGGGGGATCCTCTGTTTATTTATAGTAAAGGCCGGGGAATTCCAAATGGACTGTGACAGGTTCTGATACGGAGTATATCACAAAAAAGAACAAAGCTGAGCATGTACTTTTAATGAGGTCATAAGGGTGGGGCATTTACTAGCTTCTTGTAGAAGAGAAAGCTTAACATAAAACATGGTCAAGGGGTCCATGTTCATAGCCTGGATAAAATCTAATTCAATGTTGAGCCAGACCGGTCTCAAACTCTCAGGACCCAGACTCACCCACTTCAGGTATTTTGCAATATGACTAGCCCAGTAGTAGATTGCCAAGTGAGGAATCCGCAGTCCCCAATCTGCTTTCGGGGCGGCCAACTTATAGTATGCCAGTTGAGAGTGTTTGTTAGACCAGATGAAATTGGTAAAGGTTTTATGCATTTTCTGAAACCAGGATAATGGGATGAATGAGTTAAGGTGCGAAAGGGGATAAAAAAGTCGGGGAAATACATTCATCTTAATTATATTGATACGACCCCATAGTGAAACCGGAAGCTTAGACCATCTATCTAGGTCCTGCACAATCAACTGGGAAAGGGGCTCCAAATTTTCATTAATCCATAAGGAAGGATTGTGTGTTAATTTGATACCCAGATATTTAAGAACACTGGGTGACCAGCACAAACCAAAAGGGATAATATCTGTCTTAAAGACCTTATGGTTAAGGGGAAAAAAGGATGACTTGTTAGCATTCAATTTATAATTCGAAAAGGAGCTAAACTTGGCAATCTCCCCTAACATAACCGGGATAGATGTTACTGGATGAGACAAATGGAGGAGAAGATCGTCAGCATATGCCGTGATCTTCACCACAATACTCCCAATTGGGATACCTTGTATCCCCGCATTGTTGAGGATATTTTGAATAAGGGGCTCCAGATATAAATTAAATAATAGAGGGGAGAGGGGACAGCCCTGTCTTGTACCTGAATATAAAAGGAAGGGTTTTGAAAATGCACCATTACCAGAAATCTTAGTGGAAGGGGCCTGATATAGAGCACGGATCCAGTCTATGAACATGGTAGGAAAATCAAATGCCTTAAGAACCTGGAATAGAAAATTCCAGTTCACACTGTCAAATGCCTTCTCAGCATCCAGGGAGACCAGCCCAGCAGGAAAGGTGGCATCCCTGGACTCCGAGAAAACATGTGAAAGGGTGCGCAAATGGCCTGATGATGAACGTCCCCTCATAAATCCAACCTGGGACATGCCAATCAGATCCAGGAGGACCAGAGTGAACCTGTCGGCCAATATCTTCGAGAGAATTTTGATATCCTGATTCAAAAGGGATATAGGTCTATAACTCTGTACCAACTCAGGATCTTTATCAGGTTTGGGGAGAAGGACAATCAGGGCTTCAAACAGATAGGCATCTACCGCTACCCCAGAGAGAATGTGGAGGTATAACCGGTGAAGCACCGGCAATAATTGTTATCGAAAAACTATATAAAATAATGAGGAAAAAACATCCGGTCCTGGGACTCTATCCGAGGGCAAGGCCTTTATGACCTCTGAAATTTCCTCCAGGGATAATGGGGAGGACAGAAAACTCCTCTGTGGACCTGACAGGGAAGGGAGATGAGAGTCCCTAAGATATGCCTCCAACATTTCCAAAGGAGGAGGACTGTCCATGTCCCTGTATAATTGCTCATAGTACAAAGCGAACTCCTGCACTATCTCTGAAGGGGATACCCTCAGGGACCCGTCCGCCTGAGCCCTGACTGGAGGAATAAATCTTGCAGACTCCTGCTGCTTTAATCTTAAAGCAAGCATACGCCCCACCTTTTCTCCCTGATCAGTGAAACTTGCTTTAGTGCGGATAATGGCTAACTCTGCCTTTTCCCTCAACAAGTCTAAGTATCTATCTTTAGCTACCAAAAGTTTCTTCCTGTCCTCATTCGGAGTACTGGGGTATAAGTTAACTTCTAGTGACCGTACTTGAGAAGTAAGGATAATAGTTCCACTTCTTGAGCCCTTTTCCTCTTTGTAGCTAAACTAATAAGGATTCCCCTCCTATAGGCCTTGAAAGCACCCCATAAAATATCCAGTGCCGTGCTTTCTATTGGGTTAGTAGAAAAAAAGAAATCAATCTGCTCCTTAACAAGGTTGCAATACCTAGCATCCTTTAATAATTGTTCATTTAATTTCCACCTGGTCTCCTTCTTAGGAATATTAAGAAAAGCCAAGTTGCATACCACCAGGGAATGATCAGATACAGGACCAGGCCGAATAAAGGTGGACAAAACCCCCGGCAAGAGCGCCTAGTAAATTAATAGGTAATCAATGCAAAACTGTGATCTGTGCACTGGCGAACTAAAGCTATATTCCTTGGAATTGGGGTGCAACACTCGCCACACGTCGCACAGTCCACACTGATCCAACAGATCCCTAAAGGCCCTCTGCCCAGGAGACAGTCCCCTCAACCTGTTACCAGACTTGTCCATGTTAGGGTCCGAAACCAAATTGAAGTCTCCACCCATAACTATAGCAATAGGATGCATAGGGAGAATAATGGTGATCAGCTTCATAAAAAAGCCGGGGTCGTCTGTATTAGGCCCATAGATACTGCAGAGTAAAAGTGGCATGGACCAAAGAGTACCCTGAAACAGGACATACCTGCCCCCTGGATCTTTAAGAACCTGCATAGAAATGAAGGGAATGCCTCTGTTGACAATTAACATGACCCCACAGCTATTAGTGGACCCCGAGGCATTAAAAACCTGTCCAACCTGTTGCCTCCTGAGTTGTAAAGCTTCAGAATCTAGCAAATGGGATTCTTGCAAAAATGTTATCTGGGAGCGCAACAAATTCAGGTGTTTAAGCACCTAATATTGTTTAGGTTTTTTCCTTATTCCCTTCACATTCCAAGTAGCAAGATTAATATTGCTAGCCATCTAAATTAGTTAAAGTAAACACATAAATAAAATCCAGATATTACTACAACAAGAATCCAAATTCCAATACCCCTTTATTACTGCTGTACCACCCTCCCAACCCCACATCCTCCCATCTAGACCTAATCCACCCAAGTCCCACCCCCCATAGAACACCCCAACGTCCCATAACATAGGTAAACCAGATCTCTTAAATCTGACCATAGCCCCACCCACCCTACCACCCCAACTGTCACAAGCAATGCTCAACAAAATACCGCTTTCTTCCTCTCCCCAGCCTCCCAGCATTGCCCCCATAAACCCAGACAAGTTCTGCAAGCCCCCATATCAGGAACAGGTAATTATTAAATAAAAATGTAAGGAAATACAACGTTCCAACTAACATCTCTTAACTAGCCAACTCCTGGTAGCCAGAGGGAAATGCTCAGCACTTTGAGGTTTGAACTCAGCTAATATACTGGCATAGCCAAAGAATTGTGTACAACCTGCCCAATAAGCACAATTACCTAATTACCACGAGTGGTAGGTGATACAAGATGAAACAAGTCCACCATGGAGCCATGCCAGCAGCAGAACTAAGTTGCCCAGTGAGAAATATACTAGCTAATCCCAGGCCTCAAATAGAGAGTCCTGCAAGAGAAGTAAAATCCCGGGTTGTCAAATAGTGCTAGCCTGCTAAGTGACCGAAGCTCCCTCTGGTGGTACCGGAGCGAAAGAGCACCGCAGTGTACATTGAAAAAGAAATGCCCAGCGCTACCCCGAATCGGTCCCTCCTTTATATTAAATAAAGAACCAAGGAGATACGAGCCTGGTAAATCAACAATCCCCCTACTGTGCTTACAAATAGGTGCCAATCAAGCTCTTTTCAAAGAATACCCTCCCCCAAATAAACAGTCCTTCAATTGAAGCAGACTCCTGGTGAAATCAGCTGTCCCAGGCATAAATAGGACGTCTAAGTGTTATGAGAAACTAAATGTACACAGCAACATGATGTCCCTTCAGTCTTCAATATCAGGGTCTCACAGTCTTGAACGGCCATTATCACTCATCCCCATCATACATCTCAAAGAGCAGCATCATCCCTTCAGTTCAGATCTCTCCACTTCGGGAAATGCAGGGCATGTCATGGATCGTGAAACAGATCAGGCAGGGCTAGCTTTAAGCCTGAAAGTGCAGCATCTGGATCATCATAGGCTGACCAGGTACCAGCCACTTGTACCTGCAGCCTAGCTGGGTACCCCATTCTGAACTTAAGCCCTGCAGCAATGATCTTGGATATTATAAGGTGGAATGCTGTGCGTTTCTGTCAGACAGAACCCGGTAGATCTTGTGCTATCCTGAGTTTGGTATTCTCCCATCTGACTTCCTGTACTTCTTTAACCTTTACCAGAAAATGCTGCCATTCTAAATAATTCAAAAAACGGCATATAATAGGACAAGGTGCAGCTCCTGGGGGAGGCTTTGGCCGCAAGGACCTATGTGCCTCTCGATGATGTACTTGGCCCCAAAGGGAGAGGGACCAGCAATCCTTTCAACCAGCTTTTGAATAAATGCTATGGTATTCTGGCCCTCTTCTCCCTCTGGAAGCCCAAGTATGACAACATTGTTCCTGCGGCTACGACCCTCAAAGTCTTCTAATTTTGTTTCGAGACGTGAAAGCTTCTGCCGCATAGCCACAAGCCCAGGGTCGATCTTTTCCACATACTTCTCCAAGGAGGAAATTCAGGCTGTATTATCTGAGGTTGTAACAGAGACCTCATCGATTTTTATAGATAGGGATCTGAGCTCAGAAGACATTTCCTTTACTTCCTCACGGAAGGGCTTGAATTCCTCCAAAAACCTGCTCAAGGTTAGCAGCTCTTGCTCCGTGGCCTGGCTCGAGTGTTCTGGCTTATCTGAAACACTCGAGGCCCGTGATTTCTTTGAGGCCTTCTCGGGGGTGACCGGTGGGGTGTATTTCTGTGGCGCCTTCTTCATGTAAACCTCCATCGATGTTCCAACCCACAAAACAGAAGCTCGGGATAATAAGAAGGCAAAGTTAGGTAAATTTAGAGGGTTTTAGACAGTTTTGTCGATCCAAAATGCAAAATTATTAAGTCGGGAGGCAGGAGCTGCAAAGAGGAGCTTCTACCCGGTACCCTGCATCACGTGGTCTCACCCTTTATGCCTTTGATTTGATTCTGACTTCTAACTACTTTTGATTTGACTCCAGGTTTTTTTTTTTTTTTTTTTTTTTGAGAAAACTGTCAGATAACATCAAACCTTAAGCAAAATTATGCAATTAATTAAACCAACAGAATCTCACCATTTTCTTTATGGGTAATCAACAATATTGCAACATGTACAGTATGTCTACCATCAGTTATACTAAGGGTATTGCATTGTAATAAATAATAATGCATGCAGATTAAATATTTAGCTGAGGAGTTATCCACTGAAAAAAATGCTAACAAATATCAAAACACACTTTTTTTTAGCAAAGGGTGAAATTTATAAATGGCCCCCAAATGCCATTGTATATGGGATGTTGATCAGCTGATATGTGTGACAGCCTCTCAAATTCAGGTAATTTGGTCAATGTGGTACTGTAAGCAAGTCAACAGGGTCTGGGGACAAGTCTGACCACCATTTAAGCAAAATCTGCTGTTTCACTTCCAGGGCTGCTGGCAGGAATCAACTTACTCTGCTCCCAACAGGATGTGGGAGAGAGAGAGACCTCCTAGAAGCCAAAAGCAGGGGTCTTTGGGGATGTGATAACCATAACTTTGGTGAACACATCATGTTTGTACTTGCTCCCAAAATTGCTGCAGGGCTGGGCAGGTCCATAAAATGTGAGGGAGGGTGCCCAATTCTGCGTGACATCTTCAACCCTCATCTGTGGGGAGGAGACCCATTTGCTGAAAGACTATGGGAGTGCAATACTATCAGTGGAGGATTTTCTTTTGAATAAGCCGGTATTGAAGGTCTCTTAAGTTGGAGTAGGCTGCTTTTATTATGCCTGACCATTCCTCTTCGGAAATGACAATCTGTAATTCCGTCTCCCATGCAGCTTTCTGCTTAACAAGGGTGGAACAAGAGAGCTCCAAAAGTGAGTTGTAGATGTATCCCTTAAGTTGCATTGGGCTTCCCATCCAAGAGTCCAGGAAATTCTCCAAGGTATCTGTACTAGTCGGTGGGAAAACTCTTCTCAGAAAGTAGTTGTCTGAGTTGTAGGTATCATCAAAAATCTGTGTGAGGTAGGCTCCAATAGTCTGCAAGCCATTGAAATGAGTCTAAATAGCTTGTGCCTGGGGCCCATAAATGCTCAACCCTCCAAATGCCCTTTTGTTTCCATGATGTCCAAAAGAGAGGTTTGCCATCAACCTTCAATCTGGGATTGTGCCAAAATGGTTCCCATTTACCCAGTGAGTTCGAATCATTATCATATTGCTTCATGAGCGCCTTCCAGGTCTGTAATGAAAATGCTTGCACTGGAGACTTGTGCTGTGCCAATTTGATATGACATAGTTCCAGGGCAGACCTCCCTCCAGACCAGACTCCAGGGAGAGTCATACTATTGTCTGGCTAGACTGGGGAAAACCAGAAAAGATTCTTTTTTGATATTTCTGTTTATCCCCTCCTTCACTCTGCCAGTCCCACATCCTCAGGAGATCCTCAGAGTCTACCCCTGCAAGCCACTTTACCTTGATCTGATGCTGGTCCCCCATGAAGCCATGGTTTGCTCCCTGGGTGGAGATGAGGTGGGGCCCCTACACACTGATAATCAGCCTTTCATCAGTCCCAAGTGGCCAGGCAGGTGGATGCAGATGAGGGCTAGCTCCTGGAACTCCATCTCCCCGGGACTGGCATGCATTTTCTCTTGTTTTTTTTTTTTCCCTGGGCATCGCGAGACCCCTGATGTCTTGACATGAACGGCGATGTTCAAGACACCCTAACCCTCCTATGTCAGCCTCTGGTGCCCGCTGAGTCCCAGACCTCTGTCCAGGGCAAGTGAAGCACCAGAGGTGCTGATGTCATGCTGCTCCCTCAGCCTCCGCCAAGGGTCAGCAGATGCCAAGCCATTTCCCCACCCTCCCCCCGGAGAAGGCGAGCTGTCGTGCAGTGGCTGGCCTTTTCTCCTCCCGTAGCCCTCCAGTGACCCAGGCTCATTCTCAAGCCTGGATCACCGGCGTCGCAGACGGAAATCCAACCGCTGTGCCGGCAGGCACCAGTAAAGATTCTGTTGAATGCCTGCTGCTTGATGATAAGCCCAGAGCCAAGGTAGTGCCCAGCCAACCTTTCAGACACAGGTGCACAGTTTTTGGAGAATGAAACAGGGTTGAGTACCTTCCCATTGGAAAGAGCCAGACAGCTTCTCAAACCATTGAAACTGTCTGTTCAGGATGGGAACTGGTAAACTGTTAAGACAGAATAATATGTTTTGGAATGCCATCATTTTATATGATGCTGTCTTCCCCCGAAAGAACCTTCCACCTGCTGAAACGATCAGCTAGAGAGGTGTATAGGGGCTGCAAGTTGAGGTATGCTATTCGATTGAGGCAAAATGAAAAATGTGGTGCTCCACTAAAGGTTATTCCTTAGGTGGTGCACCAACAAACATTCTTAGAAAAGGCAGCCAAATCTGGTTCACCCACCCATAACCTACATTAGTGTGCTTGCTGTGTAGTATTATTAAGGGTTAAAATCATAAACCAAAAGACAGAAATAGAATACTCACAGTTTAATTTTTTCACAATAAAAAGTAGTAAAACAACACACCAAAAGTGCAAACACAGCAAACACAGCAGGATAAAAATACAAGGGAGACAGGCAGTCCCGGTACATACAGCATTACCAGATAAACTGGTACTAACACCCTTATGTTTCCCCCCAACTGGGTGGGACCTCTTCAGAGGTGACCTCACTCACTCATAAGCCCTTCTTAAATAGTGCATTCAGTTAGACTTAAGTGCTGATATTAACCCTTGTTGTGTCGCGACATGTATACACATCCTAAAAACCTATATGCGCTAAATCTTCTGTCAGCCTAAGGATTAACACATAAATAACATAAGCTAAATTTAAAAAAGCTACAAATGACCCTAAATACCTGCCTTCAAAATAGCTTTAAGTTTTACAAGCCCAACACTGATCAACAACAGCTATCTCATTCAGCATACAGTTTTTTATCTTTCTTAAGTTCACCATTTCCAAGATTTGTGGTACTTTTGTTTTAATTATTTCAGTGCATTTAACATTAATTTAATATCATTGATTTGTGGTGCATTGCCATTGCTGTATATGAAATAAGTATTTAAAAAATGTCCTTTCATAAATTCTCCCATTGAGGATCTTCTCTTTTTTAGGTGCTGTAAGGTCAGGCACTGTTTTCCATTTCTTAGTTTTAATAGTTTCATATTTTGCCAAAGCTCCATGACTAGAAGACAACAAGAAAGTGCTTTCAGAATCCATTCCCCATACAGTGAGTTATCTTATTTTTTATAGAAACTTATTTATGGATTCGTCTAGCATCATTCTTTATTGTTGGTAATACCACAGTAGAAAATCACAAGTTATGTATATACAAATGCCCACATTGTCGAACCATTGACTAATTTTCAAGGCTTCAGATTGTTTCTGCACAAAAATAGTGTTCTCCAAACTCAATATACATATTATTTTAGGGGAAGGGTGTAGGAGGGAAAATTAATAGAATAATCACCAAAAAAAGGACACCAGGTTGATTTTTACAACTAATTTCACCATGGACTGTATATAATATTTAAAGTAACAGCCCAATCTGGTTCCAGCTTTACATATTAGATAAGTTCATTCTATTGACTTACTGTTTTAGCTTCTGATCATATTAATTTGATGAATTTCTATTCAGTTTAGCTAGCCGTAAATTTTAATCAAGGCACCAAAAATATATGACCACCATCCCAATAGTGGTCAATACCATTATTCAGCCAAGGAAATAAGATAGAAAAGGAGGGAGGGGAAACAGTCTGATTGCCAGAAAACTTTAATACATGTTAAATAAGAACTTCAAAGTGTTTTTATATTCTTCCAAGATTTCTATCTAATTAGAACATTACAATAAATGCATAATTTCTATTGAATCATTCAACCCAAGCAAAAAGCATGCCCAGAAACTAAAGATGTATCTTGTTTCACAGCAGCTTACACTTGTTTCCCAGTCTCCCCCCTCACATTTTAGTACTATTTTGTATTAAAACAAAACTAATCTGATGTTCACTTTTATTTTTTCCCTTGTATATGTCAACCTATAGCACATTTTTAATTTTCCTCCCTCCAGGCTCTAACATGTTGTCCCTATACAAATTTTGAAGCTTCTCACAGTTCCAGCAGCATAAAAAGCTTCACACTGGCACTGTAGCAAGTATATTACACTTTCCGAGTTGCAGGCAATCAAATTGTTACAATAAATAGCTCCCTTGTTCTTGGGATGTTTCACTAGTACTCCCTGTACTAAAACAAAATTGCGGCAAATGCAATTTCCACATCTTTTGTTAATTTGCGGTATTTTCCAAAATATGCTTGTATTTATCTCTGGTTGATACAACATGGATACTACTCTGTCACCTATATTATTTGCTCATCTAAAAACAAAATCAGTAGTTACAGTATATTTCTGAGTCTAGCATCACTTGCCAAGACAGGCCATCAAATATTTATTATTTGTCCTAACTTACGCATGCCCAGTGTAGAAGTAGTTATAAATCTAGGACAGTCATTCTTATATTGTCTTTCAACTCTCAGTCTTGTGGAATATGTATTCTCTAACAGGGACATCCTACTTACTTCTCCTACCTGCACAACAACTTCATTCATTACTATTTCTCTATAGCCCCTTTCTAAAAATCTCTCTACTTGTTGTTGTTCTCTTTGTAAGTAGATATCGGGATAAGTGCAATTTTGTTTAACTCTTATTAACTGGCCCTTAGTTCAATGGGCCTACACAACTTGCTATAGTGTTATGCTTGTGTAACTTAGATAATCTTTGGTTGTTTGCTTCTCTATCCATGGAATATACCACCCTGTAGGGGTACGAAGGTAAGGAACCCTTGAGGAGGGTTCCACCCCTAGAGGTGCCGCAGGAATGATTCCCTTGGCTAAAGGTACCTTAGCAAGGAGCCCATGGGAAAAAGAAAGATGAGCCACTGGAGAAGGAGGGGTGGATGGTGGGGCAATGAGAAAATGATCATAGGAACAGTTGGGAGGAGTGGCCTTTTATGGCCACAGTGGGTATGTGGTTAGTTACTCTGCCCCATTGAACCACAGGCATAGCCTTCCAATTCAATGGGCCTACACAACTTGGTATAGTGTTATGCTTGTGTAACTTAGATAATCTTTGGCTGTTCACCTCCCTATCCATGGGATATACCACCCTGTAGGGGTATGAAAGTAAGGAACCCTCAAGGAGGGTTCCACCCCATAGGTGCTGTGGGAATGATTCCCTTGGCTAAAGGTACCATAGGGAGGAGCCCAAAAAGTGTGCAGAGCAGCACATATAAGGTGACAAATGCTTATCTGTATTAAAGACCTGAATGTAGGTCAGTAGGTGTAGTATAGTCAGGAGCAGAGTAGAATAGCAGGAGACAATGGGTAATTACTGACCTTCTCGTAGGTTTGATGTAAGGCACAGAGGCATGACTTCCTAAGGAGAGAGGGAACAGCTATGGGGCCACCATCCAACACCATCCAACAGCAGAAACCTGACTATATAACCTAGGGAATATCACTACACCTAAAGTATCTAGGTATTGTGACCATTGGCATGGAGGAGAGAAAAAACCCTTTTAAGGAGGAAACCTCTGAGGATCCAAGGTCTAGGTCACCTTCCCTCTAGGCTTCAGTATATTTTGTTTAGTGACGGCTCAGCTACTGTAATTTAGTAGGCCAATCCAGGGGTTAAATTTCCAGTTTAGGGGAACACTCTCACTCTATCCCTCTAATGGGAAAGCTGTGAAGGGTTGCAAGTGAACTCTGCAACACGGTGTACATTGCATGAGGTACAAACCTCCAAGGTGGGAGGAGGAGAGTAATGACCACCAAGGCACCCAGTTAGCCTACCAATCTAAGAACCAGGTGAACCAGAGGTCATCGTAGGAAGAATAACTTAAAGGGTGCCTCCAAACCCACTTGAGCAGCTAAAAGGGCTCTGCCTGTGAGAGCCCCTCCCTTTGCTGCTGAAGTTTTAAATTCTACATCTAGAGGTGCTGTTGGTATGGTTGATGACTTAAGGTCCATCCAGAGTGAGGATATTCCCACTATGTGCCAAATGAGAAGGACCCCTCTCTGAGTTTCGCATGCTCAAGATGCAAATTCATGGGTGCTGAGTGAGACCATTAGCAAAAGGGCTAGCCCAGATCCATGGAAGTAATGGACATGATTGGCATATCTCCAAAATGTGAAGAAAATATAAAGTTGAGATGTAGCATGGGACCCACAAGTGGATCATGCTCAGATGATGGAACATTTTGATTAGACCTTCACACAGGTTAGACTGAGCAATGAAGGAACCTCACATGGGTCTAGATAAGGCAGATAGTATTTTGTAACCACAGGAGTGCATGCCAACCAAGTCCATTAAGAAGCCAAATTAGTAGTGAAATCAAACTTTTACAAGTGGGAGAGACAGGAATGGCGAGGCGAAGCCCCCAACCAACGGTTAGGTAGGAGGAGGCTGTGAAGCTGGTATGTGAAGATGTGAGGTTCAAGAATGAAGAGACTTGATATGCATAGATACATAGATACATAGACAGTGTCGGCAGATAAGGGCCTATGGCCCACCCAGTCTGCCCATTTGAGCTTGTAAGTTCAGTTTATGTTTTCCTAGAAGTCTGTTGCCCCTTACCCCTGACCTCCAGAATTCCTTTATGTCTATCCCATGCATTCTTAAATCCTGTGATTGTTTCAGCCCCCACCACTTCCTCTGGCAGGGTGTTCCACTTGTCCACCACCCGTTCTGTGAAGAAATTCTTCCTCATGTTTCCTCTGAATCGTCCTCCCTCCAACTTCATCCCATGCCCTCTAGTCCTGGAACATCTTTGTTGCTTAAAAATAGTGTATTCCTGCACCCTGTTCCTCCCTGTGAGATACTTGTATGTCTCTATCATATCCCCTCTCTCCCTCCTCTCCTCCAAGGAGTACATGTTCAGTTCCTTCAACCTGTCTTCATAGGACTTGTGATGCAATCCATGCACCATCTTTGTTGCCCTCCTTTGAACCTTCTCTACCCTGTCTATGTCCTTACTTATGCTGGTTGTGAAATGCCATGAAGGCTGATATGAACAAAATGACATGTAGTGCCATAGAGGCAACTGACTAAAAACAGGAACCTAGATGACATTGCTCCTGTTACCGAGAGCCATGATGCCCACTGCAACACCACAGTCCCCCACCGTGGGAAAAACAAAGAAGCCACAAATGAGGCATCATGACACCAAACAGCTAATTAAACTAGTAAGATAAATAAATTGATTAAATACCAGCAACGCTAGCTGGACTGACATGCAGAGAATTGTAAAACAGAAAATAGTTGACTGTTGCTGTAAGAGCTGAGTGAACTGAGTTAATGCCAGCAGCTGTAGCTGGGGCCAAACACTAATGGAAAGTAAGAGTAAATTGATTGATTACAGCTGACCTACTGTGGAGTAGCTGCTGAAGCGCAGCTGATTGAAGTAGTACTGCTTAAGTAAATTGACTATGGCCATGCATACCATTTGCCAAATTATGGGCCGAATAGGTACACAGACACACTGGAAAGCTGCCCAGAAGGGATATGGCACAACCAATGAAATCTGGCAAGCACAGTCAAGTGCAATATGCAGGACTAGGAAAAGAACAGTAAATGAGCAGCCAGGTGCAGGCCGTAGGACAGGAGAGACAGGTCGGAGCCTTGAAGGTGTGCCTGAAAGGCAATAATGGTGTACAAGAAACAGCCAGAGTACTGGGGTGCTAGAGGAGGAAGGCAGGAATAGACCATGCCAAAAAGGTACGGAGACGGGGGGGGGAGAGACAACACAACACAAAGCAGTAGATGGGATGCAATGGCTAAGGGGAGAGCGGCAAGTGAGACAATGACACAACAGGCAAAAAGGGTGGAGAAAGCAGTGGAAATGGAAAGAATCAGGGACGGAGAACAGACAAACAGCTGTGAGGGAGCGGTAACCATAGAAGGAGTGGGAGAACAGACAAAACAGTGGGGCAAGCAGCCCAGGGGGAGGGAAGGAGCAGGGAGAGAGAGGAGGGAAAATGAGACAAATGGACACAGGCAGAGCAGTGAACACAGAATGAAAAGCAAATGGAGAGCATTCAGGTGGCCGGAGGCAGCAGCAGACAACACAGGGAAGGAGAAAATTGGGGAGAAGCACAAATAAATGGGAGGGGAAAAGAGGAGGGCAGAGCAGAGGTCAACCTTAAACTTTTTTTGCACTAGCCAGCAGGGCAAGTTGATTCAAAATTGCACTAGCCTACAGATGGTTGCACTAGGCCTCAATTATTATGGTAAATTTTGATCACTTATACAGGAAACAATTGAAGCCAAAAAATATTCCAATTATTGCACATTTATCCTGCTCCCACATTGCTTCTGGCCCCAGTAGAAAAAAACAAATTCTGGTCAGAGCTGGTATGGCTGTGGAGAGCTTCTGAGATGCTTTTACCCATTATTTCTAATGAATTTGCACAATGCAGATCTGCTGAGAGGCAGTTTCAATGTGATGTTTCTTTTACACGTTTTTACAATATATTTTCCTAGAATATGCCTGCTGCTTGCTATATATTTAGCCTGAATAGTTCACAGAAAAAATGGCATCTTATTTTTGGGTGGCAGAGCACTAGCAGTAAAATGCTGGAATGTGCCATGCATAGGTACAGGCTGTGTGTGGGCTATAAAGCAGAGTGGCCATACACCTCAGGCACTTGCATGTGGATCCATCGTCCTGGTGCCATTGCACTGCTCAGTGCAGGTTAAAGCCGTTGCTGCACTCACTCACACAGGTCCTGGCATAGGCATGTTATAGCCGACCTCCCATTTGTTTGCACAATCGGGGAACCGCAAATGCACTATCCATAGCCTGGAGTGTACACAGCAAATGGCATTGCAGGATACTGCACCCCATGGCACCCAGGATATCTCAGCAGTCCAGAGGGTGGCATGTTACAGGGAGAGTGTATGATAGCAGAAAGATACAGCATTGACAAGGCATTCATTGGAGGTATGTCAGTTTGCTCTTACTGTTTGCCCATTCCCTTGCGGCAGGCGCAACCCACATGTTTGAATATTACGCTGCAGTGCATTGTTGGAGTTTGTGCAGCAGATCTCCCTTTTTCCACAGGATGTGCTGTGCATCTCCTTTGAATATGGGGGCCCTGGACTAGGCTCCTGGACTAGGCTACCCTGAAGAAATACATTATCAAAATGGGAAAATCATGACCCCTCTGAAAATAAGATATTGCAACTAATCTGGGCTAGCCTGAGTAAATACAGTGCAAAAATGTGTAAATGAAGATCCCTATGACAATGAGATGTAGCATATCCCCTGCTCTATCCAGGATATAAAATATACGATAGGAAATATTTAAAGGAAATCTACTCTAAACTGAACTTCACTGTGGTCACTGATATAAACAAACACTTTCTTTATTGTCACAATCACACAGGAGTGAGGTGTACATATTTTATGGAATGCATACAAACAGAGGTGAGAAAGAATAAGTGCCTCAGCTGGGACTTGAACCCAGGCCACCCAGAATACCATTCTGACTGCGCTAACCAGCTGCGCCACTGAGACAAATGGAACCTGGGCTGTCCTCGAGCACATTACACTTTCTCAAATGCATAACCCAATGGCAACACAAATATTTACTTGTAAAAATCACACGGGAGTGTGGTGTGCATATTTTATGGAGCACATACAAACAGAGGTGAGAAAGAATAAGTGCCTCAGCTGGGAATTGAACCCAGACTGCCCAGAATACCATTCCGATTGCACTAACCAGCTGCGCCACTATACAAAGAAGTGCAAAGTAATTCACCTGGGAAACAAAAACCCAGGGGAAGAATACAAATTGGGGGGACTAGTGACAACAACAGAATTGGAAAGGGACTTGGAGGTAATCATATCAGATGACCTAAAGGTTAGCAAGCAATATGAGAAGGCAGTATTGAAGGCTTGGGGGATACTGGGATGTGTAGGGAGAGGTATCACCAGTAGAAAACAGGAAGTTGTTATCCCTCTGTACAGACAGTTGGTGAGACCCCATCTGGAGTACTGTGTCCAGTTCTGGAGACTCTGTCTCTGCAAGGACATAGACAGGATGGACAGGCAGTCCAGAGGACGGTAACTAAAATGGTGCAGGGTCTGCAACAGAAGCCATACAAGGAGAGACTAAGGGAGCTTAATATGTATACCTTTGAGGAAAGGAGGGAGAGGGGAGACATGATAGAAACTTTTAAGTACATCAAGGGAATCAACAAAATCCAAGAGGGTGGCATCTTTCAGGAAAAGAGATGTGCTAGAACAAGGGGGCACAATTTGACGATAGAGGGGGATGGCTCAGGGGCAATGTGAGGAAGAATTTTTTCACAGAGAGGGTGGTGGATGCATGGAATGGCCTTCCTGAAGAGGTTGTGGGGTCAAAAACAATGGGGGAATTCAAGAATGCATGGGAAAGGCATAAAACAATTCTTGTGGGGGATAGGAGAAATAGGCTGTTGGTTAAGTAGGACCTGCAGCTAATCCACTAGGCAGAGAAATGGGCAGATTTGGTGGGCCAAGCAGTCCTTATCTGCCGTTGGTCTATATTTCTATGTTTCTATGAGACAACTGGAACCTGGGCTGTCCTCAAGCACATTACTCTTTCTTGAATGCACAACCCAATGGCAACACAAATATTTATTTGTAACAATCACATAGGAGTGTGGTGTGCATATTTTATGGAACACATACAAACAGAGGTGAGAAAGAATAAGTTCCTCGGCTGGGACTTGAACCCAGGCCACCCAGCAGTATTGTGGCCATGAGGATGATATGTGTTTGTGTGTCTGTGTGCGTGTGTGTGTGTGTGTGTGTGTGTATACAACATATAGGATAAGACATATTAAAAGGAAATCTACTCTGATCTGAACTTCACTGTGTTTACTGACATAAATAGTTTCTTTATAACATATTAGAATGCAATATTTATTTTGAATGTTGTGGCCATGGGGATGGTGTGTACAGAGTGTGTGTGTGTGAGTGTGTGTGTCGTGTGTGTGTGTGTGTGTGTGTTTACTGTAGCTCAATATATTTTTTCCAAAAAAGCACAGTAGAAAATGGCTTCTGATTGCTACATATTTAGTCTAAGCAGTTCACTGAAGACCTGTCATATGTCTGAGACAGTGCTCATCAGATAATGTCTGTAGAGGTTAAAAAAATGTAAATCACATATTTTCTGGGAAAAAGTGACATTTGTGAGGTATGCATCTTTCTTGAAAGACAATACATTTCCAAGTGAAACTAGTATCAAGAAGCTGTTTAAATGCTAAGCATTGAAATGTGCAGTTTGTTGCATTCTGAAGGGGGTAAACAAATCTCCAGTTTAATAGACAACCAATATTTAACAAATATTTAATAAGCTGTTTCAGTTTCTTAATGGCATCTGATAAGCAACTTGGAGTTATGTCTTCAACATTCTTAACAGAAATAAGGGAATATTTTATTTCAGTTGGCATGGAAGGATACATTGAAAAGTCCAAAACACGTGTTCCATGATACTCCATTTTCCAGCTACAGATAGCAAGATGGCTGAAGGCTCTGCCCATAGTCATAATGACTGCAGTGCCATCACACACAGAGTTAGGCAGAGAAAGAAACTCTCAGCCCCTACCCTATAGTCACTTGGAGACCTTCACTTCTGGAAGTTTTTGTACAGTCTCAAGTGAGCCAGGAACACATCTAAAATTTCTTTGGTGTGGGGGCTACACAAAACCTAAGGGCTTGGGAAATAGAAAACTATGACATTTTTATTTAAGCATTGATTTTAATTGCTCTGTCCCAACAATAAAACAGATTTTTCTTTAACATTGTCCTTTCATCAGCCCCAGGAAAACTGTACATGGACATAATGCTATATCATCTCTATTTCTATATAGGATGATCTATGTACCCAAAGAAAGCCTATTTTAAGCTTTCAAATTATGTATTTTATTAAGATTTATTTTTGTACCATACATGACTCAAAGCTTTGTTTTTAGGATGAAAGGACATGCTGGGAGGGACTGTATGGATGGTGATGGCTGGCATGGTCCATTTAAAAGAGCTTGGGACCCCCTATACATGCCAGTAACATTGGCTATGGATCTGTGGATGGTCTGCAGGGGTGTCCAGGGAAAGAGCAGAGTTAAGAGATTTTGAGGGGAGATGGAAGTTATGGTGAGGCCGGGATAAAACCCACCACCTGCAGGGCTGACTCTGTATACCTCCTCACATTTTGTCACTGAAATGTTGGATACATACACTCAAAATGTAGGGAAATGAGGGGCACTGGTCTTAATAATATGGGACAAATTGTTAGACAGAGACAAATTCAGTAAACTGGAAGCTAGTGACTCCCTTGATCACACAGTGGACACTAGTTGAAAGTCCTAACAGTGGAGTGATAATGACTCACATTGAGTCTTTTGTGGGATCTCCTTCTAGAACTGCTATATAATTGCAGCTTTTAATGAGCTGTTAATCACACCAGGCTATCTGGAACTTTGAGAGAGATTAGCATAAGGACTAGAGCCTGCTAAAGTAGAAACTGTTTTAACTTCATTAACAGCCATGAAAACCTGCACTAGTAAAGATGGACAAGTAGAGAGTTAGCTGCACAAGCCCCGGTCAATTTGCACTAGGGTTTAGGCTAGTAAAACAATGTTAAGATTGACCCCCTGGGGCAGGGCCTCTGTCCACAATGAGGAAACGATTGTAGGAAGAGTTGGGAGGAGTGGCCTTTTAAGGCCTGAGAGGGAGCATTGTTAGTTGATGTGCCCCATTGAACCACAGGCATAGCCTTTTAAGTATTGCTTTTATTAACTGTGAAGGGTGACAACTGTCTGCTGCTAATAGTGTGTTGCGGTCTGTTTCTTTTTTAAAAAGATCTGACAGTATATTACCCTATGAATCCCTGTACAAAGTCACATCAAGGAAATGTATTCTGTCCTGGCCCACACTCATTTGGAATTTCATTGCTGGATTACTGCTATTCAACTAACATAGGAAACAGTTTAATGTCTCCATGCCACCACCCTATATAACAAGTATATCATCTATAAAGCACCTCCACAAATCTAAGTTCTCATGAAATGTATTTGTGGAGGTGTTCTGGAGGACATCAAGTTCCCATTTTGCTAGGAAAAGATTTGCAAAGCTGGGGATGAAAGCTACCTCCATAGCTATGCCACACACCTGAAGATAATATTTGCCTCCAAACATAAACATGTTAAACATCTGTACCATTTCAGTTAAGTCTATCAGCAGGTATGTTAGGGGGCAGGTTATCCGGCTCAGACCTTTTTTCCAAAAAGAAATGAAGTACTTCAAGACCCTCACTATGGGTGATAGAAGTATAAAGTGACTGTACATCTAAAGTTGCAAACAACTAATCAGATTCCATTTTTATATCATAGACCAGGTGTGAATATCAGCTGTGTCTCATGTATAGAATGGGACTGCTTGTGCCAAAGGTTTTTAAAAGGTGTCAATATTCCTGGATAGAGGTTCTGTTAACCAGCTGATCCCTGATATAATCGGGCACCCCGGTGGATTTTCAAGTCTTTATGTATTTTGGGCAGGATGTATATTGCAGGAATTATTGTTCTTTCTACTGTTAAAAATCTTTTCCTCTCTTGTAATCTACCCTACACCCTTTGCCCATTCCAGATATTCATCGATATGTTTTTTGAACACCTTTGTCAAATTACCAGTTAATTTCCGATAAAATAAAGTGTCCCCCAACTGTTTCATAATTTTATTTTCATAGTCTGTACTATTCATCATTACAGTAGCCCCCCCACCCATTTATCAGCTTTTTTAATTGTAATAGACCTGTCATTACTTAAACTGTCAAAAGCATTTTTTTCTATTAAAGACAGATTGTTTGGTACTTTCTTTTTTGTCATTTGGTTCAGGTTCAAATTCATCAGATACAGCTAACAGAGCTTCAGGAATGTGGTAACTGCAGGTCCATGTTGTAGGCAGAATGTTGACTTCACCCTGAAGTTCTTTTGTGGGTCCAATTCCGCTGCTTCTGGTTCAGGTTCATCTGTTGGAGTGGATGTATCCTTCTGGAAAATAGCTTTAAGAGTCAATTTCCATGAAAATAGATTTAAATCAATCATAGACTGGCTAATGTCCAATCTCTTAGTGGGAATTGACTGTACTGGGGGATAATCAGTAAAGATTCTGTTGAATGCCTGCTGTTCATAATAAGCCCAGAGCTAAGGTAGCACCCAGCCACCTTTCTAACACAGGGTACACAGTTTTTGGAGACTGAAACAGGGTTGAGCACCTTCCCATAGGAAAGAGCCAGACAGCTTCTCAAATCATTGAAACTGTCTGTTCAGGATGGGAATTGTTAAACTGTAAAGACAGAAAAATATTTTTGGAAAATCCATAATTTTATATGCTGCTATCTTCCCCCCAAAAGAGTCTAAGTTTCTTCCACCTACTGCAAGGACCATCCAGATAGGTGTATAGGGGTTGCATGTTGAGGTCTGCTATTCAGTTAAGGCATATTTTCAGGGCAATACCCAGATAGGAGAGGTGGGATGAGGTCCATTTTAGCCCTAATTGTTGAACAGTGTCCTGCTGGATATGTTTATTAAGAGGAATAACTTCTGTCTTATCCCAGTTGACTTTTAGTCCTGGCAAAGCAATAAATATGTGAAGGATGTCCAGCAAGGCAGGTATTGAAGTGGAAGGGTTCTCCAATGTCACCAGTAGGTTGTCAGTGTATGCTAATGTGTAGAGACATGCAGAACCACATTGGATCCCAGTAATGCTAGGTGAGTCATGGATTCTTCAGAGTAAGGGCTCAAGGGAAATTAAGAATAAAACAGGTGACATAGGACAACCTTGCCTAGTGCCCCTGTGTAATGCAATGAGCAGACACACCATGGTCACAGTAAAACTGGAGGTGGATGGGTTGGAGTATAGGAGACTTACCTGTTTTGTGATAAGAGGACCAATGCCCAGGGCCCCCTTGGCCTGATATAGATATGGTTCTCCATGGAATAACAGTCTTTTTCTGTGTCCACACTAATCAAGACTGTGGGAAGCTGCCCATATAACATTCATTACAGTCCTGAAGTTATCTATTGTCAGTCTCACTTTAACAATTCCTGTTTGACATCTGTCAGTTATATGGGGAATTACCTGTTGAAGGCACAGAGCCAAGACTTTTGCAAGAATGTTTACATCTGCATTAAGCAGGGAGATTGGATGATAACTAGATGCTAGCTGCGGATCTTTCCTCTGCTTCAGTAGACGAATGACCAAGACTTCATACATGAATTATGGCATTTCTCCTTTCCCTTATCCTCCTGCAGAAGTTAAGTGAAAAATTGTCTAGCTTCTGGCATGAAAGCATGGCAAAAGTCTACTGGGAACCCATCTGGGACCAGAGCCTTTTTGGTTTAATTTCACCACCATTGTGATTTTGGAGAGTGAGATTGGGGCTTCGAGCTACCCTATCTGGTCCTTTGTCAGAGCCAACAGGGTTGTTCCTTGTAAAAACTTCAGCAAGTCAAGGGTAACCAAAGCCATTTTAGAGCTGAACACATGGCTCCACAAATGGTGTAAGGAAAAGGGCCACACCTTCATTGGCGACTGGAATGATTTCTGGGATAGGGCTTATTTTAAATTCAGCGTTCTTCGCCTCATCAAGGAGGGGGTAAGGGAGCTAGAACAAAAACTCAGTGTATTCACCAATTGTTTAAACTAGTGGATGGGGAGATGGTGGCCAAATGGGACCAAGGAAACAGGACCCGGGTCACCACCACCCCATATCCGGGCAAGGACACCTCCCGTCAGTTGAAAAGGTATAAACAGCTCGAGTGCAATAAGGTTAAATGGGAGAAACAAAACTCAAAGAAAAAAGGTACAAAAGATGCCAGCTTCTGGAAGGCAATGGTGGCTAATGCCTGCAGTCTGGCTAACAAAATCCTTGAACTCACAGCCACAATAACAGAAGCTGCACTGGACTGGGTCGAGATAACTAAAACATGGCTCAACGAGAACCATGTATGGGATATTGCTATTCCAGGTTACAACTTATTCAGAAAGGACAGAAAAGGATGTGGGGGGTTGCACTGTATATAAGAGAGGACATAAGAGCTATGGAGGTAAAAAAAAAACAAGATGACCCAGAGGTCCTCTGGGTCACACCTAAACCAAGAAATTGCTCAGCCCTTTAGCTGGGAGTGACATATAGACCTCCCTCACAAGGGACAGAAGGAGACAAAGCCCTGCTGGAAAGCATACTAAAGATGATCGATTAAGGGGATATCATGTTGATGGGAGACATCAATCTCCTATATGTAGTCTGGAATTCTTTCACTGCATCCATAGCTAGAAGCAGAAATTTCCTAGACACCCTGAGAGGGACTGGACTAAATCTGCTCATAATGGACCCCACTAGAGAAAACACAATCCTAGACTTGGTGCTAACAACTAACAGCAAAGTAAAGGAGGTGGAAGTGGGGTGCCATCTGGGGATGAGTGATGACCACAAATCTGTTTGGTTCAAGGTCAACATGGTTGTGGAATTGAGCCACTCTAACACAAGGGTCTTAGACTTCAGAAGAACAGACTTCACATAAATGAGAGTATGTTTTAGGGATATCCTTGAGAAAAGGGCAAGTTGGGGGGTGGGGGAATGTTGGGCTAGCATAAACGAGGCACTAGCAGAAGTAATTGAGAAATGATCTTGACTGGTCATTAAAGTGAAGAAAAAAAGAAGACCACTAGGGTTAACAAAAGAAGTATCAGCAGCAGTGAGAGAAAAAGAGACTAGCGTTCAGAAAATACAAGGGCTCAAATAGCAACAAAAATAGGGAGGCATACAAGGTTAGATTAAAGGAGGCAAGTAGGGTGATCAGAGTGGCAAAGGTACAAATTCTGGAGGAAACAGCACAGGGGATCAAGGGAGGCAAAAAGACCTTTTTTAGGTACATAAGTGAATAAAGGAAAAATAAGGGAGGTACTATCAGGCTCGTAGCAGGGATGGGAGGAGGTGGGAAAAAGGCAGGGAAAAGGCTAAAATCTTAAATTAGTACTTTTGTTCTATATTTACAAAGGAAGACCCTGGAAATGGACAAACCCATAACTGGGATATAAATCAGGAAAGGGGATATACACAAGCCCATTGACAGAAGAGAGGGTAAAGACAAAATTGAAAAAACTACAGGTGGATAAAGCCATGGGTCTGGAGGGAGTCCACCCATGTATACTGAGGGAACTTAGTGACAAATTGGCTGCACCTCTGGTGGATCTTTATAGCAGATCCCTAAGACAAAAGAACAGTTCCCCAGGACTAGAAAAGGGCAATAGTGATCCTCATACATAAGAGTGGCAGCAAAGAGGAAGGAAGGACTTCAGAGGAGCTGACTTTGATAAGATGGCCAACAGAGTTAAGCTAGCCCTGGCAAAAAGAAACACAGGTGAGGAGGTACAGGCAAAGTGGGCAAGCATTAAGGATACAATACTTGAAGCAACATCCCATTGTGTTAGACAGAAAAGGAAGTGCAAAAGAAGAAGGAAACCACTTTGGTTCTCAAATACAGTAGCAGAAAAGGTCAGAGCCAAAAGGCTGGCCTTCAGGAAATATAAGGGAACACAGCGGGATGAAGATAGGGAGGCATACCAAACTGCCCTAAGGGAAGCAGGTAAGGCAGTAAGGCAGGCAAAGTCCCAAACTGAGGAAACACTAGCACAAACAGTAAAAGAAGGTGACAAGACTTTCTATAGATACATTAGTGAAAGGAGAAAGTCCAGAGGGGGTATTGCTAAGCTTAATGGAGAAAAGGGAGCATGTGAGGAGGAGGACCCTGTAAAGGCATCTATCCTAAATAGATACTTTTGCTCAGTATTTACTGAAGAAAAGGTAGGGCAGGGCCCACAGCTCAGCATCATGGACACAGGGGGGAGGGAGGTGAGCACTACTCCCTTCACAAAAGAAAGGGTCCTACAAGAGCTTGCTAAGCTCAGGGTGGATAAAGCAATGGGACCTGATGGCATACATCCCAGGGTACTTAAGGAGCTAAAGGAGGAACTAGCAGAGCCATTAGCAGAATTGTTTAGTGAGTCTCTGAGCACAGGAGAGGTCCCAGAAGACTGGAGAAGGGCTCATGTGATCCCGCTCCACAAAAGTGGTAGCAGGGAGGAGGCAGGGAACTACAGACCAGTCAGTCTTACCTCAGTAGTGGGCAAGATTATGGAGGCACTCCTTAAGGAAAGGATAGTGCAACACCTGGAATCCATAGGGGCACAAGATCCAAGACAGCATGGGTTTACAAAAGGAAGGTCCTGTCAAACTAATCTCATAGATTTCTTTGACTGGGTAACCAGAGTGGTGGACCAAGGGAGCAGTCGATGTCGCTTACCTTGACTTCAGCAAAGCTTTCGATACTGTTCCACATAGAAGATTGATTAATAAGCTGGGTAGGCTTGGGGTGGGTCAGAAGTTGGTCAACTGGATGGCAAACTGGTTGACTGGCAGAAAACAGAGAGTGGTGGTAAATGGTATACAGTCAGAAGAGATGCAAGTCACAAGTGGGTACCTCAGGGATCAGTCCTGGGGCCAGTCCTATTCAACATCTTCATTAGTGACCTCGCAGATGGACTAGAGGGTAAGGCTTGTCTGTTTGCAGATGACACCAAGATCTGCAACAGAGTAGATGATCCAGATGGGGTGGGCAGAATGAGAAGAGATCTGGATAAACTAGCAAAATGGTCAGAAGAGTGGCAACTGGGATTTAATGCAAAGAAGTGCAAAATCATGCACATAGGGAAGAGAAACCCTGAAGCCACCTATAGGCTGGGAGGGGAGTTGCTAGCAGTCACAAAGGAAGATGACCTAAAATCATCCAAGCAGACCTCTAAAGCAGTAGGTAAGGCTAGGGGGGTGTTAGGGTGTATTAGTAGGGGTATCACAAGTCGTAAGAGGGAGGTAATAATCCCTCTGTACAAGACATTGGTTAGGCCCCATCTGGAGTACTGCGTGCAGTATTGGAGGCCACACCTTCACAAGGACATTAACCAAATTGAGGAAGTCCAGAGAAGGGCAACCAAAATGGTGCAGGGACTGCATCAGAAGACATAGGAGGACAGAATAATGGAGCTCAATATGTATACCCTTGAGCAAAGGAGGGAGAGAGGTGATATGATCAGACATTTAAAAACCTTAAGGGCATAAACAAGGTGAAAGAGTCTAACATGTTTAAATATAAGAAAAATAGCAGGACAAGAGGACACAGCATGAGATTAGAGGGAGGCCAATTAAGGGGGAAGTGAGGAAATTCTTTTCACAGAAAGGGTGGTAGATGTATGGAATAGCTTACCACAAGAAGTGGTGGCTATGAATACAGTGCAGGGCTTCAAACAGGTATGGATAGGCATAAGGGAGCAATACAAATGACTATGAATAGATAGGTCACTGACAGAGCAAAGGCCAATGGCACATTTATAAGGTAGAAAAAGAAATGGGCAGACTGGATGGGCCTTGCGGTCCTTATCTGCCGTCAACTTCTATGTTTCTATGTTTCTATGTAAACTACCACTCAATCAGTCTCACCGCTGTAGTGGGAAAGATAATGGAATCACTGCTCAAGGAAAGAGTAATAGCATTTCTGGAGAACACAGGTCAGCAGGATGCCAAGCAGCATGGCTTTACAGTGGGAAGATCTTGCCAGTCAAACCTGATCCAGTTCTTTGACTCAATTACTAGAGTGGTGGACCTGAGGGGGAGCCATGGATGTTACCTATCTTGACTTCAGCAAAGCCTTCAACTCAGTCCCACACAGATGGCTGATAAATAAGCTAGAGCACATAGGTGTAGGGAAGGAAGTGGTATCATTGGTGAGTAGCTGGCTTGATCAGAGAACTCAAATGGTCATGGTAAATGGGGAAGCATTAGGGGATAGGGAGATGACCAGCTGTGTACCACAAGGGTTTGTCCTGGGACTGTTGCTCTTCAATGTTTTCATCAGTGACATCACAAAGGAGCTGATTGGGAAGGTGTGTCTGTTTCCAGATGACAGAAAGATCTGCAATAGACTGGACACTGCACAGGGGGTGGAGCAAATGAGAAGTGACCTACTCAAGCTAGAAAAGTGATCTAGTATGTGGCTGTTAAAATTCAAAGTAAAAAAGTCCAAAGTTATGTATCTGGGCAGGAGCAATCCAGGGACAGACTACTATCGGGGGGGGCTGGCATCCACCTGGCAGGAGCGGAATCTGGGAGTTATCATTTCAGACAATTTGAAGGTAGGCAGTCAATGCAAGAAGGTAGCGCAAAAGGCCATCACAATGCTAGGAAGCATAGAAAGGGGCATTACAAGCAGAAGGAAGGAGGTGATCTTGCCACTTTACAGATCCCTGTTAAGGCCCCACCTGGAGTGCTGCATCCAGTTCTGGAAGCCTTATCTCAGAAAGGACATAGATAGATTGGAGACAGTACAGAGGAGGTCAACAAAACTGATCCAAGGTCTCCATGAGATGTCTTACGAAAGCAGGTTAGAGGAGCTTAACATGTACTCCCTGGAGCAATGCAGAATTGGGGGGGGGGATATGACTGAGACATTCAAGTACCTAAAGAGTTTAAACGGTCATAGAAACATAGAAACATAGACTCTGATGGCAGATAAGGACCACTTGGCCCACCTAGTCTGTCCATTTCCCTACCTGTTGGATAAGCTGTAGATCCTAGTTAACCAACAGCCTACTTCTTCCTATCCCCCACTAGAATTGCTTTATGTCTGTCCCATGTATTCTTGAATTCCCCCACAGTTGTTGACCACACAACGTCTTCAGGAAGGTTGTTCCATGCATCCACCACCCTCTCTGTGAAAAAAATACTTCCTCACGTTGCCCCTAAGCTGTCCTCCTTCTATTTTCAAATTGTGCCCCCCTGTTCTTGCACATCTCTTTTTCTGAAAGATGCTACCGTCTTGGACTTTGTTGATTCCCTTGAGGTATTTGAAAGTTTCTATCATGCCCCCCACCTTTCCTCAAGGGTATACATATTAAGTTCCTTTAGTCTCTTTTCATATGGCTTCTGGTGCAGACCTGGCACCATTTTAGTTGCCCCCCTCTGCATTGCCTCCTTCCTGTCTATGTCCTTGTGGAGATAAGGTCTCCAGAATTGCACACAGTACTCCAGATGGGGTCTCACCAACTGTCTGTACAGAGGAATAGCAACTTCTTGTTTTCTACTGGTGATGCCTCTCCCTATGCATCCAAATATCCCCCAGACCTCCTTACTGCCTTCTCACATTGCATGCCTACCTTTAGGTTGCCTGGTATGACTACTCCCAGGTCCCTTTCCATTTTGTTTTGTTAGTACCCACCCCCCACCCCATTGTGCACTCTTTCCCTGGGTTTTGTTTCCCAGGTGCATTACTTTCCACTTCTTTGCATTGAATCTAAGCTGGCATATTTTTTACCATTCTTCCAATCTTGCTAAGTCCCTTCTCATTCTTTCCACCCACACCCCTTGTGTATCAACCCTATTGCAGATCTTTGTGTCATTTTCAAAGAGGCATACTTTTCCTTCCAGTCCCCCCACAATGTTACTTATAAAGACATTAAAGAGGACTGGTTCCAGTACTGAACCCTGTGGTACCCCACTAGTAACCTCCCTTTCTTCGAGTGGACTCTGTTTACTATTACCCTCTGTGTCCTGTTGTACAGCCAGTTTTTTACCCAGACTACCACCCAGAACCCACTCCCAGGCTGGTTAACTTGTTCATTAATCTTTTGTGTGGGACTGTGTCAAATGTTCAAATTCAGGATCGCCTTCTTGTCAATAGCTCTGTGAGGACAAGAGGTCATGATGTGAAATTACAAGGAAGAAGATTCAAGGGCAACATGTGTTAGTTTTTCTTCACGGAAAGGGTGGTTGAGCCATGGGATGGCCTACCCGCCGAGATCATTGATTCCAAAACAGTAAAGGAATTCAAATCAGCGTGGGATAGACTCAGGGGGATAGTAGCAATTAAGTTCTTAGGAGGAGGGATAGGGCTCAAGGCAGAATAGATGGATCTTTGGTCCACATCTGCCATCACATTCTATGTTTCTATGTTTCCAGAAATAAAGTGGTCTTCATAGAAAGTTGAAACACTAGATTGATCCGGTTTGGGTAGGCAGTAATCTGGGATGACGTGTGGATTGTTCTAATGTGTTTAGCAGTTCGCTGCAGTCTGGTGTGGTAGTCTAACAAGTGTCCCACTCTTTCTCCAGACTACCAATACTTGTGGGACATTCTTTTGAGCATCCTGGCCACAGCAGTTGAGGTGATACTACTGATTTGGTACTTTGGCTGTAGGATGTCCCAGTGTAACTGGGGGCAGTGGGTATCTAGCTCATTGTATTTTCCCTTTTTTCTTCAATGGCTGTTCTAGCTCCTCCAGCTGACATGCTCTTTCCTTCTTTTTCTATACTGCAAAACTGATTTTCCTGCTGTGTAGATGTCCTTTGAGAGAATTCCAGACTGTAGACTTGGGAACATCTGAAGTGACATTTATGTGGCGGACCATGGAGATTTCCTGGGACTGCTATGGTTTAAAGTTTGGGAGGGACAAAAGGAAGTTGTCCATATTCCACCAGGGGTGTACAGGAAAGGGGGGACCAATGCCTAAGGTCAGGTGAATGCAAGCATGGTCCGAGATAATGATGGGTCCAATTGATAAGTGGTATGCATCCTGCATCTGACCTCTGGGCAGAAGAAAGAAATCAATTCTACTAGTGGTATGGTGTAGAGCAGAGTGAAAGGTAAAGTCCTGTCCCTTAGGGAACAACTAGCCCCCAAGGATACTGAAGGTCAAATTCCACTGCCATAAGTTTTAATACTATCCTGGCTTTAGTAGGGACCACTGTAAGGCTCCAAAGTTTGTCTCAGTTAGCACTAACACATTTCCTTGTTGCAAGAGGGCCAAAATGTGTTGTGCTACTTCTGGGTAGAAATCAGCCATGTCAATATTTGGGCTGTAGAAATTCCTTGATAGGATAGTTTGGGAGTTGATTTCAAGGCTTTAACCAGGACCTACCTTCTATCTTTAGAGTGAACTATTGAGTGTGACATTTTCATGAAACAGGATAGCTACTCCTCTTGACTTAGGGGAGTGTGAGCTCCCTGCAACTTGCCCCACCCACTCCCTGGTGAATTTTTGTGTCTCTGCAGGAAGTAATGGGACTTCTGTAGGAACACAACATCACACTTCTCTTCTTTTTTTAGGTGCTCAAGTACTTGTTTTCTTTTAATAGACAAGTTCAAACCCTGGGATTCCAGGAAACAATATGCTAGGGTTTTAGTTTACACTCCATCAAAGAGATCTATAGGGATGGTGTGCGAAAGCAGCAATGTCAAAGTATGCTTCACATTAGCATAGCACCCTGTCATAATGTCACTGGATTGGGACTGAGGGTAAGTATGATCATGGTCAGGGAAGGATTGTATTCAAGGGTACAAAAAATGATGGATGAACTCCACTGAATTTTTCAAATGTCTACTTTATTTTTATCTCCCACAGACTTCGGGCAATGTTTCATGGCCCTGCTACTTCGTCAGGCCCTTTGTGTTGTAAGATAAATAAAATTAATAACAAAAGCACTTAATACATCAGATAGTAATCATTCAAATTCACTAGCCACCATAGTGCTCCCCATTTAACAGAGGTACCTTTTAAAATTCTTTCTGTAATTAGCACCTGTGGTCTATCCAGATTGGCAAATTATAATATTCATATTCAGCTTAAACCCCCATACTCAGAAGACTGTACCCATTCACTTAAGTTCAAATGTCTTACATAGTATTTATGTGTAATAAGCATATCACAAATTTCATAAGAGACCTTAAACCCTTTCACATAAGCCAATACCTCGTTTCCATTTCTTATAAGTTTCTATTCAATCATAATCTTCCAGTGTGCCTAAAAATAATATCTCCATTTTAGTCAACATTGTATATAAATAATTGTTATGCATTATGATACTGCTCCCCACTTCAGTATCTCCTGTCTCACCTCATGATTGTTAGAGAATTATTTCCTAATCCTGGCTCCATTCGTCACTTCTCAGTTTCCAGATAGTTCTGATTTGTGTCCCTGTATAAAAGTTAAAGATTTTTTTAAGTTTCAAGGTTTTCATAACAAGATGATTATTATCAACTTCTCTCCTCCATTTTAAAAAAACAAAGTTTAGCTCACTACTGGATAGGAGCAGCTTCACTGCAGATGACGCTCTCTGAACTACACAGCTGCTGCCGCCCATGTGTGCTCTAAATAAAAGAGTAAAAGAAAACCATTTTATGGGTCATTTATATATTACTGAAAAAAATATTTTTTTGTAAGTGCATGAAGCAAAGGCCTTTAGTGAGGGGCAGACCGCTACAGGGGGAGAGAATAGCTTGGACCAGGGAGCTCCGCCTGTCATCTTTTCCCTTGTGCCACAGAGCTCTCCCTGTTACCTATAGTTTATAGGCTTCTGTGGCTACACTGGAAGGCAAAGTCAGATAAAATATAATTGGAGATGCCATTCACCCCCCACTGCAATGTGGTACTTAAACAGAGCATGTGCAGGCGGCACCAGCTCAGTAGTTCAGTGGGAGTCATCTGGCAGCCACGCTGCTCATCTGTCCAGTAGTGAGTAAAAATGTTTTAAAAACAGAAGTTAGATGCTGAGATGAAAGTGGTACCTTGTCATGCAGGTGATGCCACAGTATGCGGGATTGCTACAAATTGTTCCCCACAGCCCATCAGAGTATCTGGATGGATGACCATACAACTAGTAGGATTACAGCGGCTTACCTAAGCATACTACCTGTGTCCATACCTATGTTCTCAGTTCCTTAAGGAAACTGAGCTGATGTGGGGGGGGGGAGGGCCACTTTATGGGAACAGGAAGTCAAAAGAAGAGAAGAGAAGCATCATGTGCAATTTGACAATGATGGCACATTCTCCTATTTGCCTCCCACTGACCCACACTGGACCCCTTTACTAAAATTCTGTGGTGGAGTGTTGCAGTGTCCAGGACTGGAACTCTTTTAAGCCCCCATCCTCACATTAACCTTCTCAATTTAACAGTAATAGCCTTTTAGAGGAAAACAAATACCAAAAGAATTATGAATTATGTATTAAATCTAAACAATATAGGATATGGAAAGCTCCTTCAGAGAAACTGCAATCATTTCCAGAGATATAAGTAGCAGTTCAGGGCACAGTTCTGGATGATGTGGAGACTGTCATCTGATGTGGGCCAGAGCTCCGTGATGTGGGATCTGAAGATGGTGTAATCTGGGAAATGTCTGCCCCAAGAAGAGATGGTAGGCTGATGTAAGTTTGAGTCCCGATGCTGCCTTGGGAATTACAGTGAGTCTTTTTTTGTATTTGTACCTTTTCCTCCTCCGTAGAGCTGGCAGATGGCTCCAGCCCCTTCTCTGAGCCCAGCCGTCCCCATTCAGCCATACCCCATAATTCCCCCATCAATTACCCCCACGTCAGGGTTGGGGTGATGAGCATTGACTCCCCCCCCCTCCGAGTACAATCCAAAAGTCAGGGCAGCTTGTTGCGGGGGTGCATCGGGTCATCATGGAGCCTGTCAGCTCCTGGTTTTTCCACCTGCTTTTTTCCCTGGGCCCATGAACATGCAATGGGTAGAGCAGTAGGGCTCTGCCTCTGTGGAAACAGCTTATGTCCAGGATGTGGCATCCCTCCCCATTCTGGCGGCATGCCTGTGCTAACACCCAGCCACCGCTGGGTGTCATGTAAACAGTGCACCACACCATCCCCATCTTCCCAAGGAAGGAGAGCTGTCTATGGACACTCAATCCTTCCTCACCTCTGCCAGCCCCTGAGCAACCCTAATCTGTTCCCGAATCCAGGTCACCAGTGTAGCATAAGGTGTGGCATCCAGATCCTCAACCCTCAGCACCACCGTGCCAGCTTACAGTGAGTCTTTTAAGAAGGAGGGGCAGAGGGGCTGCTTGTCCAGCATCTGCCAAAAGCAGTGGGAGGATCAGACTTTCTTAAAGTGTGTCAGACAGAGATGACTCATGATGGGAACCTCTGGATCCTCTGTGACAGCTCCGATGTGACCTGATGCCTGGGGTGGTGCCCTTAGGAGAGATTTTGTCAGCATTTTTCTGATGGCTACAACATCACTGCCACTGTTCTGCAGGAGCTGCACTGATGGGAGGACGCTGCCATGTGTTGTGTGTCAGAGCTTGGATTTCGGATGACTGGTGGTGCCATGGGTTGAGTGGTAGCACGTCATATGAGTGACCCAAAATGAGCGACTAGAATTATAGCGACTCATTTTGGGTGCTTCTGTTGTGGGCTACACTGCAGAATAGTGAGGGTACGCAAAAGCCAGTAGGGTTAAGGGAGAACAGAAGGGAGGAATAGTGAGGGGAAGGGGAGGGACAGGGAAGGGGTTGCCAAGCACTGGTGTACCTGCCACTGCTGAACTAGCCATGTGGCATGGTGGTGTGGGAGGTTCTGGCAGTGCAGGTACTGGGTTCGAGTCTGGGAGTAGGTTACATTTTGCCGCAGCTATGAAGTGTAGCACTTAATTTTTTGCAAGGTATTGGTTTTGCCCCCTTCCTCAACATGCACCCCCCTGGAGTTGAGAATCCTAATTCAAGGGTGGGCAGGGGGCATAGCCCCCCCTGCAAAAATACTATATTTAGATCCAGAAGTTGGGATGCTGTAGAGTGTATATAGCTGATTTGCTTTTCGGAAATATACACTTGCCGTAGTAGCAATCGCTGTTTTGCAGTCACTATTATGACATGGAACCAGTTGAGCAGATTTGAGGAAACCATTTTTCATGGTCCCCAGTTTCTGTTTATGAATGCTGCCTCATCTTGGGGGTCCATAAATTTGATGGCCCCATTTCTTTCTAATTTGAAGATAGCAGGATAGACCATCTTATATTTTAACCCCATCTGCTGCAGTGTTTTTGCAAATGTCACCGAAAGCAGGTCTTTTTTTTATTAAGTCTGGCAGAATAGTCTTGGTAACATGGTACCCAGTGACCATGCCATAGCAAAATTCCTTTCTCTCTTGCCATGGTGAGAATTTGTTCCTTGACAGCATACCTGAGTAATAAGGTGAGACTAGGTGGGGACTTCTTGCCTGCCTTAGCACAAGGGGCCAACTTCTGGTGTGCACATTGAATTTCAAGAGGCTGATTTTTCTAGCCAAGGATGTTAGAAAGCAGATGTTTTACAAAATCAGCCACATTTCTGCCCTCAGCCCCCTCTGTAACACCAACTATTCGGATGTTGTTTCTGCGGCCCTGACACTCAAGATCATCTAATTTTTCTCAAATGAAGGTGAGCTCTGCTTTAATAATGTGCAGTTCGGATTTGGCTGTATCACTCCACATGTCTAAGTGTTTCAGGGTAGTCTCCGAGTCGGAAACCCATCAGGATAATTCTTCCATGTTTTGTTACTTATGCGCTACAGAGAAACTAACACCAGACACCTCCAATAGGATTTTTTCAGACATATTCTGTATTTCAGGATCGGTGGAGGAGCTTGCAGTCATGCCGTTGGTTGCCATCGCCATTATCCGAAATGAAACTTTTCTCAAAAAAACAGACAGGAAAAAAAAATGTCTGAGACACAAAGCAAAGATAGTTTTCATTTCAGGGTACTTTACTCTAATGAATGACGCTGTTTTCCACCATGAGGAACAATTGTTTTTTAAAAATATTACTTTTTTCAAGTGTGAAGTCCAAGGTGTGGGGTTAGGACTTTAGGCAGCCTTCTTGAGCACTCCAAAACCAGAAGTCCTTGATTTCAGGTTTTATTTTCAAACGGGTGGTATTGCTATGCAGTCATCAATGGCACCCTGCTACGCAAACCTGTTTATGGGTTGGTGGGAGGACACTGACATATATGACTCCAAAAGCAATCTATTTGCAGAAGGGATCCAGTATTGGGGAAGATACACCGACAATATTTTATGTACATTACTGTATCTGGGCAGGTATGGTGGAGGAGGCAGAATTACCCTGCAGCAAATCAATAAGAATGACTTCAACCTCAACTTTACTTGCCATATACATTTTCTCAGTATCTTCTCCTAGGATCTTGTCATCACTGGCCATAGCAATGGCCTCATCTCAACTGCAGGTTATCAATAGACAACCTCTGGTAACACATGTTTAAGGTTAGACAGCTGTCACCCACACCACCCAATTAAAGGGATTCCACATGGCTAGTTTTTACAGATCCAATGTAATTGTTCAGACCCTGAACCCTTTAAAAATAGGCAGGCGATCTCCACCACAGATTTTTGGAATGTGATTATGACCCCCTGCCTCCTTGACTAGGGAACTATTTAGAGCCAGGAACAAAGATAGGCAATACCTTATCTCTTCACATCCATCACCAACTAATCAAGCTCCCCCAGGTCAGCTCTATAACCGAACGCAAGTTGGTAGCCCCGAGGGTGCCGGTGCCCTTAGTCAATATTGGCATATTCTATCAGCTGATAAGGATTTAGGTCCAATTGTTGGGGATGATCCTAGATCGATTTACAGGAGGGCTACAAACATGAAGGACAAGGGTGTCCACAGTCACCTCAAAGACAAAAATGAAGGGACTGTTGGGATCAGTAATTTCCCTATAGGATTCCACAGATGTGGAGCCCACAATGTGTGTCCACACAGTCAGAAGGACAGTCATTTACCAGTCCTACTAGTTTGTTAAGCTGCCTGTTTAAACATTTAATCATGTGATGCACAGCTTTTGTGATTTACACACTTTTGTGCCCCTGTTTGAAGCCTTTTGTTGGTAGTATGATTACAGAAGTATATACAGGAGTATGTTTGCTCTATCCAAAATGAGCAGAGCAACACACAAGTGGGTAATCACTGGCATCAATTCCATCACTTGGATCCTCGTACATTCATTTTAGGGGTATTATGTCCTTTGTGCCCAAGTGGCAGGAACTGGGTTTGAAGCTTGCTGCAGATTGAAAGCAGATTGATTTTTAAACTAGGGACTTGTACTCCAGAAGGTTTGAATGATGATTAGGATATTGTCCCCTTCCTGTAACTGGTCTGATCCAGTTGGTCTCATTTGACCTTCAATAAGCACCAGCTCTTCTTGCTTATTTACTTGTTCATGTATCTATGATACCTGACTATTTTCCTTTTTTCTATTTTATTTTATTCTCTGTACAGGTCCAGTCGTATGTATTATAATCTTCCAGGAACTAAAAAGGCAAAAAAAAAAAGATTAAGGAAATGTCTGAAGTATATAGTAACTGTAACAGGAAATTGATTACTGTATTTAATAGACATTTGGTTTATTAGTTCCAACAACATGCTGCCTCGAGGTATTTCTAACTAACAGAGAATATATTTTTTTCTCTCACACACTGAGGGTTAGGATTAATTAGTTGTAACTATTTTTGATCATGATATATTATGGACCCTGTGTTTCATAAGAACTAGTGGGGTTACCTGATGCCAGTGACTTTTGTTTATACCTTTTATATCTGTCTACAAAGGTTAAAATAACTTGTTGCAACTTCACCTCATGAGGAAAAGTCTTAGTGATTTGAAGCGCTGGAGATCATTTTTTTACTGCCTTGTTTGGCTCACTTAATAAACTGGCACTTTGCAACAACATTTCTTGAGTTTATCTTTTTTCACATCACACTGCTTGTTATGAGTATTACCTTATTTAGTGGTTGCAGCAGTCCATTCAGTCTGAATACCTGGCTTTTCTTTGTTTTTGCTTTAACCCTACACCACCTGCAGCATGCTCATAATGCTGCAGGCCAAGTCTTCACTGGTTCCAGGAAGTCTAGTTGTTCCTCTCCATTAATGGCCAAACTTCACTGGCTTCGAATAAAACACTAAAGCGACTACAAAATACTTCTGCTCATATATAAATGCTGAAAATGCATTTATCCTTCATACTTAGCCAAACTACTTCACCAACACTTACAAACTCATTGACTTTAATGCTCCCCTGCACACCTTTCAACATGGTACCACCAGACTGGCTACATTAGGAAACACAGAAACACAGACTGTGTCAGCAGAAAAGGACCAGTAGGTCCATCTAGTCTATTTATTTATTTATTTAAATGTTTCACCAGGAAGGCACACTGAACAACAAGTTGCTCATCTCCCAGTGCGACCGGTGGGGGTACATATGGATGTGACGTAAAACATACAGTTAATATTAACATACCTGTCGAATATACATTCAGTTACATTTGTAGAAAGACACACATAGTTACATTTGTAAGGTGACATACAATTACCATTTAACATGGCTGATGATTATACAAATGTTTACATTTAGTGTAAACTTTCAATTACATTTATAGAAAGACATGTTCAAATACTTTGATAGAAAGAATTCGGTTAACAATTTAAAACAACTTTGAAAGTTGGAAGCAACCCAGACTAGGCAAAAAAGTGCAAGTAGATAATGTAATTGTACTAAAATCAAGTTTAAATGACGGGTGGTAGAGAGGAGGGGCAGGAGGGAAGTGGGGGTGATGGAGTAGGGCAGGGAAGGATGAGTCGAGCCAAGAGCTAACCCTTCCAGGATGCAGAGAACCCTGTAAGGGGCAGAACGAGGCAATGACTTGAAAGTTGGAAGGCAGGGTAAGAAAGGGGGGAATGCTAGGTTTGATAGGGGTGTGTGGAAAGGTGATGTTGAGAAGAGGGAAGGAAGAAGCTTTGCCTAAAAACCTGACCTCTCCAGGATGCTGATAACCCTGCCAGAAGTTAGGTTCAAGGTAAGAATAAGAACTGTATAGAAAAGGATAGCAGGGAAGGAGGAGTGAAGGGAAAGGACTTGCCCCATGCTAGACCCCTCCAGGATGCTGAGAACCCTGCCAGGGGGCAAGAGCAGGCAAGGGCAACTTGATAATGTGGGTAGATGAAGGAGAAAGGTAGAGCAAGGGGGCTAGAGGTAGTAGCAGAGTATGAGTGCTAACAAGTAGCAGAGTGTGAGTGCTAAGTAGCTAGGTTAAAAGTGGGAGGGAGGATTTTTAATGGGATGAAGGTGGGTGGTGGTGCAGGCTCGTAGGGGAGCTATTTACGGAGGCTTAAAACAGGATCAGCTAGAGGAGAAGAAGTTATGTAAGGCAAAAGCAAGGGAGAAGGAAGAGGAGGAGTGACATATTTGGGAGGTAGGGAGTTCCAGATTTTAGGGAAGCAATGAGTGAAGCCTGGCTGGCTGACAAGGGTGGTTCTATGGGAGACCAACACAGTGCAGGAGTCTGCAGATCAGAGGAAGTGGGATGGAGGAGGGGGAGCAGAGGGAGCAAGAGAGGTAGGGGGGAAGTTCCACTAGCCAGAATGTAGAGGTGAATTTGGTGGGGTGAGTGAGGCGTCTATTTGCAAGCAGGGGGGAAAGGACAAGGCATGGTAGAGGTTGCAATGATGAGTGCCAGATGGGGTATCAAGGGTGAAGTGACAGAAGGAGTTGAAAAGGGTGCCCAATCTGGTTAGGGAGGATTTGGGAGTGACACCATAGACCACATCGCAGTAGTCAAAAATAGATAGTATCATCTAGTTCTTGCTGCTCCGTAAGAGGGATGTAGCTACGGTTCCTAAATAAGGTGCCAAGCTTGAGGTGCAGTTTTTTCAGGATGGCTTCAATGTGGCCAGAGAAGCTGAGGTGTTGGTCCAGCCAAACCCCAAGGTATCTGAAAGAGGGGATATCTTCAAGGATTGTCCTATCAATGGTGTGGAAAGAGTGTAAGGAATGTAGCCTGGAGAGTCTCTGCCTTGTGCCAAAGGTCATGGAGACGGTCTTTTTGGCATTTAGGAATTGCTGATGAGAGGCAAACCAGAGCAGAACCTGTTGGAAGTCATGCTGAAGGATGCTTGGTACATCGATGGGGCATTTGCTGGAGGTGAACAAAATGGTGTCATCAGAATACATGTGGATAGATGAAGAGGGGGAGCAGACTGAGGGTAGATCATTTAGGAATATGAAGAAGAGAATGGGGCCAAGCACAGAGCACTGAGGGACTCCTATGGTGATTGAGAGGGGGAGTCTACCCTATTTTCCCTGCTTATTACTACACTCTGGACTTATTTGGTCACAAGTATCCCTCCCTCCTTCCTTCCTTACCTCTTTTTATTATATGCATGAGTCTATCCCACACGTTTGAAGCTCACCGCTGTCTTTGCCACTACCACTTTTTCTGGCAAGCTGTTCCAGGCATCCACCACCCTTTCTAAGATGTCATATTTTCTAACATCCCCTTAACCTCCACCCCACAAGCTTTATAATGTGACCCCATGTTATGGTGCTTCTCCTCCTGGGAAACTGACTCCCCTTCTGCACCTTGTTCACCACTGTGAGGTACTTATAGGCCTCAGTCATGTCCCTTCTTTCTCTCTTCTCCTTTAGGGAGTACATGTTGAGTTTCTGTAGCCTCTCCTCTTGTGGTTCCTTGCACAGGCCCCACACCATTTTGCTAGCCCTCTTCTGGACCATTTCCACCCTGTTGATGTCCTTGCAAAAGTGTGACGTCCAGAACTGGACACAGTACTCCAGGTAGGGTCTCACAACTGAGTGATACAGAGGCAACATAGTCTCCCTTCTCCTTCCTATGCAGCCCAGTATGTGGTTAGCCTTGCCTGCTGCCCTGTTGCACTGCCCTGCCACCTTGAGATTATCAGATGTGATTACCCCAGTGTCCCTTTCTTGATTGATAACTGCAAGTAAGCATGCCTAATTGGAAAAAAAGCCTCCTAGGACTAACACCTGATTCGATCACTACCTTATTCCAGTGGAACCTAAACTACAAAACTATCAGAAGCTCAGTGAAGTGCGTCTTACGTGTCCCATTTAAAACACCCTCCTTTGCCCATCGGTCCCTTTCTTACCATGGCCCACAATGGATGAATGACCTGCCCACCACCCTCTTACAACATGAAAAAATTGGCCCCTATAAAAAGGACTGGCATGTCCTCCTGGCCAGAACCAACCATTGTGACTGTAAATCATAGGGAGGGATGTTTCTTCCCATGACTCTGGTTTCCTCACCTACCCCCTTCCCCTCTTTCCTCCCCCCAGCCCCCTCTACCCCTCATGTCCACTGTCTCAGCCATCTACTGGAAGCCACCTTCTACTCCTTACTCATGTCAGGCCCTAACTTGTCACTCTCATTTTAAAAAAATGTTTTTTCAACCATTTGCAATTTCGAGCTATTTGTAAGTGTTTTTAAAATATGGCACTTTTTGTTATTGTATTTATTGTATTGTGTCTTGTTGTAGTATATTTTGTACCATGCTTCTTAGCCTCTTTGTGAGGCTCTGGGTCATTCCTGAAAACGGCCTTGGCTCAGTGTACTTACCAGGTAAATAAAGTGAAATGAAATGAATGAAACTCTGTGCTGCTTCCCTACTATCTCTCTTTACCCTCACTCAATCCATATGGACAATGCCTTTCCTGACAGCTACCCATACCCCCACCACCTCCCAACCCATTTCACCCTTGCATTCTCATCCTTGACAAAGCCACCACTGGCTGTTTCCTCCTACTCACTACACTTAGTAACTGGTTATCTGCACTTAGTAACAGGTCTGTATTGTTTTGCTGCTAAATTGCCGGATATTGGTGAACTTGTCTATATTAGATTGCCTGCCTGTATTGAAATCTGCTTTTGTATTCTGTTAACAATTATGTCCTGCAATGTAATCATAACTGACTACCAGTCAAATTATTTTACTGAATGTTTTCTGTTCTTGTACATATTGCACTGTTTTGAGTCCTTGGCATGGAGCATTTGTAAAAGAACCACATTGGCTCAAAGGTTGTAATTCCGAAACTGACATAAATAAAATAAAGTACATCCCCTTATTTTATTCACAGCCACTGAGTTTCCCCTACCCAGGTACATGACTTAGCACCTTTTGGCATTAAAGCTCAGCTAACACTCTCTAGATCACTCCTCTAGTTTCCCGAGATCCCTTTGCATTTTCTTCACCCAGTACTGGGTGCCCACACTGTTGCAGATTTTTGTGTCATTCACAAAAAGACACACCTTCCCCTTCATTTCCTCAGCAATGTCATTTATGAAGTCATTGAATAGCAAAGGACCAACTACTGACCCCTGTGGTAAACCATTGGACACTCTTTTATCTTCTGAGTAACTGCCATTTGCTAACACCCTCTGCTTTCTTTCTTTCAACCAGTTAGATGCCTAGGTCACCACCATCTCCCCCACCCCCAGGTTGCTAAGCAAGCAATAATGCCTGACAGGGTGGAGGGGTATTGAGAAATACCAGACCGGCCAGGGGTGTAATGAGGACTGACGCCACAGGCGGAGGGCCTTATAGCCCTTGGCCGGTCCGATATTGCCCATACCGCCTACCCTGGAGGGCATTATTGCGCTTAGAAAATGGGCATCTGTTGTAAAAAAATAAGCAGCCTGATTTGTAAGTTTGAACAGTAAATTATTTTTATTTTATTAAATAAGGAATTTATACTGTGTAAAACAAAGAAAATAGTCCCTTTTTGAGACATTTAAATAAACTGAAATGCTGTTAACCACATTTTGTTTAACTTTTTAACTGCTGCATGTCCTGGAGACAATAAAGTTTTTTTTGTAAAGTTTCCAGGTGCTCGCTGCCTACACCGACGATCGAGAGTCACTTCTTACTGTTTTCTTCTTTAAAAAAAAAAACAACAAAAAAAATAGCTGTTGTTTTACTGTTTCCCGGTCCTCACTGCCTGCCCTGAGGACCGGGAGTATGAAGATGAGCATAGTTGTGGAGCAATCATGCTGTGATCTCTATGCTGTGCAGCTGTGTTTGCCCTGAGGACCGGGAGCCAGTTCAGTTGTTTTATTGCTTTCCGGTCCTTGCTGCCTACCCTGAGGACCAGGAGCATGAAGAGGAGCTCCTTTGGGTTGGTTGGCGCAAGTATGGCAGAACGAGAGGAGAAAATGACAACGGTGTTGCCAGTGCCATTGGGGGAAGTGATTGTAGCAGTACCAGGTGCAAACAACAGCCGTGGTAGTGGACAAAAAGACTCACCCGGCTCTAGGAGAAATTACAATTACATTGCAGGTAGTGGCTCGTCCTTGCTTACCATCCCCCCCAACCCCACACATACACACATTGTATTACAGTTTGGTAGTTTTTTTTTTTAAGTGCAGTTTACTTGCAGACAGCCCTGACAACAGCAGCTAAACTACTCTGTCTCTCTCTCTCTCTCCCCGTGCAAAGTGTAGTTCACTTGCCGACAACTTGGGCGATGACTGCTAAACCACTGTGTCTCTCTCTGTCGAGGCACGCGGACACATCCCAGTCCAAACGGCTGTTTAGGTCTCATAACTGAGGCATAGATTGAAAAAATAACTCAATTACATTGATGAGAACAGTAGTAAAAAAGAGAGATGTGCTGACCAGACTGCTTAGTGCCAGAAATATTATAAGTAGCTTCATTTTCAGGGGCTACTGGGTGGCTGGCTGGAGGAGCGAGAGCGCTTTCTGCTGTTGGAGAAGCGGGCTGTCGGTTGTCATAGTAGCACCAAGTATGGGATACTAAAGTAAAATAAAACAAAACAAAGTGTGATGAGAAATGAGCCCATCACATGGTGATGTATATTTTATTAGGCTGGCACTGAACTACTGAGAGTTGGGTGGTCGGCATCTTGATTTTCGGGAGCGACTGTGCTATCAGAGAGAGGAGCAAGAGCGAGGTCTGCGGTTAGAGAGTTGGGCTATCAGGGCATCACCAAAAATGGGATATTAGTGTACTGAAAATAAAAAAAATGCATGGCAAGAAATAAGCCCATCAGGGGGTGATGTGCATTTCCTCAGCGGCTGACATTGAACTTCTGAGCAGTGGGTGGCCAGTTCTCTCACTAAGCAGTAGAAAAAAATGGTGGCATTTTCAAATTGAATGCAGTGCCCTCAGCCAATGGGTAAGCAGGCTGGGCACAAAGATATTTGGATGGGTGAAGGGGCCCTCCTGTTGGAACGTTTTATTTGCTGGGCATCTATTGAAACTTAATGTACCCCTCCTCAGCAGGGGGACCAGCCAATCCGAGCCCAGCAAATAAAAAGTCCATTTTCTAAGTTTCTATATCAAACTTCTGTGTGGTACAGGGTCAAACGCCTTCCTGAAGTCCAAATAGGCCACATCCACTGCCCTCTCTTGATTCACCTCCCTAGTTAGTCAAAGAAAACTATGAGATTTGTTTGACATGACGTCTCCCCTGTCTATAATTGCTAGTCTCATCCCTGCTGCTGCTCTTGTGCAGAGGAACTACATCAGCCCTTCTCCAGTCCTCCGGAACCACTCCTGCCTCCAACAAGGTGCTGAATAGTGTGGCCAGAGGGGTGGCTAGCACCATGCTCAGTTCCTTTACTACCCTTGGGTGGATCCTGTCTGGACCCATTGCCTTGTTTTCCTTTAGGGCTTCCAATCCCCAGCAGACTTCTTTCTTCCAAAATGGACTTATGTCCACTGCCCCCAGTGCCTGTTAATGCATGCCAATCCATCCCCTCCCCCTTCCACTGTGAAGACTGAACAGAAGTGTTTTATTTAAAATGTTATCTTTTTCATGATCTTCCCCTACAAAGGGATAAAGCCTTTTTAGTCCACAGCCTCTGTCTTTGGGATGGACTTCCACTGAATATCTGGTCATTTGTTGACCTGAGTTATTAAATTTAAAAAAACAACAACTAAAAAGCTACTTTTGCCAACTAGTTTTGAACACCCCTTGATTATTATCTGCTTACATAATAAATCTGTTCAGCACCATGACATTTTTAAAGGTGCTATAGAAATTGTATTTATGATTATTATTATTTGCAGTATGAACCCAATCCCATAGACATCAATCCACTGCTTTATGTACATTCATAATTTGTCAAGTTTTAGTATGCCTCTGAATGAGCTAACAAATAATGACACATTTAATTGGACTAAAGTCCGTTAAAATATGGATCTTCATATAGAGAATGATCATATCTTCCAAGATTTCCCAGCAGCTCAGATAGTGTAGTATCTGATGATATTTAACCCAGGCCCTGGTACTTAATCAGGACAGTTGACTCAGGCTCTGTCTTATCCATTCTTTAATAATGAATATTTGGCACAGTCTAAATTATTCAAAACAGTAGGGATAGTAATCACACAACTCTAATCAAAAAATCATTTTGTATATTTAAACACCAGTAATGGAGCCAAGGCAGTGGGATTTTGCTGTTTAATATAGCAGAGCTGCCTCTGTGGAAAATATCTACTTATAGCCCATAAGAAATGTACTTGCTGCAGTATGTGAACTCTACAGTAGTTATTGTTTCTCTTTAGAGCAGAGTCAATGGAAACAGTCTTTGGAAATCTTGCCTAGCTGTAAAAACAGAAAATGGTGATTTTTTTAACATCAGCAGGCAGATTAAAACAAAATTAATATACTTGGCAAGTACAATTATCCTACAGATGGCATGTTTTGCCAACCATGTGACTTACCAAAGTTTATGGCTGACAAACTAATTTCATAACATTTCTGTCTCTATGGCTAGAACGTCACAGGAAACTGAAAGTCACTGAAGAGGTTGCCTTATTACAGAAACTTATTTACAGTATGCAATGTAGGTAGGAATTAAACCTTTCAGATAAAAGATTTATTTGTGTGGCTTGCTGCAGACCTAAAGTGATGATAAATATTTTAACAATTACTGATTAGAGTCAATTACAAACTGAAACCAGAAGCTAAAGTTCTCCATTACACACCTGTGTTAAATATGAATATGTGTAATGGAGAACGGCTGCTCTTACAGACAGCACAGAGCACACAACTGCTGCAGCTAAATTCATTTTTAATTTTTTATCAGTTCCACTGTTAGCTGCTGACTATTGTTCTGTTACCTGTAATTATAAAACATAAAAATGGACAATGGTGAAAACCTTTTATTTGTTTGCACACCCTCAGTGTCTGATACTATTACAAGCCATTTGGTTTTCAGTCTTATAGTTTATGTGGCATCACACACATTGCGTGTGTAAAAAAAGCATATGACCCACTGCTGCCCTGTTGCCCATACATTATTCTCTACAGTGGGCCTTCATGTTGATCATGACTTTAGATGTCTCACAGTAGATTCATAAGCAGAGCAAATCTCAGCATGAGCATAGCAAACTCCTCATACCAAAAATGCCCAACTACTTAAGGTCTATATCTGAATGTCTGATTGGCACGGTAACAGACAGACAAACAAGCAAACAAAAAAGATGCCCAGGTTTCTGAGAGTCCCCTCATCCCAACTATATTGGTGTTAAATATAAATATAACAGTGCCAGTTGTTAAAACACAAAAAATCTGTTTGGATTTAATAAAAATTCTAGTATTCCTCGGATTTTACCCCACACACACCATCCATTCATTTATGTTTCATTCCTGCATCTATACTAATTTTTTCCTGTTTGTCCTGATAATGAATAATGGCACATTAATGTATTCTCTACAGTTTCAGGTTTATGTGTTTGAATTTTTGACAAAAAATATCTAATTGTTATGCTTGTATTTGGCATGAATTAATTATCGTTTACATTGTCAACCTGTGGCCCCCCCCCATCCATCTGATTTTGCTGTTTATTCTGTATTGAAGTGTTCAAGTCCTTTATTGCATTCTTAATGTTATAACATATATAGCTTGTTTTTAATTTAAATGTATAATTTTGGCTTGTGACTGTGGTAAAGGTGGTATTGTGACCCTTGGGGGTGTTTTGGTGCTTCACCTGTAGCCCTCTGATTATCTTAGGTTGCCCAGTCTTGGTTTACAATATAGTTCTGGCCTTGCCTGTGTATATGCAACATTGCAGTTTTAGGATCTGTCTATTTATGAAAAACATGTTTAGATGTAATTAAATGAATCTTCTTGTATTAAATCACAGAAGCTGTCATGTCATTGGTCAGGATGACTGTGTTTGGGATTAGTGACAAAATTAATTTCTTGTCATTCAATGTGAACTTAGAGTGCTCACTGTTAAGCTTCCAGTCTGAATCATGAATTTAATAAACAACTAAGTGAGCTTTATGATAATCAAGAGATCATTAGGGTAAACCAAAGAGACATAAGTTTTGCTTCTTGCCTGATGCATTTGATAGCTTTTATATACATATGTATTTCAACTTTTGCATTTATTATACTTTTTAACTTTTTTAATGGGTATTGCACTATTTCACCTGAAGTATTATAAATGTTGTGATCAATTGTTAGCATGTTCCTAGATGTGAGCACAAGTTCATGTTGTTTATGTAGTTTCATCTTGTTTATCAATGATTGCTTAATAAATTATAGACACTGTTTAACTCACTATCACACAATCTAGCCCCATCCATGAGGAAGCCACAGAGTGTGGCAATACATAGGGTGGCTGGTCGTGGTATCTTGATATTGCATCAGTATGTAACCACCCAGTCCCCTTGGGTTACTAGAATCCTATCAGTATTATTGTTAGGAAGGTAGCAGGCAGCTGGTAGAGAGCTCATTAGGGGCTTCTTACATAATGACACCACTGTTTACTCAGCTAGCCTGAGAGAAGAATGATTTCGTCATTCAGAACTCTCAAAGCAGCATAAGCTGCACTGTGCGGACAGCTGCTCTGGGGAGCTTAGAATGCTCAGTTATGTTGCATTAGTGATAGTGCTTGAGTCAGGAGGTGAGAGGGCAGAAGGACTGCTAGTTTGGCTCTGAGTGGAGGGCCCAGTATTTCTCACCCTAGTGGAGTGTCATTTCCAGCTTCCAGTGAAGTAGTGGACACCAGTCTATAGCAGGAGTTCCTGATTTCTACTACCAGTGAAGTAAAAGGAACTGCTTGCTCTCTGTGAACACAAGGGACAATCCCCTGAAGGTTCTGTGTGTGTGTTTCAGCTCCATTGGAAAGCAATTTTGAGAGACTGTTTGATCTGCTACGCAGTAGAATGCCTTTTTGTTGTTCCATGCCCAATGGATGGGACAACCAGTTATGAATACTGTTCTAGGAGACAAGATCTCCACATAATTTAGGGGAATCATAGTCTGGGGTGTGTGTGCCTGTAGATAAGGCTGAATCACACTTGTCAGTGCTCCCAGTTCACCTAGGAGATTGAATGTTCTGGTAAACTGTTCACCCAGTAGAGGGCAGTTTATTCTTTGGTCACCCCAGTGAGTGATGGATTTAAAGTGTGGGACTTCTAGCATTTCAGTGGGAAATGGGGGTTTCAATGGTGTAACCCTGAAGAATGGCAGAGACTGTAGGTTGGGGCGAAGAGTCTGAGGAATACCATCTGAAAGCTTACAAGGCAGGGCTTCCTGGTTCATAAAAGACACCAGTTATACCGAGCAAAGGCCAGTGCTGCAGGTTTAGGTGTGTGGCTGAGTTTCACATAATTGAACCTATGTCCATAGAAGAATTGTGAGTGTGTGGCTTAGTTTCACAAAATGGCACTCATGGGAGGAAAATGTTCAGGTGTGTGGCCAGGTGTCCACCAAATGCACCATTGGGAAATGGGGAAGAAGATGTTTTCTTTTGTGTGTTCATGAACTGTACTGCATGCAAGAAGAGTTCATGAAATGTACCTGTCCTGCCTAAACCAATCCTTGGGGATCCACTTCTGCTATAAATTTCCATCTGATGAATAAAGCCATACTGCACAATCCCAGTTATCGCTCTGGACATTCCGATTATTGCTTCTGGTTGTTGGATTTACTGGGGCCCCCTCCACACGTTAGATCTAACATATGCCTAGCAGTCTATACCCAGGACCTGGGTTGTGATTTATGCACAAGGTTCATGTTGTTTTGTTCTTGTACCCCCAACCCTCTCTTCCTCTAGAAAATGAGCCAGATATACATCCTAATGCCAAGGGTGATACCAATCTTTTTAAAGCATGTGGGTACCAGTGTTTCCAGATTTTAATGGAGGTGTGCTACTAGTTTAAAAAGTGGCCTGGGGGTTACAAATAAATCTACAGCCTTAAGTATTCAGTGAGTGAAAAAGAAAAAAAGACCCCACACATGTACAATGCACCTTCTCAGTGGGACACCTAAAAGCATTTTTAAAGGTTAAACATTTCCATTTTATAAATATCCTACCCCACAGTGCAGTGGAAGTTTTTTGCACTGTGTGGTAGGATATTTATAACAAAAAAGCATTTCTGCTAATTTTTAAACATTACATTTAATAAAATGGAAAATTTTAACCTTTAAAAATGCTTTAAGGTGTCTCATTGAGAAGGTGCATTGTGCAAGTGCAGGGTCTTTTTTTCTTTTTGATGCATTGCTGCTTGCTTGATTCCATGCACTGTTTCTACTGGGGTAACCAGTCTTTTGTTGAATTCTATTTAGTGTGTGTACTATTTCATTTTCTGTATTTCAAGTTCAAGTTGTATATCTGCACATTTGAGGGTAGGGGTGCTATAGCCTTTATCTGTTCTGCACCAATTGTTATTTGACTTGCCTTCCAGTGGTGATCTTTTAAATCCCTAAAGGATGAAGATGGGTAAGTGACTATATATGTTCCTACTTGCTCTACCAATAGCTCTACTAGCCAAAGTCCTCTCAGTGACACTGATATAAAATTTCCTGTCCAGCCTAGTAAACTACTTGATTTTGTGGCTCTACATACACCATCACAGTAAAGCAGTCCCCCAAATTACCTCTACCACATTCAGCGTCAAACTGATTTTGTGCATATGCATCAGCAGTAATAGTTACCAGTCACAAATATTGTCTACCAAATAGGTGTTTCCATGTTATGAGGACCAATCAGATCCTACCTACTCTATGTCATTCCATTCATGAATGACTCAGCCTTGCACAAGGATCCGACCATCAAACATCAAGTGCACCAAAATAAAAAAAGAAATGAAAGAAAGACAGTTAAATAAAAAAAAGTTAATAGGGCTACATTGCATACATTGTATATGTAATAGGCCTCTGTTAGAAGTATATCATTTATCAGCATTTTGCTGTGTTTGTCATCTGTTCCCTATGTCATATCTCTAAAACTCATGAGGGTCACAGAGGTCACATATAACTCATGCTGATAAATGGAATACTTTTTACAGGCCCATTGCATATCCTCTGTATCCATCATGCAACATAATAAGCATAATAAACTGAGTGACATATTTAAAGAGCTGGTAGTCCAAACAGTAGCAGGCAAAAAGTGTTAGTACCTTTTGAAAATAGTTTCTTATTATTTTCATTTCTTGAGTGTTTGAGTGTTTTTCTTTTTCTATCTGCTTGTTAGATAGTTTTCTACATAATAGCATTGTGTGATGTGAAAAGCAGTGCTTTATCTGGAAGCTGACATATCTAGTTCTATTCCTCCCACTATTACATCATCATCAGCATGTGACCTTACCCAGTGTTGCATCACAAAACCTGCTGCCTGATTGGTTACATATGTAACACAAGTTACCAAACAAGCAGCAGGGGATTGGGTCTTCTTGGTTACTAGTGATGTCACAGTCAGTGAGGTCATAATATTGATGATGAATAGGGAGGAATAAAAATGACTACAGTATGTCAGCCTTCACGTAAAGTGTTGTTCCCCACATCATGTCTAGTATTATCAAGCAGAAAATCTTCTAATTACCATAACAAAACAGAAAAAAAAACTTCAGATATAAGATGTGATAGCTAACTACTTCTGAAAAGGTACTTTTAATTCCAGGTAGTACACTAGCTTTTAAACAAGCATTTGTCAATGCTGAATGTTTAATGCTTGTTAAACATTTTTTTAGAATTATAAGGATGACAAATCAATGATCTGTAAGCAAGCCAATTTTTAAAATGTTTTATCAGACCCTGTCCAAGTTTATCCAGTCCTGAATCTCTCTCAGAAAATGACTTGAGGGAGCCCTGCAGTAAATATTCCAGTTCACAGTAGTTCTTTCCTCCTGATTCTCTCAGTTTGTTTCATAGATTCTCAGATGCAAAAGTGGACTTTCCCCAGCTGAAGAATGGTGCAGACTTCAAACTGCAGTGTAATGCAATTTCAGGCTTGAGTGCCATCTGCCAAGGATTTAGAAACAATCCGATGTTTCTCGTTCAGGTTTACTAGTTCACACACAAGTGCAAATACAGCATGCATATACCACAGTTCCTAAGAAAGAAGATTCATTTGATAAATCTGTAAAAAAAATAAGTTTGTGAGTAAAAGTAGGAGAAAACAGTAGTAACAAGCTGGTTACTTCTGACAGGCTTCTGATGTTGGAAGCTGACCTGCTGCTTGTTGACTGGCCAGCTTTATGCTAATCAAATGACCAAAGTCCTCTCTGAGTGGAGCGCTTCCGTCCTTTGAAATACATAAAGTTTCAGCCCACCAAGCAGAGAGTTACATCAGAACCACAGTGTGTGGTCATTGCTGTAGACTGCCGAGCCCGTTATTCTGAACTGCAATGGGCTCTACAGTTACATGCTCCCTATATCCCATTTCACTTGTCCCAAAACGTTTGGTGCACAGGTGCATCAAACATAAAAAAAGATCAGTGCTCCTCATGTGGGCATTGATGGCTTAGTTTTTAATGTTTAGGATGAACTGATATTTCTAACAATAATGCTACATCATACCAGGGGCCCATATAAGATGGCAAGTATAGTGCAGTGGTTTAAGGCTCTGAGCTGCAAATCTGGTGACATCTAGCAGGCCAGACCTGGGTTTGAACCCCACAACTTCCACTTGCATACTGTGTGACCCTGAGCAAGTCACTTAACTTCCCTGTGCTCCCAGGTTGCACCTGTGAAAAAGCTTTCAGCTTAGTGTGCTAGTCCTGGTTAAATAAATAATAATGTCAATATTAATGTATTTAACCACAGGGTTGTCTGGGCAAATAATGCTTCTTTTTAGTCATGCCTATCAAGTAGAATGGGTACATGGCTACTAAATATTAAAATAACAAATTAATCAGGAACTTTACACACATCAAGACATACATTCAGGCTACTTAAAGTAGGTACAAGGAGAGAAAGCATTCAAATGAGTCTGCAACTGCTTTTTAAATAATTGCATGGAAGTGCCAAAAGTAAGATTATTTGTACATCATCTGACAAAGTGTATACATGCAGCTGCTCTTCAAGGTCATCTTGGCTTGGTGAATACAAATGAACAGCTGTAAGAAGACTGTGCTTTTGCAACATTGATTAATTAGCTGAAAGTATTATTTAAGTCTGGCTGGCATGATGAGCTGTATCAACAAACAAAACCAGAATCATTATAAATGATAGATTTTCCTCATGTTCTATGGTGCAGTGTACTTACTGATTTTGTATACTAAATGTCAACTGTGTATTTATGTTGATAGATGGTTATTTCATAAATCCAGAGATAGATTTTGTGACATCAAAGTCTGCAGAAGCTGTGATTCTGGAGCAAGATAAATGTGTGCTAGTTTTAGTATGCCACAGGTTTAATGAGCAGGTCTCACCATCAGTATTCCATTTTATGAACATAACAAATGGAGTCAGTGTTTACAATTTACTGCAGAATTCAGGTTTGTATGTCAGCTGTTTTCCCAGGGTTTAAAATATGCTTCTTAACAGATCTACTATATCTGCTTAAGAATCCTCATTAAGTAATTTATAACCTCATAGCATAATATTATAGCCTTTTCCCTGGAATCACAGAAACTGAGAGGTCAGTTGTAGACACTCAGATGATTTTGAAACATGGAAATAAGTACTAATTTAGTTGGTATAATTGAGGGAAAGTAATGGGACAAAATAGTGTGGCTCAAAACTGTGAAGTTAATTGAAATGGTTGTCAATGTGTTAGTCTTGAAACTTTTTATGATAAATACTTGTCCATTTTAAGCCTGATAATGACCCATAAGAAACAGTATTGTAGTTCAAGGCATTAGTTTAAGTATTCAAGTTCAAGTTTCTTATTCAACATCAAGTCATTACAAAACATTAAAGAAGAAGAGACAAGCAAAATAAAAACAACAGCAAACATTAGTAGTTGAAGCCCACCTCTCTGTATTAGACTCCAGTACAAGGTCAGGATAACAGAAAAGGATTAAACTGTCAATGAATTTTAACATTATGTAACCTAGGAAATAGGAAGTATTCAGGAGGAAAAGGTCCTTAGAAATACTATAAAATTACAGGAGTAAACAGGTCTCTTCTGGGTTCAGGTCTGGTTACCTACCCCCCATCCAAGTTACTGTAACCCATAATCTCAATATCCCAAAGGACAAGTCAAACTGAAAAAAGAGCCAATTAGGGCAATACAAGACATTTCCCTCTTGTAGACTTCCATGGTAACATTAATGTCCATTACAGATTAAGAGAACACACATATTTAGACAAATGGAACAATATGTTTATGTCAGTAGAATTAAACAATACATTAATAATTTGATCAGAAGAAAGACATAAGTTTGACATTATAGTCCTGATCCAAAACTGTCTTCTGCCATGATATAAAGAACATAAGAGTACCAAAGGTTTCAAATCATCATGTACCTTCATCCCACATTTGCATAATTCTGCAATTATGCCAGGTATTTTTTGTTTAAAATATATGTAATTTGCTTTGTATAACTCCAGCCTAAACTTTGTGATAATAGTCCAATCACAAGGATTTGAAAGGTGAAATAAGTAAAATAGAAGTCTATGATGTACTTTAATATTTCTTTACCATTGAAATAACTTCAAATTATTAATTCTAAATAGATCCGAATTAAGTGCCATGTCCCTAGTCTTGGTTTTAACATCTCTGACTATATCCTTTCCTTGTCTAATATAAATTTTATAGAGCAAATTACTTTGTCCCTTTAGGAACAATTGTTCCCTAAAAAGTTTAATAATTGGGAAATGAAACCCTGATGTGCATAACTGATTCGTTCTTCCAAGCACTGTCTGTGCAATTGTTCCTCTGGCAAGAAAAAGTGATCCAAAGCAAATATTAAATACCTCTCTTTTATCAGAAAACATAAAGAAAATTGCCCCAGCTCTGCTCTTAATATTTCAGCTGGAAATGTATTTGGGACTAATAAAATGTATAGTAATATTTTATTTAGAATGATTTCTAAAGGCCTAATATTTGAAGACCCCCAAACTTCAGCTGCATATAAGATTCCCAATTTTAATTTCATATTTAATACTGTTAGAATTAGGAATGGGTGAACTAGCTCTGCTGTACTTAAGAACCCTGCCAGACTGAGCCGACTAGGCTCTGACAGGGAAGACTGAACCTTTCATGGCTCAACCTGAGTTGCTGATTTGACCTGGTTTGGAAGTGCGGTCCAGTCTGGAAATAACACTCTCACTACCAGTACTGCATGGAAGTCATGAAAAAAGGCAGAGCAGGGCGCAGAAATCAAAAAAGTAGCATTTTTTCTCCCCAATCTCTAACGAATACTCCCGAGTCCCTGAACCATCATATGACCAACAAAGGCAAACACTTTTGATACTGGGGACACTGAAGGGAGCCAAACTAATGAGGGTTTCTATTCCGTGATGCACTCAGGTTCTAGCCAATCCTGTGTGTCAGCCACCACAGGCCATCACTAGGAAACAGTGTATTAAGCGCATTTGGGGCTTTGCACCGAAAGGCAACAATCATGTGTGTGGTGCCACCCATATCTCAAACTCTCTGTTGCCCATTTCTGTCCTGTTCTGAAAGGTCATACTGCCATAGACTCTGTGTTTCAAATCTCTGCTAGGCCCTGAACTACTACTAGTTCTTAGTGCCATACAGATTGTGAAGGGGGTCATATCTCAGACTCTGTATTGCCCATCTGTGTGCCTGAACTACTACTGGGTCATACTGCCATAGCATAGACTCTGTGTTGTCCATCTCTGTACCTGAAGTAATACTAGATTATAGTGCCATATAAATTTTGAAGGGGGGTGTCACATCTCAGACTCTGTATTGCCAATCTCTGTGCCTGAAATACTACTAGATCATACTGCCCTAGCATTGACTCTCTGTTGCCCATCTCTGTGCCCGAACTACTACTAGGTCATAGTCCCATACAGATTTTAAAAAACTATTTAAAAGACAAAGAACCTCTGTGTGCAAACACTGAAGCAAGGGTTACCCCAAAGGGCATTTGGCTGGGAAGCCAAGTTTCAAGCAAATACAAGTAGTTTTTTATTTTAATGGGTTCACCACAACATAACCCAGACAGACCGTCTTTGGGTAGCTGGTTCATTCCACTGGGGTGTCAAACAGACGAGGCATACTGATGAGTCCTGGTAGGACGAAACACGTGTCTATGTCATCTGTTAACACCCTTTGCAAACTGTGTGAGAGGCCTTCAGGCACCATGCAATTCTGCTTAAAGTTGAACCAGCATAACATTCTGTGGTGATTTGCATATGCAGCCCATGATGCTTTGCATTGTGTGGGCATGTGTGGTTTTGTATTTTCTTGAAACTTGGCTTCCCAGCCAAATGCCCTTTGGGGTAACCCTTGCCTCAGTGTTTGCGCACAGAGGTTCTTTGTCTTTTACAGAAAAAAATGACTTGCCAATGGAACAACTAAAACAAAATGTTCCGACAAAATGGAACTCAATGTTTTTCATGTGTGAGAGGCTTCTCACACTAAAGAAGGCAGTTCATGAATATACCATGGAGCACAACCTAGAAGATAGTGTTGTGCTGAATTCATTCCAGTGGGGCCTCATGGAGCATCTTACATTGCTCTTGACTCCCTTTGAGGAAGCAACACAACGGATTAGCAAAGAGAATCCTACTCTAAGACAGGTTATTCCCATAATAAATTTATTGAACAAGGAACTCAGGAGACTGTGTAGAGGTTTTGATCAACAAGGAGACAACTCTGATGTATCCCTTACAGACTGACGGATACAGCAATTTCAAAATTGCAGAAGACTTCACAATATCATGGCAGACAAAAATGTTCTTCTTTCGACTCTTCTTGACCCTCAGTTTAAGTTGCAACACCTGCCTCCTTCAGATCTTGAATACAAAAACATGCTGATTTCAACAATTTCACAGGAAAAGAAAGGGACTGTATTTGACAATACAAGTGAATCATTTGATGTGGATGCTGCATCTGATCATGCAACATCTGTTGGAGGGTGACAGCAATAATTTCCATTTAGTGCCATCATGTACTCCTTCATCAATATTGGGTAGTCCTGCATAAAGTCCCCTTTCATGGCCCTTGAAAAAGGCATGTCATTCTGAAAAGCACAGAGATGACTCTCATACATTTTGGTCAAAACTCATGGAAACTGATAAGTCCGATATATATGTTATGACGCCACCTTCTTTGTCTTTGTCTGATATTTTGGATGCCTATTTATGAGAGCCACTCATTAATATTACTGACGACCCTTTTTAGTACTGGCTGGAAAATAAAAACATCTGGCCTACACTATCTGCCTTTGCTATTAAGCTTCTTAGTTGCCCTCCCACTAGTGTTTACTGTGAGCATATATTTAGCACAGATGGAAATGTTGTCTCTGATGGCTGCACAGGGCTTACTCCTGAAAATGTACAGTGCCTTACCTTCCTAAAAGTAATTCTCAACAAATTCTCCTATCAGTTCAGTGAACAGTGGCAAGGACATAAATGTGATGATGATGTTTAGCTTCAACAGGGTGTCTCCTAATAAGCATGCTTCCTTAGTGGTGTTTGAAGATGATGGTGATGATATTATGTAAACCTGGATATCCAGGGTGGAGGGCGGGACCAAGGTGGCAAGACAAATGCAAAATACAGGTGTCTCCTAATAAGCATGCTTGCATGGTGGTGTTTGAAGATGATGGTGATGATATTATGTAATTTAATTTAAATTTAGAGGACAAAGATCAGCAACCATAACAGAAAGATCAAATAAAAAAATTCCTTCTTGTGAGGTCATGGTGTATATGACATTATATATATTGCTGCACATGTTTTCCACGTTCAATTTGGAACCCAGATGGAGTGCATGTTTATAAAACAAGTTAAAAATACAAACAGGCATTGAACTGTTGGACATCTGGGATGGAGGGTGGGACCAAAGTGGCAACACAAAGGCAAAATACCTATGTGCATGGATGGCTGCCATGAGTGCCGGCCCCTGCACCCCTCAGGTCCTGCACCGTACAGATCCCCACCGGCTTTATGATGGGTGGAGCAATGATGGGGCTGTGGACTGGCAGGTGGGCTTGATGGCAGGACTAGTTGGCAGTCAGGGCAAAACAGAACTATAAAAAAAATGACTGCAATTATTACTTGTGGAAGCTTGTAGAATATATCCAAAAATTTCAATGCGGGGGGGGGGCAAGGTCAACCAGATAAAAAATCAGTTACAAAACACAAGTGATAAAAACATTATCAGCCAGTCAGGCAGGAGTGTGTGGGACACCAGGAGGAAAGAGATACTGGTATAACTAAAACTTCTCTACTAGGACTAAGAACTACATCTCTTGTACTGGGACCTTCAATTAAGGGTAAAAAACAAACAAAAAAAGGAGTTGGTGTGTTTGTCAGAGGAAGTTGAAGTAAATTGTTGTCTGTGTACTCATCTAGGGGCTTGTCACAGGTGTCAGATGGGAATTGTTATCTGTGAAATTAACTAAGTGTAGAAAGATTTGCAAAGTAGGGGGAGTGGCTTTGCTAGAAGGAGCCAGGTTAAGACCAGATATAAATACTGCCCTAGATAGCTTCTGCCAGAGGACAGACAGAACTCCATGAGGAAGGAGCTACTGGTATAACTAAAACTTCTCTGCTGGGACTATATTGCCCTCCTTCCCTTCCCTCCACCCCCCACCCTAAATGCCACCCCCCACCCTAAACCAATTCTACTTTTATAGGCACAGGATTTAACTGACAACAGGAACTTCCTGTTTGGGAGCAGGAAGTGAGTGATCACAGAGCCACCAAAGACTTACCATCCTAGAAGGGCAAGAGTAGCTCTCCATCCTGCCTAGCTGCTGGAGGTCTGACTCTGAGCAAGTAAGGAGACTACTGAGAAATATAGGAACTTCTTGTCTCAGAACAGGAAGATCAGGGGATAAAAGGGTGCAGCGACAGTAAGTAAGTAGGGATAGAACAAAAAAAAGAAATAAACAAACAGAGGAAAGAGTAAGTATTCCAAATAACAGTTAGGGGGCCAGAAAAAAGACATGATGGGAGTGGTGAGTGCAGTGGCTGTGGAGCAGCAGTCTTCCGGAGATGTTTTGGAGGATGCAGTGTTGTCCCATCTGCAGACACTCTCTGGGCTGAGGGAGGAGGTTGCTCATCCCAGGCTGAGTTGGCCAGGATTTGTGGGACCTCCTCCTCTCCCACCCAGGGACCAACAGGGTCACTGCCGTTGCCTCAGAGGTTGCCAAGAAAGAGGAGTGGTTGGACCACAGTGGGCTCAGGGAGGGTGAGGGTGGTGGAACAGAGGCTCATCCCTCCAGTTGTACCTCTCCACAATTTCTATGCCATTCTGGAAAAGTGTGGTTCCTCTATGGAGGCACCCACCGTGGAGACCAAGGAGGATGCTGGGAACCTCAACAAAGGAGACCCAAAGGAGGGTGGAATGGGACCCCACAGGGGAAGGAAACAACTCCTGGTGGGGGATTCAATTGTTAGAAAGGTAGAACTGGGGGAGGGAGGAAGGGGAGAAGGAGGTAAGGTGCCTGCCTGGCTCAATGGCTTGGAGAGACAGGGAGCGAATCCTCAGGATTGCAGGAGCAGCTGCATAGGGGAGGGAGCTGGATGTCATTGTCCACCTAAGGACAAATGACCTGGCTAAGAAAGGGATCAGAGCTGTGCAAGAAGTTTTTGTGGAGATGGAGAGGGGCCTTAGACAAATAGTACACACGGTAACCTTCTCGGAGGTGCTGCCTGTCTATGGCACAGGGGAGGCTTAGTGCTCCACACCATGGGATTCAATCAGTGGTTGAAAACTGGTGCAGAGCTCTGGGATTTGGCTTCATTGGAGATCAGTCCACCTGAGGGATGCAGGCCTATACTGGCATGATGGTCTGCATCTGTCCAGGAGGGAACCAGGATCCTAGTAGATAGGTTTAAATACTTCATTGACAAGTATTTAAACCAGCCAAGGGGAGGCACTGGAAAGGAGCAGGGAAATCCTAGCCTCCAAAATATCAGGGTACTATGAGGTAGACACCAACATAGAGATGTCAATAGGAGAAGTGCAGGGGTAAATGGAGAAAGTGACAAATGCAATAAGGACAGGGATGGGGCAAAAGGGGTAGGGCCATCAAGAAATGGAGGGTAATGAGTACCAACGCCAGTAGTCTCGCAACAAGCTCCCTGAACTGGTGGCCTTGATGGAGAGGGATGCCTGGATATTGTAGCAGCATCACAGAAACATGGTACACAGAGAACCATGACTGGGATGTTAACATACTACGGGTACACAACCCAGGAGAGACAGGGAGGGAAGAAGGGGGAGTAGTTCTCTATGTAAGGAAGGGATAAAAGCAACTGAACAAAAGAGTAAACAGGGAGAGAGGAGGCACTGTGGGTCATCTTAGAGACTGGAAATGGCACAACAATCTGCACAGGGGTTGAATATAGACCCCCGTGTCAGGGGGAAGGAATGGACAAGGATATGATAGAAGGCATACTTAGGATGACAGAGAAAGGGGAGATACTATTGATGGGGACCTTAACATGGCAGATGTTAACTGGAGCACCTTTGTGGCAGCCACATCCAAAAGCAGGGCCATTCTTCATGCCCTTCAGGTGGCATGTCTCAAATAGTTAGTTTTGGAACCCACTCATGAGGGAGCAATCTTAGACCTCATACTCTCAAATGGGGACAGTGAGAGGATCTCAGATCTAGAAGTGGGTAGCCATTTGGGAACAAGTGATCACCAAACAGTGTGGTTCACGATAAACTCTGCTACAGAGTCAAGCCATACAAAAGTGAGGGTTCTGGACTTCAGGAGGGCTGACTTTGGCAAGATGGGAGAGTGCCTTAGAAAAGCACTAGCAAACAGGCTAGAAGGAGGGGTGGAGCAACAATGGGGAAATATCAAAACTGCCATCACAGAGACAACAAGCCTTTGTGTGAAGCAAATAAACAAATCAAATCAAAAGAAAAAGCCACTATGGTTCTCAAAAGAGGTGGCGGTGAACATTAGGGAGAAAAAGATAGCATTTAGGAAGTATAAGGAAACACAGAAGGAGCAGGACAGAGAACTGCACCAGTTAAGGCAGAAGGAAGCAGGGAGGGTAGTCAGAATAGCAAAGGCACAAACTGAAGAAAAGACAGCTATCTCAGTTAAGAAGGGGGATAAAACCTTTTATAGGTATATCAGGGAGCATAGAAAGACAAAGGGAGGGATAGTGAGGCTGAATAGAATGGATGGTGGGTGGGCAGAGAGTGACAGTGATAAAACAGGGATACTGAATGAATGCTTCTGCTCAGTATTCACAAAAGAGGAAGTGGGGGAGGTGCCTAATCCAATTAACAGAACACTCTGGAGTGGGGGGTTGATCCCAGTCCTTTCACAGGAGAAAGGGTTCTGAAAGAACTCCTAAAACTGAAGGTGGACAAAGCAATGGGGCCAGATGGAATTCACCCCGGAATTCTAAAAGAATTAAGCAGAGAACTAGTGACACCACTGACTACGCTTTTTAACAAATTTGGGAGGATGGTGTGTACCTGAGGACTGGAAGAAGGCGGATGTGATTCCCTTCACAAAAGTGGGACCAAGATGGAGGCAGGAAACTACAGACCTGTCAGTTTGACCTCTGTAGTAGGGAAAGTGATGGAATCACTTCTGAAGGAAAGAATTGTTGAGTACCTAGAGGCCAGTGGGGCACAGGACCCAAGGCAGCATTGGTTCACAGTGGGAAGGTCATGTCAGATGAATCTAATTGATTTCTTTAACTGGGTGACCAAAGTAGTAGACCAGGGAGCGGCTGTGGGCATAGCCTACCTAGACTTTAGCAAGGCATTTGACACAGTTCCACACAAAAGATAAGTAGTCAAATTAACCAGTGTGGGAGTGGGTCCCAAGGTGGTAGCCTGGGTAAAACATTGGCTGAACAACAGGACACAGAAGGTAATTGTAAATGGAGTCCACTCTGAAGAAAGAGGGGTTACTAGTGGGGTACCTCAGGGTTCAGTACTGGGTCCAGTCCTTTTTAATGTCTTTATAAGTGACATTGCAGAGGGACTGGAAGGAAAAGTATGCTTCTTTGCAGATGACACAAAGATCTGCAACAGGGTTGATACACAAGGAGACGTGGAAAGGATGAGAAGGGACTTGGCAAGGTTGGAGGAATGGTCAGAAGTATGGCAGCTTGGATTCAATGCAAAGAAGTGCAAAGTAATGCACCTGGGAAACAAAAACCCAGGGGAAGATTACACAATGGGGAGGTAGTAACAACAACAAAAATAGAAAGAGACCTAGGGGTAATCATATCAGATGACCTTAAGTTTGGCAAGCAATGCAAGAAGGCGGTAGGGAGGGCTGGGGGCATACTGGGATGTATAGGGAGAGGTATCACCAGCAGAAAACAGGAAGTTGTTATCCCCCCTGTACAGACAGTTGGTTAGTCCCCATCTGGAGTACTGCGTCCAGTTCTGGAGACCCCATCTCCGCAAAGACATAGACAGGATGGAGGCAGTTCAGAGGAGGGCAACTAAAATAGTGCAGGGTCTGCAAGAGAAGCCATACGAGGAGAGACTAAAGGAGCTTAATATGTATACACTTGAGGAAAGGAGGGAGAGGTGGGACATGATAGAAACATTTAAGTACCTCAGTTGAATCAACAAAGTCCAAGAGGGTAGCATCTTTCAGAAAAAGAGATGTGCAAGAACAAGGGGACACAATTTGAAGACAGAGGGGGGATGGCTCAGGGGCAATGTGAGGAAGTATTTTTTCACAAAGAGCGTGGTGGAAACATGGAACAGCCTTCCTGAGGAGGTTGTGGGGTCTAAAACTGTGGGAGAATTCATTAATGCATGGGACAGACATAAGGCAATTTTTGTGTGGGGGGTAGGAAGACATAGGCTGTTGGTTAAACTGGATCTGTAGCTTATCCTCTAGGTAGGGAAATGGGCAGACTAGGTGGGCCAAGCGGCCCTTATCTGCCGTCAAAGTCTGTGTTTCTTTATTTGGGGCCCATGATGCCTGGTACAACATCAAAAGGAAAGCAAAATAATTACAAATAAAAATAAACTCTGGCCAGAGCTGATAGGGTTGTTACGAGCTGCCAAGAGAGCAAAGTTACACGTATGCATAGAAATTATTGAACGCCTGAGTGTAATTTGGCCATTTTTTGGAGGTGTTGCACCAGATTTTGAACATGGCCTTTTTGGGACCCCTCCTTATGAAGAGTGCCAGTGTCATTTTGTTCACTTGTCCCAAAAGGTGATTTCTCAGAGCCAACATGTCATTCTGTACCACAGGTGTGAAAACACATTTTGGGCAGGATGTGATAAATGACAGCTGTACTGTTTAAAAGGAGGTGTGCAAAAATGGGAATGTTAAAAATATGAAGGAAAAATATTAAAAATTGGCAAAGTTTCGAGCGTACGTAGAAACTGCACAACACATGATCATAACACAGTCATTTTTTGGAATTTTTTCACCAAATTTGCAAGATGGACTTTTTGGGACCTCCCCTCATGAACAGTGCTACTGTCATTTCATGAACTGGTCCTGAAAGTTGATTCCACGCAGTGACTGTAAAATCACCTTTTGGGACCATGTAGCGAAATGGCAGTGAAAGTTTTCATGAGGTGGGGTCCCAAGAACCCCATGTTGAAAATTTGAGGCCAAAATTCCAAAAAATGGCTTATTTTTCAACAAAAGTTGAAAACCCCATTAAATGGCATTATAGCATGCTTGCCTTTGATTCTTCTGTTTGCGGTTCGGCTTTGAAGAGTGCAGCTATGTTCTGGTCCAGAGAAGATGACAGCGCCGACCTCCAGAGGGAAGTATGGAGTAAGTGGGGAGGCTACGGGGCAGTGGGTTCTCAGTGGGAGGGTGCGGATGGGGAAGGGGGACTGGGGCAATGATGAGGGACTGTTTTCTTTTTTACAGATAAAAAAAACTACATAGAAACATGTCTGGGGACTGTTTTCTTTATTTAAAGGTAACCAAAAAAAGGAGATATTTGGGCACACTGAGGTGGGTGGGTGCATGATGCTGACACAGGGACTGGGCACTCCAATGTCAGTAGGAGAAAAAGAATACATTTGGGCACACTGGTGTGTGCTCCCTGTGTGCCACATCAGTGGGGAAGGGTGACATAATGCCAACATGGGGATTGGGGACCCTGAAGTCGGCAGGGGGGCCAAAACATTTATGCACACTAGGGTGGGCTCCCAGTGTGCTACATGAGTGGAGGGGCTACATAATGCTGACACGAGGATTGGGGACCCTGATGTCAGAGCATTTTCTTTGTTGCCGGTGCTGGCGGCGGTGACACAACTGCACATGCATGGCATTCACACGTGCAGTTACAGTGAATGGCATTTTGCTATTTATAACATGATGGTGACAGCAGAACTGCACAAATGCGCAAGTCGCACATGCGCAGTTCATGCCACGGAATGTGGAAGTGACAGCCAAAATAGTGTGACTGTCATTCCATAGTGGCCAATCATGGTGGAGGATTTCAAGCTCCATTGGACTTTTGGAAGGATACTTCCAAAAGTCCAATGAAAGGTTTCAAGATTGGCTGTTTTTAGAGCTACTGAGCAATCCCAAAACAGCTGTAGCCTCTGCCCACTGCCCAAAAAAGTACTTCTCAAGTCAAAATGTGGGAGGGATGGCTGGGACCACATCACATACCCTGCTCATGCTGCCTATCTCCCACCAAAAAGCATGCCAGAGTCAGTGAAGATCCACACTCTGCTGATGTCTTTCTGCTGTTGAATTCATTCATCTCTCTCTCTCACTCTCTCTCTCTCTCTCTTTCTGATTAATATCTGACACACTGCCTTCTTTCACTGCAAAGTCCCAGATGAACTGCATACACTGGGCTGGATTCAGAAACATATTTTAGGAATAAGTCCTACACTGTGACTCCCGTTGTGGACTGAAATCTCCACAGCTGCAGAGATTGCTATTCACATTTGCAGCACCTGCGGAAGATATTACGGCTAGTCTCATTGGCCATAACATTTTTCAGCAGCTGCTGGGAATAACGACATACATACATAATGTCGGCAGATAAGGACATACGTGGCCCATCTATTCTGCCCAGTGTTATCCTTGCTACTTAGCTCTCTCCTCCACAGCAACACCACCCACAAGCTGTGGTAAATCATGGAGCCAGTTGTAAACCGGCTCCACTTTTGAGAATACCATAGCTGCGGGAGAAACTGCAGTGTTGCAAATGGCAACCCATTTTCACCTAGTTTTTTCTGCAGCTGTGGGATTTTCAAGAGTTTTGTGAATGTAGCCCACTGTTTCCTACGAATATTATGTGGTGGCTGACACATAGGATTGGCAAGAACAAGAGTCAATTTATTTCTTATTATTGTTGGCCATTTGCTGACTTTGAAATGACTTGAAAATCACACAAATGTATTTCAAAAACAGTTCAATTATTTTTTTTTTTAACAGAGGGATCTAAAAGAATAATACTGATGCATTTCTCATACTCAAATTGACTAACAATAGGTTTACAAGTCATCAGAGTGAATTAGAGTAAATCAGAACCTTTTGGAATAAAAACAGAGCCAGAATCAGAACTGGGACACAGCTAGTTCACCCTTCTATAGTTAGAATGCCTTTCACTGAACCATTTCCTAGTTTATAATTCTATTTCTTGAAAGCATTAAAAACATTTTTCATTTTAATTTCTGTTAACTCAGTGGTTTACAATGTGAGCTTAGAGCGCCGCAAGCTGCGGCACAAAGCAGCTTGCGCCGAAGCCAGGTGTGTCAGGGACCCTACACCAGATTTGATATAGGAGGGGTCCTGGCACCTAAGTCCCCACACTTGCAGCAATCTCTCTCCCATGTGGCAAACACAAGGTTCATGGGAGTATTCTGCTGCAGGCTCCTTGCAGAACACATAACCGGTGCCCCCATCCCTGAAGTTGCCCATTACAACATAGGTAATATAGCACCCTCGAACCCCGATGTTGCCCATTGTAACAAAGATAAGATAGCCCCACAAATCCCTGATGGTGCCTATTATAACAGTTAAGGTAGCCCCCCCTTCCAGATCCATGATGATGCCTGGTATACTTTAATTAGTATAGTTCCTCTTCCCCCATCCCCGATGTTGCCTATAATAAAACATATCAATACAGCCTCCGTCGCTGGTGGTCGAGTGGCCACCGGCTCATCCACCCTCTCAGGTAATGTGCACCACTCCTAAAGAGAGCTGACACCAGCACTGCCTTTCTTTCACCTCCATGGCTGGCGCCGACTGAAATGTCACTGATGGCTTACTGTAATGTGTACACGCTCATTGCACACACATTACAGTAAGCCATCAGTAGCAGTTCAGTTGGCACTGGATGCAGAGGTGAGAGGAGGGCTGTGTCGGTGCTGACTCTGTTTTGGTGTGATGGGCACTACCTGTGGGGGTGGGTGGCTGGGCAGCCACTCAACCAACAGGGACAGGAACTGTATTGATATGTTTTATTATGGGCAACATCATGGATGGGGGTGAGCTATACTAATTACAGTATACTGGACATCATCAAGGATCAGGGAGGGGGGCTATCTGAACTATGTTACAACAGACACCATCAGGTATCAGGGGGCTATATTATCCATGTTACTATGGGCATCATCGAGGATTGGGGGGCTATCATAACTATGTTACAATGGGAATCATTGGGGATTGGGGGACTATCTTATCTGTTACAACGGGCAACATTGGGGATTGGGGGGGCTACATTACCTATGTTATAATGGGCCACATCGGGATCGGAGAGGGGAGACAGTGACACATTGCCGCATACAGGTCAACTCTCCCAATGGGGAGTTTTCTAAGTACCCTTAGACCAGCCCTGGCTGGTCTAAGGGTACTTGGAATTTCTCCCTCTGGGAGTGTTCTGTAAATACCATTTTCTGGGATGTGGCAGCTTGTGTCTGCCACATGCCCCCAGCACCAGGTTGCAGCCCATTTTTGGGTGTATGTCCCGTTTGGGGCAGACAGTCTGCGGTTGACTCAGGCTGCCTTTGTGAATAGCTCAGGGAGCAGTTTTGGACATAAGGTGCTACTTGCACCATTTATGTTTGACGCAGGCACCTTGCATCAGTTCCAGAGCTTTGAGAATCAAGCCCAATGTGTTTAGTCCATGAAATGTTCTCTGCAAATCTTACCCATAAATAATTGTAATAGTTGTTTTGATGAAAAAAAAATTCCTATATATAATTTAGGTTTTTCGTTTGCTCTATTCCCAGAAATCACTAACTTGATCTTATCTTTATTTATACTTAAGGCATTTTCTAAACATAATTTAGCAAAAAGATTTAATTTTCTCTAAAGTTCAAACAAAGAAGTAGCCAGCACATTCTCACCAGCCTCCGCTGAACTCCCACATCGGGGAGTGAACACAGAGAAGGCCTGCAAAGGTCCTCTGTGGAACCCCCCAGCACACTCTTACCAGCCTCTCATGAACTCCCACATTGGGGAGTAGACACAGAGAAGGCCTACAAAGGTAAAGGCCTGTTTCTGCTCACAGCTCACTCCTGGAGAGCGTTTATCCATCAAAGCTTCGCATCAACTCCCCATCCACCCCAGCCACCCTCCCACTCTTTTTATTGCCGTCCCCTACTCATGTTTCTAAGTCCCCACTTCTCCAGCAGCAGATTATCAGATCTCACCAGGGGGCAACATACCCCTATTACACCCAAGTGATTTGCCCTGCCTGAGTCTCGATCCCAGTACCTTCTACTCTGGAGTCAGCAGCCCTGCCACTGTACTAAGTGACCAGACCATCTCTCACCCTTGCACTAAGTATCCTAGCCCCTCCCTTAGGCCTCCACCAATATGCCTCACCCTTGGAGCCTACTATTGATCATCTGTGGCCTACCTTCCCTCCTCCATCCTCCAAATGCCCTCTTTCCACAATATCCTTTCACTCCTATTGTTTCCCCCCACTCCATGTACCTCATGGAACCTCAAGCCTCACTATGCAGGAGTGGTTAACCCCCCCCCCGTAGTTACATCCACTCCCCCACCCTAGCCCCTCCTCCTCCCTCCTTGCTCATTTCATCTTGTCCATGCCCACCCCCTGTTCAACCATAGTATCCTCCCCTCTTAGATACCCCTCAAAACCAAAATGCAAACAGGCTAAGGCAGCCCTTCTTTGGCATGCCCTCCTCCTCCTCCTATCAGGAAACAGTCACCCTAATCCTGGGCCGACCCTCCCATGCTCCCCCACTAGCAACAGGATACATTGGCTCCGGCTCACTGCAATTAACATATGCAGCCTGCAAAAAAAGTTCACCTTGCTCCACGGGTGGCCTGCCCAGCACTCCCCAGACATACTGGCCCTATCAGAGGCATGGCTCTCCAATGACACCCCTGACTCGCCCGTGACCCTACCTGGCTACTCCCTTTACCGAGCCGACAGACTGTGTAGACAAGACAGTGGCTGCACCTTCTACATTAGGAACACCCTCCAATCCCTACCAGTCTCCCTTCCATCTCCAGAGCATAGTGCCCAAACACTCACAACCAAGATACTCCTTGGCAACCCTGGCAAAACCCTATATGTCATGGCAGTCGACATCCTACCATGTAATCAAAGACTAGCCTTCTCTTCAGTCATGTCCTGCATCTCTCAACTTCCCTCCAACAGTGAAGTTATCACCATGGGGGACATCAATGTAAACTGGCTGTCCCCTGCCTCTGTTCCCTATAAGGACTTGATTGCTGCGCTTGACCTCACTCAGGTTATACTATCTCCAACCTGGCCAAATGACAAATCAGGCACCTCCTTGTTGCTGGACCTCATTCTCACCAATTGCCCCAACAACATCACTAAAATCTCAATACTCCCAGAAGCCCTTAGTGACCATTGCCCGGTAACCTGCATATGGTCCAATAAAACACCTTCTGCACCCCCCCACTGTCTCCTACCATAGATGCCTAGAAAAGGGCATACTTCAATGCTTCAAAACCTACCTAGCTAACTGTGACTGGTCTCCTATATATAGCACCCAATCAGTTGACACCACCCTCTCCCATTTTATAAATACATTCAATGCTGTATGTGACATCTTTGTCCCTTTCTCAAAACAAATCACTAAAATCCATAACACCCCCCGGATATCACAACAGTTGCTTGACCAAATGCAACACCATGATAATCTATGGCATAAGGCCTTAGACTGACAACTCCCACTGGACAGACAATGATATCAAGAGGCCAGAAACAAATGTACCTGGGCCATTTGTCAAGCCAATGTGACCCATTATCAACAGGCACTCTCCTCCACCTGGGGCTCAGGAAGAGATTTCTGGAAAAATATAAAGGAACTAAACAGGAAAACTGCAATCCCCCCACCTGCCAACTCTCGGTTAATGGTATCCTAACACAGGACCCTCAGTCCATTGCAAACACCCTAAACACCACTTTCTTGGATCTCAGTGGTGTACTTCCCCCCAACTTCTTCACCCCCTAGATCCAGTCCCCGGTCATAGCCCACCTTCAAACATCCCCCTTTTTTGCCTCCGAACCATCACAACCCAGGAGGCCAGAAGATACCTCTCCAAAGCCTTTACCAAGCCCCATGCCAATGCTGACTCCATTGACCTGAAACTCCTCCGACTAACCATTGAGGAGGTCCTACAACTCCTCACTAAACTATTGAACCGGTCCCTCTGCCTGGGACAATTCTCCACCCTCTGGAAACAAGCTATCATCACCCCTATCTTCAAAAGTGGTGACCACTTGTCCCCCAATAACTATCATCCCATCTCCCTTCTTCCTCCCCTCTACAAGGCCCTCAAAAAAATAGTAGCTGATCAGCTGGTGGACCATCTGTCTAAACATAACCTACTGTGCCCCAAACAGCATGGCTTCTGCCAAGGCCACAGCACCACCACTGCTCTCCTAGAATACTCCTCCTACACCCATGATGCCCTCGAATGAAGTCACCTTGTGGGGTTGGTGTACACAGACCTTACAAAGGTGCTTGACACTGTTAATCACGCTATGCTTCTAGCCTCCCTGCCCTCCTTGGGGATCTCAGTCAAAACAATAACCTGGCTCAAAGATTACATCTCAGAAAGATCCCAGCAGTTGACAATTAACTCCACTCTTTCAAACAACCTCCAGGTCCACTCAGGAGTGCCCCAAGGCTCCATCTTGGAACCCCTCATCTTCAGCCTCTTCCTAAACTCCCTCCCTAGCTCATGCTCAGGAAAAATAACTGATCTACGAGGATGAGGTGGTAATTTTCTGGAGCCAACCAAACCCTGATTGTCTCCAGCATTCCCTGCAGGGTTTCTTCACTGAAACTGAGACATGGTTCAGTTCCCACCAATTAATTCTAACTTATAAGAAAAAGAAATCCATGATTTTCACCCATTGTCAGAGTCCTCATCATGACTTCCCACTGAGCATCATCAACTCACTAGGGTCCCTACTTGAGCTGGCTGAGTCATTCAAATATCTGGGTGTCACCCTTGACACATCCCTCACGTACCATGCATATATCCAATAACTGGCCTCCACTATCAACTCCAGGCTCGAATTTCTGAACCACCACAAACACTGTCTCCCCCGATGGCTATCCATCTAGCCATGACCTCTTCTGTCCTCTCCCTGGTAGATTATGGCATAGTCATCTATGGCACTCCTGACCCTACTGCACTGAGATGCATCAAAGTCACACACTCAACAAAGCGTGCAGACTGGTCATGGGCTGTGACAGATGGACACATGCCTGTGATCTCTACAAGTCTGCTGAATGGTTTCCATTTGATGCTAAACTTAGGTATCATACATGCCTCCTGGCCAAGAAAATTCACCTTGGTCAAGCCCCGCCTGGTCTGCATAGCCTCATCCAACCTGCCCCATTGGGCAGAATCACCCATAGCATAACCAGGACCTCCATACTCGTCCCCTACTGTCGAACTTCTCTGGGTCAAAGAGCCTTTCTATACAAAGCCCCCCACTGGCTAAACAGCCTCCCCCCATCTCCATGGAGCTCAGGATCGGTCCTTTCAAGACCACTCTCAAAGCTCTTCTCCTAGAATCTTCAGCCTGTGACTGTCACTAATCCCCATTTCTTCCTGATCCCCACACATGCTAGGGCTTGATAGTATAACTCCAACTTATAAATGGTTATGATGTACCTCAGACATAAATTGGGTGTCATGTATGACCTAAGTATTAGGAACAATGCTGGGTCCTCCACACCCAAAGACTATTGTACTGCACCCTCCTTCAGTGTGGTTTTTATGTAATTTTTGTGTAATCTCCTTTCCTCCTGATCACTGTATTGATATCACTGTATGCATAATCCGATTCATGGTTCTCTAACCTGAACACTGTACTACTTACTACTTTATGTAAGTACTTTCACTGATCTTTGACATGGAGCCTTTGTAAAGGAGTCTATGACTCAAAAAGGTTGTAACTCCCTATGCTATTAAATAAATAAAAAATAAATAAACAATAATACAATATCATCTGCATAAGCTAATAGACTAATGTAATCAGTAGAAACCTTAGAAGAATTAATATAGGGGTCAGAAAGTTGAGTTATTATTGAATATATATATATATATATATATATATATATATATATATATATCCTTTGCAAAAAAACTTTGTTAATGCATTAGTTAGGGTGAATACCACAGCAACAAAAGCAGGGAAATGAGGCATTAGGGTTTCCAATCCTAATGCCCCACCCCCAGGGTTCCCACCCCTACCACTCCACTCCCATCCCCTCCACCATCAAGCACTGGGGTGTGCCATGGGGTCATCAGGCCAAACTGTCACCCCATTCCATGTGTGAACAAGCTGACATGCTACAGCATAGAAAAATGGGGTGAGAGATAGGCCTGATAACCCCCATGGCACACCCCAATGCTTGTTGGTGTGTGGAGGGTGGGGGGATGGGAGTGGGTTGGTAGGGGTGAGAACCCTGGGGGTGGGGCTTTAGGGTTGTAAACCCTAACGCCTCATTTCCCTGCCTTTGCTGCTGTGGTATTCATCCTAACTGATGCATTAACAAAGTTTTTTGCAAAGAATTTCCCTTCTTTTTCAGATAGTATAGTTGTATCTTCATTTTGCTGTGAGAACACAGGGTCCTTTGGACCCTGCACTACCATCCCTCCATTCAGATAGTACAACAGTGTCCATATGTCATGGTGGCACTCCTATCCCTCCATCCAGACAGAACAACAGTATCTATATGTCACAGTGGGAGCGTAGGGTCCTTTTGACCCTGCACTCCCATCCCTTCACAGATGCACATATGTATCTAGCCATGGAAACACAGGGGTCTGTGGCCCCTGCACTTCCACACAATGTTATGAGGAGGCATAACAAAATTGCAACAAATAGTCATAACTGTACCATCTCAAATAATTTTTACCCCACATTTTCAGCATAACTGTCTTAGCACCTCACCACATGTGCCCAGTACAGCAAACTTTTAAATCCCTGTCAAAATGTAATTCCATGCAATTGTAACACTGTTTTTGTGCCACAGTTGTGGAAAAATATTTTTAGTAGGATTTGAAAAATGACAGCTGTACTATTCATGAGGTGGTGTGGAAAAATGGCAATGTTAAAGATCTGGAGTGAAAATAGGAAAAATTGGTAAAGTTATGAGTGTGCATAGAAACTGCACAATGCACACCTGTAATGTGGTCATTTTTTGGAATATTTTCACCAAAGTTTCAACATCAGCATCTTGGGACCTTCCCTCATAAACAGTGCAACTGTGATTTTGTTAATCCATCTCAAAAGTAAATTTTGCACTGCAACTTCTCCATTCTGTGCCACAGTTGTGAAAACATAGTCCGGGCAGGATGTACAAAATGACAGCTGTACTGTTCATAAGGAGGTGTAAAAAATGGCAACGTTGAAAATCTGAATTGAAAATATTAAAAATTGGAAAAGTTATGAGTGTGCATAGAAACTGCGTAATGCAAGCTCATAACGCAGTCATTTAGAGGAATTTTTTCACAAAATTGGCATCATGGGCTTTTTGGGACCCCATCTCATGAACAGTGGCACTGACATTTCATGAATCAGTCCCAAAAGGTGATTCTGTGCAGTGACCATGAAATCACCTTTCAGGACCAAGAAATGAAATGAAAGTGCCATTGTTCATGAGGTGGTGTTCCAAGAAACCCATGTTTAAAATTTGGAGCCAAAATTCCTTAAATTGGCTGAGATGTCAACATAAGTTGAAATCTCTCCCATTGACTCCCATTATATGGTTTACCTTGATTCCTCAGATCACAGTTCAGCTTTGAAGAGTGCAGAAGTGTCCCCAGTCCAGAGAAGATCACAGATCCTGACCTTCGGAGGGTAAGTATGGGTGAAGGGGATGAGGGAAGGCGGGTGCACAGAGGGAGGGTGGGGATGTGGAGGGGGAGGGGGTTTGGGGAGACGATAAGAGACATTTTTCTTGGGCACCCCGATGTTGGTGTGAAAATCAGAATTGAGGGGGCAGAATACTTTGATGCAAGATCCTGCATCGAAATTATCTCAAATTTTGATGCAGGACTCTGCATCGAATAAAAGGTGTTGGGGGGATGGTTTTCTTTTTACATGGTTTTTAATAAATGTAACAGTAGGGCACACTGGGGTGGGCTCCCAGTGTGTCAAATAACTGTATGTGTGTGGGACATATAGTCCGACATGGGATTGGGCACCCTGCGTTGGTGTGGAACAAAGCGGATGTTCCTTGACTCTGTAGCCAGCAGCACGAGTTCTAGCTGCAGCTGCAGAAGTCAAGAAAATACTGCTTTTCTTATACAGAGAACGGCCTTCAAGCAGTTCTATTGAGAAGCTGGCACCCAACATAAAAACTTGTTTGGGGCCAGCTGAAAAAGAAAAAAACCCCATCAGAATACACCTTTAGCTGTGTACTGATGTTTTTTTCTGTTTTTAAAAGGTTCCCTTCGATACAAGCATTCTCGCTAAGTGGCAAAAACAAGATGGCGGATGCAACCCAGTTCAATCCATCAAATGGACTGTGAACTGTGTGAAAAATACCAGTATTCTTTGAAAAAAGAAGCTGGTATTTTTTGTACAATACTCCTATTGTTCGAAAATAAGCTGGTATTTTTCACACAATACTCCTATTGTGCAAAAATATATATATTTTTTGCCTGACATATAAATTTTCCCATAGGAATTAATGGGAACATTTAAAATGGCATAACTGTTGAACAGATTAATATTTTTTCACCAAACCTTCAATAGGGCACATCTGTGACCCAAAGGCTTTTTCCCTGAAAATTTCAGACCAAAACCTAAAGCTGTTTCTGAGAGCCAGAATGACAAAGAAATGTTAAAAAACTCAGATTTTTCTTTTTTTTTTTTATCTCAGAAACCACTTGACAGCTTCCCATGACATTTGGCAGTTCAAGAGACCTTTTCCTGGAGACTATGCATGCCAAATTGCATGTAAATCCATTGAATGGTTCCAAAGTTATTAAGGATCAAAGTTTGGACTGTAACATACTGTAGAAGTGCTGTTTCACCCTAACTATACTGGCACAATTGTTCCAGTATGATGCATATATATATATGTATTTATATATATTTATCTTAATATCTATATCCAATATGCATCCTTGCTGGACTCTTTTTTTAAAATAATTAAATGCTTTATTAATATTTAAGAGAATAACTAGAATAACAAATACACAACAGTTCCAAAAAGTAATCAACATAGCAGCAATCTAACTAGCGTGAATTCACTCCTTAAGTATACATTCTATAAGAAGCAACACAACTTACTAAGACATGGGAACATACAAAAACTCTACTACCACAGTCCAAATAACATACCAAATAACTGATCAAATAACAAGGAAACACTAAAAATTCTAATACACAATAGAGATACAGTAACTATATACACCCATGCATCCCAGAATATGTTAAGATACATAGATATACAGCACCACAGATAAACCAAAATAGATTGGGATATACTATAGTGTACTATAGTGCAGTGTACTAATGTGTTGTAATGTACTGTACTGTACTATACTGCACTGTACTGTACTGCTGCCATCTGAGGAGGGGATTAACGTACAGAAATCCACAACCTAAACCTGATAGGAAAGTAAGGGGAATAAGGGGGCCTGCTGTGCCCTAACACAGCCTCTCTCACCTATCCTGGACCTAAATCAGAGCCCTTCAAGAGGCTCTAGCCCCTAATGTTCCAATTTAGTTTTGGGTTCATATGCGGAAAGAAATAAGTAACCAACCCTGTGCCAAAGGGAAGCCGCAATGAAGTAGGATTCCTTGCCAAGTTCATAAAAACCACCCATACTTTCCAGCTGCAATGTATGACAATCTCTCATATCCAGCAAGGCGGAGCATTCCTTCCACTCACTCATTGTGCTTGGGTATCATTACAGAATGCCATATATATAATAGGAGGCACTACATAACTGCAGCCATGAACCACGCTTTTTGTGGCACTGAAACAGATGGAAGCTTCAATGTGTTACCCAATACCACTAGTGTAGCCTCCCTTGAAATCTTAAGCCCCAGAACAACCTCTACAGTAGACAATACTGTGGTCCACCAAACCTCAATATGAGGGCATTCCCAAAGTAAGTGGAGTATTGTACCTCTTGCATCACAGCACCAGCATCTAGGATGCTGCACCAGTCCCATGGGATGCAAAGTGGAGGGAGTCTGATACCACAACAATAAAATTTTCAGCTGCATCAAACACCCAGCCATATCTCTACATGCACCATAAGCATTCACTGAAATTTGTTCCTATTCATCTACAGAGAGGGAATAACCTAACAATCGCTCCCACCATTAATACACTTAAAATAAATCCAGAGAAAATTCTTCCAGTAATACATTATATATCTTGCCCAACATTGGAAGGGTGACTCTCCCCAACCCCCCGAGGACCTCCCGATTTACAAAAAACCTCCAACCACTGGGGCTCAGTAGACATGATAAAGAACCCGTCACCTTTTATTGTAACCAATGCTGCAACTGAAGATATCTCCAGTGGTGAGCAACAGGTAATAAGAACTATCATTGCAATTCCCCAAAAGACATAAGACATCCAGAGTCTTCCAAAAACAAATGTCCTACCTTGTGAATCCCTCCTGCAGACCACTGCTGCCAATTAATAGTGGTACCTCCAATTGTTACCCTAGAATTGGACCATAGAGGACAAAGGAGCACAGGAAGATCCAAACCTACACCTAGACATGACTTAGCACCCTTCCAAATACGGATGGCATACTCCTGAGTAGGGAGAGGTCGGACGATATAAGCAGAGTCTTAAGGAATACATTCAGGAGAAATCCGACATACTAACTCCTGCCCCAACTCTAACCAACATACAGTACAGAAAAACTAAGTTGTTCTGAATGCAGCCACATCCAGATCTGATGCAAACCAGCCACCATGTAATTTCCTTTATGCCACAGAGATCGAACAACCCCTTTAGTGTATTGGGCCATTAAGTGTATGGCTAAGAGGTGGGATTTTCTGCCCTCCCAATAAAATTGCAAAAAGATGGACTCAAATTGCTTCCACCAGGTATCTGCAATTTTGAAAGGCAAGTATCTAATAACATACAACACCTTAGGGAGGAACATCATCTGTATCGCTTGTATTTTGCCCCAAAGAGAAAGACGAAGATGTTTCCATTGAGCAACATCAGCTTTCAACTTAACAAGTAGTGGCTGTAAATTAAGGGAAGGCTAATTGGCCATTCAGGGACAAATAAGAAGATTCAATTATTGAATGGGACGAGTGGACCAATGTAACTCTGGAACAGGCAAAGATAAGCCCACCAAAGAGACATTCGTAGGGATCAGTTCTGTCTTGCCCCAACTGTTTTTCAATCCTGATAGGGAGGATAAGTAATTCAATAAATCAATAAGTTTTGGTAGAGATGAGACAACATTCATTAGAGTCAGAAGGATATCATCTGCAAAAAGCATAGTCTTATATTCATACCGGCCTACTTGGAAAGCCCGAGATTTCCGAGGATTCACAAATTGTTTTGGCCAAGGGCTCTATCACCAATAAAATCAAAGCTGGCAATAAGGGGCATCCCTGCCATGTATGAATGGGGGAAGGCCTTCCCATTGGTAAAAACTGATGCTCAGGAGGAGGAATAAATAGCCTGTACCCAAAGGAGAAAATTGGGACCAAAGCCAAACTTATGGAGAACCACATAAATATATGCCCATTCAATGGAATCAATTGCCTTTTCCATGTCTAATGTGATCACTGCAACTCCCCCCCAAAAAATGACCCTGAATCCCAGAAAAGATCCAATAATCTCTGGATGTGGTCCACCCATTCCTTTCCCCCACAAAACCAGTCTGATCATGATGTATCAAGCTCGGTAAAATCCAAGCCAGACAATTAGCCAAGATTTTTGCTAAGACCTTATAATCCACATTGAGGAGTGAGATGAGGCAGTAACTAGCACATTGGTATGTATCCTTTCTTTGCTTGGTTAAGATCTTGATTGTACTGTAGCATCATACATAGTGAAGGGAAGTACCCCTATCTTCCAAGCCTCGTCCAACACATCAGCTAACAGCGGACCAACCAGATCCCCCACCACCTTATAAAATTCGTTTGAAAGTCCATCCAGTCCTGGACTTTTAACCCCCTTCAACTGCTGCACTGCTACTTGGACTTCCCGAAGTGATATCAGCCTTTCCAACTCCTGGTGTTGCTCCTCAGATTAGGCAGGATAATAGAATCCAAGAATTCCTGAATATCCCCCGTCAACCCACCAGGTATCCTTCTGGAAGAATACAACTGGCTATTGTAATCTTTAAAAACAGAGTTGATCCACTCTGGATCTAAAATAAGAGATTCACCCTTTTTTATCCCGGGGAATTTTTCTAGAAGCTTCCATCTGTTTAAGCCGATAAGCCAGCAATCAGCCAGCTTTTTCTCCCCCCTCCCAATAAGCCTGGCGGGTCGTAAAAAGACCAAATTGTGCTTTTTGTGTATTTAACATATTAATATGAAACCAAAAATCTTGGATATGCCAAATCAAAGAAGAATCCTCAGATCCTACTTTATGTTGCTTCTCAAGAAGTGTAACTGTGCCTCCAGTGTCTGAAGCTTACTCTGTCATTCCTTCTTATGCACAGAAGTATAGGCAATAAAACATCCTCGAAGGTACAGTACATATAATCCCAAACATCCAGATATCTAATTCGCCATACATCCCAGAGCCCATGGTCATCACCGAGTTTAGTATGGGCACTAGAACCGGGGGTTGCCCACCTACTAGGGTTACCACTATGGTCACAAACAGGATCAATAACCTCATTCATGTCCCCACCTCAAATAAGCTCCCTTTCTCTCTTATCCTGGAGAACTTGCGAAAGCTGATGAAAAAAGGGTGGGCCACCCCACAGATTCTTGTTAGCTAAGTATGAGACAATATGGAAAGATTGGGACTCACCTAGCTGTTTTCTCATATCCTTCTGTTTTTTTTCCTCTTTACATGCTCATTTTAGTTATAATATAGGTGCTGTATGGCCAGTCTGAGAAACAAACCTTTTATGTATGCAGGGATTGGTTAATATAGAATTTGTTATCCTGTTTTCTTGCTTTTCTAAAAGGGTGTCCAGCAGTAAGAGATAGCTGATATTATTCTTCAGTATTAAAAGTTTCAGTAGTTATAAGTAAATATAAATCATTTTATTTGAACCTGACTGCTGTTAATGTATTATGATGCTTAAACCATATCCTGTAAGATAGGAAAATTTATTTTGATATATTGTATCTAAGGTGTTATGCTGTATAAGATTGTATGATTGTGTTCAGTGTCATACTACCAACTAAAAATAAAAATTATTCTATGATAAAAAAAAGGGGTGGGCCATCAACATTCAGGCCATATACAAATACCAAAGTATATCTATCCCTAACTAAACTACCAGCGACCATCACCCAGCACCCTTGAGGATCCTGTGTGAGCGAGGTGGTAACCCAGTTCGCCTCTTTAGTCAATAATAACACAACCCCTCTACATTTCAGCGTGGACCATGCAGCAAAAACTTTCCCCTTTCAACTAGCCTTAAACCTTTCCATGCCATTCTGCAGCAAATGAGTTTCCTGTAATAACACTATCTGCCCCCTAACTTTTTTACATGAACTAATACCATCTGCGTTTAATGGGGCCATTCATTTCCCGCACATTCCAAGAAATTACTTTATATGGCAGCACGGTATATGTTTCCAACCAAACCAGGAGCAGCCATACCCCCTAACCCTCCCCTGGCAGCAATAGAAGCAAGCAATACAGTTCTCCAAACTCAATGTTCCCATGAAACACCCACAAATCTGCAAAAGAACTCGATATACCCCAAACCTATATACGGTAACCTGTGAACAAGGTGACCACAATTGAGCACCTACAAAAATGGTGACTCAATTATGGTGCCTGTGTTCAGGGCTACCTAGCATGGTAGCGACCGGATACCTGGGTGGACGAGGTATGGCTATGGGAAGTATGCCCGTATATGTGCATGCACACATGCACGGGGGGAGAGGAAGGGGAGGGAAGGTATGTGGGAGGGGGTGTGGTGGGCAGCTGCCAAGCTGGTCCACTAGCATGGTGGGGAGGGTGGTTGGTTGTGAGGTGCAGGGTTCTGGTCCAGCTTGGCACAGTTCTTTTTTTGCCAGCAGGCAGCTTTTTTTTTTTTTTTTAAGTATTTCACCCCCCTGACATGCATCCCACTGCAGTTGAGAATCCTTTAGTAGGAGGGGAGGTGTGGGGGACACAGCCCCCACATGAAAAGGAAACCCATAAATCTCGGGCACCCTTTTCCTGTTCACTGTGAGTGTGCATCACCAAAATTCATTTTCAGGGATGTACACTCACCCTAACGGTGATCACTATTCTGTGATCACCATTATGAATTAGAACCCCTTTACACAAAGACAATAATAATAATAAAGACATTCTCATCTTTCATCCGCATTCTTACTGGGTATGCATGGGGCCACTGCCTCTGCCCCACAGGTACCGTAATCTAAATGAGGCTCCCCCCCCCATGGTGACAAGAGTACATTTCTATTAAATCTCAAAATAGCTCACAGATTAGGAAAATCCCCAGCGACAAAAGATAAACAAACAACTCCCAAAACCTACACGTCCCCTAATATATTAGAGTTAAATAAGTGGCAAGATCCAAATAGCAACCCAGTTTATAAATATTAAACAGTCTTATTCAAATCCTAACCCCAACAGACCCCCCCAGCCCCCTCCTCCCTCAAGGCACATGAATACAAAGGTTAGTCCCAACTGCATAATAACAAAGAAACAGGTGTCTAGAACCCCACTTAGGGATGCCAGAGGAATAAGACCATCTTGATAAGTTCCTCGACTGCTGGCCAATCCCTCCCTCCCCCAAGGCCCACAAAACCAGGGCATTGAGCAAAACACCAAAAATTGCTGCTTCATCATCACTCAGAACTATTGATTTAACTCACTAACAAAAAAACAACATTAAGGAAGAAGGGTTTCTCCTGGCAACCCATTCCTAGAAAAATAACAGCCATCCCACCCCGAAACCCTGAGGCAGATCAATGTTCCCTGTACGTACTCTAATATGTGAAGATTAAATAAATAGCAAAACCAAGTAACAACCACATTTATAAGTAATAAACAGCCCCATTCTAATTTGTCCCTGACAATCCCCAACAGCCCCCAATTATACCTCTCAACTGCTATGAATTCCGCATAGAGCTATGATTTTCACAGTCAAATTTACCCTTGCTCCACACAAGTTTACCAATGTTCCTTAAAATGTTTGAGCTATTTCTGGACACACAAAGTATTAAATCATTGAACTAAGCTGATAGAAATATTCCTTATCACTTACTACATGGGGTCCACTATCTGTAGACATAATATTGTTTAAAATAAGAAAGTGCTCCACATTCTGACCCTTTGCTATGATTTTTGAAGGCCAGTGCTATGATTTTTAATGCTGAGAGGTTGAGAGGTATGCCCCCAATCGCCCCCTCCTGAAACCCACAACTACAATTACAAATACAAGTCCCAACTACACAGGTGTGCCAGAGGAATAAGCCCACTTTAAAGAATCACTCAATTGACAGACAACCCCCCCCCCCATAGCCACAAAAACAGATCATCGAGTAAACACCAAAATAACTGTCCCATCATCCCTTAGGACTATCAATGTGGACTCATGAACAACAGCCAGCATTAAAGGAAAAAAGAAAATGGGCTTCCCTGATGACCTGTTCTCCCAAATACAACAAGCTGTGGAACCCCCAATGTCCTGAGACAAATCAGCATTCAAAACTGTTAGGCAGGAACAATCAGAAGCTAATTTAAGGCCAATTAACTATTCCATAATCAAGGAGAAAAAATGCCCTATGCCACCTAGAATAAAAAAACTTCAGTCCATCATGTCCTTGTCCTGTGTAGGTAGTCAGGGTGAAGTATAACAACAAGTTCACCACGCACTCCAGAGCTAGGAGATATATTTTCTCCAGTGAAGAGGGCAAAAAAATCCCAGAAGTCAGTCTTTGTAAAAATAAATTTTGCAATTCATTTCAGCGGTTGCAATTGTACACAGTATTATGTTATATCTTACCCCTTGTTACAGCAATAGTAAGTGAAATAAGTGAAAATAGCAATTCTTACTCTCTGACTGGTCAAAGATATGACATCACTGTTTTTGAATTTAATTGCTGGTATAAAGGGGCTTGTCCACCCCATGTGATCACCCCTGATGAAGCCTTAACTGACAAAGCAGCGGGACACCTGCATGTGGACTTTAGGTGTGCCTAATCATATTTTCATTCTGTACAATTGCAATTGCTGGAATAAATTGCAAAATTTATTTTCACAAAGACTGACTTCTGGGATTTTTTTCCCTCTTCAATGGAGAAAATATATCTCCTGGCTCTGGAGTGCATGGTGAACTTGTTATTTTACTGTATTGTTGGGCTCATAGTTCTCACCCACACACTGGCTCTTTAGCATAGCACCATCTGTTTCTCAGGCAGGGTGAAGTATCCTGGGCCACAGCTTGTGCCATCTTTGGTGGGGAATTCTTTCCCAATGAAATCCTCTGGGGTTTAGGGGCCTGAACAGTCTTAAGTCCTACAGCTGATTCCTCCAATGTCTGATTAGATAAATCCAAAAGAAACTGACGAGTCTCCTCTGATGTAGTAAAGGATTCAACCTGGTTCTGCAAGAAAACTCTGACAGCTGCTGGCGGTGCAAGAAAACATTTAATCCCCTTTTCATGAGCCAAGTCTTTTATGCAGTTGAAAGCTTTGCAATGCTCTATTACCCACTTAGGGTAATCAAGGTGAAAATACAACAGGACCCCAGCAACTGAATTTCTTTGATTGGCCTGTCCCCTTTTTGGATTCTTTTCCTGTCCATATGCTGGAGCAGTTTAAAGATCACCGGTTGTGGTCATGCAGATGTGTAACCCCTAGGTGGCACTATCTCAAGGGCTACTACCCCTGCCTGCTTGGCTAGTAGCAGGTTAAGGGGCCTGGGTAATGAAAAAGGTGCCTCCACCCGGAGGTCAGGGTTGTTAGTGGTCAAGCTAACCTGGGCACAGACCTCCGGGACACTGTAACCCCCCCTCTTTCCCTTCTAGTGGCCTGAACAATATACAATAATTACTTTCACAATGACCCTTATTCACCAGGCAATTACCCACACTGTTTGCACTTACCACCAGGACAGGTTCCTCTTGTTTGACTCTGGGGACCCCCTGTAAAACAATGTTAAGCACAGCAAATAGCAATAGTACAATACTTTTGGCACAAACTAGAACCACAGTCAGGTTAAATGCAAACACAGTTAAATCTGACTTATTCAAGGGACTTGAACAAGAGAGGGTGTAATCAGGTTGATTTGCTTAAAAGCTATATTAATCAGACAGTTATGCATGCAGTTCAGAGTCCCTACACAGTCACACACTCTGGGTACCCAGGTAGGAAAATGGTGGGCTAGCCAGGAACGTTGCAACTGGTTGGGGCCCTGTGATGGAAGAAAGCAACATGCACAACACACACTATTTGTAATCCAGAGCCGGATGGCTCAGTTCATGAAGGAAAAGACAATAAGACAATCAGATGACAACACTTTTAGACTTAGCTGTTGTTGCAGGGAGCTACCCCAATGTTTACTCATGATACCCAATACTGGACACAGGCAGGACGAAATCGAGACTGCAGGCTGTTGAACTGGAGAGCCCGGAGAAGCAGGGCCCACACGAATCACTGAGGTGTCATTCCTGTTCAAGGCGTTGAGCAGGGGGCTGATCCCCAGGCCGGTCTCTCATCGATGACTTTCTCTGCGTAGCAGATATTCTGGCTGGGCCTGTGTAGCAGGGCCCAGGCAAATGGAAATGGTTACAGATCAGTCCATGTAGCTGGATACAGCCTCCAGCAAGCAAAACACAGTTCAGACACAGTGGGGAACCAAATCATGACCCACTATAAGCACACAGCACATTCACATGTAAGGAAATTCCACTGTACCAGGCAAATGGCTCTCTGGTCGCAATTACAGAGTATCTGCACAATCTGGGATTTCAGAGGTAGCTGGAAGTCCTGACAGGCCAATCGCATTCAGCAAATCTTCGGTCTTCTTCAGGTTAAAGCCTGGTCACGATTCAGTGGCTTTATTCGCTCTCCAAATTCGTATTCAGTCCAAAAAAAAAGCACAAGTTTCCTCTCAGGAACAGCAGGCAGGCATGCAGACCAAACTCAGGCCTTTCCACAGTTCTCCCATGCGAATCCACTATGGATTGCTGCTCGAATTATCTCGAGCTGTTACTTCTTCACTTCCCAACTCATATCTAACTGAAACTGCAAGCACTGTGTGACTTTCCCCAGGATCCAAAAGGTTCGGTTGGCTGATCTGTCTGTCAGTCACAAGGGCTCCCACTCCAGGTTATTTTAGGCTCCAAAAGCCCAAAACTACAATTCCTACAAGTTTTGGCCCCACCAAGCCCCTGTAGACAGACTCCATTTTGGAGTCCCAAATGTACTGATTGGCCCATTCTGCAGTCCAGGACCAAGATGATGGAAACAAACAGAACTGTCCATGCTGCAAAGAGGGCAGGTTAGAACAAACTGCAATATTATTACTACTCTAACAAATGATCAACAAACAAGTACATCTTCTAACAGAACTCCCTCTCAGATTAGTTATGACTGCAATCCAGACAGCTCTTAAAGAGACAGTACACAGAGGCTATACAGGCACTCTCTGCCAATACATTTAAACTGCTAAAACGCAGAACACCAGCCTGGCAGTGAGCATTTAAGCAAGCTCAAGGAAGACTTTTTGGCAACCCCCATTTGTGGGGGGGGTTACAGCCTTCCCTGCCTGGAGAAAACTTGGTGTACACGTCAAGTCTGCACCATCATGCATCAGTTAACATAAACTTAAACTTATTACTTTACTATACATATTCACTACACTTCATGATACTATATCCATAAGGACAATACTTATGCATGTTTCATACAGGTAACACTGATTCCACTATGATTAACACATTAGTAACATCACAATACTGCTTCCGGTAATAATTTTTTGCACATTGAACAATGTAAGAGGGGCCCTTCCCTATCAGCTAACTTGGGGCCAGATGGGGCAGGGGCACCATGGTGAGAGGGAAAAACAAGTAACCTGGAATTGGCCATCAAGCTCAGTTTGGGCAGTGAGCTTGGTGAGATGTAAACCCCTTTGTGAACTACATTGAGAGGCAAATCCACTGGCCTCCCAGGGGAATCATAACTAAAGGGTAGTACTGGCTTGACAGCTCAGCCAGTCTTTCTGGGAGGAGCAGCCACAGTCTCTGTTCTTTCAGCACTAACTTTGGGGCTTTCATCACTTGTGATGGGGGCTGTCAACACTCTCACACGGTTCTTCAGGTTATGGTATGTCACCAGGGAGACTCAGACCATCAGCCCCTTCTTCGGGCAAGTCACACAGTTCCAGAAAACACACAGAGCCCGCAACCTCAGATGTGATGCTTTGCACCTCACTTTCAGAGAGCATTGGCTCCAAGGACAAAGCTGGGGGGTCAGGCAGTCCAGAAGGCCCAGCTTCATCCCCACAATTAGCCATAGGGTTACCTCGAAACAGCTGACTCAATTCATAGGAGGGGTAATGGGCATTATCACACTCACTATCGTCAGAGGTGGACTAACAGTCACTATCATTCTGGGCCTGCTGTGGGGGAAACCTTAACTCTATAACTACTGGGGTAGGTTGACTCTGTCTCTTTTTTATAGCAGCATGAGTCACCGGCCCAGAGGAGGCAATGTCTGCTGGCTCAGCTTCAATAATAACTTGGCCGAAAGGCAGCAAGTGGTTACGGTGCAAGGTCTTGACAGCTTTGGAGTTATTCTCTCGGCGTACCTTGTATACAGGTAGATCATCCAACTTTCTAACTACTACATGAGGAAGATGGTGCCACCTGTCAGCAATTTTGTGCTTGCCATGTAGTCCCAAATTGCATAACAACACACGGTCTCTGGACCATAGCTCTTGAGCCTTTACTTTCTTGTCGTGCCTCTCTTTGTTGGCGAGATTTCTTTTAGTGGCCATTGTCTGGGCCAGTTGATATGCATGGTTCAATTGAGCTTTCATTTTCTGTACATACTGCAGGTAGTTTTCAGCTCGGACCCCATCTGGAGAGTCACCAAAACAGACATCAACTGGCAGATGGGCCTCCCTTCCAAACAAGAGGCAGTAGGGGGAGAACCCAGTAGCGTTATTTTTGGTGCAATTGTATGTGTGCACCAAGGTGCTAATCTGCTGGCTCCACTTATGCTTGTCTTTTGGGTGGAGGGTGCCCAGCATGTCTAGAAGGGTGCGGTTAAAATGTTCTGGTTGAGGGTACCCCTGCGGGTGATAGGGGGTGGTTCTTGACTTCTGCACCCCCCACAGAGAGAGCATTTCTTTGATTAGCTGACTTTCAAAGCCTCTGCCTTGGTCAGAGTGGATCCGCTGGGGGGCACCATAGTGGACAAAGAAATTTTCCACTAGCACCTTGGCCACAGTACAGGCCTTTTGATCTTTAGTTGGAAAAGCTTGTGCATACCGTGTGAAATGATCCGTAACCACTAACACATTGCCAATATTCCACTGATCAGGTTCTAAACACAAAAAGTCTATATAAACCAGTTCCATGAGGGTGCTGGTAGTAATATTGACAAGAGGGAAGCCCTCTGAGGCCGGGCTTTCCTTTGTAGGCAACAACTGCAGGTCTTTACATGGTGCTCAACATCGGTCCCCATCTTGGGCCTGTAGAATTGAGATCGTACCAGGTCGAGAGTCCTGTCAATACCGAAGTGCCCCATGTGATTGTGGAGGGACCTCAGTACCAAATCTTTAAAGGCCGTGTGCAGGACCAATTGCTGGTTGTCTACTCGACCACTGCAATCCACTGTCTCTCTTTATAACAACTGATTGTGCAACTTCAAACTGGGACCTTCTTTAAACAATAGGGCAGTTCACAAGTCAGGGGAACGCAACTGGGACACACTCTGCGTACCCAGGTAGGAAAATGGTGTGCTAGCCAGGAAAGTTGCAGCTGGTTGGGGCCCTGTGATGGAAGAAAGCAACATGCACAAAACACAGTATTTGTAATCCGGAGCCAGAGGGCTCAGTTCGTGAAAGAAAAGGCAACAAGAAAATCAGATGATAACACTTTTAGATTTAGCTGTTGTTGCAGGGAAGCTACCCTGATGTTTACTCACAATACCCAATACTGGACACAGACAGGATGAAATTGAGACTGCAGGCTGTTGAGCTGGAGTACCCAGAGAAGCAGGGCCCATACAAATCACCAAGGCATTGTTCCTGTTCAAGGCATTGAGCAGGGGGCTGATTCCCAGGCCGGTCTCTCGTCGATGACTTTCTTTGCATAGCAGGTATTCTGGCTGGGCCAGTGTAGCAGGGCTCAGGCAAATGGAAATGGATATGGATTCAGTCCTTGGAGCTGTATACAGCCTCCAGCAAGCAAAACACAGTTCAGACACACAGTGATGAACCAAATCACGACCCACTATAAGCACACAGCACATTCATATGTAAGAAAATTCCACAGTACTAGGCAAATGGCTCTCCGGTTGCAATTACAGAGTCTCTGCACAATCCAGGAGTTCAGAGGTAGCTGGAAGTCCTGACAGGCCGGTCGCATTCAGCAAATCTTTGGTCTTCTTCAGGTTAAAGCCTGGCCACAATTCAGTGCCTTAATTCACTCTCCAAATTTCGATTCAGTCCGAAAAAAGCACAAGTTCCCTCTCAGGAACAGCAGGCAAGCATGCAGGCCAAACTCAGGCCTTTCCACAGTTCTCCCACGTGAATCCACTATGGATTGCTGCTCAACCTATCTCAAGCTGTTACTTCTTCACTTCCCAACTCAGATCTAACTGAAACTGCAAGCAATGTGGGACTTTCCCCAAGATCCAAAAGGTTCGGTTGGCTGATCTGTCTGTCAGTCACAACAAGGGTTCCCCTCCAGGTTATTTTAGGTGCCAAAAGCCCCAAACTAAAATTCCTACAAGTTTTGGCCCCGCCAAGCCACTGTAGGTAGGCTCCATTTTAGAGTCCCAAATGTACTGATTGGCCCATTCTGCAGTCCAGGACCAAGATGATGGAAACAAACAGAACTGTCCATGCTGCAAAGAAGGTAGGTTAGAACAAACTGCAATATTATTACTACTCTAACAAATGATCAGCAAACAAGTACATCTAACAAAACTCCCTCTCAGATTAATTATGACTGCAATCCAGGCAGTTCTTAAAGAGACAGTACACAGAGGCTATACAGGCACTCTCTGCCAATACAGTTAAACTGCTAAAATGCAGAACACCAGCCTGGCAGTGAGCATTTAAACAAGCTCAAGGAAGACTTTTCAGGAACCCTCATTTGTAGGGGGGGTTATAGATGGATCTACCGCAGGGGGGCCAGTCATGAGCCTGTGAGCTTGTTCTAACTCTGCTGTAGCCCCTGGCTTCCAATTGAGCCAAATAGGAAGCTGGGTCTGCAAATATTGAATCATGCCCCCAATTTCTCTAGGAAACCAAACAATCGCACATTGCTCCGCCGACTCTTGTTTCTTGATCTTCCAACTTGTTCCGTAATGAACGGATTACCTGATCCACCAGGCTCAAACGTCTCTACACAGGTTGAGCCCAATCCTTCAGGTGACCAATCCTTGATTCCGCCTGCTCAATACGATGAGCCAGGGATTCTACTGACACTGTCACAGCTGTCAGGATGACTGTTAAGTTATTTAAATCAACCCTGATTCCACTCATAAATGTTTTAACCTCACTAAATTCTCTGGCAATCAGGCTTGCATCAACTTACCATTCTATCTGTGTGTCTGGGCCTGGACCAGATCTGTCCACCCCAGTGGGGGAGAAGCAGATAATTTACATTTCTTCTTGGCTAGGGACCCCGAATTTTCATTCTTCTGCTTCACTGCCATTCCTGCACTCAAAGATGAGCTCCAAGACACTAAGTAACAACAAAAAGAGGGTAGAAATAGTAATAAATCCAACTGTGGGATGGAACTGCAGAAGCCTTGCTGCACGCAGCTCGGCAGCATCACGTGCCCCCCCTGTAACCTTGTCGGAAAATTTGTTTTGATTTGTCTTGTCAAGTTAACTTCCTGATTATACCGAGCCTGTACCCGAGTATGTTGATGCAACCTTATTAATATATCCAAGAGATAAGGATCAATACCAAGTAGCCATAACCTATGCAATAAAAACTGATGGCTAATACTATTAAAAGCTGTCTTCAGATCAACAAAGCAGCAGTAAAGCTTAGATTTCTTTACTGTGCTGTATGCAAGCACAGAAACATAGAAACATTGAATTTGACGGCAGATAAGGACCGCTTGGCCCACCTAGTCTACCCATTTTCCTACCTAACGGATAAGCTGCAGATCCTAGTTAACCAACAGCATACTTCCTCCTACCCCCCACTAGGACTGCCTTATGTCTGTCCCATTTATTCTTGAATTCCCCCACTGTTTTTACCTCCACAACCTCCTCAGGGAGGCTGTTCCATGCATCCACAACCCTCTCTGTGAAAAAAATACTTCCTCACATTACCTCTGAGCCATCCCCCCGCAATCTTCAAATTGTGCCCCCTTGTTCTTACACATCTCTTTTTCTGAAAGATGCTACCCTCTTGGACTTTGTTGATTCCCTTGAGGTACTTGAAAGTTTCTATCATGTCCCCTCTGTCCCTTCTTTCCTCAAGGGTATACATATAAAGCTCCTTTAGTCTTTCTTCATGTGTCTTCTGGTGCAGACCCTGCACATTTTGGTTGCCCTCCTCTGTACAGCCTCCATTCTGTCTATGTCTTTGCCGAGATGGGATCTCCAGAACTGCACACAGTACTCCAGATGGGGTCTCACCAACTGTATGTACAGAGGGATAACAACTTCTTGTTTTCTACTATGGATGCCTCTCCCTATGCATCCCAGTATCCCCCCAGCCTTCATTACTGCCTTCTCACATTGCTTGCCCACCTTTAGGTCATCTGATATGACTACCCCCAGGTCCCTTTCCATTTTTGTTGTTCTCAGTATCTCACCCCCCATTGTGCACTCTTCCCCTGGGTCTTTGTTTCCCAGGTGCATTACCTTGCACTTCTTTGTATTGAATCTGAGCTGCCATACATTTGACCATTCCTCCAACCTTGCCAAGTCCCTTGTCATCCTTTCCACTCCATCTTGTGTATCAAACCTGTTGCAGATCTTTGTGTCATCTGCAAAGAGACATACTTTTCCTTCCAGTTCCTCTGCAATGTCACTTATAAAGACATTAAAAAGGACCGGTCCCAGTACTGAACCCTGCGGTACCCCACTAGTAACCCTCCTTTCTTTACTGTGGACTCCCATTTACTACTACCCTTTGCGTCCTGTTGTCTAGCCAATTTTTTATCCAGGCTACCACTTTGGGACCCACTCCAAGGCTGGCTAACTTGTGTATTAATCTCTTGTGTGGGACTGTATCAAATACCTTGCTAAAATCTAGGTAGGCCATGTCCACAGCCCCTCCCTAGTCTACTACTTTGGTCGACCAGTCAAAGAAATCTATTAGATTCATCTGACACAACCTTCCCATTATGAATCCATGCTGCCTTGGGTTCTGTGCCCCACTGGCCTCTAGGTACTCAACAATTCTTTCCTTCAGAAGTGATTCCATCATTTTCCCTACCACTGAGGTCAAACTAACTGGTCTGTAGTTTCCTGCCTCTGTCCTCTCCCACTATTGTGAAGAGGAATCACATCCACCCTCCTCCAGTCCTCAGGTACCACCCCATCCTCCTATGATTTATTAAAGAAAGTAGTCAGCGGTGTCACTAGTTCTACCCTTAGTTCTTTTAGATTTCTTGGGTGAATCCCATCAGGCCCCATTGCTTTGTCCACCTTCAATTTTATTAGTTCTTTCAGAACCCTTTCTTCTGTAAATGGACTGGTATCGACCCCCATCTTCAGAGTGTTTCTCTAGTTTGGTTTAGGTACCTCCCCCATCCTCTTCCTTTGTGAGTACTGAGCAGAAATATTCATTCAGTATCCCTGCTTTTTCACTGTCACCCTCTACCCACATTCCCTCCCCTTTATTAAGCCTCAGGATCCCTTCTTTGGTCTTTCTTCACTCCCTAATGTACCTATAAAAGGTCTTATCGTCCTTCTTAACAGAGTTGGCTATCCTTTCCTCGGTTTGGGCCTTTGTTATTCTGATTGACTTCCCAGCCTCTTTCTGCTTTAACTGATAAAGTTCTCTGTCCTGCTTCTTCTGTGTTTCCTTATATTTCCTGAATGCTATCCTTTTCTCCTTAACCTTCCCTGCCACCTCTTTTGAGAACCATAGCATTTTTTTCCTTCGCTGTGTTTTGTTGATTTGCTTTACACAAAGGCTTGTTGCCTCTGTGATGGCTGTTTTGATTACTCCCCATTGTTCCTCCACCCCTCCTTCTTGCCTGTTTGCTAGTGCTTTTCTGAGGCACTCTCTCATTTTCCCAAAGTCAGCCCTCCCAAAGTCCAATACTCTTGCTTTTGTATGGCTTGACTGTATGGCTATGTATATCATGAACCACATTGTTTGGTGGTCGCTTGTTCCCAGATGGCTACCCACTTCTAAATCTGAGATTCTTTCTCCATCCCCATTTGAGAGTACCAGGTCTAAGACTGCTCCCTCCCCAGTGGGTTCCAATACTAGCTGTCTGAGGCATGCCCCTTGTAGGGCGTCAAGAATGACCCTGCTCTTGGATGTGCCTGCAGCAAAGGTGCTCCAGTTAACATCTGGCATATTCAGGTCCCCCATCAACAATATCTCCCCTTTTTCTGCCATTCTAATGAAGCCTTATATCATTTCCTTGTCCATTCCCTCCCCCTGAGATGGGGGTCTGTATACAACCCCCATGCGGATTGTGGTATCATTTCCTTTCTCCAGGGTGACCTAGAGTGCCCCATCTGCTCCCTGTTTACTCTTTAGTTCTGTTGCTTTGATACCTTCCTTTACATAGAGAGCTACTCTTCCTTCTCATTTACCCTCCCTGTCCCTCCTGTAGATTGTGTATCCTGGTATGTTGACATTCCAGTCATGGTTCTATGTGTACCATGTTTATGGGCATAATTATAGACCCTGGAAGGGCAGGTATATCCCATACCACCCACCCTGGAGAGTACTATTGCACTTAGAAAATGGGCTACATGTTATATTTTCATTTAACAACTAAAAAGTGTTGAGAGGTCAGAAGATCATTTGTATGAATGATTGTAAATTTGTTTTTCACTGTAAAATAATCCCTTCTCTGGCATATATTTGGGAGTAGAGGGCACTGCAGTCTTTATTGCTTCCCTATTGAGACATTCCCCCCTCCATCCACAGACAGTGTCTCAGAGCCATTTTCCATGAGAAACTGTACTGCCCCCCTCCTCCTGACAGCCAGTGGTCTTTTTTTTTGCTGACATACCTTCGGTAGCAACCTGCTCCCCCCCAGCTGCCTGACTTGGGAAGAGCAGTAGTGTCTGAAATTAGATAATGGAGGAGAGAAGAGGTATCTTTTTAAAACAAATGTTGCAACCATTTTTATTTTTTTGCATGCTTTTATTCACCGGGGAAAGACGGGAGCATGGTGGAGTGGGTGCCACCTTCGGTAAGTAGCAGAGTGGGTGGTGGCATCTAGAGAATCTGGTGTTAGAGCAAGGTCAGGAGACTTATATTTAATTGAAACGAGGCGCAGTTGTGGAAATGGTGTTTGTCCCCACCTGCAGAGAAAGTATTGGAGTTTTTTGGGTGTTGTTCTTTTTTTTAAGTTCTATTGGGTTTCAGTTGGAAGAGGTCCAAGTGTGTGAGAGGTGACCAAATGGCATCAGAAAGGGAGACCTAACGTTGCAAAGCTGTGCTTGCCCGCTCGAGTGTTGGACTTGAGTTTACATGTGTGTGGCTGAGGAATATTTTTTTGGTGATGAGGCATCGTAGGTTGGTACTCATTTTAGCTGGGCATTGTTGTATGCTACAGGCCCACTTAAATGAGTGTCTTAGCCAGTCAGATTTCAGTATTCAGTTTACCCACTTTCTAATTATATATAAGATGGTTAAGAATGAAACAATGCTGAATAATAGAACAATTCTGTCGAAAACCACTTTGAGCTTCTACTAGGAGTTGAGTTTGAGACACCTAGATCTTCAATCTTTGAAGAATAAGTCTACAAAACAATTATGAAGCATTCAGGAGGCTAATTGGTCTATACAGTATGTTCCTGGATCAGTTATGTGACCCTTTTTATAAATCAGAAAGATTAGCCTTCCCCTCCAGCTCTCAGGAAATTCTTCCCCGTGCTAATGCATTGGTAATTTGTTTGCCTTTGTAGAGTGTAGAGTTATTCCTCTATGGCTTATACAGTATACATTTTCCAAAAATGGTAAGTACTGCATCAAAACTGTTCAGATTAAAGAAGGGTCATACATTCATTGCATTGTTTTAATTTCTATGTAACTGTCAATTACTGTCATTTCTTATAACATCGTAGGCTTTTAGTAAACTTACACTAAGTACATATGAGAGAATTAATTTTCCAAAGATTCAAATATGAATAACAATAAACTGTATCATGAGGTGAACTCACATTAAAAATTACTATGAAACTCTATTCTGACTACAGGAGATATGTCAGATAATCAAACATTATATACTGTAGGTAGTGCAGTTAATTTACCATTTTGAAGCAAAAAAGGCCTTTAACATTAAGATTTTTTAGTTATTTATTTATTTTTTTAACATTTGCTAACCAGGAGAAGCACACTGAGCCGAGGCTTGTTTCCAGGAGCAACCTGGGGAAGGGGGAAAGGGATATAAGATTCATAAGATTTTTGACAGGTGAAATTAGCGTCAGCCTTTATAGACCTGAACCTTCTATAGCTCCAATGTGTAACATCTTGCTGCATAATGACTGTCCATTGCTAGTTTAAATTGGTCAGTGGTTTTTCTTGAGACTACAGACTCTGGCCATGAGTTCAACCAACAACAACTCTTTGGGAGAACCAGTTACCACTATGATTATTTCTCTTATAATATTCACCATTTAGCAGGATGTGATGCCTCTGCATTCTTGCCTGATCCGGTTTTAAATTTAGTCTCAGTCATTCCCAAATATCATTATTTTTAGTGCAGTATGCACCAAACACATATCTCCCTAATTCTTCTGTATTGATGTGAAAATAAACCTAAATCTTTTAATCTGTCATTATAGCCCTTGTCCCTCATTCCAGTTGTCCATCTTGTGGCTTTCCTCTGTACCCCCTCCAGTCTTCTTATGTCCCTCTTTTGATGCAGTGCCCAGAGTGGGCCACAATGCTTGAGATGCAGCCGCACCAGTGAGAGGTACAGAGGCATCACCACCTCACTTGCCCAGCTATTAATATTCTTTTTGATTGCTGCCAGAACACCATAGCCCTTTTTATCAGTGTAGAGCAATGATTTGTAAAGTTGAGAATGTCGGTAATTACAACCCTTCGATCCCTTTCAAGTTTGGTTGTTTTTAACGCTTTCTCATCTATATAGTATTGGTACTTGTGATTTTTATTCCTGAGATGCATCACTTTATGCTTCTCCAGATTGAATTTTAACTTTTTGCTACTTGCATTCTTGAATAGTGTATTAATATTGTTTTGGAATGCATTTGCATCCAGTGAATTGGTAACTAGGGCCCCTATTTTGATATAATTTGCAAATTTTGTTAGCCATGCATTTTTATCTGAACTTAATGATCCTACTAATATATTGAATAATGATGGTCCTAACACTGATCCCTGGGAGACTCCGCTGGTCACTGGAGTCCAGCTGGATAAGTGTCCCTTAATAGTAACCCGTTGTTTCCAGCCAGTCAACCTGACTGTGATCCAGTGTATAATAGCTGGATTCAGTTTGATCTCTTATATGGTTTCAATTAATACAGCATGCAATATGCTATTAAAGGCCTTTTCAAAATCAACACACAAAATGACTATGGGGCTATCATTACCTAGGGCCAGGCTGAAAGCAGAAAACACACAATAGATACTTGAGATAAATATACAGTTGCAGAAGTTATACAGCAAAGTATTGCACATTCAGATGGACTATATACAAATAATATCATACAATTCTGAGGATAAGACTACTGTCAACAAAAAACATCTAGCATAAGGCCTGTGAGTGGCTAGGAGCAGGTGAAGGAGGGGAGTGGAAGTTGATACATTTTGTATTTGAAGCAGTTGTGAAAGGGTGAGTTTCGTTGGAGAGGTGGAAGTTGGTTTCATAAAAAGGGGAGTCTATAGGTGAAGGCAGATTTGCCAGTGAACGAGGAACATTTGGGGAGGGAGAAAGAATGGGAGTCCCTTGATTGCAGTGAGTATGGGGAATTGGCAGCTGGTGTTAGCCTCTCTGCCAGGTAAGGGGGGAGCAGGTTGAACTAGAATTTGCATATGATGGAGATGGAGTAGCTGAAGCGACAATGGAATAGGATGGTATCCCGAGGGAAGAAAAGAGAGTGCATTAGTGGGTTCTGAGAGGGGAATTTGTGGCAAAGTAGCAGAAAGCATAGAGGAGGGAGTCAAGCCTGGATAACGAGGAGGAGGGGCAGTGTCATACACTATGTCAGCATAGTCAAAGATGGAAGTGATCATTTTTGTTAATAATATGCATCTATAGGGTAGTGGGAGGGCATCACAATTTTTCTATTGTAGGCCTAGCTTAGGGCAGAGCTTTGATGTGATGGCATCAATGTGATTCGAGAAATTTAACTGGGGGTTCAGCCATATTCCTAGATATTTGTACATAGAGACAGCGTTTAGTGTGGTCCCATCTAGGGAGATAAGAGCAAGTCAACAGGATATTCTCATGAGTTTTTGAGCAGACTCAAAAGTCATGGAAACAGTTTTGGATGACTTTATTTTGAGATGGTTTGCGTGAAAATAAGACTGCACGTTGTGATAATTGTGTTGCTGTTGTTATTGAATGTTGCTTAGAACTGGGCCAGATGTGAAAAGGATGGTGTCATCCACATACGTGTGGATGAGGGGTCTTGATCAGACAGATGGGATGTCATTAATAAATAGATAGAACAGAATGGGGCCTAGAATCGAGTCCTGGTGGACACCAGCTAGTAGGGGGAGAGGGTGGGAAGTGGAGTCTGCAATCCTGACTGACTGGAGCCTATTTTTAAGGTACAATCTGAACCACTGAATTGCAGGAATGGTGAGTCCAGCTACCATGAGTTTGTCAAGGAGCAGGGGGTGGGAAACATAATCGAAGACCTTTGCCAGATCAACAAAGACTGCAGCAGTTAGTTGGCTTTGGTCAACAGTGGACTGGATGTGTCCATTGACATGAAGGAGGCACAAAGTAATTACTGTAAAAAGGTGCATGAAGATTACTGACAGAAATAACCATTAGATTGCTTGCAATTTAAACATAATGGGACCTATTCACATATGGGTGGTTAATACGTGCCAAGGCACATTGCCCGCCGGCGGAGTTCCACACCTGCGGACAGGAGTGCACCACCCGGTAGTCACTACTGGCCACCACCTGTCCATGGCCCCAATCCCCAGCACACAGACATGTGAAAGACACATCCATGGAGTGGGTGTGCATCCAATGGGATGCCCGGACCCAGATCATGAATGGATCACTTGCGCCCATGGGGCACGGAAGACATTAAAAGATGTGATGTGCACCATAAGTTTGAGGTAGGAGGGTGCCCAGTCAGCCACCCCCAGCCCTCCATGATGATCCATGGGCTGGTGCGGCATGTGGGGGGTCTGCAGTGCCCCCACATCAGCACCGCTGCCAGTGGTGGCATCCTGTGGGGGCTCTTTATGGCTGGGTGTTATCCAGCATAAGGTGCACATCCCAAGCCTATCACTCTGCATCTCTGTGAATGGTGTTAAGTGCAGGCATGCCCTCGACATGCCCACCTCCCGCCCCTGGCTTGTTGCTGTTCATGTGGCTGGGGGATCCAGTTCCAAGGGGCTACGCACCCTGATTGATGAATACGGCATGGGGGACGTGATGGGTGCAGAGTGGCTACACACCCCAGATATGTGCATGTAGGCACTCTGCCCCATTCATGCATAGGGTGTATATTTGCTTATTCTGTAAAACAATGGTTGAGAATGGAGCATTTCAATTGGAGGCATAACAGACCAGTTAAAATTATATCTGTTAAAATGTATGCTTTAGAAAAATTAAAACATTTTAGTTTAATAAAGAATTAAGGCATTCCAGGTAGGGTTGTTACTTTTGTTACACTTAGCATCATCTACACCTCTTGTTTCATGACCCTACTACGGTTAGATTAACAGATTGTAACCGAACACTGATAGTACCTTAATGTTTATGCACTCAATCACTAAGGAATAGAGGCTTAAATAGTATATGTGAGAAAGAATTGACAAGATTGAAGCAGACAAGAAGTGAAGAGATTTATAAGATATAAGATGTACTGCTATACAGCATGATCATGACAGTACTACTATATACTATATGCAATGTTATGAGGATGTTAACAAACTTTGATAATAAATAGTTTGATGCATGCTTTTTTCATGTCTGGTTTTCATACAGTGACTGTCACTGAGTACAACTCCAAATCTGGGCAAACTTAGAAGGTAGTACACCCTCAAATATATCTATAGTGTTCCCTCCTTTATCACCCCCTTTTATCTGCCACTCTCGTTTACCACCAGTGTTAGCTCCTGCCTGTTTTCCAGAAATGTCATCTCCCCCATTAATTGCCATACTCTATTATCCACCACCATCTTCTATCTGCCAACATTTTGGATGTACAGAAGTTGGCGGATAAAAGAGGGAGCACTGTATTTTCAAAAATGGACAACCAGCAATCAGGAAACTGTCTCCCTTTTGATGTTCCCCACAAGAGGCTATACAGATGTTATTTTGTTTTTTGTTAGAAAGAGAATGGGACCATTGCTTTCACATGCCCATGGTTGCTTTAATTTTAAAGTACCCTATTAGGAACTGGACTAACTTTTTTCTCTGGGCATGAAGGATGCATAACTTCCTGTCAAGATAATGAAATATCACAGACAATAACTCTGGTATATACTGGAGGGAGAACACTACCATTTCAGGGTATTGCCCTTTTGCTTGTCTTCTGTACCATGGGTCTTTATCAAATGCTTAGCAGTAGTGACAGCAGCGTTTTATAAGAAAGGAGGTCTGTATGTATTCCCCTATCTGGATGACTGGCTTCTGATGGCCAGCTCCAAGAAAGTTCTGCAGCATAGTCCGCTTCAAACATGTCAGTTGTTCAATGACTTGGGGATCAGCATGAATGTGCCAAAAACTGTTGTGACTCCCTGCCAAAGATTACAATTCATAGGGCCAATCCTGGACACAAAGAAGGGATATTATCTACTGACAGTGCAGGCAGTCTAATTGCACAGGTGCAATTACTATGCAGGAGCTGTTATGACTATGCAAGAACAATGCATATAAAGGTAACGGAAAGAAGTGCTGTCCTGTATGGCCTCCTGACATTTAAGAATTATCTTTGACCCAGTCCTCTGTTAATACAGATGGACAATGCCAGTGTGATGTATTATATCAACAAACAATATGGCACTCACTCCTATCCCTTATGCAGGGAAGCAATGAGAGTATGGTACTGGGCTATGTCCCATGGCCTACAACTATCAGCGATGCATCCGCCAAGTTTCCAAAACATCTTGGCAGACAGGCTAAGCAAGTAACAGTCCAGGATTCATGAATGAGAACTGCTGGCCTCTGTGGTAAACAACCTTCTCACAAGATGGGGTCATTCAGAGTTGGACCATTTTGCATTAGGAATTTTTTGAACATCCCCCCCACTCTCACACATCAGTCTTGTGAACTTCACTGAACTGACTGCAAAAGCACAATTAAGATTCCATTCCCAAAGGACCCTGCACAAACCAAGTTAATATCCTTAGTTTTTGGAAAAAAAAATCATAACTTGCTTTGTGCATGGTCCAGTAAAAAGCAGGCTGTGCAGTGCCCTTTGGGTCCTTCACAAAACAGGACCTACATCCTGACTTGCTTCATGCAAGGCCTGAAGGCAGAGGTTGCATCCTAACTTGCTTTCAACAGAGCTCTGCAGTCCCCATTTGAAGAAATAAATTGTTCAACTTAAAAAACATTTTGGGGTGCAGCAACAAATGATAATTATGTGACCATGAGGTTGTGTGGTGACATGTCCACCCTGAAAATGTGGGGTCAATTGGAGTCTAAATGGCCACGGTATGGCCAAAAGTTAAAAATACAAAAATGAAAAGGGCAAAAATGTGTTTTGTTTTTGTTTTTATCGCTTGTAAATTGTGCCATCACAAAAAACCTTATAAAGAGAGGCAATGATTTTCATAGCGTGACTTGCACCAAACCCTGCACCACAACACTTAGGGTCTGGCAGCACACCAACCCCATTGCCACAACTGTGCCAGATTTTACAATTTATGGAGCAGTTGTGACAGTTTTCATGATTTACAGCAGTGTGCGCCAAATATCTGGCACAAGCTATATAAAAAAAGGACCCCAGGATTGCCACAGACTAGACCAGAAAAGGTTGTACTAACTTGTAGCAATTGCTGCATGGGATAGAAAATCCTGTTAGATTGCCACAAGCCCCATGCACTGTATCATCAGCGCACCTGGTGTTGCAGCAATCTAAGGCTTTCAAAAATCCTGCCCAGAATGTTCAGAGAAAGTTCTGTGCATGCATGACAATGGATTTTAAATGTTAATATTCTATAAACTAAACATTTGTGCAAAGTATTCTGTTACACAGACCAAATTATGACTTTCAAGCTTACTTTCCCACTTTGAAATGCAACCTGGACAAATGGAACACTAAGTATAATACTATGTCATTCTTCTTTTGCTGTAGTTCATCTTACCCATCATTGCTTGCTGTACTCATGCATAGGCTGGGTAGCTCCATCATTTAGTTGCTGTTGTGCCCTCAGTTGTCTCATGGATGTTCTCCTTAGCTCCTCTATGACAACTTCCCTGTTTGCCCTCTTGAAGCATCTTCACAGGCCTACCCTCTGGTGTACATCCCTATGTGTTCATCAAGCAGAAAAAATTAGCACCCTCTACTGGAAACAGAGTCACAGGCCCAAGAGTATAGTATATACTGTGACATAGTTTATTAAAGACTTAACATGTAAGATCAATGACTCTTGATAAAGTACAAATAATGCATGAAACATTGATTTTTTGTGGCATTGCTGCCTTGACTTTGAACTTATCTTACATTTGTAAGTATTTAATAAAATATGTTGCAATATTTAACACTATCATTTCTGTCTGTGACTCTTTGTTTAGTTGTGAGTGCAGATTTTTTCTGCATGATACCTGTTCACTATTTTAGCACTGCAAGTGGTTCTGAGTGGGCTATTTTTGCTTTAAAAATCCATATGTGTTTCACTAATATTGGAGAATAAAGCTTTCTGTTCTTTGTTTCCAAATGCTGCACATTACTTTTGGTGTCACCTGCATTTCAAATATGAACTATATACAGTAAACTACTGCTTGCATGTGACACCTGTATCTGTACTTAATGCTTAGTTGTGATGTCTCTGTTAAACTGTGTATGACTATTTATTGCTGTGCTATGTGTATTGTCATGTTTAGATTGTCTCAAACAATACTGTACTTATGTATTCTTTAGTACTATGTTACTTTGTTCATAAGCTACTAGTAAGCTACTGTATTTCCTTGTTGATTACCAATGTGGAATGATATAACTATTTTATATACTGTTATTGAGCGGTGATGTGCTTTTACTACTGTTTAAATGTTTTTCTGCTTGTATCCTCCCACGTCATCCCAGAAAATTAACATTTTATGTCTAATGTACTTACTATACCTGGTAAACAAAAACTAAATAAAGTAATAAATAAAATATTGGTGTAGTTGACAAATGTTTTATGGGAGCTTTACACATTAGAGCCATGAGATGCAGTCTTTGTTTGCCTATACAATATGGTCACCTACATGTAGAGAGAAAGCACAGGGATGCTGCAACAGGTAATGCTAATCATTTTCTATGAAAGGGACACTGTCAATCCTTTTTGCATCATGTTATTTCTAGTTGAAAATCCACATTTATGATTGCTTACCTTATCTAAAATGTATTAATGTTGCTGTTTATCTGCTTATTTTCTTAGTAGAACCAAAATGCATGCTACTGTTGTAATTATGCCCAACCTTGTTTTGTTTCACATCTTTATCTGCTCATTTTGAATTCTTTTTGAACATATGGAACACCCCTAAACAGTGCAGCCACTCACAATGCAGTACTCTCTTCTACTCCCACTGCATCATGAGTGGCTTGACTATGTTGGGGTTGTTCCCATGACAGAAAGATGCAGTGGGAGTTGATCAAGGACAGTAAACAAACATATTTTTGTGTGGTAACACCAGCATGGTGGGCAGTCTTTTTTTTTACTTTTAAAAAGGAAAAAAGAATCAGAATCACACTACAAGCTGCATAGGCTGCACAACAATCAAATATGGGCTATTTGCCCCATAACAGTTTGCTCCCTTGGGAACTATTTCAGGAAAGTGAACATTTCCCAGTGTAAGGTAAGTTATTGATTTAGGGGGTTCAAAATATAAATCAAATTGTGATGCAGCATTCCATTTCCCCAGGAGAGAGGGTGTGAACTGTCACTGGGTGAATTGCCCATAGAGAACTGATGTGCTCCCAGTTGCATCAGCAGTCTCTACAGAATGTGACCAATCATAAAATGTGTTTTTTAAACAAGAGACACTTTGGAGGCCTAAACGTGCTGACAATGCCCCTTTAAATTATTTTTACAGTACAATAAGGAATCCTACATTTGTGGTGATTCAAGAGTACTGTGGGGCATGCAGTCTGATATAGCACACAAGACTCAACGAAGTAGTCAAAATGAGTAATAGAAATAGGTAGTTGGAAAGCTGTCACATTTGTTACATAGGTGCCATGACTCAGATAGTTTGATTTGCAGAGAAGCTGATTGCCAAATGTTTGTTCTGGCATGGGGAGGCAACCAGGTATTCCATCATTTATTGTAAAGGAGATGCTATTTTTTTCTTTGCCTTTGTGTGAATGTATATAATTTGTTTCTGTTCCCTTTATTGTTCTTTTAAAGCTGGTTGCTGTACCTTTTATTATCCCAGTGTGTTCAGTAATGAAGGGAACAGATAGTAACAAAGGAATGGCACAAATGTATAGTGGTTACACACTCAAGCACCATTTTGCCACTGCTCGGTGACCTCAGATTTTACCCAAAGGGTTGGACAGAGGGATTAATGGTTTTAATCTGGATATAGCAATTATTCCTCATCGAGTAAAAAGCAATTCTGCTTGCATTTCCACTACTATCCAGTACTAATTAGAGGCAAGGCAAGATATTAGGATTTGGTCTCTAATATTGGCAGCAGAGGACAGGGGGTCTTATTTATAGAGGACTTACTGGACTTAGAGTGGATGCACATAATATTCCCCAAAGATTACAAATGCAACACTTGTTATAATTCTACTACCCCTGCTTATATAGTATCAGATCAGAATACAAAGGATTCCCTGAAACACCTATAACAAATTGCAATACCAGTTTACATGGTTTTGTCATTATTCCTACTAATTATGGGGGAGATTCCATTCAACAGTTTGGTGAGCTGTTTACCCAAATGGGCAAGTAGATAAGTGATTCCATTGTATCTCAGATAGCACCAAATAGAGCTAGTATTATCAACACCATCCGGCAGCATCATTTGAATGGCTTTGCAAAGATTAGGGATAAAGATTTAGAAACACTTGGCCTCTTTAAGTTAAATAAAGTAATTAAAGCCGTTGTCTGCAAGCCACCAGTATTTTGTGGAGATTAATTCTAAGAAATGCAGTGCACATGAGTGGAAGGAAATCATGAAGATGTCTCTGAAAAGATATGGGTTTCAGCCTGATAAGCAGGCTCACTCTTTCTTAACTCCCTACCCAGCAGTTGTACGGTTAAGATGCTTCTCTATGCTGATGATGCTGTTCTTGTTGCCTCCCACAATGACCCCATGCTGCTACAGAACTCCCTCCAACTAGTCTTTGACTCTGCAGCTACCTGGTTCACTGAGCACCGACTTGTTATCAACCTTAAGAAAACAAAAACGATGCTCTTCTCCCACCCCCAAAATAAGTACAGCAAGTTCCCTTAGCTGTCCACTCCACACCCAATCTGCCATTGACCAGGTGCAGTCCTATAAATATCTTGGTATAACCTTTGACCTGCACTTTCATTCCATGGACATATATCTGCCCTAAATTCTGTCGCCAACTCAGGCTAGGCATTCTTTACCCGCACAAGAATGCCTCCTCCTGATGCCCTCCGCCTGGCTGTCACCTCCTCTGTCATGTCTCTCATTGACTATGGCCTTCCGGTCTATGCTCAGCAGATCAGACTGCCCTCAACAAGGTTCACCTCACAGTTAATAAAGCCTGCAGACTTATCACTGGTGCTCCCAGACTCACTCACACATGTGAGCTGTACACCCTGGCTACCCTACTCAACCTGGAAGAGCAGACTCGTATCAGGCATGCCAGCTCACCTTAAACCCCTGGGTGGCCCTGCTCCCCCATAGGCTATCCAGCTCCATTAGTACTGCACGACCCTGATCGCGCAGCTCGTCAAGAGCTACCCTAGTTATTCCGAGCCAGGAACTCTCAAGGTCAGAGGGCATTCCCTCACCGTCGCCCCACTGGTATAACTCCCTCCCTGCCAGTGTCTCAAACTCACTAACCTTAGCTTGCTTTAAGCCCAGGCTCAGAAACTTCCTGCTTAGCTCTCGCAAATGCAACTGCCGCTAGCCTAGTGTAAAAAAATATATATATACTCTGTTTGACAATGCTCACTGAGCGGCTCCCCCTTCCTTTCCCTACTAATTCCTCCTCCCCTATCTCCCTCCCTTCTACTCCCACCAGCTCTCCCCCGACCATAAGTTTTGCACCTTTTGTTATCTTTTGCTTCGTTGGAGATTGTATTCTATTGAATGCTTTATTCATATACAGGAGGCATATGTAGCAACACCCATTATGCTATTCAATAAGGAGCCTGGGCTTATTTTTGACATTTTAAAGCAGCACTTTAGCGATGTCACATATGTTTATACAACACCAGTGGGGACAAATTTTCCAAGATAAATTTGTTTATCATGCTATCTAACTTCCAGAGAAGCATGTGGGCAGGACAGTAGTGTGTGTAGACAGTAGTGTGGTGGGTAGGTAACTGGCTCGGTGGCAGGACACAGAGGGTGGTGGTAAATGGCTGTCACTCCACAGAGGGAAGAGTGACCAGTGGGGTACCACAGGGATCAGTGCTGGGACCGGTCCTTTTCAACATCTTCATCAGCGACATGGCGCAGGACCTAGAAGGCAGAATTTCACTGTTCGCTGATGACACAAAGCTCTGTAACAGAGTAGACACACACAGAGGGTGTAGACAGAATGAGAAGCACCTGCAGAAACTTGAAGAATGGTCAGGGTTTGGCAGTTGAAATTCAATGCAAAGAAGTGCAAGATAATGCATATGGGGCACAAAAACCCCAGCGCAATATATCAGTTGGGTGGTGAGGATATAGGATGCACCAAGCAGGAAAGGGATCTTGGGGTTATCATCTCTGATGACCTCACGGTAGGGAAACAGTGTGACAAGGCAGCAGGTAAAGCAAATAGGATGCTGGGATGTATAGGCAGGGGCATTACCAGCAGGAAAAGGGAGGTCATAATTCCGCTATACAAGACACTAGTGAGGTCCCACCTGGAGTACAGTGTACAGTTCTGGAGACCATACCTACGTAAGGACCTAAACAGGGTAGAGAAGGTTCAGAGGAGAGCAACAAAGATGGTGCATGGATTGCATCACAAGTCCTATGAAGACAGGTTGAAGGAACTGAACATGTACTTCCTGGAGGAGAGGAGGGAGAGAGGGGATATGATAGAGACATACAAGTATCTTACAGGGAAGAACAGGGTGCAGGAAAACACTATTTTTAAGCGAAAAAGATGTTCCAGGACTAGAGGGCATGGGATGAAGTTGGAGGGAGGGACGATTCAGAGGAAACATGAGAAAGAATTTCTTCACAGAACGGGTGGTGGACAAGTGGAACACCCTGCCAGAGGAAGTGGTGGGGCCTGAAACAATCACGGGATTTAAGAATGCATGGGATAGACATGAAGGAATTCTGGAGGTCAGGGGTAAGGGGCAACAGACTTCTAGGAAAACAAACTGAACTTACAAGCTCAAATGGGCAGACTGGGTGGGCAATAGGCCCTTATCTGCCGACACTGTCTAGGTATCTATGTATCTATGTATGCATTTAATCTAGAGGTTAGACATGTCACAATCACTTTCCTTGACCTTTGCAGAGAACAAAACCAATCAGAGAGCAGCTAACACAATGCTGATGACATCATAATAGGCTTGTGCAGTTCTGAAGCCAGCAGTTCAAATCCTAGAAAAGTAGTAACATCTTTACACAAAAAAGATGATTTAAAAAGATATAACAGGTAAACTGATGTATAAATCAAATACACAAAAGCTTGACTCAAAATACACAATTTATCTCTACTTGTGAGGGGATAAAGCTTTCATAACTAACTCATGGTTTTACTGCTCATGAGTTATGGTCTTGCTTCTCTCATACTCAGAGATAAATTGCATATTTTGAACAAGGCCCTTCCCCAAGTAGAAGAGAATGCTGCAGACTACTGTATTAGATAAAATAAGGCGGTGAATATCATCAAATGTTTGTTAGAAACTGCTTAGATCCTCAGTTAACACAGATGTTTAGACGTAAAGACCTGTGAAAATTGACTATTTGGGAAATGCAGAAAGACCTGACGAATTCCAGTGACAGTCAAAGAGAAAATCAGATTCACTTGTCTCAGAAGAGTGAACGAGAGGAAAACAACAACATTAGCACCCCAGGCTACTTACCAGCCCTCTGCAGTTTCATTTCATTTCATTTTTATTTTTTATACTTGTAAGCAGGATGAGCAAAATCTGCCCGTTTTCACCAGCGACAAGTCACAAAACACAAAAACACATCAATAAAATACATAATACATAAAAAAGACTATTTAACATAACATGCACAAGTGTCATTATCCATCAGCCAGTATTTCAATCTGGTTTTAAAAGACCACACAGTCCTGCATTCAATTATAGTGGCAGGTAAAGAATTAAAACATAAAGGAGCCCTGAATAAAGGTGATCTCTGTCCAAAGACAGTTCAGAACAGCAGAATTTCATAAGTAAATTTAGTCTGGGACCTAGTACCATTAGGGTTGGAAAATCTAGGAAACATACTTCAAGTCCTCTTCAAGTCCAAGCTGCGCCTCTCACTGCTTGTATCCTGCGATTGCCCATCTTAACATTTTCACCATTCCAGCTGCACAGGCCCCAGCACCCAGCACTTACAATCAGTCTTTGCACCCCTAGCACCTTACCTGTCATATTCCCTCGACATGACCCACTGGCTGCACTGTCTTCCGCACTCGCCCACCTCCCCCTGTATCTCCACTCCTGCCCCAACCACCTCCCATACTCCCCCTTACCCCTTGTACCTCCTACCTCCCCTCGATCTCCTACCCTCATTTCTCCCCCCACCGACCCCTCCCCTTCCCTTGTCTTGCTCATAGCTCAAGTCTTTGTACTGGTTATTACATGTCTGTAAGTCAGTGACTATATGTTTGTAACTAAAAATGATGACTGTTGCACACGCCGACATGGAACCTTTGTAAAAGAGCCTCAGCTCAAAGGTATTGTAATCCTAGATTGAAATAAATAAATAAATAAAAATACTTGAAACTACTGGGGATATAAGACAATTCTTTACCTTATACAACAGAATACCCAATTTATGCAAAATCCTATTTTTAAGGGAAAGACTTTGAGTATGTCTAAGCAAAAGACAATGGTGCATTCGATAAGGCACATTGAGCATAAATTATAAAATAGCATTATAGGTTAGCACCCCTGAGCTCTCTGATCTCTGAGCTGCAAATCTGGAGACCTGGGTTTGAATCCCACAGCCCCCACTTGCATACTGTGTGACCCTGAGCAAGTCACTTAACTTCCCTGTGCTCCCAGGTCGCATCTGTAAACAAGCTTTCAGCTTAGTGTGCTACTCCTGGTCAAACAATTGAAAAAAAAATAGAAAACATAAGCCTATTGAAAAGATGTCCAGAAAAGGAAGAGTAAATAATATTACTGTAATCCAGAACACTTAGGAGAAAACTATGATCAAGCAAACATCTGGAATCTTTTTGTCAGGAACTGTTTAACTCTGAAAAGGGATCCCAATCTCTGATGTAAGCTTGTCCTTATTTTATTCAAAAGAAGTTCAAAAGTAAGTTTCTTATCGAAAGTTATCCCTAAATACTTGAAGTTATCCACCAGCTCAATCAACTTTCCATCCTGTGTAACTATATGTTGAAGACTATTATGCTCAATGACCTTATTCGAAAACAGCATAACTTTTGATTTATTAGGACTGAGCACCATATCATTTGAATACAGCCATTTCTGGAAAGTATCAAAAATCGGACTGAACCTCAGCCAGTGCTACATTAGGAGATATACCAGCACTGTAAATAATTGCATCATCAGCATATAATATTAATGATGAGTGAGAACACATCAATGGGACAGAATTCATATAAAGTGAGAAAATCAAGGAGCCAAGAATGGACCCTTGAGGGACCCCACATTTTGTGGTACTGGGTAAAGAAATACTATCTCCTATTCAAGTGCAGTGTGACCTATTAGTAAGGCAATTATGATACCATGTAATAACATCTTCAGAAAAATGAAAACTTGATAAAATACTATTACCAGTTGCACTGGTAACCAAGGCAGATGTGAAAACATCATTAAATGAAATGATTGGTGTGCTAGACTGTATGCTAGAGCAGACTTCCTAAAAGCTGGCAGCCAAGGGGGCAACCTCAGCAGTTTCAGTGTCACTCCCAACTATTACTGAAACAGTCGTATCAGGTGTGTAGCGACCAAAACCATTCTACTCACTCCAACTGCAAGAGTGAGAAATTGTGTCTCAAGTGTCATACATTTGGCCCTCAGAAAATAAATTGTTTCTGAAGTGGTGCCCCACATGGAGGTTTAGATATACTATAACTTAGAAATTCTGCTTATTTAATTTGAAACTAGATAACCTGCGTGTAGAAGGACAGTGCAGGCAAAGGAAAGGAAAGATATCCCTACCATGTATGGAGGAGGACCTTGGGTCACTCTATTCAAATTATTGAGAACTTCTCCCTGGAAACTCTAAGGTTGTCCTATAGAATATTCAGAGAAGTTCAAAAAGTGATGTATTATATTACAATCCATTTACACTAAATAAACAAATTGAGTTGCAGGACATGATTGACAGTGGCTCAATGACCTGCACTCTAAGTGAAGGGGCAGAATTCCGATTAAGGACAATACTTGGAGCTATGTATAAACTGATAGATGTTATTCTGTTTGGATGTGGGGGTAAGCAAACCCCCCTCCAAGGAATTTTATTATCTAGAACTAGAGTTCTATTGCATTAAAATCAAGGTGCCTATTCTTATAGTGGCCTGTCAAAAGGATGACCTAATTTTTTAAAGTAATGCATAACTAATGCCATAAAATAATATTGGTTCTGGGCTAATAAACTATCCCTCAATGCCAGGAAAATTATCTCTATGTCCTTTGGTACCAGGCAGTCTGGCTAAACTCTCATCCTTCCCCTTCTTCCATCTTGGGCAGTTATTGAGAAACTCTCCTCCAACTCTCCTCCTTTGAATACCACAGGATGCAGTTAATCCATCCCCTCAAGCTCTCTCTGTATATGGATGTCATCTAGCAGATGCTCCATCCAAAACTTGGTACTCTGTACAGGAGCAAAGCATACTTTCTGCTTTACGCACTCAGAAGAATTGTCTTGAAGATGATGCTCCATGTCTTCAGTTATGGTGACATTGTATATGGTGCCATTCCAAAATCCACCATAGCCAGACTGGACCCACTGTTTCACTGCTTCTTCAGCTTTGCCCAGGCTTGTTCTCATTGTACGCATCATTGTAGATGGCTACTGGTAATGAGTTCCAGAAAAGAGAAGCAAAGTGGGAGAATGCCTATGTGCCCATTTTAGTTTTACATCTACAGTGAAGCCCACCAGGATGAAGCACAGCACTGCAGAATTCTGCAGTAGAGTTACTGAAGTAAACAATGCAATTTCAATGGGCGTTAATCCATTTTGTCATGGAGTAAACCTGTGACACTGCGCTTCATCCTGGTGGGCTTCACTGTAGGTACAGATAGCAGGGAATGGTCACCAGAGAGCAAGTCATATTATGACTTGGGGGGGTCAGCATCATAGCAAGGGAGGTTGGAACACCAATGCATATGATGGGAATAAGCAAGGTGACAAGAGAATGTTGATGGTTTGCTTCTGGGGGAACCAGTTTAGGCCACTGTAGAATCAGCAGTGATAGGTGAGGTGGTGAGAGGCAATGGCAAAGTGACAAATATTATTATACATGGTATTCCAGTTGTGAAGACTAGCACTGGTAGCACCAATATAAGTGGAAGATCCATAGGTAAGAGCAGAAAGAAGAATGCCTTGGGCGACTGCAACTCTGGCAGAAGGTGTAAGTGCATGGAGAGTTTTGTAGGTTAGTCCTAGTTTATAGTTAACAGTCTTGCAGGCATTGGAAATGTGGTGGTCAAATTCAGTTGAAGGGTCTAAGGCAATAGCAAGATATTTGAAAGAATTGACATTGTTAAGAAAGGAACCATCACTGCAGGGATCAATAGCTGATTAACACATTTCCTTAGCCTGGGGCACAGCCAAAGAGCACTGAGTGGGTTTTGCTGGAATTGAGAACTAGTTTGTTGTTTGTGAGCCAGTATTGGATGGAGCAAAGGTCAGTAAAAAGGGTTGTGTTGAGATCAGTAATATTATTGTAGCTAAAGTAGAGGACAAGGTCATCCACATACAGTAATGAAGAGCAGGAGGGGACATTGATAGTTATGTCATTTATAAAGATTGTAAAGAGTGGGGTCCAAGTATAGAGCCATGGGGCACTCCAACATTAATAGCTGCAAGGTCTGAGACAGCAGAGTTAAATTTGACAAACTGTTGCCTGTCAGTTAGGTAGCAGCCAAACCTATCCACAACCTCAGGGGAGAAACCAAGGAAGGGCATTTTTTTTCATATGCAGTTTCTGGGTTTTTGTGTTTTTACTCCTGGGCCCTACACCCAAGCATCCCCGATGAAGAGCATGCATGTGGAGGCACGTGCACGCATGCCATTCGGGACACCCCTTCCTTCCAATTGTGTCATTAACTGCCTGCACTGGCACTGACCCTCCATCCAGTGATGGCGGGACTACAGGTGGGCAACCCAACCACTTACCAGGGAGCAGAGAGCCAATGCTTGATCCTGCTCCAATCCTCCCCCTGTGCTGGTACCCCGGCAACCTGGGGTCGTTCCTGAACCTGGGTCACCAGCATAATGTGAGGTGTGCCATCCAGTGCCTCAACCCTCAGTGTCACTGGGCCGGCAAGGGAGAGCATTCTTGATTTAAGAAGACAGTGGTTAACAAAATCAAAGGTCTTTAACAGGTCAATAAAAACAGCACCTGTTAGTTGGCCTGAGCGCATAGCAATTTTTGTTATTAGTAAACTTAAGTAATGCAGTGGAGGTGCTATGCCCTTTCCTAAAGCCATGTTGGGCCTCTGAGAGGAGGTTCCAGTCAGAAAGAAACACAACAGTTTGATTAGCAACAATTTTTTTCTAAAAGCTTGCTTAGGATGGAGAGGATGGCTATAGGACGATAGTTAGTGATTGCTTTTGGGACAGCTTTCTTGAATACATGGACAATTTTAGCAATTTTCCAGATTTGCAGAACCAGTCCTGAACAAAGCAATAGATTAAAGATTTTGGCAAGAGGTGAACCAAGGAGGTGGGCAGCCATTTTGAGCAGTTTGAGGTTCAAGCCCATCAGTGCCAACACTGCTACAGGCAGAGATTGATGAGAGTAGCCTACAAACTTCATGACTTGTCATGGCATGGAAGCGGAAACAGGGAAGCATGTTACGATAGTCTGGGGAGGGGGGGTGGGATGGAGGTGAGTACAGAGTGAATTTGACTGGTGTAGGTGGACAGATCAGAGAAATGTTGATTGAAAAGGTTGGCAATAGTGACATGGTTGTTGCAGTGTGAGCCATCGATAACTATGTCATTTGGGGACTGTGAACAATTAGGACCCATGATGTTTTGAATGTGTGCCCAATATTTTTTAGAGTCAGCTGCAGCATTTAGAAGAAGATTTTTGCAGTAAGAACTCTTTGCAAGGCAGATAGATCTCTTGCAGGCATTCCTCCTTGTACAGTATTCATGCAGGTCAGACAGTAGGCCAGAGGACCTGTATTTTGAACAGCTATTGTCACTAGCCTTGAGCTGGGCAAGGAGGACTTTGGTTAGTCATCTTGTAGGTGACCCTTGCTTCCTCTGTGATATGTGAGGGGTATGTTTGTTTTGGAGGGAGCAGAACTGAGATAGGAAGTAGTCAAGCGTTACAGTTGCATTATCCAAATCATAGAGCAGGGTCCAGCCAACATGGGATAGATCTTCCAGGAAGGCAGAGAGGTTAAGACTAGAGAAATCCTGAAAAAAGATAACTTTCGGGGGAGGGCTTGGGAGTGGATGTGCCCTCCATATGCAATAAATTGGGGCTTGATCTGCTATGGCATCAGAAAGAGTGCTGGGCCTACAGATTCTGTCAGTCCTATTGGTTAGAACCCAGTCAATTAGAGTACTGGTACCTATGTTCATAGAGTGTCTAGTTGGGGTGGTAGTTATTTGGTGTAGGTTATAGCTCTGAATTAGCATGTCAAGAGTTTTGTGGGCTCTACTACCCAATTGTGATTCTCTAGATATAGTCTTGACATTGGGAAAGCAAGAGACTTTGTGCACAGTATTTAGTTAACTGATAAGACTCCATTCTGAATAACTTCCATATTGGTCGGTGACCCTTGTTCAATACCACAAGTTGAGACAATTGCTACATGTGATTGAAAATCAGGGCATCATCCAAAAATAAAGTAGTGAGTTTGACTCTCCAATTGTCCCACTGTTGAGGAGTGGGGAACTCAGAATTGGTACAACGTTTAGATGGGTTGATGCACAAAATTATGCATAACCACAACCACATCAGACTTATATTTTTATTGCCCTTGGGGGGAGGAACTTTCTTTACTGCCATGGATCTTAGATCACAATTTTATAATATCCCATTTTATGAAAAAGATGAAAAATACACAGCATGTATCATGCCCCATGGATTGTACAAATTAACAGTTCGCCTCAAGGACTTTGCAACAGTCCAGCATCTTTTATGAGGATGATGCTTAGCATATTTGTTGACTAAATTTGAGCAGGCTGTTATACTGCCTTAACAACCTCATGGTTTTCACACCAAATGAAGAAGCTCTAGGAAGACTGGAACTTGTTATTATCAGGTTGCAACAGAAGAAATTAAAGTTAGCACCAAAGAAATGCTACCTATTATGAAGATCAGTCAAGTTCCAAGGGCAAATCATAAATAGAAGGGAGTATCTCCCTCCCAGAAAAAGTGACTGCCCTTGCTGGTGTTTGCAAAGAAGGCCACATGGAAGCTAATAGACAAATTCCCAGTCAAATGAAAGTAATGTGATTCTTAGGTATAATCACGTACTACTAGCATTTTATAGGATTTTGTTAAGCCATGGCCATGCCACCTTTCCTACTGAGTGTCTGTCTCAAGTGAAAGGGATGACCAAACAAGAGAAAGAATGCAGTAGGAGGCCATAATTTGGATTTAGAAAGCTCACTCCGGCAGACTGGACCCAAGAATGTGAAAAGATGTTTGAGAATATGAAAGCAGCAAATCTTCTGTGTTTAGACTTTGTCATTGCCTCACAGAGCAGCTTGCTATTGGAATAATCCTCCCACCCTCTGAAGATTTGATGTTCTATTTAAATAGTCACCAATCAATTTGCATCAGTTGTTGGTTTTAGTATTGATTAATTAATTTACTTTGCTTAGTACTATTGTTTAAATTGCTCATCTCTTTTAACAAATTCTGGTTCCATCTACTCCCTACTATCTGTGAGTAGGTGGGTGCTTAGTAAGTGACATAGCTGTTTTGAAAAAAGACAGCCTATTTTTCTTTACATTTTAAATACTTTTTTATAGTTATACTATTTAGCCTTAGTTCACAGATGTTGCTCTCTTTTTGTTATGACAGTCCAAAGTACACTCTTATAATCTGTAACCTTTATAGAGTTTACAGTGTATTAATGTTTTAAATTAATGTTTTAAAAACAAAAAAAGGATTTCTTGGGACTCAGGGAGGTGGGAGGATGCTATAAGTGAGAGGGTGAGGGAGGGACTGCTTAGGAGCTGGATGCTGGGGACCATGTGACTCTCACCATCCTATAGCATGGGTGGGGTCATATACAATACCCAGAGGATATGAGAAACCCTGAAGTGTGAGTGCCACAAAGCAGGAGTATGGTGTCTAAGTAACATCTGGGGCATCGGCAGGGTGTTCACAAGGAGGACCGCAGGCTGCAGGCAGCATTGCACAGAGCAACTAGGGTAAGAGCATCATGGGGGGGGGGGTTAGCACCAAGTAAGATATAGTAAGAGAGTCTTCAGAGGTAATCAATATCCAGCAAGGTGAAGGAGTCATACAGCCTAGCTAGGGGGGAGCCTCACCAAATGTAATCAAGAAGTAGGGAATTAAGCAAGGTACCCTAAAAGGTAAAAGCAAGGGGAAGCAGCTAAACCCTTTTGAGGGTAACCCTAGGATTCAAAATTCAGGTGGGAAAGCATCACCATATAGCTAGGCTGGGATAGGCCACATACAGAAAATGTGGGGTGAAACAATTGTTACAGACAGCAGAATAGATAGGAGAGGGAGAGGTGGAGGGAAATAGGATGGCAAACTAGACAAGACAGCAGAGGAAGGATTGTGAGCTATAATGGATATGGGGCCACGGTCTTTATGGAGACATTATGGAAGGAAGAGGGATGCCCTTTGTTCAGGAGCCTGGAGCAATTAAGCAGAGAGGTATGGCAGGTGGTAAGGAACAGGGGAGTAAGAGGTTTTACTTTAAGAAGGATAACAGGAACAGGAGATAGGTCTGTGGATGAGATACCTACATCTAATAGATATACAATACTGGCAGAGGTGGGGAACCAAGGGACTACAGGTGGGGAAAGGGCTGAGGAACCACAAGGACTGAGGTTGGAGGTGGGGGGAAAGGGAGCATCTCAGAATGTCAAACAAGGAATGGAAGCTAAGGGGAGGGGAAGAGGGAGGGAGTAGCTCAAAGGGCAGAGAGGAGGGAAAGTCAGAGGAGAGAGGAACAAGGAGGAAGCTAAGAGAGTGAAAGGGAAGCCTATTAGAAGCAAGGATGGAGACCAGAGACAGAGAGAGGATCAAATGGGAGCAAAGGTGAAAGGAGGGGGAGCTGTTGCTATGCACAGGAAGACTCCAGCAAAGTACAAGGAAGGATGGGGGGGGCCATAGCTCAAGTACAGATGAGGGGGGTCAGGGTATGGATATACAAACAGCAGAAAGACAGTGGTCTTCAGAGATTCAGTAATAAAAGGTATACAGTGGAGGAGAAAGAGGGACCCAAGGACCAGTATGCTGGTAGCTTGCATGCCAGGAATTGGGGCGGGAGCAACACTTAAGATCAAGGAGGTGGTAAGGGAGACAAAAGGGAAGCCTAACTTGATTGTACACCTTGGAACCAATGATCTAGCAGATGAGGAGGCGGGGGTGGTACAGAACAGATTCAAGGAATTAGCAGGATCATGCAGAGAGTCTGTGAACTCTCTTGCCTTTTTCAAAGTAATTCTAGTTCCCAGGGCCAGCACAATTAGGAAAAGGAGAATAGCAGATTTCAATGAGTGGCTGGGTGCTTGGTGCAAAGAGATGGGGTACAGTCTTGTAGGGTAGGTGGTGGGAAACATCATCAAATAAGGGACTTTATTTCCTAGACAGACTGTACCTTAGTTGGGAGGGAAGGAAAATACTGAAGGACAGGCTGGGGAAACATATGGGAAAAGATCTTAGCTTAAACTACTAAGGGGGGGGGAGAAGGGCCAACACAAATCAAAAAGGGGAGATTGGTGGACCCCCAATAAGGGCAGTAACCACAAAAGGGAAGGAGGGAGAGGGGGAAGCTAAGGAGAAAGAAGGAGGAAAAGGGTAGGAGGGCAACCCAGGACAAGGTTATTAAACTGAAGAGACAAGGTATCACAATGACAAAGTGAAGGGTGGTGTCACTGAATGCCTGCAGTCTAGGGAACAAGATGGTAGAAATGCACACTCTCTTAGCGGAGGGTAATGTGGATATAGCGGCAGTCACTGAGACATGGGCAGCAGCAGCACACCATGACTGGGATCTCTCAATCACAGGTTACAAGCAATACAGAAGGGACACAGAGGTAAGCAAAGGAGGGGGTGGCAGCATACATCTGGGGAGAATATTTTGCGTGACGGAAGTGGAAAATGAAAAGGGGAACACAGAAACATTATGGCTCCAGTTACAAATTAGCAGAGGAAGAAAGATCAAGATGGGGGTGGTATACAGATCGCTCAATCAGACTGAGGTCAAGGACATGGAGCTGTGTTCCCAGTTGAGTAATGCAGCAGGAGAGGGGAAGATGGTAGTGGTAGGGGATTTTAACCTGCCTAAAGTGGACTGGGCTACTCCCACCACATCCTGTGCCAGAAGACAGGAAATCCTGAATGCAATCCTGGATGGCTTCATGACACAGTGTGTGACTGATGCTACCAGGAAAGGGGCAATCCTGGACCTAGAGCTCACCAATTCAGAGTATGTGCAGGAGATAGATATTAGGGAACCACTGGGTGGAAGCGACCACAGTACAGTGTGGTTCAGTTTGTACATGGGCAAGGATGACATTCCCAATAAAACCAGAGCATTGGACTTCAAAAGGGTAAATTTTAAAAAGATAAGAGAGCTGTTAAGTGGAAACCTGGAGAGTATGGAAGGGGGCATGGGGTGGACTATTTATGGCCATCATTAGGGGGGCAATTCAGATGGACATAAGCAGCTCTATCAAACTGCAGGGGGAAATCGAAAGCCAGATCACCAAGCTAGTTCAAGGGGAAGATGGTCAGAGTGGTAAGGGGAAAGAGGGCAGTCTATAGGAAATTCAAAAAAACAGCAAAGGAAGAGGATGAGGAAGAATATCAGAGGCTGGCTAAGGTGGCAAGAAGGGAGATGCAGCAGGCAAAGGCACAGAAAGCCTCCAAATAGTTGAGGCAATAAAGAATGGATAAAAGACGTTCTTTCACTACATAAGTGAAAAGAGGGGCAAGAAGGATGGCATTGTTAGGCTGAAGAAGGGGGATGGTTGGATAGAGGAAGATGGGAGCAAGGCAGAGGTATTAAACAAATACTTCTTCTCCATCTTTACAAAAGAAAAGGATGGACTGGTGCCACATAGGAGTAGAATGAGGGAGGGAATGTGGGGAACAGTTAGGTGTAATTGGGATTGAAAGAGTGAGAGAGGGGCTCATGGCTCTGAGGGTAGAAAAAACCCCAGGACCAGGCGAAATACACCCCATGGTGCTGAAAGAGTTGGCAGACCCATCTGGTGGGGCCGCTGGCTGTTCTCTTCAATAGATCTCTGGAGTCGGGTGTGGTGCCACAGGAGTGAAGAATGACACATGTGGTGCCACTCCACAAGAGTGGAACCAAGGATAACCTGAGTAACTAAAGGCCAGTCAGCCAGACATTGATAGTATGTGAACTCATGGAGACCATACGAAAGAAGGGGCTGGTGAAGTTCATGGAGGAGAATGGTCTACAGGACAATAGGCAGCATGGGTTTGTGGCAGACAGATCGTGTCAAATGAATCTGTTTGAGTTTTTCAGTTTGGTCATGAGGGCAGTGGACAAAGGGCAGGTGGTGGACATCATATACCTGAACTTTAGTATGGCCTTCAATTTGGTGCCACACCAAAGGTTGATAATGAAACTGAGGGACCAAGGGGTGGGGGAGAATATGGTAAGATGGATTTAAAATTGGTTGAGGGGCAGAATCCAGTGTGTAATTGTCAGGGTTGAGTCCTCCAGCACCAGGGAGGTCACTAGTAGGGTCCCCCAGGGATCGTCGTTGGGACCAGTGTTGTTCAATGTCTTCATAAGTGACATTAGGGAAGGCATTAAAGGCAAAATATGCCTGTTTGCAGAAAACACCAAACTCTGTGGGAGGGTGGACACCAAGGAGGTGGTACAGGACCTGATGGGAGGACCTTGCCAGACTAGAGAGATGGTCAGGAATCTGGCAACTTAGTTTCAATGCCAAAAAGTGCAAAGTGATGCATATAGGGGCCAATAACCCTAGGAAAGAGTATTACATAGGAGACGCTCAGGTAAATGCTTCTGAAGAGGAAAAGGATCAAGGAGTGGTGATTTCAAGTGACCTGAAACACATCTCCCAGTGTAAGAAGGCAGAGGCGAAGGCTAACAGTGCTGGGGTGTATTGCAAAGGAATTCAGTAGCAGACAGAGAGAGGTCATTTTATCACTGTACAGGTAATTGGTGAGACCACATTTAGAATATGGGGCGAGGTACTATCATCCATATCTTAAGAAGGACATAAGTATACTGGAAGGAGTCCAGAGGAGAACAACCAAGATGATAGAGGGGCTATAGAATAAGTCCTATGAGGAAAGGCTGGCAGCCCTGGGGATCTACTCTCTGGAGGAGAGGAGGCAAAGGTAGGCTATGATAGAGCTTTCAAGTACATGAAGGGAATTAACAGAGTGCAAAAGGAGGGTTGCTTTAAAATGATTGAAAACAACGCCACTAGGGGGCACAGCTTAAAACTGAGATGGTGAGGGAGATTCAGAAGGGATGTAAGGAAACATTTCTATACGGAGAGGGTGGTGACCACCTTGAATGAGCTGCCAGAAGAGGTAGTATCAGCAAAGATGATTGAAGCATTTAAGAGGGCCTAGGACAAACACAAAGGGAACCCTTGGGACCAAGAAATAGGCGGAAGGGAGAGAGGAAGGAGTGGTTTTGGGGGGGGGTGGGCAAGATCAGTGGCATGAGTGTACGACCAGACTCTACATCATTACGAGCAGATGCGATTGACCAGGTGATCTTCTTCTGCTGGATCTTTTCATATGTTCATATGTAGGTCTGCTGGACAGGGTAGAACAGGACACTCTGATTTCAATCAGCCATTTAACTGGTAGTAGATGATTGATTTGATGTTCTTGGGCAGTCTCATCACAGATTCCTGAAGGTGAAGACAGAGCTTGACTGACAGTCTTTGTGAGTAAATCTCTCAGAAAGGCACAGTCAAGGTACCTTGATCATTAACTAGAGTTCCCTTGCACTCACATGGGACAGCATCTCTGAGACATTTAGCCATTTACTGAAAGGACATCCATTTTCTGCATGGGTTTACAATAACTCTATGATTCCTATCATGTCTATCCTCAAAATGCCCAAAATTGATATGTTGCTGACAAAGTCAGCTTTGTTTGATTTTAATTTAAAAGAAAGTGGCTGGTACCAAAAATGTGGAGGTTGACACACTAAGACAAGAACAATTTGTGAAGTTAAGAGTAAGTCATTGCCTCATCATAGAATCATAGGAAAGAGAAGAGTCAGCATTTATGTAGCACTTTTCATACACCCTGTATCCCAAAGCAGCTTTCAAGCAATGAGTGAATGATAGTGAAGTGACTATAAACATGTAGTTGTATACATTTTGCACATCAGCACCTACCCACAGCCTTGGATGATCGCATGAACCAATTTTATGGGAAGGGGAATGTTAGCAAGAACAGTGTGGAAAATCCCTTATTGTTATGGGCACTGAACAAGAACAACTATCTGTATGTAACCACCCCCCACAACTTTACTCAGTTAGCACCCCTTATTTTAAATCACTGGCACCCATAATGGGCACACACTCAAACTTTAGAAATGGTACCATCCCTAGCTTTGGGAATGTGTACCAGGCTCACTCTCTAGAGATCAAAGGGTAGGGGTGTACATGGAGGCTGGCGAAGGTGGCAAGAAGGGGGGTGCAGCAGGCAAAGGCACAGAAAGACCTCCAAATAGTTGAGGCAATAAAGAATGGATAAAAGACCTTCTTTCACCACATAAGTGAAAAGAGGGACAAGAAGGATGGCATTGTTAGGCTGAAGAAGGGGGACTGAGAGGACAGAAAGGAGTCAGATATATCTTCTCTTGCCTCCTCACAACAGGAACATTCCATTGATAGTGAGGAAGGGTCTACTGATTCACACACATCCAGAAAAACATAATCATTGGTATTTACAAACCAGGTTCTGGAGAGAGATTTTTTGCTAGGCATATGCTAGACCTATCTTCTGGGGGGGGGGGTGTACTCAGTAAATCCACACAGGAAGTAATAACGTAACTGTCCAGACCATAGTTGGGGTTCTAGAGTGGGACTTTATTCAAAAGATGTTCTTCAAAGCAAGAGTGGACCCCCAAGATTTATACATCTTGGCACTAGGAACTTGCAGAACAACAAAATTGAACTGTATCTGACAGAAACTCTTTGTATTCCCACTGCAGTAGGAGATAGGACACTTGCACTTGGCATTCCCACATGTCGTAGGGCATAGAACAACTTAGACTTGTATTCCCACATGTCATAGGGCATAGAACAGCTTGGACTTTCATTCTCACATGTTGTTGGACATAGAACATTGCTGTCAGTGGTAATTTGGCCACTACTGAAAACACATTTGACTAACACTAGCACCAATCTTCCATAACCAGAGAAGAAACTGTGACCCACTCAAGGGGGTAAAAGTCCTCTTCTGACATTTGACCATTTGTCTGAAGTAACCAGGTGCCTTTACTGAACCTGTTAGTCCTGAACTGGTTACTCCAGATGGGGTTCTGCCCACCCTTTGCTCCCATATTCACACTCAGCCATTCTTTCAGAGTTATACCTTTAACATTTTAACACATCTTGAAATGCTATTGAATGAAGCTTGGCATTCAGCATTCAGAAACACCACCTTGGTAGTGTAAAGGTAAAAGTCCAGAACAGTCTGATGTAATCATACCTCTGGACATCACACACCTCAACCAACTTTACTTCAAACAAGTTTGCACATCTGTACTTACAGGAAACATGCTGTGCCTTCCCTTTAGGCATGGAACACAACAGAATGGGTACTTGCTTTCTGTAGCAAAAGTTAGAATTCACTCATAGACATTTCAGGCAGCTTCAAAACATCCTGGACCAAACATGGGATTGCCCCTTGGATCCATCAACTAGCAGTCCTTTTCATCCCTCCAGGTTTGAAAATCAGGAAATCCTGCTGTAAAAAGGTCTCCACCACTTCACTTGGCAAGCTGGAGAATACCAGAACTAGGGTGAGAATTTAGGGTCCTCAACTCAGAGCCCACTGGCAGAGCAGCTCTCACTCTCACACTCCCATTCTCACTCTAAACATTGACTCTGACTGACTGCCATCTCAACATTCTATGTCCTATTTCAACAGCTGGCACAGGGGTTATGCTGCTGTGAGTTCCAAATGAGCTCATCACTTCAATCTCAGCTGAAGCCAAGTAAACAGAAGAGTGAGGAGGTGAAAAAAACATTTAACTAGTTAATCACCAGCTGCCTGTCCCTGCCTAGCACTTTTGCTGAGGGAATTCTATTAACCCCAGGGGACTAGGTGGTTACATGTAGAACAAGTGACAACTTTGCCATCTGAACAAACCCCCCAGATGAATCCCTGAGCACTGAACAAAATGACACAACACCATAAGAGTACATGGAGGTTTCTGAACAACCTTCCTGCACTTCAATGCCTCATCCCTCAACCCCTGTGACAGAAAAAAAACTGCAAATGGTCACTCAGAGATGCAACATCAGAGGTCAACCTAAAGCGAAGTGTGGTTGATCAGAAGAAATAATGCTGGAAAATACATTTACAGCTCCTTCACATAACAAACCCAGAGAGGACAGAAAGGAGTCAGATGTATCTTCTCTTGTCTCCTCACAACAGGAACATTCCATTGATAGTGAGGAAAGGTCTACTGATTCACGCACATCCAGAAGAAGGAAAGCCAAAGCACAGGGTGGAGGCAGGTTAAAAAATTATTATGTCCTGGTTTCTGTGGTTTACTCTTTTTTCATGGCTGGTTTGAACCTGCAGATTGTACTATTAAAGTCCACAGTCCTAGACTGCCAGAAGATTTAGAACGAATAGGTTGTTAGAATGTGCATACATGATAGCGGCACAGCAATTAAAAGTGCAAAAAAGGGGGTGACCATCTTTTCCATTCTAAGAGATCTTTAATGTGACTTTGCCTTGTACAGGATGCCAGGTTGCATATCAATATGGATTTTTCAAGGGCTTCTAATAGTTCTCTGGGCCATCCCTGTGGTTCATAGGAGAAGATCTGTGTTGAAGGGTAGAAATATTATTCTCGTCAGTAGGAGTGAAGGTATCTACTCTGGTTGATTTGGTTCCTGGGACAGTTTTGATAGTGGATGTTACCATTAATTCTTATGTGCTACGGTTAATAAATATGTATGACCGCAGATGACATCAGCTAGAGTAGAGATGATGAAGGCATTACAACCTTACTTGTGTATGGCCAGGGGCATAGTTTATGAGTGAGACTTCAACTATGTTTTGTCATTGTTGACAAGAATGGACAAATTGGAAAACTTTTTATTGACTCCAGTTTTCTGAATAAAATGTGTCAGAGTGCAGCCTGAGGGATTGTAAGGCAAATGTCAATGTGCCTAATTATACTTTTTCTAAGGTGTATATATCCATCAGGGTAGATTGCAGTAAAACATGTATGGTCTCCTTTGAGAGATCAGATAATAACTTGGTGAGTTGTGTGCTTGGCACACCTTTAAATCCTACTGAAGGATCAGGGTTTGGAAAGTGAATACATCATTGCTGTAGGATCCTACACTGGAATAACCTCTCTTTTAAGAGCCAGAAAGTCAGTGTTTATATGTTATGAAGACACTAATACCAGCTGGCTGGATACCAAACAAGATTTAAAATTATTTTATCAAAAGAAGGTGCAGAAAATAACAAATGACAAATATCTTACCTATTTGAGATTAGAGAACACTTACAAAGATGAATGTTGCAACAAAGGGAATTTCAATTTGACCTTTCTGCCCAAATTGATAAAATCAAAAGTGAAATGAGAGCAATTCTGTATGAAAGGGCCTCCTCTCTGCTGGTGGAACAAAAATATGGCAAGCAGGGAAAAGCGCAATAAGCTAACCTGTACAAAGACTGTAAAAATAGGGCTGAAAGAAAATATATGGAATAGTTGAGAGATAAGGAAGATGTTCTCCAGGGTGTGGGGAAATGTCTACAGGAAATAGTAATGAAATATACAACAAATATGTTTGGTAACAGGCCACCTGGTCTCAAAGATCCTACTTCCTTTTTAGAACATATTCAGCTTCCAAATCCTTCTCTGGCTGAGTGCCAAGAATGCTTGGTGCCAATATCCAAATCAGAAAACTAGGACAATATTGGTGCACTACACACAGGAGTTGCCGCAGGCCCTGATAGCCTACCCAGTGAAGTATATAAGATACCGATGATGGACCTAGTGGATGAACTAGTAGACATGTATAATTATATACTTGGACAGAAAGACCAGCCTCAATAATTTCTGAGGGTATCCAAATACACAAAAAAGGGATAAACATGATCTCCAGAACTGAAGACAGATCAGTTTATTTATTTATTTTTTATCTTTTTCCCTCCGTTCATGTCTGCGGGGCCTTTCTCAGGCATCCTGCCTGCTCCTGCCTGGCCTGAAGTCCTCCTGCCTGTGCCTTCTCTCTCCCCCTCCTCTAGCCACTATCGGTACCCCCAGCTTAACCCCTCCAGGGTGGGGCCACCCCTCCTCTTTGGGCACTCTCAACAATCAGTTCGAATGTGACAGAGGACCCAGGCAGAGGAGCCTGGAAGGCCAGGCAGAGAGGACCCGGCTGTGGACATGGGGCAGGTGCCATCGCCTACCCTGCAGACCAGGATTTTCCTTGTTCTGGTGAGTGCTTCTCCCCCCTCCCTTGCGTGTGCACATCCCAACACATGGTGCACAGCAACCCCTGCCTGCATCGGGTCATGCCAGCTACGTGCTGCTTAGCAAGCTACAGCACTCCCAGTCTCCACCAGGAGCTACTGATGTGCCAAGCAATCCCCAGCATCCCCCCAGGGAAGGAGAGCAGCCCTGCGGGTGCTCAATCCTCTCTGGCCCCTGCTGTCCCCTAGCACCCTGAGCTCACTCCCAAACTTGGGCCGCAGGCATGGCGCGAGGTGTGGCATCCAGCACCTAAACCCTCAGCACCACCGGGCCAGCCCGACAGATCAGTTTATTAAACACAGACTGGAAGATACTGGCAAGAATTTTGGGGAAAAGATTGACTACCACTGAAAAAAGAAATGTGATATCTCCATCTCAAACATACACAGTGCTGGGTTGTTCCATTCAAGATAACCTTCTTCTGTTGTGAGAATTTTTTGAATGTGGGAAAGCAAAGTCAACACAGAGCTATTTCCCAACTTTGTATTACGAGAAAGCTTTTGATTCTGTGCCACACAAGTACTTCTTGTTCATCATAGCAGCCTACAGCATTCCAGAACTCTTTGTACAATGGATCAAATTACTGTATATGTCTGCATGTATTTTGTCCATTGTGAATGGTTCTCTAGGATCTTGGATAAGAATAAGAAATGGGCTACAACAGGGATGCCCTTTGAGTCATATATTGCATATATTTTTGTTTGGAACTGGTATTAAGACAGAACAAAATGATAGAATAAAAGGCATTGAAGACCCTAAAGAGGGTTATTTCCATGTACTTTCTTATCTAACAATCCATAATGCTCTCCTCCCTCTCCATCTCCACTCACTGCTGCACCTCCAATTGACATTCTGTATTAGTCCCCATACCACACCCTTTCATGCATTAACCTCGTCTTCTGCCTCCCTGTCACCTTCAAAGGTGACCACAAAGCATTTTAATCCTCTTGCTTTCCCTTGCTGTAGTACATATTTACTGTAAACATGCTGTATTAGTCTTGCTGAGACCAGATGTTATCTGCAATTAATGTCTCTGTTCAGAACTGTTATTGTATCCTGTATATTTATACCTGTGCTCCATTTCCCCCTTCCCCAGGATGCATCTGAAAACGAGCTGCTACCTAGCTCAGTGTGCCTTTCCTGGTGAAACTTTGAAATTAATTAAGTAATATGGCCTGTGCATTTTAGTCCAGGATGCACAATCTGGTAAAATGGCTATGGACATCCTGCATGAATGTTCCCTGATATCTGGTTCTAAAATTGCAACTAGAGGTGGGGGTGGTGGTTGGGGGGGGGGGCAGATTCAACAAGGACCAGTAAAAATCCTTTGGGTTACTTTTGGGGTCCAGAAACTGGCCAAATGTAACTGGCAAGAGAAATTACAAATTGCAGAGCTTAAGATTGATTAATGGAGAGCTTGACCTGTAACCCAGAAAAATCTAATTTTTTTATTGACAAGTTCATTGTTCCTATTTTTTCTTTTTATTAGCTATACTTTCTGAATGACAAAATGCTTGGTGGCAAAAGTATGCAAAAGTTTCTTCTAGGGATGAGCGGAACACTATTTTTTGCTGGAATTCGGATCCGGATATGTGTCTTGCAATATCTAATCGAAACAGATGTTTATCGGTTCAAATATTGCAAATGATAGTACACAGCAATATTACCATGAATTGTAATAAACAAATAAAAAAGACACTGAAATCAGCTTCCAGTAAAAAAATAATTATTTAAATTAAAGGGAATTTGGAAGCAATTCTCTATGCTTTATGAATTTAAAAAGATAAAACTCTAATATTGGTGACTTATGTCACAGCTCTAGAAATTGTTCAAGTTATGTTTAATGAACAACAGCATATTTGCATTTTCTGGGGATAGTCGGAATCTTTTTTCAGTAATAATATCCCCAGCCACACTAAAAACACACTTGCTGGGTACACTTGTGGCAGGTGGTGGGAGGTAGCATCTTGAAAGTTTTTCTAAGGTTGGAAAGTAGTGTCCCTGGGTCTTCCAGAATAGCAGTGCTTCAGGGGTATATTTTTTGGGGATAAAGCTTTCTGCCAGGTATATGTCCAGCTCCTGGCTCCATTGCAGCACTCCGTCTATCGTGGAAGCTGAAAATAAGAAAACAAAAAAAGATTTTGAATGTTTAGAAAATCTCACCCTTCAATATTTAAAAAAAAACACACAGTGTTCTGGTAGTGAGTTGGTTTGCAAGAATATCTGCCTCAGATCTTCAGCATCACAGTCTGCTTCCATAGCTATGTAGTCCAGTAGTTGTTGTTAGTTGGTTCTCTGGCTGCTCCTCTACCAATTGTTTAATTACAGCTCTGGCAAATGTCTTTCCACAATCAGTGCTAAAAAAATGGAGTTTGTATCTTGTATAGAGTACTGTTGCCATGGCCACCTCTTTTATTGATTTGTATTGCAGCAGTCTTTTATCCATTGACAACAGCATAGCATTTTTCATTGCTTGCAGCCCTGGAACTTTAATGCTTTTGATGGTCAACCCAGTGGTGCTAAGGGTTGAGGCGCTGGATGCCACACCTTGCGCCACGCCGGCAACCCTGGTCCGGGAGCAGACTCGGGTCATCGGGGGTCTGCTGGGGGAAGAAGAATTGAGCATCCCCATGACTGCTCTCCTTCTTTGATGTGGGAGTGGAGGGACTCCTGCGGAGGTGCTGGCTTCTGGTGGTGGCCAAGGGGTAGCACTGTTTGTGGTGCACTGGTGGGATTGGAACGGGTAGCTGTCCAATGTGCGGCTAATGGGAGCGGTGCCACATTGTCTTGGGTGTCATTGCATGCCTGTACCATGGGGGGAAATCAAGGGCTCAAAAATGGCTGAATCCTCTGGAGCATATGAGGATCTGCCTGCGGCACCAGACCACACACTCCAAGGAACTCCCTCTGGCCCTGACCCCTTGGCCTTCCGCGAAGGTAGTCCATGATGTGTCCTCAGAGAGGGTGAAGGAAGGAGGTAGCAGCTCAGGCACAGTACCTGGTGTGGGAGTCACCAGCGGACTGAAGGGGGGAACCATAGAAACACCCCCTTCAGCTGAAGAGGTAGGCTGAACAAACAAAGTATATAAAAAAAAAATAATAATGCTTTCGATGACATGAAGTACAGTCACGTTTGGAATTATATCAGACACACAGGCGGTATCTGTGGTCAGTCACCTGGTTTCATATTCTAATGGGTGTAATATAGTGCACACATTTTCTGCTGGAGCCTACTGTGTTGTGGTGAAAGTACGGGTCTCACACTCCATAGCATATACTGTTAACACCCTGCACTGTTCCAAAAGCATTTCCAACATATTAAAACTGCTGTTTCATCTAGTGGGCACATGCTGGATTAGGCTGTGTTTGTGGCAATTGTAGTGTCTTTTGGAGTTCTGACATTTTTTCAGTAGCTGATACAGAGTGCTTAAAATGGGCTACCATTGACCTCACTGTGGCTAATAGGTCCTCTGCAGATCACTGCTTTAAAATGGCATCATTAATTATTAGCTGCAGTGTGTGAGTGACACATCCAGCACTTGATACAGCACTCAGTTTCATGGCTTTTGAGATATTAGGGCCATTGTTTCTAATTACCAGGTGCATCTGATTAGGCTTAATCCCCCAATTGTCAAGAATGTTAAGGAAGTCTTTAGAAAGAGTCTCCCCAGTATGTCTGTCTTTAAGGTGCTTTAAGTACAGTAGGGCAGAACGTCTACTTAAGGTATCATCTATCCAATGTGCTGTTACAGATAAGTAGGATATTATGGAACATTCGGTCATCCAGGTATTGGTAGTAAAACCAAATGAGTTCACATTTGACAAATCACTCTGCATCTAAGGACCTCAATTTATCATATATTGCTGGCATGATTACTTTGGAAAAATGACCCCTTGAAGGCAAAGTATATCTGTGCTCCAAAACTGCAAGCAGCATTTTAAAGTATTTGTTTTCTACCATAGGGAAGGGCTACTCGTCTAGTGCTATCATCTCAGCCACTGCATTTGTTATTTCTACAGCTCTCAGGTGGTCACTAAGAAAGGGGTGTGTGCAAGCTAAGCATGACTTAATTGTCTGTAACTCCCTTTTTATTTTTTTTGCAGGCAGTTCGCATAAAGAAGCAGCTTGTCTTTCTGATTCATTTTTAGCTTTTCCAGTCATCATTTCATCATATTCAGAACTACTGTATGCTTGTTGCTCAAATGATTTAAAATACCAGATATGCCATAACTTTTTACAGAAGATCCATGGCTAATCAGAGTACGTGTATGGCATACAGTTGTGATGGCTGTGTTTCCCAATATGCCTGTGAACAGTTCACGATATCTGCAGGAATTGTTTTAAAACCTTAAAACTTGGAAGCTGTGTGTGTGGATGATGTCCAATGCCAAATAAGAAAACAATGGTATACTCTGATCTTGAAAAATATTTTTCTCATAACCCCACCTTCACCTGTCCACCTGGTATCAAGAAAAAATGTCTACTTACCCAGCTGGTGTACCCCAGAATCCCGGCTTAGATGATGTGGGTTACATTATAGATTTGTTACCGTGGGAAACTAAATGTTAGGAATAATCACCTCTATAAAGGTGTGCTCGAGCATTTTTGCTTGAGGCCAGAATGCAACATGGTCTTAAAACTATGGGACATTTGTTTTTTTGAATGCACTTACATTACTCATTTCTGGAAGTTGGTGGCCCGTGTATGGACTTATGTTGTTTTAGTCATATGACGTATAGGTCTCAATATTCAAATCTGGGCAAAGCAGAGGGCAACACTTTGTGCTGCCCCTGCACTTGTCCAGGTGTCCAAAACTTCTATATTCAGTGGAATAGTGCATAAGCGCTATTCCACTGAATATAGGTCAATGAGACCAGTGCAGCCATTTCAGCCAAGCAGACATCGCTTCCCACACAATAGTCGTGGGCACAATGGCTTGCACCCTGTGGAAAAATCCCCATATTCAAAGGAACCTATGCAAATGAGCCCATTGGGCATGATAGGTGCAAAGGGGTCATTTGCATGCTCATTATGGGCCCATATGCATAGGGGCAAGGCCATGCTGTGCAGCACTGCCCCCGCCCAGAATGTCCGTGTCCTAGTAGTTATCCCTGGTGCTAATGGTGCCCCCTCCCCCATTGGCCCATTGCCATCCTGTTGTAAATTAAAATTATCCCTGGTAATGTAGTGGTCCCTCCTCCCCCCTTGTCCAGTCTCTGTCCTGTTGTAAATGGAAATGATTCCTGGAAGACTAGTGGCCCCTCACTGCCGTTCACTGACCGCCAGGCAGTAACATCAAGGGCAGACCCTCATGACCAGTGTCCTTCCCCCGTGGTTGCCCAAATGTCATCCTGCTGAAAACAAAAAGAGTAATCCCTGGTGGTCCAGTGGTTCCTCCCAATACCTGATCCCCGTGAGTAATAAAATCCAACAAAATTATTTACTGACTGGTGAATGGTGTTGTTCTTCCCTGCTGGCCATAATAGTACAAACAAGGTAAATCTCTGGTGGTCTTATAGACCCCCCACCCTTGCAGGTTGTGTCCCACCACCCCGCTGCCCCCATCCCAACCTGAGCCAGTGATCAGCATAGCCCTCCTCTTGTCACTATGGCCGGCTGCCTACTGATCTGTCAATGAGCATGTATTGTTAAAGTACAGGCTAATTGACAGCTCAGTCAGCAGCCAGCCATGGCAGCAAAAAAAGTGCTCTGCTGGTCACCAGCTTGGGTGGGAATGGGGGAAACTGGATGGTGGGACACTACCTGTCAGGGTGGGGGGTCCATGAGACCACCAGGGATTTACCTTATTTGTACTATTATGGGCCAGAAATCATGTGGGGGGAAGGACCGCCGGACCACCAGGGATTATTCTTTTTGTTTTCAGCAGGCCAACATTTGGCAATCATGGGGAGGAAAGAGCACTGGCCACCAGGGTCTGCCCTTTGGCATTATGGCCCAGCAGTCAGCAAATGGTGGTGACTGAGGAGGAACCACTAAAATTCCAAGGATAATTTTCATTTACAATGGGATAGAGATCTGACAATGGGAGAGAGATCACTAGACTACCAGGGTTAAATTTAATTTACAATGGGACAATGATTGGACAATGAGGGAGGGGGAAGGGACCACTAGACTACCAGGGATATGTTTAATTTACAACGGGACAGTGATCAGGCAATGGGGCAGGGGGAGGGACCACTACTTCCAGGGAAGTCTCTTTTTTTAGTGAAATGGGATGGTGACCAGAGAAGGGGGGGGGACACTAGACCACCAAGATGGTCTATAATCATTGTTCATAGGACAGTGATTGGTGGGAGGGACTGCTAGACCACCAGGGACTGCTCTGGTTGGGGTTTGGGGCACCGCACATCCTCTGCCAAAGGCTAGAATTGCATTGGAGTAAGTCAGGCTTTCAATTGGCGGTATGTGCACCATGCAAAGGGACTGCTCATGATGGCTTTGTGTGGTGGAATATTGTACTGCACTGATATTCAGGTCCCCACCCATTCATTTACATTGTGCCCTCTCTGCCATTTGCCGAGGTGCAAGTCGAGTTTGCCCACTATAATTGGACTTTACAATATTGCAAATATACGTAAAATCCAGTTTGTGTGGGCAAACTCAGTTTTGCACCTGGGCAATGTTTTGAATATTGGGCCCCTAATGTCTTAATCTATGGAGACTTAAGGGGGAATGTAGTAAACTTCATCGATGGACGCTAAGTTTAGTACTGACAGTTCTACAATGGCACATTTAGCAAAATAGGTGTCAGCTGATATTTCAAAAACATTCCGATTGCAATTCTTATTGAAAAAATTAATAAGGAAATACTATTTGTATCAGAGGGTACAAATATTGCTATGGCTGGTATTTAATGATCTCTGGAAATATACCCTTTGGCTTCTTTCAGCGAATGTACCATTATTAATAGGGTAGAGCAAGTGTACTTTTTCTGATATATGAATTAATTTCATTCAGTTTGTTATGGTTTATGTTTGATGTATTTTTTGTGATCGGTATTGGTACATAGTTGTAGTTTTGATTGATTCTTAATGTTAGTAAAATATTCCCCTCTCTTAGGAGAAGAGCCATGAGTTCTTTTACTTCCACCTGGACACCCACCAGACAGCTCCACAGATGGGCAAGAACAACCTCAGTTTTAACAGCTCACCAAAAGGATGGCACACCTGAATAGAAAGCATTCCCCTAGTACTGAGCTCCGGTGACAGCATTTATGGTATGAGTCCTATCTCAGTGTGAAAACAGAAACCGTGACCTTCCTGACCAGAGGTGGATGTGCTACCAACTGAGCCATTCTGACACCTGAAGTACTCTTTAAGAGAAGCTTCTAGACTAAGTTAGGGAAATGCACCAGGGCTGTTCAAGTTCCATTAATCAGCAGCACTTGCAGATGACAGTGCATCAAATAGTGGGAGGTGTGCACCTGCTGCCAGGTCAAAAAGAATGGTGACAAGGGAGAGAGAGAGAGAGAGTCTTAGCCTTGCTGTGGAGTTAATGGGAGTGGGAGATTCACATGAGAGCAAAGGCAGCAACATTTAAACATAGAGCACTTTAGGAAATGTTAGCAGGACAGGAAACAATGTCAGCTTCTTTATGAAAGGAATTGTATGATAAGTCATTAGCAGATGATGTCATTTACAGGGCTTTACATTAAGCCGAAAGAAAGCACAGACCATCTAGACAAGAGAGGTGTCATGAATCTATCAAAACTTTGTGGAGGTCAAAACAGTGGGACACACTGTTGATCACTGAAGGGGTATTGTACTTCCTGAGTATCCAGAGATCCAATTCCAGAAAGAAAGATTTCAGCATGTGGTTTCACCAGTATTAGAGAAGGATGTTCTAAAGTGAGTTTGTGACAAAGCTGGATATCAGGGGCAATCTTAGACCTTGCACTTGGCTAGGTGCAGGTTTTTTTGTGGTACTATTGAAAGGGATGTTAGAGACTATGGGCAGGATTCACAAACTGTTCAGGAACTAAGTCACACTCCACAACTCCAGTGGCAGACTGAAATCACCCACAGCGACGGTGCTTGCCGTTCACAGCCGCAGCAGTTGTGGAGGATGTTATGGCTGCTCCCACCGTCCATAGCAACTCTCTGCAGCTTCGGCGAACCCAGTAGTAACACCACCTGCAAGCTGCCGTAAGTCATGGAGCCGGTCGTAATCCAGCTCCACCTTTGTGAAAGCCGCAGCTGCAGGACTCCTGTGGCTCCTCAAGTGGCCACCCTTTGGGGCCGAAGCTTTGCCGCAGCTGCAGAACTTTCATGGGGTTTGTGAATCCTGCCCTAAGTACATTACTGCTACTGAAGTCTCTAGAGAAAGGCCAAAAAACAAGACGTCAGCATCCTTAAAGACAATGTAAACATCAGCACCTCTTGAACGAGTGTGTATCAATGTCTAGTCAACAGAAGACTGCTTGCAACACTGTGGATGTATTAGTTATAACACAATTTCACTGAGCTTGCCCATGCCTTCCCTTGCCTTAATCAGACAGCAAAGCAGGTATCTCAGAAGCTTTGTTGGGTTCTTTTATTTATGCATTTCCTGAATAGATTCATTCTGATCAAGAAGCTAGTTTTGAAAATGACCTTATTCATGAACTTTTGGAGATTGATGATGTTCAAAAGTAACATGCAACACCGTATCATATTATGGGGAATGGGGATACTGAAAGTTTAACAGGATTCTTGGCAACATGATAATGTCTTTATCCCCTAAAGTTAAACCAAAAAATTACTTCAGATGAGTCAGACATTGACATTTGCCAATAACTGCATTGCTTATGAGTCTACAGAGTTTCTGCCATTTTATTTCATTTTTGGAAGGGTGCCGCAACTGGCAGTTGTCATAATGTTCAAGTATGTTATGAAAGATGAGGAAATTGTCAGCTATGATGAATATATTTTCAATCTTAGGAAGGATTTAAAGAAGTGCTATAGTCAAAGGGTGGGATACTCAAACCAATTGAGCATGGCGCAGCAGAGTTGCACCATGCGCAACCAACTGATGTGCCCCGGTGCGATATTCAAAAGGGAAAAATGCATGGCACAAATCCCGATGCGCTGAGGCGCATCAGTAATGTATGCGGCGCAGGTGGGGGAGGGTGTACCCATGCATATTCTGCACATCCCAATATTCAGCCTGGGATGTGCTGTGAATATGCAGGCATAACCCATACATGAGCCACACACAGTTAAGCCAGAAAATAATGGAGCAACAGCTGGCCACCCACAGATGTGCTGCCATAATGCAGGGTGCAACACGGCAGCTGCCAGCTGTGGGTGGCCACCCGAGCTCTGGCAGCACTGTTCAGTGGCGTAGCACCCCCCCATGCCCGATCATGGGCTGTATAAATGAAGAACCTCCCTGGTGGTCCAGTGGACCTCTCTCCTTGCCCGATCGCGGGCTTTAATATGTTGCATCCCCCCTGGTGGTCCGGTGGACCAATCTCCATGTCTGACTGTGGGCTGTAATAAGTTCTATCCACCCTGGTGGTCCAGTGGACCAATCTCCATGCCTGATCATGGTCTGTAATAAGTTTTATCCTCACTGGTGGTCCAGTGGACCGATCTCCATGCCTGATCATGGGCTGTAATAAGAATTAACCTCCCTGGTGATCCAGTGGACCGATCTCCATGCCCGATCATGGACAGTACTATTAGAATCACTCCCTGGTGGCCTAGCAGTACCTGTACCGCCTCCCAACCTGCCCACTCATTCCCACCACCCTCTTCCCCCCGGTCAGCAGTGGGTGGCAGCACCCCACCCACAAGCTGCCTGGCCGCCCGCTGACTGACAGCGTACGGTACCAGCTGTCGCCCATTGGTCCACAGCATGGGCCAACGGGCTTGTAGACATAGTCTGTACTCACACAGTCCCGAGTATCTGAATGGATCCATTCGCCATATTGTGACTGTGTAGTACGGTTACGGTCTGCATGCCCATTGGCCCATGCTGTGGATCAATATGCCACAGTCAGTACAGTATGCCATCAGTCAGCGGCGGGCCAGGTGGTTTGCGTGTGGGGTGCTGCCACCTGCCTCTGACCAGGAGGGGGGAGTGGGGTGGCAGGAATGAGTGAGCAGGTTGGGAGGGGGGTACAGGTACTGCTAGACCACCAGGATGTGATTATAATAGTACTGCCTGTGATCGGGCCTGGAGATTGGTCCACTGGACCACCAGGGAGGTTAATTCTTATTACAGCCCATGATCGGGCATGGGTCTTGGTCCACTGGACCACCAGGGAGGATAGAACTTAATACAGCCCATGATCAGGCATGGAGATCGGTCCACTGGACCACCAGGAAGGTTAGTTATTGTTACAGCCCATGATTGGGCAAGGGTTTAGGTCCACTGGATCACCAGAGAGTTATTAACTATTTACGGCCCACAATCGGGCATTGGAGCATGTTGCTGATGGGGCAGGGGGCGTTAGTCCCCTATGGCTTCTGCCTGGCAGGGTGCCAGGTGCAGGTTGCCAGGGATCAGCACACCTGCATGCAAATGGGCCATAATGACAGGCAAATGGCCCCATTTGCACCATACATGCATTATGGCCCCATTTGCAAGTCCACTACTGAATATCGCAGTTGATGCACCTAGCGCAATGGCACTTGCACTAGTGCATCCCCCTGCTCCTCTCTGGCCACTTGCACTGGTGCAGTGCCACTGCCCCATGCGCTATATGGGTGGCCTTGGAGCGATATTCAATGGCGCTGAGCCATGGTGCAGCACCATTGAATATCACCCTGTCAGTGCCCTAGTGCATCCCAGTTGCTCTGCACCCTGGCTTGCGCTGCAGCCTGGCACAGTCTGAATATCCGACCCTATAAGTACAATGTGATTTGTGTGTGTAGTCCTGGTATGTCCCTCCCTTTGTTTGCTATTAGGAGTTTTTTTCTAAATTTGTCTACCAGCTTTATTGCTTATGTGGATCTCCATGTTAGCATGGTTTACTGCTTCTTTTTTATACATTGCCTCCTGTCTCATGTGACAGTAATGCATCTGGGATCACTGATTCAGTTAGGGAAGTACTATAGCAGAAATCTTCAGATAGGAGCCTGGCTTTCTGGCCACAAATAAGTAACATAATTCAGTATTTTTGTGTTTATATGTGTGTCTTGGTCTAGCCAACAGAAGTAAATGTTTTGCTTTTAGAGCTTTTCACTTCGTCAAACTACATTCAGCCATAAAAAGGACACAAGTTACCCTAGGTAATCAGCGTTATAATTTGTAAATACTTGATATGTTTTCTTCCAGAATACCCACTCAGTTAGCCCTCAGCTGTTTGCTAAACTGTAAAGGTAGTCCTTAGCTCCCACTGGATAAGGAAAGTTATTTAAAATCACAGCTCTACTGCAGTAAAATTGATTCTAAATAATTACTTGCTGAATCTATGGCCCCAGACACATCACTGTCACATGGGAGAAGAAGCATTGTAAGAAAAATATAAGCAATATGTTATGCTAATATGGAGATCACTGTGACAGGGTTGAAAAAGACCCTGTCCCATTTGTTATGCAAAAAGAGTTAAAAGCAAGCATCTGTTCTATCCTCTCCTTTTCTGTCTCTTGTCTGTCTGATTGTTCAGTCATATTTTCTTGTGAGACCCAGGAAATGATCACTCTGTCAGTCTCATGATTCTCCCCTCCTGCTATTTATCTGTTCTTACTTGCTGTTTCTTGCTGTTTCTATCTTTTCTTCCCCTTTACTTATCTGTGGTTATAAAAATATATGTGAATCTTTGTGTGAAACTATTTGTGTGAAACTGGGATCCCTTGGTTTCAAAATGTATATAGTTGTATTGCTGAAATGACTGCAAAAATCTATTTGGAACACAGTGGGTTAACACTGAGATGTAGTTGGACCTCCACAAGCTTATTTGCAGAGTTGTCAATGGGAGACTAGTTCTGGGATACAATGTTCTATTTTGTGGCATCTGCAAGGAAAAATACTGACAATGTTCTGATACATTTTGTGAGAAACAGGAGGTATCTTAACAAGCTCAGGATGCAGAAGTTAATTGCCAGAAAAAAAACATTGTGCCAGATTTTCAAAGCATGGTGCAGGGCTTGCACCAAGCCCTGCACTATGACACTTATGTTCATGTAGTGTGTTGAACCCATTTGCCAGAACTGTGCCTGATTTTAGCACAGTGGGTGCAGTTACAACACTCTTCCCACTTTATGGTAGCTTGTGCCAAGTATTTGATGTAAGCCCCATGCATAGGGTACCCTGGACTGATGTAAGATAGACCAGCAAAAAGCTGGTCTAACTTGCATCAGTCAGCACATGGAATAGAAAATCCTGAATACCGGCTGGGTGAATGCTGCAAGCTCTGTGCTCCATATGTACGGCATTCATAAGCGTTAGAAAATCTGGCCAATTATATATAAAGAGAGCAATTTTTTTGTTGGAGAGAGAGAACGAGAGATTGAAATTTAGATTTAGAGATACCCTTAGATGAAGGACCTTGTTTTGTTGAACTTCCTGTATAGATGCTATCCTGCACATTTTTCTTATTTTATTGTTACTGAAATTAATAAAACACTACCTACAAAGTTTATAACTTTCTCTGATTTGCCTGTGCTTCCTGACCTGTGCCTCAATGACAATCACCATAAACCATAAAGCTAGTAGATTAATTTAGAAATAAAAATCTCCCTAATAGCAAATAAAAGGAAGAACACACCATGGCTGCACACACAAATTAAAACACAATATATGTTTTTGCAAATTTTGACCGTCGTGCTCCTATAAAATAAGTTATGGAGCTAGCTCACTGACATGCAATAAAGTAGCAGAGATTTCATGCTGAAACGTACAACAAAAAGATAAAGGTGCCCCAGCAGAAGTGGGAGACAGAGTGATATTAGCAAACAAATGTAAACATGAAAAGCAGAAATGAGCTGACATCTCCAACTGTAAACTGAATATAGACAAAACTAAGGTTATGCCTTAAATGCTCTTGTGTACCACTCTGATGTGGCTCATCATGGGTTGATATGGGTATCTAACAAGCTTAAGTATCTAGGTATCTACTTAAGTACCTCTCGTGTTAATGTGCAACGGTGTAACTTGGATTCTTTGCTTGACCACGTTGCTCATGACTTCATTCGCTGAGTCCATCTTCCACTTTCTTTGTGGGGGGTGAGTTAATATTGTGAAAATGACTTTTACCTAGAGTTCCGTACCCCCTTATTATGTTTATCCCCCAGTCCTGGTTTTTCCATGTTCGGCGCCTATTATCGCATTTCATTTGGCAAGACAAACCACATAGACGTGCTTTTCATATGCTTACAGCACCTAAAGAATGGGGTGGTTTAAGGCTTCTCAATTTTTAATTATATCACCTGGTGATTCATTGTATGCGTTACTTCCAGTGATACAGGTATCCTTCTGAAGACCCTTCTGTAACATATATTCCTCTTTGGTTGGACATTGAACATTGTTTGCGTAAACTTGCCCACATAAATATTAAAGCTGTCTTACACCTTTTCCCTAAACACCTCCCTCGGACCCTTTCTGAACACTTCTAGCTGTTTCAGTCCAGATTCACCAACAGTTGCGTTCTTTACTTCAACTGGATCCGGTCAAGGACACCTCTCAACCTATTTGGGGAAATCTTTAATTTTTAAGATAGCTGGCCAACCCCTTTCTTCAAGTTTCTGGCCATGTTTTGAGATTGACTCAGTAGCCCAGTTTACTGCTAATGGAGTGCTTCTTAAATTTACTCAGTGCCAAGACACTTATCATCTCCCCACTAGGGCTTGTGTTTAGTATATCCAACTCTCCCATTCCCTAATTCATCATTTTGGCTTATGGCCATGGACCAATGATTATGGCCAGGAACGACTTATATTGGCCCATTGTGCATCTTCTCCTTATGCCATATTACTTTTTATAATCATCTTTATGATCTCCTCCCTGTAAAAGAATCTGGGGCCTTGTATTATTGGGGTTGGGCTCTACCTCAGGCAGGAGGTTCTGCCACCTGGGCACACTCATGGGCTGATATGTATAAACAAATTAAGTGGGAAAGGTATCAATATATGCCATTTCATTTGTTGCATAACCTTAACTTCACCCCAATAAAATTATGTAAGTTGAGCAAAATTTCATCTAAACTTTGTACCCTCTGTGAGAAACATGAAGGCACTCTGCTTCACATTTGACCCTATACTCCATGGTGCAAAGTGTCTATGTGCCATGTATCTGGGGTGAATAGACACCCGTGGCTGACATGCCCTCTGAGCCTGATTCTCCAAGGGGGCATGGGGCTGGAACACAATCTATCCCACGTCCAGCCGACGAGTTCTGTGAGGGGCTAGTCTGGAGAGGGGGGCAGTGCAGGGGGCATGCTCATGCTCTACATTATTCTCATAGGCATGGAGTGCTGGGAGAGGGGGTGTGCAGGCTACACATTTCTGAGGCAGTCAGAGCCACTGCATGCGCCCTTCAACAGTATGCTGCCAGCAGTGGCAAACCCCATAGGGCCCCACACCAGGCCGCTGCCCAAGGAAACTGCTGTGATGGCAGAAAGCCACCTTCCTCCACTGACTGACCCCTGCAACCATCCCCCCCAAACACTGGTGGCACACACCCCAGCTGAGAGCTGCACCCCAGCCCAGTGATGCTGACACCCCCCATACACACACATAGGGGCACTGGCCCCATGACTGTAGACACCACCCTGCCTTGTACTGCACCCCAGCCATGCCCCAACTACTGTGCACAGCTCCCATGGCTCCAGTTGGCATTTGGTGGACCCTCCCAGCCCTGCAGCACCATCATCCCCCCACCCCTCCTACCTACCCTACAGTGCCACAGCACTGACAGCAGTCATGGGGGCTGGGAGGGTGTTCTGTACCATGTTGGTGCTCCTGCACATGGGCATGACTGGGGGTCATACAGGTTGACTGGGCAGTGCACTCAGGTCTGGGTGCCTGTGGTCAGCATTCACGCACCCGGACCCACACCAGCAGCACATGGGATTCATTGCGGGACCCTGGATGGTGACCCCATTGGATGCCTGCCTGGGTCTGCTACACTGCCCCAGCTGCCCTGCATGACTCTGCATGCAAGAGGGTGGGGCCGCAGAAGGGTGCGAATTGGTGGCCAGTGGCTGTGAATATGGCCACTATGCATCATTCCGCAGGTGCGGGACTCCATGGGCGTAATATGCTCCTATAGTGCGTTATTCCCTCCCCTTGTAAAATCCCTGCCATTATGTGGGAATGTGAGAAAGTACATCTGTTTTGGGAACTGATACAACAGTGTCTTGATCCTTTGCTTAGTTTGGAACAGGCATTTTTTCCCAAAATGTGTCTGTTGGGTTTATATGATCATTTTTTTATTGGGCACCCAATGTCATCACATGACTCTAATTTCAGCTTGTGCAAAAAAAAAAAAGTATTCTTTGACATTGGTATGATCAGATAGTTCCTTCTTATCTACAATGGTATAGAGAAATCTTATTTGCATTGTAGGTGGAGGAAACCATAGCTAGCATTGCAGATCGATTGTCTATTTTTAAGTCGATATGGGAACCGTTATATGCCTTATTATTGATGGCAATGGCCTATCTGACCCCTGTGAACTAAATTCTTTTTGACTACTTTAATTTCATTTTCTCTCTTTTTGGCCTGCATTGGTTCTCAAATTCTCACTCCTCTTTCATTGTTGATACCATGCTGTTCAAGCAGATTGCCTTCATCCACAGCTTCTTAACAGATTTGTGTATGTCATTTTATCCTTTCTCTTTTTATTTTATCCTGTGGACCCTTTGAGAATATTTTTGTAGGATTCACTCACTCCGGAGACGGGGAGGAGTTTCAACTGGGGAATTGTATGAGGATTGTTTGTTTGTTACTCGTTTCTCTGTCATATGTTAATGTTTTGTGGTTTCTGTTTGTGTATTTTTCCCTTTTTATTCTTAAAAAAATAAAGTTTACTTAATTTAAAAAGAAATGAGCTGACAAATCAAAGCCTTATTTGTACACAGTGGTAGAAATAAACATGCAGTCTCATACTTTTAACATCCAGGAATTACAATGAACAAGAAAAAGTAGTTCACAGACTCTTGATCATGCCAAAAGATTTCCTACTTTTGATGCTAGATAAATAAAGAGAATTCTCAGTTCAATCCACACTGTCAAGAATAGGATTAGAAATTTTGATAAACTTTTGATAAAAGACATGGAGTACCAGTTTTTGACACACAAGAGGATGACAGTGAAACAAAAACAGTATCATGGGTGATTCAAGTTTTCCAATGGTTCAAAATATTCTGATAGTATTGTTACTGAAATGGAAAGGACAGAAGCAGATTCTGTTTTTCTGGAATGTAAAGAGGACCATTGTAGTTCACAGACCTTGATCTTAGAATCAAGTAGCCCAGCAGAAACTGATAGAGTTCAACTGAACATACAACAGATAATTACAGGATTCACAGACTTTATTAGCCACAGTAGCCTTTTCTGTATTAACATCTGTAACAAAAGAATGTGTGGAAAATATATACACTAGACATGAAACAGTGGTTCAGCAAGAGATATCTCACCATTTGTATTGCAGTCCTGATGAGACCAATACTTTGACTCACTGGACAAGCAAAACATTTGATGTACGTTCTTCTAGCAGCATAACAGAGTCAATACTTTCAAAGGGCATGTCATATGATAAGGTTGTCACCACATTCATTGTAGAAGTCAACAGGCAAATGTCAGTGAGGATCAATTCAATGTGAGTAAAGACCCTGTTGATATTCCCCCTAAATAATGATGGAGTCACTCTGACAACCCATAGGGAACACCCTATCAGTGGAATAACCAGAACCACTCTGGGCAGAGTTGGGAAGTCTATAAATAGACATATAGATATAGATATAGATATAGATATAGATATAGATATAGATATAGATATAGATATAGATATAGATATAGATTAGGGCTGCAAGTTCAGTTCTGGGAAACTGTGTTGGGGAAAAAGGTTGAAACCCCACTATTCATGCTAGTCCACCTAACACAAACATTTTACTCCAAACTGTGAACATTGATTTGCCTGGTTTGCTCAATGTAATTCAACAGAAAAGGTTGCTTGCCTCCTGCTGTGCATGCTCTGCTGTGTCTCCTTCTCCATGGTTTCCACTGCAGCACACGTGGTGCTGCTTAGTGCTGCTGCTGCTGCTGCTGCTGCTGGTCACTTGGGTGTGGGGGTGCAGGGATTTTGTCTGATAATAAAATGTCTGGTGGTTAGCTGATGTGCTCCTGCCATCCTGTCTAAAATGAATAACTATTGGACCAGGTTAGAAGAGACTGATGTGGGTGTCCAGCAGCAAGCACTTACCCACAGTGTACCCACCATTTTCTGACAGTGGGTTGGCATGAGAATCAAGCAGAACAGTAGTGTTATTGGCATGCAGACGAAAGTGGACCAGAAACCATCAACACTAGCTGAACATGGCAGGCACAGGCAGCAGCTACTAGATAGGGGCCAAAGTAAAGGTAGCATAAAACAAAACTAAAATTATGACTATTTTTGGGACCCAAAAGGAGGCAAAAAAATAAGTGCACTATGGGTGATCCAGTATCTAACTCAAATCGCTACTCCATCCACCATCATCAGACACAGAAAGGAGCTGGACTAGGCAGCCACAGGCATTTACTAGAGAAGGAGTTAAAAATGGTAGCATAGATTTCATTTAATATGAATAATATTGGACCAGGAATGGAGGGCAAAATGAGCGAGTACACTGTGTGGGTGGTATACTCACTCACATGGCTCCTCTGTCATCACATTACACTAAATGATTAATTAGCCTGACTTGAGTAGAGGAGGCTTATTCTGCTGCTGCTGTACAGTAGCATTACTGGAAAAGCAAACCCTTACCCCATCCCTTCAGTTTCCAGCCACAGGTAAATAAAAAAAAAAATACTTTGATGAAGAATCTATCTTATCTAACGAAAAAGATTATGTGGCACTGTGGAGTAGGGTATTACTGTTAACATGTCACTCAAGGGGTTGAGTGATTTTGTTTTTGAAGTCTATAGCAAGTTTTTTTTAAACGTACTTTCTTTTACTGTTGTAAACTCTTTGATCAAGCAATATTGTGGGTACTGCACAGTGCCATTTCATGTGACAGTGCAGTGCAGCACTGTTCACTTGTATACTTTTTAATACAAGTGAGTGATATAGTGCCACATAAAATGTCACATAAAATGGCACCTGCCGTGTTGCCTGATCACAGAGATTGCAACAATAAAAAAAGTTAAAACACAGACATTTTTTCCCTTGCCAAAAACCTAATGTGTGTGTGTGTGTGGGGGGGGGGGGAGTATTAACACTTTGGGGGTGAGGAGTTTCAGCAAATGACAGGTTTCTTTTTATCAAGTAGAGTCAGGTTGAACTTGGTTATACAGTATATTGTATGACCTGGTAATATATGGTAGAAGCTGGTTCTGTCTAGTAGAACTTGATTGTATCTGGTGGAACCTGGTTGTATCTGGTAGAACAAGACAAAAAGTGGTTCTACCTGGTAGAACATTTTTGGGTTCTACTGAGAAAGTTCACATGGTAGAACTTTTAGAGGTTTGCACAGCCCTAATTTATATATATATATATATATATATATATATATATATATATATAGAAATACACCATGAAATACCAAGAAAACAACAAAATGCCTGAAGCAGAGGTTTCCAAATGGGTTAATGCAGTTTGTAGTTCATTCAGAAATTAGTCATGGGATATGGTTGTTTTGCTGTCATCAATACCACATATGGTAATATGATATGTAAATGCAGGATTATATGGGGAAGTGTGTCTAATTTTTACTGACAGGTAATTTGTGTTTCAGCCATTCATATGAGTGTAAGTGCAAAGTGAACTCCATAAAATGTTACAGTGCATATGTTAATATTTCATTAAGAGCATTATTTCATCGCCAAGTTGCAGATGTTGTGTCTGTGACATGTTCTTAGTCTGCAACAGCCTGAGAGAATAGCACTATCTCCTAGCAAAACAATTTTTCACTCAATAGCTTTATTGCTGAATCAACTTTTTAGAATAGTGTTGCATTCATTTTAAAAGCTCTGTTATACTTATTAAAGTAATGACATGCAGGTTAATAGGTGGTTAACACTATGTAGTACCTGTATTTGTCCTGGCATTGATCCTTAGTTTTATAATGACCCATATTGGTCAAAACTGTGTTACAAGACTCAAATTGTTTATTTTGTTATATTTCAGTGATATTTAAGAGGATGGATGTAACTGAGATAGAAATGTAAATCTTGCAAAATTCCACTAAAATAGTTATTTTACATAAAGTGGGAAGTTCTGTAACATCTTTTTTGTTGACATTGCACTGCTATGAAATGTTTTAGCATATTAAATGGTTCAAATCTATGTTTAACCTGTTGCAATCTTCAGAGAAATGGTCCATATGCAACTATAGAGTTAATACTGAAGCATGTGACAGACACAATAATAGAAACGTAGAAACATAGAATTTGACGGCAGATAAGGACCGCTTGGCCCACCTAGTCTGCCCATTTTCCTACCTAATGGATAAGCTGCAGATCCTAGTTAACCAACAGCCTACTTCCTCCTACCCCCCACTAGAATTGCCTTATATCTGTCCCATGCATTCTTGAATTCCCCCACTGTTTTTGACTCTACAACCTCCTCAGAAAGGCTGTTCCATGGATCCACACCCTCTCTGTGAAGAAATACTTCCTCACTTACCTCTGAGCCATCCCCCCTCTGTCTTCAAATAGTGCCCCCTTGTTTTTGCACATGTCTTTTTCTGAAAGATGCTACCCTCTTGGACTTTGTTGATTCCTTTGAGGTATTTGAAAGTTTCTATCATGTCCCCCCTCTCCCTCCTTTCCTCGAGGCTATACATCATTAGTTCCTTTAGTCTTTCTTCATATGTCTTCTGATGCAGACCCTGCATCATTTTAGTGCCCTCCTCTGGACAGCCTCCACTCTGTCTCGTCTTTGCGGAGATGGGGTCTCAGAACTGCACTCAGTACTCAGATGTGGTCTTATCAACCCGTCTGTACAGAGGGCCAACAACTTCTTGTTTTCTACTGGTGATGCCTCTCCTAGCCATCCCAGTATCCCCCATCCCTCCTTACTGCCTTCTCACATTGCTGGCCCACCTTTAGGTCATCTGATATGACTTCCCCCCAGGTCCCTTTTCATTTTTGTTGTTGTCAGTATGTCACCCCCCATTGTGTACTCTTCCCCTGGGTTTTTGTTTCCTAGGTGCATTATTTTGCACTTCTTTGCAGTGAATCTAAGCTGCCATACATTTGACCACTCCTCCAACCTTGCAAAGTCCCTTTTCATCCTTTCCACCCCACCTTGTGTATCAACCCTGTTGAAGATCTTTGTGTCATCTGCAAAGAGACATAGTTATCATTCCAGTCCCTCTGCAATGTCACTTATAAAGACATTAAAAAGGACCGGCCCCAGTACTGAACCCTGCGGTACCCCACTAGTAACCCTCCTTTCTTCACTGTGGACTCCATTTACTATTACCCGCTGTGTCCTGTTGTCCAACCAATGTTTTAGCCAGGCTACCACCCTAGGACCCACTCCCAGGCTTGCTAATTTGTTTATTAATCTTTTGTGCTGGACTGTGTCAAATGCCTTGCCAAAGTCTGGGTAGGCCATGTCCACAGCCCCTCCCTGATCTACTGCTTTGGTCACCCAGTCAAAGAAATCAATCAGATTTGTCTGACATGACCTTCCCACTGTGAATCCATGCTGCCTTGTGTCCTGTGCCCCACTGGCCTCTAGGTACTCAACAATTCTTTCCTTCAAGTGATTCCATCATTTTCCCTACCACTGAGGTAAAACTGACAGGTCTGTAGTTTCCTGCCACTGTCTTGCTCCCACTTTTGTGAAGGGGAATCACATCCACCCTCCTCCAGTCCTCAGGTACCACCCCATCCTCCCATGATTTATTAAAAAGGGTAGTCAGTGGTGTTACTAGTTCTTCCCATACCTCTCAAGTGTCCCTCATTACGAGGGACATCCCTCATTTTGGCCCTTAAAATTGCTGTGTCCCCCATCTGTCCCTCATGGAAAAGGTGCTGCCCACACAGAGAATGTGCTACAAATTCAAAGGTTAAAGCAGATACTCTTTAATATTTTAAAATACTAAATCCAAAATAAACTTTGTATACATAAACACTATAGTTTCCACAGCGATCTGAGCTTGTATCTCCATGTTTAAGGATGTGTCCCTCATTCCGAGGGTCTGTGTCCCTCATTGTCCCTCATTTTGGGTGTCCAAACATGTCCATGTCCCTCATTTCAGTGACAAAAGGTTGAGAGGGATGGTTCTTCCCTTAGTTCTTTTAAAATTCTGGGGTGAATCTCATCAGGCCCCATTGCTTTATCCACCTTCAGTTTTAAGAGTTCTTTCAGAACCCTTTCTTCTGTGAAAGGACTAATATCAACCCCCCTATCCAGAGTGCTTCTATTGACCGGATTAGGTATTTCTCCCTGCTTTTCCATTGTGAATACTGAGCAGAAGTACTCATTCAGTATCCCTGCTTTTTCACTGTTGCTCTCTGCCCAACCACCTTCCTCTTTGTTCAGCCTCAATATCCATGCCTTAGTCTTTCTTTGCTCCCTAATGTACCAATAAAAGGTTTTATCCCCCTTCTTAACCGAGTTGTCTATCTTTTCCTTGGTTTGGGCCTTTGCTAGTCTGACTGCCTTACTCACTTCCTTCTGCTTTAACTGGTACAGTTCTCTGTCCTGCTCCTTCTGTGTTTTGTTATACTTCCTGAATGCTATCTTTTTCTCCCTTACCTTCCCCACCCCTTCTTTTGAGAACCATATTTTTTCTCTTTCATTTTGATTTGTTTATTTGCTTCACACAAAGACCTGTTGCCGCTGTGATGGCGGTTTTGATGTTTTCCCATTGATGCTCAACCCCACTTTCTTGCCTGTTTGCTAGTGCTTTTCTGAGGCACTCTCCCATTTTGTCAAAATCAGCCCTCCTGAAGTCCAGTACCTTCACTTTTGTGTGGCTTGACTCTACAGCTAAGTTTATCATGAACCACACTGTTTGGTGGTCACTTGTTCCCAGATGGCTACCCACTTCAAGATCAGAGATCCTGTCTCCATCCCCATTTGAGAGTACCAGGTCTAAGATTGCTCTCTCCTGAGTGGGTTCCAAAACTAGCTGTCTGAGGCATGTCCCCTGTAGGGCATCGAGAATGGCCCTACTCTTGGATGTGGCTGCAGCAAAGGTGCTCCAGTCAACCTTTGCTGTCCAGAAACAATCACCTACAACTCTTACCCTCCACCCTGGAGAGTGCCTTCCTTCCTTTCAGACACCTATTTCACAAAGGCTAAGTAACAGGTCTAGTCACACTGACTGCAAATATCTCCCAGCTACAGTTCCTCCCAGGCAAATTAAAGTTAAAACTAAGAAAAGTTCACCCCAAAAACAGAATCAATACTAGTTACTTACACAGGTCCAAAAAGTAATAATTCCAGTTCAGTGTAGTCTAGAAAATAACCTCCTTGATTCAAGGAAGCTGTGGCTGCTTTCTCACTCTCCCTGTCTTCAATGAAAGAAGGAGACTGCAACACCTCTGAGACAAAAAAAATACCTTTTCAGCAAAAAATAAATAAATAAAATAGGGGCAAACAGTAATTTTGCTTAGCCTAATGATAAAAAGTCACAAAAATTTAAGCACCACCTGTAATAATTTCACAGAAGATATACCCTGTAAGAAACACTTTGCTACAGAGAAAAATAAAGCAGTAACAGAAGATATACCTTGCAAAAGACAATTTGAATCAGAATATTACAGCAGTAATCTGTTAGCACACACCTGAAGGCACACCTTGTAATAATGCAGCAGACAGTATACCCAGCAACAGCAATGTAAATCAGAGAAAAATCAAGCAATAAAATGTTAGCAACAAACAGTAACAATCCCTGTGAGTACAAAATAAAAACAACAACACACAGTAAATCTGCCTAGCCAGAAGTCTTAATCCTTTCCCTTACTCTGGTAAGGTTCTTAGTTCTGTCCTTTCAAGCAAGCTAGAAGGAAAGAGCTCAGGTGAAGCTAGGTGCCTTGGCCAGCAAACCTAGCCTTCCACCTTCAAGTTATCAACTAACCAGACCTTTTAACCTTTCTTTTTGCTGGAAGTTGCTGGCATTTGCCAGCTCCACCCCCAGATACACACCTAATCCTCTGGAAGAGCTGTGGGAGGAAAGCAATTAGCTCCTTCAATGTGAGAAAGGGACTGCAACACCTCTGAGACAAAAAAACCTTTTCAGCAAAAGAAAAATAAATTAAATAGGGGCAAACAGTAATTTTGCTTAGCCTAATGATAAAAAGTCACAAAAATTTAAGCACCACCTGTAATAATTTCATGGAAGATATACCCTGTAAGAAACACTTTGCTACAGAGAAAAATAAAGCAGTAACAGAATATATGCCTTGCAAAAGACAATTTGAATCAGAATATTACAGCAGTAATCTGTTAGCACACACCTGTAGGCACACCTTGTAATAATGCAGCAGACGGTATACCCAGCAACAGCAATGTGAATCAGAGAAAAATCAAGCAGTAAAATGTTAGCAACAAACAGTAACAAACCCTGTGAGTACAAAATAAAAACAACAACACACAGTAAATCTGCCTAGCCAAAAGTCTTAATCCTTCCCTTACTCTGGTAAGGTTCTTAGTTCTGTCCTTTCAAGCAAGCTAGAAGGAAAGAGCTCAGGTGAAGCTAGGTGCCTTGGCCAGCAAACCTAGCCTTCCACCTATATAGGAGCTATGGACAGTCAAGCCTTGAATTGTAATCATCTCTTTTTCCAATCTAGCTACCTCTTGTACAGCAAGAGAGAAATCACAAGGAAGCTGCAATAGGCACTGCTATTTTCTAGAAAATCATTGTTATAGTGCGGTAAAGAATCCTGTATTTTTGGCAATCCAAGTGGCCTGTTGTGCATGCAGTGCAGTCCATTACAGTACAGCATGCAAGGCACAATACAGAGTAGACAGATTGTGTAATACAGATGGGCAGTGGAGAAGTGTAACATTTGTTACATAATTATCACTATCATTCTTCTGTGAGATATCATCACCCATCCACCAAAACCAGAGATGCCATCTTTTAAAGGCGAAAAACAAGATCACAATGACTGGAGGGAAGAGGACATCAGAACCAGAAATGTTGCAACATCTCAGAGTTCAAATCTGTGACCATTCCCATTGCTCAGTCTGTCTGTAATTTTGATACAAGAAGTTCTTTGGTGTAGCTTTTGATAGGACTGACAAAAAGTCATAAATATTTAATACTGACAAATTAGTCCGTGTTTCAATTTCAGCAAACATCTTTCTTAAATGCTAAAGCACTTGCGAGGATGCAATTAAAAAAAAATGTATGTGAATTCCAAGGTCGGAACCTCTAGACTTCAGCATCCGACTGTTTTCTGTGACATGATTACAGTACATATTTCTGGTTCTATGTGACAAGGGCGACTGAATGTCAGCGACTGGTCATAAGGGCACACAACCACAAGGGCAACTGAAAAACAGTGTGTTATTTAATGCGGGGGGCTTTGCCCCTCACTCTTCCCTCATGGGGGGCATCGCCTCCCCCCACCCCCTTAATTAGGATTCCTACTCCAGGGGGGCATGACACGGGGAAAGTGGCGAAATCCAAGGTTGCCCACATTGTCGACACCATTGTGCAGTAGCCCTGATGACCAGTCACTGTCATTCAGTTGCCCACATCACAGGCTACCCATATGTTCTTAATGGCTCTAATAATAGAATTGGGCAAGTAAATGAATCAATACAGCCCATTTGTACAATCTATATATTTACTTAAAATAAAATGTGCTTATAATAATATTAAAAATAAATTGGTTGATCCCTATGTGTCCATTTAAACAGAACACTTCAGTTGTTTGTCCCTTGAAGGCTATATCATTGCCATCAACAGGACCATCCAAGAAAGAGTTCCCCTGTAATAGAGCCCAGCAAGTATTCAAGTAGCTGTAGTGTATAGAAAGTAATAAAACAACAAGAGGCAAGCAACCAAGAAAACCAGCAGTGGAATCATCCATTGTAGACCTCAATCCTCTAAGTTTTATTCTTTGACAGTTTTTTTTTTCCTTTGTGCAGCATACTTGTACATCACCTTATGAAGTGTGTGTGTGTGTGTGGGGGGGGTGAACATGTTGGACCAAGTTTCCCTTCTTACCATAAAGTGCTATGTTACTAGTGCAACTTTCAAAAGTTCCAAATCCTATATAGTTTCTATACCGTAAGTACTTTAAGTTTTTCCAAAACATTTATTAACATTAATATTAGACAGTGAAAATCGAATCTCCTCTAACATCCTTACAGCCAATGGCTCACTCACCATAGACCCATTTGTCCTTGCTGACACCTTCATCTCCTTCTTTACCAATGTTGGAAAGGTCTGACTCCTGGAACCTTGCCTACTGCCCTAGTCCCTCTGCCCCCCCAATCTGTCTAGTACAGAGCAACCTAAATTCTACCTCAAGTAGGTAAATGTGCATATACTGTAGTAAAAAAATACCTGTTCAACCCCCCCCATGACAAAACCAGAGTCAGCCCTGATGCAGTGAACATGAAGCTGCTAAAAATGACCATTGATGAGCTGGTCCACCCTATCCAAACGCCATTGAATTTCTTCCTTCTATTTGGATTCCTCCCTGCCATCTGTAAGCAAGCCAATGTGGTCCTAGTGTTCAAACATGGAGACAACACTGAAGTTGCTAACTACAGATCCATCTCAATAATCTCCCCGCTCTCCAAGGTCCTAAAGAAAATAGTCAGCTACCAACTTCCGAACTACATCTCTGTACATGATCTCCTAGCTGCTGAGCAACATGGCTCCAGGAAAAAAGGACAGTGCTACATCTACCGTCATTGTGATAACAGATGAAATCCACCTGGCCTTAGACAAAAGAGATTATGTTGGAACTGCCTTCCTTGACCTCTCCAAGGCCTTTGATTTAGTAAGCCATGACCTCTTAATCGCAAAACTAGGGGAGCTGGGCCTGTCAACTGAGGCCTCCACTTGGCTCTCAAACTACCTTTCTAACCAACCCTAAAAGACCAAATGTCATGATGTCTTTTTAGGGTTTCTACCACTAACAACTGGCATCCCCCAAAGCTCAATCCTAGGTCCTTTACTGTTCCACCTCTTTGTACACAAAGTCCAGAGTCCTGTGCCCACTCCAAAACACTTTGATATGTTGACAACACAATTACCCTCACCTCCCACAACAATCTGGGTACACTCAAAAGAAACTATAATCCAACTTCAACAGTGTTTGCAAATGGTTTACCACTAATAAACTGGTCATCAACTCCAAAAAAGGAAAAACGTGTCTTCTTTTGGGAGTACCTATGCTTTGAAGGGAAACACCATGTACAACTTGCCACCCTCAATTGGAGACCATATTGAGCAAGTCAAGGTATTTAAGTACCTGGGTATCCACTTGGACCATACCTTGTCCTTCTCGCCTTACATGGACTCCTTAATTAATAATGTTCAGCAGTGACTTGGACTCCTCTACAGGAGCTGGCATAAACTCACCACAGAAGTAAAAAAAACTTACAAGTGACCAGCCTCATCATATCTGTTATTGATTACGGATTGATAATCTATTTAGCCACCTACAGCTCCTTCTTTGAAAGAATTTGCATTGCCTTCAATCACACCTGCATATTTGCTTTCATTCTAAAACAGAACATTCACAACTGCCACCTCTATATCTCAACCAACTGGCACCCTTCCAACTCCATTCTATCCTCAACATAGCCCTCTTCTGTAAAGAGCCCTGTGTGACTGAATGCCCCTTGGCTTTTGCAGCCACCTTTCGCAGATCAATGACTGCTATAGTACTGGGTCTATATGGGAGAACAAATTGCTCCTGCCTTTCTGGAAAATTGCTCTTGGCCAGAACATATTTAGGAGGCAGTATAGGAAAGTGGTTAAAGTCACTGAGCTACAAACCTGGAGACCTGGGTTTGAATCCCATCATCTCCCACTTTCTTTCTGTATGACCCTGGGCAAGTCACTTAACTTCCTTGTGCTCCCAGGTCACACCTGGAAACAAGCTTTGGCTTTTTGTGCCTTTCCGGGTTAAACAATTTCCCCTTTCCCTTTCTTTGTGTACAGAACTGTCAAAGCCTGGAAATTGCTGCCCCTACTGTGACTACCCCCTTCCCTTCTCTGCCTTCAAGACCCAAGCCTGTGCCATCTTTCTCCAGAAACTCCACTGTAATTGTGCATAGATTTGTCCAAGACTCTGCTGCAACCTTGCATACAGTATGTCCTGTGGCAGTAACCCAGCTGCTTCTTTTGCCACTATAACCCTGACTCATGCAGATGTTCCCTACAGTTTTTGCTGTACCATCTCATATATGTACTCCCTCACATTGACTATGTAACCTGTGAATCCTGTGTTGCTTGTAGTCATTCTGCTCTGTATGTTACCTTGTTCTGTCTGTTATAACCCACCTGACTTGGACACCTTTCAAAAAGAGTATTTGTGTGTAAGGGTCTTCCATACATTAAAATATTAAGACATTTTTTTATTTGTGGTACTAACTTTCCATAAAATTCCATTTAGCTTATAGTTTGAAAAGAAATGGGTAATGAATGCCAAAATCCAGGAAATTTCTCAGATGCCTGACAAACTGGGTATAATACTTGCTAATTGCCAACGAGATACATTTTAATAATTTAACTCTTGTACCTACACATCACTATCAGGAAGACAGCCTCTGCCATTTCTTTTGACTTATTTTTTGGTCACCATCATTTGCGACCCTTTGTTACCGAGCTAGGCTCATATATCAAAGATACAACAGACATCCTTAACATTCTAGAAGAAAGAGAAGTTGTGGAAATTCACTTCTTATTACAATGGATGTTGAATCTCTATATTCAAACATTCCGCAGGATGAAGCACTGGAAGGTTTGGCCTATTTTCTGAACTCTAGGTGGAATGAAAAACAACCTAGTACTGAGTTATTTTTAAAACTGGCAGAATTTGTTTTACAGTATAGTGTTTTTTCATTTTTAGGCATGTTTTATCTGCAAACCAAAGGCACAGCTATGGGTGCAGCATTTGCCCCAAGCTTAGTCAATCTGTACATGGGGAGGTAGGAAAATACACACACATGACAGACCCAGATGCCAATCCCTATTTTTTGAATATAAATGTTTTATAGATGATATATTTATTATTTGGGATGGCATCATGTCAGAATTTGAACATTTTGTCTAGTATTTGCATTCCACTAACTCAAACTTGCATTTTTCCTTTGAAGCCAGTACTGAAAGTGTTTGTTTCTTGGACTTGTGTATTTCTAAGAGAGAGAATGGTAGCGTCAGCACTAACATTTATAGAAAACCATGTGACAGAAATACACTCCTTCTTTCTTCTTCCTGTCACCCAAAAACATGTCACACAGAACATCCTAAAAGGGCAGTTCTTAAGACTGAAAAGAAATTGCAGCTGTGATGACATTTTTGAGGTGGCAGCATCAGAAATGACTACCAGATTTAAAGATAGGGGATATTCAAACACATTAATACATTCAGCATACCTGGAGGTTAAACATATACCCAGAGTTGAAACCCTTAAGATGCGCCAGGCAAGAGACACAAATGAAGCAAATCTTAAATTTGTGACCACCTATTCTATACATGCCCATAAAGTTGTTGATATTTTGAATAAAAATTGGAACATCCTGAGGGGTGACCCACACTTAGAAGCATATCAAGATAAACCCCCGAAGAATATCATACAGAAGGGCTGAAACCCTTAAGGACATTCTAGTACACAGCAGATAACTGACCCCTAATATGCAGACATGGCTAAAACCAAATAAGGGATGTTACAGATGCTAGAGATGCATCTACTGTAACAGGGTGACACAATGTAAAGAATTATCTGACTCATGCTCTGAGAGAACATACACAATAAACCGACCGATTACATGTGACACTTGTGGGGTCATTTACAAAGCTGAGGGTACATACAGTGCCTTTTACATTGGAAAAGCTCAGAGAAAATTCAAAAGTAGAGTGGGGGAGCACTGCAGAGAAATAAATAATGTTGATTTGACTTATGCAACTGCTCAGCATGTTGCTTTAAGTACTAACAAAATGGCACATGTTTTCACTTTTAGGGGAATTGAGAGAGTATTTAAAAACCCATGTGGTGACGACTACAAAAACTACATTATATAGAAAGAGAAGGTTTTTGGATATTTACTTTGGGTGCCTACAAACACCCAGATTTGAATGAAATATTCAACATTACACCATACCTGAGGAAAAGGAAATAATGTCTCCTAAAATATCTATCTATATATATATATATATATATATATATATATATATATATATATATATATACAATATATGTATATATACCTACCCCTGAAGCACAATCTAGTAATACACAGGTGTTGATTACTGAGATTAAGAACACATACCACAAATCAGATTGGGAGCATGTAACTGTATTGTATATTGTGATTTGTTTGCTCTGTACAAATGACTTAATGTTTTTTTCTTATGTGTCTTTTCTAGATATTGTTTTTACTACATGGAATTGAACGAAGCCACATGGACCAGTTTTGTCTCTGTGCCTTCATTTTATTTTTCTACATGGTTTTTAAGCTATTTATATGAATTAAACATGCTGGCCCAGATATTCGAACTGTGCCCAAAAGGTGCGCAATAGCAGGAGCAAGCACAAGTCTATTGCGCCCATGCGCAAGAGATGCGATATTCAAAAAAGGAGCAGGCCAAATTGCGACTACAGCCAACGACTGAATATCGCACCACCTGTGCCATAGTGCAACTAGGGAGGGGAAGCTGAGCAGATCTGATGCGCCATAGTGCAACAAGGGATGTTCAGCTGAGCAGTCCAGAGGCACCATAGTGCAACCAGGGAGCCCCCCAGCTACAGAGCAATGTAACTGCACAATCAGGGAGGTAGGGGCCCACCACCCATGCCACAGATGGGCACAGGAACACACAGCAGAACAGACATTGTCCCCCCACACCCCAAGTACAGCACAACTGGTGGAGAGCTGGAATAATGACTGGTCCATGGAGACAAGCAACCAACCCACAGTCTGGCCATGGTGCCCCATCACACCTACTGGCAAGCTGTGACTGGCACATAAGGAGGGCAGACCACCCTGTACCACACCATACCCCCAGTGCACAGCACACCCTGCATCGTGACCCCCAGACACCCCCCCATGAGCAGTGACCACCACTGCAGGAAACCCATGCATGCCACCACCCCTACTGTGTCAACGCAACCCTGTGCACCACAGAACATTGTAAGCCAGCCCCACCACGAGCACCCATCAGCAGGTTGCAGCACACAGCAATGCAACAATGGCAGACACAGTGCCACCACGCACAGTCCCCCGAGGTACTGCTGAGAGACCGACCATGCATTGGCACAAGAGGTACCCCATATGGGACGGTCGTGTCCTTGATACCACCACCAGTGGTACAGCACCCTGCACAGTATTCCAGTGACACACCCCGGCCCACCACTGGCCACAACAGCCAGCACAGACACCCACAGTGGTGTGTGGAAGCATGCACCACACTGGATGCCACACAGGGTATGGACAGACACCCACCCATACCCAAGGGCACAACAACACAGGGACGCAGTGGTGGGGCAACCAAGCCCCCATTGTGGGCCCATGTATGCCGTGTACACACAACCTGCAGTCCACCATGACACTGGAGCACCAGCCACCCTGCGCAGGCACCGTGGACCAGTACACCACCAGTAGTCACCCGGAGCACAAGCCACAGACAGTGGGGCACATCCCCTGCAACACACACAAGCCACAGCATGGAGGTGGGACAATGACCATGTCGCCCACAGTGCCACCTGAGCCAGGCATGCACCACACCAGTGATATGGGCAACCCAGCAAAGTGACAGGTACAGTGTCCGCCCTGCAGGGAATGCCACCACTGACATGCCAGTGGACCATGCAGGTCACAGACAGGCATGTGTGTCGGCTGCACAGGCCATGGACGGGCCGATGGGTGCACCATGGACACAGAGCATGTGCCATGGACCACTGCACACAGTCATCCAGTGCACAGGGAACAACACATACAACACAGACACTGACTGATATCTACCCCCACACCATAGTCACCTCCACACGGACACACACACATACCCATGACTGCACCACCCCTGATGCCATGCACACCACTGCAGCTGAGCACCTATAGCCCGCTGCAAATCAGAGACCACCACGGTATTCATATAAAATTCAAATGTATTATAAATATAAAACTGAACTATGTACAATAATAAAAACCATATACAAGCTTGGGGTGGGGGACACAAACAAGGTGGGGGTGGGCAGGGGAAGGGGTGGACAAATGGGATGGGATAGGAGGGGTGTGAGGGTGGGTCCAGGGGGGTAGGGAAGTCAGGGACCAAAGGACCTTCTTCACGTCTGCCGTTCCTGGCTCTGGGACCACCTTCCTCTGTGGCGCCACAGCACCCCCGTCGCGTTGAGCCTCCTCAGGATCGCCACGGACTCGCGGGCCAGATTAAGGAGCTCCCTCAAGGTGTCCCTTATTTCCCAGAGATGTCTCGTACCTAGGACAAGTGAGCACAGTCAATAGGTGTGAATGCACAACCCCATACAGCCCGCCCACTGTGCATGGCATACGGCCATGGGACATACCACTGTGATGGTGTGTGACCACCCGCAGTGATCATGTCCACAGGACCTACCCACCCAGGTGCATACAGCCATGTGGAACGCTGCACACACCCACCAGCCAAGTCATGCACAGCACCACTGTGGCCATTTAGTGACATGGCTATGTGGTGCAAAGGCAGTGGCACAGCCATGCACCTGGTGCACGCATGGACCACCAGTGACGCACACCCAGACATGCATTGCCACTGGACAGTGTTGACTGTAACAAGTGGCGTGCATGGCAGTGATGTCGATGGATGGTGGCCATGCCCTGCTGCCCACTCTGTCACACAGCATGCAATAATAATCATGGAGGTATGGCACTCACCCTCATCGGGCTGGTCAGGTGGGCGTTGACGGTCCTCGGCCCGCCTGGCCACGTTGTCCTCACCCCTCCACAGCTCTGCCAGCACCTTCAGATTTCGTCCGGGCCTGTGGGGGAAAAAAAGGAGAGAAGAACATCAGTACATTCCCGAAGCAAAGTCCCCCTGCCCCAAGGTGTGTGCCCTCCCACACAGCCAGACCCACCCATCCCACACCCTATGAACACCGCCACGGCCAACCCCATACGGTCCCTCCCCTTTGTGCTGGACACATACAACACTGTGACTCATATGGACGATAAAAGTGTGTTGACAGAACCCCTACCTGGACGTGGCACCATGGCCCTCCTGGCACGTGACTGCAGTCGGGCCAGTAGCTCCGGCCCCCTCCTGCACAGGTCACTATAGCGGTGCCTGCACTGCTCAGCTGAACACCCCCATCCTGTGGCCTCTTCCAGAGCAGTGGTTACCTCCTGCCACACCTGGGTCCTGGCCCTGTCCAGGGGGGCCTCCCCGAATAGAGGCCAATGGTGTGGCTCAACTATGGCCACCAGATTGGTCAGCTCAATAGCCATCCATTGAGCAGCTCATCTACATGCCATTCCGGCAGCTATAGTAGGCAATATGGCACTCTGCAGCGTGGCTCCCCATGTGTAGATGCTGAGCGGTACAGCGCTGCCATTCCCTATCGCGCTGTTACCGAACAGCACGACAGAGGTGCACCTATGTCTGATGCATGGTGCCAAGGGGGTAGAGGTTGGGCACAGGGTCAAGGGTCTCAGGTGCAAGGCCACGCACAGCGCCATCAGATGACAATGCGTGTAGTGCAATTGGCTGCCTGTGTGCCAGCGCCATAGTGGACTACTGGGCAGTTGGGCCATTGCACCTATGAAGGCCCAGTGCCACAGCGCCATGTAGTGACCATCATTATAGTGCCACTGGCACAATGGTGGCCATGTCCTGCATTGCCTATCATGCACAGCACATCATCAGTTCAGCAGACACCTGCGTCAGCAGCCCGGGCATGCACAGTGAGGTGTACTACGCATGCCACAGAACTGCGCCATTGGATCAGCACGTTTAACACAACTGGGCAAAGCGCAACAGCGCGATATTCAGCCGTCATATGCAAATCATCTAATCAGCCATTCAATGGCGCAGCACTGCAATTTGCATCTAATTAAAGTTGCTCCTCGCCTCATTTGCATGGATTGCGCTATAAAGGTGTGACAATGTGCTGCAGTGGCCATAGTCGGTTACTGCAGTTTATTGGTGAGTAGCATGCTGTTTGGGAGTGTGGACTGTGGATTCAGGGACATGCATGGGACTGCACAGTCAAAGATAACAACTGCCATTCTTACAGGCTACATAATGACTGAGCACGTTGTTGGAGAGGAGGAAAACAGTGGTGGGAGGAGGAGGACGACGAATTTTACAAAGGCCGAAACCGAGGCCCTTTTTGAGGCCTACCTGGATTAGGAGCCACTGTTCAGTGGATGGCGGGGAACCCCCCAGGCCCATGCTGCTGCATGGGAGGAGGTGGCATGTGCTATGAACCTGCATGGCAGCCACCAGCACTCCGTGAAGGAGTGTAAGAAGAAGATGGCCATGGACAGGAGGAGGGTAAAGGAGAAGGTGGCTGCCATCAGGGAGGCACGTGCTGCAACAGGTGGGGGACAGCTGGAGGTGGTACAGCTCACCCCAGCGGAGGACAGGCTTGCTGGAAGCATGCAGCAAAGTGCCATAGAGGGTGTTCCAGGTGGTGGCTTCCAGACGGGTGGTGGCCCATCACTGCATGGTAAGTCATGGTCTGTCTGGGGGGGGCAGGGTAGGTTACACGCAGTAATGCAACTTTGCTTTCCCTTACAGATCCTGAGTGTCTGCATGGGTCAGCGGTGGTGGGCCTGTCCACTGCAGACAGTTGGATGGAGTCAGAGGTGGAACCATCCACCTTCACAGGTATATGTGGATCATTACGACAGTGGGGCCGCCTGACTGTCCACACTGATGTCGTTGTGACAGGTGTGGAGGAAGTCCTGCCTGTGTCCCAGCGTGCTGGCGTCCACGGATGCCAGCACGCTGTGGCTGTGGCTGGGGCAGAGTCCAGCACCAGTGATGATGACACGACCGTCATGGGCAGTGACACGTGTGTGCCACAGGATGGACACACAGCAGGGCAATTTGCGCCCATGGCTGTGGGTGGTGCCGCCGTGGAGGCCTGCGTGTCAGCACAGTCCCAGGCTGTACCTGTCAGCACCAGTGGGGCAGCACTGGTGTCTCTTCAGGACAGTGGTACTGTTGCAGCCACTGCGGCGGCACCACTGAGCCCTGGGGTGCGGCAGTCGGAGGGGCAGCATCAGCAGTCACCCACTGGGCTTGGGGGTACAGGGTTCAGCGGCGGCATCTGTGCACTGCCTGTGGACATGCCCAGACCTGGTCCTGGTGTGCAGCACCCACCCTCAAGGGGTGCTGAACATCAGGGCCTTGCACACCCTGAGGGACAGGATGCCGAGGAGGCTGATGACCTCTTGGACGAGCACACCCGCCTACTGCGAGCATTGGTCCAGCAGCAGATGCGGCTTGCGACGTCTGTGGATGCACTGTGTGTGGCTCTGGAATGGGCAGAGGAGTGCTGCAGCAGGGACACGGAACAGATCCTGGCACGGATGGACCATTTGCAGGAGGATGTGACCGCTGCCATTGACAGGCATGCACAGGCGTTCATTGCTGTCATGGCCACAATGGGCACACAGTCAGGTGCCCATGCATCATGGACACCACGCAGTGCACTATCCACCCCCCGTTCCCGGCGTCGTGCGACTCCCACCCTGTCGACGCCAGTTTCAGCTGTGGGCATCCCGAGCACTCCTGGTGCAGGCATGTTAGGTGTGCTGCAGACCCCTGCACGGGCACGGTCGCATTCGGAACCCCTGGGAGACCATTTGTGCCTCCCCATGAGGCCAGTGGTCAGCCTGCCAGTGCTGGCGGGTCTCGGCGGGGCCGCCTATGCATCCGTGGCAGCCGTGGCACTGTGTCGCGGGACTGACCTGTCTCCCAGCACGGCTACTGTCTGGTGCTGCCCTGTGTGCATTGTGTGTGTCAGTGGGCAGTGCATGGGTGGGTACTCGGCCCTGCACGTAGACACACAGTCCACCTGCACGCCCTCCCGGCTGCTGTCCGCAGTTGTGTGTGCATGGTGATGCCTGCATTGCGCTGTACACCAATGTGCAGTGGTGCTCAGCATCTGACACATGCACATGGACAGGCAGTGGGCGTGGTGGCCTGTGGACATGTGTGTTGCTAGGGTGTGCGTTCTGGGTCGGTTTGCCTTCTGCCCTCTGTGCACGTTTGTTGCGTTGTGTGTGTGCTTGTGTGTGTGTCCTTTGGCGTGGCATGTTAATCCTCACCCATCCTTGGCTGTGTGTGTGTGCCTCTGCACCCTGCCACTTCCCTTGATGGCATGCACCCCCGGTGTGTGTCCCTGCATGTTTGTGGGTTGTGCCTTGGCCACTGGTGGTTGCGCATGGCCCCATGACTTACCTGGGTTGGCTGAAGTGCTCCTCCGTGATGGTGTCCCAGTGCAGCTGTGCCAGCCAGAGCAGTCGGGGGTCCCGTCGGCCAAGGGGGGGCTGCCCATCACCATCGTCACTGGCGTCCCCATTGTTCCCATCGCTGTCCCCCTCTTCGACCTGTACAGCTATCCCACATTCGTTGGCCATGTTGTGCCGGATGCAACAGGCCAGGAATAGCCCACTGGCCTTTGAGGGGCTGTACTGTAGGGCACCGCCGGAGGTGTCCAGGCAACGGAAATGTGCCTTCAGAATCCCGAACACTTGCTCAATGACATTATGTGTGGTGGCGTGTGCCTTATTGTAGCGTTGCTGCGATGGGGTCGTGGGTCGCCGGTAGGATGTGAACAGCCAGGGACAGAGTGGGTATCCACTGTCACCTGTGTGTAGAGGGTGGAGGTTAGTTTGGTGATCAGCATCGCCCTGCCTCAGGCCATGTAGACCACTACACATGCCACCTCTGGCCATGCCCCCCCAGGCCCTATGATTGTCCATGTGGTTTGCATACTCACCCACTAGGTGGCCAATGGGGATGTCCCCACTCTTGAATCTGTGGCACAGTGCCGACTGGTGCCAGATGAAAGAATCGTGTGCTCCCCCAGGGTGCGTGGCACAGACATTGATGATGTGCCCCCTGGCATCGCACACCACCTGGCAGTTGATGCTGGCATAGCCCTTGCGATTTATGTATGAGGCCCCCTCGGGGCCAGGTGGTGTGCAGATGGCCACATGGGTGCAGTCTATTTCCCTAGCACGCCAGGCATACGTGCTACCCTGTGGAACTCTTGTATGTTTGCTGTGCGCTCCACCACTGTGCTGGGGAAATGGATGTACTCCTCAGCATATGGCAGCAGTGTGCTGAGGAATTGGGTGAGGTGGCGTGATGTGGCCAACTGGGTTATGCCTATGGTGTCCCCAGTTGGTCTCTGGAAGGTACCCATGGCGAGCAAGCACATGCAGGCTGTTATCTTGGTCTCCACGGACAGGGCATGGCTCCGTCGTGTGGGTGCCTGCATCACATCACTGCACAGCTCACAGAGCCGCCTCAGAATTGCCCTGTTCAGGTGGTACCGGCCCACAATCTCAGTATCTGTGTATAGCTCAAAGCTGGTGCGGGCTCAGTACTACCTGTTGGGGGCATACCGCTGACGGGCCCTTCCACGGCCACACCCCTCTGCCGCCCACCTTCTCACCCCCCTCATTACGGCCTTCATGTGGAAGGTGGCACTGGCCATGTCCCTGGCTTGCATTCACCCCCCCTGGCAGCTGTTACTGTATTCTCCCAGCTGTCCTGGCTGCTACCTCCCCTGCACCAGGTACACCTGCCTGTGCTGGCCTCTGTGCTGTGTGGCTCTCCACACCTTCCCTGTGCCTGGCTGTTCACTGTGACCTTTCCCTGGCCTGCCCTGTTTGTGCCACCTGCCCTGTCTGTCTGCCTCTGCCTCTGCCTCATGTGGCTTCCCTGTAGCGTTCTTGCGCCTCTTCCTTACTCCTTTTTTTTGGCTCATTTCCAGTATGGCGCAACTTCCGCTTGCTCCACTGTTGCGCATTGCACAAGTCTTTGAATATCACACTGCTCCATTTATGCATGGTTCCTCCCACTTCGGTTGTGCATGCCTTCATTGTCATTCGCTGTTGCTCAGCATGATTTCGGAGGCGCAACTGCCTCCTGCTGAATGTCGCAGAATGGCGCAATTTCGGACTTGCGCAGGCGCAACCCTATTGCGCATGGCTCAACTCTTTTGAATACGTGGGCCACTCTGTTTTAAGTTATAGTATAAATAATAGGAAATAGACTATATTTAGATAGATAATGAACTTGTGTATGCACTTTGCATCATTGTTTACAGTCACATTTTGCATTTTTTGATGATGTCACAATGATGTCATTAGCATGTATGTATAAATAAGGCACTCTGAATCTGGAATGTAGATCCATTGAGAAAGGAACAACTATGTTTTGAAATGCATCTGGACTTGCACATGACACTATTACAATAAAATGAAGCACCAACTACGATTGTGAGTTGTTGCTTTCTTTATATGGGTGGTGAGTGCAGGATGTTGCTGTGGATTTTTTGGGGGGGTTTCTTTCTAAGGAATGTTAGAATAGATGCATAGATACCTTAAAAAGATGCATATAATTTGATGGCAGGAACAGACCGAATGTCCATCTAATCTGCCCTTACTATATTACCTCATCCATAGACCTACTATCCTAGTGGATGGTCATGAGCATTGTGGGATATGTTATTTACATCAGTAACTGGCTAAGTATGCATTGTGACCACATGAATCCTTTGTAAACATCTTAAACAACCACAGAGGAGTAATTAAGTGGCACTCAGGTTCTAATGAGTGGAGATCACTATAACATATGTCTTACTTGTTATGTGCTGATATATAGACTTGTGCATAGCCTTCTGCTGTATCAGAAGCCTGTCAAGCTAATAATAGGTCAAGTTCCTGTGAATGACAAACTCCAGATTTAGCTGATGGGTTGATCATTTTTTGGCCTATGGCAGTTCCTTATAGGAGATTTTTCCTTGATGAATTGACTGAAGTGGCCAAAGGTTTATTTCTCACCTCTTGTACATTTTGAATGATATGGTTTGCCAGGTTGAAGTAGGTTTAAACATAGGGCAAACCATGGTACTATATGTGCATACAGCAAGTTAGGATAGGCCAAACCCAAACCTGAATGCTGTGCTGTATCAGACTGAACACAGTATGAAATGCAGAACCGACAGCCATCCTAATCAGAAGGCTTTGGCAGCCCCCAGAACTCAAGAAATCAATGCTGCCAGTGGGACCTTTCACTAAACCCACTAAACCCAGAGTTCTAATATGTAATAAATAGATCTAAGCCAATAAAAATGCTCCACTAACATACTAAATGTTAATGTTAGTTTGCATATATTATCAACAGGCTTTTTCAAACTCCCCTAATTTATAAGATATCATTCTGCAGCAGTCTTGGAACTCAAATGGTTACGTGCCAGTCCACCAGCTTGGGTCATTTTGAAACAGAAACAGCCTGATTTCACAACACAGTTTTATCCTTTATCCAACAATGTAAATACTACTCAGTACCATGTTACCACAGACACATTTATCTTCTTTACATTATCAGTATGGCAGAAAACTTCTGCCACTTCACTGCACCATAACTTTCTTTCCCTTTGGAGAAATAGTTATTTTTTTCACACCTTTTTCCAAGAAGAATTTCTTAGCTATTGGCAGGGTACTGGCAGTCAAGAGGCTTCTAACAATAGGGGTTCTCTTTGACAAAAAGATTCTGAAATTGTTTCAGCAATTAGAAACTCAGGGCAGGATATTCAGAAGGGTTGAGCCATGCGCAACCCACTGATGTGCCCCGGCGCGATATTCAAAGGGGGATTGAGCCTGGCACAAATCCTGATGTGCTGGAGCACATCAGTAATGTATGTAGTGCAGGTAGGGGGGGCATGCCCATGCATACTCCGCATATCCCGATATTCAGCCCAGGATGTGCTGAGGCCTTGCATGCGCAGCCCCTACCTGCGCTGCACACAGGTGAGCCAAAAAAAAAGGAGCAACAGCTGACCATCCACAGGTGAGCTGCTGTATTGCAGGGCACAACACGGCAGCTGCCACCTGTGGGTGTACACAAACTCGGCGGCACCTTCGTGATGGCGCCCCCCCATGCCCGATTGTGGGCATTTGTCATAAATAAAGGTCTTATATCCCTGGTGGTCCACTGAACCGCTCGCAGCCCAATCACGGGCATTTGTGATAACTAAGAGTCCTAAATCCCTGGTGGTCCAGTGGACCACTTGCAGCCCGATCGAAGTGCATAAGTAATAAAATAAGGGAGGTCCAATATCCCTGGTGGTCCAGTGGACCACGTCCAGTCCGATTGCTGGCATATGTAATGAAATAAGGTAGGTCCAATATCCCTGGTGGTCCAGCGGTACCCCTCCCACCGCCTACTGATCCCAGCACCCTGCTCCCCGGTCAGCAGCGGAGGCAGCTCCCCACCACAGCCGCCCCGCCCACTGACTGACTGCGTATGGTGGGGCTGTCGCCCATTGGTCCTGGCGTGGGCCAATGGAGCACACAGGCACCGTACTGTACTACACAGTCCAGATTTGTGAATGGATCATTCACATTTCTGGACTTGTAATCTGATTATGTCTGTCGCCCATTTCAATGCTGGCGGACCGGTGGTACAGCTCACCGCAGCATTCAATCAGCAGGCTGTGGAGCGGCTGGCAGTGAGGGGTTACCGCCGCTGATGAGGGGTGAAGTGCTGAAACTCAGTGGGCGGGTGAGGCATACCACTGGACCAACAGGGATAGAACTCATATGACTGACACATATGCCGCAATCGGGCTGAGCGGTCAGTGGACCACCAGGGATATAGGACAATTTTATAACATATGCCTGCGATCGGGCTGCAAGCGGTCCACTGGACCTCCAGGGTTATTGGACTGTTATTTGTTCTACATATGCCCGCGATCAAGCTGCAAGCGGTCCACTGGACCACCAGAGATAGTGTTAACTGTTTGAAACATACTTATGCCCGCGATCAGGCTGCATGCGGTCCACTGGACCACCAGGGATATTGGACGTGTACATACATATACACATGCCCGTGATCGGGCATTGAGGTACTGTGCTGCGATGTGCAGGGGGCGTCGGTCCCCAATGGCTGCAGCCTGGCAGGGTGCCAGGAGCAAGTCGCCGGGGATTGGTGCACCTTCATGCAAATGGAGCCATAATGACATGCAAATGGCCCCAATTGCGCCTTGCATACATTATGGCCCCATTTGCATGTGCACTTTTGAATATCGCAGTGGTTGCGCCTATCACAACGGCACTTGCACATCCCCCTGCACCACTCTGGCCATTTGCGCTGGCGCAGTGCCACTGTGCCATGTGCACTGCAGGTGGCCAAGGAGCGATATTCAATGATGCTGTGCTATGACGCAGCTCTGTTGAATATCACCCTGTCAACGCCCCTGCACAGCCAAGTTGCACTGCACCCAGGCTTGCGCCACAGCCTGGCGCACTCTGAGTATCCCGCCCCCAGTGTAAACTAGACAAACATATACTCTTCCACTATTTCCAACTTAGAGCAGCCATATCTAAACATCTAGGAATAACATGCTCACTACTTACTCTACTGAAGTAAATGATACAATACTTAAAGTTCCAAGTAGACAGAAACTAATATGACTCCATTATATATAAAGACATCTCTGAATTGTTGCAGTTGAAGGATACATGTGAATGAGAACTTAAAATTGGCATCTTAGAGGAAAAATTGGTAGACTTATGCAGTGCATGGAGGTTCACTGTTGATGATAAACTGAATCAAATGCTGCTTTGTATATTTTATAGAATTTATTAAATACCGTATCTCCTTAATAAGTTTTACTCTAACATTATGCCTGTCTGTAACAGATGCGGAGACAAAAAATATGCACTCTTGCATGCTGTGGTCTCTTGTTAAAATATTAGCCCTTTCTTGAAATCTTTTTTTGCTACCATAAATGTGATTGTCAATGGACCAATCAACCTGAAAAAATGTGCCACACTCTATAACTGGGTGCTCAACTGGCAACTTTGTTTTCAAACTATTTACATACAACTGTTATATCAAAAAGTCATCCAAAACATGTTTATCTCTGTTACATCCCCAACATTCCCTTAGTTCCTTTTCTCTAGTCCCCAATCTTCTTGGGCCTGGTTGTATAACCCGATGCACTCTTACCTTCTAGCACCATTGACATCAGTTCTTGTCATTGTGCTCGGGTGTCTCACACAATGCCCCCTCTGTCTTATCCAACCTTCTGGAATGTCTTCTGGAGTTGTTCACCCCCCACCTGGATGTTAACCCAGTCCGAGCCTGCTGTTAGTGGCCCCCACCCATTATGCCTCTCTCCCATTTCTTCCTTTCCCTGTTGTCCTCTTCTGGCAATCCTGTTGCCCAACATTGTTGCCCTCTGCCAGCAACCCATTGGCCACCTCTTGCCCATATCATTGCATTCTGCCAGAAACCCAATCAGCCACCTGCCCACCAATACAATTGCCCTCTACAGCAAACCAGCCCAGACCTTCAATCCCTGAGCTTGCCCCCCCCCCAACTGTCACCTACATCCTGTAAACATTAGGGAGGGAGGGCAGGAATTCCAAGAATTTCAGCAGAAAGTGGCTGGCAGCTGCTGAGCCCCTCTTTTTACCCCCCCGGTGGCCACTTCCCCCTGCTCAGTCACCAATGGAGAGAGACCCCAAGCCTTGACAGGTGCCTGGCCCTCATTTCCTTGCTCTCCACTGTCCTCTATAATCTCTCTCTCTCTCTCTCTCTCTCTCCCTTCCACCTAAGCCCCCCCCATTTTCACCTTCCAGGTTGCCTGCCCCTTGACAATAAGGGTCACCCTAGAATGGCAACCCCCTTTTCACAACAAATTTATGTGTGGAAACAGAAATATGTTTATTAAAATTCTCTTCATTTGAACCCTTCTAACTCATTCCAAGAAAAAAAAATAAATATTAAATATAGCTCTCATCAATGCTCTATGATGTATAACCCAGTTATGGAAAGATCATAACTCTTCCATGTTAGAGCTGTGGGAATATCTTTTCATAGATTGCATGAGAATGAAATAAAATACATATCAGCATGCAATCAATGATGTTAACATTTACTTTTCAATGTGGGACCTATTTGAAGATGCTGTTAATAACCATTTGCTATAACCGAGATTGTCTAGAGTTATATAGCTTTATGCAATAGACATGGACTCAGAAACCATTGAATAAATCCATTTATTTTCACGTATGTTGAATAAATTTTAGAATCCTAGTTTTATTTAACATATGTTGTAAAAGCCAACTGACAAAGCTTTTTTTTCACTTTTTTGACAAGTAAATATGAATAACTTTAAAATGAAAAATGATAGCATGGCACTGTGAGGATGGAAATTGTTCAGCACAAAAATATCTACAAAATGAGTGGTATTTTATTTACAGATACCTTTTAGTTTTTTTTTAATAATATGCAAAAACAGCAAAAAAATATTTTTTCTTCACTTTTTTGTACAAACAAATGTAAATAACTTTAAAATGAAAAAGAATAGCATGGTAATGTGAGCATAAATTTGTTCAGCACAAAAATATCTACAAACTGAGTGGTGTTTCATTTATATACACCTTACCTTTTTTATAATTAGCAAAAAACACCAGAAAATTCCATTGTTTGCTCTTTTTTGACAAACGAATTCAAATAACTTTAAAACGAAAAAAATGATAGCTTGGTACTTTGATCATAAAAGTTGTTCAGCACAAAAATATCTAAAAAATGAGAGGTGTTTCATTTATAGATACCTTTTAGATTTTTTATAATCAGCAAAGAAATGGCAGAAAATTAAATTTTTATTCACATTTGTTGACAAACAAATGCCACCACCCCCAAGAAAAATCAAAAACAAAAGAATTGTGCATCAAACTTTTTCATTAGGTACTGGCCATACTATAAAGTTGGAGCATCTATAGCAACTGCTTAGCAACCACTATGCACCAGGAAAACCACAAAAAGCCCATATAAGTTTACATTAAAAATTAAATAAACAATTTAAATCAAAACTCCCTGCACTATCCTGAAGGATCCCTATTGCATAAATGGAATACGTACAGGGACCTTGTAGAATACATGATTTATTTTCACTCAAGCTGTTTGACCTTGGGTACATCACTCATGACTTACGCCACTCGTGAGGTTACGCAATGTCAAACAACTCTTGTAAAATTAAGTCATGTATTCCACAGGTCCCTGTTACATATCCCTTATACTGTATATGGAATCATAGGCCCCATATTGTTTTGGGAAGTGAACAGTCTTATTGTGACTATTAATGACAAGAAGTTGCGTATAATAATTATTTACAGTTATGTTTTTTTATTTATAGTTATGTTTTTTGAATGTTTATGATGCTGATCTACGCCATATACTGTTTGTTTAACCTGTTTCATCTCAAATTATAAGTAGAATTAGGAAAGAGTTTGTTTGTAAATCTTTACTAACATTGCAGAAATAATTCAGATCATGGATCTAGCCTGTCTGTTGCTCAACAGTTCTTCTAATCCCAGATCAGGTTTAACATATGTTCTGATATTGTGGAGGTAAACATCACTGGATTTGAAAGAGGCACAGTTACTGGCTTCTTGTCTGCTGTTTGACCACTGACTAACATATCAGTGGTGATGTGGACTATTTTTTTTTCCATAGAGGTGTTTATTCCACCTTGGTAGGATGGGCAACTGTACTCAGCCCTGTCCCTGCCAGTCATAACTGTCTCAAGTCTCTTCCAGCACCGATAACTTAATCCCCCATGGATTGCACCTTATGGCAGAGCCAGGAAGGGAAGGCCATCATCCCCCACCCACACCAGAAATCCCTACCGTCCCTAGATCCAGAGAGACTGAGTGAACTGTAGGTGTGATCTGCAGGAATTCATGAAGCCCATCCTCCATTTTTTCTCCTATTTGCTCCCTGTTGGGCAGCACAGACATGCAATGAGCACATTGTGAGAGCTGTGCCTCCACGGAGATGCCCCCCCTTTGCTATGAATGTGCGCCCTCCTGCTGGTTGTGCCTCACATACACCACTACCTGGGTTCCTTTAGGTGGCAGTCAAGTGGCAAGGCATGATATTCCCCCTCCCAGAGGGAGAAGAACAGTTCTACAGATGCTCAATCCTCCCTTCACCCGGCCAACCCCTCAGTGGCCCACATCTGTTCCCAAACCTGAGACACTGGCATGGGAAGAGATAAGGTGCTCATGGTGCCTCAGCTTTCTGCACCTCCCAGTGGGCTTGATGTTGACTAGTTGACCTTGAGTTGTCTTCAGTGCATGTATGACAGTGCAGTACATAGATTTGCAGAGCTGTGGAAGTGCATTTTTAGAAAAGAATGTATGAGAAGGAACAAGTTACCCTAGCTATGAATGTCTTGAAAGCTTTTGGTGAAATGATGTTTGAATACAATAGCACCATTTCTAAAAGACCTATAGAATGTCTATATTTCAACACTAAGTAGTAAGGGCTATTAAGCGGGGGGTTTACCTGCCTTTTAAGACCACACTTTCATGTACCTACAGTTCCTTTTAGTGATGAAGAGGATTACAAGGCTATGACTCTCTTTCTTATTTCAGAGTTATCTTGGGACAGGTCCCCAAAATTTTTTTTTATTTAGATCTTGGATTACAAATACCTTTGAGCTTAGAGCAAGTTTAAAAAGGTTCCACATCAGCAGCATGATACAACAGGTTAACAGAACAATATGTATGGCAAGACAGTATACATAGAGAAAGGAGATCAACAGGTTTACAGACTAAACAGGTTATGGTAAAATAATTGTAAATAAGAAAAGAAAGCAATAGTTGACATTCACAGTGAATTAAAGAATAGAAATGGGTAATGCTAAGCAGTTTCATGCACAGGAATGCACACAGTAAATTGAAAATCAGCCAAAACAAGCTTTGTCAGTTACTGGTAAAATCGTAAGGTAAGTTGAAATCAGCCAACAGTCCTTGTCAGGACAGATGGTGGGGGGCATTAGGTAGATGGGAGGAAAGGTGAAGGGGGTAGGGTAGCAGGGGGAAGGGATGCCAGAGATGGTGCTAAGGAGATTTAACAATAATTAAGTGCTAGGGTTTTAGATTGCAAAAAAGGGTTTAGCGGAAACAGTCACAGGAGCGAGTGGCAGAGAGTAGTCACTGTAGCTTGGATTTAAAAGGGCCCAATTTGGATTTGGAGGAGATGTCACAGTTAAGGATTACTTTAAGTCTAGGTTGTCTCATACTGAGTGATGGAAACCATGGGGGAAGTAGCAGAAGACATAAAAAACACTAAGCATTACCAGCTGTGCTGAAAGTATAACTCTCCTTGATTGTTTCTTCTTTATCCAGTTCTAGTCTATTGTTTTAGAGGGTCCAATGCAAAGTCAGTTTTTGCAGACCCTCCATCTTGGAACAGTGGCTGCAGTTTATCTGCACATGTAAGTAACTATAGACATTTATGCTGAGGTCTCTATGATAATGAAGTCTGACTGACTGCTGCTTAGTAATAAATTCTGTCATATTATTTGGGTGGATTCATCTCCTGCACCCCTCCATTTTGTGATGCTTGGTAGTAAGTTTTTGCCTTTTGATTCTGGGGCTTTGCACACAGCACCTTGTTTACTAATCTCACTGCTAATCTATCAGCCAAATAATCTAAAAGCTAATCCAAAATCTTGGTTTAGTAAAAAAAGGTTTGAAATCTCATTAGACATTTCAAAATCTCATTCAAAATCTTTGATTACCATGTTGTTAGGATAAACTGCAGACAAACCTCCATCTTTATTCACCCCTCTCACTCAACCTCATCCTTATCACATAATATTTATTAGTAATGTTTCACTTACTATTATCTATGTAGCTGGCCCCTGGACATTGGACACTATGGGCCCTCCACCATAAGAGGTGACCAGCCAGGGCTTTTTCTTAAGATTCTGATGGGACCACAGATACCTGAGACAGAGGGAGAGTTTAGGTAGTATAACACAAATGCAGTAACCCATTCTCCACACATGCTGTATACAGTAGCATTCAGCCAACCAGTAGGGGCTTATCTGCAGTACACGACTGGGCTGCTCCCAGGCATGGTGCTGATATACATGCAATGAAGCTAGTAGGGGCTCTCAGATGTTATTAGGCACTGATAATGGAACTCATTTAAGACATAAATTTCATTTTCATTGTCTTATGCTCTGCCATATACAGATCAGTAGCATTCTTGTATATGGATACTCTATAATCTTGCTACTGTAGTTCCATAACTGTAAATTTATCAGTAGCATATTACTAAGAATTGCCCTGGTAGAAACCTGATCAGCCTCTAGAGCTGTGTAGAATATAAAATTCTCCATGTGGAATGCCCACGGGGATGACCATTCTGATTCCATTCCATGGAATTTCATGGAAGTTTTGCAAAAATGTTGTGGCATTTGGCCAAATGTTACATTTCAATCATTTTGCTATAATTTTAAAAGTAAGCATCCAATAGATACAAAATTTGGCATGTACACAGAACTCAATGACATATAAATGTTTGCAACATTTCAGACTCATAGGATGAAAGGGCAGAAGTATGGGGTGGCCAAACATTTAATCAAAATTAAATGTTCAGTTATTTTGAGACAATTTTAAAATTTCTTATCTAAATTTCTCCGCAATGTCTGGATTTAGAGATGCACTCAACATGGGTATATACACCACATTATATGTCTCACACTTGAATGGAAGCTAAGTTATAGGTAGCCAAACATTTTGCCAACATTTAGATTTCTGTAATTTTATTATAATTTTGATATTATTAATTGAAATGTTATAAAATTTGACAAGTATACAGGTTATCACTACATTTCTATATGAACATAGTTTCAGATTTCTAGCTTCAAATGGGACTGAGTTATAGCCTGGAAAACATGTTGCCAACATTTAAATTTCTGTTATTTCCCTCTAATTTTAAAACAACATATCCCAATTTAACCATAGTTAAAACATTTAAACTACTACTGTATACCATATGATAATTTCTGAAAAAGTTCATATCTGCAGCTTTAAATGGGATTGAATTAAAAGTAGTCAAACTTTCACATTTAAAAATTAAATTCTGCAAGAACGTAAACTACAAATTTAAGCCCCTCAAACTTTAAAACTAGAGAATGCATTACCATGAAATTTGGCAGGCTCTTAGACCTTACAAGGAGACTATGCATGACAATTTTATTAATTGCTTGCTGCCAGAAACTGCAAAATAATATGGCTGTGCATGGACCGAATAGTATTTCCCAAATACCATGAACAGTAGGCTTGCTGAATATTCTGATGGTCGTTCTGAATAGTACACTATTGGGCCACTATTTGGGATGTACTATTTTGTGTGTTCACTTTCAAAATCTCACAGAGCTTTGTTGGTCAGTCAGAGGCAGTTTTTGGAGGTTACAGCCAGGAACACCATGTGATCTCCTCACTCTGAGCGTGTAGCATAGAGTTCAATATATAGAAAGACTAGAGTGTGGAGTTCAATGGCTCAGTTGAAGCCACACATCCACCATATTAGAGGAGGATTGAGGTGCCAGCAGAATAGCAGGAACCCTTCATGAAACTTAACGAGTGGCACCAGCACACTGTTCTTATAGCAATCTGTTAATCCAGTTGGGTAAGAAGCACCACTGACAGCAGGGAAATGATGAAGCAGACACACATTGTGGTGACAAAAACAAGGTATTCATGTTTGTCCTTTGCTAGAATAAGCAGTCTGTTACTTGATTGATGTCAGAACAGTGTGCTGATGCCGCTATCTATCTATTGCATTTGCAGCGCCACTATCTCTTGTAGTATCCCTTGAGACCTTTGTGACCATATAGAGATTGTCATTTAATGGCCTGTTGAAGTAACCGGTGTTATCCTATGAGAATTGTTATGTTTTATTACTTGTTTTTTTAATTTCTACAATTATCTAATGGTGTGGCATATGTTATTCTTCTAGTATCCCTTGAGACCTTTGGGACCATATAGATTGTCACTTAACTCCAACGATTGTTGGAGTTATGGCTTGTTGAAGTTCCAGTGTTATCCTATGGGAATTTTCTTGTAGTAACCATTGAGTCATGTGTGAGCATACAGAGACTGTTACTTGGAGTACCTCCAACTATTGATGGAGTTATAGCCTGTTGAAGTTCCAGTGTTATTTTGTGGGAATTGTTATGTTTTATTACTTGCTTTTTTAGTGGCCCCAATTATTTAAGGGTGCAGCATATGTTATTCTTGCAGTACCTAATGAGACCTTTGTGACCATATAGAGACTGTAACTTAACTCCAAGTATTAATGGAGTTATGGCCTATTGAAGTTCCAGTATTATCCAATAAGAAGTGTTATGTTTTACTTGCTTTTTCTAATGGCCACAATTATTCAAGGGTGCAACATATGCTATTCTTGTAGTACCACCTGAGACTGTTGTGACCACATGGAGATTGTCACTTAACTCTAAATATTGGTGGAGTTATGGCCCGTTGACGTTCCAGTGTTATCCTATGGGAATCGTTATGTTTTCTTACTTGATTTTTTAATGGCCACAATTATTTAAGGATGCAGCATATGTTATTCCTATAGTACCTCTTGAGACCTTTGTGACCATATAGAGATTATCACCTCTGCTTCCTCCTGAAGTATCAGCAGCACAAGCCAGCTTCTGGCACCAGTGTACAAGCCAAAGTGCCATGACCTCTGCATCCTCCTCCTGATGCACCAGCAGCACAAGACAGTGTCTGGCACTAGTGTTCAATCCAAAGTGCTTTGACCTCTGTATTCTCTTCCTCCTTTTTTTATCATTTAACATTTTATCCTCCCCTGCAGCCACAGTCCTGCCTTACCTCCAGCCACCACTCCTCTGTTCCACCTCCAACCCTGAAGCTTCATACCCAGCTGGCAGACGCATCTCTGCCTGTGAAGGGGGCCCTCCCTGTAGCCCCCATGCCCAGTGAGGAACCATTACTGGCACATGCCTTCTGGGCATCGTTGGTCAGTGAAACTGCAGCTATCAAGCTGCTGTGGATCTGTGCTGCTTTTTCTCCATTTTTTCCCCCTGGAAGCATGGATGTGCAAGGATGTCAGCACACTAATGTGCAGATGTCTGCTGTGCTTCCCCCCCACTGGCACCCATGCTACTGCAGTACCACTGGGCATCCCCAGGGACCAGCAGAGCACGGTGTGCATCCCTCCCTTCTCCCCAGGGCTAGGAGAGCTGTCATCAGATGCTCGATCCTAGTCCTCCCCTACTGACCCCTGATGACCCAGGCTCATTCCTGAACCTGGGACGCCGGTGTGGAGCGAGGTGTGGCATCCAGCGCCTCAACCCTCAGTGCCACTGGGCTGGCGTGCATCCTCCTCCTCCTCCTGAAGCACCAGAAGCACAATCCAGCCACTGGAACTATTGTACAAGCCAAAGTGCCATGACATCTGCATCCTCCTCCTGAATCACCAGCAGCACAACATGGTTCCACCCATTCAAAACACCAGTGTTAGTGTGCCCAGTCATCAGGGTGTCAATTCAGGAGTTCACTGACCCCTGTTTCTGCAGGGGCTGCACCCCCATGCCCCCCATGTGGGGGTCTGTGCCTACCCACACCCCCCTTTATTATTATTCTAACTCCGAGGAGGTGGACCTTGGGGAGAGGGCGGCAAATCCCAAAATTGTCACCCTGATGTACCAGTGCACTAATGCTGGTGCTCTAATGGACAGAAAGGGAACAAGACAACTTCTTGTACAAGTGTAGAAGCCAGAGTGCTGTGACCTCTCCTCCTGAAGCAATTTTAAGGACATCTGTAGCAATTCTCTAATAAGGCAACTGTCCTTGTTGAATGCCGAATACTGAATAATGACTATCTGTGACCTGAATACTGAATATTTGGCTGAATATTCAGGAAAAGGTATTCGTACAGCTATGCAAAATCAGATCTGTACTTAAAGTCAAATCCCACAAGTTTTTGTCAAAATTGTAGAATTTTATGAAATATTCTATAAAACTGGATTTTGCTAATTTCACTCAACCTTATCCTAATGATTCTAATTAAAAGATAGGCATATGAGAGGTAGGTAGTACAGGAGGTCACCAGGTTCAGGAGTTAGATGCACAGTTTGACCAAGAAATGGACAGCTAAGCTGGGTAGCACAACAGTGGTAGACCCCCATGTTGTAACAAGGAAGTACATAGTGTTAATAATTACAACTGGAATGCAGGATATTTAAGAATCAAATCCAGTAAATTTATGATCCAGGGATCCTAATGTACATGCAATTCTGGGACTTAAAGGTACTCAAAAAGATGTAGTGTAATATCTGGAGCAGCAGGAAGGAAGAATTCTGGCTATTTCAACAGGGTAAGTCAATAGGAAGAGGAGTAGGTGATGCACATCAGATGGCTACCCCGTACATCAGCATGGAGAGACACTGACCACATTGCTAAAATTGCTCAGGAAGCAGGGGAAAACATTGATGTCCTGGTACACAAAGGCACTAATGATCTTGTCAGCTGGTCAGTTGTGGAGACCAAGGAACATCTGACCAGGCTGGGTGACAAACTATCATCATTTCATCCAGCATCTCCTTCTCTGAGATCCTGCCAGTCTGGGAGAGGGGGGCAGATGGACAGAAGGTCAGAGAAGGTGAGATGGGGAGCTAAACATGTGGCTCAAGGGCTGGTGCCAGGAAAAAGAACACGAATTTGTAGGGAACTGGCAACAGTTTTGGGAGCGAAAGTTCCTTAAATTTGATGGACTGCATCTGACTAAGGAAGGAGTCAGTGCATTGGGGCAGAAGTTTGATGTCTTTGCAGAATATTTAAACTGGCAAATGGGGAGGGGGTGCAGCACCCCATATGTTGAATGGGAAGAACACCCCTCCCCCCTCAGCTAGTGGTCAAACAGGAGTTCAGCATGTTTGCAGTTCATTTGCATCACCAGGTAAGGAAAAAGGTCCAGCTCCCCATACAATGCACAGGGGAAATACCAGACCTCACCGAACAACTAACACACCAAAATCTGGCCAATGGAAAATAATGTACACACATGCTCGCAGTCTGGGAAACGAGATCCCAAACCTGCAGGCAATAATGACAGAGGCTAAACTGGACATAGTAGCAATTAATGAGATGTGGTTTACCAGTAACCACACTTGGGAGACTTCAGTACCTGGCTATGTACTGTTCAGAAGAGACCAAGGTGCAAAAGAAGGGGTGGAGTGTCCCAGTATGTCAATGAAAATATCAAAGCTACAGAAATTCAGAATACACATAAGGAGCCAGAAGAACTGTGGGTCACCCTGGAAACAGGAAATGGGACAGCCATAAGAACTGGGGTTGTCTACAGGCCTCCAGACCAGGGGAGAACATAGACACATTACTGTTAGAAGATATACAAAACATGACAGCTAAAGGGGAGGTTCTGACAATGGGAGACTTCAACATGCCAGATACAGATTGGTCAATACCAGCAGGAACATCTGCCAGAACTAGACACATGGTGGATTCCCTGCAAGGGAAGCACCTCAAACAACTGGTACAGCAACCCACAAGAAACAGGGCTATCCTAGAGCTAGTATAGACTAACGGGGAAAGGATCACAGATCTCCAGGTAGAAGGTCACCTGGGAGCCAGTGACCATCACATGCACATGGTATGGTTCAGTTTGGCCACTACAACTAAATCATCCCATTCCAATGCAAAATATGGGACTTCAGAGGAGCTGATTTTGATAAGATGGCCAACAGAGTTAAGCTAGCCCTGGCAAAAAGAAATGCAGGTGAGGGGGTAGAGGCAAAGTGGGCAAGCATTAAGGATGCAATACTTGAAGCAACATCCTATTGTGTTAGAGAGAAAGGAAGTGCAAAGAAGATGGAAACCACTTTGGTTCTCAAAAACAGTAGCAGAAAGGTCAGAGCCACAACTGGCCTTCAGGAAATATAAGGAAACACAGTGGGATGAAGATAGGAGGCATACAAACTTCCTAAGGAAGCAGGGAATGCAGTAAGGCAGGCAAGGCCCAAACCAAGGAAACACTAGCACAGACAGTAAAAGAAGGTGACAAGACTTTCTATAGATACATTAGTGAAAGAAAAAAGTCCAGAGGGGGTATTGCTAAGATCAAAGGGGATAAGGGGGCATGTGAGGAGGAGGACCATGTAAAAGCATCTATCCTAAATAGATCTTCTCTCAGTATTTACTGAAGAGAAGGTAGGGCAGGGCCCACAGCTCAGCACCATGGACACGGGGGGGGGAGGTGAGCACTAGTCCCTTCACAAAAGAAAGGATCCTACAAGAGCTCAATAAGCTCAGGGTGGACAAGGCAATGGGACCTGATGGCATACATCCCAGGGTACTAAAGGAGCTAAGGGTAGAACTAGCAGAGCCATTATCAAAACTGTTTAGTGAGTTTCTGAGCACAGGAGAGGTCCTAGAAGACTGGAGAAGGGCTCATGTGATCCTGATCCACAAGAGTGGTAGCAGGGAGGAGGCAGGGAACTAGAGATCAGCCAGGCTTACCTCAGTAGTGGGCAAGATTATGGAGGCACTCCTTAAGGAAAGGATAGTTCAACACCTGGAATCCATAGGAGTACAGGATCCAAGACAGCATGGGTTTACAAAAGGAATGTCCTGTCAAACTAATCTCATAGATTTCTTTGACTGGGTAACCAGAGTGGTGGACCAAGGGGGAGCAGTTGATGTTGCCTGCCTTGACTTCAGCAAAACTTTTGATACTGTTCCACATAGAAGATTGATTAATAAGCTGGGTAGACTCAGGGTGGGTCAGAAGTTAGTCATCTGGGTGGCAAACTGGTTGACGGGCAGAAAACAGAGAGTGGTGGTAAAGGGTATACAGTCAGAAGAGATGCAAGTCACAAGTGGGGTACCTCAGGGATCAGTCCTGGGGCCAGTCCTATTCAATATCTTCATCAGTGACATTTCAGATGGACTGGAGGGTAAGGTTTGTCTGTTTGCAGATGACACCAAGATCTGCAACAGAGTAGATGATCCAGATAGGGTGGGCAGAATGAGACTAGATCTGGATAACCTAGCAAAATGGTCGGAAGAGTGGCAACTGGGGATTAATGCAAAGAAGTGCAAGATCATGCACATAGGGAAGAGTAACCCTGAAGCCGCCTATAAGCTGGGAGGGGAGTTGCTGGCAGTCACAAGGGAAGAAAGAGACTAGGGCATCATCTTCACCTATGACCTGAAATCATCCAAGCAGACCATCCATCAGGTAGGGAAATGGGCAGACTGGGTGGGCCAAGTGGTCCTTATCTGCTGTCAAATTCTATGTTTCTATGTTTCTAAAGCAGTAGGTAGACTAGGGGGATGTTATGATGTATTAGTAAGGGTATCACAAGTCATAAGAGGGAGGTAATAATCCCTCTTTACAAGACACTGGTTAGGCCCCATCTGGAGTACTGTGTGCAGTACTGGAGGCCACACCTTCACAAGGACATTAACTAAATTGAGGCAGTCCAGAGAAGGGCAACCAAAATGGTGCAGGGACTGCATCAGAAAACAAATGAGGACAGATTAACGGAGCTCAATATGTAAACCCTAGAGCAAAGAAGGGAGAGAGGTGATATAATCGAAACATTCAAACACCTTAAGGGCATTAACAAGGTGAAAGAGTCTAACATGTTTCAATATAAGAAAATAGCAGGACAAGAGGACACAGCATGAGATTAGAGGAGGCTGATTAAGGGATAATGTGAGGAAGTTCTTTTTCACAGAAAGAATGGTGGATGCATGGAATGGCCTGCCTCAGGAAGTGGTGGATATGAGTACAGTGCAGGGCTTCAAACAGGCATGGGATAGGCATAAGGGAGAAATACAGAGGAGTATGAATAGATAGACCATTGACAGAGCAAAGGTCAATGGCACATTTATAAGGTAGAAAAAGAAATGGGCAGACTGGATGGGCCTTGAGGTCCTTATCTGCCGACAACTTCTATGTTTCTATGTTTTAAGGGAGTTTGTCACTGTAAAGAGCAAAGATATCAGTGGGATCAGTAGTTCTACTGAATCAGTCTGGCTATGCCAAAAGAGAAGGGGGGAATAGTCACCGAGAGAAGAACAGCAGGACTGCAAAAAGCTCAGCCCAGTTTATCAAATGAAGTAGTGATACATGCATTGTTAATGTTATATTCAACAAAAAGAATTCTGGATGGTTCGTCTCTATGCTACTTTAAATATGTGAGAAAATGTTACCAATATTTTTTTCTATTGCAAATTTAAAACTGCTAATCCAAATTATCCAACTGTGTTAGACACCAGGATACACTGAATATGAATATGCGTGTCAAATATTAAGTCTATGCCTGCAAGAGCATAGATGTTACAAACATCCACATTTTTGAGTTTTCACATTTTGCAAATATTTACATTGTAAAGGTTTGAACCCCTGTAACTTAAAAATCTCTAATCCAATTCTCTACATATTTAGATAATTCTATAAGTATTACAAAAAGGTTATTCATGTTAATTTATACATGTCTAGCTCCAAAGGTGCCTGATTTATATGCAGATGAAATATTTCCATGTATTTTCCCACAAAAAAAAAAAAAGACAGATTTTTGGCACAAAAATGTTGAGACAATGCATCATATTGTCATGAAATGTGATACATTATTAGAACACCTATCATCAAGGTGTCATGCCAAATGTAAGATCTCTGACCCAATAGACAGCTGAGGTATATGCAGACAAAAGTTGTCATGAAATTTTGCACAAAAAATAAAATGATGGATTTTGAGCACCTATATATTTAAAACTATCCATCCGAATGTCAAAATATTTGGAACGTTATTGGCCCTCCACCATGAGAGTGCACATTCCATAGCTCTAGCCTACATGGCAGCTGAGTTATGACCAAATTATTAAATTTAAAAAATTCCACAAAATTCTGATGACATTCCATGAAATATCATGGAATTTCATAAAATTTTCATTGAAAATTCATGAATTCAGAATTTTCCCATTCCACAAAGCTCTACCAGCTTCGTCTTGGGAGGGACCAACTTTCTTGTGACCAAGCCTCAATTAAGGGTTCCTCATGAGTTCTTCCACACTGCACCCTTGGTTGCTGCCTACAAGGATTACACACACTGTAGGTAATTTCACAGGGACCCAGGAACCCACAAACAACCTGCACTTTAAACAGCAACTCTGTAAATCAGCTTTCATAAATAAGATGCTTAAGCTATTATACTTTATTAGAGAATACATTTTTTTCAGTGTTTATTGCCAAGGTTTACAGCACATCTTGGTAGTTTGTCTAAAAAGTATGTATAAAAAAATATTTGCCTCTCCCCTCTTAACCTCACGAAATCTTTGATTATGACATTATAGTGCTCACCATTGCAACAGAATGTGATGTCGCAAAACAACTATTTTGTAGTTAGCAGGAGTGAGTCAAATACAGTACATTTTGAAATACAACCCCATAGAGATAACTAATATATTTAATAACTACTTTGGATCAGTATTTTCAAAGAGTGAACCCCATTATGAAGACAGATAAACATGTGCTATCTAATAGAGATATAAACCTTGACAAATCAACAGACAACATAAATAAAAAAACAGATGCCTTAAAAATGTCACACTCTGCAGGCCCCCAACAACATATCATCAAAAATGTCAAAGCACTTAGCACCACAAATCGCAAATCTTCTGAGACTATTATATTTAACAGCAATCGAAAAAAATGAAATTCTGCATGATTTGTTACCAGCAATAGTTATTCCCATCCATAACAAGCATTTGTCAATGCCAAATGTTAATTGCGTTGGTGTGTTGAGCTCGCTCACTGCCCCTCTGTCACTCACTCAGTCTGTTTCTCCCTGTGCTGCAGGCTGCTCTTTTGTACTGGGCTCCTGCCTGCGATGGCACCTTGTTCTGCCCACTAAGAAATCCACAGATGTCCCGACAGAGCTGCGTTGCGGTGGCTCACTCCCCCTCTCTCACTCACTCATTCCATTTCTCCTGGCGCTGCAGGCTGCCCTTTTGTACTGGGCTCCTGCTTCTGTTGGTGGCTTTTTCTGGCCACAAAGAAATCTGCAGCAGTCCTGACTCAGGTCTGTTGAGCCTGCTGACTCCCTGTCTGTCACTCACTCATTCCGTTTCTGCTGGGGCTGCAGGCTGGCCTTTTGTACTGGGCTCCTGCCTGCGTTGCCGCCTTTTTCTGCCAACAAACAAATCTGCAGCAGTCATGATAGAGCTCCATTGAGCTCGCTCACTCCCTTTCTGTCACTTGCTCATTGGTTTCTCCCAGCGCTGCAGGCTGCCCTTTTATACTGGGCTCCTGCCTGCGTTGGCACCTTTTTCTGCCCACAAAGAAATCCACAGCTGTCTCAACAGAGCTCCGTTGAAGTCGCTCACTCTCCCTGTGTCACTCACTCATTCTGTTTCTCCTGGCGCTGCAGCCTGTCCTTTTGTACTGGGCTCCTGCCTCTGTTGGCACCTTTTTCTGCCCACAAAGAAATCTGCAGCAGTCCTGGCAATGCTTTGTTGAGCTTGCTCACTCCCCTTGTCTCACTTGCTCATTCCATTTCTGCCCACGTTGCAGGCTGCCTTTTTGTATTGGGCTCCTTCCTGTGTTGCCGCCATTTGCAGCAGTTACAATACAGCTCCATTGAGCTCGCTCACTCCCCCTCTCTCGCTCGATCATTCTGGTTTTGCTGCCACTGCAGGCTGTCATTTTGCACTGGGCCCCTGTGTGCATTGCTGCCTTTTTCTGCCCACAAACAAATCTGCAGCAGTCCCAACACAGCTCCGTTGAACTCACTCACTCCCCCTCCCTCACTTGCTCATTCTGTGTCTCCTGCCGCTGCAGGCTGCCCTTTTGTACTGGGCCCCTGCCTGCATTGGTGGCTTGTTCTGGCCAGAAAGAAATCTGAAGCAGTCCCGACACAGTTCCATTCAGCTTGCTCACTCCCCCTCTCTCACTCACTCATTCCGTTTCTGCACGCGCTGCTAGCTGGCCTTTTGTACTGGGCTCCTGCCTGCATTGCCGCATTTTCTGCCCACAAAGAAATCCACAGCAGTCACAATAGAGCTCTGTTGAACTTGCTCACTACCGCTCTGTCACTCACTCGTTCTGTTTCTCTTGGCGCTGCAGGCAGCGCTTGTGTACTGGGCTCCTGGCTATGTTGGCACCTTTGTTTGTAGACAAAGAAATTTGCAGCTGTACCAACAAAGCTCTGTTGGGGTCACTCAGTCTCCCTCTGTCACACACTCATTCTCTTTGTCCTGGTGCTGCAAGTGGCCCTTTTGTACAGGGCTCCTGCCTGCATTGGTGCCTTTTTTTGCCAACAAAGAAATCTGCAGCAGTCCTGATAGAGCTCCGTTGAGCTCACTCAGTCCCCCTGTCTTACTCACTCGTATTGTTTCTTACACCACTGCAGGCTGGCCTTTTCTACTGGGCCCCTGCCTGCATTGATGCCTTTTTCTGCCCGCAAAAAATCCACAGCAGTCCTGACAGTGCTCCTGTGAGTTCAATCACTCCCCCTCCCTCACTTGCTCTCTCGTTCTGTTTCTCCCAGAGCTGCAGGCTGTCCTTTCATACTGGCCTCTTGCGTTGGGGCTTTTTTCTGCCCACAAACAAATCCGGAGCAGTCCCGACAGAGTTAAGTTGAGCTCTGTCACCCCCACTCGTTCCATCTTAATCTGTCCCAAACACTGATGTCCCACAGCGACCGTTCTATTCTCCGTCAGGAGTGCAAAAACATATTTTAGCCAGGATCTGAAAAATGACAGCTGTACTGTTCATAAGGAGGTGTGAAAGAATGCCACTGTTAAAAATGTGACGTGAAAATATTACAAATTTGCAAAGTTGCAAGGGTGCGTGGAAACAGTTGAATGCACCCTTGTAACACAGTCATGTTATGGAGTTTTGTCACCAAATTTTCAACATAGGGATTTTAGGACCTCTGCTCATGAACAGTGCCACTGTAAATTTTCTTAATCTGTCCCGAACACTAATTTCCCACAGCGACCACGTTATTCTGTGCCACAACTGTGAAACCGCATATCAGTTAGGATGTGAAAAATGAAAGCTGTACTGCTCATAAGGAGGTGTGAAAAATGCCATTGTTGAAAATGTGGCATGACAATATTATGAATCTGCAAAGTTACAAAAGTGTGTGGAAAGTGTGCAATACACACTTGTAACACACTCATTTGATGGGCTATCAGCACCAGATTTTCAACATAGGCATTTTAGGACCTCTGCTCATGAACAGTATTACTGTCATTTTATTAATCTGTCCCGGACAGTGATTTCCCACAGCGACCGCTCTATTCTGCACCGGGAACTGCAAAAACACATTTTGGCCAGGATAGGAAAAATGACAGCAGCACTGTTCATACGTAGGTGTGGGAAAATGGCAATGTTGAAAATCTGGAGTGAAAATATTATAAATTCGCGAAGTCACGAGCGTGCGTGCAAACTGCACAATGCACACTTGTAACACAGTCATTTTATGGAGTATCATTACCAAATTTTCAACATAGCCATTTCAGGACCTCTATTCATGAACAGTGTCACTGTCATTTCCTTACTCTGTCCCAAACACTGATTTCCAACAGTGACCATGCTATTCTGCACCAGAAGTGCAAAAACACATTTCTGCCAGGATGTGAACAATGACAGCTGTACTGTTCACAAGGAGGTGGGACAAAATGGCAGTGTTGAAAATCTGGTGTGAAAATATTGCAAATTCACGAAGTTACGAGCGTGCATAACAACTGCACAGCGCACGCTTGTAAAACAGTCATTTTTGTTTTTCCACCAAATTTGCAACATAGGCTTTTTGAGAGCCCACCTCATGAACACTGGCACTGTCATTTCTTTAATCAGCCCCCAAAGGTGATTCCGCGCAGTGATTGTGAAATCACCCTTCGGGCCTGATTAATGCCATGACAGTGACAGTATTCATAAGAAGGGGTCCCAAAAACCCCGTGTTGAAAATTTGGTGTCAAAATTCCAAAAAATGCCAGAGATATGCAGCAAAGTTGGAAAAACCCTGTTTATTACATTATACAGCTTACCGGCATTTCCTCAGTTCGCAGTCGGCTTTGAAGAGTGCAGACATGTTCCTGGTCCACCGAAGATCATCGCACCCAGCTCCCGAGGTAAGTATGGGGTGAGGGGGGTGTGGGGAGGCAGGGTGCGCAGTGGGTTGGTGCGGGTTGCACGTGGGGGTGCCAAGAGACTACAAGGGACAGTTTCCTTTTTTTCAGGTACAAAAAAAAAGAAAGACTTTGCGGGACCATTTTTCCCTTTACAGGGCCATGTGGCACACTGGGGTGGGCTTCCAGAGTGCCACCAATGGCTTTCTTTTTTTGGGGGGCCAGCTGTAGCCAACGGGGGATTGGGCACCCCCCGTCAGTAAACAACAAAAGGGGGGATTCCTTTGTGCCGACAGGGATTGGGCACCCCATCAGCAGACAGTTAAACGGAGGTGATTCCTTTGTGCCGATGGGGACTGGGCACCCCCATCAGCAAACAACAAAAGGGTGGGATTCCTTTATGCCGATGGGGATTGGGCACCCTGTCGGCAGACAGTTAAACAGGGGGAGGGCTACATTATGCCGATGGGGAGTGGGCTCCCCCGTCAGCAGAAAAACATGGTGGAGGGGGTTAATATTGTTTGTGAACACGGTGGCAACCCACTTCCATTTTCACAAACAATATCAGGGTTTTTACATCCCGCCCTGCAATGACGGGTCGCTCCCTCATTGCAGCAGATGGCTTACGTTGCAATGACGAGACGGCCCCTGATTGCAGCGGCTAAATTGTCTCAAGTTGGTGCAAACATTCCAAACTTGTGTCACCAGCAGCCTGCCATGGCATTGGGGGAAGTGGGAAAAACCTTTGCAGGCTGTGGGGGCATTGGCCACAACAGTGCCCTGCTTCCACAGCCTGCTTCTCAGCAAGCTGTCCCAATATGTTTCTTGCACTGCGCGCAATCAGCATAAAAAGGGTAATAAAATTAATCATGAAAATTATAGACCTATACATCTGACCTCCCTGGGATGATTATGGTATCAACACTAAAAGACTTTGTTAACCTACACATAGTTAAACTCAGTCATAGGGACATGGAACAGCATGGATTTACAGAGTTTAGATAATGTGTGACAAACCTGTTATGCTTTTATGAGAAGATATCTGCAACCCTGGGTAGGGGCACACTGGTAGACAGTATATTCCTGGATTTTGTTAAGGCTTTCAATAAAGTACCACATAGAACAATAATCCAAAAATTAATAGACATCAAAGTAGATCACAGACTCATAAGGTGGATTAAAGGCTGGTTAACTGATAGGACACAAAAGGTTAGTATAAACAGGTACCTATCTGCCTCGTAGATGTAACAAGTGGGGTGCCTCAGGGCTCAGTGCTAGGACTAACATTATTTCAAATATTCATATCAGATGTGGGTAAACAGATAACAAGTTGGCTAAGTAAATATGCAGATGATTCCAAGATTGCCAGGATGGTTCAAACACAAGACAATGTCATCTCCCTGCATAAGGACTTGAACAATATATCCAAGTGGGCTGATACCTGTGGGATGAGCTTCAACGTTGCTAAGTGTAGAGTAATGCACCTGTGATATCATAATAATGAGGTAACACATTTCTTAAACAGATTCCCACTGAAAACATCTATGGAAGAATTAGACCTGGGAATAATTATCACCAACAACTTATCATATGATGAGCATTGCAAATCACATATTGCAAAAGCTAAAAGACTGTTATGGGCAATCAAACAATATTTTAAAAGTAGGGAAGAGAGGGTGATTATGCCCTTGTATTGATCTGATGTTAGACCACTGATAGGCTGTGGTAGCCCAGCTTGGAGTATGATAAACAAAGGCACTTCAAACAACATTGAAATAATTCAAAGGCAGGCAACTAAACTGATATATGATACTAAGACATTACCTTATGAAGCATACCTAAAAAACTAAACCTAATGTCCCTTAAGGCTAGAAGAATGCAAGGTGACTTAGGCTTATGTTACAACATCATGAATGATGCTTATTTACTAAATAAACTAGATTTTGAGTTTAAGAATGGCATCAAAGGTACCAGGGGACACCCTTTGCAGTTGTGACTTAAAAAGTTCAGTACTAAGAAAAGGAAGGTATTTTATACACAGAGAGTAATTAACACCTGAAATAAACTACCTTTAGACATTGTTATTAGTAAAGACAAAAAACAGTTCAAACAAAAATTGGGCTCCAACATTCTAGTAGAAAATGTTTTGTCTTATTATGGATAACTTGTACGAGCATACATGAGCTCACTGCCTTCTCCAGACCTTTCACCATAGTATGAACCTTAGTATAAGTGCTATATTACCTAAAATATTTAGTAGATTAATAGCAGGGAAAACACAAAAAAAGAACTAAGAAGTTAAAACATAAATGGTATAAGTCTAGTGTTTTTAAGCTTTTTATTATTTCAATGGGCTTATGCACCTTAGTGTAGTGTTATGCTTATGCAACTTGTTGATAAACCTTTATGGCCATTCTTCTCTCTATTCCATGGGGAATACTGCCCTGTAGGGGTATCAAAGGCAATGAACCCTGAAAGAGGGTTCCACCCCTAGAGGTGCCACAGAAATGATTCCCTTGGCTTAAGGTACCTTAGGAAGGAACCCCAAGGACAGAGGTGAGCTGCTGCAAGAGGAGAGGAGAATGGTGGGGCAAAGACAAAATGTTTCTGAAGGAAGCTGGAAGATCTGCCTTAAATAGCTCAAGCAGGGGGCATGGCTGGTTGCTTCAGCCCATTGAACCACAGGCAAAGCCTTTCAATTGAATGGGCTTACACAACTTAGTGTAGTATTATGCTTGTGAAACTTGTTGATAAAACCTTTCGACTCTCTATTCCAGGGGGAATACCACCCTGTAGGGGTACTGAAGGTAAGGAACCCTGAAGGATGGTTCCACCCCCAGAGGTGCTATGAGGAGGATTCCCTTGGCTAAAGGTACTTCATGTGGAAACATTGCTCATCAAATCCAAGGGGCATGACTGACAACAACTGGTGGGATGACAGCTACCATAGATGGGCATAGACAGACATGGTCTAAGCTGATAGGGAGGAAAGCTGAGCAGAAGGGCATAACTTCCTAAGGAGAGAGGGAATGGCAAAAGGAGATCCACCATGCCATGCAAAAGGAGAGCCACTATCCAACTCCAACCAACAGCAGAACCTAAGGGCCTAAAAATATACTGCTATATAGACTAAGAAAGCAATAAGACATGACAGGGTGTGGGTTGTTGATTGATAAAAGCACGCCCCCAGGTGCATTGTTAGGCATGAGGCACTTGCGCCGAGTGACTACAGCAGCTGGGTAGTGCTCTTATCAATCAACAAACCACACCCTGAAGTGTCTTATTGCTTTTATAAAATGGGTAACAACTATTTCTATAACAATCAAACAAAAACTTGGACACATTATCAAAGATTTAATAATAGTATGTTATTTTATTTAAATATGGTGAAAAAATAGTCCCCAGACAGTAGAGGAGTGGTAAAATTGATTGAACAGCAACTCACTGAAAAATGCTAAACCAGTGAGTTGAAGGAACAGCAATATATTATTTGAGCAGTTTGGGTCTGCTTCTGCCTCTGTAACTGTGTTTTCCCACCTTTTCTCTTTGTTTACAAAGTATTACTGTATTGCCTACTTTCTTCATCCTGTTTTTTTTCTGTTTTTTCCCCTCATTCAAGACATGGAGGCCTGGATATTCAGACTGCGCCAGGCTGTGGCGCAAGCCTGCGCGCAGCGCAACTTGGCTGTGCAGGGGCGTTGACAGGGTGAAATTCAATGGAGCTGCACCATGGCTCAGCATCACACCCTGGCCACCCGCAGTGTGCATGATGCAGTGGCACTGTGCCAGCGCAAGTGGCCAGAGTGGAGCAGGGGGATGCGCTAGCGCAAGTTCCGTTGCACTAGGCACAACAACCATGATATTCAAAAGTGCACATGCAAATGGGGCCATAATGCATGCAAGGTGCAAATGAGGCCATTTGCATGTCATTATGGCACCATTTGCATGCAGGTGCGCCGATCCCCGGCAACTTGCGCCTGGCTCCTTACTAGGCTGCAGCCATCAGGGACCGATGCTCCCTGCACACCGCGGAAAAGTGCCCCTCTGCCCGATTGTGGGCATATGTAGAATATCAGTAAACGTCCAATATCCCTGGTGGTCCAGTGGACCGCTTCATGCCCGATCACGGGCTTAAGTATGATAATAAACGCCCTATATCCCTGGTGGTCCAGTGGACAGCTTGCAGCCCGATCGCGGGCATAAGTGTTGAAAGATAGGTCCAATATCCCTAGTGGTCCAGTGGTAGCCACCTCCCCACCCGCCACTGAGCCCCACCGCCCGCTGCCCTGGTCAGCTGGCAGACAGCACCCACCGGCCTGTCACCCGCCACCCGGTGACTGACACCATATGGTAGGGCTGTGCCCATTGGTCCACAGCGTGAGAAAATGGGCGTGCAGCCCATACCATACTACACAGTCCAGATATGTGAATGGATCTTCTCAATGGTGCTTCACAATAAATCTTTCAATGTTTCGACAGCATATATTAGTACAAGCATTTGTCAATGCCGAATGTTTGCTTGCTGGCATTGGCAGTGGTAGTGTAGAAGTTACAGAGCTGCGTAATAGGAATGGCAGTGAAGTATTGAAGTGAAGCCAACCCCACCACCACCCTGCAGAGAGTGACAGGCATTGGGGTGTGCTTTTGGGTCGTCAGGCATAACAGCCACGCCATTTCACCACACCCCACCCAGCAGACACTGACAAGTGTCATGGTGTTCCTTGGGGTCTTTGGCCCTTATGCGCATCCCATTCCATTAGGGAATACTGTGAGATGGGTGCTATATAGGAGAATGGGGAGAACTTCGGGGCCAAAGAGTTCAAGGCATACCTCGATGCCTCTCACTGGCTGCAGGGTATGGAATGGTATGAGCATTACAGGCAAGAATCCCAAGTCGCACCCCTGATGCCTGTCATTCTCTACAGGGTTGGGCGTTATGGTTGGAAACCCTAATACCTCAGGCATTTGTTGGTATTTTCACTCCAAATATTCAACATGGTTTTTGTGACCCACCTCATGAACAGGGGAATAACAGTTTGTTAGCCGAAAACTGCTTATGCACAGCGGCTACGGCATTTAGCACCCAGGTGCAAAAACATTCTGAACAGGATGTAAAAAATGACAGCTGTACTGTTCATGGGAGGTGTAAAAAATGGCAATGTTGCAAATCTGCAGTAAAAATATTTAAAAAAATGGTGAAGTCACGAGCGTACATAGAAACTGTGCAACGCGCACCCGTAATATAATTAGGTTGGGGATTTTTTTTACAGTAGATTTTCAACTCAGGCATTTTGGTGCCTCCGATCATGAACAGTGTCCCTGTGATTTTCTTTATCTGTCCCGAACAATGATTTCCCACAGCGACCACGCATCTCTGCGCTGAAAGTGTGAAAGCACACTTCGGCCATGTGAAAAATGACAGCTCTACTGTAAATAAGGAAGTGTGGAAAAATGCCACTGGTGAAAATCTGGACTTAAAATATTACAAAGTCATGAACTTACCAGGGTGCGTGGAAACTGCGCAATGCTCACTCGTAACACAGTCATTTTATGGACTTTTGTCACCAAATTTTCAACATAGTCATTTTAAGACCTCTGCTCATGAACAGTGTAACTGATTTTCTTAATCTGCCCCAAACATTGCTTTCGCACACCAACAGCACCATTGTGCGCTACATGTGCGAAAACACATTTTGGGTGGCATATGAAAAATGGCAGCTGTACTGTTCATAAGGAAGTGTAATAAAATGGCAATGATGAAAATCTGGAGTGAAAATATTAAATTCGCAAACTTATGAGCATGCATAGGAACTGCTCAACGCACACGCTCGTAAAACAGTCATTTTTAGGAATTTTCAAATTTCAACATAGCCATTTTAAGACCTCTGCTCATGAACAGTGTCACTGTGATTTTCTTAATATGTCCCATACATTGATATACATAGTGACTGCGCCATTAATAAGCTACATGGTAGAAACACATTTTAGTCAAGATGTGAAAAATGACAGCTGTACTGCTCATAAGGAGGTGTGGTAATGGCAAATGTTGAAAATCTGAGTGAAAATATTGAAAATTCAAGAACTTACGAAAGTGTAGGAAATGAGCAACGGTCAGAAACAGTCATTTTAGGAATTTTTTCACCAAATTTTCAACATAGCCATTTAAGACCTCTGCTCATGAACAGTCTCACTGTGATTTTCTTAATTTGTCCCGTACATTTGATTTCACACACACCGACTCGCCATTGTATATAGCTACATGACACATTTGGAGTGAGATGTGGAAAATGACAGCTGTACTACTCATAAGAAGGTGTGGTAAAATGGTAATGTTGAAAATCTGGAGTAAAAAATAATGAAAATTCGTGAACTTACGAAACGTGCATAGAACTGTGCAACGACCGTAGAAAAGTCATTTTTAGGAATTTTTTCACCAAATTTTCAACATAGCCATTTTAAGACCTCTGCTCATGAACAGTGTCACTGTGGTTTCTTAATTTGTCCCCGTACATTTGGTTTTACCTTTTGACTGCGCCATTGCTTTTCACATGGTGAAACACCTCTTTACATCCTCTTTAACATCTTTATAAGTGACATTGCAGAAGGTCTGGAGGAAAGGTATGCCTCTTTGCAGATGACACAAGATCTGTAACAGAGTTGATACACAAGGGGTAGAAAAGATGAGAAGGGACTTGGCAAGGTTGGACGAATGGTCAGACATATGGCAATTTAGATTCAATGCAAAGAAGTGCAAAGTAATGCACCTGGAAACAAAACCCAGGAGAAGAGTACACAATAGCAGGAGGTACTAACAACAACAAAAATGGAAAGGGACCTGGAGTAGTCATATCAGATGACCTAAAGGTGAGGTAAGCAATGTGAAAAGTCAGTAAAGAAGAGCCAGGGGATACTGGGATGCATAGGAAGGGCATCACAAGTAGAAAAGGAAGTGGTTATCCCTCTGTACAGACAGTTGTTGAGACCCCATATGGAGTACTGTGTGCAGTTTTGGAGACCTCATCTACGTAAGGACATAGACAGGATGGAAGCAGTCAGAGGAGGGCAACTAAAAGCGGTGCAGGGTCTACATCAGAAACCATATAGAGACTGAGAGAGAGCTTAATATGTATACCCTTGATGAAAGGAGGACAGGGGGACATGTTAGAAACGTTCAAGTACCTCAAGGGAATCAACAAAGTCCAGGAGGTAGCATCTTTCAGAAAAAAGATGTGTAAGAACAAGGGGCACAGTTTAAAGATAGAGGGGACGGCTCAGGGGTAATGTGAGGAATTCTTTTCATGGAGAGAGTGGTGGATACATGGAACAGCCTTCCTGAGGAGGTCGTTGGGTCTAAAACAGTGGGGGAATTCAAACATGCATGGGACAGACACAAAGCAATTATAGTGGGGGGTTGCAGGAAGCAGGCTGTTGGTTAACTAGAGTCTGCAGCTTATCCAGTAGGTAGGGAAATGGGCAGACTGGGTGGGCCAAGTGGTCCTTATCTGCCATCAAAGTCTATGTTTCTATGTTTCTATGTTAACACATTTTGGGTGAGATGTGAAAAATGACAGCTGTACTACTCATAAGAAGGTGTGGTAAAATGGCAATGTGGAAAATCTGGAGTGAAAATATTGAAAATTCACGAACTTACGAGCATGCATAAGAACTGCACAACGCACGCTCGTAAAACAGTCATTTTTAGGAATTTTTTCACCAAATTTTCAACATAGCCATTTTAAGACCTCTGCTCATGAACAGTGTCACTGTGGTTTTCTTAATTTGTCCCGTACATTGGTTTTGCACAGCGACTGCGCCATTGTGCGCTACATGGGTGGAAACACATTTTGGGTGAGCTGTGAAAAATGACAGCTGTACTACTCATAAGAAGGTGTGGTAAAATGGCAATGTTGAAAATCTGAAGCAAAAATAATGAAAATTAGAACTTACGAGCGTCACGTAGGAACTACACTGTACTTACGGCTTAAATAAAACAATGATTTTTAAATTTTTCCACCAAATTTTCAAAATAGGCTTCTTGAGAGCCCACCTTATGAACACTGGCAGTGTCGTTTCATTTATCAGTCCCAAAGGTGATTTGGCAGTGACTGTGAAATCACCGCCAGTTTGAATAGCATATCATAGCAGTGACAGCATTCATGAGAAGGGGTCCCAAAACTCCATGTTGAAAATTTGGTGCAAAATTCCAAAAATGCCTGAGATATGCAACAAAGTTGAAAAAACCCTATCTAGCCCATTGTGCAGCTTACCGGCATTTCCTCAGTTCGTGGTCGACTTTGAAGAGTGCAGACGTGTTCCCGGTCCACCGAAGATCGTCGCACTGGAGTCCGGAGGTAAGTATGGGGTGAGGGGTGTGAGGAGGCAGGGTGCGCAGTGGGTGGGTGCGTGCGGGTTGTGGGGAGGAGGCAAAGAAGACTCACGTGGGACCGTTTTTGCTTGCCACAGGTTAAAAGAGCGACAGGACGTTACCACGCTGTGGTGGGCTCCCAGCATGGCAGAAGGATGGCTGGGGGGCATGGAGCTGACGGAGGTTGATGCACCAGTCGGCCATGGCATTGTTGCCACGCTGGGTGGGCTTCCAGCGTGGCACCCATACTCCGGGTGGAGACAGCGAGCCGACAGGATTGGGCACCCGTCAGCTATACCATTGAGTTGCCACGCTGGGGTGGGCACCCAGCATGGCATTTGGAAACTTTGGGGGGCGCAGCACAGCCGGCAGGATTAGGCACCCCGTGCGGCTATAAGCTAATAATGCGTGTGGGGGAACACGCGGTATCGTCTTGTGGCGTGTGTGTGTGTGGGGGGGCTGCGCGGCAGGCGATATCTTATCGCTGCTTACTGAAGCGTAACTCCCCCTTTCAACTGTATGCCACTGCATTTTGGAGCTTGTCATAGACAGCTCCAGCATGCATTGGCGGACAGGGGCTGCGCCTGCCAACACACTGACTGAATTGGAAGAGGGGGTGACACACCTCCGAAATCTCGGATGATGGCACTATGTTTCTTGCACAGCAAACATAATAAATAGCTAAATGAATACACTGACACCTGAATATGTTTCAAACATAAAGAAAAGTTTATGTTCCTAAAAAGAATACTAAACTGATATGCTATCGTAAGCGTTGCCTATCTTCCAAAATCTAAAAGCAGCTGCCTCATACAATGCTAAATAGATTCTATAAAGTGAGCCACAGCAAATCAATATTAAATAAAGCCAGAATAAATATTTTATTTGTTTCTGGCTGTAAAATAATGAAGCCTAATCAACAGCTGTTTATAGTACTCTGTTAGCTATTCACCCACTTTGGTACAAGAAAAAATAAGCAGATAGAGTGGTGAATAATTGAGTTTTAGTAAAATGTTGTTAAAGTGTTTAATGGTCATAATTAGCACTGTAGGTACTGTACACTATTTTTTAAATCACATATTTAAACATTAAATATGGGGGTTATTGAGGCAGGCAGTATAATCTAGAGGTTAGAGTAACAAACTCTGAATGAGCCGATCACATCTAGCAGATCTGGGTTTGATTCCCACAACCTCCACTTGCATATTGTGTGATTCTGAGCAAGTCACTGAACCTCCTCAGTGCTCCTGGGCTGTACCTGAAAACAGGCACTTGTGCCTAGTGGGCCTTACGTGGTTACCAAAAAATGTAAAGAAATACCAATATATTTTTGCTGCATCATACAGTAGTCAGGGTATCCTGTAATTTACTTTTGTTTTACTCTGGCTGCAATGATTTTGTTTAGTTAAAGATAAATGTTCAAATACATTTTGTGTTTTATAAGCTTGTTTTTAGACTTTAGTCAGGGTTTTTTTGTAGTCTTTGCATGTGAGCATCTGGGGGTAGTTGCTAAGAGTGAGATCACTGTTAGCGACTAGCTTATTCAAGTTTAAAATCAACAGGACCATCCAAAAATCCTCAGCTGTTTGAATTAAAATAAAACTAGTCTGAATGAAAGTATGCTCACAAGGAAAATCTTGCCCTGCCACTTACAAAAAGGCTTCATAGCTAGCACCCCATTTAAGTGAATGGGATAATTTTCACCTTTTCTCCCATCTTTTGTTTTAGTCCGTGTGGCAACAAAACGTTTTCTGATAGGCTGCTTCAACACAAAACAAATGTTAAGTGTTTAAGTGTACTTGTGCTTGGCCAGTGGATTCTGAAACCAAACAAGACACGGATTTAAAAGAAATCATTGTCACATAAAACCCTTGCCCTACCTTGCACTGCATTGTTTCGGCCAAACCCAAGTCTTCATGCAAAATTGTCTATATATTTGAGAGTGTTTTATTAAAACTGTTAATACTTTTTACTCAGTTCAATATAAAAACTCAAAAATTGCAAGAAATTGCAGAACATGTCAGTTTTTGTGGAGAATGGTGAAAATTGAGGATTACGCAACAAAATTGCAGGTGTAATTTTCCAGTGGCCCTGCAATGAGTTCACTTCCTTTTGATACCTACAGGCAATGTCTTGTGGCACTGAGACAGAGATGGTAAACCAAAATGTGAAACCATGCTAGAACAGTACATGGGAGATACATCTATTTCAAAATGTTTCCATTATTTGTTTGTTCTCTTTCAATCCCAGATGATCCCTGTCATGCTGGCCACGCCAGCCCCATCACCTTGACTGCTCCCTGGGCTTAGCCCATGACTGTGTTCTACCAGGGCTTGCCCCCTCCCCAAATGGGCTTGGCAGGGGTCCTTACCTCCACTGAGGTACAGATCTGGTCAGCCGTGGCACTTGCATCATGTAGTGCAGAGCCTGTTTGCAGCTGGAGTCATTTCAGTTGCTAGGGGCCTTTCTGTCAGATTTCCTCCTGTTCAAAAAAGGTCAGCTTGAATGCACTGGCATGGGTACAGTATGTGGCACAAAGTTGAATACTTGCAGTCGGTCCTCTGAGAGTGATACCTCCAGAGATACTTTACTCACCAGTAAAACAAGCAGTACAGGAGATAAAGTGCAAATAACCTTTGTCACAAGATATTCCCACTCACAACTAGGATTAGAAATGTAGTTATAAAGCATCAGCCTATCTTGCTGTCAGATACAGCTTTGACTAATATTGGGGGCATCAGACCTAGAGTTACATTTTCACGAGGATGAAACTTGGGTCACATCCTTACAAAATGCCATTATATAGAACCAAAGACTAGTAACTGGCTAAGTAACAGGCCAGTGGCCTTTCACCCTTGCAAAAAATTTTCTGCATGTAAGTTCGCAGTATAGGGAAAACAGACCCTAATAAGTAATAATACCAAGACAGACAGTTTGTTAGGTGCTACTCAAACAATTTTGTCTATGCTGCCTGGTGTTCCTGCTCAAATATTTATGTAGGCAGGGCCACTAGACAGCTGAAAGTTAGATTATTGGAACATGTTAGGGCCATTAAAAGTGGTGTCATAAAAATGCAATAGGGGCACACTACAGGGAATGTCACCAGATGAATCCAAATGATTTCATATTCATACTGTAGGTCTAGAATATATACCACTTCCTCCCTGAGGTGGGGACAGACTGCAAAGATTGCTTCAGAGAGAGAGTCCTGGTGGATTTTCCACCTACAAAGTTTATCTGCTGGGGAACTCAATGAAGTTCTGAGCTTAAAACCTTACTTGTAAAATCTTTGCTTTTATGTAACCTTCCTTGTTCATTTTGCATTAGGTAATCCTTTCATTTAATTGGTTGTACTACAGTACATCACCTAATGCTAACTGAGGGATGTGGTGTAAATTCAAGATTTTAGGGTTTATGCTTTGTTCTGACCTTTTGCTTGTGCCTGTTACCTTTGCTGTATTTTGGGTTTCTCATTCTTGGACAGTTGCACCTTTCATATATTATATAGTCCTGAGCCACAGCACTTTGCAGTAATTGGAATTCATTGCTCTTTTTCTTGTGAAGTGTCATATTTTTATACTATTTTATAAATGTGCATACTTATGGTGGTATAAATCAAACAGCCCTGAATTTTAACTGAAACAGATACACAGGATAAGAGCAGGTTAGTCTATTACCATAAGTGCACTTTTCATTGTGGTGCTATGTCTTTAAATTTCACTGTGTTAGTAATTTGGGCATTGGAATGAGCATATTATGCATATTATAATTTTTGCATTGCAATTGACAGTTGGCACCTTTAAAACTGTGATTCAAACTTTGGTGCCCCACCCCCTGGCAAAGGAGCCAGGTAGCTCCGAATGCACATGGGGATTGGTTGTAGAAATTATTGACACACTGATGCACTTCGTAATATGACATAAAATATTTAAACAGCACTCTTGAATGCTGTCCAGTCTTTGAGTTTTGGCCCTCTGTGAGGTGGTCACATGCTGTGCCACTCAAACTCTGCTATGTTCAAACAAGCAGAATGCACTGTCTCCCCTCCCAGAAGGAGGAGCTCTGTCTATGGATTCTCAATCCTCCTTTCTCCAGCTGGCCCATGAGCAGCCCCAGTCCTTCCTGAACCCAAGCTGTCAATGTGGCAGGTGGTGTGGCAGTCAGTGTCTCAACCAAACCATACCACTGGACCAGCCTACACCTATGTCAATTTTAACCAGACACAGCAAGCCCTCCCCCAATTGAAAGTGGATAACTTACCAAATGCAGAACCCCCTGAAATTGTAACCTTCCCAAAGCATATTCCTCCTCAAACTTAATAAAATCCCAATCTCCAAAACTTAGCAACACCCCTCATCATAACTTTTCACCTCAAAGGGAGCAATCTTACTCCTCTTTCCATCCTCACCCTTAAATATATAAAGCAATATATGGGCAGTAGTGCATCCCAGGTTTTTTTAAACACCCAAGGTGTGTATTGCTCAATAAACCATGAAAGCTGAGCTCAAGTGGTTTGTAAAGCTACACGTCCTGAGGGTGTGCAAAACACCATTTTTACTGCCATCAATTTACTTTTTATAATTATTGGCTTTGAAACCAAAGGTGTTGTGTTGTGTTTAGTTTGTTAATGAAAGTGAAACTAAATTACTCAATTGCATTATGGCTAATCTGGCATGGGAGAGGAGACAGCTGTGACTAACTACAAAGTAAACAAGCTGTTATACACATGGGTGTATTACAGAGTTTGAATGCATTCAGTTTTATTGTTTTCTTTACACTTACCAGTAATTCTACTCCATTTACAGCATATCCTGTCTCTTATCTCTACTTATTAGATTTTTCATTTCTCTCTTGTGTCTTTTTTTTCTCCTTAATCTAACTCATTTTCATTTTTTTCTTTAATTTTTCTGTTATTCTCCATTGTTTTAAGGCAACCTCCTTGTTTATCCTGTAGATGGAATGCAGCAGGACTGGAGAATGTCTGGCTAAGTTTTGATAGACTGACATTTTTCAAAAGCAGAATAAGTCAGACTTCAAGTCACAACGTAGCAGCCTAGTCTTATACATACATACATACATACATAAATACACAGACACACACATCCATATATTACAAAAGGCCTGACTGCTGTGGAAACTTTTTAGTCAGTCCTCTGTTAAAACTGACTGTTATTCTCCTGGGGTACTAGTTCCTCCCCAGTTTGCATCTCTCAGTCTACATCTGCTTTGAGACTGTCTAGCCTTCCAGACACAACTGACCAGCATTTACAGTTTATTAGTGTGTTATATCTGGTAACTAAGAACTCAACATTGTGTTAATCCCCCACGGGCTTGCTTGTCAAGGTCTGTCCAATAAGGAGACTGGACTTCAATTCCTAGTTTTTCTTAACTGTATTCTTTTCAGATCTCTAGTAAGTAATGGAAATAAAGACAAATCACAAGGAGAACCCCACCCCAAAACACTGGAAAATGTAATGTATTTGGTGTAGGAAAGAACAATGGGGAGGGGATGCATGTTTTTCAATAAACTGTTTTACTGTTACATGTTGGTTGGCACACTTTGGTTCAGGAGGGCATATTTTTAAACAACAGTAGTCCTTCCCCACATGTCCCTGTAACTGAGATATGCTTGTAATGTCACTTTTATAACTGAACTCCTACCATTCTTCCCTCTTTGATGAAATTGCTGGGTACAGTAAAAGGCAAGTATTTCTAATTTCTGTTGCAGGATAAGCTGTAGTCAATATTGGGCATGCCCTCATGGTTAATGGCTGGTGCTTCCTAACTGATGACTGCAACATCTCCACACCTACCTGTTAGTTGAGCCCTAAGGATGATCTTGTCTGTGGTTGGATTTTCTGTAGACATTCTGTGCTCCTATGGCTCTACATGGAAGAGGAAGAACTGGGTGTATCTTTCAGTCAGCAGATTTTGGTTTGCTCATAATGGGGCCTATGCGTGAAGGAGCATAGCACCATGTATGTGAGGTGCGGAGACACTCCACACCCACTGCCCCCACCATGCTGGATACAATAAGGGGGGTGTGCAGCCCCATGAACCTGATCACCCACACGCGTGGACTGCTATGTCCAGGGGGTGGGCGGGGGTGTGCCAGCACTAAGCAGCATGCACAGAGCTGTGTAGAGCTGAGCACTGGTGCATGTAGGGGGGATAGCTTGTACACCAGGGTAAACCCTTCTGTAAGTCCCCTAAGTGCCCCATGCATCCATCCAACATCAATGGGACCACTACCTCCACAACTACTGGCTGCATGGAGGCCCCAACCCCAGCACCCAGCCATGCCCCCATGTGTGCCAGCCCCCCCCACACACTGATGGGGGAACCGGGCCCTGGTCCACAAAGACCTCCCTCCCCACCTCTTTGGTGCCCCATGCTGAGGATGGAGTGGTGGGCTACTGCAGACCCCCCACACACAAACGCACCCTTGTGGCACTGTCCCTCACCCCAGTACCACCCCAGCATACCGGGGGCATGGCACAGCTGGCAGCACATCCCAGCTCTCACCTCCACGGCTTCCATCCATGCAGACATCTGTGGGGAGTGCAGCCAATGCACCCCCACTATGTAGGGGATCCACTGAGGGATCTGGGATGGGCATTCCATTAGATGCTCACCCAGCTGCACAGCACGGCCCATGGCTGCCCTGTGCAGACCTGCATGGACCCATGTGGGGGGCGGGGCTGCGGACAGGTGGCCAGCAATTGTGAATGCCACTGGTACGCACCTGTCTACAGGTGTGGAGCTCTGTGGGTGGGATACGTGCCTATTGGTGCATAATCCCCGCTCATTGGAGCATAGGCCTCATTGTGTTTTTCATTTCTGAGAGTTTTCCTAGTAGGTTCCGGTAGTATATTTAGAAGCAGAATGGGACAGACACTCCATAAGTGTAACTCTGACCCTAGTTTCAGTGAAGGACTATTTATCCATTCTATCACTTCCCTGCTTTCTTGCTCTTTCCCCAGTTTTACATTCCCTCTCTCTGTTCTTTTGCTCCCTCTCTCTCTCTCTCACATTCTTTATCCCCCAGTGTGTGTCTCTCTGTCTCTGTTCTACATGTATTAACTGAAATGCCGCATGAAGCTGAACAATGCTAGATATTCTGAATAGGTATGTATGAAGTAAATGGTCTGTAGAAAAGTGAAACCATGGGCCTCATATGGTGCAGAATTCCCTGCATGCATGTGACACTTCAGTGGCTTAAAGCAGCTAAGGAAATGCAATACGTTGTCAGTCTGTATGTATCTCAGAAAAGGCTGTAGTATCCCTGTAGATGTAAAACTACTCACACTACCCAGAATGATAAATATTGTGGTTCATTAACTATGATTTTTTTTTTTTTTATTGGGAGTGGTAGTTCAGTACGATCACCATGTTTATTATCTTGTGATACTTTTGCAGGTGAATAGATGCTACTCAATGGGAGACTAGAATATTTCCAACTTGATTACATATTTTAAACCGTCATGTAAACTTATGTATTGATACAAAAAATAAAATTGATGCAGGTAGCTACAGAATTAACTAATGGATGGGCTTTGCAATCTACAGGTCTGTGGCTTAAAGGACAGCTGAGTTATAACCCGCTGGAAATGCCAAAATTTCATGAACTTTCAAAATGACATAAATTGCTAAATTGTGCGCCCCTGTAAGTTCAACTCTACATACCTGATTACCTGGAAATTTAGCTTTAGTTCAAGTAGAGTGTGCAGTGATAATGTAGGTAAGGAAAAATAGGCAGACTGGGTAGGCCAAGTGGTTCTTATCTGCCAGCTGCCATGTGTGAACATGCTAATTTGTAGGTCAATAGCTACTGTATATAGCCAGTCTTAGGCACCAGCAAACATGCACTTGCTGGAGCCTACAGCCAGAGCCAGAGTACCACTTGATTTTATTTTTTAAAACATTATTGTCGAATGTAAAGTAAAACAACAATAAATGGCATCACTGGGCTCTGTGGAGCCTTCTGATGTGGACTCGTAATATAATGAAATTGCTCATCAAGGCAGGCAGTGGAGTAGGTGGGTATTCAGGGTGTTCAAACACAACCCGAAATTACCCCCCAAATGTTTGTACCAGCTGCAGCTCAGGTGCTCGCTCGGTTTGTGGACCACCAGTTACCTGCTGCAAGTCACTGACTGTAATTGTGTTGTTGTCCATCTGACTCCAACATGTTTGCTTATGCTTAGCTTGGCTGTAGCTAGGCAATGGGGGGGAAGGCTGCTGGCTTCATCTGCGTGCATTATGGTGCTGCTGCATATGCGTACATCGTCGCTCACTAACTGTCTTCCACCTCCTCCTACTAGAGCTGTGTGATTGACTGAGAGTGGCCAGTACATGTCTTCTGTGTTGCGATCCCCTTGATCTCCTATGTGACCTCTCCTGACTCTGAGTCTGGTCTCTCCACTCAATTTGTTCCCTTGGCCTGGCCCTTGCCTGAAATAAAAAAAATACCTCCTTCTAGTCCCTCCCTGGCTAGTTGCTCCGAGTGACAGTCCCAGCCAGCTGGCAGGCTGCCTGCAGCCCAGTGTCATGCATGCTCGATGCTCCCCATCTTCTTTCCCACTACACTCTGCAGACAGAGTCCCCAGAGCAGCTGAGTTAGAATTCAGCAAGCCCTCTTCTCTCTCCTCTGGCTCTGATGGTTGGACCTGCACTCTGTTAACATCAGTTTTGTTTTGTTCCAGCTCTGCAGTGGCACACTTTCTTAAAGGCAAATTTTTATGTTAATAACTTAAAGTTATATAACAAATTATTTTTTTTAATGATTGCTGAATGGCTCCTTATAGGAATGAATTTGTCATTGGGTGGGGGGTGACAGTTTGTGTTTTGTGTGATGTGACATAGAAAGAAATGACAATAATGAACCAACTTTTGTTGTACACATTATTTTATTAAGCTAAGCTAATGCTTAAGACAGGTAGCTCAACCTCAAAAGTTATTAATAACTGAACTGTATTACAGAAAGGCAGCTGATGAGCTGTGACATGGTGGGAGAGCTCAGGGCAGTGTCTGATTTAAACTGTAGTGTTTGTGATGTTGAGACTACCCCCTTGTTATATCATGGATCAGGAACCAGGGTTTGGAAATGGGGGCTCAAATTAATGCATCTGTTCTGGGGACTGTGTGGATCTGTCTGGCTACTAGGGAGGAATATCTTCACTATCTTGACTGTTAAAACATTGTTGGCTGCCTCCAGACGCCACACAGGTACAGTCATTGTCCCTAGCCCCCGACCTCCCATTTGGCGAGGGACCAGGGCAGTCAGATTCTCCCACACCCATGACTTCAGGGGGAAAAATATTTTTTCCCCTGGAGTCAGGGTTTGGAAAGACATAACAAAAGTGTGTTTTTTCTGCAATAAAAGCCCCCAAACTCACCACAGAGCATGTAACCCTCCCAGACCCCCAGCCTTCATTAGGGTTACCACCTTTTAAGAAGCCCAAAGTGGGACATTTCTTATTGAAACATGATTGTTTGCAGGACAGTACATAACCTCGACCAATGCAACAAACTTGCTTTCTCTATATAATCAGAATTAAGGCTAAGTATTGTAGTTTCTTAGTTGCTTCTATTGTTTCTTATCATTTTAACGTATTTTAGTTAAGGTATTATAGTTTTCTACAACATTTAGTGGAAAGTTAGAAAATATTTTTTCTACTATAAAGCCAGGACATGCAGTATTTTTCATATTTTTTTTTGCAGGACACAGCTGCCCAAATCAGGACCGTCCTGTGAAAATCAGGACAGGTGGTAACTGTAGGCTTCGTATAGAAATCTTTTACAGTATATTACAAAAATGTGTATGGGGTGGGTGGTTGATGGCACTGAGGATCAGCCAGTTGTCCACAACAACTGTAGCAGCAGACTCTAATGCCAGCCAGAGTCTCCAACTCCAATAAGAATTCCATTGAAAAAAAAAATTTCCCTGAAATCAGAGGTAGAGAACATGTAACAAAAGTGTGTTTTTTGTTCAAGAAAAGCACAATGTTCACCACAGAGCATGTAAACCCCTCAGAGCTTCTGGGTGACTAGCTGCCCCCAGACCCCCTGCTTTTATGAGACCCACTGCACAAATATCATATCAAAACACCCCCCTCCAAGAATAATCCTGCCTACACCATTGAAGGTATGGCCCAGCCAGTCAAAGCCTGATGAACAGACATGATTTAGATGAGTGTAGGGATCCCATGGACTAACCTTGCTACCTCCCCTGAAAATAATACAAATACATAATTGGTTGTATTTTTTGTTTATCATAGAAAAGTTTATTGATTTTCCAAGTAACAAGATTTAATAGGATATATTCAATGTAACTGACAACAAAGCAGGCACCAGAGTAAACATACGGTCATCTGTGGTATCAACTATCTAACAGTGGGTGTCTAACACGGCAGAGATGCTGCAGCCAAACCAGGTATCATGTAACATAGGTAAATAGACAATCCTAAGCTTAGGGTACATGTACAGTAATAGAGAACCACCTAGACTAAGTATATGCACAACTCAGCTGACAGAGAGAAAGGGCAGGGACAGATGTCAATAGATGTGACCTATAACAAGTTATCAGCAGGGTTGGGGGGTGGATAGGCAGGGATAAGGCAAAGGAATGTCAAAGGGAATCAGGACCGATGATACTAAACTGGGGGGTTACATGGAGAAGGTAGAGGAACTTTGCAGAGGGGAGAATGCAGATATGAATCCCATTTTCAAGACTAGCTGATGAGCCGTCCTGACTTGAAGTACAAAAGACTGTCCAATGTGGCCAGTTTAGCCAATGCGGTGTGCCAGGAGGTGACTGCAGAGGGTGAGAACTGCTGCCATTTCATTAGTAAAAGCCACCTAGCTTCCAGGAGAGCCACCAAAACCCATTCTCTATCTGCGGAGGATAATGAGTGGAGCGTGGAAGGGTCGCCTAATAGAAGCATGGGGTTCAACAGGTCAATCGTTTGGCCCAGGACACTGGAACAGTCTGAGGAAACAGAGGACCAGAAAGAGGAGAGATATGGACATTGCCAAAGAATATGCAGGATGTGGGCAGGGCTATGCTGGCACCTCCAGCACTGGGCATGAGAGAGTATTCCCAATGAATGAAGGACAGCCAAGGTCCTGTACCATTGGAGAAGAATTTTAATTTGAATCAGCTGGTCCCTGGTGTCCTAATAGGCAGAGTGGGCCAGCCGGAGGCATCGAGACCAGATTTCTGGTGAAATGGGGAGTTGTATGTCGCGACCCAGTCTTGTCGGGAGGAGTCGGTATGGCTCAGTTGAGAGTCACGACAGACCTAATAGAAACACCCTGCAAGATCCCGGGAGATGATATTTTTGTGTACGATATCCAGCCACTGCCATTTGGGATCTAGGGAATATATCAACTTAAGAGTGTGGATCGCTGTGAATTTGCAGATAGCACCAGAAGTCTTTAACAGGGACAGTACACTGGGATCACAGTTGCTCGAAGGACCTTAATTCAGTGGAGTTAGGTAAATACAGGTCTTGAATAAGCCTGATGCCCTGTTTCTCCCAGCTGGGCCAGTGCAAAGGTTTCTTACCCACGGTCAAAACTCGGTTGTTCCAAATGTTGACACATCTCAGGGGAAGGGACCATGCTGATTTGGAAGTACTGGATAGAGCCATAAGTTGGCACCAGAACCTCCTAGTTTCTGCCATTACCGGAGTTAAGGAAGGGGTGGAGAGGGTACATATGATAACAGTATATTAGGAGAATGCCCCATCAGTATTTCAGTTTCTAACTGTATCCAGAGGGGGGTTTGTAACTGGGATGAAACAAACCACTTCATGGCTTGGGCACACAGGCATGCCAGGTGTTATCCTGGGAACCAAGGGAGCCTTAGTCTGCCCTTAGTCCAGTGGGCTTTCAATTTTTTGTGGCTCCGGCATGGCTTTTTGCCTTCCCAGAGCAGGAGCAAAACCATCTTGTCCAGGGAGTGATAAAACTTAGGTGAGAGGGGAATGGAGAGATAGTTGAGAAGACAGGCCACCCTCGGGAGAAACAACATACGTATGGCAGCCACTTTGCCTCGGAGGGAGAGGTTAAGCCGACACCAGCGATTGATCTCTGCTGAGAGATTAGATAGCAGGGGCAAGAAATTGGAGGTTTCTAAGTCTTTCCATACAGATGGGATCACTACTCCAAGATAAGAAAAACCTTGGGGAGCCCAGGCCAGTTCTGTGCCTTGCAGACAGTCTTTAGTGCAGGCGGTGCTCAGGGGTGCCAGAATGTTTTTTTTTTAGATTGATTTATAAGCCTGATAGCCAGGCAAAATCCTGCAGAATGGTCAATACTTTTGGAAGGGAGTCTCGTGGGTGGGAGAAAGTGAGTAGGAGATCATCCACATAGGAGGCAGTCAGGTAGAAATGCTGTCCCACCTGTATGCCAGTGATCTCTCTAGAGGAAATGAGTTTCCATGTTAATGGATCCAAAGCTACCAGAAGCAGCAGTGGAGAGAGGGGACAGACTTGGTGGGTGCCCCTGTATAGTGGAAACAGGGAGAGATGTTCTCGTTAGTGAGAATCTTAGCCATCAGGGAGTTGTATAAAGTAGAGACCCATTGGTGGAAATAGGGACCAAAGCCATAGAGACAGAGGACTTCATGCAGGTAGGGTCATTCCACCGAATCAAATGCCTTCAAGAAGTTGACTGCCATGGGAGTTTGAGAGTGCAGAGCCAACCATTTAAGATTGAGGAGCAATCTAATGTTATCAGCCACGGATTTTCCTTTAGTGAAACCAACTTGGGAGGGGAGAATTATGGATGGCATTACCTCCATCATCCGATTGGCTAGAATTTTGGCTGCTATTTTGGTATCAACCGAAATGAGGGAAATAGGCCAGAAATTGGCACAATCTAATGGGTCATCAGATTTTTTGGGGAGCAGAGTGACAAGGGCCTCTCGCATAGTGGGGAGGTGGGGAGTATTCCAATGGTGTGGGCCTCTTGCAGAACAAGAAGAAGGGGGGAGGCAGTCTCAGGACTAAGAAGTTGGTATATCTCTGCAGTCATGCCATCAGGCCGTGGGGCTTTACCTTTAGCCAATTGAGGGAGTGCTAGCTTGAGTTCTGTGGCCAAGAAGGGTTTGTCTAGGGCTTCCACCATGGTCAGGGGAAGATGAGGTATATCAGAGGAGAGGCAGAACTCTCTTAATGCAGTAGATAATTGGGTGGAGTCTAAAGAGGAGCGGGACTGGTATAATGTCTGGTAGAATTGTCACATACGGGCATTAATCCCGTTGGAATCTGAGATCACAGACCCTGACGCATCCTTAAGGGCATGTATGCGGGAAGAGGCCTGCTGCTTCCTCAGCTGGTAAGCTAAAGGTTTCTCACCTTTATCTCCCTCCTCCCAATGGGCATGTTTGGCATGGAGTAGCATCTGCTCACCATTTTGTTGTAGCAATGTGTTAATTCGGTATTTGACCCCAACAATTCCCCTGATAAGGGATTGGTCTGAGGAAGTAGGCGAAGAGGCTTTAAACTGGATCTCCAGTCTTGATAACTCTGTCTGGAGTTGAGTAAGGATCGCTCTCCTAGCCCGGTTTTTAGTAACTGCATAAGAGATAATGTGTCTGCATAGAACAGCTTTGAAGGCTTCCCATATGGTTCCGGCAGCCACTTCCCCTGTGGCGTTATTGACAAAGTAGTCCATGGTTGCTGACTGCACCACCCAGTGGAATTCTGGATCCTGCAGGAGCAGTGGGTTACAATGCCATCTGGTATCAGCGTGCCCTAATGGAGTATAGGAGCACAATACAGAGGCATGCTCAGAAATAAGGATATTACCAATTTGGGGTGAGGAAATACAATGAGCAGCTATGAAGTTAGCCAAACAGAAGTCTATGCAACTGTGCGTGGAATGGGCAGCAGAGTAGAAGGTATAATCCCGTCCAGAGGGGTGGTCATGCCTCCACACATCCACTAGGCCCCATTCCTCAATCATTTCCTTTAAAGCAGCTCGGGCTTTGGAGTGCATCTGGTGGGTCGGCTTGGACTTATCTAGGAAAATGTCTGACACTGGATTGAAGTCATCTCCAGTCAGAACAGGTATATGAGGGTGATTGGAGGTGAGGGATGTAATCGCTTGATTGAGGTCAGGAAATAGATCAGCGCATGTACATTGGGGCCATATACATTAGCAAGAATGGTGTCCCCCCCCAGGAAAGGTGAATCTGGCAGCCACCCACCACCCCTGTTTATCCATTTTAAACTCTTCTTCTACCCACGGACAAGAGCATCAGACCAAGCTGGCTAAGCATCTAGATTTTGCAGAGGCTGAGCTGGCAATAACTTTCCCCACCCAGGATTTTTCAACTACTGTACGGTCCTAGCAGTGAGGTGCGTCTCTTGTAGAAATGCTATATCAGCCTGCAAGAAGCATAGGTGCTGAAGGACCTTTGTTCGTTTGACTGGATGGTTCAGTCCCTTCACATTCCATGATGCAAACTTAACCCCAGAGGTGGAGTTTGACATCTTGATACCAAAAAACGAAAACAAAAAAAGAAAAGAAAAGATCAGTGCCAGATGTACTCACCTCAGGAACAGTAGCCCTAGGGATAAGGGGGGGGTACCTGACACATCTAAGTAGTGGTGTCTACAACTTCTGCATGATCTGGTCTGTCAGCTAGTAGCCTATAAGTTGTGAGTAAAACAACAACGTTAACTAACAAGTTTGATGAAAGCTAAGATACTAACAATAATAAAAATAGACTATGACAACTGCATTAGCCTCAAGAAGTTTAAACATTTAGGAAAAAGCAGGAAAGTGAGGTTAGCAAAAAGTACCTAAATGTACAGTGGCGCATTAATGGTGAAGAGGTGCATGCATGAGAGAGAGCCTTAAAGGGGCGAATCTCAGCCACACTGATCCACTCACCGGGGGGGGAGTAGAAATAGAGCCACATGATCCATTCATCCCCTGCTGGAATATCTCCATAGACTCATAAAGTGCATTACCAGGGGAAGGGGAGGGATGGGGTAGGAAGTCAAAAAGGGGGCAGAATATAAGAGGGCCAGGGAAGGGAAAAGGGGATGGGGGAACCCCCTGACTGAATCAGTCAGGTGTTTAACAGAGCCGTGGACCTCGGTCATAGCTTGGGGTGGACGGAGAGGGGAGAAGGGATGGAGGACCACCACAACCTTCATACCCCAAGACCGGGGAGTAGCATCAAATCTGAGAGACATCCTAACCATTTGTAATTTGATGGTAGTAAGTAACCTGGGTCTGATTTACATTAAAATGAGGAGCGTGGCCATAGAGAATATAGCAGTACCGAGTCTATACTGGGCCCTGTCTCTCATTGCCCATCTACCACAGATGATTAATAGCCAGAGGAGACAGACAATGGAAGCTCATGAGCATGGATATACCCTAGAGGGAGGGGGGAGGGGAAGGGATTCAACCTTCCTAATAATTACCACACAAGCATTGTGGCAGTCACTAATGAATTAAGGCAATTGTTTTCCCCTCAGAAATATTCCATCCCCTCCAGAATAGTGCAACCCCTTAAAATGAGAAACAGCCAATAAGACATAAGTCCTTATGTCAAAGGTTCATCCATCAGGAGGCTTTGATTGCAGAGCTAGACAGGCCAGTAGTGGCAGCTGCTGCAAATGATTTGAGTCCAGGTTTCATGGGCAGATGAGTTTCTTCTTTTGAGGTGTCAGAGTCTATTGGAGCTTCCGACCATTCTCAGGGGGGATGCCACATCCATGGGGGAGGCCTCCAGTGTTGAGGGCTGAGAAACAACATAATATGGTGAGGAATCTTACCTTGGAAGTTTAGCTGGTGGGGCAGTCAGGTGGCGACCTGGAGCTGGGGGCTGGCCACTTCTGGGGCACTGCCTGGGGTGAAGCAACTGGGCAGGGGAGTATAGTGAGAGGGCAATTGGTGCAGCAGCAGGAGCATTAAATTTGGAAATGACAGCTGTGGGCATTCCTGAGTTGTTTATGCAGGCATGGCTGGGGGAACCATCAGGTGGCAGGACAGTTCAGTCAAAATCAAAGCTCCTGGGAATCAGTCTCTCTGCTTTTTGGTTCCCATTGTGCTGGTTGTGATCTTCTGGTACCCAGAGGCATCTGGGTACTCTAGTTTGGAGGGATAGGTTTGGCCAGTGTCTAGACACCCAGGCTTCAATGTCTTCAGGCTGGGAAGCTATGATTTGTCTTCCATCCCTGGAGACTAGTAGCGAGGTAAGATTTTTAAAATGATACTAGAACCCATGGGCTTGAAGTGCTTTCTTAATAGGGATAAAGGCCTTACACCTTACTGCAGCATCCTGTGAGAAGTCTCAGTAGAAAGAGATCCTATTGCCTTGCCAGGTAATGTCACCTTTGTCCCTGGCAGCTTGCAGCACTCTCTCCTTAGTGGAGTACCGTAATAGGTATGCTATGATGGGCCGTGGGGATTGCCCTGGTGAGCGAGCCCTACTAGATAGCCTGTGCACCCTTTCAACTTCCACAGGCCATTTCCATTTTTCATCCAGCATTTGTGGAACAGCTTCATTCAAAAAGTGCTCCATATTGTGCCCTTCAGAACCTTCTGAGTCGCCAATGATCTGTATGTTCCCCGGTTCTCCTGATCTTCAACGCGGTCCCAAAGAACAGCAAGCTTTGCCTCATGAGCATTGAGGCATTGCCAGATTTTGTGCTGCTGCAGTTCCAAATCCTCCGTTTTCTGCTCAACCATGTTCATTTTTAGTCCTGAAGGTTGCGTACATCCGCTACTGTACCCATCAATGCATCATTGATCCCGTCCACCCGGGTAAGCAGCATTTCAAGCATACTGGTAATATATTGCAAGGAGGTGCCCACATTAGCAGATTGAGGTGAAGTTTCACTGTACTCTGAAGGCTGGGCAAGCTTTCACAGTGTGGTAGATGCCATAATGGGTTTAGAGGGCCCCAGTGAACTGGTGCTAGGAGGGCAGGTAGCTGAAATGTTAGGTCATGGTGGGCAGACAGGCAGAGCGGGTGGCACCCGAATGCTTTAAGTGAATGCAATCAACTCCAGGTAATGAGAACCAAGATCTAGGCCTATGTGGCCTAGCGCTGTCTGAACTGACTCACAAGTGCACCAGCATAACACAACAATAATCAGGTGCCTTTCGGTGGAAATGATCATGCCGGACACTTGGGGAGGTGGTAATGTGGCAGATGAAGCAGTTTTAGCAGAGTCGACCCCTGGATTACGGAGGTAGGGTGCAGATACAGTACAGCTGAGGATAGAGCTAAGGGTTCAAGCAACCATCTTCGTCGGAGCCCAAGTCCAACCATAACTGGTTGTATTGAAGGTAAAATATTGTGCATGTGAGACAGACTGAAAACATGTTGTCAAGGTGGATTGGTAATGACATAACCTGCTAGGGGCCCCCAAAACACTAAAGCCAGCCCTACTAGCTTAAAGGATGGTTGACCTACTGTATCACCAGCTGAAAATAATTGCAACATTTTGGAAATTTTGTAGATACATGAATTGCCCAATTTTGAGTCCCTGAAAGTTCAACACAGCATACCTGAATATCATAAAATGTACCACAAGTACTTAGTTCCTTAAAGAGCCACTGACAAGATTGTACCTGCTTTAAATTATAGGATCCTCTATGTGTTGCTGATGTAGATCACAGTGTTTGTTTTCCTGAAGTGAACTGATTTTGTTTGTTTTTTTTATTTAACTGCCAGCCGCGCGTCTTGCTCACTCCAGCGGTAAGGTTGCAGTAGCGCACCTGCCCGCTTGCACTATGAAGTGAAGTTGAGATCTGACAGACAGCAGTTGAGCTGTCAGATCACTGCAAAGGCAGGAGTATGTGAGAAGTGTAACGGCAAAGTTTTGTCAGTATGTCTTTATTTTAGGATGCCAAAATGTAATTGCTGCCCTGCAATCCCATTCTCCCATTCATTTATTTGTAGTACTTCTCTGTCGGTCACGCTGATACTCCATGCTTAGTTCTGCATTGATAGACATTATTTAGTGAAGCATACCATCAACTCTAATTGTGCATACATGGTTTTGCTCTGAGGTAATAAGTGTAGTATGACAAATAATATAAAGGCTTTTACATGAGTTTTGTTTTATTTTGTTATATCGTAATCTTGCACTGCATAACACATTCCATACTGTAGTTTATTGCCTTGTGTTGCATCCTTCATGTTGTACTGTGGCCTGTCATGAATACCATAAAACATGGCATCAATCTGTCGCAGTATTGAAAAACTGTGAAAAAATACTAGACCTAGTTTTGTTGTTTAATATAGTATAGTTTTGTTGTTTCATATACTATAGTAAAACAACTGCCCATTCATAATTTTAAATACAATCCTCTAGCTTGTAACATCACATCAGCTTGCATACATTTGCAGTACTGCACAGGAACCAATTATAGATATAGAATATAATTAATGCAGCTCCTTGTCCACATACTAGAAAGTGTTTTGCTTTTGGAAGCACATCTGGTCCTTATACATATTGTCACTTTTGAAAAGATATAAAAATTGTAATATATGAGTGTATTACCTCAGTAGCAAGACCACACACATATACACCCCTTTTTCAATATGGTGAACAGGTGTATAGCATATGGGTGCTCAAACATCCATCGAAATAATGTTAGTTTGCATAAATTTCCAAGTGATGCTAAAGGGAGAAGCCAGTGGGAGAATGCAGTATGTAGAGCAAGAGCTGATTGGAAGGGTGCCACTGACAGCAGCAAACTGTGCAGTGATCATTTCCTGGAGGCTGACTTTGAACCGGAGTATAAGCTTATGCGTGATTTTGGTTTACAAACAGGGAGTGTGTGTCGAAGACTTCATCCAGATGCTGTGCCAACACAATTTAAGAGAGCGCAAATACCCGGTAGTATGGGTGCAGTGGCCAAGAAAGCAAGAGTATCTGGTGCTGTAGCCAAATGTGAGCTGCAAGAGGTATGTATGCATTGAATTTCAATTATATTTTGCATTTGATTAAAGACAAAGTCAACCTCTGTCCTCTGTTTTCAGTATCAGCTTCACCCTGTTGATAACTATTTCCTGCAAGCACAGTGGCACTGACCGTGGTTGGACAGTGTGTTGACTGTAATGGTGCTATTGGCTCATGTGGACTGTATGTGTGCTCACAGAATGTTATCATGTGCAAACATGGTTTGTGTCATTGACTGCCCGCAAATTCCAGTAGCATAACGTTTGCAAAACTATGCATCCCTGTCAACCCCTAGCCCCTCCCACACAAACACACACACACACACACCCCATTCAAAACTATTTGCATACCCCCTCATGTCATATACTTAACCAACAATTCATGACAGGGGCGGTGTGTTATGTTTAGATAATGGGCCACCTATGAATTTGGTTGAGGTCGGAGGCATAGCCGAGTGCTTGCACCACCTGCTAATGGCCATTATTCCATCATAACACATCCCATTGAGTGCGTTATTGCATTTATGAAATGAGTAATTTTTTTGTGAATTTTAGGACCTTTTTAAACATTTATCTTTTATCTGTGCCATTGCGCTGTCATAACAGCCCAGCTGAAAGCTGCCATTGCCCAATTAGGAGGTAGCATTGTTTGTACCAATTTCATCATTTTGGTTGATAGTTTCCACCTGTCATCCCCAACACGCACATTTTCATTAATGGGCACCAGATGGGCCAGCCTGTATGATCGTGACATGAATCCTCCGTGTCATATGATGTATGAAACACATCTGCCTATGGTCCCGCTAGCTCCTTGAGTACCCAAGGGTGAATGTCATCTGGCCACTGCACATTGTCCACCCTCAGTGGTCTTGTTCCCTCCTGCACCCTGTTGTATGTAATTCTGATATCAGTCAACTATGCACTCCCTCTTGCCAATCCACCATTGTCATGGAGTATCTGTCCCCCAACCCTCCTTCTGACATCATCACAGATCAGAAGTATTCATTCATTGTCTGTAACTGGTCCTACCATTTACAATCCATTGCTGCTGACTGTGAAATGTGAAAATATCACATCAGCATTCCACACTAACTGATAGTGGTTCAGAATACATATTACATCATGATCACACCACACATAAACTAATCATACTCAGTTCATGACAGAAGGAGCACATACACTATCTGATAACAAAAAGTCAACCATAGCCTGCATAGACAATCAACTTTTCATACTAATGAAGCAAACTGTCATGATTCCTGACATGTAACCCTATATTAATTGATTGCATTGCTTGTCTGTACAGAGCAGATTGCATGAATTATTATTTGTTATTAGTTTATTTCCTCTCCATATTTTTTCTGTTAATTTCACTATATATGTTTTCTTGTAATACGGGTTATAACATTTCAGTTTTTCTTGCCGTGCTACAGTTTGTTGCTGAACTTCTTAGACAGCACCACGCAGCTGATGTAATCGACGATTGCCATGTAGATATCGACGAGGTATCCAATCAAGAAGAGATGCCGCATGCACTGCCTTCCCATGTTGAAAGAAGCACACAAGTTTGTTTGTGGGCACTGAAGAAGATGCCATCAAGGAAGATACAAGCGCATGTCATGGGTATTAACAAAGGTAAGCCAGTGTATTTAACAATAGTTGTATAGAATTGAAATGTCACATTTATCACACATATACCATACTGTATGGGTGACCATCCACAACAAGGCTGTGTTTCGATCGTGTTACCTGGTGACAGCATAGTGACTTTGACAGCGAAGATGGAGTGGTCTCGCTGATGTCATCTACTCATGGGATGGAAACACATCCTCGGTTGTGGATTGTCATCCATCCACTGTTTATTATTATGGTTATGAAATGGGTAGAAAGAATGCTGGCTCCTAATTTGCCAAGAGCTGCTTTTAGCTGGGCCATTATCCCAGCACATTGGCCCGCTGAAAGTAATATGTTTAAAAAAGGTATCAAATGTACTGAAAATTACCCATTTCATAATTGCAGTAAGGCACTCCGGAGGTGCGTTATGGTGTGCTAATGGCCCTTCTCGGGTGGTGGAAGCACTCAGCTGTGCCTCAGGATTCAACCCACCCGAGGTGTACTGTTATCCCACCATAATGCACCCCCTGTCTTGTCTTATTGCTTAATTAATATAAGGGTGATGGAATGATTACAGTCAACCAGATAGCTGTATTTCTCAGATCATGTTTTATCATTCCAATTTTTGATTTGTTTGAAAAAATTATTTAGCGTGTATAGTGGAGTGTAGTTCTCTGTAGAATTCCATATATTTCAAAATGCTTTTCTACCGTGCTTCAAAGGCCATGGAATGTTACTCTATCCTACTGTGGTGGAACAGCATTCTAGAACCTTTAGAGAATGCATGTGTCACTTTAATTTTGAAAGCAAAAGTACTCACTAATGCATATTTCACACAGTAATATACACTATAAAAAAGTACAGGATGAGCAACTCTATGCACAGCCAGTGTGTTTTGCCACATCTGGGTTTTGATTCCCATGGACCTTCTCGAGCTTTGCTGTCAAGGTCAGAGGAATCAGAAACCCTCTGAGTTAGAACACACTGGTTCTGCTTAGTGGCCCATCCACTATTATCAGTATTTTCAGCTGGTGGTTGTGATTGACCACTCTTACTTGTCACCAGTGTACTGGCCATGCCAAGGACAAGAGAGATAGGAATACAGTGTGAGCTCCTAACTCCTCCAGAAACACGATATGAAGAGGTGTGTGATGATGTAATGTCTGATTACAGTGTCGAATTGAATGACTCAGATACTGAATTTGATGTGGATGATTATCCAGACTATATCCCTTCTTCACCGTCAGAGGTTGACAATGATGACTTTGACATTTGTCTGGATGAACACAAAATGACAACCACTGTGGATCCTGATGTCACCCCCAGGACAGATAAGAAATACTTAATTTTTACTGGTGCACTGAAACGTCTGCTGCAGTGGTGTCACTGTCCTGATTGTGGACATCAAGACATTGTGTTTCTCCATAAAACAATTGGAACCATGCTTGTTCTCACAATAAGATGTCATGCCTGCTCAGCTTCAACTGTGTGGCACAGCCAGCCTTTCTTAGGGTGAATACTGGCAGGAAATCTACTTCTATCAGCAGGCATACTATTTTCAGGTTCTACGGCTACAAAAGTTCTCAGAGTTCTGAAACATATGGGTGTGTACTGTTACACCCTGTGGACTTTTTTTCGTTACCAAGCTAAAATATTGCTACCTGCCATTTCTAAAGTTTGGAACATGCAGCAGGAATGGCTGATTGCAATCCTGTTATTGGAGCAGTGTGGACTTGTTTGTGGTGGTGATGGAAGGGTGGATAGCTCTGGCCACTGTGCCAAGTATGGCACATATTCCTTTATGGAACTATGCGCTGGAATAGTTTTGGATATAAAGCTTGTCCAGGTTAGATGTTTCATACTTCCACAAATTTTTTTCTTCATCCATTCTTTCCGCATATAGTTAGATTGCAAAAAATGGCTTGCTTACTTAGACAAACGTGTTATTTCTAACTAGAGTAATGAGTGCGGAGGAAGTACTCAGATGGAATTGGAGGGTCTTAAACGACGTGAGTCTGCCATCACGGAGTCAGGCCTAACCATTGATCAGCTCATTACAGACCAACACCTCCAGGTCGTAAAATGGGTCTGTGAAAACGTGACACAGACCACCTCTATGATGTGTGGCATGTGGCCAGAGGTAGTTGTGTATTACTCAATTATCACTTTCCATGTTTCGTGCAACTGTAACTACTTGCTGCTTATATTATATGTAGATGTGTAGATGATGGACAAATACATTTATGATTATTTCTTTTTTGACTCATTTAAAAAAATGGTCATAGAGTTAAGCAGTAATTAATCAATAAGGCATGAGCATGGGTTAGATTTTCAGTCTGATAATCACCACCTATGGGTGTAATGTGGCACAAGGCATAGTCAAGTCTGGTATTGTCCCTGGGGGTGATTAACTGACTGGTAGTCTAAGTTCTGTGAGTGCCTTTTTGATACTATAAAAAAAAAAAGGATTCAAAAATGGTTTTAAAAGTATACTGCTGGTTCAGATTCAGAATGCAACATTCCACTTATTCAGCAGTGCAGGATGATCAAATTCAGACAGTAAGAATTCATGCATTCTGCACCACTTTTTCAGCTTTTTCTGTGGTCCCACATTGTTCCGTTTCCGCAGTGCTCTCAGTCTCCACCGGGGGCCGCTGCTAAGTGATGCATCCCTGTAATACACACCAGGACAGGAGAGCAGTCCCGAGGAACCTCAATCCTATCTTCTTCTTCCCTGACAACCCCAGGCATAGTGATTTCATTTCAAAACCTTATTCTCCAGCGTGGTTCTAGGTAAGTCCCCTTTGCCTCATCACTCTGCATCACGGGGCTATCCATATCCATATAATGTTATGTGTAACAAGTTCAACATGACATGAATGCGCTGTATGTACTACTTCTTTTTGGAAATACAAGTTACTATGGTTCAACTCACACTATGTTGTCTATTTTTTGTTTGGGTAGGAATAAAAAAGAAGTTGCTTGCAATGAATAACAAGAAGACAACCTCAGACCTCAGACCATGGGTTTCTAGTATTGTTAATCACTTGTACTGGTCAGTCGGTTCCACGAGTTGTGGTGATGATAAGCTGATGGTGTGTAAGTGGCAGTCAGTTGCTGCTCATGTCCAGGACACACACTCACCGCCACCCTTTATGCCATTCCTGCTCTCACAGAGATCTACTTGGGGGATCACATCGCAAGCCATGGCTTATTCCTTGTAAATATGTCTTCTGCTAATAGCTGTGATTTTTTTTGTATCATAAAGTCCCTTTTTTTGTAACATCACCAACACACCATGTCCTGATAATATATAGAGGATAATGCTTGATGTACAGGCAATAACCATGGTTTAATTGCTTCGAATGGTTGCTCGAGCATTAGTAAACCTTGAGATCGTGGCTGCAGAAGTTCACCATTGCCCTAGCAACCATGAGAGATGATTAAATCATGGTTAGCACCTGTACACCATGCATTGTCATTTCTAGTGTGCGTGACGCTACATTTCACGTTAACCCCCCCCCCCAAACTCCTGGACTCAGGTAATGTAGCCATACCTTTTTAATGAATCTGCATTACGTCCACATGATTATGTAGGTAAACTATTTATTAGGATACATATACTGAATGGCAGTGGTCATAAATAGCAGCACAGTTAAAATCAGTATCAGACATAGTGATTGCTAGACTCAGCCTGTGAGACTATCTATTCAGTGTGCTTTCATACTCATGCCCACCTCGCTGTGACGTTCATACTGTCTCATACATTCTTAAGCCTATAATTTGTTCTGTTTTCCATTATCTGTTATACCTGACCACGTGTTGTGGTGACAGTTTAGCAAGATGTCAAATGATCGGCTAACTGCATGTGTCACGATTTCATGGCTTCCTGTCCCCATCTATATTTTAAGGTGTCTCCCACTATCACTGCAATCACCTTCATCATGTTCTTGACCAGACATATCACTTTGTTCCCTGTCACAAATGTCCATAAACAGTTCTCTGACCTTTTTCAACAATGACCTTGACTGTCTCTAGTCACTATACATTCAGTTCAGTGCTTTCACTTTCTAGTCTGTGTTCATTTGTAGCAATATGCTGCCAAGTTTGCTGCCTGCCCAAATGATATCCACCTTTTTTTTTGTAAATCAGACATAATATAGACTGTTGTGTCAGGTGGTGGACTGAGTGTAATATATTGCGTTATAGTCATAGAATTATAACGTTTATATTACAGCATCCAATGCTGCGGTGCAATTGAAGGAATTTGTCTCAGGGACCAGGCTTTGTAATGACATCTGTCGTTTATCAGGGAAATATCAGATATCTGAAATTGAGACTTTTCATAGTCTTCTAATACAATTTGCTCCCAAGATGACTGTGTTCTCCTTCAATGGCATAAAATGCAGGTACGCCTAGGTTTTGAATACAGCTAAGTATTACAAACGTTAAAGGAAAACTTCTGAGATCGTGGGCTCCCACACCTGAAAAGCTAATCCTCTGGTTTAGCTTTTATCAGCACGGGATGGGGTGCTCCGACTTTCTGCAAAGGTGTGGCGGCACTGCGGCTTCAGTACTTTTGTATTGAAGTGTGGTGCGCCACCGACACCTTTGCAGAAAATGAGCACCCCTCATGCCTTCCAGACTTCCAGATTCATTACATTGTAAAATTAAAATACTCCAAGTTGTGGCACGAGAAAATGCTGCTCATGCTGATAAAAGCTAAACCTCAGGGTTAGCTTTTCAGGTACGGGAGCCAACGATCTCAGGAGTTGTCCTTTAAAGAGAAGCTGACACCTTCATTAGAACTGTAACAAAACATTTTAATACAGCACGGCTTGTATTTCACATTATGTCTGTATTCATCATTTCCATTTTGCTTGTACCATCATAGTTACACTGATGGCAACAGACTGTGCTGTTACAACACAGCATTATGGCCATATATGGAATACAAGCATAATTGTACCAGACTGTTATGTTTTTTAATGTAATATTTGCGGAATTAGTAGCCCTTTAAAAATGTTGTGTGGTGCGAAGCTTTCTCGCGGTTGCTTTATACAAATAAAAAAAAAAAAATTGCATGGATGTCCAGCAGTCATGATTGGAACACATCTATACTGAGTGACTGTAAATAATAAATACATTTAATATCCCCATTCATGTTAATAACCTATCATTCAACTTAGCAATGCATCGTTCTGTCTCGTCCATGTCCCCACCCCCATTTTGGACATTAACAACCAAAGTGCAGCTGAAGGCAGTGTACACTGAACTAAAGTTCAATTATAAAGTTTACTCATGTATGCTTATATGTATTGCAGAACTATTCTGGCAGTGATGCATTATAACGAGAATGCACGAAGACAGCAGGCCATCGCTAAAGATGGATCTAAGAGATATTCTCTAAATTTTCCCAAATACAAAAAAGGAGGATATGTGGTTTGTGGTGTGCCTTCTGCATGTACTCATGGTGAGTGTTGCTGCATCATTCTCTTGCGATACATATGTAATGAATGAAACCCCACATGTTGGCATGGACCAGGCGATATTCAATGGTGCTGCGCCTTGACTCAGCACTGTTGAATATGGCACAGAGGGTGCATGCACTGCACACGGTGCTGTGGCACTGCACCAGTGCAACACACTGAACAGGAGCAGGGGGATGCGCCACCGCAAGTGCTGTTGCGCTATGCGCATGGCCCATGATATTCAGCATGGGGCATGCAAATGAGGCCATTATGTATGCAAGATGCAGATGTGGTCATTTGCATGTCATTATGGTGCCATTTGTTTGCGATGCGCCGATCCAGGGAGACTTGTGCCTGGCACCCAGCCAGGCTGCAGCCATCTGGCATAGACACCCTGCAGTCCCATTGCAGTGCCCCGCTCCCGTATGCCCGTTCGCGGGCATAGGTTTTGATAGACCACCTGGTGGTCCAGTAGTAAACCTTCTCCCCATCGCCAGATCACAGGCATATATTATGATGGCCTCCCTGGTGGTCCAGTGATAACCCCCCTCTTCACCCACTGGGGTCCCCCGCCACCCAGCACCTCCACCTGTTATCAGCGGGCGGAATCACCCCGCCCGTGAGCAGCAGCTGCCTGCTGAATGACAGCATACAGATGCGAGTCTGTATGCCTGTGGTCCCTAGTGGACCAATAGGCGTACAGACTGTACTCTGCTGCGTCATTCAGCAGGCAGTCGGCAGCTCATGGGCAGGGGTGATGCTGCCTGCCAATGACGGGGGGTGCTGGGTGGTGGAACCCCAGGGGTGGGAGGGGTTAGCACTGGACCACCAGGGAATCTACACTACATATGCCCACAATCAGGTGATGGGGATCACCACTGACCACCACGGTTGTACATATACATATGCCCATGATCATGTGACAGGGTGGGGGGGCACATCACTCCCAGGGAAGGGTGCTTGTGGACGGTGTTCTGGGTGGCCGGGTGGCCACCCACAGCTGCTGGCAGCTGTGATTCACCCTGCAATACAGCAGCCTGTCTGTGGGGGACCAGGACTTGTTCCTTGTTGCACCTGGCACAACATTGCACCCCCTTCCCCAGTCTGTGCAAGGCAGGGTTGTGCCACCATATGTGCCGCACATCCTGGACTGAATATCAGGATCTGCCACATATGCATGTGCACGACCCCTGCAATTGTGCCAAATACATTACCGATGTGCCACGGCGCTTCGGGAGTTGCGGATCACAACTCACCCCTTTGAATATTGCACCAGGGCGCATTAGAGGGTTGCGCAAGGTGCAACCCTGTTGCACCGTGCGCAGCCCCTTTGAATATCCAGGCCCAGGATCCATTCTATGATCACAGTAAGGCACTCCAGGGTGTGAGTTATTGGGTGATTCATCCATTTCTTGTGTGGTTAAGTCACTCAGCTGCGCCTTGTGACACACCACGCAAGACGTGGATAAATCTCCAATAACCCATTCCCTGTTGTGCCTTATTGATTAAGCTGATAACTGTTTTTCTGATGTTAAAATGTATTCAAAATCAATATTGTTGAAATCATACTTTTTTAATATTTTCATCACCTACTGGGTTGATTACTGAAAACTGTATCTATTATTTATGCAGATTATGTTCGAGACCTGAAGATTGAAGTTGAGGACATAAGTAATGGAATTTCTAATGAAGATTTCAGCAGCATGACTGAACGGCCTACACCCGAATTTCTGTCTTCATCATTCGAGCATCCAGATAAAGCAGTGACAGTAAACAGCCATATGTCAAGGTTTATGCAGTAAATGGAATACATCACAACAATGTTGTGAATTCATGATGTTTTAATTGGTCACTGGATACAAACTAAATATGAAATGCAATTGACAACCTTTGTGTATACAGCATGGCTAGCAGTAGTTTCATGAGCAGCATTTTAGAAATGTGAGGCAGGGACCATGATACTTACTTTTTGGGTGGTGCACAGAAAAAATGTTCCACCAATGTGTTCAATTTTTCAATATGTGGTGTAGTTCGGACAGTTACATACAAACGAGATTCTAACAGAAACACGCCCTTGTTTAGACTTAAGGAATTTTGCCCAACAAAGGCTTATGTAGTTTACAGACAGTACCAAAGTGAACTCCAAGAAATGGTCAATTTGCTGCAATATTGAGATTTATTTTACATCAGGCAAATGGCCATGACCCTTGCGTTTCGGAACTCAGCCTTCAGCAGGGGTCCTGGCCATTTGCCTGATGTAAAAATTGCATTAAATTGACTGTTTTCTGGAGTGCATACTTTCAAACTGTCTGAATTTTCTGAGGCTACCATACGGTTTCTTCAGGCCAATCATTGTGCCCTAACAGTCATATGAACCACCCTGTCCACCGTTACCCTGTGTATTGCATCCACCCATATACCCCCTTCCTCACTGCAGCTATCTGAATTTTTTCTCCAAGTTCTGTGCATTGGTCCATTCACTGCTCATCTCCCATCACCAACACATCCCCTACTTCATGTACTTTTCATCCACCTGCCAGCAGTCCTCTCTCATTTACCCCTGTTTTCATCCTCTGAGTAGCTCTTGCCCCTTGTGTGCTTCCCTCTCCCTCCCTGCCTGAGGTTTGTTTATGTCATAATCAAGCAATGCTTATGTAAGTCATATGTTGTCTTGAAGACACAAAATGAAATCAACACAAAAACAATACTCATAAATATAGTTTTATTCATGACTATAAGTATGACTACAGAAATGAAATCACCATGACATTTCATGTTGTGGGTATGAAGTTATATTTCGTACAGTTCTTTGAAAATTCATCACTTTCAACAGATGAAAATGTAATAAGAGTGAAACGTTAACTGACTGAGAAGTTTATCCATAGTAATGTAAACCTGTTCACTACATATACAAGTATAGTCATGACAATTACATGCACTTAATAATGTTGTACCTTTTGAACTTTACTATGACATTAGAAGTAATGCACCATGCATAGTTAATATTGTTGTAAACATTGTCAACTACAATAAATATGATAATTTGACTACTGCTGTTTATTGTGATTCAGATGAACTGATGCAGCTAAAAATCACGCAGGAATACATAGGCAAAAATACCCAACAGGGTGGCCGGTACTGGGCAATATCAGACTGAACATGGCCGTAATGCTGGAGGGCCTTATAGCCCCTAGAAGATCTGTAATTGCCCATACAACCCACCGTGAAGGGTATTATTACACTTTGAAAATGGGATACCTGAACCATTTTTATATAGGATTTAGAAAACAAATAAGTTCATAAAATAGAAAAAGAGTAAGAAATTATTTACAATATTTCTCCAGTATATTACTCCCCGAACTGTTCCATCTTGTACCGCACCCCTCCCAACACAGCCATACTGTTAGGCCAGATGGAGGAACGAGACTGTGTTCTGCTGACTGTGTACTGCTCTTCGAGAGGCGGGCTGTCTGTTATCACAGTAGCACCAGATATGGGATAGTGAGTTAAATAAAAGAAAAACAAAGTGTGCTGAGAAATGTGTGCATTATGTGCTGATGCATCGCATCAGGCTGGCATTGAACTACTGAGAACTGCTGTGACAGTAAAGCCATTTTCAGGAGAGATTGTGTGATCAGGGAGAGAGGAGCGAAAGCAAGGTCTGCTGATGGAGAGTTGGGGTATCTGGGTTCACCAACAGTGGGACATTGGTGTCCTAAAAATAAAAATAAATTGTGTCGAGAAATGAGCCCATCAGGGGGTGAAATGCATTTCATCAGCAGTGCTCATGGACAATGGGCAAGAAGAGTGGGCACAAAGATAGTTGGATAGGTCTAAGGGTACTACTGTTGGAACTTTTTATTTGCTTGCTGTGTAATGAAAGTCCATATACCTCTCTATCATGGTGTCAAACAACTTAGAGCACAGCAAATTAAAAAGCCATGTTATGAAGCCTAATAGTTTTGTAGTATACAGAATATGCATAATCTGCTACAATGGTCACACAATTGTTTTTTAGAGTTCCAAACACTATTAAACTACAATGGAACATATAATACAACCAAAAAATACAATTTTTAACTTCGATTAGTTACTAATTATTACATCAGTATATTAAACTTTATTTATAATTCCAGATACTGAAACCCACAATTCTGAGATGAAGGGAAGGATTCACATATTCTGTTCACTGCACAGGAAGGTAGTGGCACTCGTACTTGATGTCCAAGAAATCCCCAGCACCACCTTACTAACTGCCGGTACGCAGTGTAACGGTAACGTCTACAGGACAGAAACAATTACATATCTGTTGAAGTATTAGGTAAATAGGGGGTAGACAATACTTATATTTATATATCTATTAGATTCCTCTGACATGATCTTCCTACTGTGAATACATGTTGCCTTAGGTCCTGTGCCCCACTGGCCTATAGGTACTCAACAATTCTTTCCCTCAGAATTGATTCCATCATTTTCCCTTCCACTGAGCCATAGATCCTCCTGATTGCCAGTCATTCGAAACATCGATATCCCTCCTTCACTACTCCTAGCATAGATAGGGCATGTGCCCTGTGACAATATCCCACAATCCACATATCACTGCCATTAGAATCCATTCTACCGGCATCAGAGTTGACAGTATTGCTCCATTATCCCCCCACCCACTGGAATTCGACATGTCATGATGACTAATGACATCAACTCACACTGAGACATCACCTGGTCCTGCCTTGAGGTGATGTACACCCTATTCCCCATGCTGTTACCCTCCCACACATACCATCCAAGTCCCCTCAGGTGGCAATAACGAACCGATGGCTGCAGGATGTCATGCCCCAAGAAGGAGAGCTGCCGTTAGTTGCTCAATCCTTCCCTTCCCCTTCCCTCCCAACCGCTGATGACCCAGTCTCGTTCCTGAAGCAGGGGCAAATAATGCACGATTGATGAGTTGGGGCGCAAAATGAAGGGACCGACAGTAAGTGCAAATATGAACTTACCCATGTATAGATGCAGCCGGAGCATGGCCATAACGCTGACGAAAAGTAAAGTATGCCGTTTGAAGAACCCAAACATCAAGGCATACTGTGCTGAAGCCAGGATGAACAGTTATACATTGATGTTCTGCCATTCTATCTTGAACTGGGGCACTCTCTCTACAGCAGATTGACTCATTCATGGTGTCCATAGCTACACAGTTACTGCATGTGCACCTGCATTAAATAGTGATATTTTATAAGTTAATGTTACAAATAAAAATGAATTTTCTCAATACTTTGTTGGGACTACATAAAGTAATACAATGTGTGCTTATGTAGCACAAGTATAGAAAAAACACCGCATAATAAGTCAATTTGATCTATCTATTGTGGACATATTGCACAGCCCACAGTTATAGCTGGGAGACAGTATTGCTCACTGGTTTAAAACTGTGACCTGCAAATCTGGAGACCTGAGATCAGCCTGGTGGATGCGGACAGTTGAGTAATTGAACGTCTCACCTTGCGCCATGCCAATGACCCGAGTTTGGGAGCAAGCTCAGGTGTCAGGAGTCAACAGGGAGGGAGATGGATCAAGTGCCCTAAAGGTCTGCTCTCATCTCACGTGGGGAGGTTGCATGATCGCTCAGCCCTCTAGCAGCACCTGGTGTAGAAGGGGGGGGTGCCACAGAGTGGCAGAGATGCATGTAAGGGAGCATGGCAGACACAGGCAGGGTTGCCGTGCGCCAAGCATCAGATATGCAGCACACATGGGTGGGGGTGCTCCGAGCACCACAGGAAGAGAAGGAGAGAAATATACCTCCTGACAGGATAGTCAACGGCCATGCCAGTTCCACCACCACAACCCCAAATGCTTGGTTCCCTGCACTGCCCCCGGCGGTCTCCCCTGGTTGCTCTCCGATGACCTGGGGAACCATGACAAACTTGAAGATGGCAGGGGAACACAGCAGGCAGTTGAGTCACTCGGTGAGAGCAGTGGACTGAGAGAGTTCTGATCTGGAGGGCATGAAAAGAAAGTCGGGGAAAAAAAAAACATGGAGAACTGGGTTTGAATCACACAGCCCGCACTTCATACTGTGTGATTCTGAGCAAGTCACTTAACTTCCCAGTGCCAGTGGCAGAGCTAGAGAGGGGCTGGGGGGGCAGTAACCCCTCCTTGCTGTCCCAGTGTGAGTAGTTGCACCGCATCAGCATCTTTATTCAATGTTTAGTGAACATTGGGGATCCCCTGACTGACTGAAAGGCCATCCCTCCCTCGGCTCCCAAGTTATCCCTAACCTGGCTCAGCCACTGCCCAGTGCTCCCAGGTCACACCTGTAAACAAGCTTTCAGTCTAGTGTGCCACTCCTGGGTAAACAATTGTAAAAAACAAAAATATTGTTATAACAAGTTTGAGAAAGACAAACAAAGACTCCCTAACCACTGCTCATATCCTCCAAACATATGCACAGCCTGGCTGACTGCTGTCTTAGATGAGATCATCGCTTCCAACATCACATTTGAAGTCGACACCACCCTATATATGAAAAAGTGCATCATGACCTGCCTCCTAAGCATCACACAGCAAGGTGAAGACTATGCTTCCTCATGTTTAAAGTTGCAATTTTATGTAATGGGCATACAGTAATGGGTGTCTGCAAATGGAGGGATACAATGGGATGTACCCTTAAGTAATCACTATATAGAGCCAGTGCATGGACAGATGAACAACACTATTACAGAGGACCCATCTAACATTTGTCAATATATGGATGCCGGGGGGGGGGGAGTGGCACCAGTATGCAGTAACTATGGCAAGCATATGCTCTTGATGGGATGCACGTACACAGGGTGCCACAAGATGCATTAATTACCTCCAACAGGTCGCAAGTCTCGAATGTCAATACCCCCCCACCCAAATCCCAGCTCCATAACACTATGGAAATCCCCCACAATGCTATTCAAGAACACCCCCCAATACTGCACACCATCATGATGGCAGTCACCCGGAATCCAGACAGTACCACAATATCACTGTGAGTCTAGTGGACCCCCCCCCCACGGCAGTTCAAGTCCACCCACACACCAGGTCCCAGGAAATGGCTGGCACAGCCAACTTCTCACTTCCATAGCCAGCCAGCCAACCACTGAGCAAGTAGTTCTGTGTACAGTACACATTTAGTGAATGACAGCTCATTCATTGAGCGCATACTTTATACAGTTGTACATTCTCAGTGAAGCTCACTCAGCATCTGGCTGTGGATGTGAGAGAAGGTTTGTGTCAGTCAAGACAGGGCACGGGTGTGTGTAGGGGTGGACCAGCACTGGTAGGGGGTGGTGTGAAACACTACACCACCAGGGATGTCGGACACCATGGGTGTCTGTATATTGCCTATTTTTACAATTGTGTGACACTTGAATGACGTGGCATCACATTGGTGGCAAGCTGGCCAACAGGGTTTAGGACTTGGGGACAAGAGGGGGAATATATACTACAATGGAATTTGGGGTACTTTTGGGAATCTGGGTAGATGCAGGGTGCTTGATGAGCTCTGCGGAGCATTGCCATGGTGTTGGGACAGGGTCTGGTTGTGGCATGTGAAGTATATGCATGACAGCAGCCTGCAAAATACCTACTCTGACATTGGAGAATGATGGGGCATTCTGTGGCACCATGGGGGTAGAGGTGGGGAGTGACTGTGGGTGTACCTTGTAACTGTATTTCTGTGGAGTTCACAACTTACTGTTTGGCATGGTGGTGAAAATTATTTGTAATCAGACTACACCAGCCACATAATTATCAGCATAACAAAAACCAAAATACTACTGAAACCAGGGGAAAAGGTTAGATGATGTGAGGCAAGACAATACATTACAAGAAAGCCACAACATATCACACTAACACTAAAGTAAACCATATAAATGTCAGTTCTTTAATTTTATTCATTTATTTTACTCATCCATTTGTTCGTTTATTTCACACATGCCATGCAGTGTTATTTAGTCAATCTACATTTGGGACCCCTTCAGATTCTGCAGCACTAAGGTCTGAACTATCATTGCTACTATCAAGTAGCTGAGGCTCAAACATATATGGCTGCACAGTAAGAAGACTGGGCCAAGATGCATCATATCCTCCGTCTGACATCTCATCTTCTTCCTCATATTCAATGTCTGATACATTACTGATATTGGTGTCAGCATCAATAGATCCATCGTTCGAAGATTCAGACATGATGTGAGGTGGCAAATCCGATGCACATGTATAGGGGAGGCTCCTCAGTCCATGTCATCACGTCCAGCGTCGGGGGCACGCATAGATGTAACGCTGAGAGAGTCGCGCGGTCAGGCGAGAACTTAATTTGTAAATAAACAAAAAGTGCATTTCGGATTTTTTTGTCATTTTATCATGATTCAACACAGTTCCATGGGGGACAGCTCGAGGAATGCACAGAACCAGTATTCAGGTACGTGTCAGTGTCTCTTTAATTCACGTGTGAGCATACTGATTTCCAGGTTTCTAAACTAAAGGATAACTAAGTTACAGCCATCTGTGAATAGTGGTAAAAAGTCATGAAATTCTGAAAACTTTCATGGATTTCATGGCCTTTCATGAACAGTTTGCAGAAGTGAAATCTGCCAATTTTGGCAAGCCCTACAGATTTTGTTTGAAAGGATCATAGTTATTGCATGTTGGTACTGATATATGTGTATGGGACATGCCATCCATTTACTCCCATTTTAGTCACCTGCAGGAAAATGATCCCACAAGAGGATAATTGGATTGAAAGTGCCACAAACTGCTGTACTATTATAACAATGGCTACCAATTCATAATTAAAAGAATGTTAGTTTTCCACCCCTTTTAATTTCTAGCCCTGTATTTAGAAAATGATTTTCCTGTTTCTAGCAAAAGAAATCACTGTTTGCATCAGCAGAATGCAGTTACTTATAATGCACCAAAAAATAGATTTTCTTCTGGACCATATATTTATTTTTGAAGACATTTTCATGAAAACAGGATTGTTTCCTCGTAGACTTCATGCATCACATTACTTATGCGCATCATAAATTCATAATTTTCATTTCATCACAACCTATTGCTACAGAAATAATTCTGATGTCAGAAGCAGAGGATTATGAGTTTTGGGCAGGAAAAGCAGTAGGAACAGATGTAGTTTAAGGTGCAAAAAATCTGCTTTCATTCACATATCTTTAATAATAGAGATGGGGATATCCTAAAATTATTCTTGTTAAGGAATCTAATAAAATTTGAGCTTTACCGAGTCTAACTTTAAATGTGGTAACAGGTGTACATGATTACTGCATATGGAATTCTGAGTGTGGCTTCATTTAGTTGCAAGGTTATTAACATGCAGGACATATAGAAGCATGGAAATGTTGCACTAACAGTTTTTGAGGTATGTCTCTACGTCCTCAGGAGCCATGCATGCAGCTACGTGGATCTGAATCTGTGACTACAGACCCAAGTTGAGGGGCAGCTGAAATGGCAGTTCTACTGCAACATGCCACAGCACTGGGAATTAGATCTACCTGGCACACACAGGGCCACCAGAATAATGGTCCAGAGTTTCACTAGTATCTCCTTGATATGCAGGATTGGGGGAAGGCGTATAGAAACTATCTGTTCCAGTAGAGGGAAAAGCATCTTGCCACAAAACACCAGGCTCTGGAGCAAGCAAACACTTAGCAGGGTTGCATTGTGTGAGGATGCATAAAGGTCCAACTCCTAGATAACCTGACCAAATGGACAGAAGTTCTGCCATATCCCCTCACATGTCCCAAATGTGAGGCTGTGCCACAAAGCGGTTAAGAGCATATGCCAGCACATATTGTGTGTTTGCCAGAGGAAGTACCACTTGTGGTCAACAGTAAATTTGCCAACGTCCCACACAGCGATGGCACAACACTGACACTGATATTGTGCCATCACAAAATAAAGTGCTTTTTGCAGGGGGCTATGCCCCTGCACCCCCCACATTTGAATATAATCAACTCCAGGTCAGAGTTGTTTCAGGGAGGTGGCAAAACACTGGGAGAAGCTGGGTCGGTGAAAACAGTCCATTACTGCAACTGTCACTGTAATGGACTGTTTTTGGGTTTTGCTGCTGTGGTGTCACTGTAAAGTGGGCCACTGTCTGCCAGATAGGTTGCAGGCTTGCAGCAAAGTACACATTGTGCTCCATTGCCTACTCATCACTGGCTGTATCACATATGGTGTGCCGTCAGCATAACAAAAACTTTATAGCAAAGACCAACAGACCAACAAATCTTGCCAGGTCACTATGATGGTCCCGTTGAACACCGACATGCTGTTTCCTGTTGTAACGCCCCCACCCAAACCAATTCTGACTCACAGCTGGTTATTTAGAGATGGGGGTGTGTGGGTGGCAAAGCCCCTGAAAAAAAACACTTTGTTCCTGACAGGAACAATGCAGACAGTTGGCATCATTCCCATTGCTGTTTGGGATGTTGACAACATTGTTGTTGATTTTCTGACATGGAACCATTACATACTGGTACAAGGAATAAGAGTGTGTTTGTCCTTGTTTGTGTAGGTAGTACATAATACACTGGTTGTCCTTCTGTACTGGCATTATCATTCCCTGAATCTGTGAGGCAAGTGCCTGGATTCCATACAGGACTCTCCTTATCTAAAAAATATATTTATATGCAGATTGTGTTTTACTGGGAATAAGATCCCCTGAGCCCAGGGGGAACCGAGGTGAGCACCTTACTCAAGGTTGGAGGTATTCAGATTCAGAGTTATCTAGGGCAGCTCTCTGAAGATGGAAGCCCCTTGCAGCTGATACAGCCTCTCCTGCCACCATTGGAGTTCTATGGTGCTCTAGAAACTGGTGTGCTTGAAAGCACTGAGATGACAGAATCCATTGGTGTTCTGTGAAAAGGGCAACTGAAATTGAGCGACTCAGATATGAGCGACTCAGTTTCAACACCTGTTATGTGAGCTACACTGAAAGAGTAGCAAGGGGAGAACAGTAGGGCAAATGGAAGAACATCAAAGAGAATGGAAGAGGAGGGATGATAGGGAAGATATGTGAGAGGTAGTGTGGTGTGAGGCTGCCAAGCTGGCTGTGTCATGTGGTGGTGAGGGTGGCTGGTTACAGTGGAGAGGGTGCAGGTTTCAGGGCTGGGGAGGGGTACAGTTTTTTGTGTTTCATTTGTGGGAGTACATTTTTTTTTACAAGTTTCTCCCCCTCCCTGATATGCTCCCCCCTGGAGTTGCACCTCCCGCATAAATACATTTGTTTTCGCCGATGTTGCCTCACTCAGACTGTACATCGTAGTTTTGGTTTTTTGGCAATATACACTCACTGTAATGGTGATCGCTGTTATGACATGGAACCAATCCATTGAGGAATATGTATATGCAGATGTGCCAATGTAACCATTAATATGGAGTATTATTCTGGCTATGACAATGCCGCTTCTGTCAGTCAGTCTTGACTCAGCAATCAGGTCATCTACTGAATAACCTGGCAAGAAAGCTTTTACCTGAAATGAGTCCAGCAAAGCTCCTCTGGCATGGGTAAGAATGAACTTTGTCACATGGACAAGAACACCCAGTCACCCAGAATAGGCAAGCAACTTCCTTACCCTGTTCACTCTTTGAACCATCATGTCCGAAGAGAACCCATTCACGAGCCAATCATGTATATAGGAGAACACATGCAACATCTCCTGATAATGAGCTGTGGCTATCGCTGCAAAGTATTTGGTAAATACACCGAGGATAAGCCAAAGGCAACACTCTGAATTAATGACAGCCATCTAGGCAGAACTGTAGGTATTGTCTGTAGTGTCTCTAGGTTTTGTTTTGCAGCTAGGCATACTGCATATGCAATGTACACACATCCAGTCTCCCAGGAACAACAGGAAATGCAGTGACCTTAGGAAAAGATTGTGAAATCTTTTGTAAGCAATATGCATCAGTGTCTGAAGATGGAGAATGGGAAGAAACATTCCTGTCTTTTTCAGTACTAGGATATCTGGAATAAAACCACAGACCCTGCGGTGGTAGAGACATTGACTTGATTGTCCTGTTTTCCAGCAGAGTTTTCACTTCCTAACAAAGGATGTGCAAGTGTTCCCATGGATAATGGCAAGGTCTGGGGTTTTGGGGATAAAAGATGAACTGTGGATCATAACTCAATATCTCCAGGACAGTTCTATGTGATAAAGGTGACTGCCTAAAGGTGAGCTGCGTTATTGTGACTTCAGAGCGGTGAAAACATTTGCGGCGCTCTGACATCCTTGGCACATGGAACAATGGCTCCGGGGACACACACCCTCCAACGGGGGACTTTGCCCCCAACACCCCCCCCACTAAAGGGTTCTCAACTACAGGGGGTGCATGTCGGGGGTGGGGGGGAGAAAGCCTAAAAAATAAAGTTTTGGGCAAGTGCAATAAAATTGCACCAGCGCCTGGACCTGAACCCGGTACCTCACCCACCCAAACCACAGGCCAACCCCCGACACCACGGCACAGTTCTGCAACCCACCACAGTGCCACCTCCTACAGCCCCTCTGCCCCCTCCCAGCCCATGCTCACCATGCTCGCTCCACCCCCCCATGCATGCGTATGTATAGCAACATCCTGTCACCAAATTGACCCACCCCCACATCTGGTCGCCCTACCTTCCCCATTGCTATTTGGGCTTTTGCCCATAAAACATCGCCATTTTGGATGTCACCCTTCCTCATGCGCCCACATCACAGGCTACCTTCCAGGACCCATTTGTTGTAAGTGATGTTTCATTACTGTGAAAGGAACATTGAGGTTACACCTCCTACCTGGATCCCTGGCTCTGGAGCAACACAGGGAGATGCTGAATCAGAAGGAAGTGGAAGTAGCAGCCTGCTATTTGCCACCTTTGCCATGATGCTTTGTGGTACTGTAAGAGGTACCCATGTATGGCTGCTACTAGTAGCCCTGGTGTCCACCATAGGAGGAAAGAAAGACATGGGAACACTGTGAAAGGTTTCCATGTCTCTAGGCTGTTGGGGACCAAGGGATTTGATAGACCATAGAGTCTAATATGACTCAATTAGCTCATTCAAAATGAGTGCAACAATAGGGACAGTTATGCCCAAAAGAGGGAGTTCAGCACAGATTACTGCACAGCAGGGGCAAAACCAGCAACTCTGAGAAAGGAAAGCTTGTGCATGCAGATTCTAGAGGCAGCTCACTGGCAGAGATATCACAAACACTATAGACTTACTACAATACATGCTTTCCAACTTCAATACCTGGAGTTATATAATGATTAGCCTTAATTTTTGCCAAGCCCTCTGACAGTTTATCTACAATTTTGGAAGTGGATTTCCATAGGCAGTTCTGATATTTCACCAGGTACACCTGGAGAATTGAAATCTGGAGACCAAGGATAGCTGAAGCAAAAACTAATTTCCCCATGATATCTAGTTTTCTAGATGCCTTATCTGGGGCCCAGTGCTTATGTGTTGAGGTCTTTTGGACCTGTCATGAGCTGCCATGATAACTGCATAGTCCATTTCAGACCAGGTGAAATAAGGTTTGTTATCACTAGGAGTGAAATACCGTTTGTCTGTCTTCATGGATATGGCTGGCAATGTACTAGGCCTCTGTCATGCTGCCACAGTGGCATTTTCTAATGCTGGAAGAAATAGGAGAAATTGTCACTGAAGATGTGTATTGGACCTCTCAAAAATATCTTTAAAAAGAATTCTCCTATATGGACAACTGTAAAGTCTCTTCATCTCACTTTATCATAGTTTGAAAGGAAGCATCCTTTGGAGGGGAGTTGCATGGATGATGCACTCTGTCCACAGGCAAAGGAAACAGTGAACCTTGATGAGTGTCTAACTGAAAACACTTCTTCCTTTTCTCTTCAGTAGTCCTTCTCCATGAATTCAAGATTGTTCACCATCTCTTCTTCCTGTCCAGTGAGAAGCAAATGGGAATTCTGAGAAAGAGGGGAGCATGGACCACTTCTGGGGTAGGAGGCAGATATAGGGCCACAGAGAGGCCTGGTTTGGTTGAATGTTGCAGAAATGAAGGAGGGGAGCCAGGACCACTTCTGGGGCAGGAGGCAGATAGAGGGTAACAGAAAGGCCTGGTTTGGGAAGAATGTTGTCATCAGCCAATGTGGTGTAGGCTAAACATTGTTTGTCATCATTCAGAGTGACACAGATTTTTAAGCAAGAAAGAGTGAGCCAGTCTCTCTCCTAGGAGGGATGGTTTTCTTTATTTACAGGACAAAAATGTCTGATGTTGGCATGGGGAGGAGGGAGGTGAGTGCTAGATGGTGGGTGCTAGAGAGGGGGGCCCAATTTTTGAGTTCATGGGACACCAAAATAGGGTGGGGGAAGGGTGTTTGATTTGAGCAACACATGTGTGCAGGAGGGGCAGGAATATATACATGAGGTAGAAGAAGGATGAAAGAGGAGGGTGCCAGTGGGGGGATGGGGATTTTTTTAAACAATCTGGGAGATGGGAGGTGTGGGAGACTAATGTACAGTGGGTGGGGGGGGTGTGACACTTGGACAGCTGGTTCTGATTAATCTATGTTTTTTGCAATATAAAAAGATGTATTGTGATTGCCTGTCATGAGAAATGCTGTGCTTGGATAACACCTCCCCCCCACACACACACGTAGCAGTTCAAAAGACAGGATATATGTTAAACTGCAGATCTCTGTGATGAGATCAACTTGCAAAAACTCACATTTTATAGCCTTATTTAGGATATTTTTTATTTATTTATTTGTACATCAGTTTACAACCTTTGAGCCAGAGGCTCATTTCCAAAGGTACCTCATCACATAGAGGACAGATAGAAACACATTTAGGTTACAGCATAAACATTTAGGTTACAGCATAAAAGTCATGTCATTAGAGATACACAGACTGGTTTCATACATTTTTTACAATTTAGTTGCAATTACATTGATACAATTTAGTTACAATTACATTGATACAGTTGAACACATGCTGGTATTAACAGAGGCAATATGCAACGGGGAGAGTTGTGGGGGGGTGAGGTGGAGTGCCGCCCAGTGGGCGTGTCAAGTGTGGAGTGATCAAGGCCATATTTAGAGACAGAGCAGCAGTGCTGGGACATATGTCTCAAGGGCGGCGTTTTGAAGTTGGAGATTGTGGAGCCATTGGAGATGGGAGCAGGGAGAGAGTTAAACCAGGATGGAGCTCTGTAGCAGAAGGACCTCTGACCATGGGTGGTCCTAGATCTGGGAACCAGTAGAGTGGTCTTGTCAGAGGTTTGGGTTGCAATAGTGGGTTGGGTGTGGCAGATGGAGGCTGTCATCCCGGGAGGGGATAGTCCAAGTAGAGTTTTTTTTGTGATGAGGCAGGTTTGATAGCATAGCCGTTCATCTAGGTTAAGCAGTTTTGCCTCATCATAGAGTTGACAAGTGTGTGTGAGCCTGGGGGCACCAGAAATCAGCCTGCAGACCTTATTTAGGGTGAGCCTAATTTTGTTGAGGGCGATAGTGTCAGCAGTACCATAGACCGGCAGGCCATAATCAACTAGGGACAGTACTGAAGATGTAACTGCAAGTCAGAGAGCATCAGGGGAAAGGCAGTTTTTATAGCGGTAGAGGATGCCAAGCCTTGTGTTAGTGGCGGATGCAAGGGCATCAATGTGGGTATGGTAGGTGAGGGCTGAGTCAAAAGAAACCCCCAGATATTTGTAGGAACAGACTTGTTCAAGCGGTTGTTTGGTACTGGGGAGGATCTGGAGTGGGAAGTTGCATAGTTTGTTTTGAGGGTGGGCAAAAGCATGCTTTGGTTTTGAGGTTAATGTCAAGTCTGTGCTCTTAAACCAGGCTTCGCATCATTGTAGGATTGTTGTTGGGTGTTGGAGGAGGTGGATTGCCAGGGTGCAAAACTGACAGCACTGCCTGCATACAAAAGAATTTTGCCAGAGCATGCACTGAGCAGGGTGTTTAGATAGAGTGAGAAGAGTAGGGGGCCCAGGATGGAGCCCTGGGGTACCCCTGAGTGGATGGGAAGAGTTTTGGAGAGTGTCCCATTGATTTTTACACATTGGGAGTGAGCAGATAGATAGCTTGTGCACCAGGTGAGGGGGCCAGCAGAGAAACCAGTGTGGCAGAGGGAATCCAGCAGAAGAGGGTGGGAGACAGTGTCGAAGGCCTTTGAGAGGTCAATGAACACTGCACCAGCTAGGGAGCTGGCATCCAGGGAGAAGTGTAGGAAATTGAAGAACTCAACTAGTGCAGTGCTGGTAATGTGACCAGCATGGAAGCCGTGCTGTTCTGGGCATAAGATGTTATGCTTGGTCAGATATTCAGTGACTTGAATGGCCACCATTTTTTCCAGGGCTTTGGAGAGGGGGGGGAGGATGGAGATTGGTCAGTAATTCCCGGCGGAGGACCTGTCACCCCCTTTATGTATCGGTGTGGCTATGGACGTTTTCCATGCAGTGGGGAATTGCCCCAGGCAGCGGGATCGGTTGAGTAGGCTGGTGAGTGGAGCAAGGACTTCATCCAGCACCAGCTGGAGAATACAGGGGTCCATGGAGTTGCTGCTGGGACTATTGCTATTTAATGCTTTGATTAGGAGAGGTCTGGCTTCCTGGGAAGATACCCTGCATAGGTGGAAGATGGGGCATTGAAGGATAGGGGGAGGTAGGTTGGGGGGGTCAAAGAAATTACTGGGGAGGACATAGCTAAGATCAGTAAAGGAGGTGTTAAGGTAGTTAGCTATGCAGGCAGGGTTGGTGGAGGTAGAGCCATCAAAAGTGACTTGGGATTGGGGGGAGAGTGATTTCCCATTTAGTTGTTTATCATTGTCCCAGAACGTCTGGGCACACCCCCAGGAGGAGGTGAGGGTTGCCTGGTAATGGTCAGCCTTGGCTTTACGGATCACCCATGTGCACCTGTTCCATGCAGCATAGTAGGCCCGTCTATCAGCCATCCGGCCCGTTTCAGTGGCAAGGTGCCAGAGGTATCCCTATTTCTGAGCATTTGTAGCAGGGCAGGGGTAACCCAGGGTACATTACATTTCTTGGATCGAATTCTTGTGAGGGGTGCCAAGAGGTCACAGGCCTTGTTAAAGGATTGGGAGAAAAAGGCGAGGGCAGTGTCTAAGTCTGGTGCATGATGAATGGGGGACCAGTTAGTCTGGGTGAGAAATTGTTTGAGTTTTATCAGTCCACCAGGTCAGAGGCGCCTGCAGAGTGTGGTCAGGGCTGTGGGTTGTTTGTAGCTAAGCCCTGAAATATCCATTTCATGGCATCCTCAGGAAGGTTAGTTAATTGTAGCTGGTGTCAAAAGAATATTACACTGTAGTAAGAACTGGCAGAAAGAGAGAGAGAGAGAGTCATAAAAAGTTCTTGATGTCTGTGAAGAGCAGGATGCTTTTCATGGATGAAAGAAAGGACTTGGAAAATTACAGACTTAATTTGGAAGTCATATGGGGAAACAAGTTTTTTTTCTGATGTCACCTATTAATTTACCTCTTGACATAAGACATCCTGATTGTGTAATTTTTAATTAACAGAGGAGGAGGAGCTGGGTGACATCATGTAGAAGACAGGTTCAAGACATTTTGTTAATTATGCTGTGAGTGACCTGTAGAGACATACACATATTTGGACTCTGAAAAAAACAACATCAGCACTGGAAGGAGATAAGAATACATTAGATTAGACAAGTCTAAGGTTACTGTGGTAGGAGATTTTGTTTGTATTTAAAACCTTATTATTTTAAGTGATTGTATGTTTTTGTGATATATGGTTCTGTAGTTACATTTTACATTTTTTACTATTTTTAAGTAAATATCTCATTTTTAGAGACTACTTGGTGTGCCTTTGAAATTCTTTATTTGATGAGTGAAGCATATATGGTTAAAGCTGACACTGTGCTAAGCTATTGGTAATACCAAACTGGGAAAAGGTAAGAGTTTATTCTGAGGTCTTTCATAGAGTTTTAAGGGTTCATTTTGTACACCTGGTTAGGTGCCTGTAAGAAAAAGATATATGCCCCCCCCAAAGAGCAGATTTATCTGAGCCTGTACATTGGGTACATTAGCAAGAGGTTCACAGTTTGAATCCCTCCAGAACTTGAGACCAAAGTTTGATTCTAACCCAAAAAACAGACAGGAGGGTTGCCCTGTTCTGTTCCTGTTTACAAGGCTGTGCTCAGAGGTTGGCACTGTGGGAGCTGAGGGCCTCACTTGCTGAGTGGGTTTGTGACAGATTGGTTGGCAGCAGTGCGATAAGTTTGGTATTACAAGCTTTTACTGTTCAGTGTGTCGGCTGAGACTGTCAGCTCACTTGCAAAGAAAGAAAAAGGCAGTGATTTATTTTAAAAAAAAGGAGACAGAACTATATCACTTGATGTACAGTCCAGCTCCTACCCTTTTTATTTTTTTTTCTAAAGTGCAAGTCAGAGTAGCTGTAGTTAGGGAAGAAGATGGCTTCCAACTACAGCATGCACACTGTAGACTACTTAAAGCAGTTGGGCAGAGACAGAGGAGTCCCATTCAAAGTGAAAGCCACCAAACAGAACCTCGTGGATTCCCTGATGGTAGCAGATTCCCAGAGCATCAAGTCACAGACAGTGACTTTGACTGAAAAGGACCAAACCTTGAGTGTGGCAGAGCTAGTGGCCAGTGCAGTGTCCAGATCCAATGAGAAGAGCAACAGGGCCAGTGCCAGTGAAGGGCCACACCAGCAGGGAAAGATCACCAGAATCCTGGATCCAGAAGTACTCAAGCTGCAAATTGAGTTGCACAGAATGGAGCTGGAGTTCCAGAGGGAGAGGGACCATGAACAGCAGAGTCATACCATAAGGAGTGTGAGAACCAGTGAGCTACAGAGAAAAAGAGGGAGCAAGAATGGTGAGAGGTGGACCGTGAACAGCGAGAGGTAGACCGAGAGGAGCGTGAGCATCAAAGGCAACATGAAATGGAGAAGTTATGACTCCAACCATCAGCACCAGAGCAGGTAAGTGGCTTGAGTTTAACTGGGACTACAGGACTGTGTTAAAAATTGAATTCCAAATTGATAGCCGAATTTAAAGAGGGGGAGGATATGGATGCCTTTTTAAATTCTTTTGAAAAAGTTTGTATTCAGGCTAAAATTTCTAGGAAGTTTTGGAGCTTCTAGCTATCCCCGCTACTTACCGGGAAAGCTCAGGATGCATTGGGTCAAATGAACAATGAGGACAGTGATGATTACAGCAAACTTAAAGCTGCACTGTTAAGAAAATTTGAATTAATTGCTGAATCATACAGAGTGAAATTTTGTAAGCTCAGGAGAAACCCTGACATGAGTTACAAGGAGCTAGCCACGAAACGTCAGTTTTTAAAATGTTGGTGGGAAGTAATTGAAGCAAACTCTGTTGACAAAATTGAAAATGTGATTCTGTTAGAACAGTTTTTTGGGCATGCCCAGCCAAGCTAAAAACCTAGCTGGAGGACCAAGATCCCAAAACAGTGCAAGAGGCTGCTGAACTCTCAGATCGCTATGCCAAGAGCAGACCTGCCCTGAGAGCGAATAGGGTGGGCATGGCAGTGCAGAATGGAAAAAGCACACCTTCAGGGCAGCTAAAACCCTCACTGCCTCCACTGAAACCAGTTAGCCCCAGGTTTCAGAAAAAAAAAGTTTCTCTGAGAAAATAAATGAATGTTGGGAATGTATAGAAACAGGGCATATTGCCAGACAGTGTCCCAAAAGAATGAGCAATACACAGAATGGTACTAGGAAAGAATTGGGGTGTTTGTGTGTCCCTGGAAGCATGCTGGTGAACATGATGGAACACATGCACCCAGTCATGATGAATGGTGTACAGACGCAAGGGTTAAGGGACACAGGGGCATCCCTGACATTGGTAAAAGGGGATCTGGTACAGCCTGGTCAGCTTATACCCAATAAATACATCACTTTACAAGACTTTACTGGTGAAGAGAAAACACTGCCCCTCACTAGTGTTCTCTTAGATTGGGGTGAAACAAGGGAAAACTGTGCAACAGGTGACTGTAGCCAAAACCTTAGCAGTGGATATGATCCTGTGCAACAATCTCAAACAAGGGATGGTGTGTGCAGTTACCCATAGCCAAGTGGCAAGGGAACACTGTAGGTCCCTGGACCCTACAGAAGCCATTGTGGAAACCACTGGGAGGCTGGTTCCCCAGCCTGTGTCTCCTGATATAGAGACTAATGAAAAGGGGGTAGAAATTTCCCCAGTAGCAGTTAACCACACAGCTACAGAGTGTTACTCTAAAGAGGGAAGGGTGACCCATTGTCAGAAGGCTAGGGATAACAGTGATCCTGAAAGCCCTAATGCTAGTGCTAGGGACCCTAGTTTAGAGACTGAAGGAGACCTGTACTATGCCTTGGGAATGTGTGAGGGGTTTGCAGCTGCTCAGAGAACTGACCCTAGTCTAGCAAAGCTGAGGGCTTGGGCAGACTCTGACGGGGCACAGGGAGGTGATGAAAGACATAAGGTTTAATGGGAAAATGGACTGATGTATACTTAGGCTTTGCAGACAGAGGGAGGGGTGCTAGGCAGGCAGCTTGTCATTCTCCAGGGGTATCGTGAGCAGTTGCTCAAAATTGCACATGATATTCCCCTTGTCTGGTCATCTGAGAATCATGCGCACTATGCAGTGGTTGGCCTAGAATTTCTATTGGCCTAACTTCACCCAGCAGGTGAAGGAGTATTGCAGGTCTTGTCACCGGTGCCAATAAATAGGGAAGGTGGGCAAGATAACCAAAGCTGCCTTGATTCCATTGCCCATAGTGGAGGAGCCATTCCAGAGGGTGGAAATGGATATTGTGGGGCCTTTAAATACCCCCAGCTCCTCAGGGAAGAGATTCAGCCTGACTGTGGTGGATTATGCCACCCGGTATACAGAGGCAGTCGCCCTATCCTCACTGAGGATAGACAAAGTGGCAGATGACTTACTTGGGATTTTCTCCCATGTTGGGTTTCCACAGGAGGTTATCACCAATTGTGGGGGTTCCTTCATGTCAGACCTGATGAAATGTTTATAAGAGAAGTGTGGGGTAGTGCAGAGATGCATGACACCATATCACCCACAAGCTAATGGGCTTGTGGAAAGATTCAATGGTACTCTGAAGTCAATGCTCCAGGTGTTTGCTGAACAGCATGGGAGAGACAGAGAGAAATACCTTCCCCACCTGTTGTTTGCATACAGGGAGGTGCCCCAAGAGTCGACAGGATTTTCCCCTCTTCAAACTCTTATATGGACGCTGGGTACATGGGCCCCTAAACTTCATCTGGGAGGACTGAGAAGGCAAACACACCACCCAGGTAACTCCCATGGTGGAGTACGTCTTTAAGTTTAGGGAAAGGCTGAAGGAGCTTATGGGGACAGCCCAGAGCAAACTGGCAGCTGCCTCACAGAAACAAAAAGTGTGGTACGACCACAGAGACAGAGATCGCTCATACATGGTGGGTCAGGAAGTCATGGTCCTTATTCCGGTCCAGAAAGACAAGCTGTGGGCTGAGTGGGCAGGACCGTACAAAGTGGTTAGGAAGGTAAATGACGTGAACTATATTATAGAGTTACCTGACTGAAGACAGACAGAAAGGCTGTACCATGTAAACATGATGAAGCCATATGCAAATAGGGCTGATATGGTGTTTACAGTGTGTAGTCCTGGGGAAGGGATGGATGAAGGAGACCCCCTTCTGGACTTGCTGGAAGAAAGCAAGTGGAAGTCCTCTGTGGAGGCAGTAAAATTGTCTCCCCAGCTGGCCCTGGACCAGATCCAGGAAGTAACGGAGGTTTTAGCAGACTTTCCCCCATTGTTTAGCGCCAAGCCTGGACTAACCCCCTTAGCGATGCACGATGTGAAGACAGGGACACAGACGCCCATATAGCAGACAGCATATCGGGTGTCAGAGGCTGTCCAAAAGGACATTAGGAGGGAAGTAGAGGAGATGCTGGATTTAGGGGTAATCCAGAGATCCCACAGCCCCTGGTCCTCACCCGTAGTCCTTGTGCCTAAGCCAGATGGATCTACTCATTTTTGTGTGGACTATCATGGACTGAATGCAGTCACAAAGTCAGATGCCCACCCAATGCCCAGGATGGATGAACTCCTGGACAAGTTGGGAGGGGTGACCTACCTTACGATGATTAACCTGACCAAGGGGTATTGGCAGGTAGAGTTAATGAACAAAGCTAGGGAGATGTTGGCCTTCATCACTCCGATAGGCTTATTTGAATTTAAAGTAATGCCTTTTGGAATGAAGAATACCCCAGCCACTTTCCAAAGCTTGGTGAACCAGCTGTTAAATGGTGCTGAGGAGTACACCGTGGTGTACCTGGATGGCATTGCTATTTTTAGTGCCAGCTGGGAGGAACACCTGCCCCATCTTAGGGAAGTGCTGGGCAGGATACAGAGGATCAGGCTCACTGTCAAAGACAGGACGTCCCAGCTGGCCATGGGAGGAGTGGCATACCTTAGGCATGTGGTAGGCCGGAGACAGTTCCGTCCTAACCAAATAAAAATAGAGGTAATCCAGGTGTGGCCCAGACCAGAAATGCAGAAGCAGGTCAGGAGTTTTTGTGAGACAGCAGGGTACTATAGAAAATTTGTACCCAATTACAGTGCCCTGGCTGCTCCCCTGTCTGACCTGGTAATGAAAAAGATGCCTAAGAAAATTACCTGGGAACCAGCCTGTGAAAAAGTCTTTATTAAACTGAAGGAGGCACTGTGCAGTGCTCCTGTTTTGACAAATCCTGACTATAGTAGACCCTTTATAGTTCAGACTGATGCCTCAGACATGGGCATTGGGGCAATACTGAGTCAGACATCCAGCCAAGGGAAAGATGACTCTGTAGCATATCTGAGTAAGAAGTTACTTCCCAGGGAGCGGGCATACTCCACTGTGGAAAAGGAGTGTCTTGCCATAGTGTGGGCCCTAAACAAGTTAGAGCCATACTTCTATGGGCAGCATTTTGTGGTACAGACTGACAACAACCCCCTGGTTTGGCTGACACAAATGGGAAAAAGTAATGGGAGATTGTTGAGATGGAGTCTTACTTTGCAAGGGTATGACATGACAATCATACATAGGGCTGGAGTGAAGAATCAGAACTCAGATGGGCTGTCTCATGTCTACGAGGAGTTAACTGATTTGGGAAGCTCATCCCATGCAGGGGATAGAGCCCCCAAATTTCAGTCTAGGTGGGGAGGAATTGTAACACTTGGACAGCTGGTTCTGATTAATCTATGCTTTCTGTAATATAAAAAAAAGTAGTGTGATTGTCTGTCATAAGAAATGTTGTGCCTGTATAACCCCCCCCCCAAGGTGTCAGTTCAAAAGACAGGATATGTGTTAAACAGCAGATCTCTGTGATGAGATTAACTTGCAAAAACTTGCATTTTATAGCCTTATTTAGGATATGTGTTGTTTGTAGCTAAACCCTGAAATATTCATTTTATGGCATCCTCAGGAAGGTCAGTTAATTGCATCTGGTGTCAAAAGAATATTACACCTCAGTGAGAACTGGCAGAGAAAGAGAGAGAGAGAATCATAAAAAGTTATTTGATGTCTGTGAAGAGCAGGATGCTACTCATGGATGAAAGAAAGGACTTGGAAAATTACAGACTTAATTGGGAAGTCATAAGGGGAAACAAGTTTTTTTTGCTGATGTCACCTATTAATTTACCTCTTGACACAAAAAATCCTGATTGTATAATTTTTAATTAACAGAGGAGGAGGAGCTGGGTGACATCATGTAAAAGGCAGATTCAAGACAGTTTGTTAATTATGCTGTGAGTGACCTGTAGAGACAAACACATGTTTGAACTCTGAAAAAAGCAACATCAGCACTGGAAGGAGATAAGAATACATTAGATTAGACAAGTCTAAGGATACTGTGGTAGGAGATTGTGTTTGTATTTAAAACCTTATTATTTTAAGTGATTGTGTGTTTTTGTGATATATGGTTCTGTATTTGCATTTTATATGTTTATCTATTTTTAAGTAAACATCTCATTTTTAGAGACTACTTGGTGTGCCTTTGAAATTCTTTATTTGATGAGTGAAGCATATATGGTTAAAGTTGACACTGTGCTAAGCTATTGGTAATACCAAACTGTGAAAAGGTAAGAGTTTATTCTGAGGTCTTTCATAGAGTTTTAAGGGTTCATTTTGTACACCTAGTTAGGTGCCCATAGGCAAAAGTTATCTGCCTCCCCCCCGAAGACCAGAATTATCTGAGCATATACATTGGGTACACTAGCAAGAGGTTCGCAGTTTAAATCAATCCAGAACTTGAGACCAAAGTTTGATTCAAACACACAAAACAGACAGGAGGGTCACCCTGTTCTGTTCCTGTTTACAAGACTGTGCACGGAGGTTGGCACTGTGAGAGCAGAGGGCCTGACCTGTTGAGTGGGTTTGTGACAGGGGGGTTAAGACTTTTATTTGAAATAGAAAAAAATAGTCCCAAATATACACAATGTTAATGCATAACTAATACAGACAACCTAATTTAAGCTTGTAAAAAGGGACATACATACTTTTAAAGCAATTCTCAGAGTACTGTACTGTCAGTGATTCATTTGTGTTGCAATGGTCTTATATATTTTTTAAGCAAAAGGTTTTTTTTGTTGAAACTTTATGATCATTAATCCCATAATGTATCCATAGTACACATTAAGATGCATATGCTGTTGTAAAAATGTTTGAATTTTGAGTGTATACTGCTTGCAAGAGGACACCAATTACAAAAGTAAGAATAGAAGATAATTACAAGTAATTGAAGCAGATCTTTGTTTAGAAAGTATATCAGTGCTATACAGCAGAACATTGATAACTGAGCAGATTAGCTCTGATTGCAGCTGTTACACACAAAAGCCCCTTTTAATGACCTATTGTTAGTAATTATAATGTAAGCATTAAACCTCCTCATACCAGGACATATTGTCTGAGACATATTAAATATTAAGCAATAATGTATATTTCTGTAACTCATTTTCATTTGGTAGTTAAAGAATAATTTACTGTTTAATATCCACAACTCTTATTATGAATGTCTGTATACAGATCAGAGCGATATTTGTTCTAGCTGGAATCACAAACTGATTGAACTCAGAACTTCTGACAAACTGTAAATAATATATGACACAGTCATAAAACACATTAAACTACAGAAACAAACTATTGTTCTCACCTTGTGATTGTCTTTCTGTCTCCCTTTGATTTATTTTCATAGCTGGTCACCGGCTACATTATAATCATATCAATAGTAGTCCCTAATGTCTCTCTTTGTAGCTTATGGATAAACAGTAGCAGTTGTCAATAAATTACAGTTTGCTGGAGTGAATCCAAGGTGAAGTTGCCAACATTTGCAACCAATACCTGTAGTCTCTTCACATATTCCCAAAGTTCTGGATTCTCTTTCTGTAGCCTTAGCACTCCTCCGTGTTCATACATGGGACAGGAAAAAGTCCCCCATGACAAAAGGAAATCTGCCTGCTTCTCCAGCATCAACAGCCAAGTTTTAGTGTCAGCCACTGTCTTCCTCTTTCCCTGTATCCTGGCTCCCTCCTGCTCCCCATCCAGGTCCATGATCCCTCATGCCATAACAGAAATTAACCCTCATTGCATCCTGGTTCACTTCTCTCTCTCTCTCTCTCTCTCTCTCTCTCTCTCTCCTCTACCCATACTTAGGTCACAAGACAGCAGAAATCCTCTCTCCCATCTTACCAGCATGTTCTGGCTCCCTCTTTGCCTCCTCTCAGTCCTTGGTACTCTGCCTCTCTCTCTAGTCTCTAGTCCCACTGTTAGGCCCTAGGCCCAAGAGGCAACAGAAATCACACCAAAAGAGAACAGAACAAATGAGGCGTCTTGCCGAAGGGGTCATAACTGTGACAGAGAGTAAAAGTGTGTGAGGAGCAGGGTGCAGACAACAGCCAGCCCCCACTGAGCTTCAGGGGGAAGCAACAACTTGGCAGGCAATGACTAAAGAAAAATAAGGGACATATACTAGGGGACTATGAGTTGAATTCAGAGGAATGAAGAAGGAACTCTGCATCTCATTGTAGCTCATAGGGTGGCTGCTGGCAGGACAATACACTGGAAAAAAGGTATGAAATAAGTTTGCATTACTGTATATAGTTTATCCGTCCATGATGATTTAGGAGAGTACAGTGCTGAGTAAAGGCAAACAAAACATTTGAAACATTTTCTAGTTTGAGTGAGAGTAGCATGGCGAGTAAGAAATGCATCTGACAATGGGATATAGGGATTTATTCTAAAGTAGGAAGGAAACCCCAAGTGTCCAGTACTGTGTCTATTCCATAGTAAAGATACACTAATAACAGAGTATACTATAGCTTGGTATGGCCATGTTCCAGTCATGGTTTTCAGTGCACCATGACTTGGTAATGACCACAATATCCAGGTTGGCCTCTGCCATGATGGCCTTTAGGTCCAAAATCTTATTTCCTAGACTTCTAGCATTTGCACACATGGCCTTCCTGATTTTGTTTCCACTCTGCCTGTTGCCCCTCTTTTTTTCCTTTTGCCCTCCTTCTTTCTCCTCTCTCTTTTTAATGCTCCCATTCCTACCCAATTTGCCTCTACCACCCTGTTTCTTTTATTAATTTGCCCCTGTGGGGTTCCACTCCCCTCAGGTTCTTCTCACACTTTACTTCAGCTTGTGCATCCTTAATTCATTCCTCCATGTCATCAATTTTATTTAAGAACTCCTTTTCCTGTGTAAGGCAGTAGAGGATCAGCCTCTTGTGCTGGTCAATGAACTCAGGAACTCATTCACCCAGGTTCCTATAGATGTTGTGTGCTTCTCCACTGTTGCAAAACCTTTTTTCGATTTCATACACTGACTTTTTGATGGTCACAGCTACCAGAGCCAATTGTTTAACAGCAGGTTGTGAGATCAGATCAAACTTCCTATTCTGTGATCTGCTCATTTTACTCCTCTGAAAATGGTGCCAGCGAGTAATCATGCTCCTGGTAAATTTTTTGTAGTCTTTTTTTCTTTTTTGCTACTAAGAGATCTTGCAGGTTTTGGCTCTGAGTAGGTATTGCATATTACTGGGTCTCCTTGTCTAACCTTCAGTATTTTTTGCTGGTGAATTCACAATGATATTAACAATGGCAGTGGATATTTAATGAGCCTGGGGAAAGCTGGAAATGTAAGTTGCCATTCATATCCTGATGTCACCAGAAGTTCTCTTATTTATTTAATAACAATTGTTTTCCCCTTTTTTCCCAGGAAATGCACACAGAACTGGGGCTCATTTTGAGTTGCGATCTGAGGAGAGGATGGGTTTTTGCACATTACAAAACAAAAACTGTCCTATGTTTAATCTTATTTTTCTGAACAGTTACATGTTTGCGTGCTGATGAATTCAAATAGAAACCAAATGCTAATGGAGGACTGCTCTAAAGATAAAGTTAGCATTCAACAAAGAACCACACAAAATGCCATAGGATGCTTTTTGAGCACAGGATGCATTCCACAGAAGAAAACCATTAACACCAATATCATGAAATCAGTGTACTATGAAAAAAAAATATTGTGTGTGTTGAGTTGATCTATGAAACAGAATCGGGCAGCTTTCTTTTTGTATTAGATTTTAGAAGTGTCTTCAGTGGTAGACAGGTAAACTAATGGTGAAGAATACTTTAAGTTTGGACACAGTTCTTCTGACTGCAAGAGAATCATGTTATCTCCTTATTGATCAAGTAAACTAATGCCCAAGAATACTTTGGATTTGGACAGAGTTCTTCTGAGTGTAAAAGCATCCTGTTACCTCCATATTGATCACATATAAATATAAACCCCTCACAGAACATAAAATCAGAACAGAGGCTCCAATTTTATATTGCAGCATTCCCTGAAACTTATGTCACTGGAGTATGATGTTTTTTTTTCTCATAAACCATATTGACAAAGGTAAATGTTTACCAGTTTAACAGCAACATCTTAAGTTGAAGCATCTTAAAATAACCAAGATGGGCATTGCTATATCTAGGTTATAACAGTCTATATTTTGTTTAAAAGGTCCCTCTAAGAAAAGAGTCTTCAAGTGGAGGATCTAATGTCCCTGAAACTGGATAACATTCAAAAAGGTTAATGATAACAACTTCAAAAAAATGCAGGCTTGGAGTTAACACCACATACCGGAACCATATCAGTGCAGTTTTCAAGCATCAATATTCATTGAAATACATCAATATGTGTTCAACTATAATGTTTTTAAATGGAGAGTATCTCAATGCATCTCAACATACATTTACATGTTTCATCTATGTTAGGCTTACCCAGTGCTTCCATTTAAAAAAATTAAGTTCTTGGTCCAAATGGTTCCAAAGTTAGTCATAGTCTCGCATGCACACACACACACACACACACACACACACACACACACACACACACACACAAACCATGCCCCCCTCCTCCAGAGTATTAAATTAAACTTGCAGAGATGGTCTTCATTATAATTGTCACTTTAGGGAAGAATAACAATAGTTAACATGAATATCCTGCCCCATCTTTTATATTCTTGTGGTATGATCAATATTGTTTTGCCTAAATCCTTATTTATATGTTTGGAGAAATGTTCTTAATAATTTTCTTTGGTGTGGTAAATCTATTTGAAGAGCCTACTACCAACTTACCCAACCTAAGCACTGGCCTCCATCTCCCAAAGTTGTTCCTGTATTGTTTAACATTTCATTGTAGTCAATATCTTAAATGGGGCTGTTTGGAGAACAGGGAAGACATGCAGAGGTATGAACCACAATGGGTCACATTAGAAAAATAACTATGCAAGGCTCAGAATTTGAATTTCCATCTCAACTTTAAAATTGACAATTGTCTGATTACTGATCAGTTCATGATTACGACCCCCTCATCTCTGTAGCCCAATTTTTAGCTGATGAACTATTAGTCTAATTTCAAACTTTTCAACAATTATTCAATGACCCTATGTTGGGACCGGTAGATGTATTTACACCAGATACTTGTATTGTTGGACAGTATCATGACTGGGTTTTGGGGCCTTAGGAGAGATATATCACCTTAATTGCAGCTGCTGCTTAAAGTGTTGTATTATGTCATTGGCTAGATGACAGAGTCCCACCATATACTGAATGACATAACAAACTTAGATGCTCTTAATACATAGAAGTTCATAGCAAATGTAACTCATCAGCATGAATCTTTTTGGAGACGTTGGGGACCCTTATATGCTATTCCTTTTGTGACATAATAGAATTTATTTACTTGTGTATGAGATTACATTAGAGAGTAGAGATGGGTGAAGTGGCCCAAATTCATTCCGTAAAGTGGAATGCGGAGTGAAAGCAAATTTATGGAGTGCTCCGCAACGCAAAGCGGAGTACTTCGCATTGTTAATAGGTAACGCGAAGTCCATTGAAAACAAAGACTTCATGTTACTCTGCCTTCCCAAACCACTACTCCACTAATTCTGAAGTCGAAGTACATTGAAAACAATGTACTTTGCCTTACTTTGCCTTGTTTTTAAGCTCCAAAGGCGAATTTTGCAGTGATTCATGGGATTTCAGGTCACATGGGCTCTAGATTGTTCTGCACAGCCTCAGTTTGGGGTAGTGTGTATAGGAAGCTGTAGGAGACAATCTGCTCTGAGAGCTCTCTGTGATTCAAACCTTCTAAAAGCTGTTAAAAAAATCCTTTTTGAGTCATTTTGTTTTGCTGAAACTTTAGTTCATCGATTATAGGAAACCTTCCTGTGCTCATATAATCGAGCGTTTATTGTTTGTGTGTGTATTTTGAATGTTAATGTACAACTTTCAGTCTGTGTACTGACAGACAGTGGAAGTGTGCTTTGGGGAGGGGCGTATCTGTGGTGTAGGTAGATTAACTTGGAGAAAAAGACAGTGCTTTCTGTTTTGGTGATATTTTTCTTGTGTAACTGTGTTAATGTACAGTACACCCAGTAATATTTTCAATAATTCTTGTCATTTTTTTGCTGATTGTTGTGGTGCAGCAGTGCATAATTTTAGTTTGTTTAAAATATGTGGTTATATTACTGATGTTTTCAATTTACTATGCATTACTTAGTGTGTGTGTGAGTATGTGTGTGACACATGTCATCAAATCAGACACTTTTTATTGTGCACATAATTTCAGCAATGTGAACCTGCTTTCCACTGCAGCTGTGTAATTTTTTGTACTTCTTTGTGGTATCTTTACTGGTACTCGTACTAGAGACTCTTACTGCAGCAGTGCAGTACACTGCTCCCCGTGGCCCACACCAACCAGCAAAGATATTCTTTTCCATATTAGAATTTCTGATGGTGAGCACTGGTTAGGTGTTATGCCTTTGCATCTGCATCTCTGCAGTGTGCAGTGCAATCTTAATCTGTCTGTACATTTGCATCTCTTTAGGGCCCAATTTCCATCTCTAACTTAAGTCACAGTTGTTTCTTTGGCTTCCCTTCAGAGTACTGGACAGGTGTGGTGCATAATTCAGCATGAACATTGTACGTGCTTTTTTAAGTTAGGACCATCATCAGGAGTCACTCGTGATACAAATCACGTTCTTCATCACCACGGTCACAAATGCAGTCACAGATTACGATTTACGATCATGTCATGAATCACAACAGCAATTTTTTTTTTACTAGTTACTTGGATGTATTGTAAGCCTGTTTGTAGTATTTCTCCATGCTTCACCACCCCACCATTGTACTCATTAATGAGTGTTTTTAAGTAGGGGAGTTTTGTGTCACACCTCATTGGGGCCTGGGGAAGTACAGCCATAGGCATTTGTGTTTCTTTATCATCACGGTCACAAATGCAGTCACAAATCACAATTTACGATTACGTCATGAATCACAACATTAATATTTTTACTAGTTACTTGGATGTATTGTAAGCTTGTTTTGTAGTATCTCTCCAGGCTTCAACACCCCACCATTGTACTCATTAATAAGTGTTTTTAAGTCAGGGAGTTGGACAGTGTCTGCAGTACATACACAGACTGGAAAGAAAACTGCACCCATGCAGTTTAGCACAGTATACTTCCACTGCTCAGAATACATATGGAAGACAACAAAAAAAGGGCATAATTACATACAATGGTTGGGGATGGTGGAGGAATACATTTTATAACACAGCAAGAAAGGTTTGGGGGTCACATGGTGTGAGGAAAAAAAGCTAATATGGGATCCCATGGTGATCCAGCAGCAGTTCCAGCATGGACATAATTTGCAACTGATGTCCCTCTATGTAAGAAAAATACAATTTACAGAAAGAACAAATTAAGTAAAAAAAGAGTACAGACAGAAAAGACAAAAAAATGTAGCATTTAAAAAAGCTGTTGGGTCTAAATTGAAGTTTAAATCTCCTCCTCGTTCTGATCTCAAAGTATCAGCAGCCACAAAACACACTCCTCTTTCTCTCCATCTGCACAGGAGAAAGTAAAAGTGTCTGCTTGTATGATTCACTTTCTTCCTGCCTAGCTAAAGAGCATGTGACTTACAGTACTGTAAGCCATGTGATGTGTGTGGGGGACTGCCACATCTGAAACACCAAGTGGATCACTTAGAATAATAATGAGGAACACGAAGTCCATTAAAAACATGACTTCGCCTTACTGCATTGCCATTACTGCCTAACGCAGTGCCCACTGCTCACTCACCAGCAGAATTTAAATTCTCCATCTCTATTAGAGAGAGAGACATTTTTGAATCATATTATGTATTTTGATTTATTACTTTTTGTGTTAATGATGGTACACTGGGTTCATGTGGCATTCCAGGCTGTTGACAGGGTGTGGTGGGATTCTTCATTTTTGGTTTATTGTGTATTGCTTGTTGTCTGTTTTGTATTTATTTTTTGTATGGTTGTAAGTTTTGTAGTGTTATGTGTTGTATTGTATTGCATTTCCATTGTCATATAACATTTTCAGTAAAGTATATTAAATTAAGAAAACACAAATTTGAAACATCTATATGGTGATTTTTATAACTGCCTTATTGCACAGTGGTTTTCAAAATCTATATGCTATGGGGAATTTTCCAAAATTGGTATGCTGTATGGTAGGTTTCAAAACCTAGGTGCAGCACAAATTGTTTTCAAAAAATTTTTAAATAGAATTCTTTCAGGAAGTGTTTGAAACTGTACTTGCTGTGTGGCAGTATTCAAAATTCATGTGCTGCACAACAGTTTTCAAAATGTATACAGGTTTCTACATTTTTAAACTTTTAATATTTTGGTATGTGTCATAAATATGAATAAATGAGGCCAATGATATGCATGCAGGCATAAGTGTTTGTGTTAGTTTAAACTAACTATACGTATAGATTAAAGCAGTTAACTAAAACTGTAATTAAAAGAAAAAAACACAGAATGACCAATTAATGAGGCAGAATTCATACTGTAACAATCACTCTTTTCTTCTAAAAAGTAATTAAAAAGTAAATGCTTTATATTTAAACATCTGCAAAACAGAAGCAGCTGGAGGTTGCACCATACTCAGCTTAATATAAATACAGTAGATTGGGATGCATTCTTTACAATTATGTAAGCTAATATAATGCAATATATCATTAATCAATATTGACAAAACTATTATTCCATAAAAATAATAACTCAACCAGTAATGAAATTCTATACAAATATAAACATCAGGGGCCAGACATTCAAAGCCTTGTGCCGGGTATAAACTGTTTGCCCCAAAATTGCACTACATTTGCACCTGACTGCAATATTCAAAAATGCAATTAGCATCAGCGCAATGTGATAGTGCCGGCACTAATAAATAATGTATGCAGGGGACTGAGTGAGGGGCAGGGACATGTATACAGGCACAGTGCCATATTAAAAAGTATAGTGCCACGCAATGGGCATTAGCACCACATGTAGCACAATGTGAATTAGAGACTATGAAAAGGTGGCAGTAACTGTGGGCAAACATGGTCAAGTAGCCTTCCCTGATCCCTGATGCATGTAGTTCTAATATAATGTGTAGTCCCTGGTAGTCTTGTGGTCCCCCAACCCCAATCCCTGACACATGTAATACAGTAATTATACCATACACATTCCCTGGTAGTCTAGTGGTCCACCCCAACCCCGTTCCCTGATCACGGACACATGTATTAATCATCCCTTTCACTTTCCCTGGTAGTCTAGGGATCTCCCCCAACTCCGATCCCCAATCACCGACACATGTTGTAAGTAATATCCCTCATGTGGCAGAGTAGACTACAGTACTAGTCACATTAAACTGTTCCCTCAACTCACTGGTGTAGCATTGTTCAATGAGTTTCCTAATCTGTGCAGGGTTTAATTCAATGAATTAGTAAAAGTTTAGTATTGGTTTGCATTTAGCTGTTATGTGCTATAAGCTTTATTTTCAGCTCAGAGCTTATGAGTTTCATTTCAGAAGGCAGACTAAACAACTCTTAAGGAATGCTGCGATATTTATAAACAATGCTCTTAAGGAATGCTGTGATATTTATAAACAAAGCTCTAAAGGAATGCTGTGATATTTAAAAACAATGCCATGAAAGGGAGACAGGAAATGATTTTTACATAACTAGCTTCCATCTTCTTGTCCATGCCAGTTATATGTTCTGATAAGCACTGACAATTTTGTGATATAGAAATACTCTAGCTTTGGGGAAATGACAATGAATACAGTGCATTAGCATAGCAGCATAGTATAAAACACTAGAGATGTTCATAATAATATTCAACGCAGGGTAAAAAAGCACAAGATGCATAAGGTAGCTACAATTATACTTAGAACAGAGCACTGAACAATCCCATCTGGGGCATATATGTAAGAGGGACATCAAAGAATATTAGGGCTGGCAGAAACCAGTGGGAGGGGGGAGGAGTGGTTGCAAGGTATGAGGTTAGAGACTGTTCGAGGTGGGAGGTAGTAAGTCAGAAAGAGGATAGATATGAAGTCATGAAGAAGTTACTTATGAGAGAATGTGAAAGAGGTAGAGCAGATAGACAGGGGTAGAGATAACCAGAGTTTAGACAAATGGTATGAGAAGCCAGCTTGGCCAGCAATAGATTTCCTGTGAGGGATGGAAGGGATAGAAAGAAAATGGGAAACAGAGCTATGGAGTGGGTAGGAGATAAAAGGGGGAGGAGAGTAGAGAGGAAAGGTAGGAAGGAAAAAAGCCAATGAGTTATGTCTCATCTCTTGATTTATGCAGGGCCCTATACAAAGAAAGTTAGGACTCATGCACACGGCCTGAAGGACCTTGCACAAAGTAAGTTAGGTGTCATCTCTTGCTTCACATATGGCTTCATGGGGCCTGTAATAAGAAAGTTAAAATGCTACTTTCTCAGAAACTAAGTAAATTCATCACAAAACCAAAGTTAATTCAGATTAGGATTGTTACCATATAAAACTCAAATCCCACAATGATTGTAGGTGGGCTATTATCATTGTTAACCAAATGTCTACAAGATTTGGGAATGTACAATTAGGGCTGTGTGACAGGTAACATGAAACCATGTGACCTAGGCTATTCAGTAACATTCAAAATGATAGGTAGGATAGGTAAAACAGGTTTCAGAGTTCAAACACCTAAACCCCTTATTTTACACTTGTTTAAACAGTGGAAAATTAAATGGTTTCTTTTTCAGGTTTTCCCAAAATATCTCTTATCAGCAGTTTTTGTACAGCGGGAATGAACTGCTCTTATTTGGCCACTAACCCTAGGGCCCAATTCAGCCTATATTGAATTGGTTTTCTCTTCTCCCTCCTGAATCTTCATATTCTCTGGCCTGAATTCTGCCTATACATTCAAGCAGGCATCCAGGCAGACTTCTCCAACCCTGCCTGTCTTTGGCTTACAGAGTTAACCTCACCTGTACCTTCAGCCACAGTGCCTTTCAGGCCATCCCTTCTGCTCTATGCTTGGCAGGGTTTATCTCTTCCACCCTGCACATTCCAGAAAAAAAAAACTCTAGACTGATGTATATTCTTTTTTATTTAGCACCTCAGCTTGCAGGTGCCCCCAATTATTAACTGCTCCCATGCATCTAATTAAGTGCTGACTGTAAGCTAGCAGGTCTCCCTGAATAGTATTCTTAAAGTCCAATTCCAAAAAGGCATCTTTTGCCAAATCCTGGTTTGGCTTCCACCAGAGCCCCTGACAAAAGAGGGCAAAGGGCAGACCTACCCTAGCATAATGAATATCCATACCCACAAAGTTCAGAAATATGCTATTAAGGTTGTCATGCCTTTTGACCTGGCTCAGAATATGCTACTTATCATCACGTGAAGAAGCAGGACATACATACAGGTAACTCATTTGTGGCTCTGCCACTCAGGAGTTATTGCCCTGCCCCCTCACACATATAGATAAATGACATACTCCAAATCAGACCATTGTATATCCTAGAGATGAACATATATTCAACAAGTGTGGGGACAAATTTACAAAGATAATCAGTGATATATGTGAAAAAACTGAGCTAAAGCTGAAGATGTCAAGCTATCACATATTAGATACATCATAGTATTAAGATACTATGTATTAGTTGCATCACAACTGATCAATTGACAATTGACCAGTAGCAGCAGAGCATACCACATACTGGATCACAATGCTACCTTGACAATCACTGCTTCACACATTCTTCAGAGGCATTCAGTTCACAGAAACAAGCATGCCATTCACTAAATGGAAAAAGAAAACTTATTTAAAGCTTTAATTATGAAATGTTTCTGGGTGTGTGTGGGTGTATGTGATACACCACACAACAGTGCGTGTGAGTGGTTGCACTCTGATAAATGCACATATTGAAGATATTGTGAGGCACAAGGCAAAGTGCATGTATCAGATAATAACTGTATACCCTCTAGTGCATTATCACACTGATAAAATGGGTGCAAAAATAATATATAGGGGAAACACATGAAAAAGTGCATTTAGGGATTATTTCATGGCCATATGATCTGTTTGGACCAATTATACAGCAGGACTTTTCTTACCCATTGTATAAATATATACAAGACATTGATGGGGATTTCATCAGGAGTCAATATCACATATTTAACTGTATACCTCAGTAATTAAAGGGGAACTGTCAGCACTAACAACCCCATACCCAAGTATGGGTCTGTTTCTGATTTGTACTCTGTGAGCAAAAACATTTTGTTTACTTACTGTTTACCATGATATAGTGGATTGTATCGCACTAATTCTATTGAACTGCAAACTGACATTTTTTGTAAGAGAAAAAATCCTAGAATCCCTTGCAGTTGACATTAGAAGAGGGCTGCAGCAGTTAGAGACTCAATAGCCTACAGTGTATTTTAGAGCTTTCATAAGCTCCGGTCATATGTTTGCTGGTTCAGCTGTTCTCCTGGGGCTAAGCACTGTCCTCCTGGGGCTAGGCACAGTCATCTGTTACTGTACTTAGTCCAGGGGAGACACCAGAATCAGCAAATAAAAAAGATCAGCGCTTATAAAACTCTAACATGCACTGCAGGCAATTGAATCTCCCACAGCTGCTGCCCTCCTCTGATGCCAGCAGCAGGGGATTCTGGGATTTTTTGATACAGAAAGTTTCTGCTTGCAAGTCAACAGAATTAGTGTGACACAATCTATTATATTGCAGTAAACAGGACTAGGTTTTTACCTCAAAGTATAAGTTGGGATGAGCTGATGACAGTTCCCCATTAAAGTTGAAATGAAAGCAGTATACCTCACAATAATAGCTGTATACCTCCAAAATAAAGGTGTATACCTGTGTTATGATAGTTGTAAACCATGGGGAAAATACGTACACAAAAGCAGTAAACAAAGAAGCAAAGGAAATATGTAAACAAACCTCCAATCAAACATATACCAACCAAATAAACCCTAATTTACAAATCCATTCTTCAAGTAGCAGATCAAGTAACAAAACCACAAAACACACCCAAAAATTCCCATGCCAGATAACATGCCTTACATAATGACCTACTATCTGAACAAAGCATTTTTTCTGCAGGCCCACAAAAAAAACTCCCTAATTTCTCCCACCAAACAGCCATGTCCCTCAGTGCCCCAGCTCTGTCCTCACCTGCCAAGCTGTCTGTGCTTGTGACAAAAAACGCCTTGATGTTCCAGCTGCCTCCTCAGATGCCATGCCCTCTTTGCTGCCACCACCATCTCCGCTGATGCCATGCTGCTTCTGACTGCAGAATTCATCAGCTTCAATGATAGATGCCGCTCTCAACTGCAAAATCCACGAGACCATGATGCCACATATCACTCATGACTGCAGACTCTGCTCCTAACTGAACAATGAAATCCAGATGACTGAATACAGCCAAAGACCCCCACAGTACCAATAAACTAAATGATGGTCAGCAGCAGACATGTCCCATTATATCGGGAAGACTTAGAAATATATAATTTGATGGCAAATAACAGCTGCTTGGCCCACCTAGTCTGCTCATTTTTCCCTACCTACTGTACCACTGTAGGCCATACTTGATCTCCAGCTTCACTCCATCTTACCCTGCCACAAGGTTACTTTATGCCTGTCCCATGCCTTCTTGAATCCCATTACAATTTTTGCCCCTACCACCTCCTCTGGAAGGCTGTTCCAGGTGCCCACTACTCTTTCTGTGAAGAAGTACTTTCTTACATCTCCCCTGAGTCTACCCCCCTCCAACTTCATAGCATGTCCTTTAGTTCTTGAACATCTTGTGCTCTGAAAAAGGCTTTCTTCTTGAACCTTATTTGTACTGATATATTTGAAAGTCTCTATCATATCCCTCATCTCTCTTTGTCTGTCTCTCTCTCTCTCTTTTTTCCTCCAGGGTGACCCTATTGAGGTGCTTTAGCCTCTGCCCATAGGGCTTCTGATGCAGACCCTTCACCATTCTAGTTGCTCTTCTCTGGACTGTCCTTTGAACTCTTTGTATGTCCTTCCTGAGATGTGATCTCCAGAATTGGGAACAGTACGCTAGGTGAGGTCTCACCATTGATTTATACAGCGGTATCACCATCTCCTTCCACATATACTACAGAAATCCACCAGGTTCAACAAAATGCGAAGAACAAAAATGGCACTGCACTTTTGAAACATAATGGAGACAAATTGTATAAAAGCCAATACAAAAATGATCTGGACCCCAGGCAAACATAAAAACAAACACAACTACACTTTTATGGTAATCCAGAACCATCCTGCCATAAAATATAAAGAAGTAATTGGAATGACCAGCATACTCAGAAATATATCCAGCTCTTGGGCTACTCAGATAATAAAGCTACCCACTATTCAGGCTTGTGGCTTTACTATTTGGCTAGCCCCCTGATGGGTTTATTTCCTTGTGTACCACATTTACTCACTATTTATTCTCCTTTTCTCCATCTCTCTCTCTCTCTCTCTCTCTCTCTCTCTGATTCTCTCTAGATATTCCCCAAGAGATGCAGAATCTGGTTTTCATGGGGGTTCTAGGAAAGATACCAGCAGTTTACAGGTTAACACAGTCCTGCAGGAATAGTTACTTACAGGTTAAAATATACACAGGAAAAGCAGGCAAGCTCTTGAGGTGCATGTATCCAAATAGTAATTAAAACAAGCTAACAAAGTGGGGTCACAGCAAACAAAGAGCATGACCATTGTTGTGCTCATTGTCATGGGCAGTTAGATGGGGATTCTGGACTGAAACAGATACAGTGAGTTCTAAGGTGGCTGGAAAAACTGAACTTGAACATTTGCAAAATAGAAGCATTCCTCAGCAGTCGATGGAATTCATTCCAGATGTCTGGTGCTGCAGATGCAAAGGCCTTTCTGCCAACTTCATGCTTTACTCTGGGAATTGAGAAGGTTAGTGCAGCTGCTGAGTGGAGTGAATAGACAGTGTTTGACTGTGAGGTGGGCTAGGATATAGAAACATAGAAACATAGAAGTTGACGGCAGATAAGGACCACAAGGCCCATCCAGTCTGCCCATTTCTTTTTCTACCTTATGAATGTGCCATCAGCCTTTGCTCTGTCAATGGCCTATCTATTCATACTCATCTGTATTGCTCCCTTATGCCTATCCCATGCCTGTTTGAAGCCTTGTACTGTATTCATATCCACCACTTCCTGAGGTAGGCCGTTCCATGCATCCACTACCCTTTCTGTGAAAAAGAACTTCCTCACATTACCCCTTAATTGGCCTCCCTCTAATCTCATGCTGTGTCTTCTTGTCCTGCTATTTTTCTTATATTGAAACATGTTAGACTCTTTCACCTTGTGAATGCCCTTAAAGTGTTTGAATGTTTCGATCATATCAACTCTCTCTCTCCTTTGCTCTAGGGTGTATATATTGAGCTCGTTAATCTGTCCTCATATGTTTTCTGAAGCAGTCCCTGCACCATTTTGGTTGCCCTTCTCTGGACTGCCTCAATTTGGTTAATGTCCTTATGAAGGTGTGGCCTCCAGTACTGCACACAGTACTCTAGATGGGGCCTAACTAGTGTCTTGTAAAGAGGGATTATTACCTCCTTCTTCTGACCTGTGATACCCCTACTAATACCCCCCAACATCCCCTAGCCTTACCTACTGCTTTAGTGGTCTGCTTGGATGATTTCAGGTCATCGGTGATGATGATGCCCAAGTCTCTTTTTTCCTTTGTAACTGCCTGCAGCTCCTCTCCCAGCCTATAGGTGGCTTCAGGGTTTCTCTTCCCTATGTGTATGATCTTGCACTTCTTTGAGTTAAACCCCAGTTGCCACTCTTCCGACCCTTTTGCTAGTTTATCCAGATCTCTTCTCATTCTGCCCATCCCATCTAGATCATCTACCCTGTTGCAGATCTTGGTGTCATCTGCAGACAGACAGACCTTACCCTCCAGTCCATCTACAATGTCACTGATGAAGATATTAAAGAGGAATGGCTCCAGGACTAAGCCCTAAGGTAGCCCACTTGTGACTTGCATCTCTTCTGACTGTATACCGTTTACCACCACTCTCTGTTTTCTGCCTGTCAACCAGTTTGCCACCCAGTTGACCAACTTCTGACCCACCCTGAGCCTACCCAGCTTATTAATCAATCTTCTATGTAGAACAGTATCAAAAGCTTCGCTGAAGTCAAGGTAGGCAACATCAACTGCTCCCCCTTGGTCCACCACTCTGGTTACCCAGTCAAAGAAATCTTTGAGATTAGTTTGACAGGACCTTCCTTTTGTAAACCTATGCTGTCTTGGATTCTGTGCTCCTATGGAATCCAGGTGTTGCACTATTCTTTCCTTAAGGAGTGCCTCCATAATCTTGCCCACTACTGAGGTAAGACTGACTGGTCTGTAGTTCCCTGCCTCCTCCTTGCTACCACTCTTGTGGAGAGGGATCACATGAGCCATTCTCCAGTCTTCTGGGACCTCTCCTGTGCTCACTAAACAGTTCTTATAATGGCTCTGCTAGTTCCACCCTTAGCTCCTTTAGTACCCTGGGATGTATGCCATCAGATCCCATTGTCTTGTTCACCCTGAGCTTATTGAGCTCTTGTAGGACCCTTTGTTTTGTGAAGGGACTAGTGCACACCTCCCTCCCCACTGTGTCCATGGTGCTGAGCTGTGGGCCCTGCCCTACCATCTCTTCAGTAAATACTGAGCAAAGGTATCTATTTAGGATAAATGCTTTTACATGGTCCTCCTCCTAACATGTCCCCTTATCCCCTTTGATCTTAGCAATACCCCCTCTGGACTTTCTCCTTTCACTAATGTATCTGTAGAAAGTCTTATCACCTTCTTTTACTGTTTGTGCTAGTGTTTCCTCAGTTTGGGCCTTTGCATTCCTTACTGCCTCTCCTGCTTCCCTTAGGGAAGTTTGGTATGCTTCCCTATCTTCATCCTGCTGCATTTCCATATTCTCAGGGGCTTTTCTTGTGTATAGCTGTACAACAAAGAAAGCCACTGGTAGTCTGCTTGAGGGAGTTTTCCAGTTAAGTGGGTCATGCAGCAGACAATAATGGGTAGACCAGTCACAGGAGAGGATGAATATTCACATCTTGTAGTGCAAATGATCTAGCAGCAGCAGAATGGTTTTGTTTGCACAGCGGTGCATGATGTCTCCATAGTCAATGCATGGGAGCATGAAGTGGGAGGCTACCTGCTTTCTTGTGTCAGCACTGAGGCAACCTTTAGACTTGTTGAGAAAGTTTGACTTTTTTGCAAATGTTTTTTATTGGAAAAGGTATCACAATTACAAAGAAGAACACCATGTACCATTTACCATCCAGGGCTGTGTTCCATATTACAACAACTGTAACATATAGGTTTGAAGTATCCAAATTCTGTTACATATACTGTACATCTACACAATGTTACAGGATCAGCAACATACTGGATCAGCAACACACCACTCTACATCTATCTACCCACCCCTCCACCCCCCCAGCACCCAACAGTCATGCACTATCATAAACACATCACTATTCTTCATTCTTGTTAAAATATTCATGCATTGTGGCCTTCCACCCATACACCGAGTTCATCCCTGGTGTGTCATACTTAAATTCAGCCCATAGAAGAAACCACCCACCTCCACATAAACTGATTAAGTTACAGAAGTACAGGAAATGCTTCCCTATAGCATTGAACTGGTAATGAAGTGGGAGGGCAGGGACAGGAGGAGACAGCTATAGAGATATACTCCCAGATTCTATTGCCTCTACCAATGGACTCCATGTGCCAATGTAAACCAGTTCCTATCCATTTGCCTGCAACTGTATCCTCTCAAGACACATACATAATTCTACACCTATTTAGCCAATGATTGAGGCTTGGTGGGGGTCTTACTGACCCAGTGCTGGGCCACTGTTTTCCTGGCATTCACCAAGGCTACTTCCAATAGTCTACATTTTTTTCTATTGATGGAAAACTGTTCAGCCCCCAACATGTACTCCAGTGGTGTGTTGGGTAGATCAGTACCCAGCATTTTCTGAATAGTACTGTAGACCCTGGTCCAGAAGAGAGACACCTTACTGCATGTCAATGCCATATGAAGAAAGTCTCTCTCCTTAATCTGGCATCTTGGACAGATACTCTGTGTAGAGTAGGAGAATTTGTGCAATTTACTGGGTGTGAGGTAAGTCCTATATAAATAATTAAACTGGATTCTTTCATAATTTGTTCAAAAAGAAGCATGTGTGCACATGCTTAATGGCCGCTCCCCCCCAACCTGGCATTACCCATAACTAGATCAAGATCCTCTTCCCAAATTTGTCAGGACCTGATATTTGGAGGTGGGAATGACCCAAGGGAAAATTTGTAGAGTGTAGATATAATTGAGCTTTTAGGCCAGGGCCTATGTATGACTTCTTCTATGGGGGAACGTCCTGGTGTCTGGTCAGCTGCACACTGTCTAATTCTAAGGTACGTAAAAAAAAATCCTCTATTTGTACCTCATACTGCTGTTTTATTTCCATGAATGTTTTAATTCTGCCTCTGTAAAATAACTTACCAACTATTCCCAAACCAGCCTCACACCATCTTAAAAAAACCTGATGCAGGTGCAGATTGTAGCCTTTTTTATCCCGGAAACCAAAGTGTATAGCAGTATTAGCCAACAATCCACATGGGTGGTTGACATATTTATGCACCCCAATCCACAATCTAACCAATACATGAGTGACTGGATTCTGATGCTTAGGTACGGATGTGGTGTGCAAAGAAGGTGACAAAATCCACTGCATCAGGCCCCCCTAGAGAGTGTTTCCCCCTCCATCACCCTCCAAGCTGGGTTCTGACTGGTATTAAGGTTTTCCAGATATGCAAGTTACAGACCCCCCCACCCCAGTAAAAGTATTTAAAATTTGGTAAGTCAAGCCCTCCACTCCTAAGTGGTAATTGTAAGATTGTTCTTTTTATTTTGCTGCTTTTCCAGACCACAAAAATTTGTGTATTATACTGTTTAGATGTCAAAAAAGCCTTCTGAGACCCTAACTGGTAGATTCTGGAATAAATATATGTACCGTGGCAGTATGTTCATTTTGACAGTGTTAACTCTGTCTATCAGGCTCAAGGGTTAGCTCTCACATTTCTCACATTTCACCTTAATGTTATTGAGCATGGGAATGTAGTTGTCTTTATATAGATGTGACACATTTTTGGATATCATGACCCCCAAGTATTTTAGTATTTTGACACTTTTCAAACTAATGGGGAGAACACCCTCAAACAGCCGTCATCTCCCTGCCCCAGTACCAACAGCTCACTTTTTGACCAGTTAATTTTGTGGCCTGTGAGCACTCCATATTCCTTTTTTTTTTTTTAGATTGTTTATAATTCTTCCCCCACAGCCCTTGCAATCTGGGGGAGTCCCAGCCTTGTCACCTTGGTGTTCACCAGCAGGCACAATAGTGGCCTCAGGGCTTATCCCCCCGGTGGGGTTGGAGGGGGGCCCTCCCCCTCTGAGACCGGATCAAGTGTTTATGTGCCGTGGTTGGCCAGGTGTGAGGCCTGTGAGCTCCCCCTTCATCCTCAGCAGTGCATTTTCCTGGTTTCCTTCTTACTGGGACAGCGCATGCAATGATGCCTGCAATGGCACAATGCACACTCTCATGCATGCTGCCATCAAGCGTCTGTGCTGCTCCTGAACCCCCATCTTGCAGTGTTGGTGCACCAGGCCCCAGCCACCTCTAGGGGCCAGGCTAGCACTGACTGCTGAAACCCTTCCTCCCCAGAGAAGGAGAGCTGTCCTCTGGACGGTCAGTCCTTCTCCTTCCTGCCAACCCCCGACTGTCCGCGCTTGTTCCTGAATGTGTGTCACTGGCATTGCGCGAGGCATGGCATCCAGCACCTCAACCCTCAGTGCCACTAGGCCAGCTTGAGCACTCCATATTCTAATAAAATTTAATGTAGGACAGGCAGGCCGACCTGTGGGTTTTGCTTATAAAGCAACATATTGGGCTTGATTCTCAAAGCCCTGAGAATGATGCAAGGTGTCTGTGCCTAACATATATGGAGTAGGTGGCACCTTGCATCAAGCATTGCCCCCTGAGCTATTCACAAAAGCAGGCTGCCCCAAATGGAGCTTGCACCACCTGTGCACCCAAAAATGGGCTGTGATCTGGCACTAGGGGGCATGTGGCAGATGCAAGCTACCACATCCCCATAAATGGGATTCTCGAAACTCCTCCAGAGGATGATTTTCTAAGTACCCTTAGACTAGCCAGGGCTGTTCTAAAGGTACTTAGAACAATTTCCTCTGGACTTGTTCAGCTAGTTGGGAAATGTGCCATGTTCCCCCAACATACACATACACACACACACTCAGCCCTGATATGCCTCTTAATGGGCCCTATTCACATATAGGCAGGTAATGCATGCCAGAGGTGCATTACCAGCCCACAGAGTTCCATACCTATGGCTAGAAGTCACTACCAACAGCCACTGGTCTGTGGTCCCACTCCCTGGTGTGCAGACCCATAGAGGACATTTCCACAGACCAGGTGGGTAGCCAATGGGATGCCCGGACCTGGTCCATAAATGGATCACTTGCACCCACAGGGTATGGAAAACACTGGAGGGTGTGATGTGTGCCACCAGCACAGGGCAGGTGGGTGACTGGTTAGCTGCCCCAAGCCCTCCATGATGATCCATGGGCTGGGGTGGCATGTGGGGGGTCTGCAGTGCCCCCACATCAGCACCACTACAGGTGGTGGCATCCTGGGGGGGCATATCCCTTACAGCTGGGTGTTACCTAGTGTAAGGTGTGCCCCCGGTACCTTGCACTCTGCACCATTGTGAATGGCGTGGAGTGTGGGTACGCCCCCAACACACCCCCAGCCTGCCCCGGTGTGTTGCTGTCCATGCCGCCGGGGGATCAGGTGCCAAAGGGCTGCATGCCCTGATTGATGAATTCAGCATGGGGGGCACAATGGGTGTGGAGTGGCTACATGCCACCAACATGCAGCGCATAGCCACTCCACACAATAGTGCATAGGGCCCATTGTGATAATTTTTATTTTCCCCTGGTGGTCTAGCAGTCCCTCCCCCACCCCAATATGCCTGGTATTGTAACAAATCTGTGTTCTACCCTGGTGGCCTAGTGGTCCCTCCACCCACCCTGATATGCCAGGTATTGTAGTAATCATTATAATTTACCATGGTGGTCTAGTGGTCCCACCCCCAACCCTGGCATGCCCGGTATTGTGGTTGTACTTATTAGTCTACTCTGATGGTCCCTCCTGCCCCAATAAGCCCATTATGAAAACATAAATGTAATTTATCCAGGTGATCTAGTGGTCCCTCCCCCACACTGTATGCCCTTTATTAAAATATTAATGCAACTTATCCTGGTGGTTTAGTGGTCCTGGGCCCCCACTGTGGCAAGAAGTGCCCAACACCCCACACCCTCCCAACCTATACCCCGAGCCCGGACCAGCACAGCCCTCCTCACACCTCCTCAGCCAGCCCCGACTGAATTGTCACTGCGCGCATAATACAATACAGTAGGTGCTCACTGATACTGTATTGTATTATGTGCTCAGTGACAGTTCAATCGGGGATGGCCAAGGAGGTGTGAGGAGGGTTGTGCTGGCCCCAGCTCAGGGTACAGGATGGGGTGTGTGGGGTGCTGTGCACCTCTTGCCAAGGAGGGGGAGCTATACCGCTAGACCACCAGGATAGGTTACAGTAATGTTTTAATAAAAGGCACATCAGGGTGGGAGGGAACCACTAGACCACCAGGAAAAATTACATTGATGTTGTAATAATGGGCATATCAGGTGGGGGAGGCACCACTAGACCACCAGGATGACTTACATTGTAGAGATGGCATATTGGGGCAGGAGTGGGGACACTAACCACCAAGGGCCCTGCTGGACAGGTGCACAGCCACCTCACAGCCACCTCATGCTTGCGGCAAGCCCTCCTGATGCATCCTGTGTTTGGCACCTGGTCTGGCTTGCTGCAAGCCTAGGGACTTGGCCACCATGACCATGCCTGTTAAAGAATTGGGTGCAGGGTCCTTGGCGCACCGGGGCTCTGGCACAAGCTGCTGTATGCCACAGTCTGCACTAATTTCAAGCCTACTTTGAGAATCGGACCCATCATCTGCAAACAAGGCAAGCTTGTGCTGTGAACCCCTGGCACTGATGCCCTGTATGCCCTTGTCCTGGTGAATAACCACAGCTAAAGGTTACAGGGATAGAACATACAACAAGGGCAAAAGTGGACACCACTGCCTCATTCCTCGTGTCTATGAAAAGTATTTGGTGATACAGTTAAAATCCCCATTCAGTATCCAGGATCCCTTGAACTTGGTCATCTCCCGGGATAAATATGTAAAAAAAATCTGTATTGTCTATGTTAGGGGCATAGACTGATCCAACTGCTATGGTTTGACCAGAGATTAGCTGTTTCTGCAGCAACACAAACCAACCCCACTATCAACAGCCACCAATGTGACCAACCCTGGAGGCAGCACGTGAGGTGGGCACCTGAATTAAGGAGCTTTCCAAAATGGTGACATGATGTGGGCAAAAGCCCGAATGGCAAGGCGGAAGGGAAGGCGACTGGATGTGGTGGGGTGGGCAACCGTAGTGACAGGATGTTGCTTTATGTACACACTCGGGGGGGAGTGAGCATGATAAGTGTGGCCTGGGAGGGGGTGATGGGGATGTAGGGGGTGGCTCTGTGGTCAGCTGCTGAGCTGTGCCGTGGCATCGGGAGTTGGCCTTCGCTTGTGGTGCTGGGGTTCCGGGCTCGGGTCTGGGTCTGGGTGCTATGGTGGTTTTGTTGTCCCCGGCCCAAAACTTGTTAGTTTTTTTGCTTTCACCCGCCCTGACATGCAACCCCCTGGAGTTGAGAATCCTTAGGAAGGAAGGTGTGGGGGGCCGAGGATGTCAGTGTGGCAAAATTGTTTTTGCCACCCTGACGTCGTGATAATGCGTGTCACTGTTCGGCGCTTGCCATTATCACATAGAATCTCCTGAAAACCTGGGTCACAGCCAAATGGCCATCCCTCTAGCCTTAAAGGAGAAACCAGAACCATGCCAGTCCTCTCCCCATCCCTTAGCCTATATGTTCACCCTCCCTAGGGGTCCTATTTGTCTCTTGAAGACAAGGCACATCCACTTTTACACTTTTGATAAAAAAAAATAATAAAAAAAAACACCATGAGAGCCTAGCTAAATGGAACAATTTTAGCTACATTCTGATTTATTTTTTTTCAATTCAAAATTTTGGGCAACAAGGACTTTTTCTGGGCATCTTAAAAATAGATGTCTTGGATGAAACCACATCAAAGGTGAAATGAGAAAACATTAGTTGCAAACCCAGGACCCTTGGTTCGTAGTGTCTTGTGCCTAGTCCTCAACACCACAGAAGGAATACAGGTAAAGACGATTTTTTTTAATTTAATGATTAATTGAAATGTGTCAATAATGTGCATAGCTGCATCACAAGTAGCTATTTCATATGCAAAAAACTGTGCAAAAATACATACAGCCTATTTTCACACATAGCACATAACACATTTTCACACATGAAATGCCATTTGTGAATATTGAAGGTTTTGAATGTGTAAAAAATGAAAGGGGAAAAAAACATATTGTGAAGGGCAGTCTTGAACCGGTACCGGGTCAATCTGCCATATGTATAATGGTGAAGTCAAAACCACGCACCGCATACAGCACAGGGAACTACAGCAACAGTGTACAGCAACAGTGTACAAAACCTCACATGACACAAATGTAGCAAGTGCAGTTTTGTACCCTGTCATGCATGGCTGGTGGGGATGAGTGATGAAGAGGTTAAGACCTCTGCTGCAGAGTTGATCCACTGAGCAGCTGCTGTGGCTTAGAGGGATGAGCCATGGCAGTGCAGGGCAGTTATGCATCTATGAATCGGGGCTCAAATCCTGGTCCCAGACTTTTGCAAACCGAATTGTGCAGGTATTTTTTGCACCACCACCACCACCAACACCACCACCAACACCACCACCACCACCACCACCACCACCCTCTCGGTGTTCCTCCTCATCCCTGTGTTGACCCCCCCGAGTTGATTATATTAACGTGGGGGTTGGGATGTGCAGCCCTCCCATAAGGGGGGGGTGGAGGGCAGAGCCCCCCACAGAAAACAAAGAAGTCCTTTGCCGATTTTGCTTTTGGCATTCTTTTTCAGTGCTGGCAATGTATTTGCTATAATTACAGCATGGTACATTGCTGTGCTGTTTTAGTTTACAGTGACATGACCCCATGCCATCTTGAAACCTGAGCCTTTAGCTGAGGGATTGCTCCAATTAATGTTGGGGTATTAGCCCATTGCACCACCATGACAGAGCTGAAGAGTAGTGTTTTTTTTTTAAACCTTTATAGAGATTAGACAGCAACCAGTTCCAGGATAACCAGGACTCACAGCAAAAGAAGCATAAATAAAATTCAGGGTATATGGCTTATACCATTGTTAGGAGCTTTATTCAACTTGAACAAGACTGTTCAAGTTGAATAAAGCACCTAACAATGGTATATGCCATATACCCTGGATTTTACCTGTGCTTCTTTGCTGAGAGTGCTGGTTATTCTGGAACTGGATCTTCACAGTGGGAGCTCTTCAGGTGAATAAGGGTGTGTCGCAGGGTCTAGGGGGTGTGGGGTGGTGGGTGCACAGTGTGAGGTCAGGTTGGGGTGCTGGTGTGATTGGCACTGGATTTTCTTTTACAGGTTTATCAAAAAAATATTAAAGCCATCTAGGGACTGTTTTCTTTTCTTCAAGATAAGAGGGCCATGGTAGGGTGAGGGTACCACTGCATACCAATGAATTGCATTTGCAGTATCTGAAAATTGGAGGGTTGGGGTACCACTGGACACCAATGGCAATATAAAAAAAGGTATGGTGATTGGAGGGTAGGGGTGCCACTGGACACCAGGGTTACTAACTATTAAATAATGGTGATCTGGGCACAACTAGAGGGTAGGGGTACTACTAGACACCAGGGAGCAAATCAAATCAACAGGGTCGGCCACAGGAGGATGCGGGGACCACTGGACATCAGGGAAAATATATAAAAAAATTATATATATGGAAATGGGATGGAGGGGGATGCCACCTGACACCAGGAATACATATAAAACAGTTATAAACTGCAGTGATGGTTGTAGGGAAATAAGGATATGATTACAGTATCAGAAAACTTATGTATGGATGAGAGTGCAGGGTCCAGAGGACCCTGCACTTCCACAGCCAGATAAGGATACAATTATACTATCACAAAAAGTAAGGAAATAAATTGCAAAAAACATAATTAACACACTAGTTAGGGTCAAAGTAACAAAAGTTAAGACATGTGGCATTAGGGTTTCTAACCTGAACACCCCCCCCATGTAGCACCGCATGTGTGGGGTGTGCCTTGAGGTTCTCACCCCACTCACTCACCCCATTGTCATACAGTATCCACATCTGACTTTATTTAAGAATGGAAAGGGGTGAGCGCTAGGCTTGAGAACCCTAAGGCATACCCCATACCTACAGTTGCTAAATTGAAGTTGGAAACCCTAATGCAACATTTCCATCTTTTGTGATGTTGAACCTAACTAGTGCATTAACAATGTTTTTTTGCAATTTATATTATATTATATAGATGCGGTCATGCCTACATATTAGGGTTGAGTAAGCACTTTCATGTTAAACCCCAATTTTTGCACCTTAATAACTTTGCCCCGTTAAACTGATTTACATGAAGTTTGGAACGGTCAGCCTTTATGCCACAATCTCTTGATCCTGTAAATGTCATGTAGCTTGGTTTAATAGGATAAAAGTTACAGAGGTGCACAAAAACATAAAACTTACCATTTTTGAAAATGTTGACTTTTTTTGCCATCTGATAACTAAAAGAATATGAGGCTTTAAAACCTGAAACTTTCAGGTTTGATAGAGGTAGATGTAAGGTATGTGCTTTTGTTGTTCATAGGTCCAACTGTTTTGTGGTTTTTAAATCATTTAAGAAAAATGTTCCATTTATGAGCATGCAGAGTTTAAATAAGTTAACGTTCTATGGATAGCTGAATTTTTGCGCCAACAGCCAGTTGCACTATACAACACAGCTGTTGATTACTAACAAATGACAGTTGTATCCTATAGCAACTCCTGCTGTGTCATGACTCGTATGTCAGGGATAGGGCTACTGTCATTATAGCCCCACCATCCTAACTGTGCTGTGCTTAAAAAAATATGTGTCTGCACACTGGGGGCCCCAGTTGTTGGTGGCAGTGTAGTTATTTATTTATTTACTGTATAATCCAACACCAGGATGCCCACCCCCAGTGTCAGATGCCCCCCCAGCCCATTGTTTTATTAATAGTTGATGACATCAGGGGGCCCAATCCCTGTGTAGGCATCTACAAGCCCCCCTTCAACAGTGTGGGACACTGAGGAGCCCACCCCCAGTGTCTTGAAATAGTTTATTTTCCTTGCTCCCTGCAAAAGAAAAACCTGCCCCTGACATCTTTTTTTTAAAACCTGAAATAAAGACAATGGTCCCTCATTTTCCTCACCATCCTCCTCCCCCCATCCCGGCCCTCCCACTGAGCACCCATCACCCCACACACCCTTACACTATACTTATCAATGGAGGTAGAACACTGTCATCCTCTGTATACTGAGACATGTCTGCACTCTTCAAAACCAAACCATGAACTGAGGAATAAAGGTAAGTATCGTATAATGCATTTCAATGGTGTTTTGAACCTATGTTCATAACTTCACCATTTTTAGTATTTTTTTTTCACCAGATTTTTAACAGAACCTTTTTGGGATCCCACCTCATAAACACTGTCAATGTAATTTTGTTAACTAAACTGAGAAGGTGAATTCATGGTTACTGGACAAACTCACCTTTCAGCCCCAATTTATGAAATTTCACCAACAGTATTCATGAGGTGGGGTCCCAAAAAGGTTATGTTGAAAATTTGGTGAAAAAGTCCCTAAAAAAGCCCAAGTTATGATCGTATGTTGACATATTTCTATGCGCACACATAACTTTGGTAATCTTTAATAATCTGACCCCTAAGTTTTAACATAGCCATTTTGTCATACCACCTCATGAACATGGCAGCTGTCTTTTTTCACAAGCTGGCTGCAATGTGTTTTTACACCAGTGTTGTGGAATGGTGTTTCGGCAGGGATTTAATAATTTTCACCTAATGAGTTCATGAGGTGGGGTCATTAGAAGACTATGTTGAAAGTTTGGGGTCAAAATATTAAAAGACAAAGAATTTATTAAGTAATGTTGTTTGTGGGGATGTCAGTTGCACCACCAGGGAACACGCTGCTTTACCGTGCCATTAAACTGATGTCAGCTGTGAACTCAGTGAGCCAGTTTAATGGGACAAGGCTGATGGGGAAGGTGCTGCAGCATGCAGCACCAGCCCCAGCCTGGGTAAAGATGGAGCAGTGTGTTTTTTTTTAATTTAATATTCTTTATTCAAAATTTTCTCTATAACATATTGTTCAGGCATTCACAAAGCCAAATACTAGTAGTTGCTGTTAGTACATAGAGTAAATATCCTGCATGTTAACAGTAAAGTACAGCCATTATTAGGTAAGGCATGAACTGATGCCTGCCCCCTCCCTCCCTCCAACCCATTCCAGCCCTACCCCCAACCCTACACCCACCCACCCTCTCCCTGCCACAAGCAATAATATGAGGTAGTTTCTGGATATACTGAACTATCTCCAAGAAAGATAAGGGATGTAAAGCACAAAGACATCTATAATAGAGAAGCTGAGGAAGAGTTGGCTATCAATAAACTGAAGAAGGGGTCCTAGTCCTGTTGGTATTTTACCCTCCTACTATTCCTCCCAGCAAAAACCCATTCTGCCTGGAGGGCAAACATCATTTCCTTGAACCACTCAGTATGGTAGGTACCATTACCTCAGTCCAGTGCCTAAGCAATACCTTTTTAGTGCATGCAGAAATTAAGGCCATATAGGCTCTTTGCGTACAGCCCTGAAGATTGGTATAGTCTCCCAAAATGCAAACTTCAGGGGTAAACTTATCAGACAGAGACAACCGTGGATCTAGATGAGATTTGATGCTGTTCCAGAAAGGAGAGACCTTACTGCATGAACACAACATATGCAGTAAGTCCCCGGGAAGCTGCGAGCACTTGGGGCAAAGGTTAAAGGAAAACAGTCCCATCCTTCCTAAGTTGACTGGAGTGTAATACAGATTGTGGTTAATCTGAAACTGTGTATATCTGTACCTATCCCACTTGAGATATCTGTAAGTATGTTTTCAAATTTGTGACCGGTTTCTGGGGGGGAGTACTTGGCATGGCCTGGTCCCACCAATAACTTCTTTGACCTTCTAACCCCAGTAGGTACATTTTTTAGAAACCTATAGGCAGGGGTTATCAAATGAGAGGATGAGAGGAAAAAAAGGTATGAGGACAGGGTGGCCGGCAAGGTCCTTTTCTAAGGTCTGGTGCCAAAGTGATGTGATAGCACATAGGAAATTTGTAGGTATTTAAATGCCTGTAAGGGGGACCATTGAAAGAGTAGGGAGGCCTCCTGAAAATGCATTTAGTTTATGACTGATGACCAGGTCCTCCTCCTTTTTGATTCCCATATTGGGCCAAAAGGGTTGGGCTTAACAGGTTTACCCGAGATGAGAAAATCTGGGTTATTAAAGAGGGGTTGTGCTACATCCTTGGCTCCAGAGACCTTGAGAAGGGTGATAAATTGAGATTGTGTGAGTAACAGGGAGTCGATTGAAGAGTCTTTCAACCCAGTGGGAAGTTTCTTGCCAGGAAGAAAAGGGAGGACTCTGGGGTTTGGATCATACTTAGCACATAGGGACTTTTCAATTTCTAACCAGAGAGGGAAATAAGAGGAGCCAGAAGGATGGGTCGGTGGGAGCAACCAAAACCTCATTCCAATTAGGTAATTAGCCAAATAATATAGGTGGCAGTTAGGAGCTTGTAAACCCCCATCAACTTTCTAATGAGTGAGTTTATTATAACGTCTTACTTTTTTCCTGGCCAACAAAAAAGAAGCAAGTATCTTATAAACCTGGACAAACCACGAGTGTGGCAAGGCCCAATTATACATTTGTAAAGGATATAGTATGCGGGGAAGAATATTCATCTTGATTATACTCATTCGACCTCACATAGAAAGAGGTAATAGGGACTAACATTTAATATAATCTTTAATGGTGTTTACAATATTGTCAAGATTAAGAATTTTCATGATTTTAGGAGAGGAGTGGAGAAAAATGCCCAAATACTTGAGTTTTTCTGGAGTCCATTGTAGGCCCATATTACCAATTTGTGATCTCAGAAAATAAATATTAGGTGGAAAGACTTCAGTCTTCTCAAGGTTCAGTTTGTAATTAGAGATCACACTAAATTGAAAAATTATTGTTAGGTCTGCAGGGAGGGATTAGGAGGGAGAAGAAATATGTAACAATATATCATCCGCATATGTGGAAAGTTTATATTCTGAGTGTCCAGTTTGAATACCGGAGATTAACGGGGAAGAGTTCAGTTTCCTTACCAGGGGTTCTAGGAAAAGGTTAAATAAATAAGGCGAGAGGGGACAGCATTGCCTTGTGCCCTGTTGCAAGGGGAAAGGTATGGAAAGTATCCTGTTACATTGCACCCAAGCTGAGGGGGAGAGATATAGTATCTTAACCCAGGTTATGAACTCTCCAGGGATACCATATTTAGGAATTATGAAAAATAGATATTCCCAGGCCACCCTGTCAAATGCTTTTTCTGCATCCAGGGACACCAAGGCAGCTGGGGTTGAAGTGTCCCTGGATGCAGAAAAAAGATGTGCCAGTTTTTGAAGATGCTCAGAAGAATGGTGTCCCTGAACAAAACCCACTTGTTCTGGACTAATCAGGGAGTCCTATACACAGCTCAATCTTAAATCTAGGACCTTAGCCAATATTTTAAAGTCCATGTTGATAAGGGAGATAGGTTGGTAATTATGGACAAACAAAGGGTCTTTACCGGTTTTTGGGAGGACCATAATAATGACTTGGGTTAAGGAAGTGTCCGAAATGCCATGCTCATAGGTATATTGGAACAAATCTAGAAGAATAGGTGCTATAGTATTTTTAAGAGCCTTATAAAAGTTGGATGAAAAGCCATCTAGACCAGTGGATTTATCTAATGAAAGTGAATCGATAGCGTCCAATATTTCTTCAACAGTGATGGGCTTTTTTAAGCTAGAGGATTGTGCGTAGGACAGTGTGGGGAGGGTGATATCACTAAGAAAGGACTCAATCTTTTGCAGAAAAAAAAGGAAATTGGTAGGGGTGTATAAGGTTTTATAGAAAGCCTGGAAGGCTTCACAGATATCCCTGGGTGAGGTAAGAATGTCACCTGCAGGGGACTGAAGAGAGGTAATAATTCCATCAGCTAATTGGGATCTAATTCGAAGGGCTAGCAGCTTACCTGCTCTTTCACCCTGATCAAAACAGGTTATCTGGGATCTAAGCAGAAGAAATTCCATTTGTTCAACCAATAGCTGATTGTATTGAACCTTAAGCAACTCAACCTTCTCCCAGTCCTCTGCAGGAGATGAGGCTGTCAGATTCGCCTTTGCATTTGTCAGTTGGTCTATTAGGGAGGATAGTTATGTTCCCTTTGTTTTTTACATTTTGAGGCTAAGCATAATAACTCTCCTCTTTGGGCACATGTTAGGGAACACCATAAGATATCAACTTTAGGCACGGATGGAGAGTTATCCAGCATGAAGTTGGAGATAAAGGATTGTAGGTGGACTATCTGGTCCTCGGATTTAATAAGTTGATTATTGACCCTCCAAAGCCTATCTTTTTGGATATTAGGTGCAATCTCAAGAAATAGTTGGGCAACATGGTGGTCAGAGAAAACATTGGATGAATAGAAAACAGATGTAACCCCAGGAAGTCTTTCTATACTAACTAAAAAGTAGTCAATACTGGAAAATGACTGGTGAACTGGAGAGTGGAAAGAATATTCTTTCCTGTTTGGATAAGTGATCCTTCAGGGGTCTGTCAGGCCAACTGAGTGCATCAATTCTTGCATGGCTTTTTGTTCTGAAGTCAAGGATACCCTGGATTGGCTTGATCTGTCAAGAGTATTGGAGAGAACTTAATTTCAATCTCCCCTGAGGATAATTGGCAGGGAGGAACAGGGAGCAAGTTTAGTCATTAGGCTTGTAAAGAAGCCCGGGTCGTCCAAGTTAGGTCCATAAATAGAACCAAGGATAACTTCTGAGTGACCCAGAATAACCCTTAAGATGGTATAACGGCTTTCTGGGTTGGAGATTTCATGCAACAAATGAAAGAGGATCTTGTGGGCAATTAAAATAGCAGTTCCCCTCTTCTGAGAGTTAAGCCCTGAACTAAATGCTTGCCCAACCTAGAGTTTACAAAAGTAGAGCACCTGGGTGGGTGGCAGGTGTGTTTTCTGAAAAAAAACTACTTCACCTTGTATCTGCTGAAGGTGTAATAGTACCTTCATCCTTTTGTCCGGAGTCTGTGCCCCTTTAATGTTCCACGTGCAAAAGTGAAAGCCGGACATAATTATTTATAATGTAAAATGGTGAGGCTCAAGTCCCCAATGAAAGGAAACCCAGAAAGAAGAAGGGTGCTAACATAAGTCCTATAGCCTGTGGCAGTACCCTCCCCTGTAAATCCCGACAATCCCCATCCACCCACTCCACGATGCCCTCCCCCTCAAAGAATCCCATCAAAAAAGAACAATCCCCAAGTCCCACAAACACAAGACCAGTAATCATCCAATAGCCACCTATAAGGTAAATAATGTGGAGGCTCCATTCCCCATCACCATGACATGACTGTTCCACCCAGGATAGACCAGCCCCAGCCCCACCTTCCCCCATCCTTCCAAAAAACATTTAATCAACCAAGTACATTGGAACCATTAACTCTCTCAAGAAAAAGAACCAGATCCCACCAACCCTAGTTTGTAACCAAGTGAAAACTATGTGCCAGTCTAATTCAAGTGCATCTAAGCCTAAGAAGCTATAAACAAGGTCTAGACCATAAGTTCTTAATCACATCAGGTGGCTTCCTTCCGACAGCATAAATTCCTTTTGGCACCTATAAACAAAACAGGAAGAAACACATAAAGGAAGAGAAAAAAAACAAGAAAAAAGGGGACATTGGGGGTAGGGAAAGGGTAAAACTTGAGGTAGCAAGTCAGGAAGGTAGTTATATAAAATAATTACAGGATTTGGACTTATGACCCTGAGATCCCAGTACTGATAGAAGTATAAATGCCACTCAACACAGTGAGATACTGTTTCCTCACCTGGAGGAGGTTTATTTCAACATATAGGCATTAGCATTACAGGTGCCATATTGAAAATATAGCAGGCAACAGTTTACAAGATAATAGAGCAAATATTACCCATTATCTTGGGAGCTGTCTGCAGGTTCTCAAGACGTCACAATTTTCAAATCAACTCAGGCTAATTCAGCCAGTTTATATGCATTTCACCCTGCCTGATAGCTACTTCCTTTTTTCCATACAAGGTCAGTACATAGTTATTAAGTAACTGATTGGACAGATAAGTTTTACAAACTCAGTACATTCTTTCCAGCACATACACAATGTCAGGTTAAAACAATCCAGTTTGAACCAGTTATTACTTCTGCTTTAGCCTTCATGGCTTGACTTAGGGTAACCTTTTTCTTTACCATATTTGTACATGCATTGCACTTTATCAAGACTAAAGCACAATATGCCTTTCACTCTGATTGTCAAGAATTAAGCACAGTGCACATCATTGCCATACAGTCCCCCACTTGAAGGAGAGAAAGACTTGATCCTTCACTTAATTTGCTTTTAAAGCATGGAGCGAGTGACACCTGCAGCTCTGATCATGAGCATTTCATTTCTCATGTGTCTCATCATACTACACATCTTGCAAATAGAAATAAAAAGGATTCACACAAGGATTACCTGTAACAGTAATAGGGCCTTAAATGTAAGTGTTAACCAGGAGCTGGAGAACATGGTTATCAGATCCCCATCATGCATTTACTCTCTGGCAATGGCCTGAACCCTTTTGGATGAATTTTCAATTTGAATGAGATGAGTGTCTTTTCTATCAAGTAATTTCTGCACATTTAATGTCAAGGGTGGTATGGGTACTCCAAATGCTGGGGCATATTCCTTGATCATTATACTTTGTCTAGGGGCAGAGCTGTTGATGTAATAAGTGGAGGAGTATTGGACTGTAGAATGTATGACTTGATCTCCTATTTGAGTGTCCCCAAGATGCACAAAGCAAATATTTGGATAGGGAATTGGACACTGAAGTCCTTGGTGAGTCATAGAGGAGAAATTGGTAACCACACAATACTGGTTAGTACTCTTGTACATGATCCGTACCTGCTCCATGGCCCATTTGGACAATTGGACCGGACATAGTGTGAACCTATTGAACTGTCCCTCTAATTGTTCCATCCCATAAACAGGAGTGGTCAGCGACAGTGCATTGCTGCTACACAGCCATACTACCTCTAGATCCCTGCAACAATGAAGGTTAGGCTGCAACCAGGTGTCTTTGTTATCCCATACTAAAAACTCAGGGGGGTTAACCCACTGAGTGTCATACTCCCCCAACAGTCAAACCACAGAATGTACCCTAACTATTCTTTTGAACAGTTGAGTCCATATATCCAGCTGTGGAAGGCTGACTGTGAAAGAGACTATCATAGTCTGGCTAAGGGTGCACTGGAGTTGACAGTGGAATAGAGGTTTGTGAGGCATTGTGGTAGCGAGTCTCCTCACCAAGGAAATGGGGGCATCTCATGTTTAACACACTTTTGTAGACAGTTATTATTTGTGTTATTGCATATAGGACAATACCACAGCCTAATTTGGGTGTCTGATACCATGTCTGGAAGTTTTCCCAGCTCTAACTGTTCAAAAAGCTTCATGATTGTTGTGAGTAAGTATGATCTGTAAGCTGTACATACAATAGATGACCCTATAGTCTTATCTTTTATTTGCTGATTATGATCTCTAACAATTTTATTAATCTTATTTTGTACTTGTTGAAAAAGATTAGCAATATCAAGCATATTATAGATCATTAAGGGTTCTTCTTGGACCAACCCATCTTGGTTAACAACCAGTGGCAATAATGCTTTTTGTGCTATCTTGCTCTGTACCTGAGCAGTGTGCTCGGTTACAGCATCAAAATCTGCCCGGTTCCACACATTCATTCCTGACCCAAATTAACCTGCAATATTTCCCAACAAATCCCTTTTCCTTCTACTACCTCCATCCTTGGCAGGTCCTTCTTTACCCCATTCCATTCATTTTGCATGAAATGCACTAACCATATCTACTGACAAAGAGGCATCAAATTTGGACACATTTTTTCCAGCACATTGTCCAACAGTATTCAAATCCCAAGCAGAGAAATTGAGTACCATTGGTACCCTGATATACTGTGCATTGTTTATTAAGGTTTTTTTTCAACTGGTGATGATGTCAGCCTACTAGGTGGCCCTTTTGTCATATTGAGACACTGAGGGGATAACACATGTAAATACTCTGTTCTCTACAGTCTTTCAGGTGGTGCAAACTTGTCGTGTTGGGGTCAGCTGGGGAATAGAGTACCTTAGGTGCATGGTGTACATGCCAGTATCATTTTCCTAAGTGCCCTTAATTGTCAAGGAACCTGTTTCTTGGTACAATAAAACATGAGGGTGAGTGCTGTATTCTGAGGTGCATTGAATATTGCCATGGGTCAAGCAACTGTCCCAACCCTCCTGACAAGTACTACTACGATACCATTGTCTTTGGTCCATGCAATCTTATATTCGACCGGCCATATTGGTGAATCCCCAAAGCCGTCTGACTTCCAGTTATATGAAGTCAATAGGGTTACTGATTGGTGGGGCTTGAATATGATATTCTTATTTGGAACTGATATACGTAGGCCATCAGATGCTGACACACACAGGAGCAGCCACACCCACTTCATTTCACTGCTATGTACACTTGAAAATAAAAATATCAAGGTTAATATCTGTTCTTTTAGTTTACTGATTTCAGATGATTAATGTGAAACCATTTCAGTATGATAGCATTCTTTTTTCCCTGTCATCTTAATCAGATACACAGAGGGACTTGCCTTCTCCACAATGGGGAAGGGTCCTTTCCACCTTACATCAAATGTATGTTCTTTTGGGGCATAATTCTTTATCATAACTGAGTCCCTCACTTTATACTGAAATGGATTAACCTTGTTGTCAAAATACTTTTTAATTTGCTTTTTAGATTTACCCAACTGGGAGGCAGTAAATTTGTAAACCTTTAAGATTTGTTGTAAGTATTTCTCAAACCAGGCATTAGTAATTGGAGCATTGAGACATGGAGTTTGAGATGGCAGCAGTAGTTGTGCCAGAGTACACATCAGGCATCTAGTCATAGCTTGGTACAGTGAGATTTTTGTGGAGGCAGACTGAGTGAAGCGAATGGCCATGAGGCAAAGAGGCAACATAGCAGCCCACTGAGTAGGATGTTGGTAACAGAATTTAGTGAGCATGGTTTTCAAAGTGCGATTGCCCCTCTCTATGACTCTAGAGGATTGAGGATGATAAGGAATATGGAGCTGCTGTTGAATTTATAACAGTTGTTGTAGTTGCTGAAATACTATGCCCATAAAGGCTGTGCCCTGATCTGAAGAGATAGTGTGAGGTAAGCCCCAATGTGGAAATAATTTTGTAGCCAACAGGTGTGCTGCAGTAGCAGCCTTGCTGTCTCTGGTGGGAAATGCCTTGGTCTACTTGGTGAATAAGTCAACTATGACCAAGCGTGTGCATAGTTGCCCTTTGTTTTTGGGAGACCTTTGATAAAATCTACTTGTACATGACACCAGGGACCAGAAAGGGATACAGCTGAGAGCAGAAGAGCTTGGTTAGTGGATGAGGGAGGGTTAGTCTGGAGACAGGCAAGCAAGAGGCACAAGCCTCTTGATAAAGATGATGGAGTTCAGGGCACCACAAATGTGTGATTTTAGAAAGAGTTATATCCAAAGAGAAATGTCCACCAGTGGGGTGAGAGTGATATAGGTGCCATATTTTTGGAAAGAGTGCAGGGGGCACATTCACCACCGGTGGAAGTGAAGCTTCCTTAGAATACATTAAAAGTTTTGGTGCCGACTGCTCCCCACTGGGAGATAGGATAATATGCTTAACCCAATCATAGGGGGGTAGCGTAGATGTAGAGCCCTGCAAATAGTCTTGGATCTCTACGAAAGGTGGATGAGAATTTTGGATACAGAGTAGATCCAAGGTTGCAGGGGTAGCTGCTGCTATCACAGGGAGAGGACATGTGGGAGGTATCCACAACTCTCCTGAAATAGCCGCCAGCTGTGCAGCATTGTGATACTTTTGGTTGCCATCAGCATGCATGATGCCCTTAGAGTGGCCCTTTACTTTAACAATATCAATCAAATTAGTGGAGGTGGATAGCAGAGCATATAATAGCTGTAACAAGTCCTTATGCTTAAGGTTTTTCTTATTGTTAGCAATATAGTTATTGCAGTGGTATAAGGGAAGCATGGAGCAGGCATTGCACACATAAGCGCTGTCAGAATAAATGCTAGTTGGGGGTGAGTCAGCTAAACAAACTGCACAAATAATGGCAGACAATTTAGCCACTTGGGAAGAATGGGGCAGGCATTGATAACTGTGCGTAATGGTTTCAGTGACTACTGCAAAGTCTGTATAGGGCTGACCATCCTTCTAATAACAGGAGCCATTTGTATACTAATGCCAGGCATTTGCAATTGGTGCATGTTGGATATTAGGGTGGGGGAAGAGGTATGTCATATGCTGCCATGCTATCTGGGCACTGATGGGGTGTTTCTGTTGCTAGAGCCAGGGCAAGCATCATTGTAAGTTGTCTGCAAGTGACATTGATGTCCCTCTGCATAAGCATCAAGGGTCCACTAGGACAAGCGCTGGGAGGAAATGTGGGTATTACCTGGCTTTAGGAGGTAGTTTAAGGGCATATGTGGCATGTGAATGACTAAATGTTGTAGCCCTGTAATGTACATAAAATGCTGGACAGCCAAAAAAGTGGCCAAAAGATGCTTTTCACAAGCTGTAAACTTTTTCTCCACTTCCATCAGAACACGTGAAGCGTATGAAAGAGGAGAGAGCCTGCTATGACGCTTTTGACACAGTACAGCCGAAATGGCATTTGGTGATGTTGCCACCTCTACATAAAATGGCTGCTGTGGGTCAGGGACAATGTGTAGGGAGGCTTCCACCACCACCACCTGTAGTGCCCTGAAAGCCTCAGCATGTTGCATGGCTTAGTGCTCAGCAATCGAGCCTCTTGGACAAGTCCTTAATTTTTTTTAATAAATCATACAAAGGATGTGTTGTTTTAGCAAAGTGGGGAACAAAGTCTCTCTGATAATTAACTAAGCCCAGGAAGGAGCGCAGAGTGGTAATTGTCATTGGGGGCTGTATTTTTTTAATTAGGGCCACTTTGGCAGGATTCAGCAACTTACCATCTCCAGAGACTACCACACCCAGAAAGGAAGCTTCCAACACAACCAACTGAAATTTGTTTTTATTTACCTTTAATCCATCCACTTTTAACAAAGCGAGCAACTTATCCAACAGTGCTATGTGCTCCTCCTTTGTCTTAGTTGCCAACAACAAATTATTTACATACTGCAACAAACAATTTGGCTTGGAAAAGTGTGTTAAAATGGCAGTCATACGTTTATGAAAAATGGTGGGGCTACAATGAAACCCCTGTGGGAGGGCAGTCCATGTGTACTGCCTATCTTTCCAGGTAAAAGCAAATTTGTACTGACATTGTTTTGCCAAGGGCACACTCCAAAATGTATTAGCTATGTCCAACATGGAAAAACATTTACTTTTGGGTGGCACCATGCTCAGGAGGCTAGGAGCCTCACAGACCATGGGTGCCATTAGCGGTGTAGTGGCATTTAAAGCCCTATAGTCCACTGTTAATCTCCATGAGGAGTCCAGCTTTTTTACCTGCCAGATGGGAGAATTAGTTGTGGACTTACATTCCCTCAAAACCCCTTGATCCAAAAGCGATTGGATTGTTTGATTGATTGCCTGTTTACATTCTTTGGTGATTCTGTATTGTTTTTGTGGTGGATGTGCTTTGCCTGTGATATGCTCTTTCTCTCTTTGTTCTACCATAATCATGTTTATGAGCAGCAAATACATTTGCGTGCTTTTGGATTACAGCAGTGACTAACTCATCTGATGACGTAGGCAATGTTAAACTTTCTACACCCTTAATAGCAGTAACAACAAATGCATCATCAATTACTGTAGCCTGTGACTTTGATTCACCAAACCACATACAATTATCTGCCATATCCAGCACAACATTGTGTTTTATTAGAAAGCCTGAACCTATGATACTTCTACCATTAGGCAAACACATAAGAAAGGGCACACAACTAAATTTAACATCAGTATCAAAACATAGTTTTTTGGGTTTTTGCAACTACTGCCTTAGTCTTAGTTTCTTTAAATGCCATCATAGATTTACTTTGTTTTGTAGCTAGCGGGTGCGATGTTGGTTGTGAGGTATGTACAATTGTCATGGATGCCCCAGTATCCACCAGCATAGTTTGCTGTGGGCCTCTCTTCACAGCGGCCTGGATTACTGGATGATTTTATGCGTCTCTCTTTAACCTTACACACGGAGTGACGTGGGAGACCTGTAATTTTTTAGTTTCTGACTCCACATCCAGGAATGTCTCCCCGTATTTTTGATGGAGCTCTTTTAACTGCCTTACTACTTCTGCATGAGGGGGTCCATCCCGTCTCTTACCAGTATGCAATGTCTTAATCCGCATGGTCGAGTCTTTTTTGAACTCAGGGCAATTAGGCCGGATATGCTCAGGCTGGTCACATTTGTGACCAATTATCTGGTCTGTGTCTTTTTTGGTTTTGTTTTGTTTAGGACAGTCTCCTTTAGGAGGTCCCTCAACCGCTGAAACCTTTGCCTTTTTTGGCTGTTTATCTGAACAAATCATGGCATCCGTCCTAGTGGCTGCTTTTAGGATGGCATCATAGAAGTCTTTTTTAGTGACAACAACTCCAATCATTCATTTGCTGGAGGGTCTAAGACCAGCCACCAACCTTTTTTTAAATGTACCGTCTTTTTTTGAGGGGTCCTCCACCCGCTGACCACCCACCATTGTAGTACCAACACCTCTGGGATATGCGAGGGTGTAACTTTGAAACAACTGGTGCACCCATGTGTTAAAGCATTCTTTTTTCCCCCTGTTTGGCATTAACAAACTTGGCAAGGAAATTATATGCCCCTTGTGCAGCCGCCAGGATGACGGTCCCCAGAACGTTGATTACTTTTTTGTCTGGGCCTGGGCTGGCATACTAGAATGAAGGTCAGGGTGTAGAGCAGTCTGGATTATGTCCAGGACATCTGGCTCTTTTAGCTCCATGTAGAGTTTTTTTAAATGTATATACCAAGTTGGCTATATCTGTTCCAGTGTCCACTGGGCGGATTTCTCTTATTTTTCATGCGAGTGCCTGTCTATTCCCATAAGTGGTGGTTACGTCCACCTCCCCATCTTTGTTTACTACCGTAGTAATCATGTGAGTGGGTGCCTGAGGGAAGGGTGGAGCCAACGGGCCTGTCAGCCCACAGTCATTGAGATATTTCCTACAATGGTGCCAGTAACTTTTGCTTTTCAGGTTCCAATTATCATCTTTTTTATCATAATGACTCTCCGTCTCCTACGAGGTGACAGAGTCATCTGGATTACTGTAATCTTCGATAGCATGATATGCAGGCATTTTCTTGCCACTATAGACTGCCACTATAGCTTTCTGTCTCTTTAAATCTTTCTGCAGTTGTTTAATCTTTTGATTACACTTATGGTGTTTCATCCCATAGGGGTCTCTATCCTCTCCCACGGAGTCAAAATGATATTGAATGGTGGACTGCGCGTCCTCCAATATTTGAGTGAGTTCTGAGACTTTAACCTTTAATTCCTCATTCTCCTCCTGCAACTTGGCAACATATTGTTGTTTTATAACATTTTTCTGCGCTAACAGGTTACACTGTTGCAACCTCTTATTGAGGTCTCTAATTATTTTTTGATTATCTAGATGTCTATCAAAGCGTTTTTGGTTTAATTTATTATTATTTTTAACAATTACAACAGAGGCTCTTAAACATATTTGACAGCCTGTTTTTGAGACACATTTTTGTCTCTCCATTTTTTAACTACAGAGATTAATACTGCTCTACAGGGTACAGTCATCTGGAGGTCAACCTGTAAGGATTGATATGGTTTAACTTTAATAACCTTCTCTTCAATAAGACATTCCAACATGGGGACGTCCCTCCCTGCCATTTTACTATCGGTTTGCATACTACGCAAACACGTGGACCGTTTTTAGCCCTTCTCCCCTGTGCCTTGTGAGGACACAGCCTATAATACTTGCCTAATTTACTCTCAGTCTTTAGGATTGACCAGAGGTCCTGCCATGGTCACCACTGTAAGATAATTACAGGATTTGGACTTATGACCCTGGGATTCTGAGAGAAGTATAAATGCCACTCAACACAGTGAGGTATTGTTTATTCACCTGAAGGAGGTTTATTTCAGCATATATGCATTAGCATTACAGGTGCCATATTGAAAACATAGAAACATAGAAACATAGACTTTGATGGCAGATAAGGACCACTTGGCCCACCCAGTCTGCCCATTTCCCTACCTACTGGATAAGCTGCAGATTCCAGTTAACCAACAGCCTACTTCCTGCCACCCCCCACTACAATTGCCTTGTGTCTGTGCCATGCACATTTGAATTCCCCCACTGTTTTAGCCCCAACAACCTCCCCAGGAAGGCAGTTCCACGATCCACCACCTCTCCATGAAAAAGATTTCTCACATTACCCCTAAGCCGTCCCTTCTATCTTTAAATTGTGTCCCCTTGTTCTTATACATCTCTTTTTCTGAAAGATGCTACCCTCTTGGACTTCGTTGATTCCCTTGAGGTACACAAAATTTCTATCATGTCCCCCGTCCCTCCTTTCCTCAAGGCAATGGACAGGGGCATGCATATTTTTACTTCAGTAAGGCATTTGACTCAGTGCCACGTGGAAGGCTGGGAAGGAAGTTAGTAGGCACAGGGGCGGGTGCAAAGCTGGTGAGATGGGTAGGAAACTGGCTGCAGGGAAGGCAACAGAGGGTGGTGGTGGGTTGGGAGCTCTCACACCCAAGGGCAGTGATGAGCGGTGTTCCACAGGGCTCAGTGTTGGGACCAGTGTTGTTTGGGATATTCTTTGCTGACATATCATGGGACTCAAGAGCAAGATCAGTCTGTTTGCTGATGATACCAAGGTAGGCACGGTGGTGGATGACCTAGGGGGATGGCAGGGGTTGCATGATGATCTGGCAAAGCTTGAAACCTAGTCAGACACCTGGCAACTGGGCTTTAATGCCAAAAAGTGCAAGGTGCTGCATTTTGGGATGAAGAACCCAAGGAGGAGTTACCAGCTAGGGGGAGTGCAGCTAGCCCAGACAGAGGAGGAGAAGGATCTGGGTGTGCTCATTACAGGGTCAATGAACAACTCGGCACAATGTAGGAAGGCAGCTGCAAGGCCAACAAAATGCTGGGTTTGTATTACAGGGGCATATCCTCAGGAGGAGGAGGTGATTCTGCCACTGTATGGGTCATTAGTTAGACCACACCTGAGTACTGTAGCAGTGTACTGGCGTCCGTATCTGAAGAGGGACATTAGTTACTGGAGGAGGTGCAGCACAGAGCAACAAAGATGATCAAGGGGCTGGGGACTTATCATATGAGAGGAGGTTGAAGGAGTTGAACATGTACTCACTGGAGGAGAGGAGAGACAGGGTGACATGATTGAAACCTTTAAATACATGAAAGGAATAAACAAGATGGGTACAGAGGGCTGTTCAAAGTAAGGGAGGGAGGGAGGGCCACCAGGGCCGTGATATGAGACTGGAGCGAGGAAGGTTCAGGAGGGAGATGAAGAGACACTTTTACAGAGAGGGTGGTGACTGGGTGGAATGCGCTACCTGCTAAAGTGGTATGCAGTAGAACAGTAGACTGCTTCAAACGAGGATGGGACAGGACAAGGGGGAGGGTTAATGAAGGGGAAGGGTGGAAGGGAGGGGCAGCTGCAGAATAAGGGGTGCTAGCCACACATTCGAGCAGACTTGATAGACCTCTAGGTCTTTATCTGCTGGCAAATTTCGTATGTTCGTATATTAAGCTCTCTCAGTCTCCCTTCATATGATTTCTGATGCAGACCCTGCACCATTTTAGGTGCCCTCCTCTGGACTGCTTCCATCCTGTCTATGTCCTTGCATAGATGAGGTCTCCAAAACTGCACACAGTACTCCAGATGGGGTCTCACCAACTGTCTGTACAGAGGGATAACCACTTCCCTTTTTCTACTTGTGATGCCCCTTCCTATCATCCCAGTATCCCCCTGGCTCTTCTCACTGACTTCTCACATTGCTTACCCACCTTTAGATCATCCGATATGACTACCCCCAAGTCCCGTTCCATTTTTGTTGTTGTTACTACCTCCACTGCTATTGTGTACTCTTCTTCTGGGTTTTTGTTTCCCAGGTGCATTACTTTGCACTTCTTTGCATTGAATCTAAGTTGCCATATGTCTGACCATTCCTCCAACCTTGCCAAGTCCCTTCTCATCCTTTCTACCCCCCTTGTGCAACAACTCTGTTACAGATCTTTGTATCATCTGCAAAGAGGCATACCTTTCTGTCCAGACCCTCTGCAATGTCACCTATAAAGATGTTAAAGAGGACTGGACCCAGTACTGAGCCCTGAGGTACTCCACTAGTGACCCCCCTTTCTTTGGAATGTGTGCCACTCACTATTACCTTCTGTGTCCTGTTGTGCAGCCAGTTTGCAACCCAGGCTACCACCCTGGGACCCACTCCCAAGCTGGCTAACTTGATTATTAATCTTTTGTGCAGGACTGTGTCAAATGCCTTGCTAAAGTCTAGGTAGGCCATATCCACAGCCCCTCCCTGGTCTATTACTTTGGTCACCCAGTCAAAGAAATCTATTAGATTCATCTGACATGACCTTCCTGCTGTAAATCCATGCTGCTTTGGGTCCTGTGCCCCACTGGCCTCTAGGTACTCAACAATTCTTTCTTTCAGAAGTGATTCCATCATTTTCCCTACCACTGAGGTCAAACTTACAAGTCTGTAGTTTCCTGCTTCTGCCTTGCTTCCACTTTTGTGAAGGGGAATCACATCTGCCCTCCTCCAGTCCTCAGGTTCCACCCCATCCTCCCATGATTTGTTAAAAAGTGTGGTCAGTGGTGTCACTAGGTACTCCCTTAGTTCTTTTAGGATTCTGGGGTGAATCCCATCAGGCCCCATTGCTTTGTCCACCTTGAGTTTTAGGAGCTCTTTCAGGACTCTTTCTTCTGTAAATGGACTGGTGTCAACCCCCCTACTCAGAGTGCTTCTTTTGTTTGGTTTAAAATATAGCAGACAACAGTTTACAAGATAATAGAGCAAATATTACCAGTTCTCTTGTGAGCTGTCAGCAGGTTCTCAAGATGTCACAATTTTCAACTCGACTCAGACTAATTCAGCCAGTTTATATATGCTTCACCCTGCATGATAGCTACTTCCTCTTATCCATACAAGGTCAGTACATAGTTAATAAGTAATTGATTAGACAGATAAGTTTTACAAACTCAGTACATTCTTTCCAGCATATACACAATGTCAGGTTAAAACAATCCAGTTTAAATCTGTTATTACTTCTACTTTAGCCTTTGTGGCTTGACTTAGGGTAACCTTTTTTATTACCATATTTGTACATGCATTTCACTCTAACTATCAAGACTAAAGCACAATATGCCTTTCACTCTGATTGTCAAAAATTAAGCACAGTGATGCTGGCCCGGTGGAGCTGAGGGTTGAATCACTGGACGCTACGCCTCGCGCCATGCTGGCAACCTGGGTTCGGGAGTGAGTACAGGTCAACGGGGGCTGGCAGGGAAGGAGAGGGATTGAGTGTCCGATGGACTGCTCTCCCTTTCTGGGGTAGGGGTTCACAACGGTTGGCGTCTGACTGCCCCCTGGCGGAGGCTGGAGGACAGGGATGCACGCCATACAAGGGGGTAGAGTCGGGGGCAGACACCTGGGCAAGACTCAAGTGGACACATGCGCACTCACGCCCGCTGGAGTCATGGCATGCAGCCGACTCAGGGGGAAATAGTACAGGGGAAAATGGTGGCACCCGACACGGCCTGATGGCCGTCCACGAGTTTGCCAGGTGCTGGCACCTGAACTGGATCCATTGGGGTGGGGAGTTAGGGGGCTCCCTGCCACCCCATTGTGGGGGGTTAGCCGCAGGGGTTACTGGGTGCCAGCAGTCCTAGTAGAGACGGACGGTGGCCAGATCCCCATAAGGTAGGGCTGCGAGGCTACAGGGAAGCATCTGGGTGGCCACAGGAGAATAAATAAATAATAATAAAAAAAAAAGAAATTTAAGCACAGTGCACAGCATTGCCTTACAGTTACTAGAACCATGTGTCAGGCACTTGCATGCCCGATTTAAACTGTGGTATAAAGGAGCAGAAAAAATGTGTAGGATGAGGGGAAACAATGTAAAATAAGAAAGGGGGAGGGTAAGAATCTAGGATTAATGCAACAAAAGGAAGGTCCCATGTCTCAGAATAGTGTGCTAGGGCTCTCAATCTTCAGCATGGCTAGCTCCATGTTGCAAATTCTGGTGCTATTCATTTGCAATGGTATGCACGATGGAGCGGCAGTTACATATGGCAGTGTGCACATTCGAGATGAAATTCTGTTGCACAGTTTAAAGGAAAGGAGACCAAGCAGTGAGCCAGGGAGGGATAGAACAATGCTGGAAGTTAGGGGCCCAAGTCCATTGGCAGACAACGGAGCTGGGAGATAAACACTTTTCCACAGAGGGAAACAGAGCTTACCACAGAAGCGGAGAAGTGGAAGCTACATCAAGGACCATAAAAACTCATCCTGCAACCAAAGGAGGCATAGAGGGGGTCCATGAGGAGAGAAGTCCCACACAGACCTGTAAGGTGAGCCAAAGTAAGGGGAGTGTAGTAAGATCTAAAATCTGAGTATGGCAAGCAAACAGATAAGGATTTCATCTGCTGTCATAAGGGGGACCCCAAACAGTGAGCCCATTTATCAGTGGTGATTAAACAAGTCGGCAAACATTGAGGGAAGCTCCTCTGCAGCCTGCTTTGCACTTTCCAAAGCTTTCCATTTATCATAGTATTGAACAAGTAATTTAGCCAGGTAGTTCATCCTAAATCGGATCCCCGCTGTTATCAGCTTGGTAATGGAGGCATGGTCCTCCACCCATTTTTGTTGAGTAGCTACCGGTAGGTCTTGCAAGAAATGGAGCTGGGCATCCTCCCAGTGTATCTCTTGCAGCTCCTTGGTTTTGATTAGGACATGCTGCCGATCCACATAGCTGAGGAGGTGAAGAATGAATGGTCGGGGCTTGGCACCGGGCGGGGGTCTCAGTTTTAATGATTGGTGAGCCCGTTCAACTTGACAAACTGTAGAGTGTGCCAGCGGCCTGGCTATTTTCATTAATAACTTCTGCGCAAAGAGGACTGGAGAGGATCCTTCAGCATCTTCTGGTAAACCGAAGATAACTATATTATTACATCTATTCTGGCCCTCAAGATCCTCCATTTTAAGCTCCAACTTATTAATTCTTTGATGGACCGCTGTAATATCAGGCTCTACCCTTGTCTGCCAACTTTCAATGGAGGAGGTACGTGATGAAATATCGCCAATTTTCTGATTAGTGTCCTTGAGCTCCGCTTGGATCCCCTTTAGATCTAAAGCAAATTCCCAGAAGGTTTCTTTAATGGAGGCCATCTCAGAAAGGAATTTTTCTTCTGAAAGAGGAGTAGAGCTTGTAGGGTCTGGTGCGGCTTTCTTGGAGGTCACTGCCTGTGATTTAACCTTCTTTATGGGTTTATCTGGTGATTGGGGTGGCGTCTGGGCCAGGAGGGCCTGGCACATTTTGGCCTCCATGAGCAAAGTTTACTCCAACAAATATGCCAGCTTCTGCTTGTGGTTTTGTTCGCTATTAGCAGTAATGGATGTTTGCGGGAGAAAAGGGATGAAAATTTCTCCCTTGTGATACCCAAAAAAGAAGTTTTTGGAGGTTAGAGAGGAGAGCTGAGCTGGTGAGTGCCCTCTCAGGTTGAAGGCATCACATGATCCCCCGGGATGGAGCAGTGTTCTTGCACAGATGCCACACCCTGTGGTGGGTAAGGGAACCTCACCCACAGGGTACCGACATGCATGCTGGGGCCTGCTGGGCCCATGCACTGGGTCAGGACTGTCTCAAATACTGAATTTAATCTCATTTTGCACAGGTCCCAAAGGGACCTGTGCTAATGAGAATACAATTTCACTATCAGAAAAAGAAGGGAAAATTCATTGCAAAAACTACATTAATGCAGACATTAATAATGCAGAACTTAAAGCACACAAAGAAGGGAAATAAAAAACATTAGGGACTTGGGTCTTCAGTGTATTGGAGAATCAGTGGTGGGGATCTTACTTGGGGTTTTCAACCCTAATGCCAACCCCCTCCCCTGAACAGACAAGGTCAAATGTGAAGAAAGATCTAACAGATTATCTTGGCCATACTATATCACTATGAGGCACTAGATTGGAACTGTATCTTGTGCTTTGGACAGGAGGCTACAGGTTGGGAGGAGGGGGTGGGCATTAGGGTTGCCAATCCCAAGTAAGACCCCACCACTGATTCAACAATATCCATGAGACCCAAATCCCTAATGTTTTTCATTTCCTTTCTTTGTGCACTTTGTGTTCTATAACTTTAATGTCTGCATTAATGTATTTTTTGCAATGACTATATATGTAATAGATAACCCACTGTAAGGTGTATAGTTGCGCTCTGATATACGCACGCCTTGGTGTGTGTTGTGATCCATGAGGCCACAGGCCGAGTGCATTCAACCACCCAAGGTGTGCGACTATCAGACTGTGACCGCACATCCTACAATGGGTTATCTATCTTATAAACTGGCTAAAATGGTTTTGGAGGGGATGAAAGTGCAGGCGTGCGGTCGGCTCTGATATACGCACAGTCATGTGAGTGTTTCAGCCAACCAGCAGAGAGTATTTTCCCTACCCATTTTATAAATAAATATATATATATACACATATACATATATAAATATAAATATAAATATAAATATAAATATATATATATATAGACATATACAAATTATAGTGGCACAGTAGTGCCACTATAGTTAGGGTTGCATAGCCATTTCTATGTTAAATCTCAAATTTTGCACTTTAATAACTTTTGAACTGTTTGTCCGATTTGCTTGAAATTTGTAATGTGGAAAGATCGGTCATAGATCTCTGGATTTGGAAATTTGTGTTTCGATTGGATGTATGGTTGTGGAACCATAGTGCACTGAAAAAGTGAATTTTCCCCAGTGTTGCAAATTCTTTGTCCATCCATAATGCACTGAAGAATGCATTTGAGTGGTTTCAAATTGGGTTGTCTACATGTCCTGGGTTGCACTGGTGCCTTTTGAAGATTTGGTGAAAAAATATGGCTCTTTACATGTCCCATTATAGCCTATGGAAAAATATATTTGTGCACTGCGAAAACATTCGCGATCAAATTTTGTTGTTGAGCTCGCCCCAAAATGTCGTGCTGCCGCCATCTTGTTTTCAGTTGGCGAGAGAGAAAAAATGCTGTAATTCAAAAAATACTCCACTTTACAAAACAATAACCATTGGGTTTACCTAATTGGGCCCCCAAGGAACATGCCCCTGGCATTAGTTTTTCACCAGCTAGTCTGGAAATATGTTTTTAAATGTTTTCCCATTTTTTGATCACGCAAACATTTATGTTGCCTCGCAAACAATCATGCTAACTCAAAAAAATAACCTCACTATCTTTTTTGGGGCATACTTACATTACCATTATAGAGACAGGAGAATCGCACAAACATTAATGTTATCGTGGCAACACTGCACAAACACATTTTGTTATGTGTGTTTTTTTTGTCACTTGATTGTGGCAAGCTGGTTTGTGCTATTGGCCTGACGTTTTCAGAGTGGCAAGACCTAGTGCTACAGATGTGCCTTTCAGTGGCTTGGTACAGAAAGATTTAACTGGCCCATAGTTACACCATTCTGAAGTTAATAAATTTCCCTATAGGATAACATTGAGGCAGTTGTTTTCTTTGTCTCTTCATTGTGGCAGTGTGCATTGTGCTATTGGCCTGAACTTTTCAGGGTGGACAACCCTAGTCCCACAAATGTGCCTTTTGGTGGTTTGGTATGGAAACATTGAACAGGCCCATATTTACAGCATTCTGAAGTTCAGACATTTTCCCATAGGATAACATTGCAGCGCCCGTGATGCCTTTTGGGGCCCGTATCTCGAAAATGGTACAAGATACAGACTTTCTGTCACAAAAATGCTTAGTCCCTCTATACTAAGTGCAGAAATAGTTTGGAAAGCCATGAAAACCTTGAAATTTGAAATTTGTTCTGCCTTGTACGGTTCCTGAGATATTTGCGAATTAGTTTTCCAATTGCTCATTTTCATGTGCGTCGGTCACTATTATGCCATCAGCATTAGCAGTCATAGAGCTTTTTGGTGCCCATATCTCATAAACAATGCATGATACGGATTCAATTGACTTATGTTTTGAGAACTACTCACTCTCATGATTACAATGACACTTTAATTTTTTTTCTACCTGCTACAGTTCCTGAGATATGGGCAAATTAGTGTTACAAGAGCTCCTTCCCTTATAGAGCTGCTGTATGGCTCCATACTTATGTGTAAGTGGGAGTGCAGAGCCCAGAGGGCCTGTGCTCCCACAGACACATATCATTATGTACAACTGGGCAGCTTGGCTTCGGGATCCTTGCTCCCACCAACACATTCCATTTACTACTTACATTACACTTTTAAAAAGGAAAGGAAATTCTTTGCAAAAACTTTGTTAATGAATCAGTTAGGGTTGTTTCCACACCGACAAAAGTATGGAAATTCCATGTTAGGGTTACCACACCACCACCCCAAACCCAAGCCCCCTCCTCAAAACCCTAACTCCACATTCCCCCAACCCCCTACACACACACACATGCAAGACACATGCAACATTGTACAACACTATACCACTCCAGCACATCTGTAAGCACAATAATCACAACACTGTACTAATTTCACATAACACTATGCAATGAAAAATCAAATACAGTATAAGTGACTCTATATTGCCAGCACAGTATGATGACACATTACTGATGGCATAACTTCCTAATACACTAACACTTAGTCTGTACACATTTTCAGAATATTGATTTATATGCGTCATAATCCAACAATTGGGTCACTGCAAGTATTGTCACTACCACATAGGCATGTGGTATCAGAACAGATACACCTGACACTTACACAGTACTTTGGAGATACTGCTCCGGTGGGACATTACCACCAACACATGTTGTTATGGTGCTGCGTTACCTGGAAATACTCATTAACAGTATGTTATGGTTACCTTTGCATGTTACAACTGTTGCTTTTACATCTTACTTGTAACTATGCTACAAGACATTACTTTTATTGTTACCACTGTTTGTTTTTAGGACTGACTCACTGTATCACAAAACAAAATGCAAACATACAATGACTGTTGCTAGGCTCACAAAAACTGTAATTTCTAATACACTATATGTGGATAACATACTGTGTGTTTCATCAGCTGTTAACTATTGAAATATGGGCATCTGCACCATGATTGCGCAGCATGTGTGTGTGTACTCCCAAGCCACCATGATGGCTGCAGAACTCATACACTTGGTGGACTGTGACAATGCCTGTGTCTTGTGGAATGTTTACAGAGTTGTATGTCACTTCTGTTACCTGTTCCTGCTTGTCCTTGGTTGCTTGTCTTGCCTTGGCCCTTCTCTTGCTTGCATATGAGTGTGTGTGTGTGTGTGTGTGTGTGTGTTGGGGTGGGGGGAATGTGGAGTTAGGTTTTGAGGAGGTTGCATGGGGGTAGGGTGGTGGTGTGGTAACCCTAACGTGGAATTTACACACTTGTTGGTATGGAAACAACCCTAACTGATCCATTAACAAAGTTTTTGCAAAGAATATATATATATATATATATATACATGTGTATATATATATATATATATATATACTGGTGGTAGTGCCAGAATAATTAAGGTTGAGTAAGCACTTTAATGTTAAACCTCAAATTTTGCACCTTAATAACTTTGCCAGCATATAATGGAGTTGCCTGAAATTTTGCATGCACAGTTTGGTACCATAGATCTCTGGATCTGGCACGTTGTGTTATGGTTGGATGTATGGTTGTGGACCTACAGAACACCAAAAAATACAAAAAAAACTGACTTTTTTGATGGTTATTTGCTCGCGCCCACAGCCCGCACGATTTGTCCATTTGGTTTAAAATCTTCAGGGAAGATGCAGTCTGGGTCATCGATGTGTCTTTCAAAGAGTTGGTGTAAAAATATTAAACCATTCAAGAGTTATTCAAAAGACAATTTTCCCATTATAGTCAACGAGGAAAAAATATATGTGTCTCACGAAAGTTTCACAAATGCAATTTTACTTTCACAAATGACCCTTTGCTTTCATGCTACTGCCATCTTGTTTTCAGTTAGTGAGTGAGAAAAATGCCTGGTGTTTAAATTTGGGACCCTCTAGGTAAACACTGACTGTTGGGTTTACCTGCTCGGGTCCTGAGGATGCCAGCCCTATCTTGTTGGGGGGGTAAAACCCCCCAGAAATGCCGTTTTAAACATCAGAGAAAAAATACATTCACAAATCATGTTAGAAACTGCCAAAATACATTCGCAAATGCAAAGGTTTCATCCTACTTTTTGTTAAACTTTCGTGATTTGCGAAAGTATTTTTTAAAAAACAGCAAATCTTTGCTATCACCCTGCAACTGAATGGTTGGGTCTTTTGGGCTGGAATTTTCAGGGTGGGAAGCCCTGTTCCCACAGATGTGCCTTTTGGTGGTTTGGTGCTAAAACATTCAAGTGGACCAAAGTTACAGCATTCTGAATTTGAGAAATTTCCTATAGGATAATATTGATGCCTTTCCGTGCCCGTATCTTGAAAACAAAGTGAGGTACGGATTGTTCACTACCTGCAGCTTAGTTCACCTGCAGAAACAATTAGATTACACCAGCAGTGGAATTTTTTCCTATTTGCTACGGTTACGGAGATATTGGCAAAAACATGTTACAGGGGTGCCTTTGCAGTGCGTTTCAGTTCCTGTATCTCATAAATGATGTGAGATATGGATTCAGTCAATTTATATTGTGTGGAGTACTCTCGTGGAGTACTCACAGCCATGATTACAACAACACTTGAATTTTTTTTGTAGCTGCTACGGTTGCTGAGATAGTGGCACATTAGTGGCACGATAGTTCTTTGCCCTATAGGGCTGCTGTATGGCTCTGTACTTATGTGTGAGTGGGAGCCAAGAGGGCCCATGCTCCCCCATATGCATACCATTACAAAAAAAATGTACAATGTAAAGGGAGCACAGGGCCTGGGGTGCCCGCGCTCCCTCTTACAATTACCAGTTACCAGTTACATTACACTTTATCAAAAAGAAGGGACATTCACTGTAAAAAAATCCATTAATGCATCAGTTAGGGTTCATAGCACAGTGACAAAAATTTGGATGAGTGCTGTTAGGGTTCAATCCCCTAACTCTGCATTCCTCCCCACCCTCGCAAACACACACACAAGACTCGTGCAATATTGTAAGGCACTATCCCACTCTGTCACATCTGTAAGCACAATAATCACAACACTGTACTAATTTCACATAACACTATGTAATGAAAAAACAAATACAGTATGATCGACTCTGTACTGCCAACACAGTATGATGACACATTATTGCTGGCATATCTTCTTCATACAATGAGATATAGCCTGTATACATTTCCAAAAGATTGATTTTTATGTTTCATAATTCAACAGTTGGCTCACTGCAGGATAGAGCTGACACATACATTGTACTTTTCAGATACTGCTCAGGCATGAAACAAGCAGCATCAGATGTTGTTATACTGCTGCTTTACCTGGAAATACTCATTAGCAGTATGTTATGGTTAACTTTGGATGTTACAGCTGTTGCTTTTACATATTACTTGTAAACTATGCTACCAAACATTACTTTTAGTATTACTACTGTTTGTTATTAGGACTGACTCACTCTGTCAGAAAACAAATGCAAACATCCAATGGCTGTTGGTAGGCTTATCCAAACTCTCATTTGTAATAAACTATTTGTGGATGACATACTGTGTGTTTTACCTGATGTTGGTTGTCTCTGGTTGATTGTGTTGCCTTGGCCCTTCCCTGCTTGCATGTGTGTGTGTGCGTGTGTGTGTGTGGGGGATGCAGAGTTAGGGGACTGAACCCTAACAGCACATTTCCAAACTTTTGTCGCTGTGCTATTAACCCTAACTGATGCATTAATGGAGTCTTTTGCAATGAATATGTATATAAATATATATATATATATATATATATATATATATATATATATATATTCAATGCAAAAACCTTTGTTTATGCATCAGTTAGGGTTGTTAATAAAGTGACAAAGAGTAGGGAAATGTGGCATTAAGACTTCCAACCCTAATGCCCCACCCCCACCCTGCAGACACCAACAGGCATTGGGGGTGTCTTGGGGTCATTAGCCCTAAAGCTTACCCCATTCCATAAGTAAATAAGCTGAGATGGGTACAGTATAGGACAATGGGGTGAGTGTTAGACCTGATGACCCCAAGGCACCCCCCCAATTCCTGTTGGTGTCTGTGGGGTGAGGCGTTAGTGTTGGAAAGCCTAATGCCATATTTCCCTACTTTTGTCACTTTACTAACAACCCTAACTGATGCAATGAATTTCCTTCCTTTTTAAGTTAGTTTACTTGTATCCTTATTTGGCTGTGGGAGCACAGGGCTCTTTGGGTCCTGCACTCCCACCCTGCATAACTGTCCTTATGTCAAAGTAAGAGGTCCCTGCACTCCCATACTACATGATTTTCCTTATTTTACTGTGGGAGTGAAGGGTCCTTTGGACCCTGCACACCCAACCATCCATAGATGCATAACCAAATTATCTGCATAGTCATCTTATTACCCCAGCACATGTAGCTAGTAGAGCAAATTTTCAAATCCTCACCAAACATAATTTTTTGCAATGGCAACGCCATTCTGCACCACAGGTGCAAAAACACATTTTGGACAGGATTTGAAAAATGACAGCTGTAACATACATGAGGTCAGGTAGTAAGAAGGCTATGTTGAAAATCTGGGGTCAAAATATTTAAAATTTCTCAAGTTACAAGAGGGCATAGCAAAATTGAGATGGATGGTCATAACTTTGGCATTTTTTGATATTTTGACCCCAAATTCTTAACATAATCTTCTTATGACCCCACCTCATAAACCCCATAGGTAAAAATGTTCAAATCAGTGCCAAGATGCCATTCCATGCCACAGGTGCAAAAACACATTTCAGACAGGATGTGAAAAATGGCAGCTGTACTGTTCATGAGGTGGTGTGAAAAAATGGCTATGTTGAAAATATGGACAAAAAATACTAAAAATTACTAAAGTTAAGCATGTGCATAGAAATATTTCAATCACCACGTGTAACTCACCCATTTTTAAGAATTTTGTCACCAAATATTCAACATGCGCTTTTTGGGACCCAACTTCATGAACACTGGCACTATCATTTCATTAACTGGTCCCAAAAGGTGATTCTGCGCAGCAACCCTAAAATCAACTTCTGGGCCCAATTAATGAAACAACAGTCACGGTGTTCATGAGGTGGGGTCCCAAAAAAGCCCATGTTGAAAATCCGGTGGAAAAATAGCCCAAAATGGGTAAGATGTCCACATAAGTTCAAAACGCCATTGCAATGCATTATACGGTACTTATGTCGATTCTTCAGTTTGTGGTTCAGCTTTGAAGAGTGCAGACATGTCCCAGTCCACAGAAGATGACAGTGGATGACCTCTGGTGGTGCGTATAGGGCAACTGGGGTGTTGGGTGGTGGGTGCTCAGTGGGAGGGTGGGGATGGGAGGGGTCGATGGGAATGACAAGGGACAGTTTTCTTTTTCCAAGTAGAAGAAAATAAAAGGATGTCGGTGGATGGTTTTCTTCATTTCAGCGCAAGTACACATAAGGATTTTTGTGACTTGGAGTGGGCTCTCAGTGTCCCAAGTGATGCGGAAAGGGGGAATTTCTGGAGTGCTGACAAAGATTGGGCCCCTGATGTCCGTAAACCAGAAATTAGAGGGTGGGAGGGGCGCTAGACACCAGGGAAACACATAACGGGGGTTGGGGAGGGGGTGCTACAATACATTAGGATTTTGGGACACTTGGAATGGGCTCCCCATTGTCCCTCAGTGCTGGAAAAGGGGTGCATTTCTACTGCCAACATGGGGATTGGAGCCCCCGATGTCTGCAAACCAGAGATTAGAGGATGGGGGTCCACCAGACACCAGAGAAGCACATAATGGGGGTTGGAGAGGGGGGTTGCCACCACACAGGGGACAGAAAAGGGGGTTGGCACCACACAAAGCACAACAAATGGACAAACAAGGGATAGCTCCACCTCTGACCCACACAACACCAATCATCTCCATGCCCCACCACAAGTGGATAGCCCACATTCAAAAATGTGATATGTGTGAAAAAAGGTCTCTCTATTTTCACACACAGCACATATTCAAACATAAACTATGCACTTGCAGTAAAGCATGAAGATGGTAAAAGGGAAAAACAGCTGTGTTTCATGCAAGTTCTGTGTTCTGTGGTGTGGAAGACATGGTTTGGGATGCAATGGCTATGGGTTCGAGGCCACCTTCGCCTTATCCTTTTTTCACCTTTGTGTTAGGTGGGGGAACAAAGAACATATGGGGGAACTAGCCTCAAACTCAGGACCCTTTGATTTCCATGTCTTGTCCTCTGTACCACAAAGGAAGTATAGGTAGCACAGTGTTTCTTTTTATCTTTGTTACTGATTGCAGGTGGACATTTCATTTTCCAATCTGCTGTATGTGCAGACTTAAGCTCTACCTATATTCACACATATCACATTTTGGAACATGAAATATCCACATGATAGAAGATGACAGTGCACAATCTTCGGAGGTAAATAAAGTGCAAGGGAGGGTGTGGGGTACTGGTTGCTCAGTAGAAGGGTCAAGATGGAGATGGAGACAGCAGGGACCATCAGGGACTGTTTTCTTTGTTTCAGGAAAAAAAAGACATCAGGGGATGGTTTTCTTTTCACAGGTATATAGAAATTATTATTTGGGGACACTGGGAGTGGGCTCCCCAGTGTCCCAGACTGGTGAAGGGGGCTTGCAGTGCTGACACCTGGATTGGGCAGCTACACAGTGGGCATCTCACAGCCCTCTGTATCATGAATGCCCTGGTACACAGGTCACAGCAATACATCTGCCTACCCATGGACACCCACGAGCAGCTGTCAGTCAAGCAGGGATTCTACAACAAAGCAGAATTCCTACATGTGCTCAGTGCAATAGACTGCATGCACATTGCCATAAGGGCACCGCTGGATGAACCAGATACCTATGTGAATTACAAGGGATACCATTCCATGAATGTAAAAGTCATCTGCGATAGCAGGTGTCATACTCTGGATGTCATAACACAGTATCCTTAGTACACACATGATGCATACATCTACCATAACAGTGGAGTGTGCAAGGCATTCCAGAATGGAACACTCACAGATGACTGGCTATTAGGTAAGGCACACACATACACACAGAGAACAGGTGAATATGTGAAGCATGTGGATACAACAGTAACCTCCTCCCCACAGGTGACCGCAGATACCCAGAACAGTCATGGCTAATGACACTGGTGAGACAGCCCTAGAGTGCAGTGGAGCAACACTACAATGATGCCCACACAGTGTAATAGAGAACACCTTCGGCATCCTCAAGATGAGGTTCCGGTGCTTTGACAGATCAGGTGGTGTATTGCAGTACACACCAGTAATGGCATGCAAAATCTTCATTGCATGTTGCATGCTGCACAACATTGCACTCAACCACAGCATACCAATGCCAGAGGAGGAACAAGCAAAGGGCAATGATGGTGACACTGAGGAGGAAGAGGAGGGGGGTGAGGCCTGCCATTGACTGGTGATGATGAGCCCAGTTACAACACACACAGGCTGAACAATGCATGCATGCAAATCTGATCATGTTACACTTCAGATGAGCACACAACACCATGCACAGCGTGCATGGGCACAAGTACAGCTACACCACCATGGTGTCCCATAGGGCATGGACCACAGCATTGAGGCCATATGAAGGCTGCACCCATGCATGTACCCATATATGTATGTAACCCACTACAGGGACATTGGGCAACAATTCCATGGTGCTGCGGAGAACAACAAAGCAGTGGCAAATACCTGGGGACCACCATGGAGTGGCCACACACACTGCTGGTGGACCTGACCAGCTGCTGCAATATGGAGGTGTCACCACCTGGGCCTGCAGACAGGCAGTGGCAGCACTGTTGACAAAGAGGTGCCTGTTGACTATGTGCAGACCCAGACAGCACATCACACAATGACAATGGCAGCATCACACATAGCTGGGTGGGTGTTGCATGCATGTGATACAGGGGATGAGCGATGTATGTCTGATATGTTGAATTGCAGGTATGATGTGTTGTGTGCCAGGCACAGCACTCAGGGTACTGGGCGGGCCATGCAGACAGCATGGAGTGGTAACAGCGTAACAGTGCCAACATGCCACACACAGCATACCTGTGTTGGTGCCTATATGCAATGACACTGTGTGGTGGGTGCAATAAGCACTTCCTACGGTGTTGACAGGGAGTAAAGTGGGTGATGGGTGGCTGCACAAACCATGCAGCATGGCACAAGGTATGGCACATGACCAGCTGCTGTACACCTGTGGCAGCAGGAAATGGATGGGTGGTGGCATACCTATGGCGGCAGGCCATGTGGGGTGACACACTTTGGAAATGTGAGCTGGCAGAACCCCCCTGCACCAGCACTGGAGTGTGATGTGCAACAGATGCAGTGTGTGGTTACACACCACGCAACTGGTGCTGAAAAGCACCTGGACAGCACAACAGGTGGTGACCCAGGGTGCGTTGCAGCATGTGGCCTGCTGTGACACATGCTGCATCACTATGCACTAGGGCCAGTTCACTGCATGTGGTCCTCAAGGCATGTCTGCACATGCTTGCACACCGCACATATGGTGTGGGCCAATGCAGCAACACAAAAACAACTCATGACCAGGTGTACCACACTGTGGCATGCCCTGCTGTCCAACACCAGAGAACAATATTTGCAGTGCACAGATCATGTGATGCTGATGCAGACACAACATGCAATGCGTGCGTGACATTGGTCAATGCACAGTGCATTGCATGTGGTCTGAACAGCAGGAACGCAGGCAAATACGGATCTCACACAGCACATGCTAGGCAAGCACTTGCATGTGCAGTAGGCCAAACAGGACAGTGTAGCTCAAGCTACAGTAGGCACACACAGTGCATAGGCAGTCAGAGGACACTTATATCCCAGTAACACACAAGAGGTGTTGGGGAACCAAACAATGACACGCTGGAGCAGGGCACCAAACTTCTCAGATGAAGAGACTGTGCTCCTCATAAGCCTTGCTGAGCAATGGTCCAGGGTGCTGTTCCCACAGGGAAGACAGCAATCCAGTCTCTCAGACAGGGAAAGGGTGTGGTCCACCATTGGTACCAGGCTCCAGGTGGTGTCTGGTATCAGGAGGACCATGAGGCAGGTCAGGTATTGGTGGAAGGACCTTGACTGGAGGGAGGGTTGGCTCCTAGTCCAGCTGCAGAGGATGGCTCATGATGAAGACATCCAGATGCAAGGAGAATGGCCAAGGCAGGCAGGTATGTATGTTGCCACACTTGTTACCAATACATAGCAGACCACAGAGACCATGGATGCACAGCTGTGAACTGATGATATGCACTATTATGCCTCTGCAAGAGAGGTCAACACCAATGAAGGGCAGAAGAGGCCCATAAGACATGGACAGGGTGGAGAGGGACAAGGCCCACACGATGCCCAATGGCACCAAGGTAAGTGTGCATCCGACATGCCATACGTGCATCATTGTAATGTACTGTGCAGAGCCTAACTTGCAGGGGGAGGAGACATGGCAGCAAACCAGTGCGGGAGACCTGAATATGCCAGATGTTAACTGGAGCACATTTGCTGCAGCCACATCCAAGAGCAGGGCCATTCTTGATGTCCTACAGGTGGCAGGCCTCAGACAGCTAGTTTCGGAACCCACTCATGAGGGAGCAATCTTAGACCTCATACTCTCAAATGGGGGCAGTGAGAGGATCTCAGATCTAGAAGTGGGTTGCCATCTGGGAACAAGTGACCATCAAACAGTGTGGTTCATGTTAAACTCAGCTACAGAGTCAAACCATACAAAAGTGAGGGTACTGGACTTTAGGAGGGCTGACTTTGGCAAGATGGGAGAGTGCCTTAGAAAAGCACTAGCAAACAGGCTAGAAGGAGGTGGGGAGCAACAATGGGGAATCGTCAAAACTGCCATCACAGAGGCAACAAGCCTTTGTGTGAAGCAAATAAACAAATCAAAACTAAAGAAAAAGCCACTATGGTTCTCAAAAGAGGTGGCTGTGAAAGTCAGGAAGAAAAAGATAGCATTCCGGAAGTATAAGGAAACACAGAAGGAGCAGGACAGAGAGCTGTACCAGTTAAGGCAGAAGGAAGCAGGGAGGGAAGTCAGAATAGCAAAGGCCCAAACTGAGGAAAAGATAGCCAAATAGGTTAAGAAGGGGGATAAAACCTTTTATAGGTACATCAGAGAGTGTACAAAGACAAAGGGAGGGATAGTGAGGCTGAATAGAATGAACGGTGGGTGGGCAGAGGGGCACAGTGAAAAAGCAGGAATACTGAATGAATATTTCTGCTCAGTATTCACAAAAGAGGAGGGGGAAGTGCCTAATCTAATTAACAGAAGCACTCTTGATAGGGGGGTTGATCCCAGTCCTTTCACAGAAGAAAGGGTTCTGCAAGAACTCCTAAAACTGAAGGTGGACAAAGCAATGGGTCCTGATGGAATTCATCCCAGAATTCTAAAAGAATTAAGGGAGGAACTAGTGAAACATTGACTGATTTCTGCCTCTGTGCTGCATGTGGTGGCTGTGTTGCCATGATTCTTCTCTGCTCTGCATCTTGCGGTATGTCACTGTGTGCATGTATTCCTGGGGTGACTGGCTGTGCATGTACCATGTGCCTCTGTGACTGTTGTGGTGTCTCCAACCTTGGTTGTTGCACTTTATCCATCCCTGACTTACAGCTGTTGTTCCTCTTCCATCTGGTATGGCTGCCCGATGCTGCTGTCTGTGCACTGGATTCTACTGCAGCTGTTCCACAACTGGCTGTGTGCCCCTCACAGGCCATTCCAACTGCATTGGTGTGGCTTCTCTTGTGGCCTCGACCCTGGGATATCTTGTGCTTGGCCGGCATCTCTGCAGCAGTGGCTGTTGTCATGGCCATGCTTGGGGGCCTGCCCTGTTGTGCTCTGTGTGTGGATGGATTGCACCATGACACTGTCCGACAGGTGAGTGTCCTGCCCCTTATGCACCTCCTGTTCCACTATCCCTTTGTGTCTGTCCACATCCTCAGCCATGTTCATGGGATTGTTGCCATTGGTGTCTTCCATGGTGTGCCCACATGTGGCTCCTTGCTAAGTGTGTAATGCTGTGCCATTTCCACTGTCTACACCAGCATCACTGGATGCCACCAGCCCTACCATGTTGTCTGTTGTGCTCACATGTCTGTCAACAGTGGCATTGTCTTCCTGCTGCAGTTCACATATGGCTCCGTGACAGCCATCCTTGTCACCCACCTCTCTGTCCTCTGGTTCAGCAGCGCATGCCCCATTCTGTGTCGACACTGTGGCCAGATATTGTCCTGTGCTCATTGCAGGCTGTGCCATACCCTGTCTGCTCTCACAGCTCTGCATTGCATCCTGATCACCCCTGTGGGACACATGCTGGGTCTCACCTGCTGTGTGCCCCATGCTGTGCTGTTTGTCACCTGGCCATCTGCATTCCCACCACCCAGTGGTTTCAGGTCAGGAGCATGGGACCATTGATGTGCTGGCTGCATGCTGTTGCATGCATCTTGCAATCTCCAGCAGTGCTGTGGCCATTGCCGTTGTTGCCTCCATCTGGGTTCTGTGCAGTGTAATGCTGCATTCCATGACCATGATTTGCCTTTCCATGGCATCTGTCTGGTGCTGGACCCACAGCCATATGTTCTGGAGGAGCATTACTGTCTATGTGGTTTGGCCTACCCCTTCCTGTATCCCTTGTATCACGGCTGCATGGATATCTGCCACAGTCAGCTGCAGCTGGCCAATGCATGCCACGGTGGCATTTGTGTGGTCATGTATGCTGTCTCATATTCCAGCCAGCTCATGCTGTTCTGCCTCCTGGGTGAACATGACATAATGGCAGTATTGTGACAGGTCATCCCCAAGGTCTTTTTTCCATTGGCAGTGGTGTTGCACCTTGTTGGCCTGTCCACCTGCACCTCCTGGGAACTGTCCTGCAGTGCTGTGTGCTTGGCCATCACAGTCACTGGTGGTATGTGTGCTGTCTGCCTGTCCAGCACCATGTGTGGCATCCCCACTGTCATCCAGCTGCTCACCGTCCAACGTGGACCAATGGTGGACTGCTGCTGTGCCTGCAGTTGTGGTGTCCCCCGTGGTGTTGCTGCTGTTGGATGGTGTAGCATTGCTGGCATTATCACTTGCCCATCCTACTCCAACATCACTGTCTGTATCACTCTTATGGCCCTGGCTCACAGAGCTGTTACTGGTGGGTGACTGCTGTTGTTTGTCAGTGCCTTGCTGTTCTGTCTCATTGCTGTCACTGTCAGACACTTCATGGCACCATGGTGGTGTGGGCAGCCTGGCAGTGGCATGCCATCCAGCCTGTGTACTCTGGCATCCTGAAGGGTGTACAGACATGTGTGCACAGTGAGTTTCATTTGGTCCACATGTTGTGGTATGTGTCCAATGTGTCAGTGCAAGTCTAGCTTGTGGTGACCAGTGGAGGGGTTGCCGCATGCATCCCATGCTTCTGCATGGTGGACCGGATCATCACTATATCCAACCATCCCTGCCATCCCCCCCCAGTGTCACTATGCATTGTGGGGCCTTGCATTGTGGGTCCCTGTTGGTCATGCAGGGCATCAGCCTCCACTGGTGGTGCCATGGCTGCTGTTTGCATGGTGGCGTCACCCACCTCATGCATGCCATGTGCTTACCTTGTACAGTACATGTTGCAGCCAGTACAGGTGCAGCTCTGTGTCACCCTGTATGCTGCGTGTGCTGAGCTGTGCCAGTATGCATTCCTCATGCCTGCTGAGGGGCCCTGGTTGAGTGGGTCCTCCGTCTATTGCCGTTGTGCATCACCTGTTGTGGGCTGCCTTCTCCTTCACATGCCACTTGATGTCACAGTGCCACTTCTGCAACTCCCTCACACTGTGCCTGCAGAGGGCAGTTGCATTGACCAATCTGGCTACCTCCTTCCATGCTTCCTGCCGCTGTGTCTGTACCTTCTGGTCCCCTCTCCAGGACAGAAGCATTTCCTCATGTTGGGTGACACATACATGTCACATCCCTGCACCATTGCACATAATGCACTTGTAATATATTCACCCACATGCCCACCTACTGGGCCTCTGTTGCATCCAGGAGGATGTCAGTCTCCTGGTCAGTGAAGTTCTACTTTCTGGAGTGTCCAGTTTTTCTCCTTCATGTTCCTGGGGTTGTTTGACCCATTTCTCCTTGCTGAATCCTCTGTGGATCGGCCATGATTCCATTCCTGCATGTTGATGCTGCATGCACCATGTGGTCTGCCTACACTGTTTATATGATGCACCATGCATTCTTGCATCATGTGCACTGCATTTGTCACAAGGTGAGTTGGTTGCTGAATTGGGTGCATGGTCACTGGCGCAAGGTCCTTTGATGCACGGCACGTCCGATGCACATTGCACTGCTCTAATACCTCTTTTGAGAATTGGGCCCAGTAAGTTTTGTGAAAACAATGCCTGAATTTGACCCGCCATGCAAAAAAGTGTGCAAAAAAAAAATAACGTGCACAGAAAATAAAAGCTTGCACAAAAAAAATTTCATGGCTGACATATACATTTTCCTATAGGAAATAATGGGAAATTTAACATTTTAATAACTTTTGAAAGGATTAATATTTATTTACCAAAACTTCAAAAGGCACATCTGTGTCCCAAAGACATTCTACCCTGAAAATTTCAGAGCAGAACATAAACACATTTCTGAGATACAGGTGGACAAAAAAAGTAAACAAAAAAGCTAAATTTAGGATTTTTGATGCTCTATATCTCAAAAACCACAAAATGGATTTACACAAAATTTCACACATCAAGAGACATAACCACAGAGATGGCGCTTACCAAATGACATGTAAATCTGTTGAACCGTTCCAATGTTATTAAGGCTCCAGATTTCAGGTGTAACATAGAAATGTGCACCCAACCCTAACTAGACTGGTGCTACTGTGCCAGTATAATTAATATATATGTGTGTATATATATATATATATATATATATATATATATATATATGTGTATATATATATATATATATATATATATATATATATATATATATATATATATGGATATGAGTGCACCTGTTGATATTGAAGTTATTTGTACAGTAGCCTGTGACCTCGAGTAACCTCATGACTGGCGAAGCCACGGGTGAGATTTATGAGAGGTCACAGGCTACTGTGAAAATAACTTCAGTATCCAACAGGTGCCCCCTGCATATTGGATTTATCCAACAGGGGAAGTCATTGTATTGTAGTTTTTTTTTTGGTTTTGGTTTGTATTTTTTTGTGGGGGAAAGTAATATAAATATATGGGACTTTTTGCTCAATAAGTGTGGCTCCAGGGAGCATTGTTATAACAGCGATGTTGACACTGGTATTCTTGTGTCTTGATTGGCCATGACTGTATGTGGGGGCAGGTTGAAGCATTTTAAAAAATATGGGGGTGGCTGTTCTCACTTACTGAGTGTGGTAACTTGCCATTTGGTCATCATTCCCACTTGTGTTTGATTTCATTTTTAAATTATGATTAATGAAAATGTTTTATCTGCTTGTGCTTACATTCTGATTTTAGAGCTGGTGCAATGTGGACATGGTTGGGGATGGAGTGAATGTGAGGAATGTGTTGTGTTGGCTCTTTAGGCTCACTTGTTTTTATATCACAATTTGGTTTTATTTAAAAAAAGAAAATGCTTTTTATGTTTTTATTCTCTGTCAGCTTGTGTGTGACAGAAGGAAATGCTGTAGAATAGCGATTGCTATAAGAGAGAGAAGGAAGCAGTACATAGTATAGGGAACTAGCATGTTGGGGTGTTACTGGCTGTGGATGGGGAGATGAAGAGAAGAGTAAGTACTATGTGTGGATGTGTCAGAGTAATGCTGGTGGACAGATGGAAGAAAAAGGTAAATGTTTAAGAAAGAAGATATCAGTGGATGTATGATAATAGAGTAGTCGCAAATAGAATGAGAGATTGAAGCTGTAGTGCGATGATGCAATCTGTATGTTTAGCTTTAAACTGAATCTCAGAATTAGTGTCGGCGGGGGGGATTGGTGACGTAGTCACTGTGTGGCTAAATGGGGGATAATGTAATCACTATGGGAGTAACTTTAAGTTGTTTATCCACACAGTGACTCAGATAAACATGTTTATGCAGCAGCATTTATCTTGACCCTGTTGCATAAACACACACATATATATATATATATATATATATATATATATATATATATTCATTGCAAAAAAAACTCTGTTAATGCATCAGTTAGGGTTCCTATTACAGCAACAAAAGTATAGAAATTTGGTGTTAGGGTTTCCAGCACTACCATCACACCCCACCTCCACCCTCCATATACCAACAGGCACTGGGGTCTGTCTTGGGGTTATTGGCCCTAACTCTCACCCTATTCCATGTGTAAGGAAGCTGAGATGGTACAGTATAGGAGAATGGGGTGAGAGGTAAGCCCAACGACACCAAGGCACACCCCGATGCCTGTTGGTATGTGGAGGGTGGGTGGGTTGGGTGGGCTGGTAGGGTTGGGAACCCTAACACCAAATTTCCATACTTTTGGCACTGTAATAGGAACTGTAACTGATGCATTAATGGAGTTTTTTGCAATGAATGTTCTTACTTATTGAGATATAATAGTATCCTTATTTTACTGTAGGAGCACAGGGTGCTGTGCTACAATCCCTCTGTAGATGCGTATATGTACTGTATATAGGTGTGGAAGTGCAGGGCCCTCTGGACCCTGTGCTTCCATGTGTCAAATAACAGTGACCAAATTGTCAGCATAGCCATTTTATTGCCCCACGTCATGCACCCCCCTACAGAGAAATTGTGAAATGCAAGGCAAAACCTAATTATGCGCAACTGCAACACCATTCTGTGCCACAGGTGTGAAAACAAATTTCAGGCAGGATGTGAAAAATGACAGCTGTACTGTTTATGAGGTGGTATGAAAAATTGGCTATGCTGAAAATTTGGCTGCAAAATATAGAAAAGTATCAAAGTTATGCGTGTGAGTAGAATAAGTTCAACGGACGCACATAACTCGGGCATTTTTAGGAATTTTTTCACCAAATTTTCATGATGTCCATTTTGGAACCCCACCTGATGAACACTGGCTCTGTCACTTTGTTCATTAGCCATGAAAGGTGATTTTTCACAGCGGCCATGCTGAGGGACAGAACCCAGAGGGTGGTTGTGGGGGAAGAGTTATCTGGCACCAGAGAGGTAACCAGTGGGGTCCCACAGTGCTCGGTGCTGGGGCTGGTGTTGTTCAATGTCTTCATGAATGACATTGGAGATGGCATTAAGGGCAATGTGTGCCTATTCATTGATTTCACCAAGCTCTGTGGGAGAGTGAACAGAGCTGAAAGGACACAGGACCTACAGGAAGATCTGGAAAAGCTGGGGAGGAGGTCCAGGATCTGGCAGCTTGGCTTCAATGTCAAGAAATGCAAAGTTATGCATATTGGAGCCAAGAATCCCAGGACAAAGTACTACCTGGGTGCAGTCCGAGTATCTGCATCAGAAGAGGAAAAGGACCTGGAATTGATGATCACTAGTGACCTGAAGCACTCCACGCAGTGCAAGAAAGCAGAAACAAAGGTAAACAAGATGCTGGGATGCATATCTAAGGGGATCTGTTGTGCGATATAGTAGGTTATACTGCCCTTGTACAGGTCACTGGTAAGGCCGCATCTAGAGTATGGAGTTCAGTACTGGTGCATACACCTCAATAAGGACATTAATCTGCTGGAGAAGGTCCAGAGGAGGGCTACAAAGATGATAGTGTGCCAGTAGGATAAGGCATATGAGGATAGTTTGAGGGCACTGAACATGTACTCCCTGGAAGATAAGAGAGAGAGAGAGAGGGAACATGATTGAGACCTTCAAGTACTTGAAAGGGATAAACAAGGTTGCTAAGGAGAGTGTCTTTAAACTGAGTGGCAGTCATAACATGAGGGGACACTCTCTTTAGAGGGTGGGAAGTTTAGGAGGGAGATCAGGAAGCACTTCTTCACAGAGAGGGTGGTGGTCACTTGGAATGCGCTGCTGGAAGAGGTCATCTTGTTGAAGACAGTGGGCAGCTATAAGAGAGGCTGGGATATGCATGTGGGAAGGTAAGGGTTGTGACAATGGGAGGAGTGGGGAGGGAGGGCAGGGACAGTAGTTCAAGCTGTGGGCCCTGCAATATAAGAGGACTAGACAGACCAAATGGCCTTCTTCTGCTGGCTTCTTCATATGTTTGTATGTTCATATTCTGCCCCACAGGTGCAAAAACATGTTTCAGGCAGGATGTGAAAAAATGAAAGCTGTACTGTTCATTAGGTGGTGTGTAAAAATGGCAATGTTGAAAATGTGGAGTGAAATTATTAAAAATTACCAAAGTTACGAGCGTGCATAGAAAAATGTTAATGACTGCACATAACTCCTGTGTTTTTTGGTATATTTGTACCAAATTTTTAACATGGGCTTTTTGGGATCCCACCTCATGTACACTGGTACTGTCATTTCATTATTTGGTCTCAAAAGATGATTTCACACAGTGACCATGAAATCACCTTACAGGTCTGATTAACAAAACAATAGTAACAGTGTTCATGAGGTGGGGTTCCAGGAAGCCCATGATAAAAATTTGGTGAAAAATATACCAAAAAATGACAGAGATGTCAACATAAGTTGAAAATGATATTGCTAGCTATTATGTAGCACTTTCTTTGATTCTTCAGTTCACGGTTTGGCTTTGAAGAGTGCAGACGTGTCGCGGTCCAGAGATGATGACAGAAGATAATCCCTGATGGTAAGTACAGGACAAGGGAGGGGTGTAGGGTGATGGGTTGCTCAGGGGGAGGGGGATGGGGAGATGATGAGGGACCATTTTCTTTTTTACAGGATTTAACAGAAAAAACTTACTTTGGGGACAGTTTTCATTTTTTCAACAGGTTAAACAAAGATTTGGGACACTGTGAGTAGGCTCCTCAGTGTCCCAGAGTGCTGCGATGGGGGGAGAACTTCAGAATGCCAGCATGGGGATTGGGCTCCCCGATGTCTGCAAAAACATTTGAAATTTAAAAAAAAGATATATATAGTTATATACTAATATTTCAGGTTCCCCAGTGTTCTACAATGGCGGGGGAGGGTGGTGTCTAGTGCTGACATGGGGATTGAGCTCCCCGATGTTGGCAAAAAGCATATAAAATTTTTTAAAAATATATACATAATAATATTTTGGGACACTGGATGTGGGCTCCCCAGTGTCCCACATGGGGGAGGGGGACCTGGTCCACTGACACAGGGATTTGGCACCTCAAAGTCAGCAGAAACTGTTTTTGCATTTAAAACATGTCTCAGCCCCCTTGAAGGCAATTAAGGGATAAAATATCCTTTTTTTAGGTAAACACCAACAGGTGTTTACCTACATGGTGGGGGGAGGAATCTGATTCCGAGTTTTTTTTTTTAAATAATGGCCAGAACTGTTTTGGGGGTTTTCAGGGGCTGTTGTATTTTTTTATTAAAGTAGTGCTACAAATTTGCAGCAGGTTTCACACAACAGTGCTGTTAGTTGCACGAGAATTGCCGCAATTTGTGGCAGTTTCACAAAAGAAGTGCTGCAAATTGCAGCACTACCAATGGCCGAATGGAAACAAATATATTACCGGTCACTATTTTTAAAAAATAATGCCAGGATTATGTTCCTCGGGCCCCAAGTAGGTAAACACAACTGTTGGTGTTTACCAAGGGGCAACAGATTTTGATTTATATTGTTTTTTCCACGTCGCTAACTGAAAAAAAGATGGTGGCAGCACGACACTATGGAACCCATTTGCGACAGTAAAAAGCGCTTTTGCAAAAGCAGGATGTACTTTCACATGGAATATCTAATTTTCCCCATAGGCTATAATGGGAAGCTTTTTACTTTAATAACTTTTGAATGGATTAATATTTTTTCACCAAATCTTCAAAAGACACATCAGTGACCCAGACCCCATATATCCTAACAATTTCAGACTAGAACTCCAAACCATTTCAGACTTAAAGATGAGAAAAGAATTTGTGCCTAAATGGTAAATTTCACATTTTTTGGCTCTCCACAGCTCTGCAACTGCACAACTGACCAGAATGAAACTTGCCAGATCCAGACACCTACGCTGCTAGACAGCGCATGAACAATTTTGGGCACATCGGTGGTACAGTTCCAAAGTTATTAAAGTGAAACATTTTGGGTTTAACATAGAAGTGGCTGTGCACCCCTAACTATAGTGGTACTACTATGCCACTATAATATATTATAGGGGCATGATAATTACCCTATAGTTAGCGTTGAGCAGCAGTTTCTATGTTAAACCTGAAATTCTGTGCTTTAATAACATTGCAGCTAATCAATGGATTTGCAAAACATTTGGTATGCACTGTCCCGTAGGGTCGATCTCTTGATTTGACAAGTTTTATTACTGTCAACTGTATGGATTCTGAGATCCCGATAGTGAAAAAAAGGAAAAATATAGTACCCTTTTTTTTGCTGTTTTTTTCAGCATTGCCTTGCAGCCAGCCAGTGTGGAAGCTGTGTACAATTTTTGTAGGCTTATACATAATTTGATAGCAGAACAGACAGTGAAAATTTGGTGCAATAATATTAATCTGTTGCAAAGTATTTAAGTTTTTTTAATTCTCATATCCTTTGGGATTTTTCTCAACATTCCAATCTTTAGGATAGATGTCTTTTTTTCCAAAAAGCATTTGATCTCTCAAAAAAGGATTGAGTCTCACCACACCATTCCTTTTTTGTTAAATCACAAGTCCTTTTTCCTGAGAGAAAATTCCTTTGTCGTGGACCACCATCTTGTTTTCCGGTTTTTTTTTCACCCAAAAAATTGAAAACCCACAAAAATGATTTACAGTAGATATACCAAGGCATGTATCTTGTTCATCGGGACTCCCTTACATGGATTCTGAAGTTGTTTTATGTATAAACAACCTTAGAAGATGTTTTAAACAGATTTATATTCCTTTTTTGTGACTTGTTAGCTTCCTTTTTCACGAGCAGATTAATTTTTCACAAGTTAGTGAGTCACAAAAAGGGAATATAAATCCATTCAAAAAGACCCTCCAAAGTTGCTTACACATTTGGACTTCTTTTTTGCTGACATCGGGGTACCCAATCCCCGAGTTGGCAGTAGAAGACTCTCCCTGCCAGTGTGGGACATTGAGGAGCCCACTCTCAGTGTCACAGATAGAAGCCCAACCCCTGCCTGTGTGGAGCATTGAGGAGCCCTCTCCTAGTGTCCCCTGATGTTCCCCCCACCCCACTAATATGGGACACTTGGTAGCCCACTCCCAGTGTCCTGAAATATTGATATTTTGCTAAAATGTGTTTTTGCCAACATCGGGGTGCCCAATCACCAGGTTGGCATTAGAACAACCCCCCCAGTACCGTAGAACACTGGGGAGCCCACCCCCAGTGTCACAAAATATTGGTTAGCATACCTGTAAAAAAAACAGTCCACCAATGTCTTTTTCTTTTACATCCTGCAAAAAAGAGGATGGTCCCTGGTCATCTACCCTGTCTCCCTCCCCCATCCCTCCCCTCCAACTGAGCAACTGACCATCCCCCCCTTTGTTAGAGTCATACGAAAAAAGATCTTGTTTCATGTCATGACTTATGAAAAAATATTTTTTTTCTGTATGGAAAATCAATGTACTTCAGTGGGATTTTCAACTTTGCTGCATAACTTTGCCATTTTTGCATATTGTCACACCAAATTTTCAACATATCCTTTTTGAGACCCCTCTCCATGAATAATGGGGATGTCATTTTGCAAATCCTGCCCATAAGGCAATTTTGTGGTTGGTTGACAAAATCACCTTTCAGGTGGGATTTCACAATTTTCACCATGCTTGTTCATAAGGTGGAGTCATAAGAAGGGTGTGTTGAACATTTGGGGTAAAAATATGTGAAAATGGCCAAGTTGTGTGCATCTGTTGACATTTCACTATGCTCGCTCGTGACTGTTAATTTTCAATATTTTAAACACAAATTATCAACATAGCAATTTCTTTGCACCAGCTCATGACTTTGGAAGCTGCCATTTCTCAAATCTCATGCAAAATGTATTTTCATGCCTCTGCTGCAGAATTATGCTGTGGTGATACGAAATGATGTTTCTGTGGGGATTTGACAATTTTTACTGTTGGATTGATGAGGTGGGGTAATAGAAAATCTGTGTTGATAATTTGGTTGCTGTTGTCCTACAAAGGGAAGCTGGGGGCCCGGAGGGTCCTGTGCTTCCCATAACCATACATATACAAGTCTATGGTGGGATGGCAGTGGAGGGCACAAAGGGCCTTGTGTTCCATCATACAAATAAGGATACAATTACACTATCTCAAAATCTATGGATGCATGATAGCACAAGGCCTGGAGGGCCCTGCACTCCAACAGGAAAATAAGGATACCATTATGCTATCTCAAAAAGTAAGGACATTCTTTGCTAAAACTGTGTTAATGCAATATTTAGGGTTGAGGCTAAACTGGCAAAAGTAGGTAAATGTGACTTTAGGGTTCCCAAGCCTAAAATTCCAATGCCAACCCCAAAGCAAATTGGGGTGGAATCTTCCTAGGGATTGTGAACTCTAAAGCTCACCCAATTCTATACACTCCAGAAACATACACATCTAATGGGGTGAGCTTTAGGGTTGACAGCCCCTAGGAAGATTCCACCATGATTTGCTTTAAGGGTGACATTCGGGTTTTAGGGTTGGGACCCCTAAAGTCACATTTCCTTATTTTTGTCAGTTTAGCCTCAACTCTGAATGATGCATTAACACAGTTTTTTTTTTGCAAAGTGTGTATATATATATATCTATATATATATATATATATATATATATATATATATATCTATATCAGCTTAGGTCCTCTACCTCCCTCCCTTATGCTCTCCCATACCCACCATGCCATCCCAGCTCCCCACCCTCACTATTCCCTTCTGTTTTATTCTGCCACTGCATTGAGCACCTACCTTGTATTATTTGTGTCATATTTTGTACTGTCACAGTTGTATATAAATATATTGTGTACTGGCATTAACTAGGCCCTTCCTGTAAATGAGTTCTGTATTTATTTGTTGCCTTAATGATATATTGCCACTGTTGTATGTAACTCTATTTTGACCTGCCTTAACCGGGTCCATCTTGTAAATGAGCTTTGCTCAACGATGTTCACCTTGATAAATAAAGATTTTGATTGATTGATTGATAAATATTGTGGAAGTTTGTGTTGGTAACAACAATGCAGACACAGAGATTTTCAGCTTTAGAACACACTTGGAAGACGGTGTGAATTTTATTTTCAAAGAACAAAAACTCTATAAGCATTTAAATAAAATATACAAACAAAAAGAAAAATGCACTCTAGAAATAAAAATAAAACTATTCGGTTTCAGCACAACCCCAACCTTGGTTGTATTGCCACAGAGTGGAAGGTTACACTTTCCAAGCTTAAGTGTTTCCACTATCTTCTGTGCTAATAGGTGGTAGTACTTTCCCTGCTGCTACCTAAAGGCGCTTTTACACACAGGTTTGTAAAACGAAATAAACGTTACCTGTGTGGCGCCATTGTACTCTATTGTGTTCAGGTTTCCTTTTACACCCCTGCAAGTATTCCGGCTAATCCTGCCTCCATTTGTTTCGGCTCCCCCAGAGTTTACTGCTCTAATGGCGGTTTCTGCAGTTGTACCGGAATGGCTGTTTTACACAGCCAGATCAAACCAAACACATTCGTGCAAACCGCAAGAAGCAGAGATTGCGGTTTGGACGAACGTTCACCAAGGGAATGAAACCAATGCTTTTTACACACAAGGGATGTAACGGAATACTGTTTCCATAACAGTTATTCCATTACATAGACCTGTGTGTAAAAGCACCTTAAAACTCATCTGCCTAGCTAAAGTTGCAGAGGCATTATATACAGGTCTCTACTGATGTCAGTTGGTCAGCTGACCCTCCCCCTATTCTCATAACAATATAAACTCTCTGCTAATACATTTATTTGGGGGATCAGCCAGACCAAAACATGAACAAATCCCCAGGCAATGCATACTTGTATCTCCAGAAACTCTTAGGTGTCAGATATTTTGAAGGATAATTACTTAATGGTCAACTGGGTGTCATGGCTATGCCCCATGAACAGTATTATGGACTGTCCATGACCTCTACTGTGCATAGAAATTAGCCTCTGTTTTGCTCTGCTTTTCCCTAAGGTGCAGATTCATAATAGAATTTCAGGTAAGGAACAGAACTTTCTTTGTTCACAGTACCAGCTTTACTTTATACAAAGATGATAGAAAAAAAAACATTCTGTGATCTCCATATGTTTTGTGTCTATACTTATTTAGCCTTGGGACACAATGTGAGAGGCAAATTATGTATAGGAGCAGCCAACGGCTACCCTTTTTCATTTGGGCCTATTTGTGACTTTCATTTGTTTATCTCCCATGTCCCACTTCTAACTAGGGGGATGAAAGTCCTTTACTTAATTCAGCACTGCAATTTAAAAGCATCTAACTGCACTCTTTTTTATATGTAAGAACCCTTTTTGACTCTTTCACCAAATCTTTGTCCCCGTGAGACCCTTCCCTTTGCTCTACACAGCAGGATGAAAACATTACTACTCCGCACCTTCGCTTGCTTCCTTTCACACACTCGCTGGCTTTACAGTAATAGCCACAGACATTGCCAGCTATTTCCAGATATTTCGTGCAATTTCTAAAGAGTTTCTCTCTGCTGCCCCTTCCGTGGTAATGCAGAAAGCAGGAGATTTCTCTAGAAATATCACAGAAATTTTGGGAAATAGCTGGCAATGTCTGTGGCTACTGCTGTACTGCACATTTGTACAGTGGCGAGGTGCACCTAGAAATGAGTGACACTTATCCAAGGGTATTTACAAATGGAAACAGCCCTCGTTTTCTCAGTCCTGGATACCACATTCCTTGTACCAACACACTCTCGCTGGCATGACAAACATTACAACAGCCATGAGGTGTGAGTTAACAGCAAATGGTTTTATACACAGGTACTCAAGTCAGTCTTTCTGTGCCGCCTGTCCTCTTTATGTACCTATTTTACCATACCCCATTGATACAGGCATCCCTGTATCCTGGCAAGTTCTGCAACATTCTCTTAATTATCCAGGGCATTTATAAACTTGTTTTCACCACAAGATTCCTTAAATGATGTTTTATTTTTACAAAACTAGCTCTGTTTGTCAAGGACACAAAGAGGGATATATATATATACTGTATATATAGAGGGAACAGAACAGTTTAGAGAAATTACGTGGGGGGTCCATCCCCCCGTAATGGGAAAGAATGAAAAGGTCAAGAAGGACCCCAGAATAGAGGTGCTACTGCAGTAGACTAGGAAAATAGGGATAAGAGAGGAAGGATGGTCCTGACAAGGGCTAAACGGAGTTTCTAAAGGGAGGCAACTTTGCCACATACCCCCATGGACAAGCGGAAATCAGTCCTAATCTGATTTCCAAGACAACCTACCCACACAAAAGATGGGTAGGATGGAGCTTCCGCCGACCTACTCTTGGAAGCTCCACCCCAGGGTCCCTATTATTTTCATAAGAACAAGATACGCAAAATAAAATCAGTACACAAGATGTACACTTGTTCTCTTGTCAAAACTATTTACCCTGGGGTGTCTATAAACAGTCTAGTACCAATTACATACTACATTGTACATCAGAATTGAACAATCATACCATGCCCTATGGAGCACCATGTCTGGACAAAAAATCCACATTTACATGGGAGGTACCCGCCCTATGCTTAACAGTGAACTGGTAAGGTTGTACAGCCAGACACCATCGCATAATGCTGTTATTGTTATCTTTCATTTGAGAGATAAAACACAGGAGGTTATGGTCCATAATCAGTGTGAAAGGAGCACCCCAGAGATAGGAACATAAGGCTTGTATCACCCATTTGTCTGCTAAGCATTCTTGCTCCACCATAGAGTATCTTTGTTCACGATCGTATAATTTCTTTGAAATGTACACTATGGGGTGCTCTTCTCCTTCAATAGTTTGGCTTAATACTGCACCAATCCCTGTCCCTTAGGCATCATATATACCTCAAAAGGGTAATCAAAATTTGGGCTTTTTAAAACAGAGAATGAACACAGAGCTACTTTTATCCATTGGAAAGCTTGCTCACATGCTGGAGACCAAATCACTTTGTTTCCGGACTTCTTTTTTGTGAGATCCATTAGAGGGGTAGCAATGGCAGTAAAATTTGGTATAAACCTACGATAATATCCAGCCAATCCCAAAAAGGAATGGACATGCTTCTTTGTGAGTGGTACTGGGCAATTAGTCATTGCCTCCACTTTACTGATCTCTGGCTTAATTAGCCCATTTCCCAACCGAAATCCTAAATATCTCATTTCTTTTTGTGCCAGAGCACATTTTGAGGGGTTTATCATCAATCCTGCATGTTTAACAGATGTTAATACCTCTCTAAAATGGGCCAGATGGGTCTGCCATGATGTACTGAACACGACAAAGTCGTCGAGGTAGGTCGCACAAAAATTATGATGTGGTGCCAGCAACCTATCCATAAATCGCTGAAATGTGGCCAGCGCACCATGGAGACCAAATGGCATAGTTCAAAACTGGAATAATCCCATAGGAGTAGAAAATGCTGTTTTCTCTTTGGCTGTGGTTTCTAAATGAATCTGCTGATATCCTTTAGTCAAGTCCAGAGTGGAGATATATTTAGCATTTCCTATTTTATCCAATATATAATCCACTCGGGGGCATACGGTATGCATCAGATTTAGATACCTGGTTCAACTCCCTGAAATCCAGGCATAATCTGATTCCTCCCTCTTTCTTGGGAATCACCACAATGGGTGAGCCCCAGGCACGTTCAGATGGTTCAATAATGCCCAGCATTTGTAACTTCTTGATTTCTTCTTGTACTTTTTCTCTGACCCGTTCAGGTAACCTACAGAGTTTTTTGTAATAGGGGCCGCTTCTGTATGGATTTGATGTTCCACCCCGGAAGCATGCCCAGGTACACTCGTGAATGTAGTCTAAAATTCCTCAATTATGTACAACAATTCTTGTTTTTCTTCTGGTGTCAGGTCAGGGTTTACACTAACATCTCTAGGTCCCTGTTCTCATTCCAACCGGCCATATGCTATGTCCAATTCATTTTCTTTTAATTCGGAGAAGACTAGCAAACACTTGGCAGGCTCAGGTTTAACATGCCATCTCTTTAAAAGATTTGCATGATAAATCTTCCTTTTCTGTCTCCTATCTGGTGTTTCTGTCAAGTATGTAACAGGACCCGTCTGCTGTATCACTCTATAGGGTCCCTGCCACTTCATAAGTAATTTGTTGGTAGAAGTAGGTAACAATCACAAAACCTGATCTCCCTCTATAAACACTTTTGTTTTGGAGATGGCCTGATCATACCCCTCCTTCTGAGTTCTTTGGGTCTGTACTCCTGCTTTATGGGCTCTTTGAGTGTAGATCATCAGGTGTTTCCGAAGTTCCCTGATATAGGACGCTATCCCAGGATGCTTCATGTCCTTCCCCTCCTCCCAACACTCTTTTACCACATCTAGTGGTCCACAGGAGTTCCTACCATAAAGCAATGAGAAGGGGGAGTAGCCTGTTGAGGCCTGGGGGACCTCATGATAGGCAAACAGAAGGAAAGGTAAATATTTGTCCCAGTCCCTTCCTTCATCCAGAATACATTTTTTAAGCATCCTCTTAAGCATCTGGTTAAATCGCTTTACAAGCCCATCTGTTTGGGGATGATATGGAGAGGTGCACACTGCCACTATCCCTAGAAGGTGGTACAACTCTTTTAGCAGTGCAGCATTGAAATTACTCCCTCTATCCATCAATATGTCCTTTGGGATGCCAACCTGACTAAACAACTTCACCAATTCTTCTGCTATCTTAGGGGTGGTGACTGAGTGCATCAGGATGACCTCAGGATATTTAGTAGCCTAATCACACGCCACTAGGAGAAAGCAATTTCCTTTACTGCTCTTGTTAAGAGGTCCCAGGATATCCATGCCTATTCTCTCTAATGGCATTGTTACCAAGGGGATTGGCACCAGGGGTACTACTTCCTTTCTTCCTACCTGGGCAGTTAGTTACATAGAAACATAGAAACATAGAATATGATGGCAGATAAGGACCGCAAGGCCCTCCTAGTCTGCTCATTTCCCTACCTAATGGATAAGCTGCAGATCCTAGTTAACCAACAGCCTACTTCCTCCTACTACCCACTAGAATTGCCTTATGTCTGTCCCATGCATTCCTGAATTCTCCCACTGTTTTTGACTCTATGACCTCCTCAGAAAGGCTGTTCTATGCATCTACAACCCTCTCTGTAAAGAAACACTTCCTCACATTACCTCTGAGTCGTCCCCCCTCTATCTTCAAATTGTTCCCCCTTGTTCTTACACATCTCTTTTTCTGAAAGATGCTACCCTCTTGGACTTTGTTGATTCCTGTGAGGTATTTGAAACTTTCTATCATGTCCCCCCCCCTCCTTTCCTTGAGGCTACACATCTTAAGCTCCTTTAGTCTTTCTTCATGTGTCTTCTGGTGCAGACCCTGCACCATTTTGGTTGCCCTCCTCTGGACAATTGACACTCCTGACAATAACGGCTAGTATCTTCATGGATGCCTGGCCAGTAAAATCTCTGGATTATTCTATTCAGGGCCTTGTCCCTCCCTGCATGCCCTGCCAAAGGTAAATCATGCCCCAAAAACATGATGTCTTTTCTAAAACATTTTGGTACTAATAGTTGTTCAGTGATTTCTTCTGTCCCTGGTTTCTTGCACACTCTATACAAGACATCATTCCTAATTCTTATTTCTGGGGACCCGGCCACTCTTTGTTGTTCCACCTGTTGGAAAAAAGAAGTTAATGTACCGTCCTGTCTTTGTTTATCGCTTATATTATCATTCACAAATACAGTTTTAATGTCCTCTGGTATACCATGCTGATTCCTTAGCCATCGTTGTTGTTGCTTCTTTTTAAAATTCAATGACTGTCTGGTTTTACCAGGAGCATCTACCACATCCCCTTCTAAAGGAAACACTTCCCCCAACAATAATTCCTTTTTCTGCTGGGCATGAGTGGTTACTGCTGGTAAAATGTTTTTGTCCATTATTAGTGTGAAAAAGTCAGGAAAATCATGACCCAATACAATGGATACAGGTAAACATGGTACAACCCCAGCCATGACCTGTGTTGTCTTTCCTTCAACAGTAATGTCTATATTAGTGGTAGGGTACTGATGTCGGTCCCCATGTACACATACTACATGTATCGGAGTTTCTTTCTTTAGGGTCTCACAGGTCATGTCTAACTAGAGTATTTTTACTCCAAGTCAATCAATTCCAGTACAGTTTGGTTGGCAATAGTCACATTGGTGAACACATACCTATCATTTAATAATTCCAAATGTGTCACATTAGGTTGTTTTGTAGGGCAGAACCTAGCTATGTGCCCCAGTCCTTGACAGTTGCAGCACACTTTATTAGGAGGAAAGGTTCTACCACTGGGACCAGTTCTGTTATTGCACTGTTTATTTTGAAAGGCATAAGCATGTCTTACCAGTGGAGATGAACTTTTATTGGCAGTTGGTTCAGGAGCTCGCTATCTTCTCTTGTTAACAGACTGATGTGCAGCCAGGTAGTCTTCTGCCAAAGTGATTGCTACTTCCGCAATTCTGGGTTGTGCTCTTTAATCCAGATTTGCAATTCCATAGGCATAATTTGTAAAAATTGTTCTATGATGCATGTCTCCATCATATCTGTTGTAGATTTCCCTTCAGGCTGTACCCATTTATCACAAAGTTCCTTCAATCTGGTATATGTCTCTCTGGGGGGGGGCTGCAGTATTGTATTTAAAGGCATGAAATCTCTGCCTATATGCCTCAGCTGTTACATTGTAGCATCTAAGTATCTCCTGTTTGACAAGATCATAATCATCACTTAAATGTGAGTCCATATTCCCATAGGGCTAGCTGTGCCTTGCTGGATAAATATGGTGCCAATCCATCCATTGAGTAGGTAGCCATCCACAAGCCTTTGCCACCCTTTCAAATGTGCTCAACTAGGCCTTGATGTCATCTGACCCAGTCATCTTAGTAATTTTAATGTCCTTTGGGTGGGTACCCTTCACTACTGGCCCCTGCCCTGTTCCCATTTGTTTGAACATCTGAATGATCAGCCTACCTGAGGTCTTGTCTGCTCTGTTCCCTCTCCTGTTCTTGTAGGTCTAGATCTTTCTGTCACTCCATTTCTAACTGTCGAATAGTCAGCCAGCGGAGTAGATCAGCCATACTTTCTGGCAGTTCCTCTCGTGCCTCTTGGGATATCTCCTTAGTCTCCAGTTCCTCATCCTCCTCAAAACTGTCATCCTTTGTTGTCCTTCTCCGGGTTTCAGTCAGCAAGCCAGCATATAAGGGCTCACTCATCATGGCCATTCTGGTACAGGTGACTGCTCCTTGTTTTTTATCTGGTCCTCCTTCAGCCATCTCTGATTTGGTTGTTGTAATGGTATCTGGTCAGATACCCAGACTGGTCTCCCCCTGCTACCACGGACAACCAGTCAGTCCCACCTCTGACACCAACTATGAAAGTTTGTGTGGGTAACAACAATGCAGACACAGAGATTTTCAGCTTTAGACCACATTTGAAAGACAGTGTGAATATTATTTTCAAAGAAAAAAAACTCTAAAGCTGTTAACGTAGCAGTGTATAAGCATTTAAATAAAATAAACAAACAAAAAGAAAAATGAACTCTAGAAATAAAAAATAAAACTATTCGGTTTCAGCACAACCCCAGCCTTAGTTGTGTTGCCACAGAGTGGAAGGTTACACTTTCCAAGCCTAAGTGTTTCCACTATCTTCTGTGCTGATAGATGGTAGTACGATCCCTGCTGCTACTACCTAAGACTCATCTGCCTAGCTAAAGTTGCAGAGGCATTATATACAGGTCTCTAGTGATGTCAGTCAGTCAGCTGACCCACCCCCTATTCTAATAACAATATAAACTCTCTGCTAATACATTTATTTGGGGCATCAGCCAGACCAAAACATGAACAAACCCCCAGGCAATGCATACCTTTCCTTTGTATCTCCAGAAACTCTTAGGTTTCAGATATTTTGAAGGATAATTACTTAATGGTCAACTGAGTGTCATGGTTATGCCCTGGACAGTATTATGGACTGTCCATGACCCTACTGTGCATAGAAATTATCTTCTGTTTGGCCCTGCTTTTCCCTAAGGTGCAGACTCATAGTAGAATTTCAGGAAAGGAAGAGAACTTTCTTTATTCACAATACTAGCTTTTACTTCATACAAAGATGATAGAAAAAAACATTCTGTGATCTCCATATGTCTTGTGTCTATACTTATTTAGCCTTGGGACATAATGCGAGAGGCAAATTATGTATCGGAGCAGCCAACGGCTACCTTTTTCATTTAGGCCCATTTGTGACTTTCATTTGTTTATCTCCCATGTCCCACTTCTAACTAGGTGGACGAAATCCTTTACTTAATGCAGCATTGCAATTTAAAAGCATCTAAATGCACTCTTTTTTATGTGTAAGAGCCCTTTTTGACTCTTTCCCCCAAATATTTGTCCCCGTGAGAGCCTTCCCTTTGCTCTACATGGTGGGATGAAAATGTTACTACTCAGTGCCTTCGCTTGCTTCCTCTCGTGCACTCGCTGGCTTTACTGCACATTTGTACAGTCATGAGGTGCAACTAGAAATGAGTGGCACTTATCTGAGGGTATTTACAAATGGAACCAGCCCTCATTTTCTCAGTCTTGGATGCCACATTCCTTGTACCAACACACTCTCACTGGCATGACAAATATTACAACAGCTGTGAGGTGTGAGTTAAGAAAGAGCGATTTTATACACAGGTACTCGAGTCAGTCTTACTGTGCTGCCTGTCCTCTTTATGTATCTATTTTAACATACCCCACTGATTCAGGTGTCCCTGAATCCTGGCAAGTTCTGTAACATTCCCTTAATAATCCAGGGCATTTATAAACTTGTTTTCACCACAAGATTCTTTAAAGGACATTTCATTTTTATAAAACTAGCTCTGCTTGTCAAGGACACAAAGAGGGATTTATATATTATGGTAGCACGGTAGTGCTACCATAGTTAGAGTCGAGGAGCCATTTCTATGTTAAACCCCCAAATTTTGCACCTTAATAACTTTGCAACCATTTGACGGATTTGCCTGAAATTTGGAATACATGATCAAGAACCATACACCTTGGGATCTGACAAGTTTTGTAGTGGTCGGATACATGGCTGCGGAGTTATTAAGCATGATCTGCACATGCGTTTACACTTTTTCTGGAATTCTATGGTCACGCGTACAGGTCGCACGGTTTGCAGCCGGGGTCCCCAATGTGCTTTTCAAAGATTTGGTGAAAAAATATTAAACGGTTCAAAAGTTATTCAAAAAACAATTTCCCATTATAAGACAATGGGAAAAGTTAGCAAAAAGTTCGACAGTGTCGCAAATGCATTTTTACTTTCGCAAATGGCCCTGTTACTTTCGCAAATCCGCCATTTTGTTTTCAGTTGGTAATCAGAAAAATGGTTGGCATTTAAATTTGGGACCCTCTAACAACCTAATTCTTTTTGTATTCACCTAGTCGGACCCTGAGGATGCTAGCCATGTCTTTATTTTGGGGTAAAACACCCCAGAAACATGTTTTTCAAATTTCTGGAAAAGTGCTTTCACAGATTACTTTCGTGCTCACGAAAGTGTCGAACTTTTTTGTGAAAGCTAAAGGAAACACTTCCCCCAACAATAATTCCTTTTTCTGCTGGGCATGAGTGGTTACTGCTGGTAAAATGTTTTTGTCCATTATTAGTGTGAAAAAGTCAGGAAAATCATGACCCAATACAATGGAAACAGGTAAACATGGTACAACCCCAGCCATGACCTGTGTTGTCTTTCCTTCAACAGTAATGTCTATATTAGTGGTAGGGTACTGATGTCGGTCCCCATGTACACATACTACATGTATCGGAGTTTCTTTCTTTAGGGGTCTCACAGGTCATGTCTAACTAGAGTATTTTTACTCTCCAAGTCAATCAATTCCAGTACAGTTTGGTTGGCAATAGTCACATTGGTGAACACATACCTATCATTTAATAATTCCAAATGTGTCACATTAGGTTGTTTTGTAGGGCAGAACCTAGCTATGTGCCCCAGTCCTTGACAGTTGCAGCACACTTTATTAGGAGGAAAGGTTCTACCACTGGGACCAGTTCTGTTATTGCACTGTTTATTTTGAAAGGCATAAGCATGTCTTACCAGTGGAGATGAACTTTTATTGGCAGTTGGTTCAGGAGCTCGCTATCTTCTCTTGTTAACAGACTGATGTGCAGCCAGGTAGTCTTCTGCCAAAGTGATTGCTACTTCCGCAATTCTGGGTTGTGCTCTTAATCCAGATTTGCAATTCCATAGGCATAATTTGTAAAATTGTTCTATGATGAATGTCTCCATCATATCTGTTGTAGATTTCCTTCAGGCTGTACCCATTTATCACAAAGTTCCTTCAATCTGGTATATGTCTCTCTGGGGGGGGGCTGCAGTATTGTATTTAAAGGCATGAAATCTCTGCCTATATGCCTCAGCTGTTACATTGTAGCATCTAAGTATCTCCTGTTTGACAAGATCATAATCATCACTTAAATGTGAGTCCATATTCCCATAGGCTAGCTGTGCCTTGCTGGATAAATATGGTGCCCGGCGAACCATCCATTGAGTAGGTAGCCATCCACAAGCCTTTGCCACCCTTTCAAATGTGCTCAACTAGGCCTTGATGTCATCTGACCCAGTCATCTTAGTAATTTTAATGTCCTTTGGGTTGGTGGGTACCCCTTCACTACTGGCCCCCTGCCCTGTTCCCATTTGTTTGAACATCTGAATGGTATCAGCCTACCTGAGGTCTTGTCTGCTCTGTTCCCTCTCCTGTTCTTGTAGGTCTAGATCTTTCTGTCACTCCATTTCTAACTGTCGAATAGTCAGCCAGCGGAGTAGATCAGCCATACTTTCTGGCAGTTCCTCTCGTGCCTCTTGGGATATCTCCTTAGTCTCCAGTTCCTCATCCTCCTCAAAACTGTCATCCTTTGTTGTCCTTCTCCGGGTTTCAGTCAGCAAGCCAGCATATAAGGGCTCACTCATCATGGCCATTCTGGTACAGGTGACTGCTCCTTGTTTTTTATCTGGTCCTCCTTCAGCCATCTCTGATTTGGTTGTTGTAATGGTATCTGGTCAGATACCCAGACTGGTCTCCCCCTGCTACCACGGACAACCAGTCAGTCCCACCTCTGACACCAACTATGAAAGTTTGTGTGGGTAACAACAATGCAGACACAGAGATTTTCAGCTTTAGACCACATTTGAAAGACAGTGTGAATATTATTTTCAAAGAAAAAAAACTCTAAAGCTGTTAACGTAGCAGTGTATAAGCATTTAAATAAAATAAACAAACAAAAAGGAAAATGAACTCTAGAAATAAAAAATAAAACTATTCGGTTTCAGCACAACCCCAGCCTTAGTTGTGTTGCCACAGAGTGGAAGGTTACACTTTCCAAGCCTAAGTGTTTCCACTATCTTCTGTGCTGATAGATGGTAGTACGATCCCTGCTGCTACTACCTAAGACTCATCTGCCTAGCTAAAGTTGCAGAGGCATTATACAGGTCTCTAGTGATGTCAGTCAGTCAGCTGACCCACCCCCTATTCTAATAACAATATAAACTCTCTGCTAATACATTTATTTGGGGCATCAGCCAGACCAAAACATGAACAAACCCCCAGGCAATGCATACCTTTCCTTTGTATCTCCAGAAACTCTTAGGTTTCAGATATTTTGAAGGATAATTACTTAATGGTCAACTGAGTGTCATGGCTATGCCCCCTGGACAGTATTATGGACTGTCCATGACCTCTACTGTGCATAGAAATTATCTTCTGTTTGGCCCTGCTTTTCCCTAAGGTGCAGACTCATAGTAGAATTTCAGGAAAGGAAGAGAACTTTCTTTATTAACAATACTAGCTTTACTTCATACAAAGATGATAGAAAAAAACATTCTGTGATCTCCATATGTCTTGTGTCTATACTTATTTAGCCTTGGGACATAATGCGAGAGGCAAATTATGTATCGGAGCAGCCAACGGCTACCTTTTTCATTTAGGCCCATTTGTGACTTTCATTTGTTTATCTCCCATGTCCCACTTCTAACTAGGTGGACGAAATCCTTTACTTAATGCAGCATTGCAATTTAAAAGCATCTAAATGCACTCTTTTTTATGTGTAAGAGCCCTTTTTGACTCTTTCCCCCAAATATTTGTCCCCGTGAGAGCCTTCCCTTTGCTCTACATGGTGGGATGAAAATTTTACTACTCAGTGCCTTCGCTTGCTTCCTCTCGTGCACTCGCTGGCTTTACTGCACATTTGTACAGTCATGAGGTGCAACTAGAAATGAGTGGCACTTATCTGAGGGTATTTACAAATGGAACCAGCCCTCATTTTCTCAGTCTTGGATGCCACATTCCTTGTACCAACACACTCTCACTGGCATGACAAATATTACAACAGCTGTGAGGTGTGAGTTAAGAAAGAGCGATTTTATACACAGGTACTCGAGTCAGTCTTACTGTGCTGCCTGTCCTCTTTATGTATCTATTTTAACATACCCCACTGATTCAGGTGTCCCTGAATCCTGGCAAGTTCTGTAACATTCCCTTAATAATCCAGGGCATTTATAAACTTGTTTTCACCACAAGATTCTTTAAAGGACATTTTATTTTATAAAACTAGCTCTGCTTGTCAAGGACACAAAGAGGATTTAATATTATGGTAGCACGGTAGTGCTACCATAGTTAGAGTCGAGGAGCCATTTCTATGTTAAACCCCCAAATTTTGCACCTTAATAACTTTGCAACCATTTGACGGATTTGCCTGAAATTTGGAATACATGATCAAGAACCATACACCTTGGGATCTGACAAGTTTTGTAGTGGTCGGATACATGGCTGCGGAGTTATTAAGCATGATCTGCACATGCGTTTACACTTTTTCTGGAATTCTATGGTCACGCGTACAGGTCGCACGGTTTGCAGCCGGGGTCCCCAATGTGCTTTTCAAAGATTTGGTGAAAAAATATTAAACGGTTCAAAAGTTATTCAAAAAACAATTTCCCATTATAAGACAATGGGAAAAGTTAGCAAAAAGTTCGACAGTGTCGCAAATGCATTTTTACTTTCGCAAATGGCCCTGTTACTTTCGCAAATCCGCCATTTTGTTTTCAGTTGGTAATCAGAAAAATGGTTGGCATTTAAATTTGGGACCCTCTAACAACCTAATTCTTTTTGTATTCACCTAGTCGGACCCTGAGGATGCTAGCCATGTCTTTATTTTGGGGTAAAACACCCCAGAAACATGATTTTCAAATTTCTGGAAAAGTGCTTTCACAGATTACTTTCGTGCTCACGAAAGTGTCGAACTTTTTTGTGAAAGCTTAGAAATTGCGACAGTAGTTTTCTAGTCTGTGGGAAAGTGACAGCAATTCTTTGGCACTGCGCTGCAAAAGAACGGTTGGGAGTTTTGGGCTGCAATTTGGAGGTAACACAGCCGACATCTCACAGATGTGCCTTTCAGTGTTTTGGTGAAGAAATATTACACGGCGGCAAAGTTAAGGCACTCGACGCATTACAGGAATCCTTTGGCACCCTGCTGCAAAATAACAGTTTGGTCTTTTTTCCTGAAATTTGGAGGGAAGACAGCCAACAGCCCACAGATGTGCTTTTCATTGGTTTGGTGAACAAATATTACAGGGAGGCAAAGTTATGGCACTCCAAACTTCTCTTTTTTTCCCATAGGATAACATTATGGCATTCGCCGCGCCTTTCAGGGCCCGTATCTCGGAAACGGTGTGAGATACGGACTTTTCATCAGAAAAATACTTAGCCCCCTAATGGGGCTAATGGGGGCTAAGTACAAAATTAGCCAGGACAGTTGTAAATCATATGACTTTTAAATTTTTTTTCTACGTCGTACGGTTCCTGAGATATAACCTATTTAGTATTCCAAGTCCTCATTTTCAGCTCCGATACCCATTATTATGCATACATTCTTTGTACTCACTGTCTTTCTCTATGCAAGTTTTGGGGAAAACCAGCCTGTGCGCTTACATTACTGTTACTGTTGCCCTTTCCGCTTGCGGTTCCATACCCGTTTCACTTACCGTTGACGTCTGTGCCATCATGTGCGTTATCCTTTGCGTTTTCATTTGTGCTTGCTTGTGTTATTTTTGCCATTTGTGTCTACAGTACTGTTTCTCTTTCTGTTTTACTTTGCATCACCATGCCCATTGAAATTTCTGTTTGCAGGCACCATGTTATTATGTGACAACACATCACGTGGCAGACCATTCTGCCCACGCCACCGCGTGTGTTAACCTTCTGTTCTCATTTGCGCTATGCTACTATGTGCGCCACTGTTGGCACTTCTGTTTGTGTTGCTGTTCCTGTTACTATGCCACAAGACATCATGTGGTGGGCGAGAGCCCTATGTGCTGCTACCCCTCACGCTTTCATTTGCTATGTTGTATCATATCTTTGCCATTTATGCTACTCATGTGCGCCACTGTTAGTGCTTATGTTTGCGTTACTGTTCCTGTTACTATGCCACAAACTGGGCCCAGCTCTCCTGCCACCACATTACATTCACTATTTCTCGTTATCATTCTCAAAAAGAAGGGACATTAGAGGCAAAAAACTCTGTTTAATGCATTAGTTAGGGTTGTTCCACAGCGACAAAAGTGAGATCAACAGCAAAACTGAGGCCATGTTCACCAAACGTACACATCCCTGATTGCAGCTGCACACAACGTACCACACTTAGTAGTTGCATGGCCTTACCTACCGATGCCCCACACCAGACCACACCACATGTGGTGGGCCATCTGAGCAATAGAGTTGAGCAAAACCAAGGAGTTGTACAGGTATAATATCTCTGATTATAACAAGGGTTTGAGAAATGCAGCTTTCTAATGGACTGCAAACATTGTAACAGCCTTATGTTTAGTTTTTATTAAGATACATGTAGAGCCTAACCATATGATGAACATGGTTTAATGTTGTTTAAAAAAACAGTTTTATTATGATAGCAATAATCCACTCCCAGGTATTATGTTAAAGGTCAGTTTATCACTGTCTAGCGACATGTGGCACTCGGCTATGCCTCATTCAACATTAAACCCCTACAGGGTGATTAACAGATCATTTAACATAACTGTTGGTCATGCCTTATTGCTTAATTGTCTTTATGAGTAGATACTCTCCCTCTGCTAGGCACTGTAGCAGCTTTGCAACACAGTGTCCCACCCAGTTACACCATACACTGTCTAGTTATTGGGGAATGGCTGTGAATATGAACTCATGAAGATGAACAGTGTAACTTGATCATTACAGTCATCAAAACCTTAGTGTGATTATAACTGATAGAGTCAGTGATAGAGAATAACCCCTGCTGTCCTAGTACACTTATCCCATTGTGAGTTAAATCAATACTAAAAGACATTCTGTTTATATCTACACTATACCTACTTGATTCCTGTTGTACCACAATTAACATAGTTATCACTTTGATAGCATCAGTGACAGAAGTGTGGCAAACCAAAACACTAGGCATACAGCCTGAGTATGAAACAACTGTTAAAAAAATTACACTGTGTCCATAAGTGGCATAGATCACTCATTGCAACAATAGTAAATGTATCACTATTTGAATAAGTTAGTCATCACAGATGCAATGAGATTGTCTTTCTCAGGTACAACATACTCAGTAAGTGCCTACAGGAAAATCTATCCTATAGACATCTCTGATACAGGTACGTCATTGTTGGCTCAGTAGTGCTATGATATTTAGAAGTTGCTTGGCCTGATCCATGCAACTACACTGTTTCTTACAAAGAATACTTACTGCATCTTTAGTATTGAAACACACTGAAGGTCTATGTATGTACATGTACATCAGCAGTACACCTTCATCAGTAAGAATGCATCTGATACTGGCAGTACGAATTTCATAGCGTTGAACAGGCAATGCTTTTCCATACGTTTACATCAGCCTCTCTATCTTGAGTAAACAGTTGCAGTAAATGTACTACTATGTAAATCACATACTAAATGTAACACTACTTTTATCTTGAGCATGCTAGTGTCTTGTAGTTAATTTATGTACTTCTCTTAATTAATATGTACTCATTAGTGTTAAACCTTTCTACAACTGTCATCATGCACCTTCAGCATTTATATTGACTCAACGCACAGTACCAGTTGTGGTGTGGTGGGGCATCGGTAGGTAAGGCCATGCAACTACTAAGTGTGGTATGTTGTGTGCAGCTGCAATCAGAGATGTGTGCGTTTGGTGTACATGGCCTCAGTTTTGCTGTTGATCTCCACTGAGCATGCAGTACCTGGTCAGGTGGGTGGGATGTCTCGTAGTACATTAAGACAATTGTTTGTTATTTCTGTCACCTGCTGCTGGATGTCTGTCATTGGTTGTATTGACTTGGTCCTCCCCCATACTTGCATGTGTGTGTGTGTGTGTCTGTGTGTGTGTGGTGCTGGGGGGGGTGAATTCGGAGTTAGGGTTTTCAACCCTAATAGCGAATTTCCTCACTTTTGTCGCTCTGGAACAACCCTAACTAATGCATTAAATTGAGTTTATTTTGAGGGGTGTCCACCCCCTCATAATGGGAAAGAATGAAAAGGTCAAGAAGGACCACAGAATAGAGGCACTACTGCAGGAGACTAGGAAAATAGGGATAAGAGAGGAGGGATGGTCCTGACAAGGGCTAAAAGGGGTTTCTAAAGGGGGGGCAACTCTGCAACAAATATATATATATGTGTGTGTGTGTGTGTGTGTATATATATATATATGTTTGTGTGTTTACAGTGAAGCCTGCCAGGATGAAGCATAGCACTGCAGAATTCTGCAACAGAGTTACTGGAGCAAACAATGCAGTTTTAATGGGAGTTAATCCCTTTTGTCATGCATTAAACCCATGACACTGCACTTCATCCTGATATATATATATATATATACATATATATATATATAATAGATATATACTTGAGGTGCGGTGGCTATACATGACGCCTTGGTGTGCGCATCGCATGAGGCCGCAGGCCGAAAAAGGCCAACCGCCCAAGGCGCATGTAGATATCAGAGCGCCACTGCACACCTCAGAGTGGTATATCTATCTTATAAAATGGCCATAGATTTTTTTGGGGGTGGGTCAAAAAGTAGTCCCTCTGTGTAGTTGTTAAATAAATGATATGTTGGCAGAGGTTTAAAATAAAGTTGTATTGAAAATGAGGAGGCAAGCATGATTGGAGCACTTTTGGTGAGAAAAATCAGAGTCTAATGATTATTTTTATTGAAACAATGGGCGTGATCGGTATGTGTGCAATACTTCAGTGAGAAGAAGAAGTCGAGTAGCCTCGTTGTGTTTGTGAACAGAGGCGACTCGTGACAGTTTGTGTTGCTCGCACAGAGCCCACATGCTTAGCGATGGATTAGCGAGTCGGTACTTTTAGAGTGAGAGCCAGTGCTGCTTACAGCAACACCGCCTCGCCTGCCTCACATTCCTAAACTACTGACTCGCCCATCTGGCCGCTTCCTCCGCATACAGTATGCAACTACTATTACCCAAAGGCAAGACAAACTAAGATGAGGGAGTCACTTTTTCTGATTTTAAACACAGCGGGCTTACTTTTCAGCTTTAACAGGTTTTTCAGTTTCTTGAGATGCGACCACTCGTCACGCTTACATTTCGCAGGAAAGTGAAAGTCGGGCAGGATCGTGGGATTCTCCATGGAAATGCAGCTTTTTTACAGAAATTAAGAGAAGACAACAAAAGAATGTATGCTCTACTTTTATATATACAGTTAGGTTTCTGTTAATCAGATTGATTGGTCACAGTGGTTACAGTAATAAAAGTGGTTGTATACTGTGAGACTGTGAAATGGCAGGCAGGATTTGATTTTAAATTAAATTTTAGTAAACATTAATGGTAGGATGAAGAGATCAGTTTCTACAGTGTGGGCTATTACTGGTATATTTACTTATGCCTGTGGGTGTCAGTTGCATATGTGTGTTAGTGTGGGTGTCTAGCTGCACCAGGTGTGGAGTGGTCTTGCTGTTGGTGAAAAGGTTTTGAGGACTGGAAAGTAGTTCAGACGCAAGCGTCGAGTGGAAGGCGGCGTGTCGTTGGGAAATAATGCACGGTCATGTGACGGTTTTGTCCAATTGTATAAGTGGGATTTCTATGATTTTACCACACCATTTTATAAATATATATATATATATATATATATATATATATATATATATATATATATATTCTATGCAATAAACTTTGTTAATGCTTCATTTAGGGTTAAAACACAAAAAGTCAGGAAATTAGATCTTTAGGGTTGTCCCTCTCCCCCTCGTGGACCTGCCCATCTTTGAGATTGACATGTGACGGTGTGTGTCACTGGCATTGTGAGGTCTAAATGTCACCCCATTCCATGTGTAATCATATTCACAAGCCCCAGTAAAGAAGAATGGGGTGACATTTAGGCCTCACAACCCCAATGACACACCCTGTCATCTGTCAATCTCGGGAGGATGGGTGGGTCCACGAGGGGGGAGGGGTAACCCTAAAGGTCTCATTTCCTGCCTTTTTAACAAAGTTTTTTGCATAGAATTTCCTTACTTTTATAGAAAGAATAGAAAAGTAGAAAGTCACGCTCCCACCAACTTGCAAATTTCTGCCTAAGATAAGAGTACAAGTATTGAATATCATATGTATTGGTGGGAAAAAACAAAGTGTTAGTCATCAGAGTGGCATAATTCAATACCTGTTTACATGTCAGATACCTAACCACTGAAAATTACCTCCATGGCAGTAAGGCTAGGTACCCCATAAATGTGAACCCACTACCACAATGGAAAACACTATATGCAAAACATAAAGTGCATCATGCAATATCTCTAGAGTGAGTACTTGTTCAAAAACCTAAACAGCATAATTCACATGTACAGGACATCCCCTCAACACCCTCCAAATTTCAAGTGAAAAGACCAAAACTGTTTCCAAGATATTTCATTTTAAAAATTGTTAAAATTGGGCTATCTGGTCCTCCAAATCTGGCCATCTAGTCCCTCTCTCGTGATCAAAGATCGCAATCAAAGAATTTTCAATCTCGAGACCAAAGAATTTGCAGGCTCATGATCAAAGAATAAAAAATGGTAAAAGTCAATTTTTACACAAAAATAAATGAAACCACAGCCATGACTCGATAGAACGCAGCCCCCCTGAATAAAACCCATCCTCATTTGGCTTAATAAGTGACCCCTGAGCTGAGAAATTTGATTTTTTTTCATCTGGCCATCTAGTTGCACCCTCGTGATCAAAGTTCATAGTCAAAGAATCTCATGATCAAAGAATTTGCAGGCTCGCAATCAAGGAATAAAAAATGTAAAAAGTCAAGTTTTGTACAGAAATACATGAAACCACAGCCATAACTTGATAGAACAAAGTCCCCTGAGCAAAACCCATCCTCATTTGGCTTAATAAGTGACCCCTGAGCTGAGAAATTAGATTTTTTAATGTGACCATCTAGTCACGCACTCAAAGATCGCGGTCAAAGAATTTCGCGATCAAAGAATTTGCAGGCTTGCGAACAAAGTTTGTTAGCGAGCTGTGATCAAAGATTTTAAAAGTTGAAAAGTCTATTTTTTGACCAAATTACAAGAAACCACAGCCATGGTTCAATAGAGTGAAGCCCCCTGAGCAAAACCCATTGAAGTTTTACTTCCGGAGTCACCCCTGAGCCGAGATATTTGACTTTTTCCAACCAGAAACTGAAACAAGATGGCGGATGTCACAATCAAAGAATTCCTCATGATCAAAGATTCTTTGTTCGCGAGTCTGCAAATTCTTTGATCGTGAAGAGGGACCAGATGGCCGAAACCCCATTCTTCTTTTGCAAAATAACCATATAAATTTTCCCATTGACTTATAATGGGAACTTAAAACTTTAATAACTTTTAAATGGATTAATATTTTTTCACCAAACAACAAGTGGCATATTCTTTGACCCAAGCTCTTTCAAACAAGCCAGGTTGCAGAGTGGCATGCCACATGACAGCTGCTCAGTGCCATGGACAAAATCAAAAAAACTGCCCACATAACTGCCGAAAAGTGCATTTTTCAGCATTTTGGTGCGCAAAAGTCGTAAGTCTGACTGAAACAAAATTTGACATATCAAAAGATCTATCATGCCCCACTATGCATACCTAATGTCATGCAAATCTGTTCAACTGGTCCAAAGTTATTAACGCACAAAACTTTGAGTTTAACGTAGAAGTGCTTAACCCTAAATATAGGGGCGTGACCGTGCCCCAATAATATATAATATATAATATATTTATATATATATATATATATATATATATGTATATTAGACTGCCTCTGTAGTGGCAGTATAATTAGGGTTGCCTGGCCACTTCTATTTTAAACCCAAAATTTTGCACGTCAATAACTTTACAACTGTTCAACGGATATGCCTGAAATTTTTAATACTCAGTCAGGTACCATAGATATCTGGATCTTGCAAGTTTACTTTCGATCAGATGTTTGGTTGTGGAGCTGTGGAGCACCAAAAACCATGTAAAAACCCACTTTTTGGGCTATTTCTTTGCTCAGTGTTACAACACAAATGGCTTGTCCATCTGGTCTGAAATTTTCAGGGAATATACAGTCTGGGTCACTGATGTTTACTTTTGAAGACTTGGTAAAAAAATATTAATCCACTCAAAAGTTATTCAAATTTAAAGGTTCCCATTATAGTTAATGGGAAAAAATATATGTACCTCATGAAAGCTGCTGCCAGTACATTTTACCATCTGAAATGCCCTCAGTAGTGTTGTGCCACCGTCATCTTGTTTTCAGTTAGTGATGGAGAAAAACAGCCAGAATTCAAAAGTTACTGCCCCTAGGTAAACACTGACAGTTGTGTTTACCTAATCGGGGTATGAGGAACACAATGTTGCCATCAGAATTTTAAAATTTCCCCCAGAAATATGTTTTTAAACATCAGACCCTGTCACAAATTCTACCAGAATGGATGCACCACTTTCACAATTTGCAACACTTTTGCACCCATTCTTTCACAAATTTTGTGAAAGTGTCGCAATTTGCAACAGTACTACACCAAAAAACACCATTTATTTGTCATCTCACTACAAATAAACAGTTGGGGTTTTGGGGCTGAAATTTGCAGGGTGGCAAGCCCTTGCCCCACAGATGCAACTTTTGCTGATTTGGTGAAAAAATTTACACCAGTTCCATAGCATTCCAAAGTTGAGAAAATTCCCATAGAATAACATTGCAGCTCCTGAAAATGATTTGAGATATGGAGTTTTCGCTCTGGGCATGGACTGAGCATGCGTGGAGGTTTCCAAGTCATGATTACAACTGTAGTGGAATTTTTTTCATAGTTGCTATGGCTACTGAGATATTATTACCAGATTAATGTTACAAAGGTTCCTTTTCATGACTCTAGGGCTGTTGTATGTCTCTGTACTTATGTGCAAGTGGGAGTGCAGGGCCCAGAGGGCGTGCATACCATTATGCAAAAATGGTCAGTGTGAAGGGAATGCAGGACCCGGAGGGCCCTGTGCTCCCACAACCACATAACAGTTACCAGTTACGTTACACTTTCCTCAAAAAGAAGGGACATTCATTACAAAAAAACTCTGTTAATATATATGTATTATAGTGGCATGGTAGTGCCACTATAGAAAGGGCTGAGTAGGCACTTTAATGTTAAACCTCACATTGTGCACTTTAATAACTTTGCAACTGTTCAATGTATGTGCACCACATTTGGAATGCACTCTCCCATGGAGCAGCTCTCTTGACGTGCCACATTTCCTTCTGGTCGGATGTGTGGATTCTGAGATCGGTAGAGCGGAAAAACCTTAAAATTCACCACTTTTTGCTGTTTCATTTCTCATCACACTGCTCACAGATGGTGATGAATTGTGGTCTGAAATATTTATGGTAGAAAGAGCTTGGGTCACAGAACTGCTCTGCATTTAGTTGGTGAAAAAATATTAATCTGTTCCAATGTTATTGCATTTTTATACTAACATTAACATTAACAAGGTGAAAGAGTCTAACATGTTTAAATATAAGAAAAATAGCAGGACAAGAGGACACAGCATGAGATTAGAGGGAGGCAGATTAAGGGGGAATGTGAGGAAATTCTTTTTCACAGAAAGAGTGGTGGATGCATGGAACGGCCTACCTGAGGAAATGGTGGCTATGAATACAGTGCAGGGCTTCAAACAGGCATGGGATAGGCATAAGGGAGCAATACAGATGAGTATGAATAGATAGGCCACTGACAGAGCAAAGGCCGATGGCACATTTATAAGGTAGAAAAAGAAATGGGCAGACTGGATGGGCCTTGTGGTCCTTATCTGTCGTCAACCTCTATGTTTCTATGTTTCATACTAACATGGCAGCAGAATAGGCCTAACAGTCTCTCGAGTCTGCTCAATTTTCAGCACCTGCACTGAGGGATGATTTTGGTGTACCCCCCTCTGCCTTGGGTTATACTGTCCCCAGTCCCAGATGTTCCACCTGTATTGGGCCTGGTCAGATTTACCCTCAGCCTGTACCTGTCCCATCCCCTCTTAAACCTGTCCACAGTCTCCACCTCTACCAACTCCCTGGGCAGTGCATTCCATGACTCCGCCACTCTTTCAGTGAAATAACATCTCCCTCTCTCCCTTCTGAGCCTGCCCCCTTCCAGCTTACAACCGTGGCCTCTTGTTGCCCCACCCTCCTTCCTTTGGAGCACCCTGACTGGGCCTCCTTTATTGATCCCTTTCATGTACTTAAAGACCTCTATCATGTCCCCCTGTCCCTCCTCTCCTCCAGGGTGTACATGTTGAGCTCCTTGAGCCTCTCCTCATAGGTCCTCTCCCCCAGGCCCCAAATCATTTTGGTTGCACTCCTTTGGACCCTCTGTTGGAGTGTAATGTCCCTCTTTAAATGTGGTCTCCAAAACTGTACACAATACTTGAGGTGTGGCCTAACCAAGCAGTTGTACAGTGGAAGGATCACTTCTGCCTTTCTGGAGGTAATCCCCTTGGTGATGCATCCCAGCATCCTATTTGTCCTTGCCACTGCCCTCCTACAGGGCTCAGTTGTTCATTTTGACATCTACCACTACCCCAAGTCCCTCTCACCCTCCGTGACTTGAATCATGTCTTTTCCCAGGGTATACACCTGGCCTGGATTTCTGACTCCCAGGTGCAGAACCTTGCATTTCCCCACATTGAATTTTAGTTTCCTTTTTCCTGACCACCTTTCCAGAGCCTCTAGGTCCTCCTGCAAGGCCACCCTCCCCTTCTCTCCATCCACCACTGCACCCAGCTTTGAGTCATCTGCAAAGAGACTCATCTCACTTCTGATCCCCCTCTTGATGTCTGAGATATAGGTGTTGAACAGGAGTGGCCCCAGCACTGACCCCTGGGGAACCCCACTAGTAACCCACCTTGGGGATGAGGCTACCCCTCTAACCACCACCTTCTGAGTATGCTCAGAGAGCCAATTTCCTATACATCTTAACAACTGTCTCCCTACCCCCATTTCCTTCAGCTTAGCCAGCAGGCCACTGTGGGGTACCGAATCAAATGCCCTGCTAAAGTCCAGAAAGAGGACATCCACTGGCCTACCCTGGTCCAGGGCCCTCATCACCCAGTCGTAGAACTCAACAAGGTTTGTCTGGCATGATCTTCCCATGACAAAGCCATGCTGCCTATCGTCCAAGTACCCAGTTTGCTCCAGAAACCCCCCCTAGTTTTTCTTTGACAATACCCTCCATCACCTTGCCAACCACCAATGTCAGGTTAATGGGTCTGTAATTTCCTGCCTCCTCTCTTGATCCTTCCTTGTGGATCGGCACAACATGGGCCACCCTCTAGTTCTGGGGCACCCACCTAGTCCTCAGAGAAATGTTGAAAAGCTCCACTAGAAGGACTTCCAGGACAACTGCCAGTTCCCTCAGCACCCTGGGATGTATCTCATCTGGCCCAGGTGCTTTCTCCATCCGAAGGGACCTGAGGGCTTTCCTTATTCTCTCTACTGGGATTTCAGCCTCCACGTCCTCCCTCTTTTCACCCTGCACTGCTGGGCCCCCACCTGTCTGTGGTGGCCACTCCCTTTCCCCAGACCCATCAGCACCCCTTGTCTCTATCTGTCCCACCCCTTTCTCCGGTTTTCCCCCGCTCCCCTCACAATACATAGCCCCTCCATCCCCCCCCTGGTAAAAACTGAGGCAAAGTACTTATTTAAGACTTCTGCCTTTTAACCCGCCTCCTGTGCCCAACCATCCCCTATCCTTATCTTGCTGATCTGCCCCCTTACTTTCCTTTTTCCCCTATGTATCTAAAGAACCCCTTGTCCCCCCACCAGATCCCTCTAGCCAAGGACTGCTCCTTTTTTGCCTTAGCTGCTCTCACCACAATGGTGACTGTCCTGGCTGTCAGCTCATTTTCCTCCTGATCCCTTTCACTCCTTAAGCACTTGAAGCGCCTATAGGCCACCTTCTTTTCCCTCACCACCTCCTGTACTTCCCTGGTCCACCAGCAGGGTTTTCTGGACTTACTGAACTTACTCCTTTCCCTTGCATAGGATCTGGTAACCTCCTGTATTCTCCAACTAATGACCCCCCACCTGCTGTCAGCATCCATATCTGGCCTTATCCTGTCCAGACAATCTTTAAGGATCCTTCCCATCTCCCTGAAGTCTGTGCCCCTAAAGTCGGTTACTACCATCCTTGTTCAGCTTTCCTCCCCCCCAGGTCCAGGAAGAACCAGACTGTGGCGTGATCACTCCTGCCAATGGGTCCCTCACCTCTAGACCCCTAATCTGATCACTGTCCACCAGGACCACATCCAGTGTCTGGGCCTCCCTAGTTGGCTCACTCACCTGTTGTGTCAGAAATGCATCCTGGAAGACATCCAGCAGCCTCTGCTTTCTGGCCTGTGGTGACGTCATAGTCCCCAAGTTTGTTCCTGGCATGTTGAGGTCCCCCATTACCACTACCCTTCCCTTTCCCAATCTACAGTGTCCCTCGAGATTTGCCACCAAACTTTCTTCCAGGACCTCCGCCAGTGCTGGTGGTCTGTACACTACTCCGACCTTTATTCTCTTACCCCCCTGCATCAGAAAGGTGACCCAAATACCCTCCATGTTCCCCTCTGCCTCCTCTATCCCTCCAGTACTCATGCCATTTCTGACTAAGAGTGCTACACCACCACCCCTTCCCTCCCCCCTATCTTTTCTGAACATAGTGTAGCCCTACAGATTTAGGTCTCACTCATCCCCTTGAGTGGCCCAGGTCTCAGTGACTGCTGCCACATCTACCTCCCCCTCAACTACCATCACCTGGAGCTCAGGCATTTTATTTTCTAAGATCCTGGCATTTATCAGGACCATTCTCAACTCCTTTTCCCTCCTTTCCTTTCTCAACCTTGAGCTCCCATTTCTCAGCTCCTGCACCTTACCTGGTGACCCATTTCCATATCTCCCTAGCCCCCTAGAGGAGTGGAGACCATGTCCCTCATTTATCGTACCTGCTGGCACTGCCCCTTTTTTGATTCCTCCCCCCCTTCACAAGTTTAAACTCCACCTTTCACTGATGAACCCAACTAGTTTGAGCTTAAGGTTTTCCTTCCCCTCCAAATTAAGGTGGAGCCAGTCCGAGCAGATACAGCCCCTTATCCTCCCAGGTCTCCCCCAGTCCCCCACCAGGCCATACCCCAATTCCCCACACCACTCCCTAAGCCACTGATTTATCTCCATAATCTTCATCTTGTTTTCCCCACTAGCCATTGGCACCAGCAGGATTTCCAAAAAGGAGATCTTACAGCTTATGGAAAGGCATACCTTGGCCAACTCCTGAAACCTTGCCTGAATTTCTAGTTCACTATTACCATTTATGTAATTTGCCCCTAAGTGCACTAGAATGTCTGGGGTTCCCCGCATTCCCTTGCCAGTGAATACAACTCATGCTTGGCCTTGTGCAACATCAGGCCTGGGTGGCATTTGGTTCTGATCAGACAGATTTTACCCTCCTCCTGCCCCTCCCACTGGATGCCTCTGATCATGGAGTCCCTCAATAGCAGTACTCTAACCTCCCCCTTGCCTTCCTGTTCACCCCTCAGGTTCCCCCTCCTTCTATGCCCCTCCTCATCCCTTCATCCAGATTCTCCCCTCAACTGGCTCCTCGCACCTCCCAAAATCTGGGTGTTGAAGGTAGCCCCTTCACTATTTTCTCTGGTCACCTCCTCTACCTGTGTCCTGGCCTTCTTTATCCCCCCACCCGAGTATCTTTCTCTGTATCTCTTTCCTCACTCCTTACTAATCCATCTGTCCTATCCGTTTGCCTACTTGGCTTTCTGCTCGCTATCACCCCATTTATGTCCTGCGCCTTCCTGCCTGTTGTGCTCCCCTGTTCCATACCATCAGCCTCTTCTTTGTTCTCCTGATCTTCCTTTTTCTTCTCCTCTCCTACCCCTCTTCCCCCATCCTGTCCAGGACCCCCTCTATTGCACCCTTGCCTCTTGCCCCCTTTGCCCCTTCTATCCATCCCTGCCCCAGCAGCAGCAGCATCATCATCATCATCCTCTTCCTTCCCCACACACCCCTCTTCTACCAATGAGTGTAGAGGGTTAAAACAATTTGTGAGCCTTAGCCTTAGCCCCCCATCCCTACTGCCCTTCTTGGTTTCCTTTGGACACCCCCAGACTCTTGCCTACTGCCGTGGAAAATTCCACCTTTTGGGCCCCACCTGCCAGGGTCCACTAGAGCCCCCTGTGTACCCCCTTTCCTCCTCTCCTAGAGTGAGCACCTCTTTTCACTCCTCCCCCAGCTTGGGATGCCCCAGCACCTAGTGCTTCCATGTAGGTGACTGCTTGCCTCCTACCTCTCCAATCCTCCCCCCAGCACCCCCAGTTGCCTTCAGATCCCCTCTACCTCCTCTTTAAGCTGTGCCAGCTGGTAGCACACTGGGCATCCCCCAAACTTCCAAGCCCAGTCCAGTATCATGGCCACACCACACCCTGTGCACCCAACCACCCACCCAAAGATACCTGCTCTAGTGATATGTGGTCCCTTCCCCATCATAACAGCAGTCTTTTCTAGGCCAAATTACCAACTCAGTGGCTGTACAGTTTCTCTAGCTGCCAGTACCTATAACTAGGTGATCCCCACATACGGCATGTAGACTTTTAAACTTTCAATGCTTGAGTGGCTGAACTTTTCCCCACCTGACTATTAGCCTTAAGAGTTAGTTTATAGGGGAAGTTTACAACTCCCTAAGCTCCTCCCTCCCAGCCTTTAAACCCAACCCCCAGTGGCTTTTTCGTATTTAAGAAAGGCTAATACAAGGGGTGGGTGGAAGAGCTTCTCTAGAAAGATTTTAAGGAGTTAGGCCAAATTTAAAAGACAACAGCAAAACTTACAATAACTTATGACAAAGATAAGTTAGCTCTCCAGAACCTCACCACATCTTCAAACTTCCACTGCTACCTTTGCCCACAGCAAGAAGATTTAAGAATTAACTAATCCTAACCCAGCCTCTAACAGAAAGTTTACCTGATATATTCCAGTTGAAGACCCTCCACAATATCCAATTATCACACTAATCAGCAATTCATTGTGGATGCTGCACACCTATTTGAGACCTACTTATGCTTTTTTTCTGCCACATGGCTGCATTTTTGGATAGAACTACATGAGCTGCACCTGAAGCCTCTTCCTCCAAATGCAGGGCAGATGTTCCCTATAAATGAGCTGTGCTCTGGGGAGGGAGGGTGGGGAGGGTGGGATTATGGCCCACACCTGACTCTCACAAGAGTGTATCAGCCCTGTGTCTGCCCCTCACTGCACCTCCAAGCACTGCAACCTCCTCCGGAGGAAGGTCATACACAAACACTGTATTAAATAAGTCAGCACTCCTGCCCTAAAGTCCACAGACTGATAAGAATTTAAAGCTTATCCAGCAACAGAAATCCTTTCCCCAACTGCTCAGCAAAAGCAGGTTCACACAACCTCTGCCAGATTCCAACTGTTTTAGGGTCCCATAATTTTAAATGGGACTTTTACTTTCCAGGATAGGTTCCTGGAATGAAAAAGGATTTTGCTCTGACAAACAAGGATCCTTTTTCTTGAGTGGCCAATCCTTGGTCACCAGAAAAAAAATCTTTTTTCATTAGCTGCCATCATAACTGTGCTCAGGGATGTCTGTTTGAGACATCCAGCTATGTATTTTGCTCATCGGGTGTCAATGAGCTGTTCTGTGTGGTTTCTGACTTTTGTATGCCCCTAGAAAATTTTTTTGTAAGTATGTTATTCCTTTTTTGCCACTAACTAACTTCCTTTTTTCATGAGTCCTTATTCATCATGGCTTAAAAGGAAATCATCTAGTGAAAAAGGATTTCTCCTTTTCACAACTAGAAGGCCATGCCAGTAATTCTTTTTTGCCAGCCGATTTCCTTTTTCACCATGGTGAAAAAGAATAACAAAAAAGAAATTGCTGTGGTGAAAAATGATTACTGGCATGGCCATATGGTTGTGAAAAGGGGAAATCCTTTTTTGCCAGTCGATTTCCCATGACAGAAAAGGATGCTGAAAAAGGAAACAGGATGGCAAAAAGGGATTCTTGGAACAGCAATCAGGTCTTGAAAATGGTTTCAGTACCATTTGGTCCTGAAAAATACAGTCATCTTGTCATTGTCCCCTTGTAAATATCCCTGTTGTCTAGTGGGACCCCCCCCCCACCATCAATCCCCATATTTTTTTACTACATATATTTTTTGTTGTTTTGTTTATTTTTCTTTATTTCTATTTTTGTTTGTTTTTCTACAATTGTGTCTTTCTTCCACTATGGTTCGATATCCCTGGAGTCTAATGGTATGCTTCCCCACCCTCTGAGTTTGTCCTCATCACTTCATTGGTGGTTAGTGGCATCCCCCACCCTCCCAGGTGTATTTAATGCTAAAAACAGGAAAACTGTCCCTCGTTGTCTTTTTTGTTTATTTACCTGTAAAAAAATGGTCCATTGCTGATCACTTCCACATCCCCCACCCAACCACCCACAGTGCACCCACCTTCCCATGCCCTTGACATCCCTACAGACCATCACTCACCTGAAAAGATCTCAGATTTGAGATCTGCTCTCCCAATTGAAGGCATGTCTTTCTGCTGGAAACGGCAACTGCAATATGAGAAACTAAGATAAATGTGCTTCAATGTTTTCAGTGGGAGTTTCAACTTTGGTACATAACTCAGCCAGTTTTGGAGATTTTAACCCCAAATTTTCAACATGGTCTTTTGGAGACCCCACCTCATGAACAATATGACTGTCATTAAGCAACTCCTGTCAGAAAGGTGTTTTCATGGTTGGTTGGCAAAATACCCTTTCCAGTTGGATTTGTGTAATGACAGTTATATTTTTCATGAGGAGGGATCATACGTATGCTATGTTGAAAATTTGGGGTCAAAATTTCAAAAAATGGCTGTGTTATGAACATTTGTTGCAATTTCACTATGCACGGTCATAACTTAGGACATTTTTGATATTTCTTCCCATATTATCAGCATAGCCTTCCTATTACCCTACCTCATGTATGTGACAGCTGTCATTTTTCACAGCTGTGGAGCAGAATGGTGCTGCAGTAGTGCTGAATTACGTTTTGGCAGGGATTTGAAAATTTTCTGTACTGGGTACATGTGGTGAGGTCATAAGAAGGCTATGTTGAAAATTTGGGACACATTTATTAAAAATGGTACAGTGATGATTATTTGTTGCAATTTGCTATGCATGTGCTTAACTTTGGGAATGTTAAATACTTTGAGCCCATATTTTCAGCATAGCCTTCATATTACACCACCTCATGTATCTCACAGCTGTTATTTTTCTACTACTGTCCTAAATGTGTTTTTACACCTGCACTGTGGATTGGTGTTGCACTTGGGTGGAGTTATATTTTGGCATTGATTGAAATATTTTCTGCACTGGGTACATGAGGTGGAGTAATAACATTGCTATGGTGACAATTTGGTGACTGTTTTCCTATCACTGGAAGCACAGGGGCTGAAGGTCCCTGGGCTTCCACTGCTAGATACATATACACATCTATGGTGGGATGGGATAAGGATACGATTATACTATTTCAAAAAAGTAAGGACATAAATTGCAAAAAACATTGTTAATGCATCAGTTAGGGTTAAACCACCAAAAGTAGTGAAATGTGGTGTTAGGGTTTCCAATCCTGACACTACATTCCCCACCCTGCACAGACCCACAGGTGAAGTTGCTGTCTTGGGGCTGTCAACCCTAACGCTCACCCCATGCTCCTATGCTGTAGCCATGTCACTTAATTTTGTAATGGAATGGGGTGAGCATTAGGGTTGATGGCCCCAAGACATCCTCCCCCTCCAGTGGGTCTGTGCAGGGTGGGGAATGGGGTGTAAGGGTTAGAGATGTTGAAAAGTTAAACTTCACCCATGAATTCTGCACAAAGCACTGAAAATTCCCACTTCACCAAATTTGTGGAGTTCTGGCCGAACCCTTGAAATTCGCTTTGCGTGTTTTTTTTTAAAGTTTTCTGCAACATTTTGCATCCTTAATAGTGAAGTGTGAAATTCATAGGCAACATATTGCATTTTGTGGTGAAATTAATGCAATCTGTGGCCACAAAATTTTGGCAAAATCACTCTGCAAATTTCATGACCTCCGCGAATTAAATCGTGGAGCAAATTTTGCAGACTTTGGACATCTCTAGTTAGGGTTAGAAACCCTAATGCCACATTTCCCTGCTTTTGTCAGTTTAACCCTGGGATTGATTACCATAGCCTGCACTTACATACTGTGTGGCCCTAAGCAAGTCCCTTAACCACCTTGTGCTCCTGAGCCACATCTGGAAATGAGCTTAATCTCAGTGTACCTTTCCCGGCCAAGCAATGTAGATTAAAATAAATATAAAACATTTTTTTTTTATATTTCTATATTTCCTACATAAATATTAAAACATTATGGTACTATTCCCTTGAACACCGATCAATTTTCCCTTAATGTACTGAAATTACAGTATATCCAGCAGGGCCGTTGCCAGGATTTTCACAAGGGGGGTTCTTTTTATGCAGTCTGCAACCTTTAAAAAAAAGCTGTGGGTCTTAGGGCCGCCAGGACCCCAGAAGCCATGTGGTGAATTTAGGGCTTATTTTGAAGCTAAAGAAGTCATATCTGAGACCTCCTACACCCCTTGCTCTAAGCAAAATTATTATCTGGCTGGCTGCAGGGTGAATACATATATGTATTCAGTACCAGAGGGCAGCAAGATGCTGCTACTGTAATATACCTAAGGCATTGTCTCAGATATAGTATGTCCCCCAGTAACTATGGGCTACAGTATGCTCTGTGGTGTACTTTCATGGCTTATTTTACACCTATATAACTCATATCTGAGCTCCCTCTACCCCTTGCTGTAACCCCCCACCCTCCCCAACTCAATATACCATTTAAGCAATAGAGTCAGTGCAACATGGCCTATAGCAAGGCTAGCAGGATGCTGGGATGTATCAGTAGGAGTACTGATAGCAGAAGAAAGGAGATAATACTTCTCCTCTACAGATCCCTGGTGTGGTCTTACCTAGAGTACTGTGCCCAGTTCTGGAGTCCTCACCTCAGAAAGAATAAGGATAAATTGGAGACAGTGCAGCACAGAGTAACTAAAAAGATTCAGGGACAGCAGGGCATATCCTATGAGGAGCACCTCAAGGCATTAAATATGTACTTATTGGAGACCAGAAGGGAGAGGGGAGATGTGATAGGGACCTTCAAGTTCCTTAAAGGAATTAACAAAGTGAACTGCGGGGTACTGTTTAGCCTGAGTACCAATTAATGGTCACATGGAAAGGAATGGAAATTAACAGGAGGTAGGTTCTGGAGAGATGTGAGGAAGTACTGCTTTACAGAAAGGGTGATGGAACTTTGGAAGAGTCTGTCAGCTGAATTGGTGGGTGCAAAAACAATCAGAGGATTCAGGCAGGGCTGGGACATAAAGAAGGGAATAATGGTTACCGGGGGCAACAGGACCAAGAAGGAGAATAAAAAGAGGACGGGGAGGGTTAGTACCCTGGAGAAATGGTAGGTTCCAGGGATTATAGGGAACTTGGGCAGACTGGATGAACTCTGTCTTTTTCTGCCATCACTGTCTATATTTCTATACCAAGCACCCTGCTTGAAAAAAAAATCTGTAACATAATTCTTAGTTCAGTATTGGGTACTACACTTGTTGCCCCCACTCCATTCTCCAATGTGGTAGGCATGACAATGAGAGTGAGGGGAAAGGTAATTTGACAGTGGCGGGGATTCCCAGTACAAAGTTACCATCTCCTAAATGCTCACCCCCCCCACCTCCACCCCCACCATACTTCCAAAAGTATAGTGGGTATGATCATAACACTGAACTGTAGCAACAAATGTCATTCTATTGACACATGAGATCATCTGGAGAAAATGCTTATCACAGCTTATTTGTTTTAACTGCATCTGGCACAGATAGCACTGACAAAAGTGGAACTGAATGTCAATAAAAATGGGACCACAGTGAAGACCTCTCTGCCCAGAGGGAAGTGGAGTGCACACTTCCTTCTTGAGTCTCATTTCAGTGTTATTTCAGTCCAGACTGACAAAGCACTGCTTTTCATCAGTGCACTGTTAATACGCTGCATTAACTTTCTGCTACACTGTTGTACCACTGCTCAATCTTTCTTAGTTTTTGATGCAGACTGTAAGAGCACTGCAAATAATTATTAGATTTTCATGCACAGTTCTTTAGCACTGTATTTCCTTCACACATTTTTGCTGCACACTGCAGTAGTACTGGCAACACTTTATAATTTTTATCACACTTCTTTAGCACTGCATTGTCTCAGCAATCTGGTTACCCTTACTGAATTTGTCACAATGGCATTACAGTGGTATAGCAATGGCAATACTGTGGTCAGCTGAAAAATCCACAATGGTACTACCCAGTGGTACTCTGGTGTCACAGTGGTAGGTGATGTATAGATTTTCCTCTGTGCATTGGTAGTTCACTGGCAGAATGGTATCCCTAGGGCATTTTTTACCATTTTTTCTGTCTCTCACACATACACTGGTAATACAATGGTATCACACAATTTTGAGATTTTTGTCAGCTCCCACAAATACTGGTACACTGGTAGCACAGTGGTACTGCGTTATTTTGACATTTCAGTATTTGGTACCTCTCACAGCAACCCTGACAGCACAATTAGTGAGGTGGCAGTGCAGATCCCAGCTAGACCCTTCCAAACACTTGCATTGCCTTTCCACTGTGTACCTCTTTTGCTTAATTTATGAAAAGTTAAAACAGGCATATGAAACATGACAACTCTGCATTTTGTATAGATGAGGATTTAAGTAATTTATTTCTAAATCTTCAGCCCACCCACCTGAAAAGCTCCTTTGCCCAGTTCTGCACAGCCTATCCCTTAATATACAGTTAATAAGGGACACATCTTTGGCAATTATGGCTGCAAAATGTATCTGCCGATGACTGATAATATTATAAATCTAGGTCCTCTACTTTTTTTTTTGCACTCTTGGAGATGTCGTCTCTGAGCCTGCTGCCATGTTCCATCTTCCGTGAGTGCCAGCTGACAGTGTGAATTGTGGGCAGCGGCCGTGCTATATTCCGGTCACATTCATGATGCGGTCATGAGCTGCAATTGGCCAGCCAGCCATAGGGGGACAGTGCTGAGAAAGACTCAAAAAGCAGCTCTAGTCATCTTACTGGTACTGAGGAAACTGATTAACAGCAGATGGGAGGTGGTGCATGCAGAGACAAAGTGCTGAGGTTCATCATGTGTGCATAAGCACTCTGTGGCAGTCACAAAATAAACAGAAACAATGAAAAAAATGTTACAAATAATGAAAAAAAGTGGTGAATTTCAAAAGGGGGGTTCTTTCGAACCATATGAACCCCCCCCCGGCAACGGCTATGTATCCAGTGATACTACCAAGTTATAATGTGATATTGTGTTGTAGCCTAATATGATATTGTGTCGTAACCAATAACAAAGGTTTAAACCCAATTTCTATTGCATTGCAAGCTAATTGGCTGGTATCCTGCCTTCTCCATCTTCCTCCTTCCCAACATCACAGTGTCACTGAACTTGTTAACTAAGCAACAATGCTTTTGAGGTGCATTTCTGAGAAAAACACTCACAGTGCACCCTTGTGCAATATGATTCATTTGTTTATTTCTTATGTTATTTTCATGTTTGTCTATGCACTGTCTACCTTGTATTGAGTAAATTGAATTGTACAGTACTTTTCTGTAGGGTTCTGTGTATTGTAATGTTCCAGTGTCCTCCTCATGGCATCACTGTAAACAGGCTGCATAACAAAAACTACTTTTTTTTGGAAACAAACAAATTCATAAGTAATTACAATTTCAAAGTGTTAGATTCACAAGTTATGACAACAGCATAAATATAAAAAGCCAGTCTTTCTGTTTAAATTTCTGTCAGTACAATAATAGATATCACTAACTACTTTTCTTACTTTTCTGCAAATTCTGTTAGTATACAGTATGTGTGAGGCCTAATGGACAGAAATACACTGGACCTGGTACTAAACAATATGGGTGATAAAATATCTAATTGCAAAATTACAGTTCCTATGAGTAATAGTAACCATGATGTTCACATGAAAGTTCACTGTAGTGGAGGAAATTTGGAGAATAACTGGAATGACTAACATCAAATCCTTTGCAAAGTCAGATTTTGAAGGAATGCAGATTGCACTAAGAAGATGAAGTAGGAGAGAGGATTTCAGAAATATAGATCTCAATGAAATGTGAGACATATTGATGGACAAACTAGAGTATTTAGTTGACAAAGATGTTCCGGTAAGAATAAAATATAACAAAGCAGGAAGGATACCACCCTGCTTTCATAAGAGGTTAAAAAATGAATTACAAAGAAAGGTAAAGCATAGATAAAGCCAAACAGGAATAACTCTGTTGAAGTGTGGACTGAAGACAGTAGCTCAGGAGAGCAAAAAATGTATTTGGAAGGCCAAACGTGATTATGAGTTAAAACTGGCTAGCAAAGTGAAGGATAATTATAAATCATTTTATAACCACATAAACCATATGAGAGGAGGTAATATACAAGTAGGACCACTTGAGGACAGTAAGGATGTATTGGTCACTGAAGGCGAACAACTAGCATGAATGTTAAATGAATACTTTTGTACGGTATTCAATTATAGAACAGGTTATATATTGTTGGACAGTAGATAAAGAGCCAATAATTCTAGATAAAGAAGATATCAATATTAGTCTTCAGCAACTAGATCTTAAAAAGTCACAAAGTCCTGGTGGAGTTCATTCTAGGGTGGTAAAAGAACTTGCTGAGGAACTAGCAAGTCCAGTCACTAGGATCTTCCAAGGGTCTTTAGAAAATGGCTCTTTAGTTGAGTGCTGGAGGGAAGCCATCCTAATACTCATATTTAAAAAAGGGTCCAGGAAAGAAAGCAGGAATTACAGACCAGTAAGTCTGACATCAGTGTTAGGGAAAGTTTTGGAAAGAGTATTAAAGGAGGGGATAAAATAATTTATCAACAAGGTAGGTTTGACTGATAAAACACTGCACATATTCACAAAAGGGAAGATCATGTCAGATGTAATTGACAGAGCTCTTTGACAGGACCAGCAAGGCTTTGGCTAAAGTATACCCCATGTATGTGATTTTTCTGGACAACAGTAAAGCTTTCAATAAAGTGCCACATAATCAACTAGTGGAGGTTCTGCTTAACATAGGTTTAAACACTAAGATAGTAGCATAGATAAATTCATGGCTCACCAATAAGAAACAGAAAGTAAATATATAAGGGAATACATCTGAGTGGGCTGATGTCATCAGTGGTGTGCCACAGGGATCAATATTGGGGCCCTGTCTATTTAATATTTATGTGGCATCGATGTCCAGTGGAGAAGAGGTGTGGCTCTCAGAATTTTCAGACAACACAAAATAATGATCAATATTGCAAAACTCTGCTGAAATCAAAAAATTGAAAGAAGAGTTAACACATTTGGAATAATGTGCCCAGAAACATAAATTAGAATTTAATGTAGAAAGATTTGCTGTATTGCATTTGGGTAAAAATAACAACAAAGCAAAGTATACATTTAAGAGGCATACATTAAGAGAAATAACAGAGGAAAAAGGCCTTGGAATAATAGTTTCAAATGACTTAGAGTTTAAAATTCATTGTCATTTGATGGCAAAGAGGGCCAACAGTATTCTTGGTAGCATTAGTAGACACATTCAAAGTAGGGATAGGAGAGTTATAGTTCCATTATATACCTTCCTGGTTAGACCACATCTGGCATATTGTGTGCACTTCTGGTCTCCTAGCACAAAAGCTAAAATTAAAATCCTGGAGGGAGTCCAGTACAGGGCTACTAAGATGGCATCAGGTGTTACAAATCTAAGGTGTAAGGAAAGGTTGAATATGCTGGGTCTATATCATGTGGAGTATAAAAGGATATGTGGGGATTCATGCCTGGTGTATGGTGCTCTGGATAACCAGGAACTTTGGGACTGTTTCGGGTTGCAATACAGAAATTAATACCCCAACTTTAGGTCTCATACATTGCATCTTAAGAGAGACATAAATCACACTTAAAAAAGGGCTACCTGGCTTAATCAAAGAATAGTGGCAATGTGGAATACTCTTCCACTAGAGACAGTAGGAAGTAGAAATATGAAAGAGTTCAAAACAAAACTGAATCAGTATTGCATGAGGAATAATATATTAGGATTCTTAAGAAAAGGATGTGCTGTTATGGGCATCTGCCTTACGAAGCTCATATAACACCTGTGAAACCTATGAAATAATATCAGAGAGATCAGCATTTAATGTACAGTATAAAGTGGTTATGTACTACTAATTACTATGATGACTAAAATTCTCTCAATCTTCATTTCTCCTTTATGTACAATAAATATCATACTAGCCTTACTAGACTAATAATACTGTATATAGAATAAATGTTATACACATGTGGTGTATTGGGAAATAAACCATATTTGGGACTCAGGAGCTCAGTAACCCACAAGTCCAGAGGAAAAGTGGGCCTATAAGCTACTGAACCCTCTAAGATAATATATTTCCCCATATATCCCCTACTGAGCAGTTATTTTGTACAATACATTAGGATGATACAGGGTTCCCTGTAGATTGGATTTGTGGTAATTTCTGCATTTGCCTTTTTTGTTTTTCCCACATTGTCTTTTCCATTGTGAAGTGGCATTTTTGGTTTCCAAGGTTTTTTTCTCACCCTTCCCCACCCACAATGTAAGGCCCACCTATAAACCAAGGCACGGCTTGGTCAGTCTCTAATTTATTTTAACATGGTGGTGAATGGGAGCAGCATGGTGTGTCTGGTTGGGAGTAGAATGGTGTCTGCAGTCAGTAGCAGCATGGCGTGTGTGGTTGTGTGTGCCATGGTGTCTGCGGACCAGAATGGGAGGAGGTCAGATCTGGTGGCAGCAGCATGGATGGCTTAGTGTGTGAGGCATGTCAATGAACATACTGTAAGTGTTTGGTAAGAGATAAGAGGGAACTTGTGTGTTGGGAGAGCCTTTTGTAGGGTACTGTTATTTTGTAGTTTAGCTCACTTTTTCTAATGAAATGTGTCTTGTTTAAGTAGTTTGTTAATTGGTGAAGTAGTTGTAAATGGTTTGATAGGTATACCGTGTACAGGGTGACCATGATTGAGCACTTACAAAAAGGGTGATTCAATCACAGCACCTGTGTACAGGGCTACCTGGCAGGGTAGCGAGCAGATACCAGGGTAGACGAGGTAGGGCAAACAAATGTACGCCTGTATGCATGCACGTAAGGGGGAGGAAGAGGAGGAAAGGTATGTGGGAGGTGATGTGGTGGGCAGCTGTCGAGCTGGACTGCTAGCATGGTGGGGTGGGTGGTCTCTTGGGAGCTACAGGGTGCAGGGTTTGGGTCCAGTGTGACACTTTTTTTTTTTTGCCAGCGGGCGGCTTTGTATTTTTCCAAGTTTTTCACCCCCCCCCAACATGCACCCCCCGAAGTTGAGAATCCATTAGTAGGGGGGTGCAGGAATAAAAGTTCTCCATGAGGGGCTTAAAAAATCACCCGCAGGTTTTGGGTGCCCTTTTCATCCTCACCGCAAGTGTGCATCGCCAAAATTCACTTTCAGCAATGTACACTCACCGTAACGGCAATCGCTATTCCATAATCGCCGATATAACATGGAACCAGTTTCATAAGGGTAGTTATTAGTGTGGTAGCAGTGTTTTATGCACTGTGGGCATATAACTTCAACTTCCATGGTATATGATGTCCATTGCTATGACATGCAGGGAAATCAATTATGGGATTTTCTATGAAGAACAGTTCCCATCCATAATGATATGGCTACAATGTTAATAGAAAGAAACTGTGTATGCAAATACAGTCTGTTTTAAAGCTTGTGTTCTTCAAGAGTAATTTCAAAATAATGTGTGTTTAATGTGAAAACTGCAAGCTTTAGTTAATTTTGTTTATTATTTTGACTTTATCATAATGAAGTAAATGTACACAACATGAAAAGTGCTTCTCTTGGACTGTAATATTTTTCCAGTTAATCCACTCTCTAATGCTCTAATGCTGAACTACTTGTTTAATGTTATAGTTGTTCATGGTCTATGCCTGCATTCTCATCACCTACACAGTCTGTGCTGTCTGAAGCCAGCTAATAACATATCTGCATATCTAAACAAGGAACACATGATCTCTTCTTGGCTTTATTCTTCTCCTGCCATGATTTGTAAGTGTTAAAACACTCATCTGTTCTTTCAGTTAATATATGCAGAATCTCAGTAGCTAATACCCCGTCACAAGCTGAGCAAACCAGTTTAATCTGGTTCACTGCTTTAGTAAGTACGGTCAAGAGACTATAGTTTCATGAGACATAGCATGTAAAAGAAGCACACCATTAGCTACAGAACTAAGCATAAGTCTGGTGCATAAAAAATTAACATATGTGATACTATTTTATATGTGCATTTTATTCAGACAAAAATATATATTAATATATTAAGGACCTGGACTGCATTGTAAATTTGGCACATATGACTGAAGGAAACTGCAAAAAATAAAATGTTCCAACATTACTGTTTGTTTACCAGGAGTGTTGAAGACTGCCACTGGCCCAGAAGTAAACTTTCTTCATGATGGTGTTGCATGATAATCCTGGTACCTACTGTGAATAATGGTGACATTTGTGTAGTAGGTGCTGTATAGACCAGATTGCAGCGAGCCCTGGTAGTAACATAATGCTATCATTTTATACAACAGCTGACAGAACATAAAGGAAAATTATAAAAGGAGGACTTGGGGAGGAAACAAATGCTTGGTAATTTCGTAAATTCTGCAAATGGTGAGAGAAGTTCAGTAATGATGAACAAGTTTTCTAGTGTAGACCCAGGAAGGTTTTATTGGTCAAGAAAGACAGAAAACAGTGCAGAGGCTGCACCAGATGGCAGCAGCCATATTTCGTCTGGCACCATCCTCCCCTGAACACAGGAAAAGAGGGGAGAAGATGAGAGGGTGGTCCCGAGGGGGAGTTAGGGGGAATATAGTGATTGGTCACCGGGACCACCAAGGGCTCCCTCATGGGAAAGAGGGGGTCACATCCTGTGGGGGGAGAGGAGAGAGAGTATCCTGGACTGTAGCCAGCAGTTCCTTCTCTTTCTCCTCTCCATCTTGAAGGATCAAGATGTCTAGGACCCTCAGGAAATGCTTGATGTAAGGGCCTAGTGGTGCCGAAGGTCTATCCAGTGGGGCCTAGACTGATCTGCCTGTGAGGCAGGGGGTTGCATGACCGGGGAAGGGAAAGAGGTCATCCTGGGTAGAAAATTCAAAAAACAAAAATGAAAGAGAAAAGAAAGAGGGGTAGATCCCTGTAGACAGTTTATGGGAGTTTCCCAGGGCTCTGAGGGATGTGCTGCCCAGGAGGCTAGGGTTGCCAGTGTGTCCCTACTGAGGTCCTCCTATCAGAGTGCAGACATTGTTCTGCACCCGGGGCAGCCACCCTGCAGTACTCTGTGGCTCTTCCTTGGGGGCCTGAGCCAGGGGTCTGTGGTGGAGGAAGGCCTGCCAAGACCAGGCACGGGGCAGGCACCTTCCATTAGCCCTGGGGTGCTCCTGAGCCTTCTTAGGTCCCCCGGAGCCAAGATCATAGTAAAAAAAGTAAAAAAAAGTAAAAAAATATACATATATCAAATTGGATAAAAATGAAAGGTACAGGAAGCAGAGAGGGCTAGCCCATGGGGAGGGAAGACCGTTACTGGACCTGCCAGCCTGCAGTTATGGACTTCAGAGAGCCTACCTGGTCGTGGGGTCTTTTCCTGCAGCTCTGGTGGTTCCAGGCAGGATCATCTGCCCCATAGGTGGTGAGCAAGGAGGAGGCCTTGCGGATGTAGTGGGATGCGGCTCCTGTGTGTGGCGGTCATGACATGCCCTGCAGCTGAGCTAGATGGGGCAGAGGGGATGAAGCGATTCTCCCATCCCCGTGTGGCTTCCCTCCAGGTCCACCAGCTCAGGGGTTCGGTGCAGCGCCCTTCCATGGGATCACGTGCACCAGCATTCCCTTGGGGCGCTTTAGGACTGGCTGGACAGTGTACTTGTACTGTTCAGGGGCATCTCACGAGAGCTGGGCTTGGAGAAGATACAGCCCTTGCAGATCTTGCGGGAATGCTCAAGGGAGGCAGGCACCATCTTGGGTGGGCATTCAGCTGGGTAGGTCCAGCTCACCATGCGGCATGCTGGAGTGCACATTAGGTTCCCTCTCCCTGGTGCGAATTCAGGCTAGGTAGCAGCTGAAGCCCAGAGGGGAGGTAACCTAGCCAGCTTTTGCTGGTGACCCAGGGCAGGGGTAGTAAGAGTGCCACTGTGCACACCCCAACAGTTTAAAAAAAAAAAGACAATAACAGGAATGAAAAAAAAAATAAATAAATGTATAAATAAATAAAAAATAACAGAAAAATAAGTAATTAAAATGCTTTTCCCTTCCCCAAGGGCCTGGGGTCCCAGGTTGGGCCTGTGTCCGACGGGGGGGCCCAAAATAAAGTCAAACCCCCCCCAAAACATTGTTCTTCCTTGGCAGCATGTGTACCCCCTACCCCATAGTAGGGCACACCTCTGCAAAAAGACAAAATTAATAGTTAAAATGGGGGGAAAGAAGATCGAGGCTGGGCTTAGCGAGTATATCACAATGGTAGGGCACTTGGCTGTGAAGTGGGGGCTTCTGGAGAATTGGGTTTGAATCCCACTACAACCACTTGCGTACCATGCAGTCATGAGACACCAAAGAATATCTGGGGAACTGGCACTTGAATATTTGGTGTTGTTGGAAAGGAGAGATAGTTAGCACACCCCTTGATAAGGATAGAAGAGGTCCTAGTGGCTTTTACAACATGCATATGGTTAAGGCATTGTCACCTACTTCGTGGCATCTAACCACCATTTCACTTCTGGCCCCAGATCGTGAGTCTCCGGGCCAATGTGCTTGCTGGATGGGTTTGTTAGTCATATTAGGAGCACTCGAGCTGCTACAGCTTGCCAGTGGCTCGGAACAGCTGAGAACTCAGACTGGAAAACAGAGTTCAGTTAGAACTACATGTATTTAAGAAAAAAAAAAAGAAACCCAGATGGTTGCAGCCATAGCTAGGAGAGCCATGGGGAAATGACATTAGGTCTCACACCCTGGGGTGACATGAACGGAGCCGGCTGAGTGGGACACAGTTGGCCGGCATTAGGTGTGGCCTGGGAATGAGTTCCTCACACCATTGGGTGGCGAGTAGTATTGAAGCACTGCCAATTGCTGGAACCAGTATGCCCAGTTTTCAAATTACACTGCAAGGAGCCCCTTTAGTTCATCCAGCTTTAAGCGGGTGAAAACAGGCCTCCAAAAAAAAAAAACAGATATTATGAATATACGAACATACAAAATTTGCCAGCAGATAAAGGCCTAGAGGTCTATCAAGTCTGCTCGAATGTGCAGCTAGCACCCCTTATTCTGCAGCTGCCCCTCCCTTCCACCCTTCCCCTTCATTAACCCTCCCCCTTGTCCTGTCCCATCCTCGTTTGAAGCAGTCCATTGTTCTACTGCATACCACTTCAGCAGGTAACGATTCCACCCAGCCACCGCCTCTCTGTAAAAAGTGTCTCCTCATCTCCTCCTGAACCTTCCTCGCTCCAGTCTCATATCATGGCCCCTGGTGTCCCTCCCTCCCTTACTTTGAACAGCCCTCTGTACCTGTCTTGTTTATTCCTTTCATGTATTTAAAGGTTTCAATCATGTCACCCTGTCTCTCCTCTCCTCCAGTGAGTACATGTTCAACTCCTTCAACCTCCTCTCGTATGATAAGTCCCCAGCCCCTTGATCATCTTTGTCGCCTGCACTGCACCCCTCCAGTAACTTAATGTCCTCTTCAGATATGGATGCCAGTACTGCACGCAGTACTCTAGGTGTGGCTCAACCATGACCCATACAGTGGCAGAATCACCTCCTCCTCCTCGAGGATATACCCCTTGTAATACAACCCAGCATTTTGTTGGCCTCTTGCAGCTGCCTTCCTACATTGTGCCGAGTTGTTCATTGACCTGTAATGAGCACACCCAGATCCTTCTCCTCCTCTGTCTGGGCTAGCTTCACCCCCTAGCTGGTAACTCCTCCTTGGTTCTTCATCCCAAAATGCAGCACCTTGCACTTTTTGGCATTAAGCCCAGTTGCCAGGTGTCTGACCAGGTTTCAAGCTTTGCCAGATCATCCTGTAACCCTACCACCCCTAGGTCATCCACCACCGCGCCTACCTTGGTATCATCAGCAAACAGACTGATCTTGCTCTTGCTGTCCCATGATATGTCTGCAATGAATATCCCAAACAACACTGAGCCCTGTGGAACACCGCTCATCACTGCCCTTGGGTGTGAGAGCTCCCCACCCACCACCACCCTCTGTTGCCTTCCCTGCAGCCAGTTTCCTACCCATCTCACCAGCTTTGCACCCGCCCCTGTGCCTACTAACTTCCTTCCCAGCCTTCCATGTGGCACTGAGTCGAATGCCTTACTGAAGTCCAGATACAGGACATCCACTGCATGGCCCCTGTCCAGTTGCCTAGTTACCCAGTCATAGAACTCGACCAGGTTGGTTTGGCAGGATCTGCCATGTATGAAGCCATGTTGTCTGTTGTCCTGTAGTCCTTTGGCCTCTAGGAGGGCCACCAGCCTCTCCTTCAGGATAGTCTCCATTAGCTTACCCATGATGGATGTGATGCTCACTGGTCTGTAGTTTTTCTGTAGATATTGCGAGTCATCCAGGAAATAGGCTATTCTGAGTGAACAAGAAAAAGTTGCCTGTGGCTACAAAAAAAATATATATATATATATATATATATATATATATATAAATAAATAGATAAATGAATAAAAAGGGGGCTTTCACACCTCCCAACTAGTGGTCCAATGACTTTGTAGACTCCTGTCACATTTAAGATCAAGTTCATGATCACGGCTGTAGTTGGCAGGGTGTTACCGGTGAGAGTCCTTCCAGTCATCAAGACTTTCTGCGTGGACACATGGAACTGGTTACTGCTCCGTACGGTGATCAATGGTCAGTTCCAGTAAACTAGGCACAGTAAGTGCAGTAAAAGGTTGGTGCATTGAGGTATGTCTGTGACACTGGATCTTACTTAAATTAATAGTGTTGTTAGTCTAAAGGTCAAGTTAATTGAAAAATACAGCAATCACGCTGACATTAGGGGATCAGTGAACAAGAAAAATGTAACCAGAAGGTTTGCCTAAATGATGATGGTTAGGCATGTCATGGAACAATGTGAAAGAACTGCACGAGACCGAAGCCTGCAATAACAGAAGGCCACTACACATGAGATATCCCAGCTAGGGATCCTACAGGGAAACATAAGAATACAAAGGGAACGCTTAATACTACCATATTGCAGTAATAGACTTTATTCTTTTGCCATCTGTTATTTAAAAACTGATTTACTTTTCCTACAGCAGGATTGTTCTCAGGGGGTTGGAAATAGATATCCTGAAATACTTCTTTTCACTTTCTGGTCAATAAAAAGATAAGTAGTTACTAAACAGTTGTGACTGTGATGTCAATTTCTAAGGTAATACATGGTTTCCACTGGCTGAGGTAAGCTCCGTTAGCATCCGCCCCATGAGAGAGACACACCACCAGAACCTGATTTGGGCAATTGCTAGTTTGATTACCCAGTTGGTAACCTTGGAGGTGCGAGGCACATGCCCCAAAGGGAGTATAGCATGGAATGGACTCCCTTAGTGAAACCTCAATTCGGACTGTGCGGAATGCTTCAGCTGTATTTCTCAGATGGCAGTAGCAATGGTTGTTATGCTTGTAAGATACTGGAACAGCACCACAGGCTTACAGCACTGCCATTCCGAGCACAGCTCTTCTGTTGATGAGAAAGCCTCAGTTGCAAAGGGGGGGGGGGCTGCAGCAGCTGGGGAACAAGGCCCCAGGGTTAGGGGCTGGCCCCAGCAGGTTAGAGACACAGTTTACATGAGTTGATGGATGGTGTGGCAGGTGGGCATTCCCTACCTGCTGGTTAGTACTCCATTGGCAAGGGGAGTATCCCTTAACTCATTGATGCTACTAGAGCTCGTTGAGACTTCCCCACTTGTGCCCTGTATGCCCCTAAATGCTACATCCTGGGTTTGCTTAAGCAAAATCAAGCCATAGTTAGCATGCCACACATAAAAAGCAAATATCTTAAACAGTTAGTACTACACACAAAGTACGAGTGGTAAGGTTGTCCAGCAGTGGCAGAGTTGTTCAGCTCCCACTTCCCTGGCAAAGGGTGCAATGCAGTCACTGCTAAGCAATTCATTTGCATAAGATTTAGGTAAATAACTGCTGACAGAAAAAGCCCTGGCACAGATCTGATAGAGTCGTACTACCTCAAGATAGGTTGTTATATTCTAGCTGTACCAATAGCCCATCTTTTTAATCTGTCCATTATGCATGGCTCAATCCCAGCATTATGGAAAACAGTGCAAGTAATCCCACTCTTCAAATCAGGTGATACCAGTGACTTAAGTAACTATCACCCAATTTCCTTATTCCCTATCTTGTCTAAAGTGCTGGAGAAAGTAGTGAATTCACAGCTTAGGTATTACCTCGAGAAGCATAATTTACTTAATGAGGTCCAGTCTGGATTCAGACCTAACCACAGCACAATCTCCTCACTTGCTAAAGCCAACAATGATTGGCAGCTGGCCTTAGATAACAAAAATTATGTATGCTTCTTATTCCTCGATCTGAGCAAAGCCTTCGATATGGTGGATCATAACCTCCCTATTAACACTCTGTGTATCATAGGTGCTGATCCTCTGACAGCCACATGTTTCACTAGCTATCTTATCGGTCACCAACAATAATTCGGAGCAGATGGTAATCGTTGCACTTTAAAAGCTGTACGAAGAGGAGTGCCTCAAGGGTCTATCTTATAACCACTGCTGTTTGCGATCTACATCAACAACCTAAATGACGAAATAACAGATGCTAGAATCCACCAATTTGCAGATGATGCCATGCTATACAGAGGTAGGCCCTCCATAGACCAGGCCTGCAATGACCTCCAGCTTGAATTTAACCAGCTGCAAGAAAACCTGCTTCATCTGAGGCCACTAATAAATGCCAAAAAAAAACAAGGTTATGCTCCTTGCCCCAAATCTAGGCACAAATAAACCCAAGAACCCCTTAATTATCCCTGCTATTCACACACTACTAGGTGAGCCCCTAGAAATCATGTCAAACTTCAGATACTTGGGGGTTTGGCTTGACGACAGGTTATCCTTCTTGGTACATATCGAAAACTTAGCTAAAAGACTAAGACAAAGGCTTGCATCTTCTTTCGGATTAAGCACCTATTAACCCAGGAGGCAAAAATCCACCTAGTACAAACTACATTCTTACCACTCCTAAACTATGCTGACATACTGTATGGCCATGGGCCTTGTGCCCTCCTAGGGAAACTTGAGACCCTCTGTCATTGGGCTATTAGATTCATTACTAATGCACCTTATTCCACATACCATTGTACTCTCTACTTCATGCTTGGCTGGAATTCTTTCCGATACAAACGACACAAAAATGCTGTCCTCTGGACACTCAGAGCATTAACAAATATGCTCCCAAAATACATCACTGACTGCCTGTCTCTCTGCCAGTCAGGGAGTTATCTTCTTAGCAGTCTGTCGTACTCCTCTCTTGTAATTCCCAAGATAAATACACACTTCGGCAAATCTGCCATAAGTCACTTTCTCCCTGTCCTACGGAACAAAATGCAAAAAAACTCTAAAAATAGTTCTACCAGTGAAAATACCCTTTTTCAAAAGTATCTATGCCAGAGCTTTCAAAGAATCTTGCAACTGCCCACGTTAGTTTTATTACTATGGTGTTTCACATCTTTATACTGTCACACTTATATCCTTTGTCCAGCTAGTAGAATGTATGTGTCTGCTGTTGACTATTGTACCTTATGATTTTGTAAGTTCTAATGTTCCATGTTTATGTATATACTGTACAAACTGTAATTTAATTGTAAGACTGTACCTATTATGCTTTGTATCTTATGCTTGTATATACTTTCCTTCATCTGTTATACACCTGTATCTGAACCAGGTCCACCTTGTAAATGAGCTGTCTCAATAGTGTTTCACCTGGATAAACAAAGATTGATTGATTGACTTCTTCAGATGTTTCCAGGCCTGAGCAACAGTCAGCTGAGTATGGCTACACTTGTTATTGGCCTGAGTGGCTATGCTTCAGAAGCCACCCACACAATATCTTGGCCTGACTGAGTCGTCAGGAAGAAGGAGGCTTGGGAGAGGCGAGGGCATAGGTAGTAATTTCCTATGCAGGCCTCTCCATTCCTGGAGCACTGCAGCTGGGTAGTGCCCATTTGGGCATGGGTGTACCCCAAGGGGTGGCAGCTTACTCACACATCAGGATGGGGATCTATTAAATAGAAATTTGAAGATCTTGCTGCTTTGGGTTATTCAGGTGAGAGACCTGGCCCTGGAGCGTGACATGGAGGGGGCTTCAAAAAAAAAAAAAGGGGTGAGGGCCTGGTGTGGACTGCTGCAAGGAGATGCCTGGTTGGGCAGACTGGTAGGCCTTATGGCATGGGGCCAGCAGAACCGGTGGCCTGGGATTGGCCCTAGCAGGTCTGTCAGGGGCATGAGCCTAGAGTCGAGGTGTCCCCGCATCAGTTGGGGCAGAATCCAGAGGGCATGGTGCAATAGGTAAGGTGAGTGTAAGGCAAATTCATGGTGGGGATCAGGTGCCACTAACTTTTGGTTGTCTCTTGTAGGTTACCTGGTTTGTAATCAATAAATACATGGTTGTGGCTATTTCCTCCAAGATTTGTGTCTGTGCTTTCTTTCTGGGGAATGGGGTTATGGATGGATACCAGATAGTACAGAGGCTGCAACAGATGGCAGCAGCCATATTTTGTCTGGGACCATGCTCCCCTGGACACAGGAAGAGGGGAGAGACGATGAAAGGGTGGTCCCAAGGGGGAGTTAGGGGGAAAATAGTGATTGGTCATGGGACCACCAAGGCCTCTCTCATGGGAAAGGGGGGGGTCACATCCTGTGGGGGAGAGGAGAGAGAGTATCCTGAACTGTGGCCAGTAGTTCCTTCTCTTTCTCCTCTCCACCTCAAAGGATCACCCACCCTCCTACCCACATAAAGCAGGGTAGCAGGGCCAGGCAGTTAGGGCCCCCCCTTTGACTCATTAAGGGTAACCACAATAGAGGTTTTGGAGTGGCTTTTCCAGGTTTTCCCTGCAAAAGATTTTTTCTGGGTTTTTCACCTCCTCCAAATGGAGCATAAAACTGAGTTACAAGTGGGAGAACTAAATAGGTCAGAGCAAACAGACAGGACATAGGCTAATGTCTATTTGTCACAGTCATGTTGTTGGTGTCTCGGGAGGATCACAATGGCATAGAATGGTTGGTAGGTGGGGTAATGACCCAGATTTTCAGAAGGGTTCATGACCCCCCCTCTCTGGTTGGTGTGGAGGTGGTAGATGAGTATCCTGACCCAGTGGAGGGGTCGAGTCACCTCCAGGCCACAACTATCTTGCAAGGCTAAGCGACTTACAGCGGTGGCGAATAGCCTTGGCTCTTACAACCTCAGACCGTGGATCCTCCGGTGTGCGCACACTAATCTTAACCCAGTTTGTAATCAATAAATGCATGGCTGCGGCCATTTCCTCCAAGATTTGTGTCTGTGCATTCTTTCTGGGGAAAGAGGTTATGGATGGATACCAGATAATGGATAGCTTCAAGACAGAATGAGACAGAATGAAGGGGAAAGTTGCTGTGGGTGGGTGGGGGAGAACTGAAGGAGGTCAAGAGGGAATTGGGGAGTGGGGTGGATCCCACTGTAGGCACGGGGGAGCCTACACACTGAAGAAGACATGATAGAGCATAAGACCTTTATCTGCCGGCATGTTTGTATGTTTGTACATAGACTAATGAAGCATATTTCTCCATTAAAATCATTTGTTTCTTTAAAATGATCACTTCTTTCTTAATGGCTGTTTGTAGTCCATTATAGTTAATCAGTTAGTAGCCCAATGGAATCAATGGTAAGTAAAATGAATAAGTTTTACAGTGAAACAATATGTTGTGACTGGTTAAACTCTGACTTTGGTATCCCCTTAATCAATTTCAAACTACTGTAATATCATGTTTTCTGTGCCTGGACAAGGTTAGACATTTTTCTTTGGTGAGGATAGGTAGGGATATGGGTTTATCATACTTTAATGGTACTATCTGGTGATGGCCCTTAGCATGTATCATAACTTTATATAGTGTAGGTGAGAACCAGACCTTACAGTATAAATGTTTTTTTTCAGACACTGGTGAATTCTAGAGAAGATAAATAATTTAACTCAATCTTTGGTGCATCATTAGCATTTATTTTCACTTGTGATAGCTCATTAAGGAGCTATGTGGCTGTGGGAGAGCAGTTTGCACTATGCCTGATGATATCACAATGATCTCTATGGAACTCAAAACAGAGCAGTAAAATAAAACAGCAATAGCTAATCTTCAAAAAATAACTAATGTAAAATACTACCTGGTAGGATATAGGATGATTTACGTGATTGCTGGGGGAGGGGGTCATTTTAATCTGACAAATGGCTTGCTTTTTATAACCATGGACATATACTCTACATATGATGACATGCATAATCTTAATAAAACGTTGTTGTTCATATGCCACTTTATTCTTCATGCATTTAAACCTACCCAATATCAGATGTTGTTATATATTACAAACCAAGACATAAAATGTGAACATTTAATTCTATATTTATTATTCAAGATGATCTTTAAAATAGAGTGTTTTAACTCCAATGGTCTTCTCCAGTATAAATAAAGAACACAGTACTTACTGGTCACAGTAGATCAGCAAATCTTCAAGAGACCCTCCTTAATTGGGCCACAGCTTTGGAATTGTAAGTCATTTGTGTCAGGACCTTTCGAGAAACTTTTGCCTAGCTAGGGCAGCCCATGATGACATGCAGTGTCGGTGCATATAAAATATGGTCATCCCCCTCACACCTCTGTTCCCCACCAGAGGTAAGCTCTGAGGCCACTTACCAAGAGGAAGCAGGAGACCACACCAGGAACGGGCACGCAAGGACAGGCTTGGGCAGGTGACAGAAAATACACATAGCACACATAGCATGCCTTCTACAAAGACAGTGGGATAGCTAGCCAGTTGGTGCCTCAGAAAAGGGAGGAAGAAGGTAGGTGTGCTGTAGCCCAATGGAGGAGTTTCTCTCAAAAATCTGCCTTTACTGATAAGTATCTGCTCTATCTTCATCGAATATGCCTCCTCCGTTAGGCCACACCTTTTGAACAATTTACAAGCAGTACAAAGTACGCAGGGAAGCTTTTAAAGTCTGAGTGAGACCATAGCATGAGGCCTTGAAGGACAACAAGACCATAACCCAGCACATCTGCAGAAGGTAATGTCCAGACTGTAAAGTGTGGACAGTGCACCATGTGGTGGCAGCACAAATGTCAGCAGACATGCCTGGAAACAGGCAACAGAGGTGGCTATACCATGAGTAGACTGGCCACACACAGTCTTAGGAAATTCTTCACCATACTTCCTATAACAGAACATGATACAGTTAGCCAGCCATTTGGATAGGCATTACTTAGTCAATGAGATGTCCTCTCCCTCTCTTGCAGGGGAAGAATGAAACAAACACCTGAGAGAACTTTCTAAAGTCCTTTATGTGCACTAAATAGAAATGCAGGTTTCTGTGTACATCAAGTATATGGAACAGTTCTGCACCCTTGTTGGTACACACAGAATAATATACTGGCAAGTTAATGGTCTGATCCAGGGTGAAAATCATACACCACTTTAGGTAAAAAATGAGGATTCATATGCAATGCCAACCAAATATTGTGAAAAATCAGTTAGGGGTGGACACTCATAAGAGCCTGAAGCTCAGAAATCCATCTGGCTTAAGTAATAGCAACCAGCATTATTGCCTTCCAAGAAAGGAAGCCCAGTTCATACTGTATGTTGTAGTGGGCTCAAGAAGAGCCATAGTCAACTGTTCAAGAATATAATTAAGGTCCTATGCAGAACCAGTTTATGAATTGGGGACTCATGTGCAAAATACTTTTCAGGAAGGTATGGGACACTTCCAGTTGTGCCACCATGCTAGACACTGGAGTCAGTTGAATAACTGATTATGTCTGACTTACAACACATTATGACTGATTTTTCCAACCAGTTTAAAATCTATGACTGCAACTGAATAAAGAAAATTCAACCATTTTTTTCAACTTCCGCCATTGTGGAATTGTATTTATGTACTTGCAACACACTCACATGCACACTTAGAGAGCTACAACTTAGAAAAGAAAGTAAAGGGGGAAAAATGGCCACCAAAATTGAAACAGAAAATACCCTGTCTCAGCACAGAGCTTTCTGTTGGAGTGCATGTATAACTTTCTCTCCCTCCCTCCCTCTCTCTCTCTCTCTCTCTCCCCTCCCTCCCTCTTTTCTCTCTCTCGCCTCTCTATCTCTCTCTCTGTCTCTTAGCAGTCTGCCAGCAGTGGTGGTGGACACAAAACTATTAATGGTTTCAACCATGGCTTGGCCACAGTTATGGGCTTAACAGTTACTTGGGTTATTAGTAAGTCAGGGAGCAAGAGGGAGAGTAGTGTAGACAAAAAAAAAACATATTGACAAAAGGTCTCAGGGTATGATAGGGTATTGCAGGCAGACTGATGGACCACTGGTATTCTTCTGCCATCACTGTCTATGTTTCTATGCCAGGTGCAGCAGAGGCAGGTAGCTCTCTGTTTATTTACAGGATCATATACACTGTGGGTCAAAATGAGAGACTAACAGTCTTGGAGACTATAATTCTGCTTCCATGTTCACTGAGTTGAGGAACCCTACCTAGCAAAAGCAGTGAAACTCCTAATAGTGTGCGAGTATACATACAGAATGCAACTTCAGTTTATGACTGTCCAAAGAGTCCTTTTCTATCACTGCATGTGGCATGCCACAAGTCTGATACTGGGCTTGGAGACTGAATGTCTGATGGTTGAAGCATGGATACAGACAGAACATAATAATATTCTAAGACTGTGTGTCATCCGTGTTGAAAGGCGTTTTTGCAGTAACACTCCACCCCCCATATAAGCGTTGCATAAATAGAGTATGTGCTTCCTAGTCTGTACTTACATGTATTTTTGTTTTTTTGCTTGTAATTAGGCAAAAGAAAACTATCAGTAAGTGGCAAGTGTTGTCCTGAGTGGTAAGCTTAATTATGAAATGGGTCAGAATGACTTAATTAAAAAGCTTAATGAAGGGCCCTTCTAATTATTTCCTGCAGATATTTGCAGGGATATGGGGGCTAATACATAACTTTTTCCTGCTTTCCATTTATTTCACTAGTCTCCCTTATTCTTCTCTTCATTTCAGCCTCCAAAGTGAAGTTAGCACAACTGGCTATGATTTAGGCTCACCATGGTCGGTAACACTTAAAAAACATTTCTTTTTGATAAATGTTTATGTCCCTAAAAAGGTCAAGGTTTTTGACTGCAAACCAGAAGGATCAAAATCTTAATTACTAACCACAACCAAAACTCTGTACAGACAATAGAATATCCATTGCAGATTGCAGAATGACTAAAATTGCTCATCACCGCTACAGATAAACATACATAATTCCTGACACAGAGCAATACCTGTCAGTGACATCATACAGGCTGCTGCCAGCTCAACAGGGTATGTTGGCCACTGGGCCTCAAATGGAACCATTTGTCACAAAGAATGCAAGGCTTAGCATAAAGATAAATCCTAAAATCAACCTACAAAAAGCAATGAGTCTCCCTTTGATGTGACAATTTCAAAACCTATTAGCTTTATAGTAATAAAAATGGCAAGACAATGAGACACCAATTCTCAATTCTCACAAGACTATCAACAGAGAATTTCTGTAAAACCTTTATGTGAACAATATATTAGCCTAGCTATGGTATTCTGCACCAGCTACAGATAGCACATCAAGCCTCCAGACAGCCAAGCACAGAGCATTACAGTACTCAAGAGGAGAAGACAAAAAGGCAATAAGGCATGCACCAGTCACCAGGTCCTCATAGCAGAGACAGTGCTTCAGCCAGTTAGTATTTACAGTATTTAATGAAAAAATACACAGATGACAAAGACTGCCTCCTGTTATTTGAGTAACAATCTGTTGTCCATTATGACCCCTTGAGTTTTAGACCTATCCACAGCTCTGAGGATGTTTTCTCCTAAGGAGGGTAAGATGATACTGCTGACTTTTGGGATCCTGGATTTATAAGTACCAGCTCAATTTTGCTGGGATTAAGGTGCAAACAGCTGGCAGCCATCCAGTTACTTATTTCAGATAGAAATTGATTAGTCACAGCTACTGAGATGACCCAGTTCGGTGAGAAAGAGAGGATCAACTGAGTATAATTGGCATACCAGTGAAAACACAGATTATACTAAAAGGTTATACCCCAATCATCCACCAAATTATGAAATGCTGCTTTTTTTTTGAAATTCAAGTTTATTGATTTTAACATAGCAAACATAAACAAGAGCATTACATATCTTATGCCAGGTATCCATACATGGTACAAAGAAAAGGGGAAAAAAAACACACTTAATAACCCCCCACCCCCCTTAAAACCCTCCCCCAACCCCCTATAGAGTGTGCCAAACAACTATGTACCTAGATCAGTTAGCGAGTTCATAGATACATAGCGACTCAGTCCTGCCTTCAAAATCTGAGACGGCAAATGGGAAAGGGAGAGAGGAAAGAGAAAACCACCGCGGGCAGCAGGGAGGAGGCCAAAGGATCATTGGTGCAAATATAGTGCAAACAATTTACCCCATTTTTTGTGAAACAAATCCATGCGATTATGTGAACTGGCTATCAGCCTTTCCATATTAAGATGGGCTGAAAGGTCAGCCAGCCATTCAGAATAAGTCAGGGTCAGTTGATCAGTCCAATGCTTAAGGACAGTCTCTAACCACTATAGACACAAGGGTAATGTGATAACGCACTCTAAACAGTCTATGTCGGAGTAGTCACCTAGAATGCAGATTTCAGGAGTGAAAAGATTGGTAAGGCCAAGTAGTGGGTCAAGATTGTGTTGAATAGCAGACCACAAAGGGCAACCTTATTGCAATACCAAAAAATGTGTAGGGAGTTCCCCTCACTCTGTGAGCACCTGGAACAGAGGGAAAGAGTTAGTTTTTTAAACCGGAAAAGTTTCTTAAGGGTATAATACATATTGTTCAAAATATAATATTGGGTAAGTCTAAGCCTGTCTTGGGTATGGTATTTGTGCAGATCTTTCCAAATATGGGCCCAGTTGATGGTGGAATCTGGGAGCAAGGAAAGCCAAATGCGGGAACCTTCAATCAGTTTTGGGAATTTGTAATCCAGCAAGAAAGAGTATATTTGTGAAATGGAATGTGGTTTAGAAGCGAGGGTAAAGATGTGAGAGAGAAAGGGTTGAACCTTGGGTTCTCTAAACTGTGAGCCAAATTTCGCTGCAATAAAATGCCTTAATTGATATACCTGAAAAATCTTATTACTGGGAATTCCAAATTTAGTCAAAATGTCCGGTGATGAAAGGAGGGAACCTTGATTATAATAGCGTTCTAATTTAGTTTCTTTAATTTGTGGGAGCCACTCAGGGTAATCATGAGTTGTCCAGCTTGATATTAGGGTTAAGGGTGGCGGGCTGTGCTAGGTCCATTTTAGGGAGAAATTTTAAGGAAGTATAAACATTGGAAAGAGGATTTAAGGAAGTGGAGAATTGTTTGGTCAGATATCCAGTGTGAAAGCACCGAGGAGGAGTATAGAAAATTGTATAGGATCCAATTTAGACTCGAAATGATCAATTTCTTAATTTGAAGCCAAATCGGGGAAAAGGGTCTCGGGATGGGCTGAAACCATCTACCTAGCTTAGAGAGGTGGGCAGCCCAATAGTAAAATACTAGATTTGGAAGTCTAAGACCCCTTTATTCTTGGGGAGAGATAGTTTAAGAAATGAACGCGGGCTGCCTTCCTTGCCAGACAAACTTTCGGAAAATTACGTGAAACTGTTGTAGTAAGAGCAGTAACCAAAGCCCTAACAGGTTAAGAGGATAGAAGATACGGGAGAACATTCATCTTGATAATATTAATCCTTCCCCAGAGGAGATAGGGAGAGTGGTCCATCTTTGCAAATCTTGTTGGATATGGGCCTTAAGGTTATCTAAATTGAGTTTTCTGAGTAGAGAAGGGTCTGAGGTAAAATGAGTACCGAGATATTTAATCGACTCAGTGGACCACCTCATACCAAATTTAATAAGTTCGTGTTTGCATGTGTGAGTGTTTAAAGGGAATATTTCAGATTTAGAAATATTCAGTTTGTATTGAGAGAGGTTACCGTATTGAGTGATTAGATGCAGTGCATGTTCTAGGGAAGAGGCGGGGGTGAGTAACATGTAGAAGTATGTTGTCAGCATAGGCTGAGAGGACTAACTCATGTTGGTGCACCAGGCAGCCTTGAATGTCTGGGGAGGATTTGAGCTTGATGAGAAGAGGCTCGAGATATAAATTGAACAAGAAAGGTGAGAGAGGACAGCCTTGTCTGGTACCAGTATGAAGTTGAAACAGTGAAGAAAAAACACCATTACAATAGATCTTGGCCGAGGGGGATTTGTATAGAACCTGGATCCACTCGAGAAAGGGAGTTGGGAAGCCCATCTTGGCCATCGTACCCCAGAGAAAGGACCAATCAACTCTGTCAAATGCTTTCTCTGCATCTAACTAAATCAGGGCCATTGGGAGATGGGATGATTGGGCGAGATGAGAGAAATACGAGAAAGGGTTCTGAGGTGGTCTGATGGGGACCGAGAATGTACGAATCCAACCTGCTCTTGACTAAGGAGATGGGTCCAGATTTTCTTAATCCGTTCGGCCAAGACCTTAGAAAGAATTTTCATATCACAGTTTAGGAGAGATATGGGTCGATAGCTTGCTGGGTCAGTGGGAGTTTTGTCCAGTTTAAGAATTAGAATGATGGTAGCTTCGAGAAGTGTAGGGTCCGTGGTGGTAGAAGAGAAGAGGTAATAATATAATTTGAGAAGTAAAGGGGCAAGTTCTTTGGAAAAAACTTTATAGAAATTTGAAGGGAACCCATCCGGACCTGGAGCCTTATCTGGGGCCAAAGAGGCAATGACATTTTCTATTTCGGGAAGTGAGATGGGGGCGGTCAGTATTTCTTTTTGAGAGGGCGAAAGGTGGGGAATATCAAGCTCTGCTAGGTAGGCAGATATGTCAGAGAAAGAGGCGGGAAAGGGAGGTACACTATAAAGATTCCTATAGTAATTCTCAAAAATCTGCACAATTTCTCTGGGAGAGGTTTTGGTGGAACCAGCAGGAGATTGTAGGGCCGGGATTAGTCTGGAACTTTCTAAAGTAGGAAGTCTTAAGGCCAAAAGCCTTCCGGCTTTCTCGCCATGCTCAATATATCTGGTTTGAGTCTTGAAAAGGCAATATTCAGCTTTTCTTTGAGAAGATCAGTATATTCGTTTTTGACTGCCAGGAGGGTTTCGAGGGAGGACAGAGGAGGAGGGAATGGGGCTTTCAAGCCATGATTTTGTTCATTAGCAGGAGGCACAAGATTGTCTGGCTTTTTTCTCGCCGAGGCTAATTTAATTAATTCGCTCTTAGGTAGCATTTTAGGGAGCACCAGATGATATCAAATCTTGAGGTGGATCCAGATTGTCCTCTAGGAAGTTAGAAATGAGGGTCTTAATATGGGTCACTAAGAGGGGGTCCTTAAGGAGTTGAGTATTGAGCTTCCAGATTGTGTCTCTTTGAAACTTCGGGTCTGGGGAAAGTCTTGTCCAGACAATTGCATGATCAGAGAGTACAATCGGCTCGATACCAGATTGGTAAGAAGTCCAGGGAGAAGAGATTTACTAATCAAGATATAGTCTATTCTAGACCAGGATCCATGAGGTTGAGAAAAAAAAGAGAAGGACCGAAGGGAAGGGTTGGAGAGATACCAAGGGTCACATAACCCTAATATGTGCAGGAAATCTAACAGGGACCTTTGAACTGAAGAAGACGGGTGGCTTGATTGAGGGTCTTTGTCTAATAGGTGAGATGGTGAAACGTTCCAGTCACCTCCGAGTATAAGTTGGGAGGGAAGTAGGGTACTTATTTTATTTGCTAGTGACATAAAGAAATCTGAGCTACCCCCTGTTGGACCATAGACTGAGCCTAGAACAACATCATCACCATTAAGGGAGCCCTTGATCAATATAAATCTGCCTTCCGGATCAGATATTGTTGTATTGACCAAGAACATAATATGAAATGCTGCTTAACTATGGTAGGGCCTTGTTTGGTAGACATGAAACGGTCAATACGGAAGTCCCATACCTTGTCAAAGACTACACCACCACTAATTTATTGCCTTCCTCATAAAGCTAGAGTAGGTTCTGAGCTATTTCTGGAAAAAAAATTGTTGAGTCTTGGCTGGGACTATGTATATTGCAAAAGAGAGCGGGGGATCGAGTGCATCATAGCCTTTACCATCACCCATCTGCCCTCTTTGCTCTGTGCAATTTTTCTAACTGACATAAAATATTGTACCCAGTTTTGCTCCCCGCAAACAATAAGGGACGAAAACATAATTGAAAAAATTCAGAGAAAAACTACAAAAAAAGTTAAAAGAATGTATTATGTAAGTTACAAAGTGAGATTAAACAAACTGGGTTTATATTCTATGAAGCACAGAAGGATGAGAGATGACCTGTGTCTTGAGTTCAAAGCAATGAATGATCAATTTCTAAAAGAGACTATTGGAATTATTAGCCAAACTAAAATCAAACAATCTCAATCTCATAATCAAGAAATGACTGGAGAAAAAAAGAAACATTACTGTAAAAAGAACCAGATGGTTCACACAAAGAATAATAAATAGATGGAACACATTACCACAAGCTATAATTGAGATTGACACAATTACCACATTTAAAAACAGACCTGACAAATTTATGGGTAATTCTAAATATGAGTACCACCCTTAAGGGGTGGCAAGTTCTCTAAAGGGCCCACTCCAGTTGAATCTGTAATTTGTACTATAAACCTATGAACCTATAAGAAGTCATTTGTGAAATAGAATTTCTGCTTCCTGAGCTTTTCATCATAAATCAGCAAGCTAGCTACCTTTCTTACTCATTCTCTGTCTGTAATTTTTGTGTTTCATCCCCTAGTGTGTATGTCTTCTGAAGGAAGGTGACATCACATTTTTCTTTCAGGTACATTAGCATTTTTTATGGACATTCCACAAATTTATTTTAAGTATCTTGTGGGAACCCATAGTTACTAAGCTTCTCAGTGTGTATGCCAAGAGAACAAGAAATGCAGCATAACAGGCAAAGTTTGGGGAGCTGAGATAGGGTACTAAGAGAATGATTATAGGCAAGGCCCCTAGAATTCTGCGGCCGCAGAATTTTGCGCAGAACTTGCAATCTACCGCAGAACTTCTGCGGTGCCGCAGAATTCACTCTTCTTGGTGATTTTTTATTAATATTTCTGTTTATACATAGAATCTGGTTCCCTTCCCCTCTTTTTATATCCAAACCCCACCATATGTTCAGAATGTGATGTTATCATTGCTATAACATCATGCATTAGCTAATGAAATGGCTGCATTCTGCAACAGAAATGTACAGTCACTTATCTACCACAGCTCCCACTGCCAGAAACGGTGGCACAGCACATCATGCATGGTGATATTTGCTCAACCTGCACTACAGCCTAATACAATTTTCAGTCTTACATTGTTTCACTAGGGCCAACTTAAACAAAACCTTGTCAATAGCATAGACCTGTTAAGTCCATACCTCACTTTGTACAAACCTATTTGTGCCTTTAAGGCATAGAGATGCTATCTGAAATGAATGACTGGTAAAATGAATTTAACTGTCTAAATTTTTAAGAAAAATAAAGTAATTATGCCCAGAAAAGTGAAATATAATAATGTGTAGACCTGTTGAAAGAATAGACCTGTTGAATAAATAATTGCACTGTACGCATTTTTGCCAGGGTTATTGATTCCATATTGTCATTGATTGATAGAATCACCTAAAAGTTATTCAGAAATGTTGTGTGCAGGGGCAGTTGTTGGGCCAGAGGGTAGCATGCTGTGTTTCTGTGCCTGCAACTCGGGTTCAGAGATTAGCTCTGGGAGCTGGCTGGGCAGCACAAGGATTGGTGGAATACATCACTGCTCAGAGCCTGGGAAGGTATGGTGCAGTGTTCTGTCATATGGTGGACACATTGTGATGGGCCAGAGAGCTCTATCTCACAATTGGTTCACATGCACGTCATGGCCTGATGGTGTTACGTAGTGTGTCAGGGAAAGCAGGTTGACACGAAAAATTAGTTTTGCAATAACTCCTCTATTCCATTTCCAATGGGACCTGTATGAATGAGGACTCAAGTTCTATATATATACTCACACACACACACACACACATACAGCATATCTGTCTCACCACACATACACACACACACATATTTGTATGTATGTTACAGACTGCATATAATTACAGTATATAAGTGATACACTGTGGGAACCTCATGAGTGGTGTAGAAAGCACATACAAATATATAAGTGATAGACAGTGGAAACCTCATTAGTGGGATAGATAGCATGCATATAGAAATACCGTATTTATCACATAAGATCCCCTCTGCATATATCATTTATGCAACAGGCTAGGACCTTAAGGGAGAGACATTTGTTTTGCTTTTTTAGGCATAAAATAATTTTTATAAGTTTGTTATTTTTTGAACTAGTGTTACTGTGCTTTCCACCATCCTGACTGCTATAACTACTGCTATGAAAGTGAAGTCAGGATGACAAGCTGACACTGTGATGTGGCAGTTTGTTAGTGCCGCAGAACTTCCGCAGAAATTACAAACCACCGCCGCAGAAGTTCTGCGGCAAATGGTAGTCTTGCCGCAGAACTTGGTCCCAGTGTGCCGCAGAAAAGTAGGGGCCCTGATTATAGGTGAAATTAGCTTTAAAGACTCCTTGAAAATGCAGGTACCCAGTCCTTTTGCAGCAGTACAGTACTTACTCACTGATTTGAACCATCGGTGCCAACACTAGTGATGGCTTCTCAATCCTAGTTCATCTGTGTCCCTCCCTTTCCCAGTCCCAGTCATGGCGGCCGACCCACCACACCCATCCCAACTCCCAAACAGTATAAAAATCATCACCTCAGTGCAGCAGGCTATGGCTGGCCATTGTGTTGCATCCTCTGACCTCTTCAGCTTCAGGAGCTTGCTTATTCCTCCTCTTACTCCTCAGGCCACACGCTGCAGTCCGCAATACAGGCGTCTGATGGCTGCCCCTGAGTGTTTTCTCTCTCTCTCCCATCTCCTTCTTCTCTCCTTGGTCCATCATCCTGTCCTGGTGGGTCTGGGTCAAGAAGACAGTGGTTTACAGGTCAGGTCAGATGGTGGACCAATTGATGCGATCCCCATGCGTTGTGCAAAAAACACCACTCAGTCTTGGACCTGCATTCTATTTCCTCTGGCTTCTACTTTGCAACCATTCCCTCTGCTGCCTGTCAACTGATAAGCTCATCTAGCCTCTCATGTGCATTGAGCACAACTCCCTGACTCCTTCATCCCTTGTACTCTATTAGAGGATTGAAATTTGGCACCGAGGAACCAGGGCACAGTTTGGTTGGAGGCTGCTTGCTGACTGTGCATTGAAAAAAAAAAAGATGCATGCCTGTTGGAGTCAGAGAAATTATGTCTCCTATGTGTCTGGATGCTGGGGGTTGGGAGGACTCATGGAAGGACTTTCAAGGTGAGCAGGAGCCTTGGGGAGATCTGAGGAGTCCCAAAGCCAGTTCTACTACAGGAGTTATTAATTTAAACTATTTTACAACTCCACTCAATTACGGCTGCAGCTCAGGACATTTCCAGTTGATTGTAACTGCCCTGAATTTCAGCCCATGATTCCAATGGCTGACAGTGGCTTCGGGGCCTACACCGTTCATCCATCAATAGGGGCCTGAAACACTGATACAGCAGCCAAATGCACCTTAACAGAGGAGTACTGCAGACTGGAGTCTGACTGAGACAGGAGGCAGGCAAGTACACTATTAACAGGACATGTAAAAGGGTCCTTAGAGTGGGAAGCACACCAGACTGTGAACTACCTCCACTTCGGTGTATACATATGTCTGGTAGAGGACTATTTAGCTTCCAGCATGGCACTAGCTACTTAGGAGGACACCTCAAAACATGCAATGTCTACATCCTCAGCAACAAATGGTGCAGGTGGAGGGACCTGAGGTCTAAGAGGACCAGGAACTCTCTGCCCTGAGACAGAAGACCTAGTTACAGAAGGGCAAGTGAATTGGTGGTTCCATTGCCAGAAGCAGCAGAAGTGGAAATCATGTCTGGTGAGGCTAGAGGGGGCAATCAGTATCAGGATTGCCCTTCTTTCTGCAACTTTAGTGGGACCCTCTGAATAAGAGGGATCAGAGGGAATGTGTAAAGGAATCTCCCCTTCAGGAGAGAGACAATACATCTTACAAAAAAAAAAAACAGGTCCTGGAACAAGCTGAAATGTGACAGTTTTGTATTGTGTGGGAATACAAAAATGTCTAACTCTGGACAACCCCATCTTACAAACAGATCATTTACCATGGAGGTCAGCAGTTCCCACTAATGTGCCTGACATTAGGACAGACTTAACCTGTCTGCCATGATGTTTTGGACTTCTAGGAGAAAAACGACTGTCAGTTGCAGACTGTGAGATTGCCCACTGCCATACTCTTGTTGCTTCCTTACCAAGAGTGTACAAGTGATTGCCCACTTGCTTGTTGATGTAGTGTATCACAATGATGTTGTCTGTTCTTATCAACAGGGGACCTGGAAAAAGATGCTCTTCAAAAGCTTGGACCCCATGGAAGAACAGCCCTAATCTTCAGGACATTGATGTGGAGATCTGAATCTTGGTCTGTCCATAATCCCTGGGTATGGTAGAAGCCCAGGTGGGCATGTCATCCCTTCCCAGAGGCATTCATTGTGAGAATGTTTTCTGGAGTAAACGAAAAGAAAGGGACCCCCTGTGGCAAGTTTTGGGGTTCCATCTACAACAATAAAGACTTTTTGAGTGGCAACATGATGAGAATTACAAACTCTAACTCATCTGTCAGTTGGTCCCACTGCACCCGAAAAATCCACTGTAGAATTCTCATATGCAGGCGTTCTAATGGGATGGTTACAAAGGCAGCTGCAGTAATGCCCAGGAAGTAGAGCATAGTTCTGGTAGCTACATAGTGTCTCCTGTGCACAAGCTGGACCTGAGCAATCAGGGCCTCAGCTCTGCCCTGGGGCAGGAATGCATTGCCCACTGCCATGTCCAATACATCTCCAATATACTGGGGTCACTGGCATGGATTGAGAACCAATTTTGGCACACTGGCTGTGATACCCAGGTCATGAAACAATTGAAGTGTCTGAAAGGTGGAGTGTTGAGCCACTTCACTGAACAGGCTGTACAGGAGCCCATCATCCCTATAGGGGAAGACATAAAGCCCTTTCCTGTGGAGGGCTTCTGCCACAATCATGAAGCATTTGGTAAATACCCAAGGTGCCAAAGTATAAGCCAAAGGGCAAGACTTGGAACTGATAATGGCAGTCCTCCAGGGTAAATATGAGGTACCACCTGTGGCACGTTTTCATTTTGATGTGAAGGTATGCATCCTTCATATCAAGAGTGCAAAGCTAGTCTAATTTCTGCAGAAGAGTAATGACAGCCTGAAGAGACACCATCCAAAATATTTTGTATTTGGAGAATTTGTTCAGCTCTCTAAGGCCCAGCATAGGATGCAAGTCTCCTGTAGCTTTTGAGACCAGTTTTTTGAGCAATCCCCCCTTTTCCTTTCTGTGGCAGAGACTAAACATCTTCCCTCAAGAGGGATAGATGTCACAGAGGGAATTTAGAATGGGGTGGATGATGCACTGGAGGTATAGCTGGGAAAAAAACTGTGAATTTCATATTAGCAGAAATGTCAGAAAATTTAAATTTAGCAACATTTTCAGAATTTTCCAACTTTGGTGACATCTGCCTTTTCTGAATGTGTTAGCTGAATTTTCACCCTGTTCTGTGAAATCTTCAGGATCAATTGCATTATGGTGCACATGAACTGAGAAATGACAGTTCTGAGAAATTCCATTCTGCAGTTTAATACATCAGGCCGCAATACATGTTATCATTCCATAGTTCAGTGATCAGTTGTGTGGAACTTCTTGCTTCAGTTTAATACATTAATCCACAGTTCAAACATTCATTAGACAGTTCAATGACTCACCGGACTGTGGAATAAATGTATGAATTGCTGATTAATGTATTAAACTGCAGAAATACTTTCCACAGAATTGCAGGTCTGAGGAATTTATTTCCGCAGTTTAATATATTAATTTGCAATTCATACATTTATAGTATATGGTGGAATGCAGTTGTGTATGGAAATCCATACACAGCAAAAAGTCATTCTGCTTCAGTAGTGACATCCTGTTCTGCGTTAGTGAGGATGTCACAATGCAACTGACCCCACCAATGCTGTTCATAGGACAGGGGGTTGTTGGTGAGTTGTGTACACAAGCTGACTAGCAGGCTGGAGAGATGAGGAGTGTGGGCCTCCGATGGCACACACTGGTGAGAAAATGTAAGTGATCCTTCTTTGGGGCACCATACACTATATAGATCAGTAGTAGTAGCAATTTATTGTGCTTTCATAACAAGATGTAATGGAGATTGCAAAGTTAAAAAGGGCTAGAAAGCATCACAATATAAATAGATGGAAAATATCATATAGTATACATTCGTAATACAATAATTCAGCCATGTATTAAGCTAATGTGTGCATACTTAAAAAAAGGTCCTGATAATTAATATTAAGGAGCAGAGAAGTGTTTTCTTTTGAACTTCATTACATTAGAAAAAAATTTGCAACTGGTTCAGCATCTCTTTTCATCATAGTTTGGAGAAAAATGAATAAGGGGTTGTAATCCATGTCTGCATATTTTATCAAAAAATCCTTTATTATTTGATCTCATGAGGATTTATATAAAGGACATTGAATTGTGATATGATATGATATGATATGATATGATATGATATGATATGATATGATATGATATGATATGATATAAAGTTTCATAGAAACCACTGTTGCACCAGCAATAGTCTTGTTGCAAGCTTTCAACATGTGATTTATTAAAATAGGAATATTTAGAGCAGATAATGCCAAATCTGGCACAAGTAATAGCTTTCCTAGCATTGGGAGTCAATAGAAGGGTTAAATAATCCTCAAGAGTAGAGTCAATCATGTTTTACTTAGCCAAATGTCTTGCTTCTGGGCCTTAACCTGCTCCATTTGATTTAACTGTGCAACTGCAAAGAGTTTTTTTTCTTGAAAATATCCATTAAAGTGAGTGAGATTAGAATCCCCTTCTGGAAATCTGTCCATAGAAGGTTCAAAGAAGCATTAGATATTATAAATTTAAGGGCTTTTAATCAATTAGATGAGAAATTTGATGTGTACCAACTAATTTTCTCCTGCAGGCAAGCTATAGGAAGAGAGTTAACCTGATTATTTAAAATTTTGAGCCAGTAACATGCCAAAAGTAATTCAACTGTCAAAGTTAAAGGCAACCTACCCAGTTCAGCTCTAACTACTGCATTAGAAGTATATAAAGGGAACCTGTAACAAGGATTTGTAGTAAACAGATAGAGGAGATTCTAGAGTGGAGGCTTTTGTGGACCCCCAGATTTCTGCCCCATACAATAAAATGGAGTTAATCTTAACTTCTCCAGCTGTGAGAGCAGGTACAACTGTATGCCCACCATATTTATAAATAAAATGTAATAATGTTTTGGCTGCTAATTTGTCTTTAGAGACCTGATCTTTCTATTGGGCAGACCATTGACCATTTGAAGTAAATTATATACCTAAATAAATGTAGGAGGGAACAACCTCAATCAGATCCTTATCTAGATAAAACCTAGGTGCTGTAGTGTTGAAATTATTTGACCCAAAAGCCATGATTTTTTTTTAAGACTGATTTTCAACTCTAAATGGTCACACTTGGTTTTTAATTGATTTATCTTATTTTGTAATCCCACTGTGGAGTGTGAAAAGAGAATCAAGTTGTCTGTGTATGCCAATATGTGAATAACATGGGGCCAAATTTTGGGGGAATCCACATTTATAGAAGTATCGAAATACAAGAGTGAATCAATGTGGATACTAAACAGCAAAGGAGCTAAAAGGCAGCCTTGTTTTACTCCCATAGATGTTTTAAAATACTCTGAAATATTGCCATTATTATCATATCTTATCGCTGCCATCGTGTTTGAATAAAGAAGATAAATTGGGATGAGTAAATTTAAAGGTAGTCCTCTGCTTATTAGGCTAGCCCATAGTTTTTCTCTAACCACAGTCTCAAAAGATGCAGCAAAATCAACACACAGAGCATACATTTTCATTTTTCTATATAATCTATATTCTTCCAATAAATGTGCCAGTATAAAAATATTATTAGTCGTTGAATAACCAAGACGAAAACCCACTTGGAATATTGATAAGGGTGACTTTTTTTCTGTCCAGTCTTGCAATTTGTTTAGTAAAATCCTTGAGAATATTTTGCCATTAATGTCAATCAGACTGATCGATCTATAATTGGAGGGGAGTTGATATGGTCCCTTTTTATGGATTAGTACAATTATATTTTTAGTCCAGGATGGGGGAACGAATCTTTCCTTTAAACATATATTGAAAAGATTTGTAAATAAAATGACCAATAGTTTAGGTTGGCCTTATAAATTTCACCTGGGATAGTGTCTGGTCCATGAGCTTTGTTATTAGTAAGCTGTATAATGGCTTGCTCAATGTCATGTAGAGTCACTACCAAAGGGCAAAGATGTCCTGCTAAGAACCAGGGGGGCAAAATGTTATTTTGAGGAACTGAAAACTCACTGTTGAAAAGGGTTTTATAATGTAAAATCCAAGTTTCCTTAGGGATATATGTAGGAAGAGACAGGGAGTAGAACTTTGTTCCTTTGTTGGCAAGTGTCCAAAACAATTTTGTGTCCCTAGAACTTATAGACTGGTACATACTGTCCCGTTGTTTAAGACTGAAGTCTAGGTTTTTGTTTTTTGCAAGAAATTTTTTGTATGATTTATGTGTTTTATTTAAATGGACAAAGCCATCTTTGCAAGGATTCTTTTTAAGTGTTCTGATGAGTTTCCCTAGCTTCTGTTTTTCTCTTATACATTGAGCATCGAACCACCTATTAGGCTTTAACTTGTTATCTATTGTAGAATATAGAATAGTGTACGTCCTTCCAAACAACTCAGCAACTGTTCCCCCTTGTGTTTTCTATGATGGCAGAGGGACCTCTCGAGCTTCACTCTCGAGGTCATCAGCCATCATAGAAAACACTTGGGTGAAGAATTGCCTTGTTGTGTAAGGGAGGCCATACACTACCTTATATATTCTGCTGTTCTAAGTTAAAATTTCCATGAATGTTCTCAAAGTGCATTCGGAAATTTTGTGGAAGTGAAATTTTGACTTTCACAGTAATTTCACCGCAGAATTTTATTTTCACAGAACACTAACTGAAGGTTTTGAGAGTAATTGCAGTGCATGCCCATTTAACACTACAGTATTTACAGGACCCATTAATCTATGGTGATCTCATGCCAATATTTTAGTTGCAGGGAGATTCCTACACCCACTTGCACCCCTACTGTCAACCATAAAGAGGGAAGAACTGAGGAGTCAGAAGGTGCAACAGGGTTTCCTGAACCAAACCTTTGGGGTCCTTGGAGTGACCACCCTGAGCAGCAGGTCCTTCTGGGGAACCACCACCTCTGCCACGGTAGGGCTGATGGTAACCACAGCCTTTTCAGCTGGCAGGCTTCTGAAAAGTACCCTTAACAAGAGCCCTGTATGTATTCTGGGGAATCAGGGACTTTACAGACCGTGGAGTCATTTTGGAAAACTGTATGTCTTTTAGTGCAGTATCCACATCTTGGTCAAACAGCTTGAAGCCTCTAAAAGTGGCATTAAGCACAGCCTGTTGCACAACTGAAGCAAATCCTACCAGTCCAGTTCAGAAGTATCTTCTATGGCATATACTGTACCAGAGATCGCTGATCTAGCTGCAGCATCTGACCCATCATATGCTGACCCTTGCAAATATTTACCAGTATTCAGGCCAGCAGAGGCAGCTTTAAACAATTCTGCCTTTGCAGGGTTATCTGGCAATGGCTATGTTGTAGTCATAGCTTACTTCCATAGGCTATTCTGGTACTTAATCATTTAAGCCTGATCATTTGTAATGCAAAGGCCTAAAGTGGAAGAGGCATAAGTCTTTTACCCATTGCATTCTATTTTCTGGTCTTCCTGTCAGAAGGCAGGGTGCTCATCACTCTGGGAGCCCTAGCATGATCATGAGCAGCCATGATAACTGCAGAGTCAGTTTCTGACTGGGAAGTGTAATAGGGAAAAATTAAGAGAAATGAAAGCACCCATCGCCCCACCACAGAGACACTGGACCCCTCAATACTTTCAGTGGACTTTTTTATATACGACACCATCAGGTACAAATCCAGCAGGGATCACACAAAAAAAGACTGACGTTTCACTTAGTATGCTATTAAGCTTCCTCAGAGTCTTGTACATACTGTTTTATCTACAATCAAGCATTTTCCTGTCAAAGGTTACCTTCAGACATTGTTTTTTTATTATTTAAACACAGGACTGTTACATAAACCCAGCAGTAAAACAAGTAAATCCATTTTAGGAGAGACATTATTTCCAAGTTAATCATCAGGATCCCCCCCTCCAGAAATTGTCCAGATCTTTCTTGTAATGAAGAAGCAAAGACAGCAGGAAGGATCTAGCCACTTTACTCTCACAGGAGATTCAGAGACTTAGATAGTTGGGGGTTGGGGTTAAGATGATAGTTGATTTGAGTATTAGTAAGTCACCTAAAATTTTGTTCTGTTTTTTTTTTATTACTGTGTTTATCAGTTCTGTGTTTTAGAATGAATGCGTATCAGTTAAACTTCTCTAGTGGATTTGCTTAAAACTAAGAGAAAAGGTATTTTTTTTTCTCATAAACATGCAAAGCATAGCTCGCAAATAAAAACAATCTTTTGAAAATTTGAGTATAGCAAAAATGTTAAGAAACGTTCCTGTGTATCTGTTAATTTTTACAATAGCATTATAGTGCTCCTGGGAGTTGTTTTACAGGTACCAGTAGTTAATCCACCCCTCTCATTGTGCATCTGGGGGTTGGATTAACCACTGATAAACCAACCCCATGTCATACCTTAAAGCTGGAAAGAAAGCATTCCGATGGGGACTTTATGCACATTTAATGTTTTGCACACTGCCTAAACTTAATTGTGCTTGTCTTCCTGGCAGAAGACAGAGATATAAAAGATCTCACATATATGAAAAAAGTAATATGCACACATTTCAGTCACTCCTGCAAAAAATGCCAGTGACTGTGGACCATAAAGGAAGAGCACAGACTGCCACAGAATAAACTCATCCAGGATGTCTCAGTAAGGTGGAACTCTACCTTATGCATGTTCCAATGACTGCTTGAGCAAAAAAAAATGTGGAAGACAGTACACATTGGAGAACAGCATAGGAAATCTTGATATGTACATTAATCCTTAACCTCAGGCTATTTTAGAATTTCTCATCAAGATCCTGCAACCATTTGACAAAATTACCAGGGAAGTGAGTTCTAATAGTGTCACACTCAGCCAAATAATCCCATTGATTAAACTTCTTAGATTTCAGTTAAATGCAAGTAGGGATAACTTGGAAATTCCAGAAAGCCAGTTTCAGATGGGAGCATCTCATGCCACTGACAGGGACCTGCCATCAAGAAAATAAAAGACACAGTCCACTGGATGTTTAAAAAAGTCAAAGATGATGAGAAACTGTGAAATACAGGAGGCAGAACATTATCTCTTACAAAAATAATTTAATGAAATGTTTTCATGCTGCACACATAAAACTACCCAATGTGACATGCATGCTGCAAGCATAATTTAGATGTTAAATTGGAACCGATTGCATGCATGTGGCATGCGTGCAGCAAGCAAATGTGGAAAGCATTATTTTATGTTAAATTGGAACAGACTTTATGCATGTGGCATGCATGCAAAAATCAAGTGGTCACTGATAACTGCACTTATAAAAGTTAAGTGACGCTCAGGATCACTCCATATACAGATGGGAGTTGTTGAGATTCAAACTGAGGTGTTCAGGTCTTCTGGTTTGCAGTTCAGTGCCTTTAACCACTAAGCTATACTGCCTGCATGCATATGGCTCACTTGTACAGTAATTCAGTACAAATCTGCATACAACATGCTTATAGTCACTGTTATACTTTTTAGATTTCTTGTCCCCACTAATCTTACCTACAGAGCTAAACTGTAGCACACATATCAATGGAAAAACATATGGCTCTTCCCACCCCAATACACACATTTACCCACACAACTACTTAATTACTTCTGTCTGGCCTGTACTTCTATTATTTTCTCTCCATAGTTTTGAATGCTTCCACACAAACAGACTTTAAGGGCCAAACAAAAAAGTAGCAATAACTCAACACCCACCCACATGGCCAGTCCCCCCCACATGCACACATATACCAAGTCAATTGAGTGCTACCAGAATATCGCCACACTATATGGTGCTAGTCTGGTAAGCGCTCACACAAACAGCATGTAGAGTTTTACAGCACTAGCTGTAAGTGCTCCCCTGGTTGCCGTCTGTGGTCCTGTGTACAGGACAAAGGCTGCAAGGAACAAGAGGCTGGCCAAGTGGCTCCTGTGTCATGGATGGCTGAGGTATGGAGCAGCTCGGCCAGTGGCAATGAAGACCAGGGTTCTAATCCTGGTCTTTGACTTTTGTGGCATATTGGGACTTAGGTTTTTTTGTGGGGCCATGGAAAGTGTTCCATGGCCCCATGAATTTTAACTTTCCCCAGGATCTGCTCCCCACTCAGAGTGAGAATCCTTGAGCCGGGGGTATGGGGGCAGAGTCCCCTGTGTTGGGGTGTGCTGAGGTGAAGCCCCCCACAAAAAACAAAACAGCACTTTTTTTCCCGCATGCACTGTGCTGACGCTATTATTGTCGGCACTCTTCAGACCAAGTGCCTTACACACACACTGCAACAGGTGCGGCCATGATGCTACAGATCTAACCCACCAAGTATAGGTATAAGTCTAGTGTCTCCTTCCTGAGTACAATGCCACCAGAGGCAGGAGTCTTTAAGAGGTGATGCCATGGGTCAGAGTGCTGGGGCATACCCCCTTGAAATGAATGGAGATATTTTTTTATTCCATTATATACATTATTTTATCTATTTATTTTTTATTTATGACTTTGATAACCGGGTAAGTGCACTGATCCCAGGGACCATTTTCAGGCAAGCCACATGGCACAGGATGGTGGAGAATACAAGGTGAACAGCTGTACACATGTAAGGGATTATGATGCTGAGCTGGAGAATAATGAAGGCCATTGTTCTACTAACAAGACACTTGTTGTTAGTCAAGCTGTGGCCTTCATTAATCTCCAACTCTCCATCAATAATGTATAAAATAGTAATAAATAAATACCCCCGTGCTGGCCCACAAGTGCAGCAGAAAAATTTACCACTGCAACACTGGTGACCCGGGTTTGGGAATGGACTCGTGCGTCACAGGGCTGACAAGGGAGAGGAGGCTGTACCATCCACTGACTGCTCACCTTCTCTTGGGGGGAAGATGGGGTAGAAGACCGGTGCCTACTGACCCCTGGAGGAGGTCTGGGGTACAGCAGTGTGCCTGGTCCTGCTAGCTAAGGAGCATGACTGACACTGGTGTTAGCTTTGCACCCTGGATGTCAAGATCCTGCAGGAGAAATAAGGAAAATGGCACACTGGTTGGTCAGGTGATGGCCCCCCTGGATCCTCAACACCAGATTACCTAAGCTCTCATAAGCCACCTCAGCAGCACCCAGGACCATAAGAAAGACTAGTAAGGCTCATTCTCTGTGCAGGTAGGGGACCAGCATGATGAAGGGATACCTCAGGGTACCCTGGGGCATTGTCATTGTCCTGATTTCTCTCCCCAGTTCCATTCCATTCAATACCCATCCCATATGGGTCATGAAGCCACCCAAAGGTGCGGAAGCATGAACAACACATCGTTATTTCAGTCCTTCCTCCTTCCCAAATCCCCCTGTAAAAGGAATTATTTACTTTTACTTTTACTTACCCAGCCATCTGGCCAGAAATTGCAGCCTGGCCAAGTGTGCCACCATCCCAGTTTCTGTCCTTTCCTCCTCTGGCCTTCTGTCAGAAGTTGGATGCTATATCCAGCCATCCCAGACCCCCAATGTGGTCTGTGACCAAATCACCTCACCAACTGAACCCACCCATCCTGTGTTGCTTGCTTCTTGCTTGACTGCTACTGTACTGCACTGATCAAGGCTTGTGAAGGCCACCCACACCACTGTTATCACTGCTGCTAGACCTAGCTTGCTACCATGGGGGTCTGTGCTGTTTTTATTTTTTTGCGAAGTGAGCCTAGTAGAGTAAGTAGGTAGCCTAGTCTCAAGTTAACTTCTAGCTCACACTATGCCCCTTTACCAATCAGGAGAGATGGCAACTACTAAGAGTAGACCAATAAAAGTATGCCACCACAACATTGCTATTGAGAGTTCAGTGCTCACTGACTCCTCCAAGCTGTAGTATGCAGCCTGTCTAATCTGTGATGGGATAGACAGTGTCACACTCGCATGACTCATGTGCTCTTGCTTGGCTGGAGCTCCTCCACGTCATGTGTGTTGCTACCCCTGCTAATAGGTGGAGACAGTGGACAACACAATACATACATATTCAAGTCAGGAGTGCAGCTACAGTGTGAGCACACACAGTCCATGGGGGGCACTTATTCTGCAAAAGATGAAATCCAAATCTGCCATCAACATCTATGTATCAAATGTAATGCCATTAATGCCACACCATAAGAACAACCTAGGCACTAATGTGAGGGGGGTCAACTGCCCCCCTCTGCCCTATCTAAATGGCACCCCTGCTTTATGGTAGAAATCCATTCTCAGGTGTTAATATTAGTACAAGTAAATACTGATGGTTTCCACTGTCTTCTGAGGTACTGTATCTCCATGTTTCAGGATGTGTCCTGATCATTGTGAGTGTTAGTGTTCTCATTGTCCCTTATTATGAGTGTCTATGTCCCTCATTTCAGTGACAAAATGTGAGGTGTGGTGCATGCTTCCAAGACCCTACTCAGCACAAACAGTGCTTGGCCATAGTGTATATGCTCCATACAGAATGACAAAGGTAAAGTAAGCGATCCAAAACAGTCATGCAGAAACACATTTGTAGCACTAAATATGCATAAGGGGATTTGCATGGCCCAAAAGAAAAAGGTCAGGCTTCACAACACAGATGCCCCTCTGTATATCCTAGGCATTTAATGCAGTAAGCAAATAATACTTTACAAATTAATGGTGATTTAATGACAAAAATCAGAAGTCCTTAAACAAATTTCAAAAGGATCAAAATTAATGAGTTTACCTCATTTTAATAGGAAGTCAATGAAAATGTATTTTAATGGCTCTAATTGCTATCATAAGAAATAGAAACTGATGGTTTTTTATATGAGATTTGCACCAGCTTAGCTGCTGCACACATGACAAGAGTGCAACATGTGAACCTGCTGTGATTCTGCATGTACACAGCACACTTATATTTCTGTAAGGGATGGAATTAGACCCACACTACAAGATGAAACAGCTCCCACAACATATCCCCAATGTGTTCCAAAACTGCAGAGAGAATATTATGGATGAAATAGACTCGATTTTCAAAAAAACAGTGACAATAGATGCAGTCCCCTCATCCATTCCTCCTGAAAATTCATAACCCTCTCTTCTCCATCCAGCTACAAAAAGGTCAGTGACTGCCATTCATTTCATTCCCTCTAGACAGCTTTGGAGTCACTTGGATGATGTTGTCATTGAAAAGTCAGACCTTCATTCTCCACTTATCAGTGCCCCTGCCCCGGCTGTGGTTGACTACTGTTTGCCAGAAAAAGGGTTTGAGTGGAATGAAGATCTCATCAAATAAAGGCAAAGTAATGAGCCTGTGTGTCATGCACTTATGCAGGAAGCTTGGAAATGCATAGTCTATTCTGCAACCAGTGTATTTTCAGAGCATCTCTTCAGCTCTGCAGGTAATGTGGCAACAGACATACAATCTAGGCTATTGCTAGAAAATGTGGAAAAATTAACTTTCCTAAAAATAAACCTTCCACTGATTGGTTACACATATGACCTGGTTTCTTACTTCCCTGCTATCTGTAGGGCAAGAGTGAACTGTGCAGATAGATACTTTGTAGGGAGACTTGTGCTTTCACAGTCTAGATGGAGAAGATTGTTGAATGCATAGAGAGAGAGAGAGAGAGAGAGAGAGAGAGTGAAACAAAACTTTCAGCAGCTGGAATGTGACAGCCTGTGAGTGTGAGGTGCCCTACAGTTGTAACTTTCAGAGCTGTACTGAGAGACTTTTTCTGAACCAGACATAGATGTCTGTAAACAGAGGGCATACCTCTCCCAACTGCTATGAATTTCACATAGCACTATGATTTTTAGACTCAAATTTACTCTTGCTCCGCAAAGGTTTAATGATGTTCCTTATAATGTTAGAGCGATTTCTGGACACACAAACTATTAAAACAACTAACTAACTTGATGTAAACATTCCTTAATACTAAACTTATAGGCCCCCATCATTCTTAGATATATTATTCTTTAAAATGACAAAGTGTTACACATTCTGGTCATTTGTTTGAATTTTGAGGACTTATGTCTATGCATTTTAATGCTAAGAGGTTGAGAGTTGTGCAAGAGAGTACCACCTTCAGTGTGATATAAGAGATGGATACAGCTGAGCAATGCACAGCCAGAGACCATGTGCAATGTGCTCTAATTTTTGTTTTAATGTCTACAAGACAGAGAAAACACTGTCATCTCTCCATAAAACTGAGAATCAGGCTACGCAGTGTCAGCCAGGGCCTACAACAAAATGATGACTCTGCAAAATAAGGTATAAAATAAATGGGATCCCCCATTCCCCCTCTGAGCAAAGACAGCAACACTAGGTCAGCAAACACCACCAGTCAGGCAGGAGGCAGGATAAGGGAATCAGATCAGGTTAGATTTTTTTTATACAGGAAGGGAAGGAGCTCCCACCAAAAAATGGAACTGGAAAATGAAAAAAGTCAAATTGTAACTAGTATTCATGTCACAGCAGCAAAAACATAGATCATGGAGACAACTGTTCAACAAAGTAGAAAGCAAAGTACCTCAGATAATGGGATACGCCTCCCCTTTAAAAGGTTTACTCACTTCAGTCAGGTAGGAGACAAGGGCTGGGATTGGGAACTAACTAATTGTTTACATATTTCTTATATTTTCTTTTTAGTTACTCTATTTTTCAGTCTCCATTCTCCAGAGTGCCTGCCTGTATGCAAACGATGTAAGGCAGAATAAGCCCAAGAGACAGACAGTCAGTCATTGACTCATACTACACTTCATGGCCTTCCCCCCACCAGGTTGATCCAGTTTTAATTTTTCTCCCCTTTTGTTCTTCCTTTAGCTGCCAACTCCTTACTTGTTTAGGGCTGTGAATGGAGCCTGCAGCTGTTTTGGAATCACTCAGTAGCTCTAAAAATGGCCAATCGTGGAACCTTCCATTGCACATTTGGAAGTATCCTCCTAAAAGTCCAATGGAGCTTGAAACCCTCTGCCATGATCGGCAGCTATGGAATAACAGCTGCACCATTTCAGCTGTTACTTCCGTATTCCAGGGCATGAACTGCTCATGCATGGCTCGTGTGCATGCTTATTTCTGCTGGCGCCATCATGTTGTGAATGGCAAAATGCCATTCAATGCAACTGCACATGCATGAATGCAGTGCATGTGCAGTTGCATCACCACTGCCAGCACCGGCAACAAAGAAATCACACTGACATTGGGGTTCCCAGTCCTCCTGTCGGCATTATGTAGCCCCACTCATGTGGCACACTGGGAGCCCACCCCACTGTGCCCAAATGTATTTTTTTTCCACCTGCCAACCTCAGAGTCCCCAATCCCTGTGTCAGCATTATGTGGCCCCCCCATTCATGTGGCACACTGAAAGCCCACCCCAGTGTGCCCAAATGTATGTTTTTTCCCCTGCCAACATCGCAGTGCCCAATCCCCATGTCTGCATTATATACCCTCCCACCCTCCACTCATGTGGCACACTGGGAGCCCACCCCAGTGTGCTCAAATGTCTGCTTTTTGGGGGGTTTCCAGTAAATAAAGAAAACAGTCCCCTGACTTATTTTTTGTTTATCTGTAAAAAAGAAAACTATCCCTTGTCATCGACCCAGTTCTCCTCCCCCATCCCCACCCTCCCACAGAGCACCCACCTACCCACACACCACCTTACCCCATACATACCTACAGAGGTTGGTGCTGTCATCTTCTCTGGACCGGGACACGTCTGCACTCTTCAAAGCTGAACCGCAAACTAAAGAATCAAAGGTAAGCATGCTATAATGCCATTCAATGGGGTTTTCAACTTATGTTGATAAATAAGGCATTTTTTTTTAATTCTGGCCCCAGATTTTCAACTTGGGGTTCTTGTGACCCCACCTCATGAAAACTTTCACTGTCATTTCATTACTCAGTCCCAAAAGGTGATTTCTTGCTCGCTGTGCAGAATCACCTTTTGGGACCGATTCATGAAATGACAGTAGCACTGATCATGAGGTGGGGTCCCAAAAATCCCATGTTGCAAATTTGGTGAAAAAATTGAAAGAAAATGACTGCATTATGAGCGCACGTTGCATAGTTCCTATGAACTCTCCTAATTTTGTCAATTTTTTATATTTTCCCTCCACATTTTCAACATTGCCATTTTTGCACTTCTCCTATTTACAAGTATAGCTGTCATTTATCACATCCTGCCTGAAAGGTGTTTTCGCACCTGTGGCACAGAATCGTGCTGTTACTCTGTGAAATCATGAGGAGGGGTCTCAAAAATTGCATGTTGAAAATTTGGTGCAACACCTCAAAAAAATGGCCAAGTAACACCTGGGCATTCAATAATTTTTACGTACATGTGTAACTTTGCTTACTTGGCAGCTTGTCACAGCCCTATTGGCTCTGGCCAGAGATCATTTTAATGGAAGGCACTTGCATAGGGCAGGCTTTAGAACTGCCTTCACCACTTCAGTTTTAAAACTGAGGTTTGAAAAATGTATTCTGCAATGGCAAACTCCATCCTCCTTACTCAAGTCCTCTCAACCACGGACTGGAGTGATATACACCACACATTAACTTTAAATCCCTCATACCACTAGGCCAACATTAGTACAGTAGCAGCCAGTCAGGTGACTGAGGCTTGTGGTGTGTCTCATGTGTGTGTGTGCGCGCGTGCATCTGTGTGTGTGTGTGTGTGTGTGCGTGTGTGTGTGTGAAGTGCAGTACTGACATGAGGGCATCTTCTCCCTCCATCTCTCACTCATTGTGCCCCTCCCAACTTGAGCTGTGGCAGGCAGCCCCTGGCAAAGGTTGGAATCCACTCTTTCACATGAGTGATGAGTGACACTGTCACTGAGTGAGAAAGGAACTAACTAACCATTTAACTAACTAGAAAAAAAAGCTAAAACACAGCCACGGCACACACAATAATTGTTAAAGGACTGAATAGGAAAAAATCAATCAGAATGATTTGATTTAATTCATCTGCATTTCAGATTTTGAGTGTTTGTTTTCTAATCAGGCCTTTATGAATTATTATTGCCATGTGTATAGGACTCGGGCACGCTGAACAGTGCATTTTGCCATTTACATTCAGCATTCAGTGGCAAACCCGAACTTGGTACACTCATATATTGGTTTGGGTCTGCTGGGCCACACTGGATCGGGGGGGGGGTTCTAATTTTTGGCAGGTTAGTCTGTCCATGCCTAATTACTAGCAGAAGAAGTGACTCCAAAAAAGGGGAAAAAGAAAATGAATAAAATGGTTTTTGGCAGGTCAGTCTGCCCATGTCTAGTAACTAGCAGACTCCAAAAGAGGGGGAAAAGAAAAAGAATAAAAAGAAAAAAGAGAAAATCCAAAAACATAAATACACTGCAAAATAATTCAGTAACAGAACCCCTAGAGAGAACACAAGGGGATGAAGGTTTAAGGATCATGCAAAGGGATCAAGTAGGAAAGAATCAGAAATTAATTGATGTAGAGGCGGTGGTAGATTGCCCCCCTCAGTACAGAAATAGTGTAATACTGAACATTGGAAGTTAGATAGCCTAGCGGAAGTGGAGGCAATAATTACATTAAAAGGGATACAAAGAGCTCAATATGAGAATTTGGAAATACTTAACATTTTATGTCACATGATGTGTGTGGATCTATTAGGGCTTGATGCTGCCTTTGAAGGTATATGAAATGTGATAAGATGTGATGGTCTTACTACAGAAAATAATCTTTTAATTTTGATGAAACATGCAAGAATGGAACACCATGTCTGGTGCAATGCAACCAAATTACAGAGATATAACTTAAGCATTTGTCAATGCCGAATGTTTGTTTATTGGCATTAGCAGTGGAAGTGCAGGAGTTAGACAGATGCAATATAGGAATGGCATTGAAGTATTGAACTGACGCCAACTCCACCCTCACCCTCCAGAGATGGACAGGCATTGAGGTGTGCCTTTGGGTTTTCACCCATGACGGTCATGACATTTCACCTCACCCTATCCTTCAGACACCGACACATGTTGCAGTGTGCCTTGGGGTGTTTGGGCTTTACATTCACCTCATCCCATAAGGAAATAAGCTGAAATGGGCGCAGTATAGGAGAATGGGGTGAACTCTGGGGGCCAAGGGTCCAAGGCGCACCTCAATGCCTGTCACTGGCTGGAGGGTGGGGGCGGGGGTTGCAACGGCATGAGCTTTACTCTTGACAATCCCAAGTCATACCCCTGACACCTGGCAGTCCCTGCAGGGTAGGGCATTGTGGTAGAAAACCCTAACATCCTGGGCATTTCCTCGTATTTTTACTCCAAGTTTTCCACATGGGCTTTTTGTGACCCCACTGCATGAACAGTGCTATCAATTTGTTAGGCTGAAGGTGATTTTTGCACGACTCGCTGCTTATTTGTGCCACAGGTTCAAAAAACACATTTTGAACAGGATGAAAAGTGACAGGTGTAGTCTTCATGACGAGGTATAAAAATGGCATTGTTGAAAATCTGGAGTGAAAATATAAAAAAAGTGGTGAAGTCATGAGCGTGCGTAGAAACTGCTCAATGTACACCTGTAATGTAATTAGTTTGAGGATTTTTTACAGCAGATTTTCAACATAGACATTTTGGGACCTTCACTCATGAACAGTGTCACTGTAATTTTCTTAATCTATCCCGAACACTAATTTCCCACAGCGACCGAGCTATACTGCACTGGAAGTGCGAAAACATATTTCAGCCAGGGTGTGAAAAATGACAGGTATACTGTTCATAAGGAGGTGTGGAAAATGTCAGTGTTGAAAATCTGGACTGAAAATATTACAAATTTGTGAACTTATGAGGGTGCGTGAAATCATGTGAATGCACACATGTAACAAGTCATTTTATGGACTTTTGTCACCAAATTTTCAACATAGCCATTTTAACACCTCTGCTCATGAATAGTGTCACTATGATTTTCTTAATGTGTCTCGAACATTGATTTCACAAACCGACCGCACCAATGTGTGCTACTTGTGCAAAAACACATTTTGAGCAAGATGTGAAAAATGACAGCTATACTGTTCATAAGGAGGTGTTGTAAAATGTCAATGTTGAAAATCTGGAGTGAAAATACTACAAATTCTCAGAGTTATGAGCTTGCGTAGAAACTACGCAATGCACGCTTGTAAAACAGTCATTTTGGGGAATTTCTTCACCAAATTTTCAACATAGGGTTTTTGGGGGCCTACCTCATGAACTGTGACACTGTCATTTCATAAATTGGTCCTGAAAGGTGGTTCCATGCAGTGACCACAAAATCACCTTTCGGGACCAAATAACAAAATGACAGTGACCGAGTTCATGAGATGGGGTCCCAAGAACCCCATGTTGAAAATTTGGTGAAATAATTCCCAAAAATGCCCAAGATATGCACCAAAGTGGAAAAAACCCTATTTATGCCATTATTCAGCTTACCAGCATTTCTTCAGTTCGCAGTCGGCTTTGAAGAGTGCAGACATGTTCCTGGACCACCGAAGATCATCGCGCTGGGATCTGGAGGTAAGTAAGGGGTGAGGTGGGGAGGTGGGGCACTCAGAGGGTGAGTGGGTTGGGGGAAGGGGGGGCAAGACAGTCAGAGAGGGACCGTTTTTTCTTACAGGTGATTTTTTATTTTTTTTGAAGGAGAACGTGGAACTTTTGCCATGCTGGGGTGGGCTCCCAGTGTGGCAGCTGGAAGATTGTTTGGGGGAGCAGTGGAGCTGATGAGGTATTGAGCACCCCCATCAGCCATACGGAATGTTGCCACACTGTGGTGGGCTCCCAACGTGGCACCTGGAAGTCTGTTGGGGAGACACAGCAGAGCCGATGGGTGATTGGGCACCCTCATCGGCCATACAGTGTGTGTTGGGGGGAGCGCATGAGCATGCTGGGGTGGGCTCCCAGCGTGCTACTTTGGCATTTGTTATGGGAGGGGACAGAACTGTCTATGACAGCTGTTCCAATGCACTGCCGATGTGTAGGCACTTTGCATACTGCCGACAGCAGTATGCAAATTGCCTACACATTACCACCGCTGATTGTAGCGGTGTTTTGCTTGGAACAGTACACCACTGCATCTGAACTGCTGTCATAGACAGCTCGGACAGTTATTGGTGTGGTGAGGCCGTGCCTGCGACAAGGAGCAGGGCATTGGAAGCGAGGTGGCACACCTACGAAACTTCGTATGGCAGCACTGTTTCTTGCACATGCATGAAAGCAAACATAAAAATGGACTATCCTGTACAACTGAAATTAAAATCAGAAATTGGGAATGCTGAAGTTATGACAAAGACTGTAAATTGGTTACAGAACTAGCAAAATACATGAATGTAGGAAGTTTCTACTATGATATAAAAAAGAAATATATTGCCCCAGACATAGTCTTGTAAATCTTTGGTATTGTACATATAGACTTTGAAAATAGAACAAAGTTAAAACATATAATCTGCCATCTCTTTAGGGACTTTTAGGGGGTTAGAGTTTTATATGGAGGACATAATTGATGTCCAAAGAATTTTTAAAAGCTGGACAATAGCAATCTTGCTATCAGAGCAAGGAGGCAGCTGACTAAGGGAGCTAGAACGTTTCTGCAAAAACATTCCTGACTGGGGTAAGAAGACAGATGCTTTATTAAAAGTGTAGGGTCTGCAAAGAAAATTGGGACCTTTAATTAGGGTAACAACAAAAACGCAAGAGTTGGTGTGCTAGGCTGAGTTGGGGTAAGGGAACTGATACTCATCTATGCAGTTAGCTAGGTCAGGAGGAGAGCTGTAAATTGGGGGGTGGCTTAGGCAGAAGTGAAGCAGGTTTCTGCATGAAGAGTTCCCTGTAGTTAGCTTTTGTTCAGAGAGCAATTTTGCTATCCCCGATCAACAGTAAATCCTAAGCACTGCCTGGGAACCAGGAAGTAGGCAGGGGATTTCTTAAGGACTAGGCCATCAAGTTGCCCCACACCAGTGTTGGGTAAGTTATTTTTCTATTACTTTCTATTACTTTTGGAAACTTGTTCCAGAAAGCTATGTAGAGTCACTGGATAAAGTAATACACCTTACAGTTACAATTACTTATGTCTTTTTATATAAAAGAAATACGTAACTGTAACTGATTACATGTATTTGAAAGTAATTAGTAACTAACCTAGTACTTTCAAAAAATATAATCCGTTATAATTATTTATTATTTTTGTATTGTTTTTGTATAAAAATAAATAAGTAACTATAATTGTAAGATGTATTACATTTTCTAGTACTTCTACATCCTTGCTAGTGACTGCACAGAGCTTCCTGGAAAAAGTTTGCAAACATAATAGAAAGTAATAGAAACAGTAACTTACCCAACACTGCCCCACGCACTGCAGCCCCCTATGTGAAGTACCAACACACAAGAGATATTGGAGTCTGCTCACCTGCGTCAGCCCAATGAGGCAGACAGCAGTCAGCCACTCTGCTGCCCTGCTGACCCAAGGGGACCACTACACAGTTAAGCCTGTTGAGGGCTGCATTATATGGTGGCTGTACTTGGGAGGCATGCTAAGCACGTCAGTGGGCTTAGGGGTTTGCTCTTGTTTTTCTTTGTCTTTAGTATGGTGTTGTTTGAGCTTTACTGATACAAGGTTTTAGTGTGTTTCTGTTTGGTAGAGATTGTAGGTAGACTGTTGCTAGGTGCTAGGGTGATGCAGAGATCAGGGACCCTTCTGTTAAATAGTTGCTAGATATAATAGGGTATAGGGAATTGCCATAAAAAGCCTGCTAGATGTTAGTAAGCTTCAGGCTTTAAGGGCGTATGGTTGCTGGGTGGTAATAGGGTAGCCCAACTTGGTCTGTGGAAAAAAAAAGGAAGGACTAGAAGAATACTGAAAAAGAAATGTGGGGAGTTGTGCAACGGTAGTGGTTGCGGGGTGGCAGTCTACAGGCATATCTTCTGGAGGCTGCGGTGCAGTATCTTTTTGTGTGCACATCTCTGGGTGAAGGGAACAGGTCTCAAGGCTCCAAGCAGTAATGGCAGAGAGTCAGGAGAATATCGCAAGACTCAAAATCACATTGGCAAGGAGTCGGGGACCATCTGTCTCATCCAGTACCACTAGAGATAACACAAGGGGATGATCGTTTAATGATCATGCAAAGGGATCAAGCAGGAAAATAATCAGAAATTAATTGATGTAGAGATGGTGGTAGATTGCCACCACTAACCAGATACCGCTACCTTAAAGGTTACCAGAAGAAAGAACTGTTTGTACTAAGGAAGGCAGGGGTTGTAGGATCAGGAAGGCTGGAGGGAGTGGGTAACAGGCACACTTCTCATCCAATGCCACTAAGAAACTCGTACACCATTCTGGCATAGTGGGACTGCCATGAAGGGGCACTCAAGGTGGTGAATGGAGAGGATGTGGAGAAATGCCTGAATGGAGTCCCCAGGAGGAGGGGGAGTCAACTCCCATAGAAGGAGGAAGCAATTTCTAGTGGGGGACTCTATAGTCAGGGGATAGAGCTGGAGAAGGAAAGAGAATAGAGAGGGCAGACCCGGTGGCACAGAGGGTTTAGGTACTTACCTCATGCTGCACTGGCCAACCGGGTTCAGAAAGATGGGGGAGTGGTGCTGTATGTTAAAGAAAACATCAAAGTGATGGAGATACAGGAAGGACAGAGGGTCAAGGTGTTGTGGGTCAACCTCGAGTCTGGAAATGGAGCCATCAATCACATGGGAGTGTTATACAGGCCTCTGACACAGGGAGAGGATATTGACAAAGAGTTGACAAAAGACCTAGGCAAAATTGCTAAGAAGGGGCAGGTGGTACTCATGGAGGACTTTAATTTTGATATTCGGCACCAGACAAAAGCTCGCCTCCCTACCTGCCCCACCTCCGCTCTCCACCTTGGACAGTGTTCCCCTCGAGTCAGTGCCCACCTTTAAGTACTTGGGAGTCTGGCTGGATACCCACCTCAACTTTTCCACACACATTGATGCCATCTGCACCAAACTCCAGCCCAAGCTGGCCATCCTCTATCGCCACAAAGCCAGCCTTCCCCTTCCCACCTGGAGTGAACTCGTAGACAAAACCATCCTACCAGTTCTGGACTATGCAGATGTCATCTATGGCACAGCCCATGCCTCCTCTCTCTCAAAACTTGACATCCTGCTCAATTTGTTCAGTCGATTCACCACCGCCTCCCCTCCACTTACTCATCATTGCCTCCTATACTCCACACTATCCCTGTCGCCACTCTCGCAAAGGCGGACCACCCACAGTGCCTCCCTCATAGCAAAATATTGGCTTGGCTCCCTTCCCCCCTACCTCTCTTCCTGACTCTCTCCAGCCATCTCTGCAGGCTACTCACTCTGCCATAGACATGCATGTACTTTCCACCTCTCATGCCCCTTCTCTGCCTCCAGGCAAGCTGCCTTTTCCTCCCGACTCCCTCTCCTTTGAAACAACCTCCCACCCACCCTCCACCAGGCCTCCTCCCTATCAGCCTTTAAACAACTCCTCAGATTCCTCCACCTTCCTCCTCCCTGCCCAAGATGCTCATCTGAACCCTCCTTAACTCGGGCCCAGCCTACCTTCAGTGGCCCCTTTCAGATAAATACTATTGCACACGCCAGCCCCAAACTGCATAACCACCTACTTGCTGTATATTCACCATGCTAGTCTAGCACAACCTGGACAACCTCTACTTGTAGATATGTCTATAAATATACTTACAATATACTGTGAATACAATTTTGTTAGAAATTTGTTAGAAATGAAATGTCCCGATGTTCTTCTAATTCGTCTGTTCCAGCAAAGTTGTTACTTTATTGTTCACTACTATGAAATGTCCTTTTTCTGTACTATATGTCTGGAACAAGATATTGTTTGTACTTCTCTGCTTTCTAACAGTATACACCTTGTACCCGGGTCGCACCTGGAAATGAGCCTCAGCTCAGTGTACCTTTCCCGGTCACCAATTGTAAATAAATAAATAAATAATCTATCAGATGTAGAGTGGAGCCTACCTGCTACAGCTTCAGCCAGGAGCAGAGACATTTTGGACTCCTTGCAGGTGGCATTCCTCAGGCAGCTGGTCAGTGAACCCACTCATGGTGGGGCAATGCTGTACCTGGTACTTAAAAATGGGCACAGTGTGTTGGATGTTAGAGTGGGGAGTCATCTGGGGACCAGTGACCATCGCACAACTTGGTTTGATATAAGAACAACAATGGAATCCAGCCACACAAGGGCAAGGGTTCTGGATTTCAGAAGGGCTGACTTTACAAAGATGGAGGTATGTGTCCGAGAAGACCTGGTGGGGGGAGATATCAAGGAGAGGGACGGAAAATGGGCCAGAATAAAAGAAAGCATAGTAATAGCTACAAATTTGTATGGCAAGCAAATAAGCAAAAGCAGATGGAGGAGAAGACCATTATGGTTCTTGAGGGAAGTGGCAGAAAAGTTAAGGGCAAAAACAGTGGCATTCAGATGGTATAAGGAGACTCAGAGAGAGGAGGACAGAAAAGATGATGGCAGGCAAGATAGTAAGGAGTGCAAAAGGGCAGGTTGAGGAAAGAATAGCCCAGACAGTATTAAAGGTGGACAAGACATTTTTCAGGTATATCAGCGAGAAAAGGAAGACCAAGGGAAGCATTAAACAGTTAATGAAGGAGGCAGGGGGCTATATTGAGGAGGACCAAGAAAAGTCACATACTGTATCTTAAACAAATATTTCTGCTCAGTACTCACAGCTGGGGGGAAGGAGAGGGGCCACAAATAAGCACCAAGAGAATGGGGGGAGGGAAAAGGACACCAGTCCCTTTTCTGAGGAGTGGGTCAGGAAAGCACTCACTACTCTGTGGGTGGACAAAGTCATGGGACCAGACAGGGTGCATCCAAGAGTGTTGAAGGAACTCAGGGAGGTGCTAGCTACACTCCAGATAGACTTGTTTAACAGTTTACTGTAGAACGGCATGGTCCTGGAGGACTGGAGAAGTCTGAACATAGTCCCACTTCACAAAAGTGGTAGCAAGGAGGAGGAAGAAAATAACAGACCTGTCAGCACAACATCTGTAGTAGGGAAATTGATGGAAACACTATTTTGCTTTATTTGTATCCTTCAGCAGGGGGGTTGTGCCTTTAGTTCTGCCACTTGTCTAGCCCACCTTCTTGGCTACTTCCCTGATTACAGTCAGAGCTCATACCTCCCTGCCACAGCCACCGCAGATCGCATCATGGCGGGTACGTACCCCACCACTGTGGAGACCTGGAGGGTGGGCCCATGAGGGAGCTTACTTGGGCACGATCATGGAATGTTGAGGAGTATTTTGATTTTCTCCCCTTGTGGGGAAGGGCATGCAGTGATGCCAATGTTGAGGGAGCACACACACATCCGAACATGCTTCTCCAGGCATCTGCCCCAATCCTGCCCCTCTTATGCATCATCGGTGCACTGTCCCCCAGTCTCCACTGGGGGCCAGTCATGCAATGACCACTGTTGTCCCTCCTCCCCAGAGAAGGAGAGGAGTCTATCGGACTCTCAATCTTTCTCCAACCCTGCCAACCCCCAGCGGCCTGTGTTCATTCTTGAACATGGGTCACTGGCATATTGCCAGGGAAGGTGTCAAGTGCCTCAGCCCTCAGCACTGCCGGGCCAATGGAAACACTATTAAAGGAAGAATTATGGATCACCTGGAATCCAATGAACTGTAGGACCTGAGGCAGCATGGCTTTATGGAAAGGAGGTCATGCCAAACAAATCTGATAGATTTTTTTGACTGGGTAACTAGAGTGTTGGATTGGGGCAGGGGATAGATTTAGCTTACTTGGACTTCAGCAAGGCCTTTGATATCGTTACATATAGGAGGCTGGTAAACAAGTTGGGTAACATGGGGTGGGCAATAAGGTTATAACCAAGGTAAGAAACTGGTTAGGGGATAGGAGTCAAAGGATGGTGGTAAATGGAGTTTGCTCTGAGAAGGCGAGATTGACCAACGGTGTACTGAAGGGGTCAGTTCTGGGGCCAGTTCTCTTTAATAGCAATTAGCAAGGCAAGGTAATTTTTAGGGCACCCATTTCCAGAGGCTCTGGGCATCTAACGGACATCAATAAAATAAGACAAACAATTAAAATGTAATAAACAATGTACAAAAGTAGCAACATTTTTATTTATTTATTTATTTATTTCAGATCTCGGATTAACCATTTGAGCTCAGAGCTCTTTGCATAGGTTCCACATTAGTACATATAGAACAAGTATGTGATTATACAGAGGACTGAGATGTATACTTCTTCTCCTGCTATTGTTGGGAAACATTCATCCCAATCCCAGACCAGCCCCTACAATAAGAAAAACTCAGACCAATCAACCAGGATCCCTCTCAATAATCTCACTTAACATATGCAGTCTTCTTCACAAAATTGACACCCTTCAGACTTTTGCCTACCAGCATAACCCAGACATACCAGCAGTTGTAGAAACCTGGTTCTCACCTTCGGTTCCCAACCATGCTATCACCCTCCCTGGGTATAATGTCTATCGGCTTGATCAAACATCAAAAAGAGGTGGTGGCTGCGCCCTGTACCTTAAGGACACGATCCGGGGGCACCTCATCAACTTAACCCCCCAAACCACCACTGCACAGATTCTTACTGTCAAGATCCTTTTCGGTGCGCACAATAAAACCATCACAGTTGTCACAGTCTACATTCCACCGAGAGAGAGCACGGTAATGAGCTTAACGCAGTCCTGGAGTTTACCAAATCTCCCTCACCTGACTCAGAAACCATCCTTCTCGGTGACTTTAATATTAACTGGCCTGCTGCAGAGGCAGGGGCATACAGGGACTTGATAGTGGCAGCAAACCGTTCTCAGATGGTTAGCTCCCCAACCAAGACAAACTATAAAACAGGTACCAGCACCCTTCTGGATTGGATCCTAACAAGCCATCCCACCAGGATCACAAGCACCACTGACCTCCCTGACACACTTAGTGACCACTCCCCTGTCATCTGCTACTGGTCCAATAAATTCATCAGGCCCCCCCCCAAAACCATTACTAGCCGAGTTCTACCTAGAGACAAGCTACCTCATCTCAAAACCTTCCTTTGTTAACAGGATTGGTCCCCAATTCTCACTGCAACCAATGTGAACACCACACTGGAATACTTCATCAGGATCTTCAACCAAGCATGCAACATATTTGCACCCCTCAAGTAGCGCAAGGCCCAACGCCCTATGTAACCCCTGGCCCACCAGAGACCTACTTAGATGGCTAAAAGCTCGGGACCACCTTCGGGAGATTGCCAGAAGCACCGGGAGACTAGTTGATATTGCTAACTATAAATGTGCATGAAATGACTGCACCAAATATATCCGGGATACGAAGACCACCTATTTCCATAATGCTCTCACTAACTCATGGGGCAATGGTAGGACTTCTGGAATAACATTAAAGAAGTCACCGGGAAGCAATCTAAATCACCCCCATCAGTACTCAGCATAAATGGTGAAACTACACAGAAACTCATTGCTGATACATTCAATGACACCTTCATGGACCTCACTGCTGTACTCCCACAGGGTTTATTCAATGAGGTGGTTTCCTTTGCCCCCCCAGCCACCTCCAGCTCCCTCCCTTCTACTTTAAAGAAGTAAAAATGCATCAAGTCTGCAGCTACATTACCAAAGCCATTTGGAACTCCAGAGCCAGCAGTGACTCCCCTCGACCTCAAACTGCTATCACTCACACTTGAAGAAGTACTCTGACCACTGACCAGGATTTTCAACCTCTCCCTCAGCCTCAGCCAGTTTCCTGACTTATGGAAATCCACCACAGTAACCCCAATTCATAAAAGTGGTGACAAAACAGCTACTGAGAGTTACCATCCAATTTCCATCCTACCTCCACTCTCCAAGACCTTAGAACGGATTGTGTCAGACCAGCTCACCGACTTCCTAGACAATCACAACATCCTGTGCAAGGAGCAACATGGCTTTAGAAAAGGACATAACACCTCCACAGTGCTACTTGAATTCACTGGTGCAATCCATCACTCACTCGATAACAGTCATCTTACTGGGTCCACCTTCATCGACTTAACTAAAGCCTTTGATACCATCAACCACAATCTCCTACTTGCCCAGCTTCGACTAGCAGGGCTCTCACCTAACTCGGTGAACTGGTTCAAAAGCTACTTAGACAACCGTCCCAAGGAGTGAGAATTACTGGCACAATCTTAGACCAAAGACCAGTCCGGTCCGGTGTCCCACAGGGCTCAATCTTGGGTCCCCTCCTTTTCAGCCTTTTTCTGATCTCACTGCCAGAATCCTGCCCTGAACAGATCCTACTCTATGTGGATGATGCTGTCATCCTGGCATCCCACCACGATCCAGTCCATCTACAAGGTAACCCTCCAACAGGCCTTCTCTGCAGTCGAAAACTGGTTCACAAAACACAGACATATCCTTAACCAGAAAAAAACAAAGACCATGATCTTCTGCAGCTCTCAAAACAAATACAAACAATATCAGCTCTCCATTAAAACCAAGCAAGGAATCACCCTCGAACAAGTTCATACCTTCAAATACCTTGGCCTCACCCTCGACTGTAATCTCTCATATGTCCCACATATCGATAACTTAGCAAAAGTAGCCAACACCAGGATGGGCCTACTGTTCTGACATAGGAAACATCTAATCCCAGAAGCTCTGTCCATAGTTGTCCAGAGCTCCACCATCATCATCAGCATAATTGACTATGGTCTCATTATCTATGGATCTGACACAATCTCATCTCGCAGGCATGTTTCGACTTCCCTCAATCAAGCCTGCCGATTCGTTACTGGTTCCCACCATCTCACCCACACCTGCGACCTCTACTCCAAAACAGGCTGACTGCAACTGAACAACCGAATCAAATACCAAACCTGCATCACTGCTAAGAAAATCATGATGGGAAAGGTGCCACCAGGAATCAAAATCACCAACCGCAACACCAGGAGCTCTAAGTCCCAAATCCTTCAAATCCCCCACTGCCGCACGTCCCAAGGCCAAAAGTCATTTGCATACAGGGCTCTGAGTTGGCTGAATGAGCTCTCTAGTGACATCTCGTCCAAAGCAACGCTTGGAGCATTCAAAAAAAAGCTCCGCCACTCCATAGCTGGCACCTCCACCTGTACTTGCACCCCATAATATCTTCATCCCCTACTCTACTTCTGACCTTATTGGTGTCAGTTTCTGCCCTCTCTTCTTGCACTTACCTGTCCAATGCAACTTCTAATGCACTTGTTCTGTGTCTCTCCTGACAAGGCCCCTCGGCTGCCTAACCCTGACCTTCTACACCTATGCCTTCCCCTACCCTCAGCCCTCTCCCCTTCTTGCCCTCTTCCTCCTATTGTTTCTTGAGTTATTCATCACTCAGTCTGATTTTGTCAAGCAAAGTTACTGTCTAAAACCATGTACCTGTAACTGTTTTATGTTTTAGTGTCTGTTACCCTGTAACCAGCATGACGTGGAACCTTTGTAAAAGAGCCTTGGCTGAAAGGTACTTTGTAATCCTAGACACAAATAAATAAATAAATAAATAAATAAAGGCAATAGAATTAGAATGAGAACATTTAGGTACATTTGGTCTTTAAATAAAGGAATGCAAAAAATACAACAAAAACTAAAACTGGAATAAGTAAACACAGTCAGACACATACAGGAACAGACTAAACAACTGTGCCCAACAGCGAGCCTATTAGTTGTCAGCAACATGAGGGGGTTAGTGCATAGAAGTGCTGGAGAGGTGGGGTGAGGGGCTGAGCCCCAAGTACAGGGTGTCTGAGAGAGAGAGAGAGAGAGAGAGAGATCTGTTTGGCAGAAGGGCAGATGGTAGGAGATGCCTTTGCTAGGTGCTAGCAATGGCAGACACATTGATATTCCTGTATTAAATGGTTCTTTAGGTTCTTTTTGAAGGTCCACATAGTGGGCAGGCTAATAATGTTCTCATGGAGGGAGTTGAACCACAACGGTGCCCGATAGGTAAAGGACCTTTGTCCTTGAGATATCCAACTTTTTGGAGTCAGGCAGGACTGCAGTTCCAAATTTCGGGTGGGCCTAGGATTAGTGCTGGGAACTAGGAGTTGTTGCACCCCAGTCAGGAGCTGACCAAGGCAAATCTTTTTGGCCAGGAGGCAAGATTGATATTTTAAGTGACCAAAGAGCATTAGCCAGTGAGCCTTTGCATAGAGATCGCAGGTGTGGGTTAGTCAGTGTGCCCCTAAGGTGAGCCTGCAGGCATTGTTATGGGCAGTTTTTATACATTGGAGGGCAGTATCTGTGGCAGAACCATATATCAGCAGTCCGTACTCCACTAGGGAATCCACTGAACTGTGGACTGCTATGCTGAGGACTTCAGGGGTCAGGCTCTGCCTATGGCGATAAAGTAGCCCTAAGCATTTGTTGATTGCTTTTGCTGTGGTGTCTATGTGGAGGGCGTAGGATAGTGAGCTGCCAAGAGTGATTCCAAGATATTTGAAGTGATTAACACATTCAAGAGGAGCACCACCCCTATCACATATTGATAGCTGGTAGTTTTTGTGCTTGTTCTTAAGGCTGGTGAACAACACGGTTTTTGTTTTTTTGTAGTTCATTATTAATTTATGATTTTTGAACCATGACTCAATGCTTGTGAAGTCACATTGTAGCTGTTGCTCAAGAGCATTGGGGTCAGAGCCATTAGAAAAGATAACCACATCATACGTTTAGAGGAGGATATGGCACTGACTGGCTTGGGGGAGGCAATTCAAAAGTAGGCTAAAGAGTAGGGGGCCCAGTATTGACCCATGTGGAATGCCTGAGCATACAGGCTTGGTGTCAGAGAGAAAGGTATCTATCCTGACTTGCTGTGAATGGCAGTGTAGGTAGCTGCGGAACCATGCAGCCACTTCAGGGGCAAGGCCTATGACAGTGAGTTGGTCAATTAGAAGGGCATGGTTGACCATGTCAAAGGCCTTTGTTAGGTCAATATAGACAGCCCCGATGAGCTGGCCAAGATCAAGGGAATTGTGGGGGAAGCCTGTGTATTCCAGGAAGGCTGTAGTGGTGCTATGCCCAGCCCTAAAGCCATGTTGCTCTGTGCATAGGAGCATGTGCTTGTCCAGATAATCGACAAGTTGGTCAGCAACGATTCATTCAAGGGCCTTCAAGAGTGGTGGTAGTATAGAGATGGGTCTGTAGTTCCCAGGGAGGGCACGATACCCACTCTTGTACACATGGCTGACTACTGCAGCTTTCCATTTTGGGGGGAATACTGTGAGACAGAGTGAGAGGTTAAGGATATGGGTGAGAGAGAACAGGATTTCTTCTAGTAAAAGAGTGAGATTAGTTTCAGGTCGAGGTCATCCCCACTGAATCTCCCCTTACCAAGCACTTTGTGCAGATATTTCCTGGTTTCTCTGAAGGTAATAGTCTTGAAATGAAAGTGGGGATGTGATGGGGATTGCTTGGGTGCAGCAGGGATGGTGGGGGAGAAGAAGTCGGCAGGGAGAACATACTGCAAGTTGGTGAAGGCATTGTTAAAGGTGTTGGCTTCAAGGATGGGGGAGCCATCAACCCAGAGCTTGGTAGGGGCCGTTTTGGGGTCTCGCCCGGTGAACTCATTTAGGTTAGCCCAGAATTTGCGCCGGTAATTCCAGTTCTTGGTTAGGGCATCTTTATAGTATACGTTTTGGGCTAATCAGATGGTCCTGGTACAGTTGTTCCTTGCACGTTTGTAGTTCAGGATATCAGAAGCAGTGGCCCTAGCTATATGCCAGAGGTGGTCTCTATTTTTCATTAGTTCAAGGGTATCAGGGCTCATCCAGGGGTTAAAGTAGCCTTTGATCTTCTGCTTTTTTATGGGAGCATGGATGTCACAGATTGTATTGAAGAGGAGGATGAAATGGTCAAGCACGTCGTCAACGTCAGAAACCTCAAAAACTGAGGACCAGACAGCATTGAGGAGACTCATTTTGAAGCGGTCAGCATGACGAGGTTTCAGAACCCTGCTGATGATTGTTCTAGGAGATGGTTTGGAGAAATTATTAGCCCAACTGAACATGACAGGGGAGTGGTCACTGATGTCGTCCGGGATGATGGAGGCATTAGAGGCATGCTCAGGTTGGCTGGTGAGCACCCAGTCAATCAAAGTACTAGTGCACATCCTGTTGTTAGTCCTAGTGGGTGTTTCAATGAGCTGGGTAAAGTGGATAACCTGAATTGCATCCTTGAATTGGTTAGCTTGAGGGGCAAGCCAATTAATATTGAAATCACCTAAGAGTATAACCTCAGAGCTTAGGGTTAGGTTTCCAAGACAGTCTATGATGGCATGGAGACCTTGGGCCAAGTGTTTTGGGGGGATGTAGACAGATAGAATTGTGACAGTTTTGTTGTGGGCCCGAAAAGAACCTTAATGGCAAGGGCCTGGGTGAACAACCCTAGGCTGGATAAATTCAGGACTATGCCCTGAAGGCTGTCCTTAAGGTAGATTGCAGTCACCGCCTCTTTTAGATTTACGATCTTGCCTAAAGATTTAATAGTCTGGCAGACTGATGGATCCATTGGGGATCTTGGGAGTGAGCCATGCCTCTACCACAGACACTAAGTCTGGATTATGTAGGGCCACCCAGACTTAAAAGTTGTCAAACTTTGCTGTCAGGCTGCGGATGTTTAGTGATGCAAAGGTTAAGGTGCCTGGTTTCGGTGCGCTCAGTCCCTGATATTGAGGGGGGCCGGGATTAGGGTGGATGTTGCCTGAGAGCAGTAGTAACAGGAGTACCAATCTGACCAGGTAACTTTAAAGTGTTTAAGGTTAGCTTTGTGCTGTCTTTGTGGATTCATTCGAGCTGCATGCAAGTTTAGGCAGGACTATGGGAGGGGGAAGCTCTGGCCGAGCTGGATGCGTTCTGGGCCAGGTAGGCCAGTGTGTGTTGTTAGGCATGCAGTTGGCATGTGGGCCACAACTTTGCACTGATGTTATAGTGCTGTAGATGTTGCCATAGGGGTACTCCATGATAAGAGGGTCAACTGATTTAGGGTCATTCAGTGGCTGCAAACAGAGAGTGGGCAGGAGTATAAGAATTAGCATTAGTCTGGTTGCCATGTCCAAGACGGGAAAAGGGTGGTGGCACGTCAAGAAGGGTCTTGGGAGGGGGATTAAAGTAAAAGAGATTAAGATGTGATGGAGCTAGGTGCGTGTCCTGGCCTTATAGGCTGCTGTGTAACCTTACAGTTTGACAGTGACCAAACAAGGAAGATGCCTTTAAGGGGAGGACAGGACAAGTGTTAGGCCTAATAGCTTCACTCTGTATCTTTAAATGGAGTTGCAATATTAATGAGAAGGAAGGATGAAGATTGCCTAGGGGTGGTGCCGAGGGGGGAGGGAAAATATTTAATAAAGGTTGGAGCTGGGGGAAGGGGGTCAGCGTAAAAATTCAAACAGCAAGGAGACAGTAGGAGAGAAAGTGAAGCAGAAACGGGATTATTTGCAGGGCAAAGCTTACAACTGTGACCCAGTGAAATCTAGTCTAAACAGAAAAAACTGTATCACTTTAAACTTAATTTCTGATCCAGGGTAGATTATCACTGGACCTTAAAACAAAGACAGCTGTAATATTTGTAATATTTTAAAATGTACAAACCTGCAGCCTAAAAGAACTTGCACTTCAAACTACCCTTGGAGTGCAAAATTGCTGTAAACAGGCTTAGGTTCATGTTTAAATTAGGATTCACATAACAATTTGGAAAGGCTTAAACAGTACCACAACCAGTATGTAACAATAGCTTAAAGTCCAGAAGGAGACGGAGTTGCAAAGAAATTAAAGAACTGCAGCAGCCTGTCAGCAGGCAGAGCCGATGGATTCTGGCCAGTCAAGTTTCAGCAGCATACCTTCGGTCTGGTGATCAGCAGGCAGTATAGCGAGGAAGGCAACCTGCGGACAGAAGAGGCCCACCTGGCTGCTTGCAGCAGCAGAGGCACCCATGTCAAGTGTGAAGCTTCGGTCTGGTGATCAGCATGCAGTACAGTGAGGAAGGCAACCGGCAGACAGAAGAGGCCCGCCTGGCTGCTTGCAGCAGCAGAGGCACCCGTGTCAAGGGTGAAGCTAAGGATACAATACAAAAAAATACAATTTACAGCTCAGCATCTTTAAAACAAAAAGCTTCAGGTTTGCCAAAAAGACAGACTGGACATCAAAGATGAAATCAGCACTCTGCAAAGGCCAGGCTATAGAGGTGGGCTTTCAACCTCAGCTTAAACACCTCCATCAAGGGAACCTTCCGGACTGCAGGTGGGAGTGAGTTCCACAGGGTCGGCCCAGAGATGCTAAAAGCACGGTCTTCCGATGTCCTGAGCTAAACCCTGAGAATTTCCAGAAGGCCCCTTGAAGAGGAGTGGAGGTAGTGAGCAGAGGTCACCAGTGCCAGGAACTCTAATACATAACCAGGACCAAGTCTGTATAGAGCCTTATAGGTGAGTAAACCCACCTTGAAAAGGACCCTCCACCTGACAGGTAGCCAGTGCGGAGCACGCAGGATCGGAGTTACATGACTGGACCTCGAAAGGCCCATCAGCAACCAGTCTGCTGCATTTTGCACCAGCTGCAGTCTGCAAAGAGTCCCACCCATGACCCCAAAGTACAGAGAGTTGCAGTAGTCAAGCCTAGAGGTAACAAAGGCATGCACCAGCGTCTGTAGATCCTTAGGTGGAAAGAGGGGCTTAATCTTGGTGATGTTCCACAAGTGATAAAAAATACTTTTGACTACAGATGACAGAGGTAGCACATGAGGTTGGTGCCCGAAAGACGGCACCGTCCGAAACAGCGACGCGATGTGAGTGAAAGCCTGAAAGGCGAGGGGGCAGGGAGGGTGACCAGATGTGGGGTTGTGGGTTACCCTAGAGACAGGATGTCGCTATACATACATGCGCAAGGGGGGAGCGAGCACAGCGAGTGTGGCATGGGAGGGGGTGGAGTGGATGTAGGGGGTGGCGCTGCGGTCGGCTGCCAAGCTGCACCATGGTGTTGGGGGTTGGCCTCTGCTTGCGGTGCTGGGGTTCTGGGTTCAGGTCTGGGTCCGGGCGCTACTGCCTTTTTGTTGCACCCAGCCCAAACGTTATTTATATTTTGCTTTTTCACCCCCCTGACTTGCACCCCCCTGGAGTTGAGAATCCTTAAGTAGGGGGGTTCGGGGAGCGAAACCCCTGCATGGGGGGTGTGGGTTGGTGCAGCTCCCCCACAGAAAGCAAAGTATAGAAATCCCCGGTGCCTTTCTTCTGTGCGCCGAGGATGTCAGCGTGATGAAATTGTTTTCACCGTCCTGATGTCGCTATAATGTGAGTCATCATTTAGCACTTGCTATTATCACATAGAACCGATGACAGATACTACCTTCATTAGTGATATAGCAAAGGAACTGGAAGGGAAGTTCTGCCTCTTTGTGGTTGACACCAAGATCTGCAATAGGGAGGATACTCTAGAGGTGGTGCAAAGGATGGACAGACACTTGAAACAACTGAAGGAGTGGTCAAATGTTTGGCAGCTAAGGATTAATGCAAAAAAGTGCAAAATAATGTACGTGCAACACAGAAACCCAGTGGTGCAGTACAAAATGGGGGAAGAGGTACTAGCAGTGATCAAGCAGGAAAGAGACCTGGGGTAATCATATCAGAGGACCTGAAGGTAGCCAAAGTGTTCAGAAGAGCTAGTGAAATACAAGAATGTATAGGGAGGGGTATTGCCCACAGGAAGAGGGAAGTGATGTTGCCACTATATTGGTCGTTAGTAAGACCACACGTGGACTACTGTGTCCAGTTTTGGAGGCCACATCTCTGGAAGGACATAGGCAGGATAGAGACCATCCAGAGGAGGGCTATCAAGATGGTACAGAGTCTACATCAAATGTGCGATGAAGAAAGGCTAAAAGAATTAAACATGTACACCCTGGAGGAGAGGAGGGAGAGGGTGGATATGATCAAGAACTTTAAATTCCTCATGGGGTGAATAAGATGCAAGTGGGAGGTAGTTTTCAGAGAAAGGGTGCTCTGGAACAAGTGGCCATGATAGGATGCTGGAGGGGGTAAGTTTACAAAAGATGTGAGGAAATACTTCTTCACAGGAAGGGTGGTGGATGCCTGGAATGGTCTTTCAACAGAGGTTGTGAGGGCAAAAACAGAAGTGGGATTCAAAAAAGCCTGGGATAAGCACAAGGGAGCCATATGAGATAGGTTGTGGGGTGGCAGAGAAACTGCCATAGACCTGGAGGGGTCTCCAGCATAAGGAATGCAACAAAAAAGGGTAGGCTGGATGGGCCATCTGGCTCTTATCTGCCATCAGCTTTTATGTTTCTATGACAGGGAGACCAAATTGACTTAACTTACAAAATAAAGTGCTGGCAGATAAAACACTAAGGGCAGCACACACACTCAATGGTTTGGAAATCCTGATTGTTAACTTTGATTAAGTTCATGAACAAAAAAATGAGGACTACATACAAAGAACTAACAATAAGCAAAGAAGACAACCTTAACTGGAGTATAATGTAATGGTCAACAATAAATTCCAGATACTGGCTGATATGAAAAAGTGACTATCAGAGCTAACAAAGATAAGCATTTGTCAATGCTGAATGTTGATTGCTTGTTAAACAATTAGTTTTTTGCAATTCTGACCACAAATTTTGAAAATACTTGTTTTAGGATTCACCTTATAGACATGACATGTGCCATTTGTAGTATATTGGCCAAAATGTCATTTCGTACCAGAGGTGTGAAAACACATCTCATCCAGGATTTTAAAAATGACATGTCACATTTATGAGGTAGTATGGAAAATGGCTATATTGAAAAGTTGGAGTCAAAAAATTGAAAATGAGTGAAGTTATAAGTGAACATTGAAATAGTGTAATGTTCAGTCATAACCTAGGCATGTTACCATATCTGTACACCAAATGTTCAGCGTAGCCTTCCTATTACCCCACCTAATGAATGCAGTAGTTGAAAATTTTCATATCTTCGACAACAAGTCATTTCATGCCACAGGTACGAAAACACATTTTGGCTAAGATTTCAATAATGACAGCTGCCACCCTGAGCAGCAGGTCCTTCTGAGGAACCACAACCTCTGCCACGGTAGGGCTGATGGTAGACACAGCCTTTTCAGCTGGCAGGCTTCTGGAAAGCACCCTTAACAAGAGCCCTGTATGTAGTCTGGGGAATCAGGGACTTTGCAGACCATGGAGTCATTTTGGAAGACTGCATGTCCTTTTGTGAAGTATCCACATCTTGGCCAAACAGCTCGAAGCTTCTAAAAGTGGCATTAAGCACAGCCTGTTGAACAACTGAAGCAAATCCTGCCAGTCCAGTCCAGAAGTATATTCTAAGGCATATACTGTAACAGAGGTCACCAATCTAGCTTCAGCATATGACCCATCATATGCTGACCCTGGTAAATATTTACCAGTATTCATGTCAGCAGAGGCAGCTTTAAACAATTCTGCTTTGTAGGGTTATCTGGCAATGTCTATGTTGTAGCCATAGCTTACTTCCACAGGCTATTCTGGTACTTAATCATTTAAGTCTGATAATTGGTAATGCAAAGGCCTAAAGTGGAAGAGGCATACGTCTTTCACTCATTGCATTCTATTTTCTGGACTTCTTGTCAGGAGGCAGGGTGCTCATCAGTCTGGGAGCCCTAGCATGATCATGAACAGCCATGGTAACTGCAGAGTCAGTTTCCAACTAGGAAGTGTAATAGGGCTTGACAGACAGAGCAGGATACTGTTTGTCTGCCTTTCTTGGGACTGCTGGCAGAGTGCCAGGTCTATGCCAGTCAGCAAATATGGCATCTTCCAATGCAGGGTAAACAGGAGGCACTACAATAGTGCGTGCAGATGAATACTATAAGAACTCTGTTAAGTTCCTTTTACTGGAGTCTTACTCCACACCTTCAAATCCCATCACATCCTGTGTTTGTTTAAACAGATCCAGAAAGGAAGGATCCCCAGGAGGGGACCTTGGGTTACATACCATAGAGTTCTCACTGCATGATGTCAAGTCTGAGCTGCAAGGAAAACCTCCATCATAGGGTTCTTCATTCCCACGTTCATCCTCTAAGTCTTTCTCCATTTATTGGATGTCAGGATTGTATTTCTCCTCCTCCTCATCTCTTATGACAATGGGGCAAGTAACAGTGCCAGTGATGGATGTGGCAACTGCCCTACTGGTGTAGCGGGTATGATTTTCAGTTTTGTTGATGATGACTGTGCCAATAGGGGAGGCCTTGTCAATGGAATCAACACAGCCATTTGCAGAAACAGGAAAAGCCATGTTAGCATCTCTGAGAATGATGCCAGCATCACCTGTAAGTCAACAATACCAGGTTGAGGGGTTGGGGCAACAAATGTCGATGGGACATAACTCATCAACAATGGCTTTATACCACCAATAGTTTGCTTAGCTGTGCCAGAGGCAGGCCCCAATCTGGGTGTCTCATCAATGATCAGAGGGACTATAATGGATGCCACTGGAGCAGACGCTGACAAGGACTTTACCTCCTTCAATGGAGACTTCTACCTCACCAGTGAAGCATGTTTCTCTTTATGCTTATGATGTCTGGCAGAGTAGGAGTATTTCAACAATGATTTACCCTTCTCCTTGTACTTATTCATCATCCACACTGACATCAATGGCGATATAGTCAATGATGCAAGGGATTCTTCCTTACCCATCATGGGTGGCCAAGAGGGAGAAGTTGGCTTGGATCCATGTACTTCTCCTAAGACTTCATTGCTTATAAGGCAATGGAAGTCTACAATGACTTCTTCTGGCATCTCCTTGTAGCATGGTTACATTCCTGGCAGAACTTGCAGGCCCTCATGTTGTGGGACTGGCCCAGGCAACAAACACCCACAGTTTGAGCATCATCATGTAGGTCTTATAACCGTATAGGTACAAAAACTAAATAAAGGTTCTTTTGATGGTAGCATACAGGGATAATATAGATAAAAGAACATTTAAATTAGAAACAAAACAAACAATAATGTAAGAAAAATGACTTTAGGTTCCAGTACTGTCAATACAGCATCTTTCATGAGCACTAAATTCAAACATAGAAAAAAGCAATAAAATCTTAAAACAAATGAAAGTTGTTTCTCTGCAGGTCTTACAAGTGTGTCAATGACAAAAGAAAGAACTGAGGAGTAAGTCAATTTGTTGTAACCCAGCTGCTTCTCTGTTTCACAGAGGGTGACCAGTGTGTGTTTATTTCTGCCTCATTCACAGAAATAAATAAATTTAGCAAAGGGAGATTAAAAAACATCACACACAGATTGTGCAGTGCTCAATTGCCTCTGTTTGTGCTGTTGTTCTGAAGAATAGTTACATATTTGACCCAGTTCTCATTTTATCCTACCATAAATAAAAATAAGTTTGCTATGAGCAGCAGTAACAGACATGGAGAGGGTAAGGCAAAAATGGGGAAAGGGATGGGGAAACGTGTGGCACAGAAAATATTGCAGACTGGTAAATGAGTGGTTGTAATGTTACTACATCATCCAGTAGGTATTCAGTGATAATAGCAACTGCAAATGAGTGACTCTCAAATGAGCGACTCGTTTGCAGTGCTGCGCACATGAGCTACACTGTAAGGGTAGTGACAGAATGGGACAGTGAGGGTAGAGATGAGTGAGGGAGGGTTATAACAGTGACCGGAAGGGAAGGAATAGGGAAGAGAGTTTGTATGGGGTAATGTGACCTGCTGCCACTAAGCTAGCTGTGTGGTGTGCTGGTGAGGGTGGCTAGCTTCCGTGGAGCAGGCATTGGGCTGAGGGACTGGGAACAATTTTTATTCTGTGGCCATAATTTGTTTTGGTGGGGACTGTTTCCCCCTCCCCAACATGCACCCCCCCCCTGGAGTTAGTAATCTAAATTCAAGGGGGTGAAGTCCCCCATGAGGTGAGGTGGGGGGGCGCAGCTGGATGTGTTTTTGCCCACTATTGTACATCACCATTTTGCTTTTCGGTGATATACAGTCATTGTAATGGCGATCATTGTTTTGCGATCGCCGTTATAACATGGAACCCATCCAGTAGCAGTAGAGGGACTTCCCCATCACTGTTCAAACACTCAAGAGAGGCTAAAACTACTTTAATCAAGGGGTAGTCATCAGCACCACAAGAAGTGGCAAGCACAAATATGATACCTTTTTATACCAAGTCATTCCGAACTTGCATGAAACTGAATCTGATGATGAGAATTGGAGGATGCGGACAAGAAGGGAGAGAATGTATTACAATATGAAGTAGAAAGCCTGAATGAGAAAGAGTTTGCAATTGAACATGTGCAGGAGGATGAATGTGATGATTTTGTGGTGATGAACTTAGATGAGGAAGCAAACAGTTTGGTGCAGGAGGAACAAATTAGGGGGTACAGCAATCTGAATTGAGTTCAGTGATTGACCTGGAAGAGCTGGATGAAGATAAGGGTGAAAACAGACCTTGATCAGGTCACTGTTGAGAAAGATCAACAATGTGCAGCAGAGGATAAACAGCAGTATAATATGCCTGGTAATAAAACAAAAAAAGGTGACTTCTTATGTGTAGTCTTACTTTTCTCTGGTTGCATATAATGAGTTGTGAGGAATGTGCTATATGCAAAAAGACAATCAGCAAAGGAAGCAAAAAGGTGCTCTCAATACCTCAGCATTAAAAAGACATTTAGGGAGATGTCATCCATTTTGCATGAGGTGTGATTACATGGACAAAGAGAAAGATAAAAACACTGCACAACCAGCAATAGGTCAGACTTCACCTCTACCTGTTGTAGTAAGTGATATTTGCAGCACCCTGCCTGCTGACACAATTCTGATATTCACTTTTTCTCATTCTTCAAGAGAAAGTACTATAAACAGTCCTCTTTTGCCCTTGTTGTCACCCAGCACTCATCATCTGGCCAGTCTGTGGAAGTCTTCTTCTGCTAGAAGGCAGCTCAAAATTTTTCAGATGCTTGAACGCAAAGCTAAATACTAACATAATCATCCTGAAGCAATTGTTAAACCTAATTTCTCAGAAGATAGCATTGTATTTATAGCCTTTCAGAGTCATGGAACATGTTGGCTTCAAAAGGCTGTTGAATCACCTGTCACCACATCCAGAAAGTATTTTTCTACTATTGATGTGCCTCAGATGTATCAGGTAGTCAGTGTGAAACTGATAAAAATGTTGTAAAAGATGCAGTTGCTGGTGTTGTATATCTGACTACTAACATATGGACAAGCTGTCTGCCAGAAACATTTATGTCACTGATTACACATTGGGTGTCATTTACACCCTGTAGTGACACAGACAAATCCCATCTGAGACTGGCTTCCCTTTGCTTCCAATACATGCCACAGGATCACACAGATTCCGACATCCTAGATGAGCTTATTAGAGAAATACAGTACTGACCTGCATCACAAGGGCTTTCTGTAGGTTTTATTGTAGCTGCCAAAGGTTCAAACATATCATAAAAAGAGCAAAGAGAAAGCAGAATGTGATTGGCTCACAGACATTCTAAATCCCTAGATTACTACAGGAAAACATGAGGATGGGTCTTCATCACAAGAAGGCACAGCAGATCCATGCTCTACAAAGGGAAAAACAAGATCTGTCTAAACTCCCAAGCATTCTGACAAAAACCTGTTAAGCAAACATTTAAATTCCATATGAACAGACAGTGGCCACATACTGTTTTATCTACAATCAAGCTTTTTCCTGTCAAAGGTTACTTTCAGATTTTTTTTTTTTTATTTAAACACAGGACTGTCACATAAACTCAGCAGTAAAACAAGTAAATCCATTTTAGGAGAGACATTATTTCCAAGTTAATCATCAGGTGCCCCCCCCAACCCCAAATTGTCCAGATCTTTCTTGTAATGAAGTAGCAAATGTAACAGGAAGGATCTAGCCACTTTACTCTCACAGGAGAGTCAGAGACTTTGATAGTTTGGGGGGAGGTGGAGTGTTAAGATGATAGATGATGTGAGTATTAGTAAGTCACCTATAATTTTGTTCTGTTTTTTTTTACTACTGTGTTTCTCAGTCCTATGTTTTAGAATGAATGTATATCAATTAAACTTCTCTAGTGGATTTGTTTAAAACTAAGAGAAAAGGTAAAAAAATTTTTTCTCATAAACATGCAAAGTATAGCTCGCAAATAAAAACAATCTTTTGAAAATTTGAATATGGCAAAAATGTTAAGAAACGTTCCTGTGTATCTGTTAATTTTTACAATAGCATTATGGTACTCCTGGGAGTTGTTTTACTAGTAGTTAATTCACCCCTCTCATTATGCATCTGGGGGTTGGAATAACTACTGATAAACCAACCCCTAGTCATACCTTAAAGCTGGAAAGAAAGCATTCCGATGGTGACTTTATGCACATTTAATGTTTTGCACACTGCCTAAATTTAATTGTGCTTGTCTTCCTGGCAGAAGACAGAGATATAAAATATCTCACATATATGAGAAAAGTAATATGCACACATTTCAGTCACTCCTGTAAAAAAATGCCAGTGATTGTGGACCATAAAGGAAGAACACATATTGTCACAGAATAAACTCATCCAGGATGTTGCAATGAGGTGGAACTCTACCTTTTGCATGTTCCAATGACTGCTTGAGCAAAAAAAGCTGTCAGACAATACACATTTGAGAACAGCATAGGGAACCTTGATGTGTACATTGATTCTTAACCTTAGGCTATTTTAGAATTTCACACCAAGATCCTGCAACCATTTGACAAAATTACCAGTGAAGTGAGTTCTAATAGTGTCACACTCAGCCAAATAATCCCATTGATTAAACTTCTTAGATTTCAGTTAAATGCAATCAAGGATAATTTGGAAGTTCCAGAAAGGCAATTTCAGATAGGAGAATCTCATGCCACTGACAGGGACCTGCCATCAAGAAAAAAAAAGACATAGTCCACTAGATGTTTAAAAAAGTCAAAGATGACGAGAAACTGTGAAATACTGGAGGCAGAACATTATCCCTTACAAAAATAATTAAATGAAATGTTTTCATATTGCACACATAAAACTACCCAATGTGACATGCATGCTGCAAGCATGATTTAGATGTTAAATTGAAACTGATTGCATGCATGTGGCATGCGTGCAGCAAACAAATGTGGAATGCATTATTTTTATATTAAAATTGGAACAGACTTTATGCATGTGGCATGCATGCAAAAAGCAAGTGGTCACTGATAACTGCATATATAAAAGTTAAGTGACTTGATCAGGATCACACCATATACATGTCGGAGTTGATGAGATTCAAATTGAGATCTTCAGATTTGCAATTCACTGCCTTTAACCACTAAGCTATGCTGCATGCACACATATGACTCACTTGTTCAGTAGTTCAATACAATTCTGCATACAGCTGCATGCATGCAGCATGCTTATAGTCACTGTTATACTTTTAGTTTTCTTGTCCCCCCTAGTCTTAGCTACACAGCTGAACTGTAGCACACATATCAATGGAAAAACATGTGGTTCTTCCTACTCCCAATACACACAGTTACCCACAAAACTACTGAATTACTTCTGTCTGGCCTGTACTCCTATTATTTTCTCTCCATAGTTTTGAATGCTTCCATGCAAACAGACTTTAAGGGCCAAACACAAAAGTAGCAACAACTCAACACCCACCCACATGACCAGTCCCCCCCCACACACACACACACAGGTACCATGTAAATTGAGCACTACCAGAATATCACCGCACTATATGATGCTAGTCTGGTAAGTGCTCACAGACACAGCATGTAGGGTTTTACAGCGCTAGCTGTAAGTGCTCCCCTGATCGCTGTCCATGGTCCTGTGCACAGGACAAGGGCTGCAAGGAAAAAGAGGCTGGCTGAGCTGCTCCTGTGGCATGGAGGGCTGGGGTATTAAGCAGCTCGGCCAGTGGCAATGGAGACCAGGGTTCTAATCCTGGTCTCCAATTTCTTTTGGCATACTGGGACTTAGGTTTTTTTTGTGGGGTCATGGAAACAGTGTTCCATGGCCCGATGAATTTTAACTTTACCTGGGATCTGCTCCCCTTCAGAGTGAGAATTCTGGAGATGGGGGTGTGTGGGGGCAGAGCCCCCTGTGTCAGGTGTGCTGGGGTGAAGCCCCCCACAAAAAACAAAATAGCACTTTTTTTCTGCAAGCACTATGCCAACGCTATTATTGTCAGCACTCTTCAGACTCAGTGCCTTACACACACACACTGCAACAGGTGCGGCCATGCTGCTACAGATCTAACCCACCAAGTATAGGTATAAGTCGAGGGTATCCTACCTGAGTACTAGGGTGCCAGAGGCAGGAGTCTTTAAGAGATGATCCCTTGGGTCAGATTGCTGGGGCATACCCCCTTGAAATGAATGGAGGTATTTTTTATTATATTTTGTACATTATGATGGTGAGCTGGAGAATAATGAAGGCCACTGTTCTACTAACAAGGCCCCCTTGTTATTAGTCGAGCTGTGGCCTTCATTAATCTCCAACTCTCCATCAATGATGTATAAAATAGTAACAAAAAAAAAAACCCTATGCTGGCCCACCAGTACAGCAGAAAAATTTGCTGCTGCAATGTGGGTACCCGGGATCAGGAATTGTAGGGCTTGCCAGGGAGAGGAGGCTGGACCATCTGCTGACTGCTTGCCTTCTCTCAGGGGGAGGGTGGGGTAGAGGACTGGTGCCTACTGACCCCTGGTGGAGGCCTGGGGTACAGCAGTGTGGCTGGCCCTGCTAGCTAAGGAGTGTGACTGATGCTGGCGTTAGCCTTGCATCCTGGACGTCACGCTTCTGCAGGAAAAACAAGAAAAATGGTGCACTGGTCAATCGGGTAATGAGCCCCCTGGATCCTCACCACCAGAGTACCTGAGCCCTCATTTGCCACCTCAGCAGCACCCAGTACCATAAGGAAGGCTGGTAAGGCTCATTCTCTGTGCAGGGAGGGGACCCACCCAATGAAGGGATACATCAGGGTACCCTGGGGTATTGTTATTATCCTGATCTCTCTCCCCAATTCCATTCCATTCAATACCCACCCATATAGGTCATGAAGCCACCCAAAGGTGCAGAAATATGAACCCATCACTATTTCAGTCCTTCCTCCTTCCCCAATCCCCCTGTAAAAGGAATTATTTACTTTTCCTTACCCGGCCATCTGGCCAGAACCTGCAGCCTGGCCCAGTGTTCCACCAGCCCAGTTTTCAGACCTCTCCTCCTCCTCTGGCCTTCTGCCAGAAGCTGGATGCTAGAACCAGCCATCCCAGGTCCCCGGTGTGGTTCGTGACCAAATCACCTCACCAACTGTGTTGCTTGCTTCTTCCTAGACTGCTACTGCACTGCACTGCACTTATCAAGACCTACGAAAGCTGCCCACACTGCTGTCACCACTGCTGCTGGGCCTAGCTTGCTACCGTGGGGGTCTGTGCTGTTTTTATTTTTCTGCGAAGTGAGCCTAGTAGAGTAAGTAGGTTGCTTAGTCTCAAGTTAGCTTCTAGCTCATTCTATGCCCCTTTAGCCATCAGGAGCGATGGAGAAGACCAATAAAAATATGCCGCCACAACATTGTTATTGAGAGTTCAGTGCTCCCTGAGTCCTCCAATCTGTAGCGTGCAGCCTGTCTACTCTGTGGTGGAAAATACAGCGTCACACTCCCATGACTCATGTGCTCTTGCTTGGCTGGAGCTCCTCCACATCATGTGTGATGCTGCCACTGCTAATAGGTGGAGAGAGTGGGCAACACAATACAGACATAGTTGAGTCAGGAGTGCAACTGCAGCGTGAGTGCACACAGGCCATGGGGGCACTTATTCTGCAAAAGATGAAATCCAGATCTGCCATCAACATCTATGTATTAAATGTAATGCCATTAATGCCACACCATAAGAACAACCTAGGCACACATGTGGGGGGGGGTCAACTGTCCCCCTCTGCCCTACCTAAATGGCACCACTGCTTCATGGTAGAAATTCATTCTCAGGTGCTAATATCAGTACAAGTAAATACAATGGTTTCCACTGTCTTCTGAGGTACTGTATCTCCATGTTTCAGGATGTGTTCTGATCATTGCGAGGGTTAGTGTTCTCATTGTCCCTTATTTTGAGTGTCCATGTCCCTCATTTCAGTGACAAAATGTGAGGTGTGGTGCATGCTTCCAAGACCCTACTCAGCACAAACAGTGCTTGGCCATAGTGTATATGCTCCATACAGAATGAATGACAAAGGTAAAGTAAGTGATCCGAAGCAGTCATGCAGAAACACATTTGTAGCACTAAATATGCATAAGGGGATTTGCATGGCCAAAAAGAAAAAGGTCAGACTTCACAACACAGAGGCCCCTCTGTATATCCTAGGCATTTAATGCAGTAATCCAAGAACATTTTCCAGAAACTTATTCTGGAAAAAAACACGGGAAATGTAATTATATTAATATAAAACCTTAAGTTCTTAAAGTTGCTGCCTCTTCCGATGTGTTGTTTGATCAGCTATCAGTGGTTCCCCCACAGCTTCAGGGGAAAGGAAAGATGAAGGGCGTAAATCAGAAGAATTCACACGTAGACATCCTCTTGAACATTTATGTATATTTCCTTTATTATGAATATAGGCGCATATCCTCTATGTTTCATCAATATGTCATTGGCTTCCTCAGGAGATACCTCTTAAACATTCCTTATTAAAAAAACATATAAGTATATTTAAGTGTCTATCTACATCACTCCTCTTATATATACTGTTTTTACCTTATTCAGCCTTTTGTGTATTCTGCACATCACAGTTTTAGAAAACAGGTAGATAGCCCTCTTTAAAAAACTCTTTCTGCAATGACATAATTACATATGTTCACAATTTCACGAAATTGTGAATGTATGTAATTATGTCATTGCAGAAAGAGATTTGCAGAATGTGCAGAATACACAAAAGGCTGAATAAGGTAAAAACAGTATAGGTTATGAATTTTAACAGAATCATCAGTGGATGTTTGTTATAGAATTGTACAGAATATATTTAAGATACTGTGAACTTTTAAAGAGAAAGTATAATATTTGAGTAGCGAATAGTAATATTAATGTAACATCTGTTTCCATTTTAGAAACAACATTGACCGCAATATGTCTAAGTGAACAAAATTGGCCTGTGTATAGGAATAGAAGTGAGTGACCAATTAACAAACTAGCTTTTATGTATATATAAGAGGAGTGATGTAGATAGACACTTAAATATACTTATATGTTTTTTTTAATAAGGAATGTTTAAGAGGCATCTCCTGAGGAAGCCAATGACATATTGGTGAAACGTAGAGGATATGCGCCTATATTCATAATAAAGGAAATATACATAAATGTTCAAGAGGATCTGTCTACGTGTGAATTCTTCTGATTTGCGTCCTTCATCTTTCCTTTCCCCTGAAGCTGTGGGGGAACCACTGATATTTAATGCAGTAAGCAAATAATACTTTACAAATGAATGGTGATTTAATGACAAAAATCAGAAGTCCTTAAACAATTTTCAAAAGGAACAGAATTAATGAGTTTACCTAATTTTAATGGGATCTCAATGAAAATGTATTTTAATTGCTCTAATTGCAATCATAACAAATAGAAAGTGATTTTTGTTTATATGAGATTTGCACCAGCTTAGCTGCTGCACACATGGCAAGAGTGCAACATGTGAACCTGCTGTGATTTTTAAATGATGCTCTCACCAGCTTAACTGCTGCACTCATGTCAAGCATACAACACACAAACCTGATGTAATTTTTAGAAGATGTTTGCACCAGATTACCTGCTGCACACACATCAAGCTTGCAGCATGCAAACCTGATTTGCCTTTTAGACCTGGTTCACATAGGTTCACTTTGTGTATGCAAACCACATGCAAACATTACACAATTAAACACGTGGCATGCATTCTGCATGTACACAGCACACTTATATTTCTGTAAGGGATGAAATTAGACCCACACTACAAGATGAAACAGCTCCCACAGCATGTTCCCAATGTGTTCCAAACCTGCAGAAAGAAAATTATTGATGAAATAGACTCAATTTTCAAAAAACAGTGAAAATAGATGCAGTCCCCTCATCCATTCCTCCTGCAAATTCACAACCCTCTCTTCTCCATCAGGCTACAAAAAGGTTAATGACTGCCATTTGTTCCACTCCCTCTAGTCAACTTTGGGGTCACTTGGATGCTGTTGTCATTGAAAAGTCAAACCCTCATTCTCCATTTATCAGTGCCCCTGCCCTGGCTGTGGTTGACTACTGTTTGCCAGAAAAAGAGACTGAGTGGAATGAAGATCTCATCAAATAAAGGCAAAGCAATGAGCCTGTGTGGCATGCACTTATGCAGGAAGCTTAGTAATGCAGTCTATTCCCCAACCAGTGTATTTTCAGAACGACTCTTCAACTCTGCAGGTAATGTGGCAACAGACATACAATCTAGGCTATTGCCAGAAAATGTGGAAAAATTAACTTTCCTAAAAATAAACCTTCCACTTATTGGTTACACATATGACCTGGTTTCTTACTCCCCTGCTATCTGCAGGGCAAGAGTGAACTGTGCAGATAGATTCTTTGTAAGGAGACTTGTGCTTTCACAGTCTAGATAGAGGAGATTGCTGAATGCAAAGAGAGAGAGAGAGAGAGAGAGACAGAAACAAAACTTCCAGCAGCTGGAGCGTGACAGCATGTGAGTGTCAGGTGCCCTACAGTTGTAATCTTCAGAGCTGTACTGAGATACTTTTTCTGAACCAGACACAGATGTCTGTAAACAGAGGGCATACCTCTCAACTGCTATGAATTTCACATAGCATTATGATTTTTAGACACAAATTTACCCTTGCTCTGCAAAGGTTTAATGATGTTCCTCATAATGTTAGAGCGATTTCTGGACACACAAACTATTAAAACAACTAACTAACTCGATGGAAATATTATTTAATGCTAAACATATAGGCCCCCACTGTTCTTAGATATATTATTCTTTAAAATGACAAAGTGTTACACATTCTGGTCATTTGTTTGAATTTTGAGGACTTATGTCTATGTATTTTAATGCTAAGAGGTTGAGAGTTATGCAAGGGAGTACCACCTTCAGTGTGATATAAGAGATGGATGCAACTGAGTAATGTACAGCCAGAGACCATGTGCAATGTGCTCTAATTTTTGTTTTAATGTCTACAAGACAGAGAAAACACTGTCATCTCTCCATAAAACTGAAAATCAGGCTACACAGTGCCAGCCAGGGCCCACAACAAAATGATGACTCTGCAAAATAAGGTATAAAATAAATGGGATCCCCCATTCCCCCTCTGAGCAAAGACAGCAACACTAGGTCAGTAAACACCACCAGTCAGGCAGGAGGCAGGATCAGGGAATCAGATCAGGTTAGATTTTTTTTATACAGGAAGGGAGAGAGCCCCTCCGAAAAATGGAACTGGAAAATGAATAAGTCATATTGTAACTAGTATTCATGTCACAGCAGCAAAAACATAAATCATGGAGACAAAGCAGAAAGCAAAGTATCTCAGATAATGGGATACCCCTCCCCTTTAAAAGGTTTACTCGCTTCAGTCAGGTAGGAGACAAGGGCTGGGATTGGGAACTAATTGTTCATATATTTCTTATCTTTTCTTTTTAGTTACTCTATTTTTCAGTCTCCATTCTCCAGAGTGCCTGCCTGTATGTGAATGATGTTAGGCAGAATAAGCTCATGAGACAGTCAGTCACTGACTCACACTACACTTCATGGCATTCCCCTACCTGGTCGATCCAGTTTTTGTTTTTCTCCCCTTTTGTTCTTCTTTTAGCTGCCAACTCCTTGCTTTTTTAGGGCTATGGGTGGAGACTACAGCCATTTTGGGATCACTCAGTAGCTCTAAAAATGGCCAATCGTGGAATCTTCCATTGGACTTTTTGAAGCATCCTTCCAAAAGTCCAGTGGAGCTTGAAACCCTCTGCCATGATCGGCAGCTATGGAATAACAGCCGCACCATTTCGGGTGTTACTTCCACATTCCAGGACATGAACTGAGCATGCACAACTTGTGTGCATGCATAGTTCTGCTGGTGCCATCATGTTGTGAATGGCAAAATGCTATTCACTGCAACTGCACAGCATGAGTGCTGTGCATGTGCAGCTTCATCACCACCACCAGCACTGGCAACAAAGAAATCACACCAACATCGAGTTCCCCAATCCCCATGTCAGCATAATGTAGCCACACTCATGTGGCACACTGGGAGCCCACCTCACTGTGCTCAAATGTATTTTTTTTCCACCTGCCGACATCAGGGTCCCCAATCCCTGTGTCAGCATTATGTGGTCCTCCCACTCATGTGGCACACTGAGAGCCCACCCCAGTGTGCCCAAATGTATGTTTTCCCCCCACCAACATCGGGGTGCCCAATCCCCATGTCTGCATCATGTACCCTCCCACCTTCCACTCATGTGGCACACCAGGAGCCCACCCCAGTGTGCCCAAATGTCTGCTTTTTTGGGGGTTCCCTGTAAATAAAGAAAACAGTCCCCCAACATGCTTTTTGTTTATCTGTAAAAAAACCAAACTGTCCCTTGTCATCATCCCTGTCCCTCCCCATCCCCACCCTCCCACCAAGCACCCACCTCCCCCTTACCCCATATTTACCTCCAGAGGTCAGCACTGTCATCTTCTCTGGACCAGGACACATCTGCACTCTTCAAAGTCGAGCCGCAAACTAAAGAATCAAAGGTAAATGTGCTATAATGCCATTCAATGGGGTTTTCAACTTATGTTGATAAATAAGCCATTTTTTTGAATTTTGGCCCCAGATTTTCAATGTGGGGTTCTTGTGACCTGGCCTCATAAACACTTTCACTGTCATTTCATTACTCAGTCCCGATAGGTGATTTCGTGGTCACTGTGCGGAATCACCGTTTGGGACCAATTCATGAAATGACAGTGGCACTGTTCATGAGAAAGAGTCCCAAAATGCCCATGTTGCAAATCTGGAGAAAAAAAATGACTGTGTTATGAGCATGCAGTGCGCAGTTTCTATACACACTCCTAATTTTGCCAATTTTTAATATTTTCCCTCCACATTTCCAACATTGCCATTTTTGCACACCTTCTTTTTAACAGTGCAGCTGTCATTTATCACATCCTGCCCAAAATGTGTTTTCGCACCTGTGACACAGAATGATGCGGTTGCTCTGTGAAATCAACTTTCAGGACAAGTGAATAAAAGGACACTGGCAGTGTTCATGAGGAGAAGTCCCAAAAAGGCCATGTTGAAAATTTTATGCAACACCTCCAAAAAATGGCCAAGTTACAGCCACGCATTCAATAATTTCTATGCACACATGTAACTTTGCTCACTTGGCAGCTTGTCACAGCCCTATCGGATCTGACCAGATTTTGTTTTAATGGAAGGCACTTGCATAGGGTAGACTTTAGAACTGACTTCACCACTTCAGTTTTGAAATTGAGGTTTGAAAAATGTATTCTGCAATGGCACTGAATCCAAACTCCATCCTCATTACTCAAGACCTCTCAACCACAGACTGCAGTGATTTACACCAAACAGTAACCTTAAATCCCTCATACCACTTGACCAAAATTAGTACAGTAGCAGCCAGTCAGGTGACTGAGGCTTGTGGTGTGTCCCTTGTGTGTGTGTGTGTCAGAAGTGCAGTACTGACATGAGGGCATCTCCTTCCTCCCTCTCTCACTCATTGTGCCCCTCCCAACTTGAGCTGTGGCAGGCAGCCCCTGGCAAAGGTTGGAATCCACTCTTTCACATGAGTGATGAGTGACACTGCCACTGAGTGAGAAAGGAATTAACTAACCATTTAACTAACTAGAAAAAAAAGCTAAAGCACAGCCATGGCACACACATTAATTGTTAAAGGATTGAATAGGAAAACAAAACTGTTTAATGCAGATGGATTAAATCAATCAGAATCATTTGATTTAATTCATTTGCATTTCAGATTTTGACTGTTTTTTTGTCTAATCAGTCCTCTATGAATTATTATTGCCATGAGTATGGGACTCGGACAGGCTGAACAGTGCATTTTGCATTTTACATTCAGTATTCAGTGGCAAACCCAGACATGGTACACTCATACAATGGGTCCTTATTGGTTTGGGCCACACTGGATTGGGTGGGGGTAGGGGGGGTTCTAATTTTTGGCAGGTCAGTCTGTCCATGCCTAATTACTATCAGAAGCAGTGACTCCAAAAGAGGGGGAAAAGAAAAAGAATAAAAAGGAAAAAGAGAAAATCCAAAAACATAAATAAACTGCAAAATAATTCAGTAACAGAACCCCTAGAGAGAACACAAGGGGATGAAGGTTTAAGGATCATGCAAAGGGATCAAGTAGGAAAGAATCAGAAATTAATTGATGTAGAGGAGGTGGTAGATTGCCCCCCTCAGTACAGAAATAGTGTAATACGAACATTGAAAGTTAGATAGCCTAGCAGAAGAGGAGGCAATTATTACATTAACAGGGATACAAAGAGCTCAATATGAGAATTTGGAAATACTTAACATTTTATGTCACATGATGTGTGTGGATCTATTAGGGCTTAATGCTGCCTTTGAAGATATATGTAATGTGATAAGATGTGACTATCTTACAACAGAAAATAATCTTTTAATTTTGATGAAATATGCAAGAGTAGCACAGTTTGGTGCAATGTGACCAAATTACAGAGATATGACTTAAAAATGGACTACCCTGTACAACTAAAATTAAAATCAGAAATGGGGAATGCTGAAGTTATGACAAAGACCCTAAACTGGTTACAAAACTAGCAAAATACCCGAATGTAGGAAGCTTCTACTATGATATAAAAAAGAAATATATTGCCCCATACATAGTCTTGTCAATCTTTGGTATTGCACATACAGACTTCAAAATTAGAACAAAGTTAAAACATATGATCTGCCATCTCTTTAGGGACTTTTAAGTGGTTAGGGTTTTACATGGAGGACATAGTTGATGTCCAAAGAATTTTTAAAAGCTGAACAATAGCAATCTTGCTATCAGAGCAAGGAGGCAGCTGACTAAGGGAGCTAGAACTTTTCTGCTAAAACATTCCTGACTGGGGGTAAGTAGATAGATACTTTATTAAAAGTGTAGGGTCTGCAAGGTAAATGGAGACCATTAATTAGGGTAAAAAGAAAAACACAGGAGTTGGTGTGCTAGGCTGAGTTGGGGGAAGGGAACTGATACTCATCTTTGCAGTTAGCTGGGTCAGGAGGAGAGTTGTAAACGGTGTGGGGTGGGCTTAGGCAGAAGTGAAGCAGGTTTCTGCATTAAGACTTCCTTGTAGTTAGCTTTTGATCAGAGAGCAATCTTGCTATCCCCGATCAGCAGTCAATCCCAAGCACTGCCTGGGAATCAGTAAGTAGGCAGGGGCTTTCTTAAGGACTAGGCCATCAAGTTGCCACACGCACTGCAGCCCCCTAAATAAAGTACCAACACACAAAGGATGTTGGAGTCTGCTCACTGGCGTCAGCCCAATGAGGCAGCCAGCTGCCAGCCACTCTGCTCCCCTGCTGACCCAAGGGGACCACTACCCACATAAGCCTGTTGAGGGCTGCATTATATGGTGGTTGTACTTGGGAGGCCTGCTAAGTATGTCAGTGGGCTTAGGGGTTTGCTGTTGTTTTTCCTTGCCTTTAATATGGTTTTGTTTTATCTTTACTGATACAAGACTTTAATGTATTTTGGTGTGGTAGGGATTGTAGGTAGACTGTTTCTAGGTGCTAGGGTGATGCAGGGATCAGGTACTCTTCTGTTAAATAGTTGCTAGATATAGTAGGGTGTAGGGAATTGCCATAAAAAGCCTGCTAGATGTTAGTGAACTTCAGGGTTTAAGGGCGTGTGGTTGCTGGGTGGTAATTTGGTAGCCCAACTTGGTCTGTGAAAAAAAGGAAGGACTAGAAGAACACTGAAAAAGAAATGTGGGGAGTGGTGCAATGGTAGTGGCTGTGGGGTGGCAGTCTACAGGCATACCTTCTGGAGGCTACGGTGCAGTCTCTTTTTGTGTGCACATCTCTGGGTGAAGGAAACAGGTCTCAAGGCTCCAAGCAGCAATGGCAGAGAGTCAGGAGAATATCGCAAGACTCAAGGTCACATTGGCAAGGAGTCGGGGACCATCTCTCTCACCCAGTACCCCTAGAGAGAACACAAGGGGATGATGGTTTAAGGATCATGCAAAGGGATCAAGCAGGAAAGAATCAGAAATGAATTGATGTACAGATGGTGGAAGATTGCCACAGCTAACCGGACACCGCTATCTTAAAGGTTAACAGAAGAAAGGACTGGTTGTACTAAGGTGGTCTCAAGGAAGGCAGGGGTGGTAGTATCAGGAAGGCTGGAGGGGAGTAGGTAACAGGCACACTCCTCATCCAGAGCTACTAAGAAACTCCTACACCATTCTGGCATAGCGGGACTGCCATGAAGGGGCTCCCAAAGTGGTGAATGAAGAGGATGTGGGGGAATGCCCAAATGGAGTCCCCAGGAGGGGGGGAAGTAGACCCCAGAGAAGGAGGAAGCAACTTCTAGTGGGGGACTCTATAGTAAGGGGATAGAGTTGGGGAAGAAAAGGGGATAGAGAGGGCCAGCCTGGTGGCTCAGAGGGTTGAGGCACTTACCTCATGCTGGACTGGCAACCTGGGTTCAAAAAGGTGGGGGGAGTGGTGCTTTATGTTAAAGAAAACCTCAAAGTGATGGAAGAACAGGAAGGACAGGTGGTCAAGGTGTTGTGGGTCAACCCTGAGTCTGGAAATGGAGCCATCAATCACATGGGAGTGTTATACAGGCCTCCAACACAGGGAGAGGATATTGACTAAGACATGACAAAAGACCTAAGCAAAATGACTAAGAAGGGGTAGGTGGTACTCATGGAGGACATTACTCTACCAGATGTAGAGTGGAGCCTACCTGCTGCAGTTTCAGCCAGCAGCAGAGACACTTTGGACTTCTGCAGGGTGCATTCCTCAGGCAGCTGGTCAGTGAACCCACTCATGGTGGGGCAATACTGTACCTGGTACTTACAAATGGGCACAGTGTGTTGGATGTTAGAGTGGGGAGTCATCTGGGGACCAGTAACCATCACACAGCTTAGTTTAATATAAGAACAACATTGGAGTCCAGCCACACAAGGGCAAGGATTCTGGATTTCAGAAGGGTTGACTTTACAAAGATGGAGGTATGTATCTGAGAAGACCTGGTGGGGGGAGATGTTAAGAAGGGGGACAGAAAATGGGCCTGAAAAAAAGAGAGCATAATAAAGGCTAAAAACTTGTATGATAGGCAAATAAGCAAAAGCAGAAGGAGGAGAAGACCATTGTGGTTCTCGAGGGAAGTGGCAAAAAAGGTAAGGGAAAAACAGTGGCATTCTGATGGTATAAGGAGGCTCATAGAGAGGAGGACAGAGAAGTGTATCTGGGGAAAAAGATGGTGGCAAGCAAGACTGTAAGGAGTGCAAAAGGGCAAGCTGAGGAAAGAATAGCCCAGAACAGTATCAAAGGAGGACAAGACATTTTTCAGGTATATCAATGAGAAAAGGAAGACCAAGGAAAGGATTACACAGTTACTAAAGGAGGCAGGGGGCTATATTGAGGAGGACCAAAAAAAGGCACATATCTTAAACAAATATTTCTGCTCAGTATTCACAGTTGAGGGGGAAGGAGAGGGACCACAAATAAGCACCAATAGACTTTGGGGAGGGAAATGGACACCAGTCCCTTTTCTGAGGAGTGGGTCAGGAAAGAACTCACTACTCTTTGGAAGGACAAAGTCATGGGACCAGACAGGGTGCATCCAAGAGTGTTGAAGGAACTCAAGGAGGTGCTAGTTACACCCCAAACAGACTTGTTTAACAGTTCACTGGAGAACGGCATGGTCCTGGAGGACTGGAGAAGTATGAACGTAGTCCCACTTCACAAAAGTGTTAGCAAGGAAGAGGTGGAAAATAACAGACCTGTCAGCATGACATCTGTAGTAGGGAAACTGATGAAAACACTATTTTGCTTTATTTATTTGTATGCTTCAGTTGGGGAGTTGTGCCTTTGGTTCCCCCACTTGTCCAGCCCACGTTCATGGCTGTCTCCCTGCTCACAGCCAGAGCTCATACCTCCCTGCCACAGCCACCCCAGGTCACATCATGGCAGGTACATACCCCACCACCACAGAGACCTGGAGGGTGGGCCCATGAGGGAGCTAACTTGGGCATAATCGTGGAAGCACCATTTGGGCAGCCTTCATGCTGCCAAGGAGTATTTCAATTTTCTGCTCTTGTGGGGAGGGGCATGCAATGATGTCAGTGGAGTGAGCTCACATGCATCTGCACATGCTCCTCCAGGTGTCTACCCCAACCCTGCCCCTCTTCTGCAGTTTCAGTGCATTTCCCCCAGTCTCCACCAGGGGTCTGTCATGCACTGACCACTGTTGTCCCTCTCCCCAGAGAAGGAGAAGGAGAGCTATCTGTTGGATGCTCAATCCTTCTCCAACCCTGCCAACCCCCTGCAGCCTGTGCTCATTCCTGAACATGGGTCACTGGTATAGCATGAGGTAAGGCGTCCAGTGCCTCAGCCCTCAGTGCCACTGGACTGATGGAAACACTGTTAAAGGAAGAATTATGGAACACCTGGAATCCAATGAACTGTAGGACCTGAGGCAGCATGGTTTATGGATAGGAGGTCATGCCAAACAAATCTGATAGATTTTTTTGACTGGGTAACTAGAGTGTTGGATTGGGGTGGGGGTAGATTTGGCTTACTTGGACTTCAGAAAGGCCTTTGATGCTATTGCATATAGGAGGCTGGTAAACAGGTTGGGTAACATGGAGTGGGCAATAAGGTTATAACCAGGGTAATAAACCGATTAGGGGATTGGAGTCAGAGGGTGGTGGTAAATGGAGTTTGCTCTGAGGAGGTGAGAGTGACCTACGGTGTACTGCTGGGGTCAGTACTGGGGCCAGTTCTCTTTAATGGCAATTGGCAAGGCAAGGCAATTTTTAGGGCACCCATTCCCGGAGGCTCCGGGCATCTAACAGACATCAATAAAATAGACAAACAATTAAATTGCAATAACAAATTTACAAAAGTAGCAAAATACAATTTACAGCTCAACATTTTTAAAAGAAAAATCTTCAGGCTTGCCAAAAAGACAGACTGGACATCAAAGATGAACTCAGCTCTCTGCAAAGGCCAGGCTAATGAGCTGGGCCTTCAGCCTTAGCTTAAACACCTCCATCAAAGGAGCCTTCCAGACTGCAGGTGGGAGCAAGTTCCACAGGATCGGCCCAGAGATACTAAAAGCACAGTATCCCCATGTCCTGAGCCAAACCCTGGGAATGTCCAGGAGGCCCCTTGAAGAGGAGTGGAGGGAGTGAGCAGAGGTCACCAGTGTCAGGAGCTCTAACAGGTAACGAGGGCCTAGTCTGTATAGAGCCTTATAGGTGAGTAAACCCACTTTGAAAATGACCCTTCACCTGACAGGTAGCCAGTGTGGAGCACGCAGGACTGGAGTTACATGACTGGACCTTGAAAGGCCCATCAGCAACTGGTCTGCTGCATTTTGCACCAGCTGCAGTATGTGAAGTGTCCCTCCCATGACCCCAAAATACAAAGAGTTGCAGTAGTCAAGCCTAGAGGTAACAAAGGCATGCACCAATGTTGGCAGATCATCTGGTGGAATGAGGGGCTTAATACTGGTGATGTTCCACAAGTGGTAGAAAACACTTTTGACTACAGATGACAGATAATATCTTCATTAGTGATATAGCAAAGGAACTGGAAGGGAAGTTCTGCCTCTTTGTGGATGACACCAAGATCTGCAATAGGGAGGATACTCTGGAGGTGGTGCAAAGGATGGACAGACACTTGAAACAACTGAAGGAGTGGTCAAATGTTTTGCAGCTAAGGATTAATGCAAAAAAGTGCAAAACAATGTACGTGCATCACAGAATCCCAGGGGTGCAGTACAAAATGAGGGAAGAGTACTAGCAATGACCAAGCAGGAAAGAGACCTAGAGTAATCATATCAGAGAACCTGAAGGTAGCCAGAGTGTTGAGAAGAGCTAGTGGAATACAAGAATGTGTAGGGATGGGTATCTCCAGCAGGAAGAGAGAAGTGATGTTGCCACTATATTGGTCTGTAGTAAGACCACACATGGAGTACTGTGTCCAGTTTTGGAGGCCACATCTCTGGAAGGACATTGGCAGGCTAGAGACCATCCAAAGGAGGGCTACCAAGATGGTACAGGGTCTACATCAAATGTGCGATGAAGAAAGTCCAAAGGAATTAAACGTACACCCTGGAGGAGAGGAGGGAGAGGGGAGATATGATCAAGATCTTTAAATACCTCATGGGTTGAATAAGATGCAAGTGGGAGGTATTTTTCAGAGAATGGGTGCTCCAGAACAAGGGTCCATGATAGGATGCTGGATGGGGTAGGTTTAGGAAAGATGTGAGGAAATACTTCTTCACAGAAAGGGTGGTGGATGCCTGGAATTGACTTTCAGCAGAGTTTGTCAGGGCAAAAACAGCAGTGGGATTCACAAAAGTCTGAGATAAGCACAAGGGAGCCATATGGGATAGGTTACGGGGTTACAGAGAAACTGCCGTAGACCTGGAGGGGTCTACAGTGTAAGGAATGCAGCAAAAAAGGGTAGGCTGGATGGGCCATCTGGCTCTTATCTGCCATTAGCTTCTATTTTTCTATGACAGGGAGACCAAATTGACTAAACTTACAAAATAAAGTGCTGGCAGATAAAATACTAAGGGTAGCGCATAAACTCAATGGTTTGGAAATCCTGATTGTTAACTTTGATTAAGTTCATGAACAAAAAAAAGAGGACTACATACAAAGAACTAACAATAAGCAAAGAAGACAACCTTAACTGGAGTATAATGTAATGGTCAACAATAAATTCCAAATACTGACTGATATGAAAAACTGACTATCAGAGCTAACAAAGACAAGCATTTGTCAATGCTGAATGTAGAGTGCTTGTTAATCAATTAGTTTTTTGCAATTCTGACCCCAAATTTTGAAGATACTTGTTTTAGGATTCACCTTATAGACATGACATGTGCCATTTGTAGTATATTGGCAAAAAGGTTATTTTGCACTAGAGGTGCAAAAGAACATCATTGAGGAGTTTAAAAATTTATGAGGTGGTATGGAAAATGGATAATTTGAAAGGCTGGAGTCAAAAAATTTAAAATGAGTGAAGTTATAAGTGAACATTGAAATAGTGTAAACGTTCAATCATAACCTAGGCATCTTACCATATCTGTACACCAAATGTTCAGCATATTCTTCCTATTACCCCACCTAATGAATGCAGTCAGTGAAAATATTCATATCCTCAACAATAAGTCATTTTGTGCCAGAGGTATGAAAACATATTTTGGCTAAGATTTCAATAATGACAGCTGCCACATTCATGAGGTTCTGTGAAGAAATGGCTATGTTGAAAATTTGGAGTCAAAATATTAAAAATGACCAATGTTACAAGGCTGAATTAGCAAACTTCACTGTAGGCTCATGATTTTATTGTTTTTTACCATTTGTGCCCCAAATTTTCAACATAGCCTTCTTACGACCCCCACCTCATGAACAATAGTGGAGAAAATTGTCAACTCCTGCTTGAAATATGATTTTGCGCAGCGACTGCGAAATCAACTTTCGGGATGCAAAAACACATTTTAGCCAGGATTTGAAAAAAATGACAGCTGCCATATTCATGAGGTGCAGTGAAGAAATGGCTATCTTGAAAATTTGGGGTCAAAATATTGAAAATTACCAAAGTTACAAGCCTGAGTTTGCAAACTTCAACATAGGCTCACAACTTTGTTGTTTTTTAAATGTTTTTCAGCCAAATTTTCAACATAACCTTCTTATGGCCCCACCTCATGAACAATGGTGGACAGAATTTTCAGCTCCTGCCAGAAAGGCTATTTTACACAGTGATCACAAAATCACCTTTTGGCACAGATTTACCTAACATCACTTGCATTGTTTATGAGGTGGTGCCCCAAAAAAGGTATGTTGAAAATCTGGGGAGAAAATTTTGAAAAATGCCCAAGTTATGTTACTAAATTCAAAACCCCATTGAAATACATTGAATCCCATACCTGATTTCCTCAGTTCGCTGTCCAGCGTTGAAGAGTGAAGACGTCTCTGTGGTCTGAAGAAGATTATGGCACCTGACCCCTTCTGGGTAAGTAAAGGCTTGGGGCGAGTGGGGTGGTGGGTGCTGAGTGGAAGGGTAGGGTGGGGGGACTAATGGTGCAACAGACAATGATGGACAGTTTTCTGGTTTTACAGTGTTCACAAACAAATAAAAAAATAAAAAAAATTTACAGCAAAATGATGGGGGATGGTTGACTATATTTCAGGTGATGACACTGGAGATTGGGCACCCCTAGTGACAGTGTTACATTTCTTGGTGAAGGGTGTCGGGAGATGAGTACAGAGAGGAATGTTAGGGCAGGGGGGAAGTTAACAACTGTTATAAATAAAATTAAAGAAAGAGAAAAAACTATGAGGGATGACACTGGGGTGTTGGGCACCCCCAGTGTCAGTGTTATGTTTGTTGGGGGTGCTTAGATGGAGGGTTAGGTGGGGGCATTTACAGGGACAGCAGCTACAGACATTGAGGGACAGTTTTCTTTGTTACAGTTGTGATAAATAAAATAAAAACAAAGAAAAAATCTATGAAGTGGTGAAACTGGGGGAATTGGCCACCCCCAGTATCAGTGTTATGTTTGAGGGGGTGGTGGGTGCTAAGAGGGAGGGTTGTGTGGGGGCAGTTATGGGGGTGGGCAAAACATTGAGCTGTGTACCTTGTGTTGAGCTTACCCACTGAGTGAGAGAGACTCAAAGAGGGAAAGACTGTCTGTGACAGCAAAATTTTGTTTCTTATAAATCCTCCTGAGGCCAACTCCCTCAGACTGATGTGGAGCAGCCAAAACAAAGCAGTTTTTGACTGCCAGCACCAAGAAAAGAAAAGTTTTCCTGGCCTGTCACAGCTCTCGGGAGCAGCTAACTCACTGAATTGATGGTCAATCTGCTGTTGACAAACTGCTGTGCCATGACACCACACATCCAGTCCCCTGGTACAGTAGCTCATGCTGCATTAACATGTCAATCCAAGACAATCACAACTGTAAATGGACGGCTCTAACCCTTACCCTATATATCCAATCAGTTAGCTCCATTAATGCTACACAAGCTACTGTACAAGGGATTTCTTTTATGACCACATTCAGCAGCTAGCTCCAGTGACCACTTGTATGATGCAGCTTGCAAAACAGACTTGATGCAGAAAGCTGCCGGGAGGTATCCTGACCTCCAGCTCAGTATCTGTTTAGTAAAACTCAGCTCACTTACAGTGTTGCCCGTTCTTCCCTTACACTACTGAGGAGACTCCTGATCCTCTTCTCCCTCTTTTCACCTTCATGTGCTTCTCCTGCTTGGTGGTTGGTGCTTGTTTTGTGTGTTGTTTGGCGGAAAGAGGTTGGGGATGAGGTTTGGCAGCTCCTGCATAGCTTGCTCTGCTGACTGGAAAGGTTATGAAGTTCCAATGACTGTGGCACAAAGGCAAGCTGGATGCAATATGCAGAATTTAATTCTCACAGCATGTGTGTTATGATTGGGGGGGTAGTGGGTGCTGAGAGGGAGAGTAGAGTGGGAGCAGTTACAGGGGCAAGATATTGATGGAGATATTTGCTTTTAAGAATAGTGGGGGGTTGCAGGAAGTAGGCTGTTGGTTAACTAGAATCTGCAGCTTATCCAGTAGGTAGGGAAATGGGCAGACTGGGTGGGCCAAGTGGTCCTTATCTGCCGTCAAAGTCTATGTTTCTATGTTAAGAACACTAAAGGCTGACAGGCTCCCAGCTGATGGCTTCATGCAAATCAAAGGTCCAAAGCCTTCTCTGATTGGAGCAGATTCGGCCTTTGAAATACACAAAGTTTCAGACCATCAAGCAGAGAGAGATGCCAGGACCACAGTCCCTGGTTGTTGGCATGCACTGCCGAGCCCTTGCTTTTGTGAACTGCAGTAGTATCAGCAGTGACACCCCCCCAAAATCCCTATCTTTGCCACAAAACATTGGGTGCACAAGTGCAGCCAACATAAAAAATGGGAGAGTGGATAACATAGAGGATGTATTAGATGTAAATCAATCAAGAACAACAGTAAATAGTATTATTGTTTTTCTACATAAAAATAAACACAATCTTGGCATAATGTCCTTGAATGTTACTGAACATGCCTCGAAATTAATAGATCCATAATACACAAAAGATTTAATGACAGCAGATATAATAAACTTAAAAGAAACTTGACATAGTAAAGAACTAATAAACTCAATAAATCTAAATGGCTACAAGCTGTTTCAAACTCTGGCACAAAAGACAACAAAAATGGGCAGAGGAAATGGTGGTCTAATCAACTATGTCAGAGTGACAGAACACTTGCAAGTAAAATAAGTAATTAACAATAAACAATGATACATGGTCATAGCAGTTAAGATTTTGAAAGATATATTAAAATTGACCAATATTTACAATCCACCAAAAAGTTCACCAATATATAAGCAAGGATATAATTAGTAAAATAATTCAAGATAACCTGATTATACAAAAACAATATACCAGAGGTCCTACTTGTAGGGGATTTTAACATAAGATATGGTAATGCTGGCCTACTGGATGAAGTACAAATGTAACTATCACAAGATATGATGGGTATAGGGAGTAGGAAGACATTTGACAAAAAATACTGACAGTAATGATCAAATGAAAACACTTTTGGAATCTCTGGATCTGATAATATATAATGGAAGATTCCCATCTGACTCAGAAAGTAGATTTAGCTGTATAAACTATAGAGGCACCTCACTTGTGGATTTTATTTATTTATTTAGTTTTTGTTGACCGGGTAAGTGCACTAGACAAATCCTGCCTATTTTCAGGCACGACCCAGGGGAAGGGGATATAGATGAATGCCAACTCACTTTGAATCAGATTAAGCTGTTGGTGGCATTTTTAGTGAATGAGGGAAATTTGGCCAGGACACCGGGGAAATTCCCCTACTCTGTAGGCAGGTGGCATTGTCCATTTGTCTGCGGGGATGGAGGTCCCCATTCTGCTTCAGGTCTCTGGAGGAAGAGGATGTGCTGCTAATGTCGGTCCAGAGCTCTTACAGAATTCTGAAAGGGAAGTAATTTCAGAGGTGTTTCAAGATATGGCTGTGGACAAGGAGGCAGTTCTTGATCGAGATTATATGGAAGCTGGAATTATGGAAACTGAGGATGAGTTATACTAAGAATTGGAAACGAAAAAGCAACATTTGTTGGACTTAATAACACTGGCAGAACAAAACGTCCAGTCTTGTAGACTAAAAATAGAAGAGGAAAAAAATGCAAAAGATCTGGCGCAAGCCCTATGGCTATAGGTAATAAAAGAACCTCTACAGATCTAGAAAAAAATATTTCTGATGTTTCTTCAGGAAATACTATGGTTTCTCAATGCCCAGAAGAATCTATTTATTTTGCTCCTTCTCATACTGATTCTCCTGATTTGCGGGATGCTCTTTCTAAAGCAGGATGGCTAAGACAGGCAAACATATGGGTCCCTGATCCAAAGATTCCCCTTCCAGGCTCTACAGATGGCTATCTACCTTTAAAGGCTTCATCGTGTAATTTGGAAGTTCGATTACCTGAGACAAGTATGTTGGAAACATCAAAGTCCCACTTTCCAAGTACTGCGGCTGTGCCATCCGAAAGTGAGGTTGAAGTTTTAGCTATTACGCCATACGATTCTCAGAATCCCAATGAGTTTTTTATCTCGGGAAACAAACAAAATTTCATTAAAACTTCCGTTGATGGAAACCCCGCACTTTTAAAAACAAAATCATACTCTGAGGATTCAGACTCCAGCCAGGAAGTACAAGACAAGGTAAGGTGCACAAACGAATGTATGAATGATTCTCCAACAAATCAACATCCTCCTAAGACTTACGCAGGGCTTTTTTGCAAACCCACAGAAGCAGCTAAATGCCATTTTTGAGTATGGTTATGATATACTGGCTCTGCACCCATAGTACCTGATAGACTCTGGGTGGGGAAGTATTTATTATTAGACTCTATGAGATTTAATCCTTCAGAAGTATATGCCTTTATACATCCCCTGGGTGCTCATATTTATGATGTCAGTTTTTGCACTATAACATCCTTGGACAAATTTTGACGCTTATACTATGATGTGAAACATACTGAAGTTTGGAAAGATTTTACCGCAATTCCAATTACAAAACCAACTATAAAGACAGTAACGATTTTATTCCGAAATGAAGGGGTCAATTTGCATAACATTATATTCTGGTTGGAAAAGAAATGTACAATCTTTGATACTCCACGGCCAGTCATCGACGATAATGGATTTTGGACAGGGGGTTGTACAGTTCGAGTACAATTGAAACAAACAGACTTAGGGATCCAACATTTGCCTAGTTCTTTTTATTTGGGATGGGACAGAGGTATACTGTTTTATGCAGGGCAGCCAAAAAGCTGCTACAAATGTGGTTCTCTTTCACATCTAAATGTTGATTGTGACCAAGTTAAGTGTTTTAGATGTGGAGTATTATGACAGATTGTAAGGCCTCCCCTATATGTAATCTTTGTGGAGAAGAAGATCATTCCATTTCTAACTGTTCCTGGGCCACACAAAGCCCTGATGATTTATCTGACCAAATTTTGTTTCTTTCTAAAGCTAGAAAATCCTTTTATAACAATCAAAACCCTGAGAATGATATTTCTTTTCATGGAAGGAAATGTGGAAGGGGCCGTCGTTATTCTGGAAGAACACAGCCCTATGATTTACAGGTTCTGTCCTGTCCAGTACCTATAGTTCCTCCTATTCCTCATGAAATGTGTTCAGACCCAATGTTACCAATAAATCAGATGGATACAATAGTATCCAAACAAATCCCGGTTGCAGCTCCACAGAGTTCTCCCCAACGCCTCAATGATAGGCTTAAGTATACCCCTCATGAAATCAGCACTGATGTTGTGAATATCTGCACTGATCAAGTTACAATGCAGGCTTCTGAAGATTCCCTAAAAAACCCTCCTCTTGTGACTAGGATACCGTTTCCTTCATAAGTTCCCGTTTCTCTGTTACTTCTGTCGAACCGTTTTGCCCCTTTTTCCACCTGGGCAGATTTAGTAGATGAGGAATTGCCTATGGAAGATATACCATTGTCTAATCCTGTTGAACCACCCTCTCAGGAATCTCTGATACCCTCAGTTGGCAAAACTTTGCTTCAGAGAACCTGCAAATGAGTGACATGATCCAGTAATAAACAACTGTACCCCCGTCCCTGAGCAGTTTCATTTATGAATTGCAAGCCTAAATGTGAACAGTATTAAGTGAGCAATGAAACAGATAACTACCTTTGGGGTATTGCAGCAGTTAAATTATGATGTAGTTTTTTTGCAAGATACCCAACTACATACTCTAGGGGAAACAGTTCAGGCATCAAAAGACTGGGTATGGGGATCTTCTTTCTGGTCTATAGGGGCTGATATTTGTTGTGGTGTAGGTTTTTGTTTCAATACTCACAGTATTTTAGCATCCAAATTAGTGGACAATGAACCAGGATGAGTTCTTTTGATAGATGTGGTGATTGGTGGAATTCCTTGTAGATTGATTTCCTTTTATGGACCTCAGGCTAAAGCTATACGAATATAATTATTGACTAAAGTTCAGCCTTATTTGTTTACATCATGTCAGATTTTTTTGGGGGGTGATTTTAATATTAATTTTCACCTAAAGGATGGCATAGGAAAACAGTATTGTGATAAAATGTTTCTTAAAAATATTACACAAGTGGCTGGCTTGAAGGATGATCATAAGGTAGAAAAAAAACGAGCTAAACCCAACTTTTTTAAAGGTTTATTGTCATCCCAAATATATTTTTTATTTATTCACCAATCACTATCAACTATCAAAACCTTTAACACACCCGTAGAAACTTCGGACCATTCCTTAATAGGTCTTGAAGTTTCTTCTTTAATACCTAGAATTTCAGGGAAAAGGATATGGCAATCGAATAATTCTATGCTAATGCAGCCCACAATATTAGAGAAGTTACGGGTTGTGATAGCAGATAAGTTATCTACATTAATTTTGTATGATGATATAGGCCATTGGTGGTAGGATTGTAAATTATGCTTACAAGGATTTTTTCAAAATATTGGTAGATATGTAGCATTAGATAAACAAAAACAATATCTTCAATTACAGGAAAAGTTAGAGGAATTATTTTCATGCCAAGAGATGGGTACTGTAGATTACAGTAATGAAATCAGAGAAACGAAAACCGCTATGTCTCAATACCAATATGATAGAGTAATATCATTACATAGGGAACAGTTATTTGGTAGGAAGGGGATGGCAGAACAGATTAACCCTTTCATAGCATGTCAGAAAAGATGCAAACGTATGGAATTTACTAGTTTAAAGTCTGTATCTGGAGCTGAGGCGATGAGCAATATTGGGATTATGCAGATTATAAATTTATACATTATAGAACAATTCGGTGAATCAGTTCCTGAGTCAGAATTTACTACCCAATTGTTCCAGCAGCGGAGTTACCATAGTTATCTAAGTATCTGAGAAATTCTTTGATAAAACCATTTTCTCATCTTGAACTCCATACAGTTATAAATTCTTTGAAAACAAAAATTTCATCTGGTTCTGATGGGCTTCCAAATGAAATATATAAATTACTATGGGATTTTTTGCCACAAGAACTATTGACATTACATATTTTTTTTACAAGAAATGATATTGCCTACCTCTATGTTTGAGGGAATTATGAATTTTTCTTTTTAAATCAGGCAATCGAAATGAAATCGGGAACTGGAGACCTCTCGCTTTATTAAATACAGATTTTAAAATATTTTCTAAATTATTAGGAAATAGACTAAGTGTTATAATGCCGGAATTGATAGCTTCAGTACAGCATTGTTGCATGGTAGGACGTAGTATAACAGAAGTTTTGTATTTATTAAGAGGAATTAATAGTACAATATAAGGACAAGAATAAGGTTTTAGGGAATATAGGATATTTGGTGAGCTTGGATCAGGCAAAGGCCTTTGATGGTGTATCTCATTTGTATTTATGGAAATGTTTGGAAGCTTATGGAATTCCATCTTCCTTTGTTTACTGGGTTAGATTATGTTACTCTTTGGCATATGTTAAACCTTTAGAGAATGGGTGGTTAGGTACTAAGCATCAGATATACAAAGGGGTATGACAAGGATGTCCATTAAGCCCCCTTCTATATGTATTTGCTTTAGATCCATTGTTAAGAATTTTAATTAGGTGTAATACATATTCCAGGTCTACTAGGTAAACATTGTAAGGTATTAGCATATGCTGATGATCTGTGTATGGTGGTTCCAGATGAAGAGTCTATAGAAGTTGCTTGAAATTTGATTCAGGTATTAGGGACTATTATGGGAGCTAGTTTAAACAATAAAAAAAATGATTGTTTTAAGTTTGAATGGCTTTCTGCAAGGAAATATGGAAGTAGGAGGGTTTCAAGCGGCTTTGACACCTTGTAAAATCCTCAGAATATATTTTGGAGTTTATGATTTAGCCATATATAATTGGTCTTTGGCAATCAAGAAAGTGAAATTGATGGTAGCAAATTGGAATAAGTGGAAAATGTCAAAAAAAAAAGCATGTATACTGTATTAATACATATCTTATTCCAATTTTTTTATATATTAGTACAGTATTTTTTCTGCCTAAATCATTAGTGGTATCATTAATGAGGGTTTTTTTTCTGCGGTTTTTAGGGTAGTCACCTTAACCCCATTAAAAGAGCGATTTTATATAAACCTTTTGCTGAAGGAGGAGTTAACATGATAAACCCACTGTTTTTTTTCTTCTCAATATTTCTTTATAAAAATTTGGTTCCACTAATGAGGAACCAAGGGCATTTATGGGGTAAATGGGGTATAATAACTTTAAGAGGTGTGCTTTTAGAATGGGAAATAAAAACCTTTCTCCATAAAAATAAATGTCAACCAAGATTGATATAGGATTGGGTAGGAGTATTTGATAAAATTCAGATTTGGAAAGTAGATTATGAAATGGTTTTAAGATTACCTAGGAAAGCGGTTTATCAAGATATATTATTGGGTAATTTTTCAGAAACTCCATTTTCAAGCTTTTCAGTAAAAGAACAGAAATGTATCTCAGAATACATTATGGAAACTTGACTCCCAGAGAAATTATGGGACACTGTATGGCTGGGGATACACGGTTGAATTAATATTAAAGGAAATCAAAAACATAAAATTTTATCGGAACGCTATTGTCCTAGGATAGGATGTATGACAAAAATAGAAACTATGGACCATCTTTGTTTTCACTGCCCATTTGCATCACAGTTTTGGGATGTGGTAAAGGAAAGGTGGAAAGGGAAAATGGTCACCCCCGGTATGGTTACGTTATATTATGGGATTTGAATAGGACTAGATACAATAGGAAATATTAATACATTCCGCATTATACATGCCCATTTTTTACATTGATTATGGATTTGTAGATGTCGGCTGGTTTTATAACAACAGCTTATATCAGCACAGGAACTTTTTTTTATCATTATAACAGATTTATTAGAATGGAAACAACAAGAAAGGGATATTTTTGGGGAACAGAAGTGGATGGCTTTATGGAGAGGTTTTGAATTTATCTAAGGATCCTTAGGTTTTCTTGATAGGAAGGAATAACAGAAAGAAGGTTTGGTTTAAGATTCTCATCTTTTGGTATATGAATTTGATTAGTGGATATGGTTCAATGTCCACAGGATTTAGTAACATATAAATTGATTAATGGATTCAGCCTTTCCTTTTCTTATGTTTAGTACACAGTTTAAAATATTTTATAAAGTCTATATTTTCATTTAGAGGAAGGAGAGGGAGTAAGCAACAATAATTCTGAAGTAAAGAATTTTTGTTTGAATGTTTTCAGTATATCTAGGATTATTGTTTAATTTAATATTTATCAATGTTTGTGTTTTTTTTACAGTCTTATATGATGTAATACTGATTTGTATATTTCTGTTTGATATTATTATGATTCCAAATAAAAAATTCCCCCATTACAAGATGGTAGGGGGAGCTGCTGTTTATTCTCAGGATGGCCACTGTGTCCCAGACTTTGGAGGTGGAGGATGTGTGGGAGGCAGGGGAGAGGGTCTCCTCCCCAGTCTTGACAAATCTAGAGACCGAAGATACTGGATTGAATTTTTCACCGATATTGTGTGGATCTATGGAGAGTTCTTTCATTATTCTGGATGCCAACTTACTGGTTGGCATGAATGTTACTTATGCTAGTACAAGCACCTGAGTCAGTGAAAAAAGAGATCTTCATGCTCCGGTTGCAGGAAAAGAGAATTTTTCTGCTGTACCACAATGCGAGTAGCCCCAACAGGCTGCATGTATGAGCACCAAGGATTTTACCAGCTGTCAGGTACCCGTATGCCCGTTGCTAAGGAGAACATATGAGGGAGCTTGCACGGTTTGAAATTGATGGATTGTTTACCTACTATGGTGCATGGACAGGCTACTGCTGCACCAGCTAAGATAATTAAATCATTGGGGATGACGGGGAAAGTCGGGAAAGGGACAGTGATGTTTTGAAAAGGGAACACAGACGGAAATTGTCAGGACACAGCCTTAGCGGCTGCGGGCTGGGTACAAGGAGACAATGGAATATAGTGGACTGCAGGTTACTGCTATGGAGAAACTGATTCCAAAGCAACAGAAGGCTCCTCAGTTATCGGGGCCCAGTGTTGTTCTGCATGCAGTGCAATGTAATGGACCGCATTTGCCTTCACAGGTAGTAGGGGTGTGGCACGCTGAGTTAGGCATACACCAGCCAATGGTCAGTGGGGTTTTTCACCATGGGCAATCTACAGAACAACCAATCCCTGCTGAGCACTGCACTGTATCACCATTGCCAGATAACTTAAAATCCACTGACAATTTGCATACAGGGCTGGGGGTTGATTTGTTACAAGATACGCAGAAGCAGAAATTGTTTAAACCTTTATTAAGGATGGCAGACTTATTTAAGTCTAATTATAGAGAATCTGCACCTAGGAGAAATGCTATTTGCTTTATGTATAAGAGAGGCCTGGAAGATCCACCTGATAAGATTTATATTGGGAGAAAATTTTTGAAAGATTCCCTCAAATTTTATGCCTCTGAAGTTTTTGCTTTAATCCATACTGACAAACATAATTATGATGCTAGAGTTTAAAACTGTGGAAGCATTTGATAGGTTTTGGGCCAAATATAATAGCTTGAAGGAGACACTCTTATGGGCCCCATTTTTGGCTATCCCTATTACTAAACCTGCTGTTCGTATGATTACGATCATTTTCAAGAATGAAGGGGTGGATGTTGTGACATTTTGTACTGGTTAAAACAGAGATGCAAGGTGTTGGAACATCCCTCTCCAGAAACAGATTCTAAGCAATTTTGGACTGGGGGTGGAGGATAATATGCAGATTGTTTATGACCAATAATGGCATTGCGCACCTCCATAATTGTCTGTTTTTGGGTAAAGACAGGGGTTCTTTGTTTTACCCAGGCCAGCCTAAATCCTGTCATAAGTGTGGTTCTATGCTACATCTCAGTAATGTTTGTGATAACCCCAAATGTTCTCACTGTTTGGAAACAGGTCATTTTTCCTCCGCTTGTAAAAATCGATTTCACTGTAACCTATGTGAAGAAAAGGGTCACTCATACATTAAATGCCCTTGGGCTTCCCATAATTTAAGGGAAAACCTTTCCCATGATGTTTTAATTACTCAGGCTCAAAAGAAAAGCTGTGATTTGGCCTCTGAGAGAAGGATGCAAGCCCTCCTTAAAAAAAGAGACCACTTTACTCCAGTTAGATACTGAGATCTGTCTCCTTAGACACACACACACACACACAGCAGCAGCAGAAGAAGGTGGATGGGCCCTTGAGCCTGAAAAGGGGTAGGGGGACCTTTTTCAAATTGAGGAGAAGCTGGCAGTCTTAGACCCAATGATATTGGTAGAGACTACCCATGCGGGGGGGATCAAGTGGCCGCCTCTCAGGATAGGATTGAGGATGTGGTGGATATGGAAGATAGTGGAAGTGTCGGCAGGCAGGACTTTGAGGGCATAGTATGTTTTTCAGAAGTTACATCTATGCCCCCCAAACTATTGTTGAACCTTATTGGAGGGTTACTCATAAAAAATGGCAAGGGATAAGGTGAATGCCCCGGCTGAACACAGAGGCAAAGAGAGATGTTTGGTGAAAAGAGGGGAGAATCTCTTTCTAATAGATTTTCTGTGTTGCCGGTGGACAAACCTATGGAGGACTCAGCAGAGGACAGGGATTCTGGCTCTAACTCCTCCTCAGTTGCTTCTTCCATGGGAACTTCTTCCGAATTGGAAGAAGGACATTTAGGAAAAAAAATGGTGGCCTACTAGATCAAAAACTGCACGTTAGTTCTGACTTTTCCTTTTCTTTCTTATGGCTCCTTTTCGGGTTTTATCCTTCAATGTCAACAGTATTAAGAATGTTATACAACAGGATGTGGCATTATTAGAACTAAGTTCACTGCAGACAGATATAATTTTATTACAAGACACTAGGATAAAAACTTTTAAGGAAATAGCACTTTGTGTTAAAAAATGGTGGCGGGGGTTACCTTTTGGTCTCAGGGACAAGATAGGTGTGATGGGTTGGGTATTTTGTTTTTGGATACGGACTTAAAGGTAACTCGGCTTATTGATTTAGTGCCTGGTAGGGCCTTGATTTTGGATGTATTTTATAGGGGCCATAGGATACGACTTATTAACTCTTATGCTCCCCAGGGGAAGGCTTTGAGGGTGTTTTTTTTTTCAGAAAATACAGCCTTTTTTTGTGTTCTTCTAGAATTATAATTTGGGGTGGAGATTTTAATTGTAATATTAAAAAAGAGGACAGAGGACTCAAAACTGAAAAAATGTTTTGTGATTCCAGTACATTAAAAGTCATCATAGGTACTGCTCAATTGCAGGATGCATCTCGGGTATGTCAGCCTACGGGAGGGTTTACTTTCTGAAAAGGATCTTTAAAGACTAGAATAGATTAGTTTTTATTTCAAAGCAATTGGTGGTCAAAAGGTCAGATGTGAGAGATTTTGTTTTTTCTGATCATTCTGTGGTGGTTATAAATTGTCAACGGGATGATTTCTTTGAAGGGGGAAACCTTCTTGTAAGTTAAATTCATCCCTTCTGCATCTTGATGAGATAAAGCAGAGAGCTCTTTTACTGTGGAAAGCTAGGATTTCAGTACAATGTATGTATAAGTCCTTAATAGAGTGGTGGCAGGACATGAAGATAGTATATAAATCCCTTTTTCAGAAGTATACAGGGAAACTGAATAGAGAGAAATATTTAAAATACTTGCACATCAGGGAACAATTACACAGATTGATTTCCTTGGCTGACAGTACTGGGCAAGATTTTAATTCTCAGATTCAACAAGTAAAAAAGGATATGATTCTTTTTCAATATGTTAGAGCTAAAACTTTACAACAGGAATTTAGATTTGGGCAGATTAATCAGAAAAGTACTTTTGGTCCATTTAAAGAGAGTCAGCGGAGTTCAAAAATAAATTCATATGGGAGCTGAAAAATGAGGAAGGCATCATTTATAAGGAAAAGCATGCTATTTTGTCCATACTGAATGATTTTATTGAACACACCTTTGGGGTTTCACTGGATATGTTTCACACTGAACAGTATATAGGCCAATTGCCACCTCAGACTTTATCTACTGAGCAGCAGTCTAATTTGACTGCTCCTGTTACTCCTGAGGAAATTAAGGGAGTCATACAGAAGTTAAGGAATGATTCTACTCCAGGCCCCGATGGTCTCCCTGCTGAATTTTATAAGTTTGGTTGTGAGTATTTGAGTATCAAACTTGCTAGATTATTTAATGACTTATTGCTTACACATGATATCCCAAGTTCTTTGGTAGAATCTGACTTAATTTTATTGTTTAAAAAATGGGATAGGACAAGGTTGCTGAATTGGAGACCCATTTGTCTCATGAACACAGATATTAAAATACTGAGTAGAGTTTTGTCCAATCAATTGGCACTCTGTGCAGATTCACTTATTTGTAAAACACATGGGTGCACTATTCCTCGGAGGGGAATTCATGAGAATGTAATCAAGTTAAGAGAAATATTTCATAGAGGTACTCTGGGGGAAGCAGGCTTGGTATCAGGTCTTGATCAAAGAAAGACCTTTGATTCTTTCAGTCAAAATTATTTGTTTTTAGTTTTACTGCATTATGGCATTCCCCCTAGCTATGTTGGTTGGCTTCAAAGTTTATACATAAAAGCTGCTGTGATGCCCATAGTTAATGGGTGGAAAGGAACACAGGTTACGGTACGTAGAGGGGTTAAGCAGGGATGTCCGATGAGCCCCCTATTATACATCTTTGGTATTGACCCTTTGTTGCAAATTATTGGTAATGACCTCAAGTTACAGGGCATTAGATTCTTGCCTGATAACCCCCCTTTGAAAATGTTAGCATATGCTGATGATGTGGTAATTTTGGTCAGTGATTTTACAGAAGAACAGACAATTCAAAACCATCTTCAGAATTTTTCAGAGGCTTCCAGTTCTCAAATTAATAAAGATAAAAGTAAAGGATTTCAGTTGGGAGACAGAGATAAGGATAAAGATTATTTTGCTGACATTTTACTCACTGAGGAACCAATAGAGATCTTGGGTATTAAATTTGGAAAAGGGGATTTGGCAGATTTAAATTGGGATGAAAAACTGAAGAAGGCAGAAGGAAGGAACTATATAGAGATGGATTCATGGGACAATAACTAAACAAAAAAGAATATTTTTGCTTAAAACTATGATAATGTCTGTTCTGTTGTACATTAGTTTTGTTTTTCCCCCTCCAAAACACTTACTAATGAGATTATATAGCCTTTTTTTTGGCTTTGTGGGGGAGCAGATTGAACCCTATTAAGAGAACAGTGACATATCGGAGTATTCAGGATGGGGGGATAGGGATGATTCACCCTGTGGTCTTTTACTATAGCATATTCCTACACTATAATATGGTGGATCTGGCACACACTCAGCAGCTTCCATGGTACGTGGTAATGAAGGAATGGACTGTGCCATGCCTTAGGGCATGGGAATGTGAGACATGTAAATTGTTGTCACACATTCAGCTTGTTCCGTAACCTGTCAAAGAAATGTTTCAGCAACTTATTGCATGGAAAGTAGCACACAAAGTTACATAGTTTCAAAACAGACACCGGTTGTATGATGAAATAGTCAAAGCTCAATGTCAGGACCACATAATTCTGCCTTATTGAACTTTGCAGCAAAGTCTGACACATTTTCATCAACTAGTAAATAAAAGGTTGCCAGTAGATGCATGGGATATTGTCTGGTTGACTACTCATGGTAGACTGAATGCGAAGAATAACAACAAACACAAAGCTGTCTCAGAAAGATATTGTTTAAGGCACGGTTGTCACAATGTCTTGGAAACACAAGAACATTTATTTTTGGAATGTCCATATGCATTACATTTTTGAGACTTAATAGCTGATACCACAAACTCATCTTTGTTTAAAACTTTAACTTACAAAGAACTGATGTATGTCAATTTGTCTCAAAAGTGGAATCAGTTTATGACAGAGAATCTTCAAATTGTCTTTTCTGTTTCAAGTATTATTTATGGCAAGCAAGATGCAGATGGGTTCTTCAACAGCATTTTGTTAATTTGGAAGTACTTCTGAAAAATATACAAGTGGCTATTACAAGAGTTTATGAATCAGAAATGAAAAAACTGTCAAAAACACACTAGGATTATCTTTGGAAAGGATGGCAGAATTTATTATGGAACTTTTAAATTTTGAAGACAGCTGCAGTGAAAAGTGACATATTGGGATACAATTCGTAATTTTGGATTTTTGTACAGTCTTGGTTATGGTATTATACATCCCCTTTCCCCAACAAATTCCCCCACTATTTTTGATAAGTGCCATGGGATCTTTAACATCCACCTGAACTACCACCTATACAGGCAGATGTGAACTTGGTTTAACGTCTATCCGAAAGACAGCACCTCAGAAGTGCAGCACCTCTCTCATGCTGCACTACAGTGTCAGTACTGGGATATTAATCCAAGTGCCAGATGTGGAAACTGAACCCACAGCCCTCTGATCTCCCAGCCTCAGAGGTGAGTGTGCTACCTACTGAGCCACTGACACTGACAAAAACTAAACTTAAACTTAACAGGCTTAGAACACAGTAGATTATATAACTGGAACCCCATATGACTATTGTACATATGAGGACTTAAAAATTATTGCATGGACAGTAAGTGACCACTTTCCTTTTTCAGTATATAGAAAGCTGGTTGAGATTACGCTAGACAGTATGTATAAACCATTACAGACAGCGAATAATAAAAAAATGTTTTACTGGACTAGAATTCCTGGGGAGAAAAAATACCAATAACTAAATATAAACAAGAAATAAACCAAGTCTGTAAAGCTGAAACTGAACCAGAAGCTCTATATTTATACATGCTGAATTATTATATATACAATAATGTATGGGGAAGTGTGATTAATGAGAAATTAATGTTTGCCTGAGGGGTTTATTAAAGCATCCCACCCCGAGGTCAAACATTAATTTCAAATTAAAGCACACTTCCCCATACATTGTTATTTATAATTCCTGGGCAGCAATTTTTTCCAGCTCTGTGTCTGACTCTGACACACAGACATGCTGATTCACACACACACACACACACACACACACACACACACACACACACAGTCTGTGTGTCTCCCCATTCTATTTTTTTTCTTGTACTTTTAATTTATACAGATGCTTTTTTGTTTTATTTTTTTACTTTGGGCAGATTCATGTTGCAATCGGAATCGTGATGTTCTTACCTCAAGGAGTGAGGTCAGAGCCGTTCTTTGTGGCAGTAGCGATCAAGACTTTTTTGCCGTTGTGCTTGGGAGTTGTGCGGTGTGATTGTGGAATGGTAGGATCAACCAGATATTTCTTAAATAAGCAAAATGCATTTCTCTTTTTTTTAAAAACTGCAACAAAATGAGTAGGTGTCCCAGTCTGGTGGCTCCTCGCTCCATGGGAAGAGAACCCACCATGTTTTTTCAGCTGTTTTGCCCACCTCCGAGGAATGCAGAGCTAATCAGGATGTGGATCTTATATGATTGAGGTGGTGTGTGTTTGTCGTTATAACCCGCGGGTTATAATGGCAAATTATAACTGGATCAAGCAATGGAAAAAATTGCTGGCCAGTTATTATAAACCAGTTAAACATAGATACATAGATACTTAGACAGTGTCGGCAGATAAGGGCCTATGGCCCACCTAGTCTGCCCATTTGAGTTTGTAACTTCAGTTTATGTTTTTCTAGAACTCTGTTGCCCCTTACCCCTGACCTCCAGAATTTCTTTATGTCTATCCCATGCATTCTTAAATCCCATGATTGTTTCAGCCCCCACCACTTCCTCAGGCAGAGTGTTCCACTTGTCCACCACCCGTTCTGTGAAGAAATTCTTCCTCACATTTCCTCTGAATTGTCCTCCCTCCAACTTCATCCCATGCCCTCTAGTTCTGGAACATCTATTTCACTTAAAAATAGTGTATTCTTGCACCCTGTTCCTCCCTGTAAGATACTTGTATGTCTCTATCATATCCCCTCTCTCCCTCCTCTCCTCCAGGGAGTACATATTCAATTCCTTCAACCTGTCCACATAGGACTTGTGATGCAGTCCATGTACCATCTTTGTTGACCTCCTCTGAACCTTCTCTACCCTATGTCCCTACGTAGGTAAGGTCTCCAGAACTGTACACTGTACTCCAGGTGGGGCCTCGCTAGTGTCTTCTATAGTGGAATCATGACCTCCCTTTTCCTGCTGGTAATGCCCCTGCCTATGCATCCCTGCATCCTCTTTGCTTTACCTGCTGCCTTGTCACACTGTTTCCCTACCTTGAGGTCATCAGAGATGATAACCCCAAGATCCCTTTCCTGCTTGGTGCATGCTTACAAACAGTCTTACAAAAAATGGAAAGGAAAAAATAAGATGCAATATGAGTGTTGGTTCAATAAGACATGCAAAGTGGAGAAAAAGAAATTGGTAAAGTTTGTAAGCTACACCAAAAGGAATCTGACTACATTAAATATTCTTACACTAAACAGGCTTAGAACACAGTGCAAGGCCTTTGTAAAAACACAGAAGTCTGCATACCAGAAAGAATTATGGGAAAATATAATTATAGTAATACAGTTCTGGAAATTAGTTGCTATTGGAACCAGTCAATACAAATATCAAATAGACTCTTACATTGCTCCATATATATGGCCAGCTTATTATAGGAGTATGTTCTATTATCTTTTGCATAGTATCTCTCTGGACAGGAAAATGATGAAATAGAACCATTCACTTGGATTACTCAATGTGAAGTGAAGGATGCAAAAACTAATTTTAAGAGCAATAAATTTCTAGGTCCAGATGAAATACAAGTTGAAAGTTGCAAACCTTGTGTTAAGGGGTGGGCATAGCTTTTAAAGGATGTTTTACAACAAAGCTGTTGTGTATGGATTTACACCAGATACATGGAGAGGTAGTTTTAAAGTTCCCTATTTTCAAAAGGGGAAACCCTGTGAACTATAGGTCGATAAACCTATTAGACAATATGGCTAAAATATATGCAAACATTCTTTTAAACAGACTTCTGAGATGGATTGAAAAACCAAAAAATACTCTCCCCTTTTAAATCGGGGTTTAGAAAATAACCGGGAACTACCACACAAACCTTTCTTATTTCATATTTAATAGAAAAATTCTGTATAATCAAAAAAAACAGAAACTCTTTGTAGCTTTTGGGGATTTCTCTGCAGCATTCAACTCTATTATAAGATTTTACTAACGGCCAAGCCAAGGGAACTTGGGATAGATCAAAATTTACTGTTTCTGGTAAAATGGCTTTATTGTAACACATGGTTTAAAATTAAATGTACCAAGGATGGGGATCTTACTGAAAAAATGTAAACCAATACGGGAGTGCAACAAGGATGTGTCCTTGCTCCAACTCTTTTTAATAGTTATAGATTCAATTTCACTTGAGCTAAATAAATCAGAATGTCATCCACCAAAGATTATGCAACAGTATGGATCTACTGTAGCATATGCTAATGATCTGGCAATAATTTCTACCAGTAGACTAGGACTACCGAGAAGTTTAAGAAATCATGACACATTTTGCTTTAAACTAAACCTTGTTCCCAATGCCAATAAAATTAAAGTGATGATTTTTGGTAGCAAAAAAGATATGAGACTTTACCGCACAGAAAAACCTCTAGAATATGTTCAAGAATTTACATATTTGGGGGTGATAGTCATAATCTGCTTTGGAAAAGGCTTAGTACATATCCCAGTAGTAAAATGTGCATTATAGCTAGGGCATTAAAGAGATTCAATAGAACATTTGGAGTCTTATTAGTGGTGCCAATGATAAAAGCTACAAATGTCCAAGTTATAAATCAGAGACTCTATGCAGTAGAAGTATGGGGAACTACAGATCCAAATATACTGGACTTCACACTAAATTATTTTAAATAAACAAAAACTAAAGCTACCTAAGGGAACACCTGACTCTCTAATTAGAACTCAGTTAGACCATGTAAGCATTAAACAAATTGTACATATAAGACTGATTCATTTTGGGATAACATTATTGTTATACCCCTTTGGAACAATATTATCAAACAGTGTTAAAGAGAAAAAAACATTCAATCAAAGAAACATAGCAAATGTTTGATAAACTTCCATTTATAAGCTGTTGTGCTTATACAATATTGCTCATCTCAAAATCCTAACAGAGCAAGATGTAAGTAATAATACCAACAGGGTCGGCGTTATTGGGATATAACAGACCACCCAGGGGTGTAATGAGGCACGACACTGCAGGCGGAGGGTCTTATTGCCCCTGGAAGGTCCATTATATCCCATAACACCCACCCTGGAGGGTATTATTGCACTTAGAAAATGGGTACATGTTATTTTTTGTTTATAATAAACTTTATAAAAAAATAGTGAGAAATATTAAGAAAAATGTACAGAAATTGCAGGTTCTGTAATATAGTCCCTTTGGTGCCACTAGAGGGTGCTGCTGCTTATAAGAGTTTTTTCTTTGTAGATTGTAGTGTTTTGAAATTGTTGGTTTTTAGTACCCCCACCCGAGTTTTGGGCTCCTTAAAGATTGTTTTGTATATAGAAAAAATGGTTTTGTTTGCAGAGCATGAGCAGGGAGCAAACGGGAGCGCTGGAGCAAGAATGGTTCAATTGTACAGGTAACGTAGTACTCGGCTTTGGTAGTATGAAAAAAAGATATTTTAATTTAGTAGGAAATTGTGCTTGTTGATATAGGGATGATTTATGTGTGGTGAGGTGGCATTTTTTTGTTTTTGGCATTACTGCTGTTCTGCGTCTGAACATGGTTAGAGTGGGGACAGGAGCAGGACTTTCCTGAAATCAGTCCTGGATTTGGAGTTTCACTGATGGCTAGCATTAGTTGCTAGAGCGGGGTGTGGAACGGAGGATGGGAATGGTCATAGCGCTGGTGTTCTAGTTCATTGGTACAATTGAAAAAAAGAATGAAGAAAACTGTTTTTTTGGGGGGGTTGTTTTTTTTTGTTATATCATACTGTAACAGCAGGTGTAGGGACAGTTCAGAGGACTGAGTTGGGAGGGCTCTGGATTAGTTTCTTTCTAAGAGAGGTGGAAAGCATTGGCAGGTATTGTCTTTCTGGTGGCCACAGGGATACCAGGTGGTGATGGGTGCTGCTAGGAGGAACTTCTTATTTGCAGGGTGTTGTTAAGAAATAACAACCAGGCTGTTTCAGCAAATCAGGATGCTAGTTTTCCTTTATCCATTTTCTAAATAAGGTTAAACCTGTTGTATACAAAATAGTAAATTAATTCAACAAAGAGCCAAAGAAGATGATTTGGTTCAAATTACAAAACATAAAGTTTCTAAACGGTTAGTAACTAATACCAAGGAGCACTCATTGAAATTCTATGTAAATAAGATTCAGAATCCAAAACATAGAGATATTCTAACTTTATTTAGATTTGAGGCATTTCCTAGTAATGTTACAAACCACAGATATAGGAAAGTAAAGGTTCAAAATACAAACTGTAACTGTGACTTACAGGATACTGAGGATTTACTCACAGAAACATAGTAACATAGAAACATAGACCATGATGGCAGAAAAGACCAGAGGTCCATCCAGTCTGCCAATATTCCCTATAATCCCTATTACCTTCCCTTGAACCTATTGTTCCTCCAGGGTACTAACCCTCCCTGTCCTATCCCCATTCTTCTCCCTGGTCATGTCACCCCAGGTGACCACTATTCCATTTATTCTATACATGCCTGCTTGAATCCTCTCACTGTGTCTGCGCCCATCACCTCAGTCAACAGACTGTTTCAAGGTACTCCATGTTGTACTGTGCTGTCCATGCTATATTTAAATAAAAAAAAAGGTTTAGGCAAGATAATAAGAACACAATACATAACACCAAGATTTATTTTGGACTTTCTCTTCAATGCAGAAAATATGGAAATATTGGTGAAACTTGCTATAGTCTTAATGGAAGCTTTAACAGTTAGGAGCAAAACTCTCCAGATAATTGATATGTCTATACAATAAAAATCAAATGGGCCTCATGTCTAAATGTTTTTTTAAACCTTGTGTACTTTTTTCTGCCTGTTTATAGAGCATAGTGAGTACAGGCAACAAAGCATGGTGTGGTGTGCAGGATTTCCAGACCTGAACCTTGAAATGTCCTGTTTAAACTCAAGAAGAGCACTAGATGGGCTCTTCAATGAGTTAGCTAAAACCATTTGGGCATATTGGCCATTTATTTATTATCACTATGAATAGGACATATGTGAACATCCAAACTCAATGATCTCTGTCTAGTATTGTAACAAAAACTGCCAGATAACTGCACACCTTTTTAATTTTGATATTGAGACAGGAATCGATTTATTCATAGGTGGATAGAAATTTCATGACTCAGAGATGCATGCCTAGAATGAATAATGCATTGGCTTGCTCTTTTATTTTTTTATTGTAATTTTCATTATGTAATCACCAACTGGTCAATCAATAAAGTTTATTGAATTAATAACTAGCAAAAGCAAGTTTTCACACAATTAAATCGTGGTTTTCCTAGTACAGTTAATCAATACACTGGAGCAAATCCAATGCATTTCCCCCTTATATTCTACTGTATAAAGTTATCCAATCACAGTTCAGTGGCAGCACTTTAATACAATTAAGCCAATAATTTCACATTCAGTTCATTATATTTCATAAAGGCTTATTAACCAAGTGGTATATCATGAGTTTTCATGGCCTGAGGTGGCCTGGTTCTATTATTGTTCATTATTTTCATGGTTCATAAAATGTTAATTGAAAGCATCTCACAGGTTATTTGCAAAAATCAGTACAATCTAGAAAAATGTCCATTTTATCAGAAGGTTTACACATTGCTAAATAGGTTAGCAATAGGCTAACTTGGTTTAGTGTAATTGGATTGAGCAGGGGCCATATTTAGTGACCTCCCAGTGCACAGAGCTAATTAAACAGCCAATACACACAAAATATAACACTGGCCCCATGCAAATGAGGGAGTGCTGTTGTATACATGGCACAGTGGTATATTCATAGGTTTTGAAAGCCCTAAACTACCACTGTTGCAGTGCTGTCTAAGGAATTCTAAACCTTACTCATATCAAAGTATGCAGTGCTGTGTAATGACTAACCACCTCTACAACCATGTGCTGGGTAGTAAGTAACAGCATGGGCTATCAGTCCCTGCTATTGCCTCCAACCCCACCCCATCTGCACCAGTCCAAGCTGTCACAAAATAAGGAAACTCAGTATTCCCTCATAGTCTAGTGTTTCCCTATTTGTGGTCTGAGCTGTCTTAAAAAAAAACTGTATTCTCTGGTAGTTTAGTGCCCATCACATCCAATCACCAGTCTGAGCTCTAATAAAATAATAAACCCAAGTTTCCCTGGTAGCCTAGTGGACTCCATTTCCAGACCCCTGGTCCGAGCTGCTTCTATAGTATGCAAATGGACACTACTTGTCACTAAGTTGGTTGCCTACCAAGATGGTGAGTGGAGGATCTATGGAGGTCACCATCTCAGGATGTCAGCAGCTATTTGGAATAGCAGATAGGGGCTAGTTACATGTCAATGGGGTGGTGGTTGTGGGAGCTTATTGAGTAAGCCAGGGGGGAGGGGGTACGGTGATCGGATGGGAGTGAGGGGTCCATTAGACAACCAGGGAAAGATTTTATTTATTTATTTATTTTTAAAACTTCAATCTGGAATCAGGGGTGGGAGGACCATTAGTTCATGATGGAAATGTGGGTTAATAATTTTTTTGCAGCTTGGACCAAAGATTGGGGTTTGGGGGAACACCGGTACCAGGAATTATTGGGTTTCTTTTTGTCATGACAGCTCCACTTGACTACCACGGAATACTGGGTTTCTTTATGTCACAATAACTTGGACTGGCAATTGGGGGGGTACACTTCCAGGGAATAGTGAATTTCTTTATTTAATGATAGCTCAGGGATGCTGATGGGGGTAGCAGCAAAGATTCAGCACAATGCCTCCATTCATTGCACAGAAATGCTAATGGGCACATAATGGCATGCATATGTCCCCTTAGCACATCATGTGCCAAATGTGCTCATTAGCATTCCGGCAGCTAATGTGGCTCACAAGAGCAAATGCTATATCCCTTTTGGGATGCCCCATCTCTACTCCTATAAGTGACTTTCCTGTAGGGGTCGGTGTTACTGCAGGGCATAGTCACTGTGTAGAGTGCTGCCACAGTTACCATATTCAGGCAGACAGTGTACACCAGCTGGAGCATGCTGCCTGCTGAATATGACTTTCAGGCTGTCAGGGTACTATTTCAGATGCAATCTAACAGGGTGGACAGATAGCAGCTGCAGCTATGAGCTGTACTGTTTCACATGCACCGCTAACAGGTGTGCAGCACAAGAGCTGGCTTTGACAATGGCATCAGAGTTTTAAGTGCTTTTTATCATTATTAAAAGATTGTACAAGCTTGTAATGGTTGATGCTGCTTTTGTTTATTTGAGTGTTGATGCTTTAAGCAGAGCATGACCCATGAGTGGAGTTGTTTTTATTGTTCCCTCTCTTTTGACAATGGGTCCATTATTGTCTTCAGTGCCAATACCTAAAGAAAACTGCACACATTTACACACAGAAAACAATTAATTTGCCAGCCCAGTGGCACTGGAGGTTGAGGCAGTGGTCACTACACCTCATGCCACACTGGTGAACCAGGTTAGGGAATGAGCCCTGATCATTAGGGGTCAGCAGGGGCAAGGGAGGATCAAGCATCTGGAGGACTTCTCTCCTCTCTCAGGGTGGGGGGAGGCTTGTCATCCTGCTTGTTCACTGCCCTCTGGCAGCAGCTGGAGGGCAGCATGGGTCAGGAGGCACATACCAACATCCTCACATCAGCAGGGAGGGAGGGATGGGAGGAAAAAATGTGGAAAAGGAAGCTGGCAGGTTCCGCGATGGCCCCACATTCCTGTGCCACCTCCAGCTTCTGGATTGTGCTCTGGGTGGGTGGCAAAAGCTGGCACTCTCCTTCCTGGCACCACCACCATGGGTGTAAGCTGCAGGGGAAATACTGGGGGCTAGCATGAACAGACACATGTGGGGCCAGAGAGATTAGTCCCTCCGAGGGAGGGCCATAGCCACCTGCCAGGCTCCTGGAGCATAAACATTTAATAGAAAAAAAAGAAAACAATTAATTTGAATTTAGGGACTATTAGTATGTAGGACATCATGAACCAAATGTTGTGTCATTGCTGAGGCATCCAAAAAGAGAAAAATAAACACTTTCTATTATTATTTCAGATAGCATTTACACTTTGAGTCAACAAAATACTTTGGAGGAGGAACAGAAGGAAGCATATTAGTTTTTATCTTTAAGACTAGCAAAAGGTCAAGTTAATGTGCTGAACTCTGATTCTAAGTTTTCTTTACAATTTTTATAAGTTTTAATTTAAAGAAATTCTTAATAAAATAGTGGCAGCCATTTAGTTATGTATTCCAAATGGGGCACACAATAAACACTGCCCTATAGGTCCTGCAGAGTATTTAAAGTGATTTCCAGTTTCGAAGGAAACCTTCTGCAGTGTAACAATTAAACAAAACCCATTTGATATCTATTAATTTTCTATATTTTTTCACCCTCAAGCTTGGTTATGGAGAACAATTGCATGAAGAAGATGTTTGTGTTTCACATGCATTTGCTGTTCTTGCTTTTCCCTTTGCTGAAGTCATAATCCTCTGTTTGTGAGTTAAGAGTCATTGCCACAACAAGAGATTGTTATGTCACAAACAGAGAAATGAACACTTTAGTTGAGGGAAAAGCAAGAAGTTGAAATTACATTTCAGACACAAAAATCCATTTTTTCATGGAAATGTCCCCCGTAATAAAAATATGGAGGGATAATACAGAAGCTTAATAAAATAAATGTTGAATTATATCTGAATGTTATATTTTAAAAAACATGTTCTGAATACTCAGAAATCACTAGAAGATTTAAAATATTTCCTTACCATTAGTTTTAAAAGCAGTACAGTTTCATTTATTTATTTTATTTTAAAAATGCATGCAGGGCAGAACACACTGAGCTGCAAACTCTCATTTCAAGGCTTGTCCTTGGGGAACAGTGCATGGGATTAACGGAACAAGAAAAAAAAGTGCAGCCTTTTTTTTTTCTTTTTTTTTTCTTTAGCCTGGTATTCCCCTGGTACCCCACCCACCGTACGGAAATGGAGAAGACATGGTATTTGTATTTTATCCCCTGTTCCTGGGACCCTGATTCGCAGTCACACATGTGCGTGGAGGCGTGCATGTGTTCAACAGCTCTGGTGATGGCCCCATCCTCCCTGCCAACCTACTGCTCAGGTTTTCCCTGGCCTGGCACTGCCATCTGGCCTCCACCGTTTGGCAGCCATGAGTTGGAGATACCTCTTGTCCCTCCCTGGAGAGGAGAGCTGCCTCATGGCTGCTCATTCCTGACTCCTCACCCCCTCCCCAGCTGACCCCAGGCTGCCTAAGCTCACTTTAGAACTCAGGTAACTGATGTGGCATGAGGTGTGGCATCCAGCACCTCAACCCTCTGTGCCACCGGGCTGGCATAAAAATGTAGCCTTTTAACAGAATAACACAGAAGTAAAATAGGAGAGTCTGTGCCCACAAGTCAAAATCAAGTACAAAATATAACAACTCATTAGCAAAAGAAAAATGACAAATGCAAAACACATTAAACCACTGCTCTAGTGGGCCTAAATGTATTTCATTTTTAAGAATGTAATTATTCATATAACACAAGTTTACAGGCATTAGTGTCAACAATGCTACTACTTCAATTTAAAATTACAAAAAGACACATTAAAGCTGTACAAACATATATATGTACAGCTACAGAAGCAAATAATGGTCAAATGTTGGGTAAAAAATGCCTCTTGCCTGTGGTTCAATGGGGACGTTAAAAAAAAATTTAATAAAAAGAGATCAGCTATGGGCAGCTGCGAGGCACACCAAATCCCCTGGAAACTGGACAGCTTTTAGGACTTGTCACAATGCATGCACTAGACTAGTTAAAGACACCAAAGAGAAGTACCATTTGAACATCCCTGAGACTGTGAATGGGAACCCATCAAAAATATGGAATATGTTTAGATCAGTAGGTTGCAAAGCACCCCCAACCTTGCATATCAAAATCAACTCATACAGCTCCATTATTACTGAAAAATCTCTGATTCTAGACAAGCTTAACGCACATTTTATGACAGCTGATCTTGCATTTGATACCACTCAGGTAGCCACCTTATGCTCTGCCACCACCTCCACCACTCCGCCAACCAGGCTTTCCACCCATGTTACCTTCACTTTCTCTACCATAACATAGAAGCAGGTTAAGGATCAATTAACTAAATTGGATATAAAAAAAGAGTGCTGGAGTTGACAGTATTGACCCCCTTTTTCTTGAAAATAGGATACTTCTACCTGATGGCTCCCATCAACCACTTAATCAGCTTGTCCTTATCAGAAGGGACAATACCCCAAGAATGACAAGTAGCTCACATACTGCCCCAGTTCAAATCTGTAGACCCCAGCGATGTAAATAACTACAGGCCTATTTCAATCTTACTGGTCCTCTCTAAGCAACTAGAGAAATTGGTAAATACTCAGGTCAGGGATTATCTTGAAAAACACAATCTAGTTAACTCACTACAATCTGGCTTCAGATGACATCACAGCACTACATCTGCTTTGGCAAAGGTCTCTAATGATTGGTTGGAGGTCATGGACTGTGAACAGGTTACAGGGGCTGTATTCTTGGATCTAAGCAAGGCCTTTGATATGGTCAACCATGGTCTTTTCCTGGAAAAATTAAAGGACTATGGACTCGAGACCCCGGTAGTAAATTGGTTTGCCAATTACCTCACTGGCAAACAGCAAAAAATCAAGGTAAATGGGACATTCTCCTTCCTACTTCCTCTGGTAAGAGGGGTCCCCTAGGGCTCTATCCTGGGCCCTCTACTGTTTTTGCTATATGTCAATGACTTGAGCAGCAACATTATGTGCTCTAAAATTCACTTCTTCACAAATGATACAGTGTTCTGTACTTCAAAACCATCATTTGCACAAGTTTGTTCTGAGCTTCGGGCAGATTTTAACCATCTACAACTAAATTTACTGTATTCTAAACTCTTACTGAATGCTAAGAAAACCAAAGTAATGTTTTTCCATCAACCTAACGCTTCAAATTCCTTTCCAAATCACTATTCTCCTCTGCCTAGCACAACTTTACTGTGTGACATGCTCAAAGAAGTAGACAAATTTATGTATTTAGATTTTTCTGCTAGACTCTAACCTTACTTTTTCCTCTCATCTTGAAGCACTAATCAAAAAGCTGAAACTATGGTTGGGTTTCTTCTTTAGAAACACCTCTTTGTTCTCCTGGGATTCCAGACTCAGATTAGTCCAGGCCACCTTCTTGCCTCTCTTGGACGATGCAGGTATCATCTATAATAACTGTGCAGCCACCTACATACACAAGTTGGATGTCTTGTACCATTGAGCTATCTACTTTGTTACCAATGCTCCCCACAGAACCCATCATTGCACTCTGTATAAAGATGTGAATTGGACCTCCCTGGCCTCCAGGAGACTACTACATACCTATTTATGGATAGACAAAGCACTCTTGAACAAACTTCCCCTTACATTGCTAATCTCCTTCATTGCTCCCAAAGTTCATACCCTCTAAGAAAAAAATCATACATCGCTCTGGATGTACCCAAATTCTGCACTCGGTATAGCAAATTGGCTATTAGCCACTTACTTCAAACAGCCTGGAACAAGCTGCAAGCTATGCTTAAGCTTTGTACCCTAATCCCATTAAATGCATTCAAATCCCTTGTGATCAAATTTACTACCGACACTTGATATTGTTACTAAACCCTTACCTTAAAATTATCATTCCCCTTACTTCTGCCACCTTATTGCCCTCTTCATTACTGTCTGTCTCTCTGAATCCCCCCAATGACCTCTACTGCTTGTATCTACCTACAGTACTTATTAATATCCACCCTTCCTCTGTTTAAACATCCAGTTAAACTCTTTTTACATTTATGCTTGTAAATTGTTCCTAACTGTATGATACTCAGGTTACTTCTTGTATGTGTTGTAAATAATAGAAATTAAAATCTGATATTTTTTTTGCTGTTTTTGCACTATGTATTTGTTATCCTTTATCTTGTATTGCACTATGTATTGTACTCGATGAATGTTTGTCCCAAGGGACCTCCTCGCAAATGAGCTTGCTCAATGGATATATCCCTTCACAATAAATTTGAACTTAACTTGACTTGAAACAATTCATTAACTAACATAAGTTATTGTCTTCATGTTTAGCGTATATAGCAAAATGAGTCCCGTTAATGGAAAGAATTTTGACAAATGGAATATAAATAAACATTAGAGCATACAATTAAATGTTTTGTTAATTCAACAGCAGTACACTTGTTGGTTATTAATCTGAAGGTATTTATGGTTACTGCCCAGTATCTATTGAAACCTTTCAAAGTACAGTATTTGGACACAATTCGGTATATATGTAACTTATTTTTCATATATATCTACCATAACCCTTAATTACTGAGGACGTACACATGAAAACAGGATTTTTGTATCTCAAACTGATCTGCTTGTCTTCCTGGTTCCTGCTTTCCCTCTACTGAGGTCATGATTCTCTGGTTGTTCATGTCTAGTAGAGGGAAAAGAAAAAGGAATGGATAAGTCTGAGACACAAAGATTCTATTTAATGCAAATATCAGCATATGTATGTAATGAAACAAATTTTCCCAAAAAGCTAGTTTGGCCAGCCCAACGGCACAGTGGTGGGATTTCTGCTTGCGATGCCGGTGACCCGGGTTCAGGAACGGACCCGGATCGTCAGAGGGCCAGCCGGGGGAAGAAGGATTGAGCGTCCAATGGGCGGCTCTCCTTCTCCGGGAGGAGTGCGGGCAACATTCAGACTCTGGGGACTCCCTGGTGGGCAGGAGAACTCACCTGCAGGCGTTCAAGCGGGGGGTGGGAGGCGGGCGGGCGCGTCATTGCACATCCCTGCCTCCTCAGAGGAGGGAATATGGGAGGGAACAAAAAAAAATCCCACGCCTTGCATCTCGGTGATGCTTTGCCCCAGGAAAGCCCTGATTGGCCACCGGAGCCGTTCCCCCAACCAGTCACAGTTCCGCAGTCCGATATAGGGGGTCGGAATCGTGGCCCCACTCTCTGGGGGGTAAGCCAGGGATGACCGCGGGAGACGGCAATATCCGGTGGCCGGGGCTCCAGGGGTCCGTGACCAGAGTCGATGGTCATCGAGAGGCGTGGGGAAAAAAAATAGGAAAATTAAAAAAAAAAAGCTAGTTTGCAGTTACAGTTCATAAACATATTAGTATGCATATTAAGTTTTCATTTAATAAAAACACTGAATCATCTATATTTTTAACCATAATAGGTCATTCCAAAATATCAATACATGCATTACATACAAAACTGTATCCGGCTCCAAGAAACTGCATATACAGGATAATAACAATAATAAAAGCAGATATTATTAATAGTACCTTATATCACACATTTTATTTAAAAAAAGCACTATATGTAAGAAATACTCATAACAGTGGTCAGGAGGTATCATAACAGTATAAAAAACACACATTTAGCCTGTTCAAATTTCATGGGTGCAGGGTAATAACTTGGCAATAATTATTTTTCTAACTTAATTGACTCTGAGAAAATAATTTGCTAGTTTCTCAATAGTCCAATCATCTTCTGTATATAGAAGGATTGCTGTAATTGCTGGAGTATTCAGTTCTTTCCAGGTCTTGAGATAAGGGCCCAGTCAATATACCCTGGCCCTTTCATATCAACAGCAGTTTCACATAACATGTATTAGATCCTCTTTACCACTGAATGAGCAAAAATAGTTTTGTCCAATAGAATCTGTTATTTTATATCTAATTATACATTTGTTGCTCTCAAATAGCTCAAATATATATCTAGTAATGACCCTCCTTAGTTGAAGCTCACTAAGAGTGAAGAAAGACCAAGGGAGGGATACAGAGACTTAATAAAGGTGAGGGAATGTGGGCAGAGGGTGACAGTGAAAAAGCAGGGATACTGAATGATTATTTCTGCTCAGTATTCACAACAGATGAGGAGGGGGAGGTGCCTAAACCAAACAAGGGATAAACTCAGAATAGGGGGGTCAATACCAGTCCATTCACAGAAGAAAGGGTTTTGAAAGAACTCTTGAAACTGAGGGTGGACAAAGCAATGGGGCCTGATGGGATTCACCCAAGAATACTCAAAGAACTAAGGGTAGAACTAGTAACACCACTGACTACTCTCTTTAACAAATCATGGGAGGATGGAGCGGTACCTGAGGACTGGAAGAGGGCAAATGTGATTCCACTTCACAAAAGTGGGAGCAGGTTAGAGGCAGGAAACTACAGACCAGTTAGTTTGACTTCAGTGGTTGGTAAAATGATGGAATCACTTCTGAAGGAAAGAATTGTTGAGTACCTAGAGGCCAGTGGGGCCCAGGACCCAAGGCAGCATGGTTTCACAGCAGGAAGGTCATGTCAGATGAACCTAATAGATTTCTTTGACTGGATGGCCAAAGTATTAGACCAGGGACGGGCTGTGGATATGGCCTACCTAGATTTTAGCAAGGCATTTGACACAGTCTCACACAAAAGACTAATATACAAGTTAGCCAGACTTGGAGTGGGTCCCATGGTGGTAGCCTAGATAAAAAACTGGCTGGACAACAGGACACAAAAGGTAATAGTAAATGGAGTCCACAGTGAAGAAAGGAGGGTAACTAGCGGGGTACCGCGGGGTTCGGTACTGGGACCGGTCCTCTTTAATATCTTTATAAGTGATATTGGAAAGCACCAGGAAGGAAAGGTATGCATCTTTGCAGATGACACAAAGATCTGCAACTGGGTTGATACACAAGGTGGGATGGAAAGAATGAAAAGGGACTTGGCAAGGTTGGAGGAATGGTCAAATACGTGGCAGCTCAGATTCAATGCAAAGAAGTGCAAGGTAATGCATCTGGGAAACAAAAACCCAGGGGAAGAGTACACAATGGGGGTGAGTTAATAACAACAACAAAAATCAAAAGAGACCTAGGAGTAATTATATCAGATGACCTAAAGGTGGGCAAGCAATGTGAGAAGGCAGTAAGGAGGGCTGGGAGGATACTGGGATGCATAGGGAGAGCCATCAACAGTAGAAAACAGGAAGTTGTTATCCCTCTCTACAGACAGTTACTGAGACCCCATTTGGAGTATTGCGTGCAATTCTGAAGACCCCATCTCCGCAAAGACATAGACAGAGTGGAGACTGTTCAGAGGAGGACAACCAAAGTGGTGCAAGGTCTGCACCAGAAGACGTACGAGGAGAGACTAAAGCAGCTTAATATGTATACCCTTGAGGAAAGGAGGGAGAGGGGAGACATGATAGAAACGTTGAAGTATCTCAAGGGAATTAACAAGGTACAAGAGTGTAGTATCTTTCAGAAGAAGAGATGTGCAAGAACAAGGGGGCACAATTTGAAGATAGAGGGGGGACGGCTCTGAGGTAATGTTAGAAAGTATTTTTTCACAGAGAGAGTTGTGGATGCATGGAACAGCCTTCCTGAGGAGGTTGTGGAGTCAGGAACAGTGGGAGAATTCAAGAATGCATGGGACAGGCATAAGGCAATTCTAGTGGGGGGCAGGAGGAAGTAAGCTGTTGATTAACTAGAATCTGCAGCTTATCCATCAGGTAGGGAAATGGGCAGACTGGGTGGGCCAAGCAGTCCTTATCTGCCATCAAATTATATGTTTCTATGTTTCTAATATTTATATTCAAATTTATTATTATTGGTTGCAAACCATGGGGAAAATATGGACCTTGAAATGCTTTCCAAGTCAAACTTAACCCAATTATTCATGTTTATTGTTTTGATATATATTTTTGTATTTTATACTGTGTTACATTTTTTCAGGATATCTGTTCAAGACTAGCAGGTCATACTTATTCACTTTATACAGGAGTTCTTTGAACCAACTGGATTCTCTAGATCCTAATTGGAACCAACTCTTTTTTGCCTCAAGACATTAATGCAGAATCCTATCTCATGACATTCTTGTTAGCTGGAACCAGTAATTTACCTTCCATATATCCATAACTGAGACTCCATTGTCTAGACCAAGCTCTGATATAATGTACACCACAGGACAAGACTGGCCCATTCCCATTGCTATCTTCAAAAACTTGTATACTGGTGCATTATGCTTATCTCTGTCTTTAAGATACCAAATCGTGGCCCCATATAACAAATGGGAAAAGCACTTAACTTTAATTATATCAACTAGGGGTCTCACAGTGTGTCCACAATAAGCATAATTAAATTTCTTAAGACCAAGGACCATTTTCATAAAACCTTCATAGTTTTAGAGACGTGTTTTGCCAATGAACTATTTGACGTAAAAGACAGGCCCAAATATACACAGCTAGTAATAAGTTCTATCCCATGACTCCCAATGAACCAGTGACCTTTCAATTTATTTGGGCCAAAGATCATAACTTGGGTTTTAGTATAATTTATCTTAAGTCTTAATTCCTTTACTTTTATGTCCAACAGATTTAGTTTCTTCTGTAAACCTTTTTAGGGCAGAGCTAGCAAAATCAAGTAATCAGCATAAGCCATTGCTAGAAATACATAATTATTTATTTTAGGGGAGTCCAATTCAAGATGTTCAAAGTCTCCTAACATTTGATCAATATATAAATAAACAAGCATTTGTCAATGTCGAATGTTTGCTTTCTGGTACTGGCATTGGTAGTGCAGGAGTTAGAGAGATGCATAATAGGAATGGCAGTGAAGTGTTAAACTAATGCCAACCCCCAACCCCACTCTACAGAGACTGACAGGCATTTGTGGGGTGCCTTTGGGTCATTAGCCATAACGCTTATGCCATTCCACCTCACTCCACCCTGCAGACACTGACAGGTGTTACATTGTGCCTTGGGGTCTTTGGCCTTTACATTCACCCCATTCCATAAGGAAATAAGCTGACATGAGTGCAATAGAGGAGAATGGGGTGAACGTGAGGACCGAAGACCCAAGGCACACCTCAATGCCTGTCACTGGCTGCAGGGAGGGGAAGGGATGGGAGTGGAATGGAGTGAGCATTATGGCTGATGACCCCGTCACACCCTCGACACCTGTCAGTCTCGACGGGGTGGGGTGTTACAGTTGGAAACCCTAATGCCCTGGGCATTTGTTGGTATTTTCACTCCAGAGTTTCATCATGCGCTTTTTGGGACCCCACCTCATGAACAGTAGCACTATAATTTCATTACTCAATCCTGGAAGGTGATTTTGCGCAGCGACTGCACCATTCAGCACCACATGTGCAAAAACACATTTTGGGCAGGATGTGAAAAATAACAGCTGTACTGTTCATGCAGATGTGTGAAAAAAAAGGCAATGGTGAAAATCTGGAGTGAAAATATGAAAAATTGGTGCAGTTATGAGTGTGCATACAAACTGCACAATGCATGCCTATAATGCAATCATTTTTTGGATTTTCTTTCACCAAATTTTCAACATGGGCATTTTGGGAGCTCCCTTTATGAACAGTGCCACTGTGATTTTGTTAATCTGTCCCAAAAGTTGATTTCTTACAGAGACCACCCATATTCTGTGCCACAGGTATGAAAACACATTTTGGGCAGGATGTGAAAAATGACAGCTCTATTGTTCATAAGGAGGTGTGAAAAAATGGCAATGTTGAAACTCTGGAGTGAAAATATTAAAAAGTGACAAAGATACAAGCGTGCGTAGAAACTGTGCAACACATGCTCATAACATAATCATTTTTGGGAATTATTTCACCAGATTTGCAACATGGGTTTTTTGGGACCCCACCTCATGAACAGTGGCACTGTCATTTTGTTATTCAGTCCCAAAAGGTGATTCCATGCAGCAACTGCAAAATGACCTTTTGGGACTGAGTAACCAAATGACAATGACAGTGTTCGTGAGGTGGAGTCCCAAGAACCCCATGTTGAAATGTTTGGGCCAAAATTCCTAAAAATGGTTGAGCTATCACCTTAAGTTGAACCCCCTCCATTGACTCCCATTATACAGCTTACAGTCATTTTTTGAAGAATGCAGATGTGTCCCAGTCCATAGCAAATTGCTTCTCCTGACCTTGAGAGGTAAGTATGGGGTAAGGAAGGTAAGGGGAGGTGGGTCTGCAGAGGGAGGGTGGGGGAGGGAGGAATGGGAAGACAACGAGGGACCGTTTTCTTATTTACAGGGAACAAAAAGACTTCAGGGATGGTTTTCTTTATTTTACAGGTTACCAAAAATATTTAGGCACACTGGGGTGGGCTTCCAGTGTGCTTCAATAGTGTGTGTGTGTGTGTGTGTGTGTGTGTGTGTCTGTAGAGGTGGTCATGCTGACACAGGGATTGGGCACCCTGATGTCGGCACTTGAAATATTTGGGTGGGTGGGGGTAATCTGACATGGGCATCCCAGTGTCAGAAACATAAATGAAAAATGATTTTGGCACACTGGGGTGGGCTCCCAGTGTGTCACGTTAATGAGGAAGGGGAATACATGCTGACACAGGGATTGGGCACCCGAATGTCGGCTTTCTGGGGAGTGTGTGGTGGACTGCAGGAGCTGCCAATGTGGAAAGCCATGCTGAGGCTCATTAATTTATTTATTGAAAAGATTCACTAGGAAAGGCACACTGAACAAACAATGTGTTTGGTGGCAGGGACCGACAAGAACCATAACTCTGGCCATGCTCATTACTGTGCACTGTAATGAGCATGGCCAGAGTCTTTTCATCTGTTGCTGACAGAGAAGAGGTATGTTTGTGTTCTTGGTTGTGAGGGAAGGGGAAGGTCCTGCTGCAATGAGGAAACTGTCTCTTATTGCAGTGGTAGATTTCTTTGAAGTGCAGTCCTCGCTCTCAAACTGCTGTCATAGACAGCGCGCCAATTCATTGGTGCCTGATGGATGAGCCCCATAAACCGTCAACTTGTAACCATTCCTGATTGTAGTGGCACTTTCCATTCAAGTGAAGACCGCTTCTCTTAAACTGCTGTCATAGACAGCTCACCAATTCATTGGTGCTTGAGGGACGAGCCCCATAAAGCATCAGCTGAATTGGGCACAAGCTCACACACCTCTAAAATGTTGTACTGTCCCAAGATGTTACTTGCGCATGCGTGCAAGCAAACATAAAAGAAAAGGGGCAGGAAACATCCCTGCCTCACACCCCTGTTTGTAGAAATGACACTAGAAAGTTGACCGCTGACTCTAAGTCTTATATGAGCCCAAGTATCCTTATACAGATTATATTCCTTTACTAAGTGCTTCTTATAGTATGCTGTATACTTTTTTATTTATTTTATAGATCCTGCCCCTTGCTTGGCCCACAATACGTGAGACAGTGAAACACTGTAGAGCATATTAATAGCTCTGCCAAGATGGAGGCATCATATGAACAGTGTGCAAACTGATGTCAGTTATCTAAAGGGACGATGGGAGAGAAATAAATTATGGAAAGCGTGAAGCAGACATCCTTTCTTGTGAAAAATACTTGAAAATGTTAAAAAACAGCCATCCTGGTGGTGCTGAGGGCAGAGGCACTGGACACCTTACCTCATGTTGCACCAGTGACCTAGGTTCGGGAACAACCTCATGTTGCTTATGTGCCGGCATGGGGGGAGCCAGGTGGGAGCAGGATTGAGCAATTGCTCTCCTCTCCCGGGTGGGGGGGGGTCACCCAACTGTAGTCCAGCCATCATTGAATGGAGGTCTGGTGATGAGCACAGGCTGTACCAGGTGACTGGTAGGGTGGGGAGTCCTGCAAGATGTACATATATGTGCATCCACATGTGTGTGTGTCATGTCGGGGATGCGTGGGAGTGGGACGGGAGAAAACCCGAAAAAAACATGAAATACTAATAGAAAAAAAAAATATTAAAAAACGCTTAGTTTGCTACAACTGGAAAATCTGACAGGTAAATTAAAGTGAAAGAAAACAGATGTGGTCATTATATATTTACCCAAGTTCATTGCAGTGGCTGCTTTAAGTGCTGGCTGGTGTTTCTATGTTTCAGATTGAATACAGTTAAGCTTATCAACTAACATCAAAGTAACTTTTATGAGCCAAACATACATGTTAACTTTTATATTTATATAACTTCCAAATTATGATACCTGTCCTTTTCCCATGTTTATATAGCCAAGTAAATCTGACAGTTACAATAATTCTGAAATAAAGGTAGTTCAGCTCATCAAAGGGCATTTGGTATTGTTTAACTTTTAAGTGAGTATTTTAAAAATAGAGCCCCCACTCCCTAAATGAATTGGTCTATCAGTGGATAAGGTTAATATGCTAAAACCTCTTTTAAAACAATTGTTTAAATTTAAAACTATAAAAGGTAAACTGAAAACAAAATGAAAATTAAAATCTAATAGAAGCCAGTGCAAGGCACTGGGATTTGTCAGTTTTGAGTAAGCTGACATTGTGTTCATTTAGGGTAAAAATAAAAATGTTTAGACCATACATTTTATCATATGAAGGGGATCCCATATCTATTCTTTGATAGATGCCACATGCAAGACTGAAAAAAATCATGGCTTATGGGAACATTTTAAGATGGATCACAAATTAAATTAATTGGGTGGCAGAAAACAGAGTGGAAATGCACAGTAGTGGGTCAGACAGACTGGAGTTTCAAGCAGACTTCCATAGAGTTACGTGTTTCATACTCCACTGTAAATGTTTTTTGTGTCAAAGTCACTAGTAATATGCCAAAATCTGCAGATGACATGACCATTGCAAGGATGTAGGGGCTTTGGAAAAGGGGTTAATGTTGCAGAAAGACCTAGATAGGCTGGAAGACCTACCGGGTCATAATGTCACACACTTAATAGCATACAATATTATGGCTAAATGAGTACAGCGTAGTCTGTAAGTGCTACTGGTGCAATACCATGTATACTGCTGTACGCAGTATTGCACCAGTAGTGCTTTCCCAGGCAGAGGATATGACCTCTGCTGGGAGTGGGTTCCACTTAACAGCTGCCGTGGCTCACAGGACTGAGTCACAGCAGCAGGAACCCAGGCACTGCGTCTGGGTCTGGGTTTCATTCCCGGTTCCAGAATCTTTTATTTTTTATTTACTTGGGTGCTCCCCCAGTTGAACCTGCCCCTGGGTTGAGAATCTTTAGTGGGGGTGTTCGGTGGGTGCAGCCCCATAAGAGGGAGCCCCCTTACAGAAAGACATGTTCTCATGGCAGAAATCATGCTGTATTGGTAGCTATTTTAGCTATGTGGCATAATGTCTTGTGACATTATGACCCCATGCCACTGGAAGAGTGGGCAAGACTGGAAATGACAAATGATGGGAGAATGGTAAATGACACTCAATGTGGGTGTAGTGTTAGGTACTGTAACTGGGGGTCAAATATACCTTCTATTTTTATTTTTGTTAATTTTTTTTCCTTTTATTAAGCATGCTTTTCACAAGTTATTTGTTATATATTTGTATATGTATTTATGTTACAGTGAAAGCTTTTAACCATTATTTGACCAATTAGGAGTATGTATTCTATGGGGAAAGAACCAGTAGAAACAGACCGCAAACAAAATCTTGGAGTTATAATACATTTTAAATTATTAACTTTCCAGTCACAGTGCTACAATAACAAATCTTGCAGTACATTACATAACATGTGAGTATTGGGGTGGGGGGCAGGAAATGAGACAAAGACATGATTTTTGCCACTCTATAGGGCAGTGTTTATAGTCATAAATTATTGACAAAGAAAAGTACACTGAGCTGGGAAGTGCACTTTGAACTGTTTTCTAGGAATAGTGGACTATAGAGAAAAAGAAGCAATCAATATCAAATATCAGTATGCGGTCACATTTGAAGTATGTTGTGTAATTCTGTTTTCCACAATAAAAGAGGGACATGAAAGAAGCAGTTCAGTAAGGGGTTCGAGTAGTTTCTCAGGGATGTCATAAACTTCCAAGAGTTCAAATGTGGAAGTCATTCCAGATTTTTTGACGTTATAGTGCTCCCAGGCCACAATTTGTGCAAATCAATACTGTAAAAGAAATCCATTGTTAAGTGTTAATTTAAATATACTGATAAAAAACTTCTATTCCTTTTTATTACATTTTATTGTAAATTTCTTTTTAATTCAACTTAAATTATTTTGCACACTGCATCACTTACAAACATATAAACATACAAAAATGCCAGCAGAAACAGGCCACGTGGTCTAACAAGTCTGCTCTAATGTACAGCTAGTACCCTTAGTTTTCAACTGCCCCTCCCCCTCATATTTACCCCCACTCACCCTGTCCCATCCCCTTTTGAAACTACCCACTTTTTACAGGATACCAGCTCCACTGGCAGAGTGTTCCATTGCGCCACAACCCTTTCCATGAAAGAGTGCCTCCTTATTTCCCTCTTATATCTTACCCTTCCAATCTAAGACAGTGACCTCTCATATCTGTCCCCCTCCTTAGCTTAAATATCCCTTCAATACCTGTCTTGTTTATCCCTTTTAAGTACTTATCCCCCCCGATCCCTCCTCTCCTCCACAGACTACAAATTCAACTCACTCAGCCACTCCTCGTATGGTTTGTCCTCCGATCCCTGGATCAACTTTGTCACTCTGCACTGTACCTCTTCCAATAATCTGACATCCTTCTTTAGATATGGGCGCCAGTACTGCACACAGTACTCCAGGCGTGGTCTGACCAGTGACCTGTAGAGAGGCAGGATCACCTCCCTGCTACTTGAGGAGATTCCTCTTACAATACATCCCAGCATCCGATAACCTGTGAACAAGGTGACTGCAATTGGGTGCCTACAAAAATGGTAACTCAATTATGGCACCTGTGTTCAGGGCTACCTGGCAGGGAGGCGACCGGATACTGAGTGGACAGCACCTCTGTTGATGATAAGATATGACGCGTATATGTGCACACACGCGTGGGGAGGCGGGAGGATGGTATGTGGGAGGGGTGTAGCAGGCAGCTGCTGAGCTGGTCCATTAGCCTGGTGGGAGGTGGTCAGTTGGGAAGTGGAGGGTACAGGGTTGGGTCTGGCACAGTGTGGTTCTTTTTGCCCGGTAGGTGGCATTCACTTTTCAAATTTTCATGCTGCCCTGACATCCCCCTGGAGTTGAGAATGCTGAAGTAGGGGGATACTGGGGGTGAAGCCCCCATGGGGGTGTGTGGGGGACACAGCCCCTCCCATTTTAAAAACAACCCATAGGTCTCTGGCGCCCTATTTCTCCTCACGGTGAGTGTGCATTGTCGAAATTCATTTTCGCCACTGTACACTCACTGTAAAGGGGATCGCTAGTCTGTGATCTTCTTTATGATGTGGAAACCCAGCATTCTGTTGGCCTTTGCAGACGCTTTTCTGCACTACTCTGTGCTGTTCATTTTCCTCATTATAACCATTACAGATCTTTTTCCTTCTCGGTGGTACCTAGTTGCACTCATCCCAGCTTGTAACCCCTTCTGGGTTCTTTGCTCTGAAGTGCAGTACCTTGCACTTTTTAGCATTGAACCTCAACTGCCACTTTTCTGACCACTCCTCCAGTCTGGTCAGGTCATCCTGCAGCCCCTGCTACACTGCTATGTCATCCACCATTGCCCCCAACTTGGTGTCATCAGCAAACAGACTGATCTTACTCCTGACATCATGTGAGATGTCCGATATGAATATCCCAAACAGCACCAGCCCCAGTACTGATCCCTGTGGCACCCTGCTCATCATAGCCCATGGATTTGAAAGATCCCCCTCCCCACCCTCTGCTGTCTCCCCTGCGGCCAGTTCTCAGTCCAGTTGGCCATCTTATTCCCCACCCCCATGTATCTCAACTTTCCCCAAAACCTCCCATGTGGCACTGAATCAAAGGCCTTGCTGAAGTCCAAGTAAATGACATCCACAGCATGGCCCTTATCCAATTCCCTCATTATCCAGTAATAATACTCAACTAGGTAGGTCTGACAGTACCTTTCTGAGACAAACCCATGTTGATGACTGTCCTGGAGCCCATTGGCTTCCAGAAAGGTCACCAGCCTCTCCTTCAGGATTGTTTCTATTAGCTTCCCCACAATGGATGTTACACTTACTGGTCTGTGATTGCCTGGTTCATCCTTTGGGCCACTTTTATGGAGGGGCACCATGTGGGCCATCCTCCAGTCCTGTGGTATGCACCCTGTGTACAGGGAGGTATTGAACAGGTCTGCCAGTGGCCCAGCCAGGACCTCCACCAATTCCTTCAGCACTCTGGGATGTATGTCATCAGGACCTGGTGCCTTATCCACTCTCAGAGCCCTTAGACCTTCCAAAACCCTGCCCTCAGTTATTACTCCATCTGTCACTCTCTCCTCCCCCTGCCCATGCTCCCCACCCCCTGCAGTAGTTGCTCACCCTTCACCCTTGTGAATATGGAACAGAAGTACCCGTTTAGTGCCTCTGCCTGTTCAGCCCCTTTTTCTGCACCCTCCATCCCTCCTAATCCTCATGATCTGGTCCTTGCAGCTCCTTCTCTCCTGTATATATTTGAAGGAGTCCTTTTCCCTGGCCTTGATGTCCTGTGCCAGCCTTAGTTCCCTTTAAGCCTTGGCCACCCTGACTTCCCTTGTAACTTCTTTGGACTTCTTCATGTACTCCTCCCTATCTTCCCCCTCCCTGGACTTCTTGTATCTCCTAAACACTGCTTTTTTTGTGCCCAACTTTTCCAAGACTTCTCTGCTCATCCAGCTTGGTTTCTTAGCCCTTCCCTTTTTGCTCTGTGATTTGGTACAAGTCTCAGTTGCCTACACAAGCCCCAATTTGTTTTTTTTCCCATTTTCGGTTCCATGTCCCAGTATGCTTGAATTCCTGTCAGGTGCCCCTCTAAGATCACACCCATCCTACTAAAACCAGCCTGTCTGAAGTCAACCACAATGGTCCTTGTATCCACTGCTTCTCTGCTCATGTTGAGCTTGAACCACACTGAGTGGTGGTCACTCCCTGCCAGTTGTTCCTCCATCCACACCTCCCTTACAGTCTCACCATTGTACGGTATGAGAGCAAGCATGTTTCCCCACCTAGTCAGCTTGGTAACCATCTGTGCAAGGAAGCTGTCCTGGAAGGCTTCCAGGAGTATCTGTTCCCTAGCACTTGAGGTGGCTGGGGTTCTCCAATTCACTCCTGGCAGATTTAAGTCCCCAACGATTACTGTGTTACCCTAATTGCACACCTTCCTTATTTGCTCCGCTAGCTCCCTGAAAAGTCCTCCTCCTAAGCTGGTGACCTGTATACAATCCCCATCCTGAAAGTCCTATTTTTCGTGTCTTGGAATTGCGTCCACAAGGCATCTGTTCTACTACCTCCTCCTCTTCCCTTGCGCACTTTGTCCCTTCCATAAATCACCACCTCTCCCCCTTTCCCTTTGCCCCATCCCTCCTGTAAATCCTATACCCTGGGATCATCAGATACCAGTACTGGTATTGGTTAGCCCATGTTTCAGCGATGGCCACTATGTCCACCCCCTGCCAATAAAGCCTGTAGTTCAGCAACTTTGTTCCCTTGACTTCCTGCATTCAATGAGACAACCCATAAGATGTTCCTTAACATCCTTACCCCTTTCCACTCTCTTACCCCCTTGCCCTTCCTGATACCATCCCAGATTGTTCTGGGGTAAGCTCATTTGGCACTACTCCCTGGAGCCCCCACCTAGCAATTGTGCACATGCCACCCATCACTCCTACTTTAAATCTACCTTTGTTTCTGTGTACTCACCTATCCTCTGTTTTAACACTCCCTGCCCCTTCCTGCTCAAGTGTAACCTGTCCCTTGTAAACAGTTCACTGTTATCCCAGATCCTGTCCCATCCTCCCACTATCCCATACCCCTTGGCTCGACACCATTCCCCCAGCCAAGTGTTGAACTCCACTATCCTTCCTTTCCTCATTGTACTCATACAGGGTACTGGGAGTACTTCAGAGAAGACCACTGATCCCCCCACCTCCTCACACAGCCTTTCCAGTTTCTCAAACCTCTCTCTTACCACTTCTACCATCTCCCCCACCAAGTCATTCCTACCCAAGTGCATCACGACATGCGGTTTCAAACTACTTCTTCCTGCACACTTGAGAATCGACTCACCCACCCTGCCCACCATCAACCCAGGTACGGACTCAACCCAGATGCAACTATGCCTTGTCCCCTTACTGCCCTATTTGACCCCTTTTAGTATGGAGTCTCCCAGCACTAGTATACCCCCTTCATTTCCCTTCCCTCCCCATCCCTTTTTTGTTGTACCTGCTTCTAGAGTCAGCCTGCCTGCACATTTGTAGATCTATCCTTACTCTTTGTAGCTCCCCCAGTCTCCACCCCTGTCCTGCCCCCTTCTCTAATGTCCCTCCATTATTTGACCTTGCCCCCTCCCCAAAACCTCTCCCACTATCCTCATCTTCCCTCCCCTCTGCACTAGGCCCCCTTCCCCCCCGCTGTGTCTCCATTGTCCACCCTTTTAGCTGGGCTCCACTTCCCCTTACCCCCTTTCTCTGGCTGAATGTTGTCCCCTGGGCAGTCATTGCCCATACCACCTCCTGCCCCCTTTAGGGAGATCCACTCCCTCCTCCTCCACCAATGTAGCCAGCACCACAAACCTAGTTCCTGCTAATGCTATACTGCTGTGCATTGGTTCCTTCCTAACGTCCTGAGACTCCTCCTTGCTGCTGGCCCCCTGTACTCTTTGACCTCATACCACAACCTCTTCCCTTCCCCTGGTTCAGAACTCTCCATTCTCCTCACTGTTTTTTCTGGGTCCCTTTCCTCCCTGACTCCTCATGTTCTGCCTTGTCGCTCTTTGTCCCCAGCTGGTTTCTCCCCTCCTGCTCAGCAGCCCCCCCACATCCCACTAATGCCAATGTAGCTGTAGTTTCCCTTCCCCATGTCCTTCCACTTCCTAACCATTTCCCCCCTTAGCTTGCATACCTCTGCTTGTAATTGCTTCAATCTGATTCATATCTGACAACACCCCCACCTCCACAGCATTTCCATGAATACCACCACCCAACATTCGCTGCATCCCACTATTCTGCCTACTGTTCTGCCTTCCCACGGATCCCTCTCCCCATGCAAGAAGACCCATGCCCCTGCCCTCTCCACCATCCTGAGTAGTTCATTCTGGCCCTTGATTCAGAGTCTTTCCTCACTTCCTCTGATTAACACACTTTATATACCTTTATACACTCCTAAGTATAGTAAAAATAATACCTCCGTAATTTTACTGTATTTTTTTAAATACTAGGATAAAGTTATACTTATTGTACTTCACACATATTCGTAATTGCAGTAAAAAGAATACCCCTATAATTATACTGCATTTTTCAATGATAGAATAAAGTTATAGATGTAGTTGTTGTAGTCTCAATACTATAATAAAACTAGTTAAATACTAGAAGACATCACTTAGCACTTATTGTATCCCCCAGCCCCCTGCTCTGCAGCCCTTCAGTACACCTGGCCTTGCATTCATGTTCATTCAGCCCTCCAGGACACCTGGCCTTGTGTTTATGTTTCCCACAGCTCACCTAATACATCCCACCCTGTATGCTGCAGGTTAAACTCCAGGGGCGGGATATTCAGACTGCGCCACAAAGAAGCGCAATAGCAGGATCAGGTGCAAGTGCAGTGCGCCCCTGCACAACACACACAATATTCAAACACAGTGCAGGCCAAGGTGTGCTTGCGCAACACAGCTGAATATCGCACCCAATTGCAGCATGGCACAACCAGGGATGCGCAGTGGAGCTGGGCTGATGCACAGTAGCACAACCAAGGATGTGCAGTAGAGCAGGATCAATGTGCAGTAGCGCAACCTGGGATGCACAGGGACAGGATGCAGGGGTGCACCACCCATAGAAGCCATGGGCAGAGGAGCACGGAGCAGGCCAGACAGCCCCCCCAGCACCCCATGAGCTGCACAACCAGTGGTGAGCTGGATGGACCACCAGCCCATGAACACCAGCACCAAATTCACAGCCAGGGCACAGTGCCCCAGCACATCCCCCTGGCAAGCAGTGACCACAACACAAGGAGGGACGGCCACCCAGTGCCACCCCATCTCACCAATGCAGAGCACACCGTGTACAGTGATGCCCAGCCACCTGGCCCAGAAGCAGTGCCCAACAGTGCATGGCACCAAATGCATGCCACCGCCCCCACCTTGACAATGCAACCCTGTGCACTATGGAGCCATGCATGGCAGCCCCACTGTAAGCACCCTGCAGTGGGCGGCGGCACCAGCCACTGATGCAACAACTGCAAACACAATGCCCTCTGCACGGCCCCCCCCCATGGCACAGCAGAGAGGTCGACCCTGCGTCAGTACCCAAGGGACTCCACATGCGACAAGACCTACTCTGGACACCACCACCAGCAGGACAGCACCCCGCATACCCACCCATGCACACACCCTGTCCCAGCACTGGCCCCAACAGACAGCACAGCTGCCCACTGTGGTGCATGGAGACATGCGCCACACAGGATGCAACACAGGGCATGGATAAACAACCACCCTGACCAAAGGGCACCCCGACACAGGGCCACAATAGCGGGGCAACAAATGCCACTGGTGTGTGTCCACTGATGCTGTGTTCCCACGGCCTGCACCCCACCATGGCCCAGGTGAACCAGCCATCTGGCACATGCACCATGAAGCCATCTGCCGCCAGCATGCAGCCGGAGCACAAGTGAAAGACAGTAGAACACATACACTGCAACAGACACCAGCAACAGCATGAAGGGGGGACAACAACAGCATAGCCCACAGTGTCACCTGAGGCAGATGTGCAACAAACCAGTGACAGGAGGCAAGCCGCAATTGCGCCGTGCCCAGAGGGTGGCTGGCATGGACAGCCACCAATGACATGCCAGCAGACCGTGCGTACCACAGACATGCAAGGGGCCAAGCTGCACGGGCCATGGACATACTGACAGGGGCATCAGGGACATAGTGCATGCACCAGGGACCACTGCACACAGGCATCCAGTGCACAGGGTACAACACACATACCACAGGCAGGGACAGAGTCCCCCACCCACACCATAAGTGGGCCCATGCTGGACACACACACACACACACCCAGGTCTGCACCACCCCGATGCCATGCACACCCCTGCAACCAAGCACCATATGCCCGCTGCAAATCAGAGACCACCACAGTTGTCATATCAAACAAGTACTGTATATATGTAAGGGGTAAACTGTACAAACAACTCAATAAATCAAAACTATGTACAAAGTTGGGGGGAAGGGCCACAAACCTGGTGGGGGTGGGCATGGGGCCAGGATGTACATCAGGGATTGGGACAAAGGGCTGTGAGATACAGTCCAGGGGGAGAATGCACAACACGTGCGCTGTAGGCCCTAATGGCGGCCCCTCTCCTCATGCCGGTCCCTGTGGCGCTGCCTGTGCCTCCTACGGTCACCTTGATCCATCCTCTGGAGCAGCTCCAGAGTAGCCCGGGACAGCTGCAATAGCTCCTGAATGTTCCTCTCCAGGGCAGTCGGCGTTGTCCTCCTAGGACAAGGGATCAGAGTCAGTATGTGTGACTGGCTAGACCCCTGCAGCCCACCCAATGTGCACGGCATACAGCCATGGGCCACACTGCTGTGATGGCATGCAACCATCGACAGTGTCCCCGCCCACAAGACCCACCTACCCAGGCACCCATAGCCATGTGGAATGCTGCACACACCCACCACCCATATTCTGCACAGCACCAACATGGCCATACAGTGACATGGTTATGCAGTGCTAAGGCAGTGGCACAGCCATGGACCCAGTACACGCACAGCCCACCTGCGACACCCACCCACACATGCAGTGCCACAGGACAGTGCTGAGTGCACCGTTTGGCATGCACTGCAATGGGGCCAAGTGCGGATGGCCACACCCCGCCACCACCCCTGCAACCCATCATGCACAGATGTAAGGAGAAACATGGCACTCACCTGCATCCTGGCCAGCAAGGCGCTGCTGACCCATGGCTGCACCAACGTGGCCTGGCTGCATGTCCATGGCACCCACTCCAGCCTGCTGTCCCTGTCCTTGGGTCAAACATGCTCTACAGTGATCCTCCGGACCTAGGGTGCAAACATGGAGAGGGAAACATCAGTACAGGTCAGTAACATAGCCCACCCGGTGTGTGCGTGCCCACACAGCCCAGCCATGATGCACCCCCACCACCAACACCCTCAATAGATGGCCCCCACCCCCCTGCAGTGTGGCCTGATGCACACCACATTACCCAGACAGACGGACACTAGCAGTGATGGGATGGATCACTTACTTGGCCATGGCACGGCACCTCGCCGGGTGCGTGCCTGCAGATATTCCAGGCAGTCAGGGTCCCACCACTGGAGGTCACCATAGTGGTGGTGACACTGCTCTGCTGATCTGCTGCTCCCTGTTGCCTCCTCCAGGTCCTCTGAGACCTCCTGCCACACCGCTGTCCATGGCCTGTGGAGGGGTTCCTGCCCAAAGAGGGCACCAGCATGTGGCTCCACCAGGGCCACCAAGTTTGCCAGTTCAATGGCACTCCAGACCTACACTCTTGTCCTCAGCATGTTGCTGTCTCAAACGGCAACAAAATGGTGCTCTGTAGTGCACATGCCCAATGTGCGGAGCCAGAGCGGTACTTCGCTGCCAGTCCCTATTGCACTGTCATCGGACTGCGCGATGGGGTGCAGCCATGCAAACGCATGGTGCCTAGGGGCAAAGGTTGACTGCAGGGTCAAGGGTCTGTCCGCGCACGATGCACCACAGTGCTATTGGGACACCCTGCTTGTGGCATAGTAGGGTGCTTGTGTGTGATGCCCTGCAGTGGCCTACCGCACTGTGGCACCATGGTGCCCACAGCGCACCATGGCACGAGTGCCACATGGGCATACAGCGCACTAGCGCCACAGGTACAGTGGTGGCCATGCTCTGCACTGCCTCCCGTGCACAGCATGTCAGCACACATTGGCGTCAGCACCCTGGGCATGTGCCATGCAGTGCCGATTGCGCACGTCACAGTTCTGCACCATAGTCTAATCACACTCACCTATATTGCGCAAGGCGCAACAGTGCGATATTCAGCCAAGATATGCAAATCAGCTCATTAGCCATTCCACAGCACATCCACTGCATTAACATCCACTTACAGTTGCGCCTGCCCTCATTTGCAAGCGTTGCGCTATATAAATGTGACCTGGGGCTGCAGAGGCCATGGTTCAGTACTGCAGTCCTTTGTGGTAGGTTACATGCTTTTGGGATGTGGGGACTGTGGTTTGGGAGGGCTGTATGGGACTGCACAGTCCAAGGTAACACATGTCATTCCCACAGGCGCGAGCATGACCGAGCGTGAGGAAGAGGAGGAACAGGGAAGGGGGAGAAGGAGGAGGCCCAACTTCACCAGGGCTGAATCTAATGCCCTGTTCGAGGCATATCTGGACAAGGAACTGCTGCTTAGTGGACAGCGGGGAATGCCACAGTCCCATGCTGTGGAGTGGGGTGAGGTGGCGCATGCCATGAACCAGCAGGGCAGCCACCAGCAGTGCATGCAAGAGTGCAAGAAGAAGGTAGGCATGGACAGGAGGCAGATCAAGGACAAGGTGGCTGCCATCAGAGCTGCACGTGCTGCCACTGGTGGGGGCCAGTCAGATGTACCCCACCTGATGCCACAGGAGGAGCAGGTGGCCAGCAGCATGTGGTGTAGTGCCATCGAGGGCGTTCCTGGTGGTGGCTTCCAGACAGGTGGCAGCCCATCACTGCATGGTAGGTCCTGTGCTGTCAGTGTGTGGGTGTTGGAGGGCATGCCACAAGGCAAAGCGGGGCCACTGACACTAATGTGTTCCCCTACAGCTCCTGATCATTTACATGGGGCAGTGGTGGTGGGTGTGTCCACCAAGGGGGAACCTGGACATGGAGGATCACCCATTCACCTCCACAGGTGTCCAAGGGACTGGCCAAATGCATACCTGCATGTCTGTCCAGACTGATGTGGGTGGTGCAGGTGCGGACAAGGCCCTGCCTGTGTCCCAGGGTGACATCGCCCCAGGTCTCTAGCATGCTGGGCCACAGATTGGGGCCAGATCTAGCACTGATGATGATGGTCCGCACATCCCGGACAGTGATACATGTGAGACACAGGATGGTCCCACAGCAGGCAACTGCACGGGCATTACCGTGGGTGATGCCGCTGTGGCTGCCTGCATGACAACCCAGTCCCAGCCTGTGCCTGTATGCCCCAGTGGGGCAGCACTGGTGTGCGTCCAGGGTGGTGGGGCTGTTGCAGCTGCTGCAGCAGTGCTGGTATGCCCTGTTGATCAGTAGCCAGAGGGGCAGTGCCAGCAGTCGGCCAATGGAAATGGGGTGACAGTGTCAGGGGGTGGTGGCAGTGCACCGCGTGTGGACATGCCCCAGCATGGCTGTGGTGTGCAGCACCCAACATCAAGGGGTGCTGGCCAGCAGGGCCAGGAACACCAAAAGAGACAGCATGCCGGACCAGTGGACAACCCCTTGGATGAACACAGCCATCTTCTCCACGCTTCAGTAGATCAGCAGATGTGACTAGTGATGGCGGTGGATGCACTCAGTGCAGTTCTGTGCCAGGCAGATGAGCGGTGCAGCAGGGACCACGGATTGCTCCTGGCAGAGATGGCCCAGCAGCAGGCGGATGTGACCGCTGCGATTGACAGGCAGACCACTGCAATGACAACTGTCATGGCTACATTGGGCACCCAGTTAGGTGCCCAGCTGCCACAGACACCACACAGTGTCATGTCCACCCCCATTTCCGGTGCTGTGCGACACCTGCTATGTCAACATTGGGTTCGGCTGTAGGCATACCGAGCATGTCTGGTGCAGCCATATTCGGCGGGCTGCAGACCCCTGCATGAACACAGTCATGTTCATGCAGTGTCACCCCTTGGGGCTCATCAGTGCCACCCCAAGAGGCCACTGGTCAGCCTGGCACAGCTGGCAGGCCTGGTGGGGTCGTCCATGCATCCATGGTGGCTGTGGTACTGTGTCAGGTGACTGAACTGTCTCCCACCAGTGGCCACTGTCTCCTGCTGCCCTGTGCACTGTGGTGTGCATTGTGCTGGCTGCCCGGCCCTGCAAACACACGGTCCCTGTGCACACCCTCCCAGCTGCTGGCCACTGTGGTGTGTGCATGATGATGCCTGCGTAGTGCTGTCCACCAGTGTGCAATGGTGCCCAGCATCTGAGGCATGCACAGTGCTGGCCACTGGGCATGGCCGTGTGGTCCTGTGTGGGGGTGGGGGTGGCTGTTGGGGTGGGGTGCATTTTCCCTTTGTGCATGTGTTGTGGTGTGTGTGCGTGTGTGTGCACGTGTCATGTTCAGCCCGTCCATCCCTGCCACCATGTGTGGTGCCCAATCAGACTCATTCCTAATCACTGTCACCCCTGGTGTCCAGCACTGCCTGTTTGTGGGCTGTGCCCTTGCCCTTGGTGGTTGCACATGGCCCCGTGACCTACCTGTGTTGTCTGAAGTGCTCCTCTGTAACGGTGTCCTGGTGCTGCTGTGCCATCCAGAACAGCTCGGGGTCTTGTCGCCCAAGGGGTGGCTACCCTTCACCAACTGGACCGGTGTCCTCATCATCCCCAATGCTGTCCCCCTCTTTGATCTCTACCCTATCCCACAGTCAGTGGCCATGTTGTGCAGGATACAGCAGGCCAGGAATAGCTGACAGGCCTTCGAGGGGCTGTACTGTAGGGCACCGCCTGATGTGTCCAGGTACCGGAACCATGCCTTCAGCAGCCTGAACACTGACTCGATGACATTCCATGTTGTGGAATGTGCCTCATTGTGCCGTAGCTGTGATGGGGTCATGGGGCGCCGGTACGGTGTGAGCAGCCAGGGCCATAGCGGGTAACCACTGTCACCTGTATGTAGAGGGGGGACATTAGAATGGTGGTCTGCATTGCTATGCCATGGGCCATCATGTCCAGTACCCATGGCACCCCCTGGCATCGCACACTACCTGGCAGTTTATGCTCAGGTATCCCTTGTGGTTTATGTATGCTGCACCCTCCTGGCCAGGTGGCATGCAGATGCCTACATGGGTGCAGTCAATGGCCCTGAGCATGCCAGGCAACTGTGCACCTGTGAAACTCCAGTATGTGTGCTGTGTGCTCTGCCTGTGTGCTGGGGAAATGGATGTGCTCTGCAGCATGTGGCAGCAGTGCACTGAGGAATTGTGTGGGTAGGCGTGACGTGGCCGACTGGGTTATGCCTGTTGTATCCCCTGTTGGTCTCTGGAAGGTGCCCATGGTGAGCAGGCACATGATGGCTGTCATCTTTGTCTCCACTGAGAGCATGGCTCCATCGTGTGGGTGCCTGCATGTCATCACTGCACAGCTCACAGAGCTGCCTCAGTATCACCCGCTTCAGGCAGCACCGGCCCACAATCTGTGTCAGAGTACTGTTTGAAGCCAGTGCAGGCTCGGTACTGCCTGTTCTGGGCATACCACTGACCGGCCCTTCCATGGCCGTGCCTCCCTGCTGCCTGCCTTCTCACACCCCTCATTACTGCCTCCATCTGGAAGGTGGCACTGGCCATGTCCCTGGCTGGTGTTCCCCTCCAGGCAGCTGTTCTCCTGTTCTCCCCACTGTCTGTTCCTGGTGCTTCCCCTGCACCAGGTTCACCTCCAGCTGTTTGCCTGTGGCTGTCCTGTCTCTTGCCACTGCCCTCAGTCCACTGTGGCACTCTCATGCCCTTTTCTGCACACTGGCATGGTCACACCCACTCCTACCCTCACTCTGGCACACTTCTGGTGGGCTCTGTCCTACTCCTGCCCACTCCTGCACCCTGTTTCCTGTATTTCCTCCCTGGCACTCTGTCTCCACGCTCCCACCTGTGGCTTCCCTGTGGCGCGTTCTTCCTCCCCTCTCTTTCGCCCTTTTATTTTGGCTCATTTCCGTTGTCGCGCAACTTCTGCTTGCTCCACTATTGCACATGTCGCATGCTGTTGAATATCGCACTGCGCATGTTATTCATGGTTCTGCCCACTACGGTTGCGCATGCATTCATTACTGTTGCACTCTGGCGCATTGCTTGTTGCGTTGCGCAGCTGCCTCCCACTGAATATCGCACAATGGCGCATTTCTGCACTTGTGCTGGCGCATCCCTGTTGCGCATGGCACTTCCACTCTGAATATCCCACCCCAGGTATTCCATTTAACATATTACTGTATAATAGTTAATAACTTAGAGGCAATTATTTTTCATGGCTCAACCTTAGTGGTACTATACAAAAATCAAATTTTCCTCAAAGTACCCAAGTCCCATCATAATTTCCTCTGACTCTCCAGCCAAAATACAGTACCTACAATTACAGAATCATAGATGCAAATCTTCATTAAATGTTCCACTAACCAGCACTTGAGTCCTTTGCCTGCTATTTTTTTTTTGCTAATTCCTCCAGCCAATGAAGGTCCTTCCCAAGGTCACCTTGCCACCACTCCCCTTTTTTACTTCACCTGCCCCCTTCTGATACAGTAGGTGTAGCCTCTACTGGAAGGGGCCCAGTGAGACCATTCAATCCTGGAGGCACTGTGGGGTAGCTCGGTGGGAGAAAATTGCAGTTCAGTCCTGGCAGGTTGCAGCTGGGCTCTGATTTTTATGGCCCAGTCACTGTTCAAATGTTTGCACCCTTTTGAGCCCTTGCTCCCTATTGGCTCCTCTGAAAGCCTTCCAGTGCTGCTATGGCAGCCGAAGATCTCGGCTACAGGTGTGCTCCTTGGATGGCAATGGTGACCCGCTGCTCTTTCGATGCAGCAATGGCCACTGAAGTTACTGACACTGCTCTGGTCCTTGGGCAGCTCCAGGCCACCTGCTCCCCCTGTAGATCAATGGCCACTGCAGCTCCTTGCCACGGTTATGGCCCCAATCTGTATGAGGCTATGGCCAATGGAAAATTACAGTTTAGTCCTGGCAGGTTGCGGCTGGGCTCTGCCTTTTATGGCCCAGCCACTGTTCAAAGGTTCACACCCTTTTGAGCCCTTGCTCCCTATTGACTTCTCTGGGAGCCCACCAGCGATGATATGTCCACTGAAGATTTTGGCCATGGGTGCACTCCTTGGGTGGCAATGGCTGCCAGCTTCTTTTTCCATGCAGCAATGGCTGCTGAAGTTCCTGGCTGCTTTTCTGGTCCTTGGGTGGCTATAGCCACTGGCTCCTCCTGCGTGGCAACAGTCACTGTAGCTCCTTGCTACAGTTGTGGCCCTGATCCATGTGCGGGTACAGCAACTGGAAAATTACAGATCACTTGGGGTACTGTACTGCTTCCCTACCTACTGAATTATCACAACACACAGATTTAATTAATTTCACCATTAGCATGTGCAGGGTTACCACCTGTCCTGATCTTGTCCGGAAAGTCCTCGTTTAGGTGACTTTGTCCTACCAAAAAAAAATACTGGAAACGTTTTAAACTTCTTGATTCTTCTAGTAGAAAAAGACATTTTCTTACTTTCCTCTAGAAGTCACAGAAAACTATAACCTTAACTAAAATATCTTAAAATGATTGGAAACAACATGAACAACTATAAAACTACAATGCTTAGGTATGATTATTTACAGAAAAGAAGTCTGCTACATTGGTCGAGGTACATATTGTCCTGCAAAAAAAAAAATGTTTTGATAAGAGACATCCACTTTTGAGCTTCATAAAAGGTAATAACCTTACTAGTGCCTAAAGCTTAGAAATTTATAACGTTCCTGTATAAGGAATTTTCTGTTCCACTGAGCTTGCCCATTGCACAAAATAAACTAAACCAAAATAAACAAATTTTGGAAGTGTTCACCTTATTTTTGGAGCAAAATGCTTCCACAGTGGAGTTATCCAAAGCTATGGGTACAGAAAAAAGAAAGTAAACTGATTTGTTGGTTGGAAGAGCTTAGTTATGAATAAAGACTGTACAATGGCAAGAAAAAGGCTGGTCTCTGATTTGTCAGTCTGGGGACTGGACCCATGATGTTATCCCAGTACAACATCATGGGTCTAGTCTCAGTATAACATCACTGTATTGATTTGTTGCAGCCACCACCACTTTCGCTTTCAGAAACAAAGATACGCTGCCTCACTAAAAATCTACTAAAAACATTTTTTTAAATATTTTTTTTTATTTTGTATAACAACAAGCCATTGTATAATAGCAATAATGCCCTCCAGGATGTGTGTCGTGGTGGGATAATGTCACACCTCAGGTATTGGATGCACTTGGCCTGCGGCCTCATGTTCAACTACCTGATGCATAACATTATCGCAGCACGACACACACCCTGTTGGGAATTATTGCTTTATTAAAGCATCTGGGGGAACTTCCCACTAGAGTAGATAACAGTAATGGAGGGATGATTATGGTATTTAATGAGGACAGGACAGTTTCCCAATTTCAGGCTGATTAGTGCTCACATTCACAGAACTTAAATTAATTTCTTGAAATGATCCATATTTAACTATGCTTTAAATAAAACCTGACATGAAAAACTGTATTTGTAATACTGTTTTTTCATGGACAACATTTTGTATAGCTCCCTTGTGGAACCAGCAACTTGGGATTTTGACTATATCACAGTTTGTTTACAGAAAAGGAACTTTAATCTGGTAAGTTAATATTCAAAGCATGAAGTTCTACACAGAAGCCAGTGACATAGCTATTGTACGGCAAAATCCGAAAACTTTGTTTCAGGGAGAAATTTGTGAATAGCGAAAATGTAAACATTACCTGTAAATTGTGGCTCTAAGGTGTAGTTTGCAAGCATTCATGGGATTAGAGGTCACATGGTGCTAAAATGAGTTGTATTGCCATGCACAGGCTGAATTCAGTGCATTGTGAGGAAGAGAGAGCTAGTGTTAAGTGTGCTCTGTATCTTTGTGCCTAAAAAGCTTTTGGAAAACATTTAAAAAACAGTTTTTTTTCCAACAAATCACTCCATTAAGTGTTTACTGTGCCTTGTGCCTCTAGATCACCAAGTATTTCTGGTATTTGTTGTGATTTAGTTATTTTAAAGCTCTAGTTTCATTTTCTGTACTCAGTGTAGTCAAGCAGTGCTGTGGGGGAGGGGGAGCACAGCAGTAGTAACTTTCAGCAAGAAAAAGGTAGGCTAGGCAGCCTTTTTCGTCTTAGCAGACAGCAGTGTTGTAGTCAGTGTTTTGTGTGAATTTTTCCTGATTTCTGTGGTTTGTTATTTTAGTTCAGTAGAACAGTTACTGTAGGTGTGTTTTACCGAATTATTTTTGTCACTCTAGTTTCAGTATCCTGATTTCATTTTTGTTTATTGATAAACGTTATCTTTTTTCATGTACATAGTAATGTTGTGACAATTGCCTGATTTTTTGTATCTTGTGTGTGTCCCCTTAGTCCCTAAAATTCCTGTTGTATATTGTTTGTATAACAAAAAGAAAAACAACTGGTGGTGGTACCAGTGCTGCTAGTGATGCTGGTCCAGGAGGAGTTTGAACTTCAACAAAGGGCACTGCTGCTCCACAGGGTATGCCCACCACTCTACTATGACTTGAAAACTTCCCTTACACCCTCCATGAACTACTGGTGGCAAGAATGAACCATCACCTCCACCACCCCCACTGACCACTTCCCTCTGCTTTTTCTCCCATTTGGCCCATTGATTTGCCATGAGATGGGTCCTCTGGCCCTCACTACCCAGGTGGGTGCCTGCTTGCCCTAGCAGACACATTTATTGCATAGGTTGTAAGTGACCACCCAGTGGTCACTAGAGTCACAGGTAAAAGAAGACCACACAAGTGGCAAAGACCACACAAGAGAGTACTTGGGGTATGTATGAGTACTATAAGACTTAAGTTCCTAAGAAATATCAACTAAAAATTAAAATTCCCATAAGATAAAATTGTAACTTTAACAAGTCATAACTCTGTCAATCTTTGTTGTTAAAGGACAATCTGTATAAAAAAAGTACACATGTGTACTACAAGACTAATCCGTCAGAAATAACAGGTGAAAATAGAAATCTAAAATACATACAAATTAAAAAATTAAAATTCCATAGGATAGCACTACAAATTTAACAAGCTGTAACTCCATCAATTGTTGGAGTTAAAAGACACTCTACAGTATATATATATATATATATATATATATATATATATATATAAAGGTATCAGTGAGTACTACAAGACTATGTCTCTAAGAAATACCGACTGAAAATAGACATACTGTATAAAAGACATAAGAATTAAACAGTGAAAATTCTGATAGGATAACATTGCAACTTTAACAAACCATACTTCTGTCAGTGCTTGGAGTTAAGGGACAATCTATACATCAAAACAAAAGCTTCAATGAGTATTACATGACTAACACATAATACCCCCAGACAATTTCATGGGGTATGCACCGGAACCCAAAAATTACCTCCCAAATTCACCATGGTGACAAATCCACAGTTCAAGTCTAATAATCATCCAGAATGCAATAAATGTGTATCTTGTCTTTGAATACAACCATATCACATTTTAGACAGTTTACACATAGTGCTTCGACAGCACTAGCACCGACATCCCCTACACCGATGACTGCAATGCCGACTGTCTGCATTGTAGCCACGGACATGTCGACGCACACAATCGGGGGGGTTCCATCCCCCCACACCCCCCGGTCTCTAGGATTCTAACTCCAAGTTGGAGTTGGACCGGGGGGAGGCAAACACCCAGCAAGACAGTCCTGATCAGCACACAGACCACCACAGTGACAGGTGGGTTTTGCCCGATTCCTGTTGCTGTGGTGGTCTTCGCTGTGCCGGAATCACTGCGGTAACGGTATACTGTTTTGGACAAATTAGGCAAAAAGTGACTGAGTTATACCTAATATATGCTCTATCCAGAGCTGATACCACTGCAGACAAGCTTGCAGAGGTCATGGTGGAACACTGCAGAGTCTGCCATGCCCAAGATAGCCACTGAACTGTATTACACGTGCACGGGTAGTTGTGCACATGTAATACAGTTAATACAGTTTGGTAGCCATCTTGGATGTGGTGGACTGTGCCGTGTTCTGCAGTGACCTCCGCAAGTGAAAGTTATGCTTGCAACACAAACTAGAGACAGCAGGAAAAGTAGTGTGCCTATGGGGGGCTGGGGGGTTGAGCCATTGAATTCTATGGGATGAGTGGAGTGATTTGGGAGTTGCAGAAGCGTAATGCAACTCCAAAGTTGTGCACTTCGATATGCCACTTTCTCAGCTACAGGAAGACATCTGCAGGCTCTGCCCACTCCTGTCATAAAAAACAAAAGTAGTATGTAGTTGGTGAAAGTGAGGTGGTAGCATTCATGTTGCCAAATTATTCTCTGCCACATCTGTGATATCCATGCTGGTGGGTGCTGGCGAGGGAGGCAGCAACAAGGGAATCAGACTGAGAGGTAGCAAAACCTCTGGCTAAGGAACAGTGGTCAAGAAGGAGGTTGCTGGTGTCTCCTTCACAGCTGGTGGTGGTGACTGAGCCTGATCTGGATAATAGATTCTCAGTATGGGTATGTGGACCACTGGTCAAAAAGCTGGCAGATCCTTTGTGTGTATTACAGCACGTTGGGCACAGGTACCTAGGGTAGTATTTGACTTTGGCAGTGGGAAAAATTGTACTAAGTATATTGCAGTGATAGCAGCACTTTAGATATTTGCCAGCATGTCAGAATGCCAGTGAAGAGTGTAACTGGATCACAGATACAGGTCAGAAAATGTTAAAATTGCTCCTGACTGAGATTGATGAATGGATGCATCTTGTGGTGGTGCTACTGGGGGAAGGGTCAGGCTGTGGAGGTGGAGGGGGGATGAACTGCTGACCTTTAGACTTTCGTGCATCTGTAGCTTCATTTTGACCCAACTTCACCTTGGTGTACCCTAAGGAGAAATTTCAGGTGATGTTACCAGGCAAAGTTACCAATGGTGAATTTCCTATTAAACAGAAAAATGTTGTGAAATTATCTACAGAGGTGAACTTGGCAACTTCACCAGTGAATTAAAGCTTCACAACAACTCTAGACATAGCCAAACCCACACATTTTTGATTCCATGGAGCAAGCTGTATAGAACAATGCTCATACAATGACAATAATATAAAACACAAATTTTACATCAGTGTTTATGTGGGTGCAGTTAACTGTGGATCATTTCTGTGTATGAATATGTTTTCTCAAAATAGAAACATTTCAGAAATATTTTCCTGTGGTCTTCAAGATTATAAAGGTTATTGATAATGCTAGTCACAGGGATCCAAACTGGGCATTGAATAAGCAGGAGTTTTTTAATGCATCTCTCTCGGCTTCTTTTGGTAAAGTCCTATAGCCTGAAAAGGGATGATAAAAAGCTAATTTAAAACTTCTGAAATTGAATTCCAAGGCTGAAAGGAAGATAATGCAGTCTTCAACATCCATTGATATGAGTCTACTGGTTAAAGGTACTATGGATAACTTTGTCCAGCAAACACTGATCACAGGAAAAGTGAAGCTACTGGCAAGTGTACTATTGTCTAGCACCAGCATAGCTCCCCTTGAATGATATAGAGCACAGAAGACTTCTCAACTGTGGCCCCACCTACTTTTTTGCATAAGTAAGCCACACCTTCAAAGGGTTTATGCAGATTATGACTCTTTTTAGGTTTAAGCTGAACCAGTACCATCAGAGGTCTAACACCTCTCTCAAACATATTAAACTGCAACTAGTTAGGGAACCAACTTGTGATAGAACAATACTGGACCTGGTGATCACTAACAGGGACAGTATTAAGTGAAGGTTCATGCCTATTTACCTCACCTGCCTAATAAAATTTCTAGCCTGGACTGCTCTATCAGTACTGTTACCTCTAATACTGCCTGTCAATGTTAGTCCTTACTGTTTTCTGTTTCCCCTCCACCCCCTGTAACCAACGTGGAGACTCTGCAAACACTGCTGTGTCAGAACTGGAACTGTAAATACTGCCTGTTCATGTTTGTCTTTTCTGTATTTGTCTACCCTCCACCCCCTGTAACCTGACGTGGAGCCTTTGCAAAAGAGTCTATGACTCAAAGGATTGTAATTCCGATCTTACTCAATAAAATAAAAAAAAAATTAAAAACTAATGCTGGTGAGGGCCATGGGAAGGGATTCTTTGGCCAACAACTCTCTTGGGGTGCAGGTCATGGATAAGATTAAATAACTGGGGTTTCTATTCTAAAGACACAGCATTGTTTGCTGCACCTAAACTATGGCCCACTTATAGATAATCTGACAGATGAATGTGAGAGATGGAAGGCCCTTCCCTTAACTCTCATAGGGCAGATTAACACAATTAAAATGAACGTGATACCACATAGTTTATATCTCTTCCAATCACTACCTGTTCATATTCCAGAAAAGATTTTTAAACAACTGAGTACAATACTCCTTTACTCCATAAATTTCCCTGCAAAGGGAAAAATGGGCAGATATGAAGAAATATCCTGCAGCTCCCCACAAGAAAAGGGAGAGGTGCTCTTCCAAACTTTAATTGTTTTGCTGCCCATCTATCTTTCCTCCCCGGGGGGAATTTCCAATTGTGCCTACCTGGACGGTGATGGAAGAAGATCAGATCTGCAGTGACATCCGTAGAGATCTGCTCTCCTCTATCAATGCTAGGAAACATGCAACTTGAGACAACCCTTTTACCTGTAATCTGATACTAGTCTCGAATACCTTTCACATTCATCTTACTCTACCCAAAAGTACTTCTCAATATGCCTCCATAGTCTTTGTACTAAAATACACTGCTAACTATTCAACCTTCCTACATAGGGAAATCCTAGAGGTAGGGTAAGAAGGAAATAAACCTTATAAGACAACTGTATGAGGATGACAGATTTCTGACCATTAGGGAGCTAATGGCCTCTTGTAAATTAGATCCAAACTGAACTCTAAACCCCTTTCTATGTATTATTGGCTCCTAGTAGGTAGTTCCCCCTTCCCACAACAACGGGTTATACAAAAGTGGTAAGAGGATGCCTGCCCATCACTGCAGTGGTAGTGCTGCCACCTGTGATGCTGACAACTCTAGTTCTGAAGTGAGCCCAAGGTTTTGGAGGCCAACCGGGGAGAGGAGGAGGATAGAGCATTCATGGGCTAAGCTAAGAAAGGGCATACTGAAGGTAACAAACCTCTGTGCAAAGGATGTGAGCAAAAACAAGAAGCAAAAGAGACTGCTATGTTTCTCAAAGGAAGTGGCTGAAATATAAAGGCTAAAAAGGTAGCATTAAGGAGGTATAACAAGATTCAACAGAAAAAGGAGAGGAGAGGGAGTTTATCTGGAGAAGCAGAAGGAGGAAGGTAAAGCAGTGAGACACACAAAGGCACAAACTGAGGAAAGAATAGCCCAAGGGGTAACAAAATGGGAAAATACATTTTTTAGGTATGTAAGTGAAAAGAAGAAGACTAGGGACAGGATTGTGAGGTTAAGAAAGGCAGGTGGGGTCTGTGCAGAGAAGATCTGGAAAAAAGCAGATATCCTGAACAAATACTTTTGTTCAGTCTTCACAGAGGAAGGGGGAGTGGTGGACCATATAAAATCAACAAGAGCACTTGAGGGACAGAGGTAGACAAGTCCTTTTACAGAGGATAGAGTACTGAAGGGACTCACAAATCTGAAACTGAACAAAGCTATGGGGCCAGACAGGGTACACCCAAGGATACTGAGGGAGCTCAGTGAGGTACTAGCTGTACCTCTGCCAGTCACACAGCTCATTGTAAAACAGGAAGGGTCCTGGAGGACTGGAGGAAAGCAGATGCAGTCTTGCTTCACAAAAGTGGCAGGGAGGAGACTAGCAACTATGACCAGCCATCCTGGTGGGTGGGTTTTGTAATATTTTACTCCCACATTTTAGATACATTATTTACATGACCCTACCTCACAAACAAAAGTGGTGGGAATTTTCAAATACAGGTTGAATGGTAATTTTGCCTTCATTCTGCAACACCACCTTCAGGAAGGATTTAATGCATTCTAGCAACAAAGTTCATGATGTGGGTAAAAAATGTAAAATAGTTATGAATAAGGCAGGTCTTTGGTCTGGCTGGTAGTGCATTGTGATCCTGTGCCAATCAACTGAGTTCAGGGGCCAGCTCAGTGACTCACTAGATGGGCCGAGGCTGGTGGTGATGGCACTGCCATGCGGCACCACATCCAGCCTGGGAAGGGACAGTATAGTGCTGGCTGCACAGGCGATAAGTAACCCTGTAGTGGAGACAAATCATTTTTTGGCATAGGGTCCAGAGGGTTCTGCACCTGTGCACCTGTAACTGCACTGCATGAACTCTTGACCCTGCATGTCTGCATCTGTAGCCACATGGAAGCACAGGGCGCAGAGGGACCATCACTTTCACAGCCCTGAAAACAGCTCCATGCATAGAACCATAGAAAAGTAGAAAGTGACGGCAGATAAGGACCACTAGGCCCATCCAGTCTGCCCATTTTCCCTGCCTACTGTAAAATCTGCAGATTCTATTTGATCTCTGGCTTTACTTCCTCATTCCTATTGCTAGGGTTTCTATGCCTTTCCCATGCATGTTTGAGTTCCCCCACTGTGTTGCCCCCATCACCTCTGCTGCAAGTCTATTTCATGCATCCACCACCCTTTCCATGAAGTAATATTTCCTCATGCTACCTCTTAGTCTGCCCTCTTCCAACCTCATGTCATGCCTCCTCATTCCTGGACATCTCCTTTTCTGAAGGATGCTAGCCTCTGGTACCATTTTTATGCCTTTTATTTATTTATAGGTTTCTATCATATCTCCCCTGTCTCTCCTCTCCTCTCCTCTCCTCCAGGGTTTACATACTGAGGGGGTTCCAGTCTCTTCTCCTATGAATTTTGGTGCAGGCCCTGCACTATCTTTGTTGCCCTTCTTTGAATTGCCTTCACCCTGTCTATGTCCTTACAGAGATGTGGCCTCCAGAACTAGACACAGTATTCCAAATGAGGCCTCACCCATGATCTGTACAGTGGCAACACCACCTCATTTCTTCTGCAGGTAATACCTCTCCCTTTGCACACCAGCATCCCACTGGCTCTACCCACAGGCTTGTCAGATTGTTTGGCTACCTTTACATCATTAGATATGGTTACCACCAATCCCTTTCCTGTTTGGTGATGGTGACCAATAGTATCCCACCCCCATCAGATAATCCTCACCTGGGTTCTTGTGCCCCAAATGTATAATTCTAAAACTTTTTCACATTGAATCTCAGCTGCCACACTCTAGACCATTCCTCAAGTTTACCTAGGTCCCTCCTCATTTTTTTCCACTCCTCCCAGTGTGTTCACCCTGTTGCAGAGCTTCATGTCATCCACAAAGAGGCACACCTTCCCTTCCAGTCCCTACGCAATGTCACCTATGAAGACATTAAACAGGACAGGCCCCAGGACTGATCTCTGTGGCACTCTGCTGGTCACCCTCCATTCCTCAGACTGAGCTCCATTTATCACATCCATCTGTCTTCTACCACTCAACCAGTTTCTAACCCAGCTTACCACCTTTCAACCCACTCCCAGGGCTGCCCAGTTTGTTCACCAGTCTTCTATGTAGAATGGAATTGATGGCCTTACTACAATCCAGGTAGGCCACATCCACTGCTCCCCCGATCCACTACCCTAGTCACCCAAACAAAGAAATCAATTAGATTTATTTGACACGACCTTCCCGCTGTGAATCCATGCTGTCTCAGATCCTGTACTCCACTGGATTCAAGGTGTTTCACAATCCTTTATTTTATTTATTTATATAGTTACAGGTACATAAGTGAAAAAAGAAAGACAAAGGGAGGGATAGTGAGACTGAAGGGGGAGGATGGGAGCCGCGTGGAGGATGACAGCAGTAAAGCTGACATATTGAACAGGTATTTCTGCTCAGTCTTTACTAAGGAAGAGGGGGATAATGGGTCTGAAGGGAGTACAAGGGGTGAGAATGGTGCATAAATGGACACAAGTCACTTTACACGAGAAAGGGTCCCGAGGGAACTGGAAGTAATAAGAGCTGATAAAGCAATGGGGCCAGATGGGGTGCACCCCAGGGTCCTTAAAGAACTAAGAGAGGTGGTGGCTGAACCTCTGGCTATCCTGTTCAGCCAATCACTGGAAACAGGGGAGGTACCCAAAGACTGGAGGACAGCAGATGTAGTCCCCTTATACAAAAGTGGGAACAAAGAGGAAGCAGGGAACTACAGACCAGTCAGCCTCACCTCGGTAGTGGGAAAGATCATGGAAGCACTACTGAAGGAGAGATTGGTGGAACATCTGGTTGTCAATGGACTACAGGACCCAAGGCAGCATGGTTTCACCAGGGGAGGTCATGTCAGACCAGCCTCATTGAATTTTTTGACTGGGTGACTAGGGAGGTGGTTCAGGGGAGGGCAGTGGACATGGCCTATCTGGACTTCAGCAAGGCCTTTGACACTGTGCCACATAGAAGACTATTACACAAACTGGGGAATATGGGTGTGGGCAGGACAGTAGTGTGGTGGGTAGGTAACTGGCTGGGTGGCAGGACACAGAGGGTGGTGGTAAATGGCTGTCACTCCACAGAGGGAAGAGTGACCAGTGGGGTACCACAGGGATCAGTGCTGGGACCGGTCCTATTCAACATCTTCATCAGTGACATTGCACAGGATCTAGAAGGCAGAATTTCACTGTTAGCTGATGACACAAAGCTCTGTAACAGAGTAGACACACCAGAGGGTGTAGACAGAATGAGAAGGGACCTGCAGAAACTTGAAGAAGCGGTCAAGGGTTTGGCAGTTGAAATTCAATGCAAGAAGTGCAAGATAATGCATATGGGGCACAAAACCCTGGCACAATATATCAGTTGGGGGTGAGGATATAGCATGCACCAAGCAGGAAAGGGATCTTGGGGTTGTCATCTCTGATGACCTCAAGGTAGGGAAACAGTGTGACAAGGCATCAGATAAAGCAAATAGGATGCTGGGATGTATAGGCAGGGCATCACCAGCAGGAAAAGGAGGTCATAATTCCACTATACAAGACACTAGTGAGGCCCCACCTGGAGTACAGTGTACAGTTCTGGAGACCATACCTACGTAAGGACATAGACAGGGTAGAGAAGGTTCAGAGGAGGGCAACAAAGATGGTGCATGGGTTGCATCACAAGTCCTATGAAGACAGGTTGAAGGAACTGAACATGTACTCCCTGGAGGAGAGGAGGGAGAGAGGGGATATGATAGAGACATACAAGTATCTTACAGGGAGGAACAGGGTGCAGGAAAACACTATTTTTAAGCGAAAAAGATGTTTCAGGACTAGAGGGAATGGGATGAAGTTGGAGGAGGACGATTCAGAGGAAACATGAAGAATTTCTTCACAGAACGGGTGGTGGACAAGTGGAACACCCTGCCAGAGGAAGTGGTGGGGGCTGAAACAATCACGGGATTTAAGAATGCATGGGATAGACATAAAGGAATTCTAGAGGTCAGGGGTAAGGGGAAATAGACTTCTAGGAAAACAAACTGAACTTACAAGCTCAAATGGGCAGACTAGGTGGGCCATAGGCCCTTATCTGCCGACACTGTCTATGTATCTATGTATCTATGTAGTTTTTGCTAACTGGGTAAGGTGCTCTAAGTAGATATTTTCCTATTTTCAGGCATGACCCTGGAGGTTACAGACAAAGAAATATACAACACAAACATGATCATAAAATACATATGTTTACAGAACATTAGGCTGACAGAGATACTAAAGTAGATTTCATAAAGTAATACTGTGGCTTAACAAATTGCCCGTTGAAGGTCTATGAGTACTAGATACAAGCAAATGCAATCTTAAAGATGGCTTACATGTATGGGATAATTATTATTATTACACATGAGACACAGAAGGTTGCCTTTGTTATGGGCATATGAAGCTAGTCAGAGAGAAGGTAGGATCAGAGGAGATAGGGTTAATGGGCTTGTACCAAGGAATTTAAGAAAAAGGCAGAATGGGAGTAGGAGGAGTGCATATCATGTCTAGGTGGGAGGTTTAGCATAAGGGGTGAGTTACACCAGACAAGCGCATTGGGAGCGCTGGGACAGTAGACAATGTAGTTGGTTCCTGAAGGAGGTTGGTGAATGACACTGTTGTACTTTTAGAGGGATGGTATTCCACAATTTAGGGGATACCTTTACAAAGGCCTTGCTACCAAATTTAGATCAAGACCTATGGACAGTAGGTCGTAGTTGGAGGATCTTAGAGAGTATTGATTATTGTTGGGTACTAGGAGTGAAGCTAGAGAATGAGGCATATGATTGATCAGCGTTCTGTGCATTAGTCTCCCTAGTGAGAGATCTATCATTCCTGAAGAGGGGAGCCAGGCTAACATATTGTAAAGTGTGCAATGGTGAGAGTGTCTATTGCTCGAAAGTGTGAATTGACATATATTATTATATCCCACTTCCCTCTTGGGCAGTAGAGTAACAGCGGCACAAGAAAAGACTGGCAGACAATATGTTATCTTGGGGAGGAGTAGACTGCAGACAATTGTCTTACACACTGACATGGAGAGATTGAGGCTGGCACGAAAGGTGATTCCAAGGCTGGAGTTAATAACCTTACAGATGGATGTACTATGAAGAGAGAAGTCCAAGGATGCTTCAAGAGTAACCCCTAAGTACTTAATAGCTGTGATCATTTCCAGAGGAGCGCCATTATCACACCAAACAGTTAAAGGGGGGGGGGGCAACTGTATTTTAGCCAGTTTAGCTTGTTTTTTTTTAGCCAGGATTGGACAGCTCTTAGGTCTGTGGTTAGGGCTGTATTAACATCTTCCACTTTGGAAGCATGAACACCGGATCATATGCATAAAGGAGAGGAGTGCTATGTTTAAAGCAATGCTGTACTGAATTGATGTGTAATGAAAAGAGCAGTGGTCCAAGCATGGACCCCTAGAGGGAAGCAGGGAAAGCAGTCAGGAGAGCAAAGGCAAAGGCATGTTGCCTAGCTGTGGAACCTCACCATCTCCTTCTTCAGTGACTACAGAACAAAAAATATTTGTTCAGTAGCAATTCCATAATTTTACCCACTATTCAGGTGAGGCTGACTGGTCTGTAATTTCCAGCCTTCTCTCTACTCCCACTTTTGTGAAGGGAACTACATCTGCCCTTCTCCAGTCCTCCAGAACCACTCTCATATTGAATGACTCATTGAACAGGGCTGCCAGTGGTGCTGCCAGCATATCCCATAGTTAATATTCTGGGATGTATCCTATCCAGTCCCAGTGCCTTGTCCACTTTCAGTTTTGTTAGTTCTTTTAGGACTCTCTCTCTCTTCCGTGAATGGACTGGTGTCCACCTCCCACCTATATTTGTTAATGTTGCCTAACTGTGGACCCTTACCTTCTCCTTCTTCCATGAATACAAAACAAAAATATTTGTTCAGTATTGATGCTTTTTCCACGTTCCCTTCCACTCACTCCCCTTCTTCCCTTTTAGTCTTATTATCCCAACCATAGTTTTTCAGCCTTCACTAATGTACTTATAAAGAGTCTTGGCCCCTTTTCTTACCTCCTGTGCTATTTTTTTTTTCTGTTTGTGCTTTTTCTCTCCTGACTGCTTTCCCTGCCTTGCTCTGTTTATCCAGGTAAACTACCCTGTTCTCCTCCCACCGTGTTTACTTGTATTTACTGAAAGCCATCTTTTTCACCCTTACCACCCCGGCCACTTCCTTTGAGAACCATAGTGGCTTTCTCATTCTCTTGCCCTTGTTTACTTGCCTAAAGCAAAGGTCTGTTGCCTCCACTATGGCACCTTTCAGATAGGCCCACTGCTCCTCCACTCTGCCCCATTTGTCACTTCCTGCCAGGGTATGCTTGAGACATATCCCCATCTTAGTAAAGTCTGCCCTCCTGAAATCCAGGACCCTCGCCTTTGTGTGGCTTGACTCTGACACTGTACTCATGCTGAACCACACCATGCGATGATCATTGGATCCCAGGTGTCCACCCACCCTGACTTCCTCAATTCTGTCCACGTTGGTGAGAACAAGGTCCAAAATTGCACCATCCCTGGTGGACTCTAGCACTAGTTGCCTGAGGCCTGCCACTTGCACAGAGTGCAGGATGTCCTTGCACCTGGCTGAGGCAGCAGCTTGGATGCTCCAATCCACATCTGGCAGGTTAAAATCACCTACCAGCAGTACCTTCCCTTTAGCTGCCATCATGCAGATGGATTCCATTAGAACCTTGTCCCCCTCCTCCCCCTGTGCTGGAGGTCTGTATATCATGCCAGTGCAAATACCAGTTCCATTGCCCATCTTAAGAGTGATCCACAGTACCTCCACCCCCAACTGCATTCCCTGCATCTCAGTCACACTAATACCCTCCCTGATATAAAGGGCCACCTCCCCCTTCCTAGTTACCCTCCCTGTCTCTCCTGCATTCTTTGCATCCATAGTTGTGGGGCAGTGCAGGGCCAAGAGGTCTCTGTACTTCCACAGGTTGAAGGATTCTTCTGTTGGCACAGGGCCCACAGGGCCAAAGGGCCCTGCATATATGCATCTCTTCACATATGTCCTGATGGGACCTACATGAGGATATGATTCCACTATTTCAAACAGAAAAGAAATTCTTTGAAATAACTCTGTCACTGCACCAGTTAGTGTTCAACTTAACCCCACAAAAGTAAGGATATGTGCCATGGTTTCCAACACTATCTTCTATTTTTACCTTTTGGATAGTTTTTATAGTGTGAACCATTGACAGATCCAGAGCAAACAGAGCACTACCCAAATCCTCTTTCTTTCTCCCTTTTAGTCTGGCACTCTCTGGGCACTCCAGGATAGTAACATTTAGGGTATATGCCTTGTTTCCAAGAGGATCCTTGGAGGACATTATGGCACTAGTGTTACAAAATTAAAACATTTCAGTTTCAAATGATTACAGAAGTTTTGGTAAACTTAGAATACTGTACCTGGAATACTGTACACACACAATTTCATATAACTATTTACTTATATAACTAGTATCTACTTACATAAATATTATCTACATATAACTATTTATCTACTTATATAATCCATTATCTGGCATAAATAGATTGGCTATGTTTGAATAATGCATTTTTCGAGTCTTTGTATACACACTGTCAAATCTGATAGTACACTATCTATACATGCCCAGTTCAATACATGAAAAAAATTATCAAATTTAAAAGACAAAAAGGGAAATGGCAAATTATCAACAGATTCCATTTTTGGAAACATTCATCCAGTTCCCCAAAAGGGCAAGCTGGAATTTTCAAAGCACTATACAAAACTCTAGCTGATCAAACCACTATAACCCCATCCCTTTCCCTATCCCATGTAAAAGCAAGTGTCTCCAAATCACTAGTTTGGTAATTCTTTGTAATGGATCCAGATGATGAAACAACAGTATAAGTAATATACTGTATATTAGTTTTGTAAAGCTTGTTTTAATAGGGGAAAAGGGATAGTCCCAGAGGTACTGAAGGGTAAAACAAACACTTAAAGTCATGGTACTTTTTAAGTTGGGCTGAACGGCAGACATTAGCTAGTGCAGCTGAAGCATGCTTAAGTAATGTGCACAATATCCACCCAGTTATGTCATTGCATGAGACCTGGATGCAGCAACTATTAAAGTGCTAGCAACTGATTTCCTACCATGCTCCTTTGTTGAGAGTGAGGGGGTTTTGCAGTTGATGGTCCTTGCCTGTTCTAAATATCAGATTCCAACATGTACCTTTTTCTCACTGTGTGCCATGCCACAAATTTATGGGGCAGTGTCACACACAGTAACCCATGCACTGCAGCATTATTCATCCCCATACATACAACTCAGCACATATATGTGGACTAGTGGACCAACAGCTGATACCTCCTATATGTGCTTTACAAAACACTGCACATGTGCCAGGGGTAGTGTTTATCTTAAGGTTGGGAAGCATGTGCACTTAAGCAAAACTGCAATGGTAGAAATGCTTCCAGTATTCACCAATATGCTGAGTTGGCAATGCAAATTCTCAGTGTTGCACAGACTGCTCAGAAAATCTTATTAGTACTCCTTGCAGAGACTGATGATGAATGACTTCATCCCCTTTCACTGAATGTGGGTTTTACTGCAAGCAGTAATGACTCCAGTGCTGTGAAATGCATCAGTGATGGTGGGATTTTCGGGGTGCCATGACTCGCACACTGTCTGAATCGTGCTGTGGAAGAGTTTCTATCACATCCTGACATTAAGGCAATGTTGATTGTGGCCTGTCAAATCTGTGCTGACTTTGCCCATTCTGGAAGGCCCATGACCAGCTGCAGCAGCTACAGATATAGAACAAACTGCCACAGCACAGCATGAAGTTGGAAGTCATGACAAGGTGGAATGCAACACTATGCATGATACAGTGTTTGTACATGCAGTATAAAGCTATCTTAGAACACCTACTTATTCACACAAGCTGTGACACTGTGGCAGTAATCATGTATATGACAGCAGACCTATGGCTACTAATGGATGGCCTAATGATATTTTTCAGGTTACTTGTGCATGCAGCACAGGTAGTGAGGGGTGATACTGCCTGCAAAAGTCAGGCCATACCTCTTCTACAGGTGCTGAGGCAGGCCTTTCTGAATGTACAGCAGCTGGAGGCTGGTGGTGATTCTGTCAGTCATGCCCTGATGGAACATCTGCTGTATGTTTTGGACTGTAATACACATATTTCCAGCATCCTGCACTCTGCTGAGTTTGAAATCACTGACATGCTAGTCCCACAATAAAAAATGGGGCCTTGCAATCTATCCTTGAAGGTGGCTGGGATCAGGTGTAGAACTTTTTAGGGCTTTTGACTAGATGGTTATGTGGCAGACAGATGCTGAAAAAAGAGTTATCAAAAATGCAGGTGACCACCTTTTGCTACCACTGCACATGCTAAACCAAAGGCAAAAATATCCAAGGGAAAAGACAAAAATCCCAACAATATGTTGTCAGAGGTTGGCCTGGAAGAATTGGGGGAGGAGGAGGAGGTGGAGGTAGCAGATTATGATGCAGGATTGCGTGCAGCCAAAAGAAAGGTAGATGTCTATTAGATGGACAGTAAACACCTCACAATAGATGATGAGCCCTTGTTGTATTGGAGTAGCAAGATTACTGATTGGTCCTCACTGACATCAGCAGGCATTAAATACTTGAGCTGCCCATCCTCTAGCGTCCAAGTTGAACAAATTTCTAGTTCAGCAGTGGCCATCATGAGGGTCAGCATACCAATTTGCTGTGAAAAATGTTGGAGCACTAACATTTATTAAAATAAGCACATTCTACCACATACCATTATATTTCCATTCATGCCACATGTGGTGGTGGTGGTGGTAATGATGATGATGATGATATTGATGATCACAAAGTTGGTGGCAGTGGTGGTGAATTGTCAGCATGTGAGGTGGATGAAAATCTCATGAAGCAGGAATTTCCAGGTGATGGCAACTTCAGTCTGGAAGACTGTGAAGGTTGCTTCCTTATGCTGGAGAGGAAAACATGAATAATTGTAAGCTGTCCTGAATCCTGATTCCATCTCAGATTTCTCATTTCATTCTCATTCTCTTTCTCATTTTCACAAGTGGATCCTTATAATACTTCCTGTACTGTGCATTTCCAGTCATGATAATTTTCATTTCTTTCTCATTTTCAATGTCTCATTAAATATTTTAAATACTGTATAATGCTGTTCAAGGGTTTGGCATAGGTATGGGGCAGGGGTATACCACAGACAAACAGAGTTGTACTCTCTTAGTCTCCTCATTGTATAGTGTCCTACTGTAACCCTTGATGAATTTTGACAATAACATCCCACAGAAGTTAAGCCGAATGCTGTCTGCTGATGCCAAATTTGTTGATTTGCAATGCCGTTGCCTTATTAGCCACCATTCTGCCATTCCAGGAGGACATGGCCATCACTAATTGGATGGTAAGTGTCCTTTGTAGCTGAATTTTCTGACACATAACATGATAAGGGGCCATTGGATGCTTGAGTCTAAATAATTTCCCTCTTCCCTGTACATATCTCTTGTCCTGCTGTCTCCATCTACTCCACCACCTCTTGTCTTGGGCACCACTGTATCATTACACAGCATAGCCATCACTGATGTGATAGTACCTATCCTTCCTGAATTTCATTAATGTGATGGCATGTATCTTTACTGACTTTCTTTTTCTTTTCCTTTTCCATTCACAAGGTAATGAATGATAAGAAGTGGACAACAGATATACCATGAAGCCAGAACTTTGCCCAGTTGGGCTAAATAATTTCATTCTTGTCTTCACGGGATTCTCCTTCTATCCTGCTGTCTTCTCTGTCAGTAAGGAAGGTTACAGATATGCTAACTAAACATAATGGCCACTGTTAGTTCAATACCCATGTGGTGCAACCTCCTTCTGCATGCCATGTCCAAATTAGTTGCAGCCTCTATCTTCTATTCTGATGCCAAAGACTTGCTGAATTTTTCTCATCATCAGAACACAGTAGAATAACAAGTTAAAACATGGAGCCTCTAGCCAACTGCTCAGCAGCCACCTACTTCTGCCACTCAAATATCACCTGTCAAAGCTTCTTCCTACACATGCCATAGGCATTGTCATCTAAACTGTACATCAGTGGTAGTGCAGGGTCTATGCAAAAATGTGGAGACTTGAATTTTATACTGCACTGCATATCAAAGTGCTTGACAACACAAACAGTAGCATGAAACTGATAGTGCAGGGACTGTGCAGAAATTAGGAGAATTAGGAGACAATAATGATATTGTGCTTTACACTCTGAATGCTAAAGTGCTTTACAATGGAAATGGTTGTGGGAGACTACCTGCTACTGCAGTGATTGGGACAGGAATAGTAATGAGGAGAATTAAGGAGATTTGAGAATTGTATTGTGCTTTGTATACCAAAGTGCTTGCAACACACACAGCTGTTAGAGACTGGGGAGACTGTTAGTGTAGGGCATGGGACTGTCCAGGTCAATCAGGCTGAGCCAAGTCATGCTCCAGGGGCTCTTGTTTTTTTGTTTTTTGGCCAGTATGGCCCAAGGTATTGTTGGCCGAGGTCACCAGCAATCATCAAGGATGATCTAGGGATTGGACAGGAGCCCCTCTCAATCCCCTAAACTAGCAATAGGTGTGAACTGGAAAACAGGTAAGGCCTTTTTCCATTTTTAAATTCAGTGCACTTGTGCTGCACCACTGACCATGTCACCCTAGCCAGCCAATCAGACTGAGCCAAGGCACACTCCCGGAGCATCCTTTTCCCTCTTTAGGCACACACACCCAAACAGTCCACAGTGTAGTGGTTCTAGTGCAAATGTTCTTGTAGAAAGGTGTCTTAGATCATCATCTCTGGAAAGCATCTGAAGGACATATACAAAAGCTTCTCTGTTGCACTGCTAAATATGCAAGTAATGGTAAGTATTGTGTTTTATCTTGGATGTCCTAGTTTATCCATCTCTTACCACCATCCCCCCCTTATGACCCAAGGAAGCTGGTCTACTTACAAGTTTATATTGCTTGTTGCTCCCACCTTCCATCCTTATGACCCAAGGGGTTCAGGGTCTGGTCCAATTTGTAGTATTTGTTTGCTGCTTCCATCCTCTCCCTTATAATCTAAGGGGTGTGGAAGCAAGTCTGCATTTATATTTCATATCTGTGCTGCACCCACCCTCTCCCTTATGACCCAAAGTTTACAGGGTTAGTCTAATATATATTTAGTATTTGTTTGCTTCTTCCATCCTTCCCCCATAAAACTCAAGGGTTGCGGAACTGGTCAAATTTATATTTAGAATTTGTTTGCTGCTCACATTTGTCCTCCGTATGACCCAATGGATGAGGAGGTTGGTCCAATTTATATTTAGTATTGTTTGTCACTCACTACCATCCCCTTTATGACCTATGGATTTTGGGGCCATCTAATTTATATTTTGTATTGTTTGCTGCACCCACCCTCTCTCTTTATGACTAAAGGGGTATGGGGCTGGTTTAACATCATCTTAAGTACTTTGATTTGTTTCTCCTGCCATCACCCTCTTATGACCTAAGCATATGCAAGTTTCTTGATTGTTGCACCCACTTTTGTTATAGTTATTCACTCTTTACTCTGATTACTACTGTGCCATTTCTAACTCAACTGGTATCATATGCCTTTTCTCACTCGTTCTGCTCACCCTCAGTTCCCCTCTTCTATATTCTCCCCATCTTCCTGTGCCTCTCACCTTCATTTTAGCACCTTCCTAACCTCCCCCATCTTATCCTCCTCAATCCCCTTTCCTCCTCTTTGCTGTTGTTGGTTTCACCTTGGCTGCATCTAGGAGTATGATGGTGACCTCACCCTCTTAGCCCTCTCCTCTTTTTCACACCTCCAACCCTCTATCTGCCCCCACAAGGGCTCTATTAAGGTTATTATTAACTTGGTCTTCCAGGTAGCAGGTAATGTTGACCTTAACACTGCCTCCCCCACCCACAAGGGGTTGGAATCATCAACTCTAACATCCACAGCTTCCTACCTAAACTAGATCTGCTAAGCTTGATGTCCTTAAAGTTCCAGCCAGATGCTCAGGTCATCTTTGAATCATGGCTGTCCCACAAGATCAATGATTCAACTATATCCACCATTGGCTACTCAATGGCCAGAAAGGACCAAGACAAGAGGGGTGGGGGTGTTGCAGTGCATATTTCCACCCTCTTTAGGAATGATGATATACACAACTGCTCTTCTCCTTCCTCTCATGAGTCACTGCTTATAAAGGTCTTCTTTTCTGGGATCTATTGCTGTTGTTTTCATTACAATCTAGACTCCATAACTGACCTCCTCTTCTCAATCTTCTCCTTGGCCTTTTCTGGGGTACTCATAGTTCTGGGTGACTTCAATTATGATTGGCCATCTCCTACCACTAAAAAGTTTATCAAAAATGTAAACTCACTCAGCTCAGTCAACTTATCTCTGAGCCCACATGGCTTAACTGTATATCCTACAACTACTCCCTCATTAACTAGGTCTTTTCCTCTCTCCAACCATATTGTAGAAGCTGGTATACTTCCTGATGCTCTCAGTGACCATCACATGGTCCTCTGCGTGGAATATTGATTGCTCCAAAGACCTTCATATGATCATCCCTATTTAGTCATTCCAATTATCTGATCTTTCTGCCCTTTGTGCTAACCTCTCAGATACTGACTGGTCTTTCATCTCAGCATGCACTGACATAAATGTTGCCCTTAGAAGTTTTCAGGCTAAATGTATGTCTGCCTGGTATGCCCACACCCTTCTAAGTGTCAAAGGCTCACATCTTCCTTGGATCTCTGATGAGTTACTAGCCTGCCTTAAAACAAGGGTCTCAGTCTAGTACTCCCATTGGGTCTCTAGCTCACTGGAAAACCTTGCTTGGTCATTATGTACTGCCTGCACCATCACCATTCATCTCAATAAAACTGAGTATTTTTTTCCACCCTTTGGAATAATACTAATGTTACCCAAAATTCTGGAAGGTAATCTATGCCCTCTTTGAGTCTTCCCTCGAGTCCACAGTCTGAATCCTTAAACTAGAGGGTATGGGCCTTATTCTGAAAACTTGGCACAAGCTGCATCAAAGGTGGTTTGTGCTGAATACCAGTGCACCAGGGACTTGGAGCCTGACTCTTTATCAGGTAAGGTCCTGGCAGTAAAGTCCCATGGCTTGCAGCAACCGTAGCAATGTGTCAAAAAAGAGGGCGCATCTGGACAACATTGCTGCATGCCTGTGACAATGTTAAGAAGCATTCCCTGGTAGTCTAGACCACCCCCAAGCCCTGATCCCTGTTATGAATTATGAAATCATCCCTGGCACTCTAGCAGCCCCCCAAACTCCGATCCCCTTTATGAAATATGAAATCATTCCTGGCAGTCTAGCCACCCCCCACCAAGCTCTGATCCCCATTATGAAATATTAAATAATCCCTGGCAGTCTAGCTGTCCCCCAAGCCCTGATCCCCTATTATGATTAATTAAATAATCCCTGGTGGTCTAGTGGGCCCCACCCAAGCTCCAATCCCCCATTATGATTAATTAACTAATTCCTGGTGGTCTAGCTCCCCCTCGGCATGCACTTCCCCACCTCCCTCCTCCCCCATCCCAACACCAAGCCAGCGACTGGCACAGCCCACTGCTCACCACCATGGCCAGCTGCTGACTGAGTTCTAAATAAGCACGTACTATATACTGTACATGCTCAGTGACTGACAGCCCACTGAGCTGTCAGTCAATGAGTGTGTACCGAATACAGTAGGTATTCATTAAGAACTCAGTCAGTAGCTGGCCGTGGTTGTGGTGAGGTGGGCTGTGCCAGAAGATGCTGCCACTAGCCCGGTTTCAGGATGGGGTGGTGGGGCACTGTCTGCTGGGGTGGGGGTCCAGGGTTGTGTTAATATTTCATAATAGGGATCAGGGCTTTGGGGGCACTAGACCACCTGGGATTAGTTAATTAATTATGACTGGGGATTGGGGCTTAGTGGTCTGCTAGACCACCAGGTACTTATTTTGCTAACAGGGGGATCAGGGCTGTGGAGGGGGGACAGTGGCATATTGCCGCAAATTGCTCAGCTGTCCCAAGGGGCAAATTTCTAAGTACCCTTAGACCAGCCCTAGCTGGTTTAATTGTACTTAGAAATCTGACCTCTGGGAGAGTTTTGAGAATCCTGATTTAGGGGATTTGGCAGCCTGCATCTGTGCAAGCCCCTAGTGCTGTGCCACAGCCCATTTTGTGTCACACATGTGGCGAAAGCCCCATTTGGTGCAGACAGCCTTTGGTTGACAGAGGCTGCCTTTGAAATTCACTCCTGGTGCATCTTTTGGTGCAAGGGGCACTTTGCACTATTCCTTGTGGTGCAAGCCCCCTGCAGCATGGCAGACACTTTGAGAATTGGGCCCTGTATCCATTACTTGACCCTGCTAATGTTACCTCCTTAATTGATTTCTTTACTGTTTGTGCTCTTTTGCTTCTCCCCTTCTCCCCCTTCTCTTCATTTTCAGTGTCTATCCTCTCCATACCCTCTTTCACCTGTCCTGTAGCCCACCTCATCACCCTCTTGGTCCTAAATCCTCAAAAAGGTCATAGCCCTGACAGGCTTAATCCCAAGATCCTTCATCTGTCAGATCTTGATGTGGCATCACTTGTCTCTGAACTCTAAAATATCTCCTTCTACTTGGACACATTCTCTGGCACTTGGAAGAGGGGTAAAGTTATTCTGCCCACTAAAAGGGTTAACCACTCTGTCCAGGAAAACTATCACCCTACATGACTCTTCCAGCACTGGTCAAACTTCAAGAACATCTGGTTCTCTCTAAACTCTCCTCTTTTCTGAACATCTCCTTTCTCAAGCCCTTTCCATTTTGGCTTCTGGAAATCCCACTTAACTATTTCGTCCCTTCTCAAACTCATTGATACGACCCTATGTTAATGGATCAAGGTCTGATTACCACTGTCATCTTTGTCCACCTTGCCAAAGCCCTTGACACTCCTAGCCAACCAATTCTAATAGATAATCATATACATTTTGAAATATCTGACCTGGCAGTTAAATAACTTGGCTCATACTTAAAGGGCAGATCACAAGTAGTCTGCATAGTGGAATCCCTCTCCCCTCCACTCACTATAGGATATGGTGTACAGCAAGACTCTGCTCTTGGTCCTATCCTTTTCTCTGCTTTCCTAAATGACTTCCCCAAATCACGTGTTTCCTCATATATACATATAATGTATATATGGATGAAACAGTCCTTTTTGCTCAGACCCATCTGTCTCTGACCTACCTGTTCACCTATAAAGGAATTGTTTGAATATACAAGTCTTGTTCAGTTCTACTCAGCGTACCCTTAATGCCAGAAAGATTATCTTAATCCTCTTTGGTACAGAGCAGCATCTGTATAAATCCTTTTTGACAGCTGTCTTTGTAAACAGGTGCACAACTGGAGGAGGTTGCCACCTTCAAGTACCTCAGGGTTTAGCTGGACTACCACCTCAACTTTTCCTGTGCTGTCTATGTAATCCACAAGAAATTGTACCCCAAACTTTTGGCCCTGTATTGGAAAAATGCCTGAATCACAGTTCTAGCCCATCTTGAGATCATTAGATCATTGTTAAGATGATTCTCCCCTTTCTGGATTATGGGGATGTAGTATAATGTGCTGCACCTACATCCTCCCCTGCTTGACTGGATACCCCTTTTTACTCCTTCTGTCAATTTTCCCTTAGCTGACTCCCACCCATCTCACACACACACACACACACACACACACACACACACACACATAAATAAATTAATAAAATACATATTTTACCAATGGATAAACCTGTCCAAAAGGAAATAATGACCTTTGCCTTTGAGCTGTTACTTGGTGATGACACCTTTCTTTTCCAAATTTCCTTACATTACCATTAGAATTTTGCATCTTGAAATTGCCAAAATCATAAATACTAATATCAAAAGTTCTTGTTTACTGTATTGGACAAAGTAATATCTATTAGAATTTGCCCACAAGTCAATGCAATTTTTGGAGGTGTACTCCAACTTTGTTCAGTGTGTAGCATCCTTTGCTGTAATATATGCTAGTGTTTTTCTTCCATTAGATTAATGATTGCTATATATTTTCCATACCTTTGAGTGTGCATTATTTTTTACAACCTTGCCTTCTAATGTGTGTTTTTAAATGGCTGACCTGGTGGAATTAAATAAGGATGATTGTCAAGTTTAACAAAAGTACCTCTCCACCCATACTAAGCCTAGGTCAGCTGGCATGAACTATGAAAACAATAGTCTGAATTAATTTGTTGCTTCTGTCTGAAAGTGAAGTTTAGAAATTTTACCAAAATTAATTTCCCCAGAAGAACACTTGGCATCTGACATTTCAGTAATTCTATGATATGCAACAGAAGCATCGGCTGGAATGTAAATGATCACTTTATCATTCTTTTGCTTGGAAAATGTGCTCCCTCTTAGGTAGTAAGACATATTAACATATGTTCATTTACATACAGGATTGACCTCTGCCACACATGTAATTATAATTTCAATTACTATTGCTGATGTCTACTGTTTACAGCAGGCCATCTGAATTTAACCAACTAGATGGGGACCCCTATGCTCTTTTCACAACTAGGGCTTTTACTGGCTTTCCTGGCAAGTTCATTATGGACTTAAGAGGTCTTGATCATTTTAATTTGCCTTTTTGCTTTTCAACAAGTGCTTAAAACATTTAGCCATTCTAGAGATGGAGCTACATTGACAAACACTACTGTACTGGTCTGCTTCTCTATCTCTTCTCAGGACAGCACCCCTGTTCAGCTTTTTTAGTACACTGGTTATGTTGGACTGCACTTAACATCCTGGACTTCCTGTTTTGGTATCAAAGGGGTGCAGGCACTGAAGATGACCCCCTCCCTCCAACCTTGCCACTGTCTAACTTTATACCTTCTGGTGCTGTGGATGGCCAAGTGATCAGCCTACTTTCTCCAAGCATTTCATGCTGGGAATCATAGAACTGTACTTATATATGGGATCTTAGTTCAAGTGGCCTCCAGTGTAATAGTCTGCATTTCAGGGACAGTTTTTGCCCTGAGTAACTATCACATCTTGTGACAGGTGGTAAGCCTGCTCCCCTATATCACTTACATATAGTATTGCATCATAGCAGCACCACTTTTATCAGTCTGTAATATCTGTCTATAGATCTGATTCATAGATTCACTGCTTTTAATAATTGTTATATCTAGCTTTATAACTGTCTCTTAGCACCTCTGCTTTTAATAATTTGGATGATCTACTTATAGAGTTGCCTCATAGCATCACTGTTGTTTAATTTGTAGTACCTGCTTTTGAAGTTGCTTTATAGGACCATTGTTGCTTAATTTCTGTTGAACTCAACTCTTTCTACAGCTTTCATACACCTGTTATATTACTCAGGGCAACTACATACAACTTATCCACCATGCTGTTAATAACACTCACTCTTCTGTCCTTCCTATCCCCACTATGCTCCATCCTCCATCTTCCTTTCCCTTCCTTCTCCCTTCCATCTACCTTTCTCCTTCTCTTCTCCCTCCTTCCTTTTCTGCTGACTTCCCCTCTCCAACACTCACCTGGCCTCCTAGATGCAACCTCCACCCTTCCACCTGCATCCATCTAGATGCTCTCAGAGCCTACACCCCTCTTTCCTTTCTACCCCCTCTCCCTCTCCCTCCACCCCCCCTTCCTCTACTTCACTCAAGTGTCTCATTGGCTCCCTTAAGCTTCTTGTCTCCTTGCTACTCATTCTAGCAGGTGATATTAAACTTAACCTAGAGTAGGTTCTGCCCAGCCAACTGCTTCTCCTCTCCCCCTAAGAGTTGAGAGTAGCCCATGTTAACATCCACAGTCTCCTCCCAAAAACTGACCTTTTACAAGCCTTAGTAGCAAGTCTTAGTCCTGATGTCTTGCTGATCTGAGTATTGGCTCTCCCCAAGACTCCCTTATAGCGTCATAGACATCCCTGGCTTCTCAATTGTCTAACAGTATCATACTGAGAGTATTTAAAGCCAGTTTACATGCATTTGGGAAAATGCTACACATCTGTAAATGCACTGTCTATACACTAAAATGCCACCATTCTCAGTAATTGTGTACTTTGGTTTCTGCTGTGTTCTGGCATGGTGCAGGTGAGAGAGACAGTACACTCCTCCTGGGATTGCAGCACATTGTGACAGCATGTGGGAAATAAATATTATTCTGAAAATAAGGAGCTTTTAAGACAGATTAACGTGCGGCAGTTGTATGGTCACATGCGGTTAAAGCAAGGCTAGTGACAATCTACCTTGTTTACATCCAGAGGATCTGGCAAATCTCACCACATGGGTTAAGTCATGGAATTTCCATAGAGATTACTGGAATTTAAATATGGAGAAACATTTTACATCTTTTTTCCTAATGTCTTCTTTTGGTAGGCGTTGAAAGATTTTTGGATGAAAACCTATAATCGTAGTCTTTGAAGATACTGCACATATAATCATCTGCACCTAAGTTAATTAAGACTCAGCTGAAAAGGGTCTCTGTATCATTATAAATGGACAGCAGTTTTACACAGTGAGAATGACAACTATCACAATGTAACCCTTTGGCGAAGTTCAGCATTATCCAAAACATGCCCTTCCCAACATTGCTGGTCCAATATCTAAGACTGTGAATGTAGCACTTGATTTGGTCACAGCTTTTGCCATCTAAAAAATATTTCTCCAATCATTTTTTTTAACCAAGGTGTTTTTCCTTTCTGGTTTTCCCCTCTCCCCACACTGTCACCTGGCTTATGTAGTGCTTACCCCTCCATTGTCCCATAATACGAACATTGATTTTACATTAATACAGGGATGACTACAGAGAGACAACATTGCTTCATTGCATTGTACATTGAAAAGAAAAGCTGCATCGTGACCTCTTACAGACTTGAGCACCCCATACCTGACATCATTGAATCATGCATTAGGATCGGCAGCACTACACATCAGTGGGAATGCGCATCTGAACGGCAGCTGCAAAATGCATGAAAAAGAAGACAACAGAGGTAAGAAATTACATACAATAACATATATGCCTTCATTGTTCAATGAAATATGATCAAAAAAGTAAAGTACAGCAAACTGTGTCAGCAGCTGTTTAAGTTGTGCAGCCACAGCTGAACTCCTGCTGCCAGCTTCAGTGTGAGACACCATTTTCCCTGGTATCTACTGGCACCCCACACTCCCCAATCACTGTCCCCATATATTCTCTGGTGTCTAGTGACACCCCCACCCTCTGATCATCATCCCCTAGTCCCTTGTTTATTTATTGATATCCAACACTTGGATGCCCACCCCTGGTGTCAGATGCCCCCCCCGGCAGTCCCTTGTTTTATTAATTAGCTGCCACCAGGGGGCCTAATCCCCTTGTCAGCATTTAAATCCCCCAAGCAGTGTGGGACACTGGGAAGCCCACCTCCAGTGTTTTGAAATATTTCTGACACCAGGGGTGGGCATCCTGGTGTCAGATATCAATAAATAAATGAGGGACTAAAGGATGAAGATCAGAGGGTGGGGGTACCACTAGATTGGGCCCCCTGATGTCAGCAACTGTATTAAAACAATGGGCTGTGGGGGGTTGGGACATCTGACACCAAGTGTGGGCATCCCGGTGTCAGATTATACAAAAAATAAATAAATAAACACACACTGGCACTGGGGGTTGATGCCCCCGCTGTGCAGATAACACCATAAGGCACAGCACAGTCAGGATGATGGAGCTATAATAACAATAGGCCCATCCCTGACAGATGAGTCATGGCAACTGCTGGTCGCACTATATGACACAGCTGTTGTTTAGTAAATGACAGCTGTGTTGTATAGTGCAACTGGTTCTTGTCACAAAAAACAGCTATTCATAGAATGTTGATTTTTTAAACTACACATGCTCACAAACAGAACTTTTTTTCTTAAATAATTTAAAAAGTACTGAAGTGTTAGATGTGGAAACTACAAAAGCACATACATTGGGCCAGACTCTATCAGACCTGAAAGTTTCAGGTTTTAAATCTTCATAGTTTTTCAGTTATTGGCTCTCAATGAAAGTCTTACAAATGCAGACTTTTAGGTTTTGCAGCTCTGTAACTTTACCCCACTGAACTGATCTACACAAAATTTCCTGGATCAAGAAATCCTAGCACAAATGCTGGGATTTCCAAATTTCATGTAAATTGGTGGAAAGGGGGCAAAGTTATTAAGGTGCAGAAATTGGATTTTAGCATTAAAGTGCCTCTTAAACTCTAAAATACAGGTGTGACTGTGACTGTATAATGTGTATCTATTTTATACCAGCCCAGTAGGGTTGAATAAGCACTTAAATGTTAAACTCCACATTTTGCATATTAATAACTTTGTTACTGTATGACGGATTTGCCTGAAATTGTGCATGCACAGTCTGGTACCATAGATCTCTGTATCTGGCAAGTTGCATTACAGTTGGATGAGCAGTTGCAGAGCTGCAGAATACCAAAAAATGCAAGCAAATAGACTTTTTGTGCGTTTCTTTGCTCGCATCTACAGCCTGCACAATTTGTCCATTTGGTCTGAGATCTTCAGAAAACATGTGGTCTGGGTCACTGATGTGCCTTTCAAAAATTTGATGAAAAAATATTAAAACGTTCAAAAGTTATTCAAAAAACCAAGTTTCCCATTATAGTCAATGGAAAAAAAATATATAGATCTCATGAAAGCTGCTGCCAGTACATTTTACTTTTGCAAATGGCCCTTTTACTTTCATGCTGCATCCATCTTGTTTTCAGTTAGTGAGAGAGGAAAAATGCCTGGCGTTTAAATTTGGGACAACCTAGGTAAACACTGATTGTTGTGTTTACCTAGTTGGGTCCTGAGGAAGCCAGCCCTATATTTATTTTGGGGTATCCCCCCCCCCCAGAAATGTAGTTTTGAAACCTGGAGCTCCAGTACTTTCACAAATTGTGACAGTACAGATGTGACACTTTCCAAATCATGAAAGTTTCGTGCTTGTATTTTGCAAAAGTGTCAATTTGTGAAAATACTCTGCCAAACAAAAAAACAATTCTTTGCCACTCCACTGCAGCAAAATGGTTGGGGCTTTTTGGCTGGCATTTGCAGAGTAGCAAGCCCTGGTCCAACAGATGAGCCTTTTTGTGGTTTGGTACCCAAACATTCAACGGGCCCAAAGTTACAGTACTCTGAAGTTGAGAAATTTTGCATAGGATAACATTGCAGCACCCATGATGCCTTTCAGTGCTCATATCTTGAAAAACAAGTGAGATACAGGTTTTTTCCTACCCATAGCTTAGATCACCTATAGGTGATCTAAGCTATAAAAGCAAGTTTGGAAATCATACATTACACCTGAAGTGGAATTTTTTCCCCACTTGCTACAGTTACGGATATATTGGCAAAAACATGTTACAAGGGTTACTTTGGAGTACTATGGCGCTGCTGTATGGCTCTGAACTGTGTATGTGGGAGTGCAGGGCCCAGAGTGCCTGCACTCCCACTACCACATACCAGTTACCAGTTACATTACACTTTCTCAAAAAGAAGGGAAATTCATTGCAAAAAACTCAGTTAATGTATCAGTTAGGATTAATAGCACAGCAACAAAAGTTTGGAAATGTGATGTTCAGTTGACACCCCTACCACCCCCCCACCCCCACCCTCCACACCAACAGGCATTGGGGTGTGCATTGGGATCCTTGGGCCTAACTCTCACCCCATTCCCCTGTACTGCACCACCTCAGCTTGTTTGCACATGGAATGGGGTGAGAGTTAATCTGATGACCCCAACACACACCCCGATACCTGCTGGTGTGTGGAGAGAGTGAGAGGATGGTTGTGGTGGGGTGGTAGGGTGTAACCCTAGCATCACATTTCCAAACTTTGTCATTGTACATTAACCCTAACTGGATGCATTAACGAAGTTTTTGTAATGAATATATATATATATATATATATATATATATATATATATTCAGGACAAAAAACTGCATTTAATGCATCAGTTAGGGTTAAAGCAACAAAAGTGAGGAAATAAAATGTTAGGTTTGAGCCCCTAAACCCCCTCACACCACACACCCACATCATCCAGAGACTGAAAGATGCCGGGGTGTGCCATGAGGTCATGTGGCCTAACTCTCACCCCATTCCATGTGTAAACAGGTTGACATGTTACAGTAAAGGAGATTGGAGTGAGTGTTAGGCCTCATGACCCCATGGCACACCCCGGTGTCTGTCAGTCTATGGAAGGTGGGGGTGTGTGGTATGAGGGCCCTTAGGGGCTCAACCCTAACATCTCATTTTCTCTTTCATTGCTCTAACCCTAACTGATGCATTAAACACAGTTTTTTGCCATGAATTTCCTTACTTTTTGGAAAAGTATGATGGAAGGAGTAAATAGCATGTGTTGGTGGGAACACAGGACCCAAAAGCTGCCCATTTCTGCATAATGATATGCATCTGTGGGAGCGTGGGCCCTCTGGGCCCTGTGCTCCCACTTACACATTACTACAGAGCCATACAGCAGCCCTATAGGTCAAGGAACCCTTTAACACTAATTTGCTGAAATCTTGGGAACTGTAGCAGCTAGAAAAACAATTCAAGTGTCATTGTAATCATGACAGCAAGTACCGCACATGGCATAGTTGACTGAATCCATATCTCACATCATTTATGAGAGATGAGCACCTAAAAGCACTGAAAACACACCCTTGGAACCCTTGTGGCACTAGTAGCAAAACATCTATATCTCACTTTGTTTCCAAGATAAGAGTGCTGAAAAACACAATGGGCACCACACTGTTATCCTATGGAGAAAATCTTAACTTCATGATGGCATATCTATGGAGCCACTTAAGTATCCAACACCTGAACAGCATAATTCACATCAGTAGATCATCCCCTCAATACCCTGAAAATTGCAAGTAAAAAGACCAAACTGTTGATAAACTGTGCAATAGTAACATTTTTACACCATTAAAAATTCCTAGTCTGTGAGGTAACAAAATACTGGGCTATCAGATCAATCCCCATCCGCGAAGTAGCAAAATCCTAGTCCGTCAGCTTAATCCTGATCTGTGAGAAGGGCTCTCTGGTCACAAAGCGATGGAAAAGGATTCTGTAGGCTCGTGAACAAGGATTGTCTCACGGACAAGGATTTTGACAGCTTGTGGACCGCAATTTGTCACCTCATGAACCAGAATTCAAAAAACAATCCTTGTCCGCAAACTGAAAAAATCCTAGTCCGCCAGCTGATCCTCTTTTGTGAGGTAGCAACATCCTAGTCTGTCATCTTAATCCTGGTCCGTGAGAAGGGACATCTGGTCACAAACTGACAGACAAGGATTTTGTATGCTCATGAATGAGGATCATCTCACGGACTACGATTTTATCAGCTCACGGACTAGGATTGTTAGTGAGTCAGAGTCAAAGAATTTTTAAATTTTAAAAAGCTATTTTGTGACCAAAACATGCCAAAACTTGCCGAACCAAAGGCATTGCTTTGTAGAGGGCATCACCCTGAGCAAAACCCATGCATCATTTTGCCCAAAAGTCACCTGTGGCGAAAGCTACAACATTTTGTTTGGGGGGAAAAACTGAAAACAAGATGGTGGCTCATGGACAATGAATTTTTCTGACTGACTAGGATTTTTTAAAATCCTAGTCCATGAGATGACAAAATCCTTGACTGTAAAACCAATCTTTTTTGTTTGTTTGTTTTATCATACTATGCTTTTTTTCTGCTGGCACCCCTAGCCCTGCGAATGGGCTCACCCTGGGCTCGGCGACTCATACCCTCACCTGGGGATGCCCCCACTGAGTGAGGCCATGAGGCAGACTTGGGGTCATCATGCCTAACTCTCATCCCATTCTCCAATACTGTACTGTGTCAATTTTTTTACACATGGAATGGGGTAAGAGGCCCAATGACCCCAAGCCACACCTCGACACGTTAGTCTATGGAGAGTGAGATGGTGAGGTTGGGTGGGGGGTGTTAGGGACTCAACCCTAACATCTCATTTCCCTACTTTTGTCACTTCAAGACTAACTGATGCATTAATGAAGTTTGTTTACAATTTATTTCCTTACTTTTTGAGATAATATAATAGTATCTTTATTTTACTGTGAGACTGCAGGTTCCAAACCACTCCCATCCCTCAACAGATGCACACATGTATCTAGCTGTTGAAACACAGGGGTCTCCTGCCCCTGCACATCCACACATTAAGTTACAAGCTGGCATAGTGAAACTGCAACAAATAGTCATAGCTGTGCAACCTTAAATAATTTTCACCCAGAATGTTCAACATAATCTTCTTATCACCACACCGCATGCACCCAGTACAGAACATTTTCAAATCCCCATCAAAATCTAATTCTGTGCAACTGTGATGCCATTCTGCACCACAGGTGCAGAAAAACATTGTTGGCAGGATTTGAAAAATGACAGCAGTACTATTCATGAGGTGATGTGAAAAAATGGTAATGTTGAAAATTTGGATTGAAAATATGATAAATTCCCAAAGTTACACAAGTGTGTAGAAAAATTTCTAACAACCCATGCATTTTTAGGTATTTTTGCACCAAATTTTCAATATGGCCTTTTTGGGACCCCACCTCATAAACATTGATACTGTCATTTTGTTACTTGGTCCCAAAAGGTGATTTTGTGCAGCAACTGCACCATTCCATGCCACTGCTGTGTTAAAACATTTCAGGAAGGATGTAAGAAATTACAGCTGTACTGTTAATGAGGTGGTGTGAAAAACTGGCAATGTTGAAAATTTGGTGTGAAAATACTAAAATTTGCCAAAATTACACAGGTGCATAGTGAAATTTCAATGACAGCGTGTAACTCGGGTGTTTGTGGGTATTTTTGCACCAAATTTTTAAGATGGCCTTTTTGGGACCCCACCTCATGAACAGTGGCACTGTTGTTTCATTAATTGATCCCAAAAGGTGATTCCATGCAGTGACCGCAGAATCACCTTTCAGGACTGAGTAACGGAATGACAGTGCCAGTGTTCATGAGGTGCGATCCCGAAAAGGCTATGTTGAAATTTTGGTGGAAAAATACCTTAAAAGGTCTGAGTTATCAACATAAGTTTAAAATGCCACTGACTGCCATTATAAGGTGCTTACAGTACCTTGATTCTTCAGTTTGCGGTTCAGCTTTGAAGAGTGCAGACATATCCCAGTCCAGAGAAGATCATAGCCACTGATCTCTGGAGGTAAGTATGGGGTAAGGGGGATGCAGTGAGATGGATTGCAGAGGGTGGGTCAGGATGGGGGAGGGGCAGTGAGGATGATGAGGGACCATTTTCTTTTTTCAGGTTAAAAAAAGACATCAGGCTGCTGTTTTCTTTTTTTCAGGAATCTTTAAAAAACACATTTTGGGACACTGGGGATGGGATCCGCAGTGTCAAGTACTACTGGGGGTGATGAGTGGATTGGGCCTCCCGATGTCGGCAGAGCAAAAAAATAAAAATAATGGACTGCAGGGTGGGGGTTATCCAACACTGTTGGTGGGCATCCTGGTGTCAGAATATTAAAATTATTAAATAAAGCAGCAGGGGAGGGCAATAAGAGGGTGGGAGACCACTAGACACCAAGGAAAATGGGGCATGTAATTTAAAATCTCTTTTCACAATCCCTTTTCACAAGCTGATCTTGTCAAAAGGGATTGGCTGGTGAAAAGGGATTGAGAAAAGTGGCTTTAAATTGTAAAAATGCCAGTTTTGCAGTAACTAAAAAAAAAACAATGGCATGAGCAGATAGAGGATGTCCCTCTAACCAAAACTCATCCCTTGGTTTTTACAAAAGACATCCCTGGAGCAACTTATAAGGTTTTGTTTTCTCCCCTCGCTAAGCGAGAAAACAAGATGGCGGCCAATGAACACAGATTTTTCTCAAAGGGATTTTTTGAGACTTTGCAATCCCTGTTCATATGCCAAAAATCATTGATCGAAACTGTGCATCTATCCTAATTCTAATAATTCTGTTAGTCCAATAAATTTTGTTAATCCCAAATCACCTGCAAGATATTTGTTGTTTTCTTGTCTACATTGTTGACTGGACTAACATGGCTACCACATTTCTATTTTTGCATCTATCCCAAAGATTGAACTGTGAATGCTCACAACTCAGATTTACAAAATGAAACTTGGTACAGATTAATATGTTTTCACCAAACCAATGCTGAGTTGTTCCTTCAGATAACCGCTTTCTACCCTGAAAATTTCAGACCACAATTCCATACAGTGTGAGTGCAGCACAATCTCGAAACATGACCCTGACATTTGCCAAAAAAAGGTGAAAAATTTGTTTTTTGGTGCTTTGCTGCACAAAAAACACAAATCTGGTTGCAACACAACTTGGCAGATCAAGAGATCTACCCACTGAGACTGCACATTCCAAATTTCATGCAAAACCGCTGAACAGTTGCAAAGTTATTGAGGTGCAAAATCTAGGGTTTAACATTAAACTGCCTACTCAGCCCTAGCTATAGAGGTGCAACCACGCCTCTATAATAAATATATATATATATATATATATATATATATATATATATATATATATATACACACATACAGTATATACCTAAAAATATAAATTTAACCATAAAATGAATTCTAGCATATTTATTCCATACCACACTTTCCCTCCCTTATGGCAAGAGAGGTCAACATTCTAAAGAAGTGTTATCTCCTACTATCTATATTACTTTTATAATTAATGGGTATATTTTTTCCCATAGAAATACTGTTTGTAAATGCCGTAATGAAGGAGTGTTCATTAAGGCAAACATGCGGCACTTTCTATGTAAAAAGCGTGAGCCAAAACCACTGCCTTGCAACCACCACTGCCTTGCAACCACCACAAACTGTTTCCAACACAAACTCCCACACTTAAATCTACTCACCTCAAAAGTCACAGAGCAAAACAAAACAGCCAAAATCCCATGACTGTGAACATTTTCAATTACAAACAGCCACCCAAAAAACAGAGAAGAATCCAGGTGTTGTATTTATTTATTTATTTAGCTTTTGTTGACCGGGTAAGTGCACTAGACAAATCCTGCCTATCTTCAGGCATGACCCGGGGGAGGGGGATACAGATCAATTCCAACTGACCTTGAACCAGATTAAGCTGTTGGTGGTATTTTAGTGAATGAGGGAAATTTGGCCAGGACACCGGGAGAATTCCCCTACTCTTTTCGATAAGTGCCATGGGATCTTTAACATCCACCTGAACTACCACCAATCCAGGCAGATGGGACCGTGGTTTAACATCTCATCTGAAAGATGTTCTGTATGAAGATCTGTATGATTCGGACAGCTCACATAAGGGGCGTACCAATGCAAAAAACAAAAAACACAGCAGAATGTTTCCCAAATTACTCCTACAAAACTGAAAAGCAACAAATCTTTACAGTAAATTGTTCCTGATCCCTAACTGTGCTTTCGCCTCCCCTTCCCTCCCTCTCTAGGTCACTTGACAGCCTCTTTAAGGATCTCCTAGCAACCACCATGGAAAGGCGAATTCCAGAGAACTGTAGCAAGTTATAAAGTTTCCTGTTATGAATATTTCTTATTTCTTAATAAGTTACATTGATTTAAAGTTAAACTTTAAATGTTAAAAGTTTAACTAATTTCCTGGTTAAAAATAAGATTTCAAATGCACCACAATGATAAGCCTATTCATTTCAACTGTAGTACTTGGCTCACATTTAAAACAACTCCTCAGGCAAAAAAAACACGACCCACTGAATTATATAACAGAAAATATGGGTCGGATGTGTAAACTCAAAGTTTACACACACCCTGGGGTTTAGATGCTGTGCCTAAACCCCGAGGGTAGTAGCATCTAACCCCTCGGGTGTGTGTAAACTTCTCATTACACACCTGATCTATACTTTATCCTATATATATTTTCCCCTCATTCCTTAAATTCTTTCCAATAGATGCTATGTTTATAATTCTATCCACTGTAAAATCAAACCAAATGAATAATAATCAATACTAAAGCAGAAAGTAGCCCATTTACTAATTTATCAATCTACGAGTTCTTTAAAAATATGATAAAACACTGATAAAAAAGAAAATATTAAGTATTCAGATTTGTTCCTACACTGTTAGCATTTCCTCTTCAGAAAGCTTTGATGAACCAGTTTGCCTGTTATTTTGTATGTCCTGGTTATATTGAGTGTAAATAAAAGTAAATAGTTGGTCAACATCATAAAATAAAAGCAGAATACCATTATATTTCACTCAGACATTAGCAAGGGCAAGGAACTGAAACTTCTAATGTCTGAAAGTTCATTATGGTACCCATAGAAACAGTGTCTTCTTGCTGCATAGTGAAAGAGTAATCAAGAAACATTGAACATTTATAAGTCAGAGGAGCTTTAGTTCTAGAAATTCTCATAATAAGGACTTTCTATAGATACATTAGTGAAAGGAGAAAGTCCAGAGGGGGTATTGCTAAGCTTAATGGAGAAAAGGGAGCATGTGAGGAGGAGGACCCTGTAAAGGCATCTATCCTAAATAGATACTTTTGCTCAGTATTTACTGAAGAGAAGGTAGGGCAGGGCCCACAGCTCAGCATCATGGACACAGGGGAGGAGGAGAGGTGAGCACTACTCCCTTCACAAAGAAAGGGTCCTACAAGAGGCTAAGCTCAGGTGGATAAGGCAATGGGACCTGATGGCATACATCCCAGGGTACTTAAGGAGCTAAAGGAGGAACTAGCAGAGCCATTAGCAGAATTGTTTAGTGAGTCTCTGAGCACACGAGAGGTCCCAGAAGACTGGAGAAGGGCTCATGTGATCCCGCTCCACAAAAGTGGTAGCAGGGAGGAGGCGGGGAACTACAGACCAGTCAGTCTTACCTCAGTAGTGGGCAAGATTATGGAGACTCTCCTTAAGGAAAGAATAGTGCAACACCTGGAATCCATAGGGGCACAGGATCCAAGACAGCATGGGTTTACAAAAGGAAGGTCCTGTCAAACTAATCTCATAGATTTCTTTGACTGGGTAACCAGAGTGGTGGACCAAGGGGGAGCAGTTGATGTCGCCTACCTTGACTTCAGCAAAGCTTTTGACACTGTTCCACATAGAAGATTGATAAATAAGCTGGGTAGGCTCCGGGTGGCTGGAAGTTGGTCAACTGGGTGGCAAACTGGTTGACGGGCAGAAAACAGAGAGTGGTGGTAAATGGTATACAGTCAGAAGAGATGCAAGTCACAAGTGGGGTACCTCAGGGATCAGTCCTGGGCCAGTCCTCTTCAACATCTTCATTAGTGACCTTGCAGATGGACTAGAGGGTAAGGCTTGTCTGTTTGCAGATGACACTAAGATCTGCAACAGAGTAGATGATCCAGATGGGGTGGGCAGAATGAGAAGAGATCTGGATAAACTAGCAGAATGGTCAGAAGAGTGGCAACTGGGATTTAATGTGAAAGAAGTGCAAAATCATGCACATAGGGAAGAGAAACCCTGAAGCCACCTATAGACTGGGAGGGAGTTGCTAGCAGTCACAAAGGAAGAAAGAGACTTGGGCATCATCATCACTGATGACCTGAAATCATCCAAGCAGACCTCTAAAGCAGTAGGTAAGGCTAGGGGGTGTTAGGGTGTATTAGTAGGGGTATCACAAGTCGTAAGAGGGAGGTAATAATCCCTCTGTACAAGACACTGGTTAGGCCCCATCTGGAGTACTGCGTGTAGTATTGGAGGCCACACCTTCACAAGGACATTAACCAAATTGAGGCAGTCCAGAGAAGGGCAACCAAAATGGTGCAGGGACTGCATCAGAAGACATATGAGGACAGATTAACGGATCTCAATATGTATACCCTTGAGCAAAGGAGGGAGAGAGGTGATATGATCGAGACATTCAAACACCATAAGGGCATAAACAAGGTGAAAGAGTCTAACATGTTTAAATATAAGAAAAATAGCAGGACAAGAGGACACAGCATGAGATTAGAGGAGGCCATTAAGGGGAAATGTGAGGAAATTCTTTTTCAGAAAGGCTGGTGGATGCATGGAATGGCTTACCACAAGAAGTGGTGGCTATGAATACAGTGCAGGGCTTCAAACAGGCATGGGATAGGCATAAGGGAGCAATACAAATGACTATGAATAGATAGGCCACTGACAGAGCAAAGGCCGATGGCACATTTATAAGGTAGAAAAAGAAATGGGCAGACTGGATGGGCCTTGAGGTCCTTATCTGCCATCAACATCTATGTTTCTATGTTTCTCTGTCAAACTCAAAGGCATATAATGCAATTATCATGTATTTTTCTGATATACAGGTTCAGTTGCAGGTTAAGAGGCTGTCAGATTCAGATCTGTACCTTGAATATTTTTTTAGGTACTATATGGTATGCGTTAGTAATAAATGATAGATTATCTTCTGGTAACTTAAATAATGTAATAAACACAGCTATAAGCATATCCCGATAATTTTGAAAAGTTGAATCCACATGAACAGGTGATCCGCTAATATGAATATTCTTATATTGTTGTTAGTACAGTCCAAACTCGTTTATCTGAACTGCTTGGGGGGCATTTGATCAGTTCAAATAAATGGGAGTGCACAGGTGACAGCACTAAGGAACAGGCAAGCCTATCTATGAGAAGGGGGGTGGAGTGTGCAAAATGTAAAAATGGACAGATTCCTTTGTAGCCTTTTTTAAAATGTCTTTTAGTTTCTATTTCATATGGCCTTCGTTCTCAACATTTCACCTGATGATCAGGCTTCATCAGGAGAATGGCCTTTATATACTTCCTTTACACTGTTTAGTGAATCAATTGTCTGTCTTCTTTGTATCTCTAATTAATCTTGGTCCAGAGGTTTCTTACAAGTTTCACATGCTAATATCTATTCATATGTAAACTGGTTCAACTATCACTCATCTCTTGACCTATGTTTGGTTGCTTGCTTAGTTAAATTTCGTGTCTGAACCCTTTCCCGCAGGCGCCAAAAGTAACTGCTTCACTGCATCTACTATCCCCCCTCCTACCTCTTTCCATCACCAGTGCTTCTGAATTGTTACTGACCACAAGGGGTTGCACTGTATTTCTATTTTTCTTGCCACTGAGAAATTATCTCTGATTAGATTCGCTATTGTATTCTCCATTCTGGTTATTTTATTTGTGTATTTGTCAGTTTCCTTTTTGTTTGTCTCAAAATCTTTTTAAATAATTTCACTCTTTCCCTTGTTTTGTTTGGAATCACACTGGAGAAAATAAGCCTTCTTCTAAAGTGCATGACATTTATGGTAAAATGAGTGTGTCCACTAGAGAAATTTTTCTAAAGTAGCTCCCATTTAATTACTTGTGTGTCTAGAACATGTAGCACCTGTATTTCCAGCACTTTTAACTATGTCAGTCTCAGTACCAGATTATAAAGACACATATTCATCAGTTTTGTATTTGATATACAAATTGAAATAAAGAGTGTACATGTTTTAATTAATCACCATATCTGCAAGTTTTTCCTGAGGGTTTTACACAGGACCAAAATTATACGGCACGTGGAAAATAGGATATGCCATACAATTACAAGATTTTGTTGGGGTGGGGGGGGTGAAAGTAGTGGAAGAGATTCTGAACAGGCAAGGTAGATAAACTCCCTCTCTGACTCAGTTAGCATGGCGGTCAAAGCTAAAGCTCAAAGTTTGATTCCACATGATGTTGGCAATGAGGAAAGTTATTGTCGCTACAGAAATATGTCTCTGAGGAGGATCAGCTTTCTGTTCATTTACTGGAGAAGAAAACTCAATTGACAGCACTCACCAAGGAGGAAGAACAGAAATACTGTATGGCAAAATAATAATTGTTACTAGAAGGAAATCACTGTGTCTACCCATGACTATTAAAATGCCATCAGAACCTTGAGTTTTGGAAGTGTCTTGGGACCTGACTTTGCCTGCAATTACTGATGCTGATAGAGACTGTGCTCCTAGTACCCAAACTGTAGCTAGTAATACTGTACCTGAGGTTTGAATATCTGGAATGGTTGTGATGTATCTGAAGTGTAACTGCAACCAGGAATGTCAAGTTAAAATACTAAAATCCTGGCCTATGGAAAAATGTTTGCAGGCAGCAGGTTGGAACAAATCTCCAGATAGACATGGATGTCAGTTGAACTATACGCTATGGAATCCCTTTTGACCCATTGCATTCCACACCTGTCAAACCTCTTGCAGTTTCAGGATCAGCTAAGCTTTCTGGTGATGCACTTCAAAGTCATATGGCAGGAAGAAGTACTGTTACTAATGGGTGGACACAGATGCACCCTATACTGATGGAAAATTTTCCAAAAACTCTGAACAGAGTTCAGAACTTGACCAGATACTCCATTCTCGGAACAGCAGTGAACAGAATCCTCTCTGAGCTAATGTGGAAACAGACAGTGCTGAGAAACTTCATTTCATTTTCATTTTTATTTTGTTATTTGGGTAACATAAAAACATAGCAACATAGAAATTGTCAGCAGATAAGGACTACCTGGCCCATCTAGTCTGCCTGTAAGCCCTTGTATTGGATTACTGCTTCCAACCCACCCACTGTTGTACCTGTATGGTTCCCCTATGCCTTCCCAAGCATGCTTGAATCCATCCACAGTGCTTGCTCCCACCACCTCCTGAGGCCAGCCATTCCATGCATCCACTACGCTCACTGTGAAGAAGAACTTCCTCACATTCCCTCTTAACCTCCCACCTCCAAATTCTTGTCATGCCCCCTAGTTCTCGTGCTCCTCCTGTATTGGAAAATGTCTGCCCCCTGCACCTTTTATATACCCTTGAGTTACTGAATGTTTCTATCTTGTCCCCTCTTTCCCTCCTCTCCTCCAGCAAGTACATACTGAGGTCCCTTAATCTCCCCTCATAAGTCTTATGTTGCAAACCCTGTACCATCTTAGTCTCCCTTCTCTGGATCATCTCCAGCCTGTTAATATCCTTTTGCAGGTGTGGCCTCCAGAACTGCACACAGTACTCCATGTGAGGCCTGACTATGGTTTTATATAATGGCATCACTACCTCCCTCCTTCTGCTGGTGATACCCCTGCCTATGCACCCCAGCATGCCACTGGTCCTCCCAGCTACCTTAGCACTCTGTTTTGACATTTTCATGTCATCTGAAATAATAACCCCCAGGTCCCTTTCCTCCTTTTTTACTGTCAGCAACCCCCTTCCCCATCCTGTAGCTTTCCCCAGGGTTTCTGTGTCCCAGGTGCAAAATGTTGCACTTTTTTTTAATTAAACTCCAGTTGTCAGTCCTCTGACCATTTTTAAAGCTTCCCCAGGTCCCTCCTCATTTTCTCTACCTCCTCTGGGGTATCCACTCTGTTACAGATCTTGGTGTCATCTGAAAACAGGCAGACTTTTCTCTCCAGCCCTTCTGCAATGCCGCTAATGAAGACATTGAACTGGACTTGCCCCAGGACTGATCCATGAGGCACCCCACTGGTCACCCCCTCTCCCTAGATTGCACCCCATTTAAGACCACCCTCTGCCTCCTGTCTGTTAGCCAGTTTCTAACCTAGTTTACTACCCTGTCCCCCATGTCCAGCCTACCCAGCTTGTTTATCAGCCTCCTATGTGGGACGGTGTCAAAGGCTTTGCTAAAATCAAGGTAAGCAACATCCACTGCCCTACCTGATTTACTTCCTTTGTCACCCAGTTGAAAAAATCTACCAGATTTGTCTGACATGACCTCCCCACTGTGAATCTGTGTTGTCTATGGTCCTAGGCTACAATGGCTTCTAGATGCCCCACTATCCTTTCATTAAGCAATGTCTCCATGATATTCCCCACTTCTGAGGTGAGACTAACAAGCCTATAGTTTACCACCTCCTCCCTGCTGCTGGATTTGTGTTGCAGGACCACATGTGCCTGCCTCCAATCCTCTGGTACCACCCCTGTGTTGAATGACTCAGTGGACATGGCTGCCAGAGGCTCTGCTATATACGTAATTACACTGGAGTACAATTCCATTTACAGGTACGACCAGAGGTCAGATACAGAGTGTAACAAAAAACAGGAATAAATAGGGACTATAAAGATCCACATCAGTTAAACAAACTTCAGCAATTTGGTAAAGCAGGACAATAATAGACAGAGACAATAAAGTTCCATGTCAATTAAACAGTGCAATAAATTGGTACAATGAATTAAAAGCATTCACATTTGGAAAGTTCAGCCATATGGGTTGATAGTGCTGTAGAAAAAGCATTGTAAGTAGGCACACACCTGATCTGAGGGGGTATTTCATTCCAGGTGGGTGCTGCAGAGTGAGCAAATTTGCATTGGCCAATTTCAGTATGCACAAATGGTACTTTTAGAATGTGTTAGTTTCATGAGGAGCGTGAGATGAAACTTGATACGCAGTCCATGAGAAACTTAGACAGAGTAGGCAGGGTGCCTACCTTTCTGATCCCGTAGTCAAGTCAGGACAAGGAAAGCTTATAATTTAAGGGAACAGGAAGCGAACCCACTCTTCTAAGTGTCTGACAATGATGCAGCATATTACGGGTTTATAGTGCAAATCTCCCTATCTTATGGAGGATGACTGTCTTTTCAGAGATTATATTTGCAGAGGCCATGACAGTCACTGTAGAACTATAGTTAACTGGAGGTAGTAAGTTTTGGTTAACAATCACCATTCTGGTTTCAGGTGTTAGAAACTTTTAAATTCTGTATAGAGCAGCAATTTTTGCATGAACATTTGACGTAACTATGTCCACGTGTGGCCCAAAGCACAAAATGGGGTCCAAGGTTACTCCAAGATATTTAAAGGAAGCGACATTTTCATGCTCTGTCCCATCAAGTGCCACCACGCTTAGACTATTTCCATGGTCTCTTAGTCTGGAATGAGTCCCAAAGACCATTGTCTTGGACTTAGTTAAGAACCATGTTATTCATACATAACCAGTTCTGTATTATACCTACCTGTAGTTCTATTGTCAAAACCACTTCCAGCTCAATAACTGGTGGTCCATGACAGTATATAACTGCATCATTAGTGTAAAGCTTTATTTTTTGTTTCTGTTACAACTATCATTATTATGTCAAAGAACAAGGACAATAAGACAGGTCTGAGAATCGAGCTCAGTGGGAAACCACACCCCACCCTGACTTTTTATGATATACTGCCTCCGTACCAGACAGATTGTTACCTATCAGTCAGACAGTCATTGAACCTGTCTATGACCAGTTTCACAGATCCCAGTTGCACTAATCGTCTCACTAAAAAATTATGGTCCACAAGATCAAAGCCTTGGTTAAGTCCAAAAAGGCTGCCCCAGCGAGACGTTCCTGTCCATGCCATCATCACTCATGAATTCAGCCAAGGCAGTTTCAGTCCCATGCCCTTTTCTGAAGCCATGTTGATTTATTGACAATGGATTGTGCTTATCAATATATTCTATCATTTGGTTAAACACAAATTTTTCTTGAATTTTTGAGAGAATTGATAAGATAGAAACTGGCCTGTAGTTTCCAAAGTCAAAGAGAGGTCCAGATTTATGAACAGGTAAAACATAAGAGAATTTCCAGAGGTCTAGGACTTGTCCCAGGGAAAATGACAGGCTGAATATTAAGCTAACTAGGTATGCTATTTCCACCACTGCAAGCTTCACTAGTTTTAGTGCTAGATTATCGTACCCACTGGATTTTTCAGGTTTCACCTTCCTCAGAAGCTTGAGTACCTTGGTTTTTGTCAGCGCATAAATAAACAAGCATTTGTCAATGCCGAATGTTGTCACACTGGCATTGGCAGTGGCGGAGGTGGAGATGCATAGCACTGTGAGTTTGTCAATGTGTCCCAAAAGGTGAATATGCACAGCGAGTATGCCACTGTGCAGCAGAGCTGCAGAAACACGTTTTAGGCAGGCTGTAGAAAATGGCAGCTGGACTGTTGATAATGAGGTGTGTACAAATGCCAGTGGTGAAAATGTGGCATGAAAATATTGAAGATTGAAGAAGTTACAGGGGTGCGTGGAAACTGTGCAATGCACGCTTGCAACACAGTCATTGTCTGGACTTTCACCACCAAATTTTCAACATAGGCATTTTAGGACCTCTGCTGATGAATAGTGTCACCGTCATTTCCTCAAAGTGTCCCAAAAAGTGATTTCGCACAGTGACCATGCAATTCTGCACCAGATGTGCAAAAACACATTTCAGCCAGCTGTACTGTTCATAAAGAGGTATGGAAAATGCCAATGATGAACAGCTGGAGTGAAAGTATTACACATTCACAAAGTCACGAGCATGTGTGCCAACTGCGCAATGCACGCTCATAAAACATTCATTTTATTGACTTTCACCCCTAAATTTTCAACATAAGTATTTTAGGACATCTGCTAATGAACAGTGTCATTGCCATTTTCATAATATGTCTCAAACACGGGCTTTCCACAGCAACCGCGCAATTGTGTGCCTGAACTGTGAAAACAGATTTTGGTCAAGATGTGAAAAATGGCAGCTGTACTATTCATTAGGAGGTGTAGAACAATGGCACTGTTGAAAATATGGAGTGAAAATATTATAAGTTTGTGAACTTATGAGTGTGCGTGCAAACTGCGCAATGCACGCTCATAACACAGTCATTTTATGGAGTATTGTCACCAAATTTTCAACACAGCCATTTTAGAACCTTTGCTCATGAACAGTGTCACTGTCATTTTTGTAATGTGTCCCAAACAGTGATTTCACACAGCGACTGTGCTATTCTGTGCCGGAAGTGCGAAAACACATTTCAGCAAGGATGTGAAAAATGACAGCTGTACGGTTCACAAGAAGGTGTGGTAAAATGCCAATGTTGAGAATCTGGCATGAAAATAGTGTGAGTGAGCTAACTTACGAGCGTGCATTGTGCAGTTGCTACGCACACTAGTAAAGGACATAGACAGGAGAGAGGCAGTCCAGAGGAGGGCAACTAAAATGGTGCAGGGTCTGCAAGAGAAGCCGTATGAGGAGAGACTAAAGGAGCTTAATATGTATACCCTTGAGGAAAGAAGGGAGAGGGGGGACATGATAGAAACTTTTAAGTACCTCAGTGGAATCAACAAAGTCCAAGAGGGTAGCATCTTTCAGAAAAAGAGACGGCAAGAACAAGGGGACACAATTTAAAGATGGGGGGGCGGTTCCGGGGCAATGTGAGGAAGTATTTTTTCACAGAGAAGGTAGTGGATGCATGGAATAGCCTTCTTGAGGAGGTTGTGGGATCTAAAACTGTGGGAGAATTCAAGAATGCATGGGACAGACATAAGGCAGTTCTTGTGGGGGGTAGGAAGAAATAGGCTGTTGGTTAACTAGGATCTGCGGCCTATCCTGTAGGTAGGAAAATGGGCAGACTAGGTGGGCCAAGCGGTCCTTATCTGCCGTCAAAGTCTATGTTTCTATGTTTTGATTTTCCCACCAAACTTAGTAACATAGGCTTTTGAGAGCCCCATCAGAAATGGCACTGTCATTTGCTATTCAGTCCCGAAAGGTGATTCCACGCAGTGACTGCGAAATCACCTTTTGGGACAGAATAATGCCATGACAATGCAAGAATTCATGAGAAGGGGTTCCAAAAACCCCATGTTGAAAATTTGGAGCCAAAATTTGCAAAAATGTCCGAGATATGCATTAAAGTTGAAAAACCCCTAGTCATTCCATTATACAGCTTACCGGCATTTCTTCAGTTCGCGATCAGCTTTGAAGAGTGCAGACGTGTTTGTGGTCCACCGAAGATAGTCGTGCTGGACTCCGCAGGTAAGTATGGTGTGAGGGGGGGGTGAGGGGAGGCAGGGTGCGTAGAGGGTGGGTTCTGGGTGGGGAGGGGCATCGAGACTACGAGGGACCATTTTCATTTTACAGGGAAAAAAACCCATTGCGGGACAGTTATTGTTTTGCAGGGGATTTGGCACGCTGGGGTGGGATCCCAGCATGCCACCTAACTGTTTGGGGAGGTGTCTGTAGCCAACGGGGGATTGGGCACCCTCGTTGGCACACAACATGGGCGGGGATGAGGGATGAGAAAGTAATGCCGATGGGGATTGTACTCCTGTCGGCACACAAAGAAAGTGGGGTGGGTGAGCCAAGGGAGATTGGGTACCCCCCCCAGCATTCAGCAATTTGGGGGGTTATGCTGATGGGGAGTGGGCTCCCCATTAGCTCACAAAAGCAGAGTTAACCGACAGAAGTTGGGCATCCCGAGTCGGCGGCAGTGTTGGGTTCTCCTTACTGCGACATGCTCATAATGTCGGGTGAGCAGCACTAGGAAGGGTCCACTGCATATGACGAGCTTTGCTCAAATTGCAGCAGACCTTTACTTAGATGTGCTCACCACATTATGTATGCATGGTGTGGCACCAGCATGCAGGCTGATTGGGGAATGAGGGACGCACCTACCGGTGCATGCCCTGCAATCACCCAACAGCGTCCCCGCCTCCAAAGCTGCACTGTCCAATGATGTTGGCTGCGCAAGCTCACCAACATAAAAAGGGGTCTGGTTATGGTAGTACTGATCTGCTCTAATGGTGGGTGGCCTTTGAAATTATAATGATAGTTGTCCAGGTAGGTAAACCATGAGTTAAACTCGTTTGAAATTAATAAGGGACTAGTTAGTTCCACTTCACATTTCTTCATTAATGTGCTTCTTTTAGCTGGTGCTTTAATGAGGGAGTGGATGGACTTCCAGAATTTCTTGGTAGGAGGTATATCAGAGCAAGCCTAGATGATACTAGGCAAATGGGCAGACTAGGTGGGCCTGGCAGTCCTTTTCTGCATCAGTTTCCTATGCTCCTATGTTCCTACGTCAGTCAGAGACTCTGTGTTGCTTTTTATAAAAGTCTGCCTTTGTCGAGTTTATTTTAGCTTTACAGTGGTTTCTCAGACAACAATAACATTGAAGGTTAGAGGTGGAGGTACTCTTTTTATACTTTACCTAAGCTCTGTCTCTATCCTTCATCAGTTTAAATAGTTCAAAGTGAGCATGTGTATTAGTGACCTTTGTGAATTCATTTATGAAAAAATACAAAGCACAGTTAATGTCAGAGATAATTTTTAGGTAAGACCAATCAGCCTGGGAGAGACTTTTATGAAAGTGGTGTATGTTGAATCTAGAATAATCTCAAAACTCTATGACCCTTGGTGTTGATTTGTTTTTCCATAAATGTTTCCGTGGACAAAATATAGGGTGGTGGTCAATTATGGAGATTGCAATAACCCCACAAATAAGTATGTGGTTGGGTCTGTTAGTCAGGATCCAGTCATAAGTAGCGTATCTCTTGGTTTGTAAGGTTAACCTAGTAGGGGTACTTATTAACTGCTGTAAGCCAGTGTCCTGGAGGGTGTTCCTGTAGCTAGAGGCAACATTTCCTGACCAATTCAAATTGAAGTCTCCCATTATGGTTCCATGTGAAAATCGCGACTTTTAAACAGCGACTGCAATAATAACGCTGTCAGGATCGCGATTGTAATAATAGCGCCGAAGCATATTAATGCATAAAATATAGCGTTACGGTCAAAATAGCTCTGGTCATGATCTGGAATACTTACAGACCCACGATCGTCCCACAACCCACGATCATCCTTTTACCCTTGTTTTCAAAACGTATTTCCTTGTACCCACAATGTAGTTGTCAACTCCCACCTGACCAGACCTTGATTACCTTAAAGGTACATCTGTTATAACAGTCTCTATTTGGCATTTACTGTTTCACATTGCAGCATGGAGTTCGAGTTGGTCACTAGCCAGAAAGGTAAGTCCTTGGCTGTTTATGGGGGCTATACTTTCAGAAAGGATAAGGAGAAGGCTGAGAAAGTTTATTGGCATTGTGTAGATGCACATAAGTATAGCTGCCTTGCAAGGTTACATACTTGGGAAATAAAGTGTTGGCATTGATAAAGGATCATACACATGTCCCTGATGCTGGCGATGTGGGGGTGAGGAGGATAATGGCTGATGTGTGAGAGATGGCCAGATGTAGTGTTGAGACCACAACACAGGTTCTGGTACGATGTACTACTACTGCCCTTGATGCTGTGTCCGGCCGCCTGCCAGCTGTTCCACTTATGAAACGTACCATACAACAAATCAGGCAGGTGGAATGTGGGTGCCCTGCCACCCCTGCTTCAGTTGAGGAGCTACAGATACCTCCTGAGTTCATGGAAACCTTAGCTGGGGAGCCTTTTCTCTAGTTTGATAGTGGACATGAGAAGGATAGAATGCTCATATTTGCTACTGCTTCAAATTTAAAAATATTGGAAGACAGTACAGACTGGTTTATCAATGGAACATTTAAGTCCTGTCCATTATTATTTGACCAACTCTACACAATACATTGCATAAAGGCAAGCCAAGTTGTAACAGCTGTATATGTATTGATGTGTAGCCGAACAGCAGCAGCATATACTAGGGTATTCACAAAAATAGATGAATAGTGCCCCTGCTTAAAGCCAGAGACTGCTATGATGGACTTCGAGAAGTCCTCCTGGCATGCATTTCAAACTGTATTTCCAGAAACAGAAGTACGTGGATGTTTTTTTCATTTTGCACAGGCAATATGGAGAAAAATACAAAAGTTCCCAACAATACATGAAAGGTATTGCTCTGATCCAGACTTCTCTCTTCATTTACATATGCTGCTTTCATTGGCTTTTGTGCCCACTGCAGATTTAATTGATACCTTTGATCAATGGGAATTTTTTGTACATAATGCAAAAGTACTAAAGCCATTAATGGAGTACTTTGAAGCAATGTGGGTTGGTAAACCTAGGGGACGATCAGGGAGAAGAACAGTGATTTTCAAACATGAGCAATGGAATTGCTTTGATGCCACCTATAGGGGTCTAGCCAGAACAAATAATGCAGTTGAGGGGGAGGCATCGTGGCTTCAACAGCCGCATAGGAGCCTGCCATCCCAGCATTTGGAAATTGATTCAGTGTCTGAAAGAGGAACAGAAATTAACTGAAATGAAACTGGAGCAGATGGTGTCTGGGGCAGGTACTGGTACCAAAAAAAGAAAGTATAAGGATTCGAATGACAGAGCGGTTTCAATTGTCAGTCAGTACTCGGAAAGGAGTAGGTACGAGTACTTTAGAGGACTTGCATACAATTTCCAGTACCAGGTCTGAATCAATGGTTACACTGAATGGAAAACAGCAATGAAGACTGCAGTGAATGGAAAACAGAGCCGAAGAATGCACTGAATGTCAAACCTTTAAAGGAATAAGTGCTGAACAGCGCTAATTCAAGGAGTTATATACAGAGTCGCTATTTTGACGTCTGACATAGTGCTGTGCACTTCTGCACTGCTATGCACTTTGACCTGTGACCATGAACCTTTCCCCCCTGCTACAGTTCGAGTGCAATGGCTGCTACGGGTTGAGAATAATGAGTAGCTAGTGAGTAGCTTGCACGTCTAGTTGCTTAGTTCAGCTGCAATAGGTGGCTGCTGTTAGATTATGCATTTTATGCATTTTATACCATTGTTGTGTACTTTGACCTTTGACCTGTGACCCTTCCCCCTGCTCCAGTTCGAGTGCATTGCAATGGTGGATTTGTTGGTGAGTCAATTGCTGTTGTGTATGCGATTGAGCTCCAGTTCGAGTGCAGAGTGCAGATTAGATTGCAATGGTGGATTCATTGGTGAGTAGATTGCTGTTGTGTAGGCGATTGAGCTCCAGTTCGAGTGCAGAGTGCAGTGAGACTAGTGAGTAGCATTTTATTGTTGTGTCCCTTCACCCTGCTACGGGTTGAGACTAGATTGCTGTTGGGTCACACTACTGCTACCTAGTAATGCCATCTATGTCTAGGCTAGAAAAACATAGTGCAAAACTCAAACATCTGTTTTTGAGCGCATAGTCGTTATTTTGTGAAGTCGTTAATGTTGGGCAATCGGTGGCAGGTGTCTTCGCTATTAAAGTACTATTGCTATTTTGTAGTGTCGCCTATTTCACGGTAGCTATTATTTAGTCACTATTTTGTGAGTCGCGATTTTGTAGTCGCTATAGTCACGGGATACCTCCCATTACTAGTAATTCATCATAAGCACAGGAAGTGACCAAATTAGAAAAGTCCTGGAGCCCCTGAGCATTTGATTTTGGTGGGTTATAGATACAACGGATTTTTTTTTTTTATATCACCCAGCTTAACCTGTATCACCAGGTATTCATAGGGACAAGTAAAGGAACATTTCAACTTAACGTCTGCTGTGGCAAGTAAGTCTTTTACATAAAGCATTACATCTGCTGACATTGCTCCAACACACCCTCTGCCTGAAACTGAAATAACACCTGGTTTGCAAAAGCTGACTGATAACCCAGTGAATACCTTTTTAGCAAAGGAGTATTCATACGGTGGAAATACTCTGTCATGTCCTGCAACTTCTTCTATAGATAGTCAAAGTGAGCCAAAGAGTGCACCACCAGCTAGGACGATGATCCTATACTCTGCAAAATAAGCACATATCCTCTGGTATTTTACAGGGTATTGTGAGGAGGAAGGCTGTACTGTACTGACAGAGCCTGACAGAGGGGATGCAGATACTGATTCATATGGCACTTCAGCAGATTAAGGCTTAAGCACATCAGGCACAAGGACACCTGAGGAGAGAGTGGAACAAGAAAAGTGGAGGGTCACAGAATACCAATCAGCAGCAGGAATCCACATATTGAGGTGGAGGGTATTTCACATGGCTGATCTATTTTCTTCCACACAGGCTCTGGCAGAATGGAAAAATGCAGTCAGATTGTGATACATGAATGACTGGAACTTCCTCCAGAAAGGCTTTATATGGGACAGACTTTGTTAAAGGATTCAACAAGTTTTTTTTTTCCAGCTGAAATATATGCATTAGTACACATTTATATTGATGTTGTATTTTATGTCAGTTTCAAGACAGCAGTAAACTTGGAAAGATTTTGGTCAAGATACATTGCCTGAAATATACCTAGCTGTGATTACCTTTTTCAAGCTATCCCCTTCACCAAACTTGCACTACATACAGTAGATATTCTATTTAAAAATGAAGGAGTAAATGTTTTTGGTATAAAGTACTTGTTGACACAGAAATGTGAGATCCATGGAGTTCCAGTCCTTATTATGGACAAAGAACAACTGCTCCAAAGAGGGGAATGCTATCTGTCTGTCAAAGCACAGTGGTGGGCATTGATGGTGTGGAGTTGGATGAAGACAGAGCAGGGGGAGATGACCTCCTTCCCAGCTCCAGTTTCGACTTGAGTCACTTCAGAGAGGAATGGTGGTGTGGCTGAGGTACCGGAGTCTGAGACGGACATAGAAATTGCTCCAGTGGGGAATATGAAATCTGCCGTTAAGGATGGTGATCCAGCTTCAGAGGAAGCCAAATTGAAAAAGCTATTGGAGTGAAGAAATCACATTTGATGGCACTGATGGCTGAGGAGGAGGCTTGTTTTTATTATGACTGAGTTAGACTGGTAGCTACCCAGTAGAAAAGGGAACTGGTAGTGGTACAGGCACAGTCGAGTACTGAGGCTCACAGTCCTATGGTCCTGCCAGCTCACATGACTACTGGAGATGTTCAGAGTGCCGTGCCTTAGGAAGAGTCTCTGGGAGTCTAGCTAGGCTTCCACTACAAGCACTACAGTTTCTATGGACTATGCTTTAAAAAAGGAACTAATAAGCCAGAGGTGTGTAAAACAGCACTGGAGGTCTCATCCCCAACTGCAAGAAAGGTCCACAATTAGGATCAGGTGTGTTACTGTGGAAAACAGCAGGCCAATGTGGCATTTCTTTAGAAGATAGTACACAATGCTTATCCCAGAGCATTGAGACCAGGCAGATGCTCTAGTTTCCAGAAACAGCAGGAAATGATTTTGACAACTGGTCCACAGAAAAAAGCTTTGATGGCAGTTGGAATGAGACGATCAAAAGATGGCACTTCCTGGTTACCGGGGTCAAGGAAGATGCTGGAAGGGCTGGGTATCCACCATTGCTGCTGACACCCTCAGTTTCAGGGCAGGTCTCTTCTCAGAGAGTCAGTGTTGCAGCTCAATCTGCAGAACAGGACAAGGAGAAAGCAGGACCTGCACAACCCCACCAGGCTGAACAACATACTATACGTGTCATAGTGCACTCAGACAGAGAAGGTACTGTACTACAAGTGGGGAAGGACTGCTCAGAATAAACCGGCTGTTGCTCAGGTGCATGGGAGCAGTAGATGAACTGTTGATGCAAACTCTGCTTCTGCTCTGTCTAATGCATGACTTACTGGAACTGAGGGGGGAGGCAATAATGATAATGATCTTATTGAGGCTAATGAGGAACTTGTGACTGATACTGTCCTTGAAAATGAAAATTATGGTGATACTGTAGAAAATCTCATTTCCCATGCAATTAAAGTTATTACAGATGACTGTTGTGGTGTTGCCTCCCCCCCCCCACCCACTAAGGAGGATACTTCTGCAGTACAAAGACAGCAGGAGGTGGCTAGCACCAACAACAGAGAATTTGATATGGATTTTGATATTGGGTAAAATACATTGGTACCTGTGGTTTCAGAGAAGGAAGGAAGGAAGGAATATTTAGGATGTCATGTCTGACTTATTTTCCTCTCAGAATGAACCTGCTCAGAGAAGGAAAACAATCAGGTTAGTGTAAGTCCCTTGAAAGTTTTTTGTCAAAGTATGCACAATTGAAGTTTGGGGCTCCTTTCATAGTGATACCCCTCACGAATCCTGCCATTAAGGTGATTATTATCTTGTTCCAAAATGATGTTGTTATCAATGATATTCAGTACTGGCTTAGGAAAATGGGCGATGTCTTGGAAAACCCAGATACAGATATTGTGAAGTTTTAATTTGCTGGTGAAGTTCCAGTGAATTTGGCAAAACTGCCTCCATGGAGCAATCCGCAAAGTTTTGCTATTAGCCTCAAAATTCGCCTGTGTGATTTTGTCATTTTTTTATGCAGAATTTCACCACGTATGGTGGAATTTCACCCACGAATGGTGGAATTTCACTTATGAATGGCAAAATTACATTGTTTATGGTGAAATTCTGCACTTTGTGGGTAGAACTTTACACTTCGTGGAGCGCTCAAAATTCCACAAACTATATTAAATTCATGGATTAATTCACAGAGCAAAGTTTCCCAGCTTTACCCATCTCTAAACCCAGAACATATAATTGATAACGAGTTCATTTGGACTGGGGAGTGGGAGATGAGGGTAAAACTGCTACAATCTGATCAGGGAATATTGCACCTCCCTAGTAGCTTCTGTACAGGCTGAGATCAGGGTTTGCAGTTTTATCAGGGGCAACCTAAGACCTGCCATGAATGTGTTTCTAGAGCACATCTTAGCAATGCTTGTGATAGCTCCCAGTGCAGCAGATACCTTGACTATGGGCATATGAACTTCCACTGCCTAAATCCTATAAAGTGCAATTTGTCTGAGGATACTGGGCACATCTATAAATAGTGTATGCATGCCACACTTATTGTTAGTTGGAATAATGTTTGAACTAGCTCAACTATTGGGAGCTGATAACAGAATTAAGTTCTTAAATGCTATACTGACAACACGTTCATGGCATCAGTAATCTGGTATAGTCACACAGATACTCTAGAAATGAAAGATAAAACTGAATATGACATCAGTTTTAATCCACAGTTTGAGGGATTTAAACAGCGGTTTAGAAATGTTACTGAAACTATTAAATATTTTAAGATGAGTGGACTGTTTCAGCTGCAGATATGTAATGCCAACATAAACATAACTTTGACTGAGAACAACAGAAAGATCTGAATGTTTTACAGAGTTTGAGAAAAAAGTCACGGCACTCACAACTCTATACTTAAGTAAGGTAGTCCATTCAAAAGGTTTTGTAGTTACCTTACTTACTGCAGACGTGCAGGACAAAACTAGATAACACAGCTCAGCACAGCAGGGAGCAGAAAATGCTAAAGTTTCACCTAGCGGCTTCATCAAAGGATATTGCCCTCTAGGGCATAGATGCTTTTATTGTTTATTGAAATTCTGTTAACCAGGTGAGCCCACTGATACATAATGTCCCTTTTTTAGTGGCAACCCGGACTTAATTACAGTAGGTAGGAATACAAGTTTACAACCATACACCAGTTTACATATAGTGACAAGTTAATAACAACAATTAATGACATTGAGAATAATAAATAGTATTGTTGAACAAGCACATTATAAGGAATAGTTATGCAGGATGAATGAGCACATAGTGCACATAAGTAATATCAAGGAATGGGTGCCAGCAACAGACAGTACGTATGCATAATCACATTGGATACCTACTTACTATACATAGATGTAATTGCTTCAGAATATTCAGCTGGGTTACATATTATTAATACTGAGTCCTGCTAGATTGATAGGATGGAGAAATAGTGGGTAAGTGCTAAGTATCACAAATAATTTATGTATTACAGCTATACTGAGTTACTACTAGTGAGCGGGATTTTAAGGCCTTTTTGAACAAGATTAGTAATGTACATTTGGAGATTTCTGGTGGTTCCTCGCATCTTGAGGAGGTCTCCAGGAACACGACTCTTCCGCCTCCCTCTCCTTCCCCCTTTTCTTTCATGTAAGCACTTGTTTACTTATTAACCCAGCACTTGTTACTGTCCACTCTTTCTACATAATATGAACAACACTGTTGTAACACTGTTTGTAACACCTGCCTTACAGCTGTATGTTAATGTTGCTCTTGTAACTTAAATGCTTAATGTCTCATTCCTACTGCACTCTTTCCCCACAGGTGATGAGTGACTTGTCACTTAGTGTGCCTTCCTGGTAAAAATGTCAACAAACAAATAAATAAATGAAAAAATCTAAGTGACCTTTTCTGGGATTTGTACTGGAGTAACCCAATGAAGATGGGGGGGGGCTGTTTTGATTACCTTAAAGGCAAGACAGAGGGAAGGATAGGCTAGTCTCTCTTCAAGCGAGGGCCACTTTATAGGGGTGAGAACATTATAGTGGTGTTCTTGAGGATGTGCTGTGGTTTCAAAGTGAGCAACTTTATGGTACAACACCTTCTGTTTATTTAGCTCTGTGTCATGGAGAAATTGTAGCAGAGGTGCCTCGTAGAGTAGGACTGGTGGTACAGTTCTTGTGGTGATTGTCATTTGAGCTTCATTACTGATATATCCTCCAAGTCTGTATAGGAGCCCAATTTTCTGGTGCAGTGTTTTTGTTACTGACTCAACATGAGATTCTAGGGTAAGCTCTTGGTAAAGATGCATCCCAATGTATTTTATGGAGTCAGTGACTTCCAACCTGGTGCCATTGGTGGATGATCGATAGAGCAGGTTACTTCTGTCAGTACTCAGGTGTCAAGGACCAAAGAGCATGGCTTTGGTTTTCTTTAGATTGAGGACTAATTTGTTATCCATAAGCCATTGTTCAATGGTCCTGAAGTCAGTTTTTTGGTCCATTTTCATCTGATTAATGTTGCTTGAGTTTCTGTATATAATATCATTATCTGCATAAAATTGGACCTTGTCCCCCTCCACAGTGTTTTGGCAGTTTGTTTATAAATGTTGAGACTAATAGTGGACCAAGGATGGAGCCTTGAGTGACACCACAGATAAGAGGTTTTAGGTCAGACTCAGTACCCTTACATTTGACCAATTGTTTCCTCTTCAGTAAGTAGTAGAGGAAACATTTGTATGCATGACTATCTAGGCCTAGATGATGAAGTTTGGCGGGAAGGAGATCATGATTCACCAGGTCAAATGCTTTTGTGAAATCTGTGAATATGGCCCCAGTGGCAAGACCAAGACCCATCGCCTCTAGGATATCGGTAATGAATCGGATGAGAGCCGTGTCCATCCTGTGATTCCTCCTAAATCTATGCTGCACATCTGATAGTAGACTGTGGGGCTACATGTGATCCTGGATCTGATTTTATACCAGCTTCTCCAGAACTTTTGATAGTGTGCTGAAGATTTATATTGGTCTGCAGTTCTCCACTGCATATTTGGTACCTCCTTTATGGATAGGGACCAACATGGCAGTTTTGCATTTGGAAGGAAACTGCCTGAACATTGGGGATTTATTGAATAGATTGTTGAGTGTATTAGCTATTATGGGGCTGCTATTTGCAAGTATTTAGGCTCCAATTTATCAAAACCTACAGAGCCCTCAGGTTTAATTGACCTCAGAAGAGTAAGTACTTCTTCCTGGTGATTAGCCGGAAGTGAAATGGGGGGGAAGTGTTGTGCATTAAGGGGGAGAGCTTCTCATATTCCCTGGTCTTGGGTCAACATATTTGTCCCAAGTTGTTGAAAGCATTTGCTAGTGCAGTAGGTTCTGATGTCGAATGGCCATCAACAGTAGTACTCTGAGTGGGTTCAGCTGCACACCCTTTGAGAAGGTGCAGTAATTGATCAGTTTCCAGATGTTTTTAGGGTTGAATAGGTTTGACGCTTTGCAATTTTTGATGTATGTCCATTTGGCACTTTTCAGCCCTTTCTTACAGGTGTTTCCTAGTGTCCTGTATTTGAGCCAATCAGAAAGATCACTGGAGTGTTTGAACTGGCCTCAAGCTTTATCCCATTGCTTTATAATGGGTTTTCATCTGTACATTGCTTATCACAATTAAAATGTTTTAAAGTTACATAGTGCTTTCACCAAAATCATTTCTAAATATTTAACAATCAACGCCATACCCTTTCCATATCATAAATGCATGTATATAAAACTCACAAAACAGAACCTTTAAACACATTTACCTCCACTTATGAAGCTGCCATAATTTAATAATGTAGTACCAAAATTGTTGTACTCATTAAAATTCAAAAACTTGCAGCCCAAAATGAATGAACCTGAAAGCCTAAATTCTATTAGGGATAGACGTGCAAAATTATCATTTTAAGAAGCATCTAGGAATTATTTTTCAGTACAGCAGTCCCATGTATAACAGAGTAGTATCATGAGCCAAGACAACCCAGAAAAGAGAGAATGTAATTGCTAGTGGTGGAGGGTACAGAAATAGGGGTAAGAGAAAGGTGGAAAAAAGGGGGGTCTCAGGGGAAATGTCACCTAAAGCTATAGACCTACTGCCCAGAAAATCATGAGAAGTCAAAGCTGGTGACCTTAATCAAACCCAATAAAAATTATAAAATAAACCAGAAGTCATTTCTCAAAACCAAAAGGAACAGACTGAGACCAACAAAGAGAAACACAGCAATAAGGTAAAACATGGAGGGAAAAAAGGGGGGTGGATTACAATAATATGGGGTAAGTAAAAAGAAGTCCAAGAGACATTGTATACCATTTATTCTTTCAAGCAGAGCAAACTAGTCTTGCATGGCCTTAACATACATCACCAATTCCTCACAGGTAATTGACATTAATGCTGTAGCCTGTCAGAAAGAAGAGAAGAAAGGAGTAGCCATTAGTGTTTTTAAAAAAGCTAACATATTTACTGTCAATGAAAAATGGAACCAGCTAAGTTTGTTCATGTAAGCCTTTTTTCCATGTTGTAAGCCCCCAATCTGTAAATCAAATAAGACTCTGTTTTATTTAGAGCTAGTTCTCTATTGCCACCCCTGGGCCCCAGTTGTACTCATGGAGAGTTCCATAACCCACAAAGAGAGGAGATGAAAGGCATCCCATATTTCATAAATTGTGATACCACTTATGTGGTGTACATGGCAATATGTACTTGTGGAGTTTATTATGTGGGCCATACAAAATGAAAATTGAAAAATAGAGTGGGTGACCATATCAAGGCAGTCAACAATGAAAACAAGGACTATGGGTAGCAGCCAGGAAGAGTACCTACTTAACGGCGTGGTCTCTCATGGCAATCCTGAAAACGCCACTGCCAAAGGAGCAAGTACACAGAAAGGCAGACACACAGTGGAAGAGCGAAAAGCTCTCCCACACAGTAAGGGCACCTCCAGGACATACCGGCGGCAAGACCGCGAGCACCGGCAGGCCCGCACCCGGGGGAGCTGCACGCAAAACAGGCTGCACAGAAGGGAAGAGACTGGGACAGTCCAAACAGTAGGCCATGGCAGGCAGAGGCATCAGGCAACAGAGGGGGCCAGTGAAGGTGGCGGTGATGGGGAACACAGGGAAGGAGGGCACAGACAGGGACACAGGGCAACAGTGGGAGACTGCACCACCCCCCACACCGCACAAGGGAATCCTGAGCGCATAGGCGACCAAACCCACAGAACTGGAGGTGAAACCCCCCCAAAAAGGCCCACAATAGTACCAAACACTCACCCGCATAGGCACACAACTGGCAGGGGCCACTGGCCAGCACACAGGCAGAGGACACACTATGACCATCGATGATGGACAGCAGCGTGTGAGACACACAGTGCCACAGGGACAGAGAGAGAGGTGGGGTGCAGCACTACAGTGCCAGTTATTGGCCACAGACAGGAAGTGGGGTGTGGCCAGGTGCAGTCAGGGTGGAGCACACAGCACCTATATGACAGCCGGCCCCAGCAGCCCTTTCAGTTTGGACTGTATCACTAGATATGGAGGTGCGCTATGTCCAAAGCCAGAAGGGTAAGCCAATGGCAGCTGGCCCGTCAGCGCAGTGGTTGAATTTCCGCATGTGACGCTGGCGACCCGGGGTCGGGAATTGACCAGGGTCGCTGGATGGCCAGCCAGGGGAGAAGGATAGAGCATCCCAAGGACTGCTCTCCTTCTCCAGGGGGAGGGTGTGGAAGTGCCCGGAACATCGATGGCCCCTGGCGGAGGCCAGGAGTCACACAGCCACTGGCACTAGCATGTACAGGAGGCGGGGTGGACACCCAGGTGTCATTGCACGACCCCGCCTCCCCCAGAAAATGGAAAAACAGACAGCTGCCAGCCGCCTTCAATGAAGCCTGCCATGGCTTCAATTAGCTCCTCAGGCCAGCCCTCTGTCCTATTCTGAAGACTGCAGCATGCAGGGGGAGTGCCGCAGCCCCACTGTGGAGGGTAAGCCATGGTGTATCGAAGGGCCCACGGCCGATTTGAGGAGTGGAAGTCTGTGGCCCGTGACCGGGCTGAAAGTACCAGGTGGCAGGCAGCTTGGGTGGAAAAATAATAAATAGGGTAAGCCAATGGCTGTCCACAATGGTTTTGTGTATATGCGAGACAAGGAAGGGCCTGAAAAGGTCTACTGGAAGTGTGTAGAGGTGTGCAGGTACCACTGCCTAGCCCGCCTGCACACAGTGGAGGATACGGTGGTAGCCACCATCGGGGATCACAATCATGCCCCCTGATGCAGCTGACATGGGCATGCAGCAGGTCCTCAGAATGCTATGGGACAGTGTGTGGTGGACAATGGACAGTGCATCCCAAGTCGTTGTGGCAAGCACGTCGGGCATCCCTGCAGTCATGGCCAGTTGCCTTCCAGGAGTGCAGCTGCTGCAGCGGACAGTGCAACAGGTTTGGCATGTGGCACAGAGCTGGCCTACCACCCCACAATTGGTAGAGGACCTCATAATCCTGGAGGAGTACACCCTTGTCTCTGACGGAACATGCTTCCTCCTGTATGACAGTGAGAGGGAATGGACCACATCATGGTCTATGCCACAGACCTAGGTCTGCAGCAGCTGGCCACCAGTACAGACTGGTTCATGGACAGCATATTCAGTGCATGCCCCACCCTGTTTGGACAACTCTACACTGTCCACGCCATTCAGTTCGGTATGGTTCTGCTGGACGTTTATGCCCTTACATGTTTCAGGTGGGCACAGGTGTATGTCTGGCTGCTTGGCCAGCTCAAGCTGCACAACTCAGGTATTGCACCTGCCACTGTCCTGATGGACTTTGAGCATACCAGCTGGTGCAGGGTTGGCACCATCTTCCCAGAGGCCTGCATCAGGGGATGTTTCTTCCACTACTCCAAGGCCCTGCAGCGCAAAGTGCAACAGCTGCCTGACATCCTGGCATGGCACTCCACTGACCCCGACTTCACCCTGCATGTCTGGATGCTGCTGGCACTGGCATTCCTCCCACCAGTGGATGTGCCAGCGGTATTTGATGAGCTGTGGGAGTGGGAGTACATGACCACCAATGAAGAGGTCATACAGCCCATGCTGGACTATGTGGAGGACAACTGGATTGGTCACCCCACCAGGCACTCAAGGCGTTGACGTGACAGCTTTCCCATTGAGCAGTGAAACTGCTATGAGGTGACCATCCAGGGCCTGGCATGAACCAACAATGCAGTTGAGGGGTGGCACAGGGTCTTTAACACCCAGATTGATGCATGCCACCCCAGCATCTGGTACCTTCTGGGGTGCCTCCAAGAGGTGGACCATCTGACTGCCATCTGTTCGGAAATGTTGGTGTCATGGGCAGAGGCACCACAGCCCCGGCATCATTACCATGGCCTGGATGCCAGGATCCATGCTATTGTGGTAGAATACAGCACCAGGAGCCACTATGCTTACCTGCACAGACTGGCACACAACTTCTCATTCCATGTGTGACCTTCTGCCTTGTGGCACCTGGCATGCACTGCCCCCTGTGGGCCTGTACCATCGCTTGTCTACATGGTCATGTGTGGTGTACACCCTCTTCCCTTCCCTTTGCAGGTTTGCCCTGCCATGGATGCCAGCTCATCCACCGCATCCCGGAAGTCACTCTTTTGACCCAGGCTCACATGCCATGGCCAGCCCCCATCCATCAGGGCTGTCTGCCTGCACAAGCTTCCTCCCCCTTTGGGCTCATGGCTCAGCACTGTTTGCTCATGCCACCCCCACAGGGTTGTACCCCTGGCTGTGCCGTCTCGTATGCCTCCTGCCCACCCTTGCCTGGTGAGAAGGCCACTCGGGTGTGCGTACTCCTGGTCCTGTGGTACTGCTGCCCTGTACCACCACCGCTGCACCACACCTGTTGCCATGCCCTTCCCGTAGCTCACTCCTCCTGCCACTAGCACTGTCTGTGGGGCCCTTCCCTTGTCACCCTTTCCGCAGTGTGCTTTCCCCCTCTCCCCTGCAGCTCTTGCCACGTGTGCATTGCCCTTCAGACTGCCTCCTGCTGCGGTCGCTCATTGCGTTGTTCAGCACTCCATTCTTGTTGTCCATGTGGCGGTCACCGTGTTTTGCTTGCCTTTTCTGGCTGTGCCATTCAGGAAGCGCTCATATCACATAAACCATACTATGTTCTAGCCACGAACATGAAGTATGCTTCTAGGAGAGGGGAATGTGAACTGTTATTTATTGGTCTGGAATAGGCACAACTGGTGCCCATGGTTGGTAATAGAGAATTAAAATAAATAGAATACAATAAAAGGGAGTCTTATTCAATGTACCGATTGAGGGCTCACATCATGGAAAGAAGTTTAAATAAAAAAATTGAGCTTGTTCCATTTCTCATTGATTGACAGTAAATATGTTAAAAAAAATGTGTACAACACTAATGGCTACTCCTTTCTTCTTCTCTTTTTTCTGACAGACTACTAAATTAATGTCAATTACCTGTAAGGAGCTGCTGATGTATGTTAAGGAGATGGGGGTAGAAAGAAGTGGGCTGCTGGTTAACTAGGATCTGCAGCTTATCCATTAGGTAAGGAAATGGGCAGACTGGGTGGGCCAAGCGGTCCTTTTCTGCCGTCAAATTCTATGTTTCTATGTTTCTAAGACTAGTTTGCACTGTTTGACAGAAGGAGTGGTATATGACATCTCTTAGACTTCTTTTTATTTACTTGCCTCATATTAGTAACCCCCCCTTTCCCCTCCCTAGTCTACCTTATTACTGTGTCTCTCTTTGTCAATCCCAGTCTGTGCCTTTTGGCTCTGGGAAGTGACTTCTGGTTTATTTAAAATTTTTTACTGGGTTTTCTCAGGGTCACCAGCTTTGACCTCACATGATTTTCTGGGCAGTAGGTTTATCGCTTTAGGTGACATATCCCCTTACAGCCCCCTTTTTTCTACCTTTCTCTTTCCCCTGTTTCTATGTCCCCCCTTCCCATCCATTATTTTCTGTCTTTTCTGGGCTGTCTTGGGTCATGTACTATAGACAAAACTGTATTGAAAAATAATTCCAAGGCAATTTTTTGAAATAATAATTTTGTACATATGTCCCTATTAGAATGTATAGTTTCAGGTTCATTTATTATGGTCTGCCAGTTTTTGAATTTGTGAGTACAACAAATTCAGTACTGCATAATTAAATTATGGCAGCTTTATAAGTGGAGGTAAAATGCATTTAGAAACACAGAAACATAGAAACATAGAAGTTAACGGCAGATAAGGACTGCAAAGCCCATTCAGTCTGTCCATTTCTTTCCCTCCTTTGCTCTAGGTTATACATATTGAGCTCCATTAATCTGTCCTCATATGTTTTCTGATGCAGTCCCTGCACCATTTTGGTTGCTGTTCTCTGGAATGCCTCAATTTGGTTGATGTCCTTGTGAAGGTGTGGCCTCCAGTACTGCACGCAGTACTCCAGATTGGTCCTAACCAGTGTCTTGTAAAGAAGGAATATTACCTCCCTCTTCTGACTTGAGATACCCCTACTAATACACCCCAACATCCCTCTAGCCTTACCTACTGCTTAAGTGGTCTGCTTGGATGATTTCAGGTCATCAATGATGATGATGCCCAAGTCTCTTTCTTCCCTTGTGACTGCCTGCAACTCCTCTCCCAGCCTATAAGTAACTTCAGGGTTTCTCTTCCCTATGTGCATGATTTTGCACTTCTATGCTGTATTGTGAGTTTTGTATACATATATTTATGATATGGAAAGGTGGTGGTTTTAACTGTTTGTTCAAAAGATTTTGGTGAAGGCACTATATCACTTTAAAGCATTTTAATTGTGATTAGCAATGTACAGCTGGAAACCCATTATAAAAAGCATCTATGACCTAAATGGCATTATCCTTTGATACAGCTGCTATGTGAAATGTTGGTGTTTTCTTCTCTCTGCTGTGCTGTACTGATCTGTGTTGTCTAATTTTATCTTGCACATCTGCAATAAATAAGGTAAGTGCAAAGCCTTTTGAATGGATTACCTTATTTAAATATGGAGTGGTTTGTGCTGTGACTTTTTTCTCAGACTGTGTTACTATTGCCACTGGCACCCAGTCCTTTGAGTGGTTCTTCAGCGTACAAACTGTTTTACAGAGTTATTTAACCTAAAGTAAAATTACACAATTTTATTTAGTTACATGAGAGCCTGAGATTAAAGAATATGTAGAAGGTTGGTAATGATAAGGAATATATATGATAAAATAAAAAAAAAATCTTCATATAAGAATAAATATTTAAGTAATGAATATCATAAAACTACAGAACATCAATATATAGTATATTGCAGAGCATCTAGAAGTCATGGGATGAGCTGAAAGGAAAAGAATGATAAAGTGATAAAATATGACAAAGAGGTATTACACACATTGTTTGTAATTTTGTATGCGTTTTTGTTACATTCTAAAAGTATGACAATACATATAGAGTTAAGATGATTCATCATAAAGATGTTACATGAGTCCTTTACAGGAGGTAGATATATGTGAATCTATTTTTGGCTAAGAAACCTACTATTTAAGTATTTATGTATTTCAGATTAATAGTTTATTTTGTTAGATCTGCGATCATCTGCGGTCATTACAATTCCATAACCAACATTACAAAGAGCATGGAAATATAAATAATGTATAACAATAAAACAAAACAGCATTAGAAAGTTTAAAAGAGAAAAAAAGAGGAGATTAATAAGTAGCAACAATTTTAGTTCTGTGCCTAAGAACAACCTTTATGAAATTAATCAACATGTTGGCATCCATTACATTAATGGGATTCAATAATATTTCCAAACAATCGTGTGAAGCTGACTAGTATGGATTTATAAAACATCCAAATATATGTCAATCTCCATTTAGAAAAAAGAGGACAGTTGGAAATGATATGAAATATGTCTTCATCTTGACTGTTGTTACAGAAAAATTTGGTATCCACTGTGTTGTTTATATGTAATTTCCAACTTTTTCATAGGAAGCATATCAAATCTATATAATGTTAGAATACTACAGTTTTTCACATCAAGGTAAAGGGTTATATTTATTTATTTATTTATTTTTAGTTGAAATATTCAGAGTAACACCTCTGAGCAGAGTTCATTTACAAATATAAAGTAGTATATAGTTACAGTACATTCAAGAAGCATGAATGAAAGGATCATGCACACTCTGAGAAATCATTTACAACATTTACATAATTCAAAGGATCAATAAGAAGCTAGTTCCTCTGCTCAAGAATAATACAAGGTACAGCAGCAGGTAATGCATTGTCTAAGGTTAGGGCAGCTGCAGGGAAGAAACTTTGTCTACAGTAATCCAGGCATGTCAAGTAGAACTACTTGGGGGAAGGGGCATTATTAGAAGGACCTGACTAGTGGTTGCACTGGCATATGTGATGTAAAGTGAGGTGTTTTCTCAGGGATGATTTAAATTGGTTCAATTTATGTAACTCCAGCACTGAGGTAGGAGCTCATTCAACCAGGTTGATGCCCGGTAAGGGAAAGCCCTCCTGGATTGACTGGTCCTACATTGTGGGACATATAGTGTATTTCTTGCAACACTCCTAGTAGAGTGGTGGTTAAAGGCGGCATATAGCAGAGATTGGAGGTGTGGAGAGGACCTTAACAGGGCTTTCTTCCCAAGTAGGCAAATCTGGAATTTTATTCTGAGGTCTAGTGTGAGCCACTTTGTACTCTGATGAAGGTTGATTGTTTGTATGAACCTGTCTGCATCTAGGATGAAGTGACAAGCCCTATTTAAGAGGGTCCTAACTCTGTTAAGGTTGGTATCTGTAGCATCTCCATAGATTACCAGTCTATAATCCATGGGGGAGAGCACAGGGGAGGCTACAGCAAGCTTCCTAGTCTATGATGTCTTAAAGTGCTTGTGTCTATAAAGAACCCCCAGTTTTTTGTTTACTGTGCTGATGACATGGTCTATATGCCAGGTGTATGTTAGTGTGCTGTCGAGGTGTATACCAAGATATTTAAAGGAGGTTACTTGTTCTAATACCTCACCATCCTGGTTAAAGATGGAGAGGGGTAGAAGTTTGTTCTTCTTCTAATGGCTAGCAGATATCATTGTTTTTGTTTTTTTATGGTTTAGAAGCAGCTTGTTCCATAGGAACCAGTGCTCAAGGGAGTATAAGTTGTGCTGTAGTGTGTGGCTGGCAGTTAGTTGCTTTGTGCTGTTGGTAAAGACAACTGCATCATCTGTGTACAGCAGGATGTAGTCACCATGAGAGACATTACGAAGGTCATTAATAAACAGACTAAACAGAAATGGTCCCAATATTGATCCCTTGGGGATCCCTTCTGGCACAGATTTAGAGTCAGAGAGGACTCCACTGATTTTCACTTTTTGAGTGCGGTCAGTTAGGTAGTTCTCAAACCACCCCACAGTTTCCCTATATAGGCCAATTCCCACAAGGTTCTGGTCTACATCAGTAATACAATCTATGTGGTTCCAATTATGGTCTACATCAGTAATACAATCTATGTGGTTCCAATCAACTTGTGCCAAATGCTGCCTAAAGGCTACTAAAGGCTTCATGCATTTTCAATGGGATATAAATAATCATATATAAATATAATCAACACCATGAAGATATTTAAACTTGAGAAACCAGTGTACTGTCTTTAAGTTAACAAGGTTGGTTTTATGTAAATTATATGTGATTTCCATAAGTCTAGTTTTCATTAGATTTTTATAAGTATAGGAAATTGTTATCCCCTTGAGCAAATCTTGCCCAAGGTGCCACATATTCATTTGTTTTAAGGCTTCCTGTAAATTATACAGCCATAATGATCCTTTCTGTGTTTGTGCCCAACACTTTTTCTCTTCTAGACATAATCTGAGCCAGAGATTACTAGAGCTGTTTAGAATATGCAGCCAGTAGCACAATATTCTTCATTTTGCTATGTACTGTATTGGAACCTGACCGAATTCAGCCCTAACCAGTTACTCGGGACAAGACTTACCAATTCTAAGGATACTGTGATGAAACATAAACAAGCATTTGTCAAGGTCGAATGTTGCTTGCTTCTATGTGCTGTTTAAGTATTTGGAAGTCATTGGAGTGGAAATATTGAAAATTTGAGAATTCTGAGCATCTTGACAGGAATTCATAGCACACCTAATAAAACAGTCATTTTAGAATTTTTCATAAATTTTCAACATAGCCATTTAAGACCTCTGCTCATGAACAATGTCACTGTGATTTTGTTAATGTGTCCCATACATTGAGTTTGTACAACCGAATGTGCCATTGTGCACTACATGGGCGGAAACACGTTTTGGGCAGGATGTGAAAAATGACAGCTGTACTGCTCATAAGGAGGTGTGGTAAAATGGCAATGTTGAAAATCTGGAGTGGAAATATTGAAAATTCGCAAACCTACGAGCCTGCGTGGGAACTGTGCAATGCACACTCATAAAACAGTCATTTTTAGGAATTCTTTCACCAAATTTTCAACATTGCCATGTTAAGATCTCTGCTCATGAACAGTGACACTGTGATTTTCTTAATGTGTCCCATACACTGAGTTTGCACACCAACTGCGCCATTGTGCGCTACATGGGCGTAAACATGTTTTGGGAAGGATGTGAAAAATGACAGCTGTACTGCTCATGAGGAGGTGTGGTAAAATGGCAATGTTAAAAATCTTCAGTGAAAATATTGAAAATTCACAAACTTACGAGCCTGCGTAGGAACTGCGCAACGCAGACTCGTAAAACAGTCATTTTTAGGAATTTTTTCACCAAATTTTCAACACAGGCATTTTAAGACCCCTGCTCATGATTGGTGTCACTGTGATTTTCTTAATGTGTCCCATAAATTGAGTTCGCACACCGACTGCGCCATTGTGCGCTACATGGGCGGAAACATGTTTTGGGCAGGATGTGAAAAATGACAGCTGTACTGCTCATGAGGAGGTGTGGTAAAATGGCAATGTTGAAAATCTTCAGTGAAAATATTGAAAATTCGAAAACTTACGAGCCCGCGAGGAACTGCGCAACGACCTAGAAACAGTCATTTTAGGAATTTTTCACCAAATTTTCAACATAGCCATTTTAAGACCTCTGCTCATGAACAGTGTCACTGTGATTTTCTTAATGTGTCCCATACATTGATTTCATACACCGACTGCGCCATTGTGCGCTACATGGGCGGAAACACATTTTGGGTGAGATGTGAAAAATGACAGCTGTACTACTCATAAGAAGGTGTGGTAAAATGGCAATGTTGAAAATCTGGAGTGAAAATATTGAAAATTTGCGAACTTACGAGCCTGCATAGGAACTGCGCAATGCACGACTCGTAAAACAGTCATTTTTTGGAATTTTGGCACCAAATTTTCAACATGAGGTTTTTGGGATCCTTCTTATGAATGATGTCACTGTCATGGGGTATTTTGGCCTGAAGGGTGATTTCACAGTCACCGCGCAGTCACTGCGCGAAATCACCCTCGGCCCGAATAATGCCATGACAGTGACATCATTCGCGTGAAGGGGTCCCAAAACCCCATGTTGAAAATTTGCAAAATTCTCAAAATGCCTGAGATATGCAACAAAGTTGAAACCCCTATCTAGCCCATTATACAGCTTACGGCATTTCCTCAGTTCAGGGTCGGCTTTGAAAGAGTGCAGACGCGTTCCCCGGTCCACCGAAGATCGTCGCACCGGAGTCCGGAGGATGTCATGGGGTGAGGGAGGTGTGGGGAGGCTGGGTGCGCAGGGTGGGTGCGGGTTGTGGAGGGGGCTGGGAGATGCGCCGCGGGACCATTTTCGCTTACAGGTTTAAAAAACAAGACGTCAGTAAGACATTTGCCACGCTGGGGTGGGCTCCCAATAGCACCAAGGGCTGATGAGGCGTTCAGCTGATGGGGATTGGGCACCCCCATGGCCATAGTATTTGTTGCCATGCTGGGGTGGGCCCCAGCGCGGCACAAGATGGGGCGCTCAGTCGACAGGGATTGGGCACCGCCGGGCCAAAGGGACTGCTTGCCACACTGGGGTGGGCTCCCAGCATGGCACCTACTACTGGGGGACGAGCTCAGCCGACAGGGATTGGGCACCCCATCAGCTATACACGCGTAAGGGTACGACGCCTATGTGTGTCTGGGGAGCAAAGCGTGAGCAGCCGATATCTTATTGGTGCTCACTGAAGCATAGCTCCCCCTTTCAACTGTATGCCACTGCATTTTGAAGCATATCATAGACAGCTCCAAAATGCATTGGCTTACAGGGGCAGCGCCTGCCAGCACACTGACTGAATTGGAGGAGGAGGTGACACACCTCCGAAATCTCCGATGATGGCACTATGTTTCTTGCACATGCGTGCAAGCAACATAAAAATGGAACTTCAGAGGAAGGCAGCAAAGAGTATCCCCACACCTCTGATCCATAGAGCAGCATGGGGTTACTCTTATCCTTAACTGCTATCAATGCTGGGATAACAGTCATACCCCCATTTATATGATTGCTGGATTTACTAGATTCAATACAGACAACAGCTGGCAAGTTGGCCATTGAGAATGCCTCCCCACACTAATGGGATCTTAATTTCATGATTCATTTCATCCTATTTGACAATAAATACACATCAAGGCACTTTTTGAATGCATCACAAGTATTCTGCTCTATTATTTCCTGAGGTAAACTATTCCAGTGCTTGATAGTACAAACGATAAAGTAATTATCCCTTTTGTTGGTCTTGGTCCTAGGTATCTTAATCTGTTTATTATGAGTATGTAAATTTCGAATTCTATTATGTGGGTGAAACCCACAGCAAGGTGCTAAGTGGGGGGAGTTTAGGATCATATACATCAGGAGAATATCTCCATGCTGCCTTCTCTTTTGAAGCAAGAAAAGATTGGTAGCACTTAGTCTTCCAGGGTATGATTTGTATTTCAAGTGAGGAATTAGTTTGATAAACCTTTTTTGTACTGTTTCAAGTAATAAAATATCCCCCCTTAAATATAGGCTCAAGTTTGTAGTGGTAAAATGATATTAAACCTTCTAATGGCCTGAATGCTTTGTTTCACTTTTTTAATTTGATTCTTAACATGTTTAGAACACAGACCACTAGATGCAACTGTAACCCCCAGATAGCAATACTCCCTGACAATTTTCACATTTTGATTGTTAATGTAGAAGATGAAATGCTTCCTAAAATGCTTCCTAAAATCATAATTTTACATTTAGAGTAATTTATCAGTAACTTAATATTAGGACACAGCTGGGATAAATTATTCAATTTCCACTGTAACCCAATCTGTGACAGGGAAAATAAAATCATGTTGTTTGTGTATGCGACAACCAGACATACAATACCATTAATGTTGGAATAATGGAAATGAAGATGGTCAGTACTATGTAAAATGTCATTTATATAGATGTTGAATAACACGGGGGCAAATAGACAACCTGTTTCACTCCTTTGTTAGCCTCAAAGGGCCTAATTTTAGAAGCCATCTGCGTCAAATGCAACTTGCGGCAAAAAAGGTGGCTGCGTATGATGCAGTTGTGGCAAATACTAAAGGTGCTATTCCACAAGGTTGGCAACTTGCATCAAACCTTCTGGAATAGCCGCAATATTCAGCCTGTGGTAGAAAGATGGGTGCTGTGGGGGGTCCTGGCACAAGCCCGTGGATGCATCTATGGACATGTGCACAGGGGCCAGCCTAGTTGCCCCAAATAGCAGCAAGCCCAGGACCCAGGCACAAAAGGGACATCTGATGCAAAGCTCTGGCACAGGGCATGTTGCCCCTGTAGGGCACTGTCCAAGTACTGTTGAGGCACCCATGTGCCAGCAATGTGGAATACCTACTGTGGCAGGCTATTGCTTGCCCCCACCAATCCCTGATATAGGCATAATGCAGTGCTGCTATTGTGCCCCAACTCACAAGAAGCCCCAATCCTCATTCCTGATTTTACAAAAAAACAGCCCAGTCCACCCACCCACCCATAATGCCCCCGCACACACATGGCAAGTCAGTACCTGGTGATCTAGTTGATCCACACACTCCCCACCATGACAGGCAGTAGTCAACCACCTGGCTTCCCCCATCCCTGACCCACTTCTGTGACTGACACTTCCCTCCACACACCACCATGGCCAGCCATAGCATGTAATCAGCCAGTTATGTTCACTGCATAGCATACAGTGTTCAGTACCTGGTGTGTCCAATCACATTCTGTGGCTGTCCATGGTAGTGTGCAGAGGGAAGTGCCAGTCACAGAAGTGGGTCAGGGATGGGGGGGTTGGGGTGGTTGACCACTGCCTGTTGGGGTGGAGAGAGACGTGGGCCACTAGACCCCAATGGAGTATTTTTATTTATTTATTGAACTGTTTCACCAGGAAGGCACACTGAGTGACAAGTTGCTCATCTCCTGATGTGACCTGGGGGGAAGGGGTACAATAGGAATGAGACATTAAACATTCAAGTTACAAGATCAGCATTAACATACAGTTGTAAGGCAGGTGTCACAAACAGTGTTACAGCAGTGTTGTACATAATATGTAGAAAGAGTGGACAATAATAAGTGCCGGGTTAATAAGTAAACAAGTACTTATGTGAAAGAAAAGGGTAAAGGAGAGGGAGTGGTGAGCTGAGGGGGAAAGTCATGTCCCTGGCGAGCCCCTCAGGATGAGAGGAACCTTGCAAGGGGACTGGGGGAACTAGAGAGAAGGGGATAAGGAAGTGTCCCAGAGAGACCCCTTTAGGATGGTGGGGGAAGGGAGTAAATGAGACATACAAGCTCCTTGGTGGGGTAGAAGAGGGATCCATGGAGAGCATTCAGGGTCCTTTACATTATGTGAGAGATCAAGGGAGGCCAGTAAGGGACAGCAATTTGGGGGAAGGAGAGGGGAGCTAGAAATTTGTGGGGTGGGTGTGCACAGGGTAAAATGAAGGTGATGGTAAAGGGATAGGGTTTGTCCAGGGCTTAGTGGAGGGAACTAGGGAGGGACATGGCAGAAGCAGCTAGGTGCAAGGTAATTATTGAGGGCAGAGCTGATTGAGTAGGCGGAGGATGAGTATGACTGACATGTTATTTTTTCTTTTTTTCTGGGAGATTAGGGATCTGGGATGAAACAGGCTGGGACCAGGGTGCCAGACTTACACACATCATGGATGATCGGTGATCATTGACAGTTGGGGGGGTGCCACTATACCACTAGGGCTTCAACATAAGCATCAGGGATTGGGGGTGTTACACTGCCAGGGAACATATGTATTTGAAATTGGTGATGTGTTTTGCAGTACTGGCTGGTTTAAATTTTTAAAACATTCTTTTTGGGGGGTGCCATATCACTAGGAGTGATGGACAGCTGTGCCCCAACACCCACCTTGGCTCATCCACTGCTCTTACCGCACCCACCAGTCCTCTTCTAACCCAAGTCCCCATGGCACAATCACTTAGACCACTTCCTGGCATGTCTAAGTGGTGCCCCCTGCTGAGTCCATGGCAGGGCTTTGAAAATCCAATATAAGGGGATGTGGCAGCCCCACCATGGCACAAGCCCCCTTACAACCTGGTGCACTGGGTTGTTGGATGCAACCCTGGAACAAGGAGGCTTTGGAGCAGCCATGTCTGTGTCAGATGCAGGCTGCTTTACAAAATTGCAGTTTGACGAAAATCCCTTGTGTCATTCTAACCCCTTTTAGAACCGGACCCAAAGTGTTCTGTAAGGTTTCCCTGACTGTCTAGTCTTATATATATTTCATATTTTATTGTGAGAGTATAACTGCACTATTGGAAGCAGGAGGTTAGGAGGGATATCCAATGCCTGTATTTTTTTCACCAGAGTAATCCTCTATGTATTTCAACTGCAGAGGTGAAAGCAATAAAAGCAGAGGTGAAATCAATATAAGCAACATAATGTTTTGCTCCCTGTTTATGTACATATTTTTCAATCAAATGAGCAAATGTATATACATGGTCAATAGTAGAGACAAAAGGAGGAGGATAAAGAAAAATAACAAGAGAACCAAAGGGAGGCAGGGAAGGCAGTTAGAGGAACAAATGCGCAAGCAGAGGAGAATATTGCATCATCAACAGAAAAAGGAGAGGAAACTTTCTTTAAATATATAAGCGAGAAGAGGAAGACCAAAGGAGGATAGTAAGGATAAAAGGCAAAGGAGGGGTTTGTGTTGAGGAGGACCAAAAGAAGGCAGACATATTGAACAAATATTTTTGTTTAGTATTTACAAAATGAGGTGTAGGTGACGGGCCAAAGGTAAGAGACAAGGGCACAATTGGTAGGAAGGTGGACACTGCTTCTGTCACAGAGGAGAAAGTTCTAATGGTACTAGCACAATAAAAAGTGGACAAGGCAATGGGACCTGATAAGGGTTCACCATAGGATAATGAGGGAACTCAAGGAGGTGCTGGCTATACCTCTGATAGCTCTGTTCAACTTATCACTAGAACAGGGGAGGTTCTGAGGGACTGAAGTGATTCCATTTCACAAAAGTAGAAACAGGGAGGAGACAGGAAATTACAGATCTGTCAGCCTGAGTCCAATAGTGGGTAATCACTATTGCAGGAAAGGATTGTGGAATACATTGTAACCAGTGGATTGCAGGATCTAAGGCAACATGATTTCACTGGTGGGGGGGGAGATCTTGCCGGACAAACCTGATTAGATTCTTTGACTGGGTGACCAGGGAAGTGGATCAGGGAGGAGTGGTAGATGTGGCCTACCTGGATTTCAATAAGGCCTTAACACCATTCCACATAGAAGACTAGTGAACAAGCTAGCCTGTCTGGGAGTGGGTCAAAAAGTAGTAAACTGGGTAAGAAGTTGGTTAAGTGATAAAGAATCAGTGGGTGATGGTCAATGGAATCCACTCTGGAGAAGGCAAGGTGACCAATGGGGTGCCTCAGGGGTCAGAGCTAGGCCTGGTCATCTTCAATGTCTTTATTAGTGACATTGAGGAAGGGCAAGAAGGGAAACTGCCTGTTTATGAATAACACAAAAATCTGCAATAGGGTGGACACCCCAGGGGGTGGAAAAAATGAGGGATGATATGAAAAAGTTGGAAGAATGGTCAAGGGTTTGGCAGCTGGGTTTCAATGCAAAAAAGTGTAAAATCATGCACTTGGGGCATAGAAACTCAGGGGCTGTATACCAATTGGGAGGGGAGGTACTGGCAACCACCAAACAGGAAATGGACCTCAGGGTAATCATTTCTTATGACCTGAAGACAGCCAAGCAGAGTGATAAGGCAGTGGGGTAGGCTAGCAGGATGCTCAGGTGCACTGGGAGGTGTATCACCAGTAGGAAGAAGCAGGTAATATCACCTCTGTACAGATCACTGGTAAGACCCCCATCTCGCGTACTGTGTCCAGTTCTGGAAGCCCCACCTCCAGAAGGACGTAGTTAGTGTAGAGGCAGTACAAATGAGGGCAACCAAAATGATGCAGAACCTGCATCAAAAGCCTTATGAGTAGAGCCTCAAGGAACGAAATATGTACTCTCTAGAGGAAAGGAGACAAATGAAGGATATGACAGACACATTCAAATACCTAACAGGTATTATTAATATGGTACAGGAAAGTAGCATTTAGAAAAATAAGCTTGAGGACAAGGGGTCACACTATGAAGCTGAAGGGGGAACTTAGAGGAAATGTGAGGAAGTACTTCTTCATATAGAGAGGGGTGGAATCCTGGAATGGCCTCCCAGAGGAGGTGGTGGGTGCCAAAATGGTTACAGGATTCAAACATGCATGGGACAGCTACAAGGGGACCTTGGAAGGAAGGCAAGGAGCAGAGATGACCTGAGATCGAATAGGGTCTGCAATGGCACAGTAGGTAGTGAAAACTGTGCTGACTAGGTGGGCCAAGAGGTCCTCATCTGCTGACAGCTTCTATATTTCTATGTTTCTATGTTATTTCTAAAACCAGCCTGCAAGGGACAGCTACAAAGGGACCTTGGAAGTAAGGCAAGGGGCAGAGACGACTGGAGATCGAGTAGGGTCTGCAGTGGCACAGTATGCATGGAAAACTGGGCTGACTAGGTGGGCCAAGAGGTCCTTATCTGCTGACAACTTCTATGATTCTATGTCATTTCTAAAACCAGCCTGCATAGGAGACAGAATTTCCTTGCCAGCCATCCCAACATGTACAGTAATTTAATAGAATTTTAGAGAAAATTTTAGCTGTTGCATTAATAAGGCTTATTGGTGTGAAACTGTTTGGAATGCTGGGGTCCCCTTAAACACAGGAATAATTATATTTAGTTTCCAACTCTTGGGTATAAAAAAATTATTCAAGCATTTATTAAAATAAAATTGTAAGTAAGGGAACCCACATATTGAGATGTAGTTTAAATATATCCAGCAGAAGTCTATTGATATCAGGAACTCTATTAGATTTACACTTTATGAATTGATGGCTTCTTCTACATCTTCAAAATAAAGTGAAAGGGGGGCCATAGAATATTTTAAAACTTTCTCCAAGAAGCAAAAAGCAGTAGGGGAGGAAGGAGTATAAAAAAATACTTTTAAAATAAATTATCCATTTATTTGTGCAAATAATAGCTAACAGATTAGATTGTAAAATGTTGGTGACCTTGGCAACCATGTGTCAGAAAGCTTTATTTTCTTTATTTTTCACTATATTAAACATCTGGGGCCAAATTCACAAAAAGTCACAAATGGCAATGCAAAATTTTGCATTGCAATTTGCAATTGCCCAGGTGTTAAAAAATGCTATTCACAGATGGATCGCGTATGACACTATCCAACAGTGAATAGGGCTAGGTAAAGGCAACAGTAACACCATTATGCCTACCTCTAACCCCACTAGCACTGCCCTGACCTGCATCCCTGTGAATGGAATTGTAATGAATAGTGTTAGTGTGCTATTTGGTATTCACAAAAGCAGCCATGCAAATGAGCCCATTGGGCATGCAAAGCATACGCTGGCTATTTGTATGCCCATTATGGGCCCATTTACATGTGCTGCAATGGAGTTTATTGCCCCCCAACCCATGCCGATTGCCATCCCTTTGATAACAATAAAGATATCCCTGGTTGTCTAGTGGTCCCTCCCTGTCCCCAATCACCGATCACCCTCCCTTCAGTAAAACAAAAGTCCCTGATTATCTAGTCATCCCTTCCATTCCCTGATTGCCATCCCTGTCAGAAAAAAAATGACTGTGTCCTTGGTGGTCTAGTGGTCCCCTGTCTCTTCTGATTGCCAATTTCCAGCCCTAACACTGTCCATACATACAGTACAATCTGCTCTTGAGGTCTAGTGGTCCCCCTCCCATTCTCCAATCAGCATCCCCATGTGTTTAAAAAATAGTTTCCTGGAAGTCTAGGGGTCCCCCCTGCTGATCACAGGCCCCATATAAATTATATAAATACCCTGGTGGTAGTAGTTCCCTTCAAGACAATTGCCTGCTCATGTTTCCTGATTGCCAGCCTGTCACAAAGTAAATAGTTTCCCTGAAGGTTAGGGCCCTCCCTCCACCCAATCACCCACCCCATATGTTTAAAATAGTGCATTGGTGTCCAGTTCCCCCCAAATCATGTGCCTTTGGAAATGAACATTTCCCATTTCCTTTGTGGTCCAGTGGACTCCCAACCCCCCAACCTGAAAGGTAGTGACCCACCACCCTGCTCCCCCTCATCTTGACCCCCAGCTAGCGACCAACATAGCCCTCCTCTAGCCACCACGGCTGGCCCTCCAACTGAGCTCTCAGTGAGCACATACTCTATATAGTACCTGCTCATGGACAGTGATTGACAGCTCTGAGTGAGCAGTCATTTAATGAGTGTGTACTGTATACAGTAAGCACTCATTGAGAGCTCAGTCAATGGCCAGACATGGTGGTGAGAGAGGGCTGTGCTGGTTGCTGGCTGAGGGTCGGATGGGGGGAGTGGGTTGGTGGGTCACTACTTGCCAAGATGGGGGGTTGGAAGGTCCACTGGACCACCAAGGAAATGGGAAATTTTCATTTCCATGGGCTCTGGATGTGAGGGGACATTGGACACCAATGCACTATTTTATACATATTGGGCAGGTGATCCGATGGAGAAGGGCCCTAGCCACCAGGGAAACTATTGACTTTGTAACAGGCCATCAATCAGCGAACATGAGGGGGGGCCACTACCACCGGGGAATATGAGTCTGTTTTTCCTTTATATGTCTTGAGCCAGCGATTGGTGTGGGAGGGGGGAAGACTACTACCAGGGTATTTATATGATTTATATGGGGCCAGTGATTGGTGAGGGGGGGGACCACAAGACTACCAGGAAAATATTTTTTAAACACAAAATGACAGTGATCAGAGAATGGGGAGGTGGGAAGGACCATTAGACCACCAGTACAGATTTTACTGTATGTTTGGACAGTGTCTGGGCTGGTGATCAGTGATCAGAGGTTGGGAGGGACCACTAAACCACCAGGGAAACTTTCACTTTTCTTATTACAGGGACAGTGATTGGCATTACCTCCAGCAGTCACTAGGGTTGTATTGAATACCACCAGGTCTCGATCAGCGGTATTTTCACCAAGCAAGGAAACCTGGCAAATGGTCCTTGCCTGGGGATAATCTTTGGTGAATGGAACTGTGCCAATATGCAGGTCCCCTTCCCCACATTTGCATTTCACCCTCCTCAAGACTTTACCATGTTGCAAACCCAGTTAGTGGGTGCAAACTGGGCTTTTGTGAATATCACTTTGGTACAAAACCCAGTTTGTGCCATGCAAATGGGGTTTATGCTGCGGCAAAGTTTTGTGAACCAAGCCCCTGGACCCATATGTCTGCCTGAATTTCTTCTTTTTCCTCAGCCAATTTTTCATTATATTTTTCCTAGCTTGATTTAGAGCTGTGAGATTTTGTCTAGAACAGTTGTCTTGTTTGTATTTGACTCATTTTTGAAGTTTCCTTTTTGCTTACAACTTTGAGAAAACCATGAATTAACACCATACTGACTAATAGTTTTACTTTTATAGAATACTGTTGTTAAGCACATATACAACTTAGATACCAACTCAGGGGCTATCTGAGCTGAGGGATGTTTTTTTTATAGTTTCTAATAGCTCCAGATTATCCAGATGAAACAACAAAGCTTTCAAATTCTGGATAACTAAATGATTTAAGGGTAATCTTTGAGTTCTAATAATATTGGACTGCATATTTATAACTACATTTGACACCAATTCAGATATAATTGGAACATCCAATGTTAAAACAAGAGGTAAATGATCACTTTCAGGCTATGATACTATTTCAGAATTGTTTGATAATATCCAAATCCATATTATGTGTAATAATTATGTCAATAGTGCATTTACCAGTACCAGTTAAACAAGCTGTATTCCCCTTCATAATCTGACTCAGTTCACCCATTTACTACTGTCAAATTATGGTGTTCCAAAATTGAGATTAGTTTCTTACCATTTTCATTCAGTGTTGAAACTTTGCATTTCCTATATGAATTCACATATGACAAGAGTAGTGAAATCTTTTCAATATCATTGAAATCAGCAATACGTGCATTAAGATCTCTCATAATCAGCAGTTTTGCTCCAAGATTATTTTTGAGGAGCTAGAAGTATGTACTCTTCCATGGCCTCCCAAATATTGTCCCCATAGTATTCAGAATTTTTAGGTGGTATGTATGTATTCTATATTAGTATATTTACATCCTCGAATATAATGTTTGTTAAATGGAAATTAACATTCTGTTGTATTAACTTTACCTCTTAATTTAGGTGAAAGTTTTACAAACAGAGCCAGACCCCCACCAGTCTCCCCTTCTTAAGCATCTTTAAGGCTGGAGACTGTATACCCTTGAAGCCATTTAAATTACAAGCATTAATAGACCATGTTTCCTGTAGACTTATAATATGAAAATTATTTATGAACTCCAACCGAAAGCTTCAGTGCTAGACCAGACATATTCCATGAGAGCACTTGAAGGTTTATGGGGGATAGTGAAAAATGTGTGACAAAGTTATGATTGCCAGAAACCAATGTATCTAGTCACTTCTGTAGCAAAATACTTTTATATTAACTATTTAAGACAATATTATTTACAGAGCCTTCGTGATCTAGACTTATTAAGTTACCTGTGGGGCCTCCTTGGCAGATATGAATACTCAGAATCTCGATCTCATTAAAAATGTGCCACAAATCAATTAGATGTAAACCAAATTGGTCAAATCTTTCACAATGACTAAGAATTTTCTTTGCAAAGGATTCATCTCTAACCCATATATTAATTTGTGACCCTTCATCCTTCCCATTTGGTCTGTGAGTTTTTACTATCCCATTAAGACCAATGTTGATTTCCAAACATTTTGCAAAGAGTACCAGCTCTGTCTGCTGCAGGGATGATTCATGTTCTGAAGGTGAAGGCTCTAGGCCAAATATCCCCAGTATTAAATTTTGGGACTCTCCTCTTTCTCCATTAATCTCCCCAGGAGACCTCCAAGGTTTCCAATCAAAAGAACCAATCATATCCAAAATGCCAATCTTGTTGAACACCATTGGGCTTGGATTATTCTCTTTCAAAACAGCATTTATACTGGATTGTCATGAGATTAAAGTACTAATATTCAATTTAAATTCTGACAATGTCTTCATCTAAGACCACATGACTTTGGTTACCTTCAGTTTGCTAGTAACAACAAAAACTGGTACATCTAATGAATTTCTATATCTCCAATCAAACAAGTATATATTTTCTAGAGCAATAAACACCAAGCTGTGCAACTGCCAAATTAATTATAATGTCAAGTAAATATTTATGATCTTCATGATCCTTCTTATAAATTCCAGTGATTCTAAGTACTATTTCCTTGCCATTTAACAATAATGTGTTCTTGTCTTCTAAATCAATATTCCTTTGCAGGTTTGTGGGAGATGACTCACAGTGTGGGGCCTTACCACTATCCTGAGGAAGAGTTTTTTTAATGGATAGCTGAGTTGGTTCCCTATTATTTATATTACTTTCTAGTCACCTAAAACTGGAATCTTGAGTAAGCTGTAATGTGTTTTTTGTGTGTCTCGCTCTGATTCCTTGGAGTCTTATTCTCTTGGCCCTCATCACAAATTAACTCCTTATCAGTTTTAACTTCCTTAAATTTCTTTATTCATTTCTTTTTTGCCATACTTAAACTTTTTTACTTTACTGGGGTGATCGTTATCATTATTTCTGAGAATGACGTATTAGGGCTCCCCAAATAATGATGTTTATGTGAAACTAAATTCAAGAATGCACTCTGCTGGGTGAGACCATTTTTTATTTCAAAAATTTCAGCCTTTAAGGTCATAAATATTTTAAAAATGCTATGATTCAGATTATCCACAGCATTTTCAGTGTCATCACTTATAATAAGATCTATTGGAGATTTATTATCATTTGCAACAGAATGCAAACTTTCGGAGATAATTCACCCAACCCCTTCCCCATCAATACTCAACATCAATGGAACCACAACCCTTAACCCAAAAACCATTGCGGATACCTTTAACAAAGCCTTTACCGACCTTAGCACTGTCCTACCCCAGGACTACTTCAAAGATGGTGAAGCCCCTCTGTCCGCAATAAACACTACTCCCACCAGCTGCCCCCACTTCTACTTCAAAGCAGTCAAGGCTCACCAAGTATGCAAATATGTTACCGAAGCCCTTGGTAAATCAATATTCAGTAATGACTCCCTCAATCTCAAAATCCTGTCTCTCACGCTTGATAAAGTGCTTAGTCCTCTGACCAGAATTTTCAACCTCTTCCTCAGCCTTAGCCAGTTCCCGGACAGATGGAAATCTGCCACTGTCACCCCAATCCATAAAAGTGGTGACAAAACTGCCCATGATAACTACAGACCTATCTCCCTACTACCCCCACTCTTCAAGGCACTAGAACACATTGTCTCGGACCAGCTCACAGAATACCTGGAAATGTACAACATCCTGTGCAAGCAACAACACGGGTTCCGTAAAAGTCACAGCACCTCCACAGCCCTACTTGAATTCACAGGCACAATCCACAATGCACTTGACTCCAGTGAACTACTAGGCTCAATCTACATTAACTTAACTAAAGCCTTCAACACTGTCAATCACCGCCTCCTGCTTGTCCAGCTTCAGAACAATAGGCTGTCAACCAACTCCATTGGCTGGTTTAAGAGCTACCTTGAAGAACAATCTCAAACAGTAAGAATTGCTGATACACTCTTGGACCCTAGACCGGTCTGCTCGGGAGTCCCCCAGGGCTCCATCCTGGGACCCCTCCTCTTCAGCCTATTCTTAAACTCACTACCAGACAGCTGCCCAGAACAAATAATTCTCTACGCTGATGATGCTGTGATCCTCACCTCGGACCCTGATCCAATCCAATTACAAAATAAACTTCAACGGGCCTTCTCCTCCATCAAATCCTGGTTCCTAAATCATAAACTGCTTCTCAATCAGAAAAAAAAAACAAGTCTATGATCTTCTGCAGCCCCCACAACAAAAACAAACAACTCCACCTCTTCATTGCAACTGAATAAGGAGCCATCCTAGAGCAAACACAATCGTTCAAGTACCTCGGCATCACCCTCGATCCACACCTCTCATACGCTGGCCATATCAGTAATGTTGCAAAGTCTGTCAATGCGAGGTTAGGCATATTATTCTGGCATAGGAATCACCTAACCCCAGAAGCACTGTCAGTGGCCATCCAAAGCTCCATCGTTAGCATCATAGACTATGGTCTTATCATATATGGGTCTGCAACTACCACTGCTCTCAAACATATCGTGACCTCCCTGAATAAGGCCTGTCATCTCATCACTGGTTTACATCGCCATACCCACACATGTGACCTTTATTCCCAATCTGGATGGCTTCAACTGGACAAACGCATAAAATACCAAACCTGCATCACGGCCAAGAAAATTATAATGGGGCTTGCCCCACCTGGTATCTGTGCTCTCCTTAAGCCTAGACATAGGAACGTCACTACAAGGAGATCCAGTTCCCATCTACTACATATCCCATGATGTCACACGACCCAAGGACAAAGATCATTCACCTATCGGGCATCCAACTGGCTCAACTCTCTTGGCAGTGACATAGCGACCACTCCAACACTCGGTCTCTTCAAGTCCAATCTGCACCTCTCACTGCTTGTATCCTGCAATTGCCCATCTTAACATTTCTACTGTTCCAGCTGCACATGCCCCAGCGCCCAGCACTTACAATCAGCCTTTGCACCCCTAGCACCTTGCCTGTCATATTCCCTCGACAAGGCCCCCTGGCTGCACTGTCTCCCACCCTCGCCCACCTCCCCCCATATCTCCACTCCTGCCCCTGCCCCAACCACCTCCCATACTCCTCCATACCCCATGCACCTCCTACCCCTCAATCTCCTACCATCACTCCCCACCCACTCCTCTCCTTCCCTTGTCTTGCTCATAGCTCATGTCTTTGTACTGGTTATTACATGTCTGTAAGTCAATGACTATATGTTTGTAACTAAAAATGACGACTGTTGCACACACTGACATGGAACCTTTGAAAAAGAGCCTCGGCTCAAAGGTATTGTACTCCTAGATAAAATCAATCAATAAATAAATAAATAAATATGGCTATTAACACTTCTACCTGTTTCACTCATTATACCCATGTTAAAAAATCTTGAGTGGTCAGGACTACAGTTAAGTAGGTGATCTCTAGACTGAGATTGTCTTATAGTTATTAATCTTTTGTCAGACTGATTTAAAACTATATCAAGGTCTGAACTAATGCTAAGAGGGCTCGAAAAATTCAATCTGCTTTTTGTGTTATGAGTAGAGCAATTAGTATGACTAGCTGATGTGGGTGAAGTTAATTAAATTAAATCACTTTTTTATCAGAGTTCCCTGAGTGTATTTCTGCCTAAGTTATAACTGGCCCATTAGCTGTCACATGTTTACTTGGCTTCTTTTCCAGGAATGCAGTAATAGGTTCTTTTTTTAATGGGTCAAGAAATGGGAACCCCTTTTAAGCTCTTATTTCTTTATTATTTGTAAGTTAGATGAGGAGCTTAATATTGTCCAAACTCCTAATCTCATCAACCCCCTCCCTCTGTTCTTCATTGTTTGAAAGAATTACTCCATTATGAACAGGGACAGAATCTCCACCAGTTACTGAGTCACCTAAAAAGAAAACCAATTCCTCTAGGGACAACTTTTCAGATCTCATATAGCCTACAATATCCTCCATATAATTGGAGGAAGCTGCTTCTTTCATAATCTGATAGTTATTCATGATTTGATGTGTTTTAATACTTGGTGTGCCACGTACTGATATATTAGTCCATAAATTCTATATGTTCTGATTCTGTCAGCAGCCCAAGGGTTAAAAACCATGGTAGATGTCTTATGTGAATAAAGATTCATTTTATCCTGTTGGTGTTTTTTGTTTTAATCTGCTCTGAACCAATTAATTGATGACCACTTCTAGTATGCATTTCTATACAAAGAACTGATTAAGAAACTGAATTAAATGACTAAAAATAATTATGAAACTACATCAAAAAAATTGCTGTGCAGAAAAAATAATATCTATTTCCCAAACGCAAACTTTATATGCAGTGGTTTTGTCTTTTTATTTATAAAGGCAAAATATTTCACCATAAAACACATGGAAGTAACACCTAAATTTAATAATATACTAATTCTCCACACTCCTCAACTCACTATACAGTAGCTGCATGGTCTCAGACCTATAACTGTTAGCACTAGTTTGTAGTTTACTATAGGGTAGAGCAATAAGCAATTACCCAAAGTGTTACTTCTGCCACCTGATTCAAAAATTACTAGCTGAAGCTATAATATGATCACATAAGAAGGTTGTCTTTAAATATTCTTGTCAAACAAGCAGCCCAATAAACTTTTGAATTCTTGATGGTCTAGTTCTCTTCAAAAAAAATTTCACAAAAGTGCTTCAAGTTCATTCAGAAGCATCAAGTTTTTTCAGGAGCTTCAAGTAAGATATAATCCCAAACAGGAATGCAGATGACACTAAGATAAGCAGCCACCAAACACAGTCTACATCAACAAAGAACTAACCTTATTTAAATTTAGAAGTGCTTTAATGATGTTCAAGTGGGCTTCCAGCATAGAATGCTAAAAAGTACTTGTACATATCTTTGTCTGTTAATCAGCATTCTGCTAGCCACCATAGTCTCATACTTTCAAGTGCTGGACTGCTGAGAAAAAAACACTCTCTTCTGAATTTGTGGAGAATTCTCTTCCCAGATGTTTATCATCTAGTTCCTCGATAGCTGTCTTTGGGTTAGCTGAAATCTTGGCTCAACTATTCGCTGGACTTTTCCTATAAATCTCCTGAACAGATATATAACAGGCTCCAATAAAGTGCTGTTACTTCTTGGTAACTTAAAATAAAATAAAAATATAATCAGTGCCCAAGCTATGAATGCTGCAGTATATTGTATCTTAGAACTTAGGTAAACTGTGGATTCAATTATTTTAACATATAGTATAATAATATACAATATACACGGTCACAAAATGTTATAAGAAGATATTTCATTATAAGCCAGTATCTAGATATTGTTCAGTAGAGCAAGAATATGTATGAAACATACACACCTATACACGGCTCCTATTAAAACATTAAAGAATGAAAAAACCCTTACTAGGGTTTTCCATTCTGGAAATCTACTTCAGTCCTACAAATAAGAAAGGCGAACTCTCCTCTGAACAAATTTACCAAGGAAATCTAAGGTCACAAGAGGAGCTACAATACATTCCTTTCAGCGAGCTACAGCAATGGTGACTAAAGATTCTGAATGCCGGCGCCTGCGCCCTTTATCTCAACATGTCACGTGATCCATTTGGCATAAATCTCAAAGCATTATCTTTAAATGAAATAAACATATTTTAAAATATATTGTAACTCCTGTTTGTCTAGCAATATAATCTAAAATTGTAACTGTCATATACTAATCTTATCAGTTAATCTAGCAATAAAAATATTTCCACTGGCTCCACAAGCATGGCTTGCTCGGAATGCTTACATTCAGTGCTTTTAGTAAACAGTCATAAGTTATATTAAAAGTTACAAATTATAGACATACAGTTATAATAAATAATTTGACCAGCCAAACAGCCAAGGAGCTAAACAAAAAGCCCCCCCCTTCTATACTTGAGCAGACCCTTGCAATTTATAATCCTTTATTTTATTTCCAGTCTTGTTATTGACTTTTGCTCACTCTTTTAATCTATTGCTCTTTGTCCATTGTCCTTGTCTGTTAACATTCACTTGCTGTACTTGTTCTTTCATTTCTCCAGCTATCTGCTTTTACAATATTGTATTCCTATTCCATAGTCTATATTCCTTTAAAAGCTGCTAGCCTACAAGGCTGCTCTTCCTGTTTTTCCACTGTCCAACAAAAATAACTCTGATTGGTGATACTTTGGTGCATACAGCCCATGTGAAGGGCCCCTCTCTCCTGGCTCCAATACTCCAACTCCACCACAGCTTGGCAACCGCCCTCCTAGTGGGAACAGAGAACACCAGAGTGATGCCACACTACAAGATAGCCACACAAGATGTACTGGAAAGGTTAATAAGGAAAATAATTCATACAGGCAATGGTAGCATACCTGCTATACCTGAAAATGAGCCTTCTTATAACTCTACTTCGGCTGTTCCTCCTCAACAGTCAGAGCATGCAACAGTCACGTTAGTTAGTTAAAACCTTCATTTTTAGACAGGCGTTTAGGTGGAATAACACATCCTTAGGACATAGTCCTATTTACAAGATGGTCCTGTCTAAAATTTTTTAAAACAAATTAACTACATATAGATCACAAGACAGTCAAACATAAATTTCATTCCATACAGTATATGATTTCCAACACATCATTCATTTCAAAACAAATACAACATATGATCACTAAATACAAACACTATAATTCAAGTAAAATGATCCATTTTTCCCCATAACATTCACAGCATACTCTTAATTCTATCTTTAGGCTAGTTGAAAGTTGGAAATCCTCCTTTAATCTAGGTTTTATTTGTGATATGCAGCACATTCTGGGTTGATCAAAAACTGGCAAAAGAAACACATTAAAAATGGAATTAAAGCAAAAAACACTCTACCACTTTTGAGAAGGTTCTAAAGCTGCTGCTACTGTTTGACAATGACCCCTGGCAAGATGGTGGACATGCTGGGCTGCTGCTTGTGGAGGAGCTATTAAACTGAGCATTCTTTTAGCGTTTTCTCATGTAACACTATTTTATTTTGGCATTGCTAGTTATATGGATTAAGATCCAAGATTTAAGATTTAAGGCTAGGCAGTAGGAGTAAGAGTTTTTTAGTGTTTGAAAGGGATATTTAGTGAGTTAGAGTGAGGAGGTAGCTTTTTTATATTCTAGTTTTTAGGAACTGGAGAGGAGAATTCCCTGCCCATGGACCTGTGGTTTTTCAGGGTGCAGAGGAATCCCTTGAATAGCCCTTGAAGGAATTTGACATTACATAGTGGCTTATCATTGTTTGTTTTCGAGGAGATCCAGGACTTCAGAGTGTGATTGGGAAGCATGGAGAGGATCAGGATTGCTGTGGAGGAATGACAGTTGGAGGGGTGGATTTTGGCTGAGGGGAGAGCCCAGTCTGACTGATTTGCAGGAAGCTGTCGGTTCATTGTGCGTTGGGACCAGAGGAAATGATAGCGAGCAGAAAGAAGTTTGAATGGACTATGATGGAGATTGCCTTGTGGGCTTAAGGGATCTACTGTGCGGGACAGTGGTTGAGCAGTGTGGGTAACTGGCGGGCAGAAGGAGGGAGCTCTGCTGCCTTTTGGGAGAACCTAACCCATCTCTTGTTGTGGAGGGCATTAGATCTTTGTGGCAGATCCTGGGCTGGAGAAGGTGGCCTTTTTACACTGGTCGATTGAGCTCCTGTGTGGAATTGTATTGATGGACTACCACTATGAAGATTTAAGCTGAGAATGTGAGTTTTTGACATCATTTTGTGATTCCTGGCTGCGTTGGATATTTGCTTCTTGAAGATCTGGTAAAACTGAAATTGCTGCATTTAGAATTTTGGATAATAGTGGATTGGAAGAGACTATCATCAGTTTGTGTTAGGGTGGAATTGACTGTTGTCCTGCTAAATTTTATGATTGCTATCGGGCTAAACCCTTTTGGTTTTGACTAAGTTAGATAGTTGTATTCTGTATTAGGTTTGATTCTTTGTGCTTTTTGATGTAGAGGGTGGGTAGTTGGTTTTCTGTTTATGGGGTTTATTTTTTGTGGTTATGATGAATGAGTAGGGGGTGATTTTTTTGTGTTAGGACAGATAATTATGTGTCATAGGGTGTGTAAAGTGGGGTGGGCTAGAATTGTGTATGGGGTGTCCCAGCTTCCTGATCTGTGGCCCTTTATTACCTCCCCAGTATCGGGTACTACAGCTTGCCGATGCCAGGAGGTGGGAATTGGAAGGAGATGTGGGGGCAGAAGCTGGCAGGGAGCCCTGTACATGGGTGAGAGGAATAGGATTGTGGTAGTTGGATGCAGAAGGTGCCCTGGGTTGAGAAGGGGTTTGGAGAGATGCCAGATGGAATTAATTCCAATACCCAGGGTTCCCATAGGATCTAGTGGGCAGGTAGCTAGAGGGGCTGCACTGTCCACCAATCCTCTGAGGGAGGATGGTCCTATGCAATGCCAGGTCAATCAATAATAAGACTGTAATTATTGCAGATCTGATTTCATTGGGTGACCTGGCTTGCATTATGGAAACCTGGTTGAGGGACGATGCTGGGCCAGTGTTAGAGGCTGCCGTCCCCCCAGGTTATTCCATAGTGCACTTCCCCACAGTGGAATGCAGGGGCAGAGGTGTGGCTATCTGTTTTAGAGCTGAGCTAGGCTTCACCGTGCACCCAGTGAGAATACTGGGTTAATTTGAATGTGTGGCCATTCATGGGAGTCCGGGTGTAGGCTGCAGAATTCTCTTGATATACTGTCCTCCTGGGGCAGTTGAAGAGTTCTTGCAGGAAGTGGGTGACTTTGTGGTCGGTGAGACAATGGAGTCCTCCAGATGTTTAGTTCTGGGGGACTTCAATGTCTGTGCCAATGACTAGTCATCCAGGTTGAGTTATCACTTCCTTCAGTTGATGACATCACTAGGTCTGTCGCAAGCAGTTACTACTGTGACTCATCAGGGTGGACACATGTTGGACCTGGTCATCTCTCTGGGGCTTGAGATTGAGAATCTCAGGACTGATCGGGTCATTTGGTCTGATCATTGCACGGTGGAGTTCTTGCTCAGGGTGCCCTCCGAGATCCCTCCCCCTGCAGAGATGGTGAGCTACCGCCCATTGAGGGGTTTGACCCAGGAGTGTTTTCTGGCAGTGGCAAACCTATCAAGTGTGGACAGTGCATGCAGGGGAGGTGTGGGTGAAGCAGTTGATGCCTATAATAGGGCAGTGACTGGGGCACAACTCCCTTGCACCGGTCCGTGTATGGCCCAGATCTTCTCATTTGAGGTCCCCATGCTTTGATGGGGAGCTCAAGGCCTTGAAGATCAAGGGTTGGAGGTTGGAGTACTGCTGGTGGGGATCCATCTTGGAGGTGGACAAACTGGCCCTACGTGCACACTATGGTGTGTACCAGGGGGCAATCAACCGTAAGAAGGCAGTATTCCTGTCCAGGGAGATTGCTGCTGGGAGAAACCAACCAGCAATGCTTTTTTGGACTGTGGACAGGTTATTATATCCTGCCTGTCTTCAGCCAAAAATAGCAGTTTCTGAGGACTTGTGCAAATATTTTGCTCATTTCTTTTTCAGACAGGGTGTCTGCCATCAGGCAGGGTGTTCTGCCAGTGGCCCATACTATGGCTGACAGTGGTCACCGGGATTGTTGACATAGTACTCTGCATGATTGGGGGGAGTTTAAACCAGTGGAGGTGGCTGATGTCATTGAGGTGATCTCAAAACTGAAGCACACATATTGTGATCTGGACTCGGCGCCGACGCATTTCTTAGTGGGATGCATCGACGCTGTTGGCCTGGTGTTCACCTTGATTGTCTGGTGTTCCTTGTTGGAGGGGGTTGTCCCAGATGCTTTGAAGGAGGTGCTGGTGAGACCCCTCCAGAAGAAGTCATCATTGGACCCTGGCATCAAGGCGAATTATTGACCAGACTCCAACTTTCCATTTTTAGGAAAGGTGGTGGAGAAGATTGTGGCATGTCAGTTGGGTGATCACCTCATGGTATTTGATATTTATGAGATGCTCCAGTCAGGTTTTCATGCAGGACATTCAACAGAAACTGCGTTAGTGCAGGTGCAAAATGATATACTCAGGGAAAGAGATTGAGGGCAGGGGACAATTCTCATTCTACTCAATCTCTCCTCAGCTTTTGACACGGTGGACCATTGGGTGCTGCTGGACTGCCTGTGGGACTTCTGTGGACTCAACCAGCACTGTCATTCACTGGTTCAAGTCATTTTTGACAAACAGAAGACAGAGGGTGGTGATGGGGAATTTTTCCTCATCTTTTAGCCTTCTGTCTTGTGGGGCACCTCAGGGTTCAGTGTTGTCACCAATGCTGTTTGCCATGTATATGCTACCCCTTGGAGAGATCATTAGGAAGTACAGCTTGGGATTTCATTGTTATGCTGATGATACCCAGCTGTACTTATCCTTTGCCCCTGGAACATCAATTGCCGAGGATGTATTAAACAACTGTCTGGCAGAGATCAATGACTTGATGGCCTCCAGCTGGTTGTGACTGAACCCCAATAAGATGGAGGTACTGGTGGTAGAGTTGAACAGGAGGTGTGTGGGGCTGCCCCCTGGGGCAGACTCTGGACTTGTTCTAGGGTCTGTTCCATTGATGGCTTCCTGTAAGGTGCATAATCTTGGCACAATATTTGACAGCAGTATGACGATGGAATATCAGGTGTCTGCCATTGTCAAGGGAAGTTTTTTTCATTTGAGAAACGTCGACAGGATTAGGCACCTGATTCTGCCCCTGGACGTCCCACCTTGGTACATGCATTTGTCACATCTAGGTTAGACTACTGTAATGCACTCTGCCTTGGGGTCTCGGGAGGCACCCTCCATTGACTGCAGCTAGTGCAGAATGCAGCTGCCAGGTTGTTGACAGGTCAATTGAAATACTGCCATGTCACCCCGGTGCTGCGGGAACTGCATTGGCTGCAGTTCGATGGAGGGTGCTCTTAATGGTGGGCTTGCTCACCTATAAGGCCCTACATGGACTGGGCCCTTGTCACCTGGCTGACCTTCTCACACCTGCTGCCTCGATTCATCCCCTCCAGTTCTCATCGAGGGGCCTCCTGACAATTCCTAGGACAACATTAAAAACTGCCAGCGATCGAGCTTTCAATGTCACCGGTCTGTCTTATGGAATTCGCTCACGCTTTTGTTGAGGGAGACCCCATTAGTGGAGGTTTTTAAGACCCTCCTGAAGTTCTATTTGTTTAATTAGGCCTTCTCAGACTTTGTTTGACACCAGTGCTATCAGTTCTTTTTAAAATTAAGAGGGTTTTATATAGTTATGGGATTTGTATGAGAATATATTTTTGTATGTGTAAATTAAAGTTTGTGTTTTTTGTACGGCACCCAGAGCCTCTGGGATTGGGTGCCAGAAAAATAAAATATGCCTTGCCTTGCCATGAAAGATAATGGGGTTATTCAGTACGTATGTAGGATGTGGTAGAAGAAGTTACATAAAATGAATTATTTTATTTAAATTTTTATGGATAGCAAAGGAAACCTGATAAAGTGAATTCTCACAAAACCTTTTTTTTTTGGAACAAGCAGTTTAAATAAAATATTGGAAATATTTCTTGTGATGAGTGGGCCATTATTGCAACTGAACACACACTCCAAAAGGGCCATTTGGAGTGGGTAGCACCTATATGGCACCTGGCTGCATTTTCTGTAGTTTGCTTTTGTATTTTCTGCAATAAAATGCAGATTTTTCATTATATGCGGTGGATGGTGCTCTTATTTTGTGTGTTGAGTGTATCTAAGTTTAAGGAGCACATCGGTGAGTGCAGCCTGCTTCCCTGTTGTTCCATTATTACAACTGAGCAGAAGTTTTGCACTCTGCTATTATACCATGCTCCTCCTGCTGTGTTTTTTTGTTTTGTTTTGTTTGTTCATAGGTAAAACTCCCAAGCCACACTGGTGGTAGATGTATTAACTGTGGGAACCTATCAGTGCCCATTTAAGGAGGCTCTGGATCACTCAGGAAAAAGGAAAAAAGGATAGAAAGAAAATGACCAATTGCAATGCAATATTGCACATCAGTCTATCACTCCTGCATATGATATGGAAGACTAATGTTTGGAAACACAAGTAACTGCCTTTTTTTATCACATTTGAATCTATTGCCAGTAAATGTCAGACTGATGTGACCACCACTATGACCTTTATAAGCTCTCCAGTCAGCCCTTCCTTGAGGCCCACCTCAACTGCAAGATGGCTACCTTCTTCTTCAAATTCTCCAGTGGACTGCTTCCTGATTGCCTCACCTCTCTCTTCCAGACAGCCACCACCACCACCACCAGAACCTCTAGACTGCCCTCCATTCTCTCTTTCACTGTTCCTTTCTGCTGGACCACTCAAGGCCAGAAAACATTCTTCTTTATGGGACTCGAGTTCTTCAACTCTCTTCTTCCAGAACTAAAACTCTATCCCTCAACAAATGCCTTCAAACACAATATCAAGAGACATTTCTCCCTCACCTGCACATGCTCATAGCCCTAATCTGACTCCCCTTCTGCACTCTTTTCCTCTCACCCTCTGGTTATCTACCTCTGGCACTTACCCTCTCTTTCTAGCACTTGTAGTATTGTAAATCCACCTAGGCTAGTTTTTAGATTGCACTTATATTTTTTGGTTCCCACTGTTATATTACATTATATTATTGTTAAACCCTCACAGTCGCCTTATATTTGATACTTTACCAAGGCTAGTTCATGGTTTGCATTTTAGTCTATATTATCCTGATTTTATGTGCCATTGTATTAAACCGCACTGTAAGTTAAATGTTTTAGCCTATGTCATGTCTGATGATTGCTGCATGTAACTGGATGCTTGTGTAAACGGGCAGCAGTGCTCACATGCCTTTCCAATATAACCAATAAAAATGAAATGAAAATGAAATGATGTTCAGGAGTCAGTGCAGTACAAAATTTTGCTACTGATTTACCTCTGATTTTTTGTGTGTGCGAGAGCACTAGTTAACATCTGGTTAATATGGAAGTATTAAGTAAAATGGGTAGTACAGTCCCTACAACAACACATTATGCAGCCTTCACACAGAATGATGCACATTGAATCTTACAGAATGTGAAAACAAAGAGACAATTTACCTCTGCTAATATCATCAAGAAAACTTGAACACTGTTACAACAGTTAAAAAATTAAGGAATGCAAATATGAATGGCACTCTATTTCCCTGGTAGAGTTTGTAAAACAGAGAAGATCCCGGAGAGGTTTAAGAGTGACATTGGAACCTATCCTAGGATATAACAATCCAGTCCTAGACAAACAATGAGACAGAATAAGTAACAAAGCAACACATGACTTTATGTTAACAATTATTGCTGCATTAACTAGGGAAGGAGACAAGGTAGCACAGGATATTAAAGATTTGAAAGGACAACACGCAGACAAATAAGAAACAACAGAAGTAAAATAGCTTTGGAAAGTATAGCTAAAGGAATTGAAGAATTAGAAGATAGTTTAAAAGAACACAAAAAATAAAACATTTAGAAGGGACCTGACTATCAGGAAGATAACGTTTATACATGATCCAAAGGAAGATTGTATATAGACCCCAGTTTCGTAATGTCAAAGACTTGGATTCCAACAACACTTTATATTTGACTGATAGTGCAGATAGAGAATTCAGATCCCAAAATACCATAAAAGAGTTTTTTTCCAAGACATGGAGGCAGACAAAGATTTCTGAGGAGAGGAGGAGAGATGCAGAACAGGACACAAGGAGGACAAGGTCAGGATACTGGAGAAAGGGAAGGAATAGGAGAAGACATAAGAAGAGTTTTTGGGGCTGTCAGGAAGTGCAGGATCAACAGAAGAAACAGGAGTAAGAAAAGGCAAAAGAAAATAGAAAGAAAAGACTCAACAGACTCCCATGCAGCTAAGGAGCAGCAAATAGTTTACAACTTATCTAACTGGGTATTTACACATGAAGAATAAGAGGTACTTAATAAGGGATTAATGTTCAGTTCCCATATGAACTGAACACTTTTAAACTGCAACTGGATGTGCAGAACTTTTACCAAAATATTAGACTGAGACATTATTTTGATAACCTAGAAACTACAGAATCACTGTCAGCTAAAAAAATAAGACAACAGGAAGTTAAAAAGGGTTTAAACTTAAAATCAAAATTCTTTTCACCAGGGAATATACCATCTGGTATTGAAACATAAATTGAAATGGTGGAAAAGGACATAACTGAGATTTTGAAGAAATGCAGGACACATGATAGAAGAAAAACATTTAACCTGTCAACAAAACAATGTGCCGCAATAAGATTATTAGGGAATGATAGTAACACAAAAAAGGCAAATGACGGTGGCGCTATAGTGGTCCAGGATTATATGAAATATAAAACATAATGTTTGAGACAGTTAAATAACACAACTACTTTTAAAAAGTTAAGTAACAATCCATCAGTGATAACAGCAGAAATAAAGGAGATGCTGTGCATTGCTTGAGAGGAGGGGCATCTTTCAGAATGGGTGAAAACATTATTAATCCTACACCTATAACTCCAGTGTTCTACACACTCCCCAAGCTACATACATACAACATAAATCCACCAGGGAGACTGATAATTGCAGGCATAGGTTCTCTTATGGAAACAGTATCTACATATATAGAACACCATATACATGACTTATATACATTAACACTTACATTTGAGAGTACATACATATAATTCAAACATTAGAAAGATTCAGTGAGACAGACATTAATATGGAGAATTTATTTTTGGTGACACTCAATGTAAAGGACTTATGTATTCCTCACAAAGAGGATCTCTGGGTAATAAAAATGTTCTGAGCTTTAGGACTGTAAGTAAACCATCAAATGGAATGTTGTTACAATTAGCTACAATGGTGCTAGAGAAAAACTTTTTTACATTTAAAATCTCATTTTTTTTCAAGGCACTAGAACAGCCATGGGGTTAAGTATAGCATAAACTTGTGCTAGTTTGATTATGACTGTATTTGTGAATAGTTTTGTTATGGACAGACATACAATTTGTTTCACAAAAAAATGATAAAATGTATGTGTTTTATTGATAATGCACAAATGCTATGGGGGGTGAGCATGAATTAAAAGAATTTCATCAGTATATAAATGGAAGTACAACCAACTTGAAATTTGTCATGAATTATAGTGAGGACATGGTTGCATTCTTGGATTTGCAGATATATAAGAAAAGCAGAAACAAATATGGTTAAATATTTAGAATTACGCTCTTAACTGTATAAATTGATTTTGGCCACAGTCACCCATAAAACTGCTTATTCAGACCAAATACAACAAATTCAGATGCAGATAAGATACCTTCAATATGATAATACCAGTTGTTTGTAGCAAGAGATGCAGTTTGGCACTCAAAACTTAAGCTGACCTTTTGACCCCTTTAAAGAGTGCCAACAAAGGGTTGACTATAGGATAATGATCTCTCTTAAAGAAGATGGTAAGGAGGTTACAGATACCCCTGAACTGTTACTGATAGATGCCATATATATACTGGTCATTTTTGGCACAAAGATTCCACTGCATAATATGAATGAATTTTTGAGTGACTTTCACCCACCTCCACTACCTGCCACTGTTATACACACTCTGTCCACGCCTATTTCTCCTAAAGAGGTTGAAACAGCTATATACTATAATCTCTAAGAAGTAATTCTTTGCAAAACAGCTTCATTAATGCACTAGTTAGGGTTGAAGACACAAAAGTAGGGAAATGTGGTGTTATTTTTCAACCTTCACACCCCATCCCCAACCTGCTGGCAACAACAGGCATGGGGTGGGCCTTGGGCTTGTCAGCCCTAGTGCTCACCCCATTCCATGTGTAAATAAGCTGAGATGAGTACAATATATGACAACGGTATGTATGTTAGGGTTGACAACCCCAAGGGACACCCTATGCCTTTTTCTGCCAGCAGGGTGGGAGTGGGATGTTAGGGTTGGAAACCATAATGCCACATTTCCCTACTTTTGTGGTTTCAACCCTAACAAATGCACTCATGATTTTTTTTTTTACAAAGAATGTCCTTACTTTTTGAGATACTATAAGCATATCCTTATTTTCCTGCATCTCTGTGTTCCCATCAGTCAATAATAATATTCATATTTGCATGTGGGAGGGAAGGGACCTCTGGACCCTGTGCTCCCATCCATAAGTTTTGAGATAATGTAATTGTATCTTTATTTCCCTGGGGACCTCTCCCACCAGTCCATAATGGTATCCATATTTGCATGTGGGAGCATCAGGCCCTCAGGGACCTGTGTTCCCATCCATGCATAATTTTTGAGATCATGTAATCATATCCTTATCTGCCTGTGGGAGTGCAGGGCCATCTGGGTCCGCGCTCCCATCCCTTGGTGTGCAGTGCCAAAGAAATACTGCACAGTGCAATGTTATCCTATGAGAAACAGCAATATTTGAAACCTATATAATGCCATACCAAATTAATATATTTCACAAAACCAGCAAAATGCACATCTATGGGGCAAGCCCTTTTTATTTGATATGGACTCAGGCAGTGCTCTTTTTGGAACCTTACAAGCCTTTTCAGATGCTTCAGGGTCATGTATTAATTGTCAAAAAAGTAAAGGAATTGTGATTGGTAACAGCACTGAACCATCCCCTCAAGACTTAGCTCATATTCCCATAGTAGATACACCCATTAAAATGTGGGTCTTATGTTTGGCAAAGTGGACCTTGGCAAATGAATTGGGACATGGTTTTACAGCAGGCTAGTTGGAAGGTATCCATTTGGGAAAATTGGGTGTTTTCAAAACAGAAGAGAATATTTTGTTGTGAAGACATTATTGCTTTCTATACTTTTGCATGTCCGCATTGTTCTTCCCTTCATGTTGGTTTGGGACACCATTGATGAGTTTATTTTTTCAAGTAGTTTGAGGGAGTAGGTTGAACCCCATAAAATGGGTGTATTATATCAGGATGTTGCCAAGGGTGGGCTGAGTATGCTACACCCTATTTTTCTCTTTTACAGTTTTTTCATTTACCAGAATATTAGTTTTGAACTTGTGCTACATTGATTAGAGACTATTATCCTCTAGTGGCAGGCTGGTAATAAATGACTGACATAAAATATGTGATTGTTGTTGCCTAGTTATATTTTAGACTCTTTGAAAAACATAAAGGTTCAGCCTCTCTTTTATCATCAGGTTCAGTTGGCCTGAAAGTTTGCCAGTTTATACTTGGGATGTGGTTTGACTCTCTTGTCATGGGCATTTTTGAGTTAAGAATACGCATAAACATAAAAGCATTGATCACGGACACTGCCTATGTCAAGAGTGTACAGGTATACCTGAAATGCAGGAATATCCTTATTTAGAATATTCATGTATTTATTGTTTTTAGAAGTCATTGGCTGGAAAGAACTTGGAATTTTGACATTATAAAATGAAGAATTGGTTTTAGGTATTTATCTGGTAGTCAGTCACAGTATCAGTGCAGCTCCGTATGGATACTTTTCTCCTTGTTGAAATATTATATATTGCAGGTGCATTGTGCTTACACAATTCAACAGCAGGAAGTGGACCACAGGGACATTATTTCACACATTGGGAATGGACTTTTTCAGGTGTATATTAAGGACAAGACTGCCAAGGGGATTATGAGCACAAGACAACTTTGAAAGGATGTAAAATGGTTTGAGTTCAATTGAAACTGGGAGTTTAGAGCACATGATGGTCTGTGGAGATTATTATGTGGTTATTTATACTTTCTAAAATATTCTTACCCTTTTCCAGTTACAGCAGGTTTTAGGGGCTTTTTTCTTCTAGTGTCCCCTTCCTCCTTTATTTTTGTGTCTTTTGCTTTCTATTCTTGATTTTCTTTTGTAATATAGTTGATGTTTATTTTGACAGTATTGTTTACACTTTGTTCACATTGTTTGTTTAATACTCTGTACTTGATGCTTTGCTTTTTGATTTATATTCTGTATGAACTTTTGTTTTCGTTTATCTTGTTTTAATAAAAATTCTCCTACTCTTACTGTAGGGGTAACTTCTGACCATCTGTTCCATAATAGCAGACTCTGGTGGTGCTGGTGAAGGTGGTGGAGATGATTCTGGATGGACCAGGCAGATGACCTCCCTCCCTTCCTGTTCCAGTTACCATGGAGATTGAAGCTGAAGGTTTGATTCCAGATAATTTTGGAAATGAGGAAAAGTTTTCTGCTCTATAGAAGTTTGTCTGTGAGGAGGCTCAGCTCTCTGGTCATTTGTTGGAGAAGAAAACACATTTGATGGTGGTCATCAATGATGAAGAACATAAATACTGTGTGGCAAAGAAAAACTGCTACAAAAAATACTCTTTCTACCAATGACTAATGAAATTAGCATCATAAGTTTTGGAAAAAAATGTCTTGGGAACTTATTTTTGCATGCAGTTACTGATGCTGTTACAGACTTTGCTCCTAGTACCCAATTGTTTTCTGATAACACTGTACCTAAGGTTTTGAATATCTGGAAAGGCCATGCTGTATCTGAAGTGTAACTGTAACCAGGAATGCCAAATCAAAATACTGATGCCATTTTAGTGACAATGGATGTAACATCCCTCTACACTAATATTCCACACACAGATGGCATTGCAGCATGTCTTAAATACATACATGAGAAAGGACCTGACCAAAACATCAACCCTGGAGTGGTGGGGGAACTTATGGAATTCATTTTGACACATAACAACTTCAACTTCAATGGTAAACATTATGTTCAAACTATGGGAACAGCAATGGGCACAAAATGGCTCCACAGTATGCTAACCTCTTTATGGCTGACTTGGAGGAGGATTTTTTAAGGCAGTATCCCCACAAACCACTGGCTTATTTCTGTTACATTGATGATTTGTTTATCATCTGGACGGAAGGCACAGATGCACTCAAAGATTTTCATCACAAACTTAATAATCTCCACCCTACTATAAAGCTTACCTTGGAGTACTCTACCACCAAGGTTAACTTTCTGGACACCACAGTCATCATTAAGGATGGAACCTTACATACATGTATTTACAGGAAGCCAACAGACAGACAGAGATACCTGCACAGGAAAAGTAATCACCCTAACCATACAAAAAAATCTGTCATATACAGTCAAGCCCTTCGTTGTCAACGTATTTGTTCAAATGGGATGACAGAGATACAATTTAGCTATGTTGAAAAACACCTTTATGGAGCAGGGACACTCTTCAGGAAATTGACAGGATAACAGAGCAGACAGCAAGTACCAAGACAACAACTACTTCAATATAAAGAAAAGACAGCGACAGAAGAATACCCTTGGTAGTCACATATCATCAGACCTTGAGCGTCTACGTAAGATTATTAAAGATCTCCACCCAATATTTAGTGAGGATGACACCCTTAATTGTATTTTCAGGAACTCCACTACTATCTTTTAAACAACACAAATTTATCCAGCCTAATTATTAGAGCAAACTTTCACGGAACAGAATACCATGTCACACAATGGCACACGACCCTGCAATCAACGCCCTACAAGACCTGTAGGCTCATTTCTACCTCAGACTGTGTGGTTACATCTCAAAACAGACAATTCCAGGTGCATGGGAGTTATACATGCAAGTCACGATATGTTGTTTATTTCATTCAGTGCAAGAGATGTCCACAAACAGGTTATGTAGGAGAAGACACGCCAACAGCTCCACTAGGATGAACTCACACAGACATACTATTACAGCAAGGAAGACTGACAAACCAGTGGGGCATCACTTCTCCCAGCCTGACCACTCAGTCTCAGATATGTCAGTAATGGTCTTAAAGGAAATCTCAAAACACACAACAGAGACGAGCTTTTGAGATTAAACTTATCTTACATCTCAATATGGTAGCAGATGGGATGAACTTGGATATTGGCTTTATGGGACACTACAGAAACTAACATTCACAGACCTTTCTTCTTCAAACTGACATATTATAGGACTTCAGCATATGTGAGATGTGGATGCATGTATGTATGCATGTGTGTGGGTATGCGCTGTGAAGTATGTGATATAACAGATGTGGGGCTTGCTGTCACATTGAGGTAAGTCTCTATTTAGCTATATGGGTTATAATGTGTTACTATTTTATTTCACACACATAAAAATTTCTTCTTACTTTTTATCTTTGCCTGTAGGGAAGTTGATTCCATTGCACCATATTCAGATTACCCACCTGCTAGTGTACATACAGGAGTGTTATCTTATACTGTTATATATAATTTTGTAACTCTGTACATATTGGGATGTGTGATCTCATTTGCTTGGGGTCCTGCACATATCTTTTACATTAGGCTTATATTATAGTACTTTACTCAAGATTTCATGACAAGTTGCATTCCTTTGGGGAACAATTACAGCGACTGAAGTTAATATAGGTTCACTAGGAGAGGGATTGAGAGTGTGTGTGTGTGTGTGTGTGTGTGTGTGTGTATGTGTGGGTCTGTCTGTGGGAGAGAGAGAGAGAGAGAGAGAAAAGGAGGGTGGGGATAGAGAGAGAGAGACTACATCTCGTTTAAGCTATGTATCTCCCTCACCCACATTATTGTGATGTGGGGTGGGTTAGGTTGTATTGTTTGTATGAACAGGAGGAGATAAATTACATTTTTATCTCTTTTTCAGATTCTCTAGACACTTGTGGTACATGAAGTTGCTACATTCTCAGTATATATTGACATCAGTACATATCAGGCTGCATGGTCTGAACTCCTTGAGGTTCCTCGACTAGAGTTTTTTGCTTAACACTAATATTATCTATTTATATTTTAATTATCATGTATATAGTCCTGAGGTTTTTGTAATCTCTTGGGCCTTCTATTTAGCTTGAGAATACAGCTGGGTGGCAAGTCCAGCTAGGTTTTACACATCACACAGTGAGCACTGATGTTTTTAGACAACTTTACTGGTAATTCTTGTCTTTAATGCATACATTGTAATTTCATGAGCCCTATAACTATCTCAGTCTGTCTTAAGCTGGGTGGGGTTGCCTTTCAGTAATCACATCCTTATACTGACTGTGGCACTCATGGCTTGATTTGGGAGTTATCTGCTTCTGCAGTGTTATCTTATGTCAATTAAATTTATGTGCAGTAGGATTCCTTATATGTGTCTTGCACCAGGAACATCTGAACCCAAGGTTCATTCGGACTGAGGGCAGTATTGTACTGTTAAACTTGTCTGACATCATCTGTTTTTTTTTAATGAGTATTTTAAACCAATGGGGATTTTTTTCTGTTTTTCTCTGCATTATCTAGCTGTTATAAGTATTGTATTTTCCAAACAACTGCCATGAGCTTCTGAAGAAGGACTGGTTGGTCCGAAAGCTAGAGCACTTTGTTCTTGTTACATCTATGTTGGTCCATTAAAAGGTATCAAATCATTTGCTTCCGGATCTATTCTTGCAAGGACCAATACGGCAACTACTAAATCTACAAATCAAAATACTGAATCCTGATCTTTGGAAAAAGCATTGCTGGTGGCAGGATGGGCCAAACTTGTAGATAGACCTGAACGACAGTTGAACTATGTCCCATGGAACCCCCTCCTATCTGCCATTGCATTCTCAGTTTTCAAACCTCTCACAGCTGCAGGATCAGCTAAGTTGGCTGGTTATGTACTTCAAAGCCATACAGCAGGAAGAACTGCTAATAATGAAGCAGGTATAGATGCACCCTGTACTGCTGGAAGGTTTACCAAAATAGTAAAAAACTCTGGACAGAGTTAAGAACCTAGCCAGATACTCCATTTGGGGAATGACAGTGAGCAGAATCCTCCCCATTGTGATTTGGAGAGAGATAATGCTGAGAGGGTTGCTGATGTTGCACCAACAGACCCTCTAACTACCTGAAATTATAAATACCATCTGGTCTGCAAAAGCTGACTGATATCCCAGTGAATACCTCCTCAGCAAAAGGAGTGTTCACATTGTGGAAATAGTCATGTCCTGCAACTTCATCTATGGATAGTCAAATCAAGCCAGAGACTACACCCCCAGGTAGGAAGAATAACCTTATACTCTGCAAAATGAGCACATAACCTCTGGTGTTTCACAGGGTCTTGTAAGAGGGAAGGCTATACTGTACATGCTAAGCCTAATAGAGGGGATGCAGATACTGATTTCAATGACAGTTCAGCAGATTAATCCTAAGCACATAATGCATAAGTCCTACATGGGGAGAGAGTGGAACAAGAATCTGTAAGGGACTTGGAACCATGTGGAACATCACCGAGAACTAATCAGCAGCTGTAATCTAAGCACTGAGGTGGAGGGGTTTCCGCAGGGCTGATCTATTTTCCTCTACATATGCTTCTGCACAATGGAAAAGTGCATTCAGATTGTGATACAAAGAATGACTGGAACTTCCCCCCACATAGGCTTCATGTGGGACAGACTTTGTTAAAGGATTTAGTTAGTTATTGTCAAATTGAAATATGTGCATTAATACACACTCCAGGTGATGTTGTATTTTATGTCAGTTTCAAGACAGCAGTAAATGTGGAAAGATTCTGGTCAAAATACAATGTGTTGAAACATATCTATGGTTCCCTTGTCCAAGCTATTCCCCTCACCAAACCTGCACTCCATACAGTGACTATTCGATTTAAAAATTAAGGAGTAAATATTTTTTATATAAAGTACTGGTTAGCACAGAAATGAGACATCCATGGAGCTCCAGAGTCTGTTATGGACAAAGAACAACTATGGATGGGGGGAAGGACTTTAGAGCAAAACTGCATCAAAGTGAAGCACTTACATAACACCATCCTAGTCATTTCTATTTGGGCCAGGACAGAGGGCAGTGTTTTAATCAAGGGCTGCCAAAGATATGTTTTAGGTGGGTTATTCTATCACTTAACTTATACCTGTGATGTGTGTCTGGACTATGGCCACATGGGGAACTATCGTACCAATGAGTTACGCTGGAACCTATGTAATGAAAGTGGACATTCATATTGTTCTTGTCAGTGAGCAGCTAACAACAGAGGTGGCAGACCAAACCAGGATGATCTTCTGACCATGGCTCAAAAATACAAGCATAAATAAAAGACAGAAGGAATCAGTTCAGAAAGCAGCTCTACACCTACACCGATCATCTCTCCATGCCATGAAGCAGCAAGATGTGCTTAATAACTCACAGTAGATGAAACCTGACCATGACCCCCCCTTCCCCGAGGAACCCAGAGAAGAGCAACAGAAAGATGATTCTGCTGTCATTTTAGAACTGGGAAAAGTTACAGAAAAGAAAGAGAATAACATGCTTCCTACCCAGAATATGGAACATCCCACAGGACAAAGTACATTCTCACAACACATAGGAACTCCAGAAACAGTAATTAAAGAAGAAATAATACCTCCTCCAGGAATGGCAATGGTTGCCAGTAAGAGATCCCAGAAAAGTCAGCAACCTAAATCAAAAAATACTATAGAAAGACCCCGGGCAGCAGGTATACTTTTGGAAAATAAATTTGAAGCAGTAACATCAGATGAGAGAGACTCTGAAATAGGATGACACTTTGAAGCATCTTTAACCAGATCATTACAACATCTGGCTTTTTCTGAAACAGAGAAGGATACACAAAGCTCATCAATGACTAGGAAATTGAAGAATCCTTTGTGACTAAGAACCAGAAGTGGAAGATACATCACACAGTCAACATGATCTCTGGAATAATGTTTTCCAGATCTCTTAGCTTAGCGTTTCCAAATTACCTCAACCACTAATATTAAAATTGTCATGTTTGAGCCAGCCCACTGGCACAAGCAGTAACACTACTGCTTTTGGCATCAATTACCCAGCTTCAGGAATGAGCCTGAAGCATCGAAGGTTCCACCAGGGGAAGGAGGATGAGCATCTAGAGGACTGCTCTCCTCCTCCTCCAGGGTATGTGGGATAAGGCAGTCAGCAATTATCCAACTCCTGGTGGTGGCTAGGAGTAAGCACACTTGACACATGTGGACTAGAGACTCAGCAGGCTTCATTATGCTCATCCACGGGAGTGTGCATGACATGCCTCTGACACCATTGCATGTCCAGGTCTTATGTAAAGAAGAAGAAAAATCCATCTTGTCAGGCATCAGCATAAAGCCAGGATCCTGGACTGTCTCATCTCGAATCATCCCAAGGTGTCAGTCTCAGCCAGGGTCCATAGGGTGATGTTGGTCTCTCCTGTCAGGGAGCACCTCTGTGGGGTGCAAGCCAAGGTCTTCCCAGACCAGGCAGCAGGGAGGGAAGTGCCAGTGTTGAAGGTGGTTCCAAGGAGACCTGTTTTGGTATAGGATGCATCCACCACCTGGTAGGATTACCAGAAAAAAAGATTTGGGAAAAGAATTGCCAAGTTTAATGTAAATAGCATAAAGAATCCAAATTCTGAAGGATTTACCATGCAACATATACAGTATTTAGTGCAAGAAACCAGAATGAATATATGGTCAGATGCAGCAGAAGCCAAAAGAATGTGGTGTTGGGGTGTCTTCTTTTAGTCATTTGGTGAAGTCAGTCAGTCAGTCAAAAGATTTTACTGTTTGGCAATTGCCATTACAGTATACAAAAAAAAAGATCCATACAAAGTGCACTACAAGAGAAAAGAAATTAAAGAACATACAGAAATAAATCACATAAACATTGCCACATGCTGTAACACATATTTGGCATGTTTGGGGCTAATATCAACCTGCTTCAAAGCTGTCATAATGTTAGCTTAAAATGTTATTCTATATGTCATCATTAGTAATCTGCATTTTTCTATTAGTAAGGATCTTTAAAATATGCAATGCAATTTTGACTATCAATAATTTTATTAAAACTTTTATATGCTACTGCACATTCTGAATCTTGAGACCATAGAAAGTAATATAGACATTTTTATTAGTTTCGAAATACTTTATGAATATACTTCTCAAAATCATTACTAAATAGAAGAACATATAGGACCATTTGATAATTACTTTCCTGTTAAACAAAACTCAAACTGGGAAAGAATTTTCTTAGTATGGGTGGAACTTTCCATAGGACCTCTCCCCAACCAGCCAAGGCTACAGCAGTTCAAGTCCCCTCACCATTAACAACCATCCAAGCTGGGCACCATGCTTATTCTAGGCTGTACCAATTGCACCTTCCTCCATTAAGTCAGCTAGAGATCTATCTAAGAAGTAACACACCTCCCCTTAACAAAAATGCTACAGGCTAGGCCCCTATATTAGCCTTCCCAGTACACTATGGCTAGGAAAGCATGTCCTTTTAGGCCACTATGGTGACTAATTACCAAGGGTCTGGTTAAAAAAACACACAAAATTCCTCTCCCATCAAGTAATTCTGGGTTGGCTCCTGAACCTACCCTAAAACACTTTTTGCAACCTCTGGACTCATTGTTTTCCCAGGAGAGGGCAGTACTAAGTGATACCCAACCAGTGCCTAAAAAGGCTCCAAGGGATACCCCAGCTCCGGTCTCAGTCCTAACTCTTCCAATTTAGTCCCAATGTTTATCTTTTAATTAAATAATACAGTGATTCTCCACAGGACTGCTATAGTGGACTAATTAAAAATCTCCTCCTCAGCAGTAGGCCCCTCCTCTTAATTTGCAGGTGCGTACCACAGTAAAAATATTGATAACTAAAATATGCTATAAATTCAAAATATGAATAAAAAGAGCAATGTTGAGATAATATGTGCCAATTATAACATGTGGAACTAACAAAAAAACTTTCAACCCATAAACTTTTAACAACAAATAAATCTCTCGTAACCCAATACTCAAAGAGAGAGGGAAAGAAGTATTTTGTTCTTAGGTGCAAACAGAGTCATAGCCTCTAATCAGACTTTATAAGGACATTCAAGGCCTAAAATCTCCTAAACAGGAGTCCCAGAGGTCCCAAAAGTCCAAAGAAAGTTGATGGGCCCTTTAAATAGTTCATTTGGTAATTGAAGAGGAGTTAATTTTTATTTCTTTGATTATCTCTTGGAGTTCCAAGCCATAGCTTCTGCCCAGGTTTTAAAAAACAAATGAAAAAATCAGTTTCAGCTCCGAAAAAGGAGTCCTGTAAATTTACACAAAGTTTTGGCTTCACAAAATAACTTGATTAATCAGGGAAGGCTAGGCTCCATAAAAAGAAGTCCCCACCAGGCAAAGTCAAAACTCACAAGCTAGGCAGAATACCACATTCTCCTATAGAGATTGGATGGCAAAATCATACTTAACGCTTCATTGTTAGATAATAATATTTGCACTGTAGAATGGAGTAGGTTCTTACAAACACAGAAAGATGAGTATAACAGGAAATTATTCTTCACAGAAAGAGTACAGGGTCCATGAAAATTACCTGCAACTTGGCACCACAACTCATTGAAATGTTCATGTAAAATTTATAGCAGGAGTTCACTGCTTTAAATGGATCGAGTGTTAAAATTTTGAAGGCTATAAAAGCATATTGCAGATGTTTTGGCTCCATAATAATGATCATTGGAGTAGTGCTTAAGCATTCAAGCCCTGTTACCTTTGTTCTTTAATAAAGCTGGGTATCAAGTCAGCAACAAAAAAAGAGTAAGATCAGTACTTCATGGGGGAAGTTACCCCCTAACGATCCTTCTCCTCATTCTCCTCCTTCTCCTCCTGTCAATGAAACAATGCCTTTATGGGAGTTTGTAGGAAGGGGATTACCGTGAACAAAACATAGACTTGCCTCATTTTTTCTCAGTCTGGAGGATGGGGTCCAGTCCCTTAAAGATCCTTTCCCAAATTCCCCAACTCTTCATATTCTAAAATTCTTCTTTCAGCTATAAGTTAGATCTTTTCAAGACATTGAATAAGGCTGCAACAGCTTTAGGTTCTGTCTCATAAAATGCATTTTCTCAGTAGCAGGGTCACCTAGTCTATCTGAAAAAAAAAGAAGAGAGAATGCTCTACTGAGCATAGCATTTTCTTGATAATAATACAGAGACACCCCATCCCCCTAGGTAATGGCATACCTTTTAAAATAGTAAAAAGCACCTTTACACGTAAATACAGTAGTGTGGTCAAACTCTTAGACTGTCATCCTAGTGTCCTTTCATGTACAATTGCAACTCCGACTCCATCTCTCCATTCCACCGAAATTCCTTCCAAGCTGCCGGCATCGACCTTGGCGAATCCTTCACCAGAGCTTCTCAGTATTTGCCAAAAATTGGGAAAATAGTCAATTCAGTGAGCTGTTTACACACCGGTTGGGAAGCTCTTTATGTCTCAACTCTCGAGCAGCCAGAGAACAAATGCCCTAACAAAAGCTACTGTCTCCTGGCATTCTAGCTGTGTTCTAATTTCTCCAAGATGAGGAACAGCGTATTTAATCAAACAGAAGCAAGCAAGACAGTAGCCTTAGTGATAAAAAACTTTTCAAAGCTAAAAGATGCATCTTTGGGCATCAAAATCTAAACAAAAGTCTCTTAAATAAGAAAGAAGTGAGAGTCTCTTTACAGAGGAGCAGAAGTGCAGCCATCTTACTGCTCCCTCCCCCACCCCCACACACTGTCATTTACAGAAGATAACTGTGATGGTGTAGGTGTTTTATTTAAAGGAACATATTTATCAGTTATAAAAATGTTAGATATTCTACTTGTGAGAGTGATGCTTATAGACCTCAGTTTTCATACAGATACTGTAGATGTTGTATTATCAATATACTGTATATGTACCACATATGATAAACGGCCAGGTAGATCTTTGTATGTTAAGTCAGCCTTTCTTGTGCACTGTAAGAAAATTTATGTATGGAGGGGATTTGATTATGCTTTAGCTACTGAAGACAAGTGTGTATGTACTAACAAAATATTTTGTGACTATGCTTTTGATTAAGATGACAGAAGATGCATGGTTGCATGATGCATGCCATATAATACATAAAATAGATGGCTGTACATATTAAAACAATTTGGTAGTCAGAACTGACTTCCTTTACATCTCAAAATTGAATGGTGCAAAAGGTAAAATTAATTCCAACAGTGCATTCTGACCACTTCTTGGTAGGAGGTTTTCTAGGGTGGATAAGTAAATTTGAATCAGAGCAAGGTATATGGAAATTAAACAGTCCTTTATTGGAGAAATCCGCATTAGACAACACTTTGCAAGAATTTTGTTTTACAAGAAAAACAGTAATGTGTTTGTACGATGATATCAGCTGATGGTGGGAAGACACAACGAAAGATATAAACCAACTTTTAAAGAATGTATCATGGAAAATCAAACAAAAGGAGTACCATAAATACTTAACATTATGAGCACAATTGGAAAAATGATTGTCTTTAGAATAGAAGGGGCGGTTTCTTTTAAAACACAAATGATTACTTTTTTTTGTAAACAAACATGGGACAGTTGATTAAACATTATATGAATAATGAGTACTATTAAAGATACATGTGTCCATTACATGAACATAAAACTTAGCTCCTCCTTCACGATTCATACCCAGCACTTCTAAGCAGAAAATTCAGTGCAACTGTTGGTAAACTTAAGTTAGTCAATGAAAACCTTGAGATATGCATTGTTCTGAACATATCTTTACTACCTGGTAACATACCTTCAGCATTACTTCAGTCAAATTATGCAATTTATTACCAACATGCCTTGTGCAGCATTTATTCCCAAGATAGCAGCTTAATTTTTGATGGAACATAGAAGTGGCACATTTGGAAGGATAGGGACAGAGAATATGTTTGAAAGTTGCAAAGAAAGAGTATGAAAGAGACAAATGGTGACATGTTGTAAAAGATAAACTTGAGAAAATCAGGACAACAAAGGTAGAAGTAAGGGAGGTAGTACGAGATTACCTAGTATGGATGCTTGTTATAGAAGCAGGAACTACACATATGACTCAGGTTTTTCGACAGAAAATAGAGGTAGCAAAGGTCTCACAAGAGGGATTGAATAAGCTGTGTGGTCCTATATTACTTGAAGAAATAAAACAAGCTATTCAAAGCTTTCATCAGAACATGGCCCTGTGCCTTGATGACTTAACTACAGAATTTTGTAAGAACTATATAGAACAACTCTCTGAAATATTGCAAGTGGTGTTTAAGTGAATACTATCAGAAGGGCAACCCCTGGAATCTTTTGGAACTGCAAGACAAATTTTTGGCATTAAAAAAATTGAGATAATGAGGAGCTAAAAAATTGGAGACCACTATGCTTGATGAACACTGACTTTAAAAGTCTAATAAAAATTCTCGGCTGGATATTCAAAAGGGTTGTGCCATGCGCAATAGGGTTGTGCCTGCACAAGTCCAAAATTGCGCCAATGAAAGAATTCATTCACACATCTGGACTGCCTTGTATGGTATGGGCTGCACGCCCATTGGCTCTTGCTCTGCACCAATGGGCGTGCAGCCCTACCAGGCAGTCAATCGGCAGCGGTGGGGCAGCAGGTGGGTGGGATGCTGCTGCCTGCCAGCTGCCGGGGAGCGGGTGGTGGGGCTTCATGGGTGGGTGGGTGGGGACACTAGATCACCAGGGATATGGTCTTGGGGGTTGCCACATTTGCATCCCACGATTGGGCTTAGTGGTCCACTGTACCACCAGGGATCTGTTCTTGGGGGTTTCACCACATTTTGCAGCCTGCGATCAGGCTTAGTGGTCCACTGGACCACCAGGGATATGTTCTTGGGGGTTGGACTCCGTGCTGCCCGCGATCGAGCTGGTGGGGGTAGTTTACAATTATGCCTGCGATCGGGCTAGTGGGGGGTTTATTAAAGCTTATGCCCACGATCGGGCTGGTGGGGGTTATTAAAGCTTTGCCCATGATCGGGCTAGTGGGGGTTTCTTAAAGCTTTTGCCCGTGATCGGGACAGTCGGGGGGTGGGGGGAATTTTTACACTATTGCCCATGATAGAGCTGCAGGGGGCATCAGGCCCCGATGGCTGCTGCCTGGCAGGGTGCCAGGCGCAAATCCTCGGGGATCGGTGCACCTGCATGCTAATGGAATGCAAATGGGACCATAAATAGATGCAAATACCCCCCATGCCTTACATGAATTATGGCCCCATTTGCATGTCACCTTTTGAATATGGGAAAGTTGCAAATGGCACAATGGTACTTGCGCCCCCGCAACTCGACTGATCCACTCTGACCACTTGCGGTGCCACAAGTTCCACTGTGCCATGCACAGTGGCTGTGGCCAGGGGGTGATATTCAAAGGAGTTGCTCAATAGTGCAACTCCTTTGAATATCGCCCCGGCCACACCCCTGCACAACTATTTTGTGCAGGGCAAGGGCTTGCACCACAAAATAGTGCAGTTTGAATATCCAGCCCTCTGTGTATAAGGTTAGCATCAGTGGTTCAGTATTTCATAATGCCAGTTCAGTCCTGTTCTGTGGTTGGCAGAAATATTTAGAATAAACGTATTATTCTAACAGAACTGATAGAACAAGAAGAACAGAGAAAAGCTGTAAATTGCAGATTACTGTATCTATGGATCTGGTAAAAGCTTTTGGCGAGGTGTCTCACTCTTACTTGTTTGAAGTCTTGCAGAAATATAACATCCCACAGGAGTTCTGTGATTGGATAACAAAATTCCCAACTGGCATCAGCAACAAGACACAACAGTTATGCTTGAATTCAAGAATAAGGTTCTCTAGCAACAGTGAAATATAAAGGGATAAGAAATACTTAAATACAAAAAATAGAAACTCATCTGAAGGACAAAGGGATTCCTACATAGATTTTGGATACAGTTTGGTTAAGCTGTCATGGAAGATTAGGAGTTAAGGGGAACTCTGAACATAGAAGTATGAATGAAAGATCATGTCCATGTGTAGGATGCTCTTTTGAGCTAGAATGCATGGAACACTTATTTTTGGAGTGTCTCTCTGTTCAGGTCTTCTGGACTACATTGGCAGACAAATGGAAGTATTCTGGATGGGCATCTTTAAGCTTTGAAAATATTATACTGAGATATTTTCCATCACAAAAGAATTATGATATCAGCACCTTGAGGCTTTTATTCACATGTGTGAAAATTTTTCTTTAGCAGACCATAAACTGATTTTCCAACAGCAGAAGCTGAGCCAACTATCAGTAATAAATCTGACTGAACATGAACTTCAAACAATATGTAAAGCAGTAGTATTTGCTAGTTTGTAAAAAAAAATCAATATATATTTTTTTAGCAAAAATATATTTTCTGATGGTATACCGTTAAAACGGAGACTGAATTTTGTTGCCACAATTAGGGTGCCGACTCAAGGGTGATGATGATAGTGATTTTGATTTTAGATTGCCCCCTCAGTCATGCTGCTCTTTGTGCACAGACTGTTTCTACCCCCTTCAGGGCATACCTGCACTATAGGTTGTTATATTCAGTTTTGGTGGGTGTGGGGGGCTTTGCCACCCCCATGAAATAGGACTGTTTCCCGGGGCAGCACTTTGGTGCTAAACATCCTGGGAGCTGCAATGCCTAGTGCCTAATGCCAGGTAGTGTATTGCCTTCACCCATATTGGTGCTGACAAAATGACTGTTGCACTGATATGGGTGAAACATTTCTGACATCCTTAGATTCATATTCAGTGTATTTGTAACATTCTTAGATATTTTTAAAACAGTCTTCATAGCTAGGTTTGTAGTTAATGACCATTACTAAAGATGGCATCCACACAAAATTTTTAAAAATCTCTTTTGCTGAGGTTACCTGTTGATTGTACATACTATAGTCATACTGTAGACATATTAGGATTATGCTAACTGATATGTCTGATGGTAAACAGCACAATTCTATACAAAGATATTTTTTAGGGTGGACATGGCACAGGATCAGGAAAAAGAAAGAAAAGGTACAGGTAAAGGTACAATGTGCAGACTGGATGGACCATTGGACTTTTTCTGCCATCATTGTGCATGTTTCTATGCATATTGATGTTTCTGCTAGAAAAACATAATTGCAAAAAATATATATATAAATAAAAATAAAAAAAATACCGGGAGACTAACAAATACTTCTCCTTTAAACAGGAATGCAACTGTCTCTAACGTAGAGCTCTGTGAGTCAGATAGAAACATATAGAATGTGGTTTTATAGATTACAGTAGTCTAGCAATTCCTAGATTGGGATTTTTATTTTGTTTAATGAACTGCTTGTTTTATTGCAGACATCCTGTTTAGTAAATAGTTAACCATGAGCAGGACTTAGTTTAGGAATAATAAAGTCTGTGTGGGGTAGAGTTTTTGTTTGTTTTTCTCTCTTTTTTTGATCTATTCTTGTGATATTGTTTATAGATAATGCATATTGTGTAATTACTTTCATTTTTTCTGTATATTATATTTTTAACCAATAAAGAATGCCCCCTACTCTATTCCATATGAATGCCCTGCAGTTGTGTTTCACATTCTATAAATACAGTATTACTTATAGCAGATGAAATGTGCCCAGATGATGCAACAGAAATGTTTGGACCCTAAGACTGAGGCCAACATGATTCACAGAGAACTGCAGAAGGTATATGAAAAAGAATATACTGCATTGTCCCCACACCACTTCAGAGATCTGTGGAAGACATGCTATTGGTAATTGTGATACATCATTCACTTGCGAGTTGATTGGATGCTTGGCATATGTTTACTCTCTTTGTTTCTTGTTCCTAGGATAATATTATTGTTTATTTTTTTTATTATTTTTACTTACATATCTCTTTATGTTTTATTTAAAGCAGTATATCCAGGAAATATTATTTGCATTATTGTTTCTTCTTTGTACCTACTACAACTGCTAAATATGGAATTGCTTGTATGGTTTTCTTCATTCATTTAAATTCATCTACTCTTTTCAAGATGTGTCAATGGATCTTTATCAACAACCTTAATACCCACCAGAAAAGGCAGGCAGGACCTTGGTTTAACATCTTATCTAAAGGATGGCACACAATGACAGTACAGCATCCTTTTAGTACTGCTCTTGGGTGCCAACCCACAACCTTCTATCCCACAGACAGGGATGTGCTACCAACTGAGCCATGCCTGCACAAGATACACACATAGGCTACTTGATGAAAATATTGTTGTCAACCTGGTTGTGCAGAGGGATGAGGTGCCATGAGTGCCTTACCCTGGCCCACACCAGAATCCCTGGTTCAGGAATGGACTTGGGTTACCTGGGGGTCAGCTGGGAGAGGGATGCTTGAACATCCACATGACTGCTCTCCTCCCTTGGGCAGGGGGAATCCTGTGCCTTGCTGCTTGACTACCCTCTGGAGGAATCCAAATGGTAGTGTGGGCGAGTCACAGTAAGTGGGTGGGGTGCACATTCAGAGTACCAGGGGCATCACCACAGAGGTGGAACTTACACAACATACTCATTGCACATCTGTGCTGCCCAGGGGAGAAAACAAGGAGGAAAAATGGAGAACGGGCTTCATGAAGCCCTGCCTGCCCCATCCGCTCATGTTGACAGCCCGCTTAGTTTCTCTGGCTCCAGGGACAATCTGAATATGTGTTCCACGTGAGGGGATGCCCCTCCCTTCCTGGCCTTGCTGCAGGGACCAATCTGGGGGGGGGGTTAAAAGTCCCCTGAGACTGAAGGAGACTCAACATGGCCATGGATGATTGGAACAAGGCTGACACAACCCACCCACACTTGCCAAGGAGGATATAAACCTATACAGAAAAAATGAAAACATTGTTTGTGACATTGAAATACTGATACTGGCCATGCAGTGTTGTAGTGATGTCTTGATATGGTAAAACACTTTTTTTTTGTTTAATAACTTTCAGATGTGATATTTACAGTGTTATACACTGACAATGATGGCAGAAAAAGACCATAAATCCATCCAGTCTGCCAGAGTTCCATACTTAGCCCTGGGACCTATTGTCCCTCAAAGGTCTTAGCCCTCCCCATCCTTCCCCTGTTCCCCTCCCAGTTTCTGCCATACCAAGCAACCACTGTGCCCTCACTCTATCCCAAAAATGTTTGAACCTACCAACAGTTTTAACACTCACCACTTTGGCAGGCAGACTGTTCCATGGCTCTGCCACCCTTTCTGGAAAATGATACTTCCTCATGTCTCTTCTGAACCTCCCTCTTTTCACTTTTTTTTGTGGCCACATGTCCAAGAAACTAGTATTCAAGCTAAATGTTTCCTGCAGTTCACTTTCTTAATTCCTTTTAGGAACTTGAAGGTCTCTATCATATCTCCCCTCTACCTTCTGGTCTCCAGCGAGTACATGTTCAGTGCTTTGAGGCACTCCTCATAGGACCTGCCTTTTTAGCCCTGAATCAATTTTGTTACCCTGCATTGCACCATCTCCAGCATACAACTATCCTTCCTGAGATGAAGACTCCAGAACTGGATACAGTACTCTGTGTATGGCCACACTAAGGCTCTATATAGAGGAAGTATTACCTTTCCCATTTGCTATCAATACCCCTCTCAATACATCCCAGCATCCTACTTACTTTGCTATATGCCTTGTTACACTGACTTAATTGTTTGAGAGAGTTACCGATGATGACTCCAAGGTTCTGTTCCTCAACCATAGTGCTAAGACTTACCCTTCCCATCCAGTACTCTGTCCTGGAGTTCTTGTTCCATAGGTGCATTACCTTACAATTTTTGGCACTGAATTTCAGCTACCAAACCTTAGACCACTCCTCTAGCTTTCATACAGTACATCACTTTGCATTTCCCTGATTCCCTTGTTGCTATTTACCTTCCCACAGAGTTTATTGTCATCTGTAAAGAGACACAGTGAGCCAGGATACCCTCACCAATTACACTACTGAACATATTGAAGAAGGCCAGTCCTAAAACAGATCCTAGCAGTACCCTGTTCATGACCCCTTTCTGCTGACTTAACACTGTTGACTACAACCCTCTGCTGCCTCCCCTTTAGCCAGTTATCTACCCAGTTTACTATGACCTTAGCACCAAGTCAAAAGCCTTACTGACATTGGAAAAGGCAGGAAAATGCAGACACCCTGAACAAATACTTTTGCTAAGCATTCAGAAAGGAAGGAGAAGGGGAGGGGTCACAAAAAGGTGACAAAAGCTTTGGAGGTAGGGAGGTAGACACTAGTCCTTTTTTGGAGGTGAAAGTCCTAAGTGAATTGCTAATCTGAAGGTGGACAAAGCAATGGGATGAGATGAGGGTGCATCCAAGGGTATTGAAGAAGCTCATGGAAATACTGGTTGCACCTCTATGACAGTTCTGTTTAACAGCTCACAGTAAACAGGAGTGGTTCTGGAGAACTGGGAAGGACAGACGTAGTCCCACTACGCAAAAGTGGTAGCATGGAGGAGGCTGTCAATTCCAGTGAGCCTGATATTAGTGGTGGGAAAGTTAATGGAATCACTACTGAAGGAAAGAATTGTGGAATATCTTGAATCCAATGGGTAACAATACCAAAGGCAGCATGGTTTCACAGGTGGGAGGTCATGTCAAACAAATCTGATAGATTTCTTTGACTGGGTGACCAATGAACTAGATCAGGGTGGAGAGGTGGATGAGGCCTACCTAGATTTCAGTAAAGCAGTCAACACCATTCCACATAGAAGGAGACTAGTAAGTGAGCTGGGTAGTTTAGGAGTGGGTCCAAATGTGGTAAATTGGATACAAAATTTGCTAGGGGATACAGGTGACTGAGGGTGGTGGCAAACAAAGTTCACTCCAAGCAAAGGGAGGATGACCAGCAGGGTGCCTCAGGGATCTGTGCTGGGACTGGTCCTCCCTAATGTCTTAATAATAATAATAATACTTTATTTATAAGGCACCTTTCAACAAACCAATATGCCTAACAATAAACTAAAACAGCACATAAAACAGTAAGTATCCAGTCTTATAAAATTCAAATAGCAGACAAATAAAAACAAACAGAAAAAGTGACATTGCAGAGAAGCTTGAAGGGATGGTCTGCCTCTTTGCAGATGACACCAAAATCTGCAATAGCATGGCCACTCCGGGGTGGGGGGAGGATGAGCAGAGACCTGAAAAACATAGAGGAGTGTACAAGGGTATGGCAGATGGGGTTCAATGCAAAAAAGTGCAAAACAATGCACTTAGGGCACAGAAATCCGGGGGTGGGGTTCAAAATAGGTGCAATGGTATTGACAAACACCAAGCAGGGAAGGGACATGGGAATAATCATATCAGATGATCTAAAGGTGCCCAGGCAAAGCTTCAAGGCATTAGTGACGGTGAGTGGGATGCTGGCATGCACAGAGAGGGGTATCATCAGTAGAAAGAGGGAAGTGGTGTTGCCTTCGTGTAGATCTCTGGCAAGACCCCTTCTAGAGCAGTGTGCTCAGTTCTAGAGACCACATCTCCAAAAGGACATAGACTAAGTGGAGGCAGAAGGCAACTAAAATACACAGAAACATAGAAGTTGACGGCAAATAAGGACCGCAAGGCCCATTCAGTCTGCCCATTTCTTTTTCTGCCTCATGAATATGCCATCGACTTTTGCTCTGTCAATGGCCTACCTATTCATACTCATCTGTATTGCTCCTTTATGCCTAACCCATGTCTGTTTGAAGCCCTGCACTGTATTCATATCCACCACTTTCTGAGGTAGGCCGTTTCATGCATTCACTGCCCTTTCTGTGAAAAAGAACTTTCTCACATCACCCCTTAATCAGCCTCCCTCTAATCTCATGCTGTGTCCCCTTGTCCTGCTGTTTTTCTTATATTGAAACATGTTAGACTCTTTCACCTTGTTAATGCCCTGAAGGTGTTTGAATGTTACGATCATATCACCTCTCTCCCTCCTTTGCTCTAGGGTATACTGTACATACTGAGCTCCATTAATCTTCTCATATGTTTCTGATGCAGTCCCTGCACCATTTTGGTTGCCCTTCTCTGGACTGTCTCAATTTGGTTAATGTCCTTGTGAAGGTATGGCCTCCAGTACTGCACGCAGTACTCCAGATGGGGCCTAGCCAGTGTCTTGTAAAGAGGGATTATTACCTCCCTCTTCTGACTTGTGATACCCCTACTAATACACCCCAACATCCCCCTAGCCTTACCTATTGCTTTAGTGGTCTGCTTGGATGATTTCAGGTCATCGGCGATGATGATGCCCAAGTCTCTTTCTTCCCTTGTGACTGCCAGCAACTCCCCTCCCAGCCTATAGGTGGCCTCAGGGTTTCTCTTCCCTATGTGCATGATCTTTGCCCTTCTTTGTGTTAAACCCCAGTTGCCACTCTTCCGATCATTTTGCTAGTTTATCCAGATCTCTTCTCATTCTGCCCACACCTTCTGGATCATTTACTTTGTTGCAGATCTTGGTGTCATCTACAAACAGACAAACCTTACCCTTCAGTCCATCTGCAATGTCACTGATGAAGATATTGAAGAGGACTGGCCGCAGGACTGCTCCCTGTGGTACCCCACTTGTGACTTGCATCTCTTCTGACTGTATACCATTTACCACCACTCTCTGTTTTCTGCCCATCAACCAGTTTGCCACCCAGTTGACCAACTTCTGACCCACCCTGAGCCTACCCAGCTTATTAATAAATCTCCTATGTGGAACAGTATCGAAACCTTTGCTGAAGTCAAAGTAGGCAACATCAACTGCTCCCCCTTGGTCCCCCACTCTGGTTACCCAGTCAAAGAAATCTATGAGATTAGTTTGACAGGACCTTCCTTTTGTAAACCCATGCTGTCTTGGATTGGAAAATGGTGCAGGGTCTGTATCAAAGCCCTACATGGAGAGACTAAAGGACCTCAATGTGTACATCCTGAAACAGAGGAGTGGGGGTTATAATAGAGACCTTTAAATACCTCATGGGGGTAAATAATGTACAGGAGGGGAGTATTTTCAGAAGAAAGGTGCTCAAGAGCAAGGGGACATGCTATGGAGCTTGAGGGAGGTAGATTCCGAAGAGATGTGAGGAAGTACTTCTTCACAGAAAGAGTAGTGGACTCCTGGAACCACCTTCCAGGTGAGGTGGTGGGGGTGGAACCAGTAGTGGGGTTCAAGAATGCATATGATAAGCACAAAGAAATCATATTGGAAAAGAAGGGGAATGGAGAAAGAGCAGAAAATTAGGCATGGTCTGAAGTAATAATATAGGTAGGGAGAAATAGGCGGACTGCAGGGGCCAAGTGGACCTTATCTGCCACCAAATTCTATGATTCTATGTTTCCTATGATGCTAAAGAACATAAAATCCATAGCATGACTACTATCCAATTCCCTCATCACTGAGTCAAAGAAAAACATCCTGTTAGTCTAACAAGACCTCCCTGCTATGAATCTGTGTCGTTTACTATCCTGGAGCCTGCTGTTCTTGGAGTAGTCTACAAGGTCCTCTTTGACCAGAGACTTCATCAGCTTCCATACAATGCAGGTAAGACTGACAGGTCTTTAGTGCCCCAGATGTTCCTTGTCCTCCCCCCTTATGGAACTACATCCTCCATCCTCCAATTCTTCAGAACTACCCCAGTCCTTAGGAAGCTGTTGAACAGACCTACCAGGGGTTCAGCCATTTCTGCTGCCATCTCCCTGAGTAACCTTGAATGCAACCCATCTGGTCCCAGTGCCTTATCTATTTTTAATGCTGCCAGCCCTTTCTGGATCCTTTTGCTTGTAAACATTGGCTGTCTCATCTCCAGGATCCCTTTAGTGTCTGCTTTGATGCCACTCTCTGGCAAGGGTCCATCATTCTCCATAGTGAAAACTGAGCTAAAGTAATCAGTAAGGATGGTGGCCTTTTGTCCATTCTCTGGTATCACCCTTCCCCATGTCAGGAGAACTGTTTTCCTCTGCTCTTGACCGTATCTGCAATATGCAGCTGTGTGTCTACTTTTGCCTCCCTGACCACCTTCTTTGCCTCCCTGTTTTTCATAGAACTAGAAGTATTGTCCAAGTGTTTTTTTTCAGTGAGGAGTTGCTGCCATGGTTTTCTTTGGTTGAATTTTATGTGAACAACTGTTAGGATAGCTGTGCTGGTAGCTTGAATCTCACAGAGTGGTGAGTACCCATTTTCTGATTGTATTTCTCAGTAACTGATACCCCTAATGAGGACTGAAGCATAATGACTCTACTACTTTATACTGTGTTGAACTGTTCAAGATATGTAATCTGTATCCTGCCTTATGGTCCCACCTAAAGACACTGAAGAAACCCTGGTGAGGCCCATCCGACAGCGAAGAGCCTAGTACCTGACTGCTGGAAGTCAGCTACACTATTATTGCATTATTTTAAACTCTTGCAGTGACGCTGTTAATGGTACCTGCAATGTGAGGTAGTTTGTTTGGTTTCTGAATTTTCCATTGAAAAGCATTGGCTTAACCAATGTCACTTTTTTTCCTGTTTCCTTGCTCCTTGACTAGAACAGGCTGCCAGTCAGTACCTATTTGCTGCTCACTGCCCAAGCTCCTTCCTTGTATTGGTTATACATTAATTGTCATTTTCATTTTTAACTAATCATTAATTGCATGCAACATAGTAATTACACTGTAGTTACATTTGTTGCATGCTACTACATTGCAGTTGCAATGCAGTTATAGCATAGTTATACTGTAACTACAGTGTAGTCAAGTGACACTTTAAAAATAAAGTGTAGCCCTGTAGTCAACACCAGGCCCCATGGGCTTGCACAGCTGAGCATAAAAGATACAAATGCTGTAGAGTACTGTGCTTTAAATGCTTCTGGGGGAGATATTATGGAACTAAAAAGTGCCAGTAACAGAAAGCACTGGCACACTGCCAGTCAGCATCCACTTGCTGTCTACTACCCATGTTCCCTTCCTATATTCATCCCCCAAGCATTAGGAACTTGCACAGCTGAGCCTAATATACAGATACAGATGTTGTACTGCATAGTGTAAAATAGTAGTGGGCACTGGAAGGTAATAAGTACACACGAATATTGCACAAAAAGTCCAGTCTAAACAGAAACCCACAAATAAGGATATAAAAGTCCAATGTCACATTCCAAAAATGATTATTATACCCCATATACAGTAGATTAAAATGGTACAGTCGTTAGTACAATGGACAAAATAGACTCAATCACACCCAAATAGTGCTTTGTCTCTTGATCAGCTTGCCATTTTTATCTATATGGGGTATAAGAAATAATTCTTTGGAATATAACATTATTTAAACTTTTGTGTCCTTACTTGTGGGTTTCTGTGACCTACAATGTTTTGTACAATATTGGCTCAATTTTGTTTGCCCCTGTTCTCCAATGTTTTCCTCTTGAGCTACGTTCTTGTTCTCTCTACAAGCACATGCCAAACTAGTTGCCCACTGTTGAGGCTCTCTCCCCAAAGAGGTCTGCCCCTAGGCCTCAGAGACATTCAATACTGAGCTTGACACACAAAACAAATCCTTCTGTAGCAAAACATATTTTAATTAATGCCTTTTTTATAATGTCCAAAAATTCTATCTAGAAGTAGGCACTGATAGGCTGCTATCCCAGGGACCCACTTGCTGCCATCAGAGCCTAGTTCTCTCCACACACACACACACACACACACACACACACACACACACACACACACACACCTTCCTACACCACCAGCTAAATACACACAAACAATCACACACTCAGTGAAACACTAGTTTAAAGTTGTTTTCTTCTTTGATTGTGTAGGCAAAAAATACATAGTATGATGTGTTTAAAGATATTCTTTCAAAGTCCATTTTTTCTGTTGAAGACTGAAATCCTTGCTAAACTACCACCACTAAAGAAAGCCCTATCGGGCTACCTCTCAGTTTGATGCCCAGATTGTGAATAAGCTCTCTGGCTGTGAGGGCACAGCTGACACCAAAATGAGGCTGTGTGCCATGCAGCTGTCTCCATGATTCTTGTGATCTCAAATCAAGTGGAATCTGAGCTTCACCTGTTCATCAGTCTGACTGATTCAACCTACAACATCTGAACCAGTCAGACTGAAAGTCTGGGCCTGATTCCAAGACATATGTCGCAGCTTGCTGGTGGATGCGAGTTGCAACATATGCCGCTACACCAAGGATCCTGCACCTTATTCTAGAACAGACAGGGTCCCCGGTATCTATGCCCTGTGACTCCAGAACTGCGCCACAGGAAGGGCGTACCCAACCTGGGTGCTGCAAGCCACAGGCCAAAGGGTGCAAGCAGCACATGGCATAGACCCCCACAGCTCCGTACCCCAACACCCCAACAGCATGGCACTGCCCCACAGGGCTGGGAAGGGGATGGGGGGCACAGGACCACCATGGGGAGCCTGGCATGTGGAAGACAGGTAATGCCCTGCAGGGGCACTGCTCAGGGATGGGAGCGAGGAGGTACCAGCTTCCCACAGAGGGCTGCCCTGCCACTGGGGGTTGGGTGGACACCCATGGGGGACCATGGTGGGGTTGGCAGTAGTGGCACCAGGCATGGTGGTGCAACCCCGGTGGACATAGGGTATGGTTAGACCAGCTAATAGCTGGTAATATGGGTGTAACCAATGCCAGAAACCATCTTTTGCCATGTCGCAGTGGGTTGTCAGCATAGCCAGTGGCATAGCCTGCCTTTGGTACAGGCAGCCTGTGCCATGTCGCAGGCCGCCTTTTGGAATCGCACATGGTGTAACGCATGTCGTAAAGTGCGATTTGCACCATAGGGTTTGGTGCAAGTCACCATGTGACATGCATAACCTGTCTTGGAATTGGGCCCCCTGTGTTTTGGCCTTAAAGAATATGCACTTAGTAAGGATGTATATCCCTAGGATTCGAATTGCACTGGGGCTTTTGATGTATATACTGATGTAAATACTACTCCCATCAATCATGTGCTCCTGCTGTAAACACTTTTTTGTAATTGTGACTACCACTGCTAAGGTGTGTGTATCCTCATACTGTAAATAATGTTGCACTTATGTAAACTTCAGCTGCTTCTTTGTAACAAGCTCATGACTGCTGGTCATAACCCCTATGTTCTCTGTACTGTCCATTGTTAATATCTATCAAGGCTTTTCTCTGCTGCTGTGCCACATGTGTGGCACGGGTCATGACTGAAAACGGTCCTCTGGATCAGTGCACTTACCCAGTTATCAAAGACATATATACATACATACATACATACATAATGTACATAAATAAATAAATATCTTAAAGAATGAAGGTTTGAAGCCATTAGATGCCTCTGTAATTATTTTGTTTGCTTTTATTTATTTTATTTACCTTTTCATTATTTTATTTGTGTTTTGTCAACTACTAGTAAAAAAGGAATCCAATGGAATTCTTGCAATTATTGTGATATAATTGTAATGTAATATGTAATGTAATATTGTAATTATTATAAATTCCTTGAGGTCTGGAACAAACATGCCCCACTTCGGCGTACAAGGATTAGGGGAAACCACCTCCTTTGGATCACCCCTGAACTCCTAGCATGTCATAGAGACAGGGACCAAGCATGGAAAACATACAAAGCTACCTTGCTCCCTCATGCCTACAACAAGTACCGGTCCCTACACAAAAAGTGCACAAAAGCCACGCGCTTAGCGAAATCTGATTACTTCGGCTCTACCTTCCAGTCAAATATAAATAAACCCCTACACATTCTGGAAGGTGATTCACTCACTCCCCCCCCCAACACCCCTCCTTAAAATAAACAATATCCAAACTACTGATCACCTTAGCATGACAAATTAATTTAATTCATATTTCACCTCCTGCATGTCTGCTCGCCTATCCTCCTTACCTCCCCCCCCACACTAACCCCTCTCTCTCCACTCCCATCCTCCCCTCCACTCTCCATCCTCTTCCTTCTCTTTCTGCTTCTCTAGCATTACACCTACAGCAACCATGGAGGCTTTATATTCCCTCACCCCCTCGAAAGGCAGCTCACCTGGTGGCCTGGATCATAAGCTATTATATTTATTGGCTCCAGCTAACTCCACTCTGCTTTCTGACCTACTCAATCGCTTCTTCACCACGGCTTCTATCCCCTCAGTCTGGCGAAATGCCACTGTCCTTCCCCTGCCTAAGGGAGGTGACCCCTCCACTCCTGCTAACTATTGGCCTATTTCTGTTCTCCCTACCCTCATTAAACTCCAAGAACATCTAGTTCTTTCTCAACTAACTTCCTATCTCTCAGAGTCTAATGTTGTACTCCATTCCAATCTGATTTCCAGAAGAATCATTCCACCACTACCTCCCTGATTAGACTCACTGATACCATACTCTCAGGGATAGACAGTGGTCAAATCACCTCAGCAATTTTTGTCGACCTTGCAAAGGTTTTTGACACTGTCTCCCACACCCTTTGTTTAGACTCCCTCTACTTTGCTGGCCTAACCAACTCTGCCATAAGTTGGTTCAAAGCCTACCTTATGGGAAAGACTCAGTCAAAATAGCAGAAACCGTATCTCCTCCCCTCCCTATCAGCACTGGTGTACCTCAGGGCTCTGTCTTGGGCCCTATCCTTTTTTTCCATTTTCCTAAATGACCTTCCCTCAGTCTGGTCTTCCACCTCAATCCACATGTACACCAGTAATACAGTTCTCTTCACCCCAGGCCTTTCCCCCAGTGCTGTTGCAACCAGACTTCAGCATGACTTCAATAAAGTTCAGCTCTGGTTTAGCTCCCATCAACTCTCCATCGATGCCAAGAAGACAATCTCAATGACCTTTGGCATTAGGCAGAGACTCTCTCTGCTCCCCTCCCTGCCAACCTTCCATACCCTAGAAGGGATGATCCTTGAGGATTCCACTTCCTTCAGGTGTTTGGGGGTTTGGCTTGACAGCACCTCAACTTCTCTGGTCATGTTGACGCCATCCTGAAAAAGCTGCACCCCAAACTTGGTGTGCTATACAGGAACCATAGCTGCCTCCCACTACCAGCCAGTTGTGAACTAACCCAGATGATATTGCCTATCTTTGACTACTGTAATGTGATATATAGTGCTGCTCCCAAGACCTCCTTAACTAGATTGGATACCCTTTTTAGCCCTTTCTGTCGATTCATTCTTGAAGCCCCCTCTGTACCCATCACTGTACTCTCTACCACTCCCTGGCCTTCTCCTCCTTAGAAAATTGCTGCTTCCTCCACTGTGCCAAATTCACATCAAAATTTTGGTTTGGTTCTCTCCCTACTTATCTTACCTCCTCCTTATCTATGCCCCCACCGACGGACCATTCCCTTAGGTCGTACAACTCTCGGCTACTAGTAATTCCTCAGCGGTCCACTGTTGTAGGACTAGTGGCCTTCACTCATTGCTTACCAAGCTATGGAATGCCCTGCCTCCCCAGATTCACCACTCCTCCTCCCCCACTCCATTTCCTTAGCCCTTCAAAACTTTCTCGCTGTGAATTGCACCTGTGGCTAAATGTCTCTAATCCTTCTCCTACTGCTTGCCACTGTTCCATCCTCTGCTTCACATGGGGATTGCACATCACTGTTACATTGTTGTTGATTACAACTGTATTCTACTATAGCACTTCAAGGTATATTCCTTGGCTTTTTTGCACTGTTAATCTGTCATGGAGCACTTTTTTTACTGTACCAGGTATGTTGTATGGTCGTGATGTATGTCTTGTAAAATGTATCCTATTGTTCCCTATTACCCTCCCCCCAAGGATGCACTGGGAGATGAGCAACTTGTTGCTCAGTGTGCCTTTTCTGGTGAAACATTTCAATAAATAAATAATATGGTGTCAGAAAGGTTTTACTGGCAAGACTGGCAGTATATTTACAGTAAATGGGAAACTGCAAACCTATTTTCCGTTTTTTGTAGAGAAATCACATTTTCTACCACTAAAATATTATGTATTTAGAAGAAATATGTGACACTTGAAAACCTGCAATACTTTTTTATAATTTAGCAGGTGACATATTCTTCATAAGCAGATTTTATTTGGGAAGAAGAAAACAAAAGCTGATTACTATTTTAAAAAGTGTGAAATCATACAGATTGACCATGATAGTGCAAACACACAAAAGGCAAAGTTGGTTGCTGAAAGAATTATCTACTGCTTCTGAAAAAGATAGAACAATATATTTAATTTCTCATTGAAATACACTGGACTCCTAAGTAGCTGGTAGTTTCTGACATCACAATGCTAGAATTCTATTGAATTATTTTTAATAGCAGCGTGAAAAGCAAAGGCAGAAACAATCTTGCTTCACTGCACAAACATTTTTTATTATAAAAGTAGAAAGTAATTACTAACACATCAAAAGGAAATAAATAAAATAGTTGTCTATTTGGAATCAAACACTAGCAGTTTGAGGTGTTCAGTTCTCTGGTAAAATGGAAATTGAATCTCAGCCATGAACTATTTACCCTAGACCAGTGTTGGAAATGAGCAATTCTCAACTCGGTATGTTCATCTTTGAAAATTGCTCAATAAAATAAAAGAACTAGGCATAGAATTTATACAAATGGGATTTTTATATTTTTCAAACTGCACCATTGTGTGTTATAAGAGCTTGTCCACGTATGTGTGTTTATCTGTCTCTGTTTGTGTGTAGATTGTAAAAGATCTACCGGTGTGGAGGGTCACTATAGGGTGTGCAAATACACCAAAAGTGAGATGTAAGAGGTTTTCAGATTTGGTCGGTTCAATATTGTTGGGTATCTGGTGCTCACACTGCTCATACATACATACATACTGTACATACATATGTACATACCTACATAGAAGTTGATGGCAGATAAGGGCCTCTTGACTCAACCAGTCTACCTTATTTATCCCTACCTAAGTATGAGGTCTGATGCACAAACTAAACTCCAGAGCACAAACACACCCATACCTCCAGGATACCCTAATGTCTGCCCTACTCCTTCTTGAATCCTGTGACTGTCTTAGCCCCTACCAAGTCTCCTGGTAGCCCATTTCAAGCATCCACCACCCTCTTTGTGAAAACAATATGCTCCCATGTTACCCCAGAGCCACCCCCCCTCCAGCATCATACTGTATCCCCTTGTACTGGAACATCTCTTACTTTGGAAGATGCTCTCTTTCTGTACTCTGTTTATACCAGTGATGTATTTGTATGTCTCCATCATGTCCCCCCTCCTTGCCTCCAGCGAATATATATTTAATTATTTTAGTCTTTCCTCAGAGGTCTTCTCCTGCAAGCCCTGCACCATTTTATTTGCCCTTCCCTGCACTGACTCCTCCCTATGTATTTTCTCAGATGGAGGCTCCAGAACTGGAGACAGTATTCCAGGTGTAAATCTATGCTTTCATGTACTCTGATGCACATATATTTCACTTGGCATCTTGATGTTTGACAGTCAGATCACCCTCTAAAGCTGTAATGCTTTTTTTTTCTTTTCTACAGTAGATCTGCCACATTAGAGCATTACCATGACATGCTGTGTCTCTGCCAGTATGCTTCCCTTTGACTGTGACATTTCTGGCTGTGCACAAGCCTGGTTGGTGCCACTCATAAGGAACATCACTTACAAGAAGACATTTGGCTTTTGGCCTCCTGTTACCATGATAGCACCCTCAGGTGTGCACCAGGATTTCAAAAAGACAATAGAAGCAGTATGAATCCTAAGAGAAGATCAGGACTTGGATTTTTTTTTATCCTAACAACACAAACAACACCTTTGTTGCCATACTACAGAGGTGTTTTAGAGGACCTTGTAGAACAGGCACAGAAGATGTTTCTAAAATTAAAATTTGCCTCAGAGACAGCCCTGCCTCCCAGGCAGACCCATTAACTACGCCCCTTTCCCTAGCAGTTTAGACATCATTGGTTTCCCCCTTTGTACCGGTTTCTAGCTTCAAGTTCTCCCTATTAGCTACATACTCTGACTTCAAATTGGTTGTCACAAGTCCACACTCCAGGGCACTCTACAATACTACAGGCATTTAAGCAAGCAGGACACTTTACAAAAGAAAGCAAGACATTTAAAGAACAACTCTCTGTTATAAGAAAAAGCTTAAAAACACCAGATTTACACCAATTATGTGTTAACTTTATTGTTTTCTAGTTCATTGCTATTTGTTTTTTACTTTTCCCCTTCTGTTGGTCTACTAAATATTGTAGATAACACAATACTTATTTCAATGAGTCTTTCAAAATGTATTTGACTGTTCCCTGCTAACTACACAACTGCTGTGTGTAACATCACAGACTGTTGTCATGGTGAGCACTATATAGAGAATACTGGATGGGCAAGTATGCAGAACCAGTGTGTTCTGCCACAGAGGGATTCTGATTCCCTCTGACCTCGAGAGCGAAGCTCGAGAGGTCCATGGGAATCAGAATCCCTAGGTGGCAAAACACACTGGTTGTGTATAGAGTTGCTCATCCTGTATTTTTTATGGTGTGTAGTACTGTGTGAAAACTGTGTTTTGTGATTTCTTTTGCTTTCAAAATTAAACTGACTCATGCAGTCTCTAGAGGTTCTAGAATGCTGTTCTGCCACAGTAGGGTAGAACAGCATTCCACGACATTCGAACTGTGGTAGAACAGCATTTTGAAAGGGATGGAATTCTATACAGAACAACACTCCACTATACACTATAATGTCATAAACAAAGGCACTGTGAGATTAACAGGGGAAAGGCAAATGCTTTCAAAAGTGTTCTATACATAATTTTTGACAGACTAGCAAGATATGCTGTGAATCGTGGAAAGGAACATTGAAAATGAAAAAAAATGTATTCTCTTGTAAATTGTAATAACTGAAACATCTTATTTATGAAAGTGCATGCTAAAGTGCAAAGTTGCTCTTTAAATGAGAAGGGTATTCAACAGTTTTGTTTTCTTTTTTTTATTTCCAAAACTTTTTTAAATCAGGGTAATCTCCTTTTTTTTTGTTTTGTTAATGTCCAAAAGTTGTTTTTTTTTTAATTTCCATAACCAAGCCAGGAATTTACCATCCAAGATCTTCTCCTCCAGTAAGTACTACGACTCCGTACTGTCATTGCAGTCAGTTACGGAGATATTGTTTTACTGCTTTTTTCACTGCATTCCTGTTACTTTATATATTGTTTTTCTGTGCTACATGTTTTCTGCTCTCACTCCCTACACCCCTTCCCTTATTAGGAGCATTGTTATTATGTTAATACAGCCATCCCAAACTATAGCTTTGCAGAATGTTTCATTTGCTGTAAATACAGACAAAAGACCACAATTGCACAAACAATTTATTTTTTTATTATTATTTATATGCATAGCAGTGCATATTCTACTGTTCTAGCAGAACTGGTTATACAGCCACATTTGTGCTTGCTCACCAGACCCTGCATCCCCCAAAAAAGGCCAGGGTCATTGCTGTCTGGAAATAAGCGATGGCCATTGAAAGCCCATAGCTGCACTTACAGTTTCTTTTTTTTTTTCTTTCAATCTGGCATTGCAATTAGACAGAGCAGGGCATATTTTACTGTGAGCAGAGAGAATTTGCTTTACAGCTACCTTTGGTGCTCGCATGAACTCCCTCCCTCGTTTTTAATATAAAGCACAGTCATTGATTTTCTGCAATTATTTCTTTCAATTTTCATAACCAAGTATCAGGATGCTTTTCTGCTCTCATTCATTACTCCCACACCATCCCCTCCTTCTCAGAGCTTGCAATTCTGTGAATACAGCCACCACCCACCCACCCTGGTCATTGCTGTCTGGAAATAAGTGTGCTCTTTTGAAAGCCTACAGCTGCACCTACAGTTTCTTTTTTCTTTTTATTTTTTTTGTTATCTGGAATTGCAGTGCATCTTCTGGTGTTATAGTACAATTTGTTTTACAGCCATGTTTGGTGGTTGTTGCCCCCCACTCCAACACACACACACACATATACTCTTTTCTAATGTAAAGCAAAGTCATTGCAGTCAGGCTACTGTACATAATGCTTTTCTGCAATCATTTCACAGCTGCACCAACTTTTTTTTTAATTTACAGTAAACTGCACAACAAAGGGAAAGAACAGAGCATATTCTACTATTATGGTGGAACTGGTTATACAGCCACATTTGATGCTTGCTTTACCCTCTCCCAATGGCTGTCCCCCCCCCTCCCCCCAACACACACACACAACTTTGGAAAACACACAACTTTAGTGTTCAGTTTTTATGCTTGTTTGTATTAAGAGTTGTGTGTTTGGGGCAATATTCTGATTTTATACTTGTCCAGGTGTTTGTTGCTCACTCACTGGACTAGACTCCTGCCTCCCCCCATTTAGGAGTGCTGGTAAGGGTTGCATTCCATAAATGCAAAAATATAGCCAAAAGCCCACTGCTTCACTATCACATTTTTACAATCAGTGCAGTTCAACAAGGAAAGCAGATCATATTCTATTGTTATAGTAGAAATGTAAGGCTATGCCTGGAGTTCAGTGGCCAAGCAGCCAGCCTCTCCCACTTCCTGAGCTATATAAGCAGTTCCTCTAAGCCTCACTGAGAAGCATTTTCTCTTTGCAGCCGAAGGCTCTTCCAGTTTGTTCCCTGAGCTGGTTGGGCCTCCCTGGCTGCCCCCCCCCCGCTTGTCTCTGCAGGGCTTCTGTGTTTGTTTTCCTGCTTTGGTTTGTATTTTGCCTTCGGCTGTGTATGCTTCTTTCTTTTTTTGGGGGGGGGCTTTTCTAGGCTCCTAGCATACTGCTATTCAGAGCTCATACTGCTAGCTTTCAGTTACTCATAACTCTCAAATTACTTGCATTGCAACTGCAAACCTGACCTGTGTGTTTCAGCTCAACTAGCTGGTCCATGTGGCATATTTATTACTTTCACCTGACTCAGATTTACTTGAACCTAGCTATACAGCTTACTCATGTTTTTTCTACTTACCTCATTGCTGCAATCTCATTGCACTGCCTGTTGACAATGCTTAAAAGCATTATGCCTCCTTTATTTGCAGTTACAACTCAGTGTACTCATTTGTTTACTACTGCTGTACAGGCCTACTTACTTCCTGCTGCTGCATTGTTTAATCCCATTCTTATTGTACATTGTTTACTCTAAGGTTAGCTGAAGCTCCTGCTGAGGCTATTAAATTAGCTTTTATATCTACATGTGGTTATTGGCCTTTCATTGCTTCCTTGTTTGTCCTACAGCAGGGACTGGGAGGTGTTTTGGGGTCGTGGCCTATGTGGTTAATTAATTCTGTTCTGAATCCTATCTTTGCCACCAAAAATCCTCAGAGTTTGTCACCTTGATTTGGCTATTCATGTCTGGCTGGCTTGCCCCTAATTCAGTGCTGTTTACTTGCTATACAGTTGTTATGCAGGTCCACCTATTACTACTACTGCTTACTGACCTATCAGGTCCACATTTGCTTACACAACCATTGCTCCTTGCTTACACAAACCATTGCTTCATGCCTACTGCCATCCCCTTGGCCTTGGCCTGGGATTCTACTGCACTCAATATACATTTGACCTTGCAATGTCTCAGCACTCAATGCTCATTATGATCTCAGCACACCGTGCTCATTCAGCTCACCTGCTTTCTGCTATCAATCAATTCTGGGGCATGCCAGCCATTCTATTCTGGTGCAGGGTTCCTGCAGCTGATGGTCTTACTCTTCATTTAGTCCACATCATTGAGTGTGTCCAACTTGGGGTGGGATCCTTCTCACCTGGCCCATAGCTGGGAATGTCCTCACCCCGGGCTTGGCTTTAGTTGCCTACTATGTGACAGCAGCTCCTGGTGTAGAAATTAAGACTAGCGGTGAAGGGTGGTTATGATGATCTCCTTTGGCTCTAGTGTTCCACTATAATGGTTGGCCATTGACTTTAGTGGTTTCCCTAGCAAGGCACCTTCACTGCATTCTCCTCACAACTGCCTCTGGTTCACCTGGCTTGATTTAGGGCAGGTAGACCAGGTGAGTGCCTCAGCAGTTGTTGCTTTCCTTCTGTGCCTTGGATGCATATATTGTTGCAGAGTTTTCTCACAACCTCCCATGGCATTGCCGCTAGAGAGTTTGAGTGACAGCCTTCCTCCAAACTGGAATATTTTCCACCTCCCTTTAATTGGGTTTTCTAAATTGCAGCTGCAGAACCGTCATTCAATAAATTTTCCGATGCCTGGAGGAAAGGTGACCTATGCCTTGGATCCCCAGAGATTTCCTCCTCATAGGGTTTTTTTCTCTCCTCCATTGCCTCAGGTCATAACACTTACTTAGCTTAGTTGTTTTTCCTAGTTTCTTTAGGTAGGTTCTGTTGTTGGATGGAGGTGGAGGATGTCCTGCCATTCCTTCTCTCCTTAGGGAATCTCCCTCTCTCAAAGCAAGCTATCAGTATCATGCTATGCAAATGTGGGCTGTTTCTATGACAACTGAGCATATCATTGCATTATCAAACTGCCTATGCTCCTCTACTACTACGTTACAGTTGCTGCTTCTACATCACTGCTACTGCTTGCATTATGCTTCGTGTTGCCTCCTTTTTGGGGATGATACTACATTTTTGGGGGATTACTAAGGTACCTTTAGCGACAGGAACCATCCCGTGGCACCTCTAGGGGTGGAACCCTCTCTGAGAGTTCCTTGCCATTGTACCACTACAGGGTGGTAATTCCTCTGGAATAGAGAGTGCGAATGACCAAAACCAAACTAACACAATTGCACAAGCATAACACTATACTGGCTGTGTAGGTCAGTGAAATGTAAGGCTATGCCTGGAGTTCAGTGGCCAAGCAGCCAGCCACTCCCACTTCCTGAGCTATATAAGCAGTTCCTCTAAGCCTCACTGCGAAGCATTTTTTCTTTGCACCACCATCTTCCCCATCTCCTCCAGTGGCAGCACTCTCTCCTTAGGGGGATTCATAAGGTACCTTTAACCACGGGAACCGTCCTGTGGCACCTCTACGGGTGGAACCCTCTCTGAAAGTTTCTTGCTGTTGTATCCCTACAGGGTGGTAATTCCTCTGGAATAGAGAGTGTGAATGGCCAAAACCAAACTAACACAGTTGCACAAGCATAACACCATACTGGCTGCATAGGTCAGTGAATTGGTTATACAGCCACAGTTGGCATATGCTCAACTCTTGTTCAACCCCCTGCCCCCATAGATATAATTTTGGAAAACACACAACTTTAGTGCTCAGTTTTTATGCTTGTTTGTACAAAGAGCTGTGTGTCTGGGGCTAAATTGTTATGCTATGCTTGCCCAGACATTTGGCACTTGCCTGCTAATGTCACTACCTCCCCATTTAGGAATGCTTTAAAGGGTTGCAGTCTGTAAATACAGAAATACATCCATGTGGTGCCCCACAGAACCAGGTTCAACATGCCGTTCAATAAAACTATGCCTCTGAGGCAGCCAGCCTACATGTATGCCTTTTCAACCCTGCCTTGGAGGCAGACACCCTATGTGTTGAATTGGCAGTGGCTTCCAAGGAAGACATTCAACTTGCTTTACTCAAACCACCACCGTGGATGCAGACATTGTACTGGAGGCATTAGCCAGTGACTCTGAGGCAGGTATTGGACATATAACCCCATATGGTGCCTCACAGAACCAATTTCAACATGCTGTTAAAAAACCCTGCCTCAGCAGCACACAGTCTACAGGTATGCCTTTTCAACCCTGCCTCAAAGGCAGACACCCTACATGTTGAAATGGCACCAGCCTCCAAGGAAGGCATTTGACTTGTTTTACTCAAACCTCCACCACAGATGCAGGCATTGTACTTGTGGCAGATACCCTACACAGCACTGATCCCCCACCACCAATAGAAGCACTGACAACATCCACCACCAGTCATAGACCTGACCACCCACACCGGTGACAGCATTAACCACCACCCCTAGTCACAGCAACTACCACCAACAGTCATAGCACAGTGAACACCAAATACAGCTCAGTAGAATATACCCAAATATTTTTCTTTGCTATGCCAGATCAAAAAAATACAATTATTACTGCAGTTTTCAAAGCCATTGCTCCTTATGTAATAACTATTAACTGCAGTTATGTGTTTTCCAAAACTGGCAGAAAACAGCAGGAAAAAATATGTTTAGTACCTGGAAAATACCTGGTAGATGGTGAGTCTAGTGCGTGAACTGCATTTTGCAAAGCTGTACCCTCCTTATGTACCCCCTCTGAAGACTCGTTTGAGTCAAGGCGCTAGGGGTGTTTTGTTCATTACAACACTTGGTTTTTTTGCACCAGTTGATTGTCTTTTTTGCTAGTGAAGCTAAATAAATGTGCAAATTTAGTAATATAAAGAAGTGTCTTCGCTAAATATTTTATATTATTCTATCTGGTGCTATTCGCTTTTGCGCTCCCGACTGTGGATCCCTCCTTATGTGCACTGCCATCCAATGGCAATGACCCTGGCCTCTCCTCCAACCTTTTTAGCACTCCTAGATGGGGAGGGTGGTGTTGGTGTGGAGTGGGGTCTTTATGTTCAAGATGGCAATGCAAGCATCAGAACTCATCACTAAATCTTTATTTCAAATATTTTTCTGTGGTTACTGGAGTGCAGTTCTGGGTTCCCTTTACAAAACAGCAGGCGTATGCTTTGCATTAAAAAGCTGTAAGTCAGGGGTCTAGTAAGAGAGCATCAAATGCAGCTTAGTAGGATATGTCCTGCTATTTGCCTTTGCTATGCAGCACAGTATAAGTTACTGTATTTATGTGTTTTTATTGCAACTACTGTATTTGTCAGTAGCATTACTGGAATGCAGTTATGGGCTTCTGTTAAAAAAGGTAGTTGTGTCCTTTGAATTAAAAAATCTGGGGAGGCAGGGCTGTGAGGGTCTAGTGAGCACAGGCTAAACACAGCACAGTAGAATAAGCCCAGACATTTCTCTTTGCTATGCAATGCAGTATAATTAAAATAAGTATTTGATGCTGTGGCTATGTGTTTTCCAAAACCAGCACAAAATGGCAGAAAAACCAATATGTCCAGTACATGGAAAGTAATGCATAACAGTATATTCTGGAGGTAAAGAACTTGGAGGATAAATGCTAGTGCTGTGTGGAATTTTCACATTCCAGTAGAATAAAACGTCACCAAATTTTTGAAATTCTACCAGAACTCCACTGAATTTCACCGGAAATGGAAAGGCAGAATTCAGTGGCATAAAAATGTGGAATGAGGTTTTCCACAACATTTCATTGCCACAGAAATGGTTGCAGAATAATTTTCCACAGAAAAAATGCTGTTCTGTGAAATATTATTCTGCACATCACAGCAGGTGAAATTCCCAAGCAGAACCAATAAAATTCCACCGGCAAAATGTTAATTCTGAGCTAATTCTGCTGGCAGAATTCCACATTCCACACAGCACTAATAAATGCCTGGCTTGCTTTTGGAAATACATATAAAATGTTTTGGAAAACTATAAAAAAAAAGTTGAGTTTGGGAATTAAAAAAGAGATGTTAAGTACTCTGCTTGTTTAATGCCTTGCTTTCTTTTAAGGAGTTTCTTGCTTGTTTAAATGCCTGTAGAATTGTGGAATGCCCTGGACAGTGGACTTGTGACAGCCAATGAGAGGTCAGATTCTGTATCTGATAGGGAACACTTAAGGCCAGAATCAGGCAAAAAGGGGACAGCAAATGAGGCACAAGCTACTAGGAAAAAGGGTGTGTTTAAGAGGTCCTTATAGGAGGTAGAGCTGCCCTCGAGGCAACTTTGGTTTACTCAAACTGTCTCCTGCATGACAGCATGCTAGCAATAGTCAGCAGAGGCACAGAAATACAAGCTTTGGCAGAGCCACTATGGCTGCAAATGCATTATCTAGATAAGAGTGTTTCATGGGCTTAAACATAAACATGAATTGTATTTAGTAAGGCCTACAATACCATTCCACATATGACTTGTGAACAAGCTGACAGTCTGACAGTGAGTCACAAGGTGGTAAACTGGGTTAGAAACTGGCTTGAGTGAGAGAAGATACAGAGTCATGGTAAATGGTGCTCAGTCTAAGGAAATGAGTGTGACCAGCAGGGTGCCACAGAGATCAGTCCTGGGCCCAGTCCTGTTTAATGTCTTCATAAGTGAAATTGTGAATGACACTAAGATCTGCAACAGGGTGGACACTCTGGGAAGGGTGGAAAAAATGAGGAGGGACCTAGGTAAACTGGAGGAATGGTCCGAAGTGTGGCAGCTGACATTTATTGCAAAAAAGTACAAAATCATGCATTTGGGTTGCAGAAACCCAAGAAAGGATTATGGGGTGGGGGGGACTGATGGTCACCAAACAGGAAATTGATTTGCGGGTAATCATACTGGATGACCTAAAGGTGGCTCAACAATGCACCAAGGCTGTGGGGAGAGCCAGTGGGATGCTGGGGTGCATAGGGAGCGGTCTCACCAGCAGAAGGAAGGAGGTGGTGATGCCACTGTGCAGATCACTGGTGAGGTCTCATTTGAAATATGGTGTCCAGTTCTCGAGGCTACATCTCTGTAAAGATGTAGACAGAGTGGAGGCAGTAAAGAAGGGCGACAAAGGTGGTGCTGGGCCTGCACTAAAAGTCATATGAGGAGTGACTGGGAGACTCAGTATATATATATATATATATATATATATATATAAATACCCTTTGAAAGAAGAGAAGAGAAGAGAAGAGAAGAGAAGAGAAGAGAAGAGAAGAGAAGAGACAGGGTGATATGAAAGAAGCCTTCAAATATCTAAAAGGCATAAATAGGGCACTGGAGGGTAGCATCTTTCAGAAAAGGAGATGTCCAGTAATGAGGGGGCATGACATGAGGTTGGAAGGGGGTAGACTAAGGGGTGCCATGAGGAAGTATTTCTTCAAAGAAAGGGTGGTAGAACTTCTAGAGACTTCACCAGTCAGTTTCATTATGAAAGAGAGAAAAAAGCACAATTGAGCTGACATTTATTGCAAAATCACATAATACTACAACACACTATAAAAAATATAGGATGAGCAATTTTATGCATAACCAATGTGTTCCGTCACCTCAGAGTTCTGTTTTCCATGGACCTCTCAAGTTTCACTCTCCTGGTCAGAGGGAATCAGAACCCCTCCGTGGCAGAAGACACTGGTTGTGCACAGTTGTCCATTCAGTATTCTTTATATTTAGTGCTGCATTGAGGATTTCTAAGTAATAAACCTGTGTCATACGATTGCTTTAAATTAGACCAAGACTGTGGTCTATTCAATTAAAATTTGTTAAGATGAGGAGCAACGGTTTTGGAAGAAACCAAAGGAATAACAACCCTATAAGTCAGGAGGTAATGTCTTATAAATTATTTTCTATGTAGGTGTGAAGGGCTACTCAGCTGTCCAACAATAATATCAATTCTGACATCTCTGCAATAAAGCAGTAAAGAAAGGCAGAAGACATTTCACAAAACCTTGAGACAGAAATTAATGCCAGAGTTTAGCTAGCTTTATGCTGCCCAGCACAGCTTTATAAATTGCAGAATCAGTTTTAGTCTCTTGGTTCTATGAAATGGTTACTGCCTTAATTTAAGATAAGACTGATTTAGACAGGGATATGTCTGGACAGCTGACATCTACAGGTAAGCCCAATACCTCATCCCCTTTGCACCAATGCTCCACTCTAGAAATTTAGTATTTTAATAACTTTTTTTTAATTCTTTACTTCCTACCAGTTGTACATTCACAGTAGTCCACTGCACAGTGTGGAGTGCACTGGGACTTATGCATGCCTGGTGTTGTTGGCCACTTGCCAGGTGTGGGCAAATCCCAGTCCAACCCACACCTTGTTGTGGATTATTAATGATGTGCTTATCAGTAAACAGACATCTGTGTTCTTCTATGTACATGAATCACAAATTGATATGAGCTAACATTCAAAGCATTGGCATGTACAGTTTGGTGACCCTCTAAACCTGTAAGATGTTTTAAGGGCAGTGTAAAACAACTGCACATATGGGACAGCATTGGAATATACAATGATTGCAATTGCAGGTGAGCTCCAACTGGAATTCTGACTAGTCACAATCCAGCCAGTGGGGCTCTGGGGTATTGTCAGCAATACAAGGGAGTGCAATTGATGGTGTTGAGGAATGGGGTGGGTTTTGATGTTGGTAGTGATGAGGTGGAGGAGGGACTGTGCCGAGACAGTGTAGTTCCAGGAAGATTGTCTCCACAGAAGTTGCCCCTGTGACTGGGGCAGATGTCTGAGGTGCTAAGTTCACCCTTGGTGCTGCTGTCACCTCTGACCCTGCAAGTCCCATTTTTCCTCCTGCTGCTACTATTGCACCTATTGGTACCACTTCTCTTAACTCATGGGCCAGAATGAAACTCACTGCTGAGATAAGCACAGGTTAAATGAAGCATGTGGTAGAACCAAAGGAGGGTATCTGAAGTCAGGTATAAAGAAAACAGAAGTTCATTACCCCACTGAAATACATTGAGCTGCATACCTGTAGCTTCAGTTCTCAGTCTGGCCTTGCAGGGTCTGTGTGTCTGTGCTCCAGAGATGATTTCAGCGTTGAACCCCCCCCAGGGGTAAACAAGGGCTGGTGGGGGGTACTGGGTGGTGGATGCTCTGTGGGAGGGCCAGGTGGGGTAATGACCAGCTTAAAATGCATTGGTGGATCATTTTTGTTTGTTTACAGGTGGAAAAAAAAGAAAAAAAAAGACACTACTGATCCTGGATTGCGACACTGGGGGAACTGGCCACCCCCAGTGTTACAATTAAGTGGGAGATAACATCGATGGAGTTTTTTTTTTATTGTTCAAAAACAAATGAAAAAGACCAACAGCAATGATCCCTGATCATGACACTGGTGGATTGGGCACCTCCAGTGTTATAAGAAAAGATGGACTAATTCCCAAACCTGACACTGGGGGATTGGACACCCCCAGTGCCATACAAAAAGACAGACGGATCCCTGATCCTGACACTATGGGATTTGGCACCCCCAGTATCACAGTTATGTTTCTGGGGGGCTGATTGCTGCTGCTTCATTACGACTGGAGTACACCACTGTAATTAACAAGCATTTGTCAATCCAAATGTTTGCTTACTGGTATTGGCATTGGTAGTGCAGGAGTTAGAGAGATGCATAATAAGAATGGCAGTGAAGTATTGAAGGAATGTATGTTAATGAGTATAGATTTACATAGGTGAGTAGTAGGTTGAAAATATATGTATGAGGAACATCATGTGAAGATGAGAAGGAGGTAATGATACCATTAAAAAAGTAACCAGAAGGAAAATTCCAGGGGTAGATAGCCTTTCAAGTGAATGTTCTATTGCTTTTACACAAGAATTTGCCCCTTGGATAGAAAAGATTGTGTGGCTCAGCCTTCATCTGCACATTTGTGGGTGTCATTTCCTGCCTCCCCATTCATAGGCCAAAGCAGCCATTTTTAAAAGAAAAAAAAGAAAAACACAGCCTGGAATGAGCAAATGGCTATGTTACTGCTGGGGATTCAATTTCAATTCAACTTTATTTTTATAGCACCTTTCAAAACCAAGGCACTTAACATAAAAACAAGCAACCAATATAAATAACATTAAAACATAAAAGTTACATTATCAATCATTAGGAAAGGCCAGGTCAAATAAATAAGCTTTAAGCTCAGTTTTAAATCTACTGATGGTTGGGCATTCTGTCAACCAATGAGGTAGAGAATTCCACTGGGTCGGCACTGAAAAAGCAAAGGCACGGGAACCAGACATCTTTAATCGTACCCTGGGAATCTCTAGCAATCTCTTACTGGTGGAACGGAGAGGGCGGAGGGGGCTGTAAGATACCAGGAGATCTTTAAGGTATTCAGGTCCCTGATCATGTAGGGCTTTGAAGGTTAGCAAGCCAACCTTAAAAGTGATCCGCCACTGAATAGGCAGCCAGTGCAGCCCACGGAGCACAGGCATAATATGACTGGACCTAGATGTCCCAGTCAAAAGCCTGGCCACCGCATTCTGCACCAGCTGCAAGTGGTGGATATCAACCCCTGAAAGCCCTAGCTAGAGGGAGTTGCAGTAGTCAAGACGGGTTGTAACAAAGGCATGAACCAATGTTGGAAGATCATCCCAGGGAACCGGATGTTTCACCCAGGCAATATTCCTCAGATGATAGAAAGAGGATTTGACAACAGCTGACACCTGAGATTTTACGGTCAAACCATCGTCAAAAATAATGCCCAGGTTACACACCTGGTCTGAAGTAGTGAGTGGCACACCACCAAGTAATAAACCTGATAGTTGTCCGACCCTCAGACCCGCCTTCGGATGACCTGGGTCCACAACCAACACTTCAGTCTTGTCTGGATTCAGTCTCAACCAGCTGGAACTCATCCAAGATCTGATCTCGGCAAGGCAACTATTTAGCATGGAGACTGCATCATTCTGTCCGGACAGAAAGGACATATGCAGCTGAGTATCATCTGCATAGCAGTGAAAACTCAGACTGTATAGCCTGATGATATCTCCCAATGGCAGCATATACACTGCAAACAACATGGGGGCTAATATAGAGCCCTGTCACACCCCACAAGGCAGGGAGTGAGCACCAGAGGAATAAATTTCAGTGGTCACTGTCTGAGACCTGCCTGTGAGGTATGAATGGAATCAATTTAGGACTGTACCAGACAGTCCACATAAAATCTGCAGGTGCTCCAATAGCACACCATGGCCTACAGTGTCAAATGCAGCAGAGAGATCAAGAAGGACCAGAATGGTACATGCTTTTCGATCTCTAACCTTTAGGAGGTCATTCAATACCCGGACAAGAGCAGTCTCCGTGCTGTGCTTCTTCCTAAAACCGGATTGGAGAGTATCATAGACATTGTGAGTTATAAGATGATCATCCAACTACAGTGCAACCGCCTTTTCAATAACTTTACCAACAAATGGCAAGTTAGAGATAGGTTGGTAGTTAGCAATACAGTCTGGATCCAAGGAGGATTTCTTAAGGAGTGGTCAAACAACTGTTTCCTTGAGGGAGTCAGGAAAGATTCCCCTCTCCAAGGACTTCCAGACAATGTCAGCAAGAATTGGGCAAGGATAGTTGGAGGCTTTGTAATTTTTTAATATTTTCACCCCAAATGTTAAATGCAATCTTCTTGTCACTCCACCTCACGAACCGTGTAGGTGAAAAATTTCAAATCTGTGGGAAAATGGCATTCCATGCCACAGGTGTGAGAACACATTATGGGCAATATGTGAAAAATGGCAGCTGTACTATACATGAGGTGGTGTGATAAAATGGCTAGATTGAAAATTTGGAGTGAAAGTATAGAATATGACCAAAGTTACACACATACTTAGAAATTTGGAATGACAAGGTGTAACAGCCATTTTTTGGAGTTGCTTCACCTAATTTCCAACATGGCTTTTTTGGGACCCCAATTCATGAAGAGTGCCACTGTCATTTCATTCACTTGTGTCAAAATGTGATTTAGCACAGTGACTGTGCCATTATGTGCCACAGGTGTGAAAAAACATTTTAGGGAGGATGTGAACAATGATATCAGTACTGTTCATGAGGAGATCTGAAAAAATGGCAATGCTCAAAATCTGGAGTAAAAATATAAAAAACTGATGATTAGGAGTATGTGTAGAAAGTGCACAAAGCATGCTCATAACATGGTCAGTTTTTGGAATTTGTTCAAATTTTTAATATGGCCTTTTTGGGACCTCCCCTCATAAACAGTGGCACTGTGATGTTGTTAATCCATTGCAAAAGTTGATTTCATACAGCGATTATGCCATTCTATACCACAGGAGCAAAAACATGTTTCAGGCAGGATGTGAAAAATGGTCGCTGTAGATTTTGTATGGTGTTGATAGAGGAGCAAGGGAGTGAGACGGATCTCTCAGCTGTTTGCTAAGTCACTGAGGAGAAGTGTCGGTAGCAGGAGTTGGTGAAAAGTGCAAAATATTTTAATAAAGGTATACCACCCTTGCCTCATTATTTTAAAAGTTCACCGACTTTTCCAGTCCATCTTTAAGCTGAATCTGTTCCAGAATAGCAGAGAAAGGCCGTAGGCCTCTGGTCTGCCTCAGGTATCAGAGTAGAGTTCTGAGGTGGAGAAGTCCGCTGAGTAGCGAGGGCGATCAGAAGAGCCCGTGGAGGCTTAGCGATCTTTAGGCCTTTGGGTCTCCCTACATATTAGAATACTTTCTTATATTCTTTTTCCACTCCTTTCTGCTATTGAAGCACTGTGTTGTATATTTATTTTCGATCTTTTTTTCTGAGGATTAGAGTAGTAGTAATAGTGAAATAATGAAATACTTACTAAATGTATGTTTGTATTATCGTGTCAGATTCAGATCCTCTGATAAAATATAATCCTTTTTAGACTTACAGGTAGACAGAGGACCTTATGATGAGCATATGGGGTGCTACCTTTAGTTACTAATGAAAGATTTATAAAATATATAAATATAAATGTATTCTTTTTATTTTTAAACTTAAAAGAAAGCATCCCAGAATCCACAATTTTGATTGGTTGGCAGAGGCACATGATCCAAGAGGATGAGTGTGCATGTGTCAGCATTCTAGGCTATGAGTGCCATTTCCGAAATTGAACTGCAAGGAGCAGGAATGATTATTGGAAAGTCTTAAGACAATCATCTGTATAAGCAACTGATAAGTTAATTTGTTACACGGTTACTGTTTTTGAGTTTATACTGTTTCTCCCTCTTGTGACAATCTATCAAAACCCAGCGGTTCCTCCTCTTATTTGCTGCATCTTATGGTGGGATTCTGAGTTTATTTCTTTCAATGAATTCCTACTCCAGAACATCGGTGATTAAGAATCATTTTTACTTTGATAAAATCAATCCTTTAAAAGTAAGTAGGGAACAAACAACTGTTTTTAATTTAACAGACTTGTCTGACTCAGTCCATTTTAGCCTTTTTACTCATGTAAAATATATGTAAATATTAGCTGGGTATTTTAAAGTATTTAGCGCAATGTGTGCATCGGGTAATTATATGTGTTAAGTGATTTGTAATTAAGTTATTTTATTGGTGTTCTTTTTATATCTAAACTATTTTTTGAAGATTTTTTGATTCTACCTTGATACCGATATTTTTTTTTCTAGTGGATATACAGAACACCTTGGAGAAATATTCAAACAAGGACATGTTTTTTTTTCTTTTACCATGACTTGTGCTCCAAGAAGTAACATACACCAGAAAGCATAACAGGCCCTATGGTGGTGAACGCAATTAGGACAGAACCATTTGATGGATTTTTGATGGACTTGTGGATTGTGGTTAAGAAACAACTGAAAGGACTCTTGAAAGGATGTTTGGACTCTTGAACACTGGTCTGGATTTATATTCATACTATGTTTCTGAAGCTATTGTAAATTATTGTAATTCTTGGAAATTGAAAATTGGAAATCAGTAATTAGTAATTGGTAACTGGTACTTCATAATTAGTAACTAGCAACTGGATCGTGGCTCTTTACATAGTTAATAGGTGTAGGGACAAGCTACCTCAGCAAGAATAAAGGCTGGGGAAAGGAAAGGAAAGGAAAGGATCTATAAAATGTATACCAGAAGTGGTAGAGAGCTAGTACAAGCCCAGGATAAGGAGGGGGGTTAGGTCCAGGGATACTGGTCGATGTGTGAGTGACAAGAAAAACTGCTGTGTTTTCACTCAGGGGTTGTCTCTTGTCTCTATAGCATCATCCGCTCCTAAAGATCAGAATTGTCCTTTGCAAGTGTTTACATTTTTTGAGCCTTCAGAACTTCCTTTAACACCAACTCAAATTAAATAAGATATATATATTGATCATAGACCTGACCCCTTACCACTAGAATCAACTCTTCCTACTCATTTGAACACTCAATTAAGTACTGACTCTGTTGTTTACCTTAATGAAGATATTACTGAACCTCAGATTGTAATATCTTCCATTTCTCCTACCCCATAGACAAATTAATATCAAGGGGTGACCAAGGACATAACAGCTTCCCTAATTTAAGTAAAGTAAACTGTGTAAATGGAATTAAAGAGATACTTGAACCATCTTTACCTACTGAGGATCATTCTTTTAAAAGGGAAAACTGTATCATACCAAAGTACTCTATTCATAAACTCAAAACCAAAAGAAAATGACTGATTTTTTTTCATCTTATCCTCGTTCCCTAAAAATGAACATCGGAGACAGATATTTATCATTTACTAATGATTATGAAAATGTAAATATTAGTGTGGAGATGCAAGAAAGCAGAGAGACTAATCTGAGAATAACAAATACACAACCTATCAATTTATCCAAAGATCAGAGATCTCCCTACATCCCACGGGGTTAGATCTCTTTAGTCCTCTAGAATCCCACATTATCTTAGATTCTTCTTTGTACCATTCGGAAAACTCCTTTTTACTGGAAGGTTCACCTAATAAAGTTTTTAGTAAGCTGGATAAAGAAGTAGAAAAAATAAATATAGATCCAGAATTCCTTTTATCCTGCCCTGATACTATATCTAAATATACAATCAAGGCACTTGCACACCCCATTATGGCCAACATTGTGCTGCTAGAAGCTTTTAATTAACTTAAATTCCATATTGAGAAACTTTCAGAAATATTTATTGACAGAATTTCTGATCTTTCTAGTAAATTAGATAACATAGAAAAGGAAGTAAAGAGTGAAACAAATAGGAGACCTTCCTTTCCTTCAATTTATATCCCCCCCTCCTCCAAATAGAGGTAAGAAAGAAAAAAATTATCTACAGAAAAATTTAAAGAAGAAGTCTCAGAAATGAACAAAAAAAAAGTATAACAAAAAGAAGTGAAGATACATCTATTATTACTAACCTAAATCAGAATCTATTGCCTAAAGATCCCTTGAATATTAATAACCAAGAGCCAGTTCTAGATAATTCTATTAGAGAATGCCCATTGAATTTAGAAACAGAGGGAGAGAAGAAACATTTTGCCACCCTCTCAGAAATAGTTCTTAAGTGTCTATTGCCCGGGATTACACAGGATATGGTAAGAAAGTTCAGCTTAAGATAGCTAAGCCACTTGAAAATTTAAAGAAGGAGATGGGTACTCACATTTTAGAAACCTCTCTAGAATCAGAATTAATCTTGCCCCCAAATATATATCATCACCTTTTCTGGGAAATAAGTCATCTTCAAACTCGAGAACATTTTTCTCAAACCTCATGAAACAGATGTCTCCCTATTTAATTTAATTTTCCACTTATTTAGTGTCAAACTAGATTTATCTGCAGCAGCAAAAGATATTAAGTTAGTTTTTAGAGATAAATCTGTCCCTAATATGCCAGTTTATGTACTATTATCAAACATGGACATAGCAAAAATAATTTGGGCAAAACAGTGCCATATTAATAAACTGGAAATATTGATATCATCTCCAGTAAATTGGACAATGATCTGGAAATTTGCATATGGATCTAGTGCACCTCTTAAGTGTACCAAAGAAATTATTATTTCAACTTTAACTTTGTTAAACTGGAATTTTAAAACAACTAAATATTCACGATGAATGTCCATTTTTGGAATTCAGAAATATGAAGGTGAAAATAGTCATAGGTTGTCAACATTCATTCAATCTCTCCCATCAACGTGTCTAGATTGCAAAATTCAACCCCAGTAAATTGAGTCAGTTAAAAGAATACACACAGGTCCCACGGATTCCCAAGTGGACATAGTAATTAAGTCAACAGAGTTGTATAATTATCTTATGTTAAATAATCATAAACTTGACAAATTTGATATTCATATGGTTGATTTTTTGAACTTAGATTGCTATGATAACAGGACCCAAGAGAAAGAGGACAATATATGACAACCAGTTTTATCTGTATCACCATCTTGTTCTTCCGATACTATGGACCACACTGAGTTAGTTAACACCTCAACCCTAGAGGGTGCACATTTTATTTCATGGAATATTGCAGGTCTAAAGCCTAAACTGGTTGACTTTCACTGCAGGATATTATTTCGAAGTTTGAAATTTTATTGTTTCAAGAGACATGGGCTACATCAAAAATTTATATTAATGGTTATGAGTTACTCCATGTCCCTGTAATAAAAGATAAAAAATGTGGAAGATCTAAAGGTGGGCTATATATATATATATATATATAGATATATTAATTATCCTTGGCTTCAATTATCATCAGAAATTGGTTCTCTATATTTAAAATATCAAACTGATATAATTATAATTGGGGGGGATTTAAATGCCGGTATTGCAAAATTTGACAATTTAGCAACATTACAGTCACAGATTTATATGGGAGACCTTGAATTAAGGAATTCCACAGATACCATTGTTAACAGAGCTGGTCTTAAATTGATTGACTTTATTAACAACAACAATTTCTTGATTCTAAATGGGAGAGGAGATGGTGACCAGGATGGAGCATATACATATTATTCCCCAAACGGGAAGAGCACCATACACTACCTATTGATTACTCCAGAAACTTAAAATTGTTTTCATGGCTTTAAAGCATCAATGATGCCTGAAAGTGACCATACGGCACTAGTGGTTAAGACAGACACAATAAAAGATAGTAATATGAATACTTCAAAGGTTTTTTTTCTCATCTTCCTTATCACTTAGAGGTAAACATAAACTTATTTTGAATGACAAAAACATGGAAAAAGTATCAGAAATAATATATTCTCTAAGTATGACTTCATTATATACACTTTCCCAAGGTAATCGCTCAGCAGAGAATATAAATAAACAGCTAGAAGCGTGTTTTTTAAACATTAAAATTGTGACTTATTCTCATCAAAATTTAAAATCTAAACCTTTGACATGGTTTGATCAGCAATTTTTAGATGAAAAACATAGATTGGGAATCATGATTAAAAAAACATCAAAAATTCATCAAGAGCCAATATTACAAATCTTAATAGAGCAAGGAAATAATATAAGAAATTCTTGAAATATAAAAAATATGAGTTTACCCAAAAGCAATGGGCTTATATGCAAGAAACTATACATAAAAAAGATGCAAACTTTTTTTGGCTATTAGTGGCAAAGGGAATTAAATCTTCTGAACCTTCTATGGCAGTTTATATACCAAAGAAAACATGGGTTTCTTATTTTTCTAAGCTTTTTACTAATGATTTAGAATTAGAAAATTATCCCAGAAGTCTGGAATGGATGCTATCGGATACTTATAAACCATTGGAATTCTCTTTGATAGATGTAGAGCAGGCAATATCTAAACTGGCAAATAACAAGGCTCCTGGTCCAGATTGTATCCCTGGAGATATTTATAAAGAAAAGAAGAATTGTTGGGTTCCTCTTTTTGTAAACTTTTTAGTACATGCCTTCGAGAAAGATATGTTCCAAGTTCATGGCGCAAAAGTATTATAATCTCCATCCATAAAAAAGGATAATTTCAAATTCCCCAAAACTATCAGCCCATAAGCCTTGTAGATATTAGTAGTAACATTTTTATCAGAATTTTGTTAAACAGACTACAGATATGGGTTAACTAGGCTAGTCCTCTTTCCAGTCTCCAAGCTGGTTTTCGATATGGCTTTTTGACATGTAGAGATTCTATTCTGGTGAAACTTGAAGAGCACTACTATGAACAAAGTGACATTACAGTTGAAAGTACATTCATTTTTGATTTCATTGAGCTAGTAAGCCATCTGTTTATGTACAGTGATACTTAGGGAATATTGATATTTGAAAATAAAGTAATTCGCTACTAATATGTGCCACTTAATGTGGTAAAATATTTATGCATGATGGCTTTTCACAATATATGTATGTAAAGTATTTGAAAGGACTCCTTTTTCCTGTTACCGTGTCTACATGGAAGTTTTAAGAAGTACATTTCATTTGTTTCACAAGTAATCAACACGCCATTTCAAAACGTTTAATTTTTAATAAATTTTATTAATTTTAGTTGTTTAACCAGGTGAGACCCACTAAGCCGGAAGCTTTTTTACAGATGCAACCTGGGAGCACATGGAAGTTAAATGACTTGCTCTGGGTCACACAGTATGCAAGTGGAAGCTGTGGGATTCAAACCCAGGTCTGGTCTGCTGGATGTCACCAGATTTGCAGCTCAGAGCCTTAAACCACTGTGCTATACTGCCTCCCTTTATTTATTTGAGGGTTACAGAATTTAAATGATGTGTTTATATATTTGTTTTGAGAACAGAATAAGATATATTTGGAAATTAAATGAAAGTCATTTGATGTAGAAGTTATAGTTTTTTCTGGTTTTTGTTATCAGTGGCTGTAAACGGGACTCAAACCTGAAACTGAATTTTTTTTTTTGTAAGAAGATAGAAATTATGAATTAGAAATTGATATGTTAGGGCAATTTTGTTTCTTTATTCAATATTTTATTGTCAGAATTCATTTAAAATGTTTTCTACATATTCAAAATTAATATTTAGGTTTTATAAGTAGTGTATTTTTTGAAAAAATATTTTTTAGAATAAGACCAGTGTCCTGATGAAGGGTTTTCCTGAAACGTCAATTATTATTGAACTGGAAGATATCTGATTAAAATATTTGGATTGAATTTAAGAATATTCTGATTTATTTTTTGAGTTGGGTGAGTGAGCCTTACTACCCAGTATCAGTTTTTGTCTAATAACATTTTTATCAGAATTTTGTTAAACAGACTACAGATATGGGTTAACAAGGCTAGTCCTCTTTCCAGTCTCCAAGCTGGTTTTCAACATGGCTTTTTGATGTTAGATAATATTTGTATTTTGGCCCATTTAATTGAAAAATATAACATATATAGAAAGATGAAACTCTATGTATTGTTTATCGATTTTGTTGTGGCTTTTAACTCGGTAGTTAGAAAAAACCTTTGGAATATTCTTCTAGATCATGGACTGTCCATAAATTTACTAACTTCCATTTTTTTACTATATTCTGAAATACTTACAGCATTCAGATATTATACAATGGGTAATAATTCAGAATATTTTATAACAAATAAGGGGTTAAACAGGGTTGCCTACTAGCTCCACTTTTGTTTAATCTCTATATTGATTCTTTGCTTTCCTTTGACATATCAGCCCCTTTGGATTCCCCTAAAATTAATAACCAATATATTTACATTTTAGTTTATGCTGATGATCTAGTTCTTCTCTTCTTAACTCAAAAAGGACTTCAGATAAAATTAGATAAATTGAAAAACAAATGTGATCAATTAAACTTGGGAATAAATCTTGAAAAAAACAAAGTTAATGGTTTTTGGTATTAAACCACCAAAACCAAAAATAAAGTTAAATAATTTACAAATTGGTGTAGTAACCTCATACTGCTATCTTGGCATTAAATTCTCTTCAGCTGGTTCCTGGAATTTACACATTAAGGGCCAGAGATTCAAAACTTTGCCCCGGAGCTAAATTAGCACTGCCCGGCGGGCAGACTTAGCCCAGAGCACAAAGCAAGCCATATTTAACTGGAATAGCCCAGGGCAAACAGCTTCTGAATATAGCATGAGAATGAGGCCAGGCAAACTGGTCTGGGACTGCAGGGCAGTCTTAGCACTGGAATAAGACAGCTCTGAATATGGTAACCAGGAAGTGCAAACCACAACTGCAACACAGTGCACAGTGATGTGAAGATAGGTAGAGGTGAACTATGTGGCCAATGTGTGTGCCAGCAAATTCGTGGACCCAGTACAGCTGCAGGCAGCAGTGTATGTGAAATACAGTGTGCAAAACTGTAAAATATTCCCCGAACTGTTTGTGCAGTGCTAACATGTTTGCACGGGTTTAGCACAGGACTAAACCATTAGCCCGGTGCTAACAGGTTTGCCTGGTGCTAAACTTTGCCATATTCAAAAGTGACATGCAAATGAGCCTACTTAGGTAATCTCTGGGCAAACATCCAAATTAGTATCTCATCATGCCCTGATTTGCATGTAGTTTGCACCGGGCTAACAGTTTAGCCCTGTGCTAAACCCATACAAACATGTTAGCGCTGCGCAAACAGTTTGGGGAATATTATACAGTTTTGAACAGTGTACTTTCACATGCGCTGCTGCCTGCAGCTGTACTGGGAAAACATGGCATAGGCACAGATGGTGGTGGTGCTGCATGCAACTGTCACACAGTAGGTCATGCTACAGTGTACAGCAGACGCTACAGTAGCAAGGGGTCCAGTAGTGTGTGGACACAGCAATGCCTATAGTGTGTAGGGCAGTGATGATGACTGCACTATACACAGTGTGAGGCCCAACCTGCAGGTGTTTACTGACAGTGGACATTACTGTTATGCTGTTGTGTGACCCACAGATGCTGCACCTCTGGCATGGGGTGCTCACAGTGACATATACATGTCCAGCTTTGTGTGCTGTGGCAGTTGTACAGCTATGCGGTATGTGGCCAGGAGGACATTTATTATCAGGAAGGTGCACTGGTGTTGGGGTATTACCAATACTGGTCCATGTGAACTGCATGATGTGTCCCATCCTTGTGGCCACACCTGGTCTGTAGCACAGCCTGGCCACCCATACACTCTCCCCTCAACATCCTCCATGCCCACAGTGCTGCATGTTGTGCTGACATCTGTTGGTGTCCATAGAAGAGTGGTCCACAGGTGTGTGCTGTATGGCCACACTGCCATGCTGTCCACTGGTGGCAGGGTCACCACTTTCTGCCTGGCATGGCTGTGACTGGTAGCAGATGATGGCATCATTGTGATGCCATCAGTTAGCAGCATGTTTCTTCTATGTTTGGCTTTGTCTATGTGTCATATTTATTTGTTAGGGTTGCACAAAGCCATGCAAAAGCTACACAAACACCATGCAAAGCTGATTGCCCAGGGTTACGACAAGCTTTTCCTGGGTGGTAATGTGCACCGTGCTAAGTGACGCTGGCTTAAGTCGCACAAAATCCACTAGCATGGCGCTATCATCAAATATAACATTGCGCCTGTATTCATGTCAGTTTGCCCCTTGCATACATTATGACTTTGCCCAGTGCTAGTGCAGTTTGCCTGCACTATTTGGCCTTTTGAATATAGCAGACCCACACTAATCCCACACTAAACCTGCCCAAATGGTTTTTGCCCATCGCAAAGTTTTGAATATCTGGCCCTAAGGATCAAATTATTATAGCTAAGTGTGCAGCCAAAGCTCTGCTTAGGTTCAATTATAAATATGGAGGACTTTCGGTAGTACCTGCTATTAAAGCTGGAGAATCCAAAATTACTCCTATCTTATTATATGGTGCAGAAATTTGGGGAGTTAAGCTCAATCCAAAACTAGAGTTATCTTTATCCCTTTATTGTAAAGCAATTCTCCAAGTTCCTCATTCAATGGCCAATGTTATAGTAAGAACTGAACTAGGTAGAATACCATTGGCTGATTTAGTTAATCTTAGATTGTTATCATATTGGCTTAGGATCCTTAATAATCATAATAACAATTTATTAAAACTTTGTTTTAAAGAAAAATAAAAATGGTATTCTATGGGATTTCTTTTGCCTTGGTTAAGAGCTTTGATAACCAATCTACAAAAGTTAAATTGCATGCACCTTTGGAGAGACCATCAGGTAGGCATTTTAATATCTGATATCTATAAAGATAAATTCAAAGAAAAAATATTTGAATTAGCTCTGAATAACCAGCTACAGTAGGTTCGAATTCAAAAACAAGCCACATGGTATGGGAAGAATAAAATGGATTGGACTTTAGAAAATTATTTACTTCTTCCAATAGCACTGAATATTCGTAAGGTGATAACATGGGCAAGATTTGATTTAATTAATTCTAAATACACATATTTTAATTGCTTACACCCTCAAATCAATCCTAATAATAATGAATATCCCTGTAATAAAGGGTTTAATGAAACATTATATCATATAATAATACAATGCCTTCTGTATAATAAGAGGAGAAATGTGATTTTAAATGACTTTTTATTCAGATACATTAACTTGGATTATGATCCAGTATTCATTTTGCTCCATCCTGGGACAATGGAAGAAGCAGGAATACATTTTAACTTTTTTTCAACTGTAATCAGTTTTAAAAAAAGGCTCATTTGAAAAGATTACAACAGAAATAATTATTGATAAAATATTTTGAAAGTATGACTGTTTTATTGTATTTATTCTTTTTCTATATCTGAAGTTTGTAATGTCCAAAATGTTAAATATTTTTTGGTAGAACAATAAATGAATCTGAATCTTAATGGTAGCTGTACTGTTCATAAGGAGGTGTGAAAAAATGACAATGTTGAAAATCTGGAGTGAAAATATTAAAAATTGGTGAAGTTATGTGCATATATAGAAAGTGCACAACACACCTGCTCATGAAGCAGTCATTTTTGTGAATTTTTTCACCAAATTTGCAAGATGAGCTTTTTGGGATCCCACCTCATAAACACTGACACTGTTGTTTCATTAATCATTCCAAAAGGTGATTCTGCACAGCAACTGCGAAATCACCTTTCGGGTCTGAGTAATGAAATTACAGTGACAGTGGTCATGAGGTGTGGTCCAAAGAATCCCATGTTGAAAATTTGGGACCAAAATTCCAAAACAATGGCTGAGCTATCAACCTAAGTTGAGCCCCTCCATTGACTCCCATTATTGGGTATGTGCCACAGTCAGTGACACCAACACAGTGAACTGCATACCTGTCGGCAAAATTGACAGTTTGCTAACAGGTCGCTGTGTTGATGCACCTGACTCACAGGGGCACACTGTCTCTACTGGTCCTGCACCCCCTCCCCAAATCAACTCCAACTCAGAGTTGATAATCTAAAGTAGGGGTAGGTGTGGGGTAGAGAGTCCCCTGCATGGGGGGTTTGGGGAACAAAGCCCCTTGATGAAAAAAAGGACCTGGAGACAATCAGGATTTGTCAACTGCAACTTGTGGTTGACATAAATCCTGTCACTGTGATGCCAGTCGACAAAAGTGTTGTCAAACCAGCACTGTAGAACCTCTTTATTGGGCTTACCTTTGATTCTTCAGTTTGGGGTTCAGCTTTGAAGAGTGCAGGTGCATCCCAGTCAGGAGAAGATGACAGCGTCGACCTCTGGTGGTAAGTATTGGGTAAGAGGGGGTGCAGAGAGGTGGTGTGCAGAGGGAGGATTGGGATGTGGGAGGGGGATGGGTATATGATGGACTCTTTTCTTTTTATGAGCTTAACAAAAAAGACATCAGGGGACAGTTTTCTTTTCTTTTCCTTTCTTTTTTTTTAACAGGTTATAAAAATCTGCTGCCAGGATGGGGAATGGAGGGAGTGGGGTGGGCAGTAGCAGTGGGAGGAAGAGGGAGGTTTTCTTTGCTGCCAGGATGGGGAACAGAGGGAGCAGAGTGGGCAGCAGCAGTAGGAGGGAGAAGAAGGTTTTCTTTGCTGATGGGATGGAGAACGGAGGAAGCAGGGTGGGCAGTGGGAGGGAGAGGGAGGTTTTCTTTGCTGCCAAGACAAGTACTCTGTTGGGGATTTCGGTGCTGGTCTGTGCCTGGGGGATGGTACAGGCAGAGAGCAGGAAGGGGATTTTTGTGCTGATCTGGGGGTGGGTAGTTCTTGTTTGAGAATGTTGTACCAGCAGAAAGCAGAAGGGGAATGTTGGTGCTGGTCTGGGGGCTAGCACTGCTTGTCTGGGGGCAGGTACCAGTGGGAAGCAGCAAGGGATTTTGGCGCTGGTCTGGGGGTGGGTACTGCTTGTCTGGGGTGGGTTCTTCCCCCATCTACAACCCTTACATTTCCCATAATGCTACCTTCTACATAAAAAGTCCCAGCTCTCTTCCCTCCAATGGAACTAAGAAAATAAGCCCTTGCCTCTGCTACAAACATGCTTGCATTTATTTCAGGGAGGGATTACTGTAATGGCAGACTCAACTATTGTCATCTCTACCATATTCCACTGTAGGTAATTTATGCAGGGAGTCCTTTTCTCAAAGCAAAATGTCTGCAGGGCTACGCCCACTTCAGCCATAAGAAAAGTAATGGTTGGGGGTGGGTCGGTGTGGGGGGAAGTGGTGATAAGTCAGAACCAACACAGTAAGATTGGAAGTGTGTTCAAAGTCCGCAGTACCTCAACTAGGACACTGCAAGCATATTCACAGTCAAATGCTTTTATTGTGCAGGTGTGCAAGTCACTTCTGGAGGCAAAGGAATACAATGGGGGAAGGGGGGAGGACCTGAAATAAAATGGGTTCACAGAGGCATGTGCAGAGTTGTACAGTCATCATGCAGATGTGCTACTGAAGAAGGATTGGCAATCTTGTATTTTTGTTGTCAGTATGCATGCACTACCAGGGTGCAGTTCAGTATTAGGGCCAACTGCTGCAGGTGGATGACTGGGTGGCTGTCAGACCAAGCAATATACTACAACCAGTGCAGTATATGAGGAAAAAATAAGTTGTGTCCTTTTCAGAGGATCTGAACCTATGCCACTGAAGTGACCCAGAACTAATGGGCATATCTGTAAACTGCTTCCAAATTCATAGTACATGAAGATTAAACACTACAATGTACACTTTCTCTCCGAAGCTTTACACATTTTTGCCAATAGTTGTGAAGCATTTCAGGAGACACACAATTTAACAACATCAAAGCACAAGAGCTTCAGAACCATGGGGCAAGGAGGGGTGACAGCATTGTCACTTTTTTAATTCCAAATTTAATTGCCCTTTAAGCCTAACAACAATTTGTTTTTTTAAGAGTGAGCTACTGTCTCGAAGTGTGGACACAGGACTCTAAGCAGCACTATTATTTTGAAGTGTGGACAGAAGAATTCCATTTCCAGCTCCGCTTTTAAGTGCCTTGCAATCCTGGAAAATGTCCCATTTGAATCGGACGTACCCCACCCTGCCTGCCAGGCAGAAAATACCAAAAGAGCCCAGGTGTTTAATTGCTTTGTGATAGCTGTCTGCCTCTGGAAAGGAACAGGGACTCAAGATGTGTAAAATGAAGTGCATCTGTGTTAGAAATAACTTCTTGACTTCCAGCTCCTCCCTACAAATGTCCCAGAACAAGCCTGAAAATGTGTCTTGCCTTCTTTGAACTGGCTGAACCCCTCCCTGTCACACAGAACACAAAAGCAGAGAGGTAATTTTCTGATTGCCTTGCTGTCTTTGCTCCCATTGAAGAGGTGTCAAGTCGTGCTTGAGCAGGGGAGCCACTGGAAGAGGAGGTGGGGGGAGGTTGTTAAGAGTAAACCTGTAAGGGCAAAATACATTTTGTTTAAACAATGAAGGTTTCCAGCATCCATCCTTCAGATCTTGAAGGCTGCTACAGATGGGTGGTGGTGAGAATGGTGAAGAGGGCAAAAAGATTATTTTTGCACGTTGTTGAACTCTGTGTTGCTGCCATGTGCTGTAAGTAAACTGATGTGGATCTGGGGGATAGAGATGTCTAGTCAGCAAGGCAACAGTAGTATTCTACTTCTGCTATTTTTTTATGTTGTTTAATTAATTTCACCTACTTTACAATCTACAACTTCTAACTTGTGTGACTGTTTAAATGAATTGCAATGTTAATTCTATTTGTGGTGTTGTTTTTTTTGGAAATCATAGTTTATTAAAAGAGATTTTTCATGTTACAGTAAGCTGTGACATACATATTCCTTACAGACAGGAATACCTAATGCTGTAACATTGTTATATGTTTAACAAGGAAAGGGTAAGAACCCAAAAGAGAAGACAAGAAGATAAGTGAGAAAGGAAGAGGTAGGCAAAAGTTGAAAGTCAGACAGGAAAGAGGAAAAGAGTGTTCAGAGGGGAAAAGAACTGTATCAGAGTGCTCAGATATTCTATTCATATTTTCTTATTTGTTTATCCATCTTTAACAATCTGTGTAATGCTTCTTCTCCAATTTTAAATTTAATGAAGGGGGTAGAAGGCAGAGAGGGAGAGAGGTATTCTTTTTATGTTCCCCAGAATTTTAGTTTAAGATCTATAAAGCTAGCATAATTCCCCGATCAATTAATTTATATCTTTAGGGTATCAGCCATATTTAACTAAGAGTTCTAAAATACCAAGGTTTTCCCTTGTTGCCATAAAATGGAAAAAGGGTAGCCAACGCCCCTAAAATTTGTTTATCCCCAGTCTCACCTTGGCCATCAGATATTCAGATACCATACCAAATCTCCATGGTAGGTTGGGTTGGTGTTAGCCAATTCACCATGATTGTCTTAAGAGCAGCCCCCACTAGTATCACAAAAATATATCTTTGGACTCTAGTTCTTATTGAGGGTGGAGGTAGGCCCAAAAGCCAATGTTGTGGAGAATCAGCCAAGGGGATTTCTAGCATTTCACAGTTGTTGTCTGAATTTTTCACCAGTATTCTTGGATTATAGGACAAGTCCAAAAAATGTGGAAATCAGACCCCACAGATTGGCAAAGGCACCAGCATCTATCTGAGGGGTGGTTCCCATAATGTTTTGTCACTGTGGGAGGCCTAAAAAATCTCACTCCCACCTTCCAATGAAACTCTCTTCAGAACAAAGAGACTGTCGTAAGGTTAACACCTGCCCAGACCATATCCCAATCTTTATCAGAAAGGGGAATCTCAAACCTTGCATGCCAAGCCTCTTTTATACTGGCCAAGGAGTCAGGGGTGAGATTGCTCATAGTTTTCACTAACATAGACACAGTCCCCCAAGCTACCAAGCCAGACCCCAGAGCAATCAGAGCCTCTCTAAGAGGATTTTCATGAGCATCTGGTCTCTCCCAAGGGAGACACACAGCTATAGTTAAGTAATGTCTCAATTGCAGATACCTGAAGTGATCTTGATAGCTAAGACCAAATTCCTCCTTTAATTGCAGAAAGGATTTAAAATGGCACCCGGGAGACACTGACCCAGAGTGCTCAAACTTTTTCTGTCCCTTCTAATAAAGAACATATCCGATTTCAGCGGGGCAAAGTCCTTACAACTCAATATAGGGGTAGAGGGGATGAGGGAGAGAGACAGACATCATTTTTTATTCACATCTTGCCAGGATTGAATGGTTGCACTGGACCAGGGATTAGGAGTCTGCCCCTTATCCTTGTTGAGTCCCTCATTCTAGCTACTTCCTCCTATAATCTGCGATCCAGTGACTCTCATGCCCTCCTGGTACCTAAAACCCACACTCAAATGGGTGAACGAGCCTTCACTGCATACGCACCCAGGTTATGGAACTCTCTTCCATCAAGCACTCACTCCTCTCCCTCACACCAATGCTTTAAAGCCTCCCTGTGGGGCTTTCTCAAAATGGTCTCCACCTGCCTCTGCACTAGATAAACCCCCTCGACCTATGCGCCCCAACTAACTGAGATGCTACCTAAATAATATGACTTAGGCAGAGCCCCTCTGCGCTTTATACTTCTCCTGTACTCACAGCTTACTAGAAGGAATAGACCACTTAGGCCCACCTGCCCAACAGGGTGAGCATTGTTACTGCGCAACTCCATTATCTTGCTCTGGGTCCACTCTATCCCAATTTGACTCCTCTCTGCCTACCTGAAAACCTTACAGCATTGCTGCCTGGAACGATGAAACCATACTGTTCTTCTACCTACTGTCTGCATTGTAAACCCCTGTTGTTACTGTTACTTGTATTGACCATTGTGCTAATTCTCTTTAATGTAATCCTTCACTTGTTTTTGTCTGATGTTCATGTATGTACCTTGTAATCTCCCGTGTCGCACCTGAAAATAGGCACTTGGCTGTCTAGTGTGCTTACCCGGTTAACAAAAGCAAATAAATAAAACAATAGCCTTAATCTGGGGAAATCCAAGAACAAGATATCTGTAGCCTTTCTCAAAGGCCAGGTGGACAACTCTATTTCTGCCCAGCAGAGGGGTGTTGTCTGTGAGAGAGATCTTAAATCTACAGCTGTGAAGCCCAAAAGTACTGTTGCATATCAGGTAAACCCAACCCTCCCCTATTTTTAGGGGTCTTTACTATCTTCCATTTCACCCTAGGTTTGTGGCCTCCCCAAATGAATTTGGAAAGGGTGGATAAGAGACCTTTCTAAAAGGATCCTGGAGGTCACCCAGGCAATGCCCAAAATATAAACAGAAAACGAGGGAGGATATTCATACATGTGGTTTCTAGTCTACAGATAAAGAAAGGGGAAGTTCCTTCCATCTATTACAATCTTCCCTTACCTCCTGTAGTAGACTTGTATAATTTTTTGCAAAAAACTGTTTCATGCCTCTGGGAATCCAAATTCCCAAATATCTAAAACCAGAAGCACTCCATTTAAAGAAATTTAATCTAGGCAGGTCTCCCCCCATCCACCCACTGGGTATAATTCAGATTTTTCCACATTTATTCTATAACCAGAAAGTTTACCAAAGTCTGTCAATGCATTGAATTGGGTCTGATACATACAATAAAGTATCATCCGCATAGAGTGATATTTTTATTTCTGTACCATGAACCTTAATCCCTTGGATATCATGGATTGCCTGAGACAAGCTGTTAGTGGTTCAAGGCTAAGAGCAAAAGGGAGGGGGGAAAAGAGCAGCCCTGCCTGGTGCCTCTCTGAATATTAAAAGTAGGAGAAGTCATTCCGTTAATCCAAACCCTGGCCACTGGATCAGCATATAAATTCCCCACCCAAGACCTGAATTTTTCTCCAAAGCCAAATCCCCCCAAAACTGCATCCAAGTATTGCCAGTCTTCACGGTCAAAAGCCTTTTCAGCATCTAATGAAAGAACTGCTGTGGGTTGATTTTTAAGGGGGGAATTGGCGCTGGAGAGGACATTCAGCAGGTGAATGTTATCTTGCAGCTGTCTCCCTGGTATGAAGCTAGTTAGGTCTTGGTGCACCAGGGTAGTTATCACTTCCTGGAGAAGGTTACTGAGTACTTTGGTAAAAGTTATTGTATCTTGGTTAAGTAATGCTATAGGTCTGTAACTCACACAGGAGGTCAGGTTTTTCCCAGACTTGGGTATCACTGTTATGAGAGCCTCCTTCCAAGTATCAGGGAGGGCATTATGATCTTGGGCAGAATTGCAAATCTTTGTTAGAAGAGGAGCAAGTTCCTTCCCAGAGTTTTTGTAAAATTCTGCATTATACCCGTCTGGACCCAGTGCCTTCCCAGTTGAAAGGTTTTTAATTACTGCAAGGACTTCTCCTTCTGTAAAAGGGGTTTCAAGGTTTTCTCTTTGGGAATTAGAAAAAGAAGGGAGTTTCACCTGGGTCAGGAATTCTTGGATTCATTCCAAGTGTAGGGGACCCTGCTCTGCCCTATACAACCCCTTATAAAATGCCCTAAATTCCTCTATAATCTCCATGTGGGGGAAATTATCTGGGGATGAACCAGTGGGGGAGATCATTTTTTCTACATATCTATCTGCTGTCTGTTTCTGAAGCCTCTGGGTTAACAACCTACCTGATCTCTCTCCTCTCTCAAAGTATTTCTATCTTGTATATCTTAGGTTGTTTTCTACTCTGCACTGCAATAGAGCATCATAAGTATCTCAAGCTTGTTTCAGCTTATCAAGTACCACAGTTGACCCCATGTATTTGTGATCCACTTCAAGGTCTCTTATCATATCTTAAGTAGTTTGGAGCTTAGCCTGATATTGCTTATATTTGTGGGAGGCATATGAGATAGAATGGCCTCTTAAAACTGTTTTTAGAGCATCCTATATATATTTAGGGGCAGAGTCAGGTTCAGAATTTTCTATCAAATGATGTTGGATAGCTTGTTTAACTGAGTCTATACAGGACTTGTCATTTAGTAAACCCGTATCAAACCTCCAGGATCCCCTCGGTTTAGGCTCCCCCCAGTACAACCTGGCCTTTATCATGGCATGGTCTGACAAAGTCATTGGAAGGATAGATATATCTTGAACACTGTATAGGCATTCCTTATGCATGTAGAATCTGTCTAGTCTTGAATACGATCCTGTGGCTGGAGACAAAAATGTGTAATCTCTGGAAATTGGATTTTGACATCTCCAGGGGTCAACCAAGCCAAACTCTGTACTAAGGGTCCTTAGTAGGCAGGAACATGCTTTTGAACTAGGGGTTTTGGTAGAGCTTCTATCCCTCACCATGTCTTCAACACAATTCTAATCTCCCATACAAATAACTTGTCCAGGTGACAGCCCTGATATTTTGGAAAACAGCGACCTACAAAATTCACCTGAGGGAGGTGTAGGAGCATAAACCCCCACCAGGTGGAGTGGTTTCCCTCCTAAAAGCCCTGAAAGGATTAGCCAGTTCCCTGAGCCCCCACTCTGTATCCCCTGAGTCTGGAATGGCAGACCCCTCCTCACAAGAAATGCAATACCCACTTTTTTACCAGTAGGATGTTCATCAGAGTATATATTGCCCACCCAAGGTCTACAAAGTTTTAAGTGCTCCCATAAGGAAAGCTTAGATTCCTGAACACATGCAATATCACAAGATTCTCTTTTCAATTCTGTAAGTATCGTAGAGCATTTTATCACATTATTACTACCTTTCACATTTAAGGAACATAGTGTCAGCTTAGCCATGGTATATCTAAAGATTGACAGACAAAAGTTTCAATCCAATCATTTTCCCTTTGGTGGTCCCATAGGGGGTTAAGACAGCTACACAGCCCCTCTGAAGAAAGTATAGCGAAAGAAAGATTAGGAGGAAGTGAGATAAAGAGAGATAGGTTAAGCGGCATGAAATAGAGGAAGTGCCAAACTAGTAGAGAGCAAACAAATTGTCCCCTTCCCCAACATAAACCAATGGGGGACAGGGGAACCACAACTTGTAGGCAGTATTGGTTACCACTGCCTGCTCCTCCTCAAGGGAGGTGGGGTACTCCTCCCAAGGGAGAGGTAGAGACACAAGCCCTTGGAGGGTGCTACACCCTTGCTTTGGGGTGTGAGGATGAAGCACCTGGCGAGCCACACACTCCAAGCCTATGACATCCTAGTGGTGTTAAAGACTACCGGTGAGGTGGGGAATGCTTCCCGGTTCTCCAGATCAAAGCAGCATCTGAGGAATTTTTTGTATTATGAACCAGAGCTAATAGTATAACCATTTGCTCCTTCCTGTGATCCTTCCAACCTTAGTAAATGGTGAATTCCATGAAATCTATGTTTTTACTGTACATAATAACACTGCTTAGATTACAAAATGCAAAGCCATGAAAAGATAGGGAGGCTAATCAAGCACTAAATAACTTGTGATCCCAATACATCCTGAGAAAGCAGACATGAGCTATCCCCCTTTTTACCAGGTTGATTACAATTTGCGGTTGCCTTCTAAAGTCTTAAATATACTTATATTGAGGTGTCCTTTCTTGCTCAGCAGTCCCCAGAGTCATGGAAAGCGCCATGGTAAGTGAGAAGGAATAGTGTATAGGGGGAGCAGAGATAGCATCAGGACATCAGGAATGTCACAAGAACAATAGCCCCCACAGGTTGAGTTACTACCTCCAGTCGTTCCTAATATCCAACGATTTAAAGTTCCCATCAGACCTGAGGACCGGTCCTGCTCCAACCCCCTCCATGAGAACCAAAGAACACTGGGAGTTCAAGCACAAAGCATAAACCTTCATGAGGCTGTCTCTCATATACACCAGGCAAAAGCACCCAAGTCACCAGTAAACAACATGCTTAAACAGTCATAGACTGAGAAGGTATTTGCAGATCATGCAGTCATTACTTGGTTTCCATGACTCCAGTTTAAAGTAATCAGGAATCCTAGTGAGCCTGAGGGTTACTGAATCAGGTAGACTGACCTTTCTGAAGCTATCTAGAAAGATCGGAATGCAAGGGTAACAATCCTTCCACTCTGGAATTTGGATTGGAGGGCCTCTTAGCGCCGGGAGCCAGGGACCACAAAATCTGCTCATTTTGAGATTCAGCCATTTCTTCTTTTAGATCTGGCAAGGAAATTCCTTCCACAGTCAAAAAGTCTGCAGCCGCTAAAAGGGAGTCGAATATTTTGGGGTTTTCTGGTAACTCGACCTACATTCAGGCAGGGTGTCTAAGGTAGGCCTTTTTCCCTTTTTCCCTCAGTTGTTTTGCCACTCATAAAACTTTTTTACTGCATGCAGCCATTGAAGGAGGGAAGTCTTGATCCACATATAGTTTTACACCATCGAAATTTAGGTATTTTTTAGCCCTTGCCATACAGAGAATTTTTTCCTTTATTGGGTGTTTAAGAAATTTAATAAGGATAGCATGGGGGTGTGCCAGGTTTGAGTTTAGGGGCGATGGACTGGTGTGCCCTTTTGATTTCATGCAAAAGTCCTCTCCAAGTTTCAGTTCTGTTTTAAGCCAGCACTCCATATATGATTCCATGTCCTCCTGTTCAACTCACATCTGGAATACCTACTACCCGAATGTTATTTCATTGAGAATGGGCCTCTAAGTCTTCTGCTTTTATTTTATTTTTTATTTATTTATTGAGTAAGATCGGAATTACAATCCTTTGAGTCATAGACTCTTTAGTAAAGGCTCCACGTCAGGTTACAAGGGGTGGAGGGCAGACATGTACAGAAAAGACATACATAAACAAGTAGTATTTACAATTTCAGATTTGACACAGCAGTGTTTCAGAGCCTCCACATTGGTTACAAGGGGTGGAGGGTAATACAAGGTACAAGCAAGGACAAAGACAGGCAGTATTAAAATTTTCAGTACTGATAGAGCAGTCCAGGCATTGTCACTTATTTACTTGGATGGGTATAAGGTATGTACTTAATCCACAGGATTCAGTAGTATACCTTGGTCCTTAGGCCGGGGTTTGCATGGGTGGCATCACGTAGGGTCAAGGAAGACCCAGAGTCAGGATAAGGGGAGGATAGGAGAGAGGAAGGCTTAGCCATTAGTACACTTGGCACTCTCCTTTAAATGGGTTTTAAGGCCAGATTTGAAAAGTGAGATGCTATGGGACGGGGGAGGGGGTTAGAGAGGTGAGCCAGAGAGGAGCACGGTAACGGAAGGATCTTTGCCCGAGAGCTGTTCTACAGAGGGGAACTAGGAAAGATGGATGAGCTGTGAGTCTTGTATTGCATCTGGTGGGGGCTGCACTGATAATGGGAAGTAGTCCAATGGGGGCAAGCTGAAGGTGGATTTTTTTTGTGAAAATGCAGGTGTGGTATTTTAGTCTATGTTGGAAGTTTAGCCATCCAGTCAGGGTAGACAGATTGCAGGTATGGGTTAGTCTGTCACTGCCTGTCACTAGGCGGCAGGCTTTATTCAGTGCAGTGTTAATGCTGTTCAGTGTGGTGGGTTCAGCTGAGCCGTATATTACTATCCCATAGTCGACTAGGGAGAGAATGGAGGAGGTGACTGCAAGTTTCATGGCCTGATCAGGTAAGCAGTGCTTGAGTCGGTAGAGGATGCCCAATCTAGTGTTGATAGCGGAGGCGAGTAGACGGATGTGGCTACGGTAGGAGAGGGAGGTATCCAGGGTGATGCCCAAGTATTTAAAATTTGTAACGGTGTTCCAGTAGGGTGCCTTGAGAGTTTGAAATAAGGAGTGATGATTGACTATAAGGGCTCTGGTGGTGCGCGAAGATGGTGGACTTGGTTTTGTTATAGTTGATGATCAGGCGGTGATCACTGAACCAGTGCTCTAGCTCCCGGAAAAAGCCCTGAAGGGCTTGTTGGAGGGCGCTAGGATGAGGGTGTTTCCAGAACAGGACGGCGTCATCAGCATATAGTAGTAGATGACCACTGCAGGCTTTAGTGAAAGAGTTTAAGAAGAGGGTGAAGAGTAGCGGGCCAAGTATGTACCCCTACGGGACCCCAGAACAAACTGTTTTGGAGGTGGAGATAATGGCGTTAATCCTGACATGCTGAGATTGTCCTGAGAGGTAGTCCTTAAACCAGGCTGTGGCCTCGGGGACCACGTTAAGTTGAGGAAGAACACAGAGCAGTAGTTCGTGACTGACAGTGTCAAATGCCTTGGTCAGATCCACAAAGATAGACCCTGCTACTGTGCCTTGGTCAAGGGCCTCATGGATGAACGTGGTGAGTTCAGTAAGAGCAGTGACTGTACTATGGCCCTTCTGGAAGCCATGTTGTTCTTGGCTGAGAAGGTTGTATTTAGTTAGATGCTCTGTTAGCTGGTCCAAAACTATTTTTTCCAAAGCCTTGGAGAGGGGAGGAAAAATAGAAATTGATCTATAGTTGCTAGTGTAAGTGGGGGTCACCATTCTTCAGAATGGGAGTGACTATGGCTATCTTCCAGGTTGAGGGGAACTGGCCGTGGCTAAGGGAAAGGTTGAGAATTTTTGTGAGGTAAGGTAGAGTGACATCGAGGGTTAGTCTTAATAGTTTGAGATCTAGGGTGTCATTGCTATACCGGGTATTGGAGATAGCATTGGAAATATAGCGTTTTCAGCACTGCAGGTGATGACTCGAAGCCTGAAAGGGGGTGAGTTGACAGCACCCTGGCTGAGGGAAGGAGGAGGGATGGAGGTAGGGTGGAGGGAATTGAGGGGAGGATATGGGAGAGGTCGGAGAAGGCGGAGTTAAAGGCTTCTGCTATGGTAGCGGTATCTTGTGTGACGTGGCCATTTAGGTTGAGTTGCGTAGGGGTGGGGGAACAGGATTTACCACTGAGTTCTTTAATGTTTCTCCAGAATTTTTTCCCATCTCCCCAGGAGGCAGAGAGAGATTGTTGGTAATAATGGGTTTTTGCCAGGTGCACAGCCCAGGTGCATTTATTACCAGCCTCCCTGTAAAGTTGTCACTCCTGGGTGCCCCGGGAGTCAATGGCTTTGTGCCAAAGGTTGTCCCTGTGTTGCATAAGGTTGAGGAGAGAAGGTGTGATCCAGGGGGTGGTTCTGGCTTTCACTACCTGTTTAGTGAGGGGAGCGAACATGTCACAGGCTTTTTTAAAAGTGGTTATAAAATGGGCAAGGGCAGTGTCAACAGACTGCGTGGTGTATAAGGGAGCCAGTTGCTGTTGGATAGGTAGTTTTTGAGGTTCACTAGGGCTCATCTTTTGAGCCTTCACTGCCAGGTGATTTTTGGCGGAGCAGAGGGCAGTTTAACCGACCACCAGCAAGTGACCGGAGAGTGGTCACTGATGGAGTCAGGGAGCACAGTTGTTTGGGAGAGGTTATGTGGCCTGTTGGTGAAGATAAAGTCTAGGAGAGTGGAGGTCCCGGTTCTAGTGTCCCGCCTGGCTGGGGTGGTGACAAGTTGGGTTAGATCAAATGCCAGGGCCATGTCTTTGTAGCAGGATGAAGCTGGGGATAGCCAGTCGATGTTGAAATCACCCATTAATATAATTTCACTAGCATTCGGTAGGAGGGAGATAGTGTGTAGGACTGACTCAAATGCCAGTTTTTGGTTTCTAGGGGGGATATAAGCCGCGATAATGTGCAGAGTTTTGGAGCCCAGGTTTAGTTTGACTGTTAGCATCTGGGCTCCATGTTGTGGGGCGGGGGTAGGTACTTCCATGGCAATGAGGGAGGATTTAATAAAGATTGCACAGTCACTGCCTCTCTTGCCGATCCTGTCAGCCCTGAAGATGGTATAATTATTGAGAGAGACAGCATTATTGAGGATGGTATCAGAGAGCCAGGTCTCAGAGAGGGCTAGTATGTCTAGAGCATGTTGGGCGATCCAGACTTGCAGGGGGTGTGCTTTTTGGGTAGGCTGCAGATATTGAGGGCGGCTGTTGCAGTCTCCCCTGCATTTGTTTTGGCGAGGTCTTTGTACTGTGGGGTCCTGGGTTGGGGTGGATATTGCCTGATAGGAACAGGAGAAGAAAGGTGTGCCGTAATAGTGCCAGTCTGCAGAGTTTGGGAGAAAACCACTGGCAACGGAAGGGTGACGGGCTTTTTTTGCTGGAGGAGGGGATTGGGAGACCAGCGATAACGCTGGGTAGAATGGAGAGGGAAGAAGGGGGACAAAAGTATGGTTAACGTGGGTAGTGGGGGGCAGGGGGGTGAGGCGGGGGAGCGCAGAGGTACAGAGCAAACCCTGTGTGAGTGTGTACGTTAAAGTGGGTGAGTGTGGGTAAAGGTCTTTGGGATCAGATAGGTAAGAGTGGGAGAGGTTAGAGGGATAGGACCAGTAGCTACCAGTGATAGCTAAGAGGATAGGAAAAGAGGTGAGGAGGTGTGGCATAGGAGCCTCTGGGGGGGGGTTGAAGAGCAAGATGAATAATCCTGGAAGTAAGTAGTATTGTAGTGAGTATGTTAAACATTGTGCAAGAAGAGAGTGGGGGGAAGGTTCCAGAGACCACTAGTGGGAGAATTTTATAACCTGCAGCTGGAGAAGTGGGCTGATAGGTTATTTCGGATGGTCACTTGACTCAGCCTCCCTATATATTCAAGAGCTGACCAAGGGTGGTGGGGAGCCGGAGCGAAGCGACGGCGGGGCAAGTCCTCTCCGTTTTACCCACAGCCTTTCGTACCTGAATGCGGGGGGGGGAGGCATCCTAAGCCCTCACGGACCCTCAATCTCCAGGAATCTGAGAAGAGGAAAGAGAAAACAAGAGTTTAAATAGGTGGACAGGTAGGTTTCTGAGGAGGGGCAGGGCGAACACGCAAGAGAGGGAGGAGGGAACTGCCTGAGCAAATACACTAGAGCCACAGCCTTTACTAACAAAGATTTTTAAAAAGCAGCCAGGATATTGCAGCCTGTTGGGTTTAACAGCTTAGGGCAGAAACGCAGGTAACAGTATGAAGTGGCTCTTTAACAATATAAAGTGGCTCTAGCAGTTTAAACACCAAAAAAAAAAAAAAAGTCTTCAGTTGTGGGGTCAGAAATAAAAGGTAGTGCACAATAAATGTAACAGCCAGCAATTAAATGGGTTGCTCTTAAGGAGTAAAAAAGGCGCTAGTAGAATCTGTTACACTGGATCAGGACTGAGGTTTGAAAAAAGGTGCCAACAGTCCGAGTCCTCTCCGTTTTGCCCACAGCCAGATGTAATCAGCCGCCGTTCGTACCTGAATGCGGGGGGGGGCATCCTGAGCCCTCACAGACCCTCGATCTTCAGGAATCTGAATGCGGGGGGGGGAGGCGTCCCGAGCCCTCACGGACCCTCAATCTCCAGGAATCTGAATGCAGGGGGGAAGGCGTCCCAAGCCCTCATGGACCCTCGATCTCCAGGAATCTGCTGTAAGGGCCACTTTCTCTTTTGTGCAGAAAAGCAAGAGAACGACTGTATGCCATATGCTCATTTTGAAGTGTGCCCAAGTGTTGTTCCACCAAGGTCGTTCTTGTTTCTAACTTTCTAAAATATTTCTGGATATCTGTAACTTTAGTATCTATTCATTGAAGTAACCTGATAATCTTTCTTCCTTCCAGCCATGTGCCCATCGAGCCAGACTCAAAGCCTGAGTCGTCATCCCCTATAGCTGAGAGTAAGGATGATTGGGAGGGTGCAGGGCTCGGGTCCAAGGCCATCTTTTGCTGTTCTCCCACTGCAGCCATTCTGGAACTTGCAGGAACTTGTTTTTTTGTCCACCCCATTGCTGGAATGTGTGAGATTCAATATTTACACAGTTTACAATACAAATTGTGAGTAGCGCTCTGGATTGCAATCGATTAAGAGCCGGAGATGCAGGAGTGTAAAACTAAGCCGCCATTCTTGCTGGGTACGTCACCCGTGTCAGGATTTTTTTGTATGTCTGGCTATCATTTTGATATTTTTTTCTGTTCAAGTTTAGGTAGGAGATAAATTGCAAGTAGCTGCAGAACAGAGAGCAGAGACTGAATTGTTGCCTGGCTAGCTAAGGTATACTGGCTACCCTGTAGTAGTTCTAGAAGTTTAATTGCAGTGCTGGTCATTTCCTAGTTAAAATAAAATATCATTTAATTGCAGTGCTGGTCATTTCCTAGTTAAAATGAAATACTATTTGGTAAGCAGCAGGCTTCATATCTTTTTTCTTAAATTACATAGCTATACATTTACTTTAATAGTGGTCATTCACAAACGTAAAACTGCTATTTAAGGAATGATATAGCCTACAGAGGGCATTGGCTAAAATTACAGATTATTTGGTCAAGTAATGAATCCTGTGTGAAGCCGTAATGTCATTGTGCAGATCCAAAAAGAACCCAAAGCCTTTGAAATCAAATTATTTTTTTTTATAATGATTATGCATTTCCTTTTTTTTTCAAATCAAACTTTATTAACAGATTTTCACAATACAGGAGGCAGCAAGTTACAACATACCCTGCATATGTACAGAATGTTACATGATCTGCCCCATCCCCCTCCCTTCCCACACCCCATACAGCAGTAAAAAATCCATGTTGTAGTATAAAAACATTACAGTATGCTGACATAAATTAAGGTTCACTATTACAGTAACTCATTTATCTATACTAAACATAATTAGAGTGTGAAGGGGATCCCAAATACTCTTGTATCTCTGCATCTTATTGTGGAGGCTCGCTATCGCTTTCTCTGTACGAAGGTTAGCTAGGATTTCATTAACCCATTCTTGATATGTTGGACTTACCGCATCCTTCCAATGCCGAAGTACAATTTTTTTAACAGATAATGCAATCACGGAAATGTGAAATCTCCTGATTTTAACTTTGATAGAGAATAGGTCTCCCAACAAACATATGTCTGGGGTGAAGCAATCCTGTAAACCTAGAATAGGATCTAAGTTAGTCTGGATAGCCACCCACAAAGACTTTATCTTGGGGCATGACCAAAAAATGTGAAGAAGTGTGGCATCCTTCTGACATCCTCTGGTACAAGTCCCCAACCTTATAAAGCCCCATTTCCTCAACTTAACTGGGGTGTAATACATATTGTGCATAATATGATATTGCATAAGTCATAATCTGTCCTGAGAGACATATCTGTGACAGAACTTCCATAAAACTGACCAATTGGGAGTGTAATGGGGAAAAAAAGAAACCCAGAGTTTAGTTGGACCTTACGGTCTCCCTTATTTCCAGTGAAATAAAACTCGGTATATTTTAGAAATAACACCTGGTAAACCCATCAGGGAGGAGAGCTCAGATACAAATGAAAAGGCAGGATGGGCGAAGAGAGGTATTACCAAGCACTGTAGAAAGCAGGTGTTTTAACTGGACCACCCTGAAACAATGAGCTACCGGAATGTCAAATTTACGAATTATATTAGAAACTGAGAGCCATTCCCCTTCATCATCCAGAAAAGTGGAAATTATCCCATCCCCAGTTTGGGGCAACCACATACGTGAGATCCTCCGTTTATTTATTGTGAAGGATGAGGAGTTCCAGATGGACTGAGACAAATCCAGATGTGGGGTGTACCACAAAAAAGAGCAAAGCTGTACGTGAACTTTTAAGGACGTCAGAAAGGTGGGACATCTGCAAGCGTCTTGAAGGGATGCAGTTTTAACATGGAGCATAGACAAGAGATCCATGTTCTTAGACTGTATAAAGTCTAACTCAATTTTAAGCCAGACCGGTCTTAGGTGCTCAGGACCCGGACTCACCCAGCGCATGTATTCTGCAATGTGACTGGGCCAGTAATAGATTGCCAAATGTGGGATTCGCAATCCTCCATCCATTTTCTGAGCGGCCAGCTTATGATATGCCAACCTGGATTGCTTATTGGACCAGATGAAGTTGATAAAAATGTTGTGCATTCTCTGAAACCATGATAAGGGAATAAAGGAATTAAGGAGCAAGAGGAGATAGAACTAGAGAGGAAAAACATTCATTTTAATTATATTGATGCGACCCCAAAGAGAGACAGGAAGCTTAGACCATCTATTGAGGTCCTGAACTATCGCTTGGGAAAGGGGCTCCAAGTTCTCTTTGAACCAAGAAGAGGGGTTATGCGTCAAGTTGATACCCAGGTATCTAAGAACGCAGGGAGACCAACCAAGACCAAAAGGGGAAACTTGTGGTTAAGAGGGAAAATGGAAGATTTATTGACATTCAGTTTGTAATTCGAGAATGTACTAAACTTGGCTATTTCTCCTAACATAACAGGGATATATGTTATTGGGTGAGAGAGATGGAGGAGAAGATCATCAGCATAAGCCATGATCTTCACCAAGTTATTCCCTATCGGTATGCCTTGTATCTCCGGATTATTAAGAATATTTTGGATAAGGGGCTCTAAATATAAATTAAATAAAAGAGGGAAAAGGGGACAACCCTGCCTGGTGCCGGAAAATAAAGAAAAGGGTTTGGAAAATGCTCCATTGCCAGAAACTCTGGCAGAGGGGTTCTGATATAAGGCCCGAATCCAATCTATGAACAAGGAAGGAAAATTGAATACCCTTAGAACCTGAAACAAGAAATTCCAGTTGACCTGATCAAATGCCTTCTCAGCGTCCAGGGAAACCAATCCTGTGGGAAAGATGATGTCCCTGGATACCGAGAAGACATGCAAAAGAGTGCGTAAATGGTCTGAGGATGAACGGCCCTTCATAAATCCCACCTGGGACATACTAATCAGGTCCGGGAGGACCCGAGTTATTCTGTCGGCCAATATCTTTGAGAGAATTTTAACATCCAGATTCAATAGGGAAATGGGCCTGTAACTCTGAACTGACTCTGGGTCTTTGTCAGGTTTTGGAAGAAGAAGAACAATCAGGGCTTCAAACAAATGTGCATCTACCCTTACCTCAGAAAGAATGTGACGGTACAACTGGTGGAGTACCGGTAATAGTTGCGTTCGAAAAGTTTTATAGAATAATGCAGAAAAACCGTCGGTCCCGGGACTTTGTCCGAGGGCAAAGCCCCGATGACCTCTGATATTTCCTCCAGAGATATTGGGGAAGATAACAACTTCCTCTGTGACTCGGACAGGGAAGGGAGAGAAGAATCCCTCAGGTATGCCTCTAACGCCTCCAAAGAAGGAGGACTATCCATATCCCTATATAAGTGCTCATAGTACGAGGCAAATTCCTGCACAATCTCTGAAGGGGATACCTTCAGGGATCCATCTGCCTGGGCCCTGATTGGAGGAATAAACCTAGCAGATTCCTGCTGTTTTAATCTTACAGCAAGCAAGCAACCTGCTTTTTCCCCCTGATCAGTGTAGCTCGCTTTAGTGCAGATAATAGATATCTCTGCCTTTTCCCTCAACAAATCTAAATATTTGTCTTTAGCCAACAAGAGTCTCCTCATATCCTCTTCCGAGGTGCTGGGAGATAAATTGGCTTCCAGAGACCTAACTAGTGATAATGAGGATAATAATTCAGCCTCTCGAGCCCTTTTCCTCTTTGTGGCTAGGCTAATAATAATCCCTCTCATATAGGCCTTGAAGGTGCCCCATAACATATCAGGTGCCATACCCTCTGAGGAGTTGGTAGAAAAAAAGAAATCGATCTGTTCTTTTATTAGGTTACAGTATTTAACATCTTTCAATAATTGTTCGTTTAATTTCCATCGGGTTTCTTTTTGGGGAATATTAAGAAAAGCCAGATTGCAAATCACCAGAGAGTGATTGGACACTGGACCTGGGTGAATCGAGGCTGCTAAGACCCCCGGTGAGAGGGCCTGGGAAATTAAGAGATAGTCGATGTGAAACTGGGTTCTGTGCACGGGCGAGTTGAAAGTATACTCCCCGTCCTTGGAATGTAATACATGCCACACATCACACAGTCCACACTGATCCAGTAAATCCCTGAATGCCCTCTGCCCAGGAGACAAACTCCTCGACCCACTACCAGACCTGTCCACTTCAGGATACAAGACCAGATTAAAGTCTCCACCCATAATTATAACAATGGGAAGCATGGGAAGGATGATGGAAATAAGCTTCATAAAGAAGCCTGGATTGTCTGTGTTTGGCCAATATATACTGCACAGTAAAATTGGTATGGAACAAAGATTCCCCTGAACCAGGACGTATCTACTGCCTGGGTCCCTAAGGACTTGCTTAGAGACAAAGGGAATGCCTCTATTGACCAGAATCATAACCCCGTAACTGTTAGTGGACCCCGAGGCATGAAATACCTCCCCAATCTGTTGCCTCCTAAGTTACAGAGTTTCACTCTCAAGCAAATGAGATTCTTGCAAGAACGTAATCTGAGAAGACAATAAGTTTAGATGTTTTAACGCTTGATATTATTTAACTTTTTTCCTTATCCCCTTCACATTGCAAGTAGCCAGATTGATACTACTGACCATCTAAGTAGGAAAAAAACAAGTCTCCTATATAACATTCGGAAGTTACTACAACAAAAATTAAGTGTCCAGAACCCCTGATTACTGCTGTATCTCCCTCCCAACCCAACATCCGCCTCCCCATTCTGATCCCCCACAAACCCCCCCACTAAAGTACCCCTCAACAACCCATAAATTGAGTAAATTGAGTAATTTGAAGAACTTGAGTATAACCTTATCCCTACCCAACCCCTACCCCAACTATCACGAGCAATGTTCAGCACAATACTGCTTTTCTTCCTCCCCCTCCAGCCTCCCCAACGTGTGCCCCAAAACCCTATTCCTATATGCAAACCTTCCTATTAAAACTAATAAGAGTTAGTATCTATGCAAAGAGAATAATGGTGTAAATAAAAACACACAGCCATTAAGGTCCTGAAATCCAGAGAAGGGAAGAGAAGAAATGAGAGAAAGAGAAGAGAGAGAGAGCATTCCTCACTTGAGAGCTAGCTAGAGAACCCGAATGTCTGAATGGGAAAATGGTAGTGTAACCTATGATAGCTGAGCTCGCTATCATAACTACTGCTACCAGCAACAATAAAACCTTTTAAAACTGTTCCTAGCTAGTGGTAGGTCTAGATGCTCCCAAGTAGAGAATCTCAGTATGTTCCCAGGCCCCCACTAAGAAACTCTATCAGGGAAAGCAGGCTCTCCAAACAAGTAATGGAGCTGATCCCCCAAGTTAATAGCAAGGGCGCCCTCTGGTGATATAGACTCGGTGATGCATGACCATCCAAATTGAAACTAGAAGGTCACTCTCCTGACCACAGTTGCAACTGACCGAAACAATAAGTCTGAAGGCATTCCCTCTGACATTTGAGCAAAAGGAAATACTCTGGTGCCCCTGCAAATGATCAATAAAGCACGATCCATGCAAAGACAGGATCCTCCCCCCAGGCAAAATACACCCTCATTGAAACAGTCTCCTGGGATATACAATTGTCCTGTAATGCTAAGCAATAAAGTATGCAATGAGAATAACATGATCTCGATGAGAATAGTCCCTACAGCCGTAGCTTCTCAGGAACACACAAAATCAGACAAGCATTCTTTTCCCATTTTGGATAGTAGCTCGAGAAGAACTTCTCCCTTCCATCGCTGGTTTGACTGAGACCGAGAAAGCAGGTCAGGTGTCCTGAAACAGGTCAGGCAAGGCAGCCTTGTGTCCCATAAGAGCAGCTTCAGGGTCCTCGTAGGTTGACCAGGTACTCACCACAAGTACCAGCAATCTAGCTGGGTAGCCCATTTTAAAACAAAGGCCTGCTGCTATGATCTTTGAAACAATGGGATGAAATGCTATGCGTTTTACTCTGACCGACCCTGGTAAATCCTGTGCGATTCTGAGACTGGCACTGTCTCATTTGACTTCTTGCAGTTCTCTCACTTTTGCCAGAAAATGTTGCCGCTCTAAGTAATTTAGAAAGCGGCATATAATGGGACATGGTTCTGCTCCTGGGGAAGGTTTGGGTCGCAAAGACCTATGCGCCCTCTCTATGATATACTTGGCCCCGAAGAGAGAGGGACCGGTGATCTTTTCCACCAATTTCTGCACAAAGATAACTGTGTTCAGGCCCTCCTCTCCTTCTGGGAGCCCCAAAATAACTATGTTATTCCTTCGGCTGCGACCCTCTAAATCTTCTAGCTTGGCTTCCAATCGAGAAAATTTCTGCCGCATAGCCACAAGATCGGGGTCGATTTTTTCCACTTGCTTCCCAAGGGAGGAGGTTCTAGCTGCATTATCTGAAGTTTCCATTGAGACCTCCTTGAGCTTTTTAGAGAGGGATTTGATTTCAGCTAAGATTTCTTTTTCTTCTTCACAGAAGGGTTTAAACTCCTCCAAAAATCTACTCAGTGTTAGTGGCTCTTGTTTGGTGATCAGATTCAAAGGCTCTGGCTTATCCGCTGTACTTGAGGCCCTTGATTTCTTTGGGGCCTTCTCGGGAGTGGTGTGCTTCTGAGGAACTTTTTTCATATAAACCTCCATATTCGCCAAGATCAAGCCAGCAGGAGCACAGGGTTCTAAGAAGGTGGTAGTGAGCAGCTTTTCCGGGTTTTAGGCAAATATAATAACTTGAAATAACAAAACTTTACAGTTAGGAGGCTGGAGCTCTACAGAGAAGCTTCTACCCGGTACCCTGCATCACGTGATCCCCCTGAAATCGAATTCATAATGTGGTTATATGATTGTTCTATTATTTTTATAATTATAATTAGTTTGGTTACTGTGAATTTTACCTTGGTTCATTTTTTTTCTTTTTGTCGCATCCCGGCCCTCTGCTACCTTATCTTTGCTTCAAGGGACACCAGTGTTGCATTCTGCTCATAATCTAGTTACAGGGACATCATTTAGTAACATGTACACTAGCATGCCATTTCATAGTAACAAGAGAATGCATCAACTCCATGATATAATGTAAATTGTCGACCAGCTCTGAGAGTAGAAGCTATACTATTGGTCACACTTGAACCCTGGTTTCTCACACACAACCAAAAGAGCATCATGTAACTTTAAATCACAAATAGGTTAAACGGTTCTATTTTAGATCTGTATCCCTCTCCCCTTCTGCTCCCACTGTTTAGGCTAACTGAAAGCAACCTGGAAATCTTGGCTAGCATGATGATTCACCTGCACAAGTTGCTTCTCAGTCCACATCACTGTATTTTTTAAATTTTAACTTCTTGTTGAAAATAGCAGCTTGCCACAGTAATACATAAGCTAAAGTGATGTCACCTACCAGGAGCAGTAAGACATACTGGGCTAGATTTTCTATGCTGTGTGAATGCCACAAGCCCCTGGTGTGGCAAACATATGATGCACAGGGCTTGCGGTATTCCCGTGTCGGCGATCAGGATTTTCCATCCATTGCACCAATCACTGCAACTTAGACCACAGTTTTGTGGTCTAGCGTGCCCCACCCCTGGGAGTCTAAGTTATGGTGCTTGCACCAGAGCATTGCCGCAAGCTGCCATACATCATGGAAACTGTTGCAACTGCACCCAATAATGGAAATTCAGGTGCAGTTGTGGCAAAGGGGGATGGTGCACCGCAGAATTTAAAGTCCTGTGGCACAGGGCTGGATGTAAGCCCTGCACCCCCATTCAAAAATCTGCCCACTGTTGTTAACTTGGCTTCAGGAAGGGTGAACATGGCCAGGACTCCATAGCAATTGAGATGCATATGCAGCAAATAAGTCCAGAGGTACTATCTTACCCTAGTGTTAAGTATCACAGTCAGCATAATACACAAGGCTTACAGTAATGAATCTTCATATGGTTTGGTTGGGTTGGGTTCTACTGTTTATAATACAGAGATGAATAGCTAGGGAAGATATTTTTTTCAATGACTGCCAAATGTGGTACAGTGGCACATGTTTTGCAAAGGTCTAACAAAAATTATGTCTATGGGATATTTTTATCCAAGAACTGGGTCATGTTTTCCTAGAGACAGATTACATTTGTGGTATATGATTGTCCCTTTGTGAATCCCTGCTGCTCTCTGTCACTGAAATCACTGTTAAACATGTTGCTGATTTATATCTTTAAGTAGTGATTCTAGAATGTTACCCAAAACCTGTATTTATTATTTTTTTAATAATATTTTGAGAGGATGCCTGGTTGTGGATTATCCCAATATTTAATTTCAGCATTTTAGTGGAAACTTTGCGTTCTGATTTTGTTTTTAATTCTGAATTTTTTGTAGTATGTTGTCTGTATTTTATATTATATTAATTCTGTTTGCATTCCTTGTAATGTACAGGGACAGGGGACTGAGTTGTGATTGGGTTTGAATAAGGAATGCAAATATTCATTAAACTGATTTGCTATCTGCCCTGGAATTTTCACCTCTTCTCCTTTAATATTCCTTATATTCTTTTTTGGGGGGGAGGTTAGGCTATTGATGTAATGGCACAATTGCTGGCTGTTGCTTTTGTCTACATATGTTGCAAGTTTGAGTTCTATTTCCTCTCTGAAATGGTTACTTTTGTTTTAATGTTTCTTCTAAAATGTTTTGTATTCTGACCATGTGGTTATGTCATGGCTTTTGTTGTCAGATATTTCATTGCATGTTAACTTTTTTTTTGTTGAGTAACTTTCTTCACATCCTCATTTCGCCATCTTGCTTTTCATCATTTCTTGTTATATTCATTGATCCTTTTAATGTAAACTATTGCAAATGATAATATGTTGCCCTTTATAACCTGCCAAATGTCATTCACTGTTTTGTTGTTTTAAATTGTATCCCAGTCAGTTTCTTTGATTTTTTTTTGATTGTTTTATTGCTTTCTACTGCATCTAGGACCCTTTTCCTACCGTTTAATACTTTTCAACTATTTTCTATATTTAGGGCCTATATTTTACTTGAGTTTTCATCCTTTGAAAACGCATTTCACTGCTGCTCACTTACTTTATACATATTCCCCCGATTTGGCTTATTTTATACACTTTTTCCTTCTGTGTTTGTTTCCTTTTTTCTCTCTTTTTCTTTATGGTCCTTGTCACAAACCCACTTAGCAGGTCAGCTCTTTACTCCCAAAGTGCCAACCTCCAAGCACAGTCCTGTGAACAGTTAACAGAAACTGGGTAAACATCCTGTCTGTTTTTGTGGGTTCTAATCAACCCTTGGTCTCAAGTCTTGGAGGGATTCAAACTGTGAACCTCTTGTAAGCATACTGGATGCACAGGCTCAGATAATTCTGTCTTCGGGGGGCCGGATATTGTTGCTTACGGGCACCTAACCAGGTGTACATAAATGAACCCTTAAATACTCTAATAAAAGACCTCAGATTAAACACTTACGTTTTTCCAGTTTGGTATCACCATTCAAGCTTATGCACAGTGTCTGCTTTAACCATATTTATTCCACTTGTTAAAGAAAAGAAAATCAAAGACAGACCAAGTAGGCTCTAAAAATAAAGAGTTTTAATAAAATAGATAAAAAAATATGTAAAACATAAAATACAGAACTATATATCACAAGAACCATACAATATTTTAAAAGAACAAGGTTTTAACAGTGCAATTCCTACTATAGTACTTAGATTTTGTCTCCCTGTACCTGCATACTTGCTTAAAGTGCTCAAAGATGTTTCTTTGTCAGAGCGTAAATAAAAGTCTCTGAATGAAAATAGAATACTGTTTAAAAAAACTGTCTTGGCCAACCCCTTGGCTTGAGGTTACCTGGCTCATCCCTGTCAGAATATATAAAAAAAATATATATATACAAAAACAGGATGTCTTATCCAAGTATTAAATTCTGTAACCTCAGCATAACTCATTTTCTTCAAATAACTCTCTTTGATCTTATGATCAGCTTCCCCTTTCCAGGACATCAAAGGGACGTATGTGTCTCTGCCAGATCTCACGGAGGCGCAACATGCTTTTGTATCACCATGTGAATTTCAATGTGTTTTCTCTGAACGTCATAAACATTTATGATTCTAGCCTAGCATCTGGTAAGCTACCTTAAATTTAGACAAACAGGAGATCCCCAATTAAGGCCTGGTCTAGCCTGTAATTAGCTTCTGGCCTTCCAGGTAACACCTTGTATCTAAACCGCGTGTGTGTGTGTGTGTGATACTCAGATGCTGTTTCAGCATTTCTCATGAGAGACAGTCAATAACACATTTCTATTTTAACAAAAAATCATACAGTACTCAGAACTGGCTGTCCACATCACAATCCTCCCCACCTAGACTGAATTTGGGGGCTCTATCCCCTGCATGGGATGAGCTTCCCCAATCAGTTCACTCCTCAAAGAGATGAGACAGGTCATCTGAATTCTTGTTTTTGGCTCCAGCCCTATATACAATTGTCAGATCATACCCTTGCAAAGCAAGACTCCATCTGAGCAATCTACCATTGCTTTTCCCCATCTGTGTCAGCCAAACCAGGGGGTTGTGGTTAGTCTGCACCACAAAATGCTGCCCATATAAGTATGGCTCTACTTTCTTTAGAGCCCACACTATGGCAAGACACTCAGTTTCCACCATGGAGTATGCCTGCTCCTTGGGAAGTAACTTTTTACTCAGGTAGGCTATTGGGTGATCCCTTCCTTGGCTGGATGTCTGGCTCAGTACTGCCCCAAAACCCACGTTTGAGGTGTCAGTCTGAACTATAAAGGTTTTGCTATAGTCAGGACTTGTCAAAACAGGAGCACTGCACAGTGCCTCCTTTAGTTTGGAAAAGGCTTCCTCACAGGCTGGACCCTAGGTAATTTTCTTTGGCATCTTTTTCTTTGTCAGGTCAGATAGGGGAGCAGTCAGGACACTGTAATTGGGTACAAATTTCCTGTAGTACCCTGCTGTCCCTAGAAAACTCCAGACCTGCTTCTGCATTTCTGGTCTGGGCCATGATTGGATTACCTCTATCTTTATTTGGTTAGGATGGAACTGTCCCTGGCCTACCACATGCCTGAGGTATGCTACTTCTCCCATGGCCACCTGGCACTTCCTGGCTTTGACAGTGAGCCTGGCCCTCTGCATCCTGCCCAGCACTTCACTAAGGTGGGACAGGTGTTCCTGCCAGCTGGTACTAAAGATGGCAATGTCATCCAGGTACCCCACAGTGTACTCCTCAGCACCATTTAACACCTGGTTCATCAACCTTTGGAAAGTGGCTGGGGTGTTCTTCATTCTGAAGGGTATTACTTTAAATTCAAATAAGCCTATTGGAGTGATGAAGGCCGACCACTCCCTAGGTTTGTCCATCAACTTTACTTGCCAATACCCCTTGGTCAGATCAATGGTCGATAAGGTAGGTCGCCCCTCCCAACTTGTCCAGGAATTCACCCATCTGGGGCATTGGGTGGGTGTCGGACTTCGTGACTGCATTCAGTTCACGATAGTCCACACAGAAATGAGTAGAGCCATCTGGTTTAGGCACAAGGACTATGGGTGAGGCCCAGAGGCTGTAGGATCTCTGGATCACACCTAAATCCAGCATCTCCTCCACTTCCCTCCTAATGTCCTTTTGGACAGCCTCTGACACTCTATATGCTGTCCGCTGTATGGGTGCCTGTGTCCCTGTCTCCACCTCATGAGTCGCTAAGGGGGTTAGTCCAAGCTTGGTGTTAAATAATGGGGCAAAGTCTTCTAATACCTCCCTTAATTTCTGGATCTTGTCCAGGGCCTGCTGGGAAGACAATTTTACTGCCGCCACAGAGGACTCCTGCTTACTTTCTTCCAGCAAGTCCAGAAGGGGGTCTCCCTCGTCCATCCACTCCCCAGGACTATACACTGCAAACACCATGTCAGCCCCATTTGCATATGGCTTCATCATGTTGACATGGTACATCCTTTCTGTCTGTCTTTGGTCACAATATAGTTCACCTCATTTACCTTCCTAACCACTTTGCACGGTCCTGCCCACTCAGCCTGCAGCTTGTCTTTCTGGACAGGAATAAGGACCATCACTTCCTGACCCACCATGTACAAGCAAGCTCTGGCTCTGCAGTTGTACCACAATTTTTGTTTTTGTTGGACAGCTGCTAGGTTGCTCTGGGCTGTCCCCATAAGGTCCTTCAGCCTCTCCCTAAACCTAAGGACGTAATCCACAATGGGAGTTCCTTGGGTGGCATGCTTACCTTCCCAATCCTCCAGGATCAAGTCTAGGGGCCCATGTACCCGGCGTCCATATAAGAGTTTGAAGGGGGAAAATCGTGTCAACTCTTGGGGCACCTCCCTGTATGCAAAAAACAGGTGGAGAAGGTATTTCTCCCAGTCCCTCCCACGCTGTTCAGCAAATGCCCGGAGCATTGACTTTAGGGTGCCATTGAATCTTTCCACAAGCCTATTGGCTTGTGGGTGATACGGTGTTGTACATCTCTGCACCACCCCACACTTGTCCCATAAACATTTCATCAGGTCCGACATGAAGGAACCCCTTCAGTAGGTGATTACCTCCTGCAGAAACCCAAAATGGGAGAAAATCCAAATTAAGGCATCTGCCACTTTGTCTGTCCTTTGTGAGGATAGGGCAACTTCCTCTGAGTACCGGGGTGGCATACTCCACCACAGTCAGTATGAATCTCTTCTCTGAGGAGCTGGGGGTATTTGAAGGCCCCACAATATCCATTCCCACCCTCTGGAATGGCACCTCCACTATGGGCAATGGAATCAGGGTGGCTTGGGTTTTCTTGCCTGCCTTCCCTATTTCTTCACACTGGTGACAAGATCTGCAATACTCCGTCTCCTTCTGGGTGCAGTTAGGCCAGCAGAAATTCTGGGCCAACTGCTGTGTCATGCACACAATTCCCAGATGACCAGACAAGGGAATATCATGTGCAATCTTGAGCACCTGCTCACAATACCCCTTGGGAATGACAAGCTGCCTGCCTAGCATCCCTCCCTCTGTCTGTACTGCCTGAGTATACACACGTCCATTTTCCCAATAAACCTTATGTCTGCCGTCACCTCCCTGTGTGCCATCTGAGTCTGCCCAAGCTCTCAGCTTCTCTAAACTAGGGTCACTTCTCTGAGCAGCTGCAAACCCCTCACACATTCCCAAGGCATGGGACAGGTCCCCTCCAGTCACTAAACTAGGCTCCCTAGCATTAGCATCAGGTCACTCAGGATCGCTGTCAATCCCCACCCTCTGACAAGGGGTCACACTTCCCTCTTCAGAGTAACCCTCTGTAGCTGTGTGGTTACTTGCTACTGGGGAAATTTCTACCCCTTTTCATTAGTCTCCCCATCTGGAGACAGAGGCTGGGGAACCTGCCTTTCAGTGGTTTCCAAAATGGCTTCTGTGGGGTTCAGGGAACTACAATTTTCCCTTGCCGCTTGGCTATGGGTAACTGCAGATACCATCTCCTGTTGGAGATTGTTGCCCAGAATCACATCTACTGCTAATGTTTTGGCTACAGCCACCTGTTGCACAGTTGCCCCTGTTTCACCCCAGTCTACGAGAACACTAGCGAGGGGCAATGTTTTCTCCCAACCCGCAAAGTCCTGTACAGTGATGTATTTATTGGGTATAAGCTTACCAGGCTGTACCAGGTCCCCCTTTACCAAGGTCAGGGATACCCCTGTGTCCCTTAACCCCTGCATCTGTACACCATTCACCATGACTTGGTGCATGTGTTCCCTCATGTTCACTGGCATGCTTCCAGGGACATACAAACATCCCACTTCTTTTCTAGCACCCAGTTGTGTATTATTGCTCGCCTTTTTGGGACACTGTCTGGCAATATGCCCAGTTTCTTTACACAACCAGCACTCATTTCTCTTTTCAGAGAAATCTTTTCTCTGAAACCTGGGGCTAGCTGGTTTTGGTGGAGACAGTGAGGATTTTAGCTTCCCTGAAGGTGCGCTTTTCCCTTTCTGCACTGCCACGCCCACCCCATTCACTCTCAGAGCAGGATTGCTCTTGGCATAGTGGTCCGAGAGTTCAGCAGCCTCTTGCACTGTTTTGGGATCTTGGTCCTCTAGGCAGGTTTTTAGCTCTGCTGGACATGCCCAATAAAATTGTTCTAACAAAATTACATTTTCAATTTTATCAACAGAGTTTGCCTCAATTCCTTCCCACCAACGTTTTAAAAACTGACGTTGTTTCATGGCTAGCTCCTCGTAGCTCATGTCAGGGCTTCTTCTGAGCTTATGGAATTTGGCTCTGTATGATTCAGCAGTTAACTCATTGCCTCCTAGAAATGTCTGTAAGCGTCAGCAAATCTAACTACAGTGTGTCCCAGAATGCCTCCAGAAGTCACCTACAGACTTCCTGTGTGCCCTAGAAATGTCTGGAGAAGTCACTCACATATTTTAATATTACTTGCCAGCCAGAATTTATTAGAATTGACTGCATAGTACAATTAGAAAGGTAATGTTGTGCTGAACAACCTTGCCACTGACACTTTGTGTGTATCATGTTCACTTTAGGAGTTATTCATATTTGTTTATGACATTTTGTCAATCTAGAACCACCTAAGCACTTTGAAAAAAACACACATTCTGGGTATCTTAGCCACTATAAAACAAAAAACAAATTGAGTACAGCTGATTGCATAGAACCGTTGGAAAGGCAATTTGTGTGGAACAACTGTGCCACTGATACGTTGTGTGAGTCATGTATACTTTAGGAGTTATATGCATTTGTTTATGGTATGGTGTGTATGGCTGACATTTTTTCCATCAAGACTCACCTAAGCAGCATGAATAAAATGCACTTTTTTGACACTTCAGCAGGCATAAAAAAAAGTATTGATTACAATTGATCGCATAGCATCGTTGGAAAGGCAATTTTTTGCTGATCAACTTTCATGCTGATACTTTGTGTGTATCATGTATGCTTTTGGAGTTATATCCATTTGTTTATGATATGGTGTGTGTGGTTGAGATTCTTCCCTCAAATCTCACCAAAGCACCTTGACTAAAATGGGGAAAAATTATGTTTCATAGTAAAAAGATATCTTTTTTTAACAAACATAATAGTAAAACACCATCTAATGTCTGTATGCTTAATTTGGTGTTGATATTTGACATATTTTCCAATAAAAAATGGCTTATGTTGCCTTTTTTTAGTGAAAACAATATTTTTTTTCCTGTTTCGACCAGCATAGAAAAAAACGAAATTACTTATTATTACATGCATACCACCATTGGAAAGGCAATTTTGTGCTGAATAACTCTGCCACTCATACTTTGTGTCTAGCATGTACGGTTATTGAGCTATTAACATTTGTTTGCGACATGCTGACTATGGCTTGATTTGCTTAGAAAGGCCCAGGATTCACTGTTAAAAGTATACAGGAGATTCAGGAGACAAGTGGTGTAATCTCAGAGTGAGCCTGTGGAGGCAATGAGTTAATTCAAATTTCTTTAGCAGTGCAGCTTTAGGTTTTCTGTAATCATCACTGTCCTCATTGTCCATTTGACCCAATGCATCCCGAGCTTTCCCGGTAAGTAGCGGGGATAGCTGGAAGCTCCAGGACTCTCTAGGAATCTTAGCTTGAATACAAACTATTTCAAAACAATTTAAAAATGCATCCATACCCTTCCCCTCTTTAAATTCGACTATTAATTTGGAAATCAATTTGCAACCCAGTCCTGCAGTCCCCATTAAACCCAAGCCACTTATCTGCTCTGGTGTCACTGGTCAGAGTCGGAGCTTCTCCAGTTTGTGTTGCCTCTGGTGCTCCTACTTCTCACAGTCTGCGTCTCAGTGTTCTTGCTCTGCCTCACGGCATAATCACGCTCTCTTCTCCTCCTCTGCAGCTCACTGGCACTCACGCTCCTCACAGTCTGCCTTCCGCTGCTCCCGCTCTGCCTCTCGTCACTCTCGTTCTGTCTTCTCCTGGTACTCCAACTCCATCCTGCACAACTCAATTTGCAGCCTGAGTACTTCTGGATCCAGGAAACTGGTGACATTCCCCTGCTACTGTGTTCCTTCGCCGACAGTGACCCTGTTGCCCTCCTCATTGGATCTGGACACTGCACTGGCCACTAGCCCTGCCACACTCAAGGTTTAATCCTTTTTAGTCACAGTCCGTGACTCACTGCTCTAGGTATTTGCTACCATCAGGGCATCTATTAGGTTCTGCTTGCTGGCTTTCACCTCGAGTGGGAGTTCTCTGTCCTCGCACAACTGCCTTAAGTAGTCTACAGTGTGCCTGCTGTAGTTGGACGCCATCTTTCCTAACTACTGCTACTCTGACTTGCACTTTAGTAAAAAAATAAAATGGGTAGGAACTTGACTGTATGCCAAGTGATATAGTTCTGTCTCCTTTTAAAAAAAACTCTCCCTTTTCCTTTCTTTGCAAGTGAGCTAATGGTCTCAAGCTGACACATTGAACAATAAAAGCTTATAATACCAACATTTTATCCACACCACTGCCAACCAATCTGTCACAAACCCACTCAGCAGGTCAGCCCTCTACTCCCAAAGTGCCAACCTCTGAGCACAGTCCCATGAACAGTTTACAGAAACAGGTTACCCTCCTGTTTGTTTTTGTGGGTTCGAATCAACCTTTGGTCTCAAGTCTTGGAGGGATTCAAACTGTGAACCTCTTGATATCATACCCAATGCACAGGCTCAGATAATTCTGTCTTCGGGGGGGGCAGATATCTTTGCCTATGGGCACCTAACCAGGTGTACAAAAATTAACCTTTAAAAACTCTAATAAAAGACCTCAGATTAAACCCTTACCTTTTTTCCAGTTTGGTATCACCATTCAAGCTTATGCACAGTGTCTGCTTTAACCATATATACTCCACTTGTTAAAGAAAAGAAAATCAAAGACAGACCAAGTAGGCTCTAAAAATAGAGTTTTACTAAAATAGATAAAAAAATATGTAAAACATAAAATACAGAACTATATATCCCAAGAACCAATCTTTTAAAAGAACAAGGTTTTAACAGTGTGATTCCTACGACAGTACTTAGATTTTGTCTCTCTCTCTACCTGTATACCTGCTTAAAGTGCTCAAAGATGTTTCTTTGTCAGAGCGTAGATAAAAGTTTCTGAATGAAAATAGAATACTGTTTAAAAGAAACTGTCTTGGCCAAACCCTTGGCATGAGGTCACCTGGCTCCTCCCTGTCAGAATATATATAAAAAAAATATCTATACAAAAACAGGATGTCTTATTCAAGCATTAAATTTTGTAACCTCAGCATAACTCATTTTCTTCAAATGACTCTCTTTGATCTTATGATCAGCTTCCCCTTTCCAGGACATCAAAGGGACTTATGTCTATCTGCCAGATCTCACGGAGATGCAACATGCTTTTGTATCACCATGTGAATTTCACTGTGTTTCCTCTGAACATCATAAATGTTTATGATTCTAGCCTAGAATCTAGCAAGCTACCATAAATCTAGACAAACATGAGATCCCCAATTAAGGCCTGTCTAGTCTGTAATTAGCTCCTGGCCTTCCAGGTAACATCTTGTATCTAAAACCTGTGTGTGTGTGTGTGTGTGTGATATTCACATGCTGTTTCAGCATTTCTCATGAGAAACAGTCAATAACACATTTTTATTTTACCAAAAAATCAAAAAGCACTAAGAAATAGCTGTCCACATCACAATCCTCCCCACCTAGACTGAATTTGGGGGCTCTATCCCCTGCATGGGATGAGTTTCCCCCAATCAGTTCACTCCTCAAAGATATGAGACAGGCCATTTGAGTTCTGGTATTTGGCTCCAGCCCTATATACGATTGTCAGATCATACCCTTGCAAAGCAAGACTCCATCTTAGCAATCTACCATTGCTTTTCCCAATCTGTGTCAGCCAAACCAGGGGCTTCTGGCCAGTCTGCACCACAAAAAGCTGCCCATATAAGTATGGCTCTACTTTCTTTAGGGCCCACACTATGGCAAGACACTCAGTTTCCACCTTGGAGTATGCTTGCTCTCTGGGAAGTAACTTTTTACTCAGGCAGACAATTGGGTGATCCCTCCCTTGGCTGGATGTCTGGCTCAGTACTGCCCCAATACCCACGTTTGAGGTGTCACTCTGAACTATAAAGGTTTTGCTATAGTCAGGACTTGTCAAAACAGGAGCACTGCACAGTGCCTCCTTTAGTTTGGAAAAGGCTTTCTCACAGGCTGGGCCCTAGGTAATTTTCTTTGGCATCTTTTTCTTTGTCAGGTCAGATAGGGGAGCAGCCATGGCACTGTAATTGGGTACAAATTTCCTGTAATACCCTGCTGTCCCTAGAAAACTCCAGACTTGCTTCTGCATTTCTGGTCTGGGCCACACCTGTATTACTTCTATCTTTATTTGGTTAGGACAGAGCTGTCCCTGGCCTACCACATGCCCAAGGTATGCCACTTCACCCATGGCCACCTGGCACTTCCTGGCTTTGACAGTGAGCCCGGCCCTCTGTATCCTGCCAAGCACTTCCATAAGGTGAGATAGGTGTTCCTCCCAGCTGGTACTAAAGATGGCAATGTCATCCAGGAACACAACGGTGTACTCCTCAGCACCGTTTAACACCTGGTTCACCAACCTTTGGAAAGTGGCTGGGGCGCTCTTCATTCTGAAGGGCATTACTTTAAATTCAAATAAGCCTATTGGAGTGATGAAGGCCGGCCTCTCCCTAGCTCTGTCCATCAACTCTACCTGCAAATACCCTTGGTCAGATCAATGGTCATAAGGTAGGTCACCCCTTCCAACTTGTCCAGGAGTTCATCCATCTGGTACATCAGGTGGACGTCGGACTTTGTGACTGCATTCAGTTCACAATAGTCCACACAGAAATGAGTAGAGCCATCTGGCTTAGGCACAAGGACTACAGGTGAGGCCCAGGGGCTGTAGGATCTCTGGATCACACCTAAATCCAGCATCTCCTCCACTTCCCTCCTAATGTCCTATTGGACAGCCTCTGACACCCAATATGCTGTCTGCCATATGGGAGTCAGTGTCCCTGTCTCCACATCATGAGTCGCTAAGGGGGTTAGTCCAGGCTTGGTGCTAAACAATGGGGCAAAGTCTGCTAATACCTCCCTTACTTTCTGGATCTTGTCTGGGGCCAGCTGGGGAGACAATTTTACTGCCTCCACAGAGAATGTCCACTTCCTTTCTTCCAGCAAGTCCAGAAGGGGTTCTCCTTCATCCATCCCCTTCCCAGGACTGCACACTGCAAACACCATGTCAGCCCTATTTGCATATGGCTTCATCATGTTGACATGGTACATCCTTTCTGTCTGTCTTTGGTCAGGTAACTCCACAATGTAGTTCATGTCATTTACTTTCCTAACCACTTTTTACGGTCCTGCCCACTCAGCCTACTGCTTGTCTTTTTGGACCGGAATAAGGACCATAACATCCTGACCCACCATGTATGAGCAAGCTCTGGCTCAGCAGTCGTGCCACACTTTTTGTTTTTGTTGGGCAGCTGCTAGGTTGCTATGGGCTGTCCTCATAAGCTCCTTCAGCCTCACTCTAAACCTAAGGATGTAATCCACAATGGGAGTTCCATGGGTGGCTTGCTTGCCTTCCCAATCCTCCAGGATCAAGTCTAGGGGCCCATGTGCCCAGCATCCATAAAAGAGTTCAAAGGAGGAAAATCCTGTCAACTCTTGGGGCACCTCCCTATATGCAAACAACAGATGGGGAAGGTATTTCTACCAGTCCCTCCCATGCTGTTCAGCAAATGCCCGGAGCATTGACTTAGGGTGCCATTGAATCCTTCCACAAGCCCATTGGCTTGTGGGTGATACAGTGTCATGCATGTCTGCACCACCCCACACTTCTCCCATAAACATTTCATCAGGTCTGACAAGAAGGAACCCCCTCAATCGGTGATTATCTCCTGCGGAAACTCAACACGGGAGAAAATCCCAAGTAAGGCATCTGACACAGTGTCTGTCCTCAGTGAGGATAGGATGACTGCCTCTGGGTACCGAGTGACATAATCCACCACAGTCAGTATGAATCTCTTCCCTGAGGAGCTGGAGGTATTTAAAGGCCCCACAATATCCATTCCCACCCTCTGGAATGGTTCCTCCACTATGGGCAATGGAATCAGGGTGGCTTGGGTTTTCTTGCCTGCCTTTCCTATTTCTTGGCACTGGTGACAAGACCTGCAATACTCCTTCACCTGCTGTGTGAAGTTAGGCCAGTAGAAATTCTGGGCCAACCGCTGTGTCGTGGCATAATTCCCAGATGACCAGACAAGGGAATGTAATGTGCAATCTTGAGCAACTGCTCGCAATACCCCTGAGGAACGACAAGCTACCTACCTAGCATCCCTCCCTCTGTCTGTACTGCCTGAGTATACACACATCCATTTTCCCAATAAACCTTATGTCTGCTGTCACCTCCCTGTGCACTGCTGAGTCTGCCCAAGCCCTCAGCTTCTTTAAACTAGTGTCACTTCTCTGAGCAGCTGCGAACCCCTCACACATTCCCAAGGCATGGGACAGGTCCCCTACAGTTGCTAAACTGGGTCCCTAGCACTAGCATCAGGGCACTCAGGATCACTGTCAGTCCCCACCCTCTGACAAGGGGTCACCCCTCCCTCTTCAGATTAACCCTCTGTAGCTGTGTGGTTACTTGCTACTGGGTAAATTTCTACCCCCTTTTCATTAGTCTCCCCATCTGGAGACACAGACTGGGGAACCAGCCTCTCAGTGGTTTCCACAATGGCTTCTGTGAGGTTAAGGGAACTACAATTTTCCCTTGCTGCTTGGCTATGGATAACTGCACATACCATCCCCTTTTGGAGATTGTTGCCCAGGATTACATCCACTGTTACTGTTTTTGCTACAGCCACCTGTTGCACAGTTCTCCATGTTTCACCCCAGTCTAAGAGAACACTAGCGAGGGGCAATGTTTTCTCCCCACCCACAAAGTCCTGTACAGTGATATATTTATTGGGAATAAGCTGACCAGGCTGTACCAGGTCCCCCTTTACCAAGGTCAGGGATGCCCCTGTGTCCCTTAACCCCTGGGTCTGTACACCATTCATCATGACTGGGTACATGTGTCCCCTCATATTCACCAGCATGCTTCCAGGGACACACAAACAACCAACTTCCTTTCTAGCACCCGGCTGTGTATTATTGCTCACCTTTTTGGGACACTGTCTGGCAATATGCCCAGTTTCTTTACACAACCAGCATTCATTTCTCTTTTCAGAGAAATATTTTCTCTGAAACCTGGGGCTAACTGGTTTTGGTGGAGGCAGTGAGGGTTTTAGCTGCCCTGAAGGTGCAATTTTCCCTTTCTGCGCTGCCACGCCCCCCCCATTCACTCTCAGAGCAGGTCTGCTCTTGGCATAGTGGTCCGAGAGTTCAGAAGCTTCTTCCACTGTTTTGGGATCTCGGTCCTCTGGCCAAGTTTTTAGCTCTGTTGGACATGTCCAATAAAATTGTTCTAACAAAATCACATTTTCAATTTTATCAACAGAGTTTGCCTCAATTCCTTCCCACCAACATTTTAAAAACTGACATTGTTTCATGGCTAGCTCCTCGTAGCTCATGTCAGGGCTTCTCCTGAGCTTACGGAATTTAGCACTGTATGATTCAGAAGTTAATTTAAATTTCTTTAACAGTGCAGCTTTAAGTTTGCTGTAATCAACACTGTCCTCATTGTCCATTTGACCCAGTGCATCCCGAGCTTTCCTAGTAAGTAGCGGGGATAGCTGGAAGCTGCAGGACTCTCTAGGAATTTTAGCCTGAATACAAACTTTTTCAGAAGTATTTAAAAAGGCATCCATATTTTTCCCCTCTTTGAATTCAGCTATTAATTTGGAATTCAATTTGTAACCCAGTCCTGCAGTCCCAGTTAAACCCAAGCCACTTACCTGCTCTGGTGCCGCTGGTCAGAGTCGGAGCTTCTCCAGTTCATGTTGCCTCTGGTGCTCCTGCATCTCACATTCTGCATCTCGGCATTCTCTCTCTGCCTCATGGCATTCTCACGCTTTCTTCTCCTCTGCAGCTCACTTGCACTCATGCTCCACATGATCTGCCTCCTGCTGTTCCTGTTCTGCCTCTTGTCTCTCTCATTCTGTCTTCTCCTGGAACTCCAGCTCCATCCTGTGCAACTCAATTTGCAGCCTGAGTACTTCTGGATCCAGGAAACTGGTGACCTTCCCCTGCTGCTGTGGCCCTTCACTGACAGTGGCCCTGTTGTCCTCCTCATTGGATCTGGATACAGCACTGGCCGTTAGCCCCGCCACACTCAAAGTTTGGTCCTTTTCAGTCATGGTCTGTGACTCGCTGCTTTGGGTATCTGCTGCCATCAGGGCATCTATTAGGTTCTGTTTGCTGGCTTTCACCTCAAACGGGACTCCTCTGTTCCTGCACAACTGCCTTCTCTAGTCTGCAGTGTGCCTGCTGTAGTTGGAAGCCATCTTTCCTAACTACTGCTACTCTGGCTTGCACTTTAGGAAAAAAAAATAAAATGGGTAGGAACTTGTCTGTATGACAAGTGATATAGTTCTGTCTCCTTTTAAAATAAAACTCTGCCTTTTCCTTTCTTTGCAAATGATCTAACAGTCTCAAGCTGACACACTGAACAATAAAAGCTTGTAATACAAAACTTTTATCCACACCGCTGCTAACCAATCTGTCACAAACCCACTCAGCAGGTCAGCCCTCTACTCCCAAAGTGCCAAACTCTGAGCGCAGTCTTGTGAACAGTTAACAAAAACAGGGCAACCATCCTGTCTGTTTTTGTGGGTTCGACTCAACCTTTGGTCTCAAGTCTTGGAGGGATTCAAACTGTGAACCTCTTGTTAGCATACCTGATGCACAGGCTCAGATAATTCTGTCTTTGGGGGCCAGATATCTTTGCCTATGGGCATCTAACCAGGTGTACAAAAATGAACCCTTAAAAACTCTAATAAAAGACCTTTAGATTAAACCCTTACCTTTTTCCAGTTTGGTATCACCATTCAAGCTTATGCACAGTGTCTGCTTTAACCATATATTCTCCACTTGTTAAAGAAAAGAAAATCAAAGACAGACCAAGTAGGCTCTAAAAATAGACTTTTACTAAAATAGATTAAAAAATATGTAAAACATAAAATACAGAACTATATATCACAAGAACCATACAATCTTTTAAAAGACTAAGGTGTTAACAGTGCGGTTCCTATTACAGTATTTAGATTTTGTCTCTCTCTACCTGTATACTTGCTTAAAGTGCTCAAAGATGTTTCTGTGTCAGAGTGTAGATAAAAGTCTCTGAATCAAAACAGAATACTGTTTTAAAAAAATTGTCTTGGTCAACCCCTTGGCGTGAGGTCACCTGGCTACTCCCTGTCAGAATATATAAAAAATATATACTGTATCTATACAAAAACAGGATGTCTTATCCAAGTATTAAATTATATAACCTCAGCATAACTCATTTTCTTCAAATAACTCTCTTTGATCTTATGATCAGCTTCCCCTTTCCAGGACATCACAGGGAATTAAGTCTCTCTGCCAGATCTCACGGATGTGCAACATGCTTTTGTATCACCATGTGAATTTCAATGTGTTTTCTCTGAACGTCATAAACATTTATGATTCTAGCCTAGCATCTGGTAAGCTACCTTAAATCTAGACAAACAGGAGATCCCCAATTAAGGCCTGGTCTAGTCTGTAATTAGCTTCTGGCCTTCCAGGTAACACCTTGTATCTAAACCCTGTGTGTGTGTGTGTGTGTGTGTGTGTGTGTGTGTGTGTGTGCCATACTCAGATGCTGTTTCAGCATTTCTCATGAGAGACAGTCAATAACACATTTTTATTTTACCAAAAAATCATACAGCACTTAGAACTGGCTGTCCACGTCACAGTCCTGAATTCTATAGAGATACATATTTTTGATTTAAATTGACAATAGGCTGATTCCATTGATTTTGAATATTTGAGCAATACTTGTTAATGACATTGTGTTACTGGTACCATAGGCTTTTTATTTAACATCTTAAAATTGATGACAACATGAATGTATAATGTTCATGTACAAGCTATTTACTAACATAGAAACATAGATGTTGTTGGCAGAAAAGGACCTCCTGGCCCATCTAGTCTGTTCTAAGGTCCCTGCATACAGTGCTGCCATGGATCATAACTGATCTCCAGCCTTAACCCCCCCCCCACACGCACACTCCTGCCCTGTTTCCAAGGTCCCTTTATGTGTATCTCATACATATTTGAAACCTGTTACCATTTTGGTAACCATTACCTCTGCTGGCAGTCTGTTCCAGGTGTCCACCACCCTCTTTGTAAAGAAGTATATACTTTCATCCCCTTTATGTCTCCCCCTTTCAGCTATATATCATGCCCACTTGTCCTTGAACATCTCTTCCTCAGCAGAATTGAACCTTCCTGTACATTATTGATACCTTTGCGGTATTTGAATGCTTCTATTTTATCTCCCATTTCCCTCCCTTCCTCTAGAGAGTACATATTTAACTCACTGAACCTTTCCCTATAGTGCTTCTAGTGCAGGCCATGCATCATTTTGGTTGCCCTTATCTGTGCTGCCTTCACCCCATCTATGTCTTTACTGAGATGACTGGGACCTACTGAACAAATGTTTGCAACAGCAATAACAAATATGGATCATATTAACATCAGAAGTGATGCATAAAAAATATAAAGTCAATTAGTTTAACTTTGAATCAGTTCATGAGAACTTTGTATCATGGTCTGCATTTTTAGTCTAATGCAGTTGTAACCATTACAGTGTTGTATTCTCTTCTCTCTATAGATATCTTGCAATATTTTATACAATAATCTCTAAGTTTTTTTTTCCTTTTCATAGTGCACACGGGAGCATTATGGAATTAAGCCATCCCTCACAGCAGAAATGTTTTCCTGTGGCTTACCCAGGCACTTAAAACAAGCAAGAAAAAAAATCCTCCTACTTTTTAAGAAAAAAAAAACAGCTTTGTTTGTTTACACATCTGTATTGTCCAGCAGTAGGTATCACGGAGTGAGAGAGAGAGAGAGAGAGAGATAGAGAGAGAGACAGAGAGATATAAGGGATTGGCTTTGTATGTCTGGAGAGGCAGGGAAGAGAAATGAACCTGTATTTTAGGAAATGCGATTTGATTCCATATATCAGCTTACACACATGATGTATCTTACAGTTGAAGTCTTAAGAGTTGGTGGCAATTGAATTACTCCATACAGGTAAAGGGATACAGCTTCATCCCCAAGAGATGCAAAATGGAAATGCCACTTTATCAATCATTTAAAATAACACAAGTTTAGTTTCACATTCTTACTATGAGGGACAGCAGCAGGCAGGCTGCCTGGCCCAAACCACAAAAGAAAGACCCAGCACAGCAGCTGCTAATATGGTTCAGGTCCAGGGATTTTCCTTATTTGAATTTTTTTTTTACTTTTTAACAGCTAACTTCTCCTTGAAAGTTGAGAAAGCAAAATCCAATGTATTTTTTTTCCAAAGCTAAGGGCAATTTTACAGTACATACTTTTTACAAGACTTTCAAAATATCATTTTTTTTCCAATCAAAACTACTGAACTAGTGCCCTGAGGCTTTCATACTGTGGGAGAACCAAGCAAGTAAAATCAACCAGCATGGTCACTAAACAAAGGAATTTACACTTCTGGATGTGTGGGGGAAGGGATACCAGCAAAGCAGGAGTTTCTCAGTTTGCAAAAGGTAGTAAATTAAGCACTGAAACTTAACAAGGTCCATAAAGCAATGGAGGAGGTTTCAACTTGCAAAAAAAGGCAGTACTTGGACACTTTGGAGGAGGTTTCAACTTGCAAAAAAAAGCAGTACTGAGGAGGGCTCAATTAACTTCTTAAGCCAGAGGAAAAATAGTGCTCTCCAGCTCCCATATACACACATGCAGTGTAGTAATGAGGCTTCAGTGGAGGACACTATTTTTAACACTCTGTCATGTTGTTTGGAAGATAATTTTTGCAGGAGTCCATTTCGAAAAGCAAAACGTCTGCAGGGCTATGCCCACTGCAGCCATAAAACCTACAACCACTGAGAAAGACAGTGTTCAAAAAGAGCAGATTACCATTCCACTCTGTAGCAGAGAACACTGTCCTCATCACAAGAATCAGCCAGTATTTTCACTGTAAGACAAGTGTGGGGCCAGTCAGAAATCACAGAGTGAATGGCAGGCCAGCAGTCTGCTTATAAAAAGCATAACAAACTGTTGTTACTTCTGTTATTCTATTTGCCTTGTGCCTTGCTGTTGTTCCCCTAGCTGTATCGGGGGTGGGGGTGGGCATTACTGTAAATTGGCCCTTTTCAAATAGTAGGATAGGCAACTAAATGTATTATGTACTAACATACTGCAGTACAGTTTTGTGATGATGGATGGGGCATAGAGTCCATATTGTCTACCTCTCTTGCCTCATAGCAGGGGCTTTATCCAAATTCAGTATAAGCATACAGTACTTCCAAACTTAGCCTAAATGTTACACTACTCATGCTGTGTTACCCCCAATATCATTCTCCCTCAGTAATCTGTAAAGCCCTGCTTTGAAAGCCTGAACACTGCCTGCTTGGCTTCAGCTTATGGCCCGCAATTACCAGTAGATCAGTTTCCTTGATGGTACTGCCCATTTATTACACCACACAGGGTGTATGTGTGGCTGACATTTGTCACCTCAACATGCTGTACCTTGCTGTTCCCAGAAATAAATCCATACCCCATTTTTCTGCCTGTACATCTAATGTCTGCAATAGTGCATCCTCTTCTGCATGTATTCTTCTTGCTCATCAAGTGTCAACAGCAAACTTCAGCAGCCTGCTGTTGACTCCTTCCTCAAGGTCACAAATAAATAACAGGACTCAGCACCAACCCCTGAGGTGTCAGCATGGCTCAGTTGGTAACACACCTTCCTCAGGACCAGAAGATTCTGGGTTCTGGTACACACCTGGATTGGGCTTGTACTATAAACACTGGCACCAGAGTGAAGCACTAAGGGGATGCTGTACTGTCAATGTGCCATCCACTGACAAGGTGTTAAACTGAGGCCCCTTCTACCTATCTTTAGTGCTGTTCTGTTGGATGCCTCGGTGGAAGTAAAAGAATGCAATGCACTTTTCACTAGAAAGGGAGATTTTCTCATGTATCTTGGCCAAAATTCTCCTTCCCATAAACCCAGTTCATACAATTGTCCAAGGCTGGGTGTATGTTTTTATCTACGAAATGGCTGCCACTACACACATTCAGCCATTTCACTACCAGTTTCTAATTACTTGTAATGTGCTTTGGGATGCAATGTGTATCAAAAGTGTTCTGTAAATACTAATTCTTCTATTTTTCTTTGTCTACTCCACTTTGGTACTTCCTTTCACTTTGAGTGGTGACAATCCACCACTTTTTTCTTCCTACTTGTCACCACTGCTTTATCCACCTCTTGTACACTTTGTGCACTCCTTATTATGCAACTTTCTACTTGAGTTTTCAATCTGGTACAATGTGGAGGGTATTGCTGAAGTTTAGATTGACTTCTTCTGCTTGCCATCCCCTATCCACCTCTGTAGTTATCTCCTCCAAGATGATAATCAGGTTGGTTTGGCAGGATTTACCTGTTGTAAAACAATGCAGTATGCTAGAGAACAGTCCATTTTCATGCATGTGCTAAACCACCAAAGCTTTTATCATGAACTCAAACATGTTGACATGGAAAGGCTCACAGGGTCCATAGTTACCTGGGACTGAACCTGTCCCCTTCTTGGATACGGGGATGACATCATCTGATTTCTAGTCCGCTGGCACTGTCCTTGACTGTAAGATGTCCTAAAAGATATCAGTGAGGGGACTTGACAGAATCCTTTTAAATCCACGGTTACCCTTGCATAAATCCCATAAGGATGCTGTAATTTTCTCAGATTCACACCCTCCAGGTACTTACCAACAAATTGATGGCTGAGGGCTGTCCAGAGTTCAATGGGCAGACCAACAAGCCACTCCCCCAACCAGGCTTTAAAAGCCCCTCCTCCATGTCAGTCCTCATATGTTTTCTTTGTTGCAGCCTGAGGCACCTCTCCTCCTTGGTCCTTCTTTGTTCCTTCTACCTCCCTGCTCTTCTCCATTTTTTGTGGCACCTCCAGCCACCGGCTTGTTCCTCATTTGTGCCCTTCCTTGCCGATTGCCTCTCAGTGTTCTACCTATTCTCCTCACCCCCCCTTTTTGCAGCTCGCTTGCTGCCCTCTATCCATTCCCTGCCTCACTCCCTCCTGTCTCTATGTCTTCTCAGTGCTCTACCATGCCCTGCTCTGTTCTGCCTGCTGCTCCCTACAGCTGGCTTGTTTTGTGTTCTGCTTCTCTCGTTTATTCCCCTCCCATCTCCCTCTGCTGCTTGCCCTTCCAGGGCAACATCATCCCCCTGCACCTGCTGACTGCCTCGACCCTCACTCTGCAGCCTGTTCTTTCAGTGACAGCTCTCTGGACCTCTGATAGCTATGCTGCTCCTTTGCTTTGCAGCTGTACCATGCAGAACCTCTCTGGGTAAACGATGCTTTCTTCTGCACATATTTTCCTCCTGTACTGTACCCAACTGCTGGTTGTCACACAGGTCTGCTCTTAAGCTCTATACTCCTGTCCTCATTTCTGCCTGGTGCTACTTCAGACCTGCATCTGCCCATTGATGCTCCCAGACCCCTCCCACCCCAGTACCTCATTCCTCTGCCTCTCCTCCAGTTCATGGCTTCCTCCTGCCATCAATGTCCCTGTCCCTGATCTGGGGGATTGTCTTTATAATTTCTTTGGGTTTATCAGCCCTCATCTGGGTCATTTCTTCCCCTAAACCTCAACCCAACCTGTTTCTCTCCACAGGTTTCTCAAAACAACCAGACAGCACACCTGGCTGGCATGATCTGCAGCCTTTATCTGGAATTTGCCATTTTTCCCTGCCCTGTCTTTTGCTTCCACCAGCTTTTGGTCCCTTCTCCTAGCCCTCTTCCCCTCTCCCCATCACTCATCTTTGGCTCTGGCCTTTGCTGCTCATTGCTATTGGTTACACCATAATGCTCTTTCCTACCTTCATCCTGAATGTGCTTTCCCATGGTGGGCACTCACCTGCCTCCTCCTATTCCCGCCACCCTCCATTCCTCTTCTTCTCTGACCTCTGCTTTCTTTTGGGGGCTTCCCTATCCTGCAGTCTCACTATACCACCATATCCTGCTGATTCACATTGCCTAATATTTCTTCCTGCATATCGCCCTGCCTACTCATCTCCTTATCTGACCCTATTCCCTCATTCTAGAGAAACCTATTCAGATGTCCTCCTGGTACTGCCTGCTTCACCATTGGCTACTGGCTTTGCCCAGTCACTTTCCCTCCTACCCTCATGCAATTTTATCCATTCCAAATCTGTCTCTCAATGGACCCAGTTGCCATGCAGTCCCTTAGTTACCAATCACAGGTAGCATCCTCATGACATGGTTCTCCTTCACTGAGTCTGACCTTAGGGTCTACTCATTCACATTGATTAATTGAGCATACCTCTCATTGGGTCTTATGCCACCTCATCGAACTGCTCTCCATTCAGAGACATGCCTTCCATGTCCTTTGCTCCTTGGCTCGGGGCTAGCCTGTAGCCGATGGTCTCACTCTGCACCCATGAAGTCCGCATCTAGAGAATGCAAAGCTTGGAACAAGGTCATTCTCCCTGGCCCATAGTGAGAATGTCTTTGCTCTGGGTGGCCCTTCAGTCATCCCTCATATCAGTAGCACCTCTGGATGTAGAATGTATGACTTGCAACTATGAGGAGTGGGGCTCTCATAATCTGAGCCTCTTTGGCTGCCTGAGCAGGTTCGGAGGCACCCTCTATGCTATTCTCCATCAAGACCACCTCTGGTTCACCTGGTCTGTTTTGTAGACTCACATAGGCCAGCTGAGTGCTTCAGCAGTCATCTCTCTCTCCCCTCTCTTGCTTTTGAGTGTCCAGTTGCAGAGACATCGCTCGCAACCCTCAACAGCTGTCCTTTTTCAAGTACAGAGTGAGAGCTTCCTCTAAATTGGAATATCTTTCTCCTCCCTTGATTGCAACTTTAAATTTTAGTAGCTGAGCCATCACCAATCAAAACATCCTTCAGCCTGGAGGGAAGGTGACCTAGGCCTTGGACCCCCAGAGGTTTCCTCATCAAAGGGTTTTTTCCTCTCCTCCATGACAATGGTCATAATATTAGATAGGGTTGCTGTTTCCTTAGGTTCTGTAGTTTTGTTCTGCTGTTGGATGGAGTCAGATGGTGGCCTGACTGTTCCATCTCTCCTTAGGAAGTCCACCCTACTGCATCTTTTCTGCTTTCATTTCATTCATTGTCCTCGTCATAGCTCATTGTTCTTCTGTCCTTTCCATTTATGTTCATCACCTTAATTTTCAGTCTCAATATATTCTGATTTCTTGCCTTTTCAATGCTCGACACCATTTTGGGTATTCTTTTTTGGCCTTCTTCCTAAGCTACCTTTAGCCAAGGGAATTATTCCCATGTCACCTGTGGGGGGAGCCCTCCTCTAGGGTTCATTGCATCATACCCATACAGGGTGGTATATCCCACGGATAGAGGTGAACAGCCACAATGTATAAATCAAAATGAAAGAAAAAAATGCAATGGTTCTCTACCAAGGTGGCAGGGAAGGTTAGGGAGAAAAAGAAAGCATTCATTAAGTGTAAAAAAAACACAAAAGGAGCTGGACTGAGAACTGTACCAGTTAAATCAGAAGGAAGCAGGGAAGGCGGTCAGAATAGCAAAGGCCCAAACTGAGAAAAAGATAGCCAACTCAGTAAAGAAAGAGGATAAAACCTTTTATAGGTACATTAGGGAGTGAAGAAAGACCAAGGGGGGGGATAGTGAGGCTTAATAAAGGGGAGGGTGGGTGGCCAGAGAAGGACAGTGAAAAAGCAGGGATACTGAATGAATATTTCTGCTTAGTATTCACAAAAGAAGAGGAGGAGGGGGAGGTACCTAATCCAATCAATAGAAACACTCTGGATGGGGGGGAGGGGTTGATACCAGTCCTTTCACAGAAGGAAGGGTTCTGAAAGAACTCCTAATGCTGAAGGTGGACAAAGCAATGGGGCCTGATGGGATTCACTGCAGAATTCTAAATGAACTAAGGGCAGAACTAGTGACATCACTGAGTACCCTTTTTAATAAATCATGGGAGTATGGTTTGGTACCTAAGGACTGGAGGAGGGTGGATGTGATTCCCCTTCACAAAAGTGGGAGAAAAGCAGAGGCAGGAAACTACAGATCTGTTAGCTTGTCCTCAGTGGTAAGGAAAATGATGGAATCACTTCTAAAAGAAAGAATTGTTAAATACCTAGAGACTAGCATGGCACAGGACCCAAGACAGCATGGATTCATAGCAGGAAGGTAATGTCAGATGAATCTAATAGATTTTTTGACTGGGTGATCAAAGTAGTAGACCAGGGAGGGGCAGTGGACATGGCCTACTAAGACTTTAGCAAGACATTTGACACAGTCCCATAATAAAGATTAATAAACAAATTAGCCAGCCTCAGAATGAGTCCCAGGGTGGTAGATGGTGTAAAAAATTGGTTGGACAACAGGGCACAGAGGTTAATAGAAAACAGAGTCCACTCCAAAGAAAAGGGGGTTACTAGTGGGGTACTGCAGGATTCAGTACTGGGTCCAGTCCTTTTTAATGTCTTTATAAATGACATTGCTGAGGGACTGGAAGGAAAAGTATGCCTCTTTGCAGATGACACAAAGGTCTGCAACAGGGTTGATACAAAAGAGGGAATGGAAAGGATGAGAAGGGACTTGGCAAGGTTGGAAGAATGGTGAAAAGTATGGCAGTTTAGATTCAATGCAAAGAAGTGCAAAGTTATGCACCTGGGAAACAAAAAGCCAGGGAAAGAGTACACAATGGGGGGGGTATTAACAACAATACAAATGGAAAGGCACCTGGAGGTAGTCATATCAGATGACCTAAAGGTAAGCAAGCAATGTGAGAAGGCAGTAAGGATGGCTGGGGGTATACTGTGATGTATACAGAGAGGCATCACCAGTAGAAAACAGGAAGTTGTTATTCCTCTTTACAGACAGTTGGTGAGACCCCATCTGGACTACTGTGTGCAGTTCTGGAGACCCCATCTCTGCAATGACATAGACAGGATGGAGGCAGTCCAGAGGAGGGCAACTAAAATGGTGCAGAGTCTGCAACAGAAGCCATTCAAAGAGAGACTTAAGGAGCTTAATATGTATACGCTTGAGGAAAGGAGGGAGAGGGGCACATCATAGAAACTTTCAAGTACCTCAAGGGAATCAACAAAGTCCAAGAGGGTAGCATCTTTCAGAAAAACAGATGTGAGAGAACAAGGGGAGACAATTTGAAGATAGAGGGGGACGGCTCAGGGGCAATATGAGGAAGTATTTTTTTCACAGAGAGGGTGGTGGATGCATGGAAAGGCCTTACTGAGGAGGTTATGGGGTCAAAAAAACAGTGGGAGGATTCAAGAATGCATGGAACAGACATAAGGCAATTCTGGTGGGGGGTAGGAAGAAGTAGGCTGATGGTTAACTAGAATCTGCAGCTTATCCAACAGGTAGGGAAATGGGCATACTAGGTGGGCTAAGTGGTCCTTATCTGCCATCAAAGTCTATGTTTCTATATGTTATATGTATTGAAGTCACACAAGCATACATATCATTCAGTTGCACAAGCCCATTGAAATTGACAGATGAAGATTGGTCGATGTTCAATGGGTGGAACAACAAAGCATTCCTGCAACCAGGCCTTAAAAGGCCCTCATCCAGACCAGTCCTCATTAATTTTCTTTGTTGCCTCACCATCCACCCCTTCTCCTCCAACGGCTCATCTCTCTTTCCTGTATGCTTCTTCCTATGCTACCTTTAGCCAAGGGAATTATTCCCAATGGATCAATGGGGGGAACCTCCTCTAGGGTTCCTTGCATCGTACCCCTACAGGGTGGTATATCCCACAGATAGAGATGAATAGCCACAATGTATTGAAATCACACAAGCATACGTCTCATCCAGTTTTGCAAGCCCATTGAAATGCTAGTGTGATCAGCTTTGACTTCTGTTTGGCCTGTTGCTTTCCAATAACTACCACCCCTAGTTAGGCATGCACTCTAACCTTCTGACTGAATACTGACACAAATTTGTTATTCAGAGCCTCTGCTATACCCCTTGCAATTGATGTTTAGAACACTTGAAGTAAGCACACTGAAAAGTCAGTTTGCAGGAGAGTTCAAGGCATTATGGGTAAGCATGTCCTTGTGCAAGGCAGGCTGACAATGCTTTGCCAGGACAGGCATTGCCTTTTAAACAGCCTTGGACATCTCATCCAATATAGGCTGAAAATTACAAAATGCTGATTTATTTTTCATCCTGTTGGGACTGCTCAGGGTACTGCAGTTATTGTCTCAGCCAGAGACAGTCATAACCCCAAGACAATTAAAAGGCTTTACCCCACAGTTGAGTGGACAACCCTTGAATCCTAGCCTTCATCCGCTACATACAGTAAGCTCAGAAACTACAGCCTGCTGTGCTCATCATATTACATATTTACTAGGTGACTGACTGAAGTCTCTTTTATTTTGGGGGCTTTAGTCCTTTCTTTCACTAGAGCTCCCAGAGCTACTGGCTCTTTTACCCTCTGCAAATGTCTTTACTGCATTACTGCTCCTGGTTTATTCCTTCAGTTACTACGTTTCTGTCTGTAGGAGCTTGCCCTACAAAGTGTCCCACCTGCCATTTGCATGACATGTTATCCTGCAGTGCCTGCTCTCCTCACATCAGCTTCATGTCACTCCAGTGTGGCCTATGTCATGTTTCTGTACCCACAGCTGCAGATGTTTAGTACATTTCCCCACTCTTGCACCCTGCTACTGCACAAAAAAATTATCAGGCATTTGTATAAATTCATTCCTGCAGAGGAAAGAAACACCAATGTGCACTAAAGTTTATTTTATATGCCATTGACTCTTCCTTCATTTTTGGCAGCTCAGGACCACTACAAACAAACAGCAGATCATTCTAATACTCCTTATCTTTATTTTTCATAGAACTTGTACATTTAAAGTCATGCAATCCTGCAAGTTCCTTCAAGCAACATTTTTAATTTGTTGGAACATCGAAGGAATAGAAAAACTTTATCAAGCTCAGCTGCTTTTCCTCTCATAAGCTAAACAAACAGTAAACTTACTGCCTTTTGTCTATGTACGTAGACTTCTTCATGGCTGAACGTAGCCTTCATTCTGGAAGAAGGGCATGGTGAGAAAATAGCTAGCTGTTGCCATCAAACACTCAAGAGAATTTACAGATTCAGCACTCCTACATTGGTTACGGCTAGTTCCCATATCCATTAGGGACCCATGTCATGTAACCCGTATCATGAGATGGATGTCTCCAACAGCCATAGGTCCATTTGAATTATGGGAACTAGACTCGACCCTCCAACATTTGAGAAGTTTGGAATAGTTTGTTTCTCTGGTTTATTTCCCCAGTTTGTTGAGGTGAGTTCTAACCTTTCCTGTAGTAGAGCTAACTAGAAATTCTGGATATTCACTAATGAGAAAATGTGGATTGGGCTCTTACAATCATACTTCATAATGCTGTAGCTAAAACAAACCAGACTCAAGCCTCCCCTTAACTTTAGCAATGGCTGGTCAAATAGTCATTCTCCCGCAGCATTTACCAGCATCCAATTGGATGCTAATTAACTAAAAAAAAATCACTTCATCTACTCCATAATGCAATGGGCAAAACATGGATTGGACTATAGTCATCCTTTCACTATACTTGTAAACCTTGCAAGAAAGAAGGGTGAGACGTGACATGATAGAGACCTACAAATTCCTCACAAGGGTGAACAGAGTGCAGGATGGGAGTCTCTTTCAAATAAGAATGAGCACCAAGACCAGGGAGCATGTAATAAAGCTGAAGGGGAGGAGTTTAAAAGAGATGTGAGGAAATATTTCTTTAATGAAAGGGTGGTAGAAGCTTCGAACAGACTACCAGTGGAAGTGGTGAAGGTGACAACAGTGTGAGGGAGGCTTCAAGTATAGAAACATATAATTTGAAAGCAGATTAAGAAAGGTTGGCTGACCCAGTCTTTTTGGTTTTCCTCCCTGCCTATACTGTCACCACAGACCCTATTTCTTCTTCAGTTCCCTCCTCCTACTAAGATTCCCTTTTGCCTATGCCATGCATTCTTGAACCCCACCACTGTTTTTGTCCCCACCACCTCTACTGGTAGACTGTGTCAAGTATCCACATAATTAATGCCCAATAGAAGGAGAGCTTCTACTGAAATTAATGCATGGTCGGGGCTGTGGCACAGGCCTTGGTCGAGTGCCTACAACCACCCAATCATGCATTATTTCCACAGTAGAAGCTGACTCCAAAGGGTATTAATGCATTTGTAACATTGGAATACTTGTGTTGTTGTTGTTTCCATTTTTACAGTTCTGTTCACTGGAGCTGTTCGGCTTTGTGTTGGCACGGTGAGATCCTGCATTTTTACCAGAATGTGTATTCTGTTTGCTGCTGTGACAGGTAGTGGTGCTAGAGCTTGACCCGGTGACCCCATGATTAATAGTCGGAGCAGGCATTACCAGTGATTAATCCCCACTCCAACTTTGATCATGTGGTGCATGTTGTCCAATGACATTGCCTTATTTTGGGTTTCTCTTTTTTGTTGTGTTACAAAACATTTTCAATGAGGAAGTACTTCCTCACATCTCTCTTGAATTTGCCCTCTTCCAGCTTCATTGCATGTCCCCTTGTTTGTGTGCATCTTTTCCTCTTAAAAATGCTCCCTTCGTGTATCCTATATCACCCTGTGAGGTATTAACAGGTCTCTATCATGCCCCCTTCTTCTTCCTCTCTTCCAGGGTGTAAATATCGAGGTCCTTCAGTCTCTCCTTGTAAGGTTTCTGATGCATACCCTGTGCAATTTTATTTGCCATCCTCTACACAGCTGCCACTCTGTCTATGCCCTTCCTGAGTGGTCTACAGAAATGGACACAATACTCCAGGTGGGGTCTCACAAGTGATCTATACAGTGGCAACACCACCTCCCTCCTTCTGCTGGTGATACCCTCTCCTATGCACCCCAACATCCCACTGGTCCTACCAACTGCCTTATCTCACTGTCTCACTCACTTGAAGTCATCAGATATAATTACTCCCAGATCCCTTTTCCATTCAGTGACTGTCAATACCTCTTCTCCCATTTTGTACTCTGCCTTTGGCTTTCTGTACCCTAAATGCAGAATTGTGCACTTTTTCACATTGAAATCCAGCTGTCAAACCCCTGACCCCTCTTCAAGTTTTCTCAGGTCTCTGCACATTCCTTCCACCCCCTCTGGAGTGTAAACCCTATTGCACATTTTTGTGACCCAGCAGTTCGAACACCTGCTTCCACTCAAACTCTCCAGCGATTTTAACTCCCACTGCCACACATGACTATCATTTGTTCTAACTTCTGTTGCTACTCTCCTTTCTCTGTACGTCATCATGCTCAATATGGAAAAGGCTATCTCTCCTTCGCTTTCTCAGTTTTGTGAAGTGAATCATACATCAGGATCACACATTTATTGCTTGTCTTCATTATCTCACTTCTTCTCTTGAAACACTGCATCAGATCACTTCCAGTTCTTCCATGGCAAAATCAGATTTACTCATGTGGTACTAATTCCTGTCATCCTGATCACATAATATCCATGTTGTTTTTCAACAGAGCTACTAGTCATTCCTCCCAAGTGTTTTCAGAGGCTATACAAATCATGGATTTGCAGCTACTGTAGCTTCAAATGTTCCTGTTTCATTGCCACTTGACCTAAATACCTCTTTCCATCAAACAAACTACTATTGCTGTACATTGGCATTATTCAATCTTACGCAATTTCAGCAGCAGTGAGTAAAACAGACAAAATGGCAGGAAGGTCACCTGAGACCAGTTAGAGTCTGTGGAGACAGATTAGGAAGGGAACATCTGGGCACACTGGGTTTGACAAGTAGTCCTTTTCTTCCAATTTCATATTATTATGTTTATATGTTAGCATGGGCAGATCAGCTGGTTATTCACCTTTGGCATTTATCAGTGCACCATGTGATGTTGATTGACCAGCCATGGGAGAGCTTAGCTATAAATAATACATCAGCAATGGCTCACTCAATGAGTCTCTGACCAATGAACACCACCTTAGGCAATGGTTTTAGCCTCTGCTTTCCATCTCATCAGTGATTCCAATGACTGTTGTGCCATTTCACAAGAGTGGTAGCAGGGTGGTAGCAGGAAATTATCACCCAGTATGTCTGACCTCAGTGGTGGGTAAAATAATGGAGACATTGCTTAAGGAAGGGGTAATGAACTACCTGAAAGCAAGTGGGCAACTTGACCCAAATCAGCATGGCTTTACATCAGGATGCTCATGTCAAACAAATTTGATAGAATTTTTTGACTGGGTTACTAGAGAAGTAGACTGGGGGCAGTAGTGGACATGGTGTATCTTGACTTTAGTAAAGCCTTTTATACAGTCCCACACAGAAGGCTAGCCAACAAACTGGAGCAAGCTGGCATAGGTCACAAAGTTGTTAAATGGATCACAAGCTGGCTGCAAAGCAGGACACAGAGGGTTATGGTAAATGTCACCTTGTCCCAAGAGGGCTAGGTGACAAGTGGCATGCCACAGGGAGCAGTACTAGGGCCCCATCCTTTTCAACATATTCATCAGCCACATCACTGAAGAATTGAAAGGAAAGTCTACATCTTTGCAGATGATATGAAGCTCTGCAGCAGTATGGACACACAGGAAGGTATTGCAGAAATGGAGGCAGATCTCAGGATGCTAGAGGAATGGTCCAGGAACTGGCAGTTGAGATTCAATGCCAAAAAATGTAAAGTCATGCACTTGGGTAGAAGGAACCCATGCATGATATATGTTCTGGAGGGGCAGCTCCTAGAAGAAACAAAACTGGAACGGGATCTTGGTGTTATGATCTCAAATGATTTAAAGGTACAGAAGCTGGCCTGCCCAGTGGTGTGCATGGCTGAGGCATCATCCCTTACCTCCTGCCATGCTGGGGACCCATATTCACAGTGCTAGCAGGTCACCTGGGTCGACTGGGGAAGGAGAGGATTGAGTGTCTGAAAGACAGCTTTCCTCTCCCAGGGAGGGGTGGGGATGGAGTCCGCTGCCTGCCTGACCCCTAGTGGTGGCTGGGGGTTGGCACAGTGGGCCCATGTGTAGGGTGCAGTTACGGGGTAGACACCTGAAGTGCTGTGTATGGAAGCATCTGTGGCTTGGCCATTGGTGTCTCTGCATGCTGCAGCTCCATGCTTGGGGATGGGCACCAAAAAGGAAGAGAAAATGTTGGCCAGCAGGATGAAGGTGGCCCCTCACAGGCTCCTCACCCGGCTAGCTGGCACCTCACTAGTGTGAGAGGTGTCCATTGAATGCTTGGTGATGGGGCTGGGGGGGTCGGACTGAAGAGGGCCAGGCAGGAGCATAAAGAAATGAGGAAAACAAAAAGGTAGAGAAGCAATGTGAAAAAGTGGCACTAAAGGCAAGCAGCATTCTTGGATGTATTGATAGGGATATTACCAATAGGAAGCATGATGTAATCCTCCTGCTGTACAGGTCTCTGGTAAGATCTCACTTGGAGTACTGTGTGCAGTTCTAGAGCCCTCTCCTAAAAAAAGGACTTAGACCATTGGGAAACAGTGCAGAGATGTGCCACCAAAATGGTGCAGGGTCTGCACCATGAAACATATGAAGCTAGGCTCAGCCAACTAAATTTATTCTTCCTTGTGCATAGGAATAATAAAGGAGACATGATTAAAACATTTAAATTTGATAAAGGGATCAACACAGTACAAACCATGACCTCTTCTGAGAAAACAGGGCTGCACATACTAAGGGACACAACATGCGCCTGGTGGGAGGTAAATTCAAAACAAATGTTAGGAAGTACTTTTTCATGGACAGGGTAGTGGACTCTTGGAACAGCCTGCCACCAGAGGTAGTGGCAGCCAAGACTGTCAGTGAATTCAAACAGGCATGGGATAGACAGTATAGTCACCATAGCAAGACAAATTGATAGTGGGGGGTAGAAAATCTGGACAGACAAGCTGGACCACACAGTCTTCTTCTGCCAACAAATTCTTATGCTCTTATGTTCTTATGACTGTGCATCTCAAGTCCCGCAGTGGTCATAACACCTGCTGCCACTCCAGTCTTTCTACAGTTCAAATGGCCACTGCTACATAAGTCCTTTTATGGCTCTAATGTCTGCTGCCACACAAGACCTCCAGTTGTTCTTGCTTCCACTCACATGCAAATCCTTCAGTAGTGCTAACACCTGTTAAGGCGTAGCCACTGGCAGTTCTAACATCTGCTGCCATACAAGTTCTTCAAAGGTTCATGTACTCATTGTCACAAGACACAGCAGTTCTAACACCTGCTTCCAATCAAACATTCCAGGGATTTGTAACTTCCACTGCCACACAAGACTGTCAACCTTTTTTAACTCCTGCTGCAACTCTCCTTTCTCCTCATGTCATTTCTCCTCTTAAAGTACTGCATCAGGTCATTTCCAGTTGTTCTATGGCAACATCAGATTTACTGATGTGGTAGTAATTCCTTTTATCTGGAACACATCATATCCATGTTCTGTTTTTGAACAGAGCTCCCACTCATTCCACCTAAGTGTTCTTATAAGCTGTGCAGATCATTGATTTGCAGCTACTGTAGTTTCAAATATACCTGTTTCACTGCCACTTGACCTAAAGACTTATTTTCATCAACAAAGCTACTATTGCTGAACATTGGCATTATTCAATCTTTATCCAATTCTAGTAGCAGTCAGTATAGCACCTTCCTCAGAGAGCCTCAGTCAGAACTGCCATGAGCTGCATTCTCCCCCAACATCTCAGGAGAAAATCTGTCACCCTGCATTGAACAACACAACTGCCTATCAAAGAAATTAATAAGCATTAGGCTTATTTGATCCTTGATTGGCTGTCACTAAAGGATCCAGGAACATTGTTCACTCACCTAACCAAGATCCATAACTACAGTCCTTAGTGCACCTTGATTCCTAATTAGGTGAAGCAAGGTCAGGGGTCATACCATGGCATCCATATAAGCAGTTTATATACAAACTTATAAAATGGGTTGTTAAAATCATAGAAATTCTACTAACAAGATTGGACAGAATGCATCACATTCCATGCATTATTTCCCAATGACTGCACACCTCCCATTACTACCATACGCCTAAACTACTTTTTAGTCTTCAAAACCTTCTCACCAGTAGTGAGATCACTACACACCTGGCACACATAGGTAGCCACACACAAACAAGTGAGAGATTCAGACTGCTACCAACATTAATATACAACTCCCCCTGATAAATATGCTTGTTGCTAGAAGTTAAAAGTAAGACTCAGTGTGTTGAAAAACTAAAAAACAATATTTATTTCCTTTACTTATCTAAGGAAAAAGGTGGCATTCTTTACAGGGAGAATGAGTGGGAAGCACTTTCACTTTTATTAGTGCAATGTAGCGTGACCAAGCGTGGTCAATAATCAATAATGACATATAGGCAGAATCCGAAAGTAAGTCCCTCTCTGTTAAAAAAACATAAAGTAACTGTACTTTACATTATTTTCATGTAGAATCCTGTAAAACAAGTTACCAACTGAAGCGAGTGAAGAGCGAGTGAGAAGCACTTTCACTTTCATTAGAGAAATGTAGCGTGACTGAGCATGGTCAGAAAATGGTATGTAACATGTAGGCAGAATCTGAAAGTAAGTCACTCTCTCTTGAAAATGCAAAGAATCTGTGCAGAAAGGAAAAAGCTGCTACCTGAAGCAACTCAAGAGCTAGTGTACAGCGAGGGTGTCGGCTGCTTCAGATAGACAGACGCAAGGCAGAGCGAGTATTGCTATAGCAACAACACTCACTCAGCTTTGCATCTATCTATCTGAAGCAGGCACCGAAACACACTACCTCCCAGCTGCAAGCGGCGGCACTCTTTCTGCTGGTGCTACGTTTCGAGAGAATGGTGCACTGACCACGCCGTACTGACCGCGCTCGATCACACTGTTCTCTATGAAGGTAATGCTCTCACTAGCTCTTCACCGCTTCGGTGTGTTTCTTTGGGGTCCCATGAAATGTAAGTACACGGATACCTTTTTGAGGGAGGACTGCACAATTCTGCCCATCAGCGTACTGATTATTAGCCCGCGGCGATCATCTTACATTCATAATAAAATGAAAGTGCTCATTCTCCTGTAAAGGTGATAACTTTCAGAAAAGTAAAGGAAACAGAAAAATAAACATCTTTTTTTTTGCAGATCATCTACTTATGATCCATGTATTCATGTCACACAGGGACTACTTTTCTGCTCTCCCCACGATATTTGTGGCCATTTTATATGATAGATAATCCACTCTAGGGTGTGCGGTCTACAGCTGTACGCACGCCTGTGTTGAACGCCACCCACGCAAAAGCGATATCAGAGCACGACCAGACACCCTAGAGTAGATTATCTATTACTTAGAAAATACCACAATCACCACCTTTAGTAAAAGCTGCTTAAAATGTCTGCTAGTGCTGAAAATATGATTGAAGTGCTGGTGCAGGACACCCCACTCCACATGCTTAGTGCATTTCAGAATTAGTCCTTTACCAAAAAGCATGTGGTACAAGTGCAAGATGCATCTCTAATGCAAAAAATGATGTCATCAGCCATGGACACAAGAAAGTGACATCACACAGTGCAGTGAAGAAACATATACTGTACATAAATACTAGGGCAAGTATTAAAATCACATACAAATACCAATCTGCATCAAATAATGCATGTTAGCTTTCATTAATATGCAGCAACAGTGACAGTTTAATGAGTCATGTAATACAAAAATAAATAATTATACAAAACCAGGAAAAAAGTTAAAAATCTTGAGAGTCTGATCTTTGCATACTATAAAGTCTTGTGGAGACACAGAGACAAGCAAAAAGTGGGTCTACTCCCTCTAAGATTTTCTCACTTATATGACATTTATTATCTGGAAGAAGAAAAACCAAACACAACAGTATTAGTAATCTAAAAGGGTACAGCTGTTAAAAGCATATAATTTATTTGTATCTTAATCAAATATGAACTATAATATGATATGCTAAACATAGTACTGCCTTGGATTTATTTTTGCTGAATGCAATTTCTTTCAGTTCTCCTTTCTCACTATTAAATACAATCATTTTTGCAATAAACATTTTTTCATTTTTGCAAGTAGGGAGATAAGACAAATTGTTCATTTAGACCTGGATATTTAAAAGCTCTCAATGTATAAGACCAGAATTATTCTCTCATTCTCTTTGCAAAATCAAATTATGCAAGTCCCCCCAACCCCACAGGCATGGGGAAATACCTTTTCAATGACTTTAAAAGTGAAAAAAATCTGGGCTGGCAGTATAGCCTAGAGGTTAGAGTAATAACCTGTAACATGAGCTTGGTATATCCAACAAACCAGACCTGGGTTTGATTCTCACAATCTCCACTTGCATGCTGTGTGACTCGAGCAAGTCACTTAACCACCCAGTGTTCCCAGGTTGCCCCTGAAAACAGACACTTGTGCCTAGTAGGCCTTACCCAGTTACTAAAAAAAAAACTGCTCTGCTTTGTTTCTAGCCTTCTTAATGTCTAGAGCTGTAGCATAAGTTTCAACCCCATTATTAATTGCCCTACAATGGTCCCCCAACCAGGTTTTCAATTGTTGTTTGGTCTTTCCAATGTAGAAAGCACCACATTTGCAATTAGCCTGGTAAATCACCCATATGACCCACAAGTGATGACTTGTCTTATCAAAAAAAGTTATCTGTACATTGCAGCTGGTAAAAACCTTTTTCCTGTACAGTTATCTGGCAATTAATACACGTGTGGCACTTACAGTACTCCACATATTTATTTGTTAACCAAGTCTGTTGTGTGAGTTTTATCTGCTTACTGTGTACCAAATAATCTCCAAGGTTTGCAGCTCTCCTGTAGGAAATTCTCAGTACGGTAGTCCTTTAGTCTAGAGTCCCTCATCAGAATGTTCCAATTTCTGTTTATTATATCACCTCCTCTAGCTGCATGAACAGTGTATGTTGTTATAAAATTCAGCTGCCCAGAATCACTTCTAGCATTCTATGTTTTATGTTATAATGTTTGTGCTCTCTCAATATTTCAATATCCTGACATGTCTGTGAGATTGCATTTGTACTATATCCTCTTTCATTAAATCTCTTACTCAGGGCCATTGCAGCTCTGTTGTAAGATATTTTTGTGCTGCAATTCCGCTTAAGTCTTAAAAAATTGTCCTTTGGGAATGTTTTGGATAATATGGTGAGGGTGGCAGCTAGAGGAAAGAAGAAAAGTATTCCATTCACATTCCTTCTTATATATGTCTGTTGTAATATTATCTGTGCTGTCTTTCTGTATACATAAATCCAAAAAATGTATTTCATTTTTACTTGCTGTGTATAAAAAAATGGAGATTTGGATTTGAGCAGTGCAGGTATTCTACAAAGGCATCAGATTCTTGCAGTGTGCCTTTCCACGCAATGATTATATCATCTAGAAAGTGATGATATAAATCTGTGTGGGAAACAGCAGAACTATCCCCTTCAAGCACGCTCAGACCTTAACAGAAGGTAATAAACCTCTCTGATAGAACTTTGTCTGGAACTGAAATTGAGGTGCTTAGTAAAGGTTTATCTTTTGTACCCATGACAGGGCTAAACAAATTTGAGACATTTATTGATTTACAGAGGTTTTGCAGGAACTTAAGTTAAAAATAATTTTGTGGTAGAAAAGGAACACAGCACCATCTTACTAGTGACACTGACCCTGAGTCTAGCAGCAATGATACTGGTGATTCCATAGGTACTGAAAATGAACAGTTGCATCACTTTAGAGGGAAATCTAAGTTTTACCCTACTCCCACTGCAGCAATAGCCACATTTTGAGAGGTATAAAAAGGGAGTTAGAAGATTTATTTAGTAATTTACCATCTGTTCATTACAATAATGTGTCAAAGAATGAGAGATTTTTCAAGAAAGTTTAAAGTGTGACCAGAATATTGTCATTAAACCAGCAGATACGGGCAGGTCAGTGGTTATCCAGAGCACCACTGACTATATCTGTAAGGTTAAAAGACAACTGAACAAAGCAAGTTTGTACAGTAAACTAGATGCTTATCCAACTGTGCAGTTTAAGTTTAGAATTGAAGAATACATTATAGAAGCTTTTTAAAATGGATGGATTGATTCTGACACTAAAAATGACCTCACTGTGAGCCAGCCCTGTGGCACTGAGCTCTGAAGCACTGAGGGAGGAGGTGCTGGACACCTTACCTTGTGCTATGCCAGCAACTTGGGTTTGGGAACAACTTCGGGTCATCAGGGTGCTGGCACAGGGGGGTGGGAACAGGATTGAGCACTGACTCACCTCTTCCAGGAGGGGTTGTCACCCATCTGCAGTCCTGCCATCACCAGATGAAGGTCTGGTGGCACTCACAGGTGGTAAAGGATCGACTGGAAGGGTGGGGCATCCTATAGTGCATGATGTGCACGTGCCTCCACATGTACGAACTACACAGGGATGCATGAGGTCAGGGAGAAAAATGAAAAACCTACAAAATAAGTATGGAAAAAAGGAATTTTCTGACTGTAGAGCATCCAATAAGAGCAACGTTGTATACACTGTCTGCCTTATTCACAGTTTCTTAGACTTCGGAGGTTATGCAGTGAAGAGGATGATTTGCTGAGCAGATCCAAATAATGCACAGTTTTTATCAACAGGGGATACCCTAAAAGCACAGTGGAAAAAACACTCTACCCAGTCAGTAACATGCCCCGTAACCTTAACCCCTGCAGGAAGGATACTGTCATGCATGCAGGACTGAGACATGGAGCAGCTTGGCTGGGTGGCAGTGAAGACCAGAGTTCTAATCCTGGTCTCCTTCTGTTTGAGGGGACATGATAGAGACATACAAGTATTTTACATGGAGGAACAGGGTGCAGGAATACACTATTTTTAATTGAAAAAGATGTTCCAGGAATGGAGGGCATGGGATGAAGTTGGAGGGAGGACGATTCAGAGGAAATGTGAGGAAGAATTTCTTCACAGAACAGGAGGTGGACAAGTGGAACACCCTGCTAGAGGAAGTGGTGGGGGCTGAAACAATCACAGGATTTAAGAATGCATGGAATAGAAATAAAGAAATTCTGGAGGTCAGGGGTAAGGGGCAACAGACTTCTAAGAAAGCATAAACTGAACTTACAAGCTCAAATGGGCAGACTGGGTGGGCCATAGACCCTTATCTGCTGACACTGTCTATGTATCTATGTAAGAACAATGGAAATTGCACTAGTGCTTCCTTTTCATCAGAGCACACCTTCTCTTCACAGGATCATCACCAGTAACTTTCCCATTTTGCAAACTGACCCTAACATTGGTGCATCCTTTACAGAACCACTTATTGCCTCCTACCACTGGCCACCTAACCTGTGGAATCTCCTGGTTAAAAGCAGCCTACCTTATACTAACAGTTTCTCCCTACCAGGTACCAAACCTTGCAACAGGACTCTCTGCTACACCTGCAAATTTATTTCCAGTGTGACTGAAATTCGGGGGCCTACAGGTGTTTTTCACATCACCATGGAGTTCTCTTGCACCTCCACTAATGTGGTATATTGTATTCTTTTCAGGAAGAGTACAGCTGGTTACATCAGAGAGACTGGTAAGCACCTGACTGACCATTTCAGGGAACATTACAGAACAGTCAGGAATGGTGACACTGCTAAACCCATTGTATCCCACTTTATCTTCAGGGACCACAGTGCCAATGACCTTTCTGTTTTTGTCCTTCAGCAGGGCTTCTGGGATTCTGACCATAGAAAAAACATGGAAGCCAAGCTGATCATCTACCTTGGCTCCCAGCAGCCCTCTGGTTTAAATGATAGACTTACTTTCCACTAACATATTTCAGCCACCCCTTATTTTCCCTAAAGCCTGTTTGTGTCCGTACACATTTAATTTATTTTTCATTTTCACCATAAGTCTCCACCTCTGTCTCCTTCCCACATATTTGTCACCTTTTAGCCTTCTTACTAGGCCCTGTTAATTAATCCCCAGTTGGGGACTTTAGCTCTTTCACTCCTATTATGCTTTATCTTTCCCATCATCAACTTTTCATTTCACAGATTCTCTCTTAATCTACAAATTTATCACTTCTTCTCCCTGTGCCTCCCATTTTTTCTTTCCCAACACACACATATATATATCCCTCATTTTACCTGCCCTTTACACTAACTTTGTCTTTTTTCTCGTTTAGGTATTTCCTGAAGAAGACCCTGCCAGAGGAAGTGGTGAGGGCTGAAACAATCACGGGATTTAAGAATGCATGGGATAGACATAAAGGAATTCTGGAGGTCAGGGGTAAGAGGCAAAAGACTTCTAGGAAAACATAAACTGAACTTACAAGCTCAAATGGGCAGACTGGGTGGGCCATAGGCCCTTATCTGCTGACACTGTCTATGTATCTATGTAGATTTTAACTATATTTTCTATTTTCAGCGTGTATTTAATATAATCATTTTGTTTTGCCTTTAGACCACATGCTTACGCAGTGCCTTGTTTTCATTTTTTACATGTTGCATACACTGCCCAAAGTCCACAAAGACTTCACAGCCTCCCCCCCCCCCGGGAGGTCAATAGTCAGTGGGACGGGGTCTCTTACAGAATACTTCTCAAAATTCATGGACTTCTTCATCAGACCTTTTGTTGAATGCTTAGATTCTCATATTAAATATACAACAGATATTTTACAGACATTAGAGGATATTGTGGTGGACAGAGATTCATATCTTATCACAATGGATGTGGAATCTCTGTACAGTAATATCCCAAAGGAGGATGCTCTTGATAAGCATGCATTTTTTCTGAACTCAAAAGACACTCAAATTGAATCCCTGTCATGTTTTACAGAAACTTTTAGAGTTTGTGTTGAAATTCAATGCCTTCACCTTTTTAGGTGACTTTTTCTTACAAATGAAAAACACAGCTATGGGACCAACTTTTGGCCCTAGCCTAGCAAATCTATACGTCAGAAAGTGGGAGAATGAAACAGTTAGAGATCTACAATGTAATCCTTTCTTTTCCCACATAGATTTATATAATCAATTTATAGACAATATAATCATTGTGTGGAAAGGCACACTGTAAGAATTTGATGCCTTTGTAGAATATGTGCACTGCTCAAACCCGAATCTCCATTTTTCATACACAGCAAATAAAAATGAAATATATTTTTTGGATTTATGTATACAGAAAGACAGCACAGATAATATTACGACAAACATATATAGGAAGGAATGCAAATAGAATACCTTCCTTCTTTCCTCTAGCTGCCACCCTCACCATATTGTCCAAAAAATATTCTGAAAGGACAATGTTTAAGACTTAAGAGGAATTGCAGCACAACAGAATCTTATAACAGAGCTGCAATGACCCTGGGTAAGAGATTTATTGAAAGAGGATATAGCACAAATGCAGTCTCACAGACATGTCAGGATATTAGAAATATTGAGAGAGCACAAACATTACAACATAAAACATAGAATGCTAGAAGTGATTCTGGGCAGCTGAATTTCATAACAACATACACTGTACATGCATCTAAAGTAGGAGATATAATAAACAGAAATTGGAACATTCTGAGGGGGGACTCTAGACTAAAGGACTACCAAGCTAACATCTGGTACTGAGAATTTCCTATAGGAGAGCTACAAACCTTAGGGATCATTTGGTCCATAGTAGGCAGGTAAAATCCACCCAACAGACCTAGTTTACAAATAAATTTGTGTGGAGCTACAAGTGTCAAGTGTATTAATTGCCAGGTAATTGTACAGGAGAAAGATTTTACCAGCCCTAACGTATAGAAAACTTCTTTTGATAAGATGTCACTTGTGAGCCATATAGGGTGATTTACCGGGGTAATTGCAAATGTAGTGCTTTCTGCACTGAAAAAAAAATAAACATCAATTAAAAACCTATGTGGGGGAACATTATAGGACGATTAAAAATGGTAACAAAACTTATGCTACAGCTGTACACATTAAAGAAGGCTTGAAACAAAGCAGAGCATTTTTTCACTTTTAAAGAGCTTGAAAAGGTGTACCCCCATGCCGGGGGAGTGACCTGAATAATTTGATTTTACAAAGAGAAGGATTCTGGATTTATGTGTTGAAAACATTTAAATATCCAGGCCTAAATGAATGATTTGATTTATCTCGCTACTTGCAAAAATGAAAAATGTTTTTTGCAAAAATGATTATATTTAATAATCAGAAAGGATAACTGAAAGAAATTGCATTCAGCAAAAATAAATCCAAGGCAGTAGAATGTTTAGCATATCATAATATAGTTCATATTTGATTAAGATACAAATAAATTATATGCTTTTAACAACTGTCCCCTTTTAGATTACTACTGTTGTGTTTGTTTTTTCTTCTTCCAGAAAATAAATTTCATATGGGTGAGAAAATCTTCTAGGGAGCCGACCCACTTTTTTCATGTCTCTGTGTATCAACCAGACTTTATAGTATGACAAGATTGAACTCTCGAGATTTTTAAGTTTTTTACTGGTTTTGTACAAATATTTATTTTTGTATTAAATAACTCATGAAACTGTTACTATTACTGCATATCAATGAAAACTAACATCCATTATTTTATGCATATTGGTATTTGTATGTGATTTTAATACATGTGCCCTTGTATTTATGTATATATTTCTTCACTGCACTGTAATGTCATTTTCTTGTGTCCTTGACTGATGGGGTAATTTTTTATATAAAAGACACATCTTGCACTTCCACTATATGCTTTTTGATAAAAGACTAATTCCAAAATGTGTTAAGGAATGCGGAATGGTGTGTCCTACACCAGCACTTCAATAACATTTTCAGCACTGGCAGACATTGTGAGTTATTTTTACTTAAGGTGGTGAGTGTAGGATTTTTTTAAGTTTGGATGTCTGATTTATATCCCAGCACCCCAACCAGGTGTGAACAAAATCTCTGAATGACTATAAACAGTTTATACTCGTCACAAGTTTAAAGTTCTTAATGCCTGCAAACTATGGCTGTTTAACATCCTTAGTTCAATAGCTGCACCTCTGTACTGTTATCCGGTTGTAGACTGGGCTCTGACAAAGTCCTTATCTACCTGTCACTAATGCAGTCCCACTAAGTCCCCCCGTGCCAGGCAGAAATATAGTCAGAGCAGGTTTCAAAGCAGCAGTGTACACATAAGCAGTTACCACTATTTATTTTCAGAGTTCACATTCCTTAACTCAAGATGTGTCTCCGAACCGCCACATGTTTTGTTATCCCAGGAATCAGAACACACAACAGGTGTTGACTTAGGCTGCCAATGCAGAGTTAACACAAGCACCCATGCACATAATGGAATAAGCAAGCAAACTGCCAATTCACACATTTTAGCAACAGGCAGCTTGACCATGCACACAGTAAGCGGTGCAATAATTCACTACTTTCTCAGTGTGAACTGTGCTGTACAGCTAGGTGGTGAAACTACAATACCCCTCCAAACCCCATAGCAGGCAGGTATATAAGGGCTGGTATGAGCTTCTCAGGGGCACCCAGGGTCCCAGGACTGGCAGGACCAGACAGCAGGTGACAAAACTTGTAAGCCCTACATGGGGGGGTGGTACACCTGATGCCTTTATTGTACTGAGAGTCAACCTAAAGGATGAATAGAGGATAACCCCACTGGTGAGCAATGTCTGAGCACTGTAAGGTTTGCTAGGGATAATGCTCTATACTCTACTTCCTTTGTTCTGTCACCAGTATTATTAATGGCCCTGTACAATTCTCTTACTTAATGCATCTCTGTTAGAATTTGAACTTGACTGAAATAATACACTGGCCATTTTGTAAATGTAACTGTGTAAGCCCCTTGCATTTCATTTACTGACCTTTCCTTACATTGCCAGTCACAGCATACTTTGCAATTTTATATGTAGGATAAGTCTTATTAAGAATCTATGTTTAATTATTTTTGAAATTAATGCTGGCCCATCAGCTCTCAAGGGGAAGACATTGATATGACTCAGAACTACTTTATTGCTTTCTAAATGTAACTGTAGATAGATATGATATGTAGACCATCACACATCAATATACTTAATTTGGGGGCTGTAGTGGCAACATTTGTACTACAGTAAATGAGTTTAGAGGTGTTTGTTCAGGTTATAAGGTCACAAGTAATGTAAATTTTAAAAGGCATTGTAAAAAGAGAAGCAAAAGTATGTTCTAACTATTCTCTATAAATTAAACACACATAATATGCATGCACAAGGTAAAGCTTTATTTTGATAAGAGTATTATTTTTTAACTGCTATTTATAATGGATGTGTCACTGAGTAGTTAGATGGTGTTATATGCTGCAGGGAACTATGAGGTGGCCCCCTTTTCAACTAAGCTGGTTGTACATACCTGCCCATGGCACCTTATCTGGTCAAAAAGTCAGCATCTGATAGGAAGAAGGCCTTCCCCAGAGAGATATTGCCCTATAAAGGTAAGGCATTTGGGGGAAGGGTAGGGAAGGGAATACTTCAAAAGTTGTTGTCAGGAAGCCAGACATTGATAACATCAAAAGGTTTGTGTAAGGCTTAGAACAGTGGGCTTTAGCACCAAAAGGGGAGAGGGCTTAGGGGGAAGGTTAGAAATGGGAATGGTAAAAATATAGTGTATATACTACAGAAGCCACACTCAGATGTGATGCATTGGATAAAGATGATAGTCAAGATTCACACAGCAATCCACCAATCACAACCTTTTTGATAAAGGGGCATGACTCTGAAATGTGTCAAGATTGGCGCTTTTTATATTTGACACCTGCAATAAAGTTTTGACACCATTTGGATATTCCTTGAGAGCAGTATTATTATATTTTTTCACAAGGTGGTGAGTCCTGGATTGTTGTGTGAATCCTAAAAATATAGTGTCAAGTTCAGGCTCAAGTTCAATTTATTAAAGCACTCGGCTTTCCCCTTGGCTAACACATAAACATACAGAGCGAGATTTTTAAAGGGTAGTGCAGGTCTTGCATCAAGCCTTGGATCAAACCCATTCCATGCACCCATACTCTTGTGCCACAACTGTGCTTGAATTTCAATGCTTGGGTGCAGTTGCAACAGTTTAACTGCTTTGTTGCAGCTTGCGCCAAATCTCAGGTGAACGCTCCATGAAAATAGTCCACAGCATTGACACAAGCTAGACCATAAAAAGACTGTCTAGCTTGTAATAATTGCTGCAAGGGATAGCAAATTCAATTAGATTGCCACAAGCCCAGTGCACCATATCTTTGGTGTCATAGATGAGTGAGAATGAGATGCATTACAATAGTAAAGTTTAGTTTTAAGGATTCATTAGTTTACTTTAGCTGAGTTTTGTTTCTATTGCAGAAAAAGATTGTTTAGGCAAGTACCTATTTTCAAAGGACCAAGAGCCATATGTAGGTTAAATATGGATGTACTTTGTTCAGATCTACAGAAACTGAGCTCAGGAACGTACATACTGTAAGTTATAAATAGTTACAGAATTGTACAAGAATACTAAGCAGTGTTCAAAGACATATGTACAAATAATTATACATTGTACAGTGCATAATTCATCAGTACATAATTCCAAGCAGTGTTGTGTTTAATGATTCTCAAAGATTTTCCATCTTTTCATGTTAGTAGTATAGGGTAAAGTAGCTAGAGCTTCCAGTACTATACTGGAATTAAGAGCATAAGTTATCAGCCAAATTGGATACAAGGTCATGTTTCAAAAAACAGGACCAAGGAGAATAGAACTCTCATACTTATAGAGAGGGCACACTAATAAAGATTACTTTAGTGATTCTATCTTCTTCATGGGACACAGGCAGAGTCTACAATCATATTTGCTTTTCAGATCTAACAATAAGCACTGCTGTGGTCATCTGTTCAAATCTGGTTTTAGTAAATGTTTGTCTCAGCTTAGACTTTATTAGAATGGTTAGGTATTGTATATATTTGAAAAACGTTTTGATTCTTGGGTAATATAATACTACTTTAGAGGAATGTATTATGGAGAAATCTTCTTGTCTGTAAATGTAAGGTAATTTGACTTTCATGTTATTTCTGTCAAGATGCCCATTGGGACACTGTCTTGCAGTTCCCAGTTCTGTCCCATGCCAATTTACTATAACCTAACCCTAATGCATCTACAGTAGTACAAGAGAATGGGAATTTTTCATATGTATGATTTTTAAAGGACTCTAGGTAACATAATTTAACAAGGAACACACAGATCAGGTGAGACTCAGAAAAAGTTTCTGGGGTGCTAGAAAAGGGTTTGATAGCCCTCACTATTGACCAAAAACATTAAGTTTCAGCATTCCTGGTTAGAAGGAAACAGAACTCTGACTTTTGCTGAAAAAAACAAAATTTTATTATAGTCAAGGCACATATCCAAGCTGAAGGTTCAGTCCCCAGCACTTCAGTCAAACAATCTGGTCTTCATCAGCGGCATGCCTATTCTGCAATACTGTACCCAATTTAAAGCACCTGTTTAAAGTGATAGTAACATCAAATCCACATGTGAAAGTTAAACATATCAATATCATAGAATTCTCATAATTATAAACATTCATGTTACCTCTTAATACAACTAATTATCAATAGTGTATTAAAAAATGGGGTATTCCTGAAACATGGCTCAAGGGGGAAGGGGGGGAGAGAGAGAAAGAGAGAGAGAGAGAGAGAGAGAGAGAGAGAGAGAGAGAGAGAGAGAGAGGGGACCAAAGGCTAGGTGCTGGAAATAGATTGGGATATCCTTGGTCACATATTAATTTCAAAAATCATTGTATAAAATGGCACATAAGCTACATAACAGGCTAATCAGTCCAAAACCCAGAGATGAGGAGAGGATCAGGAAGTACAGGTTCACAGATGAGGAGGTGATGGCCCTGGTAGCTCTGAAGAGTGCATTCAATAACAGCACTGTTCAGAATAGTGCCGTATTTAGTGCTCTTCAGAACAGTGGCACAACAGAATGCTGCCGTGCAAACAGTGCCAACAGCAAACATTAATATATATTTATGTGGGGCTGTGCCTCACACCCCCGATCTTTAAGATGCTCATGCTGGGGGGGATCAGATCTTGAGGAAAGAAGAAATACATGGGGCCATGGAGTACGGTTTTCATGACCCCTTGTAAAAAAAACCAAAGGAAAACTAAACGGAGTCCAGGATTATAACCCTGATCTCCACCACCATCGTGCTGAGCTGCTTCATGCCTTAGCCCTCCATGCTATGGGATCAGCTCGGCCAGCCTCCTGATTACTTCTGCCCTTGTGGTCTGAGCTAGTACCATGGACAGTGACCTGGGGAGCGCTTAGTACATAGTGCAGTTAATCCCCTATCACTGTCTGGGGTAGTGCTGTATAGACCGTGCTATTCTTCCTGGCACTATTATAGTAGCATTATTCTGACTGGGTAGGCCCAAGGTGACCTATTGGGCTGCTGGAAAGGAACAAGTGCCTACATAATGACAAATTGTTAGGATGTCACTGAGGCAGTGAATGATGTGGGCAGTAGAGGATGGACATTTGAGGATGTCACAAGCTGGCCATTGGGCTCAGGCACTGTACAAAGGAATTGCTGGCCAAGGTGCAGGTGGACTTCATGGCTATGGAAGATGAACTGCCACAAATGAGCACTTAACACTGGCAGAAGAGCTGATGGCAACCACCATGCTGGCTGTGACAGTCATGGTGTTCCCCAGAGGTGGCTATAACAGCTAGGTGGGATCATCACAGCTGTGTGAGTGACTGTAGCAGCCCCAGCAAATTGACTGATCTGCATGGGGGGTGCATACTGCAGTGGTGTCATATGTTGCATGCAGGGCATAGGTCTGGGAGGGAACACATAGCATGTTGACTTGGGGCACAACAGACCCATCACTGAGAATGCCCATAGGATGTGATGCACATATCATTGTTCTGTGGACACTCAAAAGGTAATTCTGGAGCTTGCAGCACATAGTTGTAGTTAGCGTCTTTTCGAAGAAAAGAAAAAATAAGTTTTACATATTCAGTTTGAATAGACTAGTAAGAAAATGAATTATCTAAAATTAGTCACAGATAATGTCTGTGACATTTTGTATAAATTGATTCCATTGTCTGTTGTACTATTTGATCTTTCTTATTAATCAGGCTATAAAATGTATGTGTGTGTGTGTGTGTGTGTGCAGAGTAAATTATGTCAGTAGTATATGAGGAACAATATCAAGGTTGAATGTCACAGCCGAGTTCAAGCACTAGTGGTTTTGCGAGCTATTCAACCTCAAGACAGTATTATTTCCTCACACAAGACTTTGACATCTTTTATTTTATATAATACATAAGGTTGGATACCTTTTGCTGTGTCCTTATGTGTTTCCGTAGTGTAGTGGTATGCGTTAGTGTTAGTTCTGAGGGATAGAATTGCTTGGTGAGTGTGTGTTGGATGTTAATGTGTTCTTCAGGTGTTCATGATATTTTAATTAATTGTAATTAGCTACTTAAGGTCATAATACCCTAATTGGTAGTTGAGGTCATAAATCCTAATAGGCAGCTAGCTGGGGTCATAAATCACAATAGGCAGCTAGTAGTCAGTGGGATATGGTCGCCACCAATGCAGGAACAGGGTTGTTCTTAGGGTCTACCATGCTGGTGGTGACCAATAAGGTGCAAAATCTGGGCTTCGTCCTTGATGATGACCTGACACTTGAAGCTCAGGTGTCTGCCGTCGTCTGGAGAGGTTCTTAACACTTAAGGAGTGTCAACTGGATTAAACACTTAATCCCACCTGATGACCTGCCTTCACTGGTACCTGCTTTTGTTGCAACAAGGCTCGATTACTGTAATGTTCAGTACTTCAGGGTCAGTGGGGGCAATGTCCACCGACTGCAGCTAGTGCAGAATGTTGCAGCCGGGTTGTTGACAGGCCTTTTGAGGTCTGCGTATAGAACCCCTGTTTTGCATGAACTGCACTTGCTGCAGGTCAAGTGGAGGATTGTCTTCAAGGTGGGCTTGCTCACCTATAAGGCCCTATATTACTTGGGTCCAGGTTATCTGTCTAATCATGTGACACCTGCCCACTCAGTGCGCTCACTGTGTTCCTCCATGGAGGGTCTTCTTTTGGTCTCTAGGGCATGATTAAAGATGTCTGGAGAGTGCACCTTTGCAGTGGCAGGACCAACTTTGTGGAATTCACTGCCATGATCATTAAGAGAGGCCCATGCCATGGAAGCCTGTAAACCGGGCCTGAAGACATATCTTTTTAATCAGGCGTTCAATGTACATTAAATTTTTAAATGGACGCTGAGGGAGTTTTTTAAATTTATTTATTTATTTATTCATCAGATCATCGATTTATAGACCTTTGAGTCAAAAATTCATTTACAAAGGCACCTTGTCAAGAGAGCAGTACATCACAGCAAACAAAACAGTACAGTATATAACATTTAGATTAAAAAAGCAACCAGTGTTACAGGCATTCAATGGTGGTACAAGCTTGGTATTAATTAGATAAAAGTAGTCATAATATAGGTACATGAGTACCACATCAGGTAGCAATCAGAGATATTTTATCTCTTTTAATTTTATAATTAAATATTAGTGGGTTTTATTTATAGTATGTTTTTTACATTTTACTGACCCTGATTTAAAATATTACTGTTGTATTATCTATCTGTCACCTTATGTAAAGCACCCACAGCCTCTGGGACTGGGTGCTAAAGAAATAAAACTTGACTTGACTAGTTAGGGTCATAATACCCTACTTGGCTATCATCATATATGGGGAAATAAGTGATGGCTTTTTCAATTGGGAAAAAGGCTCAACTATGTATTACTAGAGATTATAAAATGGGCTAAATAAATCCAACTCTCTGATTGGCTACTACATCATCTGAGCCATGTCCTTATCAGATGATATAATAGCCAACCGGCACTACCCTTCACTCCTCAGCCCCACAACAGCATGGAATCACTGAGCTATGCCAGCTGAAAACAGAAACACAAGCTGGTACAGCTCACAACACCAAAGAGCACTTCTTCACTAGCACCGAGGCACCAACAAAAAAAATAACAATATAAAAAAAATACTTCCACAGTCCCCTTCCTGCACAAGTGTGACACCAAACTAGTAATCATAGTATTTAACTTCATTTTTATTTTCTCCCAGCCCGTCTCTTCCCAATAGCTGCAGCTCCAGCAGTCCTGTTCCTCAAGCCCATGCCCATTACACATGCCTCTCCAATCTCTGTACACAATTCGGGAATTGCTCCTTTCATTTCAAAAACCAAAGTACAGATTACATAGAAGGAGCTCATTTTAATTACCCCAATACCAAAACGTCATTTTCGCAGCACGAGCGTTCCAGTTTGAAAACCGAAAACCAGGAAATCCTCATGTACAGCATGCATCAAGGGACACACTCGCTCCAACTACATGCAGATCTCATCAAAAAGCTCCCAAGGCAAAAAATAAATAAAAAAACTCCAATAACTTACTTCCAAAACTTCTTTATTTTCTCACCATTACCGTCAGTTTACCCCGATAGCGAAACTTCATTTTCGCATCACGAGCGTTCCGGTTTGAAAACCGCAAACCAGTAAATCCTCATGTACAGTATGCATCAAGGGACACGCTCGCTCCAACTACATGCAAATCTCATCAAAAAAAAGCTCCCACAGCAAAAAATAAATAAAAAACTCCAATAGCCCAATTACAAAACTTCTTTATTTTCTCACCATTAACGTCCGTTTACCTCGTTACCGAAACTTCATTTTGGTAGTACGAGCTTTCCGGTTTGAAAACTGCAAACCAGTAAATCCTCATCAAAAAAAGCTCCCAAGGCAAAAAATAAATAAAAAACTCTAATAACCCAATTCCAAAACTTCTTTATTTTCTCACCATTACCAGGGAAACAAAGGCACACGCCAACTTCCTTTACTTCCTTAAACAAACATCTCCATTTAAACTCAATGACAAGCACTACTTTTCCTAGTTTTCTGCTAAGCACATTTTTTCCTCTTTTTTATATACAATTTTTATCTCCATTTTTTTAATTAATTACTTTACCAACCAGCCCATTTTATAAGCACAATAACACACTCCGAGGTGTGGTTTATTGCCTGATAAGAGCATGCCCAGTGGCATAAGGCACTCAGCACAAGCGCCTCGTGCCTTAGTACACCCCTGGGTGTGCTCTTATCAGGCAATAAACCACACCTCGTCATGTGTTATTGCTTGCATAAATGATGGCAAAGTGTTGTATATGAGGAAATAATACAATTGAGGGGTTGAACAAGCCATAAAGCCACACGCTCGAAAGGCAAGCAGCCTTTATGAACTTGTTCAACCCCAAAATGGTATTCACTGACCTATGCAGCCAGTATAGTGTTATGCTTGTGCAACTGTGTTAGTTTGGTTTTGGCCGTTCACACTCTATTCCAAAGGAATTACCACCCTGTAGGGGTATGAAGGCAAGGAACCCTTGGAGAGGGTTCCACCCCTAGAGGTGCAATGGGATGGTTCCCGTGGCTAAAGGTACCGTAGGAATCCCCCTAAGGAGAGATTGCTGCCACTGGAGGAGGAGGAGGGGAGGATTTTGGGGCAAATAAAAAATGCTTCACAGTGAGGCTTAGAGGAACTGCTTATATAGCTCAGGAAGTGGGAGTGGCTGGCTGCTTGGTCACCGAACTACAGACCAAGCCTTTCATTTCACTGACCCTCGCAGCCAGTATAGTGTTATGCTTGTGTAACAGTGTTAGTTTGGTTTTGGCCATTCGTACTCTCTATTCCAGAGGAATTACCACCCTGTAGGGGTATGAAGGCAAGGAACCCTCAGAGAGGGTTCCACCCCTAGAGGTGGAACAGGACAGTTCCTGTGCTAAAGGTACCTTAGAAATCCCCCCCAGAAAATGAAGTATCATCCCCAAAGAGGAGGCAACATGAAGCAGATGAGCAAGCAGTAACTGCGACATAGGAGTAGTAACAGTAACATAATAGTAGAAAAGTACAGGCAGTTTGAAAATGCAATGATATGCTCAGTTGTCATAATAACTGCCCAGGTTTGGGTAGCATGATACTGATGGCTTGCTTTGAGAGTAGGGGATCCCCTAAGGAGAGAAGGAATGGCAGGACATCCTTCACCTCCATCCAACAACGGAACCTACCCAAAGAAACTAGGGGAAATGACTAAGCTAAGTGTTATGACCTGAGGCAACAGAGGAGAGAAAAAAAAACCCTATGATAAGGAAATCTCTGGGGATCCAAGGCCTAGGTCGCCCTTCCTCCAGGCTTGGGATAGTTTATTTAGTGATGGCTCTGCAGCTGCAATTTGGAAAACCCAATTAAAGGGAAGTGGAAAATATTCCAATTTGGAGGAAGGCTCTCACTCAAACCCTCAAGCGGGAACATCGTGGATGGTTGCGAGAAAACTCTGTAATAATAAGTGCATCCAAGGTGCAGGAGGAGAGCAACAACTGCTGAGGCACTCACCTGGCCTACCCACCCTAAATAAAACCAGATGAACCAGAGGCAGTCATAGGGAGAATGTGGTGAAGGTGCCTTGCTAGGGAAACCACTAAAGTCAATGGCCAACCATTATAGTGGAACACTAGAGCCAAAGGAGATCGTTGTAACCACCCTTCACTGCTAGTCTTAAATTCTACACCAGGAGCTGCTGTCACATAGCAGACAGCTAAAGCCAAGCCCGGGGTGAGGACATTCCCAGCTATGGGCCAGGTGAGAAGGATCCCACCCCAAGTTGGACAGGCTCAATGATGTAGACTAAATGCAGAGCGAAACCATCATCTGCAGGAACCCTGCGCTGGATTAGAAAGGCTGGCATGCCCCAGAAATTGATTGAGAGCTGAAAGCTGGTGATCTGAATGAGCACAACATGCTAAAATCATAATGAGCATGGAGTGCTGAGACCTTGCAAGGTCGAATGCAGATTGAGTGCAGCAGAATCCCAGGCCAAAGCCGAAGGGATGGCAGTATGCATGAAGTAATGGATTGCGTAAGCAAGGAGTAACAGTTGTGTTAGCAAGTGTAGACCTGCACATAGGTCAGTAAGCAGTAGTCATGATAGGTGAACCAGCATATCAATGTATGGCAGTTAAACAGCACTGAATTGGGAGCTAGCCAGCCAGACAGTTCAAAGCCAAATCAAGGTGACAGGCTCTGAGGATTTTCAGCTGTGAAGACAGGATTTAGATCAGAATTAATTGCAGATATAAAGCTAATTTAATAGCCTCAGCAGGAGCATTAGCTAACCTCAGAGTAACACAATGTACAATAGCAATGGCAGTAAACAAAGCAGTAGCAGGAAGCAATTAGGCCTGTGCAGCAGTAGTGAAAACAAATGAGTATACTGAGTTGTAATTGCAATAAATAAAAGGATGCATAATGTACTGAAAGCACTGTCACCAGGCAGTGCAATGAAATTGCTACAATAAGGTAAATAGAACAAGCATGAGCGAGCTGTAGAGCTAGGTTTTAAATCTGAGTCAGGTGAAAGTAAAGTATACCATGGAGCAGCTAGTTGAGCTGAAACACACAAAATCAGTTTTGCAATTGCAGAGCAAGTAATTTGAGTTGTAAGTAACTGAAAGCAAGCAGTACGAGCTCTGAAATAGCAGATAAGCTAGGAGCTTAGAAAAGCCCATCCCAAAGGAAGGAAGCATACACAGCCGAAGGCAAAATGCAAACCAAGGCAGGAAAATAAACACAGAAGCCCCGCAGAGATCAGCAGGAGCAGAGGGGAAGGGGCAGGCCCCAGCCAGGGTGGCCCAACCAGCTCAGAGGACAAAGTGGCAGAGCCTTTGTCTGAAAAGAAAAAATGCTTCACAGTGAGGCTTAGAGGAACTGCTTATATAGCTCGGGAATTGGGAATGGCTGGCTGCTTGGTCACCAAACTACAGAGCAAGCCTTTCATTTATTTCCTCTCACAGGACTTTGCCATCTTTTATTTTATATATTACATCAGGTTGGTAGGTTTTGCTTTAAGAGAAAGTGTGCTGTGTTTTTTTTTGTATGTGTAGCTTCTCTAGTGCATTTGCTTAAGTTAGAGTGTTTCCGCATTTCTAAAATGTTCCCTCTAGTGTTTGTCTGTGGTATTGTTCTGTATTTTAAGGCATTTGAAGTACTGCATAGTTTTGTCCCTTTAAGGTTTGCATAGTGCAGTGGCTTTGTGTTTTAGGAATGTCGGTTCAACCAGTTTTTCATTTAGTGTGTTTGAAGACTGCATCATGGAAGGAAGCAGGTGGAATGTTTTGTGAGTGTTTGAGGAGGCCTGTTTTACACAGTTAGAAAAATGGAGCGCAGCATATGAAATGTTTGGTTATTGTTTTAGGGGGCCTGTTTTACACAGTTAGGAAAATGGAGCACAGCATGTGAAATGTTTGATCAGTGTTTCTGGAGACTTTTATTTTATACAGTTTAACTTTGATTTCTATTTGTGGTTGTGAGTTTGGCAAGTGATGTGGAGGGAGCAGTGAATGTGGTTCATATTAATTGGTGGCTGTTTTCTGCAGGGGCTGTAGTTGGAGAGGCTGTTAGGGCTCTAATGTGGGTGGTTAGTAGTTTGTTGCTACATGTGTTATTCTGGTGGTTGTTGCACATGTTAATAGCTCTATAATAACATGTATATTTTTGACCACACTTGTAATAGTAATAGAGTGTTAACAGTGTCAATTTAAATGTAATAGAGTGTTGTAATTGCATAATGTTAGTTAATTATCATTATATATGGGGAAATACATGATGTTTTTTATAACGGGAAAAAGTCCCAACATGTAATATATATAGATAGGTAAATAGACACACAAACATATATGTGTGTGTGTGTGTGTGTGTCTCTGTGTGTGTGTGTGTGTGTGTGTGTGTGTGTATGTGTGTGTGTATCTATATACCAGAAAAGTCTATTCAAATCTTAAAAACTATTATGCTACCTTTCCTTTTACTTACCATTCATTGTCCCCTTTTTCCATATCACTTTAAACTGAACTTCTTTATTTTTACACTATTTTAGGTGTAGCAAATTATTGTATTAATTAATAGTAACTCTTTTAGAAGTATGGTGTCTTGAACAGACTGAAATAGTGCTCACATTTTTTGCGTCAGCATATTTTTGAAGTGGCTGCCAGATCCACCCAGTTGCTGCTGTATCAACTCAAGAAGCAATGAATAGCTGCCACAATTTTTTTATTTTATTTGTTATTTATTTATTGAGATATTCAGAAAGACCTTTGAGTCAAAGACTCATTTACAAAGGTTCCACCTCATACACTGAACAGAGACAGGGACAATATTTTCACAGGTTGCTTTACAATTCATTATCTTCATCATTTTTTTTTTAACATAGTTTACACATTTGTTCAGAGAGAGACATACTCTACCAGGATAACATGATTTACAAGAGATTTGCACAGCCATAAGGTAGCAGAGAGGATTCTGAAGGGCTGTTTGTCCAGAAAAGGTTGGTTTGTAGAGGCCATAGGCATGGAAGACTCAGGGATGTTCTGGGTTATCTGCAGTCACAAAGGTTGGTGGCCTGTAGGTGGTTTCTTAGTCTGGTTTTGAAAGAGCCAAGCCTTGGTTCCTCAGTTATTAGGTTGGGGAGCACGTTAGTCCAGGAAGGGGCTCTGTAACTGAAAGTTCGCTGGAATTGGGAAGTCCGGACTCGGGGTACCCATAGCAGCCATTTGTTTGAGCTATGGGTTGTTTTGCCTGGTGGCGTTGGGAGGATAATTTGGTCCAGGGGGGGGGGTGAGGCCTAGTATTATCTTCTTGGTCATTAGGCAGATGTGATACCTGATTCTGTTGTCTAAGTTTAGCCAGTTGGTGGTACTGTAGAGGGAGCAGGAGTGTGTGAAACGGTCACACCCAAGGATAAGATGGCAGGCTTTGTTAAGCATAAGCTGGAGTCTGTTTAGGGCTGTGGATGGTGCGGTACTGTAAATTAGAATGCCAGTATTGATGCACCCTGCAAATGGCACATGTTTAGCTCAATACCAGGAGAGAGCACAGCCTTTTTTAGGACTTTCATGTGTCTCTCTATACCCTCCAGTCCACCACAAAGGAAACTTTAGACTCATTCTTGCATCACCTCAAGCTGCCCTTACTTTCCCAAGAAGTGGGTGCCCAGTTACTGAACCCCACTGCCCAGGTGGAGTTGAACCCAGTGATATGAACATCTAAAACTATGAAGGCCCCAGGACTGGATGGCTAAGGTGTAGAGTTCTATAAAATCACAAAACACTCATGCTGTCTCCTCTACTGTCTGCCTACAATGAACTGTTAAATGTAGGGGATCCCCTTCCCATGCTGGTCATATGCTGCAATAATGGTTATTCCCAAACCTGACTAGAATATCATGATCTGTCCATCATATCATCCCATATTGGTCCTTAATACTAATTATAAGCAGTGTATGTCCATAATAGCTATATGGGTGGACAGACTCCTCCCTACCCTCATATACAGAGATCAGACAGGTTTTATCCACTGTTACACAATGACCAAGAATATCCATCAGACTCTGCATGTAAGTCATCAGATGCAACAATCCAATACCCCATCCCTACTGCTAAGTCTTGATGCCAAAAAGGCCTTTGACTGGGTGTCCTGGCAGTTCCTATTTTCTGTCTTTGGAAGGTTGGGATTCCTGGCTCCATTTATACAGCTCCTTAAAAAGCTCTATCACTATCCCAAGGCATGTGGGCACCACTCCCCAGACTTTCCTCTCTGCAGGAGGACTCATCAAGGTTGCCCTATGTCCCTTCCTCTGTTCACAGTTTACATTGAGCCTTTAATTTGGACTGTACGGGAGGCCAATACACTCCAGGACATATCAGTGAAAGGGGAGGAATACAATATAGCCCTATATGTGGATGGCATGTTGTTGTGTTGTACCTGAAGGATCCTGAAAAGGCACTCCCACAGATGTTTTACCTGCTACAGTGATATGGCAAAGTGTCTGACTGTCACCTGATTACATGAAAGACAGAGACATTATGTTTCAACTTTATCCCCCCAGCCATCCAAACAACCTATCCATTTCACTGGTGCTTATAAAACTGAAATACCTTGGAATCCATGTAAGCTGCTCCCCATCCACCACATACTGGGATACCTATGTCACATTTGCCCAGACCATGTTTCATGACCTTCGTAGATGGGGTAGGTTACCATTCTTCCTAACCTGGTGGGTAGAAGTTGTACATACTGTATGGTCACACTGCCCAGAGCACTGTATCTCTTTGGAAATGTTCCCTTATGTTTCACCACAAGCTGCTAGACAGACTAGAATAAAGAAATTTCTTGGACTCTTTGGGCACGCCAAAGACCAGGTATCAAAATACAGCAACATTTCCTGGCCAAAGAGGGCAGAGGACTGGCCATACCCAAACATGAAGGCTATTATTGGGCTGCCCACATGCATTTCCCACTCTGCCATCACTTGGGCAGACAACATGCCACATGGATGGACACAGAGTGAACCCTATTTCCCAATCATCAATTCATGCAGGTCATGTATCATTGTGTGTTGACCCCAGCACTGGTGAATGGCCTGAACCCCTTGCTGTGGCACCAGGTGAGTCTGGCACTCCATTCAGGGAATACTGCACCTTACACCATTTCTCCATCTACTGTGTCCCATATCAGAACTAGAGGCCTTTACCCTCCACTGACGTGACTATGGATACAGGACATGGGAGAGATAATCCTCATAGTATTTATTTCAGTTTTACCAGGGGTCAGACATCATATCCTTTCAAGACATGCAGGACCACTTCCATGTCCATAGAACAGAGTTGCCTCCAGCTGCGACATTTTATTACATCTCTTCCACTTGGTGTCCCTACCCCAGACATGTATCCCACACTTATCACCTTCTGTATAGCCTTTTTATATTCACCATGCACGCACGCACAGTGAACATCTTTCTATGAGAATGCCCTTTGAAGGGTGTGACACTGTCAGTCCAATGTAGAGTGATCTACAATGGGCTCATCAGTGTAACACCAAACATGAGCTAGGCTGATCATGATGCTATTCTGGCTTGCTGGGCAGAAACATCATGTATTTCAAAGGGAAAAGCCGACCCAGTCATAGGTTGGCTCTTACCTTTGATCTATGCTGCCCAACAAACACAGCTGATCTGTGAAGATCAGCATGCTGAGGAAGTTCACCCTGTAACAAAGAAAACTGTTCATCAATGTCTTTTGCTGGCGCTAATGTAACTGCCACCCCCCGCAACCAGCTCTCCTTCTCTGCACCCAGCACCCCACACTTCCCCACAAACATAACACTGGCCCTGGGAGTGTCCAATCCCCTAGTGTCACCATCTTGTATTTGTGATATATATCCTGTAACAAGAAAAATATACATCGATGTCTGTTGCTGGTGCCCTGTTACTGTCCCCACACCCAACCCTCCCCTCAACACCCCCACCCCCACAAACAGAAAAATGACATTCAGGTGCCCAATCCCCAGTGTCGCTGTCACCATTTGAAATAAAGAAAAACGTCCATCATTGTTTTTTTAAACCCTGTAGAAAAAACTATCCATCAATGTCTGTTGCGCCATTAGTGCCCCACCCAACCCTCCACTTATCAACCACTCCCCACCCCCAAGCCCTTACTTGCCCACTGGGGGTCAAATGCAGGAATCCTCTTTGGACCATAGACACATCTTCACTCTTTAAAGCCAGACAGCAAACAGAAAATCAGGTATGCAGTTCAATGTATTTCAATGGGGTTTTGAACTTAGTGGCATAACTTGGCCATTTTTGAATATTTTTGCGCCGAATTTTCAACACTACTTTTTTAGGACCCCAGCCCATGAACACTGGCAGTGAAATTAGGTAAATCTGTCCTGAAAGGTGATTTCACAGTCACTGTGTGAAAACACCTTTTGGACAGGAATTGAAAATGTTTTCTGCCCTTGTTCATGAGGTGGGCTCATAAGAAGGCTATGTTGAAAATTTAGAGCACAAATATGAAAACAACAAAGTTATGAGTCTACATTGCAATGTTTCAGTGCACACTCATAACTGGTAATTTTCAGTGTTTTGACCCCAACTTTTCCACATAGCCATTTTTTGACACCACCTCATGAATGTGACAGCTGTCATTTGTCAAATCCTTCCCAAAGTGTGTTTTAACACGTGTGGTGCAAATTGATGTTTCAGCCATTGTTTTATAAATGACACCTGTCATGCTCAGAAGGAGTGGTCATAAAATAATTATGCTGAACATTTGGGGTAAAAATATGAAAAAATAACTTAAGTTATGAGGAAGCAAATTGTTCCTACATTTACTCATAACTTTATTTTTTGCAGATGTTGTCCCCTAATGTTCAACATATCCCTTGTTACCCCACCTCCTGAACATGGTAGGTGCCATTTTTCTAATCTCTTCTGAAACTTGTTGCCACAGTTGCACAGCAAAATCACCTTTCAAATGGGATTTTAAAAATTCCCCTTGTCTTGATCATGTCAGGTCATAAAAAGATTGTTGGACATTTAGGGTCAAAATGTGGGAGCCCACTTAGAAGTAGATATTACCTCTCAGCTGCCCTATCCTGGGTAATTACAATCTATATGTATGTCAAAGCAGGACACCACTGAAAATGAGATTTTGCAACTCGTCTGCTGTATCCTGGGTAAACATGTAGTAAAAATGCATGTCAGCAAGACCGTCAGCAATACCATCAGTGAACATTCAGCTCTGTCAAATGCTTATTTAAAACAGGCACTAGGCTGCATATTGTCTTAAAGGTATATCAGGCCTTACAATTCACCTCAGGTGAAAATGCAGTGGATTTAGCTCTAAAATGGGCAGAGGAGCTTGATAGTCTCATAGATAAGGACACTTGGACCAAGGCTCCTAGGCTTCAGCAAGGATCACCAATGGAGAGTATGTCTGGAAGCAACTCGCTAGATTTTTCTGAACTCCAATAATGGCCCGTTATCTACCCACAGATGACTGTTAATGCTTGAGAGGTTGTAGAGAAACAAGGACCACACAAACTCATGTAATATGGGCTTTCCCCCTCCTACAGCTCTTCATCCAATTCCTGGAGTCAGAGCTGCAGAATTTATTTGGCACATTGGTCCCTCTCACACCATCTCTGAACATTCTCATACAGAATCCAAGAGGCCTCAGGGATCTCAACCCTCACTATTTACTGGGAATCCTAATCATGGTTGCTAAGAAAGACATAACAAACTGCTGGTTATCCTCCACTATCCCGATCAAACACATATGCCAAATGGAAAAATAATGCACTCCCTAAACAACAGAACATCGGTGTGCACCTCTCAGTGCAGCAGCTGGCTCCTTCACACCATGAGCAAAGATCTGACCCTAAACCCCTGAATGCTATATTTGGACTATGACCACCTTATTTGTCTTCTCGTAATAGAGAAATTGGAGTTATGAACAACTCATGCCACAATAAGTATGTAAACAAGGGATGCACAACACTGCTCACCCAGCAAAGCTCCCTCCTACCCTACCATAACATACCTTATCCTCCTCTACCGTACCCTACCTTACCCTACCCTACCCTACCTACCCTACTTAACTTTAACCTACCCTATTCCTCTCAAGCCACACACACACACACACACACACACACATATTACACTGCAGTTAGTACAGCAGGGACAAGTGGCAGTCTTGCATCAGTGCAGCAGCTGCATAACATGCCTGAAGTCCATAAGGCACCCACCCCTGCTCCTTAGGGGATGGTGAGGGACAAGTAACTGTATGCAGACAATTTCTACTGTGTGTAAATATATAAAATAAAGAGACCCAAGACTTTAAAACAGGCACTAGGCTGCATATTGTCTTAAAGATTTTAATCTTTATTGTTACCACAATGTACTGTACTGTACAGAGCTTGAAAAATTTAATAAAAATGTTATTAACAAAAACAATGAAGTATGATGTCCTAATAGTAATTTTTCAGTGGTTTAGAATTGACGGGGAATGGCAAGCAAGACAAGCTGTTTTACGGTTTCAGGTATTTTAATTTTAACATATTGATTCACACATGACAGCTTGTTTGTTTCAAATTTAACTGTGCTTGACATCAATTATTTAATTGTATTCACCTGCTAATTAAAGCTGCAAGCTTGGGTATAAAATACTCCTATCTTATTGATCTGGTCCCCCCTGATAAAGTGATGTAGGATTACGAAGCACTGGGTAAATCATTCTGCCACCTCTGCACACATCTATACAGGCAATTTGAGTACCAGCATCAAGCAATTTTTTTTTGTGTATGTATTGACCATTTACTTTGTAAATCCATATCTGTATGTGCCAAAATGAATTCTGACCTGTTCTAGTAGCACAACAATGTTGTTCTTGATGGACATTCACAGAGTGCACTGTATGATGTTACGAATGGGCTATGGTTATGTGCAATAAACTGTTGATCTCTATAAGTGTTGTACTGTGTTGTGCTCTTTATTTTTGGATGGTATAGTATAGCAAGTGATTTAAAGTACCCCTTCATTCCAGAGAGCTACTATGTGAGTTCACCTTATTGGATTTGGTGGTGTGGGGTTTCTGTGAACACTCCCTACAGTAGCCCTGTGGATGCATCCTGCATGTCCCTGCATGTGCCAAGATGCATAGATATATAGATGTTGATGGCAGATAAGGGCCTATGGCCCATCAAGTCTGCACATTTGCGCACATAACTGCAGTGGTGTGGAGATGTTCCGTTTCCCACCTTCCCCCTTCTCCATGCAATTATCACTTTCACCCTGTCCCAGATTCTCTTGAAGTGGTCTGCAGTTTTCAGGGAGACAATTCCCTCTGGCAACTCATTCCACTTTACCAGCACCCTGTCAATGAAAATGTGACCCCTCATTATCCTATTTTTTTTTGCCTCCCTCTTCTCCCTGGCTGCCCACTCCTTCAGGCCCCCTAGGCCCTTCCTGACTGCCTGCCCATCCCCACACCAGCCACTTACCTCATATTGCGGCTCCCTCGGGTAACCCAACATATCCCTTCACCGGACGGGTCCCCCTCCTCCAAGCGGGAAGGCACTGGAGAGGCCAGCCAGTGCACTCTTTACATGGACCAGGGTGTCGCTGAGGTACGCTGGTCGTGGGTTCGGTGGCAATGGAGGGCTGAAGACCATCATCTGACCAGCCAGAGAGCATTTTCTCTGGTATTCTTGTGGGAGTGACATCCTGATGTCAAGGCTGACACCAACGTCTGCCACTCCCCTTGTGCACTGAGCCTGATGTCCTGCTGCATCCCTAGCCTCTGCCAGGGGTCATCAGATGCCGGTGCACATCCCCACCCTCCCTCCAGAGAAGGAGAGCTGTCCCCGGATGCTTCTTCTTTCTCCCCCTGGCAGTCCCTCCAGCGACCCAAGTCCATTTCCGAATCCGGGTCGCTGGTGTCGCAGACGGAAATCCAACCACTGCGCCGATGGGCCGGCTGCCTCATTATAATCTTGAAGCATGCCCCCACCAGTTTGAAGCAGTGTCCACTGATGGTCTCTAATTTCCATTAAGCTTGAAGAGACCTTCAGAGTTGACTTTGATGAAACCCCCAAGGTATTTAAAGTTTTCAGTCGTGTCATTCCTCTCTCTTCTATCCTCCAGAGAATACATGTTGTGATCTCTAAATCTCTCCCTGTAATGCCTGCCTTGTTGTCCCTGGATTATTTTGGTCACCCTTCTCTGTACCATTTCCAATATGCTGATGTTTCTTAAGGTAATGGCTCCAATACTGCACACTGTACTCCAGATTTGGCCTAATCAGTGACCTGTAAACCAGGACTGGAAGGGCTTAAATCAGAATGTACAGCCCAGGGCAGGTGGGAAACATTATTTGTAGAAAGTGACATTTACTTCAAGCTGATAGATCTTTAGCTGTAGTTGTTGGAAACAATCCCATGGTTACTTTTTCTAGAGGCCCTAATATAAGAGACAGGTTAATACACAGTAGGGCACCATCAGGTATAATACAGAATACTTGGTCAGGCCCTAAACCGAAAGGCATGTACAAATGCCAAAGGTGTATTTCTTGCTGCTATTGCCAGACCTGGAAGGAATTTATACATCCAGCTCAGGGGATAAGTTTGAATTGAGAGAATTCATTAACTTATTACCTCCTGGGTGGCCATTTTGCGTCGGGTAAACAATGGATAGTTCGGACTTCATATGGAGCTATTGGAGTTAATGAGTTAACTATGACACTACCTTCGTAGTGTATGTCTTATGGTGTCCATACAATTGTTTATATACTGGTCATACGACTAGAGCCCTGAAATGCAGAATGCAGGAACATGTTAGAAATATCATCAAAGAATGAATAGATACTCCGGTGGGTCTGCATTTTTATGAGAAACATGGTTCAGATGCTAAAGGTATCAGATTTATGGGTATTGACAGACAACAACCTTTGATGTATGGAGGTGATGGTGTTAATGAACTTTTGAAGAAAGAAAGTTTATGGATTTATAAACTTCAAAGTGTGAAACCAGATGGTCTTAATGAACAGTGCGACCTGAAACACTTCTGAAAAAAGATGAATTTGCTATAACATGTATTTACACATTCCTTATGCCCTTTTATACTATTCTATGTGCTTTTTCAGGCTCCATTGGATGGAGCTGCATTATTGTGGATCCCCAGTACTTTTGGAAATATGAATTTAGGGAGATCACGATTCTGCACTTGCTTCCCATCCATTGCTTTCATTTTTTCCTTTTCACCTTCCTTTTCTTCCCTTTCCTTCTTTTCACCCCCTTTCTTTCCCTCCCTTCCCTCTTCCCCCAATCTTCTTTTTTTCTTTTCCTTTTTATACCTTTCCTGACTTTTCTGCCTGCTGTCCCTCTTGCATAGCTTCTTATTTTTGCTGCTTCAGTTTCAAGAAGTGGTGATAAATTTTATTCAGCTCTTTACAAGTTAATGTTACTATGATTAAACTAAGTGAATAACAAAATGAAATATTGAAATGTTAGGAGCTGAAGTGATGTAAATATGGAATTTTTATCTGTTTATATTTATATGAATTTTGTATTTGTGATGTTTATGTAAGCAATAATACCCGACAGGGTGGGTGGTATTGGGCTATCCCGGACCGTCCAGGGGCGTAATGAGGCCTGACACTGCAGGCGGAGCCTTAGCTCCTGGAAGGTCCGGTATAGCCCATACCGCCCATCCTGGAGGGTATTATTGCACTTACAAAATGGGCACTGGAAAGATAAATAAGTTTAATAAAAAATGGTTCATTGAAAACATATAAAATGTGTTTTTGTGATAAAACAGTTCCTCCGCCTGTATCAGAATATATATATATTTTTCTTAAACTGTAGATTTTTGTGTTAGTTAAGACAGACACACACACACACACTCTCTCCTAACTTTTGGAAATAGTATATGGCAGAGTGAACGCAATTGCAAATCAGGGGACTTTCTGTCTTTTTTTTCCCTCCCATTTACTGGACCGCAGTAAAAGTGCGATCGGAAGTGAGGGGATTTGATTTTTTCTTCATCTGGACAGTAGGTGCGATAAGCAGGCAGGGGCTTTCTGTTTTCCCCAAATGGCTGTCAGTTACAGTTCGGAAGTGACTCCCAGCAATGACATACTACGGGATCCTCTGCTGACACTCAGGAGACCTGTAAGCTCGCTCTGCTGCCACGAAAGCCGTAGGATGCAGTGAGGAGTTATGAGCATGGTCTCCGTTATACACAGAGTGGCAGATTTTTGAGTATGCATAACATGTGGTGACAGACTTAAAAAGAGCTGTAATTTAAAATACAAAGCAGCTTTTTTTTCTACAGGGACATACTAGTGCAACTGAGGACTATTGGAACTGTCACGCTCTATGCTCGGTCCACATGTAAAGAGAAGCAAAAGTAAACAAGTAAAAAAAAAACATTGTTTTTATTTGTTTTGTAGGTACAGTGCCCAGATTTTGTTTTAAATTACAGGGTGTTGTATAGTTTAAGGATTGTGTTTGTTTGTGTGTGTGGGGGGGGTGGGAGGTAGGGCTCTCACTTTCTGTCTCGGTAACCGGTTCAAAAAAATGGCGGCAGCTTGAAATTGTGTGCCCAGTGCTACAGTCAATGGCAAAGCAGGCTGGGCACAAGAATATCTGAGTTGGCATTAGGCAGATTTGGGTTGGGTCTTTTTATTTGGTGGGCATCTATTGAAAGTTAATGTACCCCTGTGGAATGGGTACCAGTCAATTAGATGCTTCCAAATAAAAAGCCCATTTTCTAAATATATATACCTTACTCAAGGCGGTGTGTCACTTTGTGATGATGTCATAGCACTGTACACTTTAAATTTGGGTCCTCCCACAGACGACCTTACCCCATCTTGAAGGTGTAACTGCTGAGGCGCTAAGGGGTACTCGTATGTGCGACTCGTCTGGCAAAATAAAACTTTTCACTTAGCACAGCAACTTTCTTTCCTGACAGTGGTTTCTTTGTGTGTGCTGTGATCTTGGATTGTGACCCATACAGCAGCAGCATGACTTCTGCTAGCATTCGATTTGTTTTAGCCTCTGCTCTTTTTCAATGTGCTAAGTGATTCAGATTACTTGTAATGATTATACCTACATCGTTCTCCTCCACTGACTTGGTGACCTGCACTTTTCCTAGCCTGTATGTGGTCTCTGGATTCTTTGCACCTAAGTGAATTTCCTTAACTTACTGGCATTGAATTCCAGTTACAAACTACTTGACTAGCTCTCTAGTTTATCCAGGTCCTCCCTAATGTCCTGTCTCCCTTCTTCTGTGTCCAGTGTCCCACAGAGCTTTGTGCCAACTGCAAAAAGTCATAATTTGCCTTTTACCCCATTTGCAATGTCACTGATGAAGATGTTGAATAATACCGGGCAGAGCACTGACCACTGTGAGACCCCCACCAATGACTGATATAGCATCTGAACCCCCCTTGCCACCACCTTCTGGTTTCTATCTTGTGGCCTGTGTTTTACCCATCTAACCAGTTTTACCCCATCTCCAAATCTTCCGGCTTACTAGTCAGTCTCTCCCATGGAGAACAGAACCAAAGACCTTGCTGAAATCTAGATACAGTATGTCCACTGCGTGGCCTTTGTCCACTGTTTTTGTTACCCAATTAAAGAAATCAAATAGGTTGGTCTGGAAGGACCGCCCTGACTCAAAACCATTTTGTCTATCATCATGTAGTCCATTTGCATCCAGAAAGTTTACCAGTCTTTCCTTCAGATTGGTTTCCATGAGCTTCCCCATTATAGAGGTCAGATTCCTGTCCTTGACATCCCTCTTCTCTGTGATGTACAGGAAGAAGACTGCAGTTCCTTCTTGGCCTTTGCCAGTTGTACTGCCTTGTTTGCCTGCCTTGCTTTGGTGCTCCTCCCTGTCCTCATACCTCCAGGTGTTTTTATAATTTTTTAAAGACTGCCCTTTTGCTCTTTACCACCTGGGCTACCTCCCTATCAAACCAGCTGGGCTTCTTGGCTCTGGATATTTTGCTCTTCTTTTTGGCACACTCATTAGTAGGTGCCAACAGCCCTTCCTTGATGATGGCCCATTTCTGATCCACCCCCTATTTCTATCCGGATCTCATTGAGGTGCCCCTTCAGATTTCTCCCCGTGTTTCTGTAGTCTGCCCCCATGAGGTTCATCACCCTTGTCTTAGTTCCAGTCCTCTCCTTACCCATGTCCAGGTGAAACCACGCAGTGTTGTGGTTACTTTCTGACACTGGTGCTTCCACCCTCAACTCTTGGACATGTGCACCATTAATCAGAACTAGGCCTCATGTTGCCCTATCTCTCATGGTTTCTAGAACACATTATGTCAGGAACTCACTCTGGAATTCCTCCAGCAGCACCTGAGTCCTTGTACAGGTGGTATCAGGAATCTTTCTATCCACCTCAGGTAGATTGAAGTCCCCCCTGATCACTACCTCCCCCAGCCACAGTGTTGGACCCCAACTCCTTGTCCAAATCTTCCTCTTGGTTCGGTGACCTGTACACCACTCCTATGCTTAGCTTCTTGCCTTTTTCTGACTGCAACTGTATCCACAACAACTTTGCCCTTACTACTGTCTTCTCCTCCATAGTACAGGTGATTCCATCCCTCATGTACAGAGCCACTCCCCCTCCCCACCCTCATCCCTCCTATGTAGCTTGTTCCTCAGGATGGAGAGATCCCAGCCATGGTTAGGCATTGTATACCATTAGAACCACAACATAATATTGCCACAGTCATTACAGCAACAGTGGGTTGTTGTATACCACTAATGTGAGCTGGAGTTCAGAGTGCTTAGTGTTTTGGGTGAGTGGCTGGAGCTGAGATGTTTTGGCTTATAGTGACTAGGGAACAGGGAGTTCACCTATGTCAGTACAACTAGCCAATGAGCCTCCTGTCTTTTTTTGTGCCTCAGACTCTGTGCAAGAAACAAAAATTCCTACTCCCTGTCAAAGCTGGTGTGACAGGGAGTTGGTTATATTAAGTTGGGGTGTGCAGGGTGTGTAACTCCCTGTGTCGGGGGTTACAGTGAACTGAGCCCCCTTCAATATCTAAGTTGTGTGTGTCTTGCTGTCTGGGCAATTTTGAGATGAACTAGGGTGTTTTGGGTCTCCATTAGGCAGCTGTTTTTTTAATTTTGCACTGGGTCTATTTCACGCATGTTATCGGGCACACAGGTTTCTTGTCATGCTTGCTGGTATTGGTAGAATGCTGGCGCTGTAATTGCCATCAGCAAGATCTTTGTTGCACTGACATAGGTGAACCATTAGGCATGGCTTGCATCTCTGTGATGGCAGATATGTCTAACTCCCCCACTGCTATCAGTGTATGCAGCTCAGATATTTTGTCTTTCAAGCTCCTTGCATTCAGAGACACCACCTTCCTCTTTAACTTGAGTCTCCCTCCACGCATTGACTGCCTGTCCCTCCTTCCCATACATGGTCCCACCCTCCTGCCCCTCACATCTTGCCTGCAATCCTTCCCTTTATCCTCTTGTCCTGATTGTGGGGGGAGACTTTATGGTCTCCTACTCCTCCAGGTAACGAAGGTTCAATGTGCTTAAGCAACTTGGTATGATGTATGCTTGTGTGACTTAGATACATTGTGGCTGTTTGCATCTCTATCCATGGGATGTACCACCTTATAGGGGTATGATGGCAAGGAACCCTAGAGGGGGGTTCCACCCCTATAGGTGCTGTGGGAATGATTCCCTTGGCTTCAGGTAGCTTAGGAAGAAGCCCACAGAAAAGAGAAACATGCTGTTGGAGGAGGAGGAGGAGGGGAGGATGATGGGGCAATGAAGAAATGAATCCTGGAACAGTCCAGGAGGAGTGGCCTTTTAAGGCCTGATGGGGGAGTGACTCTGTTGCTCCACCCATTGAACCACAGGCATAGCCTTTGCAATTCAATGTGCTTACACAACTTGGTATGATGTATGCTTGTGTGACTCAGATACATTTTGGCTGTTCTCCTCTCTATCCATGGGATATACCACCCTAAAGGGGTACGACAGTGAGGAATCCTAGAGGGGGGTTCCACCCCTTTAGGTGTCACAGAAATGATTCTCTTGGCTAAAGGTAGCTTAGGAAGAAGTCCAAAAAGAATACCCAAAAGGGTGCTGAGCATCAAAAAGGCAAAAAATCAGAATATATCAAGACTGGAAATTAATGTGATAGATGTAGATGGGAAGGGCAGGAGAAGAATGAGATAGGACAAGGATGATGAACAAAAGGAAATCTGACAAGATGCAGAAGGCAGACTTCCTAAGGAGAGAGGGAAGAGCAGGGGTCACCATCCAATTCCATCTTACAGTGGAACCTAACTCTGAAACCTATGAAAGTACTAACCCTGTTTAATATTATGACCATCAGCATGGAGGAGAGGAAAAAAACCCTTTGAGAAAGAAACCTCTGGGAATGCAAGGCCTAGGTGACCTCTTCAGGCTGAAGGATGTTTTGGTTAGCGGCGGCTCAGCTACTGCAATTTAGAGTCAACATTGAGTGAGGAAAAAAAATCCAATTTAGATGGAGCTCTCGCTCTGCCCTTCTAACAGCAATGCTGACGAGGGTTGCGAGTGACGGTTCTTCAACTAGATGCTTAAAAGCAAAGGAGGAGAGACAAGACCATCAGCCAGCCTACACAAACCTAAGAAACAGGCCATGTGAACCAGAGGTGATCTTGATGGAGAATAGCATAGAGGGTGCCTCTGAACCCACTTGGGCAGTCAAAGGGGACCTGAAGAAGAAAGCACCACCCCCCTACAGCTTGAAGTCATAAATTCTGCATCCAAAGGTGTCATTGAGATGAGGGATGACTGAAGGTCCACCCAAAGTTAAGATATTCTCACTATGGACCAGGGAGAAGGACCCCACTCAGAGCTTCACATGCTCTAGAGGCAGACTTTGTGGGTGCAGAGTGAGACCATCGGCTGCAGGCTAGCCCTGAGTCATGGAGCAATGGACATGGAAAACATGTCTCCAAGTGGAGAGCAGGTCGAGTCAAAGTAGCATGAGACCTGTTTGAGACCTATGCTCAAGTAGTTGATGTTAACAAGTTGACCTACAGAGAGGTAAAACTGAGTGAAGGAGACCCTGTTGTGGGTCAGAAGGAAGCTGAATGTGGTTAGTAATCATGGGAGTGCATGCCAACCGGGTCCACTGAAAAGCCAAATTAGAAGTGGGTCAAATCATATGAAGATAGAGAAAAGAACAGCCGTGCGAAGTCCATAGCTGACGGTGGAGGTACAAGGTATCAGGAGTAGTGAGACAGGAGCTAAGAAGACCGACTGGATGAGTGGAGGATCGAGAGGAACATACAAGGTTCGCTGATGGAGGGAAGCTTAGAAGGTCGGCATGGACTGCCAAATGGGAATGAAAGACAAGAAGGGGAGTGACAAGAACAGCCAGGTGAAGCCCGCAGCCTACGAAGAGTGGAGGAGTCGATGACAGAGGACAGAATAGTTGAGAATGAATGAACAATAGATGATGGTGGATTGAAAGCCTTGAAGGCTTGGATGGTTTAAAGTGAGGAATGGAAAGCATGATGTACAATGAGGAAATGAAGCCTGGAAGGCTGGCACAGTGAAGGTGAGATATAAAATAGACAATGTATGATGATGGAATGAAGACTTGATGGCCGGTACGGTTAAGGTAAAATATGAAATGGACAAGGTACAATGATGGAGGGGAGCCTTGAAGACCAGAACAGATAAGGTGAGGTATGAAATGGACGATGTATGATGATGGAGTGAAGACTGTTGCAGATCCTTCCCACTTCTTTGAACCTGTCCTTGACCATCCCCACCTCATTGTCAGCCAGATAATAGGTGAACGATGAAGTGTGGCTAACCCTCTTGGCATGTGATCTCTGCTATTCTAGGCCCTACTCTTCCTAAGGTCATCCTGGGCATACAATTGACTTTTTTTTTTTTCACTTTAGCACTTGTGTCTCCCCATCTCACTCTTTCAACTATGGAGTCTCCTAGGATCAAAACCCTCCCTCCCTTCCCCACCTGTCACCTGAGTTCCCTCCCCTAGTGCCTGCTTGTGCTTATCTTGCTGACCCTCCCACTTCTCCAATCTGCCTCCATTCTGACCACCTGAACCCCCCTTGCAACAGCCCCTCCCAACATTTTCTTCACTGCCTTGCGTACACCTCCCATAGTGTTCATATCTCCCCTGTTGCTGCTTCCCCTTCCCCTCCCCCCTTCACCATTCTCACCTGTACCTTCCCCAGTCAGTGGGAGGAATCTATTCCTCATCGGCACCTCTGGGGTTGCACCCACTGGCTTCCCTTTCTTTTATGACCTTGCTGTTCCTCTTACTAATGTTTCAGTTTCTGTTTTATACTGGAAAGGAATGTGAGCAAACATTGCCCATTTTTACAAGCATCAAGTTATACACAGACAAACAGGAACATTACATGTTATACAAGATGGTACAGTACAGAAAGGATGCATTCACTGTGAAAGACTGAAACATATTTACCCGACACTCAAAAGCCCGATGCCAGAAGCCAGAGACTCAAAATCCCAAACAGTGGGGTTTCAATTTTTTTATGTTTCAGGGGGCTTTGCCCCTTCCCCGGCACTCCCCTCACTTATTATAACAAACTCCATGGGGGACAAAAGACACTGTTGGGATTTTGAGTGTTCAGCTTTTGAGCGTTGGGAAAAAACGTTTCAGTCTTTCAAATGGATACCGAAAGGATTTAGATAATAAACTTTGGTGAGTATTCAAAGTGACATCAAAATAAATATATATATAAAACAAGCATAGTTGGCAGCAGTTACACAGTGTAAACAGAGACTTATATGTCAATCATAGGCAGGAGCATTTCCAAGATTGAAAACTAGAAAAGAAACCCTTTAGGTTGTACTTGAAAGAAGCCAGTGACATTGAACTAGGGATGGAGGCATGCTATTGAACAATTTCACACCCTTGTAGGTGGGGGTGTGTTGCCCTTGAATAGTACGACATAATGGGAGAGAGAAGGAGCGGGAAGAGGACCATCTGGTTGACCTTGTATGGGGAGACCTAGGGAAGATAGAGACAAAGCTGCTCAGTAAGAGTCCCCTTGCCATTTTGTGGAAGAAGGTCAGGATTTTGCTGTCCAGTCTGTCCTCTAAAGGTGGCCAATTGGTGTTTTATTATGGGTCACAGTGGTGCATCAATCTAGGAGGCTAGTGGCTAACTGGATGAAGTTGTGATAGGTGGTCCTAATCCTACTGAAATTTCTTTGGGGGAGGTAGTAGATCAGGGCACCATAATCAAAGATGGGGAGCAAGAAGCTATTGGCAAGCTGGGTCCTGGATTCAGGGATAAGGTATAGTTTGATTCTGTATAACATGCCTAGTCTTTGGTGTGCTTTCTTAATAAGCTGATTGATGTGCGGTTCAAAGGCCTTAATATAATTTAGCTGAACCCTACACTGTTTCCCCTAAATGTTCCTTATGCTTTATCCCCACCCTCCCTCTAATAACCTCTCCTTTCTCTCCCCTCTCCAATTCTCCCCTTGCCAGTTCCCCATTCATACCCTTTGGGATTTGAACCTTTGGCTTCTGTTGCTTGGCTCACCCATTGCTTGCAGCACTTACCACTAGGCCATCCTACCAGTACTTGATTCCAGCTGATATCATGTACTAGAGGCTTCCACCCCCCCCCATCATTAGTTGCTCTTGGCACCTCCTATTGTCCTGCTTAACACTTATCCCCTCTGCACCTGATATCTGACTCCTCCAGGTGGTGCAACTCTTCTCATGCTGCTTCTCTTCTCCCTCTCACATGTACCTTTTTATTTTGCTCATGTTACTGTGTGAACTGTTTATTCCAAAGGAAAGTGAATTTTGTAGTTCCAACAAGGTTCTGTGTGAGCCTCTTAGTTAGTAGTGTAATCCCTCAGAAGAGATCAAGGATAGGAGCTTTTACTATCCAGAACATCTTGTAGCCTGATGATTTCTTCACTCATACTCTGCTCCTCTCCTCCTCCAATCTCACCTTCCTGCTCCTTCTTTGCCTAATTAATCTTCCCCCTCTCCCTTACATCCTAGCATTAGCTACTCCTCTTCTTCATCTTCTACCATTGTCTCCCTTTGCCTACCCCCCACTATGCATCCCGCCAAACTCCTTTCTTTTTTCCTTCTACTACTCTTCTGCCTACTTCCCTATGCCCCACTCCCTTCTGCCTCTGATCTTACCCATCACTACTCTCTCCATCCTGCCCTCTCCCTCCCACCTTATCTCCAACCTCTCCACCTACAGCCTCCCTCCTCTTTCTCACTTCCCTAGGCACCCAGGTGCCTCTCACCTCCCATCTGTCTCCTTCTGGCTCAATTTTATGCATTTCAGACTCTCTCTCTTGTCCTCACCCCCTACCTTTCCCATCACATCTCCTCACAACCTTCAGCATCCCATTTTCTTTATCAAGCATTTACTTCCCCTTCTAATCCTCATGGCCAATGATGTTGAGCCTAACCCTGGCCAAGAATATGCCCTTCCCTCTGATCTTTTCAAAGGGCTCTGGGTGGCTTATATCAATATCTGCCGTCTCCTTCCAAGAACTGACCTGCTTCACCCTCTCATTACGTCTGTTCTACCTAATGTTCTCATTGTTTCTGAATCCTGGCTGTCCCCCAAAATTCCATACTCAGCCATCTCTATCCCAGGGTTCATCCTTACCCACCAAGACAGCCCTAAAAAGGGTAGTGGTATTGCTGTCTACCTCTCCTCCTCTATTCAGTTCTCCACGATACTACCTGTCTCCACCCCTGCTGCATATGAACTCCTTGTACTCAAACTCTCCATCTCTTTCTCTCTCGCAATCTACTTGGTGGGCATCTACTGCTGCCCAGGCCTATCCACCCCACCAATCTCTGAGCTCCTGACTACCATAACTGCTCTCACCCCTTCTAGGGATCTCCTCATCCTGGGTGACTTCAATATCAATTGGCTCTCACCTCCAAACGCTAAATTATGCAAAAATTTTAAATCCCTCCATCTTACCCAACTCATCTCCACCCTGGCCCACCTAAACCTGAAATCTCATAACCACTCTCTCTTGGACTGGGTCGTTGCCAACTATCCGCAATGCATCATTGATGTAGGTACCTTCCCTGATGCACTCAGCGACCACCACATGGTATACTGCGTGTGAAAAATTAATCACCCCCAAAGCACTCCCCAAAATACTCCACATCCATACCTTCCAGTCTCTAGACCTATTCTCCCTCTATGCTGATCTGCATTCTACTGACAGGTCACCTGTCTCCTATGCCACTGACATTAACACAGCTCTTGATTATTTCCATTCCAAATTCATACAGATCTGGGATCAGCATGCCCCCTATGTAAAACCAGGGTCAGAGGCTCCCACCTCCCATGGATCTCAGCTGCACTAATGGCCTGCCAGTGTGCTCGTGACCTGGCATGGAAATCCTATAAGGTCTCTGGTTTCCCTGCTGACCTACACAGGCATTGCACCCTGAGGAATTCGTGCACCAGGGCTACTAAGCTAGCCAAAGCTGAATTTTTCTCACCATCTTTCCAGAAGAACTTGAGTCACTTCTTGAAGTTCTGGAAAGTTATCCATGCCCTTTTCTCCCCTTCCCGACCCAGTCTACCCCCCCGGGAAATAAATTTCGGGGCCTCCTTAGTGTCTGACCCTTTAGTTGTGGCCGCTGCCTTTAACACATATTTCACCACTTGTGCTTCTACCCTCCTGTCTTCTCTCCAACCTCCAAGCTCCCCACATCACCCTCTCCCTCCTCCCCCTCCCTCCTCCTAGCTTCTTTTCTCCTGTTTCCCTATCGTCCTCTCAGAAAACCCTTCTTGACCTCAACCCCTTAGAAAGCAGAAGCCTGATGGACTTAACCCTAAACTCCTACACCTCTCTGCCCCTGCCATTGCCTCTACTATTGCCTCCTTACTAATCCTCGCCTCCTCTCTGGCCACTGTTCCATCATCTTGGAAGCATGCTACTGTCATCCCCCTCCATGAAGTTGGTGAATCCTCCTTTCCTGGTACCTTCAGACCTATATCCCTCCTCCCTACCCTCTCCAAACTCAAAGAACACATAGGGCTACCCCAACTCTCTCCTTTCATTGACTCCTCTTCCTTTTACACCCTTTTCCAGTCTGGCTTTCATAAATTCCATTCCACCTCCTCCTTCCTCCTCTGTCTAACAGATTCCATCCATACAGCTATGGATCAGGGTCTTCTCACTGCCACAATTTTCATCAATTTAGTTAAAGTATTTGACACAGTCACTCTCTCCTAATCCACAAACTCAGTTCAGCTGGTCTTTCAGCTTCCACCACCCATTGGTTCGGCTCCTACCTCACAGGTAGATCTCAATCTGTGAGGCTAGGAGGAGTTGTATTTCCTCCCCTCCCCATTACCACTGGAGTCCTTCAACTCTCCATATTTGGTCGACTTTTATTCTCCATATTTCTAAAGACCTTCCCTCTGTCTGCATCCATACACATGTATGCAGATGACACTGCCCTATTTGTCTCCGGTTCATCGCCAGCTGAACTAGTATCCAAACTCCAGCCTGATTTTGACTCAATCCAGAAATGGTTTCAGTCAAATCAGTTATCCCTAAATGCCAAAAAGACTGTCTCTATGTGCTTTGGCACTAGACCCAGGCTGTAAATTCCCATCCCCCCTTCCTTCCACACCTTAGACGGTATCCCAATTGACAACGTACCTGCCTTCAACTACCTTGCCACCTGGCTTGACCATCACCTCTATTTCTCCCAGCACATAGACTCCATTCCTAAAAAGCTCCATCCTAAACATAGTGCACTCTATAGGCATAAGAAATGTATCCCACACTCCCTGACCACCAAGACATCATTACCAAGATGATTCTCCCCATCTTTGACTATGGCAATTTTGTCTATGGAGCTGCCCCAGAATCCACCCTGGCCAGACTGGACCACCTTTTCTACTCCTTCTGCCACTTTGCTCTTAACTGCCATACCCGCACACACCACTATTCACTCTACTCTGCACTTTCCCTACCTTCCCTGGAAGATTGCCATCTCTCTCCCACTGTGCCTCCTTCATTTTCAAACTTTGGCTATCCTCCTTACCCCCCATCTTGACTCCCTTCTCTCTCCAGCCATACTCTCCTTCTACTCCCTGTGAAACTCTGGGTTTCACTCCCTCAAGCTCCCATCCTGTAAAACTCTTGCTGGTCAATCAGTTTTCTTTTTCTGGTTTCCTAAACTCTGGAAGTCTCTCCCCTTAACCATTTGCTTAGCCTCTTCTAAATTCTCACTAATCTCTCTCCTTCACTCCCACACCTCTCTCTTCTGCCACTGTCCTTAGCATGTGCTGACACTCACCCTGTTCCCCTGGGTCCAAATTACCTTGACTGTATTTTGCATGTATTTTATTCACCTACCTGTACATTGAGAGAACAGACAGAGCACCAGGAGGAAGGAGCTGCTGGTATAACTAAAGAGAGAACAGACAGAGCTCCAGGAGGACGGAGCTGCTGGTATAACTAAAACTTCTCTACTGGGACTAAGAACTAGAAATCTTGTACCGGGACCTTCAATTTAGGGTAAAAAAAAGAGTTAGTGTGTTTGTCAGAGGTAGTTGAAGTAAATTATTATCTGTTATCTGTGTTATCTGTGTACTTATCTAGGTGCTTGTCACAGGTATCAGAAGGGAATTGTTATCTGTGAAATTAACTAAGTGTAGAAAGATTTGCAAAGTAGAGGAAGTGGCTTAGCTAGAAGGAGCTAGGTTAAAACCAGATTTAAGAACTGCCCTAGATAGCTTCTGCCAGAGAGCAGACAGAGCACCAGGAGGAAGGAGCTGCTGGTATAACTAAAACTTCTCTACTGGGACTATATTGCCCTCCTTCCCTTCCCTCCACCCCCCCACTCTAAACCAGTCCTACTTTTATAAGCACAGGATTTAACTGACAACAGGAACTTCCTGTTTGGGAGCAGGAAGTGAGTGATCACAGAGCCACCAAAGACCCACCATCCTAGAAGGGCAAGAGTAGCTCTCTGTTCCCACCAGCTGCTGGAGGTCTGACTCTGAGCAAGTAAGGAGACTACTGAGAAATATAGGAACTTCTTGTCTTAGAACAGGAAGATCAGGAGCTAAAAGGGCAGAGAGGCAGTAAGTAAGTAGGGGAATAAGAAAAAAAAGAAAATAAACAGAGGAAAGAGTAAGTATTCCAAACAACAGTTAAGGGGCCAGAAAAAAGACATAATGGGAGTGGTGCAGTGCAGTGGCTGTGGAGCAGCAGTCTTCTGGGAGACATTCTGCAGGATGCAGTGTTGTCCCATTTGCAGGCACCTCTCTGGGCTGAGGGAGGAGGTTGCTCATCTCCATGCTGAGTTGGCCAGGATTTGTGGGACCTCTTCTCCCACCCAGGGACCACCAGGGTCACTGCTGTTGCCTCAGAGGTTGCCAAGAAAGAGGAGCAGTTGGACCACAGTGGGCTCAGGGAGGGTGAGGTGGTGGAACATAAGGTACATCCCTCCAGTTGTACCTCTCCACAATTTCTATGCTATTCTGGAAAGTGTGGTTCCTCTATGGAGGCACCCAGTGGAGACCAAGGAGGATGCTGGGAACCTCCACAAAGGAGACCCACAGGAGGGTGGCATGGGACCCCACAGGGGAAGGAAACAACTCCTGGTGGGGGACTCCACTGTTAGGAAGGTAGAACTGGGGGAGGAAGGGGAGAGGGAGGTAAGGTGCCTGTCTGGCACCATGGCTTGGAGGGACAGGGAGTGAATCTTCAGGATCACAGGAACAGCTGCACAGGGGAGGGAGCTGGATGTCATTGTCCACCTAGGGATCAGAGCAGTGCAAGAAGCATTTGTGGAGATGGGGAAGGGCCTTAGACAAATAGCACACACAGTAGCCTTCTCAGAGGTGCTGCCTGCCTGTCTATGGCAAGGATGAGGCTAGGGTGCTCCACACCATGGTATTCAATCAGTGGTTGAAAAACTGGTGCAGAGCTCAGGGATTGGCTTCATTGGGGACTGTGGTCCACCTGGATGGATGCAGGCCTATACTGGTGTGATGGTCTGCATCTGTCCAGGAGGGGAACCAGGATCCTAGGTGATAGGTTTAAATGCTTCATTGGCAAGCATGTAAACTAGCCAAGGGGGGGAAGGCACTGGAAAGGATCAGGGAAATCCTAACCCCCCCAAAAAAATAAGGGTACTAAGTGAGGTAGACACCAACATAGAGATGTCAATAGGGAGAAGCAAAGGGGTAAATTGAGAAAGTGACAAACACAATAAGGACAGGGATGGGGCAAAAAGGGGCAAGGCCATCAAGAAATGGAGGGTAATGAGTACCAACACCCGTAGTCTGGGCAACAAGCTCCTTGAACTGGTGGCCTTGATTGAAGAGGGATGCCTGGATATCATAGCAGTCACAGAAACATGGTATACAGAGAACCATGACTGGGATGTTAACATACCAGGGTATACAACCTACAGGAGAGACAGGGAGGGCAGAAAAGGGGGAGTAGCTCTCAATGTAAGGGAAGGGGTAAAAGCAACTGAACAAAAGAGTAAACAGGGAGGAGAGGAGGCACTGGGGGTCACCTTAGAGACTGGAAATGGCACCATAATCCACACAGAAGTTGTATACAGACCCCCATGTCAGGGGGAGGGAATTGACAAGAATATGACAGAAGGCATACTTAGGATGGCAGAGAAAGGAGAGGCACTGTTTTATGGGGGACCTTAATATGCCAGATGTTAACTGGAGCACCTTTGCTGCAGCCACATCCAAAAGCAGGGCCATTCTTGATGCCCTTCAGGTGGCATGCCTCAGACAGCTAGTTTTGGAACCTACTCGTGAGGGAGCAATCTTAGACCTCGTACTCTCAAATGGGGACAGTGAGAGGATCTCAGATCTAGAAGTGGGTAGCCATTTGGGAACAAGTGACCACCAAACAGTGTGGTTCATGATAAACTCAGCTACAGAGTCAAGCCATACAAAAGTGAGGGTTCTGGACTTCAGGAGGGCTGACTTTGGCAAGGTGGGAGAGTGCCTTAGAAAAGCACTAGCAAAGAGGCTAGATGGAGGGGTGGAGCAACAATGGGGAAATATCAAAACTGCCATCACAGAGGCAACAAGCCTTTGTGTGAAGCAAATAAACAAATCAAAATGAAAGAAAAAGCCACTATGGTTCTCAAGAGAAGTGGTGGTGAAGGTTGGGGAGAAAAAGATAGCATTTAGGAAGTATAAGGAAACACAGAAGGAGCAGGACAGAGAACTGTACCAGTCAAGGCAGAAGGGAGCAGGGAGGGTAGTCAGAATAGCAAAGGCCCAAACTGAGGAAAAGATAGCCAACTCGGTTAAGAAGGGGGATAAAACCTTATATAGGTATATCAGGGAGCGTAGAAAGACAAAGGGAGGGATAGTGAGGCTGAATAGAATGGATGGTGGGTGGGCAGGCAGTGACAGTGAAAAAGCAGGAATACTGAATAAATACTTCTGTTCAGTATTCACAAAAGAGGAAGTGGGGGAGGTGCCTAATCCAATTAACAGAAGCACTCTGGAGAGGGGGGTTGATCCTAGTCCTTTCACAGAAGAAAGGGTTCTGAAAGAACTCCTAAAACCGAAGGTAGACAAAGCAATGGGGCCAGATGGAATTCACCCAAGAATTCTAAAAGAATTAAGCAGAGAACTAGTGACACCACTTACTACCCTTTATAACAAATCATGGGAGGATGGTGAGATACCTGAGAACTGGAAGAAGGCTGATGTGATTCCCCTTCACAAAAGTGGGAGCAAGACAGCGGCAGGAAACTACAGACCTGTCAGTTTGACCTCTGTGGTAGGGAAAGTGATGGAATCACTTCTGAAGGAAAGAATTGTTGAGTACCTAGAGGCCAGTGGAGCACAGGACCCAAGGCAGCAGGGGTTCACAGCGGGAAGGTCATGTCAGAAGAATCTAATTGATTTCTTTGACTGGTTGACCAAAGTAGTAGACCAGGGAGGGGCTGTGGACATGTCCTACCTAGACTTTAGCAAGGCATTTGACAGAGTCCCACACAAAAGATTAGTAGTCAAATTAACCACCTTGGAGTGGGTCCCAGGGTGGTAGCCTGGGTAAAACATTGGCTGAACAACAGGACACAGAAGGTAATTGTAAATGGAGTCCACTCTGAAAAGAGGGGTTACTAGTGGGGTACACGTAGGTTCAGTACTGGGTCCAGTCCTTTTAATGTCTTTATAAGTGACATTGCTGAGGGACTGGAAGGAAAAGTATGCCTCTTTGCAGATGACACAAAGACCTGTAATAGGGTTGATACACAAGAGGCGTGGAAAGGATGAGAAGGGACTGGCAAGGTTGAGGAATATTGGAAGATGGCAGCTTGATTCAATGCAAGAAGTGCAAAAGTAATGCACCTGGAAAACAAAAACCCAGGGAAGATTACACTATTTGGGGGTAGTAACAACAACAAAATGGAAAGGGACCTGGGGTAACCATATCAGATGACCTTAAGGTTGGCAAGCAATGTGAGAAGGCAGTAGGGAGGGCTTGGGGGCTACTAGGATGTATAGTGAGAGGCATCACCAGCAGAAAACAGGAAGTTGTTATCCCCCTGTATAGACAGTTGGTGAGACCCCATCTGGAGTACTGAGTCCAGTTCTGGAGACCCCATCTCCGCAAGGACATAGAAAGGATGGAGGCAGTTCAGAGGAGGGCAACTAAAATGATGCAGGGTCTGCAAGAGAAGCCATACAAGGAGAGGCTAAAGGAGCTTAATATGTATACCCTTGAGGAAAGGAGGGAGAGGGGGGACATGATAGAAACATTTAAGTACCTCAGTGGAATCAACAAAGTCCAAGAGGGTAGCATCTTTCAGAAAAAGAGATGTGCATCAACAAGGGGACACAATTTGAAGATAGAGGGGGGATGGCTCAGGGGCAATGTGAGGAAGTATTTTTTCACAGAGAGAGTGGTGAACACATGGAACAGCCTTCCTGAGGAGGTTGTGGGGCCTAAAACTGTGGGAGAATTCAAGAATGCATGGGACAGACATAAGGCAATTTTTGTGGGGGGTAGGAAGAATTAGGCTGTTGGTTAAATAAGATCTGCAGCTTATCCTCTAGGTGGGGAAATGGGCAGACTAGGTGGGCCAAGCAGTCCTTATCTGCCATCAAAGTCTATGTTTCTATGTTTCTATTGTATGAAACCTGGTACCTAACTTTTGCCACTGTATTTTGCACTTATTGTATTTTACCTACATCTTTCTGTTGCATTCTGTATATTTTATTCCACATCTGTACCCATTATTTCTCTGTATCTCAACCTGTGCAATTGTATATATCTGTTAAAATGTTCTTAAGCCTATTCTTCTCCCCTTCCCCCCCAGAACACATCTGGAAATGGACAATTTTGTGATCAGTATGTGAAACACTTTAATAAATAAAATAAAAAAATTAAAAAGGTTATGTGACAGTCAAGTAGGAGGCCAAGGTATTTGAACTCTGAGACTCTTTTTATTTGGTTGCCATCATTATCCAGGATGGTGAAATTGAAGGCAGCAGTTTTTCTGGACCCCGAGAAAACCGTTGACTTTCTTTTTTCTTAGAGTTTAAGACTAGTCCTCTGGAAAAGAACCAGGAGTGGAGCTGGCAGAAATCATGCTGGAGTTTGTCCAGAAGGATAGAAATGTTATTTTCTTTGCAGAATAGTGCTGTACCATCTGCATAAAGTATGATTTCAGTGTGCCTGCCAATCACGGGGAAGGAGTTGACCATGAGAGAGAGAGGAGGAGGGGTCCCAGGATGGAGCCCTGGGGAACTTCATATTTAATGGGGCAAGTGTCAAAGAGAACACCTTCGATCACAGTTTTGTGAAATCTGTGGCTGAGGTAGTTTGAGAACCAGTTTACAACATCACAAGAGAAACTGAGAATGGAGAGGTTGTTGACAAGTACCTTGTGGTCAACGATCTTGAAGACTTTTGTGAGATCCACGAACACTGAGCCAGTGTAGAGGCCTTCATCGTTAGCCTTGTAAAGAAAGTTAGTGAATTTGATGATTGCTGTCTTGGTGTTATGACCATTCCTGAACCCGTGCTGTGAATCAGTTTGTAGGTTGTATTTATCAAGGTATTCAAGGGTTTGGCCTAGTATGATTTTCTCAATCATTTTAGACAGTGGTGCCAGGAGAGATATGGGCCAGCAGTTCACCATATGATTTCTGGGGCCCGATTTGTGTAGGGCTTTTAAGGTGGTGCATTTCAATTTAAGGGGAAAGGTGCCTGTGCAGACGGAGTACTTGAAGATGTTGATTGGGGGAAGGCGATAGACTCACAGACCAGCTCAAGGATGCAGTAGTCAATGCTGTCAAGGCCTAAGCTTAGCCTGGGATCATTTGTTTCTTATGAATCTAATCACCTCATAGGGTAAAAGGTAGCTGAAGTGGAAACTGGGCTGGGGGTTGGATTGGGGGGGACATGGTAGACCTGTGTTCTAGCGGGATGTTAAGCTTGTAATTGTCCAGGTCACCAAAGTAGGAGTTGAAATGACTGGCAATGGCCAGAGGGTCAGCAATGGGTTGCCCTCCTATGGAGATGCTGATTTGTTCATTGGATTTGCCTCTTCCAGTAAGATCATTGGGGTACCTCCTGGAAATGTCAGGGTTACCCCTGGCACTGAGCTGTTTTTCTCTTAGGAAGTTGATTTTTACAAAGTGGACTGCAGAATTACAACTATTTCAGAGTATTTTGTATTGTTGCAAGATGCTGGGGTGTTTGTGTTTCCTAAATTGTGACCAGGCCCTGTCTCTCTTCCTCATAAGGCTAAGGAGATTTGAGGTGACTCATTAGTTTCTGAGCCCTTTGACCCTAAGTTTTTTTGAGAGGTATGAGGGAGTCGTAGGTCCCTTGGAAGTTCCTACTGAATGTGTCAAGGGTGATGCTGATGTCATTGAAGCATTCAGTGAATTACCAGTCAGTGGCTTCAGAGAATTCTTCAGTGTTAAGTTTTTTTAACTGTCTTGAGTATATATACTTATGTTCTTTTTTGGAGGCTTTAGAAGACCAGCAACAAAAAATGGCACAGTAGTCACTCAGGGAGTCAGAGAGAACCCCCGAGTCAGTGATGTGTGAAGGGTTGGGGACTAAAATCCAGTCCAAGACAGATTCATGCCCTGTCTATAGTTAGTGTGAATGGGAGTTGAGATAAGCTAGTGTAGGCCCAGATTGACAATAGTTTAATGTCCATCCCTCTCCTCTAGACCTCTTCTCCTGCTGGGTAGAGAGACCCAAGGAGCCTGATTTATCCCCTCCTCCATTCCTCCCCACCTGCCAGACCACCATCTCAGTCTGAACTTGGTCCCTCAGCCCCTCCCACCAGCCACCCTTTCTCTCTCTATCCTCACCCCATTTAGGTTTCTTCTATCTACTAGCTCTCCTAAATCTCATCTACTGTAAGTTGCTATATCTCCACCCACATCTGATATAGGTTCCTGCAAACCAGACAACCCCAATTTCCCAGAGAGTTTCTAGGAAAAGCACTGCCCCATAACCCGTCCAACACACTACCCTACCCAACCCCCTGCCCCATTGGCAACCATCCTCTCCACACTATGCTATTTATTGTTTCTTGTCAGTGTATCTATACTGTTCTTGCACCCTCTGTGGCTTTACCCTATATGGGGTTTTGCTACTCCCTCAATGGAATCCTACAATCTGATCCTAGTACTTTTTTAAAATAGTAAGCTTTATTGACAGAGATTTTATAATACAATCAACAAAAACAATATACTATAATGACTCATAGAAACATAGAAACATAGACTTTGATGGCAGATAAGGACCACTTGGCCCACCCAGTCTGCCCATTTCCCTTCCTATTGGATAAGCTGCAGATTCTAGTTAACCAACAGCCTACTTCCTGCAACCCCCACTACAATTGCCTTATGTCTGTCTCATGCATGTTTGAATTCCCCCAGTGTTTTAGACCCAACAATCTCCCCAGGAAGGTGGTGCCATGCATCCACCACTCTCTCCGTGAAAAAAAATTTCCTCACATTACCCCTGAGCCGTCCCCCTTGTTCTTACACATCTCTTTTTCTGAAAGATGCTACTCTCCAGGACTTTGTTGATTCCCTTGAGGTACTTGAAGTTTCGATCATGTCCCCCATCCCTCCTTTCATCAAGGGTATACATATTAAGCTCTCTCAGTCTCTCTTCATATGGTTTCTGATGCAGACCCTGCACCATTTTAGTTGCCCTCCTCTGGACTGCTTCCATCCTGTCTATGTCCTTGCATAGATGGGGTCTCCAAAACTGCACACAGTATTCCAGATGGGGTCTCACCAACTGTCTGTACAGTGGGATAACCACTTCCCTTTTCCTACTTGTGATGCTCTCCTTACTGACTTCTCACATTGCTTACCCAACTTTAAGTCATTTGATATGACTACTCCCGAGTCCCTTTTCATTTTTGTTGCTGTTAGTACCTCCCCTGCTATTGTGTACTCTTCTCCTGGGTTTTTGTTTCCAAGGTGCATTACTTTGCACTTCTTTGCATTGAATCTAAGTTGCCATATATCTGACCATTCCTCCAACCTTGACAAGTCCCTTCTCATCCTTTCTACCCTCCTTGTGTATCAACTCTGTTACAGATCTTTGTGTCATCTGCAAAGAGGCATACCTTTCCTCAGACCCTCTGCAATGTTACCTATAAAGATGTTAAAGGACTGGACCCAGTACTGAGCCATGAGGTACTCCACTAGTAACCCCCCTTTCTTCGGAATGTGTTCCATTCACTATTACCTTCTGTGTCCTGTTGTGCAGCCAGTTTGCTACCCAGGTTACCACCCTGGAACCCACTCCCTGGCTGGCTAACTTGATTATTAGTCTTTTGTGCGGGACTGTGTCAAATGCCTTGCTAAAGTCTAGGTAGGCCATATCCACAGCCCCTCCCTGGTCTATTACTTTGGTCACCCAGTCAAAGAAATCAATTAGATTCATCTGACATGATCTTCCTGCTGTAAATCCATGCTGCTTTGGGTCCTGTACCATGCTGACCTCTAGGTACTCAACAATTCTTTCTTTCAGAAGTAATTCCATCATTTTCCCTACCACTGAGGTCAAACTTACAAGTCTGTAGTTACCTGCTTCTGTCTTGCTCCTACTTTTGTGAAGGGGAATCACATCTGCCCTCCTCCAGTCCTCAGATACCACCCCATCCTCCCATGATTTGTTAAAAAGTGTGGTCAGTGGTGTCACTAGGTCCTCCCTTAGTTCTTTCAGGATTCTGGGGTGAATCCATCAGCTGCATTGTTTGTCCACCTTGAGTTTTAGGAGTTCTTTCAGGACTCTTTCTTCTGTAAATGAACTGGTGTCAACCCCCTACCAGAGTGCTTCTATTGTCTGGTTTAGGTAACTCCTCCTCATCTTCTTTTGTGAATACTGAGCAAAGTATTCATTCAGTATCTCTGCCTTTTCACTGTCTCCCTCTGCCCACCTCCCCTCTCCTTTATTAATTTTCACTATTCCTCCCTTAACCTTTCTATGCTCCCTAGTGTGCCTATAAAAGGTTTTACCCCCCTTCTTAACTGAGTTGGCAATTTTTTCCTCAGTTTGGGCCTTTGCTATTCTGACTGCCTTCCCCACTTCTTTCTGCTTTAATTGATACAGTTCCCTGTTGTGCTCATTCTGTGATTCCTTAAACTTTGTGAATCCAGCCTTTTTTCTCCTTAACCTTCGCTGCCACCTCTTTTGAGAACCATAGTGGTTTTTTACTCCACTTTGTTTTCTTTATTTGTCCCACACAAAGGCTTGTTGCCTCTATGATAGCAGTTTTGATTTTTCTCCATTGTTCTTCCACCCCTCCTTTTTGGCCATTTGGTAGTGCATTCCTCAGGTATTCACCCATTTTGCCAAAGTCAGACCCTCTAAAGTCCAGTATCCTTGTTTTTGTATGGCTTGTCTCCATGGTTGTGCTTATTGTGGAAGCACACTATGCAGTGGTCAGTTGTTCCCAGATGTCTACTGACTTCTAAATTTGTGATCCTTTCTCCATTTGAGAGTACCAGGTCTAGTATTGCTCCCTCCTGAGTAGGTTCCAAAACTAGCTGTCTAAGGCCTGCCCTCTGCAGGGCATCGAGAATGACCATGTTCTTGGATGTGGCTGCAGTACATGTCATCCAGTTAACATCTGACATATTCAGGTCCCCCATCAACAGTATCAAGAAACATAATACAATGACACAAAATGAAGCATGCACTCAATATACATGACGTCCTCCCATCAATATTCAGGAATAGTACATCGTATCAGTCCATTGAAAATGTCTATTTACAATTTTTAATTTGATGGTTTCTTTGGTTTCCCAACCTGACGTTACGTTTTAATTGTTGAAAGAGTGTATGGTCTATGGATGGGGGGAGCACTAGTTTTAAGATACTATATTAGGAGAGCTTCAAGCATTCCCCATCTTTTCAAGTAAAGGTTGGGAGTGTGGTGGATGTGGTTGATAATTTTCTCCATATGTAAAGCCTCCAGCATGGCGTTGCTCCACTCCTGAAAGGAGTGGATCACACCATCCATCCAGTGTTTGAGGATCCATTTTTTTATCATGGTTAAGATTAAGGAGAGGTGGTATTTCCTGGCTCCCATGATGGCATTTAAGTGGAGCCCCAGTAAGCATGTTCGGGGGAGCATACATCACTCTGTCCCAGCATGGGGTCTAGTCACTATCTGATCTCTTCCCAGAGAGGCCTTGCCTTTGGACAATCCCAAAGAACATGTTTACTGGTTCCCTTGTCTTGTTTGCAGCACCAACAGAGGTTGGTGTTATGTTTGCCCATCTTGAACAGTTTTACTGCAGTGTAATAGAAGTTCTGATTGATTTTAAATTGCATACATTTATGGGTATCGAACTTTAGTAATTTGTGTGTGTCTTGCCATACAGCATCCCTGGTGGCTGCAGTCCCCAGTTCTGGGAATTCATTTTGCTAGTAACCACTGTTAGCTATGTTTAAGGGTAAGGTCAGGAGGTGTTTGTATAAGAGTGACATGGCGTGCCTTTGGTTTGCCAATTCACCTAGCTCATCCCAGTTACTGTATGACACACAACCTCTGATGGTTTGGGACCTTGGGCAGATGCTAGCATGTGCTACAGTTGCAGGAAAGGGAAGGCCAGGATACACACAGGGCAGGATCTCTGCTGGAATTTGTAGTACGAGATCAGGGAGTTGCAATCTAGGAAGGAATTAAGGTTTTGGAGCTCTGTGGTTCCCATGAAATTTGTTGGGACCAATCTTGTTCTGTATTATGGGAGCGGGGTTCCCAGTAATAGATTTCCCCAGGTGGAGGTGGGGTCAGGTGCCTAACACCTGATGAACTTGTTTGCTGACCTGCACCAATATTCCAATCAGGGATGCTTTTTTGGGGGGCGGTAGGTTTTTGTGGGGGGGTGCTAGTCAAGGCCTGTATTTTTATTCCAGTTTCCTGGCAGAGGTTGAGCTCCATGAGTTTCCACTGTGGTTTACAATCTGCTCCTTCAGTGAGGTCTGTATGTGTCCTCCACCATAGGAACTGGGCAGCATGAGCTGAGAGGTAGTAATAATAATAATCATCTTTATTTATTTTGCACCTTTCAAATATCTAGGTGCATTACAAAGTATAAAATAATAAATAAAAACAGCAAAAATCAATACATAATAAAATCCAGAAGTTACCTTATTAGTCACAGTATGCCTTGCTCCACAAATAAGTCTTCAATGCCTTCTTAAAACCCCCAAGGGTCATGCACTCCCAAATCAGATGGGGTAGAGAATTCCAAAGGGCTGGGGCCTCGTACACAAATGCACGGGCCCCTGAAGATTTTAAAACTACCCTTGGAATCTCTAGCAACCCCTCATCTGCTGAAAGGAGCAATCGCTCAGGGCGATAAGGGAGACAGAAGCTCTTTCAGGTAGTCGGGGTCGAGTTCATGTAGGGCTTTATAAGTCAGTAATCTGACTTTGAATGTGATCTGCCACTGAACTGGCAGCCAGTGCAGTTCATGCAGAACCGGTGTAATATGGGAAGTCAGAGGAGTCCCCATCAACAACCGGGCCACAGCATTCTGCACCGGCTGCAGGCGGCGGATATCAACCCCTGGAAGCCCAAAGTAAAGGGAGTTGCAATAGTCAAGGTGCAAGGTCACAAAGCCATGGATCAGTGTGGGAAGATCACCGGACAGAACAAGGTGCTTGATCCTAACAATGTTCCTCAGATGGTAAAAGGATGACTTAACAATGGCTGACACCTGAGATCGTAGTGTCAGCCCATTGTCAATTATCACCCACAGGAAAAGCACCAAGAGGTGACCTGCCCCAGACTCCCCATCCTGAATCCACAACCATCACCTCAGTCTTCCCTGGGTTCAACCTCGGCCAGCTGGAATTCATCCAATCCAGGATTTTAACGAGGCAGTTATTAAAAACTGAGAGTGCTCCATCCTGGTTAGGTGCAAAAGGGGTTAGGTACTAAATCCCATATGATGGAATACCGAACACCAAAAGACTGAATATTTTTTCCCAAATTATCATGATACTGAATGCTGCCAATCCCAAATGGCTAAATACAGAAAGAAAGAACGGGTACAGTGCATTGCAAAAATCATACTCCCCCCACACCTTTCCTACTTTTATCCTTTCTATACAGCTGATAATTATCTAGCTCAATTGAGGCATTGGATATTCTTTTTGATAGCCAAGATTCAGTAATCACAATTACCTGTGGTTTCTTTTCTAATATCCAGTTCTTTATTAAATCCAATTTTTTCCACACACTTCTGGTATTTAGATGGACAAAACCTGCGGTCCCTAACTCAGGATATACGGGAATGGTCTTTCTAAGCCTTCTATAGTGTAACGATATATCCTTACCAGATAGGGGGAGGTCAATAATGTTTCAAATTCTTATATTGCAACACTCTATATAGTATTCTAAATATTTAGACAGAGTGGCACTCGCTCATGCTCGCACTGTGGAGCAGTGTGAGTTTTAAAGCTGCCCAAACTACTCCCCCTTCACAGATCCGCTCTCCGACTCACCGCCGAGTCCCCTACATTTGCAGACAATAAAGAACACCTCAAGCAAGGCTGGAGGCAGTTAATAATTACAACAGGCAGACTCAAATTAAAATGTCACTAGCAGCAGTCTTATATACGCTCATAACCTAAACATTTAAAACATGCAGAAACAGTTTGAATTTCCCCTGGAGTTTACGATCCAGTTCTAAACTTAAAATTAAAAATGGAACTTTTAATGGTGTGTCTTATTATGCACTGAAATGGCACTGAAATGAAACTTCACGCTACTGTGTGGTGAGTTACATACACTTTTCATTTATTATATGCATCAATGTGGGATTTTGATGTTCAGTATTATTGCTTGTCTGCTTTTCGAGAAGTCAGTATTTTATTTTCGGGATTTCAATTGGTGTGATTTTTGGGGATGGGATTTAGGACGGATCCTGTCCTGTGGAAAAGACAGGTAGAGCTGGGTATCATCAGCATAGCAGTGAAACCTCAGCCCATACCGTCTTACCATGTCTCCGAGGGGCAGCATATACACTGCGAATAACATGGGGGACAGCATAGAGTCCTGAGGAACCCCACATGAAAGAGAGAGAGGGTGGGAAGAATAAATCCCCGACACCACCCTCTGAGTTCTGCCAGTGAGGAAAGACCTAAACCATCTGAGGACTGAGCCTGTCAGGCCACAAATGAACCTCAGGTGCTCGAGCAGTACCCCATGATCCACGGTGTCAAAAGCTGATGAGAGATCAAGAAGCACCAAGATGGGCCAGTTTTTTCGATCTCTCACCATCAGGAGATCACTGAGCACCCAAACCAGTGCAGTCTCAGTACTATGCTTCTTTCAAAAACTGGATTGGAGAGGTTCGTAGATGCTATGGATGGTCAAATGGTTCTCCGGCTATACAGCCACTACTTTCTCAATTACCTTCCCCACAAAGGGGAGGTTAGAGAGGTTAGAGATAGGTCTGTAGTTTGCCAGACAGTCTGGATCCAGAGACGCTTTCTTCAAGAGGGATGTCACCACAGCCTCCTTCAGGGAGCTAGGAAACTCACCCAACTCAAGGGAGCACCAGACTATCTGCACCAAGAGCAGGTCGATAATATCACAACAACCCATAATCAGGGAAGTTAAGCCTGGACCTAAACTACAGCACGTAGGACGTATACCCTGGACAATCTGCATAGCATCCACGATCTCCAGCCGGTCAAAGGTATTCCAAGAGAAGTGAGGGACAGTGGCCAAACACCAATCATCAGCAACTCCCATAGAGTGTGTCGATCGACTCTCCCCCCTGATGTCAGCCACCTTATCATCAAAAAACTGAGCAAGCTCCTCACACTTCAATTGTGAAAAGGATCTCCGAACCTGCAGATAGGCTGGGTTGCACAGCCTGTCTATGGTTCGGAAGAGCTGAGCTGGTCGGTTCTGAGTGGCAGCAATCTCCCCAGACAGGAACTCTGCCTTCTTACGGGAGATTGCTGACTGGTAGGGTCAATAGTGCTCTAACAGTCTAAGATGGTCAACCTCCTGGGTGGATTTCTGCCGGCAATGCTCTAACCTTCATCCTAATCGCTGCAGCTCCCTCAAGGTCCCATCTAACAATGGGGATCAAGGGCAGAAGGAGCGAGGACAAATGCAGACAGGAGCAACAGAATCCAGAGCTGTAGTAATGACCTTATTATAGGCCAGAACCAAAGCCTCTGGGTCCCTGGTTGCCATAGGAAATTCTGATAGGTCAAGCACTGCTGCTAGGCCATCAGGGCACAAATCCTATAAAGGACAGTACCTGACCATCTCCACAGGGGTAGGCCAATGAAGGGAGGTGCAAAATTGAATCTCACAGTGTAGTGGTCGGACCATCCAATGGGTTCCACACCCACATCAGATCACCAGGAGGAAAACCAGGTCAAGAGAGTGACCGTGTTTATGAGTAGCAGAGGTACCAATCTGTGCGAGACCCAGTGATATCATCAACTGGAGGAAGTGTTGACCAAATTGCGAGAGTTCGTCATCGATCCAGGCATTGAAGTCACCCAGGACCATCAGCCTGGGCAACTCAAATGCCAGATCGACCACAAAGTCAGCTACTTCCTGAAAGAATAGATTCTCATCCCCTGGGGATGGTAGATGAGTGCCACCCTGTAACCTACACCTGCTACTATGGCACACTCAAAAGATCTAGCATTCTCAACTGGTACACTAATGAGACCCAATTCATTCTTGAAACAGACCACAATCCCCATCCCCTGCGGTCCAATCTCTGGCAGTGAATCACCGAATACCTGGCTGGAATCATAGCCTCAAATATGGGGCCTGCATTTTCATCTAGCCAGGTATCAATGATGCACGCCAGATCTGTTGTCCCCCTAAAAGATCTGCAATAATTGCAGTCTTGTTCTTAACAGACCTGGCATTGCATAACACCACTCGAGTTGGATGGGACTCCTGGGCCGCCCCAACTACCTGCCCACCAATAATGGTGGTGCCCTTGGGTATGGAGACTAGGCATGGAGGACCATGTTCCAGACTCCATTTTGCCTCAGGACATCTTCTGGACTTAACTACCCCAATGCAAGTGCTCCGCTCATCCAACCTTCACTGTTCACACCCCCCACCCTGTCCCCCACCCCTACGGGCAATGCCCAATGCTCTACAATGCTGATAAGTAGAAAATAGTAAAGGTGGGGGGAAAAAAGGGCAGAGAGCATGAAGAGTAGAGGCTGAGTAGCGCACAACATGGGGGGGTAGATCTATAACACATATCACAGGCCCAAGACACAGAGCAAGAAAGGATATCCCAACAAATAAAATAAAATATAAAAATATATACACAACTTCAACAACACCCTCAAAGAAAGCTAAAAATAATCATTCATATCTAAATATACCTCCTTTTTCTGAAACTCCCTGCTCGCTCTCACCAGGAGGGGAGATTCAGATAGAATCAAATTAAGCTAAGCACCCCACCCAACCTAATAACACTCTATTAGGAGATCACGTGGTGCAGAGCATGAGCTAGCTGCTACCTCTCGGAGCTCCGTCTACCCAACCTGCAAATTTTACCATTTAGTGGTCCCTTTTACTTTCTGGCAGTATTCCTGTTACCTTTTGGAGATCTACACTAAAACGCTTTCCGTCGGGTAGCGTAGGATGGATGCAGAATTGAAAGAAGCCTTACCTCGACACACGCCACCGACTACCCCGGAGAAGGCCTCAAAAAAAGCAAGGGCCTCTATTACACAGCAAACCCTGGCGCAGGTTCCTGGCGCTTATGATACGGAATCCCTTACATTAACCAGCTTCCTCAAAGAGTTCCAGCCTTTCAAGGATGAGATGAAGGAGCTAGCGGGCTAAGTTAAAAATACATCGCGTGCCCTGGAAGATTTAACTCATTGGACTGCAGATAATGAAGCCCGTCTATGTTCTGTAGAATGCAAGAACGAAAAGCTGGCACCCAATCTGGCAGCAATGAGGCAACGGATATCTAAACTGGAAGGCAAGGTCGAGGATTTAGAAGATCGGAGTCGCCGTAATAATGTTGTAATTATCGGCCTCCCAGAGAAAGAAGAGGGCCGATCTATTAAATTTGCACAGCGTTTAGTGGGGAAAATAGCTGGTCCTTCACCCTTTGGGCATGTCTACACTATTGAAAGAGCCCATCGCGCGTTAAGGCGATACCTGCAACTGGAACCCCTCCACGTACTTTTCATCCTCACCTTCCTCAACTACTGGAGCGGCAACATTTCCTTCTGAAGGTTAAAGAGATCAAGGAATTGTCCTGGGAAGGTGCGGACGTTGAGGTGGTTCAAGATTTGCCGCTTCGGTCCGGCAGAAGAGGCGACTTATCACCCCATTATCACGAAGCTTATTGCAGCTAATATTAAGTTCAGGATGGGGTATCCTGCACAATTTCAGGTCCTGGTGGCTGGAACCTGGCATAGCTTCAAGGGTTATGAGTCTGCATTATCAGCTTTAAAGCAAGCCTTCCCTGATTTATTCAGAGAGCTCTGAGTTTTGTTGCTGCAATGTTTCTGTGTCACATCTTCCGTCCGGCGTTGAATGGCTGTGAGTGAAGTTTGGATGCCACGCTCTTGCTGTGAAATGGATCAGATCCCAGTTTAATTTTCCCGCTATTCAATTTCCTTTTGAGCCCCGTTTAACTATTTATTTCCCCTAATGCCGGTAGCGTTTTGGGGTCGTGGATGGGGATTTGGACCGGTTGGCTCATCTCCTTTATTGCTGGACAGTTTCCAGGTGGCCGTGTGTGCCCGTTTTAATTTTGCAGTTCCTATGACTGTGCTCTTTTACTTAATGTGAAGCCGTTCAGTATTCAGCTGATGCATGGGTTGTTTGCTTATTTCGTTTGTTATTTTCGCTAGATGGCGCCAGAGACTGCCAGATTGTTTGGAGCACTCGCAGACATGGACTGATTTTAGTTCTTCAGGGAATACGGCAGTACTGTAAAGAAGAGCACCCTACTACAAACTTATTTTAAGTTATGCTAAGTACCTTGTTCATTATGTAGAGTTGGTACAATGTTTTTCAATATAATAGACAATTTGTACTTGGGATAGTGGGTGGTGGGGTGTTTTCTGTATTACTGTTTTGGGGGCTTATTTGGTTTGTGAACATTGATTTGGCTTCGGATATCAGCTGGGATATAGGGGCTAATGTTAGTTATCAGTAATGTGCTTAATAGCAATTATTACTACTTCTTTAAACTGTTGCCTTCAGGTCTGGGGTTTAATAAGTAATATCTTGTTTGGTCTGAAGATTGCGGGACTGGGCATTATTGATTCGGGGAGGCTGGGTGGACGGGACAGAGTGAGTGAGTTTCATTGAGCTGTAACCATGTTCACTGATAGATCGGGTGGGAGTGTGGGTGGAGGGAACTGGGGTTTGGGAGTTATTATTGCTATAGGGGTTTTACGTTATGAGAAAGGGATGTCGAGGGGTTTGTGTACGCTCAATCTTAGCTTTAGATGAATGGACTGGTTTTATAGACTTGTGTTATTTTGAATATATTAATAGTCTTACAAATGGCTAGGGAGTTAAATATTGTGAGCTGGAATGTTCATGGGCTTCGCCACAAATCGAAACAATAATAAAATTTTAAAACATTTGGGCTATGTGAAAGCAGATATTATGTTTCTGCAGGAGACCCACTTACTTAACTCATAGATACATAGATACATAGACAGTGTCGGCAGATAAGGGCCTATGGCCCACCTAGTCTGCCCATTTGAGCTTGTAAGTTCAGTTTGTTTTCCTAGAAGTCTATTTCCCCTTACCCCTGACCTCTAGAATTCCTTTATGTCTATCCCATGCATTCTTAAATCCCGTGATTGTTTCAGCCCCCACCACTTCCTCTGGCAGGGTGTTCACTTGTCCACCACCCGTTCAGTGAAGAAATTCTTTCTCATGTTTCCTCTGAATCGTCCTCCCTCCAACTTCATCCCATGCCCTCTAGTCCTGAAACATCTTTTTGCTTAAAATAGTGTTTTCCTGCACCTGTTCCTCCCTGTGAGATACTTGATGTCTCTATCATATCCTCTCTCCTCCTCTCCTCCAGGGAGTACATGTTCAGTTCCTTCAACCTGTCTTCATAGGATTTGTGGATGCAACCCATGCACCATCTTTGTTGCCCTCCTCTGAACCTTCTCTACCCTGTCTATGTCCTTACGTAGGTATGGTCTCCAGAACTGTACACTGTACTCCAGGTGGGGCCTCACTAGTGTCTTGTATAGCGGAATTATGACCTCCCTTTTCCTGCTGGTGATGCCCCTGCCTATACATCCCAGCATCCTATTTGCTTTACCTGATGCCTTGTCACACTGTTTCCCTACCTTGAGGAACTCTGAATGTAACCAACTACGGAGGCTCCAAATAGGTCAGGTCTTTGCCTCTGAAGGCAGTTCCCAAAGCAGAGGGGTTATTGTCATGTTACGTAGATCTGTTCCCTTCAATCCGATTCAAACATTCCAGGATAGTTTAGGGAGGTACATTTTTGTCAGGAGTACATTACATACTCTTGAGATTATCCTGGGTTCGATTTATGGTCCCAATATTGATACCCCTGGATTTTTTGTTCAGATTATGGGTTACTCTCTCCTATTGCAATTTACCTATTGTAATGGGTGGAGACCTAAATCTGGTAATGGACCCTGTTATTGATAGATCTGGGTCGGTTAAGAAGGGTTTATCTCCGGGTCAAAGGGCAATAAGAGAAATGATAGACCAACTGGGCTTATGTGATGTGTGGAGGATTTTTCATCCGAATGTCCGGGAGTTCACCTTTATTTCTCAGGTACATAATACCTTGTCTAGAATTGATTACGTGTTAATCTCAAATACTCTTTTACCAGGTGTTTTAAATACCAACATATCCCCTGGCCTGCTATCGGATCACTCTATAGTAACGTGTCTAATTGCATTTTCATCTTTACCCAAACCTGGGAGTAGATGGAAAATTAACAATCAGTTATTAAAGGATCTGAATCTGATTAAGTATATCTCTTCTCAGATAACAGAATTTATTTCCTTTAACCTTAATTCCACTAATCGGCTGGATATGGAATGGGGGGCATTCAAAGCTTTTATACGGGGCATTTTGATAGGCCTTGCCTCCCGGAGGAAGAAGGAGAGGCAGAGGCGTATTTCAGAGCTACTTAACCAGATTCGGGAAAAAGAATCTGGGCTTTCGGCCTCTTCTTTGGATGATTATAGACAGGGCTTAACTTTGTTAAAGGACTCGTACCTCGGATTCTAAGCTTAACAGGCGGAATGGCATCATCAAAACTGGGGCAATATACAGGATCAAGGAGAAAAGCTGACCGATTATTAGCTAGGAGGGTTAAGCAATTAGAGTTTTCAGGTTGGTGCCTGTCATTCTGCTCAGTGGATGACGGTTCGCTTAAGACTTCCCTGAGGATATTTTGGGAATTCAAAAATATTTTGAGGAGATTTACGCCCATGAGGGATCCACCATTGGAGGAGGAGATAGGCACCTTTTAAATGGTTTAAATCTCCTCTTGAGTGAATTTCATCAAGCCCTACTCACGGCTCCCATCACGGAGAGTGAAATTAACCAGGTTATCAAGTCCCTTCCTCCAATAAAACACCAGGCCCCGATGGTTTTTCGCCAATTTTATAAAATCTTCTCTAAGGAGTTAATCCCCTCACTGTTGAGACTGTTTCAGTGTATTTTAGATGGTGCTGCTACTGATGTTTCTCTTTTTGAGGCCCCAATTGTGCTTTTGCCTAAACCGGGTAAGTCTCATGATTTGGTGTCCAGCTATAGACCCATTTCACTTCTGAATCAGGATATTAAAATCCTTACCAAATTATTGGCTGATTGGATCAGTGGGGTCCTTCCGGGTTTAATAGGACCTGAACAGGTTGGATTTATGAAAAGAAGATCCTCAACTGATCATTTAAGGTTATTACATGTCTTCTCGGCTTCCAGGATTCAGATCACCCGATGGTATTGGTTTCTCTGGACGCCGAAACACTTTTGATAAGGGTCTATGGAGATACTTGGTCAGGGTTATGAATACCTTCGGTTTTCCAACAGTTTTGTTCGTGGGTCAATGCTATTTACAAGTTCCCAACAGCAAGAATTCTTTGCAATGGGATAACCTCAGCCCTTTCAGACTTTTGTTGGTACCAGACAAGGCTGCCCACTTTCCCGTTTCTTTTAATTTATATATTGAACCCTTACTAGGCAGATCAAACAGGAGTAACGGATCCAGAGTATTTAGGCCTGGGACACACTCTAAAAGTTCTTGTTTATGCAGATGATTTGCTATTGCAAATCTCTATATCCGTCTCACTTATTCCAATTTTACTTGAAACCATTGACAATTTTGGTGCTATTGCTAATTATAGGCTTAATACTGGTAAGTCTGTGGTTTTCCTTAAATTATAAAACATACGCCAGGATATTATCCTTTTGGGTTGGCTTGGAATGCTGAGGTAATCAAATATTTGGGCCTTACCTTAACCAGATCTACTTCTCGTTTGGTTCAATTTAATCTTGACCCAGTATTGCAATGTATTGAAGTTGATCTTAAAAGATGGGCAATGCTTCCTTTGTCTATCTGGGGTAAATTTAACTTAGTAAAAATGAATGTCTTTCCTCGTTTGTTTTATCCTGTGAATATGTTAAATATCTGGCTCCCATTAAAATGGTTTAAAAAAATTCATAGTATAATTTCCGCTTTCATTTGGAATTATAAGAAACCTAGATTGGCTTATCATAAATTGATTGCCCTAAACTGTCTGGTGGCCTGAGACTTCCCATTTTGGTCTGTACTACTGGGCTAGTATGCTAATAAGTACCCTGGTGGTTTGCTATAATAGATGGTCCCCAAACTAGTACCTATATACCTTTATGGTTAAAATTAGAGATATCCCGGATAGTCGATTCTGGAATTATGCCTAGGGCCTTGTTATATTGTTGGCACAAATCCTTCCCATAACTCTTCGTAATTCTCTATTGAGATATCTGTTAAAGTTCATGTGTAATTATGCACCTTTTAAAATACTCTCATATTACGGATCCAGCTCAACCACTAATAGGTAATCCTAACTTTTTAATAGATGGGAAACCCATTAAGGAGGCTTGGTTATCTTTATTGGGAAGGTATTGATTAAAGACCTGTTTTGGAAGGAGGAAAATTACTCACTTCAATTGAGATATTGAACAAATTTCAAATTCCTCAGGTTATGATATTTAAGGTTTTCAACTGGCATTTGGTGGCTAGCAATTGGGCACTCCTCCCTTAATGGGGCAGTTTCTGATTTCTGTGATACACTTGAGCCACTGGTGGGAAAAGCTCATGCAGTATCTGCCATATATAGTACATTACTTAATTGGACACATCCCTTAATTTTTGCTCCAAGACAGTATTGGTCTCAGCTTCTCCCAGAATATAATTTTGATTGGGCAGGCATCTGGAAATCGTGTCATAAATTTCTTTTACAAGACAGACTTAGAATAATGCAATTCAAATTGTTACATAACATTTATTATTCTCTTTTAAAGTTAGTTAGACTTGGTATGGTCTCTTCTTCTTGTTGTTTCAGATGCCAACGAGGGGCTGGGGATTTACTTCATATTTTTTGGCATTGCCCTAAAATAGCCACATTATGGGGCAATATTAAGGAGAAACTGGACCTTGTTTGGGGTTGGATAGGTTATTACTCTGGAGATATGTATTCTTGGGGATATGGCGCTATTGATGTTCGGATAAGGAAATACCATGTTAGTTTGATTTCAGCCTTGGTCAAAAGTGGTTTCTGAAGCATTGGAAAGACACGGTAGAGATTTCTTATGGCGAATGGTTCCAGGAACTCCTGGCTAATCTTAGAACTGAAAGGACTATTGCAAGTCTTCAGAATAACCTGTCTAAGTTTAACGAATCTGGGGTCCATTATATTCTTTTTATTCTGTATCGGAGTAAAATGGTTTACGGTACCAGCATGTTTAAGGATAGGTATTTGGTGTGCTGTGCAAGTGGCTACTGGTGTGGGGGGGTGAGGGGGGATTGCATCCGGAAGGTCCTTTATGTCAAGTCTGGTGATTTCATCAATATTTATGTTCCTACTGGATGTACTCCTGTACTGAAAATATTCAATAAAGGTTGAATTGCAAAAAAAAAAAATAACACTCTATTATAACAGATAAAAATAAACAAAAAATATACTTCATAAATGCAAATAAATACAATAAATGATAAACCAAAAAGGATGTTAAGTCACCATCAGAAGTCACTTTCAGGAAGTCCAGATTATTAAATAAAACTGCACCAGTATAATTAAGTACACCTCCTCTCACAAGGTGCACCAATTAACATAAAATAAAATAAAAATTGCAATTTCAGCATCCAACATAAAATAAATAAACAGTATAGTTTGTAAGACGCCCAGGTTCTCTGACTACCTGGGTGCCCAAAATAAACGGGCACTCTCACTGCTCAGAACACAGAGAGATTTTTAACAATTTATTTCCCAAGAGATATTCTTCGAATGACAAGTAGCATCCACTAAGTCTTCTTTCAAAGTACAAAGCTCTTAGCAGTCCAGATCCCAAAAATGGCTGAGTCCCTTAAGACCCTCCTATGAGGCCTAGCCACAGAAAATGTCAACCCCACCACCTCAGCACCTCACTTAATGCCAGCCCACCAGCAGGCCAGTAAGGATCCTTGGAGAAATCTTGGTCCCACCAGCTGGCTCCTCAGCTCAATCAGGCCCAAACCTCCTGGGTAGAAGCAGACTCCCGCGACTGGCCATCCATGCTTTCAGGTCTATAATCCAGTCTAAGGGACTCTATGTATACACATTAAGCACCACCAGCAAAGGCAAATCAAGGCAGTAGATCTTACAACTAGGGAAAAAAACATATGATTTCCAAATTATGCAGTCTTTGTGCTCTTCTTTGCGCTGTGGATCCCCGTGCACAGACACTACCAAGCCCACGGTTTAATAGCAAACCTGACACAGTCAAATGTTTTTACTGGGAAATGTCTCCCATGCAGTAGTCCCCACAATGGCCAACAATCCTCAGCAAAATCCATGCAGACTCCAACAGTCTGCAGCATACCACAGGACCAAAGGCAGCAAGAAACATTCCCGGAGATCACCACAAAGGAAAACAGGTGCCGAGGAAAACAGCCCAAATGATCCTGTAACAAGCAGACTGCAATCCAATGGTCTTCAGCCCTCAATTGAGATAAAGGGCACACAGCTGCAATTTCCACATGCAGAATGCAGAATGCACATAATGAACAGTGCAGGCAGGCAGGCAGAAAAAACTCCCAAGCTGGATAAAGCAATCTACAGTTTAAAATCCTTAGACCTCAGGCAAAGCAGCAGGAACACGACCATGACTTGTGATGCTAGGGTTATATTTGGACAGGGAAAACCCAAACCTAAAAGCGTCAAATAAAATTGCAAAACAAAGAAATAAAAGAATGAAAAACAAATAAATAACTGAATAAATAACAGCTAAACTACTGTGCTAAAATGTACTAAACCAATGGCCAGCCCAGTGCGGCCGCCATTTTGATGAAGGTCTAGTAGAGCCGAAAGTCTGGAAGTTGGAGACAACCTGCATCTTTGGGTGCTATGAGTTTGTGATATGCCCTCTGGGGTGGTCTACCATTCCAAAGGAAAAAGGATAATATGGACTTGCGTTCTATGAACCAGGTTAGGGGGAAAAAGCAGTCCGACATACTAAGTATCATGGGAAAGACATACATTTTGATAATATTGATGTGTGCCCATAGGGTTAAAGGGAGCGTGGACCAGTGGACCAAGTCTTGTTTGATTTTGGCCCTTAGGTTGTCTAGGTTTTTGTTTTTTCTTGTTCTTCTGTTTTGTGAGACTATGATACCTAGGTATTTGATGATGGTGGGACACCATGTTCCTCCCCCATTGCATTATGTGGGAGTGAAATGTGTGCTGGTTAAGTGGTTTGATGCATGTTTTGGAGAGGTTTAGTTTGTAACCTGACACCTATCCAAATTCCTGTAGGAGAGTAAGGGTATGGAGGATCGAGTGGGCTGGGTCCTCTAGGTGTAGGAGTACATCATCCACATAGGTGGAGATTTTGCATCTGTAGTCTCCCACCTGTACACCCCCGATGGTGTCTTCTACTAGGATTCTTCTCATTAGTAGTTCAATGTATAGGTTGAATAGATATAGTGAGGGGGCAACGTGCCTGGTGCCTGTTTGAAGCTGGAATGGTGGAGAGAGAATCCCATTACAGAGTACCCTGGACATGGGGTGTGAGTAAAGGAGTCTGACCCATTCTATGTAAGAGGTGGGAATCCTGAACTCTCTCAGAGTTTCAAATAGGAATGCCCAGAACACTCAGTCAAAGGCTTTTTCGGCATCCAGGGATAATAGCACCTCTGGTAATATTGATTCCCTCAATGCTGCTATAATGTGTGTTAGTTTCCGTGGGTGGTCAGCTGCCAGTCTACCCTGCATGAAGCTCACCTGCTGTGGTCCTATTAGATTGCCAGTTATCCCACTTATCCTTGTTACTAATATTTTCATGAGGATTTGTAAGTCTGTGTTAAGGAGTGATATGAGTCTATAACTGCCCATATTGATTGGGTCCTTGTCTGGTTTGGGGAGGAGTGTTATTTGTGCTTCCTGCATATATGGGTCCAGGTTGGCATCCCTCTTGGCTTCATTAAATAGGTGTGCCAGAGGTCTGGATAGTTCTGGACCCAGTGTTTTGTAGAAATTGGTGGAGAAGCCATCTGGAAAGGGGGCTTTATCCATCTTCAGGGATGAGATTGCTCTCTCCACCTCATCCTCCAAGATGGGAGGCCTGTCGTACTTTGGGTAGGTGGGTTTTTGGAGGAATTGCCTTATGCCTGCAATTGTGGCAGTTTCTTTTTCTGTATATCAGTCCATGAAAAAGTCCCTAAAGGCTGACACAGTTTACATAGGTTGATAGAGGACGTGTCCTGCTTTGTATCTGATAGAGGTGACCACTCAGCATGCCTCCTGTTGTTTGAGTTCAAGTGCCAGGAGTTTCCTAGCCTTTTCCCTCTGATCTACATATCAGATTTTTGCTCTGAAAATGGCTAATTCCACCTTTTCCCTGAGAAGCTCCCCATATTTAGCCTTGGCTGCGTTGAGTTGCAGGCCCAAGGTGGAAGTGAGGGGGGGTGCAGAGAGCTTGCTTTCTACCTCCCGTATGGTATGTTGCAGCCGTGCACATTCTGCCTCCCTTTTTTTCTTTCCTGGTGGAGGCTAGTCTGATCAGCTCACCTCTGAGGGTGCATTTCAATGCTCCCCATAGCAATGCTTGCATTGGCACTGAGTTGGTGTTTGCTTCAAAGAAGTGTTTGTTGCTTTCTTGTATTTTAGCCAGGCATTGTAAGTCTTTTATGAGGTTGTTGTTCAGTCTCCAGATTCTATCCGTTTTGGCCTGATCAGGGGTTAGGAAGGTAAGGGTTACAGGGCCTTGGTCCAAAATTACTTTAGGGCTTATTTTGCAGGTGGTAGTGAGTTTCAGGATTTACTGGTTTGCTGGGAAGAAGTCAGTCCTTGATTGTGAGTCATGTGGTGCCAACCAGAATGTGTAATCTCTGGAGTTTAGGTGGAGGATCCACCATACGTCTACCAGACCCAGGGAGTCTTGTAGTTTAACAAAAGCCCTCTGGGAGCCAGTTCTACTTTACAGGGTTTGGATTTATCCAGGCTGTTTTCCTGGATCAAGTTCCAATCCTCTGCCATTATGATCAGATTGGAGGGCATTGTGGACATAATGGACATGAGGTTTGTGAAGAAGCTTGGATCTTCCTTGTTTGGGTCGTAGGCTGCCACTAGCATTACCTCTCATTGGTGTAGCTTTTTCCTGACTACCACATACCTCCCCAGTGGATCAGTATGCTGTTCTATGGGATGAAAGGGAATATTCCTGTGTAGAAGGATGGCAACTTCCACTCTCTCATTAATGATTCCTGCAGCAAAAACTTGGCCCACACACTCCCTCCTTCATAGCAGTGCATGGTGTGTCTGTGTGTGAGTTTGTTGCTGGAAGGTGATCTGGGTTTTGAGGAACCTTAGGTGCTTTAGAATTTGGTATCTCTTTTCTGTTGTTTGAGCCCCTTTAGCATTCCATGTGGTGCAGTTGTAAGGGCTGGCCATCATTGTGGATGCAGCTTAACTTTGTGCAGGGGTGGATTAGGGCCTGGATTGGGGGCACTTCCCTTTAATTGTGGGGCACCAGTAGGGACTCCTGGAGTTTGGTTTCAGTGCCTGGTCTGTCTGGTACCAAGGGAGTTGTTGGGCCAGATGGGGTGCTTGAGGCCTTGTAATAGGATCAACTGCATTATTTGAGACAAGTAAAACACATTGTACATACCAAACATGAGTTATAACTGGATAATAACATAGACTACTAACACTAACATAACTAGCTACTAGAAGTGAAAGATGAAAAAGGGGCAGAGGGGAAGGCCCACCTCCACCTGGTTCCCCATCCACAAGGAACTGGTGTTTCCTCAGGTTTCTGTGAGCCCCCAATGCAATTGGTCCATGAATGGCTCTTATGATTGCAGGCAGTCCTCTGTCCATGGTCAAACAACATTTAAGTAATTGCATGAAAGATAAACTGTCTGTATTCTAGCAGTGACCTTCTTTTGAAGGGTAGTTGTCTCCCCTGCATACAGGAACACAGTTAATGAGGAGCATTCCTATGTATGAACCTGTCTTTTCATTCCCCCTCCTTTCCTTCTACGCTGGGCAATGTAACCCTCCAAGCCTTTTCCCTACTAGGCTCAGGGTACTGTAATAGTAGTAGTGGTTGAGCTTAGGGAGCTGTAGGGGTGTTTGGATTTTAGTTCCAACTCTCAGCCATGCATTTCCCCCTTTGGGTAACCACTGTGATGAGAGGCCTCACTTTCAGCTTTCTTGAGAGTCTGCGAAGATTTGTTTCAATACCACACAGTTACACATGTATTAACCAGCTTCCACAATTGGATAATGTGTTTCATGGTGGATGTGGAAGCCCAGCTATGTGGCCATGACAGTAGTGGCAGCTGCATAGGCATGTTAAGTTTGTTTAGGTGACACAGAGGGTTGCCGGTATCCCACTACATTAGTGCTCCCCCCCCCCCGGTTCCTTCCATCATTTGTAGGACCTTCATTTAAGGGGCTTGCAGTGATTATGGTTCTTATGCTACCTTCCTGTCTGTGCCCCAGTCTGTTAGGTTGCCGTGATTCTGGAGAGTATGGGGTAAAAACCAATTAGATAGATGATGCCACTTAGACTCTCAGTTATTACACCTTTGTCACACCTAGCGGTGTACAGGGCTGTGAATGGGTTATGCTTTGTTTTATGCACTGTCCCTTCCAGTATGTAGGCTAGTGTTGCAGTCTGATTGTGCCAGTCCTGTTTTGCTTCCCAGTAACACCGGGCAGGGAGTCAATTTGAGGGAGGGTATCAGCTAGTTGGGTTTGCCCTCCCATTGTAGGAACTCCGCTGCTTGTCCCTGGGGGTTGTGTGATTGGGGGGGGGGGGTCCAAAGATGCCTGCTGTGTTTGGTGAATTCAGCCACTTCAGATGTAGTTGAATTCACTGGTTAGTCCTGTTGGTCTGGACCATCTCTCCAGGGTTGGGCGCTGATTAATCTTTAGTCTGTTTTCGATGCTCTACGTGTTGTTTTTCATAAAAAACAGGGCTGCATTTGCATAATCGCTCTAGGTCAGTAAGTCTCTAGCATTAGTAAGTTGCTCAGTTTGTTACTGTGGTGGAAAACCATTCAGCTTGTAATTGCGGCAGTGTTAACACAAACGGTATGAGGCTTTCACAATACTTTCCAATTACGCCGCAGTTTATGTTGGAGTTCTGGTCCTGTAATCAAGACAGGTGCAAAGCACAAAAGTGGGTGGCATTTAGAAAGATGTTGAGATGCCTCACACTGCATGAAGATTCATAGAGAGCACATACTGTAAATAAAAGCTTAGAAAAGATCCCAACATATTTTCACCAGGGGTTATGTGTTTAATCTGGACAGGCTGATCTAGGGGAACAATGAGCATTTGATATTGAGGGAGGGACTGTCTTGAGAGCATGAAATTATCCAAGCTCACAGCACTTCAACTGCTGGTGAGCTGGCTGGCCCAGATTGGTAAAGTTTTGATATGTTAGCATTGTTTGACTGGCCTTCCGAGGTCCACTCATATAACCCCAGTTTTGCACAAACTGCATTGGTCAGATGGAGTATGGCCATCAAGATGGGCTTGTTCCCATATAAGGCACTATATGTCTCGGGTATGGGCTACCTGACCGACCTCCTAACACCTGCCTACTTGATGCGCTCAATTCAACCATCCATGGAGGTTCTCCTTGTGGACCCTAGGAGGCAGTTGAAAACATCAGGGGATTGTGTTTTTGGAGTGGCTGGACCAGTTCTTTGGAATTCTTTACCTAAAGTTCTTAGGGATGCGCCCTTCATGGATGTATTTAAGCACAGCCTGAAGGCATATCTGTTCTATCAAGCATTTGATGTCTATTGATTAATTTTTAAATATTAGACAAATTGAGGGGGCTTGGCCAAGCCTTGAACCCTAGGGGAATTATCTGGTGGCATCCTGCATTGGGGCACTTCCTCTTGCTACAAAAACTGAACTAAATAATTGAGGAATGCCTCCGGCACCTTTGATGAGCATTTTAACAGTGAGTGCCTTCCGTATTTGATACTTTTCTGCACCCTTCCTGAAGCTGTACAAATTTGCTGTACAAATTCCTGGAGACCCAGAGCGCATGGACCAAATGTTTAGTCAGCTGCTAGAACAGATGGCACAGATGGCTATGGCCATGAATGCTACTACTCAGATGCTCCAGAATATTGAGGTCTGAATATTTTACGACGAGTGCAGGCTTGGCTCGCATGATGCTGCAATCCATGAGCTGATGGCTACACTCCAGGACCAGGCCACATTCATCCACCTGCTCCAGGACAAGGTAGATGACCTGTAAAACTGCAGCCACCATAACGATTTGTGGTTTATTGGTTTTCCAGAGGGAGTTGAGCAAAAAGACCCAATCTGCTTTCTTCAGCGAATACTCCCGCAGCTACTGGGACTTCCTGAGGGTTTTCGGCCCCAGATTGAGAGGGCCCACCACTCACTAACTCCTTCTCCTCAGCCTGGGGAATGACCCAGGCCCAGCTTGCCCACTTCTTGGATTTTCACCAGAAGGAAGCGGTAGTGGTGGTGGCCAGAAACCGCTGTCTGCTGTCTTGGCAGGGACACAAAATAAACATTTTTCAGGACTACTCCAGGGAGTTATCTGAGCAACGTAAAGAATACTCTACTGCTCAAAAGTTGCTCCATGAGTTGAACTACTACTTCTCTCTCTCTCTCTGGTATCCCATGACTATGGGCCCCCCCCCTGCTGTTTACCACTCCTGAGAGCCTCACAGATTTCCTGTGTAAGCTGCAACCGGCTGAATTCCGAGGGCCGGCGAACTCGGGGGAACCTCTGCACTCACCTTCTGCATCAGATCCAGCTAGCAAACCTACTCCTTCTGCAGATTCAATGCTAGCCCCAGCGGTACGGGTGTTTGAAGCCTCCCTACTCCCAAGATCAAGGAAGCAACACCCATCGCATCACCATACTTGGTGGCAGCATCCTACAGACAGAACCAACTTCTCGAGCCTAAAACCAGAAGTGGATTCAGCCTCGCAAGAGGACTCCGGCCTGTAAGCCTTCTTCTTGCCAAATCCTTTAGTGGCTTTGCAGATGCTCTCTTCTGAAGAGAAGGAGATGACAGACATGGAGCAGGTGTCAGCAGAAGAACATAGGCCCGCTTACTCCACATCGAATGGCGGAATGTGGGCAGACATAGCAGCGGCTAGCCCCAGTGCCCTCCGTTAGACTTTCTCTGACGAAATCTCGGTACACTCCCAGGCCTTTAACTGCTACTTTGCCCTCTTCTGATCCAAGTCCTGCTGGCAACTTGGACACTACACCCTGACTTTGCTGAGCAAAGTACTGTGTAGTAATGCTGTGAAGGTTGGGGTGCAGGGTGTGGGGTTTCCTTAGGGGGAATGCAGCTTGCTGGGCTTCCCCCCCCCTCCTGTGGGGTCTCCCCTATGGGGGTACTATGTAGCTGGTACTCTCCTCTATACAGCCCCCAGCTATCTGCTCCCCTGACCAGAGCTATACTGAGGGTCTTTAGGCCTCCCCTCGATATGTACTATCACCTGAACTGAGTATTACAGGTAGATCTCAAAGGGAGGATGTGACTCACTGTTCTTTCCTTTGGGGGCATTCATGGCTTGAATGGGGTATACTTCAGGTGTCTTCTCCCCTTATGGGCACACTCTCCCTACTCTTTTTGATTGCTACTGATATAAAGGTTGGAGGGATATTTCCTCTCACTCCTGAGGCAGCTGCCCCATGGTCTCACCTCCTCCAGTAGTTCGGGTATACAAGATATGCAGCTGGCCCTGGGAGTAGTGACCAAGAATGACCCCCTCCCCCCAAGGAAGCTACAGGGCCTCTCTGCAGATTTCTCTGCTGACCCTTCACCTCTGTGCTTCCCAATGGCCATAGTCAGGCAAAAGCATGTATGTAGTTTGGCATTGTGTTATTATTTCTGAGCCATTTGCTCCGTTATGTTTCTGATGTTTGACTCCCCAGATCACATGGCTTGAAATATTGTCAGAGTGTGGAATTGCTGTTAATTTGACCCAGTATACTGACACTATTGCTTCAGTCCAAGTGCTGAGCCCCACCTCAACCTCTTACTATTGGTACTGCTTCCTTCCTTCATGCCCTCGACCCCACGTAGGTGATAATGGGTGACCTGCACGTTCACACCTGGAACATTCGGGGTCTTAACACCCAGGTAAAGTGGAAATAGGTGCTGACACATCTTAAGAGGTTGAGATCAGACATCGCACCCTTGCAAGAAACCAAACTAAGCAAGGTTGATCATGATAGGCTTAAAAGGGATTAGGTGGGTCAGGTTATATCCTCTTCTGCTCCCATACGCAAATGTGGAGGTGGCCATTTTACTGCACAATGCCCTAAAATGGTCACAGATTTGGACCCAATGTGATGTGGAGGGTAGGTGGGTTGCAGCTCTTATGAATACTCCTGAGGGCCCCCTGGTTATTGGCAATGCGTATGGCCCCAATGAGGACTTGCCAGAGGTCTTTCACACTTTGGTTCAGGCTATAGGGTCCCTGACCTCCTCCAAAGTCCCAATAATAGTAGGGGTAAATTTCAACCTCCCCATAGACCCTTATCTTGACAGGAGCTACTTCAGACCAGTATCCCAAATCCCGCCTCTCCCTTACACGCCTGATGACAGACTTAGGACTTCAAGACCCATGGAGTATCTACCATCCTAGGAACACAGGCTACACCTTCTTCTCATCAGTTCACAACTCATATAGCAGACTGGACTGTTGGTTGATGTCTCCAACTATTATGAGCTGCTCTATAGGAGTGGAGATTCTCCTAGTAGTGATTTCAGACCACTGCCCAATTCATCTTCATCTGCTGTGTGGGCCCCCCGATCTCCCATTCCTCTAAGTGGTGCCTGGACCCGCTGCTTTTATGGGATCCTGACTTCCCTTCATGGCTACAGACAGAAGTGGCTAACTTTCTTAAGGGCAATTTGCTCATGACTACATCCTCAACACACATTTGGGAAGTGCTGATGGCCACCATCCATGGAGCCATTATGGGGTACGCAGCCAACCGTAGATGACAGAGGGAAAATCTCCTTAAAACCCTTGAAACCTGACTTGCGGCTCTGGAGCAAGTGTCTAAACAAACCCCATCCTTTAACATACACTCCCATTTGGGCCTAGAGATTGTTAAAGTCTGTCTCCAAATCAATGATTTACTAGCCAGGAAGGCAGAACTAGCCATTCTCCAGCTGAGACACAAGTTCTGGGAGGGCGGGGAGAAGAGGGGTTAGGTGTTGGCCTACAGGCTGTGAAAACAAAGGGCTGAAAGTCATATCCCTGAACTCAAGTGACCCCGTGGGATGGGTACACACATGACCAGCGCAGATCAATGACATTATGACTGAATTCTACAAGGAGCTGTACTCTTCCTCTAGTGATATGGACCTACGGTGGTGTGCTGCTTCTTAGATTCACTTCCCCTCCCAAATCTCTCCCCCCAGCAGTCTGTTATCCTGAAAGCTCACCCCACATGGCCCTCCAGCTACCTCCCTATTTTGCTGATAAACTCAGATAGCAAAGTGTTTGCTAAAATACTAGGGGCACGGCTAACCCCTTCCTCCCCTCCCTTATAATCCCTCCCAAGTTGGATTCTTGCCAGGCTATTATAGCAGGGATCACATCCACTCAATGATCAATATTCTTTACCATACCAGAAGTAGTCCCATCCCAGCGGCGGCGTGGCTATTGACTTTGAAAAAGCTTTTGACTCCTTGGAGTGGGACTACTTACAGCAGGTTTTGATGGCTATGGTATTTGGTGAGAACTTTCAACATTGGGTCTCAGCTCTTTACCACAACCCTACAGCACGGGTTCTAACCAACTCCACCTTGTCTGAACCCTTCCCCTTGGTGGAAGAAGCCCTGGCCATAGCAATTTGCCAGTCCCCCTCAATTGGTGGATTGAAACTCTGAAGTCATACTTTCTCTACATTCATGTATGCAGGGAGGCAGCATAGCACAGTGGTCTAAGGCTCTAAGCTGCAAATCTGGAGACCTGGGTTTGGATCCCACAGCCCCCACTTGCATATACTGTGCGACCCTGAGCAAGTCACTTAACTTCCCTGTGCTCCCAGGTCGCACCTGTAAACAAGCTTTCAGCTTAGTGTGTCTTTCGTCTTTAAACAATTAAAAAAAAAAAAAGATGATCTGCTGATTCCTCTGGTAGATGCGCCCTCTTCTCTCCCACCATTACTTTCCCTGCTCTCAGACTTTGCAGCCTTTTTGGGATTAAAGATCAGTTGTTCTAAAATGGAGGAACTTCCACTGCACCCTATGTCCACACAAGTGCATGTGATCCCCCTAGGCCTGCAGTGGTCCCCTGACACCCTGGTATATCTAAGGATTCCTCTAACCTCAGATCTGACCAAGCTGTGGGACTTAAACATTAGATCCCTACTTGCTGAAATCAAGATGGAGTGTGAACCCTGGCATGAGCTCCACCTTACTCTGGTGGGCAAAATCTCTGCTCTGAAAATGATATCAGCCCCAAAGTTCACGTATGTCATTTCTCATCTCCCTCTAGACATCCCTGCTTCTTGGCTCAGGGCCATAAAAAAAGTCTTTGCCAGCTTCATCTGGGAATGCTCCAAACCCTGATATAGCAGAAACCAGCTGAGGGCTCACTGGACCCTTGGGGGCTGAGGCATCCCCTTGATAGAAGGCTATAAGTGGGCTTATATGACAGCACAAACCCTAACATGGTTCCTCCCAGTGTCCACAGAAACACTGCAATAGTTGTTCATGGAAACCACAGTTGCTCAGATCCCTTCCCTCTTTCTGTTATTGTACAACCCTCTGCCCAAACTCCTGTGTCAACACCTTCCATTGCCTGCTCAGTATGCATCTGGCACCTGGTATAAAGGAAGCTTCGAGCTAACCCATGCCCTCTGTCTGCTACCCACTGTCTGAGACAATATGTCCATCTGTGTGGATGGTAAAACTATCTCTTGGCCCTCATGGAGGGACAAAGGGATCTTCATTCTCACTGACATTCAATCCACCAATTGGGTGACTTTAAAATCTTTTCAGGAACATGACCATGAGTATCACCTGGGAAAGTCTGCCTTTTGGAAATGTTTTCGGCACCGCAGTTCAATTGCAGCATATACTAAGAAACTCTCAGTGGTGGGAAGCTATAGGCCCTCTTCTCTTGGTAAATGGCTTTCTCTTAAAGCAGGCAGAGCCACCTTAATCTACTCCAACCTCTGGGAGCAGCTCCCCTCTCAAACTTCACAAGATAAAGACAAATGGAAAAAAAGCTTCCAACAACCTCTCTTCAATACACAGTGGACGCTGTGCTGGAGGGCAGCCCAAACAGCCTACCCAGATGCAAGAAGCCAGCTTATGCAGAACAAGATTTTATCTCATTGGTATAGAACTCCTTCCACACTCTTTATGCTGCGGCTAGTGAACAATAATAATTGCTGGAGGTGCCACTTTGTAGTGGGAGATCTACTTTATATAATCTGGCACTGCCTACTCTTGTTGCCCTTCTGGATGACCACATGCAGCCTTTTAGTGCAGGTTCTACGCCCTCACCTTGATCTAGACCCCAAAGTTTGGATATTGGGCCCCCCTCTGCCCCAACTAAATTGAAGCCACAACAATTGAGATGGCTCACCCTGCTGAGTCTCCAGGCCAAACACCCAATCCTTTGTCATTGGAGAACCTCAGATGTACCTACCTTGTCTGAAATGCTAAACTCATGCTCCAACATTGCTGCTTTGGACCGACTCTCTCATGTGGTAGCTAATTCCCTCCCATAATGCTACCTGTGCTGTGCTCCCTATCTAGCATTTATCTCACCATGAGCTGAGATAGGCTGAACCCTATATTTGTAGCTGTCTGGACTAGTTATTGTAATGGTATGGTGTCTAATGGTACAGGCTGCTAGCAGCCTCTCTTACCCACACTGAGATTAAACTTACAAGGTCTTCCCTTTATATAATAGTTGAAGTTGTCTTGATTGTTACATGTGTGTTATTATGTTTGCTCCACAGGTTGCGAAGATGTACCATATTTTTTATCTGTGGCCTTGTCAATATACCTAAACCTAAGGGTAGGTTACCTATACCCTTTTGTGCTACTTGCTTTTCTCCTGATCAGTGACTTTGGTGCTACACCTTTACACTACTCTTAATGGACACTTTGTACAGCTTATGTTTGACAGGATATGTTTGTACCACTCTCATAACCTGTGTGTTCTGTGACTTATTTTATTACCTGAATGCCTGATGTACTCTCCTGTCAGCTTTGCTCCTATTATAACTTTGGCAAATAAGAAAAATGGTCAATAAAAAGTATGAACTACAAAAAAATATTAGACAAATTTTAATATTTAAAGGCAGATGTTATTAATAATTATGTAGGAATGTGAACTTGGAGAGGTCTATCGGATAAAGCCATTCCTGACCTACGAAGCCTGCTTAGCCATTGCCCTAGGTAGTCTGTTGCCCATTATTGACTACTACTCCCCCATTTACTTATGCACATCCTTGGCCCTGAGAGAGCACCTCTGCTTAACATACAACATTTGCCATTTTGCTCTCCTGGCATCATACCTTATCCATCACTGCCACCTCTACCAGACCCTCAGCTAGCTCCCTCTCCAACTTAGGTTTGACTACTCACTTGGCTGTATCTTGGACAATGCCATCAGACATGGTGATGCCTCCTCGTATGCATCTTTCCTCCAGACCAGAGCACCCTTAAGAAGCTTGCATGCATCCTCAGTCCCCCCAGAAATCCTAAAGTTTCTTCAGCAATGGGTGAAAAAGCATTATCTGTTGCTGCTCCTACTCCATGGAATAGGCTCCCTACACCTGTCCACTCCCTGGACACTCATGCCATCTTCAAGACTCACCTCAAATCCTGTCTGCTTGATGAGGCAAAGTGCTGTTGCTCCCCTGGTTAATCCCCCCCCGACTGCCCTCCACACATGTTTAGTGTACTCCCACAATAGCAGCAAGAGAGGAAATTGAGAATCTCAGAGTAAATATTGCTGCTAATGGGGCAAGAATGGAGGACACTGTCAGATTATTACAGGACATTCATCCAACCATGGAATCCTCCTCTATTCCCTTGTCGAGTACTGAGGAAGATGTGCCTTCTGAGCCACAAATTAGACCAGATTTTTCATCCATAATTTTCAATAAAAAATAATTTGTGACTATTAAAAAGAATATTAACAAGGAAAAAAAATAATTAAAAAAGAGGGGAAGAACATGAACTTGGTTGTACAGAAATAAAAAAAATCCATAGTTTAGGACAAAGATCAAAGAAAGTTAGGAAAGTCACAAAAAAGGAAAAGAATAAAGAAAAGAAAAATCTTAGTGGTGTAATACCTCCAGAAGTAAAGGTATCAGTAGATGATAAAGAGGTCTTAGTGATATTAATAGCTGAAATAACTTCTAAAATGCCCACTGAGGATAATAAAATCAAAAATACAAAGCAACAACTTGTAAAGTTGGAGGTACAATTTACCAGTGGAAACAGTAAGTTAATCTCTATAGAGAAAGACATGCCATCGCCTCTGGAGAGAGTTACTCCCATTGAGGAGAGAGAGAATGCAGTTTAAAAACAATGTTTTATGTGATAGAATAGACTCTGGAGTTTCACTGAGCATGCTAAGATTTAAGGTTCTAGCGTGTGACTTTGGTGAGGTGGATGACAACAGAATGATGACATCTAGAATAATGAGAATTCTAAGAGGCATCTTGGGTCTTAATCTGGAGGAAAGTGATTTTTCAGCTGTTAAATATACTCATTTATCTAATATGACTGGGCATATTGATGTGTACTGTAGTCATAAGAGAACTCTTTACTATATCTAGAGAAATGTATCTGAACATAAAATTGGGAATCTACAAGCTGAATTGTTGGACAATTCCCAGTGAGGTTTAGAGGGGGAGGGAGGTGGTCTAGGATGATAGCCCTGTCTCACTCTCAGTGTTTGGTCTAAAGAAAATGTTTAGAGGGACCAGTACAAAACTTAGGTTAGCAATATGTAATTTTTCTAATATTTTGGGTATGAAACTTGGAAGGAATGGAATTTTGGATGCCTTAATACACCCCAGTCTTTGTAATGATAGTCAGATTGACTTACTCAGTGGTAGTAGAGGGGTCAGAGACAGAATATTAGCAAGGCTGGATGCTTGGATCAAATGGGAATATATATTGTAAAATCATCATTAATGACGGCAGCTCCCTGTAGGGGCGAGGAGAACACCATAAGATCCAGGAGTGACTGGATTTCACATGGGGCAGGACGAATTGGGACGGCAAACTAGTATTCAGAATATGGAGATAAATTTCATAAATATACATAAATTCAAGGCAGAAACTAACAATTGCCAGTCAACAACTCTTCAAACTAGTTCTAGAAAAGAAAGTATGTTATTGAGGGAGTCCACCTGTTCTGATTATGGTCAGGGGGTATCTTTTATTTCATGGAATATTGCAGGCTTCAAAGTAAAAACTTCAGATATTGAGTTCACTCAATACTTAAATGATTTCTTGGTGATTTGCCTGCAAGAATCATGGCATACCCAAGATCAGTTGTTTCAGTTGAATGGTTATCACATGTTACATATTCCTGGTAGAAGAATTTCAAAACTTGGTAGATGTGCGGGGGGTTTAATCATATTCATTAAACTTAATGTCTTACTGCAAATAACAGTAATCAATAACAAATATTTTCTTCATATACTAAGACTTAAAGGACATGAATTTAAAATACTACTGTGTAATATTTATGTTCCCCCTGTTTAAACCAAGTTTTATAATCCTCAGGCTTGGATGATTCTTGAGGATCTTATTTATAAACTTAGTTGTGAATATCCAGATGATTATTTTCTGATTTTGGAATACTTAAATGCAAGAATATGAACTAATGACAGGCTTGTAGATGACATTATTTTAAATTACATCTATCCATCTGCTAGTCTCCACTCAAGAAGTTCTAACAATAATACAATTAACAGCAATGGACTAAAACTAATTAAGATTTTGAAAATAAATGGAATTTTCCCCTTAAATGGGCATTTGTTGGGTGATCTTGAGGGTGTTGGTACCTTTCATACATCCAAAAATGAATCTGTTCTAGATTTAGCTTTATGGAGCAGTCCTCCTGATTTTTGGAGATTGTTGGAAGTAAAATGTCATTCTAAAAGTAATCACTTCCCAGTCTGTCTGTTGGCGCAATGTGATACAGCATCTTCTAACACCCAGGAATAGTTTAATCACATAATAGAGAACAATTTAGAAAGTAGAAATAGGAAAAGAATTATATGGTCCAGTGACTGTGAGGAGTTGGTCTTCAATGAGTTTATTTCACTATTTAATTCTTATCAGGACAACTTGGATGCTGATTCATGTGATAAAGATAGTATCTTGCAATCTACTGTTAAAAAAATATTAGGAAATTACATACAAGGAAACTAAAGGAGCAAATAAAAGTACAATTTCTAAAGGCTGGTTTGATAATGATTGTATCACAGAGAAACATAAATTAATGGTCCTAATTAGAAAATATAAGGCATCTCGTGACACATTTAATTATACCTGTGTAAAGAGAGGAAGAAAAAATGAATAGATAATTTCTTTTGAATAAAAAATGGTATATTTTAAATTGTTATGGAAACAAATGTATGAAGTGGTGAACAATGGGGATAATAAAGCCTTTTGGCAATTAGTAGCAAAGGGGTGCAAACAAAACATGTATAATATAGAATGTGACATAGATGATCAGAGTTGGATTGATTGTTTCTCAAATATATTTTTTCATGAATATGAAGTATCTTCTATAACAATACCAAGCCAGCCCGGTGGCGCTGATGGTTGAGGTGCTGGATGCCACACCTCACGCTATGATGACGACCCGAGTTTGGGAATGAGATTGGGGAGCCAGGGGGGTGGCAGGGGAGGACTGGGATTGAGCATCTGAGGACAACTCTCCTGGTCTTGGGGAGGGTTCAGGTGATTTCCCATTGCACTGGCACCCTCTGGCAGAGGCTGGGGGCTCTGCAGAGCATGGTAGCAGATGCCTGGGGATTGGAGAATGGCAGGGACGTCTTTTGGGTGCGTGCAGGAATGTGCACACACTGGGTGGCCATCATTGCACATCCACACTCCATGGGAGAAAAACTACAGAAATACCCCTTTCCTTCAGGTGAGACAATGGTGATCAGAGGCAGTCCGACTGACATCACGCCCAATACGACTCTCTCTGGTTCTCCTTGAGATCAGAGGCCTCTAGGAGGCGGGGGTGCCCAGTCCCCGTACATCTGGCGGAGCCCGGAGAAGCCAGTTCAAGTGGGCGGTTGTGTCCGGCGGCTGGTGACAAGACCCTGAGAGATGCCCCAATAGGTAGGATGCATAAATAAATGATACAAAAAAAAACAAAAAAACAATACCATCACCTATTTCTGATAAGTCTGAGGAAATTATACCCTTGGAAGTATTGGAGGCTATTCAGTTATTAAAAAACAACAAGCCCCAGGTCCGGACTTAATTCCAAGTGAATTTTTAAATGCCAGGACTTAAAATGGGCAGGACTCCTTGCTGATTATTTTAATCAGTATATTACAAAAGAGTATATTCTGGATTCATGGAGAGGATTTAGACTTGTCCCCATTTTTAAGTAAGGGGACAGATCTAAACCAATTAATTATAGACCTATGAGTTTTATAGATATTATGGAAACAAAGTTTGTCTCGTATTCTTCTTAAAAGATTGTTGATTTATGTTCAGGAATTGGGGAACTTTTCACAAGCTCAGGTTAGTTTTCAAGAATCATATTCTACTCTTGATAGTATTTTCATACTATAGCATTAGTATGAAAAATATGTTAAATTAAGGCATCAAAAATTATACCTGGCTTTTACTGACTTTTTTTCCACTTTTGATACCTTTAACAGAGAGACACTTTGGTCAATAATGAAAGAATGGGGTGTTAATTTGGCACTAATTAAAATTATAAAAGCCCTTTACTCACATACTTGGCCACAAATTAGGAATAGTAAGGGAAGTATAACAGAGCGTTTTGAGACCAATAGCGGAGTGAGGCAGGGCTGTATCCTGGCCCCTTCCCTTTTTTCGATTTATATTAATAATATGTTAGAGAAAATTACTATCCTGCCATCTGATTCCCCTAAAATTACTAAGGAATATTGTGGCATTTTGGCTTATGCCGATGATCTTTTATTAATGGCACTTACTCCCAAAGGTCTGCAATTAAAGCTTAACTTACTTTCTGATTTGGCAGATCACAGAGATCTAACAATTAATATGGATAAATCTACAGTAATGATCTTGGGTGGTGTAAAATGTAAAGGTTTCTGGAAAATTAAAACAAAAAAGATGGAAAGAGCAAAGACTTATCAATACTTGGGAGTGGTCATTTCCTATGCATTTAAATGGAAGAAACATTATGATTCAATACTTGAAAACATTTCTCAATGTTAGCTCTTAAAGCCTTCAACTATAAATATGGTGGGAACTCTTTGTTACCTCTTGTTAGAACTACCGAAACGAAATATAATGCACAGGCATTATATGGTATTGAAATATGGGAGCATAATTATTTACCTAATCCTGAAAAAACAGCAATTCAATTTCTTAGAGGGGCTATTGGATTTCCAAAGTCCATGCCTGCACCATTTGTTAGAACAGAACTGGGTCTTATAAACATACTAGCCTTGGCAGAATCTAGATCCATTAACTTCTGGATTAAATTCAATCATCTTTCAAATCAGCGTTGAGTAAAAAATGTTTGGAAGAGGAGACCACGTGATGCTGACAGCCAGACAGCTGCTCCTCCACATCGCTCCAGTCACCTGATACTTTATTTCTTCATTTTATACTCAGGTAAACCACTATAAACTTTAATAGACTGCTCTATCAAAACTTTAAATACTCGGGATACCTTTGATACAGGCTGCTGCTCTGATGGATGTGTATATGAAGAAGGCGCTGCAAAAACACACTCCCCCAGTTACTCCTGAAAAGGCCCCGAAGAAACCACAAGCCTCGGGTGTAGTAGAACAGTCATTGCCAACAACTGCTGCCATGGATCAGGAACCCTTAACACTCAGCAGGTTCCTGGAAGAATATAATCTCTTCTGTGATGAAATGGGAAACATTTCCTTGGAGCTCAGATCACTTACACAAGCAATAGAGGATGTTTCACAGAAGGCTACTGACAATGCTACCCGAATTTGTTCTCTAGAAAAGCATGCTGATAAAATAGATCCTGAACTGGTGTCCATGCATCAGAAAATGTCCCAATTCGAATCACAATTGGAGGATCTTGAGGGTCTCAACCGCAAGAATAATGTTGTTTTCATTGGCCTCCCAGAAGGAGAGGAAGGATAAGATACCACTGTTTCTATTCAAAAACTGGTTGAAAGAATCACTGGCCCCTCTCCCTTTGGATCCAAATATGTCATTGAGAGGGCTTACTGGGCACTTCGTCCAAAATCTCCATCAGGATCCCCGCCTTGTCCTCTTATCTGCCATTTCCTAAGCTTCCTCAAACAACAGCATCTTCTCTCAAAAGTAAAAGATCTGCAAGAGGTAAGATGGGAAGGCAGCAAAATAAGAATTGCACAGGACACAGTATGACAGAGACAATCAGCCTCTCATCCGACTGTATCAAAACTTATTGCAGCAGGGATTAAATTTAAGATGGTCTATCCAGCCAAATTACAAGTACAAGTGGCTTTTCTACGAGGATCCGGAGGCTGCATTGACTGGGCTTAAGGCTGCCCTACCGAATCTATTTTGAGACCCATGACTTGTGATTGGGGAGCAAGAGATACCTGTCTAGCAAAATAACAGCAGGCTTAAGAAAGAAAAATAGGAAAAAAGAAAGGGGGGAGGAAAAGGAGCTCTTTCTGGGTAAAGCACTAGACAGCCTCTAAGTCCATCTTTTTTTGGCAACATATTTCTGATTCAGAGTTTTTTTTTGGACCTGAATCTCTAACCAGCTGAAAGGTCCTCGTAGTAATTTACCTTGTTGATTTCAGCAGGGCATGTGCCATCTCAGCATTATTTCGTAGGCAGATCAAGAGACATATGGGAAAAAGAAAAAATGTTTTCCTTTAAAGATCTTTCTTTTTTTTTACTTTTGCCTTCCTGACCTCCACCTGTTTCCAGCTTATCCACTGCCATGGTGTGCATCGGCGTGCAGCTAGTTTTATTTAAATGTTCTAAACAGTTCTGACAACCTAACGCCGCTACAGGTAACTCTTCACATACTTCTCCTTGAGAACTAGCTGTGTATATTCAAAAATGTGCTCCCTGTTGGATGCCCCTGGGTGATATTTAGCAGCATTTTCATTTGCTATGAATGGAGATGCCTATCCAAGCTGCTTTGACTGCTTTAAGAAGATAAGCTTTGTTCTGACCTGCCCACAATAGCCATGATTCTAATGGCAGAATTACTTACTATTTTAACTATTTACAATTTAAATGGCAGTTAATTCACTGTTTCCAAATTTCTTTTCAGGGCTGCTCCAAAGGAACAAATACTGCACTTGGACAATCCGAATTTTATAATCTTGAGCTACATCTGTTGTAGGGCTCACCTTCAAATCAGTGGGTAGTGTTGTTATTACTTTATTAATATAATCCAGCAATGGTCTGCATAAATCTCTAGACCTTGCTGGTTTCATTTCTTTCATTTCTTTTATTTTGAGCCGATCCAGCTGGCCATTATTATTATAATCACATACATGGTGGTGTGGATGGGTATAATTTTGACTTAATGGACTGCGTTAATAACTTTATCAGGTCTGTTTTGTGTTTCTGTTAACACAGAACAGTTTGCAAAACTAATCTTCTAGATAAGGTAATCATTTTGATGGCCTAGTATCCTTTTGTTCATATAGTATTAAGGTGCTTTTTCCATTTTATTTTACTGGGATAATGTTGGGTGGCTGGAGGGGAGTGAAGTGATGAGGTTATATGCAGATCGTGGTTTGCAACAGTAGGGGAGGCAGGGAGGGCTGGTTACTACTCAGACATAAGGGAATTTATTTACTTGCACAATGGTTCATGGGGTGGCAGGAGGGGCTGGGAGTTATTAAGGAATGGGGTACGAGGTTAGGGGTAGTGGTGGGGGGGAGTCTTGCATGGTTGGATCCATTTCTATGGGGTTTTTTTTGGCAGGAGTTTGCTTTCTTTTAATTAGGCATTTTCACCTACAATTCACCCAGGATCATGGTTAGGGATTTAGTATTTTCCACCTGGAATGCCAAGGGCACCCACAGTAAATGGAAACAATACCTAATACAGAAGCATCTGTGTCTACTGCGAGTGGACATTGCATGTATATAAGAATCACATTTATTAATCTCAGAAGCCCCCAAATTAAGAAGGCAACATGTGGGTCAAGTTTTTGCTGCAAAGGGGAGCTCTCAAAGTTGTGGGGTTCTGATTTTAATATTATGATCTGTTCCATTCCTACCAGTGAATGTTATCAGTGACCTCCTGGTAGATTTATATTTGTTCAGAGAAAACTACATACTACCAATGTTCTATTAGGCAGCATTTATGGTCCAAATGTTGATTCTCCCAGATTTTTTGTGCAGCTTGACAATACCATGATTCCCTATTTATCTATCCCTATAGTATTGGGTGGGGATCTAAATTTAACTTTTGACCCGAATGTAGATCATACGGGGAATAAATTTAGAGGTCTCCCCCTAGCTCAAAGAGTGCTGAGGAAATGGGTAGATCAATTGGGGTTACATGATGTTTGGCGTATCCTTCACCCCTCAGAAAGAAGTTTTACATTCACCTCCCCAGTTCATGGGACCTCCTCAAGACTGGATTACATTTTGATCTCCCATGACTTACTCCCTATGGTATTACAATCTTCCACTCTCCCAGGTCTCCCGTCTGATCATTCATTGGTTACATGTCAACTCTCATTTTCATCCCTTCCCAATACAGGGGGATGATGGAAAATCAATAACCAGCTCTTAAAAGATCCGGGTACAGTACAGGTTATTGCAGATCATATCGCACCATTTGTGAATATCAACCATAATACTACTGGTAAGCCAGATGTTGACTGGTGTGCCTTAAAAGCATATTTAAGGGGTTTACTAATTGGTTTAGCTTCTAGGTGGAAGAAGGCGAGTGTGAATCAGTTGTTAAATCTTATTTCCCAAATTAGAACTACTAAAGCTAAAATGTCCCCATCCACCTCAGAGCAAACCAAGCAAGAACTCATTAAACTGAAAGATGCTTATTTGAACCTCTTGAGAGAGAAAGGCGAATATATGATTATAAAAACCAATACCTCCTATACTGACCAAGGAGAAAAAGCGGGACATCTCCTGGCATTAAGAATTAGGCAACAAGAATCGTCCAGACATATCACTGCTATCCAATCATCCACTGACAGAACCTTGAAAACTACCCCATCAGAGATTATGGCTGAATTTCATTCTTATTACCAGCAACTATATAGTCCCATGCTAAATCCACCTCCACTAGATAAACTAGACACGTATCTCCTAGACTCTCATTTGCCTTCCCTTTCCAAAACTCAGCAGCTTGCATTATGTGCTCCCATTGCACATGAATAACTTTTTAGAGTCATAAAAGACCTCCCCTCAGAAAAAACTCTGAGACCTGATGGTTTCTCACCTAATTTTTATAAGGTCTATGCAGCACAACTGGTTCCCTTGCTTGTCCTCTGATATCGGTACATTATCTTGGGTTCTGATATAGATAAAACCCTATTTGAAGCCTTGATTGTTCTCCTACCTAAACCTGGTAAACCTTCTGAATTAACAACCAGCTACAGACCCATTTCTCTTCTTCACCAAGATATTAAAATCCTATCTAAATTACTAGCTGACCACATTAACACTGTTATCCCTGATCTTATAGGACTGGAACAGGTGGGATTCATGAAAGGCAGATCCTCCTTTGATCACTTACAGACTCTGGCCCATGTCTTCTCGGTGTCCAGGGATGCTCAATACCCCACTGCTTTGGTCTCCCTGATGCCGAGAAGGCATTCAACAGAGTTGATTGGAATTTCCTGTTCCATACTTTACAAGCCTTTGGCTTTCCCTTGACATTTCAAAACTGGGTCCGTGTACTCTATGAATTACCTTCGCCCAGAGTGACTAGTAATGGAGTGGTCTCTGACCTTTTCCCTTTGAGATCAGGTAAGAGAGAGGGATGCCCCTTGTCCCCCATTCTTTTCAGTTTATATCTGGAACCTCTGATATGGAGGCTGGTCAATTGTCCTAGAATTCAAGGCATCATTGTGCAAAGTTATGAAATTAAGGTCTCTGCTTATGCTGATGATTTACTATTTCAGCTTTACTATCCTACCTCATCTATCCCTCCTATGCTAGAGATTATAAGAGAATATAGTGCCCTTTCAAATTATAAATTAAATGTAGACAAAACAGTTGTATTTCCTCTTAATTACAATATAATGAAGTGAGAAATTCAAGCCCTTGGCCTGCCTTGGGAAAAAGAATCCCTGAGATATCTGGGCATTGTACTTTCGAGAAGCCCTGCTTTCCTCCAAAATAAAAAATTGAACTCTCTATTAATCACACTTACCCAGGATTTAAAAAGATGGGTCCTTCTCCCACTTTCTCTATGGGGCAAAATCAACCTGGTCAAAATGAATGTCTTTCCCTGTCTCCTTTATCCACTCAACCTTTTAAATTTATGACTTCCTCTCTCGTGGTTCAAGAAAGTCCACAGTCTTATTGTGGACTTCATTTGGAACAGCAAAAAAACTCATCTGGCCTTCCATAAACTAGCAGCGCCTAAAGAAAAGGGTGGCCTCCATCTTCCACATATAGGTCTCTGTTACTGGGCTTGTCACACCAACAAATATCTTAGATGGCTTGGGATGGAAGTTTTCAGAACACCACCCTCTTATATACCACTTTGGCTCAAAATTGAATCTGACTTGATTTGATTCCATGGTCTTTCCCCATTTTCACTTTTATTCACCAAGGCTAAACATCTTCCAGTGCAACTTCACTCTACCCTGGTCGCCCTTTCTGTCAAAGTACATTCCCAGCTTTGTGCTTTTCTGAAGTATGACCATTGTTCAGACATGACACAACCTTTAATGGGGAACCCCAACCTTAAACTTGATGGTAAAGTCTTTTCCACCCCCTGGTTGCAGCAGCTCACTGACTGTATCCTCTCTTATTTATTAAATGGTAGAATAGAGTCCTGGTTATCTTCCCCAGAGATTTCAGATAAGCTTAATATCCCAGATTAATGTATTTTTAACATTTTCCAAACATGTCACTTGTTGACAAAAGCCATATGGGTATTCCCCTTAGGGACCGCAAACCCACCTTTTAGCACAGGAATGGTCCCATTAGCCGGCCTCCCACATGCATATCTAAGGTGTTTAGTATCCTTTTTGATTGGACTTATCCAGACCACTTTGGTCCTTTGAACTACTGTGCCCCCCTTTTCCCTGAGGCACCTATAAACTGGCCTGTTTTATGACAGGGGTATCACAAGTTCGTCACACAAGACAGACTCCGTCTCATGCAATTCTGTATATTGCATTACATTTACTATACACCACAAAAACTGGCTAGATTTGGTCTAGCTTCTTCCCCTATTTGCAGCAGATGTGCACAGGATGAAGGTAACTTGCTTCATATTTTTTGGACCTGTCCCAAAATATCCCCCCTATGGGCACTTATTAAACAAAGAGCAGACCCCCCTTTATGCCTCGATGAATTGTTTTCAGCAAAAAATTTTCTCCGGGGTGATTTCTCAGGGATCCCGATCCTTCCATGCAAGTTCCACATGGCCTTAATATCAATGTCAGCCAAAAAATTTGTACTGAAACATTGTCAGGACAGTGAAGAAATTTTCTATACTGAATGGCTGAGGGAACTATTAGCTAATCTCAGAACAGAGAGAGCTATAGCTAGTTTCCTGAATGCCACAGCTAGATTTAATAAAATCTGGGGCCCTTTGCAAGCTCTTTATTCCTTGCAATCTGTCTAATAGTATATGTCTGACTAGAAACTCCAGTGATATTTGTTTATTTACACTGTGCAAGATTCGGAGGGGTGAATGTTGGGGGAAGGGGATGGGGAGAAGGACTCACCAATCAGTATGTTATGTATTTCTGATGTTTTGTACTACTTAATGATGATTAGTCCTTTGAATGTATAAAAACTCAATAAACTTCGAATTGAAAAAAAAATGTTTGGAAGAAAAAATACTATGGGACTCATTAGGATGTAAAAAATCTGAATGGTTATCTCGTATAAAGAAATTGTTAACTTCCATAGGGCTTTTGAATCTGAATTAAGTTTACAGAATATAACAATATCAGATCAATATAACCTTATATAAAAATTACTGGTTAAAAAATACAAAATGCATGATTTTCAATATATAATATCCTCTAGATTTGCTGTATGGTGTTCTGAAAATGACTGTTTTCACTATTTTCGGTATTAATTAGAGCTCTTGACATCCAAAAACGTATGAAGAAAATATGGAAAATTCAGGATTGGTTCCTTTGACTCAAATGTTTTTTACTGTACATTTACCAAAAATACTGACCCAGTATTTGAACATTGCTATTGTGGTGGAAATGAGAAAGAGGATATTGAACATGTTATTTTGAAATGCCATTGGTATAAGGCAGCTAGAAGTAAATGGCTGGGGAGTATCATAAATTCCTTATCAGACTGCCCTAATTATGAATTATTGAGGATTTTTCTGTCAACTGAAGATCAATAAATTGCAAAAAAGACAGCTATGTTTCTTTCTAATGTACAAAAAATAAGGATAGTTGCTTCTATTCAGAACTGAGCACTTTTTTTGTACTGCTATAACCTTTATAGCATACGCCTTTTATGCAGAAAAGTTGTGTATATGTATTGTAGTGTTTGTATTAGATGTCTTTCTATTTTGTGTTTGTAATAATCTCTTTTTATGATTGATCAAATAAAAACAATTGCTTACTTACACTAGATAACACCTCAGTGTTCTCTCTTGCTATGTACTTAATTTTTAAGTGCCAATTATCCTGTTGTAAATAATGTACAGGTTAGACTTTTTTCTAAGTTACCCTAATGAACTGATTTTAGTTAATATGCTGTACAGCCTCTCCTTGTTTTTGATTCTCTTCTATGTAATTTTTCTTTTCTGTATCAACCAGTGATGCCTGTATTTCACTATGTAATATACTGTACACTGCCCACCAGTGATGTTTGTATCCTCACTCAATTGTACTCACTGTATTGTACATTTTCTTTTCCTGTATTGCCACCTACTGTGGCCCGGATCATGCCTGAAAATGGTCCCTTGGATCAGCTCACTTACCCGGTTACCAAAGACTTAAATAATTAAATAAATAAATAAAAGTAAATACATTCTAACCGTATTCTATAAAAAAGGTATGCTCCCATTAATGTTTTATGCAAAATGCTCATTTAGAGCTTCAGGGATAAGGCACTGTACAAATAAAGTTTTACTTGTCTTGCCTTGTGTATGGTAGGGGGTGTCTGTCTCTTTAGTCTGCACTATGTATGTGTATTCTATGACATATAGGTCATGATCACAATGTGTGTTTTCAACAGTGTTTTCCCCCTTTCTGTGGCCCTGTTATCAGCCTTAACTCCACCTTGTGCTTTTTTTCAGGGGTACCAGTCGATTGGATTGCTGGGAGGGGTTGTTCAAGCACAGTAGGTGGCTGGGTAAACCTGCTCCCTCACTGCATCTTCCTTAGTTGTCCCTAGTAGGATTATCCTGTATGCGATAGTTGCAGTCAGTGGGGGATTCACAAAACAATCTGAAGGTGCAAAATCTTCCCTAAGTCCCCAAAAGTTCTGTAGCTGCGGAAAAAAAGGGGAACTTGCTGTGAGTGCTATGCACAAAACATTCTCAGCTGCAGAAAAAAAGAAACACTGAGGACTGTGGAAAAAAGTGCAGCTACAGAAGTTCCTGAGGGAAAAAAAGCCATTGAAAAGTATGGCATATCCCCTTAGAGGCTATTCACAGCCAATGTTTTTCCACAGTTGAGGAAAAAAATGTTGCACACATGCTGCACCACAAAGAGTGAGACATAACTATCCCTGAGCAAAGTGCAGTGTACTAACAATTGAGATACAATTATAGTGGAGGTGCAGGCACAAGTAATAGCAAACCTATAGTAGTGTCAGTTGTTACAACAAAAATAGCACACATTTTCATTGAAATACAACAAACTACAACCACTAGACCCAGTGCAGCCCATAATGGAGACCCACAGGCAGTAGAGAAAGAGCTGGTAACAGCCTGCAGTGAGTGCTGCTGAAGCAGACAACATAAACACTCCAGGGAGAGATACAACAATCAGTTCCACCAGCAGTTACAGACAGCCACTGTGGTGCATGGCTCTGCTGGCACCAGTGGTGCTGGAGTAGTCTCAGTTGAGGGACTGGCTGCTGGTCTCTCTGTGAGTACTTACTGCTGCATCTATGGCAAGACTGTCAAAGTCTGCTGCTCCAGTTAATATGGATCCCCTGTTGTTGTGCCTACTGAGCTTTTTCCTCAGCTAAGGAAAGAATGTTAGGGAGTTTTCAGCACTTGTAGACTTCCGTAACTTGCCTGTTTTACAGATTTCTGCAACTGCAGACATTTTCTTTGTGAATATGGTGCAACTAGATTCCAACAGTGTTACAAGTCATTTTTCCACAGCTACAGAATTCTGGCTCTTTTTATGAATCCTGGCCCAGGATCGCCCTTTAGAAAGTCAAAAGGGGTGACCATGGGTCCTCCTCTTGGCAATGTGTGCAGTTACTCAGGGAGGTATGATGTGTCACTCATCTGATCTAGTGTGCTCAGATGTGGTTACAGATGGGTACAGTTGCTTCAGTATTTCTTTTTCTGAGGCCAAGGGAGGTCTGGACCTGGTTCCCCATGCCCAACCTCCCAGCCTTGCTCCTGCCCCAGATTTGTATATTGGCCTGGTTCAGTAATCCCTTGTATCCCATTCACTAAGTATTGTAACCTTTTACCTTAATATTTTATTAATATGGACACCTATCAACTTTCCAACTACTGGATACAAAAGATGGTCAGTATTGGCGGGGCCGGTATCACTTGTGGGGTAGAACTTCTGTGCCAGCCCTTGTGGGTGATGAGATGGAGGTAGGACAGCGAGCACTTGGGTACCAACTAGTGTGTTCAGCTGCCTGTCTTAACCATTGCCCTGTCCGTTTCTAAAAAGTCCCTGAGTGCCTGATCATTCCTCATCTGTTTAAGACAGAGTGGTGTAAAAGTTCACATTTTCCTTCGGCCATTCCTTTGTTAGTATTCAGCTTGTGCACTGTGGGTCAGTAGTTGTAGGGGGCAGTATCCATTGAGACAGTCTTGTAGGAGGTGTAGCATGACCAAATGAATTTTTGGTCAGTTGAGCCACAGGAGGTGTCAGTTTCTAGGGGCATAGCAAATGGACTCCAGGAGGAGGTAGGATGTTTGTGGAGTGTCAGTTTTCCTTGTCAGATTTATGGCAGGTGTGTAGGACAAAGGTACAGCTCCATACGATGGGAGAGTTCAGATGAAGGAGGAGGTGTCTGGCTTGTATGTATCTTAAGTTCCCTTCGCCATTTTTAAAACCCCAGCATTCAAGCATCCCTGTTCAAGTTTTTAGGTAATAACTGCTGTCCTCATGTGATCTTCTCATTTGTCAGAAAGAAGAGGTCTCTAGGTCTGCTAAGTTTGCAGGTCACTCTTAAGGGAGGTTTCCCCAACCAAATAAATTTAGACCAGATGGACTGGACTTTATTAAACCAAAATCTGAGGAGCACTATGTTGAGCATACTTAAAGGATACATAAGTCTGGGTAAGATCACCATTTTAATTATATTAACTCAGCCCCACAAAGATAATGGAGGGTGTGGCCACCTCTGTAGATCAAGCTCCATCTATCTATTTAATGAGTTCATATTTAATCATTTTAGACGGTGACTGTCATGGAACAGTTTGATACCTAAATACGAAATAGATTTGGATTCCCATTTCAAGCCCAAAGCTAAAACTGCTGACTTATCACACCTGGGGGATAAGGGAAAGAGAGTAGATTTATGTAGATTTAATTTATAACTCAACTCCCCACATTTTTCTAAATAACTGTAAAACTGCGGGAAGACATGACAGCCAGTCAGAGAGATGTAACAACACATCATCTGAGAACATGGAAAGCTTATATTCTCTGGAGCCAAACTTTATACCTCTAATATGGAGAGATAGAATAATTTTCCGGGCTAGAGGTTCTATATATAAATTAAAAAGTAAAGGGGAACCCTGCATTAGCACAAAGGGCTCAGAAAGTAGCCCATTACACAAAATTCTTGCAGTGGGACAAGTATACAAAATATTAATCAACTTTATAAAATGATGAGGTAGGCCAACTCTAAGAAGAATCTTAAATAAATACAACCAAGCTACTTGGTCAAAAGGCTTTCTCTGCATCCAGAGAGACCAACACAGCATCTGGGTTGGCCTGTCTGGACACACAGAAAAGATGCAGAATTTTTCTAAAGTGGTCACTAGAGTGATGTCCTGAGACAAACCAGACCAGACTTTTTTGAGCCTTGAAGAAAGAATTGTAGCTAATTGTTTTATGACCACATTTAAAAGTGAGCTTGGACAATAATTGTCGGGGAGTATGGAATCTCTCCCAAGTTTGGGTAGCAGAACAATTTTTGCCTCAAAAAACATGGATTCCTGAATATAAAAATCATGTAAGTGTAACCCCCCTGCAAATGGGGGTTCCCAAAAGACTTCCAGGAGCTTGCTTGAATGCTCCAAGCCTGAATGGTGTTTGGCATTTAAGCCATTTATCAGTGAGTGTTTTTAGAGCCTCTGGTACTGTCTCTTTAAGAGCTGTCTGCTTGCAGACATAATTAGTTTGTATGGGGGGACTGTGTGCTTCTCTGAGTACCACTCGAGCTGCTGCCAATTCACTTCATTTTTGCAGTCACTAGGGTGCAAAGGGAACCTATCTGAAAGATGTAACTGTTTGCCAGAAATTATTTAGGTAATAATGAAATTACAGTTTGTCTAACCTGCTTTCTTTGCAGTCAGAACTGTGTCTGCTAGTTCCCCATTCTAGTTTTGAACTGCTGAACTGGACCAATCAGTGTGGGGTAAGCTAGCTCTAAAATGGTGCCTTGGACGAATCAGAACTTGGACTCATAATCTGAGCCAGCCACAAGAGGATTGTATGGGCAGTGACTCTGGGAGATGTAGTTTAGACTTCAGTGCCTTTTGGACCAACAGCAGTCTATTGTGAGTGACAGCCAATCCAGTCAAGAACTGGGAGGAACTCAAAGGAAGTGCCGGTTTTGTCAGTTGGAGTTTCAGTTGAGCTTTGGCAGTGAAGAAGGAAGGAGCCCTGTGCTTTTCAGTGTGCAGTTTTAGTCAAAAACGTGTGTAAGGCCCAGAGTTCCGTCTGCAGCTTGTGTAACAGCTTGTTAGGACTGAACTGCCCTGTGAAAAAGAATCAAAGGATCTCTGAAGAGTAGAAACCAGGCTCACCCTGTAGAAGACTGGAGGAATTGCTGAAAATTGCACTCTGTCTGTCAGGAACTGAATCTGCTGTGTGTTCTCCCGGGTATTGTGCAGTAATTGCGATCGGGATACAGATGCAGCCTGCCTGGTATAGTGCTTTCTTTTATATGGATGTGTGAAGAGGTTTGTGTACCTCAAGTGAGCCCTGCTGACATTGAAGGACCCTATCTTATTTGGAGGTCGTGAGTACTAATTCAGGGTCGCCCTGTTGAATTGCCACATTAAATCCAAATGGAATTACTGTACTGCTGACTGTTTAATTCTCCTTTTCTCTGTGTGAAAGGGCCCCTACCAGCTGCCACGGTTTGGACTAGCCACTAGGGCTTGGGTACCCAGGACAGTAACTGATAGGGATAGGCCTGTGCACAGAGCCATAGGTAGATTATTAGAGTGATAAGCTAATTAACCTGATTTCCCTGTCCTTGTTATATCCCCTAAATAAATCAGAGCTGCTTGTTTCAGCAAAGTTATACTGCCTGAGGTATTTGTCTATGTTAAAGTACTGTACTGTGATTGTTGCACTGTATCTCATTTCACAGGAGGTCCCAGTGCCGGAACCAGACCTGGGGGTAAGTGTACTGTGAAGGTAATTCTGATATATTGTGTGGGCCACTAGTGGGAAGAAAGGGGGTGCAGTGTCCCAGAGGGCTGTGACCAAGTTAGTTTAACTATTGCAAACCCTGACCTCTGGGTGGAGGCACCGCCATTGGATCCAGGCCCCTCAACCTGTTAGTGGCAAATCAGGCAGGTAGTAGCCCTGGATAGCGCCATCTAGGGGTTACATCTTGGAGGCTCACCGCTGGGATTGTGTGTCCTCTAGTGGCCATATTTACGAACCACTGTTAAGAAAAAATGGGTACCCGACAGAAGTGGCTGTGCACCGGCTGGTGGAGTGGTGTACTGGGAGGAGATCGACCCCAAAATGCTATGCTTATCCTGGACATCCCCTGGGTATCAATACGGACACTGTGCAGGGAGTACTTTCCAAGGTGGAAGGTTTACAAACCCTGTGGTGGTGGGTCGGCATGCTAATCTGCTCACCCACACTTTCCTGGCCCTAGTAGAGTTTAAGGATCCCATAGATAGCTCCAAAGTGCCACAGACCATTACCCCAGAGGGAGCCCTCACTGCTTGGAGAGTGATAACTAAGGACAGTAAAGACCCGGGGGGGAATCAGCCCCCACCACTATCTGAAACTTTGAGGAGAAATTTGCTGAATGGTTGCTGGGAGAGGGAAAACTGTGGAGGACTTGAAGAAACTATTCTTGCTACCTGGGGTGTTCCTCCCCCAACACCCTCTCCTGCTCCAGTGCCCGTAATGGTGGCTGAACCAATGCAGACTCCTATTTCTGCACCTGCCATTAGTCACGACTCTTACCGAAGGTTGAGGATCTTCTCTGGCACCCTTCCCACCCCCAAGGGAGGATGACTGGGAGACCTGGATAGACTATGTTGCCCCCCAAGTGCTAGAATGGCAATGCTCGGAAGGCGAAAAGCGAAAGAGGGTTAGTGAGAGCCTCCGAGGTCCTGCCCTGGCTACCATCCGTGCTAAACGGGCCAGTAACCCTGAAGCGACTGCACAGGCCTATCTTGAGGCCTTGGAGAATGTGTATGGGAGCCCAGATTCTGATGAGGACCTATGGTGGAGAGTAAGAAATGCACAACAGTACCAAGGGGAGTTGTTGTCTGTGTATGTCTCGGCTGGAAAAATTGTTGCAAGAATGCCTCAGAAAGGTAGTTTGCCAGCGATTGAACTGGACCGAACCAGACTGGACAGAATCTTAAGTCTGCCCCTTCTCAGAACTGCTGTTGCTTCAGTTACTGGCAAATCGACTGGAATCCCCACCCTCCTATGATGAGTTAATGAGAGAAATTGAGAGTTGAGAAAAGGCGACCTCGGGAGGTACCTGCACCAACAGCTGTGGCTACGACCGAGTGACTGAGGGTGACCCATCAAGTGAAGTTCAGGGGCAGAGGTTGACAGTCAATGAGTGCTCTGACAAGGAAAAGATATGCCACAATGGGGTGAACTGTTGAGAGAATCCGGGAATTCAAAAACAGTCCTTTATGAAGGCCACGCCTGCAAGTACAGGCCCTGACCTATATCCGACTGCATCTGCTATGGGGTGGGGTACCCACCCATGTATCTCCTGCTGATAACAGCTCCAAACTCAATTCCTTGACCATGGAAGTGGAGAAACTGACGAGATGTCTCCAAATGCTTATCACCGCCGCAGACAGAGATGGCACCCAGGTTTCCAGTTAGTAATACCCGCCCTGGCTCCCAGTGTGGCGCCTCGGCCAGCTCAAACTCCAGAAAGTATGTTTTGCTATAATTGTGGGAAAGATGGGCACATGAAAGGGAATGCCAGTCCCCAAAAGACACTGACAAAGTTGCATATAGGCTACAAGGAGAGCTTGAGAAGAAATCAGTGGTTAAGAGGTGCACGACATGATCCCAGTGAGGGCACCAAAATGCTAATTCACGTCCTTTGTGGCAAGGTCAGTTGCCCAGGCCCCACTACCGCCTCCAGACTGGTCCAGAATAGTGGGTCCCTCCATGGAGACCACTGTAAAGGTGAATGGAGTGTCTACAAGAGCTGTATTAGACAGTGGCTCCCAAGTGACAATTATGTTCCAGGATTGGTATCAGAAGCATTTGTCAGACGTACCCTTACAACCATTAGAAGGACTGCATGTATGGGGTTAAGTGAGAGGCCTACCCTATTCCGGGTATATCCGAATTTGGCTGTCTTTCCCCACCTCCGTGGCTGGAGTGGCGAACAAGTAGAGACCCTAGCCTTAGTGTGTCCCCCACTGGACTGTATGATGGTGTCCCTTGTTGATTGGAACAAATGCTCATATGTTCGAAGGCTGGCACAGTTGTGTTATGAAAACAGGGTCAAAGACTAGTAGAGCTTTAAGAGTTCCGGCTTTAATTAAGAAGGCCTATGAGGCACAGAGAGATGCTGAAAAACAGAACCAGAGGAACCGGTCGGAATTGTATGGAAGAAGGATCCTGAGTCTCTGATCCTGGCGAAATGCCCAGTGTACCTTACAGGAGAGGTCCATATCAGAAAGGATGTTAAGAATAAAATATTAATGTTGGATGCACCAGGCGATGGAAAATTGCCAGAGGGACTGCTGGTCAAGCCTAGTATTTGCCGCTAGAGCCCATGCTTATGCCAGAAGGGTAATGGTCCAAGTTCATAATGTGTCTGAAAGAGACATTCGAGTAAACAGAGGTTGCATCCTGGCTAATGTGCATTGTGCAGACACTGCAGTGCTACCCAGCAGCAAGAGTTCAAGGAAGAATGACAGAGTAACGCCTGACTTGTTTGATTTCGCGACTCCCCGCCAGCTGAATGGAAAGTGAGGATCAGTGAGAAGCTTGCCCAGAGAGACCAGGTGTTTTCTTTAAGGAATGGGATGTAGGATGCGTGCAAGGAGCTGAGCACAATATCCCTGCATGACGAAGACCATTTCGTGAGAGGTCTCGACGCCTGGCACCTGCTGACATAGATGATGTGAGACGGCATCTGCAAGAGATGTTAGCTGCTGTGTAATACAAGAATCCAGAAGCCCTTATGCTTCCCCATTGTGGTAGTGAGGAAAAGAATGGAACAGTAAGGATGTGTGTGGATTATCGCACCTTAAACCGGGCAGACTATCCTGATCAGTACACAATGCCCGCATTCAGGATGCTTTGGACTGCCTAAACGGGAGCAAGTGGTTCTCTGTGCTGGATCTCCGCAGTGGGTTCTACCAGATCCCGATGGCCCAGAGGACCGTGGAGAAGACGGCCTTTATCTGTCCGCTTGGTTTATGAATTCATGAGGATGCCTCAAGGATTTCAGGTGCCCCAGCCACTTTTCAACGATTGATGGAGCGTGCAGTGGGGACATGAACTTACTAGAGTGCCTGGTATACCTAGATGATGTTATTGTGTTTGGCAGCTCACTGGAGGAACATGAGAGCAGATTATTTAAGGTATTGGACCGACTGGAGGACTTTGGCCTTAAACTGTCCATTGATAAGTGTCAATTCTTTCAAACATCAGTAAAGTATGTGGGACACATAGTATCCACCGAGGAATAGAGACCGACCCAAGTAAAGTTGAGGCCTTGACCACCTGGCCACAGCCCAAAAATCTAAAAGAACTGCAAAGATTCCTGGGATTCTGTGGTTATTATCGCGCTTCATCAAGGACTATTCAAGAGTGATCCGCCTTTACTTAACCTTACCAAGGGTATCCCCAACCCACAAAAATACCAAAAGTCAGCGTCCCTCAAGACTGAAAGAGTGTATTTTCATCCGAGTGAAGTATTTGAGGCCCGCTGGACTCCTGATTGTGAGACTGCTTTTCATGAGATCATATATCAACTTACCCATGCTCCAGTGCTGGCCTATGCCGATCCAAGAAAACCTTCGTCCTGCACACTGATGCTAGCTTGCAAGGGTTGGGGCTGTGTTGTACCAAGAGCACGAGAATGGCCTGAGACCAGTGGCCTTTGCCAGTAGAAGCCTGACCCCATCCGAAAAGAACTATCCTGTACATAAGTTAGAGTTCCTAGCTTTGAAGTGGCTATTGTTGACCAATTCCATGAGTACTTGTATGGGGCTAAAATACTAGTAAAACTGACAATAATCCTTTGACCTATGTGCAGACCTCAGCTAAGTTGGATGCCACTGGCCATAGGTGGCTTTCTGCATTATCTACATATGACTATGCTCTCGAATACCGAGCAGGTCTGAACCACATAGATGCTGATGCTCTCCCGAGGCCTGTTCCCCAGAATGATTGGGTCCGATTGGCAGAACCTGACATTCGGCACTCTGCCGGAAGTTTGACAGGGAGGAACAAATGTCCACGGACGCAGTGGACTGCATGGTGGATTGCTTGGGAGCCTCTGAGAATTGCATACCTGCTGCTTATTGCCACTTTTCTGCAATAGACATTGGTGCACTGCCTCAGCTGGACAATGACAGTATTCGAGCGGGCTCAATCCGCGATCCCATGATCAAAGCAGCTTTAGAAGCCCTCTATGCAGGAAAAGATGTGTCAAATTATGCTCCACTGATTTGAGAACTGCACTGTTATACAAAGAAGGTCCTAAGTTGAAACTGATCAATAAACTGTTATACAGAGAAACAGTAGACAGAGGGGGACAAGTAGACAAACAACAACTAGTGCTGCCCACTGCCTTTCGAGACTCAGTACTGAGGTCCTTGCACAACCACATGGGGCACCTTGGTATAGACAGAACACTTGACTTGGTGAGATCCAGATTCTATTGGCCTAAGATGGGGGCTGATGTGGAGCAACACATTCGAACTTGTAGTCGCTGCTTACAGAGGAAAGCTTTTCCCAGAGGGCTGCCCCTTGTTAACATCACCACCAGTGCACCCATGGAGCTGGTCTGTATTGATTTTCTGAGTTTGGAGTCAGATCAAAGAAATATCAGTAATGTGCTGGTGGTCACTGACCATTTCACGAGATATGCCCAAGCTTTCCCACCAAAGACCAGAAAGCATCCACTGTGGCCAAAGTACTTGTAGAAAACTTTTTGTTCACTATGGGCTCCACAAAGAATCCATTCTGATCAAGGGAGAGACTTTGAGAGTCGTCTGATCAAAGAGATGCTTTCTCTGTGGGGAGTGCGAAGTCCAGAACCACTCCTTACCACCCCAGGGGACCCACAGCCTGAACGTTTCAACCGCACTTTGCTAGATATGCTAGGCACCCTGCACCCAAAGGACAAGCCTAGATGGAGCCAACAAATTAGCACCCTGGTACATGCTTATAACTGCACCAAAAGTGATGCCACTGGATTCTCCCCTCACCGCCTGATGTTTGGAAGAGAAGCTCGACTACCAGTAGATGTGTGTTTGGGGTCTCTCCTGATGGGGTTCAAGCTGACAACTATTTACAGTATGTGCAAAAGTTAAAGGCCCAGCTAACTCATGCGTACCAACTGGCTCAAACCATGGCTGCCAAAAGAAATCTGGCCAACAAAGAAAGGTATGATAAAAGGTGAAAGCACAGGAACTCCAGGAGGGAGATCGGGTATTGCTAAGAAATCTGGGACTGCATGGCAAGCACAAGATTGCTGACAGATGGCACCATCTCCTCACATTGTAGTGGGCAAACTAGATGATCTGCCAGTGTACAAAGTAAGGCCTGAGAATAATTCAAAAGATGTAAAAACAATGCATAGAAATCATTTACTGCCCATTGGACAAATCTTAATTGAGTCTGAGCCCCTAGAAGATGCCCTCTGGACCAGTGACTAGAGCTGCTGCTAAGAAAAGATCAAGAAAGTCTGCACCTACAGAAGCAAAGTTAAAGTGTTCCCTCCACAAGTCCCAGTTGAGCATGACTGTCAGTCCATATCGAAGAAAGTGAGAGTGACTTTGAATACTATCCTTCTTACGAACTGAGTCAATTGTTTCGGGCAATCCCTAGTCAATACTGGAGACAAAGCTGGGCCTTCTGGACTGTCTAAGCCCCAGCTTCATCCCTGGAGCCAATGCTCCCAGAAAGTGAAGTGCAAAGCATCAGATCAGATGAAATGGAATCATTGTGCATGGTTGAACTGTTTGAGCTTTCAGGGAGGAAAATGATAGATTGGGGCAGACTGGTGATACACCGAACAAGAAGAGTATTTTGAGTGCCCTGACAGTCCACTGCCAGTGTCCGAAAGCTCTCCATGCGAGCCAAATGTTGTGGACTCAGAAACTGTAACTCCTGGAGCTGAAAGTGCCCCAAGTTCTAGCCTCTCTACCCCATGGAGACTCCTGACAAGTGAGGACAATGCTGAAAATGAGGCTCAGAGTGCAGAGACTATAACAGTTCCCCTAGAAAGACTGGTCGAGCTGTAAAGCCTGTGGTGCACCTCAGTTATGATTCACTTGGGAGGCCTGTGGACTTGCCTCTCAATGTTGTCCATAAAGGAGTGTATGTGTCCCCAGCTCATTGCCCAAACTGAGCATCAGTGCTAACTCCAAGTTACTTGTGTTGCCCTCTAGTATGGTGCCTTGCCCCATCCAGCCCCAAGGTAACTGATAGGAAGGGCCCCTCTCTTCAGGTTTCATGTACAAGAGGTAATAACTTGAGTTATGGTACAATGTGTATGTAATACTGTGTAAAGAGTGACGTACTGCAATGTTTCAGAAATGTGTTCTTGGTAAAATGATATATTGACTGATGATTACATGTGCGAGCCTAATGCAAATGTATATGGTTGCAGTTGAAACTTATGGGGGTACTTGCTTGACGCGGACGTCAAGCTTTCCCAGGCCAGGAAGGGTGTAACCCCCCTGCAAATGGGGGTTCCCAAAAGACTTCCAGGAGCTTGCTTGAATGCTCCAAGCCTGAATGGTGTTTGGCATTTAAGCCATTTATCAGTGAGTGTTTTTAGAGCCTCTGGTACTGTCTCTTTAAGAGCTGTCTGCTTGCAGACATAATTAGTTTGTATGGGGGACTGTGTGCTTCTCTGAGTACCACTGAGCTGCTGCCAATTCACTTCATTTTGCAGTCACTAGGAGTGCAAAGGAACCTATCTGAAAGATGTAACTGTTTGCCAGAAATTATTTAGAGTAATAATGAAATTACAGTTTGTCTAACCTGCTTTCTTTGCAGTCAGAACTGTGTCTGCTAGTTCCCATTCTAGTTTTGAACTGCTGAACTGGACCAATCAGTGTGGGGTAAGCTAGCTCTAAAATGGTGCCTTGGACGAATCAGAACTTGACTCATAATCTGAGCCAGCCACAAGAGGATTGTATGGGCAGTGACTCTGGGAGATGTAGTTTAGACTTCAGTGCCTTTTTGGACCAACAGCAGCAGTCTATTGTGAGTGACAGCCAATCCAGTCAAGAACTGGGAGGAACTCAAAGGAAGTGCCCGGTTTTGTCGGTTGGAGTTTCAGTTGAGCTTTGCGTGAAGAAGGAAGGAGCCCTGTGCTTTTTCAGTGTGCAGTTTTAGTCAAAAACGTGTAAGGCCCAGAGTTCCGGTCTGCAGCTTGTGTAACAGCTTGTTAGGACTGAATCCGTCCTGTGAAAAGAATCAAAGGATCTCTGAAGAGTAGAAACCAGGCTCACCCTGTAGAAGACTGGAGGAATTGCTGAAAATTGCACTGTCTGTCAGGAACTGAATCTGCTGTGTGTTCTCCCGGGTATTGTGCAGTAATTGCGATCGGGATACAGATGCAGCCTGCCTGGTATAGTGCTTTCTTTTATATGGATGTGTGAAGAGGTTTGTGTACCTCAAGTGAGCCCTGCTGACATTGAAGGACCCTATCTTATTTGGAGGTCGGAGTACTAATTCAGGGTCGCCTGTTGAATTGCCACATTAAATCCAAATGGAATTACTGTACTGTTGACTGTTTAATTCTCCTTTTCTGTGTGAAAGGGCCCTACCAGCTGCCACGGTTTGGACTAGCCACTAGGCTTGGGTACCCAGGGACAGTAACTGATAGGGATAGGCCTGTGCACAGAGCCATAGGTAGATTATTAGAGTGATAAGCTAATTAACCTGATTTCCCTGTCCTTGTTATATCCCCTAAATAAATCAGAGCTGCTTGTTTCAGCAAAGTTATACTGCCTGAGGTATTTGTCTATGTTAAAGTACTGTACTGTGATTGTTGCACTGTATCTCATTTCACAGGAGGTCCCAGTGCCGGAACCAGACCTGGGGTAAGTGTATACTGTGAAGGTAATTCTGATATATTGTGTGGGCCACTAGTGGGAAGAAAGGGGTTGCAGTGTCCCAGAGGGCTGTGACCAAGTTAGTTTAACTATTGCAAACCCTGACCTCTGGGTGGAGGCACCCGCCATTGGATCCAGGCCCCTCAACCTGTTAGTGGCAAATCAGGCAGGGGTAGTAGCCCCTGGGATAGCGCCATCTAGGGGTTACATAAGTAATTAAATACTATGGTAAGGATAGGCACCAACTCTTCTTTAAAAGTTTTATAAAATAAAGGCACAAAACCGTCCGGCCCTGGGGCCTTATCTGAGGAAAGGGATCCAATCTCAGTTGCAACTTCAGCCTCAGTATTGCAGCTTATTAACGAGTTTTTCTGGGCATCTGTAAGAGATGGTAAATCCACCCCATTAAGAAATTGTGAAGGACTGACATAGAATCTAGATTGGGTACCAGCACTGGGTACAGAGACTGATAAAAGGTCCTAAATATGTTCGCTAACTGATTAGGGGTTGACACAGTCTGTTGAGTAGAGGGGTCAACCAGTGTAGCCACCCATCTACTGTAGCAACAGCTCTTTGCTTGTGCTGGAGAGTTAATAGTTTGCCTGCTTTCTCTCTCTGCCCAATGTATGTGACCTTAACTTTGGTAGCTGTCTGTGTCACTTTTTCCAATAGATAGGCTAAATATTGGGCCCGCAACTTAGTAAGCTCGAATCGAATAGACTCAGCTGAGTCCTCAGAAAGAGTGTATTCTAAGTCTTTAATTTTAGTTAACCAGCTTTCAACCTGTTTCATATTCTGTCTCATTTTTAATGTCACCTATCTTATTAATTCCCCCTCCATGTAGCTTTAAGAGTTCCCCACAAAATATATTTCACAGAGATAGAGTCTGCATTTTCTGTAATTGAAAAAAGCATGAAAGTCTTCATATGCTCCTTTAGCACGGGTCTGATAAACGCTGGTGGTTTAGGGGTCATGTAGAAGAACAAGGTAACTTTTGGGAAAAAGCTATTTGCATCTGCGCTGGGGAATGGTCTGACAATACCCTAGCTTCTATAGTAGAGTCCTCCACATGTTGTAGCAATATGTGACTTATTAAAAAATAATCTAAATGGTAATATACCCCATGCAGGGGCAAAAAAAAGGTAAAGGTATGGCCTACTGGATGTAAAGCCTGCAATGGGTTGACTAGGCCCAGATTTTCAATAAACTCCTTCAACACCCTTTGGGCTGGGGAAATGCCCACTTTCACTTATAAGATCTGTCAATGTCGTTAGTAGGTACCAAAATCCAATATCCTCTCATTATACATGAAATATTGGTATAAGAGGCTAAAGCAGTGGCCAGAATAGGAAAGAAAGAAGATGTATCCAAATTCGGACCATAAATAGAATCCATAATTATTTCCATGCTAGCCAGCATTCCATGAATAAAAATATATCTCCTATCTGGATCTTTTATTTCATGAGCTATCTGAATAAGGAAATTTTTATTCAACAGAATGGCCACTCCTCTCTGTTTGGATCCAGTGCCCGACCGAAATACCTGACCCACCCACAATTTTTTTTCAAATTATCAAGCTGGTCTACAGGAATATGAGTCTCTTGAAGAAGGGCAACATGTGGATGAAATATTCTCAGGTGACGCAGAACACAGTATTTCTTTTTGTTGTCCCCCCCCCTTAATGTTCCGTGATATTATTTTCCAGCTAAGGGATGTAAGGTTTGTCCTGGATATAAATTAGGTGATAATTCCCACCGTCCCTGCTTGAAAACTGCCTGCATCGATCCCACCCCCTACCAAGCATTTCCAAAAAAGAAAACACAAAAGCAACAATCCCCTCCCCCACCCCAAGAAAAAAGAAACTCCAGACAATTAAGTAAAACTGCCCCACTGCCAAGGGCCCCCTCCTTAGTGTAAGGCCCATATCAGCTGGCAAGGAGACAGCTCCCTACGGACCCACCATACACTGCCTGTAGGAAATGCACCATGTGCTCAAAGCATTGAACCACTCAGTAACTAACAATTAGCTAATGAACAAACATTACCCTTGTTAAAACACTCTTAACCCATACCTACTTAACTGCTTAACACCAGCTGATGCTGACATAAAAGGAATTAAGTAGAAGAGAAGAAACATGAGCAACCCCTAGTAATTATATTATCCAAATTAGTTATGAAAGGTTGGGGGACAGGCTGAACACTTTTCCCTTAGCTGCGATGCATTTTATAGACTTCGTATGGCACAACTGAAAACTGTAAAAGATAGCTAAATTCGGCACCCTAAATTAAAAAAAAAAATATATATATATATATATATAATGGTGTTATGTTAGATTTCTGGTGCCTTTCTGAACCCTAAATAAGGAAGAATCCCTTTAATATCCGTCCACCCCACTAATTTAATTAAAAAAAATAAAAATAAGTAACAGCAAGTCACTTTATAGGAGTTAAATAAGTCTTCAACCTCTGTGTAGAGATATAATGTTTGCCAACTTGCTAGAAGAAAAATGGACATTTATTTGTCCAGTACCTATAAAAAAGAAAAAAGGGAAACACTAGGTGTGGCTCCTCTCCCGGGTTTAGCAGCATCAGCTTCTCAAACTTTAATCTAGAATAAGCACACAGAGCTAAAAAAAAAACCCTCATAAATGTACTGAAGTCAAGGCAGTAAATATAGATAAATGTCTTTGTTCATATTAATGAAAACATTCAACACATACTCTATGAAAGTCAGAGTGCAGAGAATCAGTCCTCTGGTAGGTACCGCTAAGCACTCCAGAATCCCAATCAACTTATCTGTAAATTAAAAGTCAACAACAGGGTTAAAATTCATTATCTGAAAACCAAAGCTCTTCTCTCAAATCCAGTTCAAATTCCACGTCTTGTCCATGAAACAAAGTAAATAAAACAAACATTTGTCAATGACGAATGCTTGCTTGCTGGCATTGGCATTGGTAGTGTAGGAGTTAGAGAGCTGCATAATAGGAATGGCAGTGAAGTATTGAACTGAAGCCAACCCCGCCACCACACTGCAGAGACTGACAGGCATTGGGTGTGCCTTTTGGTCGTCAAGCATAACGGCCATGCCATTTCCACACACACAGACACCGACAGAAGTCGCAGTGTGCCTTGGGGTCTTTGGCCCTTATGCTCATCCCATTCCACCAGGAAATACAGTGAGATGGGTACTGTATAAGAAAATGGGTGAACTTTGGGGCCAAAGAGTCCAAGGCACACCTTGATGCCTCTCACTGGCTGCAGAATGTGGAATGTTATGAGCATTACAGGCGAGAATCCCAAGTCGCACCCCTGATGCCTGTCAGTCTCTACAGGGTGGGGTGTTATGGTCGGAAACCATAACACCTCAGGTGTTTGTTGGCATTTTCATTCCAAATTTTCAACATGGGTTTTTTGTGTCCCCCCCCCCACCTTATGAACAGTGGCAATATCAGTTCATTAGCTGAAAGCTGATTTTGCACAGCGACTATGCCATTTGGCACCACAGGTGCGAAAACACATTTTGAACAGGATGTGAAAAATGATAGCTGTACTGTTCATGGGGAGGTGCAAAAAATGGCAATGTTGAAAATCGGCAGTGAAAATATTAAAAAACTAGCGAAACTGCTCAATGCACACCCGTAATGCAATTAGTTTGGGGATTTTTTTACAGCAGATTGTCAACACAGGCGTTTTGGAACCCCCGCTCATGAACAGTGTCACTGTGATTTTCTTAATCTGTCCCACACAGTGATTTCCCACAGCGACCACGCATTTCTGCGCTGGAAGTGCGAAAACATATTTCAGCCATGGTATGAAAAATGACAGCTGTACTGTTCATAAGGAAGTGTGGAAAAATGCCAGTGGTGAAACTCTGGACTGAAAATATTAGAAATTGATGAACTTATAAGGGTGTGTGGAAACTGCACAATGGTCGCTCGTAACACAGTCATTTTATGGACTTTTTTCACCAAATTTTTAACATAGCCATTGTAACACCTCTGCTCATGAACAGTGTCACTGTGATTTTCTTAATCTGTCCCGAACATTGATTTAGTACACCGACTGCGTCATTGTGCGTTACATGCACGGAAACACATTTTGGGCAAAATGTGAAAAATGGCAGCTATACTGCTCATAAGGAGGTGTGGTAAAATGGCAATGTTGAAAATCTGGAGTGAAAATATTGAAAATTCACAAACTTATGAGCGTGCATAGGAACAGCTCAATGCATGCTCATAAAACAGTCATTGTTGGGAATTTGTTCACCAAATTTTCAACATGGGTTTTGGGGGGCCTACCTCATGAACTGTGACACTGTCATTTCATAAATCGGTCCCTAAAGGTGGTTCCATGCAGTGACCTTGAAATCACCTTTCGGGGCAGATTAACAAAATGACAGTGACAGATTTCACGAGGTAGGGTCCCCAAAACCCCATGTTGAAAATTTGGTGAAGAAATTCCCCAAAATGCCTGAGATATGCATCAAAGTTGAAAAAACCCTTTTTATTCCATTATACAGCTTACCATCATTTCCTCAGTTCGCAGTCGGCTTTGAAGAGAGCAGACGTGTTCCTGGTCCACGAAGATTGTCGAGCCGGACCCAGAGGTAAGTATGGGGTGAGATGGGGTGTGGGGAGGCAGGGTGCACAGAGGTGGGGCGAGGTGGGGAAGGGGGTCATGACAGTCAGCGAGGAAGGTTTTTCTTGCAGGTTTTTTTCTTGGACGACACAGGACTCGTGCCATGCTGGGGTGGGCTCCCAGCATGGCAGCTGAAGCCTGTTGGGGGGGGGCAGTGGAGCCGATGGGGGATTGGGCACTCCCGTCGGCCATATGGACTGTTGCCACGCTGGGTTGGACTCCCAGCGTGGCAACCGGTTGTCTGTTGGGGGAAACATTGGAGCTGACAGGGATTGGGCAACCCCATCGGCCTTATGGACTGTTGCCATGCTGGGGAGGGCTTCAGCGTGGCACCTGGAATCTGTTGGGGGGAATGCAGCAAAGCTGATGGGGATTGGAAGCACTATTGGCCATACAGTGTGAGCATGGGGGGATGCATTGTACGCAATAGCGTGCCTGTAATGTGTGTGGGAGGGAGGCGCATGTGCACGCAGTATCTTCTCACTGCTCACTGAAGCGGAGCTTTCCCTTTCAACTGTATGGCACTACATTTTCAGCTGCTGTCATAGACAGCTGCAACATTCATTGGTGAACTGTGGCCGTGCCTGCAAACACACTCACTGCACTGGAAGACAGGGTGCCACACCTACGAAAACTCGGATGATGGCACTATGTTTCTTGCACATGTGCACAAGCAAACATAAAAAGGAGTCTCAATCCAGTTTTTAGAAGACATACAAAGGAACAAACACAGCAACTGGTTGATAGGTCTGTTTTATCAGTCCATGCCCTGAAGCAGCAGGATAACTTTTATAATACAGGCATTGAACTTAGACAGTAATAAAAGAGAACAAAGAATGATTTCCACACCTCCTCAGCCCACTTTGCCAAACAAATCTGGCAGCAACTTTGAAAGCTCTGTCACCACTTGTGAAGCCAAGTTAAAAGGAAAAGTTCATTTGGCGTTGATGACCTCCAGATGGGCTGGATAAAGCGCGTTTTGACCGATGCTCGCTGCCCACAACTGCCTGAATAGTTTGGTATGCGGCCCTTCCTTTCAGCACCTTGAATGTGAAATCTATTACCAACCTAATCCACTTCCCCTCCCACTGTAGCTGCTCAATTTTCTTTGAAGCCTTTAGCATGTAGTTCTGATCTAATTAATTTAACATTTTAAAGATCAAAGGATGTGGTGGATCCCTGCTGGAGGCTTGGGATGGAGGGATCAGTAGTCCCTCTCAAAAACAGAATTAGAGCCATTTGGAGAGGCACCTGTGACTTTTATGCAGAACTTTTGGACAAACTCTATAGGATGTGGTCCTTCTTTGCCCTCCAACAGACCTTGAAGGACCAGATTATTTCACCGTCTGAGACCCTCTAGATCATCCAGCTTTTCTTCCATTTTAGACAGGGATCTCTTTAGAGTCATGAGCTCTGGTTCTATTTTTGTCACTCGGTCCTCTGCTGATGAAACTCGGGTTTCCACATCTGAGACCCAATGGGATCATTCTTTAATGGCCAGTTTGATGTCCTTAAAGTCTTCTATCAGTGTAAAAAATGGTCACTTTAATCAACTGCAATTCAAGAAACATCTGCTCCATAGCAATCTGTGGAGTAATTTCTGAAGATGGAGTGGGGGGGGGACTGCCTAGCTTCCAATTCGATGTGCCTCTCCTGCTCTCTGTCAGATGTAAATGAACCTCTGACGGATGTTGGTCCATCTGTTTGGTAGCCATTGGAGCCCACAAGTAAAGCAAAAGTAGCTGGAGATAAAATCTTCCCAAATGGAGCCCAAGAGGTAGGAAAAATACACAAGTAATAATACCCGACAGGGTGGGCAGTATTGGACAATACAGGACCAGTCAGGGGCATAATGAGGCCCGACCCCTGGAGGGTATTATTATGCTTAGAAAATGGGCCAGAGGTAAAATTTATAGAAAATATTACAAAAAAATTAAAAAAATTAAAAAGAATAAAAAAGAAATATAAAGCAATGAAGTCACTTTTGATTTAAAGTAGTTCCTGTAGTACTGCCAGCAGAGGGTAGTGCTGTTTACAGTTAGTAACTTTTCCCCCACTTTTCTTCTGTTAGCTTGTTAATGGAAATGATCTCTCTCTGCCGTCTGACTACACATACACACATAGATACATCAGTAACAAGTGACAAAGTGGGCACGGTATTTTAGGGCTTGTGGTGCTGGTCACTGCTCCAGAGTTACTGTCAGGCTGCATGGATTGTGAGCATGATTCTGAAAGGAACGGAGGTGGAGCGGTTGGCAATTTTTACTTTTAGCGTGAGTATCCATCTACTGCTATGGTAGGAATAAAAATGTAAATTTTTTTAAAATTCAGTTTAGTTCTTTACACCACGGAGTTCTAGTAAGACTACATGGGTTGCAAGCGTGATTCAAAAAGGGACAGCAATTAAGGAGCTGTTGTGCATTAAATTTTAGCGCGAGTGTCCATCGGTGCTGATTTTCGGTTTTATCTCTCACTAAGCGAAAGGAAAAAATGGTGACATTTAAAACATTTTTGGCCAGCACTCCAGCCAATGAGAACAGAGGCTGGGCACTAAGATACCACATGAGGCTGGCATGGCTGGTACTTTTTACTTACAGGGCTCTCACTGTAAGTTAATGTTCCCTCTGCCAGCCAATGAAATGATTTAAAATGTTAAACCCATTTTCTAATAATGTATAATACAGGCCCAAATGGAGCTCTCCAGAAACACTTTCACTCCATTCACAGCATCACATGACTCCCCATTTCAGCCAATCTTGTAGGCTGATGCATCCTTTGGTGAGAAGAACTGTTAAATATTGAAGCAATGAGAGATGCCTCTTCTCCCCAAGGCATCCAGCAGAGCACACTGAAGAAAGAGGCAGAGAGAGAGAGAGAGAGAGAGAGAGAGAGCGAGACGTGCTGAAGGCCTACTAGCACCACGAGGCAGGGCAGAATCGAAGTTCCACACCGCCAACAACTCCTTGCCACACTCAGAGCAACCAGCAATAGAGTAGCAATTGTTCAAATCCAGGCAGTCACAGGCTAAACGAGAGAGAGTGAGGCAGTCAGACTTTGAGAGATTGAGCACACCATGGCTATACAGAAGATGACGACTCTGATGAGGATTGACTGACAGTTTACAGCAGTTAAGGTAAGTGTAATGTGCTATGTGCTTCTAATCAATCCACCCTAACTGGTCTTTAGAAATGCAAAACTCAGGGGTTGTATTACTGTTATTCTGAGTGCTAAATAAGTTTGGCATTGTTTCATCAAATCTAACTGCATCAAGGAGGGATGGCTATGGCCTTGACTGATGGGGAGAGGAGAAGGGCCTGAAAGTATATATGTGTGTGTGTGTGTGTGTGTAGGGGTGAGGGATCCTTATGCCTAACTGATAAAGAGTGCAATAAATAGCGTTTAGGGTGGAGGAAAAAAGACAATTACTGCTTATGCAATGTTATTTATCCTCAGGTGCAGCTGGTCTGAGTGACCCAATGTTCCTCAAGACACAATCTGGTAAGTGGTGTGGTGGTGGTATATTCAGTGGTTGTTGACTTGATGGTTGTGCTGTAATAGTTGTTAAGTGATTTAGGGGTGGGGCAGGGGTTGATAGGAATTTAATTCATTATTTCTTTGTTAGTCTGTTAGAATAAAAATAAATTACATAATAGCAACCTTGTTACTTGTGATGTGTCCATGGTCTGTCTTATTCTCCCAATGTGATGTGCATGTGACCATCCCACTATATCCACACATGCCCTCCTGACCTGAGTTGCTGGAGGATCCAGCAGAGCAAGGCCCTGGGTGGTCAACAGTCTGCAGGAGTCTTCCTTAAGGCCTAGTAGCTTGACTTGGAGTTGGTTCTAGCCCTGATCCTGACTTCCTGTCCTTCCAGTCCCCAGGTACCTTCATGAATACCACATTAATGCCATCAGAGATCGGTCTAGGTGGCTGGGGGCAGCAATGAATGATCATGGTGCTAGTTATGGAGGCGGTCAAGCAACCTGACTGGGCCCTAACTCTAAACCTGACTTGCATAAGCTGAGACTAAGCTGCAACAAGGGCTATCCTCCATCAATACCAGACAGAGACTTATGTCTGTGAGGGGCCCAGGGCAGCATTAACTCAAGCAATGGAGCCAAATATCCATGCTCTTGACACTAACAGTGTCCATTACACTATACTAGTAACATGGCTGGTTCCCATCCCACTGATCGCTCTCACATCACCACCAGAGATACTGTGAGAGACTGAGATCTCTCAGATTGAAGCAGTAGCAGTGACTAGTCAGGGTCTGGCCCTCTGATGATTTCTGCTACTACATTCCATGTTCAGGTCAGTGTACATTTGGATCCAGGTTAGCAGCTGTCCATGTATACAAGTAAAGATTGTTCCACCCACCACTCTGTACCATGGAATGGAATTGGTCTGATAGTGAGTGACTTGACCAGTGAGCAGGAACACTTAGTCAATTAATGTTTAGCCTAGTTTTCCAGTTGACTTTCTTTCTGTCAGGGCCTTGACAAGTAAAGCAGATGAGACTCAGAGTCCACTAAGAGAACAACAGTGGTGCACAAGGCATAAAACACCACTTACAGGGGTGGGGGGGATAGCCAAGCACCTGCTTTTCTGGACCAAATGTTTTGCTATTGTGACAGTGAAAATGAAACATTGTCAGTTTATTTATGTGTATGTTTACACAGGATATAGGTCACAACAGCAAACGTGAGGAATACACCCACACCATCAACATCGATCACCTGTACAAGTGCTTTTTCAGTGTTGTATAATCGCAAAATATTGGTGGTGTGCATGTACTCCTCACGTTTCCTGTCTGCTGTTTTGAACTGTATCCTGTGTAAACATTGCATACAAACAGATTGCTTTTATTATTGCTGCCTCAATCTCATGTTTGTTGGCCCAGAAAGGTTGGTGGCTGGATATTCTTGACAAGTAAAGTGACTGTCACTCAGGCTGCCATTAAGTATTTATCTGGTAAAATACATAACATTATAGTGCAGTCAGTCTGAAGTAATCTTGAATGGAGACCTGGTCCAGTTTCACTCTGGTCCAAGATAAGTTCCCAGTCTGGTGAAAAATCTTCCCCCTGCTCCATGCCCAATGCAGAGTAAGCAGTACCCTTTGGACATGTTGTGGCATTAATCAAACCTCCTCACTGGCATTCTGGTTCTTCTCTCTGCATTGGTGCTGGAACAGTTTGAAAAGTGGTAGGGCCAGGGATTTAAGGGGTAAATTCTCCCCTATTAAATACAATAACATGATTGCAAAAACTTATAGGGCCACTTATGAAAGTGGTAGGGCCATGGCCCTAGTGTCCCCCATTCCGGCACCAATGGCTCTCAATCTTCTGGGTCTTCCTCAGTGTCCTCAGTCTGCTCACTGTCTTCTGGCTCTTTTGGCTTCTCTTCCGGAGGGCACAGCTCCCTCTTTGTTGCTTCCCTTCTCTTCCAGACAGCACAGCTGGATTACCTCAGTGATGTCATCAGATGGCTTTTTCTTCAATGATGCAGTAGAACACATACATGCTACATCCACTAATGTTCCCCCCCAACTTTGACTGTTCACACCCTTGCTCCCACCAGCCTCTGGCAGGTGGCAGTCCACTGGAGGGACACAGGAGCCCCCCCCACCTTGCCCCAAGGTAGGAGATCTATCCCTGGGACGTTCTGTCCTCCCTCACCTGGCTGGCCCCCAGGTGAATCTGGTCCATTCCCAAACCCGAATCACTGGTGTGGCAGACAGAAAGGCAACCAGCATCTCCATCTGCCACACCACAGGGCCGGTGCAAATCGCAGTATTATTAATTAAAAAAGAATAGAAAATGGTACTTTAATTTTTATGTATTTATTGACTCTTGATATTTTGTTACAGAAGAACTGTCTTCAACCTGTGAGCCAATGTCTTTTTGTAGGAGTTGTGTTTGAAACACTGATTCACATTCTGCTGTCATTCCATCTTTATTATCCTTTAACTAAATTTAGTAGGTGTTTCTGATTTGCATTCTGGTGGTCACTACCATTTTAGAATTGTGTGACGTAGTTTATGTACTTGTTAAGAATGTAATATTGTTTTCGCAATGCATCCATATTCTGCTATAGAACTCTATGTTCCAAGGGGGACATAAACACATCTGTCTCTGGCCTTGATAGCAGCATCCTTACCTGTGTAAACTCCTTCAAATATCTAGACATTACCCTTGACCCCACTCTTGATTTCGACCTTCACATCACCAGTACCTGTAAAGCCGTAAATGTCAAAATTGGTATGGCCTAAAGAACCAGCCATGCCCTACATCCCACTGCTAGGGTCCCCACTGCCCAGGGCATATTTCTCCCTGCTCTTATTTATGGTTCAGTTTCATTTGCTGGGGCAACTAAAGCTAGCCTCCGTAAATGGGACACAACATATAACAGTATTTTCCACTTTGCCGTGGTCTCCTATGACTGACACCTTTATGAAAACCTTCACTGGCTCTACCCTACTGCTAAACATCTTTACTCCCTTGGCAGGTTGGCACCTTAACTGACAGGATATTATGCTCAGGTACACACCCTGCACTAGCCCAGCTGCTGGTTACACTCTTCGCTTGGGTGATCAGCCAGCTTTTCACCTCCCTAAATGCAAAATGGCAATGGGAGCTCAGGCCTTCTCTCACCTCGCCCCCCCAGGAATGGAATTCATTACCTACTCCCATACGCCTCTCCCCTGCACACTCTAGATTTAAGCATGGACTAAGGAGACACCTCCAAATAAATTACACCTGTACATGTTATCATCCCCACTGAGCTCTCCTGTGGAATCCCTGTCACCTTACTGGTATTACCCTAAGCCTCTGGCTGTCTCTTCTTGCAAGTCTGATGAACTAATCATATCTACTTCTCCCTAATTCCTCTCATCTCACTCCCTTAGTAATTCTGCTAGCTTCTCCTTCCTTGCTATGATATCAAATCATGTCATGTGATCTACCATAGCAATGCACTTAATGACCTGTGTTGTTCTCTTATTATGTATTGATGTTTTCTGGTATTTCTGGAGACTTAGAATGCACTGAATGAACTGTCTAGTTCTATTGCTGTACATTTGTCTAATTGTACAATTACTTCTGTACCTTCCCACTGTTCTGCCCTAATCCCATTGCCTGTTGTTAATGTTTTTTTATCTTGTACCTTGTTACATGTTATACTGTTCTCCTTGTCTAAGTGCTCTCTGTTCATTATTGATTGTACTATATATTGTGCCTTGTACTCTCCCAGGCCACGCCTGAAAATAGGCATTCCTATGTCTAGTGCACTTACCTGGTTACCAAAAATAAATAAATAAACTACATCATATAGTTCTAAAATGGTACTTACCATTAGTGTGTATGTCAGAAACACCCATTAAGTTAACTTAAAGGACAGCATAGATCAAACAACAACAATATGGGCCAGAATTCACATAGTTTTGCCTAGGCGCAAACCCAGTTTGACTGGGGCAAACTGGGCTTTGTGAATAGCTGGTATTCACAAAGCCCAGACTGCCCCCTCAAACTGGATTTGCACCCAGGCAAAGTACTGATGGGAGTCAGATTGCAAAGAGGGGGAAGGGACCTTCATATCCCTGCCATCCTGGTTCCACCCATTCAGAGCGCCGGCATTAGTGCACCCAGTCATCAGCGCACCAAGTCGGGATTTTACTGACCCTTATTTTTGCTGGGGGGGCTATTACCCCACACCCCCTTCATTATTATTCTAACTTTGAGGGGGGGGGCTGACCATGGGGAGGAGGCACAAATCCCAAAGTCGGCACCCTGATGTGCTGGCACACTAATGCCAGCACTCTAATGGCTGGAATGGAGCAATCCTATTCATGAAGGTGGTTTTGCTCCACCCAAGGGCCTTTGCAAAGGTCCCTGCATGGAGCAAATTACTGCTGAAAAAAAAAATAGCGGTAATCCTTGCAAATCTAGTGGCTGGTGGAGGTACTGCAGCCCTCACCCTCCTCCCCAATCCCCGATTGCCCACCCCATATAGTAAAGTACTATTCCATAGTGTAGTGGTCCCTTCCTGATCCCCAATCTCCTGATCTCCCATACATTAAAAATAAAAATATTTTACCATAATGTAGGGTCACTCCCTGTGCCACATCTCCCACCCGTTAATAAAATAAATAATTTTCCATAGTGTAAGGTCCCTCCCCAGTCCCCAATCTCCTGATCTCCCACCCATTAATAATAACAATGGAGTTCCATAGTGTAGGTTCCCTCCCCAGTCCCCGATCTCCTGATCTCCCACCTGTTAGTAATAAAAATAGATTTATATAGTGTGGGGTGCCTCCCTCTTGCCCCATCTCCCACCTGTTAATAACAGAAATAACATTCTATAGTGTAGGGTCCCAACCCATTGCCTGATATCCCACCAAATATGGCATATAATATCTTTCCATAGTGTAGTGGTCTCTCCCCCATCCCCAGTCACCATTCCCACATAATGTAGTGTCCCACCCCAGTGCCCAGTCTCACACTCAATATTGTTCAACCCCATTTCCATAGTGTAGCATTCCCCCAACCCCCACCCACTCTGGTAATCACATACCACCCACTCCCCCCATCTCAGTATGGCTGCCAGTCAGTGAGCAGCACAGCCCTCCTCACACCTCCATGGCTGCCCGCCGACTGAACTGTCAATGACAGTATACAGTGTACACTACAAGCCCATCCAATGAGCTTTTAGTGTATACTGTATGCTGTCATTTACAGTTCAGTCAGTCGGCAGCCATGGAGTTGTGAGGAGGGCTGTGCTGCTTGCCAACCAGTGGCTGTACTGGGGCTTAGGGAGTAGGGTGGTATGTGATTACCAGAGTGGGTGGGGGGGTTCAGGGAACTGCTACACTATGGAAATGGGGTTAAATAATATTGGGTGGGAGATCAGACACTGGAGTTGGACACTACACTATGGAAACATTTCCTTTATTATGGGATCGGTGACCAGGGAGGAGGAAGGTACCACTACACAATAGAAAGATATTATATTTCATATTGGGTGGGAGATCAGGCAATGGGGAGGGACACTACACTATGGAATAATATTTTTTCTTACAATTGGGTCTCTGACTGGGGTAGGGGAGGGTACCACTGAACTGTGGGGAAATGCAGCTGCGTGGGACTTGGGCAGGTGGTGGGACCAGGCACTGCCACAGTAATGGCATGCAAATGAGCCCTTAATGGGCATGCTAATGCCCACTAGTGCCTAGCATGCCCAATGGGCTTATTTGCATGGCTCCTTTCATGAATAGCACTTTAGTGCCTGAGCACTATTTGCTGCTGGGCCATTTTCCTGGCTGGCTGTGGGTGCAGTGCTACTGGGTATTCCATTGCTTTTCCTGGGTTAGCGCTGCCCTGCTGGCCACTATTCACAGTCAGATAGCGCACTACACTATCCAACAGTGAATAGTTCCATTGCCCACCAGCACAGCCGGGAAGTACAGCGCAAACTTTTGTGCCCAGTTTGTGTTCTTTTGGTGAATCCTGGCTCTGGAATCTAAATTATATATGATGTGAGTTTCTACCGGAAAAAAATACCTGTAGGCATAGTACAGTCTTCTTTATCTCACAAGTCTTCAGTATAATATATAGAAATATATAAGACTGCTTAAACTGTGTTATATGTACAAAAAATTAATTTTAGAACTTTTTAGACTATTTTTAACAGAAGTGGCAAATTGTCATAATAACATAATTGTATTGATAATGTTTTCACAGTTTTTGTACTATGGGATTTTTATTATTGCGGTACCCCTGCTTTTCATAGAACCAGATTCCTAGATAGTTATAGCACTTAGTTTTCTCTAGGATTACATTATTTTTTGTAACTACTGCCAATGAGCCTATTACCAGGTTTAAGTTATAACATCTTTGGAACAACATCCTATTGGACATTTTAGGATTTAAAACCAATTTGTTCCTTAGAAAAAATGTTGTATCTGATGAATTTTGTTCTGCAGATTTCCTTCGGCTTGCCTAATGGAAACTCCTGATGTAGATAACATGGTGTCATCTGCATACAAAATATAAAATAAATCATGGGGTAGTGTGTATAAAGATAATTTTATACACACCCTTGGTGCTGGATGCTACATAAACCCAGAGAGTAAAAGTGTGTGTAAAATGATTTGTTTTTGCTGGGCAGAATTTTTTCTCCACAGCAATTATATACATTCTCTGTGGAGTCATGGTGTGGCTAAAGAACGGTCTGTGATCAAGTGCCTTTTTCAGCTGAGACACCCCTTAATTTTTTCTTAGTGATTCCTCTGAACCAGTGGTGGGCAACCCATGGTTCGGGGTCATGTGGCATCCCAATGGTTAACCTGTGCCCCCATCCATCTCCCCAAAAAATTATATTTAAGAAAGAAGGCAGCTCTTTTTCTCACTTAACGAAAAGCCACTGTAGTTATGAGCTGATTGTTTTTATCTTTTTCTTTTTTTTAAAATATTTAATAAAAGACATCTGGTTGATCCTACCATTTATCTGGCTGATCCTGCATTTGCTGAAGTAGCTGGTGGCAGCAAGGAGCAGGAGTGCGGGTGCAGGCAGTTGTGCGACCAGTATGCGGATGAGTAGGAATGTGCATTTTAAAAAGTAAAGTTTTTTGTTTTTTAAATAATGCAGTTTGTCTCTTGAAGTATTTTGTAGCTAAAGCCATCTTAAAAGAAGGCAGAACAGAGCATTGCTGTGGGATGGGAGAGTTGGAGAGTGGGCAGGGTGGGAGCAATGGGCTGCTGAGCAGAAAGCCTCATTTTAAATGATTAGTTTTTTTTTTTTAATATTGCGGTTTCCTTTTACTGTATATCATAGCTTTGGAGCTGAATCCATGTGAAGCAGAATACTGAATAAAAACTCCAGTTAAAGTTCATAACAGCTCTTAAATTTGTCAAATTTCACTTCCACTAACAGTGAGGTAAAGGGGGTCTTACAGGATATTGCAGCCCTTGAGGGTGTTTGAGGGACACACCTGTGGCCCTCTAATTATCTTAGGTTGCCTACCCTTGCTCTGAATAGTTAAAATGTTTAGAGTTTAGAATTTTAAAACTTACTGAGTTGGAGTCCCAGACTGGAGTGCGACAGCTGCTGAAGTGTGAAACATGACAAAAGGAAGACTGCAGCTGGCGCATGCGTGGAAGAAGGTAAAGCCGAAGCATATTTGTTGTTATAACCAGCTGGTTATAATGATAAATTATAACTGGGTTTTTCTATGGGAAAAAAACACTCCCTGGTTATTATATAGAGAATAATGGCTAGGCAGGTGTGTGTTATGGGGTTGTTTTACACACCTGAGGTGAGTGGTGAACCATAAACCTCAAGAGCAAAACTTGAGAGGTTTATGAGCTCATCACTCAGCAAGGGTATGTTAAAAAACACTATAAACACACACCTGCTTAGACTTTATTTTTTATAATTACTGGTGGAGAAGTTTTTCCTTCTTCTACACCTCGAAGAAGAGACAGAGTGAATGTAAAGCTGTTCTGATACACACACACACACACACACACACACACACACACACACACACACACACACACACACACACACACACACACACACACTTTCTGTCTTTCTCCACTATAGATGCTGCTTGGAACCACCACTGTAAGCGGGATTGGTAGACAGCAGTCACTGAAGCTCGGTGTGTTCTGAATGAGACTCTCTGTCCACCAAAGTCCCGAAGAAAATGTGAAAAGAGCAAGATCAACCAGAGAGAATTTTTTGTTGGGTAAGGCAGGATCAACCAGATAATCAAAAACTGCCCACTTACATGTGAGGAGGATCAGAGGTAAACTATTGTGATTACTTCAGTCATGTAGCCCTGTTCCTCGGTAACAGAGAATTGTAGCCACCATGCTTTTAGACACATTTGACTCACACACACACAGAGTAAGGGCCAATAAGTTTTCATGCTACAAATGACAGACACTTGCACTGGCAGAAAGTTTTGAGAAAAGCTGTAATAACCCTTTTTTGGGTAATTACGGCGTTTGATAGTCCTCGTAATCTGGCTGATAAATAGGGTCACCAGTAATTATTATACTTCAACATCGGTGTTATGTAATATAAAGTCATTCATATAGACATTGAATAGCAGATGCCCCACCATTGTGGATCCTCTGAGATAATTTGTGCCTTATTTGAAACAAAACTTCCCATACTAACTAATTGCTGTCTCCCCTTTAAAAAATCAGTGAACCATTTCAGAGTGGTTGATGAAAAACTCAGCGTTCAAGCTTGGATAGGAGGATGTTGTGGTCCAAGGTATCAAAAGCCTTTGAAAGGTCAGTAAAGATGGCACCCAGTGACATTCCCCTGGCCAAGACCTCTTGGATACACCACCACTCTGATTAAGGCCATTACCCTACCATTATAATTGTACATTTGCATTGTTCCAATCATAATTTGAAAGAATGAGAGTTATTAATTTCTACATTACAGTTCACACAACATATGCACTAAATTATCAGCTTTTGCAGTAGACTGTGCAAAGACTTATTTAGATTTCATGCTTGCATGACACTGCCTCATCTACTGATGCTCTCATCTGACTCTGCAATTATCTCACAAGAGTTACAGAGCTCAAATTTCAAAGCCCTGTTGGATCAGTGCACCTTGCACTGAAACCCCTACTGTGGCAAATGTGGGTGCACCAGGGACCCTGCACTTGATTTTGTAAAAAATTGGGTCCTGGTGCCAAACTCCATGAGTTTGCCACAAGTTGTCCTGTGCACCAAACAACTGGAGCACAGGTGAGGAATGCCCCAGACTACAGTGATTTCAGGTAACAGTGGTGGCCATGTTGGGGGACCCACTGGCCATGCAGCTGCTGACTAGCAGGGTCCATAGTGGGCAGGCCAGGAGGGCTGGGGGATGAGGGAGTGGCAAAAGACCCTGAATGTGGCACAGGCATGGCAAACTCCATTGCAGGCAGTGGGTTGGGGGCAGTACTGCGACTTGTGATGGGGGAACCCTGGCATTAACCTGCCATGGCCCCACCACTGTTGGGACATGTGGCCGGGTGCAGGAGGGCAGTAGATGTCCCCTGGCAGCATCCACAAGGGGGTGCACGGACCACCTCCCACCACTGCAGGGCACTTGGAGTGGTGCAAGGGCTGTTAATTCAGCTCCCACTGCTGAGGTTTGCAGAATCCCAATTAAGGGGAAGTTGCAGCATTGCCCTGGTGCAAACTCCTCTCCACCTTGATGCACCGGAGCATCCATTGCAAGGACAATGCCAATCCAGCCAGCAGGGTGGTCCCCCAGTTGCTACAGGGGGGTGTCTGAAAATCAGGACTGGTGCAAGGTGCAGCACAAGAAGCATCTTGTACCATTTCTCCTTGATGCCAGCCCCTTGTGCCAGTTCTGATCCTTTGAAAATCAGGCCCACAGAGTCCTCTTCCTGCTATGCTGTATGCAAGATACGAGCTAAAAATAGCATTTCCTTTCATTTCCTTTGTGGGATAATGTTACCACAAAGGTAGAAAAGGAGCTGAAATTGGATCAGGGGATCAGAGAAGGGAAAACATTTTTTTTTTAAATACATAAGGGAGAAGAGGAGTTGTAGGGATGACATTGTTAGGATCAGAAGGGAGGGTGCATGAGCAGAAAAAGGGGAAGAAAAGGCAGAGGCACTCAATGAGTACTTCTGCTCAGTGTTCACAAAAGAAAGGGATGGCCCAATACCACAAGGGAAAGGGGGCAAGGGTGGAGGGGGGCAGAGATAACAGATGGGGCCCTCCATGAGGATAGAGTTTTGAAGGACTTCAAGGCCTTGTGGGTCAACAAGGCACCAGGACCAGATGGTGTACACCTGAGGGTCCTGAAGGAACTGGCAGAAGTTTTAGCAGGCCCTCTGACAGACCTGTTCAACACCTCCATGGAGATGGGGAATGTACCCAGAGACTGGAGGATGGCTCATGTGGTGCCCCTCCAAAAGAGTGGATCCAAGGATGAATTGGGCAACTACAGACTGGTGAGCTTGACTTCAACAATGGAGAAGTTGATGGAAACCATTCTGAAGGAAAGGTTGATAACCTTTCTGGATAGTAATGGTCTACTGGATGAGAGACAGCATGGGTTTGTCTTGGGGAGATCATGCCAAGCTAACCTAATCAACTTCTTCCACAGGGTCACTAGGGTGGTTGACAAAGGCCACGCTGTGGATGTCATGTATCTGGACTTCAGCAAGGCTTTTGATTATGTGCTGCATGGGAGATTACTGAGCAAGCTGAGGGATATGGGGGTGGGTTGAGAGCTGGCTACAGGGCAGACGACAGAGGGTAGTTGTAAGGGGGGAGACATCCAAGCCAAGGTTGGTAACTACTGGGGTACTGCAGGGTTCAGTGCAGGGCCCTGTTTTGTTCAATGTCTTCATTGGAGAAATTGCAGATGGGGTTAAGAGTAAAATCAGCCTCTTCGCTGATGACACTAAGATTTGTGCAAAAGTGGACAGTGAGGAAGGGAGGCAGGCTCTTGAGAAGGATCTAGCTAAGCTGGAACACTGGTCTAAGGAGTAGCAGTTGGGGTTTAATGCTAAGAAGTGCAAGGTCATGCATCTCAGAGCCAGAAATCCCAAGACTAGCTACTGCCTGGGAGCAGTGCAGGTAGCAGCTGCTGAGGAGGAAAGGGATCTTGGGTAATAGTCACAGGGGATATGAAGGTATCAGCACAGTGTAGGAGGATGGCAGCAAGGGAAAATTGGATGCTGGGGTGCATTGCCAGAGGGACCACTTCTAGAAAGAAAGAGGTCATCCTGCCCTTGCATAGACAACTGGTGAGGCCACACTTGGAGTACTGTGTACAGTACTGGTGCCCATACCTCAAGAAGGATGTGAGATTACTGGATGGGGGTGCAGAATAGGGCTACAAAAATGATTATGGGACATGGGGAGTTGCCTTATAAGGAAAGATTGAGGGAGCTCAACATGTACTTGCTGGAAGAGAGAAGGGTAAGGGGGGGACATGATAGAGACCTTTAAGTACTTGAAAGGCATAAACAAGGTCAGCAAGGGAGGATTTTTCTGCTTAAAGGGAGGTAGGGTCACTGGGGAAACAGTCTGAAATTGGAAGGGGGAAGGTTCCAGAGGAAAATGAGGAGGCACTACTTCACAGAGATATTGGTGGTGGGATGGAATGCACTGCCAGAGGAGTTAATCCAACTGAGAACAGCGGATAGCTTTAAGAGGCGTTTTTGATAGTGTCAGGGGCAGCGTTAGTATTGTCAAGAACTCACCGGGGGGAGGAAATGAGGGGGGGGATGGAGTGAGGGGATTGAGTGGGGGGAAGATGGAATACTATTATACTGAGAGCTGCACATTGGACCAGGACTGTCTCACCAACTACAGGCCGGTCTCTAACCTCCCATTTTTAGGGAAGATTATAGAAAAGGTGGTGGCAAGTCAGCCTGAGGAATATCTCACTTCCTCTTTCACCTATGAGGTTTTCCAGTCCAGGTTTAGGGTAGAGCACATTATGGAGACCGCCCTGGTGAAGGTGCTTAAAGATCCCCCTAATGGCAAGAGACAAGAGAGATCATCCCATCTTGGTCCTCCTGGATCTCTCAGGGGCATTTGACACTGTGGACCATGGGGTGCTATTTGACTGACTGTGGTTCTGGTGTGGCCTGTCTGTTAAAGTCATCAAATGGTTCGCGTCATACCTGCAAGGTAGAGTGCAGAGGGTAGTGATGGGGTTGGCCTCATCTAACCCAAAACCTCTTACCTGTGGTGTTCCACAGGGGTTGGTCTTGTTGCCTTATTGTTCACAGTGTATGTGCTGCCATTGGGAGACATTATCAGGTAGTTTGGGCTGAGTTTTCAGTGCTCTGCAGATGATACCCGGCTATACCTCTCCTGTGCACCAAGTAACCAGATAGCAGACTCTGTATTTAACAACTGCCTGTCTGAGATCAGAACTTGGATGTCCCATAACTGACTGAGACTCAACCCAGACAAGACAGAGGTGCTAGTGGTGGTGGATCCGGGTCCAGTGGGGGGGGGGTTGTGGAGGCCACCTAGTCTTGTACTGGGGGGGAGCCACTGACCCCATCCGAACCGGTGAAGAATCTGGGTGTGATCCTTGACAGTGGCTTGACTCTCGATGCTCAGGTGTCGGCCATTGTTAAGAGTAGATTTCATCATCTGAGAAACATTGCCCAGATTCTGAACCTGTGACCCCCTGAATACCTAGCCTCACTAGTACATGCTTTTGTAACATCCAGACTGGATTACTGCAATGCTTTGTACCTAGGGCTATCTGGAGGTAACCTCCACCGAATGCAGCTGGTGCAGAACATGGCAGCAAGTCTACTGATGGGTGTGCATAAGTAAAATCATATTACACTCATTCTCCTCGAACTGCATTGGCTGCCAGTTAGGTTGAGGATTGCCTTTAAGGTTGGGCTTCTGACCTATGAAGCCCAACATGAAGGGGGACCAGTCTACCTGCAAGATCTCTTCAGACTTCATTGTCCATCCTGGACTCTCTGTTCCACCGAGAGTTGTCTCCTGGATATTCCTAGGGTGAGGTTGCACCACTCGGGTGATCGAGCATTCTCGGTGGCTGCACCCACCATGTGGAATCAATTACCTAAACAGCTACAGGAGGCACCCTCAGTGGATACCTTCAAAAAAGGTTTAAAAACTTATTTATTTAACCAGGCTTTTAATTAAGTTTTTAGATAACTGCGTTTATTGGAATTGATTAGAGAGATAATCCTATTTATTATGTGTAACTGGATAATGGTGTGGATTTTAATTGTGTGTTTGTATACTTTTGATGTTGTGGTATTGTATTGACTGTGAAGTGCTCCAAGTCTCAGGAAAGGGGCGCTATATAAATAAGGTATCTATCTATCTGCACAATCGGGCAGACTTGACAAATCTGTGGGCCTTTTTTGCCGGCAATTTCGTATGTTCTTATGTTCATGAGGTAGATGAGTTTTCCTGATTTCAAAAATCAACAAAAGCTTATTCAACCTATATTACATACATTTACAGAAATTAATGGTATCTCTTGGGTTTCAAATGATACATTCCAGAAGACAGTGATATAACCGCATTAGCTTAGTGTTGCCATTGGTAGGTTTGGAACTACATTGCATCAGCTATGATAATCTGTCACCAACATCCATTACAGCTATAAGCTAATATTACTTTTCGTTTGAAGAAATGCATGAATATCAGTGCATATTGCTTGGGCCCTAATTCTTTGAATATGTGATACTTCTAAGGATTACTATAAATATTTTAATTACTAATAGAAAACATTTTTTCGAAGCATAAAACAATGAAGCAAAATGCATTATTTACATGCTACATCAAATGAGTGTTTTCTGATACTTGACAAAAATGTAACAGTTTAGATACTTTGTTATAAAAATGACCTCTGAAATGGCTAGCCCTAACTAGGGTTGTATGGCCAGTGTACAATTCAATCTGTCAGAACAACCAAATGCTCTGATAGGGCAGTCTCTGCATGTATTCGAGCCAGCTAGCTCAGATAGTGGATTTGAACATTGCAATATGCACACTGGATCCACAGATAGTCCCCTAATCCAAACTGTCTAAGCTGAATGGATAATATATGCACGTTCCTAGTCTGGACTCTTATTAGCTAAGCCTTAAACCAAGTACAGTGCTCCCTCTTTTATCCACCCACTCTGGTGCAGTAGAAAACTGGCAGATAACAGAGAGTGGTGGATAACTAAGGGTTTGTTAATATACTGTCTGGCTCTGTGATGATGTTATTGGTAAACCTAGTACAGTACATATTACTTTATAACAGAACATACAAGGCATACAACATCATGCTGAGAATTAAATGGTTTAATTCAGTATTTTTATTTTTTACACTTTGTTACTGTAAAAAAGATAAAAATGCTTTAAAAGCCAGGATATCACTGATTCAGTCATGGTTCTATGTGTTTCACATGTTACAACTTCCACATTTTCTGAGGCCACCATGCCATGCCATGCCTACTGTACAAACCAAACCCCTTTTATACCTTGGACTGTGATGTCAAACTTAATTTACAACTTAAACCCTTTTTTATTATTTATCAGCAATAATTTAGTTAGTAACTCTAAAATTCAACACTAACCTAGGATGACGAAGTTGTTTTGGTTGCAAGAGGAGAACCATGGAGTAGCCAAGAGGAGAACCACAAAGTCTATGCGATTATAACCACTGAGTCGTTACAAGCTGATGAGAGTTACTGGCATGTGAAAGAAACCGAGCAGTAATATAACCCATCCTACTGTCTGCTGATAAACCCAAATTATGCAAATATTAAAAAACAAATCAGGTCTAGTGAAAAAATAAACTTTATGTGCCCTCCGTATTCTATAGGTTTTGGAATCATAATTAATTGCAGCAGATGCACACGAGCAGTGCATTCAAGATCATGCTTACAACTCTCATAAATCTACATTTAGATGCAATTGAACAAAGAAGAGGGCACGCCAAATTTAAATCCTTTACTATATAACAAAGATTGCTAAAAATATTAAGTTTTTTATCTCAGTAATTGGCCAGTTTTCAGAACCATGATGCTGTGCAGTGATGCTCGGAGGATGCCAGAGATGCTGATGTCACTGACGATTAATGGATGGCAGAAGAAAGAGGGAGGTTTACATGGGACGAATACAATCTGGACAAAGGAAAGATTGGGCGGTTGGTGGACAAGGAGGGTGGCTGATAAGTGAGGGATTTAACATTGGAGCTGACAGGTACACAAGGTAAAGCTGGTGATAAGGGAGGGTGGTGGAAAAACGAGGGGTGGATAATCAAGGGTTTACTGTATGTTGTTATAAATGTACGTTGTTACAAATTTCCATGTTGTTTTGCTTAAAAAGATGCCATTATCTCTGAAAATAAATACTTTAACTGTGGAAGTTGTTGTTAAGAAAACATGAAATATCTTTCTGTCACTGTTGACAAGTTGATCAAGTATCTGCAATCTGTTGCTTGCAAAAGTGGTATTAAAACAAATCAAAACATAAAGTCTGTCAATTGTAGCTAGTTGTGCCACTAATAGGATAAAAGTATGGTGGACTGAGCATGAAGTACTCATGCTAGACAATATAGACTAAATCAGATTTAAAGTTATAATGTTAGTGGTTTGGTTCCATGTCTAATGAGCGAAGTTTAAACAGTGAATTTAAAATTAGTGCTTCTTATACAGCTATTACAAATAATGTGACTACAATTGCAGCATGTTCAAGTATAGCAAATGACAATTATAACTAACATAATTTGGGTGAATGTATAAATGCACTAATGACAATTTGAGCAACAGCATAACCCCTTCACATTCGCTGCATGTAGATGTTGTAAACAATACCACGTAAATAATCCAAGAGACTCTGTTCTCCATACTCACGAATGACCTGCATGAGCTGCTTGGTTAGATCACGGTAATGCCTCCTACTGGTACCATCTGCTGCCCCCGGCACAATTTGCTCAATACAGATACTTGCCATTCTTTCTTTCTTTCTCCTAAATACATATATCCACTTCAACACAGGTGCTAAGTTACGCACAGGTGCAACAATGTCAAGCATGGGGGGCTACATCCCCCACCCCCCCATACCCCTTATGTTTATTATTCACACTCTGAGATGCTCCTTGATTTAGGAGAAAGTTGAATTAGTGATTGCCCAAATCATTGACCACTGTAATTACTGATTGCTATATATATACATATATGCTTAATTAGTACTCACTAATATTGTCATTTGCAGTATGTGTGCATTCACTATAATGACAGTTGCTGTAGTTCATCCACCTTAATTGAATTACCCATTTTGAAGAGCTCAATTGACATGCTGCCTAGTGGTTCCATGCCATTACTTTCAAGCTATGTCTACAGCATAACAGCATAGCAGTACTGTGGTTTGACTGCACAAGTACAGAAGTAAAAATATTTCTATAACCAAGTTTCAAAATGGATGGAAATCAGTTTACAATTCTTTGAGATGGGTGAGCACATTGAGCTAAAGAAAGCTATTTGTTTTTCCCAAACTAAGGAACTGACAGTGTTGAGAAACAGTTTGTCCCATTATCTAGACTGTTCCTGCTGAGCTATAATGTGTCTGAATACAATGTAGAACAATACTGACCATACTCAGTGTAGAAAGATGCATAGTATTTCATGACTCTTATGTCAGCAGTAAACTCAAATATAGTACATAAGAAACAGCTATAATATATATAATAACTCATGAAATCCTACAAAAGCAATAGCTCACTAAAATCCTGACCTACATCATTTAAGCCCCTACTGGACACTAAGTGCACTTTTTCTAATTACATCCCTAATAATACTCCTCCAAATGTGGATGTAAAGGTGAAATTATGGAATTTATGGTAACATAATGTTCCAGTGATGTATTTTAAAGTTCAAGGTATAATTCAGAATGAAACTGTAAACAGAAAGCATTGGTCAGAAGACTAACACAAGTACAAATTTCAGAATGTCAGCATGAACCCACTGGGTATGAAATAATTTCAATGTAAAGGGCATCTTTGTGGGTTCTAGCCATCTCTGTTAGCTATGCAAGATTGCTTTTATTGAATGTGTCAATCAAATTCAACAATCAGTAAATTTTTTTCTATAAGTAGTATAATTAATACTACTTTACCCACACTAAACCCTAAGCCTGAAACAACTTGTTAATAATGGTACAGCTACTGTGCAATTATTCTGCGCCTTCAACTGCCAAAGGGTAAAGATGTGTGAAGCTGATTGCTTTGGCAGAACTTCACAAAACTGTGCGACTTCATGAAGTTTGAGATACCAACTTTGCAACGTTTTTTGCAAGATGAAGTGGCACTTTTTCCCAACAAAGTGACCAAACTTCAGTCACAAAGTTGCAACGTCACAAGAAAAAGTGCCACTTCACCTGAAAAAATGTTGTAAAGTCACAAAGTCGAAGTTAGTGATGACAACAGAAACTTAGTGAGGCTTCATGAAGTCAAAGTCTTGTATCTTCAAGGTAGCTTCATTGATGAGGTTTAACATCACTGACTCTCTACCAACCACTTTGCTCTGCTGTCAGCCCAAGAGAGAATTAATAGGAAAAAAATGTTTCTGTTAGTGTAAACTGGATTTGACTCCTGGATAAGGTGGATTATGTTTAAAGAAATACGAATTTCAGGCATGCTGCAATCCTGTGCATGTTTGGTTACTTGGGTGGATAGAGGACTGGGGAAAATATATGACCATTGCTTTGCTTCCTTTTGTTACTGTATCAGGTTTTGAAACTGGTGTATTCATGCAAACATTTACATAAGGAGGAGCTAGGAAGTATTGTTATATTTTTTTTCATTCAGTTTTCAGTAGAGCTACAGTATTACCTTTTGCAACAATCTGCCTTTTTCTGCAGAGGCCCTCCAAGCATGTGTAGGGGTGTGTATAGAGGCTGCAAGTGCATAGATGTCCTTCCATAACATGCAGAGACTTCTACACATCCAGAGCCCCCTCTGTGTAGGGAGGTCTTCTTAAACCCAAATGGTACCACTATGCAAATGGTTGGCTAAGGGGTAGGCTCATAGGCAGGGAGGTTCATCTGCACATTCCACAAAGTTTTGTACAGGTTGAGGTGAGGACACAGAGGGTGGTGGCATTAAAGGAGAGGGGACCATGCAGTAGCATCTGTCTGCCTTCCATGCATGTCCCAGCTGGCACTCCACACACCTTCCTGTTTGCCTGCCCTAGCCCAGTGCTGATTGTTCCCAGCCCTCTGAGGTGGTATGGTGTGCTGGAATCTGAATAAAAAGAAGAAAAACAGTTAATTTAGGAATGGGGTAAGCATGCCTTTGGAGGACTGACATATCCCACAATACCCTGATCCACACAGAGCAAGGAATTCCATTGAATATCAGCCAGGGCATATCATTGGATGCCTACGGTTCAGCCCTACTTCACCATTAAAAGACTCCACCCCTTCATGTTTCATTAGGACTGGGGGTCATAAATACTGATGAATGTGTGGCACTTTGCAAGTGTGGAGCTCTGGCACCAAGATACATACTTTTGTCACATATGTAGGGGTATCTATGTGGATGCGGCACTTAATCTGTCAAAGAGAAGAATGCATATATTCTGCATTACTGTATTTATGCATGCACACGTGTATATGGGGGGAGAGAAGGAAACTTTGTCAAGCTTACAGATGAATAACTTGGCAGAGAAGATGATTGTTTTACCACCTCTGCCCATTTGAGGCACGCGAGAGCATTTGTGGACAACATACTGTACAGGAAGTGATTTGAATCATTCAGAAATAATTGGTTCTTAGAAACCATTAATTAGAAAATAAAGGACTGAGATGAGACAGAAATGGGAAAAGATTTTTGCAGCAAATGTGTCCCAGTATTGCTGGAATATAAATTGATTAAATGCAAAAAAGTATCTTTTTACCAAAAAAAAATCCATAGAGCATACCAAACAGCTTAAAGACTACATTGAATGGGGGCAAGTCGCACACCTAAATGTTGACAGAACTGTGTGAAACAAGAAACATTAGCTCATCTGTTCTGATCCAGCTCTAAAGTTTTACCATGCTGGAAGAAGCTGAGAGGGAAGTTAAAAAAATTTTGGAGGGGGGATGATAGCCCTCTAATTCAAGAATCTTTTTGTTAATGATTACATTCTTACAAATGTATTGGAAACATAAAAAAAGAATAACATCCTTTGCCTCTGTGTGTACAAAAAGGTTAAATCTGAAGTCTTGGGATTCACCAATAACTTAATTTGAACACTGTAAATGGATTGTGAATTATTTATTTATTTATTTCAACGTTTCACCAGGAAAGACATACTGAGCTTGTAAAAACTTGTTTCCAGATGCGTCCTGGGAGGAGGGGGTAGAGGAGGGTCATGAAGAACAAATAGAACAGTATTTACATAGCAGGTAAACACATAACTAAGCATCAAATGAGCATCATATAACAAGCAACATCGAAGGCATTTAAGCAAAATCATGAATATAGCAGGATACAACCTGATGACAACAAAGGGATGCAAATTAAGTGCAAAGTGCAGATAATGCAGGCAGATGGTAGCAAAGCTAACCAGTCGATATTCAAGAAGAGTTTATTTGAAGGCGGTGGGGATTGGCAGCAGGAGCTAGGGCAAGGATTTAAAGTTAGAGGGGTAAGGAGCTGAGGGATGGAAGAGTTGGAGGGAATGGAAGGGGGAGAAGGTGCAGAGGGCAATCGGGTGCAGTTGCAGGAGTGAGTAGAGAAACTGAGAAGAGAAGAGAGAGAGAGGGTAAGACAGCATGGGGAAGAGGCAGAGTGGAAGGAGAGGGGAGAGAATTCCATAGTTTGTGGAAGTGGTAGGAGAAGGCAGCCTCATCAGCTGAGTGAGGATGACCTAGAAGGGAGTGATAGGAAGCAGAATCCTGAGTTATAAACAGTGTAGTGGGTGGGGGGGGGAGGAGAGAGGTGAGGTAAGAGGAGAGACAGACAAGTCAGAATTTAGCGATAAAGGAGGTATGGGAGAGGTGCCTGGCTTCAAAGGAGGGAAGAGAGAGGGAGGTATAAAGGGAGCAATGGTGGGTTCGGGGAAGGCAGTCCAAAGCAAAGAGTCAGAAAAAGTGGAAGAGGGAATCCAGTCTTGTCAGTGTGGACTTAGGGGCAGCCCTGTAGACAATGGACTGGATTTTCAAAGGGCAGTTAGATCCATGCAAGCTGTGTCAAACAACCACCTTGAATCTGATCTAGGTCCATCAGATACTGTGCACCATATTTTGAAAGAAAATAATTTTCTGTAGCAAAGTCCCCCAAACTGATGCAAGATGTCCACTGCATCAACAAAATGATGCAAGGGATGAGAATGACGCAAGCTGCATCAAAAAATGGGGCAAGTTGACTCACAAAAATGGTGCAAGTTGAATCAAACAAATGACTCAAGGAATGAATATGACACAAGTTTAGTAAAAGAATGCTGCAGGTTGAGTCAAAAATAACGCAAATGATGAGAATGATACGAGCTAAATCAAAAAAAACAACAGATGAAACGGACAACACTAAGCCCCAAATGAACAATACTAAGTCCCCAAAATATTCTAAACTAGTCCTGCAGGGGAATAGTGGCACCTAAAAGTAATTTAATCAAGTCTGATCACCTGCTGTGGGCCTCTTTATATGGTCTAGTGTCCCTTAGACCAGCTCTGGCTGGTCTAAAATGGTGCAAGTTGAGTCAAAAAAAGGACTCAAGGAATGAATATGGCACAGGTTTAATCAAAACATGATGCAGATTGAGCCAGAAAATGGTGCAGGTTGAGTCAGAAATGACGCAAATGATGAGAATGACTCAAGCGAAGTCAAAAAATACAGCAGATGAAATGGACAATAGTAAGCCACCAAAATGTTCTAAACTAGTCCTGCAGAGGAATATTGACCCTTAAAAGTACAGTACAACCTCAGAGATAAAAAACTTCAGTAATCCAAACTGTTCGGTCAACAGAACAGGTACTCCCCCTCCCCCCCCACCACCATCACAATTAGCTATCCACTAACACCTGTAACACCTTTTGCACACAGTATAAAACGCATAATGCACTGCGTTAGTGAATCTGTAGCACTAATGGGGTGCTACAAACATGGCAGGCAAAAGAAAATGAGTAACGCTGTCTATTGAGACTAAACTTGACATAATAACCAAGCTGGAACTCTATGTGAGCCTTAGTACTGTTGCTGAGGAATACTGTGTTGGAAAATCTGCTATCTTCGACATAAAAAAAGGACATAAAAAAATCAAACAGTTTGCAAGGGAAGCAAAGGACATTGGTGCTTCACAGATCCACTGCATTGTCCGAAAAGCCACTAATGAAGATTTTGACAGAGCCATGCACTTATGGTTTACACAGGAATGCCATAAGGGCACCCCGATAAGTGGCATTCTAGTCACTGAGAAAATGAAGCTGCTGTTCATGCAGATGTTTCCAGAGAAGGAGGAGGGTGATTTCAAGGCCAGTTCAAGTTGGTTGCACTGGTTCAAAAACCAACACTGCATTCACCAGTTAAGCATGCAGGGGGAATGACTGTTGGCAGATTCTGTTGCCACTAATGCTTTCAAAGAGACCCTACAAAATTTCATATCCTACTACCAGCTAACAAGTCATCAAGTTTTTAATTGTGATGAAACTGGCCTCTACTGGAGGATGCTGCCCAGAAAGACCCTTGCAGATGGCACAGAGAAGCAAGTGAAAAACTTTAAGACCAGCAAGGACCGAGTGACACTTATGGCAACTGCAAATGCGAGTGGTGAATTTTGTCTGCCACATGTATTTATCCACAAAAGCTCAAAGCCCCGGTGTTTTGCTAATGTGACCACATCAGCACTTCCAGTCCACTACTACAGCCAGAGAAGTGCTTGGATGGACCTCAACATTTTCACTGACTGGTTCTTTAAGCACTTCACTCTCCTTGACAAAGAATTTCTACGATCAAAATCATTGCCTGCTAAAGCCAGCCTCCTCAAGAACAATGCCCCCTCACACCCCTCCCTTGAAAATCTGGTCTCCACTGATGGTAATGTACAGTGCATGTTTATGCCACCTAATGTTACCAGCATTCTGCAACCCATGGATCAGGGAGTCTTGGAGAGCCTGAAGCGGCGCTATAAGCATGATTTGTTGCATCACCTGCTGTTGGGGGTGAATGAATTCAAGTGCTACACTGACTTTTGAAAACAACTTTCTGTGAAAAATGCTGTTTACCTGAGTGCAAAGGCTTGGGGGGAGATCAGCTCTGAGTCTCTTCACCGTTCTTGGAATAAGCTATGGCCAGTTCAGGAAGTGGATCAGGAGTGTGATGATGTCACATTAGCCGAGAGCCAGGTGCACTTCACTGAAGAGCAAGCAGCACTTCAGCTCACAGAAGAAGAACAAGAGGAATGGCTGAGAACAGATTCTGAGGAAACAGGGCATGAAATCCTTGCAGACACTGAGATAATAGAGCTGGCCAGAGTAAGTACAAAACATGAGAGTTTGAGTGACAGTGAGGGGGATGAGGAGGACAAGGTCACTTAAAATTCCTCATAGTTGAGCCAAGGACTGTTTTGCTGTGTGCATTCAGTGGATGGAGCAGCAGCCCGAAGCAAACCACATGAACCTGATGCTGCTTCAGGAGCTAAGAAATCTGGCTGCTAAAAAGCACTTCAGTGAGTTGAAGCAGAGCGCTATGACAAACTTTTTTAAAACTTCTAAATCTTAATAGTACTGCACAATAATAAAGCATTTTTTATATGCTTGATAAATAAAAATGATTTTTAGAGTCTCAAACATGATATATTTGCAGTTTCTGGGTAACTTGGTATTGTTTCAAAGATACAGATTTTTCCGAGATATGAACACCATTGATTCCCATGGTGTTTGTATCTCCGAGGTTGTACTGTAGTATAGTCAGGTCTGACCACCTACTGTGGGCCTCTTTATATGCTCTAGTGTCCCTTAGACCAGCTCTGACATTCATCTTAGACACAATGGGCCAGATTTTCAAAGCTTGGTCACAAACTGCGACAATGGCAGCTTGTGCCAAGTGCTGCTGCATCAGGGACCCTGCACCTGATTCACTAATGGCCAGGGTCCTGGCACCTAAGTCCTACAGCTTGCAGCATTAGTGGCAGTGTGCCAAACAGATGGCGCATCCACCAGTTTGTTTGTTTGTTTATTTACCTTATTGCAGCCAAAGCTCCCACTGAAGTGGGTCGGCTGAAGTTGAGTACACAAATTCATAACAAGGGTACAAAATTTACAAAGGCATATAACACAATACGATATACCTTAAGATTTACATCACAAATTCAATAAACATTTGCTTACTTAAAAGATAATTACATTACAATTTTAATAATCATTAAAAACTTTCATAAAAAAGGAAGACTGATATTTAGTTGTTCTAAACACTGGTTTTTGCCATCTAACTTGTTTTCTTAAACCATAGACTGCAGTTTCTCTAGCTGGTAACAATGTATACAACTTATGCTGTGGATTACAAATTTCACAAAACAATTTCCTTGACATTTCTATTCTTCTCTCATCCAACCATTCTAACTTCCAAAATCTCACCACCCCATTAGATAACAGACTTAATCCATACATTATTACAACAACCGAGATAGCTCAAGTCATAGCAAATCTAAAACAAACAAGAAGTCCAGGCCCTGACAACATTAACCCTAGGTTTATAATTGGCACTTCAGAATCATTACTTCTTGCCTTATCAATAATCTTTAATAAATCCTTAAATATTAGTATAATCCCATCGGATTGGCTAACAGCTACAGTTACACCTATTTTCAAAACAGGGAAACTGATCAAATGTTGAAAATGATTGTCCAGTCAGTCTCACTTCAATAATCTGTAAACTAATGGAAAGATTAATTAAATCATACTTAGAAAAAGAGATGGCATTACTCAATATTTTGGATACTTCACAGATGGATTTAGACTGAGTATTCATGTACAACCAACTTAATTACATTCTACAATCATATAAGCCAAGGACATGATGATGGTATCCCCATGGACGTTATTTTACTGGATTATAGCTGTGCCTTTGACAAGGTGTCCCATAGCAAATTAATCCAAACACTGTCATCACTTTACTTCTTTCCTTGTTTAGTTAAATAGATTAATGCCTGGCTGTCAAATGGATCCCAAAGAGTGAAAATAAATGGTACTTTATCAAATACTGGATTGGTGACCAATGGGGTGCCCAAGCCTCAGTGCTGGGCCCAACACTGTTTAATATCTTTATCAGCGATATGAAAATAGGTGCACACAATGTTTTATCTAAATTCGCTGATGACACTAAGCTGGGTGGGATGGTGGCTAGTCCCTCAAACAGGGCTAAACTTGTTGACGACTTGAGAAAAATTGAATATTGGGCACAGCAATGGTTTGCTTTTTAACATCAATAAGTGTATTGTTTTACAGGTTGGTAAAAAAAAAAAACACAAAAGGAACATGTCTCCTTAACAACATTGCACTTAAGGCATCTAGCGCCGAGAGTGACCTGGGCATACTGATTAACAATAAGTTGTCCCTGATGGATCACTGTACTAAAGTAGCCCGTTCTTCAATTGGACTACTTCAATGTATAAAACATGCTTTTGTTAGTAAAACAGAACACTGTCTGATATCACTCTATAGGACCCATATAAGACCTTACTCAGATTATGGTTCCCTATTTTGGAGCCCAAACCTCAAGGGTGACATTACTCACCTCGAACAAATCCAGAGACGTGCCACATAAATGATTCCCCACTTTTCCTCTGAAGATTATGTATGCAGACTACAGGAAACAGGCCTTCAAACTTTACACAAGAAGATGCAGGGGGAATTTACTGTTCCTGTATAAAATACTTCAGGATCCAGAACTCATGCTACAGTGTGAAATCTGTTTTTCCACCAGGCGCACTGCCCTGAGGCTACATAGTAAACAGTTAGAGGTCAAGACAGCCAAAACAAATAAAAGACATTACTTCTTCTCATTAAGAGCACCGAGAATATGGAATATCTCATCTCAAGAATTAGTAGATTCTAACAACTTAAATAGTTTTAAATTAGGTCTGGATCACTAGTTATCCTCTAATCCTATCCGGAATTATGTCCCACCCAATGTGAGAGACAAACTACATGGGCCACTGGCCTCCTTTTGTCTTATCAAACCTAGTAAACCTACACATTTTTAATGCCTCGTTATATGACATTTCCCGGTCTACAATAATCCTCTCTTCTGAATTCTTTCAATTTCTTCACTTTCTGCCAAAGTTAACCCAGCTTCCCATACAATAGCCCCATACTCCAAAATGGGGCGAATAACTGTACAAAAAAATATACTAGGTTATCCTGACTCGCACTTGATCTTTTTAACATTATCAGGGAATACACCCATCAATTCCCCTTCTTTACCATCCCTGACACTTGTTCTTTCCATCAAAAATCATCTTGAAATTGTAAACCTAATAATTTAACACTCTTTACCACCTTCACAATACTTTCCCCAATCATAAGTGGTGGTAACTCAGCCTTATTAGTTTTCCCAGATCTTATTTCTTGTGTTTTGTCTGAATTTATATGCATTTTATTACTCTGGGTCCATACTTCAATTTTCTCTAGATCCTTCTGTATTACACTTTGGCTTAGTTCCTCAAACCTATCAAGAACAGTTGCATCATCCACATATTTAATACAAGGCCCCATTGTATGCAAGTCATTTATCATAATAAGAAACAAAGTGAGCCCCAATTTGGTACCCTGTGGAACCCCCCATACAAATAATCTGGTTCAGACCTCCACCCCTCTTTTTCTATCCACTGTGACCTCCCTACAAGAAAATCATGGATCCACATTATTATACAAGCAGGAACTGCCAACAACTGTAATTTATCTATTAAGATATCATGCACTATCAAATCAAACACTTTCCTATGATCAACTAGCACCACTCTTATCATTTCACCATTTTCCCATCACCTCATACATAACTCCTGAAATATCAGTAAAGCTAGGGTGGTGGAACTCCCCTCAAGTAACCAAACTGATTGGGATCTATATACTGACTTATTAGTTCCAGGAGCCAATTTATAACAAATTCCTCACATACTTTAGAAACAACACAAGTGAAAGAAATGGGTCTAAAATCCTTACTAACATCACATGGATGATTTACCTTAGACAATTGTACAGTACAACCCGGGCCTGTTTCCATTGATTGGGCATTTTCCCCAACAACACTGATTTATTAAACACATTACAAATCCAAGGTGCTATCAGATCAGCTCCCTCCTGCCAAATCCACTTAGATATATTATCTGGTCCTACTGCTTTGTTTACTTTTAATCATTTTAAAGCCTTAGCAACATCCTCGACTGACACTAAATACTTAGCTGGAACTAGTCACAGTTCTTCCTCACATTCTTTCAAAGGTTCCAACTTTCTACTGACTTCACACAATACTCTATTTAGTTCCTGTACAAATTGCATCTCCCTATTTTCACCCTCAAACCCACAATGTAGTGCCCACTTTCCTACCTCTTCCTCCTCCTTATTACTTTGTATAATCACCTTTGTGGATTATGCCGCAAACCGCAATGTGGTCAGGCAGCAGCTGCACCCTTTGAAGAATGCATGGCAGTGGTTCAGTCCCTGCCCCAGCCCCAATCCACTCATAAGGGTTATTAATGTAGCTACTGTAAGTCCCTGATGATTTAGTGCCACCCAAGCCCTGATCTGCCCGTAAGAGTTATTGTTGTGGTGAATTAATAACTCCCTGGTGATCTAGTGGCCCCCACCCCAGTGGATAGTGCCCACCACCCTTCTCCACCCCCCCTTCTCAAACCCCGATTAGGTGACTGGTACAGCCCTCCTCACACCACTGCAGCCAGCCTCCAAATGAACTGTCACAGTGTGTAGTGTAGTATACACTCCGACAGTTCATTTGGTGGACTGCCATAGTGGTGTGAAGAGGACTGTGATGGTCACCAGATTGGGGTTTGGGATGAGGGGAGAGGGGTGATGAGCACTACCTGCTTGGGTAGGGGGGCGGCCACTAGATCTCCAGGGTATTAATTATGAACAATTATTACACCTACTGGCAGACTGGGGCAGGGAGGGGGTCCTCTAGATCACCAGAGAATTACTAATTCATCAAAATAATAACCCTTATGGGCAGATTGGGGCCTGGGGGGCACTAGATCACCAGGGACTTACAGTAGTTAAATAAATAACCCTCATAGGCAGATTGGGGCATGGGGGGCACTTGATCATCAGAGACCTACAGTAGGCACATTAGTAACACTTACAGGCAGATCAGCGGTGGGAGGGGGACACTAGATCACCAGGACATTTTATGCATACAACAATAAAAAAATACTGGCAGGTCAGGGCAGGGAGCGACAGAGTGCCATGGGTGGCAACCCTTCCAGAGGGTGTCTAAGTACCATTATGCCTGCTTTTTGATTGTCTAATGGTACTTAGACCATTGTCCTCTAGGAGGGTTTTATGAATAGGAGTTTTATGAATAGGAGTTTAGAGGATACTGTAGCCTGTGTCTGCCACAAGCCTCTTTGTGACATGCTGCAACCATTTTTGTGGTGCAAGTCTGGTGCAAACTCCCTTTGCCACAAGCAGCCTGCATTCACCACAGGCTGCTTTGTTGAATAGCTCCTGACTGCATCTTCAGATGCAAGGTGCCAATTATGGCACAACTGTTTGCCACAAGCACCTTGTGTCCGACATAGGGCTTTGAAAATCTGGCCCAAGGATAAGAGTCACATTCTTTGAAAAACCCAAATATGGGGATGATGCATTATTTTGGTGATGCAGGCACCCCTTCCAGTATGGTGCAGGCATTTTTTTTGGTGCAAACAAGCCAGTCTGGCACATGCAGACCTGTTTTTGATGCAAGTGCCATTTGAAAATCAGAACTGATGCAAGTTTTGATACATCCTGCTCCTTGTGTCAGTTGTTTTTAACACAAGCACTCTACGTCATTCTCTGGCTTTTGGAAATCTGGCCCAAATGTCTCCATAGTCAAAAATGGGGAGAATGATTTGCTGGACAATGGCTCTATGAGCCTGCAGGGAGATGCAACCACAGTTCCTGTATAATGCACCTAGTTGAGGGCAAGGCAAGTATGCAAAAGCAAGAGGAAAAAGAGACCACTATGGTTCTCAAAAGAGTTGGCTGGGAAGGTAAGGACAAAAAGTTAGCATTCAGGAGGTATGGAGACACAGAGGGAGGAGGATAAGGAGGCTTATCATGAGAAGCAGAGGGAGGCAGGGAAAGCAGTCAGGAGTGCAAAGGTGCAAATGGAGTAGAAAATAGCCTAGGCAGAAAAGAAAGGGGGATAAGGGATTTTTCAAGTATGTAAGTCAAAGAAGAAAAAACAGGGGAGGGATTGTAAAGCTAAGGAGGGAAGGGGGGAGTGTGTGAAGGGAGAATAGGAAAAGCAGTCATCATGAACAAATATTTTTGTTCAATGTTCATGAAGGAAGGGAAAGGTGAGGGACCACAGATAAGTGACAGGAGCATTGAAGGAAGGGAAGTGGAGACTATACCACTCACAGAGGAGAGAGAGTCCTGAATGAACTTGCAAATCTGAAAGTGGACACGGCCATGGTGCCACATGGGATACATCCAAGGATATTGAAGGAGCTCAGAGAGGCTCTGGCTGCAACTCTGATAGTCATGTTCAACCACTCACTAGAGAGAGGAGTGGTCCCAGAGGACTAGAGGAGAGCAGATGTAGTCCCACTTCGCAAACGAGGTAGCAGGGATGAAGCTGGCAATTACAGACCAGTCAATTTGAGTTCAGTGGTGGGGAAATTAATGGAATCACTGCTAAAGGAAAGGATTTTGGAATATCTTAAAACCAGTGGCTTACAGGATCCAAAGCAGCATGGATTCACTGGGGGGAGGTCATGTCAAACAAATCTGATAGATTTCTTTGACTGGTTGACCAGGGAAGTAGATCAGGGTGGAGTGGTGGATGTGTCCTACTTAGATATCAGTAAGCCCTTTGACACAGTTCCATACAGGAGACTAGTAAACAAACTGGGTAGCCTGGGAGTGTGACCAGGGAAGTAGATCAGGGTTGAGTGACGGACGTGTGCTACCTAGATTTCAATAAGCCTTTTGACACAGTTCCACATAGGAGACTAGCAAACAAACTGGTCACTGTGGGAGTGGGTCCAAAAGTGGAAAACTGGGTAAGTAATTGGTTGGAAGATAGGTGTTAGAAGGTTGTGGTAAACAGAGTTTACTCTGAGGAAGGGAGGGTGACCAGTGGGATACCACAAGCATCGGTACTGGGATCGGTCCTTTTTAATGTCTTTATTAGTGACATTGCAGAGGGGCTTGAAGGGAAGGTATGCCTTTTTGCATATGACACTAAAATCTGCAATAGGATAGCCACTCTGGGGGGAGGGGTGAAAGCAATAAATCAGGATCTAAGAAACCTTGAGGAGTGGCCAAGTGTGTGGCAACTAAGTTTCAATGTGAAGAAGTGCAAAATCATGCACTGAGGGCATAAAAACCTTGGAGTGGAGTAGAAGATGGGGGAGTGGTTCTAACAACCACCAAACTGGAAAGAGATCTGGGAGTAATCATATCTGATGAAATAAAGGTGTCCAAGAAATCTGACAAGACTGCAGGGAGAGCCAGTGGGATACTAAGGTGCATAGGGAGGAGTACCACTAGCAGAAAGAGGGATGTGGTGATACCACTGTATAAATTATTGGTGAGATCACACCTAGTGTACTTTGTCCAGTTCTGGAGACCACATCTCTGCAAGGAGATAGACAGAGTAGAGATGGTCCAGAGGAGGGTAACTAAAATGGTGCAGAGTCTGCACCAGAGGCTCAGTGAGAAGAAGCTAAAGGTCCTCAATATGTACACCCTGGAGGAAAATAGGTAAAGGGGAGATATGACAGAGACTTTCAAAATACAGTACCTCATGGGTATAAACATGGCACAAGATGGAACTATTTTTCAGAAAAAAAGATGCTCAAGAACAAGGAGGCATGCTATGAAGCTGTAGGGGAGTAGACTCAGGGGAAATGGAAGGAAGTACTTCTTCACAGAAAGATTAGTGGATGCTTGGAAAAGCCTTCCAGCATAGGAGATGGGGGCCAAAACTGTAGCAGGATTCAAGAATGCATGGGATAAACATAAGGGAACCTTAGACATTAGGGAAGGGAGGGCTAAGCTGGTGCTCAAGTAGGGTCTATGGTATTACAATAGGTATGGAAAATGGGTAGATTAGGTGGGCCAAGTGGTCCTTATCTGCCATCAAATTCTATGTTTCTATGTATAGTTGTTTGTGTATGGCATCCACATGCCCAGAAAAGTAAAGGTGTTGATCAAGCCAGATCCTGAGGTGCTTAAAAGTGGGAATATTATTGATTGTGGTCCCATCAGGGGGTGTGGAAGCAGGGGAGATCAGTAAGCCTAGAGAGCTTCTGCCTAGTGCCAGAGGTCATGGAGACCATTCTTTTGACATTGAAAGACAGTTGATTTGATCAAAACCAGTGCTGAAGGTTGTTGAAGTCCAGCTGGAGCTTGGCCATCAGATCGGGAGGGGGGGGGAACCAGAGGCATAAAGAACTGTATCACCTGCGTACATATGGATGGATGTAGGGATGCAGACAGCAGGGAGGTCACTCAGGAAAACTGAAAAGAGAATTGGGCCAAGGATGGAACCTCGGGGGACACCAGTGGTGCTAGGAAGTGGAGAGGATCAATTGGATCTATCAAATATGGAACCATTACCAATTATTCAAAGTTTTTGATAACAACAGTGCCACATGAAAACAAGTTAGGGATATTCTCCCTCCAATGCTAAGAATTAAAATAAGCCCAGTGCTGAGACTGTTTTGTTCAGAACCAGTTTAAAGAGCACCTTTCTCAGTGCAGTGCAAACACATCAGGAGGCTCAGTTACCTGAATGGGTGTTCCTCCATAGCCTTTCTAGCCATTAGAGTGCCAGCATATCAGGCACTGATTTTGGGATTTGTACCCCCTCCTTGAGGTCCACCCCACCTCAGAGTTAGAATAATAATAAAGGGGGGTGCGGGAGACTGGCCCCCATCAAAACAGGGGTTGGTGAAATCCTGACTTGGCACCCTGATGACTGGGCACACTAACACTGGCACTCTGAATGGGTGGAACCCATCTGTAGTAGTTGCAAATTTTTTTCTTGAGCCCCCGAAGGAAGGGAAGGAATCATATTTTATCCCAAGGGGACTAACCGCTCTATCCCTTCCACTTCCTGATTGCTGATGCCATTCCTGTGTTTCCTTGTTTTATGATATCATTAAAGGACTAGCGTGGGGATGTGCTCCATTCAAGCCTATGAAGCATGGTTTCAAAAGTTATTATATCTTGTACCCTTTATAGTACTCCACAGTGAAAACCAGTGGGTATTCCTCGTCCATTCTATAGGTTGATGCACGATCCAATCAAAATCAAACTGGGTGAGGACATCCCCCTTTTCTCATCTGAGGATCTCCAGTTTACTTCGTGCATCCCACAGTGATTCCCATAAACTCTTACTTCTTCTACAAGATACCTTTTTATTTAACCTAGCCTAACAATTTTGAAAAGTAGCCTGGTAGCCAACATTTAGCAACTAACATGTATGCATTAGAATATAAAAACAGAATGAAGTATCTATAAGGCTTCGGGTACTTCAGTACAAAATTAGGAAGCTGGCAATAAGCAGAGCATGGATCAGGACTCCCTCCTGTAGCAGCTCCTGAATCCTCTTTATTCTATTACAATTCAGCATTTATTAGGCACCCTTTACCTCCTCCACTAGGCAGCAGCTGGTTTAAGGTCCCTCCCACAGTGACCTCTGCTCAGGCACTGAAACACTCTATAACTCCAGAGCTTATTTTTTGGCTGAGGTCCCTCCTGCAGTGACCTCTTCAACCTCCTGTCTGGTACCCCCAGTATAGCCAGTATACAAGCTCCAGACACCCTAGGGGAGCAAAGCACAGGATGAAGACCTCCCATAGCTCCTCAGTCAGGTGCTAGAAAGTTACTGCAAAAACATGCAACAGCAGTTCAGGTCCTTGGGGGGCTGGTATTTTCTGTCTCTGGCAGCCTGCGTCCAGCAGTGGAGTAGATTAATCATTAGGACCCTCTGGAAACATCCTCCATATCTAGGGAAAAGCATGCCCTTTCAAGCCATATTTACAGCTTCTTTGTCTCAGTGGGCAATAAATAATCCTGTACTCCGCCCACTGAGATGACTAGCAGCCATGATCTGCCTTCTCACTCTCTCTCTCTCCTGGAAGCCCCATGATACTCTGCGACTCCCATGAGATCAGGAAACAACAAGATCTGGGGTGCATTTGCAGATCACATGTGTGATCCTGTGAGATCATGGCACCATCTTGGAAGGGACCCACATAGCATACACAGGGCTTCCAACTTACGCCAAATCCCACGAGAACTGGTGGTCACCATATTGCCTGGGACCACACTATTATTAGGCCCAGGCAACCACTGCCCAGAGTATGAAACACCACATGACACCAAACCAACTGCGATTGTTTTTAAATATGTGGCCAGACAGTACAAAGAGCCCATATCTGATACAATTCTTTCTTCAAATCAACAGGTTTAATATTCAGGTCAGCATTATGAGGAAGTGCAAGGAATGTGGAATCTGTTTCCCAGCTGTCGATGAAGAGGATACGACTTGCACTGTATGCGCCCTTATGCCCCATGGAGACTCTGGGAGGATGGAAGAGGGGGAATCGGGCACCAAATCCCTGCCACCAGTGGCACCAATAGCATTGGATGCAAGTCAAGCACAGCTGTTGTTCTGACTTCTGGAGTTCCTGAAGGCAGGCAATCCCATTTCACTGCTGCAAGCACCAAAGGCCTTGGGGGAATACTGCACCAGGAAGTGACCAAGACTGGAGATGAACAGTACCATGTCCGAAACACCAGGGGATCCACAGGAGGGCGCTGCAGACAGGTCCAGCAGGATGCACCATGGTGATAACATTGACGAGCTCATAACAATGGTCAGAGTGGCGCTAAAAATAGCACACCAACCCAAATGACCACCCACATCCCAGGACTCCCTCTATCTGTGGGGGAACCGGAGTAAAAGGTCCACTTCCCAACCTACAAAACCATTGAACCCCTCCTCACTAAAAAGTACTAGGCGTCCGAACCCACCAGGTTACCCAAAAGGAGCATGATGAATAAATGATATCCACTGTCCCAGGTAAGGACCGAACACTGGGGAAAGGCACCCAAAGTCAACAACTCCATCTCTGAATTGTCAAAATGCTCGATGATCCCGATCGAGAGAGCGGTGGTGCTTAAAGACCCTGTGAATAAAAAAATAGAATAGCACCGCAGAAAAATACATGAGGTCTCTGGCATGTTATGGTCAGCAGACACGGCTGTGTGATTCACGTGCAGAACCCTCCACAGGTGGTTAGACATCCTCACTGAAAACATCCCAGAGGATTCCCCCTAGGCTGAAGCAGAACAGTGTGCAATACAAGCAGTCAAATATATAATGAATGTCTCCTCGGACATCCTCAGATTCGGTTCCTGAACAATTGTCCTAGCGAACACAGCCAGGAAGGCATTGTGGCTTAAGCTATGGCAAGCAGACAATGAATCCAAGAATGCACTAATGAAACTGCCATTCAAAGAGGGAACACTATTTGGGAATGTCTTAACGCCATACCCCCAAAACAGATGGGGAAAGCAAGCGCAGGAAGATAAGGATGTGTATTTGCCCTCTGACAGGTCCTTTTGCCCCAAAGGTAAATTCTTCAAGCCTAAATCCCAAACCTACATCCCTCAGGGATCCAAACAGTGGAACCAGAGGCCAAAATTTCAACATAGCTTTTATGGGAACAAATCAAAGAACACCAAAGGTGGGCAGTATGGCAATGAGGGCCGCAAACCAAATTTTAAAGCTCAGGGGAACAAAAAATGAAGGTATGCAGGTCCAGGCAAACCCACTACTGGCAGGGAGACTGCAGGGGTTCATACTACAATGGGCCTAGACATCATTGAACAAGTGGGTTCTAGAGGTGGTGTCCAGGGGTTACGTAATCGAATTCAAAAGCAAGCCAACCTAACACAATATCTTTGTTTCCCCTCTACCGAAGTACCCAAAGAAAGCCCAAGCAATAAACAAAGCAATTCATGACCTATTGAAAATTGGGGCTATCACTCCAATCCCTACAGAGGACAGAGACACTGGTGTCTACTCCTTATTCTTTGTTGTCTCAAAGAAAGTGGGGGGATGTGACCCGTACTAGACCTCAAATACCTAAATAAGCTTGTAACGTACAGGAAGTTCAAGATGGAAACACCACAGTCAGCTTTGCTGTCCATACAACTGGGGGATTACCTGACCTCAATAGATCTGAAGGATGCGTACCTCCATATCCCAATCTGGAGATCACACTCCAGGTACCTCCGGTTCAACATACAGGGGCAACATTAGCAATACACCTGCCTGCTGTTTGGCCTGGCATCATCACCTCGTGTCTTCACCAAGATGGTGGTGGTGGTCTTGGCCACCCACCTGAGGAAGCAGGGGGTACATGTCATCCCCTATCTGGATGACTGACTCATAAGGGCAAAAACAGTGGAGCAGGTACAATGCAGCACCCATCTGGCCATACATTGTCTCCAAAAACATGACTGGATAATCAACACAGTGACGAGCCAGTAAACCCCCTCACAGTACATCATGCACTTGTGCACAGTGATCGACATGCATCACAACTGGGTGACCCCAACAATGGAGAAAGTATGCAACATTATACAATGGCAAGAAAGAATGCTGGTCCCTGATTGGTCAGACTGGGACTGGACCCATGATGTTATCCCAGCACAACATCACGGATTTAGTCCCAGGACACTCATGACCACATGTAAGGTTAAAAAAAAATTGCTCCACATTCCTCTTTACAAGCAGCTCCAGCAGTCCCCGCCCTGCTCTTAATTGTCCTCCCTGCCAACCGAACGACCCACACTCGACATGCCTGGCACAGACATTTCCCTTATTTCCCACTAAAAGAAAAATTCTTCCTTGCCACAGTGTCTGACAGATCATGTATCTGACTTCCTCAATTAAAACCTACACACCACCGACCCTTCATAAATTTAAAAAGTGAAAGTGAAGTAGTGCGATTGGCTTCACGTTCCCGAATCCCTTTTGGCTACTGACTTCAGTGATCCTGTTCGAAAATCTATTAATGTGCAGCACCTTTCACTTAAAATTAAAGAACTTCAAGTGAAGCCTAAAATAAAAGCAAAGACTATCCTCTGCTTCTCGGTCTACTCTGTCGACCAACGAGCGTAATAGCGCATGCTCACCTAAACATCCATGCTCTCTGACAGCAACTGTTGGTCGGACCGAACGATATAAACATCTTTTCTTTTTTTTTCGAAAATGATCTCTACTGTACTGTTTTTCAGTTCCCTAAGTCAATATGCCTTTAATATGACAGAATTGAGGACTCCAAGGGAACACTATTTCAAAGTGTACCATGCAGTGCGGCAGTGATCGGCTTCACATACCCCTCACTCACCACACGCACATACAAGGACCAGAATTGGGGACGTAAATCATGAACCTTCTGAACTGGGAAACACTATAAAAAACACAGACAAAGGGATAAAAATTACAGGGTACTGATGCAGCAACACAGGAATGCTGGGAGGGGTTACTACATAGAAGCAGTGAAAAACACAAATAGATAGAGGGCAAGCATATAGCACCACCACCACCAGCTGCTGGTAACATCACTTCTGGGATGATTAGTCGCACTCGGCCTACGGCCTTGTGCCTAATCACCCCAGGCATGACATTATCCCAGCACAACACACACCCTGTTGTGCATTATTCCTTTATTAACACACTGGTGACTGACCTCATAAGCAGATCCAACAGAGCAGTATGGGACCACCTCCAGGTGTTCGGGGTCATGGCAGCACTAATAAATATGGTACCGTGGGCCAGGCTACACATGTGAATCCTACAGAGATTCCTAATAGACTTATGGGACCAGGCAACATAAAACTTCAGGTTCTGAATAGAGCCCCCCAAACAGATGCTTTCCAGCTTGAGATGGTGGACATTGAAAAAGAACATACTGTGAGGGTGCCCACTGGCTCAAACCCCCATGGAAGTGATCACAACAGATGCAAGCTTGTCAGGCTAGGGTGTAGCCTACTTGAACCATGTCACCCAGGGATTATGGACTGAGAGGGAGTTCACACTCACAGTAAATGTTCTGGAAATGAGAGCTGTAAGACTAGCCCTGATTTTCTTTGCACCTCTCATCACCAACAAAGCAGTCCTAGTGAGGTGCGACAACTAAGTAACAGTCAATACCTCAACAAACAGGGAGGCACATGAAGCAAGCCCATGATAAAAGAATACTCCAGCTTCTAATATGGGCAAAGCAACACCTACAGTCAGTCATTGCAATCTAGTTGGTGGGCAAATCCAATGCAGAGGTGGACTGACTTAGCAGAGTCACCATCAACCAGTTGGAGTGGAGACTCAACAAAAAGATTTTTCAAGTACTTCAGCAGAAATGGGAGCCACTGCAAGTAGACCTAATGGCATCACAGCAGAATGCTCAATTACCCAACTATCGCTCCAGATTCTCAGATCCCAGAGCATTGGAAGTGGACATACTCTCGGCACCATGGAGATTCAAGAGGGCCTATGTGTTTCCACCCATTCCCATGATAGGCAAAATTCTCCACAAAGTAAGATGCACAGGGGCATCAGTAGTGCTTGTGGCCCTGAACTGGCCCAGAAGACCATGCTACTCACTAATTCAAGCAATGGCCGTGGGGCCATCGATGGATCTGCCCCATTGGCCAGACCTCCTGAACCAAGGCTTAATTCTACACCCGAATCCAGAGACCCTGAATCTGATGGCCTGGTTACTGAATGGAACAGACTGTTAATACTAGGCTATCACACCTGAGTAGTGGACCAATTATTGCAATCCAGGAGACAATCTACCAACAAAACTTATCAAAGACAATGGCAAATTTTTCACAAATGGTGCAGAGAGAAGGGTACTTCCCCTTCAGTAGCAGGACTGTCTCAGATTTTGGACTTCTTCAATGAAGAGGCGAATAAAGATCTGAGCCCAACATTGCTCAGAGTGCAGGCTGCAGCGATTTCCTCCATAAGGGGCCCACTACCAGGGGTAGGCCACAGAGGTTCACATCCAGACATGGTCAGGCTACTTAAGGCAGTCACTTTAGCATCACCAAGAATTAAACCAATGTGCACACCTTAACAACTGAATACAGTACTAGAAGCACTGTAATCTATCATCTTTCAACAAGATACACTCTACTGGTGTACTCTAAAAACAATTTTCCTGGTGGCAATCTGCTCCTCGGAGGATAGAGGAGATACAAGCTCTCTCATGCATGGAATCCTTCACAACCTTTCACAGTGATTGGGTCATACTCAGAATGGTCCCTTCATTCCTCCCTAAAGTGACCACTCCATACCATATGGATCAGGAGGTTCTACTACCATTCATAAGTACAGGCCACTCACCAGACACAGGGGAGTTTCACCCATTAGATGTAGGTCATCAACAGAGGAAGTATCTCAGTATGACAAGCAACATACTCAAGACAGATAGGCTCTTCATACTGACCACAGGACAGAGGGTGAGCCAGGCAGCCTCAAAGGACACCATTGCTAGATGGATTAGGCAGGCCATTACCGAGGCTTACAGACTGGCAGGGCAAGAGCCACCAGAAGGGATCAAGGCACACTCTACCAGGGCTATAGGACATCCTGGGCAGAAAGGGGGGAGATATCAATACCAGACATCTGCTCAGCAGCAACATAGTCCTCAGTTCATATCTTTACCAGGCATTATCAGCTGGACGTGACGTCTGCCAAAAGGACTGCATATGCTAGAGCGGTACTCAGGATGGGAATTCAGACTACCTAGTAACAACCTGATCTGCCTTTATTTCACCCACCCAATAATAATTTACTCTCTAACTACACTGCTACTAAGGTCCCACTGGTTATGACTGTGGAGTACTATAAAGGGTTCAAAATATTGTATAATGCTATTTACTCACCTGGTAAAGGTGATTATTTGAGTACCCTTTATGGTACTTGCAGGCCCACCTGGGATGGCAGATAGTTTCCTATGATGGGGTTACAGATGTGATTAGAATGACCATATACGGTTCAAAGATTGTACATGTTTTTTCAAGCTTGCTTTTCTCTTATTATACAGTAAAGCATAAGGAATGGTGAACAATATTTGGAGAGATGTTATATTATAACCTACAGCATATTAAGGGCTACCAGGCACTGCTCAGAGGGGACTTTATACAAAGTGCGTTGCTACCTTTTGGTCTTCTCCTCTATTTTCTTGTTGTTTTGGCTTGTCTGTCTTCTCATTTTATTGCTAAGGAAGATTCATACTGGAGATCCTCAGATGAGACAAGGGGGATGTCCTCACTCAGCATGATTTTGATTGGATTGTGCATCAACCTATAGGATGGATGAGGAATACCCACTGGTTTTGGCTGTGGAGTGCTATAAAGCGTACTCAAATAATTACCTTTACCAGGTGAGTAAATAACATTTTCAGTATTTTTTGAGACTGTTTTCCTTATATGTTTTGGAAACCTTAAATAAAATATATTAAATAAAAAAAAAGTTCTTTTCAGTATTTTAATCAGACTTTTGGTACAAATGGAAGCCTGTATTCAAGTAACAAGAGCCTTCAAGTAACAAAGCTCTTGTTACTTGAATACAGGCTTCCATTTGTACCAAAACTCCGATTAAAATACTGAAAATAACTTTCAAAACCATGTTCCATAGGCTTTAATGGAGCATATCCCCGCACTAGTCCTTTAATGACATCATAAAACAAGGAAGCGTGGGGACTGTGTCAGCAATCAGGAAGTGAAAGGGATTGAGTGGCCATCTCCATTCAGGGGCAAAATTCAATCCCTTCCCTTCCTTTGGGGGCCTAATAGAAATTTTTACAACTACTATGGAGGAACTCCCATTCAGGTAAGGGAGCCTCCCAATGAGTTTGTAGGCAATTTAAAAAATCAGGGGAAGGATGCTCTTTAAATTATTTTTATTTTATTTTATTTTATTTTATTTAAACAGCAGTTTGGAAAACCTTTGAGCCATAGGCTCATTTACAAAGGTACCTTGTCACAGTAAGACAAACCAAAATACACAGTATAGCAGTACAACACATAAGTATAACAGTAAATTAAGACATAGATACAAACAAGCTGGTACAGGTAGGATGGATGCAAACAATACCAGAGTTATGTCGTCATTAGCAGCTTAGTAATAAGCTTTGTCATAAGTATTGAGTACGGCTTTGACTAGCAGCAGTTACAGCATCGGTGTTAATAAGGTGGTTATGTATGAAGTTTTGAAGCTACCATATAGTTGGAGCTTCGAGATGGAGGGCAGTGTGTTGAACCAGGAGGAGGGGCCCTAAAGCTGAAGGCTCTTTGGCCGTGAGAGGTCCTAGCTCTAGGGATAACAAGAGAGGTTTTCCCAGAGGTCCGAGTATGAACTAGTGGGACAGAGCGCGTATGGTGGTGGTCAATCCTGGTGGGGAAAGCCCAAGGAGGGTCTTTTGTAAGGGTACAGGTAAGATATTTGAGGCGCCTGCCGAGATCAAGTACCAGTGCTTAGCATACAGTAGACAGGTGTGTGTCATCCCAGGTGCTCCAGTAATTAACCTGCAGGCCTTATTCAGAGTAGTGCGAATTTTATGGAGTACGGTCTGATCAGCAGCACCATACACCGGCAGTCCATAGTCCACTAGGGACAGGATAGAGGAGGTGACTGTGAGTCGAAGAGCCTACGGGGGGAGGCAGTGTTTATACCGATGTAAGATGCCCAATCAGATATTAGTGGCAGTGGCTAGGGCAGCGATGTGTCCATGGAAGGAGAGGGAGGGGTCAAAATGGATCCCTAGTTATTTATAGGAGCAAACTTGTTCGAGTGGGAATGAGGACCCAGAGTGAATGAGGAGTTTGAAGTTGCAGGATTTGTTTTGGGGATGAGTGAAGAACATGGTTTTTGTTTTTTTAAGATTTATCACCAATCTATGTTCCTTGAACCAGCCCTCGGCTTCAGCGAAGGACTTCTGCAGCGAGTCCTGGAGGGCAATAGGGTTACGATTTGAGGCAAAGATGACTGCATCATCAGCGTACAATAAAATGTTCCCCAAGCAAGAGCGTGGAAGGGTGTTAAGGTAAAGGGAGAATAGTAAGGGGCTCAGAATGGAGCCCTGGGGAACCCCAGAAAAGATGGGACAGATGTCTGAGTAGGTCCCATTCATTTTTACATGCTGTGAGCGGTCAGACAGATAACTGGTGCACCAGGAGATAGGCCCAGCAGCAAAACCAGAGAGACTAAGGGCATCAAGAAGAAGGGGTGGGAGACAGTGTCAAAAGCTTCGAGAGGTCAATGAAGACAGCACCAGCCAGAGAACCAGTGTCTAAGGAGGAGTGGAGAAAGTTGGAGAACTCTAGGAGGGCTGTGTTGGTACTGTGGCCTGCCTAGAAGCCATGCTGCTCAGGACAAAGGACATTGTAGGTGGAGAGGTAGTCAGAGATTTGAGAGGCCACCACTTTTCCAAGGCCTTGGAGAGAGGGAGAGAGAATGGAGATCGGTCGATAGTTTCCAGCCACAGTCCTATCACCACCTTTAAAGATAGGGGTGACAGTGGTGACTTTCCAGGCAGTTGGAACCTTCCCCAGGCAAACAGAGTGGTTGATGAGGCACGTGATCGGGGTAAGGACTGTGTCTAAGACCAGCCGTAGGATACACGGATCCAGGGTGTCACTGCCTGTACTATTACTCTTGAGGGCAGTGACAAGGTGTGGCCTAAGTTCTTGGGCAGAAACATGGTGGAGGAGAAAATAAGGGCGAGAAAGATTTATGGCAGGTGCTGGGGGAGGAGGGTCAAAAATATTTGTAGGGAGGATAGGGCTAAGGTCAGTGAATGAGGTGTTGAGGTGGTTGGCTATGAGGGCTGGGTCTGAGGAGATCACACCATTAATGTTGATCTGGGTGGGTGGGGGAGTGTGCACTCCCATTTAACTGTTTAATGTTATCCCAGAAGGTTCTGGGATTCCCCCATGAGGCAGTGAGTGAGGACCGATAGTGCTCAGACTTGGCCTTTCTGATGGCCCGAGTGCACTTGTTTCGGGCAGCAGCATATAACCACCTGTCATTGGGCCGGCCAGTCTCAATGGCACGGTGCCATAGGTTGTCCCTATGTTTGAGCTGGTGAATCAAAGCTGGGGTAACCCAGGGGGCATTCTTCCTTTTAGAACGGCGGGTCAACACTGGGGCAAAGATATCACAGGCATTATTAAAAGTTTGGGTAAAGAAGGAGAGAGCTGTGTCGATGTCAGGAGTTGCCTGTATAGGAGACCAGTCAATTTGGGACAGAAGTTCCTTAAGTTTTATCAGTCCACCAGGTATTAGACGCCACCGCATGTGGACTGTGCTATGGGTTTGGGGACTGAGGTTGACCAGTGGAATAGAATGGGGAGTGATCGCTGAGAGAGTCTGGGAGGACTTGTACATTGGGGATCCGATTAGGGGCGGTGGTGAGTACCACATCAAGCAGTGTACTGGAGCCTCTCTTGGGGTTAGTCCTGGTAGGGTGTGGCTAACTAGTTGCGTTAGGTCTATTGCAGAAAAGGAGTCTCGGGTAGAGGAGGAGATGGGGCTGAGCCAGTTGACATTTAAGTCACCCACCAGAATTTGATCAGCGGAAGGAGGTAGAGAGGTAAGGTATTCTGTAAGAGAGGCAATGGCCTGCGTTTGGTCCCTGGTGGGCACGTATGCAGTAGTCAGATAAAGGGGTCCCTTTAAAGGGTCAGTGGTTAGTTTCAGCGTAAGCGCCTGGGCCCTGGAGTCAAGGATGGGAACGGGCAGGGCTAGTACGGGGAGAGATTCCTTGACATAAATAGCGCAGCCACCGCCCCGTCTCCCAACACGGTCGGACCGGAAAAGGGTGAAACCAGGAAGGAGACTAGGGAGTCAGGGAGGATTTTGACAGCCAAGTCTCAACCAGGGTGATGACATCAGGTTAATTGATGTGACCAGGCATTGTAGTGAGTCAAACTTTTTAGGAGGCTACAGATATCTGGGGAGACCATGCATAGGCCTGTGGTGCGAGTTGGGGAGCTCCTGGAAACCGGGCCAGGGTTTGGATGAATGTTCCCTGACAGGAGTAGTAGCATGACTAACACCCTGGCTGGGAGATGATGAGAGGTTTTCCTCACGATTGACATGAGGGGGAGGGAGGCTAAGGAGCAGGGGTGGGCAGGTAGGCAGGAGGGAAAACAAGAATAAGAAGACACCCAGATGTGCCTGAGGTGGAGAAAGCTAGGAGGAGGGCAGGGGATGGGGACACACAGATGTCCCAAGGCAGGAGAGGAGGTTCGGGAGCAAGGGAGGGAGGGGTGCCAGGGCAAGTGTGGACTGCAGATGGGTAAGTGGGTAAGTGCACTGCTAGTGGGATAGGCACAGGCAGAGCGTGAGGCAGGGCCAATACATTGTGGTGAGCAAGATCCCAGGGAAGTAGTGCTGTACAGGGTGGAGAAGTAGTGAGGGAGCAGGTCCCTCTAGTGGCTCAGCAAGTATAACCTGCAAAATGGAAAGTGGGGAGATAGGTTCTGGGGCAACAGGACGTGATGTCACCGGATGTGATGTCACGGGTGGATCCTTAAATTGACAGCCACCCCTGGGTGGGAGGGTGGTTGAGGCGAGGGCAGGCAGACGGCGCTGGCCAGGCTAGCAACCCTCTGCAGGCGCCCAGACTAAGAGAAGAGAAGAGGCTATCTTACCTCGAAAGTTATCAGGCTGGAGATTTGGCTTCCCTAGCTACTCAGGTGAGCTGCTTTGTTGCTTCAGTTGCTTGATTGTCCCGAGTGCCTAGCTTGGGGTGGGGAGCTGCCTATGTAGTGGAGAAAACAAAGCCTCTCATTACTATGCAGCGGGAGAATATGTTGTGACTTACACAAAGGAGCTCCACTCTAAGCAAACAGGGCTATTCCAAAATGAGGTCACACTAGGACCCAGCTAACCTAATGCCTTCAGTAACAAGCACAATTAGCTCAATACCACCATATTAAACAAGTCTGATCTATATTAGCTGCTTGGTATATCTGGCTTTAAGATGTAATCAGCAATTAGCTCCAAATACCATCATATTAAACAAGTCTGATCTATATTAGCTGCTTGGTATATCTGGCTTTAAGATGAAATCAGCAAGGCAACTCTAGCAAAGCCAGTGAGTCCCTAGCTTTACACTTCAGCATTAGTAGCACAAAGAGAATCAAATAACAAGCCCACCCAGTGGTGAACAGGAACAAAGTTCATAAAATATAAGTGTTCATCAGGTAGCACCCCTCTGCAGGAGTCCAGATGAAGAGAAGAGGCTCTCTTTACCTCAAAAGTTATCAGGCTGGAGATTTGGCTTCCTCAGCTACTCAGGTGAGCTGCTTGTTGCTTCAGTTGCTTGATTGTCCCGAGTGCCTAGCTTGGGAGGGGGGGGAGCTGCCTCGAAAGTTATCAGGCTGGAGATTTGGCTTCCTCAGCTACTTATAACCTAGAGTATATGTATTGTGGCACAGTATATACTGTAAGTACTGAATTTAGCTGAATAACACAGAATATTTATCCAAGAATGATACTTTATTTTAGTATTCAAATATACTAATGTCTTGAAATGAACACTGTGTCATATCTATTGTATTGTATTAAATTATGTTTATTTTTAAAAACAATAAAACAAATATTTTGATAAAAAGTTATCTGAATCATAATTATTTAGATGTCTCTATCCAAATTAACTACAGACTGGAAAATCTATACATGCACAAGATGCGTACAAATATTTCCTGCATTAGTTTGAGCTGTTGGAACTTAAGAGGGCTGTGAAATCAGGCCCAAGACCATTTGAATATTAGCTAGCTTTTAGATATGGCAAGTAAAATTGTAAAATAGCTAGTTCAACATTTTATGACTAATCACTTCCACAAGACCAAGAGGATGCTATAAAAATAATTACAAACTGTAAGCTTATTTTATTTCATTAAACACATTACACCTGGGTCCAGATGCTAAAAGTTAGCACCAGCTCTAATGAAGTTTACATCTGCATAATCATGGGGGACTATTCAGAGGCCACTGTATCATGTACTAAATACATTAGTACCCAGGTACTAACATAAGGCTGCGCCTATGCAATTAAGGGGGTGCCCTCCTACATTTTGGTGCAGTGGTATGTTCAAAGGTTTGCAACAGTAGTAAACGGCACCCAAAGCAACACTATTTACCACTGCCATAAACTTCATCTTAACTGGTAGCAAAGCCTGTACCCCCCACTGATGATGGGATGACTACTGTAGCTGCCCACCCCGATTGCCAGCACACCAGTGGGGCTGCAGGCCCTAGTGTCAAGTGGTGAGCCCCACCCAATCACCCATTCTGTATATGGTACAAAACTCCTTGCTGTCTAGTGGTACTCCCCACCCTGATCACCTACTCCGGATATTGTACAAATGTCCCTGGTATCTAGTGGCACCCCCAATCACCTGTCCCATATTGCACCACATACTACTGGTGTCTAGTGGCACCCCCACCCTGATAGCCCAGCCCATGTACCCTATAATATCCCTGTTGTCCAGTGGTACCCCCCCTCTCAATGCCGGTCAAGAAATGTACCAGCCACAGTGGTGTTCCACTGTCCTCCACTGCAGGGTACACACCCAGAACATCATCATCCAACTCCCTTACCAGTGTGTGAGTGGACGTGCACTGAATCCTGATATTTTGACTTGCACAACCCTTCTCGCACCTCTTCAGCTGGCCTCTGTATGAGCTGACAGTCACTAAGTGCACTCATTGTCAGCTCATATGGTGGCCAGCTAAGGAGGTGAGAGAAAGGCTGTGTCAGTCACCATATTGGGATTTAATACATGTCCCTGGACACACTGGTAAGTGGGGGTTGTAAGGTTGGTGTTCTGGGTACATATGGGGTGGGTGAGGGGCCACTTAGCCACCACCGTTCATCATCCTATATGTCAACATGCAATCAGGGGGTTGGGATAGGGATACTGCTGCACACAAGGGATATTGTAGGGTACGTAGGCCAAGTGATTGGGAGGTGGAGGGTGCCACTAGACACCAGGGGTATGTGGTACAATATGGGATGGGTGATCAGAGTGTGTCACAAGACACCAGGGATGAGCTGATAATATATGGGATGAGTGATCAGGTAGTGGGGGTGCCACTAGACACCAGGGATATGTGTACGCTATATGGAACGGGTGATCAGGGAGGTGGGGGGAGTGCCAATAGGCACCAGGGAGAGGTGTTCAATATATGGCACAAGTGTCCAGGAGGGTGGGCATGCCACTAGACATAAGGGATGTGTATAATAAACTGGACAGTTATTGGGGATGAGGGTGCTACTAGACACCAGGGATGTATGTATAATATATGGGATGGGTGATTGAGGGGACAGGGGTGCCACTACACACCAGAGATATGTATTCAGTACATGGGACAGATATTCAGAGGGTGGGGGTGCCACTAGACACCAAGAATATCGGTCCAGTCCATGGGACAGGTGATTGGTGAGTGGATGGTGCCACTAGACACCAGGGATATGTGTTCAAGCTATGGAATGGGTGATCAGGGATGGGAGATGCTGCTAGACACAAGGGATGATGTGTCCAATGTCCACAGGATGGGCATCAAAGGGTGGCTATTCACTATGCAAATTCATTTATTTATTTGAATTTTGATAACCGAGTAGGCCCACTGAGATAAAGTTGTCCTTTTTCAGGGGCAACCAGGAGAACATAAGCAATCCATAGATAATACACTGCATTACAGTAGTAATTGACAATTGAAATTCCTATGTACAGAAATATAGTTAAATATATAAAATATCAATTCTGGTGAGAACATAGGTACATAACAGAGGAGTATTCATACATTTCTGAAGTAATGCTATAGCAGTAATAATGCATCAATAGGATAATGGAGCAATACACAGACTAATTCTTGAGGAGTTAGTTGCTGCATTGGTAATCATAGTTTCTTGAGCACATATAGCATCATGTAAAGAAACATACAAAGGATTGTCAAAGTTCCTAAGTAGATATAGTGTATATACATATTTACAAAATAGTGATGCAAATGGCCCCTTAGTGCCTTGAATGCCCAATGGGCTCATTTGCATGGTTCAGATGAATATAGCCAGCATAGCACCCAGTGCTATCTGGTGCTTAAGTGCTATTCCCTGTATGCTGGATACAGCCCATATCCACGTTGGGGCAGTGCAGTTTGACTTAGCGCCGTGCCTGTGCAGACATGGGCCGATATTCAGTCGGATAGTGCAGGTCCACTCTGACTAAATAGAGCAGCCTCTGTGTCAGGTGCTTGAACAAGCAAAGTGCAAACATTTTTGCTGCACTTGCACATGTTTTTGAATATCTGGGCACTGCTGTTTATTACTTTCATGTATATGACTAAACCCAGTTCCTGATATCACAGTAATGCAAGGCATTGTCCACAGGAAAGTGAGCCCCAAACAACAGTTTCTTATATACTTTTTTAGCACATACTCAATTAATCACAAGCACAAGCAAACACATTTTTAGTTGTTTTTACCGTGGCAAAAGCCATTATGCATATGCAAATTCTAGATTAAAAAGGAATCCATTGCATAGCAATTATTTATAATGCTCAAAAGAATGTATTATTTGATAATAGTGAAACTAAATAGAAACAGCGCTCACTGGTGCTGGGCAGGGTGCAATCGAGGATCTTGCTTGACTCAGCAAACCACAGGAACCACAACTATTTACAATTGCACTCGCGCTCCAGAGCCTTCTGTGTAGTCAGTAAACATGCAGAAATGCACTGGAAACACATAAGTATCTATATGACCAAGTTATTGGCACAAACACCACAAATACACTAACTTCATTTTTTTCTCTTTTAGATATTTCCTGAAGAAGACCTAAGGTCTAAACGTAGATTTTTAATACTATTTTCTATTTTCAGCATGCATTTAATATAACCATTTTGTTTTGCTTTTCCAACACCAACATCAATCAGAGCTACTCTTCTCCTTCAGCTTCTGCCCTATATTGTTTAAGCAAGTGGAGAAACTCCTACTGTTGTTAGATACTAAAAAGAGTGCTGGTGCTGACCTCATCGAACCTTTCTTCCTAAAACTAGGCCATTATTTTTTAACCACTCCTATTGTCCATTTATTCAACATCTCCCTATCTCAGGGTGAGCTACCCTTACCGTGGAAAACTGCTCACATCATCCCTTTGTTCAAGTCTGGAGATCTTAGCCACCTGAACAACTACCGGCCTATTTCTATACTATCCTCCTTTTCAAAATTATTGGAAAAAATCATCGACACCCAAATCTAGGAGCACCTGGATACACAGGAACTGTTAAATGCTGCTCAGTCGGGCTTCAGAGCCAAACACAGCACAGTGTCTGCCCTTGATATAGTAACCACTGACTGGCAAATTGCCAAGGATGCTAAGAAGCACGTGTTTGCACTCTTCCTTGACCTTAGTAAGGCGTTCAATACTGTGGATCACAACATTATGCTTAATGCATTAAGTAACATAGGTCTTGACAGCTCTGCTATTAAATGGTTCACCAGCTACCTTACTAACAGACTACAATGAGTTAAAGCTTCCGGATCACTGTCCCCACTGAAAATATTACCAAGAGGCGTCCCTCAAGGCCCTATTTTGGGCCCAAACCTACATGTAGTCTATATCAATAACCTTGATTCACACCTGCACACAGCTAAAGTGCACATATCTGCAGACAATACTGTCCTCTACTCTGCTAACTCTTCCCCAGGTATGGTCCATGAGGATTTACAGCGAGATTTTATCTCTCTCTCCAAATAATTCTTATGAAGCACAAGCTACTGCTTAATGCCAAAAAGACTAAAGCCATGATCCTCTCTCCGAATGCCACCTCAGGGCCAACATACAACCTGAAGATTCTAACCTTATTAGGTGAACCCCTGGAAACCGTTGTTACCTTTAAATACCTTGGATTCTGGCTGGACAACAAGCTTAATTTCCTATGCCACCTGAATGAATTATCAAAACAATTAAGACAATGCTTAGGTATACTCTAGCGCATTAAACAGCTACTTATCATCGAAGCCAGAAAGAGACTAGTGCAATCTACATTCCTGCCCCTACTAGATTAAGTTGACTTTCTCTATATTAACTGCCCTTCTTCAGTGCTCCGTAAACTTGACACTCTTTATCACCGGGGCTTGCGGTTCATTCTTAATCTGACTCTTTGCACTCATCACTGTCTGCTGTACAAAGAGTTGGGATGGACCTCGATCACTACAAGGAGGAAAAGAAATGCCTTCCTGTGGATATATAGGGCCTTGTCTGACAAGCTACCAGCATACATCTTGAGCTTATTCGAGCATGTCAAGGTGTCATACAGGCTGAGATGTTATTTATTTATTTATTTGAAGTATCGGATTTACAACCTTTGAGACATTGGCTCATTACAAAGGTAACTCGTCACATGGAGGACAGAAAAAAAAACTGAGAGGGTACAGTTACAATGGAATATCAAACATGTATAGGTTCCAGACATTGTTTACAAACATTATATATGGTTTTGGTTACAGATATTTACATAAACACAGCAAAACATTGTTACCATGAGAGAGCATCCATTACAGTATAATCCTTAATCTGCTTTCAAATACCTAAAGTACCTAAAGTAAGATTATCCCATGGCTCAGCTGCAATCAGCTTCTCCATTCCATTCATTTGGAATACTATGCAAAGATCACTAAAGCTCTCAACCCTTCCCGGTCCCCTCACCTTCAAAGCACTGATTACAGAGTACCTAAAGGAAACCTGCAACAGCTATAGATGACCGGTGCATCCCTATTTGTTTGTTGAATCTCCTGACTCTCAAGTAACTCCCACCTTCTCTATCAATGGAGCTCCAGCACTTTTAGCATCCTCTTCTCCCAACTTCCTCTTCCTACCTCATCCTACCTACCCCTCTGTCTTCTATACCTCCACACTCTATAACCCTCCTTCACACAAGTCCCTTACATGAATAACCAGCAGAATATAACTGCCATAGCCTTAGATTCATTATGTTTGTTGTTTTATGTGCAATATCTAGCTCTCAAATAGCCGTAATTGTTAAGGCCTTGTTAGCCCTGCATATGTTTATTGTTTGCTTTCTTGTACTGTACTTTTCTGTTACATTTGTCTATGTCCAGGACCACTTTGAAAATTAGCTTGCTCAATGGTGTTATGCCTGGTTAAATAAAGTTTTGATTGATTGATTGATTGATTGCCTTTACACCACATGCTGACGCAGTGCCTTGTTTTTGTTGTTACCACAAATAAAGACCACACAAGTTCAAAATTAAATGGGAGCTGATAGTCTGCAACCCAGATGCTTCGTTCATTAGAACTTCTTCAGGGAGTTGCCATCTGGTGGACAGGTTACCCTTAAATACCATTATAACAGTGACCCCATAGGTAATCCTTCATTGAACATTTATGGTTATATCAAGGGCTCCAAACAGAGAAACATAGAAAGTAATGGCTGATGGGGACCAAAGGTCCATCTAGTCAGCCCAGATCCTACCCACTTACTCAGATACATTTTGTCACTATCCCCTGGTGCCTATCCCAGGCTGCTTTAAATCCCCATATTGTTTTAGATTCAATTACTTCAGTATGTAGGCAATTCCACAGATCAACCACCCTTTCTGTGAAGAAAAACTTATGCATGTTTCCTCTGAATCTACCCCCATCAGTTTCATGTCATGGTGTTTTGTTCTTGTGGAGTTGTTAATGAGAAAATGCTCCTGTGTGGGCATTCTGTTTATACCCTTTAGGTACTTGAATGTCTCAGTCATGTCCCCCCTATCTCTGCGCTGCTCCAATGAGTATGTGATGAGCTCTCTTAGCCTGTGTTCATAAGACAACTCATGGAGACCGTGAAACATTTTTTTTGCCTCTTCTGCACTGTCTCCAATCTGTCTATGTCCTTCCTGAGGTAAGGCCTCCAGAACTGGATGCAGTACACAATATGGTGCCTCACCAGGGACCTGTACAGTGGCAGGATCACCTCCTTTCTTCTGCTCGAGATGTCCCTACCTATACATCCTAGCATTTTGAGGGCCCTTATTGTTGCTTTTTCACACTGGTTGCCCACTTTTAAATAATCTGAAATGATAACTCCCAGCTCTCACTCCTGCAGGTTGATTGCTAGTCTCTCCATTCAGGTGGTAGTCAGTACCTGGGTTGTTCTTACCCAGATGCATGACCTTGCATTTTTTTGTGTTGAGTTTTAGCTGCTACATACTTGAAAATTTTTCAAGCTTGTGAAGGTCACTTCTCATTTGCTCCACCCCCAGTGCTGTATCCACTCTGTTGCAGAGCTTAGTGTCATCTGCAAACAGACATACCTTCCACCCAACTCATCTGTGATGTCACTGATGAACACATTGAAAAGTAAAGGTTCCAGGATGCACCCTTGTGGCACACCGCTGGTCACTTCCCTGGCTTCTGATGCTGCCCCATTTACCATCATCATTTGGATTCACCATTGAAGCCAGCTTCCTACCCATGATACCACTTCCTTCCCTACTCCTGTATTCTTGAGTTTACTTAGCAGCCTTCTATGTGGGACAGAATCAAAGGCTTTACTAATGTCTAGGTAGACAACATCCATGGCACCTCCAATCCACCACCCTAATAACCAAATCAAAGAACTCAATCAGGTTTGTCTGGCAAGACCTTCCCACTGTGAACCCATGCTGCTTTGCATCCTGCTGTTCAGTTTCCTCAAGAAATGCTATTATTCTTACCTTGAGCAGTGATTCCATCAACTTTCCCAGCACTGAGGTGAGACTAACTGGGTGGTAGTTCTCTGCTTTCTCTTTGGTATCACTCTTGTAGATGGGGATCACTATTGCCTTTTTCCAGTCTTGTGGGACCATCCCATCCCTGAGGGATCTATGGTCTGCTAGGAGCTCAGCCAGTTCATCTCTCAGTTCCCGTGGTATGCATGGGTGGAATCCATCCAGACCCATGCTTTATCCACATTCAGTTTTTTTTAAATTCTGGCTTTACCCTTTCTGCTGCGAATGGGCTTGTGTCCAACCCCCTTTCTATTATTTTGTCCCCCTTCAGAGTGGGTCCAAGACAAAGCAGAAGTGTTCATTTAAGACCTCTACCATTTCTATGTCTTCTTCCACCTTTTTCCCATCCCTGTTTTAGAGCCTGACAATACCTCCTTTGTTATGTTGATTGTGCGTATGTGCAAGAAACATATTGCAGCAGCTTTCTCCAGAAGCAGGTTGTGGAGGCACGGCACTGTTGTGGCCAATGCCCCCACAGCCTTTTAAAGGCTTGCCTGCTTCTCAATGCTGTGGCACACTGCTGCTATACTACTAGTTCAGTCTGAAGGTACAAACCTTTGTAAAATGAAGCTGCTGCAATCAGGGTCCACCTCATCATTGCAGCATCAGCCATTTGCTGCAATGAGGGAGCGACCTATCATTGCAGGGCGGAACCTTGAAACACTGATATTGTTTGTGAACATGGCGGTGTCTTGCATGCCACATGCTCCTGTAAAATAAAAACGGTCCCGTGATGTCTTTTTTTTTAACCTGTGAAAAGGAAAGCGGTCCCTCAGCGATCTCCCGCCCCCTCCCACAACTTGCACCCATCCACTGCACACCCTGTCTCCCCACACCCCTCTCACCCCATGCTTAGCTTCAGAGTCAGGCGTGATGATCTTCAGTGGACCAGGAACACGTCTGCACTCTTCAAAGCTGACCAGACACTGCGGAAATTCTGGTAAGCTTTATAATGGATTAAATAGGGTTTTTTTCAACTTTGATGCATATCTCAGGCATTTTTTGGAATTTTGGCACCAAATTTTCAACATGGGATTTTTGGGACTCCTCCTCATTAATTCTAGCACTGTCATGGCGTTATTTGGACCCAAAAGGTGATTTTGCAGTCAGTGCGTAGAATCCCCTTTCAGGACTGATTAATGAAATGACAGTGCCAGTGTTCATGAGGTGGGCTCTCAAAAAGCCTATTCTGCAAATTTGGTGGGAAAATCTCCAAAATTACTGTTTTATGAGCATGCATTGTGCAGTTGCTATGCACGCTCATAAGTTTGCGAATTTGCAATATTTTCCTTCCAGATTTTCAACATTGGCATTTTTTCAGACCTCCTTGTGAACAGTACAGCTGTCATTTTCCACATCCTGGCCAAAATGTCTTTTCGCAGTTACTGCACAGAATAGCGTGGTTGCTGTGGGAAATCTGTGTTCAGGACACAATATGAAAATGACAGTGATACTGTTCATTAGCAGAGGTCCTAAAATGCCTATGTTGAAAATTTGGCGATGAAAGTCCATAAAATGAGCGTGTTACGAATGTGCATTGCACAGTTTCCACGCATGCTTGTACCTTCGCAACTTTGCAATATTTTGACTCCAGATTTTCAGCATTGCCATTTTGCCACACCTCTTTATGAACAGTGTAGCTGTCATTTTTCACATCCTGGCAGAAATGTGTTTTCGCTCTTCTGGCCCACAATAGCGCGGTCGCTGTGGGAAATCAGTGTTTGGGGCATATTAAGAAAATCACACTGATACTGTTCGTGAGCAGAGGTCCAAAAATGCCTGTGTTGAAAATTTTGTGATGAAACTCCATAAAATGACTGCGTTATGAGCATGTGTTGTGCAGGTTCCATGCACCCTTGTAAGTTTGAAAATTAGTAATATTTTCACGCCAGGTTTTTAACACTGGCATTTGTTCACAGCTCCTTATGAACAGTACAGCTGTCATTTTTCACATCCTGGCTGAAATGTGTTTCCATGCTTCTGGCACAGAATACCGCAGTCACTGTCGGAAATCAGTGTTTGGGACAGATTAGGATCAAGCGACTGAGGGGGTGGAGTGACCAAGCTCAACTGAGCTCTGTTGGGACTGCTGCAGATTTCTTTGTGGGCAGGAAAAGGCCACAATGCAGGCAGGAGCCCAGTACAAAAGTGCAGCCAGCAGCACCGGAAAACACAGAATGAGCGAGTGAGGGAGAGGGAGTGAGTGAGCTCAATGGAGCTCTGTTGGGACTGCTGTGGATTTCTTTGTGGGCAGGAAAAGGCAGTAGTGCATGCAGGGGCTGAGTAAAAAAGGGCAGCCTGCAGCGGTGGGAGAAACAGAACGAGTGAATGAGAGGAGGGAGTGAGCAAGCTCAATGGAGCTGTATCATGACTGCTGTGGATTTCTTTGTGGGCAGAAAAGGGTGGCAACACAGGCAGGAACCCAGTACAGAAGGGCAGCCTGCAGAGCTGGTAGAAATGGAATGAGCGAGTGAGACAAGGGGAGTGAGTGAGGCCAACAGAGCTCTGTCGGTACTGCTGCAGATTACTTTGTGGGAAGAAAAAGATGCCGACAGAGGCAGGAGCCAAGTACGAAAGGGCAGCCTGCAGCGCCAGGAGAAACAGAATGAGCGAGTGAGACTGGGGGAGTGAGCAACCTCAATGGAACTCTGTCGGTATAGCTGTGGATTTCTTTGTGGGCAGAAAAAGGTGCCAATGCAGGCAGCAGCCCAGTACAAAAGGGCAGCCTGCAGCGCTGGGAGAAACAAAATGAGAGAGAGGGGGAGTGAGCGAGCTCAACGGAGGTGTATTGTGACTGCTGTGGATTTCTTTGTGGGCAGGAAAAGGCGGGCAATACAGACAGGAGCCCAGTACAAAAGGCCAGCCTGTAGCGCTGGCAAAAACAGAATGAGCAAGTGAGAGAGGGGCAGTGAGCGAGCTCAACAGAGCTGTGTTGGGACTGCTGCAGATGTCTTTGTGGACAGAAAAAGCCACCAATGCAGGCAGGAACCCAGTACAAAATGGCAGCCTGCAGGAGTGGGAGAAACAGAATGAGCGAGTGAGGGAGGGGGAGTGAGTGAGCTCTACAGAGCTCTGTTGGGACTGCTGCAGATTTCTTTGTGGGCAGAAAAAGGCAGCAATGCATGCAGGGACCCAGTACAAAAGGGCAGCCTGCAGTGGCGGGAGAAACTGAATGAACAAGTGAGAGAGGGGGATTGAGTGAGTGAGCGAGCTCAATGGAGCTCTATCGTGATTGCTGTAGATTTCCTTGTGGGCAGAAAAGGGTGGCAATGCAGGCAGGAGCCCAGTACAAAAGGGTAGCCTGCAGCGCTGACAGAAACAGAACAAGCGAGTAAGACAGGGGGAGTGAATGAGGCCAACGGAGCTCTGTCAGAACTGCTGCAGATTTCTTTGTGGGCAGAAAAAAATGCCAACATAGGCAGAAGCCCAGTACAAAAGGGCAGCCTGCCGTGCCAGGAGAAACAGAATGAGCAAGTGAGACAGGGGGAGTGAGCGACCTCAACTGAGCTGTGTCAGGAGAGCTTCGGATTTCATTGTGGGCAGGAAAAAGTGCCAAAACAGGCAGGAGCCCAGTATAAAAGGGCAGCCTGCAGCGCTGGGAGAAACAGAATGAGCGAGTGAGAGGGGGGGGTGAGTGAGCTCAATGGAGGTATATCGTGACTGCTGCAGATTTCTTTGTGGGCCGAAAAAGGCAGCAACACAGGCAGGAGCCCAGTACAAAAGGCCAGCCTGCAGCCCCAGCAGAAATGGAATGAGTGAGTGAGAGAGGGGGAATGAGCTACCTCAACGGAGCTGTGTCGGGAATGCTGCACATATCTTTGTGGACAGACAAAGCCAGCAACACAGGCAGGAACCCAGTACAAAAGGGCAGCCTGCAGCAGCGGGAGACACAGAATGAGTGAATGAGGGAGGGGGTGTGAGTGAACTCAATGAAGCTCTGTTGGAACTTCTGCAGATTTCTTTGTGGGCAGAAAAAGGCAGCAATGCATGCAGGGGCCCAGTACAAAAGGACAGTCTGCAGTGGTGAGAGAAACAGAATGAACGAGTGAGAGGGAGGAGTGAACGAGCAAGCTCTACAGAGCTGTATCGTGATTGCTGCAGATTTCTTTGTGGCCCGAAGAAGGTGGCTATGCAGGCAGGAGCCCAGTACAAAAGGGCAGCCTGCAGCACCGACAGAAATGGAACGAGCGAGTGAGAGCGGGGGAGTGAGCGAGCTCAACGGAGCTCTGTCGGGACTGCTGCAGATTTCTTTCTGGGCAGAAAAAGGCACCAACAGAGGCAGGAGACCACTACAAAAAGGCAGTCTGCAGTGCCAGGAGAAACAGAATGAGCGAGTAAGACAGGCGGAGTGAGCGACCGCAACACACCTCTGTCGGGACAGCTGTGGATTTCTTTGTGGGCAGAAAAAGGTGCCAACGCAGGCAGAAGCCCAGTACAAAAGGGCAGCCTGCAGAGCCGGGAGAAACACAACAAGCGAGTGAGAGAGGGGGAGTGAGCTATCTCAACAGACCTGTGTCAGGACTGCTGCAGATTTCTTTGTGGGCATAAAAAGCTGCCAACAGAGGCAGCAGCCCAGTACAAAAGGGCAGCCTGCAGCGTCAGCAGAAACAGAATGAGCGAGTGAGAGAGGGGGAGTGACCCACCTCAACAGAGCTCTGTCGGGACAGCTGCAGATTTCTTTGTGGGCAGAAAAATATGCCAATGCAGGCAGGAGCCCAGTACAAAAGAGCAGCCTGCAGCACCGGGAGAAAGAAAACAAGCGAGTGACACAGGGGCAGTGAGCGAGCTCAACGGACCAACGCAATCAACATTCAGCATTTATTTATTTATTTATTTGTGAAATCAGTTTACAACCTTTGAGCCAGGGGCTCGTTTCCAAAGGTACCTCGTCACATTGAGGACATACATAGAGTTTTAGGTTACATAGCACAGGTTTGCTAAAAATAGGCGTTCATCAGAGGCGCCACGTCACACTGAGGTCAGACAAAATACATATAAGTTACAGAGTACAAGTAATTGAGACAGGTGTTACACAAGTTGGTATCATATATTGAGGAATCTATTGGCATACCATTAAAAACAGCAGGCACTGGCCAGGTTAGACATAGGTACGGTGTACCAGGAAGAGGTGGTGGGGTGGACTAGGTGGAGAGCCGCCCGGTGGGCATTGTCATGAGTTGAGAAGTCAAGGTGGAGGCTGCTTTCAGAGACAGGAGCAGCTACGAGTGTTGATGAGTTGGTTTCGAAGGGTGGTTTTGAACTTGGAGATGGTGGTGGCATTGGTGATGGGGGCAGGGAGAGAGTTAAACCAGGATGGGGCTCTGTAGCAGAAGGACCTCTGACCATGGGTGGTTCTTGATCTGGGGACCATTAGAGTGGTCTTGTTGGATGACCGTGTTGCAATAGTGGGTGGGATCCGGTGGATGGATGCCGTCACCCCAGGAGGGGAGAGCCCGAGTAGGGTTTTTTTTGTGAGGAGGCAGGTTTGATATCGGAGCCGTTCATCTAAGGTAAGGAGTTTAGCTTCGTCATACAGCTGACAGGTGTGTGTGAGCCTGAGGGCACCAGTAATCAGTCTGCAGGCTTTATTCAGGGTTAAGTGAATTTTTTTGAGGGCAGTCGTGTCGGCAGCACCATTGACTGGTAGGCCATAGTCTACAGGGGAAATTCTACAAGCTCTGACCTGGGGAGTGCAAACTGAATCCACATTTCCGTCTACCTTGTTAAGCAAAGGAACTGCATGTCTTTGAGAACCATTCACAACTATTTAAACAAAGGAAGACACTGACAAAGGGTTTTAACTTCCTGCATATGCCCCAGGCCAGTGTTCCAGGAATTTAACACATCCTTTGTCTTGTTACCATAGATCAAACAGTTTACTGGTTATTTTCCTGTGGATTTGATTATTTTACATCATTTGGCAATGGGGCAAATCCTCCCCCTGGAGGCACATCACTGAAATTGATCTGTCCCTGCTCATGTGTGAGCCTTGGGCACATCTAGCCACATTGTATACAACTATTCCAATGTTGCATTTTCGACATTACCACCTGGCATACTACTGTTCAAAAAAGAAACGCAACCTCTCTCTGACTGAACTCCGCCTATGCACCCTGAAACTTGTGCTCCTCCTCCTGCTGCTATCAGGGACTGTTCACCCTAACCCTGGACCAAACACCTCCAACCAAAACAAACCAGCAGGCACTCTCTCAATCATGTGCCTGAACATCTGCAGTTTACTTCCGAAACTTGATGCACTGCAAGCCTTTACCACCCAACACAACCCAGATATTCTGTCAGTAGTTGAAACTTGGCTCACCCCAAAGATTCCTGACCAGGCAATCACTCTTCCTGGCTACAATGTCTTCCGGTTGATCGAAGTCCAAAAGAGGTGGAGGTGTGCCATATATGTGAAAGACACTTCTGAGGACACCCCATTGATTCCAATCTTCCAGCAACACCTGCTCAGATTCTTCCCATCAGACTCCTATTAGAGTCCCACAATGACGCCCCTCACAGTTGTCACTGTTTACATACCTCCTAAAGAACAGGGACCTGGTCTAACCGCTGTCCTTGACTTTGTCAAATCCCACCCATCGGACTACGAAATCATCCTTCTTGGTGACTTTAACATTAATTGGCTCTCAGCTGAATGTGGGTCATTTAAGGACTCCGTTATATTAGCTAACCTGACTCAAATGGTTGACTATGCAACCAGAAAGAACTACAGAACTGGGACCTGCACCCTACTCGACTGGATCCTAACCAACCAACCACCCCTCTCAGATCATGAAAACCTCAGTCCTCCCTGACTCACTCAGTGACCACTCTCCCATTAGCTGTACCTGGTCAAACAAATTCTATAAGCCCCCTCCAAAAATCATCACCAGCAGAGTCCTAGCCCGTGGTCAGCTACCCCACCTCAAATCACACCTCAGTCTGCAGGACTGGTCGCCCATCTTCAAGGCAACAGATACTAGTACTGCACTGGAGCAATTTATTCACATTTTCAATGAAGCCTGTGATAAATTTGCCCCCTCAAAAAGCAGTTAAATCAGCTCAGTAACCCTTGGCTGTCAGGAGACCTCCTAAAAACTTAAATCCAGGGACCACCTCTGGGAACTGGCTAGAAAACCCAGTGAAGCAACTCGACATCCAGAATTATAAACGGCACGGAACGACATGCACCAAATCCATTCGGCAACAGAAATCTGACTACTATAAAAATGCCCTCACTAACTCCTGGGGAAATGGGAGAGATTTCTGGAAAACATTAAAGATGTCACTGGGAAGCAGTCAAAATCTTCCCGAACATACTCAACATAAATGGGCACACTACACTCAACTCTAAAATTATTGCGAACACTTTTAACATCGCTTTCACTGACTTTAGCAGTGTTCTCCCCTCTGACTTCTTCCAAGATGTGTCAACTCCCATCCCCCCAAGTCCTCCACCCACGCCTGTCACCCACCTTTCTACTTTAAAGCACTAAAGAAACATCAAGTCCGAAGCTACATTGCCAAAGCCATCAGCAAATCTAGAACAAGCAATGACACACTTGACCTCAAGCTACTGGCCCTAACGCTTGACGAGGTACTTGGGCCCCTCACCAAGATCTTTAATCTCTCTCTTTCCTCTAGCCAATTCCCAGACAAATGGAAAATGGCCACTGTTACCCCAGTTCACAAAAGTGGTGATAAGGCTGACCATGCGAACTTCCGCCCTATTTCCATTCTACCTCCCCTATTGAAGGCACTGGAACGTATAGTAGCGGACCAACTTACCGAGCATCTGGACAATTATAATATTCTCTGTAAACAGCAACATGGCTTTAGAAAAGGTCATAGTACATCCTCTGCCTTACTCGAATTCACCAGCTCCATTCACAGCTCCCTTGACAATGGACAACTAACTGGTGCTATTTTCATCGACCTGACCAAAGCCTTCGATACTGTCCACCACTCCCTCCTGCTGAGCCAACTAAAAAATGCTGGTCTCTCCAATGATTCAATCTATTGGTTCAAAAGCTATCTTGAAAACCGCACCCAGCATGTAAAATTGAGATGTGCACTCTGATTCCAGACCTGTTCTCTCTGAGTCCCCAGGGTTCACACTGGGCCCCTACTCTTCAGCCTGTTCCTTAACACCCTGTCGACTCCTGCACTGAACATATCACCCTGTATGCCGATGATGCAGTAATTCTTGTACACACCAGGACCCAAAGAAATTGCAAGAAAATCTCCAACTCGGTTTCTCCTGAGTTGAGAATTGGTCACAAAGCAGAAACTCATCCTTAATCAAAAAAAAAAGGCCATGATCTTCTGCAGCTCCTATAATAAACATAAGCACTTCCAACTCTCCGTTATCACCAGACAAGGTGCCGCACTTGAACAGGTCAACAAAACTTAAATACCTCGGGATCACCCTTGACCCTCACCCTCCCACACTGCCCACATTGGACCATGTCGCTAAAGCCGCTAACTCCTGGCTAGGCTCGTTATTCCGGTCATAGGAAACACCTGACACCTGAAGCCCTCACCGTCACTGTCCAGAGCTCCATCATATCCATCATTGATTATGGCATTATTATTTACGGTTTGCTACAACCAATTTATTCAACGCAGTATCCACCGCCTCAACAAGGCTTGTCGACTTGTCACTGCTCCCCAACACCTAACTCACACTTGTGACCCTATTCTCTCAAACTGGATGGTTGGAATCTCACAACGAATATAACACCAAACTTGTATTACTACTAAGAAAATCTTGTTGGTTTAGCCCCTGGAGTCTGTGCCTCATACAATCGAATCCAATCACATACCAGGGATCGAACCTCAGCTTGTAATTCCTGCATTGCTCCACACACCACAATGCCAAAGATCCTTTGCTTACTGGGCTACTAGTTGGTACAACGGTCTCCCCAGCAACATCTCATCTTCACTATCGCCAGCACTTTAAGACCTCGCTCCACCCAACACTGGACTGCCTCCAACCTCTGTGACTGTTGTGGCTAAACATATCTTTTGGTTCCATAGCTGAAGATGCCCTTTGGACCCATAACTACTCTTCACTTTGCCAGCACTCTTCCTATCTTCACCTCCCTTGCTGGCCCATGACAAATGCCACCTGGCTGCCACTACCTCTATTCTTATCCGCCTTCCACCTCTCCTCTTCTCTGTCCTCCAACCTACCTCCCCTCTCTCCCATCCACTTAGTCTCCTGATTTCACCCTCCTCCTTTCCCTTTCCCTTCCCCAAAGTTTCACCTTATTGTTCTTTTTTCATCTACAAGACTATGTGTTGTTTTTTTTTGTTTTTTTATTTCATTTTTTTTTAATTTTTTTTTATTTTTGTTTTTTTTTAATTTTTTTTTAATTTTATAAACTGTTATCTTTGCTTATGATTGTCTCAATTGTACCAATGAAGTGGTACCTTTGTAAAAGAGCCTTGGCTCAAAGGTATTTGTAATCCTAGAACAAATAAATAAAAAAAAAATAAAAAAATAAAAATACTGAAGACGTAACAGCGAGCCGGAGAGCATTTGGGGGAAGGCAGTTTCTATGGTGGAAGAGGATGCCAAGCCATGTGTTGGTGGAGGATGTTAGGGCATCAATGTGGTCATGGAATGTGAGGGCTGAGTTGAAGGTAACCCCAAGGTATTTGTAGGAGCAGACTTGTTCCAGTGGCTGTTTGGTACTAGGAAGGATATGGAATGGGTGGTTGCTAGTTTTGTTTTGGGTGGGAAAGACATAGCTGTTTTTTTTTAAGATTAATGATGAGTCTGTGTTCCTAAACCAGCTCGCATCATTGAAAGACTGCTGTCGGGTGTCCTGAAGGAGACGGGATTGCGGTGGGTGGCAAAATGACAGCATCATCAGCATAGCAGAAGAATTTTGCCAGAGCATGCACTGGGCAGGTGTGTCTAGATAGAGTGAGAAGAGAAGGGGGCCCAGGATGGAGCCTTGGGGAACCCTAGAGTGTATGGTACGGGTATCGTGAGAGTATCCCATTGATTTTAACACACTGTGAGTGAGCTGTTAGATAGCCTGCACCATGCTAGGGGGCCAGCCGAGACCATTGTGGTAGAGGGTTCAGCAGAAAGAGTGGGAGATGGTGTTGAAAGCCTTGAGAGGTCAATGAACACTGCATCATTAGGAGCTGTGTCCAGGGAGTGTAGTAGGTTGGAGAATTATTATTAGTGTTGGTACTGTACCAGCATAGAAGCCATGTTGCTCTGGGCATAAGATGTTATGCTTAAGATATTCAGTGATTTGAATGGCCACCATTTTTCCAGGCTTTTGAGGGGGATGAGATGCCGGTAGTTGGTCGAGACCTGTCGCCTTTATGAATGGGCATGATTATGTTGTTTCAAGCAGTGGAAATTGTCCAGGCAGGTTTAGTTGCGTAGGCTGGTGGTGGGGCAGGACTTACTAGCACCAGCCTGAGGATACTGGGATCCAGTGAGTCACTGCCAGGACTGTTGCCAAAGCTTTGATTAGGATGGGTCTGGCTTGGCAGAAACCTGCGAGGGTGGAAGCTGGGTGGTGGAGGACAGGGAGGTTGGTTGGGGAGGGTCAAAGAAATTACTAGGGAGGACTGAGCTAAGGTCAGTGAAAGCGTGTTGAGGCAGTTAGCTATGATGGCAGGATCAGTGGAGGTGCCATCACTAGTAGCTGGGATGGGGTAGGGGACATGAATTTATTTAACTGTTTAATATCCCAGAGTCCTCAACCCGAGGAGGTGGTTCTGGTAATGGTCAGCCTTGGCTCGGATGGCCCAAGAGCACTTATTCTGGCTGTACTGTAAGCTTGCTCTATCAGACGGTTGACCCATTTCAGTGGCAAGGTGCCAGAGGTATCCTGATTTCTACAACTGTAGAAGGGCAGGGCTGACCCAGGTGCATTCTGCTTTTGGACCTGATTTTTGTGAAGGGTGCAAAGAGATCAGGCCATGTTGAAGGTGAGAAGAAGGCGTAGGTATCACATCGATGCACGATGAATGGGGGACCAGTTTATCTGGGTGAGGAATTGTTTGCTTTTGCAGCCCACCAGGGTGGAGGCACCAAGAGGGTGGTCTGGGCTTGTTTGGGATTGAGGCCTGCCCAATGAAATAGGATAGGGAGTGGTCATTTAGGGAATCTGGTAGGACCTGATGTTTTGGATTTTTTGGGGTCGGTTAGTGATAATTGTATCCAGAAGGGTGCTGGTTCTCTCTTTGGGTTTATCTAGTGGGCTGGGTGATGAGTTGCGCTAAGTCTTTGTGTGCAAGTGAGTTCTCAGATCATGGAAGAGGAGGTGCTGAGCCAGTTTACATTAAGGTCCCCAACTAGATTTGTTCTGGCTATGGGGAGGGAGGCCAGATAGTCTGTTAAAGATACCAGAGCCGGGGGCTGGTCTTTGGGGGAACGTGAGGTGGTGAGATAGAGAGGCCCCAGAGGGTCCGGGTGAGTTTGAGGTAAGGGCTGGGCCCCATTTACATGGGCAGGGTAGGGAGCGCATGTCCAAATATTAGTCCCTAGTAGATTGCATTAGCCTCCCTCGCTTGTTTACCTCGGCCTTCCGGTATAAGGTATATCGGGAGGAGACAAATGAGGTAGGGTGGATTTGACAGCTAGGTTTCAACTAGGGCTACAATGTCTGATTGATGATTCGCGGCCCAGCACTGAAGGCATCAAATTTTTCTGCAGGCTGCATATGTCTGCTGGAGGCTATTTGGAGACCAGTGGCAAAGTAGGTGGGCGGAGGGGACAGGGCCTGGGTTGGGATGTATGTTGCCGAAAGTAGTAGGGAGGACTGCTCTGATCCGGGGTGGCAGCAAATCAACTTCCATGGTGCATGCTGGGAAGGAGGTGGCCATAGTGAGCAAGGGATGGGCAGGGTTCAAGGTTTGGGAGGGCAAGGATGAGTTCCAGCAATGGAGAGCCAGGGTAGGCAGTGGCGGGTGCTCCTGCGGTGGGTGCCGGGCCAGGGGTACTTGTTTAGGTGGACTGGACCAGGTCGAGGGAGTTCCGTGGATGGATGCTGTCACCCCAGGAGGGGAGAGCCGAGTAGGGTTTTTTTGTGAGGAGGCAGGTTTGATATCGGAGCCGTTCATCTAAGGTAAGGAGTTTAGCTTCGTCATACAGCTGACAGGTGTGTGTGAGCCTGAGGGCACCAGTAATCAGTCTGCAGGCTTTATTCAGGGTTAAGTGAATTTTTTTGAGGGCAGTCGTGTCGGCAGCACCATTGACTGGTAGGCCATAGTCTACAGGGGAAATTCTACAAGCTCTGACCTGGGGAGTGCAAACTGAATCCACATTTCCGTCTACCTTGTTGCTAAAGGGAACTGCATGTCTTTGAGAACCATTCACAACTATTTAAACAAAGGGAAGACACTGACAAAGGGTTTTAACTTCCTGCATATGCCCCAGGCCAGTGTTCCAGGAATTTAACACATCCTTTGTCTTGTTACCATAGATCAAACAGTTTACTGGTTATTTTCCTGTGGATTTGATTATTTTACATCATTTGGCAATGGGGCAAATCCTCCCCTGGAGGCACATCACTGAAATTGATCTGTCCCTGCTCATGTGTGAGCCTTGGGCACCATCTGGCCACATTATACAACTATTCCAATGTTGCATTTTCGACATTACCACCTGGCATACTACTGTTCAAAAAAGAAACGCAACCTCTCTCTGACTGAACTCCGCCTATGCACCCTGAAACTTGTGCTCCTCCTCCTGCTGCTATCAGGGACTGTTCACCCTAACCCTGGACCAAACACCTCCAACCAAAACAAACCAGCAGGCACTCTCTCAATCATGTGCCTGAACATCTGCAGTTTACTTCCAAAGCTTGATGCACTGCAAGCCTTTACCACCCAACACAACCCAGATATTCTGTCAGTAGTTGAAACTTGGCTCACCCCAAAGATTCCTGACCAGGCAATCACTCTTCCTGGCACAATGTCTTCCGGTTGATCGAAGTCCAAAAGAGGTGGAGGTGTGCCATATGTGAAAGACACTTCTGAGGACACCCCATTGATTCTCAATCTTCCAGCAACACCTGCTCAGATTCTTCCCATCAGACTCCTATTAGGCGTCCCACAAGGCCCCTCACAGTTGTCACTGTTTACATAACTCCTAAAGAACAGGGACCTGGTCTAACCGCTGTCCTTGACTTTGTCAAATCCCACCCATCGGACTACGAAATCATCCTTCTTGGTAGACTTTAACATTAATTGGCCTCAGCTGAATGTGGGTCATTTAAGGACCCGTTATATTAGCTAACCTGACTCAAATGGTTGACTATGCAACCAGAAAGAACTACAGAACTGGGACCTGCACCCTACTCGACTGGATCCTAACCAACCAACCACCCTCTCCAGATCATGAAAACCTCAGTCCTCCCTGACTCACTCAGTGACCACTCTCCATTAGCTGTACCTGGTCAAACAAATTTATAAGCCCCTCCAAAATCATCACCAGCAGAGTCCTAGCCCGTGGTCAGCTACCCACCTCAAATCACACCTCAGTCTGCAGGACTGGTCGCCCATCTTCAAGGCAACAGATACTAGTATTGCACTGGAGCAATTTATTCACATTTTCAATGAAGCCTGTGATAAAATTTGCCCCTCAAAAAGCAGTTAAATCAGCTAGTAACCCTTGGCTGTCAGGAGACCTCCTAAAAAAACTTAAATCCAGGGACCACCTCTGGGAACTGGCTAGAAACTCCAGTAAGCAACTCGACATCCAGAATTATAAACGGGCACGGAACGACTGCACCAAATCCATTCGGCAACAGAAATCTGACTACTATAAAAATGCCCTCACTAACTCCTGGGGAAATGGGAGAGATTTCTGGAAAAACATTAAAGATGTCACTGGGAAGCAGTCAAAATCTTCGCCGAACATACTCAACATAAATGGGCACACTACACTCAACTCTAAAATTATTGTGAACACTTTTAACATCGCTTTCACTGACCTTAGCAGTGTTCTCCCCTCTGACTTCTTCCAAGATGTGTCAACTCCCATCCCCGGGGTCCTCCACCCACGCCTGTCACCCACCTTTCTACTTTAAAGCACTAAAGAAACATCAAGTCCGAGCTACATTGCCAAAGCCATCAGCAAATCTAGAACAAGCAATGACACACTTGACCTCAAGCTACTGGCCCTAACGCTTGACGAGGTACTTGGGCCCTCACCAAGATCTTTAATCTCTCTTCCTCTAGCCAATTCCCAGACAAATGGAAATGGCCACTGTTACCCCAGTTCACAAAAGTGGTGATAAGGCTGACCTCATGAACTTCCGCCTCTATTTCCATTCTACCTCCCTATTGAAGGCACTGGAACGTATAGTAGCGACCAACTACTAGCATCTGGACAATTATAATATTCTCTGTAAACAGCAACATGGCTTTAGAAAAGGTCATAGTACATCCTCTGCCTTACTCGAATTCACCAGCTCCATTCACAGCTCCCTTGACAATGGACAACTAACTGGTGCTATTTTCATCGACCTGACCAAAGCCTTCGATACTGTCCACCACTCCCTCCTGCTGAGCTAACTAAAAAATGCTGGTCTCTCCAATGATTCAATCTCTTGGTTCAAAAGCTATCTTGAAAACCGCACCCAGCATGTAAAAATTGGAGATGTGCACTCTGATTCCAGACCTGTTCTCTCTGGAGTCCCCTAGGTTCATACTGGGCCCCTACTTTCAGCCTGTTCCTTAACACCCTGCTGACTCTGCACTGAACATATCACCCTGTATGCCGATGATGCAGTAATTCCTACACACCAGGACCCAAAGAAATTGCAAGAAAATCTCCAACTCGGTTTCTCCTCGGTTGAGAATTGGCTCACAAAGCAGAAACTCATCCTTAATCAAAAAAAAACAAAGGCCATGATCTTCAGCAGCTCCCATAATAAACATAAGCACTTCCAACTCTCCGTTATCACCAGACAAGGTGCCGCACTTGAACAGGTCAAAAACTTTAAATACCTCGGGATCACCCTTGACCCTCACCTCTCCTACACTGCCCACATTGACCATGTCGCCAAAGCCGCTAACTCCTGGCTAGGCCTGCTATTCCGTCATAGGAAACACCTGACACCTGAAGCCCTCACTGTCACTGTCCAGAGCTCCATCATATCCATCATTGATTATGGCATTATCATTTACGGCTTTGCTACAACCAACGTTATTCAAACGCAGTATCCACCGCCTCAACAAGGCTTGTCGACTTGTCACTGGCTCCCAACACCTAACTCACACTTGTGACCCCTATTCTCTCAAACTGGATGGTTGAATCTCACAATCGAATATAACACCAAACTTGTATTACTACTAAGAAAATCTTGTTGGTTTTGCCCCCTGGAGTCTGTGCCCTCATACAACTGTGAATCCAAATCTCACACATACCAGGGATCAAACCTCAGCTTCTGTAATTCTGCATTGTCGCACACCACAATGCCAAAGATCCTTTGCTTACTGGGCCACTAGTTGGTACAACGGTCTCCCCAGCAACATCTCATCTTCACTATCGCCAGCACTTTTAAGACCTCGCTCCACCTCAACACTGACTGCCTCCAACCTCTGTGACTGTTGTGGCTAAACATATCTTTTGGTTCCATAGCTGAAGATGCCCTTTGGACCCACAACTACTCCTTCACTTTGCCAGCACCCTTTCCTATCTTCACCTCCTTGCTGGCCCATGACAAATGCCACCTGGCTGCTACTACCTCTATTCTTATCCGCCTTCCACCTCTCCTCTCTGTCTCCCCCAACCTACCTCCCTCTCTCCCATCCACTTAGTCTCCTGATTTCACCCTCCTCCTTTCCCTTCCCTTCCCCAAAGTTTCACCTTATTGTTTTTTTCATCTACAAGACTATGTGTTGTTTTTTTTGTTTTATTTCATTTTTTTTAATTTTTTTTATTTTTGTTTTTTTTAATTTTTTTTAATTTTATAAACTGTTATCTTTGCTTATGATTGTCTCAATTGTACCAATGAAGTGGTACCTTTGTAAAAGAGCCTTGGCTCAAAGGTATTTGTAATCCTAGAACAAATAAATAAAAAAAAAATAAAAAAATAAAAATACTGAAGACGTAACAGCGAGCCGGAGAGCATTTGGGGGAAGGCAGTTTCTATGGTGGAAGAGGATGCCAAGCCATGTGTTGGTGTCGGATGTTAGGGCATCAATGTGGTCATGGAATGTGAGGGCTGAGTTGAAGGTAACCCCAAGGTATTTGTAGGAGCAGACTTGTTCCAGTGGCTGTTTGGTACTAGGAAGGATATGGAATGGGTGGTTGCTAGCTTTGTTTTGGGTGGGAAAGGCATAGCTTTGTTTTTTTAAGATTAATGATGAGTCTGTGTTCCTTAAACCAGGCTTCGCATCATTGAAAGACTGCTGTCGGGTGTCCTGAAGGAGACGGATTATGTGGGTGGCAAAAATGACAGCATCATCAGCATACAGAAGAATTTTGCCAGAGCATGCACTGGGCAGGGTGTTCAGATAGAGTGAGAAGAGAAGGGGCCCAGGATGGAGCCTTGGGGAACCCCAGAGTGTATGGGACGGGTATCAGAGAGTATCCCATTGATTTTAACACACTGTGAGTGAGCGGCTAGATAGCCCGTGCACCATGCTAGGGGGCCAGCCGAGAGACCATTGTGGCAGAGGGCATTCAGCAGAAGAGAGTGGGAGATGGTGTCGAAAGCCTTTGAGAGGTCAATGAACACTGCATCAGCTAGGGAGCTGGTGTCCAGGGAGGAGAGTAGGAAGTTGGAGAATTCAATTAGCGCAGTGCTGGTACTGTGACCAGCACAGAAGCCATGTTGCTCTGGGCATAAGATGTTATGCTTAGCCAGATATTCAGTGATTTGAATGGCCACCACTTTTTCCAGGGCTTTTGAGGGGGGGGGGATGGAGATTGGCCGGTAGTTGGCCGAGGACCTGTCGCCCCCTTTATGAATGGGCATGATTATGGCTGTTTTCCAAGCAGTGGGAAATTGTCCCAGGCAGAGCGATCAGTTAAGTAGGCTGGTGGGTGGGGCAAGGACTTCATCTAGCACCAGCCTGAGGATACTGGGATCCAGTGAGTCACTGCCAGGACTGTTGCCATTCAAAGCTTTGATTAGGATGGGTCTGGCTTCCCGGACAGAAACCTTGCGCAGGTGGAAGCTGGGGTGGTGGAGGACAGGGGGAGGTTGGTTGGGGGAGGGTCAAAGAAATTACTAGGGAGGACTGAGCTAAGGTCAGTGAAAGCGGTGTTGAGGCAGTTAGCTATGATGGCAGGATCAGTGGAGGTAGTGCCATCACTAGTGAGCTGGGATGGGGTAGGGGGACATGAATTTCCATTTAACTGTTTAATATTATCCCAGAAAGTCCGGGCCGAACCCCAGGAGGAGGTAAGGGTGGCCTGGTAATGGTCAGCCTTGGCTTTCCGGATGGCCCAAGAGCACTTATTCTGGGCTGCACTGTAAGCTTGCCTATCAGACGGCTGACCCATTTCAGTGGCAAGGTGCCAGAGGTTATCCTCATTTCTAGCAACTGTAGAAGGGCAGGGCTGACCCAGGGTGCATTCTGCTTTTGGATCCGGATTTTGTGAAGGGTGCAAAGAGATCACAGGCCATGTTGAAGGTGTGTGAGAAGAAGGCGATAGGTATCAATATCGGATGCACGATGAATGGGGACCAGTTTATCTGGGTGAGGAATTGTTTGTTTTGCAGCCCATCAGGGTGGAGGCACCAGGAGGGTGGTCTGGCTTGGGTTTGGGATTGAGGCCTCGCCCAATGAAATAGGATAGGGAGTGGTCATTTAGGGAATCTGGTAGGACCTGATGTTTTGGATTTTTTGGGGTCGGTTAGTGATACTTATATCCAGAAGGGTGCTGGTTCCTCTCTTTGGGTTTATTCTAGTGGGCTGGGTGATGAGTTATGCTCAAGTCTTGAAGGGCAAGTGAGTCTCGGATCATGGAAGAGGAGGTGCTGAGCCAGTTTACATTAAGGTCCCCAACTAGGATTTGTTCCGCCTTATGGTGGAGGGAGGCCAGATAGTCAGTTAAAGATACCAGAGCCGGGTGCTGGTTCTTTGGGGGAACGTAGGCAGTGGTGAGATAGAGAGGGCCCCTAGAGGGGTCCGGGGTGAGTTTGAGGGTAAGGGCCTGGGCCCCATTTACAAGGGCAGGGGTAGGGAGCGCATGTCCAAATATTGTGTCCCTAGTGTAGATTGCACAGCCTCCCCCTCGTTTGCCTACTCGGTCCTCCCGGTATAAGGTATAGCCTGGGAGGGAGACAAATGAGGCAGGGGTGGATTTGGACAGCCAGGTTTCAACCAGGGCTACAATGTCTGATTGATGAGCCATGGCCCAGCACTGGAAGGCATCAAATTTTTTCTGCAGGCTGCATATGTTCATGGAGGCTATTTGGAGACCAGTGGGCAAAGTAGGTGGGCGGGAGGGGACAGGGCCTGGGTTGGGATGTATGTTGCCGGAAAGTAGTAGAAGGAGGACCAAGGCTCTGATCCGGGGGTGGCAGCAAATCAACTTCCATGGTGCATGCTGGGAAGGGGAGGTGGCCATAGTGGAGCAAGGAATGGGCAGGGTTCGAAGGTTTGGGAGGGCAAGGATGAGTTCCAGCAATGGAGAGCCAGGGTAGGCAGTGGCGGGGTGCCTAGGCGGTGGGTGCCGTGGGCCAGGGTACATGGTTAGTGTAGGGTGGGATCGGACTAGGTCGGAGGGAGTTGGGGGTGCTGGGATAAGTGGGGCCATGGATATGCCTGGCTGATGGGATGTGTGTACTAGCAGGAAAATGACAGGGAGACATTTGAGAAGAAGGTGTGTAAACATAATGCCTATGGTAGCAGCAAGGCAGAATGGGTTCAAGTATCTTGACTGCCCCTTAGAAAGCGTGGATACCACTTTGGATTAGTGGTAGGGTCACGGACTCTGGTGGTCAGGGTACAAGGTTCAAATCCCTAGTAGGGCAAGTGAAAAATGACCTGGGCAAGTGTGGGATTCCACATCTGGGTGGCTCAAAGCAGGCTGGAATTGGGCCAAATCCAGGGTGAAAATAGCGACTCCTAGTGGTCACTGAGGGTTAGTGTCCTGCTAGGGTACAGGTCTGATGGTTGGGCAGGGCCAGAATGCAGGGCTAGCTAGGAGTCTGGGTATAGGTATGAGGTGTGGTCAGAGACAGGATTGAGAGTAAGGGAAGAGAAGTAGTGTATATGGGTAGAGGGGTTCCAGGAAGTAGGAGGAGGGGAAGTTCAGGTAGTGAGACTGATGCCGTGACAAATGCTTGTTTTTCTTTTTGTCACTTATGTGCCTATAGAAGGTCTTTTTGCCTTCTTTTTACTCCTCATGCCAAGTATTCCTTTGTTTGTGCCTTTGCTGCTCTGATCACCCTATTTGCCTTCCTCAAGCTACTCCTGTATGCCTCCCTATCCTTGTCACTGTTAGAGCTCTTGTACTTCTTGATTGCTTGTCTCTTTTTCCTTACTGTAGTTGCTACGGCTTTTCTGAACCAGAGTGGATTCCTTCTTTTTCTTGTCTTACTGACCTGAAATTAAAGATAAACAAAGATAAAATCAAAATGATTACATTTTTGAAATAAGGCTAAGAATCTTCCTTCAATTTGGGTAGGCCTGCACAAATGGGAGACAGTTAAATTTTATGATTATCTGGGTGTAAGATTCACACAAGATACCACCTAGAGAGATCATAAAGCTCTAATGAGAAATAAAATGAAAACGGCATCAGGAGCCTCTCGGACTTTTAATGCAAAGTTAGGGAACACCTCAAATACCAGGCATCATTAAAGTACTGAACGTCAAAATTAAGACATGTGCTCTGTATGCTATTTAGGTTTGGGGAAATTAAAGTACTAGGGATATTGAAATTCCAGTTAATAAGCTCTATAGACATCTCTTGATGGTACCCAACTCAATCCCAGCAGCTGAATTATAATTAGAATTGGGTCAGTTTTCTCCGGAATCCATGGCTTTGAAAAGAAGAATCATATTTTTGCTTAAGCTTTTCCTCCTTCCTGATACACAACTCCCTTGTTGGTGCATAGAGGAGGAGATGAAATATTTGGAGAGAGGCTTCCTCTCCTCCTCTATGCAACTGAATGTAAGCAAGTTTTTCCCTTGGGTCTTGGATACCTTTTAACCAACGTACTGTATATATTAAATCCTGGGATGAAATCAAAACCAAGGGAACCATAAGAATTAGGATACTGATATTTCAAATAACTATTCTCACCTAGATAAATTGAAGTGTTTCAGGTGGTTTAAACAACTTAAAACAACAAATCATTTTGAGCCATTTTTACATATTTTAACTAAATCAGAAGATAGGTGCTTGATATGTGGATTTAGGATGGAATTATACCAATCAAATGATGTCTACCAATTTCAAAGGAGAGTTGATGTTGCTACGCCATTTTGTAAGTGTGGAAAACTACAAAAAGATTATCTTAAATATGTAGTTTTCCTCTGCCCTCTCTATAACAAAATTAGAGATAGATGTCTGGGGGAAATTTTGGGTAATTTGAATTTACCACCTAATTTTAATACTTTATAACATTTTCACATCAAAGGACTCTAAAATTACAGGCTCTGGCCAGATTTCTAGGCTCAACCCATCTTTAATCAATGTGTTCAACTCCAAGAATGTGTATACATTGTAACCATGTACTGCCACAGTTAAAGAATTTGTATATAATCTGCACAGTGAGCTTTTAAGGAATGTCTGTAAGATCTATTTATCTGTAAAATTTCTGTATTTATTTGACTTCTGTTCTTGCTATATTATAGTATTTTTGCAAAAATTATCTTCTTTAAGATTGTAATGGTACTTTTACCGATCAAAAAAAAACAATTGAAATTGTCTTACTGACCAGCCTTATGCGCACCCAGCATTCTTCCACCCCTCCTTTTGCCATTTTTTTGAAGTTAGCTCTGAAACAACTTTTCATTTGGGCAGAGTCTGTTTTCTTGAAATCAAGAACTCCTGTCTTAGAGTGGCTTGACTCCTCTAGCTTGCTGACCTTGAGCCAGACAGATTTGTGGTTGTTCGATCCCAATTTGCACCCCACTTCCACCTCCATTACCTTGCAACTGTTAGTGAGCACCAGGTCCAGGATTGTCTTTTCTCTCATAGGGGCTGTTACGAGCTGGTTTTGACCAGCCCCTCTCAGTGTGTCTAGGATATTTTTGCTTCTAGCTGTGGATGCTGTGCAGGAAATCCAGTCTATGTCTGGGAGATTGAAATAATCCATTAACACAACTTCTCCCTTATCAATCTTATTCAGTATGCTTTCCAGTAGTTCTTTGTCTGCTTCTACCCTCTGCGAGGGCAGCCTATATATCACCCCTAGTCTGAGGACTGATTTATTTCCTGGTTTGAGTGTGACCCAGAGGACCTCTGACTTGTCTTGGGTTCTCTGGACTTCCATGGCTCCTCTCTTATATACAAGGTTATCCCCTCACACCTTCCTGTCCTTCCTGAACAGGTTGCAGCCTAGGATGGCAATATCCCATGTATGGTTGTTGTTAAACCATGTTTTGGTTACTGCCACCCAGTCCAGTCCAGCCTCTGCCATTGTGGTCATGAGCTCTTGGATTGTGTTAGCCAGACTGTGGGCATTAGTCATCATTGCTTTCCAGTAACTGTCATCCTTTTTTACTTTTTGTTTTAGCATGCCATGCTGCCATTTGACTCTACTGTACTCTTTCTGATTTTGCTTATGCACTCAACGGGAGGAGTTCTTGATGGAATCTGGGGTGGTGGTGACTGGGGTTCCATTTCCATGGATTTCTTTTGTCCCCACCTCCCCTCCCTCAAGTTTAAATGACTGATGAATATGTCATGTTGTTGACCTAGTGCCCTCACCTCTTCCTTGTTGAGGTGAAGACCATCAAATTTAAAGTAAGATCTTGTCCACCTGGGAACAGAAGTAGGAGGTTGTTCAGGAAAGAGGTTTGGCTTTATCTTCTGTTTTAACTGAAATATTTGAATAGTTTTGTACTTGAAATTAGTTCTGTGTGTTAAAAATTACTACTTTGAGTTAGAATTGTTACTTGGGCTATGATATTGTAACTATTGGGGCTTGTGTGCTGGGTATGGGAACACTTGTTTGGCAGTGATAATTAGAGTGAAATTTAAATGTGATGTTTGCCTGGTGGTGGTAGAGCCCTCCCACACACCCTGTTTTGTAGGCTTTCTTAAATACTGAAAAGCCACTGGGGTTGGAATTGAATGGCTGTGCATTTCTGTTTGTGACTGAAATTTGAAGCAACAGGAACTGGTGGGCCTGTGACATCATACGGTACCTGATATCTACATACACACACTGTTAGTGGGACTGGACATACACTGGACTGCATGTGTTTGTGAGACTTGGTAACTTTATTGGTGGGGGTGAAATTGGGTTCATAAATAACTGCAGTCAGTGTAGAGAGAGAGACTGTATTCCAGGGGGAAGGGACTGAGAAAAGGGGTGTGTGCCATTATGAACAGAGAGGGTCAAACAGGGTGGCCACATTCCACCATGGCAGGCATCTTTGGAAGGGTTGTAGGCTGCACAGGCTGTGGGATGGCAATAATTCTCAATGGACCTGGAGAGAGGGAGGCTGCCCACTCTGTAGACAGCTATCTTGTATCAGGAGTGAAGTATATTGGTTAAGGATTAAGCTGGGGGAGTTGGGGGAGTGTCCAAGGATAAGGGGTGTGGATATGGGTGGCAGAAGGGTGGGGCTGAGGGGAGGCTGGGGAACACTCAGAAATTATAGGACGTTATGTTACAGCAAGCAGGAGGGGGGATATTAGGGACAGAGGACCCTTAGATAGGGATGTTGATGCTAAGGAGAAAATGTACAGGGTAAACATTCCGAATATAAACAGAGTGGAGGGGAAAGAGTCAGGATGGGCTGTTGTAGGGAAGCCTAGAAGAGCAGACAGTGAGAAGGGAGGGGCTGTTGTTGGGATGCTTAAAAGAGCAGACTGTGGGAAGGGAGCTCCTAAGGAGAACAGGGCAAGAGGGGAGGAAAATGGGCCGTTTAGAGGGGCAGTCGGGGGAAACTCAGGTTACTTGATGGAGGCTGGCATAGAGTGTTACAATAAATTTGAGCTATTAAGCAACCTAGAGGGGGAGGAAGGGGTTGGTGGAAATGAGCAAACTGATACAGAGGCCGGGGGGAGGGAGTCGGATACCCATAGGGCATCACAGACCGGCAATGGAAAGGATAGAAATAGTCCCAGAGGGAGAAGGGGAAACATAAATGTTAAGCAGATGGGGGAGATTCAACATATTGCAGACATGAGGAAGAAAAGCATGACTGGAGAGAAACTGGGAGACAAGGAGGTGGAGGAGGGGCTCCCTTCAGCAGGGGGGTCTGTATCAAGGATCTGGCCCTAGGTAAAGGGGACCCACGGAGGGCCTCTGGAGGTAGGGGTACTATTACAAGGGGGGAGGATGGTGGTGTGAGGAAGGGAAACAGTCAGGGCCAGGATAAATGGTTCAGATAAGACAGGGTTAAACGTGGGACACCTATCTGGGGGGTCTGAGCAGGGCAAAACAACAAGGGGAGGCAGAAAGGAGGTGACAAGTGGGTCTCTAATAAGGCAGGAAGACTCCCATGGAATTGAGATCACAAAAAAAGGGGGGATGGGGGGTTGAGAAATGCATAGTGGAGGTAACCATAAGGATGATAGTGGTGTTAAGGTTCTGTTACTGTGAGACTCGATGATTAGGGGTATCCAGTGGGAGGGACGGGGGGTGGATGCCATAGCCAGGTGAAGGTAGTGAGTATCTCTGGGCTGACAGTGCACAGAGCAAAGTTCATGGTGTACGAACTGGTTAGGGATTGTGGAGGGAAACTGGATTTCCTGGTGCATTTGGGAACTACCGATCTAGAGGGAAATAGTGTTTTGGAAATCCAAGCAAGGTTCCAAGAACTTGCCAGAGTCCGTCAGGATAATGGATGCAACATTTCCTTTTCGGAGATTTTGCCTGTACCAAAGGCCTCAGTGGAGAAAAAATGAAGATCACAGAGGTTAATGACTGGCTCAGGAAGTGAGGTGAAGATAGTGGGCTGGGGGTGTTAGGGAACTGGAAAGGAGTTTGGGAGGATAAGGGACTGTATGCCAAGGACAGGCTTCATCTTGCCCTGTTAGGGAAGGAAGTTGTTAAACAGGGGGAGGCTGACAACATTCAAGAAAGTTGGGGTTTAAACTTGTGAGGGGGGGGATAAGGGAGGGGCTGACCAGAAGCCCTCTCCTCCAGATGAGGGGAGTAGCCTTCAAGCCCAAGGGGGGGAATGGGGAAACAGACTGGAGGTGGAGGTTTCAGGAGGATCAGAGGGAGGATGGAAGTATAATGAAGCTGGGTGGGGTTCCACAAAGGGGATCAGGGATAAGGAGTGGGGGGTGGTGTTAGTAAATGCCAGGAGCTTGGGAAACACGTTGCCAGAGTTCCAGGCCATGCTGTTCGAGGTGGGTTGGATGTGGCAGTGGTCACGGAAACGTGGGCCAACAAAAACCATGACTGGGACCTAAACATGCGGGGGTACACTATGCTTAGGAAGGATAGAAAGGAGGGCAGAGGGGGTGGAGTGGCTATGTTCATTTGAGATGACATAGAAATTGCTAGGGTAGAAGAGGCAGAGGAAACATGGAGGCCCTTATGGGTCACCTTCCATGAACCCAGCAGGAGGTAAGGTCAAGCTGGGTGTAGTATATAGGCCCCTTGGGATGGGTGATGTTCTGGAGGATGGTTTGCTGGACAACATCATAGCCCAGTGTGGACCAAAAGGGGAAGGAGTGGTGTTGATGGGGGACCTTAATATGCCAGGTACAAACTAGGGAACCATGTCCTCTAAGGTGGCCAAGAAGCAGTGGCTGTTGGATGGCTTCCAGGATGTGTTCTTAACATAGCATATGATGGAGTCCACAAGGGAGAGGCATGTCCTGGATGTGGTTCTGGCAGATGGGGATCTGGTAAGGGACCTGGTTGTAGAGGATCCCCTGACTGGGAACAACCACAATACTGTCTGGTTTCAAATAAGCCTGGGGGGAGGGGGAGATATCTAGGACACTGGCAGTGGACTTCAGGGGGCAGACTTTGTGGGCATGGGAAATATTCTCAAGGATCACTTGAAGAGGATTACATCAATGACAAATATGGAAAAGAGATGGGAGGTCATAAAACTGGGACTTCATGAGACAGTCAGGACCTGCGCTAAGGTGAAACATAAGGGAGCAAGGTCACATAAACCATGCTGGTGGTCCAGTGAGGTTCAGGTAGCGGTCAGAGAAAAGAAGGCGGCCTACAAAAAATATAAACCAACAAGAGGGGATAGGGAAAAGGAAATGTTCCATCTTGCATCTAGAAAAGCCACCCGGATGGTGAGGGGGGCAAAGTCCAGTAAAGAGCAGCAGCTGGCACAGGGGATACATGGAGGGGAAAAGGGGTTCTTCTGGTACATTGGGGAGTGGAGAAAAACTAAGGGCCATCTCAGCAGATTGAGATCAGAAGGAGGGAGGGTGGAAGAGGCGAGGGACCAGGCAAAGGTATTAAATGAGTACTTCGCCTTTGTGTTCACTAGGGGGGGGGATGGGATATCTACAAAGCAAGGCACGATGGGGATAGAAGCAGTAGTGAGTGGGATTGGGGGAGCAAGAGAAATGGAGCAAGAGGAAGAGAGAGGTACCCCAGGGGTGTCACATCAGGATAAGGATAAAAAGGCCAGTAAGGTGGAGGGGACAGATGATGCTATCTCCCCCAAAAGGGTGTGGTTAGCCCTCAAGGCCCTAAAGAAAGATAAATCTCCTGGGCCAGATGGCATTCATCTGAGAGTACTATGGGAATTGGTGGACATACTGGCTGCACCTCTGGTGGAGCTCTTCAACGGGTCGCTTGAGAAAGGGAGGGTACCTAGGGTTTGGCGAGAGGCACATGTGGTGCCAATCCATAAAAGGGGGTCAAGGGAAATACCAGGTAACTATAGATTCTTCAGTTTGACCTCGGTGGTGGGAAAATTAATGGAGAGTATACTAAAGGAACAATTGAGGGTGACTTGAAGGAGGTGGGAGGTCTGGATTGTCGGCAACATGGGTTTGTGCCAGGTAGATCATGTCAAACCAATCTTGTGGAGTTCTACGAATGAGTAACATCAGACCTGGACAGGGGAAAGCCTGTGGATGTATTATTCTTGGACTTCAGCAAGGCATTTGACTCTGTCCCCCACAATGATCTGGTGGAGAAATTGACAGGGTTGGGAGTAGGCCCTTTGATGGTCAGACGGATTGAAAACTGGCTAGCTGGATGCACCCAGAGAGTAGTGGTCGGTGGGGAGCTCTCGAACCCTGGAGAGGTCGGTAGTGGGGTACCGAAGGGCTCGGTCCTGGGTCCGATCCTGTTTAATGCATACATATCGGACATCAGGGAGGGTATAGGGTGTGAAATGAGTCTCTTCACTGATGACTCCAAGATGGGAGCAGTAGTTGAGGGGGAAGAGGGGAGGTTGGCCCTGCAAGGTGACCTGGACACCATGGAAAGCTGGGCTCACACATGGAAATTAAATTTAAATATCACCAAGTGCAAGGTGTTACATCTTTGGTGGGAAAACCCTAAAAACAGGTACACCCTGGGAGGGGAGGTGCTGGAGGCCTCAAAAGGGGAAAAAGACCTAGGGGTCATGGTGGATGCATGTATGAATAACTCTGAGCAGTGCAGGAGAGCGGCTAGCAAGGCAAACAGGATGTTGGGATGCATCGTAAGGGGGATCACCTCTAAGAGCAGGGAAGTGATTCTGCCGCTGTACAATGGACTGGTTAGACCACACCTTGAATACTGTGTACAGTACTGGAGACCACACTAGAAAAGGGACATACAGCTCCTGGAGAGGGTACAGAGGAAGGCAACTAAGATGATACGAGGACTAGGGGATTTGATGTATGAGGACAAACTTGAGGAGCTCTGCCTGTTTTCATTGGAGGAGAGGAGAGACAGGGGGGACATGATTGAGATCTTCAAGTACCTTAAGGGAATAAATAGGGTAAACATGGAGGGGATCTTTAGACTAAACCAGGGAGGTATCACCAGAGGGCATGGTTTGAAGTTGGAAGGTGGAAGGGTGAGGGGGAAAAAGAGGAGGAGGTTTTTCACTGAGATGGTGGTGGACTCTTGGAATGCACTGGCTGGTGAGCTGGTTCAGAGATCCACAGTGCAGGGCTTCAAGAGAGGGTGGGACAGACATAGAAAGCGAATGTATCAGATGATGGCCTGGCCCAGGGGGGTGGGGATGGATGATAGGGGTTTCTGGAACACAAGGGGGGGGTGGCCTCGGCACACAACTAGGGATCTGAGGTTTGAGCAGACTCGATAGACCGTAAGGCCCAATCTGCTGGCAATTAGTATGTTAGTATGTATCTTCCAAAAAAAATTGTTTCTGTCACCTATGAAGGTGTTGCTCTTGTCTGAGCACTAATTGCGGAGCCATGAGTTTAGTTCCTTGAATTCAGTTTCCCTAATTTTACCTTGGCCTTTTCCCTTTTCCCATACTGGGAATACCTCAGAGAAGGCTATAGTGGATGAAAGAGAGGTCAATCTATCCCCTAGATTAGAGTCGTGCACTTTTACTTGTTCGATGGAATAGTAGGCGATATCATTTGTTTCTAGGTGAACGAAGATGTCTTTGATGTTACCCACCCTACGTAGAAGGTTCTCAATGCGGCCTGTATCCTGTTTTGCTGTGGCCCCAGGGAGACACTTACCAGTTATTTCCACTTGGTCGGTATCCTGCAAGTGGGATTCAACTCCTTGAATCATGGAGTCCCCCACGATGATCAGGTTCCTTTTTCCATTGGTAGGAGCGTTTGTACTGGCCTGTTTGTCCTGTTGATGTGAGTGGTGCCATGGCACCCTGTCCTTTTGACCCACATTTGTATTTGCTTCCTCTCTTGATTTAGGCATTTGTAGGAATCTGAAGTTTTGTTTTGTAGTGCCATTTAGGTTGGTGCCAGGTTGGTGCTGCTGTACACTACTTTCCTGATTTGAGCAGCTGCCTGATTCCCTGCATGTCCTTGCTAGCAGGGTGAACCTGTTTTGCAGCTGTATGTCCTTCCCATGATTGATGCATATTTGGTGAGCCCTGTTGTTGTTGGCCCTGCCCCTTTGCACAGCCTGCCAACCCCCTGGATGGGCTGTCCTTTGTTGTAGGGGGACAGTATCATGGTGTTGGTGGTGCTGGGGTGGATTCCAAGCCCTTGTGAGCTGCTGTAATGTATGATTTAAATGGGAAATTGTTGTCTATGCTTCCTTGAGGTGGGCTTGGAGGTCTTTTATGGCCCAGCATATTAGACCGTGGTGTATTTTGTTGAGCCAGGCCCTGTAAAAGAGTGATCCACATTGATTACAATGCACAATGTCCATGTCTGGTTGTTTTATGTAGCTTAGTGATGAGACCACAGTTGTGGTAGGTCTATTTTGGTGTCAAGCACAGGATGATTTCTGTGGATGGAAGAAAGATATAGGATCTGTCTTTAGGGGTGTGTTAGTGGACAAAATGCAAGAAAACTGCTGGGGAAAAAATGTTTTTTTTTCTAGGTGCGTTTGGAAGAAAGTTGCAAGATATACATGGCTAGGATAAGTTACTGGACAAAAAACAAGAGATCTACAGGGGAGAAAAAGTGACTGAAGGTAGGTGTTATTATCACTTTATTGTACACCGGGGAGAGAGAATTTGAGTAGCTGAAGATAGTTCCAGGTGTCACCTGTTAGTAATGGTCAGGTGATATGCTTCCTCCCTGGAATGAGAGCAAGTGAGGGAGTATATAAGGAGAAGACCCTGAAGAGAGTGGGATTAGGAGGAGGGAGGTTGGGTAATGTGAATGTGCCTTTGCCACCGAAAAACAATCAACAACAATGGAGCAAGTTAAGGTATGCCACTTTCTGCCATAGTCAACCCAAGTCATGTTGCTGCACTTCGCCGGAGATAGGGACTGTGCCCGTGTCTCTGCTAATCCTTTTCCTGGATCTCAGGAAGGTCCCTCAATTAACTTGTTAGGGAAAAAATAGTGATGTACATCCCTTTTAAGAGGGTTGGTACCTTACTTAATCTAGATGGTCCTAAAGTGTGCACCTGTTGAAAAAAAGAGAAATGGAATTGGATCTCGACTACAGTGTACCACCTGAACACCGACACGGGCTCTCCTAGTGCAGCTGCTCTTGCTTCTTTAAGGTGCACCCTTTACAGCTGACAGGAAACAGCTGCTAGGTTACAGGAAAGAGGTGCCTGGTTACTTGGTTGCTGGGAAAAAAAAAGCCACCCCAGTTCCTATATCCTGTCCATGGTGGAACAACGTCTATCTAAACATGTCCAGATCTCACGGTCTGCTGTAGACCGAGAACTGAAGCCATGTTAGAAGTATGCAGCCACATGTGTCCTTGCGACTTTTTGATGTGAGTCGGGCAGAGGAACCGCCTCTTCACAGCTGGAGTTTCAGCAGAGTGTCTGCCTCTTTACAGCTGGAGTTTCAGCAGATGGCTAAGTCAGGGTCTCGATGCAATAGTCTCTGTACCCTCTTAGCAGAGGAGTGTCATATACTATAATAAATTAAAAAAAAAACATCATTAATGCACCAGTTAGGGTCAAAACAACAAAAGTTGGGAAATGTGGCATTTGGGTTTACAACCCTGACAACCCCCCACAGGCAGCACATAAGGTGTGGGTGTTCCTTGGGTTACTCAAGCCTAACGCTTACCCCATTCTATTACACTGTACACATCTGACCTTATTTATGGATGGAATGGGGTGAACATTAGGCTTGTGTACCCCAAGTGACACCACACACCTAATGTGCTGCCGGGGAGGTGGTATTAGGGTTGTGAACCCTAAAGCCACATCTCCCAACTTTTGTCGTTTTGACCCTAACTGGTAGATTGACAACGTTTTTTTGCAATTTCTTTTCTTACTTTTTGAGACAGTATAATTGTATCCCTATTTTGTCGTGGGAGCACAGGGTTCTTTTGACCCTGCACTCAGACGCATATATCATTTTGACAGATTTTATTTTTCTGATTGAGATTTGTCTGTCCCCTAAATTTCACTGGACCCCCCTCCCTACGTTTGTACCCAGTCCCTATTTTTTAAATTAATAGCCCTGGGGTCTAGTGCCCCCCCACACACTCCAATTTCACTATATATTAATGTTTCATTGGTGTCCAGTGGTACCTCCACCCTCCAATTTTACCCATTCAGTGTCATGCCACAGTATGTATCCCTGATGTGTATTGGCACCCCCCACCCTCCAATCCCTGTATTAGTTTAATTTCATATCCCCATTGGTGGTCAGTGGCACCTTCCACCCTTCTATGTCAGTGTGAACCTGTAAATAAGAAAATGGTCCCTCGGTGTCTTTATTTTTTTTTCAAACCTATAAAAAAAAAAGTCCACTGTTGCTCTGACCTGCACCACCCACCTGACCTCCGACTGTGTACCCACCTTCCAACACTCCCCTGACCTCTCCACACACCCTCACTCACCTAAACTGTCCCCACGGTGAAGATCCACTCTCCTACTGAAGACAGGACTTGCTGCTGGAACCTGTTACTGCTGTCTGACTAGTAAGGTAAATGTGGTCAGAAAATACATCGAACCGCAGTTACCTTATTTCTCATACAGCAGTTGCTGGTTCCAGCAGCAAGACAAGTCTTCTATCAGAAAGTTGATATTTACTGTGGGGCCAGTTCAGGTGACTGAGGTTGTGTGGGGGGGGGGGTCAAGGGGGAGTGTGGGGTGGTGGGTTTACAGTGCAAGGTCGGGCGGTGGTGCGGGTCAGAGCAACGGTGTATGCTTTTTTTTACAGATAAAAAAAAAATAACGACATCGAGGGACCGTTTTCTTATTTTCAGGGTCACACTGTTATAGAAAGGTGGGGGTGCCACTGGCCACAAATGGGTTTATAAAATTAAATGAATACAGGGATCAGAGGGTGGGGGCACCACCAGACACCAGGGATATAGGGATGGTTTAATTAAACACTGGGTGCTGCAATGGAAAATGGAGGGTGGGGGTGGACAGCACACAGAGGGAAAGAGTGGGAGGGTTTAATTAATCATCAGGAGCCAGGATAGGAAATGGAAGGTGGGGGCAGACAGCACACAGAAGGAGGGAGTGGGAGGGTTTAAGTAAACATTGGGTGCCAATATAAGAAATGGAGGATGGGGGTGGACAGCACACAGAAAGAGAGAGAGAGAGACTGGGAGGGATTAATTAAAAACTGGGTGCAGAGATGGAAAAAGAAGGGTGGGTTTGTACAGTATACAGAGGAAGAGAGCGGGAGGGATTCTTCAAAGAATGTCGGTGCTTAGATGGGGAATGGAGGGTTAAGCGGATGGCACACAAATGGGGGGAGCAGAGGGCCATTAGACACTAGGGAGATTTTTCAAGCCAACACATGTGTTGTGTAAATCCTGGGCTGTTTCACCACACTCTGAAGTTATTTTTTGAAAAATGAGTTGGAAGTGTGTTTCACATAAAAACCAGCTGTGTAAAAATCCTTTTTTGCAAATTGCAAAAAAGGAACCAAGAAGCAGGATCCTTTTTTGCAGTTTGCGAAAAAGAATTTAGGCATATATATATATAAAAACACATTTCCAAGCCATTTATCAAAAAATTAAACCCAGAATTGGATAACATGGGTCCTGAATAGGTAAACACAGCTGTTGCTTTCTAGTAAACCCATGCTTTTTATTTATTTAAATTTGTTTTCCTCGCTAAGAGAAAACAAGATGGTGTCAGCACAAAAAAGAATTTCCCATTTGTGGCAAAGGATTACCCATTTGCAACATAGAATCCTTTTTCTAGGTGAACATCTAACTTTTCCCATGGCAAATAATGGGACATTTTGAAATTTAATAACTTTTGAACAAATTAATATTTTTTTCACCAAACCTTGTGACCCAAGACCTATATATTCTAAACATTTCAGACCAAAATTCCACACCATTTTTGCTTAGCAGTGTAACAAAGAATTTGACAAAAACTGGTAATTTACATGTTTTCTGACACTATGTATCTCTACACCCACACATCCGACCAGAACGCAACTTGCCACATCAAGAGATCTTTGGTCCCTGAAGGTGCATGAAAAAAAGACTTGTCCAGTACAGCTAACCACCTCAGAAAAATGTTTAAACAAACAATGTATTAGTGTCTGTTCCTGGGGAGAGGTCAATTAATTCCAGTATAGGCTGATGCTAAGACAAAAGACCATGTCCCTGATGGTGCCTATAAGGAGATTGGAATAAACAGTCCACTCACCCAACTATTAAATAACTTTTAATTTATTTCATGTAACATCCAGACACAACTTGCCCTATGTTTCAGGAAACCCCTTCATCAGGAAGCCTGGTTCAATTTCTACAACATAATATCACCATTTTTAATAAAATATCATGTCTATCTATTACTTCAAATTATTACTTCAAACTACTTCTATTACATCCCTCGTGTCCAAACTAACTGTGGCGAGCGCTCCTTTAGGTACGCTGCCCCACATTTATGGAACCTTCTCTCTGTTGACTTGGCTAATTGTCATACTATTCAAGGTTTTAAGTCGGGCCTGAAAGTATACCTGTTAAAGCTTAATCTCTGTGGCTGTAACCACTAGCCCGGAACTTAGTCTCGGTGATTGCAATTTTACTTGTCCCACAGCAGTCAGCACATGGGGTGGCAATACATCCTACATACTGCTGGTACCATCTGTTCCCCTAAAGTATTGTTTGTTAAGATGTCTTATGTCTGATTTAATTTACTATGTTAGTAGGTGTATGTAACTGACATGCTCTGGAATGTACTCTTTACCCTATCTAATGTGTGCTTAATCTACTGTGTACTCCTGCCAATGTATGTACTACTGTGTATTCCTGCCAATTGTATGTAATCATTCTCTGTAACTAATCCGGGTTGCTCCTGAAAAAGGGACCTCTGGTCTCAGTGAGCTTATCCGGTTATCAAAATCTAAATAAATAAATAAATATCATAAATAAAACAAAGGCTTCATAACTTACCTTAAATTCATCAGAAATTCGGTACTGTCTCTTTAAGAGTCTTCCTTTTTAAATATTTTCCTTTCCTATCTTCTGTATCTAACATATCAAATGTAATGTGTGAATGTATTTTTACTTCTTAACTTTTTTAACATCTGAGTCAATTTTCTATACATGGCAACATGACTCCTACATCTAAAAGAGTGCAGAAGTCCACAGACAATTCATCAGTTTTCTCACTGCTTAACTCATTTCTACATAAGTAAGAAAGATATATTTACAAGTCATTTTAATTTTATACTCTCATATTTAAAGTATTCCTTTTTTTTTTATCAGTTAACACTTTTTTCCGCCTTTGGCAAACCTAGCTCAGCCACCATCGCCTGCACCCCAGACCCCGGTCATGCGTGCGGGCCACACAAACCCACAGAACCAGGGATGGGCCAATATTGCGCCATGCCCTAGACAGGTGGCTTTCTCAGGTCTGGGGGTGTGGGGCACGGCCATGAGCCACCAAGATCCCCCCCGATGTTTTTGCTCCATTAGCTTCCCTTTAGAGCACGGACCTGCAATGACGTCCGGGCACTATGTGCCGACATCCTCCATGCTCTTCCCCATGCTGTCACCACTCTGGTAGTGCCCCTGGTCATCACCAGGGGCTGCTACAGAGTGGTGAACCCCCAGATCCCTCCCTGGGATAGGAGAGCTGTCCTTTGGACGCTCGATCCTATCCCTCCCCTGCCAACCCCTGGCGACCCAGGTTCGCATCCGAACCCGGGTCACCAGCGTGGTGCGAGGTGTGGCATCCAGCACCTCAACCCTCAGCACCACTGGGCCAGTATTAAAGTATTCCTTTTTAAATCCTTTTCACCACTTAAAAATTGTACCTGACATATCGAAGTACATTTTATCAATATATTTTAACTTTCTTTACTTTTTAATACAGTGACAGAGCCTGTACTTCAAAAGGAGCTTAGGAGCCCTCAAACAATTTGATACTTTTCTGTTGCACTAGTTTCTGCATAAGCGAGCAAAAACGTCATATTAACAACCTTAACTCATTCATTATTTAAACACCCTTTATGTTGCTCTCTCTCATGCTAATGTGTACTGATCCTTTCTGCACTCTTGAAGGTTATGGAAGGAGCATCTGCTGCCACAAAGCAGCCTTATATGTGGTGAAGTACACACCTAAATGCAGCACAGACACACCTCCAGCCCCAAAGAGCTGGTGTGTGTGTGTTTGTGTGTGTGTTCATGAGCGTATACATGCTCAACCTAGGTGCCGGACCCACCTATAGTGGCTCCTATCTTCTGAAGGTGTCAAGTGCAGTTATTTCTTTTTAAATGTAATCACATACTTTTTTTTCTTTTAAGATATGATGTAAATCTACAGATTACCACAGCTTTCCCCTTCAGACCCAATGAGTCTCCTATTCCATGAAAATCTTAGATCTCTATTATCCTACTTCATCCTACTTCACTCTTTGTATTTATTTAGTTATATGTAAATTAGCCACCATCTGCAATCTTTTAAGAATCTAGCGCAGTGGTTTAAGGCTCTGAGCTGCAAATCTGGTGACATCCAGCAGACCAGACCTGGGTTTGAATCCCACAGCTTCCACATGCATACTGTGTGACACTGAGCAAGTCACTTAACTTCACTGTGCTCCCAGGTCGCACCTGTAAAAAAGCTTTCAGCTTAGTGTGCAACTCCTGGTTAAACAACTAAAAAAAAAAAAAAGAATCCCACTTCTATTCATCCATACATTTTTTATAACAAGTAAATCAATATTTATAGTGATTAATCTAGATATTAACAAGCTATTATACTGTTTTGTGCCCAAATTCTAGCTTTTAAAAACTTTTTCATGATATCAAGTACTATTTCCTATTAATGCCTTTAGTGTTTTATCCTTCCCATACAGTATTTTTATACTCCCTCCATTCTCTATGTACGTATATACTCATCTTTTCTAACTATGTGTAAATATTCTTCAGATTTCTCTGAACTGCCTAAATGACTTTACTATCTCCTGGTATGTTGAAATTGCCACCTTTCACAGAGGTCAGCCAGATCCCTTCCTATTCAATGAATACATGTATATCAACCATGATCTCGCAACCTACGAAATGTTTCAGATACATAGCTACAAAATCGGCTGCCATTCAATACGTATTTATCTGAGACCTCTTTGTTACCTGCGTTGCCTGTGCTTTTGTTTTTTCTTTCTTTTTTCCTCCTGGTTCTGTAGCTATATATTTGAAGTAATAGATAGGCATGATATTTTATTAAAAATGGTGATTTTATGTTGTTGAAATTGAACCAGACTCCATGATGAAGAGGTTGCCCAAAACATAGGACAAGTTATGTCTGGATGTTACATGAAATAAATTAAAAAATATTTAATAGTTGGTTGAGTGGGCTGTTTATTCCAATCTCATGTGTTTAACTTGGCTCTGATTGGTTTTGGCCTCTCCTGGTGTATGAAACATTTACTACTTCATCTATATATGTTTCAAGGTTGACTGTGCCAGAATTTGTGCTTTCTCCCTTATGGTGCATACAAATCTTTATGTGAATTGCTTGTATGGTTGTGAAGTTATTAAAGTGCAATATTTTTAGTTTAACATAGAAGTGAAGAATGAACCCTAACTATAGAGGCACAACTGTGCCCCTATAGTACTTTAAACAAAAGTGCAACCAAGTGTAAAACACAAATAAACATGTTAAATCAACAACATATAGCATTTCTGAATCCATAAAAATATGCAGAGAATCAGATCGCTTGATACCAAATGTTTCTATCTGTTTGTAGCAATCAGAGAGGTGAAAAAAGGGGGAGGTGTCAGACCAAAGTTGGGAGCAGCAGCCAAAGAAGTGCACTAAACAAGAAAAACCTGTGCTATCCAAAATCTCCATGCTAAAAGAGAAAAAAATAATGACAAAGTTAGAAAACATATATAGGGAATCATTCATTTGAACATTTGTCAACATTTCTAACGTTTTTACGTCATTTAAATCATTGTACATACGTTCTAAAAGATGTCCATTTATATTCAACAAGGAGTGGCATGGGGTGGGTGGGAAGGAAATGAAAAAAGACAACAAAGGAAGGGGGAGAGGTTTTTGAAGAGTAATAATAATCTTCTTCAAAATCTTAGGCTAACCATATGTTACAAAGTACATTACTACGTTTCCCAAACATCTAATTTTGCTTTAAAGAAATGGTTTAAAATCTAATTCCATGTTCAAACCATACAGAGTCAGAACCTTAAGTGTGAAGATCCAAAAACTCTCTCCCTGTATGAGTCTTTGTGATCTATTGCCCCCTCTATGTCCCACTTTGACCTTTTATGTGCCCATAAATTTTATTTGCCCCACATCACAGTTGTGATGTGTGAAAAAGTGCTCAGCTACTGGGTTTTTGAAATTTGAATTCCTAATATCTCTAATATGGTCTTGAATTCTGAGTTTTAGCTGTCTCACCATGTGACCAACATACAGTAGTTCGCATGTACACCAAATTGCCTATACAATAAATGGGCTCTACAATGCTGGTTTGACAACACTTTTGTCGACTGGCATCACAGCGATAGGATTTATGCCGACCGCAAGTTGCTGTTGACATAAATCCCAGTTCTCTCTCAGTCCTTTTTTTCATCTGCGGGGACTTTGACCCCCAAACCCCCATGTGGGGGGCTCTGTCCCCTGCACCCCCATGCTACTGATTATCAACTCTGAGTCAGAGTTTTTTTGGGGAGGGGGTGCAGGACCAGGAGACAGTGTGCCCCTGTCTCAGGCACACCAACACAGTGACCTGTCAGTGAACTGTTGATTTTGTCGACAGGGATGTAGGTCACTGTGTTGGTGTCGCTGACCATAGCATATACCGAATAAATGTAGTCAAATATGTGATCAGTTGTTGGATAATGGCCATTTTACTACAGTTAGAAACTGAAAAGTGGATCCTTGAACATACATTGCAGTTTCTGCACTTATACATTCCTGTGGGCCAGACTGGTAGCCAAGTGCTGGATGTTTTGATGTTGTTGAAGAACTGGATCCTCACTAATTTGTTTTTCATGTTTATACCCCTACTGAAAGTAATCCATGGTTTTGGTCCTATCATTCTCCCTAGTTCCTTGTCCTGTTTAGTTCTGAACTTGTGTGATCTTTACTTGTGGTGTTTATACCAATAAATTGGATATACATATACTTATGTGTTTCCAGTGCATTTCTGTGTGTTTACTGACTACACAGAAGGCTCCGGAGTGCAATTGTAACTCATTGTGATTATTTGATAATACCTTGAATATTGCTGAGCTACACTGTTTGCAATGTTCATAACAATTTTTATTATTTGATAATACTTTGAATATTGTTCAGCTACCCTGGCTCAGCACAAAAGCCTTCTATATTTACAATGACTGGCTGGCATGCTAGGCATGGAAGAGGGTGAGAGGGACACAGACGTTAGAACTGTTAAAATCAACATCCGCTGTCATTAATTTGTCTGGTCACGTCCTTACCTAGGATAAAGAAACCATTCTCAATAAGGGACTCTTTTTTTCTAACCACAGACCTTAACCAATTCGAGACTGTTATTGACTTACATCGATTTAGATGGAAAATCACTTTAAAAACTATATTTGTGACTGAAATGATTGAACAGGGTGCAATCCATAACAGTGATGAATGTATTAAAATTAATGCTCAGATAAGGCCCAAGTCTCTGTATTGCTCTGCTTTAAGCCCTGCCATGACACTATTTATTAAACTGTGTGAACATGATATAGCTGAAATGATGGCCCACCCAAGTCCACCATGTTTTAACAACTATACTATTAGAGAATGTATAGCTTTAAAAGATTTGTCTGACAATAAAAGCATTGTAATAAAGAGTGCAGAGAAGGGAGGTGCTATAGTTGTCATGGACAAGGATAAATATGTTTCTGAAATAGACAGTTAAGTGATACTGATTTTTATCAGAAATTACCAGGCAACAATACTGGGGATTTAAGAAAGAAAATTGACATGGTTTTAGAGGAAGGCATGGAAAATGGATATATAAATGAAGCACAGCCTCGTGCCTTGACAGTACAACATCCTATTATACCCACCATATATTGTTTGCCAAAAGTGCATAAGGACCCTCTGAACCCTGCAGGAATGTCCTATTGTATCTGGACATGGGTGGCTCACTGAGCCCTTATTAAGGTTCATTGATTCACACTTTCAACGTATTGTACAAAAACTACCCTCATATTTGAAATATTAAACACATATTATATATAATATCATAGAAGACATAGATATTGCTGATGATGGGTGTTTACTACCCTAGATGTGGAGGCATGGTACAGTAATGCCCCACACATAGGGGGTCTAGCAACCTTAAAGTACTGTTTGAATGAAAGGGATTTATCACATGAAATGCCAACTGAATTATTGGTGAATTTAACAGAATTGGTTTTGAGTTCCAATATTTTTTTGTTCCAGGGTTATTACTATCAACAGATAAATGGGGGCAACCATGGTCCCCAGTTATGCTAATATTTATGCTGACAATAGAAAATGGATTGGATCAGGAGTGATGGCACAAATCCATATTATCAATATCTGGATTTGTGGCATCACTTTAGTGATGACATTATAGTCATCTGGAAAGGGACACTGGAAATGTTCATAGAATTTATTTCTTGGTTAAACACTACATATAAAAACCTATGCTTTAAAGTGCATGCTAGTGTTCAGGAAATTAATGTTTTGGATCTGAGGGTATTTATAATTGGGGGGGGGGGTTGCAATATAGGCTCCTCATTATATATCAAGCCCACAGATAGGAATAGCCTTTTATTGGCAAGCAATTTCCATCCCAAACATGTACCACAGAATGTACCCAAGGGTCAGCTGATTAGGACACTTAGAAACTGTGCACAGAGAGATAATTACCTAGTACAAAAGGGTCTCCAGATAGTACGTTTCCAACAAAGAGGTTATGCTAGATCCCTTACCAGCAAATCTGTTGATGAAGTAGAACTGATACCCAGATCAGCTACTTTATTGCCAAAATCCACTAGTTCTGGTACTGACAAAAAATATCAAGAGAATGGGTTTATAACTAGGTATAGTACTAGGAGCACAGAACTAAGGAGAATACTCACAAGGAATTGGGGTATTTAATTTAGAAGCATGTACCTATGATTGCAGACAAGGTGGTTAGGTCCTCCTTACATATGGATAAAAAATGCAACACCCTTTGGTCACTACCCCCTCCATCTGGTACAAAAAAGTGTGGAAAATATACATTTTGTTCATACGTACAAGTTACAAATACTTTTCAAAACCCTGTCACTAAACAAGTGTTTAAAATTAAGGATCTTATTCTATGTCGTACCACTGCAGTGGTCTATATTCGCTTATGTTCATGTGGTTTCTTCTGTATTGGAAGGGCAACCAGAGAATTTTGTGTCAGAATCAGTGAACATGTAAGAGTACTTGAGAAAAAAGACATTACTTATGACATAGTGTAATATGTTAGTAGTTACAGAGATAAGAACATTGTTCCCAATATTATTGGGTTAGAAAAAGTTATTGTAGGACCAAGGGGTGGGAACTTAAAACAGCTAATCGGACAAAGAGAAAGTTTCTGGATCTTTGTGTTAAAATTTAAAGAGGGATGGGGTTGAATGTTAATATTGATTAGGCAGCATTTTTGCAAGTTCACTGATTGACTCATGGTTTTAGCCAAATGACATATATATGACGTATATATGACTTGCCTTTGTGAGTCCTTAACATATTGTTGTAGTAGCACTTTGCATATACAAGTGTACGGTGCACTTTAAATATAGGCACTACCAAAATAGCATACATCTACAAATATTGGCTTTGATTTCTGTGTTACAAAATTAAGGTTTTTAATTGCTAGAGCATATTACTAAATATTTGCTCTATTGCATCATGCTCTGGCATATAAGTGTTTACAAACTTCAAAAGCACTGTGTAAATTTTTAATTAATTATCTGCCAGTTCCTCATGAATATGTGTGCCTCAAACAGTTTGTAAATAAGTTCTCTGAAGTTGTGTTAGCAATTATGAGTTTTTAAGTGATTTCAGTTAATTGAGTTTATTCCTGAGCACTTCTCATTAATATTTGCACTTGTATATTTATGTATATATGTGGTGTCTGTTACTTATCTCTGATGAAGCCTGGTGGGTGGCCAGGTGAAACATAAAACTCTTTTTGCCAGCCGTGAACCATTATGGTTTTGCACCAGCTTTGTTTTACACACAGCACTTTGTATTTCACTAAATGATTTTTATTATACCAGTCCTGGACTGGGTGCTTACTCCCTGGATGACATGTTATAAAGACAGTCTTATATGCAGGTTTATATAATGTAGCACAAAAGAAGAAAACTTAAAAACAACTTTTAAATGTCAGGCATTTTGCAATTATGTTGTGATAAAAAGGGGTACCTTCAGATTATAGGCAGGAATTGCCTTTATTTGATGCACAAAAACACAGAAACATAGAATATGATGACAGATACTGTAAGGACCAACTGGTCCACCTAGTCTGCTCATTTCCCTACTTGGTTCGGCAATCCCTACCCTTACCAGGACTGCCGTTCCTCCACTCTGCTGCATAGCAGGGTGCCTTTATGCTTATCACATGCACTTTTGAATCCCTGTACTGTTTCTCCTTACACCACCACCACTGGTAGGCTGTTCTATGGATCCACTACACTCTTTGTGAAAAAGTACTTCCTAGCATTCCCCCAAGACTCCCTCCCTCCAGTCTCATGTTATATTCTCTTGTCCTTGTGCACTTTCTTATCTGAAATATGCTCCCCTCCTGTACCCTGTTAATTCCTCTAAGATATTTGAAAGTCTCTATCATATCCCCTCTCTCCCTTCTCTCTTCCAGTGAATAGATGTTAAGTTCCCTGAGTTTGTCCTCGTAAGGCTTGTGGTGCAGTGCATGTACCATTGTGTTGCTCTTCTCTGGACTGCTTCCATTACGTCTATGTCCTTCCTGAGATACAGTCTCCAGAATTGAACACAATATTCCAGATGAGGCCTCACCAGTGATCTATACAGTGGCATCACCACTTCGTTCCTCCTACTAATTACACCCCTTGCTATGCACCCCAGCATTCTGTTTGCTTTCCCCACTGCTTTGACTCATTGTTTGGATGACTTCAGGTCATCGGATATGATAACCCCCAGGTCTTTCTCCTGACTTGTGGTGACTAGAACCTTCCCCCCATCTTGTATTCCTCTCTTGGGTTTCTGTATCCTAGATGCATAATCTTGTATTTCTTAGCATTGAAACCCAATTGCCAAACCCTTGACCATTCGTCAAGTAGTCTTAGGTTGTTTCTTATTTTCTCTAGCCCCTCCTGTGTGTCGACTCTGTTGCAGATCTTGGTGTCATCTGAAAACAGGCATACTTCCCCCTCCAGTCCCTCTGCAAACATTGAATAGGACTGGGCCCAGCACCAATCCCTGTGGCACCCCACTGGTCACCTCCCCCTTTTGATTTTATGCTATATACTACCACCCCCTGGGTCCTGCCCTTTAGTAAGTTTCCAACCCATTTTACCACTTTAGAGCCCAGACCCAGATTCCCCAAAAGTTCCTGTTGCTTAATTTTCTTGTCTGTAAAGGAATAATAAACTTTTCTAGAAAGCACAACTTTTAAAAAAGATAATCCTAACTCCTCTTTGAAGGGGAATTGCCCTTGAAACTAAAATGTCAACATACTGCTCCCCACAAAAGACTATGAAAGCATAATTGTTACCGGAATACTTGCAATCCTTTCTTGCTTTAAATGGAAAAAAAAAACACTTGTTTATGTATAGCTGGGTATGAGTAAAATCTGCTTATTAACTCTAGTATGTTTTGTGTGCTTGTTTTTAAGTAGTCCTATTGTTTCCTAATTTAGTTTCCTTTCTAATACAGCCTTTTCCATCCAATATTAATTAGCAGTTTCTAGCAACAGCAGTTGAGTGGAAGCCCTAAGTTTCTTTAAGGGTCACAGTCTCGGTGGCACTCCCAAACCATTACATCATAGGAATATGTTCACCCGATAGGCTGAATATGCATATGTGACAGATTCAAAATCCAATCCCCTAGCCCCTGATAATGTCTGGTATCCTCAGTTCACATATGTGCATTGACCAGGCTGCAGCACTCATCCTAGCTACTGCTTCATTACATTTCAATCCCCAAGCCCCTGATCATCTTGGGTATCTTCAGTTCTCCTATGTGCATCAACTAGGCTGTGACACTCACCCTGGCTGTTGCTTCATTATAGAGTTTTGTTAATTAAATTACTTGGTTATCCCAGGATTCAGTTACTAACCCAGACTTTTTTACTCTTCATGGTGCCTACACACCTATGCAGGCTGGGTACACATGAGAGGTGCATAATAAGCCCATACAGCTCTGCACCTGCAGACAGACATGTGGGGCACTGCATTCACTACAGAGCAGAGCACCTGTCCACAGCCACAGCTCCCCGGTACACTGGTGTGCAGAGGGCAGATCAGTGGAGACAGACAGGCATCCAATCAGATGCCCATCCTGGTCCATAAGTTGATGAAGCAGTGGACTGAGGGATACCATGACTCCGTAGAATGTCATTTGTCAGATGAGTGCCTGAATGGCTGCCTCCAGCCCTCTCTGCCTGATCAGATGGTAGGGGCAACATGGCAGGGAGGGGGGTTAAATTCTGCCATATCTGTTGGATGTACTTTGTGTGGGATTCGCAGTAGCAATGGCAGGGTACATCCCAGCATAGCTTGTACCTCCTTTGCCCAGCACTCTGTGCCTTCATGAATGGTGTGGAGTGTAAACACCCCCTGTCCACCCCACTGGATCATCTGAGTGTGTAGCTGTGTAAACACAAGGGAATCAACTGCAGCAGGGGTGCACACCTCTTTGGTGCATGCCACAGGGGTCCACAGTACCCCTGATGCATAAATGTCTATCATAGGTTTGCCTATGCACAGCAGATGTGCAATGTGAAGGTAATTCTATTTTTAGTGCAGGGCACAATATGCATAGGCACAGGTGTCCATGAATGGATCCCCTGCTCTCTGCAGAGCAGGGGGTTGTAGGATTCTGTGAGTCCCTAGAATTTCAATTGTTGGGTGAGTGCCCGTATGGGTGCCCACTGCCCTCCCTGCCTTACTGGAGGGCTGGGCAACATGACAGGGGAGGTTTAGGTCCCACCATGGCTGGCCATGTACTTTGTGGGGATCGTGCTGTGTCTACAGCAGGGTAGCTGCTTGTGTAGCCTGCAACCCACTCTCCCAGGACTTTGTGCTTTCATTAATGGCATTCTGTGTGGGCATGCTCTTTGGCCACCCCCCAGACCATCTGATCATGTAACTGTGCAAATGGCCAGGAGATCAAATGTGGAAGGGGCGTGCACCCATTTGGTGCATGCCACAGGGTCCACGGGACCCATGATGCATGGCTTCCTACTGTGTGATTTCCTACGCACTGCAGAGATGCATTGTGTAGGCATTTCTATTCTTAGTGCATAGGGCCCCATATGCATGAGGTTAGGCTAATTTAAGTCAAATATAACACTTATGCATGCATATGTTTTCTGCTACTATCTGGGTCTCTCTACTCTCTGAGTCCCAGAATCACTTGAGGCATCAAGTTGTGTCCCTTTTTGTATCCTGAATACCATGAAAAGGAATGGATTATTATCAGTCCTTACAAACCTGTACCTTTAAATCATATGCTTAGCCTGTTTTCATATTTTGCAACAGATCATGCTAGTACAGCTCTCATGCTTGCTCCCCTCTATGAGCGGATCTGGCATATAGAGTGAACACACCTGCAACCCCTATTGCAGCATAAGACTCAGCATGTTCAGTTTTTGCCTATCAAATACTGTTCTGTAGGGCAATAAGTAGTCTAATATCATAAAGCCATGCTGAATCCTACCTGTTTGTGTTTTGAGATTCCCAACGCTCAAAAGGATGCAATCTGTCTGTTTGCTGTTCCAAAACTGCCAACTCTCTAGCGTCGTGCCTCGTACCATATTGTCCTTTTGTTCCAGGTTAGCATTCTCAGGAGTTTCTTTGATGTTGGTGCCATCTTGACCCCGCGCACCAAGCACTACGTCATTTAAGCAGACAAGGAGGTGCACCCAACCCCTCCTCTTCAGTTCTAGAGCATGCATGCACCCATTCTTCGCCTGCTGACACTTAGAAAGGCAGTGTTTAGGCATGCTAGATGTATAGCAGAGATACATGGACTGGAAGGGATGTGATGCATCACTTCCAGCCACCATATTGCTCACAGCACAACTGATATTTTTAAAGTTCAATTGCAATGTTTTTAAAATGCATTGAGCATATCTTATTTGCTCACCATAAGAACAATCAGTCCTTATATATTGCAAGTAAAGTGCAGGAATTGTCATTTCTCATGTCCAGATAGAAACATAGAAACATAGAAGTTGACAGCAGATAAGGACCGCAAGGCCCATCCAGTCTGCCCATTTCTTTTTCTACCTTATAAATGTGCCATCATCCTTTGCTGTCAGTGGCCTATCTATTCATACTCATCTGTATTGCTCCCGTATGCCTATCCCATTACTGTTTGAAGCCCTGCACTGTATTTATAGCCACCACTTCCTGAGGTTGGCCGTTCCATGCATCCACCACCCCTTCTGTGAAAAAGAACTTCCTCACATTACCCCTTAATTGGCCTCCCTCTAATCTCATGCTGTGTCCTCTTGTCCTGATATTTTTCTTATATTGAAACATGTTCGACTCTTTCACCTTGTTAATGCCCTTAAGGTGTTTGAATGTTTCGATCATATCACCCTCTCCCTCCTTTGCTCTAGGGTATACATATTGAGCTCCATTAATCTGTCCTCATATGTCTTCTGATGCAGTCCCTGCACCATTCTGGTTGCCCTTCTCTGGACTGCCTCAATTTGGTTAATGTCCTTGTGAAGATGTGGCCTCCAGTACTGCACGTACTCAGATGGGGCCTAACCAGTGTCTCTGTAAAGAGGGATTATTACCTCCCTCTTTCGACTTGTGATACCCCTACTAATACACCTAACATCCCCTAGCCTTACCTACTGCTTTGGGGTCTGTTGGATGATTTCAGGTCATCGGTGATGATGATGCCCAAGTCTCTTTAGTCCTTTGTGACTGCCAGCAACTCCCTCAGCCTATAGCTGGCTTCAGGATTCTCTTCCCTATGTGCATGATCTTACACTTCTTTGCATTAAATCCCAGTTGCCACTCTTCCGACTATTTTGCTAGTTTATCCAGATCTCTTCTCATTCTGCCCACCCCATCTGGATCATCTACTCTGTTGCAGATCTTGGTGTCATCTGCAAACAGACAAGCCTTACGCTCTAGTCCATCTGCAATGTCACTGATGAAGATATTGAAGAGGACTGGCCCCAGGACTGATCCCTGATGTACCCCACTTGTGACTTGCATCTCTTCTGACTGCATACTATTTACCACCACTCTCTGTTTTCTGCCCATTAACCAGTTTGCCACCTAGTTGACCAACTTCTGACCCACCTTGAGCCTACCCAGCTTGTTTATCAATCTTCTATGTGGAACAGTGTCGAAAGCTTTGCTGAAGTCAAGGTAGGTGACATCAACTGCTCCCCCTTGGTCAACCACTCTGGTTACCCAGTCAAAGAAATCTATGAGATTAGTTTGACAGGACCTTCCTTTTGTAAACCCATATTGTCTTGGATCCTGTGCCTCTATGGATTCCAGGTGTTGCACTATCCTTTCCTTAAGGAGTGCCTCCATAATCTTGCCCACTACTGAGGTAAGACTGACTGGTCTGTAGTTCCCTGCCTCCTCCCTGCTACCACTCTTGTGGAGCGGGATCACATGAGCCCTTCTCCAGTCTTTTGGGATCTCTCCTGTGCTCAGAGATTCACTAAACAGTTCTGCTAATGGCTCTGCTAGTTCCACCCTTAGCTCCGTTAGTACCCTGGGATGTATGCCATCAGGTCCCATTGCCTTGTCCACCCTGAGCTTAGCATGCTCTTGTAGGACCCTTTCTTTTGTGAAGGGAGTGGTACTCACCTCCCTCTCTCCCCCCTGTGTCCATGTTGCTGAGCTGTGGGCCCTGCCCCACGTTCTCTTCAGTAAATACTGAGCAAAAGTATCTATTTAGGATAGATGCTTTTACAGGGTCCTCCTCCTCACACGCCCCCTTTTCTCCTTTGAGCTTAGCAATACCCCCTCTGGACTTTCTCCTTTCACTAATGTATCTATAGAAAGTCTTGTCACCTTCTTTTACTGTTTGTGCTAGTGTTTCCTCAGTTTGGGACTTTGCCTGCCTTACTGCCTTCCATGCTTCCTTTAGGGCAGTTTGGTATGCCTCCCCATCTTCGTCCCGCTGTGTTTCCTTATATTTCCTGAAGGCCAGCCTTTTGGCTCTGACATTTTCTGCTACTGTATTTGAGAACCAAAGTGGTTTCCTTCTTCTTTTGCACTTCCTTTTCTGTCTAACACAATGGGATGTTGCTTCAAGTATTGCATCCTTAATGCTTGCCCACTTTGCCTGTACCCTCTCACCTGTGGTTCTTTTTGCCAGGGCTAGCTTAACTCTGTTGGCCATCTTATCAAAGTCAGCTCCTCTGAAGTCCCATATTTTTGCCTTGGAATGGGATGATTTAGTTGTAGTGGCCAAATTGAAACATACCATGTGATGGTCACTGGCCCCCAGGTGACCTTCTACCTGGAGATCTGTGGGCCCTTCCCTGTTAGCCAGTACTAGATCTAGGATAGCCCTGTCTCTTGTGGGTTGTTGTACCAGTTGTTTGAGGCCCTCCCACTGCAATGAATCCACCATGTGTCTAGTTCTGGCAGATGTTCCTGCTGGTATTGACCAATATGTATCTGGCATGTTGAAGTCTACCATTATCAGAACCTCCCCTTTAGCTGTCATGTTTTGTATATCTTCTAACAGTAACGTGTCTATGTCCTCCCCCTGGTCTGGGGGCCTGTAGACAACCCCAGTTCTTATGGCTGTCCCATTTCCTGTTTCCACGGTGACCCACAGTTTTTCTGGCTCCTTATGTGTATTCTGAATTTCTGTAGCTTTGATATTTTCATTGACATACAGGGCCACTCCACCCCCCTTTTTGCACCTTGGTCTCTTCTGAACAGTACATAGCCAGGTACTGAAGTCTCCCAAGTGTGGTTGCTGGTAAACCACATCTCACTAATTGCTACTATGTCCAGTTTAGCCTCTGACATTGTTGCCTGCAGGTCTGGGATTTTAGTTCTCAAGCTGTGAGTATTTGTGTACATGATTTTCCATTGGCCAGATTTCGGTATGTTAGTTGTTGGGTGAGGTCTGGCATTTCCCCAGTGCTTCGTATAGGGGAGACAGACCTTTTTTCTTACCTGGTGATGCAAATGAACTGAAAACATGCTGAATCCCTGTTTGACCACTAGCTGAGGGGGGTGGGGTGTCCTTCCCATTTGACATATGGGGTGCTGCACCCCTCTCCCCATTTGCTAGTTTAAATATTCTGCAAAGACGTCAAACATCTGCCCCAATGCACTGACTCCCTCCTTAGTCAGATGCAGTCCATCAAATTTAAAGAACTTTCACTCTCAAAACTGTTGCCAGTTCCCTACAAATCTGTGTCCTTTTTCCTGCCACCAGCCCTTGAGCCACATGTTTAGCTCCCCTATCTCCCCTTCTCTGACCTTCCGTCCATCTGCCCCCCTCACCCAGACTGGCAGGATCTCAGAGAAGGAGATACCCGATGAAATGGATGATAGTTTGTCACTCAGCCTGGTCAGGTGTTCCTTGGTCTCCACAACTGACTGACTGGAGAGATCATTAGTCCCTATATGTACCAGGATGACAATGTTTTCTCCTGCTTCCTGAACAATTTTAGCAATGCAGTCAGTGTCTCTCCATGCTGATATGCCTGGGAGACATCTGACCATTACCCCTGGCTGGAGATAGGTATCAACTCCCCGAATCATGGAGTCTCCTATGATCAGAAGTTTTTTGGATTTCCTTTTTGCTTTTTTTGTTTTGGTTCCTGATTTGGGCGAGTTTTGTTGTGCTAGCTCCTGTGCTGCAGTGCCCTGCTCCGCAGTGTCCTCTGCCCCTTTGTTTGATTTTGGAGATAGAGGCAGATACCTGTTTGTAGTGCTTATATGGTTTTTGGAGGTAATATGTTGGAGAGCACTGAGTGATGGGGCACCAGATTTGCCCCTCCTAACCACCTGCCAACTCCCCAGACCAACTACCCTCTGTGGTCAGGTTCTTCTGTTTTATGATGCTATTTTACTGCCTGTTTTACTTTATGGTTTCACAGAAAATCCCTCAGACATGTTCAGACCAGCTGGCGGAATATTAGGTGAGTGCTATTGTCATTCAAACAGTGACATTATTTTCCTCAAGATCCTCGCAGCTCTGTACATGCAGAGTACGTCAAATTATGACATTCAAAAATCAGGCTTTGCTTCCACTTTTCTGACAGTGGCCTTTATTAATCAAATTATTCTAGTAAAATACCATGGGTTTGTTTCTCAAAGCCCTTAGATCAACGCAAGGTGCCTGCATCAAACATAAATGATGCAAGTGGCACCTTGTGTCAAAAAATGCACCCTGAGCTATTCTCAAAAGCAGCCTGCACGTGCCAAAGGGGGCTTGTGTCAGCCTTGCACCTCAAAATGGGCTGTGGCATGGTGTTAGGCGGCTTACAGCAGACGTAAACTGTCACATCCCTGAAAGTGGGATTCTCAAAACTCTCCCACAGTGCGAAATTCTGAGTACCATTAGACCAGCGAGAGCTTATCTAAGGGTACTTAGAAATATCCCTCTGGTAGAGCTTAGCACATTGCATCAATGTGCCCTGGTCCCCCATCTCCAGCCCTGATCCCCCTCTGTTATGTTTAAGGTAAACACCCTGGTGGTCTAATGGACTCCCCTCCCAATCCCCTGTGTTTTAAATAAATTAAATAATCCTTGGTAGTCTAGTAGACTGCCCCAGCCCTGATCTCCTATTAAAATAATTAGAAAACCCCTGGTGGTCTAGTGCACTGCTCCAGACCTGATCTCCTGATAAAATAATGAAAATAACCCTAGTGGTCTTAGCAGACAGCTCCAGCCCTGATCTCCCATTAAAATAATTAAAATTACCCTGGGTTCTAGCAGACCACCCCAGCCCCAATCCCCTGTTAAAATTAATTCTAATATCCCTGGCGGTCTGGTGGACCACCCCAGACCAATCCTTTGTTAAAATAAATCATAAAATCCCTGGTGGACTAGTGGAACACCCCAGCCTGATCCCCTATGACTATTAATTATAATATCCCTGGTAGTCTTGTGGCCCCACACACCCTACAGTGCCCTACCACTCTGCTCCCCCATCCCAAAACCAAGCCGGCAAGTGGCACAGCCCACCACTCACCACCATGGCCAGCCACCAATTGAGCTCTGAATGAGTGCATACTGTATATAGTACAGGCTCAGTGATTGACAGCAGCTCTCAATCACTAAGTGCCTACTGTATACAGTACGCATTCATTCAGAGCTCAGTCAGTGGCCAGCCATGGTGGTGAGTGGTGGGCTGTGCCAGTCGCTGGCTCAGTTTTGGGATGGGGAAGTGGGATGATAGGGCACTGTGGGTTGGGGTGGCCTCTTGATCACCAGGTATATTAGAATTAATTTTAAAGGGGGATTGGGGCTGGGGAAGTCCACTAGACCACCAGGGATTTTATAATATATTTTATCAGAAGGTCAGGGCTGGAGCAGTCCACTAGATCACCAGGGATTTTATAATGTATATTAAAGGGGGATCGGGGCTTGGGGGGGTCGGGCACTAGACCACCAAGGTCTGCTTATGCACATTGCCATAAGCTTGTTGCAACCTGTCCAGGTGCACCCTCTGTTTGGTGCACTGCTAGGGCTGCTGCAAACTGCAGGACTTTGCCGCTGGGACCTTGCCCCATAGAGAACCGGGTGCAGGATCCATGGAGCACCAGTGATCAGCACAAGGTGCCTTTGCTGCAGCTTGCACCAAGTTTATAACTGGGCCTCATGAAAATATCTAGCAGTTTCCCCTAAGCTGACCACCAACACTTTGTGCTCAGTATCACCTCTTCCTCCCTCCTTCACACCCAACAACAACAACCTGACAAGGGTGTTAACATTAACACTTTTGTTTCTTTTGTTTTCTTCCAGCCCTGAATAAAGCCCCCACAGCTTTCTCCTTATTTCAAACAAAGTATTGTTTCCTACAAATTACTGATTAATCTGTGAAAGTAACTAAATATTTATGTGGAATGCTGTTTTGATAAAATTCAACAGGCAAAGGTCCTCAGACAATTGAAAGTAAACATGAGTTTTGTGTGTGTGTGTGTGTGTGTGTGTGTGTGTGTGTGTGTGTGTGTGCGTGTGTGCATGCAGTGTGTGTGTGTGTGTGTGTGTGTGTGTGTGTGTGTGTGTGTGTGTGTGTCTGTACTGAGCTGCCAGGATCCTGAGGAAAATTATATAATTGTTGCCTGAACTGCACTCATTCAAGATTTGGCTAGCTGGTCTGAAAATGTCTGAGGGACTTTCTGTAAAACCATCAATTAGGAGAGCATTAAAATACTATGGCCCAGATATTCAAAAGGGTTGCACATGGCTCAACGGTGTTGTATCATGCACAACCCACTGATGCGCCCCGGTGTGATATTTAAAAGGGAAAAGTGCGCCGCATAAATCCCGATGTGCCGGGGCGCATCAGTAATGTATGAAGGCACAGGTAGGCGTGCCCATGCATAAACTGCACAGCCCGATATTCAGCCGGGCCGAGCAGAGTTATGCAGAGTGCAACCCCATGTGCCTGCACAGAGTTACGCCTAAAAAAAAAGGAACAAGTCAAGGGCCACCCACAGGTGAGCTGCTGCATTGCAGGGCGCAACACAGCAGCTGCCACCTGTGGGTGGCCATCACCTGTTCCCGCCGCACCTGCTGGCACCCCCCCATGCCCCGATTGTGGGCATCAGATATTCCCCGCCCGAAGTCCAATATCCCTGGTGGTCCAGTGGACTGCGATTATCCAATCGCGGCCATAACTGTATCCCCGATTAGCCCGATCACGGGCATAGCTGTATCCCCAATTAGCCCAATCGCGAGCATCGGTATCTCCCCAAAGTCCAATATCCCTGGTGGTCCAGTGGACCGCATGGAGCCAGTCGTGGCGCATTTCTACCCCCCAAGTCCAAAATCCCTGGTGATCTAGTGGACCCCCACCCCATCCGCCCACTGAGCCCACCACCCTGCTCCCCATCAGCTGGCAGGCAGCAGCACCCCCCTGGCTGATGCCCCACCACCCACCGACTGACAGCCGGTATGGCTGCCGCCCATTGGTTCAGAGCATGAGCCAATGGGTGTGCAGCTCTCGTACTAGTCAGTCAGATAGATGGCTGCACCCATTGGCTCATGCTCTGAACCAATGGGCGTGCAGCCATACTGAGCTGTCAGTCGGTGGGCAGCGGGTGGCAGGCGGGTGGGTGCTGACGGCTGACAGGGGAGTGGTGGTGGGGATCAGTGGGCGGGTGGGGTGGGGGTCCACTAGATCACCAGGGATTTTGGACTTGGGGGTGAGGGAATGCCACCGATCGGGCTCCATATGGTCCACTGGACCACCAGGGATATTGGACTTTGGAGGGGGATACTGTTATGCCCACGATCGGACTAATCGGGGGGGATACAGTTATGCCCGCGATCGGGCTAATCGAGAGGGGGATACAGTTATGCCCGCGATCGGGCTACTCGTGGTCCACTGGACCACCAGGGATAAGGGACGTTCTTTGTCCCTTACGGGATGTCCCGCGATCAGGCTGCAGGGGGTGTCGGTCCCAGATGGCTGCTGCCTGGCAGGGCGCCAGGCGCAAGTCGTTGCGGATCTGCGCACCTGCATGCTAATGGCATGCAAATGGGGCCGTAATCAGATGCAAATGGCCCCCCATGAGCCTTGCATAAATTATGGCCCCATTTGCATGTCACCCTTTGAATATCGCAGGTGCTGTGCATGGCGCAATGGCACTTGCGCAACCGCATCTCAATGCTCCACTCTGACCACTTGCGCTGGCGCAGTTCCACTGTGCCATGCACAGTGGGGGTGGCCAGGGGGCAATATTCAAAGCAGTTGCGCCATAGCGCAACTCCGTTGAATATCACCCTGGCCACACCCCTGTGCAACAAATTTGAGTGGCGCACAGGCTTGCGCCACAGAATTTCGCAGTTTGAATATCTGGGCCTATATGTACATGACAAATGGCAATTTCTTCATTTCATATATAATAATTTTGGCCTGGTTGTCCTTTATGTTAGGAAAAAAGAGTTACATTTATAATATGTTTATAATAGCTGGTGCTCATTTTTCCCTAAGGGAAACCCGGTTGTAATTTCCCCATTATAATCTGTGGGTTATAACAGTGAGCACGTGATGGGGTTCCCTTCTACTGCACATGCGCCAGCTGCTGGTCTTCCCTTCCTCTCCACCACACGCCCTTTCTCATCACTGAATACTTGATCACAACTCAGAGTAGACAGTTATCACATTTTAAAAAATAAATAAAACTAACTGGGCTAAAAAAAAATAATAATAATTTTTACTTTTAAACTGGTCTGCTAATACAAAAAAAAAGAAACATTTGTTTCACGACCTGCTTCTGAGCACGGACTGTGCTGAAACACTACTGGTCTGCAGCTCCACAGGATTAAATGTTTATTTTACATAATTGTTGCGGCAAAATAATGATCCTCAGCAATTACATAAGATAATGTCTGGGAAGGTGTTTAAAACTCCAATTTTACACACACACTTAGTGTGGGATGCCTTTACAAACACTTCAAACTTCACTCTCGGGGTTCATGTGGCTTCCCACACCTCGTTTGTGTATACAATTCTCATTATAACCACCTACCCAGCCATTATTCGACATATACAGTATATACCTGCAGCTGATCTCTAATTGGACAGCGCCCATTACCTTTATGGTTTGGGTCGCACCTCTACCCATGGATATCATTGCTTTTAACCCAAGGATGTAGTATTAATTTGGGTAACTCTTTTTACTGCCAATGGACAAATATACAAGGCCATAGTATAAGCCACCCAGGTAGACATTCGGTTTATGATGGTTCTAATGCCAGGCACAGTCACCTAATTGCTTTCTGGCTGTTCTTAGCCAGCAGACACAGCCATTAGACATCCACTACAGATCACTACATGGATTAATATACTACCCTCTGGCTTTACTATCAGCATGATGGTTACAAAGAAGTAGTGACTGGTAATATTGGTGGAGAGACATAGGTGTATATGTTCTTATGGTGCACATAGCCTATTCATGTAGCATTGATGGCCTGCTCCCTGTCTCTCTTTTTTGTCCATGCAAGATCTTACAATGGTCAAAGTGAGAAAATGCAAATCCTACAGTGTTCATCTCCTGTCTAGACAGCAGGGATCACTGTGCCCCATCTGTGACCCAGATGACACAGCTCCCTCCTCACTGGATACCAGTGCAGAAGAAAAGATTGTGGATGTCACAGTCAATAAGTCAGACAATGACACAGCCTGTATTATAGCACAAAACATGCAGGCTCAGCAAATATTCATCCATACAAATGATTGTGCGCATGGAAGCAATGGCTAAGGCAATGCCAATATTGGATGCTCCTACACTACCTATGCCAACCAATCTGAGACCTCCTTCCCTGCCACCTACTCCTACACCTAACCCTGACAACCCTGAGAATGGCAACTATGAATCAGAGAATCAAGAAATGACTCAGGTCACAAGGGGGTGGCAGAAGAAGATCCTTAGTCTATGACAGCCAAAATATGCTGTTACAATGCTGTACTTCCATTAGTGAGGTTTATTAAGGCAACAGTTGGCTTCAACCCTCCTCCATCACCTAGCAGCAAAAAAATTGATCTTGATTCTGCGACCAAAATATAAATCTAATGACCACTTTCCTAACTGTGAGACCACAGAGAGGTGCTCACAAAAGAATGTGAGGCCACAGATCTTGCTAGAATACCAGAGTGGAAATCATGGAACAGGATGTATCCCATTTAGGAGCACAAACTGAAAATATGGTGCATGGCCCCTACCATGGACCCACAAGTGGCTCATCTGAGCTGGAAAATGGTGTTACCACCTGAAGGCTCAGTGCTATTGAAAGATCTCATCAACAGAAAGATGGATGGCTTAATAAAGTCTTTGAACTAGCAGGACTCACCACTAGAGTGGCTACTGCTGCCATCTATGCAACCAAAGCACACGTGACATGGTTAGTTGTCCTGGCCAAATCACTGGAGCCAAAGACACCACAAATCAAACTATCACAGCAATCTCTGCAAATAGTCAGGTACTTAGATGACATGGCAGTAGATTCCCTAAAGATAAATGCCAGGACAGCAGCAAGTTGAGCCTACAAGGCTTTATGGCAAGTTACTGTATGGGAGGCAGATTTAGACTCCAAGGTGTTACTACAAAAGTTGCCATTTAGCGGGGGGATAACTGTTCATGGAAAGCCTGGAGTAGTATCTAAAGGTGAAGGAGGAAGATAAGATCCTTGCCAAAGACAAGTCTTAATGCTCCACCTGTTTACCTTTGGCAAGGATCAGGAACTTCAGAAAGAACAAAGGTATGTTTTTGTGACCATAGGAAAACTACAACTCATTCACCAGAGGATCCAGCTTCAGGCCATACAACAACTACTTACATCAGACACTACCAGTAACATGGTTTCCCACGGGGGGGGGTGCAACTGCATGACTTCTCGAATCAGTGGAAAAAGACAGCTGACAAATGGGTACTGGAAGCTGTAATTCATGGGTATGCCATAGTGTTTGCAGAGAAACCTAAGCTGGACAGATTCATTATCTCTATGATCTTGAAGAAAAGATAACACCCTTACAGACACAGGATACACTATGGCAACATCTTGCAAACAAGGCAATAGTAGAACCGACAAAAAATTAACAGGGGAGTATGATCCATTTTCTTTATGGTCCCCCCAAAAAGACAGGAGGCTTACAGCCTATTCCAAACTTCAAATACTTAAATAGGTCTGTAGCACAGAAGAAATTCAAAATGGAGACTATCAGAACAAGAATCAAAGCAATCTGTCAAGAGGATTATTTGACATCAATAAATATGAAGGACACACACCTATGCATTCCAGTTTGACCTTTCTACTACAAATTTCTAAGATCCTCCATACTGCAGTAGGCTAACACTTCCAGTACCAGGCCCTTCCATTTGACCTAGCATCAGCACCACAAGTCTACACAAAAGTCTCAGTAGTACTGGCAGCTCATCTGAGAGAACAAGGGATCCATATGGTTCCATATTTGGATGACTGGTTCAGAAGGACAAGATCACAAAAACAAGCCTCAAAAGACACTCAAACAATTCTTGGAACTCTACAGAGTCATAGTTGGGTGAGAGACCTAGCACCCTCCAACCCAGTCAACAACTAGAACACCTATGTACACTGATCAACGCATGGGATGATCTAGTGAGGACCTCATAGAAGGCAGTCAATATAGGCTATACTCTGTTCAGGAAGGACCGAGTAAGTAAGAAAGAGGGAGGAGTGGCTCTTTACATGAGGGATAGCATAAAAGCAACAGAGATACAGAAAACACAGGAAGGGGCAGAGGTACTGTGGGTCAACCTAGAGATGGGGAATGGAGCCTCTATTTGCACTGCCATGATCTACAGACCTCAAGCACAGGGGGTGGGGTGGAGATAGATCTGGATCTGGTGGAAGCCATCCAAAAGATGGCAAATAAGGGGGAGGTGCTGCTGATGGGGGATTTCAATATGCCAGATGTAGATTGGAGCATCCCAGATACAGCTTCAGCTAGGAGCAGGAATATGCTGGACTCCCTGCAGGGGGAAATCCTCAGGCAACTAGTAAAGGAGCCTACTCATGAGGGAGCTACATTGGACCTTGTACTTACCAAAGGGGAATGTGTTGCAGATGTCACACTAGGTGGCCATCCAGGGACCAGTGATCACTGTACGGTGTGGTTCAATATAAGCACTGTAGCAGAAGCGAATCACACAATGGTGTGGGTCCTTGATTTCAGGAGGGATGATTTTACAAAGATAGGGAAATGCTTCAGGGATGCACTGGCTGGGGGAAGGACTTGAGTGGAGTGGTGGAACAGTGGGCAGAACTAAAAGGGGCCATAATGAAGGGAACAAACCTCTGCGTCAGTGAAGTAAGCAAAATCAAGAGGAAGAGATCGCAATGGTTCTCAAAAGTGGTGGTTGGGAAGGTAGGTCAAAAAAGGTAACATTCAGAAGGTATAAGGAGAAATGGGGGGAAGGATAGGGAGTTGTATCCAGAGAAGCAGAGAGAGGCAGGGGAAGCAATCAGGAGCATTAAAGTGCAAATGGAGGAGAATATAGCCCAGGCAGTAAAGAAAGGGAATAAGATATTTTGCATTTTGGAGTGAAAAACCCAAGGAGGAGTTAGCTGCTGGGGGAGTGTAGCTAACCGAGACAGAGGAGGAGAAGGATCTGGGCGTGCTCATTACGGGGTCAATGAACAACTCGGCACAACATAGGAAGGCAGCTGCAAAGGCCAACAAAATGCTTGGTTACATTGCAATGGGTATATCCTTGAGGAGAGAGGAGATGATTCTGCCACTGCATAGATCATTAGTTAGACCACACCTGGAGTACTGCGTGCAGTACTGGTGCCCATATCTGAAGAGGGACATTAAGTTGCTGGAGGGGGTGCAGCACAGGGTGACAAAGATGACCAAGAGACTTACCATATGAGAGGAAGCTGTGAGAGTTGAACATGTACTCGCTGGAGGACAGGATATGATTGAAACCTTCAGGTACATGAAAGGAATAAACAAGACAGGTACAGAGGGGCTGTTCAAAGTAAGGAAGGGGAGGGACACATAGAGCCATGATATGAGACTGGAGGGAAGAAGGTTCAGGAGGGAGATGAGCAGACACTTTTTTAGAAAGAGGGTAGTAGCTGGGTGGAATGCATTACTAGCAGAAATGGTATCCAGTAGAACAGTGGACTGCTTCAAAAGGGGCTGGGACAGGGCAAGGGGATTATTTGACATCAGTAAATATGAAGGACACACACCTATGCATTCCAGTTTGACCTTTCTACTACAAAGTTCTAAGATCCTCCATACTGCAGTAGGCCAACACTTCAAGTACCAGGCCCTTCCATTTGACCTAGTATCAGCACCACAAGTCTACACAAAAGTCTCGGTAGTACTGGCAGCTCATCTGAGAGAACAAGGGATCCATATGGTTCCATATTTGGATGACTAGCTCAGAAGGACATGATCACAAAAACAAGCCTCAAAAGACACTCAAACAATTCTTGAAACTCTACAGAGTCATAATTGGGTGAGAAACTTACAGAAGAGCACCCTCCAACCCAGTCAACAACTAGAACACCTGTGTACACTGATCAACGCATGGGACGATCTAGTGAGGACCTCATAGAAAACAGTCAATATAGGCTATACACTGTTCAGGAAGGACCGAGTAAGTAAGAAAGAGGGAGGAGTGGCTCTTTACATGAGGGATAGCATAAAAGCAACAGAGATACAGGAAACACAGGGAGGAGCAGAGGTACTGTGGGTCAACACAGAGATGGGGAATGGAGCCTCTATTTGCACTGCCATGATCTACAGATCTCAAGCACAGGAGGTGGGGTGGAGATAGATCTAGATCTGGTGGAAGCCATCCAAAAGATGGCAAATAAGGGGGAGGTGCTGCTGATGGGGGATTTCAATATGCCAGATGCAGATTGCAGCATCCAAGATACAGCTTCAGCTAGGAGCAGGAATATGCTGGACTCCCTGCAGGGGGATATCCTCAGGCAACTAGCAAAGGAGCCTACTCATGAGGGAGCTACATTGGACCATGTACTTACCAAAGGGGAATGTGTTGCAGATGTCACACTAGGTGGCCATCTGGGGACCAGTGATCACTGTACAGTGTGGTTCAATATAAGCACTGTAGCAGAAGCGAACCACATAACGGTGAGGGTCCTGGATTTCAGGAGGGATGATTTTACAAAGATAGGGAAATGCTTCAGGGATGCACTGGCTGGGGGAAGGACTTGAGTGGAGTGGTGGAACAGTGGGAAAAACTAAAAGGGGCCATAGTGAAGGTAACAAACCTCTGCATTAGTTAAGTAAGCAAAATCAAGAGGAAGAGATCGCAATGGTTCTCAAAAGTGGTGGTTGGGAAGGTAAGGTCAAAAAAGGTAACATTCAGGGTGTATAAGGAGAAACAGAGAGGGGAGGATAGGGAGTTGTATCCAGAGAAGCACAGAGAGGTAGGGGAAGCAATCAGGAGCATGAAAGTGCAAATGGAGAAGAAAATAGCCCAGGCAGTAAAAAAAGGGAATAAGATATTTTGCATTTTGGAGTGAAAAACCCAAGGAGAAGTTAGCGGCTGGGGGAGTGTAGCTAGCCGAGACAGAGGAGGAGAAGGATCTGGGCGTGCTCATTACGGGGTCAATGAACAACTTGGCACAACATAGGAAGGCAGCTGCAAAAGCCAACATAATGCTTGGTTACATTGCAAGGGGCATATCCTTGAGGAGGGAGGAGGTGATTCTGCCACTGCATAGATCATTAGTTAGACCACACTTGGAGTACTGCATGCAGTACTGGTGCCCATATCTGAAGAGGGACATTAAATTGTTGGAGGGGTGCAGCACAGTGTGACAAAGATGACCAAGAGACTTACCATACAAGAGGGGGCTGTGAGAGTTGAACATGTACTCACTGGAGGACAGGATAAGATTGAAACCTTCAGGTACATGAAAGGAAAAAACAATACAGGTACGCAGGGGCTGTTCAAAGTAAGGAAGGGGAGGGACACCTAGGGCCATGATATGAGACTGGAGGGAAGAAGGTTCAGGAGGGAGATGAGCAGACACTTTTTTAGAGAGAAGATAGTAGCTGGGTGGAATGCATTACTAGCAGAAATAGTATCCAGTAGAACAGTGGACTGCTTCAAAAGGGGCTGGGACAGGGCAAGGGGGAGGGTCATGGTAGGGGAAGAGTGGTAGGAAGGGGCACCTGCAGAATAAGGGATGCTAGCTGCACATTCGAGCAGACTTGATCGACCTCTAGGCCTTTATCTGCTGGCAAATTTCATATGTTCATATGTTTGTAGGTATATAAGTGAAAGGAGAAAGACCAGGAGAGGGACTGTAATGTTAAGGAGGGAAGGGTGTGTGTGTGGAAAGGGACAAGGAAAAAGCAGATATCCTGAATTAATACTTTTATTCACTGTTCACAGAGGAAGGGGAATGTGAGGGACCACAGGTAAGTGTTAGGAACATCAAAGGAAGAGAAGTAGACAATAGTCCATTTACAAAGGAGAGAGTCCTGAAGGAACTAACAAATTCGAAAGTGGACAAGGCAATGGGGCCAGATGGGATACACCCAAGGATATTGAGGGAGCTCAGAAAGATTCTGGCTACACCTCTGGCGGTTCTGTTCAACCACTCACTGGAGACGGGAGTGGTCCCAGAGATCTGGAGGAGGCAGATGTAGTCCCACTCCACAAAAGTGGTAGCAGGGAGGAGTTTGGCAATTACAGGCCAATCAACCTGACTTTGGCGGTGGGGAAATTCATGAAATCATTACTGTTGGAAAGGATTGTGGAATATCTTGAATCCAGTGGCCTTCTTTTTTTTCCATAATAATTTTTTGATTGATTCTATAAATTTACAACCATTAATACAATCAAAGTAAATTCAAATAATTACAATCAAGCATGTATATCCATTAAGTGTTGTCTTAACTTTCTTTACATTTTCTAATCATATTCTACTGGGCCTTAACCATGCTTAAACTCAAAACTTCTACAAAAAGTATAATAGCTACTGTATAAGCCCTTATTTTCGCTGTAAATAAATATTCGCTTTATCCGCGGGACACTGATATTGCGAGGATATATGTTTACAGCGAGAATTAGTTGACCGCGTACGTATGTGCCAAACTGAACTTGTGCAGTAAAATATATCACACAGGGACGGATCCCTTTGCATGTCCCATATTTATGCCACAGTTAATTCGAGGGCTTTTGCTGCCAGTGTACTGTTATATTTACAACAGAGTAGAACGAAAAGAGCCGTTTTCCACCGGATACATCTAGGCGTTGCACTCCCTGATCCCCTAGTACGCTCAATATGCGATTCGTTGCGTAGTTACACCAGCATTTTAATGCAGCTCCCATTTACTTCTGGATAGATACTGTACGTAACTAATGTTGGCGCTTCTTTGAGGCAGCTGCAATGGAGTCGAAGTTCGACTGAGAGTCCAAACTTCTTGGGGGCTTAACTTTAATTAAGGAAGGTGCTGAGGCTCGTATTTACTGCCGAGTTTTCTTAGGGTGGCCGGCTGTGGTAAAAGAGAGGTTCCCCAAGTCGTACCAGCACCTGGTGTTATACGAGCGACTCACCCGTAGAAGAACGGCTCAGGAGGAGTGCTCCATTTTAAGGTGCAGAAAAGCAGGTTCGTATTCCGGTTGGCAGTTTGTCTGTCTGTCTGACTCGTTGTGAAAGCTTGCAGCCTGCAGGTGGTCTGGTAGTGTCACACTGCATACTGTTGTTGTATTCCTATTTCATAATGCCCTGAAAAGTCACGGAGGCTGTTGGAGATGGCAAGAGTACCCTACTTCTCATCTGAAAAATGCCATAACTCTGGTCTGGGGGGGTGGAATGTATTTGCCATCTCTGTCCCTTTTTTAATTTTTTTTTTCCAGTATAAAGAATTACTAGTATTTTTTCGATTGTTGACAGCTGACTTCCGGGTTGCAGAAATGACCGGATCGCTAATATAAGTTAACGCCAATTACTCTGGGATTCTACACCGCGAGGAAATTTGTTTGTGCGGGTATTTTGCTTTATACAGTATGTCCTCTTTTAAATAATGAGCAAACTAACGCTCATATGGGTACATATATTACTTAATTTCCCAAAATGGTGTCCAGTTTCTCTGGAAAAAAACAATTTATTGAGTAACAGATCTTCTCATTATTGGGTAAGAAGACCATTTGACTGTACCACTCACTAATGGAAGGCACCAGGGTACTCTTCCAATATTGTAATATAAGCCTTTTAAGACTTTGAGAAGCATGTGAGACACATATTTTTTGATACATATCCAACCTCAGATCTGGAAATAATCTTAGTATAAAAATGAATGGTGCTGATAGTATGTGTTGTCCTGTTACCTTACTGCAAATGGAAAAGATTGACTGCCAAAGTCCTTGAATCTTGGGACAATCCCATAACATGTGTGCCAAGCCTGCATGGGGCAGTTAAATCTCCAACAATTGAAGTCCCCCATGTACCCCATAGCATGTAGTCTATCTGGGCTTAAGTAGTATCCATGCAAAATCTTAAATTGGATACCACCAACCTTGTAGTTCCTTGAAACTTTTACTGGCCATTTCCTGTGTAGAGTCCCATTCCTCAGCTGAAAGCTTGAGATTCAGCTCTTCCTCCCATTTCCTTTTAGCTTTAATTGTTAGGCAGGCAGGTGTTAGATTGTTAGCAAGAAATTTATACAATATTCCTGCCCTTTTCTGACAGTACTTGGCCCGATCAATTGGTCCCACTCATCCCATCTGGGTAATATGTATTCATTCATCAGAATACCTTCTTTCCTAAGGACTTCCTTTAACTGAAGATAATGAAAATGGTGCCTATGGACACCATACCTATCTGTTAGCTCATAAAAAGATGATAGTACCTCAGTGTGCTCATCTGTTAGGTGAGCAAGCTTAGTAATACCCACTCTTAACCAATCTGCATTTGTTTTGTCAGGCAAGGATTAGATAAAATGGGCATAAAATCCAGAGGCATATTATTACACAAAGGATTTGCTGTGGTTGATTAAATCATGGCACTGGTGGTGGTGAGGAGGAGGAGCACACTGATAGGTGATGTAGCCTCTATGGTGGCAGTTGTGTGACCAGAACTACAACTGGTAGCAGGGGTGGATTCTTGTTCTTGTATGACTGGTGATGTCAGTTGTAAAGCCCTCCTACTTTTATAAAATGATGGTGTTGCAAATGCAGTACTAGTAGTAGTGGTAGCAGTTGTGGTTATAGTAGTACTAGTACTACCCCCAATCCTACTGACACCTGAACCTGAAGGCTTATCAGGGGAGAAAACTATTTTAGAGTGGCAAATATGAACAAATCTTCTGTCACCCTGTCCCTCACCACTTATGACTGGTACTGAAAATAACTTGCTGGGGCTGGACCACTCTCATTTACAGGATTGATGAGACATGGTCTGTAACTTACTAGCGTCTTTGCTTATGGTGGTGCTTCTTGCAAAAAACAATAATACCCACACCACTCAAGTAGCAGCTAATAAAGACAGGCTGATACTAGAGAGAGAGAGATGGAGTCAGCCAACACCTTGTTAGTCATACAGTGTCAGTAGTGCAGTCGTACAGTACAGTAAATCAAGCGTTGAATGGTACACCACACAAGTTACAACACACATAACCAAGTGAGTCATGCCTGACACTCACAGAAATAGTGAAGCAGTTTACAGGAAATTTTCCTGTACACAGCTGTGCACACACAAGGGTAGAAGAAACACAAAAAGGAAAAAACTTACATGCACAGGCCACTTAGGTGCAGAGAGCTGTGGAGGGAGGAGTCACTTGCAACACCTTCCTCTCTCAGTTAAACAGGGAACTGAGCCAGGAACCAGACCACAATCAGCCACAATTCAATGGGCTAAGCTTGACTCAATGAGAAAAAATACAATGCTTTTTAAATTACAAAAAAATAAAATGCGTGCAGACAACTGTGTGTACACTTGCAGGATGCAGCTTCCAAGAACAATAATGCAGCACTAACACAGACGATATATGCACTGTGGTGAGCTGCAACACTGACAAGAGGGAGCCAGAAGACAACCACACCTCAGTCATGCAGGGAACCAAGCCCGGAACTTGACGACAGGAAAAATACAAATTTACCTCACACTGGGGTTATGTGGATTTGGAAGAAAAAGCTGAGCACAGCAGTGGGGATGGGGCAGTCAGCAAAAACTTTAATCACTCACTGTTACTGAGCCCAGTAACAGTTGCTCACTACATGCAAAAGCCAAACTCGACTTTGCTGACAAACTAAATTGCTGATAAGAAATAAATATAGAAAAGAAAGGTTCTACAGCAAAAAAATCAAATCACACTGCTTCAACTGAGCTGTGAAACTGAAAGCAGTGGGGGAGGAGAGTCACACACACACACGCGCGCGCACACACACACACATACACACACACACGGTCACTCACACTTTAACTCACACATACACCGAATCTCCATTTCCTTGTCATTGAGCCCAGTTTTAAGGATAAAAAAACAAAACTGCAGTCAGATGCAGTTAGATGGTGATCAGATTTCAAAACTGGATCACATAAAAAACATTTTTGAAACTTATATAAGTCACAAGTTGTAGACTAAGCAGAGCTAGCTGTCTCACAAAATGACTGTCTCCTCTCATACACACACTCAAAGTGATGAGACCACATGGTATTCCTGTCCGAGAGCTCCAAAAACAGCCTCCGATTGGCCAATGAAGCTCTGTGAGATTTTGAAATCTCACCCACCGAATAGTACATCACAAATAGTGGTCAAACAGTGAACTACTCAGGACATCCATCCGAATATTCAGCAAAACCCACTATTCATGGTATTTGAGAAATACAATTCAGTCCATGAACAGCATTACTACCATTAATTGTCATGAGACTGAAGTCTATACCTAGCAGACTGATGTCCCCAGTGATCAACATTGCATCTTATTTGGTTGTTCTCATATTTTCCATGACCAGCTGGACATCATAGTCTGCTGAGCTTTTGGGGAACTTGTGGTATTCTCCCAGGGTGTCACTTTATCCCTTTCTACTTAGTTCAACTCAGATGCACAATGTGGCACTGCCCCCCCCCACCAATGTTCTTCTTGTCCTCCACATTAACTACATCCCTTCCAAAAAGAGCCACCCCACCACTTTTCTGCCAGGTCTGGACCTGTATCCCTCTGTAAAGGTATTCCATTTATTTACTTTCTCTGCAGGTCACTATGTGTATCACTATGTCCTAGCCATCTAAATGCAATAGGCCCTTGAATTCACCAATTTTGCTGGGTGTGCTTCTCATATTGATCTCTATGTAAGTGACTGTAGTTGTTCCATTACCGGAGGGTGTGGAGGAAAGGTCCGATCATGTTTCCTACTTTGAAAAGCTAATTACTACAGCTCCTAATAGAAAATATTCAGAAGAAAAAATAATTCTGGACCATGCACATGGGGAGGGGAGTCAAAAAGGTCTGAAGAATTCCCCACTAGATTCTCATGCCTGGTATACCTACAACCTCACATTTCTTGGGTAGAGAACTTATTCTCAAGCATGCAAGAATCAATAAAGGCCTCTCAATAGATGGGATGAAATTCTCAGTGTATCGTAACTTTAGCACAGCTACAATTCAAACACAGCGAACATCTGACAATGCTAAAAACTTTCTAAGATAAAAGGGAATATGATTTGCACGTATCTCTCTGGCAAGGCTATGGTTCTTCCTGCATTGAAAAGTTCAAATGTTCTCAGACCCCAAGAAAGTTGAAGCATTCCTGACCAGTCCAGAAAGTAATATGGAATAAGGGAAAAAGCTTGGCGGTCCTGATGTGAAAGATTACAGAGTCTATATCTCTGCCCTCCCCTTCCCATGTAACAAAAAATCTTGGAAAGTTTGAAAATCTGTCATCCTTTAAGAAAATAGCCAAGAAAAAAGAAATTAAAATTGATGTCGGGAGAAAAAAGATGAGGCAAAGAGGAAGAAGATGAAGAAAGAAGAAGGGAAAAACCCTCTTGGGACTCCCCTCCCATTTTTTGTTTTCTCTCTCTTTTCTTCTCTTCTCTTCTCTTCACAGGTGATAAAATATGGGACTAATCATAATGACTGTATTTATTACAGGGATGGCGATGAGAATAGGAGCTCAGAGAATGATGAGACCATATTAAATACACTTAAAGGGGTTAAAAATTTACGGTGTACTTAAGAAAGGATGTTGTTGATTGGGCGGGGAGTGATGTTTGTGGCCAGCTCACATTGACCTAACACAACCACTATAATGGTTGACAAAAAGGCAGGGAACACTGGATCTCCAGAACTTAGGACCCATGTTGCAGGTAAATCTAATTTAAGAAAAATATAAGGTTATGATAAGGTTGGGAGTCTATCAGTGATCAGATGGGGGGAGAAGGTAGGGAAGGAAGAGAGGGAGGGAGGGAGAGGCTCTTCCATTATAATTGATACAGAACTCAGTTCCTTACATGGAAAAGAGTGCTGTAATGTAACTTTTGCTTCTAATAGTTCATCCAGATGATATGTTAACAAATATAGAATAAGGCTAAGGACATTACTATGGTTTAAATTGCGTCAACAAATGAACCTACATATCTTAAATAAGAACTATGGTTACAATAATTAAAAGTATGACTGGAATGTCAAAGGCTCCAAGACTGTGTAAAGGTTAAAAAGGTTTTTAATTATATTGATAAAAGACAAATTAATTGTGTACTTTTACAGGAGGCTCATTTACTCAATGAACAACTTAATTTCTATAGTAATAAATAGGGCCAAGGTTTAAATGCCCTCTATAAAAACAATGCCAGCCGGGTGGCCATCCTACTGAAGAGGGGCTCTGGCATCTCCTTTGGAAGGTTTAAGATAGATAAGAGTGGTAGATTTATCATTGCTGAAATTATGGCTCTCAAACAGAAATTTACTGTTATTAATATATATGGACCAAATGAAAATTCCTTGATGTTTTTCAATTAATTATTTTTGGAAATGGCTACATTTCCTTCTCAGTATATTATGGGGGGATTTTAATTTAATTATAGACCTCAATTTGGATAAATATTCAGTAATACATGTAAAAATTACTTCAGCAGCAGAGAAATTAAAATAGTTTATGAGTGATCTTAATTTGATAGATATTTGGAGAATTAGCAACTCACTAAGCAGTATTCATTCTTTTTGCATGTTCAACAGAACTATTCAAGAATCAATATGTTTTTAATATCAAAATCCATATCTTATTGTGTTAATAAAATAGAATATAAAAACATTATAAGTTCAGACCATGCTCCTGCATGCCTTCAGATTTAAATTTCCCAATGTGAACCAAAATTCGTATTCAGATTTGACCCAATTTTACTAAAAGATGGAACTATGTACAACATATGCATGAAGAAATAATTGTTTCCCCCAGAAAAATAATCCCAGAGAAATTAATTGGAATTGTGTATGGGACACCTTTAAGGCTTATATTAGAGGTGCTCTGATGGCATATAATTCTAAAAGGAAATAAAAATTAGAAAACAAGGAATGAAATAATTAGAAAATGTAATTTCTCAAACAGAAATGATACATAAAAATACCATGGACCCCACTACAATACTTGCTAGAATATAGAAAAGAATATAACCAATTAGCTACAGAGGAGGCTGAGAGACAGTTACTGCTTACACAAAGCAAATATTATGCAATGGGGGATAAGCCAGATAAGATTTTGGTGTGGCAAATTACAAAGGAAAAGGAAGAAAATGCTATCACTTCTATAATAAACCAAGAAGGAAGCAGAACTAATAACCCAGAAGAAATAAATTACATATTTAAAAATTATTATCAAGAACTATATCATTCAGAACATCAAAATTCAAATTAGGAGATCAATAACTTTTTGGAAAAAGTCAATACCCCATCAATTACCCTCAGTCAAATGGCCCATCTGGAGAGAGAAATTACAGCTCATGAAATCCAAATGGCAGTAATCTATAGGTCCTGCTAAAGCCCTGGGCCCAGATGGGATACCCATTGATTATTATAAACTATTCTCTGAACAACTGGCCCTCATATTAAAATCATTGTTCAAATCAGTTATAGACACTAATACTTTGCCAATGTCATTAAAGGAGGCAAAAATACTATTATTTAGAAAAAAAGAAAAAGATCTGCTTTCTTACAATTTTTAACTATCCATATCTCTGATCAACTCAGATGCTAAGATATTAGTGAAGGTCTTCACCATCATGATAGCAAGGGTCTTCCCTGACCTGATACATGAAGACCAAATAGGTTTTATCAAGGGTCGGATGCTAAAATTGAACAAAAGAAAAACAATTAATATAATGGCAAATTTTAAAACACAGATTACTCCCTCCTACTGCTTGATACAGAAAAAGCATTCGATAGGTTTGAATAAGACTATTTAAAATCTATATTAGGTAAATTTGGGTTTGGCCCAAAGTTCAAGGCATGTATGGACATACTTTATTCTGACCTGGTGGTGAGGATCAGAACCAATAACTTAGATTCAGATACTATATCTTTCCAGAGGGGCACAAGAAAGGGGTGCTCCTTTTCCCCTCTTATTTTCACTCTAGCAACTGAGCCACTAGTGATGGTTATTTCAAATAATAAAAACCTATCAGGCATCATAAGAGGAGATTTAAAACACTGGATTAGTCTGTATATAGGTGACGCTTTACTGTGTTTAACTGACATGAATGACAGCTACCCACATATACTGAGTATAATAACTGAATTTGGTAGATCATCTGGGTATAGGGTAAATTGGGGCAAAACAGAATTATTGGAATCCCCACACCATTCTAACCCTTTTAATCCCCCTTTAGATTGCCATATTAGAAAAGTAAAACAGATTAAATATCTAAGGGTCATGTTAGACCACGATCTATCAGATTTAGTCAATATTAATTATACATCAATAATGGACAATATTACAAAAGATCTCAAGCTCTGGGAATCATTGCCATTGATGCTGACTGGAAGGGTAAACATCATCAAAATGAATAGCCTCCTGAAACTGCTATTCTTATTTTAGACCCTTCCGGTGGAGATACCTGAGCCCTTCCTTAAACTTTTTGATGTTAGTATTAAGAAGTTTTTGTGGAAAGGTAAACAACCAGACTAAAATTAGATAAACTTTACTTATCAAAATAATTAGGAGGTCTTTCATTACATAACCTGAAATAGTACTATCTGGCAGCCGATCTTACTTTTATGAATAACATATTTCAAATAGAAAAAAAGGATGTTGCTGTTGAAATAGAAACATCATGGACTCTCTATCATAACCTAATGCATTGGGTTCTTAGAGGATCATAATAACCTCACCTATCTTTGGCCTCCAATATCATGGGGACACTATGCAGAATTTGGGACAAAAATGAAATTATTAAAAATAGTTTGCACCTGTACCAAACACTCCTCTTCTTGTCTTAATGTGTATTTTACCCAATCATTACATGTTAATATTTTTAAAATTTTGTACCAGAAGGGGTTAAGAGAAATCAACCAACTAATAGACCAAAATGAAATAATGGAATTCATGTAAATTAAACTAAGATAAACTAAGATGTGGGTCGCACCTGAAAAGGGAAAGATATTCTTTTCAGTGTGCTTTCCCGTAAAGCCAATAAACTAAGCTAAACTAAACTAAACTAAACTAAGATATGGCTTATCTCAGCAACACTTTTTTGGATATCTGCAGATACGGAATTACAAGAATAAAAATCAGAAGTCTTTAACTAACAATAGAGTTGAAGAACAGATTAATATGCTTTCTAAAAGTTGCAATAAAAATGAATATCAAATATTCATAATTTCATATCTACTCAACAGGGCACTAATCTTTTCCAACCTAAACATAAGTGGGAAATAAAACTACAGATATGTATGAGTGATAAAAGTTGGGCATGTATGATTAATTTATGTAAAACTGGCTTACAATCAGCTAAAAATCAACAAATTTATTTTAACATTCTGCATCGAGTATACTATACACCACAGACTTAATTTGTTTAATCCCAATTGCCCAAGTAAATGCCCCAGATGCCCTGATCAAACAGCAACTTTAGAACACATGATGATTTCCTGTCCTGCTCTTAATGAATGGTGGAGAAAAATCTTATTTACTTAATCAAAGATAGGTGGGGTCATTTTAGTAAAAGATATTTCTTTTTTTCAATTCAAAGTTTATTCATCACATTTTCCACATTACAGGAGGCAGTAATGAACATTTTGACATTAGATTCATAAGACAAATCATACTTCCCCAACCCTTCCTTCCCTTCCTTCCCCGGCACAGCAGTTCATTCTAACACTATTATCACCCGCTAATTACCTTTACCAAGAATAATTAAGGTGGTAACCTCGACTACCCATTACTTCCTAGCAACCGTAATTAAAGTGTGATGGGGATCCCAGATAACCTTATGCCTATGTACTCTGTTTTGAAGGCTAGAAATAGCCTTCTCTGTATGGATATTTGCGAAAACCTCATTGAGCCACTCCTGATATGTTGGACCGGTCCCTTCCTTCCAACGCCTAAGAATGATTTTTTTGGCCGAGAGCGCAACCATGGATATATGAAATCTCTGGATTTTAACTTTTATGGAAGACAAATCCCCCTACAGGCAAATATCCGGTGTAAAATAATCTTGTAAACCCAATAAAGGATCCAGATTGATTTTTATATGCTCCCATAATGAGGCTATCCGGGGACACAACCGGAATAGATGAAAAAGTGACCCTGTGTCTGGGAACACTTATCACACCTATCGGTATCAAGAAGGCCCCATTTCACCAGTTTAGTTGGCGTATAGTACAAGTTATGCAGGACGTGAAACTGCATAAGACGTAATCTATCTTGGGATACATATTTATGACAGTACATCCAGAGGACAGACCAATTAAAAGTATATTGGGGAAAAAATGAAATCCAAAAGTTAGTGGGACCACCACCACGTCCAAACTGCCATCGAAACAACACTTGATAAATCTTAGAAATCACACCTAAGGAGACAAGGAAAGGGGAAAGTTCAGATACCAATGCAAAGGCCGCTGGATGGGGTGGAGTGGCCCCAAGAACTGTGGTTAACAAATGCCTCAGTTGAATCACTTTAAAAGCCTGAGACTCCGGAATTTTGAACTTGTAGATGAACTGAGAGAATGAGAGCCACTCTCCAACTTCATCCAAAAATGAGGATACTATCCCCTCTCCTAAATGAGGTAACCATGAATGGGAAATTTTCTGTTTATTTATGGTGAAAGCCAGGGAATTCCAAATGAATTGAGCGAGATCTTTACTTTGATCGTAACACAAAAAGGAGCACAATTGCGAATGTACTCTTAGCGAAGTCATGATGGTGGGACATTTATTAATATCTTGCAACTGAGAGGTTTTTAGATAGACCATAGTCAGAGGGTCCATGTTCATAGATTGGATAAACTCAAACTCAGTCTTGAGCCAAACCAGGTTCATGTTATCTGGGCCCGGTCTTACCCATCTCAGGTATTTAGCCAAATAACTAGCCCAGTAGTAGATGGGCAAGTAAGGAATCCGCAGCCCCCCCTCATTTTTGGTTGCAGCTAGTTTGTGGTATGCCAGCCTAGAGGCCTTACTCGACCATATAAACTTGGTAAGAGTTTATGCATTTTCTGAAACCAACTTAAGGGGACAAATGAGTTAAGATGCGACAGAGGGTAAAATAAATGGGGAAACACATTCATCTTAATTATACTAATACGACCCCATAAAGATAACGGGAGTTTATCCCCTCTCTCTAGATCTTGAGTAATCCCCTGCAAAAGAGGGTCCATATTTTCTTTAAACCACAAGGAAGGATTACGTATTAGTTTTATACCTAAATATTTAATAGCCCGTGGTGACCAGCATAGTCCCAGAGAGATAATGTTGGTCTTGAATACTTTATGATTGAGAGGGAAAAAGGATGTCTTGTTGGGATTTAACTTATAATTCAAGAAACTACTAAATCTATTAACCTCCCTTAACATGTTCGGGATAGCTATTACCGGATTAGCCAAATGTAAGAGGAGGTCGTCAGTGTATGCTGTTATTTTCACTACCTCATTCCTAATGGGAATACCTTGAATTCCTTCATTATTGAGAATATGCTGAATAAGGGGTTCCAGATAAAGATTGAAAAGTAATGGAGAGAGAGGGCATCCCTGCCTCGTACCTGACCTCAACGTGAAAGACTTGGAGAAGGTCCCATTCCCTGAAATCCTCACTGTAGGAGACCGATAAATTGCCCTGATCCAATCTATGAACATGGATGGGAATCCAAATGCCTTAAGGGCTTGAAATAGAAAAGTCCAATTAACCTGATCAAATGCCTTCTCGGCGTCCAGGAAGACCAACCCTGCAGGATATATGGCGTCCCTGGACTCTGAGAAGACATGCGATAGGGTACGCAGGTGATCTGAAGATGTACGTCCTCTCATAAAACCTACTTGAGACATACCCACAAGATCCAGAAGAACCAGGGTTAGTCTATCTGCCAGTATCTTCGAGAGAATTTTGACATCTTGATTCAGCAAAGATATTGGCCTATAGCTCTGAACCAATTCTGGGTCCTTGTCCGGTTTAGGTAACAAAACTATCAATGCTTCAAACAGATGTGCATCTGCCGTCTCTCCAGAAAAGATGTGTAAATAGAGATGATACAATACAGGTATTAATTGTTCGCTGAAAACTTTATAAAATAAAGCAGAAAACCCGTCTGGACCTGGGACTTTACCCAGAGGCAAGTCCTTTATAACAGCAGCTATTTCATCCTGTGATAAAGGTGAAGATATGAATTTCTTTTGAGAGTCAGATAGTAACGGAAGATGTGCTTCCCTGAGATACTCCTCCAGTTTTTGAATGGGTGGAGAACTATCCATATCCCCATATAATTGCTCATAAAAAGGAGCAAACTCCTGGACTATCTCTGAGGGGGATCCCTTCAGGGTCCCATCTGACTGTGACCTTATTAGGGGTATAAATCTTGATGACTCTTGTTGTTTTAAACGTAAAGCCAACAGGCGCCCCGCTTTTTCTCCTTGATCTGTAAAACTGGCCTTTGTGCGGATTATAGCTAGCTCTGCCTTTTCTCTTAACATTCCAAAATATTTATCTTTATATATCAATAGCTGCTGTGACTCCTCTTGAGACATTTTTTCTGGGTATATATTTTCTAATGCCCGTATCTGAGACAATAAGGACTGTAACTCCCTTTCCTGTGCCCTCTTCCTCTTTGTAGCTAGACTAATGAGAATGCCCCTTATATAAGCCTTAAAGGCATCCCAAAAAATATCCGGAATTGTGCTATCTATTGGGTAAGTGGAAAAGAAAAACCCTATCTGCTCTTTCACCAATCCTCGATACTTTTCATCTTTTAGTAATTGTTCATTTAATTTCCATCTGGTCTCTCTTTTGGGAATATTAAGGAAAGCCAGATTAGCCAGAACTAAGGAATGATCTGATATTGGACCTGGTTGGATCGAGGTGGACAATACCCCTGACAAGAGCTCGTGAGAAACTAATAGATCGTGGTGCAAGATCAGGAAGTCGGCCTCAGCCATACATGACATTCATTATGCGGGCCATTGTCTCAATTAGCTCTCCAGCCCCATAGGGACAGGCCCCCATTCCTCTCCTCCAATTTGCTGTGCCTTTGCCCCAGTAACCCTCCACTTTTCTCTGGCCTTAGTGACCATTAGAACTTAACACGCATGAAACACAAGCTCCCTCCTGTGTTGCAAGTGTGTAACTGCACCCTGATGCCTTACAAGGGAAAGGACAACACAGCCCCTGTAATTAGATTTCCCCAAAAGCTATAGCCTTTTACTGGACCCATCCTTACCAAACTCTCACAGGGGAAGGGGAGACTAAATATTGCTGCGTAGGCTTTGTTTTTTCCAAACATGAAGACTAATGAGAAATCACTTAATTGCTTGAAACCCCAGACCCAGACAAAACAAAAAAGAATATACATCCATTATTGGAACACTGTGAAAACCGAAGAGCCCGAAACCCCAGACCCAGACAAAACAACTAAGAATATGTATCCACAATTAGATCACTATGAAAACAGAAGAGTCCTTTCTGCCCCTTATTCGGGCTGAAATGAGAGTCCAAGAATGTTTAACCTCTTCTTTCCAGAAGATTCCTTTGCATGAATGCCCAGCCTTCTCAAATCGATTCTCATCTTGTTGAGAGAGACCTGAGGCCTTTCATGTGTCCCTAAAGAGATCTGGCAGTGCTTATTTTAAACCAACAAACGCTGCCTCAGGATCTTTGTAGGTAGCTCAGGAGCCAGCCACCTGTACCTGTAGCCTGGCCGGGTATCCCATACGAAATTTAAGTCCAGCAGCAATGATTTTTGAAACAACAGGATGAAATGTCGCATGCTTCAAACGGACTGAACCCGGAATATCTTGCGCTATTCTAAGCATAGCTTGCTCCCAATGAACTTCTTGGAGTTCTCTCACTTTGTACAGGAAATGTTGACCCTCTAAGAAATTTAAGAAATGACAAATTATATAGGTCGGGGTGTTGCTCCAGGAGGGGTCTTCGGTCTTAAAGACCTGTGGGCTCCCTCTATAATATATTTGGCCCCAAATGGGGAAGGGCCTGCAATCTTCTCCACCAGCTTCTGGGTAAAAGCAATGGTATTCTGGCCCTCCTCTCCCTCCGGTAACCCGAGAATCACAACATTATTTCTCCGGCTGCGACCTTCAAGGTCTTCAAGCTTAACCTCAAATCTGGACAATTTCTGGCGCATTGCTGCCATCTCAGGCTCGAACCTCTCCACTTGCTTCTCTAACGATAAGATCCTAGTCGTGTTGTCTGAGGTAGCGAGAGTGATCTCTTCTATTTTTCTCGTGAGCGATTTCATTTCTGATGCCATCTCCTTAATCTCATCTCTGAATGGTTTAAATTCCTCCAGAAATCTAGACAATGTGAGTGGCTCCTGATCCGCCCCTGGTTCAAAGCATCTCCTTTCGCTCCACTCGAGGCCGGTTTTTGGGCTTCTCTGGTGTAACAGGCGGGGTGTGTTTCTGCTGTTGCTTTCTACAAACATCCGTTTTCCTTCAAAATCATTCCTTGCAAGGGCACAATGCCAGGGAAAACTAGAATAACACAAAATAAGAGGCTTAGAGATCGAGGAAATATACCAAAAAACAAATATAAAGAGACGGGAGGCTGAAGCTGTACTGAGGAGCGACTATCTGGTAGCTTGCATCACGTGGTCCCCCCAGTAAAAGATATTTCATGGATGATGTTGTATAATGGGGGCCCATTGAATAATATTCCTCTAATAACACAAAAACTGATTAAGCTATGTTTAATAACCGCAAATAAAAATATGTTGACTAAATGGAAAGATCATAATCCTACCAATTGTAATCTGTGGATTAATTGCATGATTTCAATACATTGATTAGAAAAAGTCCATTACTACCAAAACAATAAAAATAAACAGTATGAAAAGTTATGGGCTCCATTTACACAAATCTTTAATTCCCACTGCATTAAGGGTACAGTGCTCCCTCTATTGTCCGTCCAACTTTGTGCCACTGTTTTCTGGTGTATAAGAGAGGGTGGTGGATAGCAGAGGTTGTATGTTAAATGATGGCACCTGTAATGTTAAAAAATGTTAAACATTATATCTGGGTGATTTGCTGATGTATATAGTGTGCATACACATTTAGACCCTTAGACATACTGTACTGCAGTTACAAAAATGTTATTTTATTTTGTGATGTTTTATTTTATTCAGTGCAAAAATGATTTATTAAAAACATGCTCACACATACAGTACAGTATTTAAAAAAATCACAAGTGACCCAGGGAGTGAGATACTGGTAGACTCAATGGTACTGTACATTCAGAAGCTGTAAGTGAGTTGGAATTGGTACTCTGTCTAGTGGAGTGGGAAAGGGAGTGGGTGATCCAGAGGAGGATGTCCCTGTACTTGTTGCTTATTCCAGTAGAAGGAGGAGGACATATGTTCTGTGGTTTAAAGCAGGGAGGAGCTGAGTACTGTGAGAGTGCTTTGTGTCCAATTATGATCCCTCTAAAAAGATCAGGTGGACAGAGTTGTTGAGTGCACCAAAGGGATTCAGGTGCCTCAGAGGAGGAACAAAATAGCAGGTTAGATAGGCATAACATTTCAAGCCGCATACACTTTATACACGCTGACTTGGCCATTGCATCTGCCACCGACTTCCTGGTTCCCACTTTTGTGTAAGCCACACCACCAGCACCTCTGTGCATTATACAAGCTGTGTCTGTATAAAAAAATATACTGTATCCCCTAATAAGGCCAATGCAGATCGGAAGATGTACAGATGACCAATGGGATTGCGAGGGGAGTTACGTGGGGGGTCTACATACTGTACTGTACAGTACAGTTCAGTACTCACCTTGTATGGCCAAGATGCTCCTACAAAGTTATTTTTTGTATAAGAAAATTTTTTTTTATTTAAAAACATCAGTGATTTTTGAGCCAATTATGCAGTGTGTGTGATGCAAGATGCCAGATGGCTTGGATGGCAGAAGAAGAAGGGAAATTACAATAGGATATATAGTGGTTGGGCAAAATAAAATGCTGGTGGATGGTGGACACAGAGGGAAGGGGATGAAAGAGGGAATTAACATGAGGATTTGTTGGGACATAAGGTGAGACTGGCGGTAACAAAGGGTGGTGGATAATCGAGGGGCGGATAAGTGAGGGAGCACTGTATATGTTAACATATGAAATGTATAACATTAATTTAATCATGAACATAACCTTTGTAGATTGTATTAGTAATGTCACCCTAAATTTTAAGTAGGCCCAAACTGTAAAAACAGAAGTATAATTAAGAAAAATGACAGCTGAAATATATATATATAAACACTTTTATTGTACTCTTGTTCATAGAATAGAAAATGTATTTTTTCATGGCACTGTAAGTGGTAATACCTGTAATTAATTAATAAATAAATACATAAATAAAAGACTATAACTATTTTATAATGTTACCTCACCCAGATGGTCTCCTCTCCTGGTGCTGCTGTTATGCTTTCCTTCTCTTTGTGTTTCCCTGCATCTGCCTCCTGTCCTTGGTGATCTCCTGCACCAGCTCCTCCCCATATTGTCTAGTTTAAATCCCCTTGATTGTTGTCTCCCAGAAGGCCAGCCCTTTGGCCAGAAACAAAAACCACTCTTGCATTAGAACTCTAGCCAATAGTTAGCCTGTCTAATTATCTGTTGCTGAATCTCACTATTCCCCAGAATTGAGAAATCTTGGAAAAAATCACTCCTTCTATCTTTCCTATCAGGGGCATCCCACATTTTCTTGCACAACCTCTTTTTGTCCTCAGGACTTGTGCTTGCTAGGCCATTCATGCCAAATGGACAATGCTAGTCTTCTTGTTCTCCTCAGCTCTGGTTAGTCCTCATTTAAGACTGCTTCACCTAAGCTACCATCCTGGTCCAGCAACACCTTGCTACCTTACTCACTGCCCTAAATATAGTGTCCCCAATGACAATTACCATTCAGCCCCTCTGCAGCCTTGCCTTCCTCCTTCTTGGTAGGTCAGATATTCTGGTGTCTGGACTGCCTCCACAGGCCTCACTCACCTGTTGACCTCCATCAATGTATCCAGCAAGTTACATATACCTGTTGCTTGTATCCACTGGTGATGGTACTCCTTTATTAACATGCCTACTATCTCCCTTATGAATGTACCTTCTGCCTCCCTTCTCCACTTGGATCCACCCCATCCCCCTACCATCTAGAGATCACAGTTTCTGCCATCTTTCTCCATATGCTTTGAAATCTCAGGTATCGGCCATGGTCAAATCCTCTTTTTACCACTTGAGGAATATCACCCGGGTGAAACGCCTGGTTCCTCTGGATGACCTACCAACTTTGGTCCATGCTTTCGTTACCACCCACCTAGACTACTGCAATGCCCTCTACCTAGGGTTCCAGAGGTTGATATCCATGATTGCAGCGAGTGCAGAACGCGGCAGCCAAGCTTTTGACTGGCACATCTAGAGCCAGTCATATTACACCTGCGCTATGCGAACTGCACTGGCTGCCTGTTCAGTGGCGGATCACCTTTAGGGTTGGCTTGCTGACCTTCAAAGCCGTACATGATCAGGGACCCCGGCTACCTGAAAGGCCTTCTGATTCCCTACCACACACTCCATCCTCTCCAATTCATCGATGAGGGATTGCTTTGCTAGAGATTCCCTGGGTGCATTTTAAAACCTCTGGTGCCCAAGCCTTTTCATTTATGGTGCCCACCCCATGGAATTCTCTGCCTTGTCAGTTAATAGAATACCTGACCTTTGAAAGTTTTAAAGCTGAATTTAAAATCTATCTTTTGAACCAGGCATTTCATGATGAATTTTAATTTGAGTTGCTATATGTATAATATTATAATTTTTTTATGCCTATGTATTGTTTTTAAATGTGTATGTTGCATTGTTGTGTATTGTAAAGTGCATTGGTTTTAGAAAGGTGCTATATAAATAAAGATTTACTTACTTACTTACTATCCTACTTGTCTCTTTCAACTAGCCCAAGCACAGTGCCCAAATCCTCAGCCTTGTCTCCCCATCCTCAACTGCTGGCTCACCTTTCTCCATTCCTGTGGTGCCTCCAACTATCACTCAGGCTTTGCAATGTAGAGCCTAATAGTACTGACCACCTTATGGTGGTTGCAGATGTCTTGCACCCCCCCCCCGCCTTCTATGGTCAGGTTGATACATATTGCACAAACTAGGTAACACACATGGTGTATGGCATGTGCTGCTTCCATCATTTGAAGGTTTGTTAGCTCTTTTGGGATCTTACAGTAATAAGACAAAACCAAAACCCCAAATTCCTTTATAGGGATTAACAAATATTACTCCTGATGCTTTGCCTTAGGGAAGAATGTGCAACTTTTGGTTTCTTAAAAATGTGGCTTTACTGCCAAGGTGCTTTTTGCAAATCCTTGCTTCAGTAATTTTTTGTTATGGTGCTCATTATTTTTAAATGCAAAATAGATTGTAATTGTGCCTTCCTAATAAGGCAGAATCATTTCAAAATATTTACTTGCCTCATGCTTTGTTTCACTTGCACATAGCTTAAAGAGTTAATGGCCCCTATGCACAACGGGCAGCTAATACATGCCTGAGGCGAATACCTCACCTGTACAGCTATGCAACCATGGGAGATCCATGGGTGGCCACGTGCATGAATATGGCCACTGCGTGACTCCCGTACATGGCCCCTCCCCCGGCGCACATAGTTGTGCAGGTGGTTAGAGGTATTTCTGCAGGCCTGGGCGGGCATCCAATTGGATGCCTGTACTGGGTCCCTGAGTAGATTCCCTTCTCTCTTGCAGAGGATGCAGGGGGAGAAGAAGAGCTGTGTATAGTGGCATTGCAGTCCAACATACGGGCAGTCATCTGGACCACTGCACCAGCCCTCCCCTGAAGCCTAGTGGGCTGGAGCAGCAAGGAGGTCCACTTTGTGGTGCCACCACATCCGGCAGCCAGAGAACATGGGGGCACATACCGGGGTATGCCTGGTCTCAGCAGTCATACCCATCACCCCCTCCGCCTGGCACTACACGGCTCTGTGAATGCTGTGTAGTCTAGGCACATCCCTGACATGCCCTCTGCGTAGACATCCCTGAGGGACATTGGAGGCGGGCACATAAGTGCCTTGAGCTGCACTTACGCACCCTTGGTGAATGCCACTGAGGATCCGTGTGACCCTCACTGTGCGGCATCCACCTGTGTCATAGCCTATGCACCTCAGATTCATGGTGCATAGCCAATGCAGTTCTTTGTGCATAGGACCCATTGTGCACAGTGGTGTGTAGGATAGTAATAGGGTCAGTGGTTCAGTACATTGTATGCTTCCCTCTAGGGTTTGAAATTTCTAAGATCATGGGTTCCAGTCTTGTAGCAGGGACTTGGGATACTTTACATTGCTTAAGCTATATTGCAGTGCTAAGGGACACTGCACAGTCAGAGCACCGTCTTTCAGATGAGATAATAAACTGAGATCCCATCTGCTCATCTGTGGTGACTGTCCAAGGTGGAAGTTAAAGATCCCCTGTAACTTACTATAAGAGTAGGGGATTCATCTAAGTGTCCTGGCCAAGATTCTTTCAGTCAATAAAATATGTCTGTGTAATCCACCACTCATGTCACACCTGGAAATTAGGTGCCACAGCTCAATGCACCTTTCCTGGATGAAAATAACAAATAAACTAGAAAATAATGGGCCCTATGCATGAAAGCTACATGTCTCACACAGTTGTGCGTAGAGGCAGTGTGCAAGTACAGCAGCAGCAAACACTGTCAGCCGGTCATGATGCCAGGGATGGCCCGCTGGCACTACTTCTGTACGGTGCTCTACAATGACGGGCCCTCCACTGTCCCCTGCCTTGGGCCAACCTGTGATGGAGTGGACTGCCCGCTGCCACTCTTCTCATCCCCTGTGTCATCAGTCACCTCCACAATGTGTATGCATGTGTGTGCGTGTGTGTTTTGAGTGGGTGGGTGCCACTGTGCCGTGCCCATTCAGGCACTGTCGTGCATCTGGGTGTGTGATGTGTGCTGGTGCTTGTGCCTGCATCAGGTGTGTCCTGCCATGTGGCACTGTGCCCATGTGCTACCCTGTGCCCTCGGCATCCAGGCATGCCTGTAGCCTCATTGATACACTGCTGCCAAGTCTGCATGCTGGTTGCCTGCCATGGAGTGCACCCCTGCCTCTGTGTCCCGCTGTAGCACCATCCATTCCAATGCCTTCACTGTTGGCTCCATCTGATGGGGCCATGTGCATGTCATGGACTGCTGGCACTGTGGCAGCACAGTACAACTGCGTCAGCTGTGACTCCTCTGGCTGTGAGCCCATGGTGTCATGTGCACTGGTCGTGGCTTCGGTATGGCATGGTGAGGTCTGGACATCCCCCTCCTCGGTCCACAGTGTGCAGCCCACCGGCATTATGTACTGCATGCCCATATTGGTTGCTGCTGGTCGTGTGAATGCTCCCATCCACTCTCTGGTGGGGTGTGCTGAACTAGCTCCTGATTGCCCTCCAGTGCCACCACACACCACAGGATGGCCATGTATATTGACCGTTAGACCATGGTCTGCTCCTCTACCACTGCAGTGTGATACCACTGTGCCTCCATCCTGTCATGCTCCAGCTGCTGCAGCTGGCACTACTGCCCCTCCATGTATGTCTGTGTCCTTCCAGCACTGGTGCATGTCCAGGTGTGGCCTGAGGGGCCCTCATTGCCGCTATCGGTGTGTGGTGCCACAGTGTGTGGCTGCTGTGTTGGCCTGGGGAGCACCCTCCAGTGCCCAGTGTTAGAGTATTCCCAGCGCCAGCTCCTGAGTGGCACACCATGCCAGTTGTTCCCCCACAGGGGGGATGTGTGTCTGTCCCTGTGGCTGTGTCACTGCCTGTCCCGGTGTCCTCTTCACAGGGGACCATGTTGCTGTACTACCCCGGTGGGCATCTCCTTTGGACTCTCCATCATTGCCACTGTACCTGTTGTTGAACATGTTACAGGTTAGGTGGGTGCTGGCCAGTCGTCCTCCACTGCAACCCCTTGGCATGTGCATACCTACCTTCATGCTCTTCTCCCTGTTGCCCTGCCATGGGTGTTGCTGTTCTCATGGTGCCAGAAGACCGCACCATGGTGGCCACCACTCCATTCCTGCTGGAATGTGTACCACCTGTGGGTATATGACATGGCTGTTAGTGTGCATGTGTCTGACTGTGGTGTCACTGCCGCATGTCTGTGTGCCATCCCTACCTGCCATGACATCTACACCTTCCACCTCTCTGTGAATGGTATCATCCATGAGTGTCTCTGCCACCAGTCACTTGAGGGGGTGTCAGCTGGCTGTCGGGGCAGGATGACCTATCCCCCATACCACTGCATGCCCTTCTACCAGTGGTGAGTTTCCGCTCGATGGTAGCCCTGAGGTCATGCCATTTTTGCCTTATGGCTGCTATGGTACGTGCCTCTGTCCCAACGACATTGACAGTGGCCTGAATGTCTAGCCACAGCCTGTCATTTACCTCATCCAGTGTGGCTGGGGCTGCCACACCATGCAGGCAGCTGTAGTGCTGCAGTATGTCAACCACCATTATGGTGACCTGCCCACTGGTGAAGCTGCTTGCTTTGGACTGGTGCACGTCCCTTCTGCGTCCATGTCCTCACCCATGTCCACCTCATTGTGTACCCCCCCCTTGGTCTCCAATGATTGCTGTGCCTCTTGCTCTGCATCCCTTTCCTGGCCCATCATTGAGTTCTGTGCATTTCTGCCACATGGCATTCTCGGCCAGGTACTTGTGCGGGGGCGGTGCACTGCCTTATATGGTGGGATCAAATGGCGTTCCCGCATATCGGTCCTCCACCCATTGTGCCTGCGCATTCCACTGTGTGGTGCCTTCTGCCATGCCCCCTGTGCATTCCAGCCTTTCTGCATGCCATGTACCTCCAGGCTACTACACGCTGCATAGCTGCATGCCTCACCTATACCATTTTTTTGGCATAGTCTCTGTGCTTTTGTGCATAGAGTCCAGTCTGTTTATTCTTAGTCAGAATAAATACTAGCATCTTCTGACCGTATCCCAAAATATTCTTTTATGATATTTTATAGTGCTTGAAATTAGATTTTGAAATCAGTAACATCTGAACTTTAAATCATAGAAACTTAAGTTTCTTAAATGAAAACTTGGAGTTCAATCAACATGTATAGATCCTAGTGATACAGTTCTCCTGTGTTACTAAATATCTATATGTCAGTGTAATACACTATTAAATGACAGGACTTTAAAAATTCAGACAACTAGTTTATGTTTAATACTTATATGAAACATTTTATGTTTCTTCTATAATAATATATGGTGGCAGTAATAATATAATAATAGATCAATTTGGCTGATTCCAAGCTTTCATTAAAAAAAGTCTCTAGTCCTAACAGTTCTAAATATATCACATTTTAAAGACATTACCTTCTGAGAGGTCTAACATTGGAACTGCTGGGGCTGGAAACTTATTTTTTTTTTCATGAAAGCTTGGATTGCAGTCATTAAGATGTAGCTTGGACAAAACTGTTTTTATATGTCAGTACTTTTTCCAGATATTATTGATGCAAGATTTTTAGTTGTGATGCAGCCAACAACTTGCACATACATTGTGTAGATATATTTTTTCTACTGAGAGACTGTATCCATACTTTTTTTATCAATACATACAATTACATGATGTTTTTTAAAGAAACAATTTTAATAAATATTTTTCAACTTTTTCTGAATTTTAGTATTGCTACACATTATTTAATTTGTAACTGCTGTTTTCAGCTTAATTTTCATTCATCTTATAACCTTTATTGCATTGTGAAGTTTCAGGCTCCCTCTCCCCCCAGCATTACCAAACCTTCCTCACTTTGGCAATCTTTGCCTGTGAAAGTGTTAGAAGGTAATACAGTACACAGTAATGTGATCCAAATGTGCAAATACTTTGGATATAACAGCGTTGCAAATACACCTGTTCTATGGGGTTATCTCTTTATGATCCTGGTGGGTAGAGACTGAAACTGAGATCTTAATCTGCTAAATTCCATCTTCTATCACACCAGGATTAGATATACAAGTGGATATAGTACACATTAAAATGTTGTACTGGTGATGTGCATGTATGTTGATCTCTGTGAAGAATGCTAATTTCTGTGTTCTTTCTGTTTATAGTGTAATGGTGCAGTCCTTGATTAGGGAGTTTAATTGGAAAATTGCAGCCATCACCTTTTTCAATGAAGCAAGACTTGCTCTCATTTAAGAAAACATCTTAACAGTCTGTGATCTAGAGGTGTGTCGATACAGAGTTGATCTTTAATTCATCAGGACTTTACTGTTGGACTTCACAATCAGTTCAAATAACTTTTATAAGCTTGTTGAACGAAACTGTATAATGTCTCCAACCACAACTGAAAATAAAAATATACAGTGGTGGGATCCAGACCTGAGAATAACATAATGGTGCCTATGCACAAAGTGGTGTAGTGTGCACTCAAGAAGCACATACTCTGGCCACTCAGAAGAGTAGAATGTTTGAACAAGAGGCAAGAATCACAGATTCACCCAGAACCAGCAACCACACAAACAGGGCAGGAACAAGCAGAACTGCCAATATTAAGAGATGGAGCCACAGAGATACCAGTAGCAGTACAAGAACAGAAAGAGGAGTTAAAATTGAATGTCGTAAATATCTCATCTTTCACGGTGACTGAATCACAAGTGGCAGTCCTTCAAAAAAGCTTGTCCCGGATTCCCCCTCTTCCCCCACAAAATACAGACACCGTCATTTGTTGTTGTGCTCAGATTGGCAATTAATTTATTTCCATTCATAATTCCATATTCCATTCCAATTCCTTTATTTTCATATTTTCAACATTTCGTTTATTCCATCCAATATATCAATCTCTGATTATTCCTCCCCCAGGTGAAGACCTGGGTGCCTTCTTCTTCTCCTTTTCAGTTAGGTAACGGTGAAAACCGAGACCGCTTTTCCTTCATCTTCCTTCTCTTCTTGTGTTATTCCTTTTCCCCTCCCTCCCCCCTTTTCCCCACAGTCTTTGTAAAGTTATCACCTGCCATCCACCTTTGGCAGTTCTAAACCATATCCATACTTGCCATCCACCTTTGGCAGTCCGTAACCATGTTATCACCTGCCATCCACCTTTGGCAGTCCTTGACCATATCCTTCGCTGCCCTCCACCTTTGGCAGCCCCATCTTTTGTCCAGCCTGGATGTGCTTTCGTCCGCACCATCACGGACCCCCATACAGTCCCATCTCGACTGTCCTCTTTGCTCGTTCCCTTTGACAGGGTGGGTGGGAGGTATCCAAAAACTCCAGCAAAAGTGGCTGAGGCCTCCTTGTGCTACCCCTCAAGTACCTCCCTATCTTCCTCCCCTTCCTGTTTGTTTGCTCATTGTTCTGCTCCCCTTAGCCCCTCCCCTTCCTCCCCCTTCCCCTTCTGAGCACAACCATTTTAAGCCTGGGAGCAGGGGTGCACCAGGACAACCTGGTCTGCCCTCTAAAAGGGGCAAACTCCATTGTCCTGGATTCCCCCTCTTCCCCCACAAAATACAGACACCGTCATTTGTTGTTGTGCTCAGATTGGCAATTAATTTATTTCCATTCTTAATTCCATATTCCATTCCAATTCCTTTATTTTCATATTTTCAACATTTTGTTTATTCCATTCAATATATCAATCTCTGATTATTCCTCCCCCAGGTGAAGACCTGGGTGCCTTCTTCTTCTCCTTTTCAGTTAGGTAACGGTGAAAACCGAGACCGCTTTTCCTTCATCTTCCTTCTCTTCTTGTGTTATTCCTTTTCCCTTCCCCCCTTCCCTCCCCCCCCCCTTTTTCCCCACTAGCCAGTCTCCAGCTTGCGTTGGATGGCTGAGCTTCCATAAATAACAAGGTAGCCTTCACCCTTACTCCAGGGGAGCTCCTTTCCGTTTACATCTGTTATAATCCGCCCCCTTTTCCTCCCTTATCTTCCATTATTTGTCTGTCTCCTCCATTCTTCTATGAATCCCATCATTTCCGTATTGAACATGTCTATAGCTACGTCCGACAGGTGTACCACGTCTGCTCTGTAAAATTCATCTACCCATTCTTCCACCCTCCTCAGTATTACCTGACCTCCCATTTGCCTTACCAATGTCCCCACCCTCCTGTTCATCTTCCTCCTGGCCCTTTCTACTGCTCTGTGGCTGTTCTCTTGCCTCCACACTCTCCTCGGTATCATGTCTGACCAAGCGATGCACACTTGCGGCCACCGCTGTCGTATAGTTCTTAAGTCCTTTTTTATTTGTAAATATGTGTCCACCCAAGGCCTATTTGCCAGATTGTTGCCTCCCAAATGTATAATAATTAGGTCTGGCCTGGGCCACCGTTCACCTATTTCTGTTAACGTGGGAAGCAGCTGAGCCCATCTCATCCCCCGTATTCCATGCCAGAACAACCTACACCTTCTCACATCTTGGTATAGCTGCTTTCCCCCAGCCTTCTTCTCTGCTCTCTTTCCAGCCCAATAGATGTAGGAATGGCTGCAGATCCATATTTCCATGATCCTCCCTCTACCTATAGGGTGCAAGCAAAATCATTAATATACAAGCTCAATACATCGCTCCCCTATTCGTCCCCCCTTTTTCAAGCACCCATCCCCGACTACTCCCCTTTCTTCTCTTTTTTTTTTTTTTTTTTGGTTATTTCAGAGCTCTGATGTACCTTTTGTAACTGGACGATTGTCAGTGTCCCTTTTCTAATATCGTGTTCACTATCTCACCTGCCACCGTCCACTGTGAGGCAGCCCCAATCCGCAGGGAATGGGAAGAATAATTAGCTGGGTCTTCTCCTAAGAATTGCATGCCCTTCTTCAGTATGGCCGTGACTTGGTAGCCAGTCACCCGTCTCCCATCCCCGTATACAAATAATTTCCCTGTCCTGTTCCCCTTCGCTGCAGCGAAAACCCAGAGCGCCTGCACCAGGCATATTGCGCTCTCTGTTTGATTCTTTAGCATCACCATGTAACCTTTTCCCCCTTGATCAGTCTTAGACCTCCTAATCTTGATCTGTATCTCAGTCACTCCCCAGGTTATGTCATCCCAGTCTAGCCCCCCTTCCCCGTCCTCCTTTCCCTGGCCTACTACCTCACTCACTCTCATGGCACCCGCAAACATTATCACATAGATTGTGTGAAACAGTTGGGCCTCATTCCATGATCTGCATATTACTGGGAGTGCACCCTTTAGCTTTATAAGCCATTGTTCCCCTATCGGCCTCCTGCTATCTGCTGGTCCTTGTTTTAACCTGCTCCATCCTTGCATCATTCTTCTGATGAACAATGTCTTTTCCGGGTCCCTCCACCCTTTCAGACTGCAATAAGCCTGATCCCTGCCAGGTAAACTCCCATCGTGGTGTGGGCTGTGCCTTTTGCCACTTCCTGTGAACATTCCCAACTGTTCCTCTGTGAGTGGCCTACTTACCTCCATCTGGTGTTCTGCCCTGAATGTTTGAAACACTCGCCAGGCCCCGTCGTAGGCCCTCAGAGTCCGAGGCACCCATGAATTGTGGAACAACACTTCTGCTCCATCCTGCCAATGTCCCAGATGTTCGTTGGTATGGGTGTTTTTAATTCCTCCGCTGCTGGTGCCAGCCTCCGAGAATGGTCCATCTGCAGGCGGGAAAGGCTGTCAGCCAGAGTGTTGTGTACCCCTTCTATGTGTTGCGCTCTAAATGACATGTTCAGTTGTAATGCCCTTAAGACTAAACACCATAATACCTGCATGACTATGTCCGATCTGGCTCGCTTGTTGTTCAACACATCTACCACTGCTCTATTGTCGCACCAAAAAGTTACTTTCTGATCCTGTAATTCCTCTCCCCAGACTAAAGTGCATGCCCTATGGGCATGATCTCAAGCAATGTAATGTCTCTCACTTTCCCCTCCTGTACCAAAATGTCTGGCCAGGGTTCTGCAAACCATTTTCCTCCCATGTACCCCCCCAATGCCTATACCCCCAGCCGCATCTGTGTATAGATCAAGATCTGTGTTGTATAGCCATTCCTCCTGCCAGAACGAGCACCCATTGTACTCCTTCAGGAATTCTTCCCAAATCTTAAAATCCTCCTTAACCTCTCGAGTCAAGTCTACCCAGTGATGAGGTCTGGTGACCCCTGCTGTGGCCCTGGCTAACCTCCTCGTGAATGCCTTCCCTGGCCCAATGGCCCTGCAGGTGAAGTTCAGATGCCCCAGTAATTGTTGTACCAGTTTTAACTGTACCCATCCCCTGCTGGTGTGCAATTGCATTAAGTCTTTTAACTTATTGACCTTCTTATCCGGTAGTCTAAATACCCCATTCAGGGCATCTATCTCGATTCCCAAAACTTCTATAACCCTGCTGGGTCCCTCCGTCTTTTCCGGGGTTAGTGGCACTCCCAACTCCTGACACAACTCCTGGAACTTACCTAGCATCATTTGGGTCTCCCTCTTCCCCCTTCCGATGAATAGGATATCATCCAGGTAATGTATGACCCTCCTATACCCTGTTTTTTCTTGAAATATCCACTGTAAACAGGTGCTGAAGGCCTCAAATGTCACACATGCTGTGGAACAACCCATCGGCATTGCTTTGTCAAAATAGTATCTACCCCTGCTTTTGAAACCCAATAAATCCCAATCCTCCCTCCTGACTGGAAGCAGTCTGAAAGCAGACTCAATGTCCGTTTTAGCCATCCATGCCCCCTCTGTAGCCCGTATCATCTGGACTGCATCTTCTAGCATCGCATAAGTCACCCTACTGTGCTCCTCACTAATAAAATCATTTACTGACTCTCTTTCTGGATAGGACAGGTGGTGGATCACTCTGTATTCCCCTTCCTGTTTCTTGGGTACCAGACCCAATGGTGAGACCCGTATGCCTTGCAATGGGGGTTTCTCAAATGGGCCCTCTACTCTGCCCGCTGCTACTTCCTTCTCTATTTTTTGCCTTAGCACCTCCTCCTTCCCTTTTACTGACCCTAGGTTGTTGGCTTCCATGGCTCGCCTGGGTCCCGTAAACTGTAATGAAAAACCTGAACTAAAGCCCTGTAAAATCATGTTCTGCACTCTTGTGTCTCGATACTTGACCATGTAACTTGCCCATACCTTATCTTTGATTGGAGTTCTGACCATCCCAAAACATGCCTTACCCCATCCCCAACCCTTCCCCTTTTCCCCCCTATTTCTTCTTGACTGCTGTCTTGCCCGTCATCTGTTCTGCTCACCCCTACCTGTACTCCCCCTACTCTGACCTCCTCTGCTTCAGGTCTGGCCTCTAAAACCTTGACCCTCTCAAAAAAACTGCTGGCCTGCTCCTTGCCCCCAGGCACCTGCATCCCTTGTCCACCTGCCACTCCACATCTGCTTGCTGGGTGGCCTCCCCCACACCTTGAGCACGCATGTCGAAAACGACATTGAGGCCAGGAGCAAAAAGCTCTGTTATAAGTCCAACAGCATCTCTGGGTCCAAACAAACTTCTTGCCCCATTCCCCTTTGGGCGTGGACTGATCTGTGACATAATCCATCCATAAATCTATCTGCTTGGTGTCCCACCTCATGTCCCCAAAGGTTGCCATTCTCTGTCTAAAGGATTCGACATAGTATAACCACCCCGTCCCGCCCTTTGCCTTTGCCTTCCGAATTATAAGGGAATAGGTAATGAGCAGGATGCCTAAATCTGGCCTCTTTTCCATGACAATGGCTGAGAAAGTAGCAAAACCTAGGAATCATCTATCCCAAGTCTTCCCTCTCGTGACCTTGTCCTCCTCTTTCCTCCTAAAAAGCACTATGTAGCTGCCATCTCACTCTTACCTATGCCTTCAGCCTCTTCATTACTTGATGCGTGACCTCGCGCTCTTACCAAGGCGAATATGTCACATATTCTCCCTTCCAAATCTTTTCTTTCGTGGTCAGTGGCACATGCTGGCCTGTCCTCATTCCAGGAGCACCTATCTCTCTTGTCCCTTCCCCTTCTCTTTCCCCTCCCTGTTCCTTCCTTTCTGTCCCACCTTTCTCCTTCCTGATCTTTGCCAATGCTAATTATATCTGTCCTATACCACCTGCTCCTAAGGCCGTTACTATTTGCCCTATGTATTCTCTTATACTGTCTCCCAATGAGCTGGGTGTATTACCTGTGACCTTGTCCGGGCTTTCCTGCCTGGAGTCTTCCAAGGTCCCATTTGCTTGTCCCAGTGGCTGCGGAGAGGGGTGGGCTGGAGGGTTTTGTGGAGGGAGCAAGTCATTCTGGGCATCGCGAGGTTCGACCTGGGTGATGTCATCCTGATCCAGGTGGGACATCGGAGACGCCGCGACCATAGGCTGCTGGGGCAATGGATCCGCTGACCTGGCCGGCCCCGTCACCACCGGTGGTGCCTTCCCAGTACCCCGCGACCCTCTGGCCGGTCGCTTTTCCTTGCCACCCTTGCCTGTGGCTGCCTTTCTCTTTCCTCTGGGTCTCCCTGGCTCCACTCCCTCCACCAGCTCCCACATCCTGTTAGCTTTCTCCGCCAATTCCATTATTGCCTTGTAAGCCTCCTCTTCCGAAGGCCTGTTCTTCTTTGGTGCCATTGTCCTCCTCCTTTTTCCCTGTAAAAACAACTATAAGAGAAAACAAGGTCAAAATAGATAAATGCACCATACGGAATTGGCTGCAAACTGCCCTTCCCCAAAATGCAGGTATTCCTTCCCTGTGACCACCTTGCTGCAAGTGCCATCACCCATGTGGTCACCGGTCGCACTCTTTCCTTTTGCTCCCCGGGTCTCCCCCCCAAACCCCTTACTTTCCCTTAGTATGCCTCTTACAGACTATCCAGGCTGTGAAAAACCATCTGCCCATATCTACTAGCTCGCTCAGACCTAAATAATGCATTGCCATAACCGCCCCATGGCTTGTGGTGTACCATGCATACCCAGCTTCTGGGCCTCTTCTAGGCCTTACACTTCTCATCCAGGCCCTCACCATGGCCACCGTGAGGCACAAAGCCTTAAATTCAAGAACAAAGGGGATTTAACAACCCCCCCATGTAGCGTGTGATGACATGCCCCACTTTTCCACATCCTGGTACGTGGACCGTGCTGCACTCCTTCAGCCCCAGCTTCATGCCTCCTCCAGCACTCTTACTCACATGGGAAATGGGGAAAAACCGTTCACCAGTGCCCTCATAACCCGAAAACCAGGGCCAATGCTTTCTGACCTCCCTGCCTGATATGTGACCCATCCACCACGCGGTCCCTGACTTTGGGCCTTTCCCGGGCCTCCCATCCGGCCTCAAGGATCAAGCTGGCCCCAAAACAGTCACAAATGCTCAAAATGAGCAAATTAGGTGTTTTTTGCTCCCCCTTACCACGTGTGATGTCACGCCACGTGGTACTGGTCGCACTCGCTCCCCCTTTTGCTGCCCGTCCTCCTCCAGGCCTCACATCATATTTCCACTGCAACCAGGCTACACCAAGCATCGTAGCCTGAAACCACGCCTTTGTTTTTATGGTGTGCGACCTTTACGCCACATGGCCCACCTCCTTCAGCTTCCCAGAAACAACATGGCCCCCAAACAACCCCACCAGTGCCAGAGCAGCAAAATGGATCCCAAAAAATGCCAACTCCACGTGCCGCGCCAAGCCATGTGGCGCGACAATGGCCTGGCATGCTAAACGCACAGCACCAGGACCTGGGCAAGCATTGCACACTCCCGGCCACAGTCCACCTCAGCCACCAACTATTCCTCACCCATGCCTTGTCCCACTCCAATGCCAGTCACCTGTGAACAACAAAAGCCACCACCATTCATTTTAACGGCAGGAGATTGCAGCCACTACACCTCCAGTTACCACACGCTTGAACTATGTTACCCCCCCGTGGCGCATGGCATCTCTTACCTGGCCCTGTTCCTGCTCACTCTCCCTTGGCCCAGGCCTTCCATTCTGACCAGCCAGCAAATTGCCTCAACGGAAACCATAAAACCAGAGCCTAGCGAACAAGACACGGACTTTCCAAGCTCCCCCCCACGCAGCATGTGCATTGTACCCCCGTGGTCCTGGGTTGCTCTCTCCACCACATTCTGACCCCCCCATTACTCAGTCCTTCATATATTACACTTATTTCATTATGCCAGAAAAACAGACCCTAATAAACAAGACATAAGCTTTCCACAAACTTCCCCCTCACGCGGCGTGTGCATTGCACCCACGTGGTCCTGGGTTGCTCTTTCCACCATATTCTGACCCCCACTGTTATTCAAACCTTCATGTCTCCAGCTGTATCTTACACTTATTTCAAACATGCTGCTGTATACCTCTTCTCTCTTTTTTTTTATATATCACATCTCACATACTATTACTGTTTCCTTACCTCTCTCTCCTGTTGAAACAAACCTAAAGATTGCCAATCCGACGTGCTGCAGTTAGTGTCTATCCAAAAACTCCAGCAAAAGTGGCTGTGGCCCCCTTGTGCTGCCCCTTAAGTACCTCTCTATCTCCCTCTCCTTCCTGTTTGTCTGCTCATTGTTCTGCTCCCCTAAGCCCCTCCCCTTCCTCCCCCCTCCCCTTCTAAGCACAACCATTTTAAGCCTGGGAGCAGGGGTGCACCAGGACAACCTGGTCTGCCCTCTAAAAGGGGCAAACTCCATTATCCTCTGGTCCAGCAATGAACATAAATATTTTTTAAAACACCCATATATTTATATAAGTTTATTAGAAAGCTGAATTTCTGTTATTTTTTGTAATAAAAATACTAATATAGAAAGCACTGGTATGAATGACACAAGTACATTTAAGTCTCAGCTTAAGCCAACTTACTACATTTTGCTCTCCAATGACTCCATCTGTTTTAGTTAATGAGAAGGTATGCGAGAAAGAAATAAGTGAGTTATGTAAAAACATGTCTATAGATCACACTGTGGCTAAGTCACCACGCTCCTCTCTCAGATGCAGTTAATAAGGTAGTCCAAGCAGAAAAATGATTTTACCTTTTATTGGAAGCAATTGCAGATCACGCAAACACAAAATAGCAACCAGTCCAGCCTAGTCTACCTGCTTCAAGTGGTCTGGTTGCTGTTTTGTGTTTGTGTGATCTGCAATTGCTTCCAATGAAAGGCAACATTGTTTTTCTGCCTGGACTACCTTATTAACTGCATCTGAGTAAGGAGTGCCATGACTCAGCCACAGTGAATAGTATTTTGTCACTGGCACCCATCCCACTGAGCAGCTCCTACTGTGAATTATGCCTATAGATCACTTTACTAATATAGGTAAACTAGATAAAGAAGTTATTGTAAAGCTGAAACAGAACACCAATATAAATTAACAATATAAGCTGCTGGTAAAGGTGACTCTATAGTAATAATGGATACCGTTCAATAGGAAGGGGAAATATTAAGACAATTGGGCAATGTATCAGCTTAACAGTGCCTTGATGGAAATCCAATAGATATGTTCAAAATGCAAATTGATGCCTTTATTGGAAATGCCTGAGTTTAAGGGGCTATAGACCAAGATCATAATAAGTTCCTGACTGTCTTCTCTCCTGTACTGGCAACAATATACATGTTATCAAGATTCACAAATCTTTTGTGAATCCACATAGGAGACCAGTCATTGCCATAGGGAGTTTGATAACCCCTCACAAGGTTGGTGGATTTTTATATTCACCCTTTAATTCAAAGTCTCCCAGCTCATTTAAAAGATTCCACAGATGTTGCACAAATCTTGGAAAAAAATACTGTCCTTAAGGGATGCTTCCCTGCAACCTTGATGTGTAAGTATTCTATACAGACATTCCAAACAAGAGTGGCATGGGGGGATTATGATTTTTTCTTAAGCTTAGAGGTGAACAGGAGACCAGATCTGTCAATTTCTCCTTGAAGTGCACTGCATTTCTTTTAACATGCAAATTGTTTTTGTTTCTCAACAAATATTGGCCCTATGCACTAATGGGCAGGAACTATGCACTGGAGGTGCATATCCAGCCCATGTAGGACTGCACCTGCAGACAGATGTACACATGGTGGCATTCGCGACAACCAGCCACCAGTCCGTGGTGGTTTTACCATGCCAAAATGACAACAGTGTTGTCGAAGTTTGGCATGGCATGATCCCCAATGTTGACAGGTGAAATATCACCTGTCAGACATTGTGTATTTGCGATTGGGGGCTGCAACCCCAGGACCCCCCTTCTTAAGATAACCAAATCTAAGTCAGAGTTGTTTCAAAGGGGGGCCAAAGATGGCTAAAGGGTAATATTTCACCCTCGAGTCCCTCATGGTGACAATCTCGAAACCTGTCAAGATTGTCGCTGTGAGGGATTTCACCATTGTGCGTCCACTGTGTGAATGGCACACCATCCATGGCACCCCCCCAGTGTGCATGGTTCATGTTGGGCAGATGGGGGGTGAAGCTGTGGACCTGGGCAGGCATCCAATCAGATGCTCATCCTGGGTCCCTCAGTGGATCCAATACATGGCAGTACTGCTCACATCTGTGGATGTCAGATGGCCAGTGGCCATGGAGGTGTGAGGAAGGGCAGTGCCACTGACTGTTCAGAGGCCCCAACTGGATGGGAAGGTGATGGGGGCATGGTGCTGCAGGAAGAAAGGGAGTTGCCACTGGACACTAATGATGCAGTGAGGTTACACAATCAGAGTTGGGACAGTATCCCAGGCTGCACTGTGTGTGCGTGTGTGTGTGTGTGTGTGTGTGTGTGTGTGTGTGTGTGTTGTTGGGAGTTAGTCATGGCACCGGGCATGGATTCCCTGTCACTGGGAGGGTGCATGGTGCCTACAGGGTCAGGTAGTCCTGTGGTTATGAGGGCAGTGGCACAAATGGGGCCAGGCAGGCATGTGCGGTGTGGGGGTAGGTCAGTGCCAGCAGAGGCATTGATGCCCAGCCCACAGTGGGGATAGAGATCTGCACACCCCAGGGCACATGTTCATGCAGGCACATGGACATTTAGCTGCCACAGCCCTCCCACAAGGACAGTCATTACCCAGTGACATCACGTCCAGCAGGTATGGACCATGGGTGGTGTGCAGTGGGTTATGGCAGGGTCTCCTCTGGCATACCTGGTGCCCTCCTATGCCCCTGGTGTATGGCACTATGCTCTATAATGCATGGCGTGTAGTGCGGGAGCACCCACCGCCTGCCACTGGTGCATTGCTGTCCGCGCGGATGGTGGATCGGGTGCACTGAGGCTGCACACCCCATGTTGTACATCACATGTGGGGGGTGCAGTGGGTGCAGAGTGGATGTGCGCCACAGATGCATGATGCATAGCCACTCCACCCATTGGTGCATAGGGCCCATTATGTGTAAACCCAAGAAACAGCGATGGGTGCATCTCTGGTGCCAAGTTATACAAATGTGTACCTTGTGCTTTGTGATCAGCAGGTAATATTCAACCAATATATCAACCCTTTTTTGATAAAATTGTATTATACCATTGATATATAGGTGGCTTGATTTTGTTTTGGCAAGGGTGTGCAGAGAAACTAAATGAATTTAAAATCTACTTGGAACATTCAAACCCTCACCTTAAGTTTGCACTGAAAGTTGATGCACAAAAGATTGATTTCTTGGACTTATTACAAGAAATGAAAATGGCAAGATGGTATCAGGTTTCTTCTGTAACAGCACAGATAGAAACTCAATACTGTTAGCTTCTAGCTGTCATCTGGCACATATGGTACAGAATATCCCCCATGGTCATTTCTTACTCATCTGGTGAAACTGTGCTACAGTATGAAGGAATTGTATGAATGCAGATCAAAAGACATGACGGCTAGTTTAAGCAAGGGGGTATAACAGCCAGGTGGCCAGTCAAGCTGAGATATTGGATAGAGAACAAAATTGTCAGGAACTGCTGTGACCAAAAGCTCTAGATCAAAACAGTGGCCAGTACAATAGAATTAAGTTTATTGCAACCTATACCATTTAGTGAAGTGCAGTTAGTGATATAAAAACTGGCAGATAATCGATTCAGACCCTGAGCTGAGTAAGAGTCTTCTGAATCCACCATAGATTGTATACAAGCAGTTTCTTAATTTGGGAAACATGGCAACATCTTCCCATAAAACAGTTAGGGGTCAGAAACATGAGACACAAAGCACCCTCACTAATCTCTCACCAGATGCATGTTCTAACCCCTGTGGTCACTGTACATTTTGCCACCATATCAAAAAGGCAAAGATATTTTTACATCCAGGGACTGACAGAGAATACTCCATCAAAAGCCTCTTGCCTTTGATACAACAAGTGTGAACTACATGGAATCATGTTTGTATTGGGATATGATATAGGTAAAACTATTCATGATTTTAAAGTGAGAGTAGGGGAGCATCTCATGGGGACTACAGCAGGTGACACCACCAACATTTTGGCAGCACATATTAAACCTCCAGGAAGGGGACAGGGCCATATGTGGAGTTTTCTGGAATTAGAGAGGGTACAATTGGGACAAATGGGAAGAAATCTGAATGGTAAGTTATTAAGAAGAGAAGCATTTTGGACTTATACCCTGGAAGGGAGGGGGGGGTGGTCATAGAGCCCCTGGTTTAAATGAGAGATTTAAGATAGTAGATTTCTTGCAATTCTTCACCCCACCCCATCCACCACCTCAAACACACACAAATACATACACAAACCCTCAATGATCACCTCCACCTCCACTGTTTGACACAATTTTGAGGTACATTGTCCTTTTCCCTTCTGAGGATTAAAGGTTCAGCATGCTAGCTTGTCTAATGTTCATATTGCCTCTGATGGTAAGGCTGGTCTCTTTATAAGTGATGTTTGAATTCTATATAAAGAACAAAAATATAAAACATCATCCTGTGAGAAATGTTATTGTGTGATCCCAAGTGATGGTGTTAAAGTTGGTATTACTATTTAAACTGCACATTTTTAGCACTAATTTCATTTCCCTTGAGAAAGTACCTGGTGAGGTATGAAATGTGTCAGGACCTTGGTGGAAGCTATGATTGGTTGCACCTTACAGCTTTTTGCACTTTACTGATGTGAATAAGTAAAGCTGTTTTAATGCATCTTGGAGATTTAGTCGATATTTTGGGTGTATGTGTGCTAGGTTCTCTTTTTTTGCTTATTGTGACATTATTGCATTTTGAACCACATTTTTGTCTGTCAGTGATCTTTCCCTGTCTCCATTATATATATATATATATATATATATATATATAGATATATAATTTATTTATATATATATATATATATATATATATATAAAACAATTTTAACAAGCACTTACTTTGATGTGTTATGGGCTTGGTGATATAACTATATATGCATCAATGTCTCCAAGCACAATAAAATTGTTTGGTTGATGTGTGAGCGGAATACAATGCTAAATATAAACACCAGACTGGATGTGCTAAGACTCAAGGCCTTTGTCATTATGCGGGGAGCAAGGAACACTACAGCTCAGCAACTTCTAAAGTCAGTCATGGAATTCCACAATGTAGTATACCAAAACACTAGGGGCAAGATTCACAAAAGAGATGCGCTGGGCACAAATGAGATGCACTGGCACAAACAGGATGTGCTGACCAGAAGCAGAGTGATCCACAAAGGCATGCACCACAGGAAGCGTCATGTGCAACCCCACTGTGAATCGCACAGATAGGGCAGGGCGCAAGTGGAGATGTGCCAGAGCAAGCAGGATGTGCTGAGCCACCCAGGGGAGCAACATAGTGAATACGGAGCAAACCAGCAAGGCAGTAAGGAGCAACAGGGGACAAAATGTCGGGACAGAGGAGTGAAGAACACAGGTTCAATGGGACAAACACACACCAGAGTGGCAAAGGGCACAATAGTAGCCACAACAAGCACAGAACTGTGACAGGGACCCAAGAACAGCACACTGATCCCAAGACCATGACCCGCAGAGGTCCAGGGCAGGCACACACAGAATGGGCACACTGCAGTGGACAGGGCTACACACAACATGGCGCAGGTGCAAACAGCAAGGTGGAGGGCATTGGACAGGACCAACCCCACAGGTGGCCATCACTATGTCAGTGGAGGGGGGGGACCACACAGGGCGGCACCATGCTGAACTGCAGCCAAAACACTGTGGTACCACAGTGCTCCACAGCTGGGCCACAACCCCAAGCACAGGAAACCGCACACAGGCACACAGCAAGCATGCAGCAGTGCAATGTAAGCAGTCCATACGCAGCGCAGACACAGAGACCAGGGGCAGGGACATGAACAGCAGGACAGAGGGCCACGCACATGGCACAGGCAATGGTGGTGCCACACAGAGGGGGGCTTGGCAGGGGTGAGGGAGACTAGACAACGCTGTGGGCACACACAGCTATGGCAGGAAGGGGACAGGGAATACCCCTCCAACAGTACACACACCCAGGAAGATGGAACAGTGAATGACCACAGACACCATAGCAGAGTGTAGAAATATTTATGAATGGAACAGAAACATATCATACAACAAAAGCAGCATAACCAAACAGTGAAACTATGTACAAAGGTCGTAAAAAATGGATGGGGGGGGGAGTGTGCGGGAACAACAACAGAGGAATGGAGGGGTGGGTAACAGTGGGCTATATACATCAGGGACAGGCCTCAACATGGCTGGGGGCTACTAGAGAGGCCGCATACCTCTGCATCCCAACCCCATATTGCTGTGAAAAGGCAGGAGTCTTTGGAGGCCCCTGAACGCCACACTGAGCCACACTACAGTGCAATGAATAAGCCATAGTGCAACTTGGATGGCCTTGGCAATCCACTGGTCCAGTTATCCCATATGGTCCATGGCTCCTCCACTGCTGGCTGCAACATGAAGATCCCGGGGACCTACAGCAATGACAGAGAGAACACATACTAAGGACCATGACGGACACTCCACCCCCACCAAGCAGTAGCCCAACCCACCAGAGAGGCAAAGCCCACAGAGGGCTGACACCTACCTACTCCTGGACAGACACCACAATGATCCCCCCGCCACACCCTGGCATCACTCCTCAGTAGCCTCCATGGCCCACTGCCTGGCCACCAGCCCTGCAAGACACAACAGGCAGAGACAGCCATGAGGAGGCACAGCATTGCACAGACCACACCCAATACCAGTGTACACATGCAGTGCAGGAGTACCCAGCTGGTGCAACAATGGTGAACACCTCTGCTAACCACACTGGTGCATGGCCACAGTGCCCAGCCCCCAGTGTGCAATCCCATGTGCATGCACTCCACACGATGGTACCTCCCCATGTGAGACACAGTGAATCGGACCCACACACAGCACTGCTTAGTGCCTGCCACTTGCAGCATGCAGGACAGGGCACCACAAGGTGTGTGCAGCCACAGCCATGTGTGCATGGTGTGTTGGACCCATGTGGGTGTGGCCATGTGTTGTGGGGCAGACCCTACCTGCATGCTCTAGCGATGGCCATGAATGCGCAACACCTATCTGACCATGGCAGTGCAACCCTGCATGCACGGTGATGCAGACACAGAAGTTGGTCCCTGTCCCTCTGTTGGAGGTCACTGTAGCAGTGCCTGCACTGTTCCCTGGTGTGGGGCACCCCCGTGCACCTCATCAGCCACTGGGCAATGGCAGATCACACATGTGACCTGGGCATCTGCAGGTCCTCACATCCAAACAACTGCCCCTCCATAGACATCACCAGTGCCACCATGTGAAGCAGCTCCAGCTGTGCCCAGTTCATGGCCCTAGGCCCAATCCTCCCTGCCCTAGGCATTGCAAAGCAAAGCTGCCCAGTGGAGCAAGCATGAGATGTGCAGCGTGGAACACAGATGGTGCAATGTGCGCCAGCAGTCCACGTACAGTGCATTGCGCACAACATCGTGAAGCGCAATTGGTCCAGCAGTGCCCAGTAGTGCATGTGCAATGTGCAGTGCCAAGGTGTGGCAGTCACGCAGGCCGGGCCATGCATGATGCACACATGGCCACTATCCTACGTGTGGCAAGTGCGACTACACAGAGCATCCATGATGCCCATCAGCACACCACAGTGCACATGTTAGGAATGCGCAATCTGGGAACAACACTGGCAGCCAGCACACTGGGCAACACGCAGGTGGTCATGCAATAAGCAGACAGGCTGCACTGCACGATGGGCACCAGCTGCACAGCTGTGATACGAACGACAGGACAGCCTTGCACATGTGGTAATGCACCATGGGCACAACAAACAGCGCATGCGCAGAGCATGCACTTCGGCTAATGCCCCTGATTCAGGTATATACGTTGAACACAATGTGCATGCACGGGACTTGTACCGTGTGCAGATTATTCCAACTCAGCAGATGTGCCGTGCTGATTGAGAAGAGCTGAGGGCAATTATGCAATTCACAGACAATGCATCCAAATCAACCTCATATCCCAGCAGGGCCATCTCAGCTGTTTAGTATCTCATTACCACAGTCCCAAATCTCATTTGCATGCCCTGAGCCATAAATGCTCCAAATTCAGCCCATACTGAGAATAGGTGACTGAGAGGAAACACAGCCTTGAGGGTGAGTACACAGCTATACCATCATGTAAACCTGCAGGCACTGTGGAGTGGCTCTGTGATGATGGGAACCTCTTCCCACACCATGGCACATCACAGGGGTGGGGAACACTGCGGAATGCTACAGGACTGTCTGATGCACACTGCCGTTTGTGTACAGGCACAGTTGCACTGTTGCAATGCCACATGCTGGGGCCAGCTGAGCACTTCTTGTCACCAGTAAGCCATGTGCAGGCACCCTTGGTGGGCAATATGGTGACCCATGCACTTCCCTACAGGCAGCACTATTGGGGGGGCATGATGGCCGATGTGCCCACAATGGCAGAATGGTGTGCACTGTGCGTGTGCAGGGCTGACAGCTGTGTATGTGTCTATGGGCATGCAGCACTGGTGGTATGGGCGTGGCCCTGCAGTCATCTATGGCATGTGCAATGTACACGCTGGATGCAGGCACAACCATCACAGCTCACTGTACATGACCACACACATACACAGCCTACTGGCTCTGGCTGACAGGTGCTGTGTGCCAGACCACAACCACTGCATGTCACGACTGGCCACATGGGACCCTACCTGAGCATGGCTAATGTCTGTCTGTACACACCCACAGAAACCATGATGATTGAAGGAAACAGTGTCACCAGCAGATGGAGGCCAAACTTCACTAAAGATGAGGAGCAGGCCCTCATCGAGGCATGCCACCTATGGCTGGACGTCTTGACCAACAGGGGCGGCAACCGTATGGTGTGGGAAGAGGGCTGGGAGGCAGTGGCCTGCCATGTAAACACTGTGGGGGTCCTACAACTGCACCACCCAGGAGTGCCAGAAGCACTGGAATGACTGGTGGTTAAGCAAGCAATAATACCCGACAGGGTGGGAGGTGTTGGGCAATACCGGACTGCCCAGAAGCATAATGAGGCCCGACACTGCAGGCGGAGGGCCCTATAGCCTCTGGAAGGTCCGGTATTGCCCATACCGCCCACCCTGGAGGGAATTATTGCGCTTAGAAAATAGGCTTATATTTTTGTTTTACGAATAATGTAATACAAAAAAATTTAAAATATTAGTGAAAATGCAAAGAAATATCAGATTATGTGAAATAGTCCCTTTACTGATGTACTGGTTTAGTACCACTAGAGGGTGCTGCCGTTTGTGAAATACGTTTTGTTTGTTGCTGTGTCGCTTTTTCAAAGTGGTACCAGGGAAATTGTTAGTTTAACCCCCCCCCCCAATCCATGAGTTTGCCATTTGAGTTGTAAATTAATTTTGTTTGGGTTGCAAGATTGTGAGCAGTTAGCGAGAGGCTGAGCTGTGGAATCAAAATGCTGCAGTGCTGTCTCATACGTGATCGGGGAACACAGAAGTCAGATGGTAGCTAGACAAAAAAGCAGGTACTCTGCATTTTTTTTTTATAAAGGTTCCTGTTGTGGGGTTGACTTTTGTAGTTTGGTGGTGGAAGAGAGACTGTGTCAGGGTCAGTGTGAGGCAGGCAGCGCTGGTAAGCAGCACAAGCAAGTTTTGTTGCTATATGGAAGCACGCGCTGTTATTTTGAAAGCTGCACTGCCAGCAACATGAAGCCGGTAAGGTTGTCAACTTAGTTTTGCCGGGTTTTTTTTTGCCTGCAATTAACTGAAAGATGGGAAGGGGGGTTCTCTGAGGGGATTTTACTGCCACAAATTCGCTCCCCAACTCTCGGTAACACTAAGCGAGAGGTAAAAATGGTGGCTGATGACACTGAAAATTCGGGGTGCCCATAAATATGCTCAGTAATGTGGCACCCCGAATTGGTACTTGTTTTAAGTGGGCATCTATCAGAAGTTAATGTACCCCCCTGTAGTGCCCATCGGCCAATCAGACAGTGCGAAGAATCTTGCCCATTTTCTAAGGGTGAAGGAGAAGGTGGCCAACATTGAGGCATCCCTCAGGAGGACAGGGGGTGAGCCACCCATGGATGGCTGCCTGAGCCCCAATGAGCAGTTACTTGTGGCAACCAGTGCCAAGGCCGCTGTGCAGGGTGTCCCCAGTAGGAGGTTCCAAACCGGTGGAAGCCCCTCGTAGCACTGTACCTAGCCGTGGAACGAGGCTGTGGCTGTTCCTGTGTGTGCCCTGGCTGCCATGCCTGTCCCTATGTGCCATGCAGTGCTACTGTGTACTCAGGGGCCATGCCAAGTGTATTGGCTGTGCAAGGCCATCCCATGCCGTACAATGTGGTGCAGCATCGCCCATGTTCATGGTGGTGCATGGGAGGTGCCACCACCAGCAACGACACTGGGTGACACATACGGTTGGGTGTACTTGTACTGCCAATGCCATGCATGGTGCCATGTGGCCATGACCTGTCACCACACGGTACCAGTCACAGCATGCGCATAGCTGGTGTGGCATGGTGAGAACAGCACACCCATGCTGTGGACCAGCATGCGCACCCCATGGCACTGTACCCTGACATTCTGTATATGTCTGCATGTCTGTCTGCCACTGATTTGTCTAGTGCACTAACCATTTTCTCCCATCTTCCTTCCACAGCTCCATCACACCTCATGGGTGCAGCCATGGCCACAGCTGCACAGGGTGCCCTAGTGGGCAATGATGCAGGCCCATTGCACAGGGCTGATGGCACTGCAGTGGATGCTGCCATCCCTGGACCATCCACTGCACTGGACCCACCGGTCACAGCCCCTGTGGTGGCATGCCCATCAGACCCCTCAGCCACTGCTGGCACTATGGCTGGTATGGACAATGCATGGCTGGGGTGTCTGCTTGGGTACTCTGATGATGACTATGATGATGCGGTGGACATTGCAGATGCCCTCCTTGTGCTTGCCAGTGGCATGTGGAGGGCATACAGTGATGTAACCACGGATGATGACGCCACACAGATTGAGGAGGACTTGGCCGACAGTGGGTCATGCAGCACACAAGTGCCCATGCAGGGGGCCCAGGACACCCCTGTAGGCCCCACTGTACATGGCACAGCTGCAGTGGCCACACAGCTGCCCACAGTGGTGGGTGCTGTGCACCCTGCGCATGTACCAGGTGCAGTGGCTGGGCCATCAGGGGTGTCCAGTCAGGATGCTGCATGGCATGCATATGCACTGTTGGAGCATGATGACACTGGCCATGGATGTTTGGTGGCTGAGCATGGCCAAGGCCCACCCATACCATAGCCTGCCATGGTGCAATCACTGCCTGTGGATGCTCTGGGGCAGGCTGTCTCACCCACCGCTTCTTCGGCGATGCCACCGGGACCCTTCACCTGCTAATGACATGGAGGGCTATGTCCGCCTCCTGCATGACACGGTGGAGGGGCAGGCTGCTCTCTGTGCAGAGTTCAGGAGCCACAGGACACTGATGGTCCTGGAGCAAGAGTCTGCAGCTGCATGGCTTGCCCAGATGTTGATTGAGGCATGCCTCTTGTGGGTGGGCATGCCCACAGCATTGGAGCAGATTGCAGCTGCTGTGGAGGTGGTGACTGTTGCTGTTGTGCACCGTGGACATTGGAATGTCCAGTCATACACCCAGGCACACCTCCTGCATACCCCGGCAGTGGTGTCAGATGGACCCTCTGCTGCTGATGCTGTTGCTGCACAGTGCGCTGCCCAGCGTCCCCAGCCAAGATGTAGCCTGTGGGGTAGCAACACCAATGAGTACCCATTCACGGTCTCAGTGCAACACCCCTGTGGCTAGTGGTGCCACGGCATCCACTAGTTAAGGCAGAGGCCACCCACATGGTCTGTGGCAGCTGGGGTGCCACCCTGTAATGTCCTGGGCCCCATTTTATCAGCAGCAGCCCATGCCACCACTGTGTCTCACATGCCTGGCTGATGGTGCCAGGGGCGATGAGTGTGGTAGGCACCTGCCTCAGTGCACCACCACCTTGGGCTCCCTGTGTAGTGTCACCTGCGTGTCTGTGTGTACCACTACTGTGCCAAATGCCATGGGTGTGATGAGTGCATTCCAGTGCCTGCTGTGCCTGTGTACCAGGTGCAGTGCACACTGACCCTTGACATCCCTGGCACAGTCATGGTGGTATGAGTATGCTTCTGGCTGTGTGAGTGTGTGTGCGTGTGTGTGTGTGTGTGTGTGTGTGTGTGTGTGTGTGTGTGTGTGTGTGTGTGTGTGTGTGTGTGTGTGTGTGTGTGTGTGTGCGTGCACCCCACTGTGGGCCTGTCCATGTACTGTCCTGTGTCCACCATGCACTTCACGGCTCTGTGACTTCCTTTACTCACCATTGTGCACCTCCCAGATACATACCTCCTATACTGACCTGCAGTTCCCAAAATTCTCCTCCACCAGCCTGCTTCAGTACTGCCTAGCCCATGTTGCCAACCATGGGTCATTGTGGCCCATTGTGGCTGCTGTGCCGTGGCCTTTGGTGGTGCTTCCCCGGCCCCACCCACCTCCTTCTCCCCGGAACTGTCATCCTCACTGACCTCGACAGGTATTCCATGGTCTATGGCCATGTTGTGTAGCATAAAACAGGCCAGGAATATGCCACAGGCCTTATCAGGGCTATGCTGCAGGGCACCACCAGACCAACACAGACACCGGAAATGCATCTTCAACACGCCAAAGATGCACTCTATGATGGTGCGTGTAGCAATGTGTGCCTCATTGTAATGCTCCTCCACCTCTGTCCTGGGTCATTGGATGGGGGTGAGGAGCCAGGGTCTCAGCAGGTATGCCATGTCACCTGTGGGGGAGATTGGGTAGCCATTAGTACATTGGTCCCATGTGTTGCATGCATCCTGTTCCCACTCCAATCCACACTGGTGTGTGTGCATGGCATCCACCACTGCCTGTGCCTTTCTGTTCCCTGCATTCCTACCTCCCTACACTGATGGCTGTTGTGGGCCACTGTCTGCTTGTGGTGTGCATGTCCCTGCCACACATGCACCCCCATAGCACTGCCCCACACCTGGTGTGCATTGCTCGTGTGCTGCCCTATGCCTGCAGGTGTCTGCCTGTATCCCCTTACACACCTCTGCTGTCCCACGGCACATGTGCCTACTGTGCATTGTGCATGTTGCTCTCTGCCCCCATCATCCTGTCCTGAGTGTATTGTCCTGTTGTGAAGCTGTTTCCATGTCCCATGCACCTAATGGATGGCCACTTGGTATGTCCCTTGCCTGGAACCTGTGGCAGAGGGCCAACTGCTGCCAGATGAAGGCATCGTGTGTGCTCCCAGGGTGTGTGGCACAGACATTGCTGATGCACCCAGTGGCATTGCACACCACCTGGCAGTTCACAGAGTGGAAGCCCTTGCAGTTCACATAGGTGATGGCCTCCTTGCCAGGTAGTGCATGGATTGCCACATGGGTGCAATCTATGCCCCTATGATGTCTGCCAAGCATGCCACGCTGTAGGACCCCTGCATGGCTTCTGTCCGCTCCACCTGCGTGCTGGGGAAATGGATGTATTCTGAAGCATGTGGTAGCAGTGCGGTGAGGAACTGTGTGAGGAACCAGGATGTGGAGGCCTGTGATATGTCAGTGGTGTCCCCGGTGGGCCTCTGGAAGGTTCCTGTGGCAAGCAGGCACATTACTGTTGTCACCTTGGTCTCCACCAAGATGGCATGACCAAGTGCAGTGGGTGCCTGCATTTCTTCATGGCACAGCTCACAGAGCTGCCTCAGAATGACCCTGTTCAGGTGGTATCAGCGTACTGTCTCCACATCCATCAGCTGCTTGAATGACAGCCTGGCACGATGCCACCATAGGGCAGGCCACCTACGGTGCATTCTGCCTCCCCGTCTCCTCATCCTAATTAGCACACCAACCATGGCAAATGGTACTGCATCCATTATGCTCCTGGAGTGCTGTCTGCATCTCTGTCTCTCTCTCTGTCTGTGTGTCTCTCTATCTCTCTCTCACAGACTCACCCCCTCTCTCTGCCTGTGTGCGGGTGCTGCTGTTCAGCCACTGAACTGCAGGTGGATTGCACTTAAGTCTGCTTCTTTTATACTTAAGTTTTCATGGCACATTTGGTATTTGCACTTGGTTTGCTCTGTAGTTGCGCCATTTTTTGGCACTGTGAATCACTTTGCACTGTGTATGCATGTATCTGCCCCCTGTTTTTGCACCACATATCATTATGTTGTACGTACAGCGCATCCTGTTTGGCATGATGCATCTGGGTTGTGCCGGCGCATCCGCCCTGTGTGTGAATTGTTTCTTGGAGCATTTTCTGTTTGCACTGGCACATCTCATTTGTGCCCAGTGCATCTGTTTTGTGAATCCTGCACAAGTACTACTCTACTCCAAAAATTCGATGTCGCATATAACAGATTGGTCAAGTTTGTGTTAGGATGCTTATTTAACACCCGCTACTGTAGGATGTACAAAGGTTTCAAAATTGGGACTCACTAAAAAAGATAAGAAAGAAAATGTGCACAGGCATAGCCTTCAAAAGTCTTTAAAAAAACAAAGGAATGTCCCCTTTTGGTAACATCATGATTGCACAAGAGCATGGCCACAACCTAAGGGCCATTAAAATAGTGGTCTAAGTGTACCAAATGCCCAGAACTCTTACAGTAAACTCATCTGTAAGTATTACATTCCAAAGAACTGGAATTAATTGTCTCCAACAACCCGAAATGTAGACAAAATTACAACATTACAAATGCCATAAACACAGAGCTGGTGGAAACTTGTGTGTATGGTTAACACACACTGGGTACATGATCCCAAAACAAAACGTCATCTCTTTGCACTAACACAGTCAAGGTATGTGAAAAAACAGTATAATATCACATTTTCTTCCACATTTTAATGTAGATCACCAGTAACCTGTAAGTAAGTCCCTACCTGGTAACTACCGACCCATATCAATACTCCCACCCCTCTCCAAGGCCCTTGAACGTATAGTGGCGGACCAACTCAAAGACTATCTGCAAAAGTATAACATCCTCTGCACTCAGCAACATGGATTCAGGAAAGGGCACAGCACATCGACTGCCCTACTGGAATTCTCAGGAGCAATCCACAATGCTTTAGACAAAGGATACCAAACCGGAGCTGTTTACATTGACCTAACTAAGGCGTTTGATAATGTTCACCATGGCTTACTCGTCAAACAACTACAGTCTCTTGGGCTCTCTCAGCGTCCTGGTGCCTGGGTAAAAAGTTACCTCGCACAACGCTCTCAAGCTGTAAAAATCACTGGAGTTCTCTCAGAGTCAAAACCGGTTCTCTCAGGTGTTCCCCAGGGATCCATCTTAGGCCCTCTCCTTTTCAGCCTTTTTCTAAACTCTTTCCCCAAATCCTGCACAGAACAAATAATCCTCTATGCTGATGATGCTGTGATTCTTTCCTCTCATAAAGATCTGAAACCCTTACACCTTAGCCTGCAGCATGCTTTTTCCAAGGTTGAGATGTGGTTCCTAGAACACAAGCTGGTCCTAAACCACAAAAAAACAAAATCCATGCTTTTCTCCAGCCCACAAAACAAGAAAAGGCAAATACCACTTACTATCAATACGTACCTGGGAAGTACCCTTGAACAAGTGACAACTTTTATATATCTTGGAATCACCTTCATCAAGGCTAACTTTATGTACTCCATATTGATAGTGGTTGGTTTAAAGTGGCAAATCCACAAGATTGATCTTTGCACGAACCGACAGTTCCATACCCAATCTGCACTGAGGATTGCTATTCAAAGCTCTGTCATCTCAATCATTGACTATGGCTTAATTATCTATGGGTCTGCCTCAACCACCGCACTTAGATGCATTACAACCTCCCTAAACAAGGCCTGTTGACTGCTCACTGGTGCTCATAGACATACCCACACATGTGAGCTCTACACAGAAACAGGTTGGTTGCAACTCTCTAACCATTTAAAGTACCTTACCTGCTTGATGGCAAAGAAAATCCACCATGGGCCTCACTCCACTGTGTATCCAAGACCTGTTATGCCCAAATACTAGCATCCGTTTCACCAGAAGATCAGAACATCAGCCTCTCCAGGTCCCCCGATGCCGGACTACTCAGAGTCAAAGATCATTTGCCTATCGTGCCCCCAACTGGCTTAATGCCCTCAGCATTCTCATCACCTCCTCCACCTCTCTAGGAGTTTTCAAATCTAGGCTATACTCTCACCTTGCAGCCTCCAGCTCCTGTGACTGCCTTGATTAAATCTTTTGCTATCATCTACCCACTCTGCTTCATTTCTTGACAAAGGCATATTGAGAATCTCTTTTCTCGCTATGTCTGCTCCCCTCACCTCCTCTTACCCTCTCCATCTGTATATTTCGCTAATGTTTTTCCCCACAACTAGCTTGTTTGTTGTATGATAAGTATTTATTGTTTTTTTTTCCTGTCTTGCACAAAGTTTGTTATTAAGGGATTGTGTTATACTGGCTATTGACACAACACAACTTGTTTGCCATTCTATGTAACTTGACTTGTTTGTACTCAGTTGACATGGAACCTTTGTAAAAGAGCCATGGCTCAAAGGTAATAATTCCTAGAACAATAAACTAAAACTAAACTAAACCTGCTTAATGAAGGTATGTCTGTACAAACTCAACTATTGCATGTTGGAGGTGTCTTTGCCTGTATAATATTATTTGACTTGGAATAATGTATTGTAAAGTCACATATCTCTTAGATGAGTGTACTTAAACTAAATAATTAAAACATGTCTTTTCTTTTAATTTAATATATAACCTCCCACAGGACAACTTTGTCAAATAGGGATCTTTGAGTCCTAAAGTTATCTCCTGTTAAAAAGTAGATTTTTATCTGTCTAAAAAATATTGGATTACACCAATGCTGCTTCATGGAATCATTCAAACCCTAGGAAGACTACACTACACAATCACTAAGATTCAAGAATAATCATGAGTCAAATTTCACTTCATTTGTGTCTTCGAATAGCAAACCTAACTGTTGCTTAAGATAATTTTTTTACAAACAATTTCCATCTTTTCTATTTTTTTTAATAACTGATGAAGTACACTAATTTGTGTTGACGAACAATACAGGCTAATTTTTCTTAAGCATTGTCTTCAGTATCCAGTTTACCAGTTCCAATATTTTTTTGACTGTCTACCATTACAAAAATAGACAATTCAGATAACAGTATATACACAATTGTAATAAAATATCATATTTAGATAAAACAAGCTGTGGTGGTTATCCCTTCATGTCCTATTCCAAACATTCATTGGTTACCTCTGGCAGCTCCTACCTGTCTCATTCTAAGCATTCTCTGATCTCCCAATGCTATTCAAGAACTCATTGGACTCTAGTGGCTCTCTCTCCCTGTCCCATGTGAAGCACTGCAGATCCAGTGGCATCTCTGCCCTCTCCCCATCCCATACCAAGCACCCCTGGGTGAATATTGATAACTCATCTCTCTTCCCATGCCATTCCAAGCATTCCCTGTTTTCCACTGGACTCCAGCACTGCAAGGGACCTTGGAGTCATCATATCTGATGCCCTTAAGGTGGTGAGGTAGTGTGATAAGGGGACAGTGGGATGCTGGGGTGCACAAGGAAGGGTATCTCCAACAGAAGGAGAGAGGTGTTATTAACACTGTATCAATTGTTGGTGAGACCACACCTGGAGTACTGTGTCTAGCTCTGGAGAATACATTTCAGGATGGACATAGACAGGGTTGTGTCTGTCCAGAGGAGGCAACTAAAATAATACAGGGGCTGCATCATAACCTCTATGAGGAGAGACTTAGGGATCTTGCTATGTAAACCCTGGGAGAAAAGAGGAAGAGAAGAAACATGATAGATACCTATAAATACCTCACAGGGGTGAATAAGGTAGAGGAGATGAGTATTTTTCAGAAAAGAAGGTGCACCAGAACAAGAGGTATTGCAATTAATCTGGAAGAGAAGACATTTAGAAGGGATATAAGGAAGTACTTCTCCACTGAAAGAGTTCTGGATGCCTGGGACTGGAACAGTCTTCTAGTGGAGGTGATGGGGGTGAAAACAGTGGTAGGCTTCAAGCATGCATGGGATAGGCACAAATGAATCTTGGTAGAAAAGCAGTAGGGAAGGGGAGTAGCCAGAGATCAGATAGGGTCTACTGTGAAAGTATTTGCAGGGGGGGAAATGGGTAGAATCAGTGGGCCATGCAGTCCTTATCTGCCAACAGATTCTGTTTCTATGATTCAGTCCCTCAAATTAACTCTACCACTTACCAGCTTCACTTTGAACTTCTCACCCACTTTCACAAAGATGACAAGAGACATCACCCTCTACTCACCTCCTTGACCATTTGCCATCTATTGAACAAAGTGCTGCATCCTTTCATTTTATTGAATTACTTGAAATGGATGATAGCAGTGAATTTCTTATACAATGGAATCCAGCAACAACAGTAATGAGTGAAGGGATGCACTGTTCACTATCCAGGTGGAGGAGGGTGCCTCTAACCTCCAGACATTAACTTTTGTTGGACTGATGGTCAGAGGAGGAATGGAGAGGTACTAAGTGGCCATGGGATGAGGAAATGTATTTGTACATGTTTTCAATGGCAGTCATATGGGAGGAGTAGCAGAGAAGAACTGAGAATGGGATCTGTCTATCTAGACTATGAATGAGTGGAAGGGTTTGGAAGGATCAGATAAACATTGGATGATGGGAGTGGGACTTCCGGTTCCACCACGGAGCAGAAAGCAGCTTAAGAGTGAGCTTCTGTTTCCCAGGGATAATTTCTTCCACATCTACTGACCAAAAACAACCAAAATGTCAAAAGAAGATCAAAAAAGAGATAGAGGACCACCCTTCTCACTCAGAACCCCGACAATAAGGGATGGAAGAGGTGAAATTTCCCCGTATAGCTCTGGGCACAGTAGAAGCCGTTCGCAAAGCAGCATGCGGGGCTCAGGCTATGACACTGAGGCTGAGGTGGCTCTCCTATCATGTACAAGATATGAGACTATCCTTGAGGAAATCAGAGATTCTCGAGCAGACTCCAAAAAAGAATTCCAATCCTCAGCACAACAGATCTCATGTATCGACACCAAGGTACAAAAAGCAGAGGAGAGAATGAAAGAGTTGGGAGAAAATAATAAATACCTCACAATTGCGGTGGAAGCGCTGGTCCAACATGCAGCAGCTGTACAAAATAAATGCATTGATTTGGAGGGTCGGTCAAGACGCAGTAACCTAAGACTATATGGATTGCCTGAGGGTGCTGAGGAGTCTCCAATGACAGTGTTCATCGAAAACTTGCTAAAAGATATACTAGACTTGCCACTGAACTACGCTCTTGCTGTAGAAAGGTCCCATTGCTCGTTAGGCCACAAGCCTGTTGGAGCAGCTGCCCGTCCTCGCTCAATAGCTTTTAAACTCAGCAGTTTTAAAATTAAAGAGGACATCCTTTGGAGAGCGTGGGCCAAAAAAGAGCTGACATACCTTGCATCTAGGATTTCCTTGGACCATGACTATGCACCCGAGGTACAACAAGCCGGACAACTATACACTCCAATTCTTAAAGTACTTCGAGCAAAAGGTATTAAGTTGCAGACCCCATTTCCTACTAAACTCTGCATGCATTGGGAGGAGGGCCCTCAACTTTACCTTAATCTAGGGAAGGTCCTGGAAGACATGAGGAAAAAAGGAATTCCTGTTCCTGTGACTGAGGTGGATCGCTTGCTGAAACATAGCCATTCCTCCCTGATATGGCCTCTTACTGCAAACAGGTGTGATGGTGTCCTACCATTGAGAAAGGAACTAGAAGCCATGGAGCAACTACGAGCTGCGAGATCAACAGGGCTGGTGGTAAAAGGCGCATCTTCAGGTAGATGTAGGGGTTATGGACACTCCGTTGATGCGAAGTAGCTGCAACACATTTTTTCGATCTTTACCTCCTTACAGCGGGGTAGAACGGCTCTGAAAACTTTGGGGTAGGAAGTGAAACAGGCACTCCTTCATTTGTTTCATTTCTCTTTTCTTGGGCCAGAACATTCAGAACATTCAGAGACTGAGGAAAAGTCTTTGTCTATGCTGTATTTAAAAAAAGGTTGTTTTAAAACATACTGCTGTGTGTGCCCACGATTCTCTTGTTTACCTATACACCTAACCAACAGTAAATAACAAGTAGGATTGTGCCTGTAGTTGGTTACCCTAATATTGGGAACCTGGGTTATAACTGTAGTTTTGTATACTTAACTACTGTGTTTGACCTTCTGTTTAGTTGTAGCACATGTAGATGGGGAAGAACTACCTTATGCTTTATGCAAATGTGTTAAGTTTAAACTAATTAGTGCCCTGGGGCGAATTGGTAAAATTAATACTCTCCTCTTACACGACTAACTACTGCTTGAGCAGGCACGTGGCGACCTTATTAAAAATCTCTCCGTTGGAGACTTTTGTTGAGGAGGACCTGTAGATTCAGGGTGATAACCTCTTCTACCTCTCCCATGTAGCTTTTTACATCCATATACCAGGGGGAGGATAAGGGATCCTAAGTTTTTTTTTGGATCCCCCACCTTGGAAGCCAAGCCCTATTATAGGGCATTTAAAGTGTTGTTTGTTGTTTGGAGTTTTTCAACTTTAATATTGTTGAAATAGTTACAGTTCTAGACTTATTATAGACTCTCTTTTTGATTTTCTAACTTCCATCCTTTGTTTTCTCTTTTTGGGCCTCTTTTCTTGCTATCCACTTTGCCAGCTCTCCTCTAGGTACAGCATTGAGCCAAATTTTATATTTTTAGGGTGTCAACTATTAGAGTTGCTTTCGAAGAAACTGCTATATAGGGGACACTGCGCAGGAAGAGTCCTTCTTACTCCACAGACATGGCGGCTAAGCCCTCAACCTTTTGTTCATTTAATGTAAACGACTTAACTAACCCCATTAAGCGTAGCAAAATATTATCATTCCTTAAAAGAATGGGTGCTGAATTCGTTTTACTGCAGCAGATGCACCTTTCTTTGCAGGAAAAACAAAAATTAGCGAAAATGGGTTTTTGCGCTGCGGCATGTGCAATGTACGGGAAAAGCCATAGGAGAGGAGCAGCTGTGATTGTCCCTACCAAAACCCCCTTCAAGCAGACAGCACAGCTGATAGATGGGGACGGTCATTTTGCTTTTCTTAAGGGCTGTTATTTTGGACGGAACCTAACCCTCGCTTCCATCTATGTCCCACCAGGGTCAGATTTTCAAGTTTACAGATGGATTTTCTTAAAGTTACAAGAATGAGTGGAGAAGAAGGTGATCATTGGAGGGGACCTCAATCTGGTTCTTAACCCGGCACTGGACTCTTCCTCTGCAGCTACTTGCCTCAATCAGTCCCTTATTAAAAAAGTTGTTAAGCTCTTCTCTGAACTAGGTTATGCCGATGTGTGGAGAGCTACATATGGAAAGCAGAGAAACTACACTTTTTTCTCAGCCCCCCCACCAGTTGCATTCCAGACTGGATTATTTTCTACTTCCCATTGAGACAATTGAACAGGTTAAGGATAGCTGGATAGGGGATAGAGCTTTGTTAGATCATGCTCTGATTTTTTGTCAGCTTCACCTTGGAGATTTTGTTAAAAGAACGTTTTGGAGGCTCAATACATCTCTGCTTCAGAACCTAGAGGTGAAAAAGACAATCACAGACACTGTAAAGCAAGCGGTGGAGGAGAATGTCTCCCCAGAAACACCAGCACCTTTGCTGTGGGACACTATAAAAGCCATAGTTTGGGGTAAATTTATTTTCATCTCAGCCTTTAAGAAGAGGCAGAGGGAAGCTAGAAGGGCCACATTGAAGAAAGAAATAGATCTTTGTGAAACACAACTTAAAATTAACTATGGGGAGGCAACAAATAAAAAACTTGGTCAACTCAAATCAGAACTTAACAAGCTGTTAGATTACCAGTTAGAGCAGAAGGTCCTTTTTCTTAGGCAGAAATATTTTGAGGGTGGCCCTAGATCTCTTCGCTTACTGGCGGCAAGATCTCAAAGAGCACGGGCATTGATCCCCACGCTGTTACACCCAGTCACCAAACAAAGACTGAGTCAGACCTTGGAGATTGTTTTGGCCTTTAGAGATTTCTATACCTCACTATACACTGCCCCTTATCCACCTCCACAAGATAGTAAAGTGGAAGAATTTCTGAAATGGCTATCTTTGCCTTCCTTCCCCCCACAGACAAAAGTGGGACTGATAGCCCCTATCTCCAGTTTGAAACTGCAAGGAGTACTGACGAATCTAAAAACAGCTAAATGCCCAGGTACAGATGGACTTCTGGGAGAGTTTTATAAACACTTCAAGGGTCAGTTGGTTCCATTATTACTAACTGTCTTTAATGAGGTAATGCAAGACATGGGGTCTCCCCCGAATTCCTGGGAGCAAACTATCATTTCAGTTATCCCGAAGCAAGGAAAAAACCCTACACTTTGTCCCTCTTATCATTCTATTTCTATCCTAAATACTGACTACAAACTTTTTATGTCAATCTTTACTAAGAGGTTACAGACACTGGTGCCCCAACTGATTCTTCTGGACCAAACTGGATTTATTCCAAACCGTCAAGCTCAGGACAACCTCCGACGAACCACCCATTCGATTGACTATTTAAATTTCGCCCATCAACCTGCTATCCTATTAAGTTTAGATGCCAAAAAGGCTTTTGATAAAGTTCCATGGGCCTTTCTTCGGGCTGTCTTAGTTAATTTTGGTGTCCCCACTCGATTCATTAACACCATTTTCAAAATATACAAATCACCAGAAGGATTCATTAGAGCAAATGGTCACACTTCACCCTCTTTCAAACTGAATAGATGTACAAGACAGGGGTGACCCATGTCCCCTATACTTTTTGCTCTGTACCTAGAACCCCTAGCTCAAAGTATTAGAGAAAATCTGCATATAAAGGGGATTGGAACAGGAAAAGAAGAACACAAACTAGCTTTATATGCAGATGATATCTTCCTTTATATTACGGAACCTGAAACATCCATCCCACACTAATTTCAACACCTAAAAGAATTCTCAGAGTTATCTGGATACTCTCTGAATACCCATAAAATGGAGACAATCACTTTTAATTATGAGCCAACCCAGGCCCTCAATGATAGCTATCCCTTGAAATGGGACCTCCCTGCCATGAAATACCTAGGCATAAAATTATCACCTAATAATTCGTCTCTGTACCAATTGAATTACCCACCACTGCTAAAACAAATACAAATGGATATTGAGAGATGGTCCTTATTACCACTCCCCTTTCTTGCAAGAGTCCAAACTACTAAAATGAATCTCTTATCCCGAATCCTCTTTCTGTTCCAATGCATCCCCTGCTGGATTTCCAAAGGAAAATTAGATTCTTGGCAAAATATTATTTTAAAAATTTGTTTGGCTGGGTCAACGTCCCAGAATCAGGAAACAAACCCTTGTTCTGCAAAGGGAGCTGAGAGGTTATGGTGTGCCGTGCCTGGAGGGGTATTGGATGGCAGCTCAGACCAGGGTAACCCTTCTGCTGCAACATTCAAGGTACCTTGCCCATTGGAAATCTATTGACCTGGCTATCCCCTGCTCTCCTTCACTAGTGACTCAGCTATTTGCCCAGAATGCGCCAGTATATATCTCCCCTCCCTTTTTTACAGGCACAGAAGCTGCCCTTGGAGGGTGTAAGAGGGACTTTGTTAGAGGGGCCACTAGAGAATACCTCTGGAAGTACTGGGGATCGACCCTTAGTTCACAATACACAGTGGCCCATCAGGACCCTTGGTACAAATGGCAAGAGGAGCATGGGCGTCGCGCACCTTGGCAACTGATGAAGGGAGAGCAGGTACTAACATTCGAGGAACTGTGGGGAAAATTCCACCAGGGCAGAGGGACCTCCTATTTTATTATCAGCTCAAGGATTACATAATGAAACAACTCCGAAAATCTTTATTAAATTCTCAGGATTCTAAACAGCCAACAGTGTTTGAACAGATCTGGGCTACTGAGAATGGAGGGAGGGCTGTCTCCTTGCTATATAAAAACTACCATAGTGATTTACAACAGTCAACAACATATATTAAAGAGAAATGGGAAAGGGATTTAAGGGTAAATTTAAGTGAGACAAGATGGTTGCGTCAATAAAAACATATGGCATTCCTCTTCATCCTCGGGTTGGTGGGAGTTTTTGTGGAAACTTAGAAGTAGATACTTTTGAACACCTGAACAAGTGGGTAAATGGAACCCCGCAGCTACGTCTGCCTGCTGGCGAAGTGTGGTGCCACCTCGGCCTCACAGGCCCATATTTTTTGCCATTGTCCAATACTTGAGTGCTTCTGGGCTAACATACAACAGCAATTGTGAAAGATTTTTAATATTACGACTCCCTTAGGGCCAGAGCATATGATCCTTGGCCTATATCCCTTGGAGATAAGGGGGCGAGAAGCCCAATATCTCTGGAACATCCTAGTAGCGGCTGCCTGTAAGGTGATTACTAAGAAATGGTTGTCCCACTCCCCCCCCCACCATGTGTGAGTGAATGGAAGGAGCTGGTTGAGAATATAAAAACTTTGGAAAGAATAACTTTTTCTCTTGCCCTTAAGACCCCACAATTTATGAACAGGTGGACTAGATTGAAGGTGCATTTTTATTAGACATAGGGGAGAGAGGGATCAGGAAAAAGGAACAGATATTGTTCTTTATGAGTTCATCATCTGAATGATATTAAGTACTGTTACAATGGATGGGAGGGGAAAGGGAGGATGAAAGAGTATATTAAAAAAAAAGGGGGGAAGCTGTTGTCTTCCTTTTTTGCTTTGGTTCTATTCACCCTAAATAGATGCTGGGTCCTGGATAGAGTTGTAATAATACGCTATATATATTAAATTCTACTGCCAGTAGACCTAGGATGAACTGAATCGAGGCTTTTATTTTTCTCTTTCTCTCTCCTTATCTTTCCTTTTCTATAATTTTTTCTTTATCTTCAACATATGTGATCTGTAGTCTTCCTAGAGACATATACTGTTTTTTTTATATCTCTGTTTTTAATTATTATTTAGAAGTCTATATATATAATTATACAAGTTAATTTATTACTTAATGTAGTAAGGAACAAATGATAGAGATTTTATAAGCTTCATTTCTTTAATGATACTATCATTTGATTGTAAGTTTTTAAACTGATTATTTGTACCTCTGGTTAAAATATATTGTATATTATCAGTAAGGCTGGGAGTATCCACTATGCTGTAAAATGGAACTCCCAGATATATGATTTTCTAAATGTCATATATACTGTGCATGCAAAGACCTTGATACAGATATGTATTAAATTGAAAATATTCTTAATAAAGATGAAGTATAAAAAAAGAATTGGATGATGGAAGGAAACGTATTGAGTTATTTAAAATAGCAGAGTGGGATGGGACAAAGAGAGAAGGGGCAGAAGTGGATGGGGAGAGTCAATAGTCTGTTTTTTGACATGATGTAGATGGGGGAGTGTGGAGGGAACAGGCAGCAGTGGTAAAGTATTTTCTTGTTTTTGAACTGATGGGTATGTTGAGGGAACAGATAGAAGTTGGACCGCAGTTAAGCATTTATTATTTTAGGCTAATAGTGAGTAGGGGAGCAAGAAGGAATCACACAGCAGTAGGAAAGAGGCAGGTATTTCTTTATTTTTAGGCCAGTGTGGAGGGATCAGGCAGCTGTGATGAAGGGAAAAAGCAATTTAATTGTGGACTGGCAGTGGGAGGGGAAGTGTAGAGGGATCAGGCAGTAGTGGGAGAGGGAAAAGCATTTTCAACCGTTGGGGAAAGGGGGAACAGAGAAACATCAGACAGCAGGTAAGAGGTTTTATTCCTTTTCAGCAGTCATCAGGTTGAGAGCAGGAACGGTATGGTCAGCAGTGGGATGGATGGAAGAAATGTTCTTCTTACTGAAAATGCCCCCTGAGCATGTGTTTTTGACAAAGGAATTCCATAGAATTACAGGACAAAGGCTGAAATCACATGGCAAATTCCAATGCTTTTGTGCTGTAAGGTTATTATGGTCTCATGAAAACCTTTTGTTAAATATTGCAGCATTCATGGCTGGATAGAAGACTCAAAAATGTTTTTAATCTTTTCATTTTAGGTTATGTTTTTGTAAAATCTATAATGCACTACCTTTTGGAAAAGATCTGATGAATGTAGAGATTTTCAGGTTTCAAATCCGTTGTTCTCAGAAATTGTACTACAAAAAAGACAAGGCAAGGCAAATTTTATTTAAAAATTGCCCAATCCTAGAGGCTCTGGGTGCCATACAAAAAACAACATGCAACAACAACAATAAATAACAATAATCTTAAAAGCTATAATACTAATTAAATAAACTTCAGTAGATATATAAAGAAATAAGGAAGTAAAAATAAAAATCAGAGGCAAGCAGTGTAATGAGTCAGAACAGGGTGATATTTACAAAACTGGGTCAGGAAAAGCCTGCTCAAACAAGAAGGCCTTGAGGCATGCCTTGAATACCTCCACTGAGGGGGCCTCCTTTATAGATGGAAGAAGTGAATTCCACAAAAGGAGTGGACTGAGGTTGCAGGAGTAAGAAGGTCTATCAGGCAACCAGGGCCCAGGCCATGTAGGCCCTTAAAGGTAAGCAAGCCCACCTTAAAAAGGATCCATCACCTGACTGGCAGTCAGTGCAGTTCACGCAGCACTGGGGTGACATGGCAATATTTAGACTGCCCCATCAACAACCTATCAGCTGTGTTCTGCATCAGCTGAAGCTGGTGGAGGGTACCTCCTGAGACCTTAAGGTAGAGTGCTTTACAGTAATCAAGCCTCAACATCACAAAGGTGTGCACTAAGGTAGGGAGGTCCAATGGCAGAACCAGGGGCTTAATCCTGGCGATATTCCTCAGATGGTAAAAACTGGTATGGACCATGGCTGACACCTGATCCTCAAGTGTCAAACTGCTGTCCAGAGTAATGCCCTGGTTATGCACCGTGGACGAGGCATTCAAAGGCACAGAACCCAGGACAAGTCATGTCTCTGTGCCTGAGGCCATCCTATCATGCTCTCTGTTTGATTCTACTACCAGTGCCTCCATCTTATCGGGGTTCAGTTTCAACCAGCTGGAGGCCATCCTGTCATTGGTTTCAGCAAGGCAGCTGTTCAGCACATCCACTGTGTTGGATGTCCCAGGTCCCAGATATTGAAGAAGCACCTTTGGGGAGATCGAGGGTCCACTGCTACCATCTGTTTTGGAAGAGGAGAATGAGCATAAGTCAGGACAGCTCAAAAATCTTCAATCCTCAGTTCAAATCCTCACTCCATGAAGACTCGGCGAGTTCGGTCCATGAGTTCTCCAATGATGGCTAACACTGGATATTTGGGCATTTGAGGAACAGGAACCAAACAAGGACATTGGCTCCTGGGCAACACTGAATCCTGCAGGGCTGATAAAAGGTAGGTGAGCTGCAGCTTCAGGGGAACTACCTAGAAAACAAGAACTCTATTTCCCTAAACTGGCTCACTCTCTACATTACCTTGCACTAAAAAACCCTAAGCTATCTCCCTAACTACAACACTTGATAATTTAGGAATTCTGGTCAATAACATGGCCAGAAAACAAGCACATCAAATTGAGTAGCTCTCCAGAAGGAAGAATAGCAAAACCAAACTTTTTAGGGGGAGCAAGTGCTCACAACAAGGAGCTCACAAGCTGTAGCTTGGCATTGCTGCAATCTTGCTCCTTGCTCCACCCACAAAAGTGTCTTAAATTGGCAGAATTTGCTTTATAATTTTTTTTTATATTTTTCCCTCTGGTATCTCAGCATCTCAGCCACCTGGGTTGCACAGGTTGGAGGAGTTGAATGAGTGTTGGATTAAGCCATCATGGCATATGCATGTGATGGCTTCAGGAGAGTGGAGTTTCTCAGTGAAATTTTGGCCATCTGGTTGTTGCTGGTGGGAGGAGGCTATGCAAGCAATAGGACATGATGAGGTGTGGGTTATGGCCTGATAAGAGCATGCTCCAGGTGAGCTATGAGGCTCAAGGTGCTTGTGCCAAGTGCCTTTAGCACCTGGGAAGTGCTGTTATCAGGTCATAACCCACACCTTGGAGTGTCTTATTGCACTTATTAAATCAGTCCCCCAAGTAAACATTAAAAAAAGATTCAAATAAATAAATAATATGACCAACAATTTTAAAAAAGGACCTTTTTAATGCTGGTTATAGGAAAAATTGTTCCCCATGACTGTACTGACGTGCATTTCAGATTGCCTAGCTGATCAGTAGAGGCCCCCCCCCCAAAAAAAAACACATAGTGGTCAGGTTAGCACCCTTCAAATCACAGGGAGGGGAGGAGCGACTGCAAGCTGAACTCTAGGAGCACTCAGCAGGGGCCTGAAAAGTGCAATTATGGCCTAGAATGGGTAAATCACTATTGCCTATTCATTAAACTGCACACTGTATTTCTTGATATTTAAGTGATATTTAAAAGTGCCTACGGTACCTACTTTTATCATATGTTGTATTTGGCTTGTGCAGTTATCATAAGGTCAGGCCGTTTCTGGGACATCTTGTGTTGCAGATTTTCCTGCTGGCCTTCAGCTTGTCCTGTATTTTTCCCCAGGTGTTGATAGTCCGAGGTGGCAAAGATCTGGAAGGGGGCAGGATCAGTTGTGTTCCAGAACAGTAGCTGCTGCTTTTTTCACAGGGTTCTTGTGGATATTACTTGGTAGGTTAGTTCTTTTCTTTCTTGCTTCTAAGGGGCTAGCAGGGTATTGTTCTGGGGGATCCTGGATGTTTGTAAACTGATTTAGTGGCTGTAAGTGGGGCTCTTTTTGTGGATGTTTCACTTTGTAACAGGCTGCGCTGGTAGAGGCCTATTTCTTCTGATTTAAAACCTGTTTGGTGGGATTTTCTTGGAGATTGTTCTTTAGCTGCAGGGCTTGGAGGGGAGACACAGGGCTGATACACTCTCTCTTGTCAGGTGTCTGCCCAAGACCCACCCTCCCCAGAAGTCTGCAAATTTATAGGGGAAGACCTGCCCTGCAATTGGAGGAAAAGGCTGCTGGTGCAGCTCATGTAGTTCTAGCCACTGGGGGTTGGATTTAAAGGCCGGGAGAGAGGAGCTTAGGGAGTTGTTCATTTTCCTTACATGTTTAATGTGTTATACTGCACCTAGTAACAGAGTTACTGGTGTACAGTGGGACTGTCTCTAGGATTAGTGGGTGACCTGATTAGGCAGTAGGGGTATCTTGGAATAGGGGGAACCTGGTGGCTCACCCAAGGAAGCCTATTTGAAAGGGATGGAACCACACATCATTAGGGCCGGCATCTTTGGGAGGGTGGGGTGCACAGGGTGTGGAGCAGCCATGATACTGGACTGGGCTTGGAAGTTTGGTGGTTGCCCAGTGTGCTCCAGCTGGCACAGCTTAGGGAGGAGGTTGCGGGGATGAGGAGAAAGCTGGGGGAAGGGGGGTGGTATGGTTGGGGAAGGGGGCTGGAAATCTCCCACAGGGTTGCACCAAGCACTGGGGGCGGGGGTATAGGGAAAGGAGTGCAGGAGAATACTCAGGGGTCACATAGGGACCCTGGCAGAGGGGGCCCAAAAGGACACTACCAAGGAAGCAGGCAGGTAACTGGGGACCCTCACAAAGGGGGGACGGAGGGTCAACATTCTCAGGGAAGTAGGCAGATAGCCAGTGCTGGACAGAAGGAAGCAAGGCAGGGAGGTGGATCAGACCTTATACTTAGTAACCGCTTCAATTCTCTTCTTCTGCTCAAGGATGGGGGGGATGTAGCCACGACAGAGGTGGTTAGAGACGGAAAGGGTGTGGGAGTGGGGGCAGGAGGCAGGGCCAAAGCAGGAAGAACAGGGGGACCTGGAATGCAGGAGAATGGGGAGTAGTAGATCGAGCAGGGAAGAGAGAGGAAAGCGCAAGGAGAAGGACCAGTTGGGAGGAAAGGTAAAGAAGGACCAGAAGACAAGGATGATTCAGTAAAGAGAGCTGAGGGGTTAGGCCAGAGCACGATGAGCAAGGAGGAACTAAATGGAGACAGGAAGGAAGGGAGGATGAGCCAGGCTAGTTTAGCAGATTGGGAGAAGGACCAGTTGAGCAGTGAGGGGGAATTAACAAGGTACAGAAGGATACTCAGGAGGAGGAGAGGATTGGAGGGAGGGAGTGGCCATGGTAAATAAGGAACGGTGGCATGTGGCACCCAGATAGGGGAGGAACAAGGAGCCAGCTGGGTGGGGGCCGATAGAAAGGATGAGGACATGGAAGGGAAATGGAGGAAAAGGAGTGGTCAGAGTGCTCCTGCTGGGGGATTCTATGATCAGGGGTATCAAATGGGATAGGGAGGGAGAAGCCTGGCCAGTTAGAACAAGATGCTTCCCTGGACTAACGGTGCACAGGGCTAAGCACGAGGTATATCAGCTGGCAAAGGACTGTGGGGGTTCCCCAGACATACTGGTCCACCTGGGTACAAATGACATTGAGGGAAATAGCGAGCTAAAGATACAGGCAAGATTCAGGGAGCTCGCCAGGGTCTGTCATGACATAGGATGCACAGTTTCCTTCTCAGAAATCCTGCCAGTGCCAAGGGCTAGTGGGGAACACAAAAGAAAAATTAGGGAGATAAACCAGTGGCTCAGGGAGTGGTGTGAGGCCAGAGGGTATGGGTTGATGGGGGATTGGGGGGAGACCTGGGAGGATAAGGAGCTGTATGCTAGAGATAGACTACATCTCAATTTGGAGGAGGGAATCCTTAAGTTGAAAATGGAGGAGTTCATTGGTGAAAAGTGGGTTTAAACTTGTGAAGGGGGTGGGAGAAAAGGCAGTCAAGGGGATGCCGATAAGGAGGGACTCTGTCTCCACCCCTGGGACCAGGAGGATTGCAGGAAAAGACCAACTGGCAAAGTGCAGACCAGGAGAAACAGAATCCCAAGGAACACGAGCAGGGAAATGAAACTATGGGAAAGGGTGGAAGGTAGTCCTGCTAAATGCCAGGAGCTTGGGCAATAAAATGCCTGAGCTCCAGGTGATGTTAACTGAGGGAGCAGTGGATGTGGCAGCGGTCACTGAGACTTGGGCCACTGCAAGACATGACTGGGACCTGAACCTGGAGGGTTACACTATGTTCAGGAAGGACAGGGGGGAGGGAAGGGGAGGAGGGGTAGCAATGATAGTAAAAAACTGCATTGGCATAGGGGGAGTTGAGGAGGCGGAGGGAACCGTGGAGGTGATTTGGGTCACCTTGATAACAAGGGGGGGCAAGAGAGTAAAAATAGGAGTGGTGTATAGACCCCCTGCCCTGGCGGAGGAGCTGGAGGACAGTCTGGTGGCAGATGTTAGGAGACACTGCAGACTGGGCAGAGGAAAGGTGGTGGTGTTAGGGGACTTAAACATGCCAGGAACAGACTGGGAGACTATGACATCCTCTGTGACCAGGGAACAGAGGTTGTTGGATGTCTTTCAAGACGCGTTCCTAACTCAGCAGGTGAGGGAACCGACCAGGGAGGCACGGGTACTGGATGTGGTCCTGGCAGACAGTGACCAGATTGGGGGCCTGGAGGTAAGGGACCCATTGGCGGGGAGTGACCATGCCACGGTCTGGTTCTGCCTGGACCTAGGAGGGGTAGAAGGCTGCACAAAGACAGAAGTAACCGACTTCAGGGGGTGGATTTTAAGGAAATGGGAAGGATCCTTAAGGAGCATTTGGATGGGATTGGGTCAGACATGGACGCTGATAGTAGGTGGAAATCATCAGAAGAGGGTGCAGGATGCTACCAGCACCTGTGCAAGAGTAAGGCAATGCGGTGGGGCCCAAAACCTGTTGGTGGACCAGGGAGGTCCAGGAGGTGGTGCGGGAAGAAAGCAGCCTATAAGAAATTCAAGTGCTCAAGGAGTGAAAGGATTGAGGGAGTATGAGCTGTTGGCTAGAAGGGCCACTAGAGTGGTAAGGGCAGCAAGGCAAGGAAGGAGCAGAACCTGGCCAGGGAAATTAGGGAGAGGAAAAGGGTTCTTTAGATACATTGGGGAAAGACAAAGGGTGAAGGGGCAGATTAGCAGGATTAAATCAGGGAGAGATGGGCACAAGACCCAGAGGAGCAGGCTGAGGTACTAAATGAGTACTTCCTCAGTTTTCACCAGGAAAATGGGGATGCTGCATCATACATGGGAGGAGACAGAGATAATGAGGAGGGGACCCTTACCAATCGGCAGGTCTGGGAGAGGGGGGCATCACTGGCAGGTGGGGGAGGCTAAGCAGGAGAAGAGGTACTGAAGTGGAAATCACAGCAGAGAGAGTGAGGAAGCCTCAGCTCCTTAAGACGGAGAAAGCACTGGGCCAGATAAATTACATCCTAGAGTGCTGAAGGAACTTGCAGATGTCCTGGCAAAACCCCTGGCAGAGCTTTTCACCATCTCTCTGAGGACAGGGTGGGTGCCCCAAGACTGGAAGGTGGCGCGTGTAGTGCCTATCCACAAGGGGGGATCAAGGGAGGTGGCAGGGAACTACAGGCCTGTCAGCCTGACATCAGTCATGGGCAAGGTGATGGAGGGCATTGTCAAGGAGTGGCTAGGGGGGGCCCTGGATAAGTCAGGGTGCCTGGACGATAGACAGCATGGATTCATCCCTGGGAAATCGTGTTAGACAAACCTGGTGGAGTTCTATGACTGGGTGACAAGTGCCTTGGACCTGGGTAGACCAGTGGATGTCCTCTTTCTGGACTTCAGCAAGGCATTTGACTCTGTTCCTCACGGGGGCCTGTTGGATAAACTAGGAGAAATGGGGTTGGGAAACCAGATGATCCAATGGATAGGCAATTGGCTCCAGGACCGGACCCAGAGGGTCGTAGTTGGTGGGATAATCTCTCCCAGGAGGGTCATTAGTGGGGTCCCAGGGATCAGTCCTGGGCCCCTTCTGTTCAACGCCACGTATCTGACATAAGGACAGGAATCAGGAGTGAGATGAGTCTCTTTGCAGATGACTCGAAACTGGGGCAGTGGTGGATGGGGAGGGGAGGTGGCCCTGCAAGGACCTGGAGGCTCTGGAAAGATGGTCTAGAAGTGGAAGCTGAGGTTTAATGCAGGAAATGCAAGGTACTCCATCTGGGGCCAGAAACCCAGGCCAAGTGTACACCCTGGGGAAATACTACAAGTCTCAATGGCTGAGAGGGACCTGGGGGTGGTGGTGGATGTCAAGATGAACAACTCTGAGACTTGTAGGAGGGCAGCAGCCAAGGCCAACAGGATGCTTGGATGCATCGCTAGGGGGATCACCTCCAGAAGGAGGGAAGTGATACTACCCCTGTATAATTGCTTGGTGAGGCCGCACCTGGAGTACTGTGTGCAGTTTTGGAGGCCACACTTAAAGAGGGACATTAACCTCCTGGAGAGGGTCCAGAGGAGGGCAACCAAAATTATTTGGGGCTTGGGGGACAGGACCTATGAGGAGAGGCTCAAAGAGCTAAATATGTACACTTTGGAAGAGAGAAGGGACCAGGGGGACATGATAGAGGTCTTCAGGTACATGAAGAGGGTAAATAGGGGAGGAACAGTGAGGGTGCTTCGAAGGAAGGAGGAAGGGGCCACTAGAGGGCATGGGTGGAAGCTGGAGGGGGAAGATTCAGGGGAGAAAGGAGGAGGTGCTACTTCACTGAGAGGGTGGTAGAGCCATGGAATGCACTACCTAGGGGGCTGGTGGAGGCAGAGACAGTGGAGGGGTTCAAGAGGGGGTGGGACAGGTACAGGGGAAGGGTTCAGGAAGCAAAATGCAATGCAGCAAGAATATCCGGAACTGGGAAGGGAGAAGCCAGAGAAGGCGAGGGGGACAGCAAGGTCAGCACCCAGGGTGGGAGCTGACCAAACGAGCAGACACGAAAGACCATTAGGCCTATTCCACTGGCATTTTAGTATGTTAGTATGTTAGTATGTTAGATCAGAATGGAAGGAGAGGTCCAGGAAACTCCATGGGGAGCTTGCAGCAGAGGGCTACAGTGAACGGGAATGGAATGGAATGGAATTTTTCAGGATCAAGTATTGAATTGCATTTGAAAACTCTACTAGAGGGAGGAAAACACGGATCCAAAAAAGCTTGAAGGCTTCCCTTAGTAGCCCAAACAGTTTACTGTCCTGAGTTCTTTAACATGGTTTGCAGGGAAGCTTTGCTTTTTTATTTTATCCAATTTACATGTTATTGTAATGCTCCATTGTTTCCCCGAAAAGTTTTTTTCTTTCCTTTAATTTTTTTATTCCATCCCTTGAAAACATAGTTTACAGTTTACATCAGATATCTTGCACTTATTGACTATTAAATATAGTCTAAAACTGGTTCTTTTTTATCTTTTTAAAAATGTTATGGTCCGACTCTCCAGCACCTCCATCTCTAGACCTCAGAAGCAAAGGCTAAGTTTGGTGTCCTGAACAATGGTGGCATTTCAAAAGTAATTAGAAGCATACAGCACTTCATAGCCCATCAAAGAGACACATTTCAAACAAACAGGACCAAGAGAACAGTACTGGCTATAGAAGGTAACTTTATTTTTTTTTAAATTGAGCCTGAACAGTCAATCTAAAAAGGAAAAAAACGAGTGCAGTAGCACACTGTGTTTTTCCATTTCACAGTGGGCTACCCTGCAATGGTTCAAACACATTGAGGTAAGGACCACACAGGGATCCACATACCTATATACAAATAGGTAAAGGCCTTTTATTAATTTGGGACTTAGAAATTATATAAATATTCAAAAGAAGTATAAACAAAGTGTGAGGGCAATATTAAAACACTTAAATTCCTTTTCAGAGCAAGTGAAGCCCCACCTATAAGAAAAGCAATTTAAAGCTCCCGAGAGTCCCATAAAAGATATCTGCACAATCTAAATTGAGTTTTTAGACCAACAATAGCTAAAGTAATACCAGAAAAGTTAAGTAATAAAATAAAATTGAATTAAAAAAACACAGAACAGTTTTTGTTTATCAAGGGCAGGACAGGACACGAGGTCAAGAAACTTAAACACAGACAGTAGAACATTTTACAAACAGGTGTGTTCCCCCTGAATATATAAATATGATATTACAAGATATAATGTATTATGAATATTGAATAGTTGAGAACCTGAAGTCAAAATGTATGTTATTATGTTGTTTAATTACAGCACCAAGTGGAAAAGTCTGATGAAGGGACAGGATTGTCTTGCAACATTACACAGAGGAAAATAATAATTTATTGGATGCTGTACATATTGATATGGATGGATGAATTCATGACGTTAAATAATAATATAATTCCATGATGACTGAAGAAAAATTCAGTAAAAAGAAATAATAGTTCATACATTGGGGTTGAGTGTCTCATTTACATTTTTTTTACAAGACTTGTCACCAGAAACAGACATTCCCCCTCTTTATTCATTCAAGTTCTCACCATTTTTTTGATCCAAAAATTAAATGGTAACTGTGGGGAAGTTAAGCATTTGACCGACTCTATTTTATTGATCAAAAACAATCATATGACCTGACATAATAAATTGCGCATGCTTGGTGTTTCCTAGTTAGATTCATAATTTTTCCTGACATCATGTAGCTACCTCAAGCTGCTGTGGTCGAGTTAATATGAATTCTAGATTTTAGGATAAAAATTATACAGTAGCGACTATGAACTTCTTCTATTGTCTTTGTGTCCTTGGTGGAAGGGAATTTTAACAGATGTTTATCAGTATTATAATTAAATAGCATGCGTACAACAACTGCGTAAGTTAAAGCAGTTTTTTCATCAAGTCAGCAATTAACTGCAAATCAACCGTATAGCATGATAGATAGAAGTGAGGAGGTTATGTTTGTCAAATTTACTCTGGCTTTTCTAATCTTACTGTGGCTTTTCTAATCTTACTTTTTTAAAGTCAACTCATGGTTAGTAATTATACCTATTTGTGTTTACTTTTAGTACATTTAGGGATCACCTTGTATGGCTCAGAAAATTGACTTGTTTGCTTCTTCAATACTGGAAATGTTTTTGCAACACTTCCATGTGGGCTGGTCTTGAAACACAGTTCGACACAGGAGACAACTTGTTCTGTAACTGCCTTTTACTTGCTAATGAACTTGGCTTGCCAGAGACTTTACTTGAGCTAAGTTTCTAGGTTCTCCTTCTGTAATGGGAAGGAATGAGGATTTCTTGTGTTCATCATTTTGAATTTATGATTACAGAAGCAACTGCTTGATTAAAGAAGAAAGGGAAGAATGGATCATTTTGTACTTTCATATAAGACTTTATTCCACTATTCCACTAGTCTAAGAAGTATGTGTTAAATCTTAAATTTAATATATAGACATTGCTGATGTCTGAGTATTGGTGCATCCTGACTATGTTGACCATAAGATATATAAGATACTGGAAATATGGCTAATGTAAGGTTACAAAGGTTAAATAATAGTAGTTGTTCACCATTGCAAAAACTTACATCAAAGCCAAAAAAAGGCTGTAAGTAAACTAAAATAGCAGATCACATGCAGCTCTGTATAAGTAAGATGTCAATCCCTAGAATGGAGACAATAATTGCAAGTAAAGAGCTTGGTTCAGCTTGTGTTTTAGACACTGGAATAGCAGACAATGATGAAATAATAACTTGTAAAGAACTATTTTGTCAGAATGCTTCTGATACAATAGATATTGTTAACAAACTCAGTGAAGGAAACCCAGTGTTAGCCCAGCAGACAGGCCAAATCAAAAGAGGGGTCATTGAGGCTTCCAGCCTACATAGATCAATTAAATTATGGTTTTCAAATGACAGTAATGAAAGTGTCAATGATGTAGTAAAACATAATGAGACTAATAAATCAGAAATAGGCAAGGTATTAGATGAATTACAGTATACTATTGATGGTCTAAAGCAGGAGTTCTCACACTTTGTCATAGTGAGCCTCCCCAAAGCCTTGGAAAAGATCTTGAGCCTCCCCTTACTACAGAAATAATTTTGGGCCTCCCCATAGTTAGAAAAACTATCATACTTTGCACATTACAGGAAGAGTCCAATGAAGTGCATTTGAGTTGTTGAGTTTATTCTCCCTTTCTATAACCCCCCCTCCCCAGGTCAGCCTACTTGCTCCATACTTCTGACTTTTGGACCCTATTTACCCCTCATTGCAACACCTCCATGAGTCAGACTGTTTTCTTTGTCAGTTTTACCCTGCTCTTAAACACCTTCTCGGGGACCATTTTGCTCCCTCCTGGTCTTGCTCCTAGTATCTCTCTGCTTATCCTTAGTATTTGTGCTTTTCTACAGTCAGTATAATGGGTCAATTGTCATTTTGTTCCCATTCATTTGCATTATTTTGCATTTCATTTTGCACAATTTCCAAGAATTGTATTTCCTCCATACAGCTTTCCCCCATGTCATACCAGAAAACAAGTGTTTGTTGAGCATGTCTTTTCTGGTAACCATTTTATACATAAATTTGCATGCCATTATTCACTTTCAGTTTGCTGCATCCTTTCAAACAAAACATCCAAAACTTGACATTTAAATATAGTACATTTTAAGGCTTGCTTGAGCCTCCCCTGGGACAGGTTGGGGTCTCCCTTGGGAGGCGGGCCTCACATTTGAGAAACCCTGGTCTAAAGAAACTAGAAGAACAAATTTACCTACCATAATATTGTAGTAACTGTGGTGTTAAACAGGGTAGAAATTTATGCCATAGAGAAAAAGAAATTAAGACCTTTACACATAGTTGCCTATGTAATGTCCTAATTATCTTACTGAAAAATCCTTATAATGCATATTTAATCTTGGTGGAACAACTAGTAATTAATAAAGACATCCTAGAATATCTGTGTGGAGACATAGCATACAATAGGGCTAAGATAAATCAGGTACTCATCAGATTGGCTAATGAAAAATACCATACTGAGACAGAGGAGACTGAGGAGAATGAAGGGATTAATGACAAAATGAATACAGAGAACCGGATAGATATGAGACAAAATCGGAATCTGAGACCAGATTTTAGTGTGATTGAAATCCCTGATTCCCCAGTAGTCAAAACTAAACAAACAAGGATGGTAGCCAAAAGAAAGGGGAAAACTAGAGGAGGTAAGAGTAACAATACTCCAAAAGACCAATTAAGAGAGTCTAATAAGAAAACACAGTTTGAAAAGGAAACCGGTTTATTGAAGGAGAATTGCTTAGCTCTACCAAATAGTAATAAAGGGATATCAAAGGAAGTCACCCTAACTGATAAACTGACCAACAATAGTGCAAGAAATAACCTAATGATACAATTAGATACTTTGGAGCAGGACATTTCAAAACAACCTTCAAAGAACATCAGCTTGGGTCCACAAGCTGAGTTAAGAACATATATTACATGGAAAACTGGAGGGTTGAGAGAAAACCTAAAAAAATGGGGCTAATATATAATTACTCACTAATAGAAAATAATTGGGTTGAAACTTATCCATTAATCAGACTACAGTACAAGTCACATTAAACTGTTTCACCAACGAGTTGGTTTAGCATTGTTTTTTACCGTTGGCAATGCATTGGCAGCTCAAGTTGCATTGTTTTCAATGCTTAACTAGTTTAAGAGCAATGTTTTTAAAATTATTTTACAACTCAGTTGGAATGAATCTGCACTCCAGTCACAATGCAATGCAAAACTGAGTTTTAACTCTTAAGAAACAGTTTGTGCAGGCTTTTGAGATGGATCCATCAACTACTTATGAAACTCAGTCAGAAATGCTAAAACAAATAATTGGTGGAACAATTTAATGTGATTTGTACTGTATATGGACCTATGAACCTCTGGCAATCCTGTTTAGCCAATCACTGGAAACAGGGGAAGTACCCAAAGACTGGAGGACAGCAGATGTAGTTCCCTTATACAAAAGTGGGAACAAAGAGGAAGCGGGGAACTACAGACCAGTCAGCCTCACCTTGGTAGTGGGGAAGATCATGGAAGCACTACTGAAGGAGAGATTGGTGGAACATCTGGTTGTCAATAGACTACAGTACCCAAGGCAGCATGGTTTCACCAGGAGAAGGTCATGTCAGATCAACCTCATTGAATTTTTTGACTGGGTGACTTGGGAGGTGGATCAGGAGAGGACAGTGGACATGGCCTATCTGGACTTCAGTAAGGCCTTTGACACTGTGCCACATAGAAGACTATTACACAAACTGGGGAATATGGATGTTGGGTAGGACAGTAGTGTGGTGGGTAGGTAACTGGCTGGGTGGCAGGACACAGAGGGTGGTGGTAAATGGCTGTCACTCCACAGAGGGAAGAGTGACCAGTGGGGTACCCCAGGGATCAATGCTGGGACTGGTCCTATTCAACATTTTCATCAGTGACATTGCGCAGGACCTAGAAGGCATAATTTCCCTGTTCACTGATGACACAAAGCTCTGTAATAGAGTAGACACACCAGAGGGTGTAGATAGAATGAGAAGGGACCTGCAGAAACTTGAAGAATGGTAAGGGGTTTGGCAGTTGAAATTCAATGCAAAGAAGTGCAAGATTATGCATATGGGGCACAAAAACCCTGGCACAATATATCAGTTGGGGGGTGAAGATATAGCATGCACCAAGCATGAAGGGGATCTTGGGGTTATCATCTCGATGACCTCAAGGTAAGGAAACAGTGTGACAAGGCAGCAGGTAAAGCAAATAGGATGCTGGGATGCATAGGCTGGGGCATCACCAGCAGGAAAAGGGAGGTCATAATTCCACTATACAAGACACTAGTGAGGCCCCACCTGGAGTACAGTGTACAGCTCTGGAGACCTTACCAATGTAAGGACATAGACAGTGTAGAGAAGGTTCAGAGGAGGGCAACAAAGATGGTACATGGATTGCATCACAAGTCCTATGAGGACAGGTTGAAGTACTTGAATATGTACTTACTGGAGGAGAGGAGGGAGAGAGGGGATATGATAGAGACATATGAGTATATTACAGGGAGGGATAGGGTGCAGGAATACACTATTTTTAAGTGAAAAAGATGTTCCAGGACTAGAGGACATGGGATGAAGTTGGAGTGAGGATGATTCAGAGGAAACATGAGGAAGAATTTCTTCACAGAACAGGTGGTGGACAAGTGGAACACACTGCCAGAGGAAGTGGAGGGGGCTGTAACAATCACATGATTTAAGAATGCATGGGATAGGCATAAAGGAATTCTGGAGGTCAGGGGTAATAGCAACAGACTTCTAGGAAAACATAAAGTGAACTTACTAGCTCAAATGGGCAGACTGGGTGGGCTGTAGGCTATTATCTGCTGACACTGTCTATGTATGTATGTATCTATGAACTGGGGGAATTTTGATCCAGCCAATTCTGAACTCCAAGTACTAAACTTTTTAAATAAAGACTTTATATTAAATTGGCAGAAGATGACATTGTAGGAATCAAGAAAATTCCTATTACAGCAGCAACATTAATTGATAAATTGTTTATTTTACCTAGAATAGCCAATTATGTTTGGGCAAATTGCTGGTTAATTAAAGATAAAGATTTGATCCTTATGTTTCCTAATACAGCACAATTTAATAAGACAGAAGAAGACATATTTGAAGGACCTCATGAGCAGAGAACATTAGGTATGTTTGGCATGAGTCCCCTTGAATGTGAGAATGATTTTAAATTAACATATGCAATTTAGGACCTCTTAACAAATTTCTTGCAAATCCCAGTTGATGAAATGGAGTATATTTCAGCAAAAGGAGCACATACTGGTAGTCAGGTTGACATAGTTGTTTCAAACACAAGATTGGCTGACCTTATTTTAGAACAATCAACTAGATTGGATCACATAGGATTAAATAGAGTGAATTCAAGGGTCTTTAGGGATATAGCAGAACCATCTCTGCCAACTCATTAAGAGGGAAATCCCATGATGGAATCTCTCTCAAACAGGTTCATACTACTTGCAGGATATAACAACAACAGACTATCATTTTGTGATGAGTCTCTGACAAGTCTGGCCAATCAAGTTCCAGAAGAGGTTTTGTAACCAACTTAGAATGTAGCTGGTTAGAATACTAAGATATCTGATTGTGAATTTAATAGTTTCCTACTTGGGTGTGACATTATTTGCTTACAGGAAACTTGCCATACTATAGATGATGAAATTAAGTTAAATGTATATGAATACTTCCAAATACCAAGAAAAAGATTGGCAAAGTTTGGTAGATACTCTGGAGGCCAAATTGTATTTGTAAAGGTTGGTAATTTTTATAAAATATCCGTCTGAAGAATACTCAGTAATTTTATTGCTGTACATGTTAATTCAGCAGATTGTAATTATAAATTATGTGCCACCAGAGAACTCAAACTTCTATTCTAGTGAGATTCAGAGTACTTTGGTAACCCTGATAATGGTAACAATGCAAACCTTTCCTGAAGCAGATTTATTGATAGTGGGTGATTTCAATGTCCAAATTGGTGTTTACGATGGTTTTATGGATAATTTTATGTATGTGTATAGATGTCCATCTGATATTTTACAGTCAAGAAAGTCAAAAGACACTAATCTAAATAATACTAGTAAATTATTAATGGAAATATTGGAGGAATTCAATTTATATCCCCTGAATGGAAGGTTTCAAGGGAAACAGGAAGGTGACTACGCATTCGTATCTTCTAGAGGTTCATCTCTAGTGGACTATATTTTTTGGTCACGAGTTCCTGACTATTGGAGCAATTTGTCAGTTCCAATAATCATGGAGAGTGACCACTTTCCATTTCTTTTGGAATCTGTAGAAATGAGGAAGACTCGCAATACTTTAGGCACAAATCCTGTTGTGTTTACTGAAATTAGATTCTCTAAAATAATTGTCTGGAAGCATGACATCCATAATAACCCAATTCCATTATTGATGAATTCCATTTTATCAAAGGACGTTCATAATCTCATGAGCATGGATGTTCAGTTATAATCACAGCAAATTGATCACCAATTTACAGAGATAAAATTAAAACTAGAACTACCTGGTAAGTCATCTCAGGATTCTGAGACAAACAGTTGGTATGATAGTGATTGCAAAAAAATGAAAGCTTATATTCGAAAGCTATACAAACTGTATAAAAGAACCAGACATAAACAAGCTTTATCTAATCTAAACAAGGAGAGAAGATATTCTAAAATATTGTTGATTAAAAAAAGTATTATAATAAACAATGGAAGTTGATGTTACATGCTGTTTAAAAAAATAACTGAAAAGCATTTTGGACTCTTGTGGCCAAAGGAACTGACAAATATAAATCAGATATTGATACATATATATCTGAAAAAAAGATGGCTTGACTTCTTTTCAGAAATTTTCTTTGACCGCTTAGAGTACAATAGTAGAGTGGAGCTGATAGTTTCAAACATAACATTTCAACTAATTACAGCATATGAGGTATATCTGGTTATTTATTCCCCTTAAACAACAAAAGGCAGCTGGATCAGACGAAATTCTGGCAGAAGTTTTTTTAGCTGCTGCACCTCTTTGGTTTAAATTTGTGACTATTTTTTATAACAAATGTATCTTTGCACATAGTTATCCAGATACATGGAGGGGTGCAAATGTACTCCCTATTCATAAAAAGGGCTCTTTAAATAATCCCACTATGTATTGGCCAATTAGTTTGCTAGATATGAATTTAAAACATTTCTCTAGAATATTATTAGAAATGCTGAAAAAAAATTGGATAGAACAAGGGGGGGGTTAACAGACTATCAAGCAGGATTTAGATCCAACTATTCTGCTACTGACAAGGTTTGTGCTAAGACATGTGATTGAGAAGTATGTTGAACTAAGACAACAAAAGCTTTATGCTCTATTCATAGACTATTCTTCAGCCTTTGATAACATCTCACATGGCATTCTTTGGACAATATTGACGGACAGGGGAATCGACCAAAATTTGGTTGTAATTATTGCCCAGCTTTACTCAGAAACATGGGCTAAGATCAAGCTGGGGCATAAGGAGAATTTATCGTTACTATTTGAAATTAATAAGGGAACAAGGCAGGGGTGTGTGATTGCCCCTCTGCTCTTCTCCCTTTATATAGATAAAATGCTGATGGACTGTAAAACAACCAACTCGGATTCCTCAAAAATTAAGACTATCCCATGCCTTCTCCTCACTACTGCTGATAATATTGTTATATTTTCTCTTACCAAGAAGGGTCTGCAGAGGAAATTGGATTTCATATATGAAAGGTCAACTGAGTTAAAATTAACAATCAATATGAAAAAAACAAAGGGTCTGATTTTTGGAGGTAGAAAAATGGAAGGGAATTGGCATGTAGGAAAAGAAAAAGTGGAAATCATATTAAATTATGTCTACTTGGAATTGTTTTTCAAGAAAACTGTAACTGGACCTGGCATGTAAAGATGCTACTAGAGAATTTGAAAAAAAAAAAACAATAGTGGGACTAGTTAGATTTAATTTTAATTTTGAAGGGTTGACAATTTAAACCATTAATGCAAGTGATTAAAATAAAATTTGAGGCACAGCTTCTCTATGGATCAGACATCTGGGAACTTAAAAATATGAACAGGTTGATGTTCCCTCTATATAAAGCTATGTAGAATATATTAAGATTAGAACATTCATGTCCTGCAGCATAACTGAGATCCAAATTAGGCCTCTCAAATATTAATGCTGCGATTGAAATGAAGAAACTCAATTACTGGATTAAATGTACAAGGATATGTGTCCCTACTCTAGCTAAACAATGTTTAAAAGAAAAAGATGCCTGACACAACTTGGTGTATAAAAATGGATACTGGTATAACACTTTAAATTCCTTGTGAGAAAAACATAAACTGATAAATTTGGAAAGGGCTGTTGAACAAGGAATAATGCTAAGTATAAAATATAAAAAATATGTAGCAAAAAAGGTAACCAGACACTGGAACTCACTGGATTTGAAGACCATAGCAGAGTGTCATTATGCAAAATGGTTTGCACAGAACAATTTCTGCTTTGGGTTTAAATCATATTTGGAAATTATAACAGACCCCAAATTGAGAATTATTTTCACCATCTATAAATTTGAACAGTTTCACAGTAACATGCTCTTGTTCCACTATAAAAAAACAGGATTAGAGTCAGTTGATTGTGATTTTAATTATGGGGGGAAAAGAAAATTTAAGGCATGTGCTTTGGTATTGCACCTGGTATACGAAACAGAGAACGTATTGGTTGGCACCATTTATTAATAACATATACTAAATGGACAGAGCAACACTTACTAACATTTTAATACATACTCAGGATACATGGACACTGGACAGATTATCTAAGTTTTTTTATGCTATCAATGAAATTAGGAAGAAACTAATAGTAGTTTGAATTGTGCAGAAATCCTGCTCATTATTCAATTGTATGTTTATTTGCCCTGCATCTAACTTTTTCTCTCTTTAAAAAAAAACATACAAAGTATCTATTGTACATGTAAATAATTTGTTTTAATAGTGAATATTTCTCTCTTATATTTTTATATAATTCATATGTAACCTCCTGGATCCTTGTAGATAAGTGTGTATTTTAACAGTGCATGGCTGTTATTGTGAAATTGTTTTTTTTGTGAAGGCCTTTTAGCCATACAATAAAACTGTATTTGAAGTGCCCTTCCCCTCAGAGAGGCATAGAGTATTTAAATGTCAATGTAACTGTTATTTTTTTTCCTGTGGCTGCCATGGTGTTACAGGGACCAAGGTTGTTTGTGAGCATGTCCCTTTGCAGCCGCCAACACATACTGGTCAGGTTAGCACCCCCGAGAGGCATACAGTATTTAATCTTTACTGTTATTATTTTAATTCATTATTCTGTGGTAGTTATCATCTTACAGGGGCCGAGGTTGTTTTTGAGCATGTCCCTTTGCAGCTGTTGTATGTCAGAGTGGCTTTCCATTCCACCTTAATTTTGACAGCAACCTCGTCTATTGAAAGAGAAAGTTACAGCATGTGTTGTGGGAAGCTGCTACTGAGGAGAGTGGCTCTGGTTGTATCCAGAGGTTTTGGAGTACCAGGGCAGTGCTGGGGGGGCTGGAAGAACAGAACATTGCCCGGAGACTCCACAGTGATGTAATGGGTAGCACTGTAGTGGGGTGTGGGCATGTTATGGAGCTACAAGGACAAGGATACTCCGTAGAGATGTGGATGAGTGACACACAACAAACTGCTTTCAAAAGAAAATAAAGGTCATATTTTCATTTCAAACTCTGCACAATGGCATTGGGGTTGCTCTTGCTGGTGAATGGACAGCTGGGTAGCTTGAGTGACTGACTTTTGGCTTACCTAGATGATCACAGTCGGCTGGAAAAAGTTTTTCCAGAGGGTGGCAGAGTGATACTTCTCTGTTGTGGGAGCTCAGGTAGGCACAAATAGTGTCAGTTGTAAAGTTATGGCATGATAAGGATATGGCTGGAAAACTGTTTAGTCAATCAAGTTACAGGAAATTTTAGACTTGTTTTATAATGTGGTTTCTCACATGAGTTTTCTAATGATGGCATTGGTATAGACAGTGAGGAGGTTTATGACCACATCTCAGGCAACTTCACCAGCTTAGCAAGTTCATTTATTTAGAAATTAATGACTGGGAGAGGTGCTCTAAGCCAAGGCTTTTTTCCTGGTCCAAATCCAGGGGTGGGTAAAAACTTTTTGACGTGATGCAGTCACAATGGCTTTAAACAAAAAGTGCAGCTGTGAAGAACTGAGATTTAGATCAGCCAAGTTAAAGAAAATGCAGTGGATTTGAAAATGAGGTAACCTGGTCTCTTAGCAACCTGCAGCTGAACAGTGCATATGGATTTGAGGCAGGTGTTAAGAGTCAGTGGAGGCTACAGGCAGGAGCAAACTAGGGTGTAGTATGCTCTGAAGAGCTGCTGGAGAGAGGGGTATGAGAAGGAGTTGTGGATGGCTTGAGGGAAGATGGGCATTTCAGAGGGAAGTTAACCACAAAGTGAAGGCAGATTAACTAGCAGAAGTGTTGTTGTGAGGACTACTAAAGAAGCGTGAATCCAGGGATCAGAGTGAATCAGAAGAGGAATATAGGACCAGAGTAGGTCAGAGAGTAGGAGGGAAGTGAGGCAAGCCTGTATTTTGAAAGGAAAATGGCACACTGAAAGAGGCTTCAAGATTCTAGGGTGGGATAGAGAAGCTCTGGAAGCAAGAATAGTTGTGGGTGCATGGATGGGGTAGTCAGCAACAAAATAACAGAAGGAATGGAGGAGGAGATCCAGCTTAGCCAGGGTGATTTTGAGGGTGGCACTACAGACCATATCTGTGTAGTCACATTTTTTATTTCTTTTTTTTCCTTGCATGTTTCTCCCCCTCCCAACTGGCCCCCCAGCCCCGTCACCCCGGCGTCTACTGGACTCACCTCTGGATCTCTATGAGGTACCAGCTAGCTGGGTGCAGCACCTGTGAGCAGCCAGCATCATCTTGCCAGTCAGGACTTTTTCTCTGTTTTCTCCCTGTCCCTCGAGTGTGGTGTGCAGGTGTGCAATGACGCCAATGGCCAAGCATCCACCCAATTCATCTGGGTCCATTGCACCATCCGCCAGTCACAGCTAGGGGACAGGCAAGCAGTGGACTCCATCCTCACCCCTCCCCAGGAGAGGAGAGCTATCCTTCAGATGCTCGATCCTCTCTCTCCCCGGCCGACCCCCGGTGTCCCACTCACAACACAAACTCAAGTCGCTGGCATGGCAGAAGGTGAGGCAGGTATGCCTCAGCCTTCCATGCCACTAGGCCAGCTCTGTATAGTCAAATTTTGGTAAGATCATGGGAACCGGATGATTCCATGGATTGATAGCAGCTAAAGGAGCCTTTCACCACTAGGTTATGGATTCAAATCCACCACAAGTTGGTAGTGGCCAAAAGCCATTATCACATGCAGATTGCTCAGTCTCTATGTGAAATGAGTTGTGGTGGTCTCAGTGAAATTCCCAGTGGGTAAATGACTACATCACAAAACCACTAACACAATTGGCATTAATTGGCACCCTTGTTGGCAGTCTCCCATGAGAGGCCAGGGACTATATGGGCATGAAGTCTGAACTACTGTCTCACCTACATGACGGTCCCCCAGTGGCAGAATTGAGGTACATTGGTGGGACATTGTGGGAAAGCTTGCACTGTGATCACCTGTGCTGTGCCTGTCATATGGTTAAATAGAGGACTTCAGGTACCAGCCCCGTGAACCCAGCACCTTTCACAAGAACAAAAAAAAAAAATAAATGACACACACAAAAAAACAAACAAAAAAATTAAAAAAAAAATGCTGGTAAGATCATGCTTAGGAGGGTCTTTCAATGGACTGTAAGGGTCAGACAGGATCAGCTCCTGAATAAGGCATGAAGTTTTGGATGTCTTTTTATGTGTATGGTTTTGGTGCGGGTGGAAAACAAATCCAGGTTACTATCCAGCTACACACCAAGGCACTTGAAGTGGATGGCCTCTTGAAGTGGAGCACAATCCAGTGCTTGAATAAGAGGAGAGCAACTGAGCCTAGCAAAGCATTGTCTGGTGCCAGAAGACATGTAGACCATCTTTTTGGAGTTCAAAGTGAGATAGTTTGAGCAGAACCAGTGTTGGATATCATCAAACTGTTGAGATGGTTGCTGGTCATGGACCGAGACACCAGAGGCAAAAGGGACCATGTTTTCAGTATACATGTGTGTGATAGATGAGATGCACACAAGAGGGAGAGTGTTTATCAAAGAACACAGAGAATAAGATGGGCCACAAGATGCAGCCTTGGGCATGCCATAGGTGTTGGGGATGGGGAGGATAAGATATTACTAATCAGGACTGACTGGTGTTGGACAGTGAGATAGGAAAAGAATCACCGCAACATAGAGTCAGATACTATGAAGTGCACCACCATATCCAATGTCTTAGCTAGGTCAATGAAAACTGCAGCAGTAACTTGGCCCTGATCAGTCCCCTTCTGGACAGCATAAGTAACCAGGTGGGGAGGGGGACAGTGGAGTGGGTCTTCCAAAAGTCTGACTAAAATGGAGAGTGGGGCTGTGCTGAAGAAGACTGAGATCAAGGAAAGAATCAGCTCAAGTTCATGAGCAGGCATGTTTGATTTAAACAAAACTGTGTTTTGATATTTTCCTTTTTTTATGTGACTTTAACAGATGATAGAACAGATGTGACAGTAAGTGAACTGTTTAGAAGCTGAGGAATGTTGATGTTCAGTTAATTACCTGTTATGGTGTTATGGCGACTGAGGTACCCATTCACAACAGCAAGCCCTCCCATACACAACATATGACTGAAAGCTGCAAATCATGCACAACAGTGCTGGGCTGTCACTAAATTTTAATTGTAAAATGTTAATCTGCATCACATAAATTGTACAATTGCTAATAGCATAAGGTTTAAATCTGTTTACATTTCTAAAATGAGCTTTATCTGCTTTCCAGATATTTGTTGAAACAGAAGCATTAAAATATGAGCTACTGTAAAGAGATAATGACATTCTGACAGGGTTGCTTGATGTAAGTGCAAATAAAAGGATAGTATCACCAATTAGCATGCAGTGACAGACATGGATTAAAGCAGCTCTTTGTGGACCATTTTTAGCAGAAACTAGGGCAGCCTCCTGAACTGTATTTTCTGTGTCTTTTGATACCCTGCTGTGCTATGTTCTTCATACCTGACACTATCATACTCAAAGCAGGGCTAACTGTGCAAATGTTTCTGTGGGTTTCTATACAGAAACACAGCTGTTGCAATTGTCTACCTATGTTAAATTCCACGATAGCCAAAATCAGAAAAATGCTCTGTTAAAGAAAATGATTCCTCTTACAATGTTTACTGTAGCATATTGCATACACGTCCATTTCATCATTTGAAATAATTACCAAGTCTTTCCTGGAATCCATTACCTTGTGCTCAATAACAAAGGACAAATGTGCATTTTTTCTTCTTTTTCAACATTAAAAAGAGCTTTCTGAGCAACTGCATTTTTAAAAAGCAAATTGTAATTTGATGTATTTTAGCTTAGTAATACATACTGTAACCTACAAAAAAGCAATGATTTGTATTGCATTAATGTTGCTTTTCCCCAGAACTGGGCCTCTTTCTATCTGGAGTTTGGTACTATGGATTTGGCCTCTGAGCCATCAAATGAATATGACATTACCACCAAATTAAAAATCTAAAAACCTTTGTTTTGGGGGTGGGGAGGAACTGTGGACAGCTCAACAGGCTACCCCCAAGCACTGCACAGAGATGCCTGAATCAAGCCTTGGGTTACTAACTGTCTGATTTTGGACAATGTAATCTAGTTTTGAGGGTAATCATTTTGTCATGTGGTTTTATTCAGAAGTAATCTGGTTTATAAGCCATTTTTGTAAAATAGATCCTTCCAAATCACTCACTGTTTTGTCTGTATGTCCAGATTACAAGCAAGTTCTGTTATGATACTGACCTTTACTTAGCTTTGCTGGAGATTCCCATGGTACAATTAAAATTTTCTGGATCGCAGGCATTTTCATTCGCAGCCCCAACCCTGTGGAATTCTCTGCCTCGTTGGATACCAGAGTGTCTGCCAGTGGGAAGCTTCAAAACTGCTTTAAAAACATATCTATTTCCTTGACTTTGGAGTTATTTCTTAATCTATGTGGGATTATTGTAGTTGTGTTTTTAAACATATTGATTGGATGATTGATTTTAGAATGTTATTGTTTTAATTGTTATTTTATGGATTGAACAGTACTTTGATACTCTGTGAATAGCGCTTTATAAATAAAGATATTATTATTATTAGTATTATTAAATTGTCAACCAGTTAGGCTGTGAGGTGTAAAGTTTGGCAACAAGGCTATTAGCGATAATGTAACCCAATCTTTTCCACTCTGCATTTGAAGCATGGTTTTCTACTGCTGTGATAAGGAACAGTTTTTACAGTATACCTTTATATGCACTCCTGTTGTCTTTTTAGGGTCTGTTCTATATTGTGAAATTTGTAGACCCTTTTTTGTTAATAATTTGTTATTATCTTTATATTAAATTCCTTTCTCTTCTATAGTTACTCTTCTTGGTTTTCAGGCTGCCTAGTAACAACCATTCTAGACCATTTACATGAACATGGAATGGTATAACTGATATCATGGAAGGTCTTAGAAATTTGAAAAGAGAGAGAGAGAGAGAGCTGCAGCTGATGGCGTGAAAGGAATGCAATCTATATTTGAGGGCTTAAACTTTGGTACAAGCATATCAAATATATGGCTGACACAGGGAAAATGAAGGTATTTAATAGTATCAAACAATTTCCTATCACTTTTGAATACTTTTTGGACGTTCTAAATGACTTTGGAGCAGGAGGAGTGACTACAGACAGTGGGCCTGATTCTCAATGCTCCCAGTACAGAGCAATGGGCTTGCACCACAAGGAATGGCGCAAAGCTCCCTTTGAGTAAAAAGATTCACCTGGAGTGATTCTCAAAGACAGCCTGCATCGACTGCAGGCTGCCTGAACCAAACAGAGATTGTGCCACCTGTGCTCCACAAAATGAACTGCATCAAGGCACTAGGGGCTTGTGGCAGATGCAGGCTACCAAAGCTCCTTAACTGGGATATACAAAACTCACCCAGAGGGCAAATGTCTTCTTTTTTTATTTTTTATATTGTATGCTCATCCTTCTCCAGTGGCCCCCTTCTGACTGACCTCACAAGCTCCATCACCCGACTCCCCGGGAAGTACCTTCAGCCACAAGCCTTGTGACATGTCCCCAGCCACTGGTGTGGATCCTGCTAGGGGTTGGTCCTCATCCTGCCATCGGGGGTGATTTTTATACATTTTCAATCTCTTTTACCCTGGAGCCCCAGCCATTCACAGATGCACATGTGCATGGAGGCATGCATGCATGCACACTGGCATCAGAGATGGCCCCGACCCTTCCACCCGGCCTAGCACCTTGCCCCCCATGCTCAATGCTACCATCGAGCCTCCACTCAGTGGCAGCCAAGAGCCAGAGAGGCCTACCACCCATTCCCAGGAGAGGAGAGCTGCCTGGTGGCCACTCCATCCACTCCCAACCCTCCCCCTGGCTGACCCCTGTTGTCCCATGCTTGTTCCCAAACACAGATCACTGGTGTGGTGAAAGGTAAGGCATCCAGCACCTTAGCCCTCTGCATCACTGGGCTGGCTCCAGAAAGCAAATTTCTAAATACTATTAGACCAGCCAGGGCTTGTCTAAGCGAACTTAGAAAGTTGGCCTCTGGGTGAGTTGAGCACTTTGCAGCAATGTGCCATGGTCCCCACCCCAGTCCCATTTTCCCATTATAATATTTAATAAAATCTCTGTTAGTCTAGTGATCCCCCCCATGCCCCGATCACCTGTTATAATTATTAAAAATCCTGGTAGTCTAGTGGCCCCCCCAAGCCCCAATCACCTGTTATAGTTATTAAAAAATCCCTGGTAATCTAGTGGCCCCCCATGCCCCACTCACCCATTATATTGGTTAGAAAATCCCTGGTGGTCTAATGGCCCCCAAGCCCTGATCACCAGTTATAACTATTAAAAATCACAGGTATTTAGTGTCCCCCCAAGCCCCAAATGCCTGTTATATTTTAAAAAAAAAGTCACTGGTACTGTAGTGGCCCTCTGAAGCCCTGATCATCCATTATAATTATTAAAAATCCATGATCATTTGGTGCCCTCCCCCAGCACCAATCGCCTGTTATGTTTATTAAAAATTCCCTGGAAGTCTAGTGGCCTCCCCAAGCCCTGATCGCCCATTATAAAAATTTAAATGCTTATGGTGGTTTAGTGGACCATTCCAGCCCTGATCCCTTGTTAAGTGAAATTCCAAAATACCTGGTGGTCTAGTGGACCCACCCATCCGGCAGTGCCCTACCACCACACTCCCTCCATACCATAACTGAGCTGCCCACTGGCACAGCCCTCCACTTACCACCACAGCCAGCTGCCGACTAAGCTCTAAATGAGCATGTACTGTATATAGTATGTGCTCAGTGACTGACAGCAGCTTTCAATCACTAAGCATGAACTGTATACAGTACGCATTCTTTCAGAACTCAGTCAGTGGCTGGCAGTGGTGGTGAGCAGTGGGCTGTGCCAGTCACCAGCTTAGTTATGAGATGGGGGAAATGGGGTGGTGGGGCACTGCAGGATGGGGGGTCCACTAGATCACCAGGTATTTTGGAATTTCACTTGATGGGGGTTTAGGGCTGGAGCAGTCCACTAGACCACCAGAGGTATTTTAATTTTATAGTGGGTCATCAGGGTTGGGGGGGGAGCCACTAGACTACCAGGAATTTTTTTAATAAATATAATGGGTGACTGTGGCTTGGGGGGGCCTTTAGACTACCAGGGATTTTTTAATAAATATAACGCGTGATTAGGGCTTGGGGGGGCCACTAGACTACCAGGGATGGTTTTTTATAAATATAATGGGTGATTGGCCTTGGGTTGGGGCAACGAGACTATCAGAGATTTTTTAATAAATATAACAGGCAATCAGGATTTGGGGGGCTTGTAAACTACCAGAGACTTCTCAGGGATATTACTGCAAGGCTGCGCATGGCTTGCTGTAACTTGTCTAGGTGCACCCTCTGTTTGGTGCACCACTATGGTTGCTGCAAGCCATGGGACTTTGCTGCTGGGACCCTGCATTATAGAGAACTGGGCACATGGTCTGTAGCACACCAGCAATCTGTGCAAGTCACCTTTGGCACAGCTTGTGCCAGGTTTTGTGAATCGGTCCCAGTGACTTATTTTAAAATAGTGGACAAGATGTGTAATTAAATTTTGTCCACCAATACTGTTGCTGTCACTCAAAGTTTGAATTAAAATGTAAATGTTGGGGGAAAAAGCTCTCTGACCCTCCATTCCATCCCCTCTCAACCACAACCCACATTGAGTTTACCCCCCCAAGAAAAGTAGTAATGACATAATTTGACAAAAGTTTGTGTGATGAAATCTTGGCAGCTATTTTAAACAACTCTAACTAGTCACACATGCACTCAATCATAACATGGGATGGGCTGGGTCAGAGTTTATGTTGTGCTCTAGTATCCAGTTTTTTCCTCATCCAAAAGTGGAAATACACTGCACCACCGATATCAAAATTTATGGCTGATAATGAACTAGCAGTGAATTAGCTGATAATTAGCACTCAACTAAAACAGCATATTTAGTGGAGCATGGTCATTTGAGTATTTAGACAGCGGTCTTAACTAATTTAAATATATTGCAAGTTGACTGGGGGCCCTCAATCGGGTGAACCCCCATCTCTTCTGGACCGGCGGCCGTACCTGGGAGAGCCACCAGCCATAGCTTTTTCCTTGGCCTGATTTCAGAGCTCCCTGCCTGGGTAAGCTTCAACTCTCTCTGGGTCCTTGATTCTTAGCCATGATTAGCCACTGGACCACCAAACTCTTTCCCATTGGATGCCACCTTTATGGCTACTACTGTGATTAGTTGCCATACTGCTCCATTGAAAACTACGGCTTTTTCTTGTCCTCATTGCTGTACGGCTTTCACCAGTCCTCGCTGCTTCTAAATTCTCCTTGTTGCTACATTTTCTTCTGGCCCGCCTGCCAGCCTGGACCCCAGCCTCTACTAAATGCAGACTTGCTCCACCCCCTTCCTCCTATCTCCATCTCTATTGGTTCCTGACAAGTCTGCCCTTCTCTAGTTCTGTTACCAGACATCTCTTCCCTCTTTTCTCCCTCTCATATATTCTCGTGACTACCCTAATTCTGGTCTGCAGTTGCACTGTTCTTCCCCTATCTGCTGGCCTTTTCCCCTAGCTCAGACACGTTTCTTGCCTGTTCTGGCATTTTACCACTGTCTAGCTGTATTTTTTTATTTTCTCCCATCTGTCTTAACCTCCCTGACTTGTAAACTCCATGCCTTTCTCAGCCTATTCGCTACTGTTATTCACTCCTTAAACTGATACCATGGGCTGTCCTGGTTGCCTTGCCCCATTATTATGACTCCTTCTTTGATGCTGTGCTGACCAGTTTATTGCTGGGTCCATACGTTCCCCCACTGGAATAGTGCTCCTCGCTCCCCATGTCATATCTGGCCAGACTCTGCATGTGTGCTCTTATATATTCCCTGTATTCCTAAGTCTGGTTCTGCATTCCTTGGCTGCTGGCTACATAAACAGTTCTGTGTTCCTTCATTTAGGACTTCCTTTTCAATTCTAACTCCATGCACCTCGTTACTAACCCACCTATCTGTTCTCCTCCTTCTGGTGCGGGCTGAAGACATCTAACTCAACACTGGGCCACCTCACTTTACTTCCTCCCCTCACTACTATGTTGCCTCCTACCAAAGGCCTAAAAACTGCACACATGAATATTCTCAGCCTCCATCCTAAAATGGCTGAATTAGAAGCCTGGGCCTTGCAGCATGTTTCTGATAGTGTATACATCACCGAATCTTGGCTAAAGCCTACTGTTAAGCAGCATGAGGTATCTCTACCCTAATATAACTGTTTCAGAAAGGATAGGGAAGGCAAGAGGGGCGGTGGTGTTCTTATTTTCGCTAAGTCTCACTTCGATATTTCCATACTGTCTGTACCTGACATTGACCTACCTGCTGTAGAATCTCTATTCCTCTCTCTAACACTTGGCAATGTGAAAAAGATTATCAATGGGTGTGCCTATCTGCCGCCCAGCACTGTGTCTAAAGGCCTCTCTACATTCGTAACCTCTCTCTCCAATCTCCCCCACTGACAACCGTATTCTTTTCAGTGACTTTAGTGTTGACTGGTTCCACTCTGACACAAATAAGATGAGATCTACTCTTGTAGATGCCAACCTGGCACGACTTATTCAGGAACCCAGACGTATCAATAACAAATCTGGAAAACATTCACTGCTTGACTGGATTGTCACAAATTGCCCCCTTAAGATCAAAGCAGTGAAACATAGAAACATAGAACTTGACTGCAGATAACGAATGCTTGGCCCACCCAGTCTGCCCATTTAGAATTGCCTTATGCCTGTCCCATGCATTCTTGAATTCTCCCACTGTTCCTGACTCCACAACAGTGAGAATCCTATCTGCTTAAGTGACCACTCCCCCACATTCTGTGTATGGTGGAATAATTGCCCTAACCCTCGTCCTAAAATTTCTCTGGTCCGTGACATGTCGCGTTTTGATGCTGGTAGTTTTACTACCTCCATCAACAATGTTGATTGGAGCCCCATAAAGCCCCTCCCTGACATAAATCAAGCCTTGGACTTCTTTGTATCTTCCTTTACTGGAATTGTTGACCTCCATGCCCCTTTAAAAAATGCAGTTCCAATGGGGTAAAAGCTCCTTGGCTCTCTAAAGAAATTAAACTGTTATGCCCTATCATGACAGGGCTTGGCGGAACTATAAAAACAAGTGGGCTGCCTTCTGAATGGAATAACTATAGATAACTAAGAAACAATTGCAAAAACTTACTTCACAAAGCCAAATGACTCCACTTCAAATCACCTCAGATCAAACATCTTTGTAACCCCAAGGCATTTTGGAAACAGATTAACTCTTTGGTCAAAGGGAAGGTCACTGAAAACCCTAGCTCTATCAATGCCCAGGGTACTCTCCTATCTGACCCCACATCTATTTCCTCTGGCTTTAATGATTTCTTTACTGATCTCTGCAAGTACACCTCACTTTTCTGTAGCTCACCTTCTTCTTTATTAGTCCCCCCCCCCCCAGGATCCCCTGGGACTCGACCTGCATTCCACATGAAGCTGTCCTCCCTCAAAGAAGTCCAATGACTTCTCAGTAACTTAAAACCTGAAAGCTCATCTGGGCATGACACATTACAGCCTAAATTTCTAAAACTTGGTGCTACAGCCCTGGCACGGCCTGTTTGTAACCTATGCAACCAATCCTTCCTCTCCTGCACAGTCTCTGACAAATGGAAGGTGGCTATAATTGTTCCTGTGCACAAGGGAGGACCAAACAATGTTGTTGACAATTTTTGGCCGGTATCTATTCTCTGCCCATTGGCTAAAATCCAAGAACGCATTTTGTATAATCACCTCTGGAACTACTTGGAGCAACACAACCTATTATCGCCCTATCAGCATGGCTTTAGAAGGCATCACAGTACCCTTACTGCCTTATTAAAAGTTACTGCTGATATATTCCAGGCTATGGACTATGGTACTCCCACTGGTGCCATCTCTGTCAATTTAACCAAAGCATTTAACGTGGTTAACCATCGTCTACTGCTTCGGCAACTCAATACTATTGGTCTTGAGTCTAATTCCCTTGCACGGATCAATAGCTGTCTATCCAGCTGGCCTCAATGGGTCAAGTGGGCAGGTTCAGTCTCCTCTGACCCACAACCCATGGGGTCCCACAGGGCTCAATACCAGGCCCACTGTTATTCTCTCTTTTTATTAATGATCTACCTAGCTTTTGTGGAGGTTCCACTGTGCACCTCTATGCAGATGACACAATTATCTATCGGTCATCCCCCGAAGTTAATCTAATTAATAGAGAACTTGCATCCAGTTTTGCTGCCCTGGAAGATTGGCTTATGTGTAACCAATTAGTCCTTAACAACAAAAAGATTAAAAGTATGCTATTCTCCCACCTGCCCCCACGACTCATGCCCTCTCCCACCTGAGAATTTCCTCCCTAAATGGTGACACCCTCGTGGCTGTCCATTCCTTTAAATACCTGGGTATTTCCCTTGACTCATCAATCTCACTCAGTGCACATGTCTCCATCGTCATAAAGACCCTCAACCAAAGGCTTGGTCTCCTGTTTCCCATTCCTCCTTTTCTCACTTCTACTACCTGTCACAGGATTGCTACCTCATCCCTTCTTCCTTTCCTAACTTATGGTGCTTCCCTACTGCACTCACCTACATCTCTTCCATGTCTCTTTTCTCCTAGGCCTACCATAGGGTGAGTAGATTCACCTTGGGGGTTGATGCTCATCACCACCACCACTGTGATGTTCTTTCCTCATTGGGTTGGCTACCTTATGAATCAAAATTGAGGTTTATCACACTAAGTTTCGTCCATAAACTGGTCCATAAGTTCACACCTCCTTGCCTTAATTAGACCACATGCATTAGACAAGCCCCTAGAGCCCTTAGTTCTGCCTCCCTCCCACTCCTCATAAAACCTTCTCTATATTTATCTTCTGCTCAATGCCCCTTCTCCTATGCGGTCATATCTGACTGGAATTCCCACCCCCCCTCTGTACTGTCCTGTTGCATTTTTCCCAGGCTCCAAACCCATCTGCTTGCCTCCCTCTCTTTCTCTACTATTTGTTCATGCTTCCAATAATGCACCTTTTCCTTCCTTCCCACCTTCCCCAATGCCCTATCCCTATACCATCCTTCATGTGATCTCTGCCCTAGCTACCTCTGTACCCCTACTCCCCACTCTTTCTATATTGCTTTTCTGGGCTCTGTGGCCTGCAATCGTGGTTGTACATCTCCTGGAAAGCATGTTTTATTATGCTGAAGTGTATATTATTCTGAATTGTTTCATCCTTTATTGACTTGTATATTTGCTATATTTAACTCACATTGTATATTCAATTCATTGTTATCCTTTAGCTTGTATATATTTATGTCTTGTCTCTGTTTGCTTGTTGCAAACCCGGGTGAACCTTGAAAATGGGTTTGCTTTTGTCTCAGTGGTCTTACCTGGTTACCAAAACTCAAATAAGCAAATAAATTATTGCACTACCATATAATGTATTTTGTATCTCTTATGCAATTGTCTATTTTTACTATTGTAAACTCCTGTTCCCCCATTTTCCTTGGGTTGCACCTGGAAATGAGCATTGGCTTAGTGTGCCTTTTGCGGCTCCGTGCGATAACGGCAATTGCAAAACAGAGATTGCCATTACAGCGAGTGTACATCACTGGAAAACAAAAACCGTGATGTACATTCCCAACGAGGAAAGTAGGTTGAAAATAAAGTTTATTTTATTATTTATGTGGGGTCGCCTCCCACACCCATTAATAATGATTACTAACTCCAGGGGTGCATGTATGGGAGGAGAACCTTGAAAAAAAAAACTCCCACTCACAAAAAGCACAAAATATTGTGCTCCTCCCCAGCCCCAAATCCTGCCCCTTCCCACTGTAGCTGGCCACCCTCACCACCACAGCACATGGCCAGCTCAGCAGCATCTTGCTGCACTACCTCCCACTTACCTTCCTTCCTCTTCTGTTCCCTGTCCTGTGGTTTTGGTCACCTTCCTGTTCGCCCATCACTGTCCTTTCAGGGTAGCTCACATAATGAGCGCTGAACTTGAGTCGCTGAAATTCAATCACTGTTATGATGGTATACTGCCTTTCCCAGCTACCAATCTTTAACTAACTAACTAACTAAATAACATATGCTTAGGAAAAAGATGCCTCCTAAACAAAAATGCTAATCAATAGAATTTAAACATTTCTGATCCAATGCAGATATAAACATATCATTTAAAGCATTTTTGATAGGAAGATTTTACTGTTGAATGCTAGTTGAGAGTTTGGTCTGATGTAATTCATAACAGTTGAGCATTTCAGACTGTTGAGTTTTAATTAATTTGCTTTGCAAAATTTCAATTCATGTTCAAACAGCATTCAGCTAACACCCAGCTGTCCACTAGTGGGATGCACTCTTTTCATTTTTTCCATATGGGCAGTGCTTATACTTTCCTGCACATTGATCTTATCTGATGTCTTGAACTGCTAGTTGGTTTCCTCCATGAGTTTTGTGGTAGCTCCATATTTCATACTGCATCTGTCTTCAGCTTCTCTTATCATCACCCCTGCAGTCAATACCTTGCTTTACTCTTAGGCTCCTGAAGCCACCATCAGTACTTAGCCACATTGCTTGCTCCTCAGTAGCTCACCACACATGTAACAGCTAATGGACATGTTATGACCGCAACAAGTGTTGGAAGCTGTTCCATCTCCCTGGCCCTCTGCCTGCTTTCAAAGGGCTTTTTACCACTGGAGACCTCACTTTGTCTCCACCAGTATCACAGTGGCCAAAGCTATGCAGTCCTCTGGGCTCCATAACTACACATAGACTAGAGATCCACACCCCAACGACTTCTAGTGGCCTGCATCTCTGCACTACAGAACTTATGGTCAAAGTCCCCTTTGTTTGAGATCCATTGCATGCCCATTTGTGGAAGGACTCCACCTCCACTTCAGTGTGGTCAAATCTGTTTTGGGAATGAATGGCATTTGCAATATGAACAGAAATGTTTAAAACTTATCAGTAAAGTCTTTACTGCATAGTCAAACAAACCACACAATATGCTTCTGAACTACAGAGTTGTGGTTAAATTATTATATAATGATATGATAATCATCCAGCATATATCCACACAAACACAAACATATCTCTCTATCTAGTTACCTATCTGTCTGTCTCGCTGTTTCTCTCTCTATCTATGAATCCCCATCTCTCCAGCTATGATGTTGTTGCATAACAGTGCTTGTGCTCTTTGCTTGCTTTAACTCTACTTTGTTAGCTTGCTTTGATTACTGTTTGTATTCACTTGCCTATATATTTCCTTTCCTTCTCTGTATATTTTAGTCTGTAAGTAACTTTTCCTTCTGGACTATGGTAATCTGTTGACTGCTGCTATCCTCCCTGGGACAACCACAAAAATGAGATGTTGCATCTCATCGTGTTATCCCGGTTGGAATAATTTCAAACAAATAAATTGACAAATCTGAATACATATTTAAGCCAAAGTTATGCAACTGTTCAGTTAGCTAATCTATTGAATTCTATTTATTTATTTACCTATTTATTTATTTTAAAAGTTTTACCAGGAGAGACACAGTGAGCTGGTAGCAGCCCATTACTAGATGTGTAGTTCCACAGAAAGAAAAGCCATGATGGTGGTGCAGGGTAGGGGCTAAACACAAAAGAGAAGCCAGCCCTTAATAATACAAAGGAGGACAGCAATGTGTAGCATTCCAGATCAAAATGTAGAACAATCAGTTGGAGGACCACCAAGGCTTTTAAATTTAGTGTTTTATTGTGAACTGCAAGCCTTCACAAAACAAAATAACAAAGTGCCTAGCCCTAGCTACAGCTACTCGCCCCAGCACTTCAGCTATCCCAGCCTTCCTCAGGGGGTGTGGCAGGAGAAAACCTCAGCCCTTTATGTAGCCAGCTCTCAAGATGGTATCATACAGCAATTAATGTGAAAAATTGCCAAACCAATAAACAACTTACAACTGTAGAAAATAACATAAAAAGTATACATTGGTTCAAATGTTACAAAATGTATCCATTGCATGTTGCATTCATAATTAGCTCTAATCCTATCATTGTAACACTGCTGACTCCAAAGAGAAATGTCCACTTAAAGAGACAGTCCTAAATTTCAGTTATGACTGCACTTAAGTTGGACTGTAATACTGTTTTTTTTTATTGTAGTCTACATCAAAAACAGTCAAAAATAACTGTTAAATATATACAATTACTGTACTACTGCATATTTTATAAAAGACTTCAAAATCCATAACAACAGTCCTAGCTTCAAAAGAGTTGCTCACTTAAGTCGGCAGTCCATATTTATTTTCAAACTTTTTGTATGTAGTTAACAGACTGCACTGAAAGTGGACTGTAGTCTGTAAAAGTCCCTGTAAGAGGCAGAAAAAAAGGACTCTAAAATCTCATGAGCTGTCCTAAGTAATAGTATCATAAAGCTGATCAAGGGGTCCACATGGGTACTTCCAGCAGACCATAGGAAGGAAAGGAAGAAAGCCAAATATCTGAAAGATACATAGAAGAGAGTCAGTTGCAAAAATATATTTGACAGCAGAAAGGGTTTAAGACCCCATTGCTCATTTAGACCATTTGGTTTAGCACTCCCTAATTTATAAATCCAATAACTCTCTCTTCTTAATAGCAAGTTCTGTTTTTGTGCCCCCCTTGTCTAGATGATGTGACAAATTCAAGTCCCATGAATTTTAGAACTTCTGATTTGGATTCATGTACCTCATGGAAGTGTGCCCCTATTGGTATGTTCAGCCTTTTATTCTCAATGTTTCTGACATGTTTCTGAATTTTGGTTTTAGGGTTACGTACTGTTTCTAGATGTATACTGGAAGGTAGGGATAAGTAGGACAAAAGCAATAAGGTGCATAATAAGTAAGCAATAACCCAAGACAGGGTATGGAGTTATAGGGATTTAATCCATGCCCTGGGTGCATTGTGAGGCACAGAATCCAGGACATATATTAAATCCCTATGTCCCCATGCCCTGGAGAGGGTTATTGTGCTTACAATATGGGTTATGTTTAAATCCAACATAACAAAACAGAAACATGTATTTTTTCCTGTTCAAATTGGAAAAATGGTACTGTGTCCTGCCGACGTGAAAAGTAGTCCCCAGTTTTTTTACAAGTTTTTTCTTGGTCTCATCTCAGTCTCTCTCTCACCCTCTCTCTCTCTCTCAGTGTATCACTGTCTCTCTCTCTCTCGCTCTCTCTCTCTCACCATGGTGGGGGACACTGACTGACTCTACTCTGCGACTTCACAGAAAATATGCTGTCACCAAGCTTATTTTATAACGCTACAGTACAGCACACATTCTTCCCCCTCTACCGTGAACATATGCTGTGAGTCACTGTCTCCTGCAGTGATTCTACCATACAAAAACAGAGTGAGTTGCTGACACACTGATGCCAAACAGGACAGAACACTTGGTAGGAAATTCAGAGGTAGCACTGCAATATGGCCCTGCACAACTACTTGGGACAGAACACTTTCCAGTGAATTCTGTGAAGACAGAACAAGAGTGAGCAACCATCCGCACTGCTCCACAGTTCGTCAGGAGACAGACAGAGTAAGGGCACAGGGCACCAAACAACAAAAAGAGGTGCAGACACCCACCAGCAACAAAGGCAAGGCACAACAGTGAGGTTAACTTACTGGTCTTACTCTGTCTCGCTCCCCTGTCTTTTTCTCTCATGCAGGGCTTGGTGTGGCTGGTAAGCAATGTGCAAGAAGACTACAGGCTGACATGTAAATGTATGGTCAGGGGTGGGGGGGGGTAGCTGCCTGCCCACCACCAACATGCTTTGTCTCAGAAAGAGAAAAAGGACACAGCAGGAATTCTGCATTAAATGCCTTGATCTGGCTATCAGTGTGTGTGTGTGTGTGTGTGTGTGTCTCTCACTGTATCTCTCTCACTCAGAGATGATGTACAGATGGGGGGGGGTGCACCAGCAATGAGCTTCAGTTCACTTTGTCTGTCTCCCATGTCTCTCTCTCTGTCTCTCACACCAACAACACTGCCATTCAGGTGATTAGTAAGGTGGTATGTGGGTGCAGGTGACAGATGTGTCATTGGGATGTCAGGGGTCATGACCATTCATGCTACTACTTTACATCATTGTCTCCCACATCAGGACTTTTAAATGGCTGCCTCTCACTTTTGTTTTTTGGCAGCAGAGAATGATGTCTGACAGCCATTCACAGGATTGACAGTGCAGGAATAATCAGACAGGGCCATTCACTCCAACTATGGATTAAACAGGAGATTTAATCCACAGTCAGGTGATGGTCTATGACCAATTATGTTGCCTCTTTTTTCAAACCATGTTATAAAAACCCATATACAATAGCAGCAACAAATGGGTGCAACAATAAAGTGCAATAGTGCAAATAACAGGTGTGTGAGGCAATATACTAAACTATACTATACTTTACTATACTATACTATACTATAGAATAGTATCTATACTATACTATACTATACTATACTATACTATACTATACTATACTATACTATACTATACAGGAAGGGTAAAAAACAATGGGGTGCCCAAGGCTGAAGCCTAGAGGTAGATAAGAAATGTCCTTAAGCTATGTATAGATTAGTCCCAGCCAGGGCAAACACCCAGGGCAAACAGGTTTTGGGCAAACTGCTGGCAGAGAAGTGGAGGGCTGCCTCTGGGAACAGAGGTCATGGTTTGGTCTCTCCAGTCTCATTCCAGTGTTACTGACTACTTGTAGCCCTCAGCTTCCTCGTTTTTCCAAGAAATATCCTCAGCTTCCTTAGCTCCAGTACATATGGTTCCATAATGTCTTACAAGTTGGGAGTTTGGTTATGAGGTAGACCCTAAGTGTCAAAGCAGAACTTGAGCTTTAGCATTCATATTTATCACCCCTACTGAAGATGTTACAGAGTTTATGTCATATTTATAGGCAAACCTTTTGGTTCCCATTCAAGTATTCTGGACCTTTTTAACAGCTGTGGCAACATGTGACTACCACCGTATGGTACATGCTTGATGCATTTCAGAACCCCTTGGTTCTCTTCTCAAAAGCTTTTGAGAAATGAACCAAGGGGTTCTGAAACGTGTCAAGCATGTACCATACGGTGGTTTTTAGTTTGTGTAATAAAAAGTAACATATATTTTTCTAGTGGAGGCCTTTTGTATTTTGCTGGTGAGTGCCTGATTTTTCAAATGAGTGGAACTGCCCTTATCATAATCACTACCACCCCAATGCACACTATTTGAGATTTGTGGTGTAAGTATACTGCTTATTTTCCTTAGAATTAAGGGACAGTGACAGTCAGCACTGTCAAGAATATTCAGGAGTTTATTGATGTAGCAATGTGATCTAGTGGTTTGGGCACTGGCTTTGGAACTAGGAGGTCTCAAGTTCAAACATAATGAGAGCTAAATACTCACAGTGTGGCCTTAGGCAAGTCACTTATCCTCCCTATGCTCCAATCCACCCAACAAAATATATGAAACAGTATGGCTCATGAGCCTAGGTTAGATGTGTCCATTACTCTAACCTCTGGCAGTATAGCCTAGAGGTTAGAGTGATGAGCTGTGAACAAGCTTGGTACATCCATCAGATCAGACCTGGGTTTGATTCTCACAACCTCCACTTGCATACTGTGTGACTCTGAGCAAGTCATTTAACTGCCCATTGCTCCCAGGTCACCCAGGAAAACAGGCACTTGCGCCTAGTGGGCCTTATCCAGTTACCAAAGACTAAAATAAAAAAAATAATAAATTAGTTCTCTGAATTTCAGATCCTATGAGAATCAGCTTTGGGCACTGAACATTTACTCACCGTAGGCCAGAAGGGAGGGGGCAATATGATAAAGACCTTCAAGTTCCTGAAAGGAATGAACAAGGTACGCTCTGAAGAATTATTTAACAGGAATAGTGCATCTAGAACACGGGGACATGAGTGGAAGCTGGTGAGAGGGAAGTACAGGAGGGATATTAAAAAGTTATTTTTTAAAGAAGGAGTAACTGAGCCTTGGAACAGCCTGCTGGCTGAAGTGGTGGGTGTCAAGACCATTGATGGTTTCAAGCATAGCTGGGACAGAGTTAAGGGATTGATATTCACACAGAGGGTAGCAGCAAGGCAAGGAATATAGGGTCGGTAGCATGCAAATAAACCCTGTATAGACACTAGGGGCCCAATTCAAGAACATTTGGCATAACCCACGGGCGGATGCAGGTTGTGACATACGCCACTATGCTGGGGACCCTGCACCAGATTCCAGATCAGGCAGGATCCCCGTCACCTATGCCCTGCAACTTGTGGCAGCTATAGGGTTGCACCACAAGAAGGGTGCACATGACCTGGTTGCTGTAAGCTGCAGAGATGCCCACCCACAAGGTGCAAGCCATGCATGGCACAGCCCCCCAATGCCCCATACCAGGACACCATTGCACTGCCCCACAGGGCTGTGGAGGGGCTGAGGGCCACCAGACAGCCTAGTGGTGCATGGCAGGCAGGGGTTATATACTACCCTGCAGGGAGCTTCTCGGGGATGAGGGCACAGAGGAGTTAGCTGCACACGGATGGCAGCCCTGCCACTGGGTGTGGGAAAAGGGGACAGATGAGGGACCCTGGGGGTCGGCAATAGGGGTAGCAGGCATGGAGGTGCAACCCTGGTGGATGTAGGGTACGGTTAGACCAGCTAATAGCTGGTATAACTGTACTTAGATCACTGTCTTCCGGGGTACCTCCCTGAATTGCAACTTGCCATTTTGTCAGCCAGCCACTTGGAATACAGCTGTAACCAATGCCAGAAACCCCCTTGCACCATGTCGCAGGGGGTTTCTGCCATAGCCCATGGCATAGCCCACCTTTGGCTCAGGCAGCCTGCTCCATGTCACAGGCCACCTTTTGGAATCGTGGGCTACTTAATGCATGTCGCAAGGTGTGACTTGCACCATTGGGTTTGACACAAGTCACCTTGTGATGTGCGTAACACATTTTGGAATCAGGCCCTAGGCCTTAGTGGTAGGATAGGGTATTACAGGCAGACTGGATGGACCAATGGTCTTTTTCTGTGTCAGTTTCGATAACAGACCAGATCAACATGCGTTTACCTCCTGCTTTCAAGCACAAATCAACACCTGAACATGCTACTTTGTAAAACTCAGGATATAATTATCCAGTTCCTTGTTACATCCACTTTATAAGCCTATCTAGCTACTTTGACCTGGTACACTACTTGCTGTGCTTTCAAGAACTTTAACAATTTTGACATGCCAGCAAATCAGTTTTTAGCATTTGCTATTTTTCTGTAAAGACATCAAACAATTTTATCACACTACAATTTTAATGACACTGCATAGGGAAGGAATGGACGTCTATTTTAACTCGTCCTTCAATAAACTCTTTCTGAAAGATCACTGCTGATCATAACTCAAGCTATGAACTAACAAATTGCCTAATAATGTTTGACAACATTTGTTGCTTTATAATCCTTTTGCATATAGATGTATTTTGCCTGCTCTTGATCTTCTGTTTCAAACAGTAATTATTAGAAGTTTCTGAATATTTGAGACAAGAGACTTCAAAGCTATGTCATCAGTACTCAATGTTCACTAGCATCTTTGTCTGCTAGACCAATGTCAAGTATTCCCAGACCAGTAATCTCTACATCAGAAACACTGAGACTGAGCACAAAAAAAGAAGTCTTGTTTATACAATATTTCTGCACAAAACTATATGCAAGTTGACCACCTTCAGTTTCTGTCTATGAAAATGCCAGGCCCAGTTTCACAACCACTATTTCAAGCTGAAAAAGGTTTGGTCATTCTCATACCCAGGTTATTTCAATACCTTCTAATTGTCATACCCAAATATCCAAACTACACAGGCCCTGTCGTTAGTCACAATGACTTAGAGCCAGTTTCAACTCTGTAACCCCATTGTTCTATATACTCCATAAGCAAATGCAAGAAATGGGATTGGCCAACCACAAATTTGAAAGAGAGTTAACTACAGTAGGTTACAGTTTGACTATACTTGTTCTCATGACTAACAGATTTGAACATAGCTATTAGGAAATGGGCTACATATGATCTGCTGGCCTCTAAACATGCAGAGTCTGCAGTGGTGTGGCTCAAACAAGCCATTCATATCAGGGGATAAGGCTGAGAAACTATTGTCTGGATCTATACAGAAACATCAAACTAGTCAAGCTATGTCTCAAATACAAGGAAAGGTGGACAGAAGGTTCTCAAACCTGGAACAGAGTAATGAAACATTTAAAAAATTACATCAGGAATTTTATGCTCCCATATCTTCATTAGTGACACTGCAGAGGGACTGGATGATAAGGTGTGTCTGTTTGCAGATGACACCAAGGTCTGCAACAGAGTAGATGATCCAGATGGGGTGGACAGAATGAGAAGTGATCTGGATAAACTAGCAAAATGGTCAGAAGAGTGGAAACTGGAGTTTAATGCAAAGAAGTGCAAGATCATGCACATAGGGATGAGAAACCCTGAAGCCACCTATAGTCTGGGAGGGGAGTTGCTGGCAGTCACAAAGGAAGAAAGAGACTTGGGCGTCATCATCACCAATGACCTGAAATCATCCAAGCAGACCACTAAAGCAGTAGGTAAGGCTAGGGGGATGTTAAGGTGTATTAGTAGGGCTATCACAAGTCAGAAGAGGGAGGTAATAATCCCTCTTTACAAGACACTGGAGTACTGCGTGCAGTACTGGAGGCCCCATCTGGAGTACTGTGTGCAGTACTGGAGGCCACACCTTCACAAGGACATTAACCAAATTGAGGCAGTCCAGAGAAGGGCTACCAAAATGGTGCAGGGACTTCATCAGAAAACATATGAGGACAGATTAACGGAGCTCAATATGTATACCCTAGACCAAAGGAGGAAGAGAGGTGATATGATCGAAACATTCAAACACCTTAAGGGCATTAACAAGGTGAAAGAGTCTAACATATTTCAATATAAGAAAAAGAGCAAGACAAGAGGACACAGCATGAGATTAGAGAGAGGCCGATTAAGGGGTAGTGTGAGGAAGTTCTTTTTCACAGAAAGGGTGGTGGATGCATGGAACAGCCTACCTCAGGAAGTGGTGGATATGAATACAGTGCAGGGCTTCAGACAGGCATGGGAGAAGCATAAGGGAGCAATGCAGATGAGTATGAATAGATAGGCCATTGACAAAGCAAAGGTCGATGGTACATTTATAAGGTAGAAAAAGAAATGGGCAGACTGGATGGGCCTTGCAGTACTTATCTGCTGTCAACTTCTATGTTTCTATGTTTCTGTACAGTAGATGAATTTGTATAGTTTTGTCAATTGCAATGCCTAGAGTCAAAATAGTGAGCATGATTATATATTGAGTTAACTGAATATGAATTTGCAAAAGCCCTTGGTGCACTGCAGGGAGGTGAAGCCTCAGGGTCAGATGATGTTCAACAGAATTTTACAGAAAGGTTTTGATCAAACTAAAATTCCCACTTCTGGAGATACTTAGAGCAACTATGGCTTCTGGTCCAAGTACAAAAGTGCTTAACATAGCATTAACTTCTTTACTACTAAACACCCATGGGTGCAAGGTAGAACTCAAAGAAGCTGGTGAGAGGGAGATTCAGAAATTGTGTCAGAAAGTATTTTGTTACAATGTGTGGTGGACAAATGGAACAGACTGCCCGAAGGTGGATCTGCACCAAAGCAGTTAAGGGATTCAAGCAAGGGTGGAATAGATATATGGGAGTTGTGATGATAGAAATGGAGGGCGAGATTGGGGGAGAGTGAGTGACCACCAGGATAGTCACCTCGTACTACAGGTAAGGCCAGGATATTAGGTTCCCTGGGCTGAAGAAAACTACGTAGGTAGTCAAAGCCCTGGATTGTGCTCTGTTATGCTACTTATTGTACAGCCTGTGGGTTTTGTGAAAATCTGCACTTTTCAAACTTAAGCACATTAACAAAAATATGCTAAAAAAAGAGATCAAATTCTGAGAAAAAATTGATTTATACTCTCCAGTTCTCTTCAACATGTTCATCAGTGACATTAGTAAGGGGAAATAGGGCAGGCTATGTCTCTTTGCAGATGACACTAAGCTCTGTGGGAGGGTGGCTAGTGATGAAGGAATAAAGGAGATGTAGAAACACTTGAAAAAACTGGAGGGGTGGTCAAGGGTTTGGTAGTTTAAATTCAATGCCAAAAAGTGCAAAGTGATGCACTTAGGGAAGAAGAACCCCAGGATGGGGTACTGGATGGGAGGGGTGAGACTCAGTACCACGACTGAGGAATGAGACCTTGTAGTTATCATCAGTGACTCCTTAATGCAATCAGATCAGTGCAGCAAAGCTTGTAGCAAGTCAGATAGGATGCTTGGATATATTAGAAGAGATACTGATATCAGAAAAACAGGAGGTAATGCTTCTGCTGTATTTATCCGTGTTGAGGCCACACCTGGAGTACTGTGCCTGGTTCTGGGGTCCTCACGTCAGGAAGAAAAGGAGATGGGCTCAACATGGTGCAGCAAGGCTAGCAAATATGATTCAGAGCCAGCAGGGCATGTCTTATCAGGGCACCTCAAAGCAGTGAACATGTACTCACTGGAAACCAGAAGTGAGAAGGGAGATATGACAGAAATATCTAAATTCCTAAAAGGTAATTAACAGGGTGACCTGTGGGGATCTAGTTAACTTGAATAGCAGCTCTCAGTCTTGTGGTCATGGTGAAAGCTAACAGGAGGGATGTTCAGGAGGGACATAAGAAAATATTACTTTACAGAAAGGGTGGTGGAGCAATGGAACAGGCTTCCAGCTGATGTGGTGGGTGCAAAAACCATTAGTAGTTATAAGCATTTATGAGATAGAATGAGGGGCATAGTGGTTTCTCAGTCTGTCCAGAATTGGGGAGGAAAATGGGTGGGTGGGGAGGCTATGACCCTGGAGGAACAGTAGGTTCCAGCGCTAAATAGTGAATTTGGGCAAACTGGATGGAACTTTGATCTTTTTCTGCCATCATTATCTATGTTTCTGTTTCTAGTTGCAGATGGCTGTATTACCTTCCTCTTGACCCGCTGGGATAAATATACAGCTAGAAAATTGATAACCTTTTATAACAGGGCTAGCAAACAAATGATTGAAATCAGTTATTTAAAAATATTGTCTTTTGGGCACTATTTGTAGTAATCTGATATGTAACCATGGTTCTGCAGTTTACATGTGTAAGAAGATCTCTGTGTCAGACATTCTGTGTGTGTCCTTGTTTTTTAAATACTAGTGTTTTATTACAGCGTCCCCTCTTTTATCCACCAACCTCCATAAGTCCTAAACTTTGGTAGAGAAAAGAGAATGGTGGATAATAGAAGATGGCAGTTAAAGAGGGAGGTAAAATTTCTAGAAAGCAGAACAGGAGCTCATACTGCTATTAGGGAAGGGTGCTGGATAAGAGGGGGCATGGATAAAGGAGGGAGCACTGAATTTTTAATAGATTATAAAGGCAGCAATACTGAGCAATAAAGTACAGTATGATACTGAAAACAGATCAACCATCTCTTTTTGTCTCTTGTTACTCATGCCACCTAATACATTGATATTATAGCTAGGGCCAGGCAGACTAGATAGGCCAGTGGGCCTTTTCTGCAGTCCGTTTCTAAGTTTCCTTTTATTTCTATATTATTATTACCTAAACCAGCCATACTGGCTTTTGTTCCTTATTAATGTGATGGAATAGTACACTGTGTGGAATGAGGAATTTTGCTTGAGAATTAGTGTGGAATGACGATTCTGCTGGCAGAATTTAGAACAGAATTTCACTGGTCCTTCTGCAGAATTCTGCCTGCTGTAATCTGCTTCCATGGAAAAACATTCTGCAACCATTTCTGCAGAAAATATTGACATCTGCAAAATAGAATTCAGCAGAAGTGTACCAGAAAACACATTCCACATTTTTCTTTTGCAGAATTCCACTGTTTCACCTCTGACAAAATTTGGTGGAATTTCAGTGGAATTTAGAAAATTCTGTGAAATGCTATTCTGCTAGAATTTGAATCCACACGACTACTAATGACTCATCATTTGATAATGTTGTATAATTTGATGAATCTGGCCTCTATAAGGAAGGCTCTAATAATGGCAGTCTCACTTGAAGCAGGTAAAGCAACTAACTGATATTGCAGTAGGAATACACCGTGACAGTGGTTAATAAAATTAATTTCAGCCCAAATATTTGCATCCACGTATCAACTCTATACAGCAAACAATGTGGGATAGTGTGAACAAATAAACATCACTTTCTTTCCTACAGCATGGGGAGATGAGGCAAGGTTGTCCACTTTTGATCTTCATCTCAACAATTGAACAACTGACTTCAGCTATCAGAAGAAATATGGATATCAGTGTTATCCAGGTAGGAGACCATATCATTAAAGCATCACATTTTACTTGCTCTAAAAGATCCACTGAATTTTCTGGCTGTGCAAAACTGCAAGTAGACTTGTTTTCTGTCATATCAGAATTTAGAAAGTAAATCCAATGAAGTCAATGATCGTACCTATAGCAGGGCAGACTACATGCAAATTAAAAAACTATTCTTCATTTGAATGGTGTGCCTCATGTTTTAGAGATTTTTATGTATCAGACTATCTCCTCAATTACCTCACACACCTGTCAATTACCCTCCCCTTCCTCCCTTCATTTCTCTTTCTCTCTCCCCCTAATTCTACTCTTTGATCCTTTTAACCCCCAATCTATGCTTATTACCCCCTCTTTCGCCTTGTCAACCCTATAGCAAAATTACCTCATCCTGCCACTACACCTTGAATTAGACTCCCGGGGAATCAACTGTGAAGGCCTTCCACCCTGTTCTTGTTTAATTTTCCTGTTGTTGATACTTAATTTTCTTGTACTGCAGGTAGTTAGGGCAGCCCAGGAATTTTGTCCAACCCGGGCGATGTTGTGCAATGCCAGATCTGTACCGAACAAGACTGCTGTGATTTCTGATCTTGTTGTCTCGACAGATCTGGCTTGCATCACCGAGACCTGGCTGGATAATAATGCGGGACCAATTCTGGAGGCCGCAATTCCAGCCGGGTACTCGGTGATACATCGCCCAAGGTTTGACCGTGGGGGGAGGGGGTTGCGGTCTGTTTTAAGACCGAATTGGCTCTCACTAGTGTTCCAGTTGAGGAGACCATCTCCTTTGAATGTGCTGTTGTAGCAGGTGTGGGCTATCAAATTGCTCTCATCTACCATCCACCAGGAGATGAGAAGCAATTCCTTAAGGAAGTAGCCAACTTTGTTGTCGACCTGGCCTTTGAGTCTTCCAGGCTGATGGTCCTGGGTTGACGACGAACTCTCACAATTTGGACAACACTTCCTCCAGTTAATGGATTCACTGGGCCTAACACAGGTGGTTACCACTGCTACACATAAAGCTGGCCATTTTCTTGACTTGGTCTTCCTCCTGGGGATCGAGGCCTCTGACGTGGGGGTGGAACCAGTCAGTTGGTCAGATCACTACACTGTGAGATTCAATTTTGGTGCCCCTCCTTGTAGGCTGACCCCTGTGGAGATGGTCAAGTACCGTCCTTTGCATAATATTTCTTTCAATGGCCTTGCTGCGGTTCTTGACCTATCACAATTCCCTGTGCATTGCAATCAGGGCCCTGAGTTTTCCGCGATTCCACGGATGCGGCAAACCGCAGAAATATCCTCGGAATTTGCCATCACCCGTGGAATTCGCGGCCGCCCGCGGAACAAGCGTCCGCTTCATTTGCCGGCCGGGGTGCCCAATCCCCATCGGCTGAACCCCTCAAGGTCCTTGTGCTACGCTGGGAGCCCACCCCAGCATGGCAAAGCGTGTAATAGTTTTTTTTTTGCCGACGGGGTGCCCAATCCCCGTCCACTGAGCAACCCAAGGTCCTTGCGCTGGAGCCCACCCCAGCGTGGCAAACATACCAATAGTTTTTTTTGCTGACGGGGTGCCCAATCCCCGTCGGCTGACCCCTAAAGTCATTGTGCAGCTGGGAGCCCACCCCAGCCTGGCAAGCGTCCTGCAACGCTTTTTTTTTTCCCTGTAAACAAAAACTGTCCCACGGCGCTGCCTCCCGAGCCCTCCACATCCCGGCACTCCACCCACCGCGCACTCCAGCCTCCCACACCCCCACCCCATGCCTCCGGACTCCGGCGCGACGATCTTCGGTGGACCGGGAACACGTCTGCACTCTTCAAAGGCGACCGCGAACTGAGGAAATGCCGGTAAGCTGTATAATGGGCTAGATAAGAGGGGTTCAACTTTATTGCATATCTCAGGCATTTTTGGGAATTTTTGCACCAAATTTTCAACATGGGGTTTTTGGGACCCCTTCTCATGAATGATGTCACTGTCATGGCGTTATTCGGGCTCGAAGGGTGATTTCGCGCAGTGACTGTGCAGTGACTGCGAAATCACCCTTTGGGACTGAATGCCACCATGACAGTGACATCATTCATGAGAAGGGGGTCCAAAACCCCCATGTTGAAAATTTGGTGCCAAAATTCCAAAAAATGACTGTTTAACGAGCGTGCATTGCGCAGTTCCTACACAGGCTCGTAAGTTCGCGAAATTTCAATATTTTCACTCCAGAGTTTCAACATTGCCATTTCACCACACTGTCTTATGAGTAGTACAGCTGTCATTTTTCACATCTCACTCACAATGTGTTTCCACCCTTGTAGCGCAGAATGGCGCAGTCGGTGTGCGAAATCAATGTACGGGACAAATTAAGAAAATCACAGTGACACTGTTCATGAGCAGAGGTCTTGAAATGGCTATGTTGAAAGTTTGGTGAAAAATTCCAAAAATGACTGTTTAACGAGCGTGCGTTGCGCAGTTCCTACGCAGGCTCGTAAGTTCGCGAAATTTCAATATTTTCACTCCAGAGTTTCAACATTGCCATTTCACCACACTGTCTTATGAGTAGTATAGCTGTCATTTTTCACATCTCACCCAAAATGTGTTTACACCCTTGTAGTGCAGAATGGCGCAGTCGGTGTGCGAAATCAATGTTCCGGACAGATTAATAAAATCACAGTGATACTGTTCATGAGCAGAGGTCTTAAACTGGCTATGTTGAAAATTTGGTGACAAACACCCCTAAAATGACTGTGTTACGAGCGTGCATTGTGTCAGATATGGCAAAAAAAAAAAGAAGAAAAAATTAAGGGTAAAATGTGCATAGAATTGCCGCAGAAATTGGTGTTGAGTGCCTGAAGTTCTCGGCAAATAGAACTCCGCCACAGAACTTTGCTCCGATGTGCCGTAGAAAAATCGGGGCCTGATTGCAATGATCCAGAGGCATTGGTTGTGGCTTATAATACCGCCATTTCCTCTGCCCTGGATTCTATTGCTCCCGTTTGTGTGCATCCTCTCTCCCTTCGACCTCGGGCCCCATGGTTTGATGGGGTCCTGAGGGAGTTGTGGCGACTTGGACGCAGGTTAGAACGTTGTTTGCGGAAGTCTGGCTTGGATGCCGACCACCTTAGACTGTTAGAACATTAACAATTCTATCAGTCAGAAATCTCTCGTAAGTAGGCAGAGTTCCTGTCCGTGGAAATTTCTGCCGCTCAGAACTGACCAGCTCAGCTCTTCAGAACTGTGGACAGATTGTGCAACCCAACCTGTCTACAGCTCTGTAGAACATTTTCACAATTACAGTGTGATGAGATTGCTCGGTTCTTTGCTGATAAGGTGACTGACATTGGGTCAGACATCTGTTTGACATGCTCTATGTGGGATGCAAGTGGCCAGGAGCAGGTCACTGCCCCCTCATTTTCCTGGAGTACCTTCAATCACCCAGATATCGTGGATGCTATGCGGATTGTCCAAGGTCTGCATCCTACCAGCTGTGGTTTAGATCCAGGCCCTACGCCCTTAATCTTAGGGTGTGGGGAACCCATTTTACTGGTTCTAGCACAGATAGTCTGGTGTTCCCTTGACATGGGTGAATATCCCTGTTCCTTGAAAGAGGCAGTGGTGACACCCCTGTTGAAGAAAGCATCTCTGGACCCAGACTGTCTTGCTAACTACAGACCCATCTTGAACCTTCCCTTTGTAGGAAGGTGATCGAGAAGGTGGTGGCAGCCCAGTTGGAGAACCACTTGACCATCCATAACATCTATGAACCTCTCCAATCAGGTTTTCGAAAGAGGCACAGTACCGAGACTGCGCTGGTTCAGGTGCTCAATGATCTCCTGATGGCGAGAGACCAGAGAAAATGGTCCATTGTGGTACTATTAGATCTGTCATCAGCATTTGACACAGTTGACCATGTGGTACTACTTGAGCACCTGAGATGTATTTGTGGACTCTCTGGGACTGTTCTCAGATGGTTCACTTCTTACCTCACCAGAAGAACTCAAGGGGTGGTGTCAGGGGTCTTTTCCTCTGATCCCAACTCTCTACTTTGTGGGGTTCCTCAGGGCTCTATATTGTCCCCCCATGTTGTTCGTGGTGTACATGCTCCCCCTCAGAGACATTGTGAGATGGTATGGGATAGAGTTTCACTGTTATGCAGATGATACCCAGCTGTACCTGTCCTTTGCACCTGACCAGGAAGGAGCTATCTCAGTATTTAACAGCTGCCTAAATGAAATCCAGGATTGGATGAGGTCCAGTTGGTTGAAGTTGAACCCTAGGAAGACAGAGGTGTTGGTATTGGATCCGGATCGCCAGATAGGGGGACCTATGGCCGGCACCCCATCTGGGGTGTTTTGTGGGGATGTCGAGCTATGGGTCTCTGAACAGGTGCGTGATCTGGGGGTGATACTGTATTAGATGCGGGGCTTTGTCTTGATCCCAGGTGTCAGCGGTGGTAAAATCATTTTTTTATCTTCTAAGAAACATCGCCAGAATCAAGCACCTTGTTCCGTCCGGCGATCTGCCAACTTTGATCCATGGCTTTGTGACCTTGCGCCTGGACTACTGCAACTCACTTTACCTTGGGCTTCCGGGGGTTGATATCCACTGCCTGCAGCTAGTGCAGAATTCCACAGCCCGAGTACTGATGGGTACTCCTACATCTTCCCATATTACTCCGGTGCTGCAGGAACTGCACTGGCTGCCAGTTCAGTGGCGGATCACCTTCAAAGTTGGATTACTGACTTTCAAAGCCCTCCATGATCTGGGCCCTGACTACCTGAAAGAACTCCTGATCCCTTACCGCTCTGTGAGATCACTCCGTTCAGCCGACGAGGGGTTGCTAGAGATTCCTAGGGTAATATTAAAATCAGCTGGGGCCCGGGCTTTTATGTTTGGGGCCCCCTCCCTTTGGAATTCTCTACCCCATCAGTTAAGGGAGTGTACGACCGTGAGGTGCTATAAACAGGCTCTCAAATCCTTTTTGTGGGAAAGGGCTTATGGTCTAACTGCCTATTAATTTATTGTATGTGTTTTATAATATATTTTATACTGTTGTTTCTGTATTTGTACTGTATCTTATTTTATTGGAATGCGCCTTGGCATTTGAAAGGCGCAATATAAATAAAAATATTATTATTATTATAAATAAAAAAAATATTATATTATTATTATAAAGTACTGTATAATTAGGTTCAAAAGCAACCTCAGGAAGTACTTCTTCACAGAGAGAGTGGTGGAACCATTGAACAGCCTGACCCAGGAGCTGGTAGCATCAAAGATGATTAGAGACTTCAAACGTGTATGGGATAGGCACTGCGGACAGTTTAGGTTGCAGGCAATGTAGGGCGTAGTCTTTTTGTGCAAACTAGGTGGACCACACGGTCCCCGTCTGCCGACATTTTTCTTATGTTCTTATTATTGCTCTCATTGTATATTATTGTTTATTATTGTTATTTTTACTGTTGTTATTTGTACTCCTCTTCCCCCTCCACCGAGGATGTATCTGGAACCAAGCTATTTCAGCTCAGTATGTCTTTCCTGGTGAAACTTTTGAAATAAATAAATGAAGAAGAAGAATATCAAGTGTCCACTGTTATCGACTGGGAAAGCCTTCTTGTTTAATAAATCCACAGTAGGTGGGGGCTGCCAATTGGCACAGTTTGATGCAAAGTCTCAGAAAGAACAGCCACACCAAAATAATTATTTTTGCAATATTTCTTCCTTCTTAGTAATCCTTATCTGGTCCACCTGGATAAAGATTAATAAGAACTAAAAATACTGCAACACAAATTTGTTTGGTGTGGCTGTTCTTTCTGAGCCTTTGCATCAGAATATCAAGTAACATTAAAAAATAATTTTGGTTGCATTAGCTCCTTCTTTGGAAACTAACTGAAGAAGACATGACACACTGGAAAAGGCTGTCTCTGTCCCAAACTGGTTGTCTTATTACAACAAAGATGAAACATTTGCCACAGTTAACTTTATTGTGTCAAACTTCTCCTTTTATGATGCAGCACCATTAGTTCAGGAAAATTAAAGAGTGGTATAAAAATAGGAGCCTTATAAGTAACTGCAAATGCATACACATTTCTTCTCCCCATTTAATACTTTGCTTTTCCTTTTACCTTTTAGGAATGTACCTAGTCTTTTTAGATCCCTGCAGTCAATGTACCTTGACTTTATAGATCCCTGCTTACCCTTAGCTATAATATGACAGCTGTGGACTGGAATTGATGGATACATGACTATATTACAAAGTGGTACAACTTACAAATCTGCAGCATCAGTTATTTCCACAAGAGGACACACCAAGAATGGTCTGTATATGGAAGGAGATGATAAAACTGGTTCCCCTGTACATGTTTCAGCAACTGCTAGCACTAGTCAGCATGACGTTATTCAAGTCATTGCTCAGTCGTAACCTCTCTGAGACATGTCATTGCCAAACCTAAACACAATTCTTACTGAAATCCTATCTCCTGCCAGTATTTGCATGTGGGTGTTCTTTCACACCATAGCTCTTCCACCCCTTCTCCCGTCCTTCCCTCAGTCCTCTAAGTTCCCCCTATCATACCGCTCCTTAACCAAGGGCATCACCCGCCTCTACTGTTCATATCACAGCACCTCAGGACTATCACCTTGCATTCCAAAATACCTCATTCCGTGCACCTCCTTCCACCACCTATCTCTGGGCACTAGTGTGTATCATGAGGAATTGATTTACCCCTGCCTGGTACTGAGTTGCTACTCCTCCCCATGTGTACTCTTATAATAAGTTATTGCATTTTTTGCTCTTGCCTTGGTTTCCTGTCCTTCCATACATTGTCACTCAATTTTTATGTATTTACTGTATGTACCAATGACCTTTTATCTGTTTCCTTCTGTTACTCCCTTGTGTTATATAATTGTACTCCCTTACTTATATACTTGTGTATTTTTGATACTGTTGACCTCCCCAGGTCCACCTTGTAAATGAGCTTGCCTCAACGGTGTCTCACTTGGCAAAATAAAGATGACTGATTGATTGCTTGAATGTAGGGTTTCAAGCAGTAGCACAGGAAAATAGATAATCAGTACATCCATCACTTTCTTTGGATATAGGCAAATGCTCGCACAGTGACAGGGTCTCAAGAGTCTCTGTCCCTATAGACTTGATGTGGAGAAATCCCTCCATGCTGGAATTTCATCAGAGATCTCAGTTTTCAGGAGTGAGGAAAAAAAAGGAACTGAACAGTTTCAGACCTGCCATCAGGAAGTGAATTGCTCCCCCTTGCAATTCTGCAAGAGACAGTAGGGTTGTTAGAAATTCAGATACACCCAGACATAAACTGGTTACTTGCAATGTGGAGATCTCAAACTTCACCATTGCCTTATTCCATGGAGGCAGTAGAGACAAATCATAGAGGGGAGAGTAAGATGATCATTGGTTGTACACAATTTAACAAAGGCACATTCAGACACCTCTGAAACTGTCAGATAGTTGAGACAAGAGGACATGGGCACTGTGATTGGTCCAACAGACTTGTATGAAAGGCCACATTTGGCTTTGCACAGTGCTAGATAGGCATACATTTGTTTTACCTACAGTATCTGCAATGGGCATATTCAGCATCAGCCAGGCAAAAATATATCACCTCACACATTTCAGATAAATGTCCTCAGTGCCGGGGAAGTAAGGCTGCATTTATCTATATTGTTTGGGACTACTCATGGCTGTACTTTTTCTTGACTGATATGCAGCAGTTGCTCTTATTGAAGCTGGCTGAGGACTTGGAGCTCACACCTTCAGTAGTTCTGCTGTAAACTGACTAAGTCAGAAACAGCAGAGTGGTAAAAGTGAGTCATAGGACTTGTGCTGGCAGTGGCAAAAAGGTGCATAAGGAAGTGCTGGAAGACAATAGATCCACCAGCTATTGGCTTGTGGTTAAGGAATGTGTTGGTCTTGCTTCCATATGAGAAGAGCAGATATAGACTCCAATACTCACAGAAATCTCAGAAAGTCTTAGCAGAGAAATTGAGTCAGTCTCTTCCTGAAATTGAGGGAAATGTTGCATATCTTTGGCAAAACATAGAGAATAGTGAATGGGAAACTATGCATAACCAGTGTGTTGTACCACAGAGGTGATCTGATTTCCTATGACCTGGAGAGTGAAGCTTGAGAGGTTCATGGGAATCAGAAGCCCGAGGTGGCACAAAACACTGGTTAGGCATAGTTTTGCCCATCCACTATTTTTGATAGTGTATGGTGTCCCCAAAATGTTTTTATATAATTTCAATAGTTCCTTTTTATTTTATATTTCTTATAGATGTCTTTGTCTTCCAAGAGTTGCTAGGCGAGTTGTGTGTTTGTTAGGGACCAGATGTCCCTACATTTGTATTGTGCACTCCCACTGGTTGCTAATTGAGTGTGGGAAGGATTTTAATAAAAATTAAAATGGTGTTGGCATCGCTCACTTAGCCAGAGGATGAAGATGGTCTGAGTCCTTTTTGTAAGTACCTGGTTGATCCTGCATTTATTTTTTAACAAAGGAAAATATATATGGTTGATCCTGTGTATTTGTAACCTTTTATGGCTGATCCAGCATCAGTGGGATGGCATGAGTGTCTTTGTTCTGTTCTGTGTCCTATAATCTAGTCAATCCTGAGGTTTGGGTTTCTGTGGCTCATACAGTTCTCAATCATTGAACGCAGTGTGTGGAACATCTAGAGGCTTTCAAAACTTTGTTGTACCACAGTGTGGTAAAATCACATTCTATGACCTTTTGAACTGTAGTACAACAACATTTTGAAAGCCACCACGTTCCATACACAACAAGCCCTCACCACACACTATAATGCTATAGCCATAGTTGATTCCAGAAGAGGCTTCATGGGTACCTCCATGGGGAAGGGAGTATGTTCAGTAAGAAAGGAGAGAAAATAGCCAGCTTACAGTTTTGACTATTTTTCTGTTACAGTGGTTGATCCTTTATCAGAATCCCTTGCTTTAAAAATGTTGGGGCCTGCATGACAGCAAAGGTGAGTCTGAACAGCCAGAATGTACTACCACATTATGACAAAATTTCACTGATACAGTAGATGCAGTTGTTAGTTGAATATGCATAAGAGGCAGTATAGCGCAGTGATCTAAGGCTCTGAGCTGCAAATCTGGTGACATCCAGCAGACCAGACCTGGGTTTGAATCCCACAGCATCCACTTGCATACTGTGTGACCCTGAGCAAGTCACTTAACCTCCTTGTGCTCCCAGGTCGCTCCTGTAAAAAAGCTTTCAGCTTAGTGTGCTATACCTGGTTAAACAACTAAATAATAAAAATAAATAAATAAAAATAAATATATAATTGAGTCTGTTACTTAGATGCTGTTCTTTCCGTTGGAGTTAAACTGACAACTTAGAGATCAGTTTCAAAAGGCTTCCTAGTATTCAAGTTATTAGGGTATACCTGGAAACACATTTCTGAGTACAGTGCTCCCAGGATTATGTACCATCTGATTATCAGCAATCCTTGCATACTGCCAGCTGAATCACCTGTAACAGTTTCTTGCTATGTTAGTTCTTTCTATTATCTACCTACCTCATTTATCCATCATCCATGATTAGCTACCCAATGTATCTTGTACAAAAGTGGGCTGGTAATCAAGGATGCACTGTACTAAATAATAAAGTATGTACTTATGGAATAATGGAATGTGTGTTATGTAAGCTGAGTGCAGCTCAGGTTAGTATTACGGACTGAAATAGTCTAAATGTGCAAACCTTACTTCATAAAGACAGTTACCATATAGATCTAACAACTCCTCCAAATATAACTTCCAATATATAATTTGAAAGTGTATTTGTTGTTTGTTCTAATGCAATATTCAAAAGTTCAAGAAAACCAAAATTATTACCTGAACATTGTCAAACAGCTATGCATTTTATATAAAGGTGATGTATGCAACATTTAAAGCAGCAGTGCATGTTATGTTGAAAATTTTGACCTGTACTTTTTTATTCAAATTTAGAGTGTCCCTTACCCCCTTTGCTGAATGCTACCATTCCTTCCCCCATTTTGAGTCTGATTTGGCAGGTTTACTTTCTTTTTACATTTGAAATAATAAAAAGAATACCTCAATTGTTTTTGTACACCTTTTGTTCCATATAGTCAGTGGGCGCTGTCCATTGCATGTTAGATCATTTTAATCAATATAAAAATTAGGTTAGACATTGGGCATTCAAAAACAACAGAGAATATTGATAAAGACTTGGTCCAAGCCATATTAAAAGGAACACTCCTTTTATCAATTCAAATGAAAGAAATGACATGGCAGACCCAAAATAATGGAAAAGGGTACAATACCATGCAAGACAGGAGATTATGGACAACCTAAAATAGAATAAAAAAGTATAGGTAACATTTTTCACCACTATCATGCACTGTTGCCTTAAAAAGGAAAAGTGATTGGACTAGCCACTATTCATGGAACACATGACCCAGAAGCTGGAAGACTTTTCACAACTAACTTCTGTGTTCTAAAAGGACAATATAACTGCTTGTAGACTTCTGTTCTAATGAAGTACAGTGGTAGCCATTGCCATTTTCACAGATTTTGTGCCATGGCTATGGGCATCAGACCCACGGTGTCATTTTTGTCATTTCGTTCCAATGTCAGAATTTTTCAGACACAGAAGTTCCTGCAGTGGCCTGTAGATGTTACTAGTCAGCATTTATACTGCACAAGTGTCACCCTCGAGCATGGTCTGGGGACAGCAGTTCAGAGGTGTAGCAAGTAATAGGTGATCAAGGGCAATAAACACTCTTATACACACATCACAACACTTTGGAATACCTGGGAGGATGGTGTGGTGTCCTTTGCAGACAGTCTGTGCCATTCTCATCTGAATACTAATGATTCAGCAGCCAGGGGATACAGCTTCAACTGAGCAGAGGTGCATACTGTACCACTCAACCTTTTAGATTCCCACTTGAGGAGAGAGGCCTTTAAAAGCACTATGTCACATTATCCGTTTAGGAGAGGAGGCCTTTGTAAACAGTGTCATATTCTCAGTTTAGGAGGGGGTTGCCTTGTAAACAGCCTGTCACATTCACAGTTTAGGAGAGGGGTACCTTGGAAACACTGTTATATTCTCAATTCAGGAAAAGGTGTTCCTGGAAACACTGTGTGATATTTTCACTTTAGGAGAGGGGTGCCTTGGAAACACTCTGTCACATTCTCAGTTTAGGAGAGGGGGCCCTTGGGAATACTTTGTGACATTCTCAGTTTAGGAGAGGAGGGATAGGAGGTCCCTGGAAACACTATGTGACATTCTCAGTTTATGAAAGACCCAGCAGATGGCATGTCATTTCCTCCCGGAATAAAAATGTGACAAATGTAGTATATCTATCTATCTATATATATATATGTATATGTGTGTGTGTGTGTGTGTGTGTGTGTCTGTGTGTATACACACACACACTACTATATATATATATATATATATATATATATACAGTATATATTATTTGCAAAAATATGTTAATGCACCAGTTAGGGTAATGTAATACCACAAAAGTAGGAAATGTAGTGTTAGGGTTTCCCACCCTAATGCCCCCCACCCTAGTCAGCAAAAGGAAAAAAACGTTAGTGTTTTGGTCTCCAGAGTCTTGGCAAATCAGTGATGGGGTGTTTCTTGTGGGTTGTGAACCATAATGCCCACCCCATTCCATGAGCAAACAACATCACACATGATCTGCTTTCTTTATGCAGGGGCCACAGGGGGGAGGGGGAACATTAGTGTTGACAACCCCCAAGGAAGACCCACCACTGATTCATCAAGACTCTGTAGACCAAAAATGTTATTTTTTTTTTCCTTTTGCTGCTTGGGGAGGTGGGGGTGTTAGGATGAGAAACCCTAATGCCACATTTCCCTACTTCTGTGGCATTAAGTTGCCCTAACTGGTGCATTAACACATTTTATTTTTGCAAAGAAATTCCTTACTTTTTTAGATAGTATAAAAAAATCCTCATTTGCCTGTGGGGCCCTGCGCTTCCATCCTTCCATAAATGCACACATGCATGTTGCTGTGAAAGTGCAGGGACCTGCATTTTGGCCAAAACAGCACCCAAATTATCAGCATAGCCTTATTATTACCCCACCTCATGAATGGCATGTTGAGAATTTTCAAATCCCCACCAAAACGTTATTCCATGCCACTTCAACATTATTCTGCACCACAGGTGCGAAAACACATTTTGGCCAGGATTTGAAAAATGACAGCTGTCACATCCATGAGATGGTGTAAAAAAGAAAAAAGTATAGGTCAGTATAGATGTCACTAGACACCAGAGAAAGATCAATAAACAGTGGGACGGTGATCAGAGGGTGGAGGTGCCACTAGACACTATGGAAAGATCAATAAATGACAGGACAGAGATCGGAGGGTGGGAAGTGCCACTAGACACCAAGGGAAGATCACTAAACTACTGGTATGGTGACTGGAGGGTGGGTGTGCCACTACCATGTTGAAAATTTGGGGTTAAAATATTTAAAATTAGCAAAACTACCTGCAAGCATAGTAAAATTTCAATGTATCAACATAACTTGGCCATTTTTACATATTTTGACTGCAAATTTGCAACATAGCCTTCTTATGACCTCACCTCATGAACGTGGGTGGTGGAATGTTTCAAACACCACATGAAAGGGGATTTTGACAAGCAACTGCAAAATCACCTTTTGGACCACAGTTGTGGAATTCACCACCATTATTCATGAGATGGGATCCCCAAAAAGCCATGTTGAAAACCTGGTGTCAAAATATGCAAAAATGGCTGAGTTATGCATCAAAGTTGAAAACCCAATTTAACTACATTGAACCGCACATACATTAGTTTCTCATATTGCAGTTGGTGGTTCCAGCAGCAAGACATGTCTTCGATTGAAGAGTGGATCTTTGCCATGTGACCTGTTCAGATGCGTGTGAGTGTGTGGGGGGTGTGGGTGCTAAAAAGGAGGTGGGGGTGGAGGATCTGATCATCAAAGAACCTTATTTTGCAGGTTTGAATATAAAAAAAACATTGAGGGACCATTTTCTTTATTTCAGATTAGGGCAGCAATGGGAGGATGGGGTTGCCACTGGACATCAGGGAAAGACAATAAAAAGTAAAGGGGATGGCAATCAGAGGGTGGGGGGTGCCACTAGGCACCATGGAAAGATGATTAAACTACCAGGATGATGATCAGAGGAAGGGGTGCCATTAGACATCATGGAAAGATTATTTAACTTTGAGGATGGTGATTTGAGGTTGGGGGGTGACAATAGGCACCAGGAAAAGATCATTCAACTATGGGATAGGCAATCAGACCGTGTGCAGTGACACTAGACAACAGGTGAGGATCAATAAACTACAGGGATGGTGATCAGAGAATGGGGTGTCACTAGACACCAGGGAAAGATTAATGAATTGCATGGATGGCAATTGAAAGGTGGAGGGTGCCACTTGACACCAGGGCAGCATCACACAAATACAAGGATGGCAATGGAAGGGCACCAATAGACACTAGGAAAATGGCAGTTCATTGCTTTCACTGCAGCATGCAGTACAAGTTCCAGCTCCAGCTGTAGAAGTCAAGAAAGTCCTGCTGTTCTCATACACAGAACATGGATAAATGGCTCCTGTCTCTAAACTGGGCAGCCTGGGTTTCGTGCTGCCCAGAAAATGTATTTCTGGCATTCTTTTTTAAAACAAAATCCAGAATACAGCTAAATAGATCCCATTTACCTAGATTCAGGTGTTAGTATTTTAAAATGAAATAATTTTTTTAAGTATTTTCCATGTTTTTTCACTTCTATGGGGAAAAGTAGATGGTGGTCTCATGGCACGAAAAATGCTTCATGCAGTGAGAAGCAAGTGGTGAGAAACCAAAAAAGGGTCCTGCAACATCAGAGTTTTCATTTTGCACCAGACCATTAACTCAAAAAACCCAGTGCTCATGCTCAGAAGGGAAAACACAAAACTTTAATGGCTTATAGCTCTGGAACTGTTTAATATTTTTTCACCAGACCTATCAAAGGCATTATCTTAGGACATGGCACATGTCCCCTGAAAATTTGATGAAAAAATTTCATTCCATGTAGGCTGTAGGTGAGAGAAAAAAAAACATATTTGACATAAGAAAAAAGTTAGCCCTCTACAGAAAAATGCCATATCCAGATCTCAGAAACCATACAAGCTGCCATCATAAAAATTTCCTCAAATCAAGACATTGTCTCCTAGACAACACATGCAAAAGTTCAGCTCATTCTGTCAAACAGTGTCAAAGATACTAATGTGAAAAGTTAGGGGTTTAACACTGAGCACCCTATTTAACCCTAGCTACTGTGTCACTATAGTATTATTGTGGTGTGGTAGTGTCACTATAGTTAGGGTTGAGCAGGGGTTTTAATGTTAAACCCTGCCTCCATTTAATGAATTTGCACAACATTTGGCATGTTTGGTCAGGTTGACAGAGTCTCAAGATATGGAAAGTTGCGTGATGGCATCTTGTACTTGTTTTGAGATATGGAGGGTCAAAAACATGAAAAAACACCACTTTTTTTCCTACACTTAACATTGGGATTTTTGCTGTCACATACAGCCTAGACAGTCAGGAATTTTTCCATGGACATTTACAGAGATGATGGGGTCTATGCTAAGGGAGTGCCTTTGGATGGTTTTGTAAAAAAATTTTGTACAGTTTTTAAATTATAATATTTTTGGGGATGACGTCAAAGTGCAACAAAAAAACTTTAATCGATACATTAAAAAAACAGTTGAAGCATTGATCGGCAAATTCAGAAAACCAGTTAAAGCTTTGATCGGTAAATTAAAAAAATGGTCAAAGTTAACATAAACTTGGAACAGTAAATTCAAAAAAATGGTCGAAGTGAAAGGAGAACTAAACCCAAATGGTGACTTAGATGCCCCAAAATTAGTTTTAAAATAATAGAACATCATCTAGTGACCTTAGCTGGCCACTACAGGCATTACCCCTTTGTACCTGTGTCTCAAGGGCCTCTCAATCCACCATGTCCTGGACTGCCACTCAGCATCTTCCTCTACTGCTGAAGCTTTGGTCCTGTCACTGTATCTCTGATCAGTGAGATCACGATGTCCCCTTGACCCTGGCAAAACCTATTATTTTTCCCTGGAGTTCCTGGCTGACAGCAAAACAAAACACTAGTCCCAACTGGCAACTCAGAGATGACTCTGATTGCCTGCTGTTGTTCATTTGGTTGAATTGGTTGATTGCCTGGCTTCCCTGTCTGTGCGGCAAAATAAAAAAAAGTTTGGCAACCTACTCTCTGCTGTTATTATTTTTTAAATATCTTTCTTCTGCCCTGTTTTATGAATTTTCCTTTAAGCCCTCCTTTTCTTCCTGTGTCACTGAAGCTCTGTCATGAATCATACCGGCAAAACCTTTGCACAGTGCTGCCAGTCTATGCCTTAGGTGAGTTTACGTCCCAGGTTTAAATGCCTGTTACATTTATTTTATGTTTTATGTGATCCATCTATTCATATACTGCTATATGCAGAATTGGCAAAATTGCAATCTTTTTGCAATGTCAGACTAGGTAGTTACATGAATACGACAGGTTGCTGTTGAAATTGGAAACCAACAGTGTTACAGTTGGAGCCTGTAGCATATAACCATTTATTTTATGTGCATGCTATTACTGGGCTTGATGTCATCCCTCAGAATTGTAGACCTGCCTGACCTACAGTCCCTAATGTGGACTACCATGTTTCTATGGTACAGTATAAGGGATATTAGTATTTACTCATGCTTGCTATGATGTACTATTCAGTATAGTTATGTTTGTGGTGTTAGCACACCACCTACAGCTATTATCCATAATGCTATGATCAGCATATTTTATGAATCATTGCACTGTAACCCAAAAGTAGTTTTAGTCAGCATAACAACTATCACTGTGTATGTGCAAAACCAAGCGGCCTTGGGTGTGAGTTGCCCACCATACCCACCAATAGAAATGCTTTGTTTAGCTTTTCTATTATGCAGATGAGCCCATAACCACGTAACAAACCCTCTTATCTCCAAGAGTTTGTGTAATCCTGCTTTTTACCGAGTTTTTCTATGATGACACCAGGTGTTCAGAAGTTCCAGACTCCCAGCAGGTATGCTGTCCCTTTTACATGTATTTGGGGAATACATCTTTATTCTGTGACACCTGTCTTCTGTGTCATGTTTTGCCATCAGGTTTAGAATCCTGCCAAAACCCAACAGATGTAAAGCGAACACCCTTAACAATGCAAAATAATCCAAGACTGTATGCTGTAAGCCATTTGGGTTCCCAGAAATTGCAGGACTTGCCTTATAGTTGGGTATATTCTGTGACTTGCTAGCCAGTGATTGTAAATTCTTGGTTAGAGCATTTCTCTAGAATGTTAAAACAAACTCTGTGCAGAGCCGATATGGCTGTCCAGAGCAACTGTGTCCATAGTTGGAGCTCTCGCCGCACCGGAGCCTGCTATGCTGAAGATGAGGGCTCTGACAGATCTTCGCATGTGCGATACTCACGCACGCACAGTTTGCATAGGGGGCCATCACTTCCACAGTTGTGGAAAGTAGTACGGGGGGCTGAGCACCATGGAGGGGAGCTGCATCTGTGAAGGGCTGGGGAAGAGGAGACACTGTAGACCACAAGCAACTTCAGTGCTGTAGACAGGAGACTTCATCATTGTAGGAGAAAACAGACATTGGTTCTGCTTTTCTCCTACAACGATGTGATCCCAAAATGACCTCAGGGCTCCATCCATGCAGCCGTAAAAATGACTCCCAGTATAAGCCTCTGATTTGTGCATGTGATGTTCTTCACTTTACTGGTATTAGTGTGCAGTGCAGTAAGCAGCAGCACCCTTGCCACAAGGCAACTGCAAAAAACAAACATAATAAAAGATCAGGCATTTTGTTTACTCTAGTGACAGCTTACATGGACCCTTATAGTGGCTTTATTAAAACATCAATGGCAAGGTTTATTTTATGGGAGTTTAATAAAATACATACTTTTATCATTACTGCATAACTCTCGTGGTGTGTTTATTTGTCAGATGTTTTGTGCATCTTTGATTGTCTCCAACTGCGACTGGCAGCTCAGAGACTCGATAACACCTACTCACAATTTATTTGCCCCATATCACAGATGTCTGTATTACAAATGATCAAATGGAACACTAGATTCCACGTATTCAAGTGTTTTTTTCCTTGTTTACAACATTAGCACTCTGCTAGTTGTCACTTTCCCTCGATTGCTAATATCTGCTGTTCATTCCTTAATGCTTTCAGCCACCCGACCTCTAAATATCACTACCTTCTCCATTTTTGAAATGTCAGGAACCGGCTTGAGAAGTGATGGCCAGTTTGACCATCCATATATTTCTAAGTACTCAGTCAATTCTCAGAGGCTCAAAGTTGAGTACTTACTGCAGCAAGTTTACTATCACTATGGTTTCTTTCCACTGCAGATGATCATAGTCAAATATAACTAACATACCATACAATAGCAAGCTGCTATGATGACAAATGGAAAACCTGTGTGTCAGTATGTTTTGGGGAATGTGGATGGTTGCACATCGTTTTGAGTAGTGCTTATATGATAGCATGGGTTATGGGTTATAGGGCAATGCACAAATAACATGAAATATCATGCCCACATTTCTTCCTCATATTCAATAACCTCACTCAATACCTGTTTGTACTTTCCAGAGAACGTACCACTGTCTGACTCAATGGCTGACTCATCTCAACTTTGAGTCTCTGAGATTGACTGACTGAGGAAGGTCACACTGGAGAGCACTTTTCCAGATGGTTCCTACCATTGCAAAAATTGGCAAAGAAAATGAAAAATAAGAGGACGGGTGGCTTACATCAGGGCTAAGCACCTTTTGGCAGTTGTGGTAAAGGGATAACAAGTAGAAAACAAATGTTTCACACATTCAATCAAAACACCTTGAATACATAGAATCTAACGCACCATTAGGTCATTCATAATACAGGCATCTGTGATACAGGGGCCAACACATTGTGGGAACATGTTCTGGAGTCTGTCACAAGCATGGTTTGTCTGACATCATGCCTTCATTTATGTCTGAAAGTGACTCCTACTGAACATTCTCGGTGACAAATTATCTGAGCTGACGTTCCTACTAACATATTATTACAGAGGCACAAATTATCAGTTTGAAAAAAAAAAAATGAGACATTAATTCATGATAATAATATACATTTTATTACAGTGCCACAGAAAAAAAAACTGTAAATAGTGTAGAACAATTATCTGGTTATTGATTTCAATTTGCAATGGGAGCCAGGGATTGAGGTCAACATGCGATCTTGTGTGAGCAGTGCTATGTGGGTTAAGTTTTGATGTTTCTGAAGTGTGTATGCAGGGTACTCTTTTGTAATATTATGGACAACAGAAAAAATGCTGCAATTACACTTTTTGCATTGTGACTGCACTAAGATCAGTAGCGATGCAGGCAGACATAGCTTGCCACTTCATGAAAAGAAGCAAGCACAGCACATCGTACACAGCTGCACATGAATGTGTTCCTGAAGAGGAGCACATGGGCAGTGTGCAACAGAGATTTACGCCATATAATTAATACAGTACATTACAAAAATTTCCAAATACAATTCAGGTGGGGAACACATCTGGGTACGGGCAGTGCCTGGTATAAAAAGTCACAATGTAAAGGCCAAAGTGGATGCTGACACCCACCACACCTGGGTTTCTAATGTGCAAATTCCTGTAGTGACTCTGTAGGAGTCAATACAGAAACTTGTACATCAGAAACCCAGGTGTGGCAGGTGCTGGCATCCATTTTGGCCTTTACATTACAAAGATGTTTTACTAAAACAAACAAACAAAACACACATGTAGCATTAATGCTTATGAGGAGACAGACAACATTCACAAACTGGTCGAAGTTCACTCTGAAAACTTTGATCAGTAAATTCAAAACTGGTCGCATGGGCTTTTAATGTTAAACCCACATTTTTGCACTTTAATAACTCTGCCTTTATTTAAGGAACTAGCACAACATTTGGCATGTGTGGTCAGGGTGTCAGGGTCTCAAGATGTGGAAAGTTCTGTGACAGCCTCTTGTACTGTTTTTGAGATATGGAGGGTTAAAAAAGTGAAACAAAAAACACATTTTTTCCCATACTTAGCATTGAGGATTTTTGCTGTCACCTACAGCCTATACAGTCTGGAATTTCTGTATGATATTTTCAGGGATGTTGGAATCTGTGCCAATGGTGTGCCTTTGGATGGTTTGGTGAAACAATATTTTACAGTTTCTGAATTATAATGATTTTTGGGATAACCTTTAACTTCGACCAGAAGGCTCTGTGCTCCCACATGAAAATAAGCATATGATTACACTATCTGACAAATTATATATGGCTGGGAGCACAGAGCATAGAGGGCCCTGCACTCCCACAGTGAAATAAGGATACGATTATACTATCTCAAAAAATAAGGAAAACATTGCAAAAAAATAATGTCAATGCATTATTAGGGTCAAAGTTACAAAGTAGGGAATGGATTAGGTTTCCAACTCATCCCCCTCCTCCATACAGGCAGCACAGCAACTGTGGGGTGTGCCTTGAGTTCTCAAACTTAACGTTCATGACATTCCATCTATACATAAGGTCAGATGTGTACACTCTATACCAATGGGGTGAGAGTTAGGCTTGAGAACCCCAAGGAACACCCCACATTTGCTGTGATGCCAGGAGGGGGGGTGTTAGGTTGGAAACCCTAAAGCCACATTTCCTCACTGTTGTGGCTTTGACTGTAACTAGTGCACTAACACAGCTTTTTGAGCTACATATTATAGCGGCGTGGTAGCACCACTATAGTTAGGGTTTAATTGTCACTTCTATGTTAAACCTCAAATTTTGCACATTAATAACTTTGTAACCATTTCACTTATTCTCATGAAATTTTGCATGCACCATTGGGGACCATAGATCTCTGAATTTCACAGTTTTTGTTCCTGCCAAATGTATGGTTGCAGAGATACATAATGTTGCAAAATGTGAAAATTACCATTTTTATGAAAATCCTTTGTCATGTGGTTTCTGAAAAACAGCTTGGGGTTTGGTCTGAAACTTTCAGGGTATATGGGGTTTGGTTCACAGATCTGCTTTTTGAAGGTTTGGTGAGAAAATATTAATCGATTTGGAAGTTATTAAAATTCAGTGATTCCGATTCTTTCCTATCGGAAAATCAGATGTGCCGTGCTAAAGTACTGTTTGCTGCCAAGAAAGTGGGTTTTGCTTTCGCAAACGTGGAAAGTGGTGTCAAGATTCTGCCATCTTGTTTTAAGTTAACGATGCATAAAAAACTAAATGACTAAAAAAATACTGCCTCTTGGTAAACACCAGCACCTATGTTTACCTAATCGGGGCCCGAGGAATATGATTATATGGTTAGTTTTTCAAAATTGTGTCCAGAAATATGTTTAGTTTAATTGGCCCATTTTTAATGCCACAGATTACAGCACTATTTTGTGAAACACCCTTGATAATGATGCAAATTGCGGCACTGGGTCGCGAATCTATGGGGATTGTGCCGTAATTTGCAACAATACTTTTTAAAACCTTTACTGGGAATTTTAGGGGTAATCAGAACCCAGAATCAGATTCCTCTGCCCCATTTAGGTAAACACCTTTTGGTGTTTACCTAATTCAAGTATTTTCCCCTGTTTTTACAACCTGTAAGGGGATGGGGGCTGAGGCATGCTCATATCCATTTTGCTAACATCAGGGTGACCAATCTCTGTGTCGACAGTAGAGGTTCCCCTGCCACTGTGGGACACTGGGAAGCCCACTTACAGTGTCCCAAGATATGTATCTCCCCCCACGAGCAGTGTGGGACACTGTGGAGCCCACTCCCAGTGTCCCATTATATTTACTACATTTAAACCTGTAAATAAAGAAACCAGTCCCCCGACGTACCATTTAGTTGCCAACATTGGGGGGGCCCAATTCCCATGTCGCACTGGAAGACCCCCCACCAGTGTGGAACACTGCAGAGCCCACTCCCAGTTTTCCTAGCTGTGCATCGCCCTCAGTAGTCTGGGACAATGGAGAGCCCACTCCCAGTGTCCTGAGATCTGTCTTTAAAAACCTGCAAAAAAGAAAACAGTCCCCCGTCTTTTTTTCCTGAAAAAAAAAGAAAATGGTCCCTCATTGTCACTGTCACCTCTCCCCCATCCTGACCCTGCCACTGAGCAGCCAACACCCTACACCCCTCATCTTGCCCTATACTTACCACCTCAGGTTGTCCACTGTCATCTTCTGTGGACTGGTACATGTCTGCACTCCTCAAAGCCAAACCACAAACTAATGAATTAAGTTAAGTGCCATATAATGTATTTCAATGGTGCTATGAACTTATGTTGATATCGTTGTGATTTTTAGGCATTTTTTCACCAAATTTTCAATATGGGAGTTTTTGGACCTCATCTCATGAACACTGTTACTGTTGTTTAGTTAATCAGGCCAGGAAACATAGAAACATGTAAACATAGAAACGTGATGGCAGAAAAGCACTGCCTGGCCCACCCAGTCTGCCCAAGGTGCCTAGCTGATGGCTAAGGCTTTTCTGGCTTCCTCCCCTCTGATACCAGACCTGTGTGTCTGTCCCATGCCCTCTTAAAGCCCCCCATGCTGTCTTCCCCTGCCACCACTTCTGGAAGCCTATTCCATTTCTCCACCACCTTTTCTGTGAAAAAGCTCCTTCTGATGTTTCTTTGGAACCTGCCCCCCTCTATCTGTAATGCATGCCACCTGGTTCTTTTCTACCCCTGTAAGTTAAATAGCATCTCTGCCTGCTCACTGTTGATGCCCTTAACATACTTAAAGGTCTCGATCATACCTCCCATCCCTCCTCTGCTCAAGTGAGTACATGCCCAGGTTACTCAATCTCTCTTCATATTGCAAGTGACCAAGCCCTATCACCATTTTGGTCACCCTCCTCTGGACCCGCTCCAGTCTGTCCAGTTTCTTCCTTAGGAACGGCTTCCAGAACTGCACCCCATATTCCAAATGTGGTCTAACCAGCTGCTTGTATAGTGGGATGATGATCTCCCTCCTCCTGCTAGTGAATCCCTTCCCAATGCAGCCCAACATCCTACCAGCCTTGGCCGCCGCCTTCTCACACTGTTTAGATGGCTTGAGGTCCCCTGAAACAATGACTTCCAGGTTCCTCTCCTCCTCAGTGACTTCTAGGGCCTGAACTCTAGACAGTGTCTCTCTCTCTCTCTCTCTCTCTCTTTCTGGCTTTTCCTCCCTAAGTGCATGATTTTGCACTTTTGTATGTAAAGGTCAGTCTACATTCCTTAGACCAAACCTCTAACCTCCTCAATTCCCTGTGCATATTCTCTACTCCCTCTTGGCTATCCACCCTATTACAAACTTTCATATTATCCACAAAGAGATACACCCTTCCCCTCAGTCCCTCCATTATATCTGCCAAGAATATGTTAAAAAGTAGTGGTCCCAGCACCGACCCCTGGGGAACCCCACTGGTGACCATTCCCTCTCTTGAGGTGACCCCATTTACCACTACCCTCTGGATTCTACCCTCTAGCCAGCTGCACACCCACTCTACCACCCTCCTGCCCAGGCCCAGACCACCCAGTTTGTAAAGTAGTCCCCATGTGGAACTGAATCAAATACCTTCAGGAAATCAATATATGCATTGTCCACTGAACCCCCCTGATTAACCCCCATAGTGACCCAGTCAAAGAACTCTATTAATTTCATTTGACAGGACCTACCCTTGTTGAAACCATGCTGCTGCTTGTCCAGAACGTCGTTTTCTTCTAAATAGTTCAGAATCCTGTGTATAATTTTACCTACTATGGAGGTTAAACTCACAGGCCTATAGTTACTCACCTCCTCCCTATCCCCCCTTTGTGGAGAGGGACCACGACCACCCTCTTCCAATCTTCTAGGACCTCCCCTGTCTCCAGGGACCTGCTAAAGAGAGCTGCCAATGGAACTGCCAGAATATCCCTAAGTTCCCTCAACACTCTAGGGTGCACCCCATCCAGCCCCATGGCTTTATCCACCCTCAATTGCTCCAGCTCTCTCAAGACTGCACTCTCTTCAACTGGGCTCATATCAACCCCAATCCCTGCCCCCACCTCAGTACTACTGGCCCTAAACTCAACCCCCCTCTAGACCAGAAATACTGAGCAAAAGGAACAGTCATTTAGTTTTGGAAGGTGATTTCATGGTCACTGTGCAAAACCACCTTTCGGGACCAATAAATGACAGTGCCAGTGTTCATAAGGTGGGGTCCCAAAAAGCCCATTTTGAAAATTTGGTGGAAAAAGAATTCCAAAAATGGACGGGTTATGAACATTCATTGAAATGTTTGTACGCACATGCATAACTTTGGTAATTTGTAATATCTTGACTCCAAATTTTCAACACAGACATTTTTTCACATCACCTTAGGAACAGTACTGCTATCATTTTTCACATCTTGCCTGAAACGTGTTTTTTGCACCTGTGGCGTGCAATGGAGTTTTGGCACATATTTGAACATTTTCACCTATGGGGGTTATGAGGTGGGGTCCTAAGAAGAAAATTCAAAATTTGGAGTCAAAATATGAAACAATGCCAAAGTTATGACCATTTCAAATTCACTGCTTCTGCTCATAACTTCAGAAATGTTAAGGATTTTGACTCCAGATTTTCAGCATAGCCTTCTTATTACTCATCCTCATGTATGTCATAGCTGTGATTTTTCAAATCCTGCTCAAAATGTGTTTTCACACCTGTGACATGGAATGATGTTGCAGTTGTTCAGAATTACGTTTTGGCATGGATTTGAACATTTTCTATATGGGGGTACATGGGGGGGTAATAAGATGGCTATGCTGACAGTTTGATCACTGTTGTCATATGAATGGAGGACCCTGTGCTTCCACAGTTATATACACATCTGCAAAGGGATGGGAGTGCAGGGCCCACATGTCCCTGTGCTTCCACAGACAAATAAGATTATCATTATAATATCTGAAAAAGTAAGGAAATTAATTGCAAAAAACTTTGTTAATGCATCAGTTAGGGGTGTTACTAAAGAGACAAAAGCAGTGAAACGTGGTGTTAGTGTTTACAACCCTAACACCCCACCCCCCACCCTGCAGACACTGACAGGCATTGTGGTGTGCCTTGGGGTCGTTGTCCCTAATGCTTACCCCATTATCCTATACTGTGCCCATCTTAGCTTATTTACTTATGGAATGAGTTGAGCATTAGGGGCAGTGACCCCAAGCACACTCCCAATGCCTGTCAGTGTCTGCAGGCTGGTGGGTAGGGGGTGTTAAGGTTGGAACCCATAACACCACATTTTCTTGCTTTTTCATATATATATATATATATATATATATATATCTGCTTTGCAAAAAAGATTGTTAATGCATCAGTTATGGTTTCAGCAACAAAGGTTTGGAAATGTGGTGTTAGGGATTCTAACACTAACACTCCACCCCACCCTGCACACAGCAGCAGGAGTGGAAGTTGTGCTTTGGTGTTGTCAGCCCTAATGCTCACCCCATTCCATGAGTAAATAAGCCGAGATGGATATAGTATAGGACAGTGGGGTGAGTGATAGGGCCAACAACCTCAAAGTACACCCCCAAGCCTGTTGCTGCATGCAGGGTGGGGAGAACCCTAACATAACATTTCCAAACTTTTATTGCTGAAACCCCAACTGATGCATTAACAAAGATTTTTCCAAAGAGTTTCCTTACTTTTTGAGAAAGTATAAGTGTAGCCTTATTTGATTGTGTGGGTGCAGGGCACTCCCATCCCTTCATAGATGTATAAATGTATGCTGCCAGGCAAGCATTTCAGTCAAAACAGCAACCAAATTGTCAGCATAGCATTGTTATTACCCCACATCATGAATGTTGGGCTAAGAATTTTCAAATGTTTGCTGAAACATCATTCTGTGCTGCCACAATGTCATTCCATTCCACAGGTGAGAAAACACGTTTTGGCCAGGAATTGAAAACTGACAGCTGTCATGTTCAGGAGGTGATTTAAAGAAATGGCTATGTTGAAAATTTGAGGTGAAGATATTGAAAATTAAGCTATGAGCTAGCATAGTGAAATGTCAATAGATGCACAGAACTTTGCCATTTTATCATATTTTGACACCAAATATTCAACATACCCTTCTTATGACCCCACCTTATGAACAAGTATGGTGACCATTTTGAAATCCAGCCTGACAGGTGATTTCTCCAACTGACTGTGAAAGTACCATTCTATCAGGATTTGGAAAATAACACCAACATTGTTCATGATGAGGGGTCTGAAAAAGGGTGTGTTGAAAATTTGGTGTCAAAATCTTCAAAAATGACAAAGTTTTGCACCAAAGTTGAAATACACTGAACTGCATTTGCTTTAGTTTCTTAATCCCATGGTAGTCTAGTGGTCCCTCACCCATCTCCATCCCCATATAAAAACATATTTTCCCAGGTAGTATAGTTGTCCCCACCCCCCAATATCTGATCATCATCCCCGTATAAAAATACATATTTTCCTGGTAATCTAGTGATACCTCTCCCATTGGCCTATCGCTGTCCCCATATAAAAATATACAATATTTCCCTGGTAGTCTAGTGGCTCCCCCAAAGTCTGATCACTGTCCCCTTATTCAAAAAAATATTCTCTGGCAGTCATCTTATCCCACCCCACTCCTCAATTGCCGATCACCCTCCCCATATTCAGTGCAGTATCTCATGGTAGTCTAGTGGTCCCACTCCCTCCCTGATTGCCAATCACCCTCCTAGTATTGTTTTTTTCCACAAAGTTTCCTGATAGTCCAGTAGTCCTTCATTGTCCACAATCTCTGTCCTGTGAAATAAGAAAAAAACATAACCCTGGTTGTTTAGTGGATCCCTCCACCCCCCCCACCCATCAGGTAATGACCCACACACCACTTTGCTCCCCCAACTCAATCCCCAGATGACAACCAGCAAGCCCTCCTCTCACCACTACAGCTGACCACTGACTGAGTTGTGAATGACTGTACTGTATACAGTACACACTCATTCACAGCTCAGTCAGAGACCAGCCACGGTGAAGAAAGGAAGGCTGTGTTGGTCACCACCTGGGGATTGGGTTGGGATGGAGCAGGGAGGTGGGTCACTACCTGACAGGGTAAGAGGACCACTAGACCACCAGGGTTATGTTTTTTCATATTTCATGGGACAGGGATCAGGGATGGGGAGGGACCACTAGACTACCAGGGAACTTTAGAAAGAAACCAATATTGGGAGGGTGATCAGGAAGAGGGTGGGGTTGGGACCACTAGATTTCTAGGGAATATTATTTTGAATACTGAAAAGGTGATCGGTGATTGGTGATGGGGGTGGGACCACTGGACTACCAGGGAATAATAGATATTTTTAGACGGGATTGTGATTGGTGAACGGGGGAGGGAGGAGAAACCACTAGACTAACAGGCAATGATACATCCTTTTAGAGGGGGATGGCAATCAGTGAATGGAGAGGGGGGAGGGACCACTAGACTACCAGGGAATAATAGATTTTTTTCACATGGAAATGCAGTTTCTTGACATGCCGAAATCCTTTTTTTGCAAATTGTGAAAAATAATCCTTTTCTACGGTTCTTTTTTCTCAGTTTGCAGAAAGGAATCCTTGTCCATGGCTCAGAATCTTTTTCTGTGGTTGTTTCTGGTAAAGGATCAAATCCTTTTTCTCAAATTGCAAAAAAAGGATCCTGTTTAGTGATTCCTCTTCACTATCTGTGAAGGGATTTTGGCATGTTAAAATGTCATTTCTGACTAATTTATGAAACAAACAAACCCAGAATTGGACTCTACAGGCCCTGATTAGGTAAACACAACCTTTGGTATTTACTAAAGACCTCTATTGTTTTATTTCATTTTGTTGCCAACACTAACTGAAAACAAGATGGTGACAGCATGAAAAAGGATTTCCCATTTGTTACAAAGGATTCCCCATTTGTGACATTCAATCCTTTTTTGAGGTGAACATCTAACTTTTCCTACAAGAAATAATGGGAAACTTTGAAATTTAATAACTTTTTAATGGATTAGTATTTCCTGGCCAAACCTTCAAAATGCACCACTTTGACCCAAGACGTTATATATCCAAAATGTTTCAGTCCAAAATTCCACACCATTTTTGCGCAGGGGTGTGACAAAGAATTTGACAAAAAATAGTAATTTACAAATGTTTTGACACTCCATTTCCTTGCACCCACACATCTGACCAAAACACAAATTACAAAACACAAATTACAACATCAAGAGATCTTTGGTCTCAGATGGGACATGCAAAATTTCATGAATAGTTGCAAAGTTATTAAACTGCAAAATTTTGAGTTTAACACAGGTGTGAAGAATGCACCATAACTATAGGGGAGCAACTGCACCCCTATAATATACTTTCTGCAATAAACTGCATTAATGCACCAGTTAGGGTTTAACTTAATGCCTCAAAAGTAGGGAAATGTGGTGTTATGGTTTCCAACCCTAACTGCACACTCTCACCCCCAAGCAGAAAAACACAAGACCACACAATCAACCACAGACAGCCATCATCAGGTGAGGAAACAACATAGAACTGTTTCCAGATGACAGAAATGTACTAGCCCTGATGTGCAGCCTTCATGGATTTGTATCTGTGGCTATATAAGTGCAGTCTTATCTGATGATGGCTGTCTGTGGTTGCTTGTGCGGTCTTGTCTTTTTGCTGCTTGGGGGGTGGCAGTGGGGAGGTAAGGTTGGAAATCCAAACACCACATTTCCCTACTTTTGTGGTATTAAGTTGAACCCTAACTGGTGCTTTAATACAGTTTTTTTGCAGATAATTTCCTCTCTTTTTTTGAGATAGTGAAATTGCATCCTCATTCATGTAGGACTTCTCAGGGGCTGTGCAAACAGATGTAGATGCACAAGCCAAAGGAAGACTCCATCTGCCTACAGGAGTACTGTAATGGCTGTCAAGAATTCATTGGGCTGTGTGGTGGACTGTGGAAGAGCAGGGCCCTCTGGACTTCTATGTGGCCAGAGACACAGATGCAAAGGGCAAAGAATCCATCTCTCAGCTGAAGCACAGTCCCTCTGGCACCCACAGGTTCAGGCCCCTATGCCAAGAGTAGAGTTCTCTTGACTAAATGGTATTTGGGTCAATGCAGGCAATGCTGGACTTACCCTTCCCAGGCTGGGGGTGGTGTCTCATGATAGAGCCATTCCCTCAGCCTCAGCCCATCCAGCTGGGTCATGAAGCTCACCCCCAAACTCCACTCACTGGCAAAGGATCACAAAGGACTACCTGCTGGGGTAAAGGTTAGTATACAGACAACATTTTAGTATTTTTTTTTATTTTGACCCCAAATTTTTAAGATGGTCATATTATGACTCCCCATTATAAACATGACATGTCATTCATAAAATACAAGCCAACATATTATTTTGCACCACATGTGCAAAAACTCATCTCATTCAGGATTTGAAAATGACACCTGTCACATTTATGAGGTGGTATGAAAAAATGGCTATGTTGAAAGTTTGAAGTCAAAATATTATAAATTAAAGAAGTTATTAGTGAATGTTGAAACATTTCAATATTCACTCATAACTTGATCATTTCACTATATTTCTTCAAATTTTTGACATGGTCTTTTTATGATCCCACCTCATTAACCAGGTAAATGAAAATGTTCACATTCTGCCCAAAAGGTGATTTTGTGCAGCAACTGTGAAATCACCTTTCGGGATGGATTTGAAAAATTTCACCAACATTGCTCTTCAGTTACTAAAGTCTTGCCCATCAAAAGTGATAAAGTGTGCATTCTGAGTCAGGCCATTGTCAGTGGTACAAGGGGGGGCAGAGGGGACTCAGTTCCACAGGTAAAATGTAGAGTCTGACTCAGTTCAAGAAACAAATCTGAAAATACTTCTCCTGTGCAAAATGATCTCCCAAAAGGCTTAAAATTGACCAGATAATGTGTAAAATGCAGCACATAATGGGGACCAGGCCCCTGTCAGGCATGTTTGATCCCACATTGTAATTTGTGGGTTCCCCCAGTGAAATATTTCCATTTACAATACTAACCATTGTATATTCCATTTATACAACTTTAATTTACTAGTTGTGACTCTTAAATCTGTTGTTTGAAGATGTGGCTGCTTCTTTTTTATTTCAGCTGATGGCTTATATGCTGTAGTACCACCATGATAGCATCCAAATTGTAAGTTAGGAAGGCTAGTGGGATACTGGGGTGCATAGGGAGGGATATCACCAGCATAAAGAGGGAAGTGGTGTTGTTTCTGTATAGATCACTAGTAAGACCCCACCTAGAGTACTGTGTCCAGTTCTGGAGAGCACATCCCTGGAAGGACTTAGACAGAGTGGAGACGATCTAGAGGAGGGCAACTAAAATGGTGCAGGGTCTACATCAAAAGCACTATGAGGAGAAACTAAAGGACCTCAATATGCACACCTTGGAATGGAGGAGGGAGAGGGGGGATAGGATATAGACCATTAAATACCACATGGGGTAAATAAGGTACTGAAGAGTAGTATTTGTTTCAGAAGAAAAGGTGCTCAAGAACAAGGGGACATGCTATGAAGCTGGGGTTGGGGGGGGTAAGATTCTGGAGAGATGTGAGAAAGCAGTTTTTTCCCTAAAAAAATGGTGGATTCCTAGAACAACCTTCCAGGGGAGGTTCTGGGGTGAAATCATTGGTGGGGATCAACAATGCATGAGATTATCATAAGGGGATCATAGTGGAATAGAAGGGAGGAGGGAGAAAGAGCTGTTGCTTGGTATAGTGTACAGGGAATGGTGTAGGTAGGGAGGAATGGGCAGACTGGATGCACCTAGTGGTCCTTATCTGCTGTCAAATTCTGTGTTTCTATGTAACACACCTTGTGTAGTAGTAGTGTCTAATACCTTATTTGGATGTGAAGGATCTTGGGGACCTATGTATTTGTGTAGGTGAACATCTAAATGCCTGCTTGAGGAACATCTCTTAAACAGAGCAATCTATAAACTTATAATCTCTTGAATTTTTGGGTCTGTAAAGGCTTAATCTGGCATAGTAATATATTTATCGCTTCCATGAATACTGATATTGAGCTTATTGAGCTTACAGGGAAGCAAAAATTGCCCCCCACAAAAAAAAAAAAACAATAAATAAATTTAAGTACTGATGTAAATGCTGGTGGGGGGATCATAACCTGGTGAAAAACCTAGCTCAAGATTTGTTGTGCCCCAATTAACCTAGAAATACTTCAAAAAAACACCAGTTTACCTTTTCCCTGCATTTGCATGCAGTGGCCATTTAACTGCACATTCACAGCACTCCTTGGATTTTATGCACTAAATCTAAAGAGTTAAACCAAATAAAGGGACGGTGAAGGACAATAAATTAATGTGGACATCCACATGCATTTTGCGAAGTTTTATAAGCAGCATATAGAAGGAAGAGTCAGACCCACTGGTAGGCAAAACATTAACCTCACGAAATCAATAGAATGGAATTCAACAAGGTGCTTATTCCTGAAAGCATGATATATACCTGGGCGACACTCAAAGAAACAAGTATTTTGATATCTTTTGCAGCAAAAGCATCATGCACAAATTAAATTAGTGGTGAAGTGTATTACACAATTAATATATAGTTTAGATTATGTCAGCAATTGACAGGAAACTACAATTAATTTTGTGAAGGCAGAAGGCTATCTTACTGAAAATGCAAAATATTTCTTGTGGTACAGAGTACACATATGGTGCATGTAACCACAAATTCAGTTTCAATGTTTCCACTACAACAGGCTGGGAAATGAATGTCAGGTAACATACAGTACATCACCATCAACACATTCTTTGTGTGGAAGCAGGACCCAGTACAACAGCAATGCAAGTGGCAAACAATCGGCATTGACAAATGCTTGTTTCCAATGTTCTTGATATCCAGGGCATTTCTGAGAAATGAGGTGATGGTTTGGCAGACTTTGCTGGCCTCCTTGTGTCTTTCCTACAGCTGCTTGAAGAAAACGAGTGTGCCACGTGATGATGCAACACAGTAGAGGTGGGTCATTTACAGTTTTAAATGCATTATAACTACTGAAAATAGAAGTTTATCTGGTGCACCACACCCCATTATAAGTATTACATGCCATCAGGTAATAAGAAATAAACTTGATCTACTACTTTAAAAATGGGCAGTTTCCAGCCTGCCTGTTGGCGCAGCAGTTGGATTTCCATCTGCGATGCTGGCGACCCGAGTTCGGGAACAGACTCGGGTCGCTGGAGGGCCGGCCGGGGGGAGAAGGATGGAGCATCCAGGGACAGCTCTCCTTCTCCAGGGAAGGGCAGGGGATGCACACCGGCATAGGCTGACTCCTGGTGGAGGCTGGGAGTGCAGCAGTACAGCCAGGGCTCAGTGTTCAAGGGGGAGTGGCAGACGTCAGCGCAAGCCTTGATGTCAGGATGTCACTCCCCACAGAAAACAGAAAAGAAGCTGCCTGGTCTGCCGGATGATGGCTGCCGACTCTCCACCACCTCAGATGCCCCGACACCCTGGAATCCACCTCAGCAGCACCCGGGGATTGATTGTAGAGTTTGCTGGTATCCCCCTCCTGGCGCCTTCCCCCTCGGAAGAGAGGGACCCATCCAGCGAAGGGTTACACCGGGCCACACCTGGCTCGGCTGCGATCTGAGGTGAGAAAGGAAGGAAGTCGGGGAGAGGAGGTCAGGGGGGGTCATGTGCAGCTGGAAGAAGAGGCAGGCCAGGGGCAAGGAAGGCGGGAAAAAAATGGGCAGTTTCCTTAAAAGGGCATTGCCAGCTCTGTGTGTGTGTGTGTGTGTGTGTGTTTGTGATGATGATGATGATGAAAACATATGAGCAACTACCAGTGGTGTTTCCACTTTTCAGGGTACATAATTCCCATTAGAGAATCAGTATAATTACAGTATAATCAGATTGCAACTCAGAACTGGAAATCTACCACCATATAAAGATGATGTGGATTCTAACTGATGTTCATTTCTCATCTGTTGGAACTGAACATTGACTTCAATATAGAATGATGAATGGATAAGGTGTGCTGACTAGTGGCCCCCAATACACACAATTTGAACATGAAAAAATAAAACAAATGGTGCACCCACCTCCTCCAAGCTCCCTGTGCACTATGTGTACATTTCTACAGCTAACCAACACACTCGCCACAATGAATGTAACCCACAAAAATAATTGAATTACAAAACTTTTAGTGGTATTGAAGTCAAATGCTGAGCTCCAACAGATGAGAATTCAACATCAATTTAAAGCCACCACATTTATAGTAATAGATTTGAAATTTGGTTAATGCTGTAATTATACTGATTCTCTAATGGAAATTCTGTACTCTGAAAAGTGGAAACACCACTGGTATTTGCACACATTTTTTCATCATCTCATAAGACAGTAACAAAAACAAAACAAAAAAACAGTGAAAGCCTTTTCAGGGTACAGAATTCACATTAAAGAATCAGTATAATTACAGCAGAACCCAATATCTTCCATGTTGAAATCTAGATTTAGTATTTGTCGTATTGGTCCTTGTAAGAACAGATCCAGAAGCAAATGATTTGATACCTTTTAATGGTTGAACATAGATGTAACAACAAAAACAAAGTGCTCTAGTTTTCGGACCAACCAGTCCTTCTTCACAATCGTAAACCTGATGTCAGCTCTGAACTGGAACTCTACAACCATGTAAATGCAGTGAGACTTCTAGCTGATGTTGGTTTCTCATCTGCTGGAGTTGAACATTTGACTTCAGTACATAATGAATGATGGATGAGGTGCAATGGCTAGTGCCCACCTCCCAGCACACACAATTTGCATCTGTCTGGTCTGCCATACATAGAAAAAAACATAAATAGGCATTCCACTACAAAGGGATATAAGGTGGTGCACTGAAACAATGAGAAACATTAAAACCAAAACAAACCGTGCTCCCACCTCCCCTAAGCTCCATGTGCAGTATGTGCACTATCTGTAGCTAACCAGCACACTCACCACAATGAATGCAATCCACAAAATAATTGAATTACAAAACTTTTAGTGACAAAAACAGACAGACGTACATACTGTTCTATTTGCAGGCTAGTGCAAGACACACTAGTCGGACAAGTGAAAAACAGCAGCCCACAGTATGTATGTAGTATGTCTGTTTTGCCACTAAAGGGTTTGTATTTAAAATTATTGTTGTGGATTGCTTTCATTTTGATGAGCATGGTGGTGTATATTTAGCTGCAGACAGTGCACACAGTTTTGGGGAGGTGGGTGCACCATTTTTTTTTACATGCTTCTTATTGTTTCAGTGCATTACCTTATGTCACTTTGTAGTGTAGCACCAATCCATGTTTTTTCCTTGTAAGGCAGACTAGACAGATGCAAATTCTGTGTGTGCATGTGTGTGTGTGTGGGGGGTGGACCACTAGCCATCATACCTTATCCATCGTCATTCTGTTATAAAATCAAATGCTCACTTCCAACAGATGAGAATTCAACATTAGTTCCAGTTCAGAGCTGAAATCAGGTTATGCTGTAATTGTACTGATTCTCTAATGGGAATTCTGTGCCCTGAAAAGTGGACAGCCACTGTTAGTTGTAGGAGTGGGTGAAAGTGCAGATTTCTGCTGTGGGGGAAGTTCCAAGAAATTTTGAAAATTTTGTGTCATTTTGCGCTCTTTTGTCTGTGGCAGAATTCCAAATTTTTGCCAAATAACTGTGGATTTCCCCTTAGTACTACAGCATTTAATTATAAACTGCAGACTTTTTACATGACATGTGGAAATAAAGTCTCTTGCATTACTTCTGTGGGTTTTTTTCCCCGCAGTTTAATATATAAGCCTCAGAACTGAACACTGACAGTGATCAGTTCTGTGGAATTTTAACCCCGCAGTTTAATATATTAAGCCGCATTTCTTATATTTATTCCACAGTTTTTGGTGGAATTTCCATAAATGCTGGTGAAATTACTTCCAAACTTTCACAGAAGTGAAAATCCAACTTTCGCTGAAATTCTGCAGGCGACATTTTTTTTTCGCACACCCCTAGTTAGTTACCCATTTTTTTTTCATCATCTCATAAGATAGTAACATATAATGGAAGAAAACAAACAAACTGTGACAGCCTTTTCAGGGCACAAAATTTCCATTAGAGAGTCAGTATAATTACAGCATAACCCGATGTCAGCTCTGAAATGGAAATCTACCACAGTGTAAATGCAGTGTGGCTTCTAACTCATGTTGATTTCTTATCTGTTGGAGCTGAACATTTGACTTCAATACAGAATGATGATGGATAAGGTGTGATGGCTATTGCCCACCCCTCCAACACACACAATTTGCATCTGTCTAGTTTGCCTTACACAGAAAAAAACATGAATAGGCATTCCACTACAAAGGGATATAAGGTGGTGCACTTGAACAATGAGAAACATGACAAAAAAAATGGTGCTCCCATCTCCCCCAAGCTCCATGTGCACTGTGTGCACTATCTAGTGCTAACCAGCATACTTGCCACAACAAATGTAATCCACAAAAATAACTGAATTACAAAACTTTTAGTGGCAAAAACAGACAGACATACATACTGTTCTATTTATATGCTGATACCAGATATACTGGTGGGAGTGGTTAAAAACGACAGTCCACAGTATGTGTGTATGTATGTTTGTTTTTGCCACTAAAGATTGTGTATTTAAAATTATTATTGTGGATTGAATTCATTGTGGTAGCATGGTGGTGTATTTTTAGCCACAGATAGTGCAGATGGAGCTTAGGTGAATCCTCTTTTGTTTCTTTTATTTCAGGTTTCTCACTTTTTCTATGCACTATCTTATGTTCCTTTGTAGTGGAGCACCTGTCCATGTTTTTTCCATGTAAGGCAGACTAGACATACAGTAATGCAAATTTTGTGTGTGTGTGTTGGGGAGAGGTGTGGACCACTTGCCATCACACCTTCTCCATCGTCATTCTGTATTTAAGTCAACTGCTCAGCTCCAACATATGAGAAGTCAATATCAGTTTAAAGCCATCATGTTTACATGGTGGTAGGTTTTCAGTTCAGAGCTGAAATTGCGTTATGCCGTAATTATACTGGTTCTGTAATGGGAATTCTGTACTCTGAAAAGTGGAAATACTACTGGTAATTGGTCAAATTTTTTTCATCATCTCATAAGATAGTAACAGAACAAAAAAAAATAGTGAAAGCCTTCTCAGGGTACGGAATTCCCATTAATCTGTAGAACTGCAGCATAACCTGATTTCAGCTCTGAATGGGTAATCTACCACCATGTAAACATGGTGTGGCTTCTAAATGAGGTTCATTTTTCACCTGTTGAAGCTGAACATTTGACTTCAGTACAGAATGATGATGGATGTGGTGTGATGGCTAGACCCCCCCCCCACCCCAACACAACACTATTCTATACTAGCTTCTGTTACAGAAGGAGATTCTTTTTTTGTTTCTCTTTCCAAATGAAATGCACTCACAGCTTGGAAAAAATAGCACTGATAGAATATAGACACACCTAACGCTTCGCCCCTGATAACAAAGCCTTATTTAGAAGGTGAAGCACTGGGGTATTGTCTGTATTCTGTTGGCACTGGCATAAATGTTAAAACTGAAATAAAAGTCTAATTTTTTGACTTAGAAAGTCTAGCCATTTATTTTTTCTCCAAGCTGTGAGTACATTTCATTTGGAAAGAATTGGCATTTTGGAGGGCTAGCCACACCCATTTTTACACACAGCATCTCCACTATTAGAGCATAGAGACTTTACTGATAATTGCTTTTTTTGTTTGTCTGAATCACCCCCTCAACCAGGAGGTTCAGAGCCTCAAACTCAAGGGGAGGATGACTGCCCTGCTATATCACTGCTTGGGGGCTAAAAGGCAGGGCTAAATGTTTCTATTTATTATGCTGTGATTGGCTGAACAAAAATAATTTGTTGATACATAGAAAATATTACAAATATGAGCTCAGAATCCACATAGATGAGTGGTTTGTCAGTTATAAGGCACTATATTTTCCCTGATTGTTGCAAGCAACTAATTTGAGTAAACTAGTTTGTGGTAGGTATGGGAGGAGCAGGTGAGATGTAACAGAGAAAAATAAGAAGGTAAATGAACTGTTGCATAATGTGATTGGCAGTTTTCACATACACTGTGACAGCCATGTACTATGCATTTCGTAGATATCCATGTAACAGTATAGCATTGGTGCGCTCTTCAATATACAAATACATTGAGCGATCAGATAATACCTGCATTTGTTTGACAGTTTAATTCTGCTATGAATTCAAGTAGAAATGTATTGGTGACTTATGAAGCAATGCATTTTGTTGATATTGCTCCAAACAAATACTGTGGGTAAGGATGATTGTGGTTCAGACTGCAAGTGTGGAATAGTTGGGGCTGACGAGATGTCACTACTTCGAAAATGAATCCATAAGGATTTGGTTCCTAATGAGTCAGTGCCAATATGAAAATCTATATAAAAGAGCCACATTATTTATATTGTATATAGAAAGAGGTATATTATGTGCATATGTTTGAACTATGTTTGCATCGGAGCAACTCTGCAGTACTTCATGTCTCTGAACTATCACATATAAAATCATTTTTTGACATATTGGCAGTCGCTTTATTACCATAAAAATCTATATGTATTACTGCATTTGTGACAGCTTGGGATAGAGTTTTGAAGCCTTTTCTTTTAAATGCTGTACACCTGATGTGCATGTCACAAATGCAATGATGTGATCAAATGGTATTGCGAACAGGGAAAGGGCAGCTCACTGCTCTCACTGCAGCTCGCAGCATGAGTTCCAGCTGTGAATGCAGAAGTCAAGAAACTCCCGCTGTTCTTGTGCAGAGAATGTGGGGGAATGGCTCCTCTCACTAAGCTGGGCACCCTGGATTTTTGGTGTCCAGAAAAGGTATTTCTGGCAAATTAAAAAATAAACACCAGACTCTAGCCCACAGTACACACTAGGATTTAAACCACTGGCCCTCTGCTCTAGAATCAGTGTCACTAACCATTGTGCTATCCTGGCAGCTAAAATTCAGCTTAGGTTTCTAGTACCCTTAATTCAGTAGAGACCCCCCCCCCTTCATGGTACACCATCAACTCACTGAACCCCCCACCTGTGCACCAGGCAGTGACTCAGTTGAGAGGTAGCTGCATTTAACCACCTAACTCCTATACTTCCTATACCTGCCTCTGACATTACTGTTGCTCTCAATAGACAATGGGTGCCCTTTATCTAATGTATCACTTAAACATCTTGTTAATAGGGTTAACTACATCAGGCTCTGGTTTTAATCAACAAGAAAATCATAGCCACTACACCCTTGACGCAAATGTTTGCCATGCACAAGGCATTTTTAGCTCCTAATTTTGATCATGCTGCAAAGCTACCAACTTGCAGGAGTGGTTACCCCTACTTACACAAGAATGATCACTCCCACTTTGCTCAAATAAGCATCCCCCCATCTCTCTCCCCAGACTGACCATAAACCAGCACAAGTTAAAGTTGGGGTCAATCTATAGATGAAAATACACAGGAAATCACAAATTAATAAATGCTTACATGTCGAGATTCATGCTGCTGTTACTGTTACTATCCGACAATATTCACCCCAACCCTGGCCCTCTGCATCAAACGTCATGTAGCAGTAGGAAGCAAGGTACACTTACATTGGCATCTATCAATATTTGTAGCTTGTTATCCAAATTTGATGCCCTCCAAGTCTGGAATACTCAGCACAGGCCTGATGTGCACTCCATTGTGGAGACATGGCTCATGCCAAAGATCCCTGACACTGCCATTTCAATAAATGGTTAAGAGGTGGTGGTTGTGCTATGTAACTGAGAGACAATCTCCAGGGCCATGACCTCCACAAACTAAACACAGGGAAAAATGTGCAGGCACTGGCATTCAAAGTACTGCTAGGTGCCTACAATAAAACTCTTACCATGGTTTCTGTCTATATTCCTCCAAAGGAACAGATCAGTGGCTTTAATGTGGTCCTTGACTACTGAAACAACCTACACCAAAACTCTGAAGTAGTCATGGTAAGGGACTTTAATGTAAATTGGCTCTCCCTAGAAGCAGCCCTCTACAAAGATGCCATCTCTGCCATTCATGTAGCACAGGTGGTTGACTCCCCCACTGGAATAAACTATCGTACTGGGTCAAGTACACTATTGAATTGGCTACTCAGCAATCACCTTGAGTGAATCTCCAACACAACCATCCTCCCTGGTGCAATTAGTGACCACTCCCCTATTATTTTTAACTGGTCAAACAAAGCTACAAAATGCCCTGTAAAAAGTATTATAGGTCGAGACCTTTCTAGAGAACAACATGAACCCCTAAAATCCCACCTCAGAAAGCAAGACTGGTCCCCACTTGACACCTCAGAAGATGCTGACAAAGCACTAGACTACTTCATTGCCGTGTTCAATACAGATTGTGATATCTATGCCCCCCTCAGAAAATATAAGGTTAAGGGTACATGTAAATCATGGATCGCACCATCCTTTATTGACCTCATGAAAACCAGAGATAACTTGTGGCACTGTGCTCAAGCCACTGGCAAGCAGGTGGATATGCAGCATTATAAAAGGGCCAGGAACACATGTACCAGGGCTGTCCCCCTTGCTAAAAGTTGTCACTTCAAGGACATGCTTGCCAACTCCTGGGGAGATGGCAGGAAGTTTTGGAACAACATAAAGGACCTGACAGGGAAGGATAACAAAATGGCATCATCCATGCTAGATATAAATGGGATAATCACTCAAGACCTGAAGGTTGTAACAGACACTTTCAACACTGCCTTTACTGACCTTAGCAGTGTTCTCCCCCTTGACTTCTTTGAGGTAACTAATAAGACTAAGAATGTAGGTAGAGGAGACCAATCACAGGGACCCCCCTTCCACTTCAAAGCTATCACCAAACATGAAGCTAGGAAATATCTACAATGAGTACTTGGAAAATCAAAATTTAGTGGAGACTCCCTAGACCATGAATTAGTTGCCCTAACCTTGGAGGACATACTAATGCCTTTGATTAACATAATGAATTTATCATTAAGGTTTGCCCAATGCCCCCAGAAGTGGAAAGCAGCCATGGTTAAACCTGTCCACAAAAGCGGAGACAGGGCCATACATGCTAATTATCGATCTATATCTATTCTACCCCCCACCAAATCTCCTGAGCACATTGTGTCTGACCAGCTGGTTGAGTACCTCAAAAAATGCCAGATTCGATGTCCACAACAGTACGTTTTGTGAAAAGGACACAGTACCACCGCAGCATTACTAGAGTTTAGCTGTTACATCCATAATGCACTTGACCATGGTCAGCTGGTGGGGGCAGCTTTTATAGACCTCACCAAAGCCTTTGATGTGGTCAAACACACATTACTGCTGGTGCAACTCTCCAACACCAGGCTGTCTGCTGACACAGTGAGTTGGTTCAAAAGCTGCTTAATGAACAGATCCCAACAGGTGAAGATAAATGGCATCCTCTCTGAAAGTCAGCATGTACACACAGGTGTCCCACATGGATCTATATTAGGCCCCCTACTCTTCAGTCTCTTCCTAAACCGCCCCCCCTTGCATGCCCTGATAGGATTCTCCTTTACATGGATGATGCCATGATTTTCACCAGTAACCCTGACCCAATACTTCTAGAGAAACATCTTCAGCTTAATTTTGCTAATGTTGAGGATTGGTTCTTGAAGTAAAAGTTACTAAAAGACAAAAATTATAATGTTTTCTAACCCTCACAAGCATAACTCTCATTATCTCACATTACTAAACAGCACTAACACCCCTCTTGATCTGGTACACTCCTTCAAATACATAGCAGTTACCAATGACAGCTCCCTAACCTTCACAAATCATGTTGACAATGTTGCCAAAGCTGACAGTATATGAATTGGACTGTTGCAGAGGCATAAAAAAAATGCCTGACTACTGAGGCACTCAAGGTAGCAATTAATAGCTCAGTTATCTCTATCATTGATTATGGCCTGGTTATCTATGGTGCAGCTACTGACACTACCATAAAAAGGATCACAACAGTCCTAAACAAAGCCTGTAGGCTTATTACTGGGGCCCATCGGCTTACACATACTTGTGATCTATATGCACCAATGGGATGGCTACACCTGCAAGGCAGGATCAAGTATCAGACCTGCTTGCTAGCTAAAAAAAAACAAGCCTGGGCCTAGTCCCTCTGGGTGTTCAGAACTTATACTATTAAGTCTAACTACAAACTGCCACTCAACTATAGGAATGGAAAGCCAGCCTTTCAAGGTCCCTTTCTGCCACACCTCACAAGGTCAGAGGTTGTTCACTTACTGTGCACCCAACTGGCTAAACTCCCTACACGGTGACATTCTTACTGAATCAAAACTTGGCCATTTTAAATGTTGCCTTCACCAACACCTCCCAGCACATTGTGGTTGTGACTGCTATCACTTAGCTGGTATCTCTCGAATACTCCATGTCATTCTTCCACTCCAATTAGCAACTGAGCCTGCCTGCCTTTGGTCACCCTTCCCCCACAACACCCAACTCACATCCCCCATACCTCCCCATATCTTACCTCCTCTTTTTCCTCCAGCCCCCATACCCTTCCTCACATCCCACCTATCCAACCTCCCCCACCCATCCCCTCACCCTCATTTTACCCACCTTCCTTCCTTCCTCCCTCCTTACCTCTGGACAATGTCTCCTTGGATGATTCTAAAAGTTGATTATGTTACCCATAGAGTCTTTTGGCCAATTGTTAAGTGCATATCGTGATGTTTGTAAACCTGTTTACATTGTCTACTGCTTGATATAATGTATATTACCTATATGTTAGTGCCTGTCTACCAGTGTTGTACACTGCATTATTCTCTGATGTGGAACCTTTGTAAAAGAGCTCCTAGCTCAAAGGTATTTGTAATCCAAGATCTAATCAATAAATTAATAAAATAAATAAATAGCTAAACAGGTTCAGCTAGATTCAGATGTTTGTGTTTAAAAAAATGCATACTTTTTCGGTTATTTTCCCTTTTGTAAGTTTAAAACAGTAAAAGGAAAATGGCAGCCATCTCACGTGTTTTTTCCCCCCTCAGCAAGTAAATCATACAAATAGCCACTAGAGATGTGTTTTTTGTTTACCTTTTGCAGTCAGTATTTCTCTGCATGCGAACAGTAAATCATGATCTGTTAACACTTATGAACATTGTTTTTTTATCATTCAAACTGTTTTTTTTATAGGTCAAACTTGAACATTTTCCCAAAAAACATTAAAAGTTAAAAACTGTATATATTTTTTTTCACCAACCCATCCAAAGGTACACCCTTGACACAGGTCCCATCATCCCTGAAAAGTTCATGAAGAAATTCTGTACCATCTAGGCTGTTGGTGAGAGCAAATATACCCAATGTTAAGTATAGGAGAAAAAAAGTAATTTTTTTTTCACTTTTTGATCCTCCGTATCTCTATAACCATACAACATGCCATCACAAAACTTTTCACATCTTGAGAATCTGACAGCCTGACAACAAATACCAATTTTTGTGCTAATTCATGAAATGATGGCAAAGTTACTAAGGTGCAAAAATTGGGTTTAACATTAAACTGCCGACTGAACCCTAACTATAGGGCGCTATACATTCCCTATCACATATATATATTTATATATATATATATATATATATATATATATATATATATATATGTGTGTGTGTGTGTGTGTAAAGCAAGCTAAAAGTGTCCCATCAAGGAAAAAATAAAGCCAGACAAAGGTGTCCTAGTCCTCTTCCTCCTCCTGGGAATCTTTACTTAATCCATGTAGCCCCTCTCCTCCAGCACCATCCTTCTAAGTGGGCCACGATAGTGCTGCAATGAAAACACAGATGACAGTCATGAGGTGGCTGCACATGCAAGCCTGAAGCTGTATACAGTTGGCATACAGTGCCCCTTCCACGAACATACCTTTGATGGCTCCTCCAGGGCAAACAGCTCCCCAGTATCACCTTTATAGTGAGCATCCTAGCTGCCTACCATCCAGGACAGGATGTCCAGAATGAAAAGTGGCCACAGCAACCAATGCCTCTGAACCACTACCACCACCACCAAGACTGCCCCTTTGGATTGGTCCATCCTCTCTAGGACTATCTGTTCTGTATGTCCATGGAAATTGAGAAGAGATATAAAGATGGAGACAACATCGGTGACAGAACACACATACACAAACAGGTAAAGCATGCACCATCAACCTGTTAAAGTGTGTACTGTGCTTACCTCTCCAGGCTCAGTGATATGCCAGATGACCCCTCTCCAAAGAGTCCTGATATGTGGAGAGGGACACCCTCTACAAGTTTTGGAGGTATACCTCAAGTCTCCCCACACTTGGCACTGACACACCTCACACTTGCTTAGCCATTGTAATGCAAATTACTAGACTGAACTGGAACAGTACGCTGAATGTCAAAGGTCACGCAGGTGAGACGTTCTGTGGAACTCATATCGCGGGGGTGACATTTCATGGGAAATTGTTATATCAAAGTTAAACACAAGCATTCAACAGAGTATCACAATAGAGAAGCAGTTCAATGCCTTCACCTCTATTGCCATGACTGTGCAAATATTTGCACCTGTCAGAGCATCCCCCCAAAATACAGTAGGTAGAAATGGACTTATGATCAGCATCAGCAGCCAGCAGGTACTACAATATATCACTGGGCATGGTAGTGTGATTGTGTAGTGTGCAAATGTGGGACACTGTTTCTACATCACAGTCTAAGTTACATCACACCTAGGGCTGGATTCAGAGAATAAACTTCACCCTGTGTAGGTAGAACAGATTGCTTTGTCTTAAAATACTACATTTAGTTGCTATACACTGCACCACATTCCACATTTAATTAGACATTTAGATGATAAATGCATAGAATTTCAGAGTTTGAATGAATTAAAACTGATGCCAGAGCTTTCATAGCAGAATGAGCAGACTTCAGTAACTGCATTTTTTGATGAGACCTCACCCCCACAGACAGGATTAGCAAAGCTGAAATCACACCCCGGATTGCTGCCTGGCTAGGTGTGAGAAGCTGACACCACAGTGAAATCTGGGTTACTAGTCTGTTGCTCTCCTGAATTTGAAGAATATTTATCAAAGAATGGCGTACCTTCCAAAAGTCTCAGGAATTCTCCCTGATTTAGCCATTTTTTGGACATTCCCTCTGCGTTTTATAGCACCAGTCCATTTCCGTAAAATTATCAGAATTAAAGAACAAACTGTTCCTCCATCTTTAAATTACTTTAGTAATGTACTTCTAGCTCTTTATATTCATTAATTCATATTCATTAGGGTCTTGTGAAAATCTCCCTGTACGTGTGATAAATTTTAGAAACTGGATGTTGGAGAAAGGAGAAACAGTACCCTGTACCTGTCCATCTTTACTATCTTATGAATTACTGTAGAACTATAGAAATAGCAAAAACAGGGATGGCACATAGACATAGAAACATAGAAACATAGATTTTGATGGAAGATAAGGACCACTTGGCCCACCTAGTCTGCCCATTTCCCTACCTAATGGATAAGCTGCAGATCCTAGTTAACCAACAGCCTATTTCTTCCTACCCCCCACAAGAATAGCTTTATCTCTGTCCCATGCATTCTTGAATTCTCCCACAGTTTTAGACCCCACAACCTCCTCAGAAAGGCTGTTCCATGTGTCCACCACCCTCTCTGTGAAAAAATACTTCCTCACATTGCCCCTGAGCCATCCCCCTCTATCTTCAAATTGTGTCCCCTTGTTCTTGCACGTCCCTTTTTCTGAAAGATGCTACCCTATTGGACTTTGTTGATTCCACTAAGGTACTTAAAAGTTTCTATCATGTCTCCCCTTCCCTCCTTTCCTCAAGGGTATACATATTAAGCTCCTTTAGTCTCTCCTCATATGGCTTCTCTTGCAGATCCTGCACAACCTTAGTTGCCCTCCTCTGGACTGCCTCCATCCTGTCTATGTCCTTGTGGAGATGGGATCTCCAGAACTGGATGCAATACTCCAGATGGGATCTCACCAACTGTCTGCACAGAGTGATAACAACTTCCTGTTTGCTGCTGGTGATGCCTCTCCCAATACATCCCAGTATCCCCCCAGCCCTCCCTACTGTCTTATCACATTGCTTGCTAACCTTAACATCATCTGATATGATTACCCCCGGCCCCTTTCCATTTTTGTTGTTTATTACTACCTCTGCCCCATTGTGTAATCTTCCCCTGGGTTTTTCTGCGAGGTCGAGAGGGCTTCTGCTCCAGCCCTCCCCAACCCCCGAAACACCGCACCACTAAACCAGGTGGACCACCCACCCGCGAGTCGAGAGGGCTTCTGCCCAGCCCTCCCGCCCAAACACCGCACCACTAAACCAGGTGGACCACCCGCCAGAGGTCGAGAGGGCTTCTGCCCAGCCTCCCCCGCCCGCCAAACACTGCACCACTAAACCAGGTGGACCCCACCCACAAGGTCGAGAGGGGCTTGCTCCAGCCTCCCCACCCCCCAAACACTGCACCACTAAACCAGGTAAAAGCCTAGGAGGGCAACGGCAGCTAGTAACTTGTACGGCAAGGGAGCTTACCCATTACAGGACTCCAGCTGCTCCATTTCTGCCTCTTTCCTGCTCCCTCACCACACTAGCCCTCCTGGCTGCTGAGAGGCTGTAGCTGGTGGCCAGGTGCCATTTTAAATCGGCGCAGACATGGAGACTGTTTTATTTTTATTGTAACTAGTAATCCTGTGATTGAACAATGAACTATATATGTTTCCTTAATAGTATTCCTGCCTTAAAGGCTAAGTCTGCTCTTTAAACTTAAGCTGTAATCATGTTTCTCCCCAACCATGAACTGTTTTAATGAATTGTTTTATCTGGTACTTTATCTGGTGCCTTAAACCTATCCTTGCCTTAAAGGCTAAGTGTGCGCTTTAAAAGTTAATTTAAAAAGTAATTTGGCCAAGTGTGCTCTTTAAAAGTAAATTTAAAAGTTATTTCTTGTACACACGATGTCTAGATTTTCACTCATAGTAAAAATTTCAAGGTCAGAGCTGCAACTTTTTCCCCGACCATGTGCCTCAATCTTAACTCCTGGGGAACGAGCATAATCGCTGTGCGAAGTGCGCCCTTATAAAGCATCGTGGTTTGATATTATATGAGCCTCCATTGAAGAATATATTGATGTAGGCTAGCGTGTTCCTTGTCCTTTTAAACCTGCTAATGACTGTATAAAATTAACTTTCAGTTGGTTGTAGGCCCGCCTCCCCCTCTCTCCTTACTATTCAACAGCCTGTGCTCACGACATTTATCTCTCCTTCTCAGGTGGACCGCCCTCCAGCGAGGTCGAGAGGGCTTCTGCTCCAGCCCTCCCCCGCCCCCTGAAACACCGCACCACTAAACCAGGTAAAAGCCTAGGAGGGCAACGGCAGCTAGTAACTGGTATGGCAAGGGAGCTTACCCATTACAGGACTCCAGCTGCTCCATTTCTGTGTCTTTCCTACTCCCTCGCCACATGAGCCCTCCTGGCTGCTGAGAGGCTGTAGCTGAATATGGCTCTACCCCGCCGGCTTTGCCAGCTGCCCCGCCACCCCCACCACCACCCTAGGTCGGCGTTCCCTTATATTGCTGCTGGGATGGTCATGTGAGTTGAAAATACCTATCAGTTCACTTTACCATTTGCAGCCTATATAACTCCTCCACTAGGGGCCCCTTTGTCATCACTGGGCTAACTAACCACTCCCATTGTAAACTCTCAGCACTGCACTTTTCTCCTATTTCACTTCTCAGTTTCCCCACTAGAGGCCCTCAGAAGTCTCCCCACTCAAACTTGCACAGTAACTGCAATTTTTGCTTCCCCAATCCCTGGCAATATTTTCCTATTGTGCTACGACATTTAACTTTTTAAGAGTAACTTAACCCCCTTTACTTTTCTCTGTAGGGGTTAATTACTTAACATACTAATCCTGAAAAACCTCTGGCAAAGCCATTGATTTTTCAATCCCTATACCGAACCTCTTAGCCAGACATTAGATCATATTAGTGCCTTCTTACTAAGGACTCTCTCTCTCTTGCTTAGTACTCAAAGTGACTCCTCCTAATATGGCCTTCTCAAGCCAATCCATGTCAGGACATGATGGTGCCGAGGTATCTCTCCCCAAGGGGTGCGATGGACAACTGACTCCTCCCCCTCCTCACCTACCTCCTGACAATCTGGGCAGGACCCTCCTAGCCCTTGGGGTGACATTGAATCTAATCCAGGTCCTATCTCCTCAGATCTTACTCTAAACAACCCCTCCTGCCCTACGTGGGCTAATACCAAAGGGCTCAAACTCACTCATATGAACATTTGTAGCCTAAGGCACAAATTCCATGAAGTTGAGGCTTGGGTGGCTCTGTATAAGCCTGACATATTAGCCTTGACAGAAACTTGGCTCAAACCTCAGATCCTCCACCATGAAGTGGACATAGTGGGATACCTAACTTTTCAAAAGACAGGATTGGGAAAAGGGAGGTGGGTCATTATTTATGTCAGCACTGACTTCTTCAAGCTTCAGAGCTGGACTCCCCACTCATAGTGACCCCCTGGCTGAAATGTTGCTCGTCAAAGTACTACTTGGTAACACCAAACCCCTCACCATAGGAGGTGTATACATCCCCCCACAATCTGTTGCCTCCTCCCTGGAAGCCATAACTAGCGAGCTTGAGGAATACCCCTTGGGGGAAACCATACTACTTGGGGACTTCAATCTCCACTGGCCGTTCCTACTCTCCTCCTCTATTAAAAAACCCATTACTTGGCTCACCTCTTACCCAGATCATCGACCTCCCCACAAGACACAACCTCAAGTCTGGAAACCACTCTTTCATTGATTGGATCCTCGTCTCCTGCCCGGGCTGTATTCTAGCTGCAGGGATTATGGCTGACTCCTTGAGAGATCACTCGCCCACTTTCTGCATATGGTCCAACAAGCCCACAAAAATTGCCACAAAGATCATCGAAGCCAGCAACTACAGTAGGTTTGTACCTGCAGACTACTGCTCCCAGCTGTAGAACTCTGACTGGGCCCCTATCACCTCTCTCCCCACACTAGTCGAGGCTCTTGAGTACTTCACCCAGACCTTTTTGTCTGCATCCAACATTCACGCCCCGATAAAAAAAACCCAGGGTACAGGGAAAATGTCATAAATGGCTGAGCCCTTGCCTCAAGCATTCCATGCTCCTTCGGGACAGAGCTTGGGGCACCTTCAAATCCTCTGGCAGCCCAACAGACTGGGAAAAGTACAGAGAGCTGAGAAATCAGTGAAAAAATCTTTGAAAAAAGCCAAGTCTCAATACCTAAATGACCTACAAACTAGGCACCTACGGGACCCCAAAAAATTCTGGGGCCATCTAAATCTGCTTATCAAGGGCCCCTCAATTAGTCAAACAGATTCCATCATGGTGGGGAACTCTCTGACAAATGACCCAGCCATGGTTGCTGAGGCCTTCTGTGCCTCCTACTCTATCCCGAGTGGGTCTCCCCCTCTGGCCCCCCATGGGCCTAACCTATACACTAGAGATGCATGGGTCCACCCTCGGCCCCAATTTCACCTAAAACTGGTCAAACAGGCAGAGGTACTACCTCTCCTACGCAAAATTAACCCTTCTTCCTCTCTAGGGCATGACCAGCTTGAGCCTCGCCTTCTGAGGGCTGCCACCCCGGCTATTGCCCATCCTGTCACCTTACTTAGAAATAGGTCACTTCAGGAAGGAAAGGTCCCAAAATTGTGGAAGGTAGCGACCATTGTACCTGTACACAAAAGTGGGCCCCAAGACAAATTGGGAAATTATAGACCTATTTCCCTTCTTAGTCCCCTGGGAAAAATTCAGGAAAGGCTAGTCTCAAACCAACTACTAGACTACCTTGAGCAGCACTCTCTCATGGCTGATGTCCAGCATGGCTTTAGAAAGGGCCATGGCACTGACACTGCACTTATCCGACTCACTACGGACATCCTCTCCCATGTGGACCAAGGTTCCCCAATGGGAGCCCTCTTCATTGACCTATCCAGGGCCTTTGATTTGGTTAACCATAATCTTCTCCTCTCCAAACTACAGACCTTAGGACTGGATCACCACTCACACTCCTGGTTCGAGAGCTACCTGAGGGACTGTTCCCAAAAGGTCTGCTGGAAGGGTGCACAGTCTGGACCTAGATCAGTCTCTGCTGGGGTACCTCAGGGCTCAATCCTGGGTCCTCTGCTCTTTTCACTCTTCCTCAATAATATTGAGTGAAACAGCCCCTGCAACAGTCTCATTCTGTATGCTGATGACACTGTCATTTACTGCAGTGACCCCCAACCTAGTGTCATCTCAACTTCGCTGCAGGATAGTCTCTCCACCCTTGAGGCCTGGCTCTCCTCAAACTCCCTTAAACTCAATGATGAAAAAACTAAAGCCGTACTGTTTGGCTCGAGACGCCTGGGCTCTGACAGAAGCCAGCTCCTCCAGATCTGTACCAGCCAAGGAAAAAGAGTTGAGGTCATGTCTAGTTTCAAATACCTTGGGGTCCATCTAGACCAAGAAATGTCCTACCAATCCCATATTGACTCAATAACCAGGTCCACCCATCAAAGGTTTGGCCTCCTTTACCGCCTGGGGAACTCCTTATCCACTACTGCACATCGTGCAATAGCCTGCTGTAATCTCCTTCCATCCATCCTATATGGGGCTCCACTTCTGCAGTTCCTCCATGAGACGGAATACAATAAACTCTCCATACTCTATAACCGAGTGGCCCATTTCGCCACTAACTCCTCTCCTAGGAGACACCATTGCAAGGCTCTAAAGGAGCTAAAGTGGCCTACTCTCCATCATAAGCTTGCCTATCCCATTGCCTGCCTAGCTTTCAAGTTTTCTTACCTAGGTCCCCCTCCCCATCTCAGAGGAATTCTCTCCCCTAGAAAACATACCAGAACCCTGCGCTCAACTGCAAGTCACCCTTTAGTCACCCCGAGAACACTCTCAAACTATGGCAAACGCTCCTTCAAATTTGCTGCCCTACCTATGGAACTCTCTACCACCTGCCTGACAAATTCACCCACCCTCACACAGTTCAAAAATGGACTCAAACTACATCTTCTCAATCTTAGCCTCTGTGGCTGTAACCGCTAGCTCCCAAAACAGTCCTCCTGGCCGTTTGTACTGCTCTGAACTCTCTACTACCTTGACATGAAATGCTAATATGGACTCTGATTACTGGCGAAACTGATGTATATACTGTATATAATGTGTGGTCTAAACTTTCTGTATGTGTGTTCTAAACATACTGTTTATAATATGAGCCTTGTATGAACCCTATTGCTGTCCCTGTATAAATGTTATCATTGTACTATTTGTGTAACAGATTGGTGTAGCAGATGTAGCTAATGTAATTATTGTTTCAGTGTCCTCTCTGTAACTAACTCCGGGTCGCCCCTGAAAAAGGGACCTTTGGTCTCAGCGGGCTTACCCGGTAAACAAAACCTAAATAAATAAATGAATTTTTGTTTCCCAGGTGCATTATTTTGCACTTCTTTGCATTGAATCCAAGCTGCCGTACTTCTGATCATTCCTCCAACCTTGTCAAGTCCCTTCTCATCCTTTCCATGCCTCCTTGTGTATCAACCCTGTTGCAGGTCTTTGTGTCATCTGCAAAAAAGCATATTTTTCCTTCCAGTGCCTCTGTATTGTCACTTATAAAGACATTAAAAAGGACTTGGCCCAGTACTGAACCCTGCAGTACCCCACTAGTAACCCCTCTTTCTTCAAAATGGACTCCATTTACAATTACCTTGTGTGTGCTGTTGTCCAGCCAATGTGTTACCCAGGCTACCACCCTGGGACCCACTCCCAGGCTGGTTAATTCGATTATTAATCTTTTGTGTGGGACTGTGTCAAATGCCTTGCTAAAGTCTAGGTAGGCCATGTCCACAGCCCCTCCTTGGTCTTCTACTTTGGTCACCCAGTCAAAGAAATCAATTAGATTCGTCTGACATGACCTTCCCGCTGTGAACCTATGCTGCCTTGGTTCCTTTGCCGCACTGGCTTCTAGGTACTCAACAATTATTTCCTTCAGAAGTGATTCCATCACTTTCCCTACCACAGAGGTCAAACTGACAGGTCTGTAGTTTCCTGCCTTTGTCTTGCTCCCACTTTTGTGAAGGAGAATCACATCCACCTTCCTCCATTCCTCAGGTACCACACCATCCTCCCATGATTTGTTGAAAAGGGTAGTCAGTGGTGTCACTAGTTCTCCCCTTAATTCTTTCAGAGTTCTGGGGTGAGTTCCATCATGCACCATTGCTTTGTCCACCTTCAGTTTTAGGAGTTCTTTCAGAACCCTTTCTTCTGTGAAAGGACTGGGATCAACCCCCCTATCCAGAGTGCTTCTGTTAATTGGATTAGGCACCTCCCCCTCTTTTGTGAATACTGAGCATACATTTAGTATCCTTGCTTTTTCACTGTCCTTCTCTGCCCAACCACTGTCCATTCTATTCAGCCTTACTATCCCTCCCTTTGTCTTTCTACACCCCCTGATGTACCTATAAAAGGTTTTATCCCCCTTCTTAACCGAGTTGGCTATCTTTTCCTCAGTTTGGCCCTTTGCTATTCTAACTTCCCTCCCTGCTTCCTTCTGCCTTAACTGGCACAGTTCTCTGTCCTGCTCCCTCTGTGTGTCCTTATACTTCCTAAATGATATCTTTTTCTCCCTAACCTTCCTCTCCACCTCTTTTGAGAACCATATGGCTTTTTCTTTTATTTTGATTTGTTTATTTGCTTCACACAAAGGCTTGTTGCCTCTGTGATGGCAGTTTTGATGTTTCCCCATTGTTGCTCGACCCCTCCTTCTAGCCTGTTTGCTAGTGCTTTTGTAAGGCACTCTCCCATCTTGCCAAAGTCAGCCCTCCTGAAGTCCAGTACCTTCATTTTTGTATTGCTTGACTCTGTAGCTGAGTTTATCATGAACCATACTATTTTTTGGTCACTGGTTCCCAGATGGCTACCAGCTTCTAGATTTGAGATCCTCTCACTGTCCCCATTTGAGAATATGAGGTCTAAGATTGCTCCCTAATGAGTGGGTTCCAAAGCTAGCTGTATGAGGCATGCCACCTGTAGGGCATCGAGAATGGCCCTGCTCTTGGATGTGGCTGCAGCAAAGGTGCTCCAGTTAACATCTGGCATATTCTGGTCCCCCATCAACAGTATCTCCCCTTTCTCTGCCATGCTAAGGATGCCTTCTATCATATCCTTGTCCATTCCCTCTCCCTGGCATGGGGTTCTGTATATAACCCCTGTGCGGATTGTGGTGCCATTTCCAGTCTCTAAGGTGACCCACAGTGCCTCCTCTCCTCCCTGTGTACTCTTTTGTTCCATTGCTTTTATCCCCTTCCCTTACATAGAGAGCTACTCCTCCCCCCCTCTTCTACCCTCCCTGTCTCTCCTGTAGGTTGTGTACCCTAGTATGTTAACATCCCAGTCATGGTTCCCTGTGTACCATGTTTCTGTGACTGCTATGATATCCAGGCATCCCTCTTCCATCAAGGCCACCAGTCCAGGGAGCTTGTTTCCCAGACTATGGGCATTGGTACTCATTATCCTCCATTTCTTGATGGCCTTACCCCTTTTTGCCCCATCCCTGTCCTTATTTCCTTTGTCATTTTCTCCATTTACCCCTGCTCTTCTCCCTATCGACATAGCTAACTTGGTGTTTACCTCACTTACTACCCTGATTTTCTTTTGGGGGGCTAGGATTTCCATTCTCCTTTCCAGTGCATCCCCCCTTGGCTAGTTTAAATGCTTGCCAATGAAGCATTTAAATCTATAACCAAGGATTCTGGTTCCCCTCCTGAACAGATGCAGACCATCATGCCAGTATAGGCCTGCATCACTCCAGGTGGACTCCCAGTCCCCAATGAAGCCAAATCCCTGAGCTCTGCACCAGTTTTTCAACCACAGATTAAAGACCATGGTGTAGAGCACCCTAGCCTCACCCATGCCATAGACAGGCAGCACCTCCGAGAAGGTTACCATGTGTGCTACTTGTCTAAGGCCCTTCCCCAACTCCGCAAACTCTTCCTGCACTGCTCTGATCCCTTTCTCTGCCAGGTCATTGGTCCCTAGGTGGACGATGACATCCAGCTCCCTCCTCTGTACAGCTGCTGCAGCGATCCTGAGGATTCACTCCCTGTCCCTCCAAGCCATGGCACCAGGCAGACACCTTACCTCCCTCTCCCCTTCCTCCCCCAGTTCTACCCCCTAAAAATGGAGTCCCCCACCAGGAGTTGTTTTCTTCCCATGTGGGGTCCCTATGCCACCCTCCTGTGGGTCTCCTTTATGGAGGTTCCCAGCATCCTCCTTGGTCTCCACTGTGGGTGCCTCCATAGAGGAATCACACTTTGCCAGAATGGCATATGAATTGTGGAGAGGTACAACTGGAGGGATGCACCTCTGTTCCACCACCCTCACCCTCCCTGAGCCCACTGTGGTCCAACCACTCCTCTTTCTTGGCAACCTCTGAGGCAACGGCAGTGGCCCTGATGGTCCCTGGGTGGGAGAGGAGGTCCCCCAAATCCTGGCCAACTCAGCCTGGAGATAAGCAACCTCCTCCCTCAGCCCAGAGAGGTGCCTGCAAATGGGACAACACCACATCCTTCAGAACGTCTCCCGGAAGACTGCTGCTCCACAGCCACTGCACTGCACCACTCCCATCATGTCTTATTTTTGGCCCCTTAACTGTTGTTTGGAATACTTACTCTTTCCTCTGTTTATTTTTTATTTATTTCTCCCTTCTTACTTACTGCCTCTGTGCCCTTTAAGCTCCTGATCTTCCTGTTCTGAGGCGAAGTTTCTATATTTCTCAGTAGTCTCCCTACTTGCTCAGAGTCAGACCTCCAGCAGCGGGGGGGGGGGGGGATGGAGAGCTACTCTTTTCCTACTAGGATGGTGGTTTTTTTGTGGCTCTGTGATCACTCACTTCCTGCTCCCAAACAGGAAGTTCCTGTTGTCAGTCAAATCCTGTGCCTATAAAAGTAGAACTGGCTTAGGGTGTAGGAGGGAAGGAGGGTAATATAGTCCCAGTAGAGAAGTGTAGTTATAACAGCAGCTCCTTCTTCTTGGTGTTCTCTGCCTGTTATCTGATAGAAGCTATCTAGGGCAGTTTTTAAATCTGTCTTTAACCTGGCTTCCTTCTAGCTAAGCCATTCCCCTACTTTCCAGCTCTTTCTACACTTAGTTAATTGCACACATAATTCTTTTCAGCCACCTGAGACAAACACCTCAATAACTACACAGATAACAATTCACTTTAGCCAACTCAGATAAACACACTAACTTTTTGTTTTGTTTTTACCCTAAACTAAAGGTCCAAGTAGTAGAGTTCTAGTTCTTTAATCTCAGTAGAGAAGTATAGTTATAACTGCAGGGCAAAGGTTAGTTAAAGAGCAGAGGACAGATATTCAAAAATGGGCAAAGCAGAATGCAAAGGTTTGCACTGCGCTTGCCCATTGCCCATGACCCTGAGGATACTATATTCAGTTGGCTAGCACACCTGCAGCATTCAACTGAATATAGGGGTCATGTCAATGCATCACTAAGCTGAGTAATGCTGCCACAACATGGAACCTGGCACTGCAGGGAACAGCACCTCCAGACCCAATAGCACCGGTAGCTCCCAGCATGATATTTAGATGACCCAATGCAAATGAGCCCATTTGGCATGCAAGGCACTAAGGGGTCATTTGCATGCCCATTATATGCACATTTGCATGGGAAGTGGCAGAAGGTTTGCATCCTTGTGACAGACCACACCCCTCCACCATTGCACTGTCCTGTAGTGTCTAGTGGCACCCTTAACCCTCTGACCCTGGCTCTAATATAATAAAGTAAGTCCTTGGTGTCTAGTGATCCCCCATCCCCCATCTACAATACCGGTAAAAGTAAGAGATTTCCTACTGCCTAGCGGTCCCTCCCCCTCCGACCATCAGCCCCTGTATAAAAAATACCTCAGTGCCAGTGGTCCCTCACCTTCTGATTGTGATGTAGACAGCCAGCTCTGAGTGCTCGAGTGCTGTATTAATTTTTTTTTATTACGTATAAAATATGTGATGGGAAGGTCAGCTCAAGGAAAATACTGTTTTACTGGAACTGACACATTAAGACCCCCAAAGGATAAGTTCAAAGGACAGGAGGTATTTTAAACTGCAGAGATCTGGGGTGCAATTACCTTGTCAGTTTGCTTTCAACCCAGGAAATAAGATTAGCCATTCATAATGCCCTCAGGGGGATCCTTTGACTTGCATGGTTACCAAGAAGGACTTGTGGGGAGGGGCATCAGAGAGAGGCCAGAATGAACATTGAAGAGGTTTGATGTCTAAGCCAGGGAGGATCCAGATGGATTTGGAAGGTCCAATATACATTTCCCGGGGAACACCTTGAATTATATCAGAAAGACCTGAGGTATAGATTCCAAGATCCAGACGGGATTATAGAGGCAAATACACTTTTGCTTTGACTAGTGACTTAGAGCAAAGAAGCTTTTGAGATGTGTGTGTAGCAGAGTAAAAACCAGTTCTGACCAGTTGGCCTGTGGAGAGGAAGGTCAGTGCGGTCATCTGATATGTTTTTTTAAATATTTTATTTGGTGACCCTGTATTGTAAAATATAGAGTTTGATACACCAAGATGGAGTCAGTGACCTCATGAGAAGGCCGGCTCAGAAGTGTGTTTAACTGCTGAAAGAACCTGACAGAGACATAAGACAATATTTTTCTGACTGAGAAGAGAAAGACCCTCAAAGCACTGAAAGAAAGTAAGCATTAGATTATACCAGTCTGAAGTTACAAATTGTAGGAACTGTACTTTTTAACCTGTTTGTTTTAAGGTTTTATGTGTTGGGATATATATTTGTTCTGTAATTATTGTTCTGTTTTGATATTTTTAAAGTTAAAATTTTGTTTTACAAATGAAACTGCTGGAGTGCCTTGACATTTCTTTTTATTTTAAGTGAAGCTTTTAAAGGTTATAAGTACACTGTGTATGGGCTTATTGTATACCAAACTGGGAAATGGATAGAGTTCTCTAATAGTCTTGCATAGAGTTCTAAGGGTTCATTTGAAAGACTTGGCTGGGTGCCCGTAGGCAAAGATATCTGGTCACCCGAAGACAGAATTATCTGAGCTGGATAATTGGGTATGCTAACAAGAGGTTATCAGTTTGAATTCCTTCAGAGCTTGAGACTAAGGTGACTTGAACCCACAAAACAGACAAGAGGGTTACCTTGTCTGTTCACTGTACACAAATCATACGCTCAGAGGTTGGCACTTTGGGAGTAGAGGGTTGACTGGCTGAGCGAGTTGGTGACAGATTGATTGGCAGCAGTGGCATTAAAAGTTTGGTGGTATAAGCTTCATTGTTCAGTGAGTTAGCTTGAAACCGTTTAGCTCACTTAAAAAAAAAAGGCAGTGTTTTATTTAAAAAAGGAAACAGAATTATATCCATTGACTTACAGTTAAGTTCCCACCCACTTTTTTTTTCTGAAGTGCCAGTCAGTATAGTATTAGTAGTGAGAGAAGAAGAAAATGTCTTCCGACTACAGCAAGCACACTGTAGATTTCTTAAAGCAGTTGTGTGGGGACAGGGGAGTCCAGTTTGGGGTGAAAGCCAGTAAGTAGAACTTCATAGAGGCCCTGATAGTAGCAAATACCCAGGACAGCGAGTCACCAAACCTCAAGCCTGGAAGGGCTAGAGGCCAGTGAGGGGACTTGAGCCGATGAGGTGGACAGCAGGGCCACTGTCAGTGAAGGTCCACAGCAGCAGGGACAAGTCACCAGTATCCTGAATCTGGAAGTTCTCAGGTTGCAATTTGAGTTGCGCAGGATGGAGTTGGAGTCCTAGGAGAGGAGATGAGAGAAAGGGAACAGAGGGAGGCAGACCATGAGGAACATGAGCACCAGTGAGAGGCAGAGGAGAAGAGAGAGTGAGAGAGAAAGCAGAGCTGCAGAGGAGAGGAGAGAGGAGCACCAGTGGCAACATGAACTGGAGAAGCTATGAATCCAAACAGCGGCACCAGGGCAGGTAAGTGGCTTGTGTTTAACTAGGACTGCAGGACTGGGTTACAAATTCAACTCAAAATTAATAGCTGAGTTTAAGGACAGGGAGGATATAGACGCCTTTTTAAATGCTTTTGAAAAATTTTGTATGCAGACTAAAATTCCTAGAGAGTCCTGGAGCTTCCAGCTATCCCCGCTACTTACCAGAAAAACTCGGGATGCATTGGGTCACATGGACAATAAAGACAGTGATGATTACAGCAAGTTAAAAGCAGCACTACTAAAAAAGTTTGAATTAACTGTTAAATCATACAGAGCTAAATTCCGTAAGTTCAGGAGAAGCCCTGATATGAGCTATGAGGAGCTAGCCATGAAACAATGTCAGTTTTTAGAATGTTGGTGGGAAGGAATTGAGGCAAACACTGTTGATACAATTGAAAATGTGATTTTATTAGAGCAATTTTATTGGGCATGCCCAACAGAGTTAAAAACCTGGCTAGAGGACCGAGATCCAAAAACAGTGCAAGAGGCTGCTGAACTCTCAGACCGCTATGTCAAGAGCACACCTGCTCTGATAGCGAATGGGGTGAGTGTGGCAGTGCAGAAAGGGAAAAGTGTACCTTCAGGGCAGCTAAAACCCTCACTGCCTCCACCGAAACCAGTTAGCCCCAGGTTTCAAAGAAAAGATTTCTCTGAAGTAAGAAATGTTTGTTGGTTATGTAAAGAACCTGGGCACATTACCAGACAGTGTCCAAGAAGGGCAAGCAATAATACACAAAGTAGTACCAGAAAGGAAGTGGGTTGTTTTTGTGTCCCTGAAAGCATGCCAGTGAACATGAGGGAACACATGCACCCATTCATGGTAAATAGTGTACAGACACAGGGGTTAAGGGACACAGAAGCATACCCGACATTGTTAAAAAGGGATCTGGTACAGCCTGGTCAGCTTATACCAAATAAATACGTGACTATACAGGACTTTGCAGGTGTAGAGAAAACATTGCCATTGGCCAGTGTTCTCCTGGACTGGGGTGAAACAGGGGGAACTGTGCAACAGGTGGCTGTAGCTAACACATTAGCAGTGGATGTGATCCTGGGTATCAATCTCCAGCAGGGGTTGGTATATGCAGTTACCCATAGCCAAGCGGCCAGGGAAAATTGTAGTTCCCTGAGCCCCCTAGAAGCCATTGGGGAAGATACTGAGAGGCTGGTTCCACAGCCTGTGTCTCCAGAGGGGGAGACTGATAAAAAGAGGGTAGAAATTTCCCCAGTAGCAAATAACCACATAGCTACAGAGGGTTACTCCAAAGAGGGAGAGGTGACCCCTTGTCAGAGGGTAGGGATTGACAGTGATCCTGAGAGCCCTGACACAAGTGCTAGGGGCCCTAGTTTAGCAACTGAAGGGGACCTGTCCCATGCCTTGGGAAGGTGTGAGTGGTTTGCAGCTGCTCAGAGACGTGACCCTAGTTTAGAGAAGCTGAGGGCTTGGGCAGACTCAGACAGTGCACAGGGAGGTGATGGAAGACATAGGGTTTATTGGGAAAATTGACTTATGTATACACAGGCAGTACAGACAGAGGGAGGGATGCTAGGCAGGCAGCTTGTCATTCCCCCAGGGATATCATGAGCAGTTGCTCAAGGTTGCCCATGATATTCCCTTGTCTGGTCATCTGGGAATCGCATGAACTACGCAGCAGTTAGCCCAGAATTTCTACTGGCCTAACTTCACCCAGCAGGTGAAGGAGTATTGCAGGTCTTGTCACCAGTGCCAAGAAATAGGGAAGGTGGGCCAGAAAACCCAAGCTGCCCTGATTCCATTGCCCATAGTGGAGAAGCCATTCCAGAGGGTGGGAATGGATATTGTGGGGCCTTCAAATACCTCCAGCTCCTCAGGGAAAAGGTTCATCCTGACTGTGGTGGATTATGCCACCCAGTACCCAGAGGCAGTCGCCCTTTCCTCACTGAGGACAGACAAAGTAGCAGATGTCTTGCTTGGGATTTTTTCCTGTGTTGGGTTTCCGCAGGAGGTAATCACTGATCGAGGGTGTTCCTTCATGTCGGACCTAATGAAATGTCTATAGAAGAAGTGTGGGGTGGTGCAGAGATGTATGACACCGTATCACCCACAAGCCAATGGGCTTGTGGAATGCTTCAATGGTACTCTAAAGTCAATGCTCCGGATGTTTGCTGAACAGCATGGGAGGGACTGGGAGAAATACCTTCCCCACCTGTTGTTTGCATACAGGGAGGTTCCCCAACAGTCGACAGGATTTTCCCCCATTCGAACTCTTGTATGGACGCTGGGTACGTGGGCCCCTAGACTTGATTCCGGAGTACTGGGAAGGCAAGCACGCCACCCAGATAACTCCCATTGTAGGTTACATCCTAAGGTTTAGGGAAAGGCTGAAGGAGCTTATGGGGACAGCCCAGAGCAACCTGGCAGCTGCCCAACAGAAACAAAAGGTATGGTACAACCGCAAAGCCAGAGCTCGCTCATACATGGTGGGTCAGGAAGTCATGGTCCTTATTCCACTCTGGAAAGACAAGCTGCAAGCTGAGTGGGCAGGACCGTACAAAGTGGTTAAGAAGGTAAATGACATAAACTACATTGTTGAGTTACCTGACCATAGACAGACAGCAAGGATGTACCATGTCAACATGATGAAGCCATAGGCAAATAGGGCTGACATGGTGTTGGCAGTGTGTAGTCATGGGGAGGGGACGGATGAAGGAGACCCCCTTCTAGACTTGCTGAAAGAGAGTAAGCGGGAGTCCTCTGTGGAGGCAGTAAAATTGTCTTCCCAACTGACCCCGGGCCAGATCCAGAAAGTGAGGGAGGTTTTAGCAGGCTTTGCCCCCTTGTTTAGTGCCAAGCCTGGACTAACCCCCTTAGCAACACACGATGTGGAGACAGGGACACAGACGCCCATACGGCGGACAGCATATTGGGTATCGGAGGCTGTCCAAAAGGACATTAGGAGGGAAGTGGAGAAGATGCTGGATTTAGGGGTAATCCAGAGATCCCAGAGTCTCTGGGCCTCACCCGTAGTCCTTGTACCCAAGCCAGATGGCTCGACTCATTCCTGTGTAGACTATCGTGGACTGAATGCAGTCACAAAGTCAGACGCCCACCCGATGCCCCGGATGGATGAACTCCTGGACAAGTTGGGGGGGAGCGACCTACCTTATGACCATTGAACTGACAAAGGGGTATTGGCAGGTAGAGTTGACAGACAGAGCTAGGGAGAGGTCAGCCTTCATCACTCTGATAGGCTTATTTGAGTTCAGAGTAATGCCTTTCAGAATGAAGAACATCCTGGCCACTTTCCAAAGGTTGGTGAACCAGGTGTTAAATGGTGCTGAGGAGTATGCCGTGGCATACCTGGATGACATTGTCATCTTCGGTACCAGCTGGGAGGAACACCTGTCACACCCTAGGGAAGTGCTGGGCAGAATACAGAGGGTCGGGCTCACTGTCAAATCCAAGAAGTGCCAGGTGGCCATGGGAGAAGTGTCATACCTCGGGCATGTGGTAGGCCAGGGATAGCTCCTTCCTAACCAGATAAAAATAGAAGTAATACAGGCGTGGCCCGGACTAGAAACTCAGAAGCAGGTTGGGAGTTTTCTCGGGACAGCAGGGTACTATCGAAAATTTTTACCAAATTACAGTGCCCTGGCTGCTCCCCTATCTGACCTGACAAAGAAATGGATGCCTAAGAAAATTACCTGGGGTCCAGCCTGTGAGGAAGCCTTTATCAAACTGAAGGAGGCACTGTGCAGTGCTCCTGTTTTGACAAGTCCGGACTATGGCAAAACTTTTGTAGTTCAGACGGACGCCTCAGATGTGGGTATTAGGATAGTACTAAGCCAGACATCCAGCAAAGGGAGGGACCACCCGATAGCCTTACCTGAGCCGAAAGCTGCTCCCCAGGGAGCAAGCATACTCCATGGTAGTAGAGGATTAACTTGCCCTAGTGTGGACCCTAAAGAAATTGGAGCCATACTTGTATGGGCAGCATTTTGTGGTGCAGACTGACCACAACCCCCTGGTTTGGTTGTCACAGATGGGAAAAAAAAACAATGGCAGACTGCTCAGATGTAGTCTTGCTTTACAAGGGTAAGATTTGAAAATCGTACATAGGGCTGGAGCCACAAATAAGAACTCAGATGGACTGTCTAGGGTCTATGAGGAGTGAACTGATTTGGGAAGCTCATCCCATGTAGGGGATGGATCCCCAAATTCAGTCTAGGTGGGGAGGAGTGTGACACAGACAGCCAGCTCTGAGTGCTCGAGTGCTGTATTAATTTTTTTTACTACATATAAAATATGTGATGGGAAGGTCAGCTCAAGGAAATTACTGTTTTACTGAAACTGACACATTAAGACCCCCCAGGGCTAAGTTCAAAGGACAGGAGGTATTTTAAACTGCAGAGATCTGGGGTGAAATTACCTTGTCAATTTGCTTTCATCTCAGGAAATAAGATTAGCCATTCATAATACCCTCAGGGAGATCCTTTGACTTGCATGGTTACCAAGAAGGACTTGTGGGGAGGGGCATCAGAGAGAGGCCAGAATGGACATTGAAGAGGTTTGATGTCTGAGCCAGGGAGGACCCAGATGGATTAGGAAGGTCCAATATACATTTCCCGGGGAACCCCTTGAATTACATCAGAAAGACCTGAGGTGTAGATTCCAAGGTCCAGACAGGATTATAGAGGCAAATACACTTTTGCTTTGAATACAGTGACTTAGATCAAAGAAACTTTTGAGATATATGTGTAGCAGAGCAAAAACCAGTTTTGACCAGTTAACCTGTGGAGAGGAAAGTCAGTGAGGTCATCTCATATGTTTTTTAAATATTTTATTTGGAGACCCTGTATTGTAAAATATAGAGTTTGATACACCAAGATGGAGTCAGTGACCTCATGAGAAGGCCGGCTCAGAAGTGTGTTTAACTGCTGAAAGAACCAGACAGAGACATAAGACAATATTTTTCTGATGGAGAGAAGAGAGAAACCCTCAAAGCACTGAAAGAAAGTAAGCATTAGATTATACCAGTCTGAAGTTATAAACTGTAGGAACTGTACTTTTTTACCTGTTTGTTTTAAGGCTGTATGTGTTGGGATATATATTGGTTCTATAATTATTGTTCTGTTTTGATATTTTTAAAGTAAAGATATTTTTTTTACAAACGAAACTGCTGGAGTACCTTGACATTTCTTTTTATTTTAAGTGGATCTTTTAAAGGTTGTAAGTGTTATAAGTACACTGTGTATGGGCTTATTGTATACCAAACTAGGAAATGGAAAGAGTTCTCTAATAGTCATGCATAGAGCTCTAAGGGTTCATTTGAAAGACTTGGCTGGGTGCCCGTAGGCAAAGATATCTGGTCACCAGAAGACAGAATTATCTGAGCTGGATAATTGGGTATGCTAACAAGAGGTTATCAGTTTGAATCCCTTCAGAGCTTGAGACTAAGGTGACTTGAACCCACAAAACAGACAAGAGGGTTACCTTGTCTGTTCACTGTACACAAATCATATGCTCAGAGGCTGGCACTTTGGGAGTAGAGGGCTGACTGGCTGAGCGAGTTTGTGACACTGATCACTGGCCTCACTATAAAACAATACTGTTGGCATCTAGTGGCATCCTCCACCCACTGATCCTGACCCTATACACTATAACATATTCCCTGGTATCTAGTGGCTCCCCACACCACAGGCACCAGCCACCTACCCTGCTACCCCCTTAACTGACTCTCTCTACAGTAGACAGTAGCCACACTCCATTTACAGCACAGAGGATGCATACTCACTGTCATCACATACAGTGGCCAGGAGATTTGGTGAGAGGAGGGCTGTGCCAGTTGTTGAATGGGCTCCCATGTCACTGGTGAATCAGGTAAGGGAGAGTGGCAGTGGTCAGTGCCAACTGTGCGGGGGGGGGCTGCTAGGCACTGAATATTATGCTGTGTCTGGAATCATGTCCCCGCCCCTCCCTTTGCCCACTGCATATATCATTTGTTTTGCAAATGCTAACCCCTTTAGTGTGTGCCACAGCCCCCTTTAAAAATTGCACATGGGTGCAAACCCCTGGCAAACAGGGTGCAATCATATTGCCCACTGGACAATGTTTTAAATATCTGGCCACAGGTGTCTGCTTCTAATAAATACACCACTAGCTATTTTATTTATTATATTTTAATGTGTTTGTACTTTCATTTACATTTTATAATACAATAATTGATAGTGCACTGACTGTACTGTCTGTTCCTTGATCCTGATGATTTTAGGGACTTAGACATATTTCTGTCTGGACTTTTTCTATCAGTCTGCAGCCCACTTCAGACTGATTCCTAAAACTTTTGTTTTCCTCACCTCTCCAGTCAGGATTAGCAAACCAGAATTCTCACTTCTGGAAGCTGGCCTGTTAGGTGTTGGAACATCACACCATAGCACAACACTACCTATTCAGCTGTGCCTCAAACTCTTTGACACCTATCCCCCACAGCTGAAATTTGCAAGCTTGAGATCATGCCTTAGGATGCTGTGAGGCCCGGTGTTTGGCTAGAGCAGGTGTTACATCCTGACAGAGCAAAGATGTGGGATACAAAACAAAAACAGAAAAGCACTTATTTTTGGAAAAACAAGTTCAATTTTATTATCATTAGTTATACACCGTAGTGGTGCAACCATTGGCGCAAACAAATGCTCTCATTACTTTTGCCATGTGTGCAGCATAGTTATTACAGTCTTTAACTGTCAGCACTTTCCTCCAAAAGTGTTTCATGCCCCATATTAGTTGAACACGGTTCCTTGGCTTAATATGCCTCTGAATGTAGTGCATCATTTGCTGCCACATCTCTACTGGGTTCAGGTCTGGTGATTCTGGTGGCATCCTGATCCAGTTCACTCCCTGGTCCTTTATGTACAACTCAGATGGTCCTGCTTTGGGTCATTATCTGTGCAAGGGAAAGAACACACTTATAAGTAAATGCACAGAACACTGTGCTGTATATCATCCCCATGAACACAGAGAAACTGTGATTGCAAATGGCTCCATTTTGAACCTTGGAAAAGCTGATGCCCATCTGCAAAAACTAACTTTATAAAGGGAACCAGTGTATTGCACACTATCTCCACACTGAAGAAATCACTCTTCATGATGCCACTGAGTAGTAGTATCAGCCCCAGTCCATGGCACAAGATGGCACCCCAGATATGTATTTTCAAAGAGTGTTTGAGGCTGTGGTTTTAGTAAAAGAAATCCTTCTTTTCCAGAATGCAATGACACAAAAAGATTGTATTGCTGTGGTAGCCTCATCAGTAAAAAGAACGTCTGCAAATTGTTCATTCTTTTCCATCCACACCTTAACTTGTTCCAGCTGCTTATATTTGTTAGCTTCAGGAATGAGGGGGCATATACTGTTGAGGGAAGGAAAGGGCCATCAGTTAAAATCTTTAGGTATGTACAAATCTAGATCTCTGACTGCTCTTAGCAAACTTAACTAAGAACCTTTAGTAAATTTAATTAAATCAGATTTCCAACATTGGATAGTTCTTCCGTTATCACTTCTGGGATTGGTATAAGTTCTTAAGATGAATATTTCACCCTGGATGTTACATCCAATGGGTATGCTGACTATTTATCTACCTAAAATATGGTTTATAAGATTACACACCCTGTTGAACAAATTTCTTTGGCAAGGGTGATAGGTCCTCTGAGCTTATTTTAAGTTAACTGCTCTGCAATGTAAGGAAGGTCTCTGCCTCCCTAATTTGTATCTATATTATAGTGCATTACATAGCAGTAAATATTGTTTATGTGGTCAAAGGCTGGATGATTGTTTGAGCCCAGGGTACACTCCTTTATGGTTAAAGACCGAACAAGATTTGTGTCATAGTTTTGGTCTCCAACTCTGTAATTTACTGTACCTTAAACCTTTAAAATTGCCCTCTACTCTCAAGACAACACCGATATTTAGATCTTTGAGGGCATACTGGTAGTTAGGAGTCTATTTACACATGGATTGGTATAAGGATATAGCACTGCTTGCACTGGGTAATTTCAATTTTTGTAAAAATAAATGCCTTATTTCTTTAGCTTTCTGGCCAAAACTCTCAACATCCATGGTGGCAAACTTGATGGATAGGGCTAAGTTTCTCCCATTTAGTTCATTAACGCAAACATTCCTTTTACCGAACTCTGATGTACTTCAATACTTTCAACTGATTCATGTTATAGCAGCGTATATGGGGTCTGCTTCCTGGGGTAGAATGGGGAGATGTTTTCACTCAGCTGGCATCTACTGCTTCTCGGACACACTATAGAGTTGGTCTCTATAAGGTGTTACAAAAACATGATCCCCAGGCCCTTTCTGTGATTTACTACTGGTAATCCATGTTAGATCTGCATTGGGATGGCTCAGACTGCCAGAATGTGTGAAATTACTTATATGAAAACATAAAGTAGGATAGAGACCACCTGAAGCAGTTTAAAATTTTGCATAGTTTATACTTTACACCTTTTAGATTGAAGCAGATGAGGAAAGTTACATCTTCCACCTGTACTAGGTATGGAATAGAGGAGGGTACTTCAAAACATATATTGTAGGATTGTCATAAGGTGGTTCCCTTTTGGATTGAACTACAAAATTGTCTTAGGCCTTTATTAGAATTATCATTTTTTTACCTCAGAGATATGTCTTTTGTCTTTTTATCCACCACAATTATCTGGCCCCAAGATGGCTTATATGGCATTTATTTCTAGTACAGCAAAAGCGGTGGTACTTAGACATTGAATGGATTCTAATTTTCCAATATGGCGAGAATGGCATTTTGAAAGACTACAAATGTTAGCAGTAGAAAAGCATATTGCCTCCCTCCGTAGACGTTTTCCAGTTTTTTATTCCAGGTGGGAACTACTTTGTGCAATTCTACAAAATGTGTAGACTATCTTTTGGTCTCCAATTTTACAGGTTTTTATTGGTGATTATGGGATTACAGGCACTTGGAAAGGTAAGTCATATTTACAATGACTATATTATATATATGATGTTCACTGGAGTAATTCTGGCAATTTGGTTATGTAGCGCACCGGGGGAGGGGGATTACTCTGAGAGGGACTGGATTTTTTAGATCTTGTTTTATAAGCTTTCTTTTCAGTTGTAGTTTTGGCATTGTGAAATTGTTTCAGATGTGTGTTTCTTCTAATAATTTTTTACTCTGTGTTTGTTTAATCATAAACTTTCAATAAAGTATATTTAATTAAAACAAGCATTTGTCAATGTCGAATGTTTGCTTGCTGGCATTGGCATTGGTAGTGCAGGAGTTACAGAGCTGCATAATAGGAATGGCAGTGAAGTATTGAACTGAAGCCAACCCCACCACCACCCTGCAGATATTGACAGGCATTGGGGTGTGCCTTTGGGTCTTCAGGCATAACGGCCATGCCATTTCACCACACCCTACCCTGCAGACACTGACAAGTGTCATGGTGTGCCTTGGAGTCTTCGGCCCTTATGTTCACCCCCTTCCATCAGGAAATATGGTGAGACGGGTGCTGTATAGGAGAATGGGGTAAACTTTGGGGCCGAAGAGTCAAGGCACACCTCGATGCCTCTCACTGGCTGCAGGGTGTGGGTGGGGGTGGAATGGTGTAAGCATTACAGGTGACAATCCCAAGCCACACCCCTGCTGCCTGTCAGTCTCTACAGGGTGGGACGTTATGGCGTTCGTTGATATTTTCACTCCAAATTTTCAACATGTTTTTTTTGTTACCCCCACCTCATGAACAGTGGCAATATCAGTTTGTTTGCCGAAAGCTGATTTTGCACAGTGACTACACCATTTGGCACCACAGGTGCGGAAACACATTTCAAACAGTATGTGAAAAATGACAGCTGTACTGTTCATGGGGAGGTGTAAAAATGGCAATGTTGAAAATCTGCAGTGAAAATATTAAAAAAACTGGTGCAGTCACGAACGTGCGTAGAAACTGTGCAACGCACACCTGTAATGTAATTAGTTTGGGGATTTATTACAGCAGATTGTCAACACAGGCATTTTGGGACCTCTGCTTATGAACAGTGTCACTGTGATTTTCTTAATCTGTCCCGAACAGTGATTTCCGAAAGCGACCACGCATTTCTGTGATGGAAGTGCAAAAACACATTTCAGCCATGGTGTGAAAAATGACAGCTGTACTGTTCATAAAGAAGTGTGGAAAAATGCCAGTGGTGAAAACCTGGACTGAAAATATTACAAATTCATGAACTTACGAGGGTGCATGGAAACTGTGCAATGCTCGCTCGTGACACAGTCATTTTATGGACTTTTGTCACCAAATTTTTAACATAGTAATTTTAAGACCTCTACTCATGAGTAGTGTCACTGTGAGTTTCTTAATCTTTTCTGAACATTGATTTCACACACCGACTGAGCCATTGTGTGCTACATGCGTGGAAACACATTTTGGGCAAGATGTGAAACATGACAGCTGTACTGCTCATAACGAGGTGTGGTAAAATGGCAATGTTGATAATCTGGAGTGAAAATATTAAAATTAGTGAGCTTATGAGCATGCATAGGAACTGTGCAGCATGACGCTCGATAAATCAGTCATTTTGAGAATTTTCACAAATTTTAACATAGGGTTTTTGAGGCCTTTCTCATGAACTGTGACACTGTCATTAGTAACCAGTCCCAAAGGTGGTTCCATGCAGTGACTGAGAAATCACCTTCGGGCCATTAACGCCATGACAGTGCCAGAATTCATGAGGAGGGGTCCCAAAAACTCCATGCTGAAAATTTGGTGCCAAAATTTCAAAAAATGCCTGAGATATGCATCAAAGTTGAAAAAACCCTATTTATTCCATTATACAGCTTACCAGCATTTCTTCAGTTTGCGGTCAACTTTGAAGAGTGCAGACGTGTTCCCGGTCCACCGAAGATCGTCTCACCAGCCTCCGGAGGTAAGTATGGGGTGAGGTGGGGGTGTGGGGAGGTGGATGCACAGAGGGTTGGTGCGGGTTGGGGGGGCAAGACAATCAATGAGGGACTATTTTTTTTGTTTTCAGGTGTTTGTTTCCTTTTTAGGAAGACAACATGGGACTTGGGGCCACGCTGGGGTGGGCTCCCAGCATGGCAGCTGGAAGAATTTTTTGGGGGGGGATCTGTGGAGCCGACTGGGGATTGGGCACCCCTGTCGGCCATACAGATGTGTGCCATGCTGCAACTGGAAGTCTGTTTCTTTTGGGGGGTTTAATTGAGCCGACAGGGGATTGGGCACCCCATCACCATTCTCACTTATGCCACATTGGTGTGGGCTCCCAACATGGCACCTAGAACTCTGATGGGGAGCGCGGAGCTGACAGGGGATTGGGCACCCCCGTCAGCCATACTGTGTGCAGCAGGTGGGGGGGAGCGCTATTCAGAGACACTAAGAGGGTTGGGGAATATTATTACAATACTGATCAGGTGTGCCAACAGACAGCAACTGTGTCTACTTTTTCAGTCTCTTTGGGGTTCTGTTTTTCTGCTTTTGTCAATGCCGTCCCTACCCTGAACTCTGATTCAGCATTCCAAGGATGGCAATTAGATCTTTTTTTGGAAACATTCCAAGAATGTAATTTTAGTCACTTGCCTCCTCCTGGAAAGATAGTCCTAGGAAAAGTTCACTTCAAACTGAATTTATGTTCCAGGGAGAGAAAGCAGAGATGTATACAAGCAGGATTGCTGGCAATATGCTAATCAACACTATCTTATTGCTGCTCACTGAAGCGGTCTCTCCCTTTCAACTGTACGCCACGACATTTTCAACTGCTGTCATAGACAACTGCAGCATTCATTGGTGAACTGTGGCAGTGCCTGCAAACACACTAATTGAATTGGAAGACAGGGTGCCACACCTACAAAAACTCGGATGATGGCACTATGTTTCTTGCACATGCATGCAAGCAAACATAAAAAGGAAAGGGCCTTCAGTACCATGCTCATTTGAGGTACTGTACAGCACATTACCTGCAGTAAATATGGCACAGCACATAGAGTCTTACATAGTTGGTCAGTACATTATCAAAAGATCAAGAACTTACAGAAATGTGCAGGCTTTAAGTTGCTTTTTTTGCATACACTGTCTAGAAAAATCTGTTACCTACTGTATGTACTTGCAGTAGTCACAGCACTGTACTTACCATGCTCTGCCATAACTCTGTTTTCATGTCACATTCATCTTACTGATGATTCATATACTGAGTACTCACATTCTACCACTTTCTGATGGACCTCTGCTGCACTGCTGTCATCATCCTTGATTGTTAGCTGATCCGCCATTTAGGAAACCTCACTGCAAAAAGACAATAAAACACATTAGTTAATGACACTCAAGGCCACAGAGGCAGCCCTGGAACATGTCACTGCCTTGTAGTGTACTGTGGCTTGCTCAAGGCCATTGAGCTAGCCATGGAACATTTCACTACCTTGTATTGGACTGTGGCTTGATCAAGGCCACAGAAGCAGCCCATGAACATTTTGCAACCTTACTGAGTACTGTGGTTTGCTCATTGTCAAAGAGGCAGCCCTGGAATATTTCACTGCCTTGCAGTGTACTGTTGCTGTTCTGTGACTTGCTCAAAGCAACAGAGGCAGTCACAGAACATTTCACAGCCTTGTAGTGTACTGTGACTTGCTCAAGGCCACAGAGGCAGTCAAGAAACTTTTCTTTGCCTTGTAGTGTACTGTGGCTTGCTCAAAAATACCCACATAGTGCACACTGTCTTTTTGTGTGGATGTTCTTGGCATGGTTGAATGTGGTTGTAAAGGGCAGAGAGAGAAATCACGATGCCAGCCACTGCAGAATAGTTCTGTATATCCAGTATTGGAGTCCCATTTTTGCATATTTTGCAGACAGCATTGCTATGTCTAACATCCAACTTCTTGGTCATAGTAGTAGTGTAAAGTAGTTGCTTCTCAGTTTGCAAATCTCCTTCAAAAATGTGAATAAATACCACAAAAATGCACAGTGTCTACACAGGTATAGTAGGCATGGCCATGAATTGTGATGAATCACAAGTGGATTAGGGAACAGACAGATCAGATGTTGATAATCTGGGAAACATAATGTAACTATGACATCAGAAACAGTGTTAGCCAATCAGCTTCAAACTGATGGCTGTGTTGATGTAGGGGAACAGTATGTAATGGAGGCTTTGTTGAGCTTGAAAAATGTACATCTGACTAAGAGGCAATACTCTGTATCACTGTACTGTATACTGGATTGAATATGACTACCAGACTCAGAACTGCAAACTCTTATGGGACACCAAATGTAAGCAGACCTGCCAGGACGAGAAAAGCAGTAATGCTATTGAAGAGTAGCAAACCTGTGAGCAGAAAGAGAGGGGAAAAGGAAAATGCTACACTACCAAGAAAACAAACTATTTTCAGGAAAAAGCCCAAGAAATATGTGGTAAGACAGCATTATTTTGTATAATGGTTTTGAATAACAGGTATTTAACTATAAATTGCTATGGTTTTCTGATAGTGCCACCGATGTGCATTATAATGTTAAGTAACCTGATAGAAACTGTTCTTAACACTAGACAAATGTTTAACACAATTTTTAAAATTATTATTCTTTTCCCAGGTATGCATCTACTGTAGTCCCATACCCCTCAACCCCGTGTCTCACAAATCAGGAACAAAGGACCAAAATAAGGGACACATCTTGGACATTAGTGATATCCATTCAGGAAGCTGGTAGAATATGAGATTTAGTGTAAAGTTATTTTTCTGAGCAAGAACAAGTCTATGATGCCTGGAATTATTTTGTGCTTACAGTCCCCAATGTTCATCCACAGAGACACACATTTTTGGAGGAACATCCCTGAAAATCAGGGACAGTTGAGCAGTATGCCTGGTCCTATTCTTCAATCAGATTCTGGTAAGTGTAGTTTGCAGACAGGCAGGCAGACAGGCAATATTTTGTTTTAAGTATTTAGATTATAAATGAATTTCCTGTTTTAAAACAGTGTGATATCATTGCCGTAAGAGTGTAAAGAAAATGTCATGTCAGAGTCCCAGGAGGAAGCAGCAGCACAAGAGAGGGCAGCACCCAAACTGGCCTGTCCAGAAGACATGGAGGCACCCCCACAGCTGGCCCATCCACAGGATATGGAATAACTTGAGAAGCTGACCTATCTTAAGGACACAGAAGCACCAGAGCAGCAGCTGGCCAGCACAGAGGACCACAAATCAACAGAGAAGCATTTGGAGGGTACACAAGGGAAAAGAGCATCTACAGATCACAAAGGAACAGGTTCTGATGTGAAAACAGCTACAGCAGAATGTGGAACAGAGTAGGAGAAAGCACTAAATTTGAGAACTTTATGTGGAAGAACATACAAGAATTGAAGCAGGAATGGCAAAAGCTGATGAAGACCATGGAACATATAAAGGTAGGGCAACTCCATCTGCAGGCAATGATCCAAGACCTGAAAAGAAGAATGAGGGAGATGCAGCAGCAAATGTCAACACCATGGACATCAACACTACTGGAGAGGCACAGCATGGCTAGACTTTTAGAAGACACTAAAATATAGAGGAAGAGGACATGAGAGACACACTGCAAAACAATGACATAGTGCCAGAGGCAATGACAGATGAAAGAGTACCTGTGTCTGTTCCACTGAGTGTAATCCATGGTCACATCATGAATATAATGAGCATTCTGTGGATATGGATACTGTACCTCTCACAAATAGAAAAGAAAGGGATCTCAGGTGCTAGAGCTCAAACAAACCTGAACGCTTCGTAGCACTGATTTTTCATGCACTTGTGCTGTACAACATATCTGTGCAATGGGCAAATAAAGTAAACTATGATGGCACAAGGGGCAAAAAAGGGCTACCCAGAAACCTGATCAATATTACCTTGACCACTATCAGGCAGCACTTTGATTTAACACAGCCAATTCTTGTGAAAATAAAGGACAGAATAAATAAACAGCTACAAATTAATTCCGAAAGGTGGAACACATTGGCTGACATAGTACTGAACCATCTGCCCATGAAATGACCATTTTCATATTACTGACTTCTACATATCTTTCTGGTTATATTTGGCCCTGAAACGTGTGTGTAAAATGTGCTATGCTATGCTGTATAATATCCTGATCAGGGTATTTGTGTTTTTTCATTTTTTGCCTGCACAATACTATTTTGTTGTTTGAAAATAAAAGTCTTTGAAGGAATCAGACTTCTTGAGTTGTCTGTTAACAAAAATAGTTTTTTATGCTTATAATGGCTTGACACACAATGAGTTGGGGGGTGGGATGGAAACATAGGAATAGAATCAAACTCTGGCCAGAGCCAATAGGGCTGCTTGAAATGAAGTTGGGGTAAAATAATTGAAAATTACCGGAGTTACAAGCCTGTGTTCATGAGGTGGGGTGCCAAAGATGGCATGTTGAAAATCTGGGGGAAAAATGGACAAGATATGGCACTAAGTTCAAATGATGATTCTATTTTGTAAAATATGTACTTCCTCAGTGATTAAACTGTCAAACTTCCAGTCATCAGACTTTACTTTCTCTTTACCCAAAAACATATTTTTGGTTTTTTTGCGTGCTAATTTTGAGACCTAAACTGGCTAAATGTGCCACCTCAGACTTAAGGACTCTAGTTATTGCCATGTTTGTTTGATTGATAAATTCAGTGTCATCTGCATACATTAATATTTCTTTATCAAGGCCATTAATAAATGGTGGGTGTATATCTGTCAAAGTCACTGTATGTTTAAGTGTTTTTAAATACAGATTAAAAAGGGTAGAAGACAGGGGGCATCCCTGTTTAACTCCCTGATTAGTTGGTACTGTATCTATAAGGTATCACTGCCTTGTATTTTTAATATTTAGTGCATTAACAACGTATAGAAGTTTCAAAATATTCATTAATCTAGGCTCACTGTTTTTATCACTTAAAATAATTCATAGTTTTTCTCTAGTCAAATTAATAAAAGCACCTTTTATATCAATCAATACCTTATACTTTTTTTTTGTGTGTGTACTACATGCCAATCTACTAAAGGCCATAATGTAAAAACGTGGTCTACTGTACTAAAATTATTTCTAAATCCTGCCTAAAATACATAAGTTATTATCACACATTCAGTCTTCCAATAAAGTTAAAATTATCGGTGTAGATATTGTTTGTGCTACACATAGAAGGATAATAGGATAGTAGTTATGGGGGTCCAACCTACCATAATTCTTAAAAATGGGCATAATCATCCCCATTTTGCACAGAACATAGAAACATAGAATTTGATGGCAGATAAGGACTGCTTAGCCCACCTAGTCTGCCCATTTCCCTACCTGATGGATAAGCTGCAGATTCTAGTTAATCAACAGCTTACTTCCTCCTACCCCACACTAGACTTGCCTTATGCCTGTCACATGCATTCTTGAATTCTTCCACTGTTCCTGACTCCACAACCTCTTCAGGAAGGCTGTTCCATGCATCCTCAACCCTCTCTGTGAAAAAATACTTTCTAACATTACCTCTGAGCCGTCCCCCCTCTATCTCCAAATTGTGCCCCCTTGTTCTTGCACATCTCTTCTTCTGAAAGATACTACCCTCTTGTACTTTGTTAATTCCCTTGAAATACTTGAAAGTTTCTATCATGTCCCCCCTCTCCCTTCTTTCCCCAAGGGTATACATATTAAGTTGCTTTAGTCTCTCCTCGTATGTCTTCTGGTGCAGACCCTGCACCATTTTGGTTGCCCTCCTCTGAACAGCCTCCACTCTGTCTATCTCTTTGTGGAGATGGGGTCTCCAGAATTGCACACAGTACTCCAGATGGGGTCTCACTAACTGTACAGAGGGATAACAACTTCCTGTTTTCTACTGTTGATGCCTCTCCCTATGCATCCCAGTATCCCCCCAGCCCTCCATTCTGCCTTCTCACATTGCTTGCCCACCTTTAGGTCATCTGCTATAATTACTCCTAGGTCTCTTTTGATTTTTGTTGTTGTTATTAACTCACCCCCCATTGTGTACTCTCCCCATGCAGAATAAGGTAGTTATAATCATGTCATGTTGATGCATGTATATAGGTGTCAACATTTTTAGGTCTGTTTTCTGTACCTAAAACCATAAGGTCCCAGAAGGCTTTTATGTTTTTAACCTTAATTGCCCCCTGTAAATTATCCCAAAGACCCTATATGTAGTCCATTTTTTCTTCTCAAGTATATGCCTATATTATCTCTTAAATTTAAATAAAGAACTCATGAATTTGATATTATTGTTTTTAAGTTAACCTTATTTTTTTTCCTTAAACCTTTACTAATTTGTTGACATTCATGAACAAATCATATAGCATGGCTTGGTGCAACACCCAGTGTACTGCTCCTTTGGACATCACTCAGTCTCTCAAATATGGTTATGATTAATTTTTCATAATCATGTATACAAACTTCTGGATAGTTCACAGCTGATGAAACTTAGTCTTATGTAACCTCACAATGATTGTCTGTCACAATATGTTGAAGCAATTCTACCACTTTACCAATACATTTTCTGAAATAATGCTTTCCTCCTCAAGGAGTAATCTTTATTGTAGCATCTCTTCCAATTGCAAGCAGGTTGTCACAGAATGATGGTCACTTTCCCATTTTGCCATGATTTCCAACATTTTGGTATGGTGGTATGTATGCATGTCCATCAAAGCCAAATCAATTATTGCCCCCTTCCCCCTTACCAGCCGGATAGGTGTGATTCCCCTCAAAATCCCAAATGAATCTGCCAGTTAAAATATGCCTCATATCTGTATCTGCAAAATTCAGTAATTTCTTACCTCTTCTGTTACAGATCTTATCTTTTCAACTTCTCAAAGGGATGGCCATAGTGTCATCTACTGTCCAAGTGGTGGCATAGCTTTCAATATTACTTCCAACTCTAGCATTTAAGTCCCCTAAAACTACTCTTGGCACATTCTTGTATTTGAGACTGACTTCTGACAGTATTGCTTCTTCTAAGCTATCAAAAAAAATCAGATTCTTGATTAGCCTTCAGTTTCAGCAGACATAGACATTCATAATTATACATATAATTTTATTGTGATTACACAATAGAACAGTTAAGTTAGGGGAACCATTTTTGATTAATATACTGTGCTGCCATCAAATGCAGTAGTAGAGTAGACCAGGGTCAATAAGCCTCCACTTGGGTACCCAAAAAGAGAGTATCTATTTGCATTTACTCCAAAGATAGAATAACCTTCTGACACATCATTTGGAACAGTGGTCAACCAAGTCTCCTGTAGCAAAATAATCAGAAACAGTTTCATAATATTACCACAACTTGTATCCTCTAATTTTATAGCTAACCCTGCAATGTTACTGTTAATAATATACATACATTTTTGAGTTATAGCATCAGGAGGTCATGGGTTGCTACCTACCTCTGATAGAGGGATATTCACACGCTCTTCAAGACCGTTAGAGACATTGTCCACATTAACAAGGAAGAATGTAGTCAGAGCAAAAATAGAAATTGTTTCCATAACCCAGCTTGAGTTGATCATTTTACCTAGCTGCCTGTGGTATAACTGATGTTTTGGTCTTGATTAATACACAGGGAACTATACCCAAATGAATGTTCAGTTTTCATAAGACAATGAAATTCAGTTACCTGAGGTTGTTTTTGTTTGATGTCCTTTTATATATTTTTCATATTATCATTCCTGCTTGGTTTTATTACTTCATTTAAGATACTTGTCTCCTGTTTATTTCTCTGGTTTACCCTCCAATGTTACCATACATTTTTGTTTTTGGCAAAGAAATCTTCAGGTTAATTCCCAGATCTAGAGCTGAATATTTTAGGAGAAATCCTTATATCTGTGTCCTTAAGGGTGACTCAAACCAGCCCTTATTATACTGATAAACATATTTTACTTCTGACTATGAGAAAATATTTTGTACAGTACTCTTGCATGTACTGTAGACCACATTCCTCAATAAGAACCAATTTGTATGTCTTACTATCAGTAGTCCTTTCAAACAGAAGATGTAGGCAATAACTTTCCTCTCCTTATTAACAGGTCTTTAGGGTTTTTGTCTAATACTGTTCTAGTATTTCTATCCACTTTACTACATTAAAGAGTGACTTGTCTTTTGGTATTGGATGCTTGCTGCTAGTCCCTCATTCCCTTTCTGATGCCATTTTCTTAGAATTTTACTTTAGCCCTTTTTAAATCTGGAAAATTACTTTTTTCCTCCCTACTTTTCCTAGTCTGCTATTTTTTCTAGTTCTTCTCCCTGTTGTGCCACACCATGTCTACCCTTTTGGCTAGTATTCCCTTTACTTGTAATAGTGCTTTTAGTTTCACAGTATTGACAATACACATTTATAGCTTTTCTAATTTGTCTTTCCATTTCTTGTACTCCTTTTCTAATATTTTTATTTCTTTTTACAAGGAATTATATTTCCTTTTCTTCCTTTTCTGCTATCGTGATAGAGTTTCATCTTTTAGTTTCTTTCCTGCTTTTAAGGTCTTCTGAGGCTACTGTTCTCCTTTTGCAACCTCATTACCTGGACTCAGTTCTGCAGTACCTATTACGTCTTTTCCTTCGTGTTTCAGAGTTATCAGATCTCTCATTTCCTGTAACAGTTCAACAGTTTTACTGGTCTGTTCTTTTAATTCTGCAAGCCCAATAAGTATAAGAAGTGGACAAAGGCAAATGGCTTCTGCCAGCATCAGCTGTGGAATCTGAGTGAGGGAGGCAGACCCTTGGCATCTTAAGTATAAAATAGGTATTTGGTCCAGAAAAGTGTTGTGTGATTGTGAAAACCCTCTGCTCTCCAAATCTCCCATGTGACTTGTTGTTTAAGGAACCCTCATAACAACAACAAAAAAGTTTCATGCTTTACTCTGCTTCATGTGGTGCATGTGTGCAACCAGACCCTGTTGCTCATGAGAAAGGGAGTCCTCTGAATGCAGAGGGACTACTCTGTGTAAACCAGATGTTTTATTTTTCATTTACTAAATACAGTGGTTTTACACAGGCCGTTGTGTCTTGAAACTGAGCTCATTTTTAGATTGCACAACTACTTCTGTTGGCAGGGATTTTACTAACATGCCCAGCCAATCAGAGCATGATTTCTGGATGCACAGGGGTTAAAACTATGGCTCCAAGTGTACTGAGCCATTCAGATATTTAGAAGTGTGGGTGAGTGTGAAAAAAAGGGTGAGACACTTATTATTTAAATTGTAAGTAATATTTGCAATAACATACAAAGGAGGTAATTAATTAGTCACACTAAGTCATAGAAAGCTGGGTGAAATATAAAATGTGCAATGTTTATCTAGAGGAAAATGGGGAAAAGGACTATGTTTGTACCAGGTGCCTCTACATAAAACCAGACTGTCCTATGGAAAAGACATTGCAGTCTACTGTATGCTCTTGCCTGTATATTTTTTATCAACTACCATCCCAGAAGAGAGCCCTCCCCCAGTTCAGAGCTGTATGTAACTTGCAGAACCCTGTGGAGACTTTGTGCACTGCTAATACTGGCACTGTGCTGAGTAGTTGTTGGTGTCATCAGTTAGCAATACCATCAGTCACAAGTATTAGATTTATACACACATATACACCATAAAACAAGGAGAAAACTGCAGTCCAGTAATAAGTAAATAAGAAGACATCTAGGCAATAAGTAAAAATAGAACCACTTCCACTTTTCTTTAAACAAATAATACCAAGAAAAAAAATCCAAAAATGAACAATAACTAGCCCACCCTCTGATAATAATAGTATAGATTGGGTTATAGCTGATTGAAAACTGGAACTCTGAAAAGAAACAGATACCAGGCAAATATATGAGCAATGTTCAAGCAAGCTACCCTGGAAAAATGTGAGAGGGTAAATTAAATAGAATGGGGGTGGAGAGGAATGAAAAATATGTAAAAGATCAAGTGAGAGCAGCCAAAATGGCTATAGTGCATAACATAACAACAGGTCCTCTAATCTGGACAGTTATTTCACTGTTGAGCCAAGCCAACAGTGAGGTAAATAATCAAACAAAAGCAGAAAAAAATGTCCACTGGGAAGCAAGATCTGAGGAAATCACAAATATTAGTTGAGGAAGCAGGCTTTAGAAACATTTAAAATGACCTTGACAGACTAAGATGCTTAACTGAGCAAAATAAAAAGTGTCAATATGAAGGCTATGCAGATGAAACCAATTGGAAAAGAATAGGGGTGGGCGAAAGTTGAGAATTCCACTTTCAAGGAACTTCAGCGAAATTTCAGAAATTTCGCAGAAATTGCAGAACTTTTGTCATTGGCGAAAGTAGGATTTTCCGTGGATTTTCACCGAGTTCTGCAGATGTTTTTTGTGAACTGTGGAAAAATGCATATAAACTGCAGAATTTATTCTTTAAACAGTTTAATGAACTGTCAGTGAATGAACGCCTGCTTGTACAACCATGCAGTTATTCACTGACAATTCAGTGGGCCACTGGTAATGGAGGAGGGAGGAGTGCTGTGCTGGTGGCCTACTCAGGGGCAGGGTGGGGAGGAGATTTGGGTGGTGGCAGATGAACTGTCAGGGTGGTGTCTGTAGGGGTCTAATAGACACCAGGGAATTGAGAATATTTTTTTACAAGGGATCTGGGATGCGGAGGTCCACTAGACACCAGGGAATACTGGGACTAGAGGGGGATGAGTTGGTGGACTGCCGGCTGTTTATTTGTGGACTGAGGAATCCAGGATAGGGAGGGGTCTGCTAGACAACAGGAAAATAAAATATTTTGGGAGCCATGATGAGTGGGGGGCACTAGAAACCATGAGGGTCCAAGGAAGGGATTGGAGGTTTTTACTGGGACCCCGATCAGTGGGTGGTGGATTAATGAGTTAAACTGCAGTTAAAAAAAGCCCCAGAAATTACCACTGGCAGTGATCCTTTCTGCAGATTTTTTTCCACAGTTTAATAAATTATCCTGCAGTTTTTTATATTTTTTTTGCAGTTTTAAGGCGGAATTTCTGCAAAAGTTCCAAAAATGATTTCCGAACTTTCATGGAAACGAAATTCACACTTTTGCCAAAATTCCTCAGTCGGAAATTAATTTTCACACATCCCTAGAAAAGAAAGAAAAAAAATAACACAAAAACAAATGGTGGAAATAAATAAAAAACACATTTACATGCCCAAATCTGGACCGGCTGCCATACACGGCCCACCAAAAAACAAAACAAAACAAAACAAAACAAAAACTACGCACAGTATCAAAAAAAACAACAACTGTAAAAGCCACCCAGAATATATACGAATAGTACATGATCCACATCCAATTGCTTACGGTAAACTGTTATTAAATCTGAGTTTAAGCAAGCATTTGTCAATGCCGAATGTTGTTTTGCTGGCATTGGCATTGGTAGTGCAAGAGTAAGAGAGATGCATACTAGGAATGGCAGTGAAGTAGCAGATGAAACCAACTGGAAAAGAATAGGGGTGGGCGAAAGTTGCGAATTCCGCTTTCACAGGACTTCTGCAAAATTTCGGAACTTTCACAGAAATTGGCAAAAGTAGGATTTTCCGCTGATTTTAGCCGAGTTCTGCAGACTTTTTTTGTGAACTGTGGAAAAATGCATAAAAACTGTGGAATTTATTCTTTACACAGGTTAATGAACTGTCAGTGAATAAGCGCCTGCTTGTACAACCATGCATTTATTCACTGACAATTCAGTGGGCCACTGGTAATGGAGAAGGGAGGAGTGCTATGCTGGTGGCCTGCTCAATGGCAGGGTGGGGAGGGGATTTGGGTGGTGGCAGATGAACTGTCAGGGTGGTGTTTGTGTGGGTCTAATAGACACCAGGGAATTGAGATTATTTTTTTTACAAGGGCTCTGGGATGGGGAGGTCCACTAGACACCAGGGAATACTGGGACTAGAGGGGGATGAGTTGGTGGACTGCCAGCTGTTTATTTGTGGACTAAGGAATCCAGAATAGGGAGGGGGGTCTGCTAGACATCAGGGAAATAAAGTGTTTTGGGAGCCATGATCAGTGGGGGTACTAGAAACCATGAGGGTCCAAGGAAGGGATTGGAGGTCTTTACTGGGACCCTGATCAGTGGGGGTGGATTAATGAGTTAAACTGCAGTTAAAAAAAGCCTCAGAAATTACCACTGCCAGTGATCCTTTCTGCAGATTTTCTTCTGCAGTTTAATAAATTATCCTGCACTTTTTAATACTTTTTCTGCAGTTTTAAGGCAGAATTTCCACAAAAGTTCCAAAAATGATTTCCGAACTTTCATGGAAGCGAAATGCGCACTTTCGCCAAAATTCTGCAGGCGGAAATTAATTTTCACACATCCCTAGAAAAGAAAGAAAAAAATGAAACAAAAACAAATGGTGGAAATAAATAAAAAACACATTTACATGCCCAAATCTGGACCAGCTGCCATACACAACCCACCAAAAAACAAAACAAAACAAAAAAACTATGCACAGTATCAAAAAAACAACAACCGTAAAAGCCACCCAGAATATATACGAATAGTACAGGATCCACATCAAATTGCTTACAGTAAACTGTTATTAAATCTCAGTTTAAACAAGCATTTGTCAATGCTGAATGTTGTCTTGCTGGCTTTGGCATTGGTAGTGCAAGAGTTAGAGAGAGACGCATACTAGGAATGGCAGTGAAGTATAGAACCGAAGTGAATCCCAGCCCACCCTGCAGAGAGTGGCATGCATTGGGGTGTGCCTTTGGGCCACTGGCCATAACGCTAATGTCATTTCACTTCACCCTACCCTGCAGACTCTGACAAGTGTTGCATTGTGCCTTGGGGTTGTCAGGCCTTAAGCTCACCCCATTTCATAAGGAAGTATGTTGAGATGGGTGCAGCATAGGAGAATGGGGTGAATTTTGGAGTGGAAGAGTCCAAGGCACACCTGGTTGCCTGTCAGTGGATGCAGGGTGGGGGTACAATGGCGTGAGCATTACAGCTGACAATCCAAAGGCACACCTTGATGTCTGTTAGTCTGTACAGGGTGGGATGCTATGGTTAGAAACCCCAATGCCCTGGGCATTTGTTGGTATTCACACTCCAAATTTTCAACATGGCCTTTTTGTGACCCCACCTCATGAAAGCATGTGGGACCTCTGCTTATGAACAGTGTCCCTGTGATTTTGTTAATGTGTCCCAAACGCTGATTTCCCACAGTGACCACACCATTCTGCACCACATAAAAATATCAGCTGCATCATTCATAAGGAGGTGTAAAGACATGGCAATGTTGACAATCTGGAGTTGAAAATATTAAAAATGCTTGACGTTATGAGCATGCATGAAAACTAGGCAACACACATTCATAACAGTCTGTTTTCTGGAATTCTTTCACCAACTTTTTAACACAGGCATTTTGGGATCTCTGCTCATGAACAGTGGCAGTAAGATTTTCTTAATTTGTCCTGAACGTTGTTTTCCTACAGCAACCATGCCGTAGTGTGCCAGATTTGCAAAACCACATTTTGGGTAGGATATGAAAAATAACAGCTGTTTTGTTCATAAGAAGGTGTGCAAAAATGGCAATGTTGAACATCTGGAGTGAAAAAATTAAACATTTTCAAACCTACAACGGTGCATGGACTCTGCGCAATGCACGCTTTTAACACAGTCATTCTGTGGAATTTTTTCACCAAATTTTCAACATGGGCATTTTGGGACCTCTGCTCATGAACAGTGTTACTGTAATTTTCTTACTGTGTCCAGAACATTGTTTTCCTACAGTGACTGCGCCACTGTGCACCGGATGTGCAAAAACACATTTTGGGCAGGATGTGAAAAATGAAGATGTGCTGTTCATAAGGAGGTGGGAAAAAATGGCAATGTTGAAAATCTGGAGAAAAATATTTAAAAATCTCGAGTTAAAAGCATGCGTGAAACCACGCAACACACGCGTAACACAGTCATTGTTTGGAATTTTTTCACCAAATTTTCAACATAGGCATTTTGGGACCTCTGCTCATGAACAGTGTTACTGTGATTTTCTTCCTGTGTCCCAAACATTGTTTTTCTACAGCAACTGCACCACTGTGCGTCGGATGTGCGAAAACACATTTTGGGCACAGTGTGGGAAATGACAGCTGCACTGTTCATAAGGAGGTGTAAAAAAATGGCAATGTTGAAAATCTGGAGCAAAAATATTAAATATTCTCGAAGTTACAAGCGTGCATGGGAACTGCACAATGCATGCTCATAACACGGTCATTTCTTGGAATTGTTTCACCAAATTTACAACATAGGCCTTTTGGAAGCCCACTTAATGAACAGTTGCTCTGTCATTTTGTTAATCAGTCTCAAAAGGTGATTTCACGCAGTGACCACAACATCACTTTTTGGGACTAAATAACACCATGGCAGTGCGTGAATTCATGAGGAGGGGTCCCAATAACCCCATGTTGAAAATGTGGTGCCAAAATTCCCCAAAATGCCCAAGATATGCACCAAAGTTGAAAAAACCCTATTTATGTCATTATACAGCCTACCGGCATTTCTTCAATTTGCGGTCAGCTTTGAAGAGTGCAGACGTGTTCCCAGTCCACCGAAAATCATTGCGCCTGGCTCCGGAGGTAAGTATGGGATGGGGGGTCTGGAGAGGCGGGGTGCACAAAGGGTGCTTGCGGGTTGGGGTGGGGGCCAACTAGCCTGTGAGGGACTGTTACCTTTATTTCAGGTAAAAAAATCACCGCGGCCTGCTTTTCTGTTTTTTTTAACAGGTTGTGGCCACACTGGGGTGGGCTCCCAGTGTGGCACATGGGTAGGGGGGTCATGTCACCCACACTGGGGTGGGCTTCCAGTGTGGGTGTGGTACACAATTGGGGCAGTGCCAGGAAAATGGTGGGGGTTAACATGCCGACAAGGGGGATTGGGCACCCCCATCAGCAAGGCTGTCTGCCTTTGGAGGCATGCTTGATGCCAAGGTGGATTGGGCACCCTCCTTGGCACATCACAGCAGGGAAGGGGGAACATATGCCAACAGGGGGATTGGGCACCCCCAAAGTTGGCTACAGAGGGACTGTGAGGGTGGGCAGCAAGCCACTACCCGCCATGTTTATTAAAATATTACTCCACACAAGGCACGCCCTACAATGAGGTGGAGCTCCCTCATTGCAGTGGCTAAAATGTTTGAAAGTGGTGGCACTGCTTTTGCACTGCTGTCATAGACAACATGCAATCTAATTTGTGCCATGGAGCCCAGCCTGAAAAAGCTGTGGCACCACTGGCCACAGTATGACTGCGCCTCCAAAACCTGCTATTCCAAAGTTATGGCAACATGTTTCTTGCACAGGCACAAGACAACGTAAAAATACAAGTACAAAGTAATAATCTTACTATGCAGCTTTATTTGGGCCATCATGCCTTTTTCTCTTTCATTGTTCAAACCATGCATATTAGCCATACTTCAGAGTGCTATAAGTCTGACAGGCTGCTTATAACTAAGTTTCTATTGCTTTTTAATAGCTAACTAGTAACAAAGTAGACTTCAAAGGAATGATTACACAGAAGTGCTGGACAATTTATAAACAATTCCTATGTCAGTGCCTTGGTTCAGCAGGTATACAACAATTCACATCACATCTCCTGGTGGCACCCACAAGTAAATGAACTATTTGACAAAAATTATAAGCAGCCTGTTAAGGCTAATAGCACTTTTAAGTATGGCTAATAGGCATGGTTTGGGCAATGAAAGAGCAAAAGGCATGATGGCACAAATAAAGCTGCATAGTAAGATTACTGTTTTGTACTTGTATTTTTTAAACTCAGATTGGGAATGAGCAAGATGACGAGTGGGTGAACAGCTTCAGATTTGAACAGACACATCAAAAGAAGAGGAATGAAAGAAGAGCAGAGGCAGGTAAAGCCACATAGTAATGTTCAGTTTTGTGACTAGGGAAATGTAAAGCAGCAAAGGTCAAGCAATAAAATAATTTTCCAGCTGATAATGATTAGGTGAGCGAGTGAGTGAGTGAGTGAGTTAGTGAATGAGTGAGGGAGTGAGCTGGGAAGCAAGGTCAGAGGAGGAAATCACAAATATCAGTTGGAGTAGCGGGCTCTAGAAAGGTTTAAAATTACCTTGACAGACCACAAGCAGGCTGTGGCGCACATTAGGGCTATGAAGATGAAACCGATGGGAAAAAAGAAAACAATAGCACAAAAAAAAAATGGTGGAAATAAATGAAAACCACATTTGCATGCCCAAACCTGGACCAGCTGTCATGCACAGCCCACAAAAACAAATAAACAAACAAAAAACTTACACGATAACAACAACAAAAAAAGCCGTAAAACCCACCCAGAATATATACTAATATAGTATTTGGCAAAGTAAAAAAATGGTACAAATAAAGAGGGTGCAATTTTGTTGTACAGCTTCACACCAACAGGGCTATGAATATGAAGCAGTCATAAAGTGGATGAGTTATTCATAAATGTACCAGTTCCAATATAACGAAAAGCCTGAAGTGGTAAAATGCTGCTGTGGGCTGCCATTTTTAACAATTTGAAAGGGAGGCAGGTCAATAGTGTGTTCATAAAGAAATTAGAAAGAAAAAGAAGCAAATGATAAGAGGAAAGTTCTCTCATCCTCATCATATAGTAACCGTTTGTTTCACAGAATGTAAAACCTCTAGAAAAGCATTGCACAGCCCGACCACTTCTCTAGTGAATGAAAATGTAATGCATTAAATGCCAAAACAGAATTTCTGCAGAAAAGACACAACAGTATGCAGCACTAAGGAAAATGTCAACACCATCTCTTAGCAAGCAGCAAAAAAATTTGAAATTATATAAAAGTGACATAAGACTAATGGAAGCAAACAACTCATCTCAAGGAAGTCAGCAGGTGCATGCAGTGTATGCCAAACTGTATAGTTTTGTAGCCTGGTGTAGCAATTTTAATGTGTCTCCCTTTACCAAAATTATTTTCCTTGTTTGTTTCTGTCTTTATATCTACAGTCCTTGCCATGCTGAACTTAACTGGGATGATTCCAGTGGGTGGCCCACATGGGAGGTAGTATGTGATGTGTCTAAGCTGGTGTGGGTGGGGGCGGGACTGATCTTATGTGAAAAGCAGCAAGCAGGACAAATGGCCAATTGGCTAGGGCCAGCCTGGCTTTACATTCAATTCACTAGGTCCATGGGGGTGAGAAATCTGGGGTTTCAATCCTTCCTTCCAAATTAATTCCTGTGTGTTTGCTGCACTCTCTGTTTTGTTTTTTTTTCAAAACTTCCCAGTCATGGACAACCACGGACAGTCATATCATTGACAAGGGTGGTGGGTACTTGGCAATGTGACAGGCAGCAGGATTTGGATCAGAAACCAGACAGAGAGCACCAAAGAAGAAAACATTTCAGCACCTAAGGGGTTTGGAATTTGGACTTGAGAGTTGGAGCAGGCAGCAGGAAATGACAAATAGCTGCCACGCTGTACTAGGGGAAGTGTTTGTGCCATAGGTTCATGAGATGAGGAGAAATCAAACATTTTCCTTTTTTTATAGTTCAAACTCAATACTATAAAATATTTCAGGGTAAGGTCTGGTCTGTGGACTGAGTCAGCTATTAGAACAGGCAGACAATGCCTTTGAAGCTGCCAACGCTGCAGTTTCACAGTTAATAATAAAAAAAAGGAGTCGGCCCGATGGTACTGAGGGATGAGACACTGAACGCCACACCTCATGCCATGCCAGTGACCTGGGTTCGGGAATGGACTTGGGCTGCCAGGGGTCGACAGGGGAGGAAAGGGATTGAGCATCTGTAGGACTGCTCTCCCAAAAACAATAAATAAAAAAAAGCACTCGTAGCCACTTCAAGCCTCTGCCACAGAGACTTGCAGTAGCTGGCAGTGTTGTTGTTGTTTTTTTTTTTTTAATTAGCCCCGGAACTACAGCATCGATAGCTTCAAAGGCATTGTCTGTTTTTTTTAATTATAGACAAGGGAGAGAAAAAAGCAGATAGGAAAACAGGGTACAGGCAAACAGGCAGGGTTTTATGCTGAAGGGGTATTTCTTTCCTAACCCTGCTATCCTATGTCAGATCTCTATCTGCTGCAGCACAGAATGCCACGGGGGTTGGGGGCTATGCATAAATGTCACCATGGGGTCTTCATTCTTCTCTTCCCTCAGTACTACAGCTGCAGTCTGAAACATAAATATAGCTTTTCAGCAGCACCTTGCTTTTGGGAAGAAGCCCAGCAATCGTGCACAGTAAACACTGGCCAGCCTTTTTGTCATCTCCCAAAATGGAGTGGTTGCCTGCCAGAGAGAGACTTTCTGCTTTTTGGGGCTTCAGGTAAACAATATCTGCTGCTTTTTTTGTTTATTGATGTATAGTTATCATATCTAACATTTAGGGCTCTTAAGCCCAAATTAAGCAGGCACATGGTTCAGGGAGTGTTCTCAGCAAGGGAGAGGCTATTTCTGAAGACAAGTAAGTCAATTTTAAAAGATGCACAATTTTTCCTCTACTTGCAGCCATGGAGTTGAGAGAGAGAGCAACACACCATGCTGCTGGAAAACCAATTGGTCAGTGTGTGTGTCTCTCTCTCCTTGGTGTACTGTGAAACTAAGTTACTCTAGGTTGGGGAAACAAAAAAGTAGTGCAAGAGTGGAATGGTCCATGTTGCACAGAGGTGGGGGGACATTTGTCACCTCATGAGGTTGTGCATTCAGAAGCTGCTTTTTTCCTAGTCAAATCAAGAGGACTGCAGGACTCTACCCACCTGCTGCCCTAAAAACAGGAATGGGGTAACATGGGTTAATGTCAGTTAAAAAACAGGGGCCCTGTTTTCAAAGGGAGACACAGGGCTTACATCAAGTCCTGTATCAAACCCCTTTCTTTGGTACAGCTACACCAAACATATTTGCAACAACTGTGCCCAATTTTGGTAGGCTGGATACAGTTGTGACACTTTACGGAATTTATGGCAGCTTGGGCCAAATATTTGGCACAAGTCCTGTGAAATGGATACCCAGGATTACCACAAGTTAGACCAGAAAAAGTTGTTCTAACTTGTGGCAATTGGTGCATGGGATCAAAAATCCCAATCGCTGGTTAGAAGAATGTTGTAAGCCACGTGCGTCATATGTTCAACAGACCTGAGGCTTGTGGTATTCAAGGCCATCTGAAAATCTGTCCCCAGGTTTTTATTTCTAATAGACAACTGACCATTTTATTTATTGTAGTTTGATGTGTTTATAGTTACTTTTTTTAAATTTTATAATACCATATTTGGCAGTGCATTGAAACAAGGGACTTTTCACCTTTGCTCTTAATACTGCTAGTAAAAAGAATTGTTATTAATCACTTACTCTTTAATGTTGCTGTTGTTTTTTGGCTTGGGGTTCTTTCAGTAGCTAGGCACAGGGAGGGGGGGGAGGGCAGGAAGGTTGCAAGGGTGACCTTACACAAAGCACAAAAATGAGGGCTTTCAGACACAAACATGTATTGGTTATTTGGTACTGCATCTTAAATGTGTACTCCTTATTGCCAGTGGTTACGCAACCATGCCAAACTGAGCAATGGATCTCAAGATACCTAGTGACAGACTGAAGAATTAAAATTCAGAATTTACTCCTCCGCCATTGGATGTGGCAGACTGATAGTGCACCGTTGTGTGCTATAATGTATGATATTTTTGAATGCGGCAGTGGTTACCACTGAAATACACCTCAAAAGCTTTCCATGATGATTTACTAAACATAGTGACTATGCACCAAGTGGCATAGGGTATGCATGAAAGGCACATACTCTGGCTGCACAATTCTGTGCCCATGGATATGGTAGCCAGCATTCACATACATGTGGCACTGCATGGTGCCTCTCCGTGGCCCCAGCATCTGGCATGCTGCTGCAGAGGGGCAGATTGCAGGGCACAGGCAGGCATCCAGTTAGATGGTTGAACTGGACCCATAGCGGATCCTCTGCTCCATGTGGAGTGGGGGATTCTGGGATGATGTGGGACTTCCTTGTTGTACAAAGCTGGACAAGTGCTCGAATGGCTGCCCCTAGCCCTCCCAGTCAGCCTAGAGGGCTGGGGCAGCATAGTGAGGGGATTCCTTAACCTGTCACAGCCAGACAGTGTAAACTGAGGAGGTGCACAAAAGATACACCAGGGACCCTGCTTTCATATCTTGAGCCCCACTTGCCTTGCATCTCCGTGAGTGGTGCAGAGTACAGGCACACTCCCAGGCACACACATAGGTGCCGGAACCAGGGGGGCGAAAGGGGCGATACCTACTCCACTTTTTATTTCTGTATTGCAAAAACTAGTATAGAAAAAGTGCCCTTTGTACCTTCATAAGTGCCCTTTTGATTCTCAGCCCCCCCCCCCAGCTTTTACCATCTTCCGGCACCCTTGGGCACATACCCAGACCGGCCACATGTATAGCTGCGTGACTGGCTGGGGGATCTTGTGCAGCAGGGATGTGCATCACTTTCATGAATCATATGGGGGTCCATGGGACCCCTGGTTTGTGTCATTCAGACATAGGGTTGCCTACATACTGCGGATCCACAGTGCATAGGCAATGTGCCTCTTAATGCATAGGGACCCATGTGACAAATTTTGAAAATGTGTTCACAGAATAAACTGTTAACTAGGAGTTGAATATAGGAGCTTTTAAAGATATGCAGGCTTTCTTTTACACTTGTGATTATTGGATCGATGATGGAATAGCATGACCTGATTATTAAAGATGGGTGAACTTGCCAAGAATGCATCGGAATTACACACAGCTTTCTCACTTTGTGACATGGTAAATGCAGCTTTTGGAAGCCTGAATTTTGGAAAAGTTTCAGCAGTGGGCAAGCAATTGAGTAGACAATGGTCACAAACAAGAGGTGGCATCACTGCTTGCTGTCAGTGAAGCAGCTGCCCATTGGTGGATCACAACAACCTATTTTCAGACAGCTGCCTCAAAGCCAACTACTTACCTGTGGACGGTAATTTAATTATCAAAGAGGTTGCACAATTACACAAAAAGTTTTAAAAACAACAGCTACAGAAAGTTGAAGACATGTACAAATTGTACTCAATTAGCCAAGGAAGGTAGACACTTTCATATTAGGATATAGTCCACCTTTAATTAAGGTAAAGCAGATAGAATTTTTATTTAGTACAGCACATTTATTACTTGACAAGTTCATAAAGTTCAGCATTAACTTCACATCTAAGTTGCCACTAAAGAGACTGAATATGACTTTTTTTATTGTTTGGTAATTGGATATGGCCTACTAGGAACAAGGCCTGTTTACAGAGGTAACTCAGAAACATTGAAGAGGTTTGGTGGCATGGTCAGGGTCACACAGTATGCAAGTGGAGGCTCTGGAAATCAAACCCAGGTCTGCTAGATGTACCAAGCTCATTCACAGCGTGTTGCTCTAACCTCAAATGCTCTATTTGACTATATTTGAAGTTCTATGAAGATTGCAAAGACTGTAGATAACTTTAGAAAATGGGATAAGAAATCTCTGTGCTCTGATTGTCTGTTACCCCTGCCAAGGTGGTCATCTACTAGCCTAGCCTGCCCCATCACCAGTATCAATAAGCACACTTTATTTTCATCTTGTACAGCCACAATGTTTTTCTTCTTGGTAAGGGATTTCCCAATAAACTGATATCAGGCATTTGCAGCCCCCCCCCCCCCATCTCGTAAAAGCATTCATCACAAGCAAAATACAAACTTCCAGTAAAAATAACCCTTTTCGTTAATAAGAAACTACACATATCTCTCAGCGTTTCTCACACCCCATGATCCCCCAAATGTCTGCCGCTGTAGTAGCTGATCTGAGCCGGCAGCACATTTTAATGTATGGGGAAGGGACCGTAGGAAAGGCGCTTTACTGCTCCCTCTGTCTATGTCTCCCAGTCCATCAAGTTTTCAAATTATAAGTTTGCTCAGTACACCAGGTAAAATGCAAACATCAAAATCACGGGAAAACACATAAATCTACCTGCTTTCTGCAGGCTTAGTGTTCTTTTTTCTCCCAGCTCGCACAACATCCCACCCCACTTGATGTAAATTTAGGGACTTTCCATCCCTCTACAGCAGCTCCATACTGCATCCATGGCTTGCTACTATCGCTCCTCACCCAGATTCTCTGATTGCAATCTCTTTTCAATTTGAAGCCCTCCTCAGTACTCTAGCTAAAAACAGTACAGGCAATGAAGAAAAAAGCACAAAATATACCCATATTTTGTAGTTTAACTCTGTTGTTTCCTATTAGCTCCTTTGAACTCCCTCCATGTAAACCCAGGGACTTTCCATTCCTTCATGGCAACTCCAACTGGCTAAGTGAACTGGGGGGGAAAAACAGAAATAAAAAAAAAATCGCTGAACTTGAAATAAATAGAAAGTCCTGCTCCACTCTCCACTGGCCGCGTTAAAAAAATTCAAAATAGCAAGCACCTAGCACAAACAAAACTCCAACTCTCATGAAACCAAGGGGCAGCTGTGAATCGTACTCCATTTTCCAACAGTGAGGTGTTTTGTTTTTTAAAGGAGTAAAAGCAAACATGGCAAATGTATTCAGTATACCTGCTTAATACTTATGCACCTCATTCTCTTGCTCCTCACTTTTTCTCCACTGACCTGCTCTTTCACTGCAAATTTGTTCTCCTGCTGCTCAGTATGATTTATCTTACTGCTCACAGACATTGTGGGGGTCCAGGAACAGCAGAAAACTGTTTTCTTTAGTGCAACAACAATGCCAAGATATTGCTGGGTGGGTGGGTGAGGGGGACTATACAGAAAACTCCATGCTGCAGGGGAGGATAACTGGAAGAGAATGGCTGGGGAGCCCAACAGGAGATGGAACAGCCCAGAGATGGAGGGACTACTTAAAAAAAAAAAAAAAAACGCCTAAACTTAATTGTTACTCTATTTTTTTTTATTGTTTTTAAATCCTATCTAAAAATGCTACAGGTAGCCCATTTTCTAAGCACAATAATACCATCCAGGGTGGTTGGTATTGGGCAATACCAGACCTACCAGGGGCTATAAGGCCCTCCGCCTGCAGCGTCTGGCCTCATTTCACCCCTGGGCATTCTGGTATTGCCCAATACCACCCACACTGTCAGGTATTGTGGCTTCCTTAGCAATTGGCTTAAATCCCGGACTTTGACTGTGTGATAGTCATGGCTAAGTGGGTGTCAATCAGGGAACAGAGCCCGGGATTTAAAAGTGCAGATGACAATGACCGCATCACCAATATCATTGGACAAAGTGAATTTTGAAATGCTGCAGCTGCCATGTTTCTTCTCCTGGTGAGGGAAACGTACGGAACACCTGACACTGCATAGCTCCAGACCCCCTCCATGTACCAAAGTCATACATTCACAAGAAAAACACATACCAATATAAACTGGAAACCTATTCAGTCACAGTAAAGTGTTTTACTGTTACATGCCATCTCTTGTCTCCCCGCTTCCGCAATGCCAGCTGAAAAATTAAATACTTCAACCTGGCAGCACATTTTCATCTACGGGGAGCAAAATTCATGGAAAGTCCCATAGCTGATCCCAGGCCCGATTCTAACGACCCATACATTTGAAAACTAACTGTCCCATTATGTGCCCCAAGTACAAATGTAACATCATTCGAAAAAAAAAAAAAAAAAAAGGCTTGGTTCGAGTTTAATTTACTCGTTTAATTTTTTCTGGCACCATTCAAACTTATGGACCATCCATACCTCCTTGGCAACTGAATAATGTGGCCATGTGGTTTCACCTATACTCCGCTCCTGATCGTACAACCCTTACAGTCATGTGTCATGCTATTTGAACTACATTGGGTCACTTCAGGTCACTTTTACCCCCCCCCCGCTTTGCAACATAAACAAAACTATAGTTCTTAAAAAAACAAAACGGTATGTGTTAGTGCTACTACAGAGCGTTGTTAGCTCTGAGCACTACTCAGTGCCTTCTCATCCAGCCACCCAGCTGGTTGCTTTAATGCTGCAAGCTGGCAGCGTGTTTCCATCAGCAGGAAACAAACAAAAGGAAATATCACTCCTGTCATCGGGGAGGGAGCGGTACAGTGTGGTGCTTGCTCGTCCCTAGGACACTGACAGGCGCATGTTCTGAAGTGCATTAGGGAACTTAAGATTATTAAATATAACACAGACACAGTTGGGGAAAAAATATCTTACCTAATTTGCAATCACGTTGCGACCATGCTCGCTTCACTGTGGGAACATGGATCAGTTGGGGGTAAATAACATGCTCGGTGTACTGATGTAGGAGATAATTTGATAATGTAATGCTGTTTAAAAAAAAAAGAAACACAGATCAGTTGGTAAAAAACATGGTTGGTGTACTGACATTGACAGGCAGTTCCATAGTAGGAGGAAAATAGATATCAAATAGTGCAGTGCCTTGTACTGGTACATATACTAGTACAGGGACTACTTTACCCAAAAATGAGGAAAGTTGTTTTTTACTAAATGGTTTCAGCATTATTTTATTATTAAAATGCTGTAAAAAACGGAAACATGTATCCCATTTTCTAAGCACAATAATACCCTCCAGAATGGATGGTATAGGGCAATACCAGACCTTCCAGGGGCTATAAGGCCCTCTGCCTGCAGCATCGGGCCTAATTACACCCCTGGGTGGTACAGTATTGCCCTATAATAACTGATTATTGTTTTTTCCATAGGGAAACTGGGTTGCAATTTTGTTGTTATAACCGGTTGGTTATAATGACAAACCCATGCCCGGTTTTCCTAGCTCGGCACATGCGCCTACCGAGATCTTCCTCATCTCTGCGCCATCCCCTGCTCCTCAACACTTTGCACTTCACCGACAGTAGGAGTCAGCGGGTAAGTCATTTTTGTAACAAATATGTGGCACAAGAACAGCTTATTTTTGGCTGCAAATAAAAAAAAAAGTGAATACTGCTTTTTGTCAGGAGCCGCCACTCACCGCACTAAAACTGCAAAGGTCCATGGCTATACTCCCATTTATTTTATGTAATTGCTGTGGCGAAAAAACAGTCCCCAGCAATTATACAAAATAAAGGATGGGTAGGGGTTTAAAACTCTGATTTTACAAACCCCTGAGGGGTAGGATGCCTGAATAAACCCCTCAAGCTTCACTTTCAGGATTCATGTGGCATCCCACCCTTCAGAGGTGTGTAAAATCCTCGTTATAACCCCCTACCCATCCATTATTCTCTCTATCCCGCCCATCCAGTAGGGTATTATTGCTTTCTTAATATCCATTGATTTTCAGATCAACAAAAGCTAAAGCTTTTTGTAACATGACATTCTTTAGTGAGTTTTAAAGTAAATCATTACAGTTATGCCTAAATTTTCATTAACATTCCAAATACAAACAACATGTTACCTTATAGGAGAGTAAAAGTTAAAGTGATACAGTACATGCCCTTTAGTGCAATAAATGTTTACCTGGTTATAGAGGTTCTTGCATTGTTGCATGTTCTAATGTGGTTATATTTAAACATTGGCATGCATTCTGAATAGTATATCCTCAGAGACAGAGGATAAAAGAGCGGAGTTGCCTAGTAAACAAAAAAACATGCAACATGCTTTGTTTCTGCACAAGTATCCATTCAGGCATGGAGCATGCAGTGACATGCAGCAATTTTGTCTCTTTAGAAATGAGAGTACTTAAAACCTGATTTATTGGAGTATACCGGGGTACAGGCACCTGGCCAGTGTGCATTATGTTACCTGTTTGAGCCCAGATCTTGCACTAAGAGAGGTTAGCATCCATGTAAGTATACCTTAGTCATCATTGGTTGTGAGCTGTTATGTCCTTAAAGGAATTCAATATTTTAATGCATCATCGATCAGGTATGCCAAAGCTAAATGGGCACCAGGTGTTTGAGGTAGTTCAAATGTATGTTAGCACAGAGGTCATACCTGGTGGTAGTTAACACATCATACTGGGGATATGCAGCAATGATGTGACAGTAGGTATGACTGCCACTTGTTGCAGTAGTCCCCATTCTTGTATATCACCATGTAGTAGGTAAGCAATAATACCCAACAGGGTGGGCATTATTGGGAAACCAGACCACCCAGGCGTAATGAGGCCCGACGCCAGGCGGAGGGCCTTATAGCCCCTGGAAGGTCCGGTATTTCCCAATAATGCCCACCCTGGAGGGTATTATTGCGCTTAGAAAATGGCCACTGTAAAAAACACAAATTTAATAAGAAAAAGTTAAGGAAAAATTATTTTAAAGTAGCTTTTGTTATGAAATAGTTCCTCCGCCTGCATTACAATTTTTTTATGTTGTCTGTATATTAGTATTACTGACACTAGAGGGCACTGTATCTATAGTTTTGAAAGAAGTAGTCTGGGTCACAGTCTCCTTTGTGTTGCCATGGTGAGTAGAGGTCAGAGGTAACAAGAAGAGCCTTTTAGTTATTTGGAGAGGAAACTGTTTTTTTTTTGTTTTATACATCACTGAGATCAGCGAGCTGTCCCCCAACCACCATATAAGGAAATGCACTGACGATTGCATGCTGTTAAAGCATAGAGAGAAGACTGCATTAAAAGAAGATTTTAAGGTACTGGGTTGTGATTAATAAAGAAAATTAATATTGTTTTGTTGGTTTCTGTGTCGAGCTGAGTTGGGAAAAGCCATAGTAGCGCAACAGCTTTCGTTTCGTTTTTGTCCCCCGCGGCAGTGCGAGAAGCCGTAGTAGCGCAACGGCTTTTGTTTAGTTTTTGTCCAGCGCAGTAGTGCAAGACGGAGGTTGGGAGAGTTATGCCATAGTAAATAAAACTTATTTATTTACTCTCCCAACCATAAAATTATTGTTTTCTTTTCTTTTATTGAGGCAGGCAGCTAGCACTTAAGTGTTTTTTTGGTGGGGGGGGTGGACCGGGACCTGTAGCTCTCGTTAAATGAAAGAAAAAACATGGCGGGCATTTTAAACTTTGTGGGTTGCTTTCGGCCAATTACAAAACAGGCTGGGCACCCCAGGAGAATGCTACTCTGTGAAGTGGCACTTAGACTGGCTCTTATTTTTAGCTGGGCATCTACTGAAAAATAAATGCCCAGCTTGGAGTCTGTCTGAGCCAATCAGCTTTTAGAACTGATTCTTGCCATTTTCTAAAGGTGTTTAATACTAGTCAAGCATGATAGGGTCACAAGTAATTCTATAGGGGAAGGCTTTTGGAGCTGTCTCCATTTCACGAGGAGCGTACGTCTGGTGTGGGTATTTATTTATCATATTTAAATTTATTAGCTAGGGGATTGGAGCATGCCCCTGAGGTACAACTATCTCCAGAAATCTTGTTTTGGATTTGGAACTCGATGGTAAACTGTTGGAAGTAGTGGCATATTCCTGATGCTGAATAAATGATGTCCTTCATGAAGGAAATACCTTGGGTTGCCCACCTGCACCAGTAGAAACACCTATGCAGATGTGTGCACTTTGAAACATAGAAACATGGAAAACTGATGGCAGATAAGGGTCACTAGGCCCATCCAATCTGCCCTCATACCCTACCTGTATCAGCGGCAGCTGACCCTACTTGATCATTGGCTTTAGCCTCTCCTTCCCACCTCTAGGATTCTCTTATGCCTATCTCATGCATGTTTAAATCCCCCCACTGTGCTTGCTTCCACAACCTCCAGGGGCAGGCCCATGCATCCACCACCCTTGCAGTGAAAAAGAACTTCCTCACATTGCCCCTCAACCTGCCCCCTTCCAATCTCATATTGTGCCTCCTCATTCTTGTACTTACTCTATACTGAAAGATGTCCCCCACCTGCATCTTGTTCATGTCCTTAAGATACTTGAAAGTCTCTATCATATCACCCCGTTCCCTCCTCTCTTCCGGTGTATACATATTAAGGTCATTCAATCTCTCCTAATATGTCTTCTGGTGCAGGCTCTGCACCATCCTGGTCACCCTACTCTGAACTGCCTCTACCCTATGTATGTCTTTTCAAAGATGTGGCCTCCAGAATTGTACATAGTATTCCAGGTGAGGCATCACCAATGTTTTGTATAGTGGTATCACCACCTCCATTCTTCTGCTAGTGATACCACTCTCTATGCAACCAAACATGCCACTGGCCTTACATATAGCCTTGTTACACTGTTTGGCCACCTTTAAAACATCTGAGATGATAATCCCCAGATCTCTGTCTTCACTGGTTACTGACAGCAATCCACCCCACACCCCATCCTGTAGCTCTTTGCAGGGTTTTTACACCCTAGGTGCATGATTTTACAATTCTTTGCATTGAACCTCCTCAGTTGCCACACTTTAGACCATTTTCCAGCTTTCCTAAATCTCTCCTCATTTTCTCCAACCCCTCAGGAGTGTCCACCCTGTTGCAGATCTTGGTGTTGTCTGCAAAAAGGCAAAACATTTCCTTCCAGTCCTTCCACAATGTCACTAATGATGACATTAAAAAGGACTGGTCCCAGGACTGATCCTTGAGGTACCCCGGCTGGTCACCCCCCCCTTTCCTTGGATTGTATCCCATTTACCGCCACCCTCTGACTCCTGTCCCTCAACCAGTTTCTGACCCAGTTCACCACATTTTGGACCACCCCCAGGCTATCCAACTTATTTGCCACTATCCTATGTTGAACAGTGTCAAGGGCCTTGCTGAAGTCGAGGTAGGTGACATCTACCACTCCCCCCCCGATCTACCTCCTTTGTCACCCAGTTAAAACAATCTATCATATTAGTTTGACATGACCTCCCTGCTGTGAATCCATGCTGCTTTGGATCTTGTGCTTTGTTGGATTCCAAGTGTTCCACAATCCTTTCCTTCAGTAGTGCCTCCATAATCTTACTCATGAGGCTAACCACTCTATAGTTCCCTGCCTCCTCACTACTTCCACTCTTGTGAAGAGGAACTATATGTGCCCTCCTCCAGTCCACAGGAACCATTCCTGTATTGAGTGACTCACTGAATAGGGCTGCCAGTGGTGCCGCTAACTCCATCCGTAGTTCCTTTAATATCCTGGGATGTATGCCATCTGGTCCCATCACCTTGCCACCCTCAGTTTTGTGAGTTCCTCTAGGACTCTCCCTTCTGTAAATGGACTGGTGTTCTCCTACCCTGCTTTGTATCTGATGTCTAGCTGTGGTCTCTGTCCCTCCCCTTCCTCAGTGAAAACCTAACAGAAGTATTCATTCAGTACCGACACCTTCTCCAAGTCTCCCTCTGCACACTCACCATCAACCCCTCTGAGCCTTACAATCCCTCCATTGGCCTTCCTTCTTTCACTAATGTACCAATATAATGTCTTATCCCCATTCCTTGCTATCTGTGGTAGTCTTACCTCTGTTTGAGCCTTTGCACACCGAACAGCTTTTCCTACTTTCCTCAAACTATTTTGGGTACACCACCCTATCCTCCTCCCTCTGTGTCTCCTTATATTTTCTGAAAGCCAGCTTTTTGGCCCTTACTTTCTCTGCTACCTCTATTGAGAACCATAGAGGTTACCATAGAGGTTTCTCCCCCTTCTCTTGCCTTTGCTTTTCAGCCTAATGCCCTGGGCTGTCAGCTCCTCTATGATTCCTTTTAGGTGTATCCACTGCTCCTCTACCCTCCCTCTGCCTCCTTTCTGGCCAGGGCTTTCTTGATACATATTCCCATCCTAACAAGATCTGCCCTTCCAAAATCCAGGACCCTCGCCCTTGTGTGGCTCATCTATGTCCCTGTACCAATATTAAACCACACTACGTGGTGGTTGCTGGACCCCAGGTGACCCTCCACCCAGACTTTTGTAATTTTGTTTCCATTTGTCAGTACTAGGTCCAGAATTATCCTGTCCCTGGTGGGTTCTAGCACTAGCTGTCTGAGGCCTGCCCCTTGCAGAGAGTCCAGGATGTCTCTTCTCCTGGCTGAGGCAGCCGCCGGGATGGTTCAATCCATGTCCGGCATATTAAAACCACCTAGCAGTAGTACCTCCCCTTTTGTTGCCATCGCATGTATTTCTTCCTGTAGCTCCCTATCTACCTGTTCCCACTGTGCTGGAGGCCTGTAGATCACCCTGTGAAAATTGTTGTGCCATTGCCTGGCTTAATGGTGACCCACATTGCCTTAGCCTCCCTCTGCCTATCCTGTACCTCAGTAGCTTTTATGCCTTTCCTGAAGTACAGCGCAACCCCTCCTCCTTTTTTTCTTCTCTGCCCTCCAGAATACAGCATAACCTGGTACACTTACCTCCCAGTCATGGTTTACAGTGTACCACGTCTCCGTTATTGCCACAACGTCCAGGTCAGCATCTGCCATAAAGGCTACCAGGTCTGGGATCTTGTTTCTCATGCTGATGGCATTTGTATGCATGACCTTCTATGTTTCTGTGCCTGTCCCCCGTTATTCCTACCTATGCACCCTTATTTCCTCCTCCCACCCCTGTTTTCTCTCCTTTGTTGCCTACCTCCCTCTGTTATACCCCTTATAATGTGTCACTGTCATCAACTTGACTTTCTGATCTTCCTTGCTGGCTACTCTAACCTGAGGGGGTGGGCTGATTGAGTTTCCCTGCTCCCATTTGCCCCTCACACCGACTAGTTTAAATGCTTACCTGGAATGCATTTAAACCGTTCATTGAGTATCACTGTCCCCTTCCTGGAGGAATGAAGACCGTTGCCCTTGTACAGGTCTACATCATTCCAGGTGGGTCCACAGTCCCCAATGAATGCAAAACCATTTTCCCCACACCAGCCCTACAACCAAGTGTTGAATCTTCTGATGCAGAGATTCCTATTTAGCCTCTTTGCTCCAAAAACAATTGCCACACTCTGGCCTCTGGATGAAAGACAGATAATCAGTTAAACACTCTCCTTGTTCCTGTACAACCTTTTCTCTGGCTGAATTTAGAAAAAAAAGAAGACCACAGCTCAACAATTCCTCTAAGTCCTTTGTCAGACACTTTTTCCCCAAATCAGCACAAAAGTAATAAATGTAACCTTTCTCTGTGTTCTATTGCAGTCTCTTGGTTCTCTCTGCCTCTTTCAACTCTGTCCACACTCTAAGACGAACCCTAAATGCTGCCCCATTCCCCAGCTGCTGCTCCACAAATGTCCTGCTAAATTAGTGGGAAAAAAACAAAACAAAAGAAAAAACAGCCTTGACTCAAATGCTCACAGACTGGGTGGGTGGGCGTGTTCTCCGACCCTCTCCCAGGCTCCTGTAACTGCTGGAAAAGCTGCGAGGTAACAAATGCCAGACTGGGCTATTTAATTCCCCTGATTCCTTTGATAGTTTTGGCACCCTTTTTCCTTTTGTATGATTGGTTCCTACCTGATTAACCTCTGGGCTGCAAAATTACCCTCTCACTCTGTCAGCAGTATGACTGATGACCCAAACAAACAAATGGAAGAATCAGTTTAGACTTTCCCCAATTACTTCACCCTGGGACTTCACCTAATGAACTTCGGCTATATTTGAGAATAAAGGCCAGTGTATTAAAGCCCTAGTTCCTTTGCTACTCTCTTTGCTCCAAAAACAATCACCACACTCTGCCCTCTGGATGAAAGAAAAATAATCAGTGAAACACTACCCCTGTTCCTGTGCACCCTCTTCTCCAGCTATATTTAAAAAAAGAAGAATACAGTTCAACAATGCCCTCAAGTCTATTGGACACTTTCTCCCCAAATCAGCACAAAAGTGAACTACGGTAAGAAAAGTAATAAATGTAACCCTGCTTCTGAATGTGTCCTGTTGATGTCTCTCAGTTCTCTCTGCCTCTTTCAACTCTGGCCTGCACTCTAAGATGAGCTCTCACCAATGCCCTGATTCCCGGCTGCTGCTCCATGAACATCCTGCTCAGCTTCTCTATTCCCCAGCTGGCACTCCACAAATGTCCTGCTCCTAAATTAGTGAAAAGAAAAAGATTGGAAAGGAAAAAACAGCCTCAACTCAATACTCAGCAGACTGGGTGGGTAGGCATGTCCTCCGACCCTTTCCCCGTCACCTGTGACTATTGCAATATGCTGGAATATGATGGAATATGCCAGAGGAATGTTCCTGGGGTGAAGGGATATACTCCTTAGGGAGTTCTGGGATGTAGAAAAGACCTTCTGTACATCCCTTGTGAGTGGTTGGGATAATGGAATTGTCCCACAGTGTGTTCAGTAACTTGGGTTCCAATGGGCTCAGGCAGAGTTTATTGTGGGCTAACCCCTCTTGGGTAAGCCATGGTGAGGAGTATAGGTCAGGGAGTTGTGACTTCCAATCTTTCAAGAGCGTGTTACATGCAGTATATAATAAAATGACTGTTGAATCATAGGAGACTCCAGCTCTCTCTGCTTCATTGAACTTGGAACCTTGTATGACTGAATTTAGGGAGTTTTCCATTCCACAAAAGCATTCCTAGCACTTTGCCAGGGTACCCAAAGATTTTGTTATTTATGTACAGAGATGTACAAATATTAGTTACAGTTTCAGTCAGCCTCTGCAGTCCACCTCTAAGTCCTTAATGAAGGGTCAGACATTTGTTTTAATTAGCTAGCTAATGTTGGTAGGTGATTATGATGCCTTAATATTTAATGCCCCCATCGGATTCCTCCATCTGCACAGCAGGTCCCTCCACATAATGGGTTCAGATGCATAAACATGGCCTCTGATCAGTTTACCCTTGAGAGGCAGCATCTTGCAAATGTGTGTAAAATAGTGGTAATTTGGGACAGAGATGATTAGAGCTCAGAAATTATTAGGAGGAGAGCATCTGCAAAAAATGTTAACCTTGTGCCCTGTCCATCAACCTGGATGCCTTTGATACTGTGGTTATCTTTGAGCACCCATGCCTGGGGTTCCATTGTTAGAAATAAGAGGGGGGAAGGTGGCAGCCCAATCTAGTGCCTACTTGAATGGTGAAGAGATCTAAAAGGGTGGAGTTGTGGGCCAGCCCAGTGGCTTGGAGGGCTGAGACATCATGCCTTACCTCCTGCCATGCCGGCAACTCGTGTTCCTGGTGCGAGTGGGTCATCGGGGGTAGCCCAGGCAGGGAGAGGATCGACTATCTGGAAGACAGCTCTCCTCTCCCAGGAAGGGGTCAGACTGGAAATTGGCATTTGCCTGGCCCCTAGTGGGAGCTGGAGGTTTTCACACCAATTCCACAGATGGGGGGTGGAGATGTAGCAGATGCCCAACGTGCCGCATGCAGAAGTGCGTGCAGCTCGGTCATTGGCATCATTGCACACTATGTCCCGCACTAGCGGTTGGGAGAAAAAAAATGGAGGAAGACACACACTGTGAACTGGTAGGATGATGCCGGCCCTCTGCAGGTGCCACACCCATCCAGCTGGCACCTCTAGCAGGAGGTGAGAACCAGTGGACACCAGGGTGACGGGGTTGGGAGGGCCAGAGGAAGGGGGCCTGTCCTGCAGAGAGGAGATAAATAGATAAACTAAAGAAATGTTAAAAAAATAAAATAAAAGGATGGAGTAGATCAGCAAGGAAGCCATTGGTTTGGTGCATAATGTGTGGATCCAGTTTTAGAAGACTGGTCTAAAACCATCGACCTTTTAGATCTGCTGCAGGTATGCCCGTTCCACTAAACAATGCCTTTCAGATGTCAGTGATAGTGGCAATGGGAAGACTGGTGGTTTTGGCATGCCACAGAGGCTATACTAAGGACCTTGTATTATCCATCCCTCATCATCCATTCATGAACCCTGCCTGGACTAGGTTTATCAAGCAAGAAGGGCTTTTGTTTGTCATTTTACCAGCACCTTGGCCAAAATTGTATCTGGTAGAACTAGGGAAATGGGGCACTAACTTGCATACTACTGGGAGTCTTTCCCTTTGGGGGAATAGAACAATTACAACTTTATTCAGAGTTGGGGGCATGTACCTCATAATATAAAGAAAGGGTGAGCCATTATTTGGTCAGGTATGTGAAACAATGTCCATCTACCAGTAGGGAGTGAGGTGTTGCTTATCATAGGTAAATGGCCTTGCCTGGGGATAGCATACCAAGGTGACAGAGAGAGACACCAGAGTGGCCCAGAGTCTGGGAGCCACCAGACGTATCAGTGGAGGCCTGGATATATTTGCCTTTTTATTGCCCTTTGCAGAAGTATTATATAGTGGGACCACTAGGAGGGTGTGAGGAACATGGGGTTCTCCCATAAAGGGGAGCACCTTGACAGCCAGCATGCCTAAAAATGGTCCCAAAGCTACTGAGAGAGAGACCTTGGAGGGGACTGTAATCATTGAGATCTCCATGCCAAAGAAGAGGCACATGAATATATCAATCCATGTGCTCAGGGAAGGAGGTTCTGCTTCAAGGTAATGTGCTGTGCCATCTTCATTTAATCCTGGCATCCTAAGGGAAATGTCAAACAGGGGTGGGTGCTAGGAAACCCCAGATTCTGCTATAGCCATGGCTTCACATCCCAAAGCAGAAAAGATGAATTAAGGATCTTTACAGTCCACACACATGTTTTGAAGTCAGACAAACTTCTCTGGGTAGTAACGGGAAGAAGGATGAATATTGCTATGTGAAGCATCAAGACCCCAACTTTTTTGCCCATTTTCTGCAACAATAATGAAACCAACCCAGCGTTAACAGCCTTATGCTCGGGGCTGTGGGGGATGTTAGAATGTAGATCAAAATTATCCACAGTCAAACTGAAATATAGAAAAGCCTGGTAGTCCCTATAACATGTTTAGTTTAGATTGGTTTAGTTTAACCTCTTTTTTTCCCATGTAGGTGTTGTTTGTCCTTGACAGGATGGGTACTGTATCAGCCCCTGTTCCCATTCACCACAGCTGTTTCCAGCTGCCTCCAAGGTCTGGGGCTATATCCTCCATGGGTAACCCCCGCACGGCAGGGCCAGAAGGGAAGGGCAGTTCTCCACCCAGTGACTCATCCTGATGTGCTCTGGACCCAGAGTGGCAGAGCAGGATTGCAACCAGAAGGATAGGGCTTCATTAAGCCTGTCCTCCACTTTTTTCTCCTTTTTTCCCTGACCAGCCATGAATGTGCAATGAGCATGTTGTGTGAGCTCTGCCTCCACATAGACCCCCCCCCCAGTGCTCTGGATATGGGGCCCTCCCACTTGATAGGACCCCCATATGCCTATAACTGTACTCTTCCAGGTGGCAATAGAGTAGCAGACCACAGAACCCCCATCCCAGAGAAAGGAGAACAGTCCTCTGGATGCTTAATCCTCCCACTCTGGCTAACCTCCGGCAAACCGTGTCCATTCCTGGACACAGGCTGCCAGCACGACAGGAGATAAGGCACTTACAGCACCTCAGCCCTCCATGCCACCGAGCTGGCTACAAGCACTTTGTCCAGGTATGACCCAGTGTACCACAGGAAAAGTATATTCGCATATGACAAAAATTACAAAGATAGTATGTGAAAAGCTAGAGGATGGACATACCTATTGTAACTGACCTGTTAATGCAAGCCAAACTGTGTGCAGGAGACAGTTAGTCAGCTAATCACGCACTCTGCAAAAGAATGTCTCACCTGCCATGGTTCAGGGAGTGCTGAGGGCTTCTTTCTCATAACCTTGCAGAGATGAGATGTGAGTGCTGGTTTAGCCATTCTCATATGTGTGTCCTGAGAGGTGAGGGTGGTGTAGCCATTGTCATGTACTCTGGTGCCAAAAGCACCATTTTCAGGTATGACATGGTGTACCACGGTTACTGTATAATCACATGTAATAGAAATTACAATAAGAGTAGAAAATACAAAATGCAATATACAAAATATCATTAAAACATGAATAAACATTAAAGCCTTTTAAATAGTCATACAGAGCAGTGCAAAATGTATCATTCAGCAAACTGTGTGAGGAGCTACAGGGTGGATATATTAACTGCAGATGATTAATGCATACACTTAAGGTACCAGGGCCATAGCTCACAATGGCAAGTTAAAATGTGATGCTTTTTTCCTGACCGACGAGGAGGTCACTTTGTCGCAGTGGTAAGGCTTATCATAATTCAGCTGAAACATGAGACCAAGAACATCGTATAGTGAAATACATATACTGTATATTGAAATACATATATTATATAGTGAAACACATACACTATATAGTGAAATGCTTACATTGCATAGTGAAATACATACACTATGTACTGAAATCCACATACTGAGTACTGAAAATCCACATACACTATATACTGAAACAGATGTACTATGTACTGAAACATATACACTACCTATTGAGATATATACACTACAGACTGAAACATCCACATAAACTATCTACTGAAACAAATACTCTATAGATTGTAACACATACACTATATATTGAGAAAAAACTGCATACACTGTATACTGAAACAAATATGCTATATATTGAAATGCATACACTACACACTGAAAAAAGCATATACACTATATACTGAAACAAATACACTATATATTGAAACATCTTCACTTTATGTTGAAATACATACACTATCTGTTGAAATAAATACACTACGCACTGAAAATTCTGCATACACTATATACTGAAACAAATACACTACATGGTGAAACACATACACTATGTATTGAAACACGTACACTGTAGACTGAAAATTTCACATACTCTATATACTGAAACAAATAAACTATATACTGAAATGGACTATGTTCTGAAACTACCCATCCCCCTGCCCCTCCCCCATGAATGTCCTAGAGCTGAACCCATTGCCTGTTGCATTCAGTTAGCTGCTAGCTTGATGAAAGGACATCTAAAACTGCAGAGCTGAGGTAAACAAAACAGGGCTATCTCTTAATCTACTTCTTTATGGAGGTTTTCCTTTTGTTTTGCTTGCACACCTTTAGTCAAATTTCAGACCATTGTGATGTGACAAGAAACTTTTAAAACTAATTTAAATGCTGTAGTTTATTCTTTTAAATAAGTGCTGCCTTCATTTACTGTCAGACAACACATTTGTATAGGAAGCTAATACAGGATATTCCTAACATACCTGTATACATAGGGAGCTGCATGCATTTTTCCAAGTTAAAGTGTTGATTTGTTTTATGTGTAATTAATTACTGTATAAGTCCAGCAACTTATCTGAGTTGAATGCTTGGGAAGCACTTCAGGAGCTGTGGAAGTGTAAGCCAAAATCATTGCTAGTTTGTACTCTATGGACTATGTTTTGATTAAGTTTTTATTTTTAATGTTTTGTTTAATAAACGTTTCTTGGTTAAGAAACAAAAATATATATTTTTGCTGTAATCCCTCCGTATTCAGTTCTCATCAGGAGTTTAGCTGGCATATGCATATAATTTGCATTGTTTTATTGAATAACTTTACTGTGAATCCTCACTGGAGGCATACACAGTCTGTTTTGGGGTTTGAGCTTCTCAAACTGTGTTTTATTTCTTTTTTTTTCCCATAGAGATTTTTATCTCCTTAGTCACCCTGCTATCCCTTTGCCCACTGACATCTCCAGCCCAATCACTTACCATCCACAGGACATATTTGCTCTGAGACCTCACCCCCCACTCACATCCCCCTTGTTGAGGCCAGGAGGGGGAGGGCCATTGACAAGGAGACACATATCCTGATATGAGCAGAGCCTGGTTAGCAGTGCAAAATCTGCAGCAGGTTGTTGGATCATTTTGCCATTAGGGGGTTTCCACCATTTGTTTCATCCCCTGGGCAGCCAAGCATGGAATTATACAATTGCGTATAAAGACACATGCTTGCTTTGTGCCTGCCTGAGCCCTCCCCCTTATGCAACTCCACTGCCTTGCCAACGCTCCTCAGCTAGGTGGATGTTGAAGAGTGGGGTGGTCAGACTTTCCCTCACTCAGAGGAGAGCATTCCCCGAGATGCTCAATCATATCTCCCCCCCAAGGTAACCCCTGTGCAACTCAGGTCCACCCCCAAAACTGGGCCACTGGCATGGGAGGCAGTGCAATCACCACCAAACTGCTAGGCCAGCCCACCAGACTGTGTTTTTATAAGTAAATAAAGACAGCATATAGGTAAAAGAAGAAAACAAACTGTATTTTAATTAGTCTGTTATAAACATTTTAAGTCACATCACAATGTTTTGAAATCGGATAAAGGTTTTGTAAGCAAAATACGATAAAACAATACATAAAGAGATAGATAAGATAAACCTTTTATGTTTACCTTCTGCATCTTAGGAGGCATCGGCCAGGATTTTTAGTCAATTGGGGCCCCATTTTCAGAAGGTTAGCGTGTAGAGCTAAACATTACACTGTGGGAACAGCATGGTTGGATCGGTGTCGTATTCAGCATCACTTGATGCTACCCTGATCATGTGTATGTGCATATGTACTACTACGGCCACATAAATGAGTAATCCTCTCCTGCATACAGAGCACAGTGCTGTATAAAAGGTTTCCTTAGTGACCATAAGTACCTCCCTCTACATTTTATACTCAGCATCTAGGCGTCTAGTACCTAGATGCTTGATTTTGCACTTTTTGGCTTTGAACCCGAACTGCCATGTCCCATAGCACTCCTTAAGTTTTCTAATGTCCCCACTCATCCTCTCCATCTTCACCTATCAACGCTATTACAGATTGTGGTGTCATCTGCAAAAAGGCATATCTCCCCTTCCAGTTCTTCTGTTATGCCACTTATAAAGACTGAAGAGGATATGTTCCATTACTGAGCCCTCTGGCACCCTACTGGTCACTCTTTCCTCACTGGAGGAAGTGCCATTTACCACCACCTTCTGTGGCTGTGCGCTATCTCAGGTGCAGCACTTAGGAGTGCACAACACTAATCTGAAAATGGGGGCCCACATACCACTGTAACAGGACTAGCACTACGTTGTGATAAGCATGGTTGGTACCATTTTAAAAAGCATTCTTCTGTGCAGTGCTAACCTGTTAATGTGGCACTATTTTTTTTTTTGCACAGGATTACTAATTGCAACCAAGTGCTCATACAACTGGGGGTTACTCTAATGCATATAAGGTGTACAGGTATATTAAATGCTTTCTTGAAGTGTTAACACACTGCGTGGTTTAACTGCACACACGTATCCTGCCAGCAACACCCCCCCCCACACATACACACACAGTCAGTTCTGGACACAATACAAAAACAAGCATTTGTCAATGCTGAATGTTGATTGCGTTGGTCCGTTGAGCTCACTCACTGGCCCTCTGTCACTCGCTTGTTCTGTTTCTCCCAGTGCTGCAGTCTGCTGTTTTGTACTGAGCTCCTTCCTGCGTTGGCATACTTTTCTGTCCACAAAGAAATCTGCAGATGGCCTGACAGAGCTGCGTTGAGGTGGGTCACTCCCCTCTCTGACTCCCTCATTCTCTTTCTCCTTGCGCAGCAGGCTGGCCTTTTGTACTGGGCTCCTGCCTCTGTTGGTGGCTTTTTCTGTCAACAAAGAAATCTGCAGTAGTCCCAACACAGGTCCGTTGAGGTTGCTCACTCACCCTCTGTCACTCACTCGTTCAGTTTCTGCCGGCGCTGCAGGCTGGCCTCTTGTATTGGGCTCCTGCCTGCGTTGACGCCTTTTTCTGCCCACAAAGGAATCCGCAGCAGTCACGATAGAGCTCCGTTGAGCTCACTCACTCTCCTGTCTCTCTCTGACTCGTTCTGTTTCTGCCACCGCTGCAGGCTGTCCTTTTGTATTGGGCCCCTGGGTGCATTGCTGCCTTTTTCTGCCCACAAAGAAATCCACAGCAGTCCCAACAGAGCTCTGTTGAGCTCACTCACTCCACTTCCCTCACTCTCTCACTGGTTCTGTGTCTCCTGCGGGTGCAGGCTGTCCTTTTGTACAGGGTTCCTGCCTGCGTTGGCGGCTTATTCTGCCCACAAATAAATCTGCAGCAGTCCTGACGCAGGTCTGTTGAACTTGCTCACTCTCCCCCTCTCTCAGTCACTCATTCCATTTCTGCCTGCGCTGCAGGCTGGCCTGTTGTACTGGGCTCCTGCCTACATTGCTGCTTTTTTCTGCCCACAAAGAAATACGCAGCTGTCCTGACAGAGCTCCATTGAGGTCACTCACTCCCCTTGTCTCACTCGCTCATTCTTTTTCACCTGGCGCTGCAGGCTGCACTTTTGTACTAGGCTCCTGCCTCTGTTGGCACCTTTTTCTGGCCACAAACCAATCTGCAGCAGTCCCGACAGAGCTCTGTTGAGCTAGCTCACTCTCCCTCTCTCACTCTCTTGTTCCATTTCTGCCAGCGCTGCAGGCTGCCCTTTTGTACTGGGCTCCTGCTGGCATTGCCACCTTCTTCTGCCCACAAAGAAATCTGCAGCAGTCACGATAGAGCTCCGTTGAGCTCGCTCAGTCCCCCCTCTCACTGGCTTGTTCTGTTTCTCACGCTAATGCAGGCTACCCTTTTGTACTGGGCCGCTGCATGCATTGCTACCTTTTCCTGCCCACAAAGAAATCCAGAGCAGTCCCAACAGAGCTCCGTTGAGCTCACTTACTCCCCATCCTTCACTCGCTCATTCTGTGTCTTTCGCTGCTCCAGGCTGTCCTTTTGTACTGGGCTTCTGCCTATGTTGCAACCTTTTTGCCCACAAAGAACCGCAGCTGTCCTGACAGAGCTTGCAGAGGTCGCCACTCCACCCATCTCATTCCGCTTATTCTGTTTCTCCTGGCGTTGGAGCTGCCATTTTGTAGTTGGCTTCTGCCTCTGTTGGCACCTTTTTCTGCCCACAAAGAAATCTGCAGCAGTCCCAATAGAGCTCCGTTGAGCTTGCTCACTCCCCCTCTCTTACTCGATCATTCCGTTTCTGCCGGTGTTGCAGGCGGCCCTTTTGCACTGGGTTCCTGCCTGCGTTGCCGCCTTCTTCTGCCCACAAAGAAATCTGCAGCAGTCACAGTAGAGCTCCATTGAGCTGGCTCACTCACTCCCCCTCTCTCACTTGTTCGTTCTGTTTCTCCTGCCACTGAAGGCTGCCCTTTTGTACTGGGCCCCTGCATGCATTGCTGCCTTTTTCTGCCCACAAAGAAATCCGCAGCAGTCCCAGCAAAGCTTTGGTGAGCTCACTCACTCCCCCTCCCTCACTCACTCGTTCTGTGTCTCCCACTGCAGCAGGCTGCACTTTTGTACTGGGTTCTTGCCTGCATTGGCAGCTTTTTCGGCCCACAAAGAGATCTGCAGCAGTCCTGACACAGCTCCGTTGAGTTTGCTAACTCCCCCTCTGTCACTCGCTCGTTCCTTTTCTGCAGGCGCTGCAGACTGGCCTTTTGTACTGGGCTCCTGTGTGCATTGCTGCCTTTTTCTGCCAACAATGAAATCTACAGCAGTCAAGACACAGCTCCATTGAGCTTGCTCACTCCCCCTCTCTCACTCGCTCATTCTGGTTTTCCCAAAACTGCAGGCTGCCCTTTTGTACTGGGCCCTAGCGTGCATTGCTGTCTTTTTCTGCCCACAAGCAAATCTACAGCAGTCCCAACAAGCTCCGTTGTGCTCACTCACTCCCTCTCCCTCACTCACTCATTCTGTGTCTCCTGCATGCAGGCTGCCCTTTTAATATGGGCTCCTGCCATTTGCAGTGGCTTGTTCTGGCAGAAAGAAATCTGGAAGCAGTCCCAACACAGCTCCATTGAGCTCGCTCACTCCCCCTCTCTCAGTCACTCATTCCGTTTCTCCCTGTGCTGCAAGCTGGCCTTTTGTACTGGGCTCCTGCCTCCATTGCCACATTTTCTGTCCACAAAGAAATCCACAGCAGTCACAATACAGCTCTGTTGAGCTCGCTCACTACCACTCTGTCACCCACTCATTCTGTTTCTCTTGGTGCTGCAGGCTGCGCTTGTGTACAGGGCTCCTGGCTGTGATGGCACCTTTGTCTGTCCACAAAGAAATCCGCAGCTGTCCCGACAGAGCTCCAATGAGGTCGCACAGTCTCCCTCTGTCATGCACTCATTCTGTTTGTCCTGGCGCTGCAAGTGCCCTTTTGTACGGTGCTCCTGCCTGCATTGGTGCCTTTTTCTGCCCACAAAGAAATCCGCAGCAGTCCTGCTAGAGCTCTGTTGAATTCACTCAGTCCCCCGTCTCACTCACTCATACTGTTTCTCCCACCGCTGCAGGCTGGCCTTTTCTACTGAATCCGTGCCTGCTTTGACGCCTTTTTCTGCCCACAAAGAAATCCGCAGCAGTCCTGACAGCGCTCCGGTGAGTTCACTCACTCACCTTCCACTCTCATTCTGTTTCTCCCAGTGCTGCAGGCTGCCCTTTTGTGCTGGGATCTTGAGCTGGGGCCTTTTTCTGCCCACAAACAAATCTGCAGCAGTCCCGACATAGCTCAGTTTAGCTCGGTCACTCCCCCCTCTCACTTGTTCGATCTTAATCTGTCCCAAACACTGATTTCCCACAGTGACCGTGCTATTCTCCGGCAGGAGTGCAAAAACATATTTAGACTGGATGTGAAAAATGACAGCTGTACTCTTCATAAGGAGGTGTGAAAAAAGTGCCACTTTTAAAAATATGGTGTGAAAATATTACAAATGTACAAAGCTACAGGGGTGCTTGGAAACAGTTCAATGCACGCTTGTAACACAGTCATGTTATGGAGTTTCGTCACCAAATTTTCAACATAGGGCTTTTAGGACCTCTGCTCCTGAACAGCGCCACTGTCAATTTCTTAATCTGTCCCTAACACTGATTTCCCATAGCGACCGCATTATTGTGTGTGGCAACTGTGAAACCACATTTCAGTCAGGATGTGAAAAATGACAGCTGTACTGCTCATAAGGAGGTGTGAAAAATGCCACTGTTGAAAATCTGGCATGACAATATTACAAATCTGTGAAGTTACAAGGGTGTGTGGAGAGTGTGCAATGCACACTTGTAATACAGTCATTTGCTGGGCTATCATCACCAAATTTTCAACATAGGCATTTTAGGACCTCTGCTCATGAACAGCATCACGGTCATTTTCTTAATCTGTCCCAGACAGTGATTTCCCACAGTGACTGCTCTATTCTGCGCCGGAAGTGCAAAAACATATTTCGGCTAGGATGGGAAAAATGACGGATGCACTATTCATAAGTAGGTGTGGGAAAATGGCAATGTTGAAAATCTGGAGAGAAAATATAATTTCACGAAGTTATGAGCGTGCGTGCAAACTGCACAACACACGCTCATAACACAGTCATTTTATGGAGTATAGTTAGCAGATTTTCAACACTGCCATTTCAGGACCTCTACTCATGAAAAGTGTCACTGTCATTTTCTTAATCTGTCCTGAACACTGATTTCCCACAGTGACCGAGCTATTCTGCGCCAGAAGTGCGAAAACACATTTCCGCCAGGATGTGAACAATGACAGCTGTACTGTTCACAAGGAGGTGTGAAAAAAAAACAATGTTGAAAATCTGGCATGAAAATATTGAAAATTAACAAAGTTATGAGCGTGGGTAGCAACTGCGCAGTGCACGCTCATAAAACAGTCATTTTTTGGATTTTTCCACCAAATTTGCAACATAGGCTTTTTGAGACCCACCTCATGAACACTGGCACTGTCATTTCATTAATCGACCCAGAAAAGGTGATTCCACGCAGTGACCGCGAAATCTCCTTTCGGGGCCGATTAACGCAATGACAGTTCAAGAATTCATGAGGATGGTCCCAAAAACCCTATGTAGAAATTTGGTGAAAAAAGTCTCAAAAATGCCCGAGATATGTACTAAAGTTGAAAAAACACTATTTATTACGTTATACAACTTACCGGCATTTCCTCAGTTCACAGTCGGATTTGAAGAGTGCAGACATGTTCCCGGTCCACCGAAGATCGTCGTGCCAAGCTCCTGAGATAAGTATGGTGTGATGGGGGGTGTGGGGAGGCAGGGTGTGCAGTGGGTTGGTGCGGGTTGCAGGTGGGGGCCAGGGACACTACGAGAAACCATTTCTTTTGCAGGTAAAAAAGATAAAATACTTTATGGGACTGTTTTTCCTTTCACCGGGGCATGTGGCACGCTGGGATGGGCACCAATGGATTTTGGGGGCAGCAGTAGCGATGGGGATTGGGCACCCGCCAGCAGGAATTAAAGCAGGGTGTTACAGAATGCCGACACGGGAGTGGGCCTTCATGGCACCAGAAACAATGGGGCACCGAAGGCAGATGGGGTTTGGGGACCAAGCAGCACATAAACAAAGCGCTGAAGACACCAGGAACACCGCGGCAACCTGCCACACTGTTCACAAAACAATATCAAGGAATTTACATCCCACCTTGCAATGATGGGTCGCTCCCTCATTGCAGCAGATGGCTGATGCTGCAATGACGAGGTGGCCCCCTGATTGCAGCAGCAAAATTGTCAGTAGTTGGTGCAAATATTCCAAACTACTGTCACCAGCAGCCTGCAATATGTTATTTGCACTGTGTGCAATCAATATAAAAATGGTACATCCTGTCTGCCCCATTTCCCATATTAAACCTCAGAACCTACTGTCCATTCAGGGTAATAGCCTTCACTATCCACTCCCTTGTTCCCCTCCCTACTACTATCAGCATGAGTAACCATTATACCATTCACTTTGTCAGAGCCATGCTTGAAACCATTTATGGTTTGGTGCCCACCATCCCAGTTGGCAAACTATTCCACTTTTTCCACCACAATTTCTGGAAAATTAAACTTTCCAAAATCCCTCTTGAACCTCCCTCCCATCAGTCTCTACTTGTGCCACCATAACCTTGAAATATTATCAAGTAGGAAGTTCTCAGTCACCTTATTTATTCCTTAAAGAACTCGAAGTCTCTATCATCACCCTCTTGTCTGGTCTCAGGAAGGCATGTTCAGTGCCTTGAGCAATCCTCATAAGACCCTTCTCAGCCTGAATCATCCTGATCACCTTGTCCTATCTTTCCTGAGGTGAGGTCTCAGGTGGAACTCTGAACAGTATACCAGTGCAGCCACAACAATAATCAATAAAGAGGCAGTAAACCTCTTTTCTTCTACTATCAGAACCCTTCTGAAACATCCTAGTATCCTATTTGCCTTACTAGATGCCTCACTGTACTAGCTTGTTGTTTGAGGGTAACTAATGCCAAATACTAGGTCGCTCAGCCAGTGCCCAGCTCTACCCTCCCATTCAGTACTCTGTCCTGGGGTTCTTGTCCCTATGAATCACCTTGCACGTTTGGCATTGAATTTCAACTGCCAGGCATTAAGAGTACCTCTCTAATCTTTACATGTTGGTTTGATTTCCTGCTTCATCACTATCTACCCTCCATGAGCTTGGTGTCATCTTCAAAGAGACACAAACCCAGATTCATTCCAAACATTGTTAATGAACATATTGAAGAGAACAAAATCAGATGGATCCCTGTGGCATTCCACCTTGACTCTTTCTGATTTGACACCATAATCACAACCTCTGAGCTCTCATTCAACCAAACCCCTCACCCCCACCAAACACTGCTTATATTTTCCTTCAAATCCTGGCATCACCCCTCGCGCCGCGACCTATGTCACCTAATTAGTCCCCCATTCATTGGTCTGCCCCACTGATTCCATGTTAGAGAAAAAAAAAAAAATACCTATATATATACAAACAGATTTTTTAGTTGTTTAACCAGGAGTAGCACTAAATGAAAGCTTTTACAGGAAGGACCGGGGCACAGGAAGTTAAGTGACTTGCTCAGAGTCACACAGTATACAAATGGAAGCATGGGATTCAAACAGGTCTGGTCTGGATATGCCAGATTTGCAGTCAGAGCCGCAAACACTGTGCTACTGCCTCCTTGAGGGGACTGCCATGCCCCCAGAGTAGGACATGAGAAAGGTAAAGAACCTCAGCATAAAACACAGAGCAAGGGTTACCCCAAAGGCATTTGGCTGGGGAAGCTGAAAGCTCAAGAAAATAGCACCACATGCCCCCACAATGCATTGTGGGGTCATGTGTGATTTTGTATTTTCATGAGAAAAGGTACACCACCTCCCCAAGATCATGGCTGACCTCATAGCTCACTTGCAAGTGCATGATTTGGCCTGGTCAAAAAATAAACATAACCCATCCCCCATGGCTTCCAGAGGTATCATCATCTCAGCAGCACCTGTACCATGGCAATAAGCTTGCCAAAGGTGAGCATTTTACATCTAACTTCACTACCAATATTGGTTACCTGTCTAAATTTTGAAAGGCTGCAACAATCTCTTCCCCTCCACTCCTTTGCCTGTCCTCAAGTCAGTGACACCTGTCTCTAACCTCTCCTTCATCACCACAGAGATGTAATTCCTTTCATCACCTCCACCTCCTCTCCTCTCCTCCTCTCCCTTCTCACCCCTCACCCCTCAGCCTCAAGATTGTCATCTCCTTCCTTCCCACTATTGTTTTTTCTCTCAGTAACTCCATTCCTTATCCTGACAACTCCCGCCTAATCCTTCAAGGGTAAGGCCCAGATGGCAGGATAGCGTCCTCCATCCAACTGCTTCAAATTCTCCCATTGGATGACCTCCTAACCTCTCTTTCTGGTGTTCCTCATCCTACTGACTGAAGGCTGCCACTGTTACTACTCCTCCTCCAAAGATGGTGACCAGTCAGATGCAGACAGCTACCAATAATTTCTCTACTCTCCAAAAAACGAAACAAATTATCTTGTCACAACCTCTCCCTTCTGGACTTCTCTTCCTTTCACCCACTCAAGTCTGACTTCACAAAAATCAACCACCCCTGCTCAGGCTCACCAAATCCATCCACAATGGCATGGATCAGAGCCTATTCACTTACCATCTTCATCGATCTAGCCAAACATCCAACCCTGTCTACCACCCAATTATTAGCCAAACTCCAGGCTGCAGGCCTCTCGACTTAGCCATCACTGCTCCCCCCTACCACAGAGTAGGCCCAAGCAGTCAAAGTGGCCACCTCTCCCTGCCTTATCCATTGGGTCCCTGACACAGTTAAGCCCTACTTTTCTCCATTTTCCTAATGATTCCCTCCATGTGCTTGTCTGCATCCACATACATGTACATGATGACACAGTCCTCTTCACAGCAGGCCCACAGACTCCAGCTGACTTTGACAAGTTCAGCCTGACTCACACAACCAGTTTTCCTCAATGCCAAGAAGGCTGTCTCCATGTCCCTTTGGCTGAGCTCAGACTCTCTCTGGGCTCCCTCCTTCTTAACTTTCCATACCCTGGATGGCTCCCCTATGGAGATGTCACCACCTTTAGTTATCTTGGCATCTGGCTAACCAGCACCAAAAGTTTCTGAACAAGTAGATGCTATAGTCAAAAGCTGCACCAACAATTCGGGTACTTTACAGGAACTGTGATGTATCCCACCTCCAGCATACCATGCTATTATCAGAGAATGATCTCCAAATTCCGACCATGGTGATATGAACACAGCGAGCCCTTCACTACCCTTACCAGACTGACACACTCTTCAATATTTCTGCCATTGCACTTATATCCTTCTTGACTACCATTGTTCTATATATAAATCTCTCCTTTCTTTCTTGTGACAGATACCATACTCACTGGCCAGCTTTGTGGGCAACCTGGACTGTTTCACCTCCATCTCCAATGGCCCCATTATAGCCATACATCAGAAGCTGAAATATTGGAACCCAGCAGTCCCTTCAGCTCCACAGCCATCGGCAGTCACACGCTCAACCACATGCCCAAAATATGGAATCCCTTGCCCCAGCCATTCCACCAATCTCCGTCCATGGATTCTTTCCAAACCACTTGTTAGTCCCCTCTCCCTCCCTGCACTTGCTCTAGTTTTCCCTCTTGCTCTCCCATACTTGTTTCCAGTTTAGGCACAGCTAAAATTTGGCAATAATACTTCCCTCTAGGCATTATACAAATGTTTATAGCTACGTTAGCAAAAACCCTCAGCCTTTTGCATATCAGTTGTGCAGATGGGCTCCCTCCTAACTGTGAACCCATCAAATACCTTGTGGTGACACTTGACACCAATTGGACCTAGAAGTCATATCCAAATGTCTGTAGAACTGTGAACTGAAATTAGGTCTAGCCTATAGGCCAAATAACCTGACACTGCTGCTCATCTGGCACTTTAGAAGTGTACTACTTCCTCCCTTAGCATAGTCTCCACCAATTTGCCTGTACCTCCAAAGCTCTTCTTACTCGGTGGCACACAATGCAAAATAACATCTGTCGCTTTACTGCCCCGCCTCACCACCATTGTGAGCTTTATGATAAACTAGGTTGCTTTCCCCAGACCAATCAACTGAACTTTGGCCTACGATGCCTAGTAGGCAAATTCATAGAACTGGCACCCCAGAGCTGGCACAGCTTCATCACCTCTAAATACTCTTACCCACTCAGGTCCCAGGATCCAGGATGCTAAAAATACCTCACCCGAACCCTTATGAGGACAGGGACTTTGTTACATGTGCTCCCGACCCTGGAACCCTTTCTAACCATATTCATTCTACTACCCTATCAGTGCTTCCAGAAGTCCCTGTTGGAGCATCTAAACTAGCCTTAACGCAGATGTCCCAAGCCTCCTAGCCTAATTGCACTTGGGGTCCAACTATTCTAAGGACCGTGATCTATTGGTCATTTTCATGATCCTATTGCCTCCCAGGCATCTGACTGCACTATATATACCTAGACTATATTATTGATTATATATACTTATCAATTTCTGTCAGAACAGTTCACCCATGCCTTGCTATTTGTGACTCATTGCATTTGTTACCTATGTACTTACTTTACTTACTGTTATTCTGATGTATCTATATTACCTATTGTACTCCAGGAAGTTCCTGAAAATAGGCATATAACTTGTCTAGTGTACCTACCTGGAACAAAAGCTAAATAAATAAATAAAAAAACTGCTCTATTTGATCACCAACACAGGTTTGTAGCTCCTGACTGTGCTGTATATGCATTATCGATTGTTTTACTTATCACCAAGTTCTCATCTTGCATATTATTCCAATGTAATTAGGTTGTGTACCACCTGCCCATGTATATATATTTTGAACTATTGTGCTACCTAAGACCCACCTACAAGTTCCCTTTCCCAGGATGCATCTAGAAATAGCTCCCAGCTTAGTATTCTGGTAGAGCACCAGACACAAGGATCATTTTACTTTAATAATTGGACACTTAAACTGTAATCAGAAGTGTAGAACCTTTATATACCAAGATCATTTGCCATACTACTTGGGAACATCATAATGGTGACCACAGGTAGGGTCACAATATGCACCACCTGATACTAATCTGATCATGTGCATGTGTTATGTACTACTAAAACCTTGCAAATGAGGGATCCCTCCTATTCAGAGCACAGTGCTATAAAAGTTTTGGTGTGCTTAACAACTGAAATTGCAATACTGTTTACTGCTTCCAAAATCCTGCCTCATTTGATCTGCCGAGTTCCTGGGTGGTGCTATAACCAAAAGGCGGTGCCTCCTTGCTGCCGCTGCTGACGGACCCCAGCACTCCTGCCGCCCCCTCTTGAACTCACTCGATCAACTCCCTCAGATTCAAGCCGAGCGCCCGAGTGGCACTTCCAGGCTCCAAAAAGGCGGTGCTTCCTGGACACCGCTGCCAACGGGACCCTACAGCTCCTGCCACCTCCTGATTACTCAACCTAGCTAACTCCCCAGATCTGCCGAAATGCCCTGAGGAGCGCTCTAAATCCAAAAAGGTAGCTCTCCTTGGTCGCCGCCGACAGGACCCCTACAGCTCCGTCACCTCCTGGAACCCGCCGTCTCTGGATCAACTCCCCAGGATTCACCATTGTTTGCGCAGACCGCGACGGTGCACATTGGCTGCAGCTCCTTGCTACGGGCATCTGATTGGTCAGTTAGCACGGCTCACCGATTGGTGTGCCTTTATTTGGTTTGGTTCAGCCTGCTCATATTCTTCGCATGATTTTTCTCCTCCCCACCTCCCAGGCCCCCCACCCTCCCAGGCCTTTTTAACACATATGTTCGCCTCCTCCTCCTCCTCCTACTGTTCCTGCCTCATTGCCTCCCAGGACCCTGCTGCTCCACTGACTTACTGAGCAAGTACAGCTTTTCTTCTGACTCAGCCTTGTACCCGTGACCAATACCCCCCAGTTTAACCAAGTTGCTGCCCTACATTTGCACAGGACTTATTCTCCCCTGCCACCTAATCCCACTCCCTCCTCTGAAATTAGATGATATCCTCCTCTATCTACAATCAGGTAATTCCCCTCCCATTACCATATCCTGGTCTCACTCACCCACTTGCCCCTGTGGCTCTCTCATCCAGCTGCCTATGTACATTACTTCTTCTATGCTGCTTAGCTCCTGGCCACCCTTTGCTATACCCAAAGCCCTAGCACACAACTGCTGTGCAACCCACCTGGTTCAACAGTGCAAAGCTGCATTATATTATTATTGCCCTCCTACTCTTATCAGCTGGTGACATAAACACCAACCCTGGCCCAGCTCAACCTCCACCTGCAGCCAGCACTCAGCCATGTCTCTCAGCTCTTCAAAATGGCCTTAAAATACTACATATCAATATATGTAGTCTCCTCCCTAAAGTGGACTTGCTACAGCCACTGGCGGCTACGCTCAACCCTGATATAATAATAATTTCTGAATCCTGACTAAATAAAAAAATCAGCAACTCATCTCTTACTCTCCCTGGCTTCACAATATCGAGACAGGACCAACTTGGGAGAGGAGGTAGGGTAGCCATCATGCTCCTCTTCCATCCATTTCACTTCCATCTTTCTAGTGCTCTGACCAAAAAGCTTACAAGGCTCTGCTGTTGCAAATCTCGCCGCCTTCTCCAAACCTATCTTTGTTGTAGCAGGTGTCTACTGCTGTCCTGGCTCACAACCCAATATTGCTACTGAACTCATAACCACCTTAGTTAGCCACTCTTCTGCTGGCTAGAATTATATATTATGGGAGAGTTCAACATAAACTGACTACCAACTACAAAGTGCTAAATGCTATATACAAGCTTAACCTAACCCAAATTATCCAAGATTCGACTGAGCTAAATCCAGACAGGAAACCATTCCCTCATCAACTGGGCTCATAATCTCACACCCTTAGGGTCATTAATTCTGGTACTTAGCAGATGCTCTTGACCATTGCATGACTTTCCTAGTGCACAAATTCCAGTAAAGTCAAATCCTTTATAAAACTCTACAATCCGATCATACAAATCCCTGAACATTGACCCACTTCTTTTATGATTTGACCAACATTAATTGGGCACCTATATTCATACAGTAACCTAGATGTTGCAGCTAACTATCAGAGAACAATTCCTTGAAGCCTGAATCAACATGCACCACTTGCATGTGTCCGTGAAACCACCTCCCTGGATCTCCCCAGAACTCATTGCTTGTCTAAGGGCACGTGATACAGCCTGGAAGTCCGTTAAAAGCACAAGCTCCTTAAAGACTATGAGGCCTACCGGTCCTCAGAAACAAATGCAGAAAAGCCAATTATTTGGCCAAGGCTGATTATTCTCTGCTCTACTTACTAACTCTATTAAAATAACCCACTCCAAATTCTGAGTAATCCACCCACTTTTTCTCCTCAGGTTCTCTTTCCTCCCCCTCCTCCAAATAAACAATACCGTCATTGCGACAACCCTAGCAATGCTGCTGCTTTCAACTCTTGACTTTACCTCATGTGCTTCTACCTGCTAGGCTCCTCCCAACTATTAACCAGTTATTCTCTGCACTCATTAGAAGTCCTCCAGCCCCACCTCATAGCTTTTCCTTCTCTAAAATTTGAGAACTGATGCTGGCAGCCCTAGTTCCTAAACCTGAGCAAAGGTGGTTCTCTGATGGACTGGACCCAAAGTTACTAAACTTGTCTGCCTCTGCCATTGCTCCCCACTCACTGCTCTTTTCAATCTCTCGTTTACCTACCGACATTCCCGTGGAGTGAAAAACATGCTATGTCTTACTTCATAGTGTGGTGACCCTCCTCCCTGAGAACTACTACCCTATATCTCCTCCTGACATTAGCCAAACCAAAGAACATCTATTCCACTATCTATCCTCATATCAATTTCAGACAGAAATTTCTTCACCATATCAATTTGTGTTCCTTAAACATCACTTACTACTACCTCACTGCTTTGAATCACTGATGCGATCCTGGCAGGCATGGATTGCGGTCACATAACTACTGCCATTTTTATTGATCTTGCTAAAGCTTTTGACACGGTTTCCCACCCATCCTGCTCCACTCTCTCTCATCACCTGGATGCCCTGACTGCCATTAAATGGTTCAGCACATGCCCTGCACTGCTCACAGTCTGTAAAATCATCCACTACATCTCCTCCTCTACCCATATACTCTGGAGTCCCCAAGGGTCCATACTAGGCCCTATCTTCATCTTTCTTGAATGATCTTCATCCATCTGTACCTCATCTCTCTATATGTATGCTGATGATGGTTCTATTCTCCTCTGGCTCACCCTTGGAAGTCACCCAGGCTCCAACGTGATTTCAATAATGCTCAGACCTGGTTTCAATCTCACCAACTCTTACTAAATGCCAAGAAAACTGTGTCCATGATTTTGGCACATCGCCAGAAGCTGTCACGGCACCTTCTGCCTCACCTTCTCTACCCTCGACAGAGCAACAGTAATTGCTACTAGTCTTTCAGGTATCTGGTTGTTTGGCTGGATAAACATCTCACCTTCTCGGTCCATGTAGATGCCGCGGATAAAAAGTTTTGTCCCAAACTCGACAGCCTTATATAGAAACTGCTCCCTGCCTCCGCCACAGGCAAGATGTAACTGACTAGCAAATGATCCTCCCGGTTTTCGACTACGGTGTTGTTGTTTATTGCTCTGCTCCTGCCACCTCCTTAGCCAACCCTGGATATTCTTTTCAACTCATTCTTTCAGTTTGCTCTGATGCACTTCACCTACCCACCGCTGCCACTTGCACCGAGCTTAGTCTTCCCATCCCTAACAAATAGGCGACTGCATCATTGCAGCAAATCTCATCTCTAAGTACTGGCTTGGCACACCCTTTCCTCATTTGGGTTCCCTGGGTCTTCACCCACCCACTCTCAACTTAAGAGCCCATGACCATAGAACTCTGTCTGTTCCCTGGAGATCCACCGCTAGTGGACAGGCATCCCACTCCTATCGTCTCCCCAAAATGTGGAATGCTCTTCCTACACATATCCGATCCTCTTCCTCTTCCTCGCCTGGCTCATTAAATCAAGATCTTCATAATTTCCTCTCTGTAAATTGCACCTGCCCCTAGCTCCTCCCCTTTCTTGTCCTACATCCTGTTTGATGCCCTGCTGACTCACTTCAATTGCCACCCTACATAGATACATAGATACATAGACAGTGTCGTATCAGATAAGTGGGCCTCATGTGCCCACCCAGTCTCGCTCATTTGAGCTAGGTGTTCAGTTTGTTTTCCCAGTAGTTCATTGCCCCTTGCCCCTCTGACCTCCAGACTTTTTTGTGTCTGCTATCCTCATGCATTCTTCAAATCCTGCGTATTAGTCTCTAGTGCCCCACCTACTTCCTCTGAGTAGGGGGTGTTCCACTTGTCCACCAATTCGTTCTGTGAAGAAAATCTTTCTCATGTTTCCTCTGAATCATCCTCCTCCCTCCAACTTCATCCCATGCCCCTAGTCCTGGAACATCTTTTTCACTTAAAAATAGTGTTTTCCTGCACCCTGTTCCTCCCTGTAAGATACTTGTATGTCTCCTTCATCATATTCCTCTCTCCTCCTCTCCTCCAGGGAGTACATGTCCACCCTGTGCTATTCTCAGTCTGCATAGTGCAGCCATTGGTTCACACTCTGTTATTACATTACGCCTCTCTCTGTATCACCACAAGCTCACTGCAACTGGTTTTCACTTCTCTACCCTTGTAATTATTTGCTTTCATGCTAATGTGTAACTAGTTGTAACCTATGTTTTTGTGTGATATTGTGTATTTTGTGTGTACTCATTGTTACTATGTAACTCCACCGTCCTCCCTCCCCCAGGTCATACTGGGAGATGAGAAACTTGTTGTTCAGTGTACCTTCCCTGGTGAAACTTTTCAATAAATAAATTAATTTGAGCACACAGTGGTGCATATTGTGACCCTACCTGTGGTCACCATTATGATGCTCCCAACTAGTATACCAAAATGATCCTTGGTATGTAAAGGTTCTACACCCCTGATCACAGTTTAAATGGCTCCAATTATTATAGTAGAATGATCCTTGGTGTCTAGTGCTCCCCACCCAGGAATACTAAGCTGGGAGCTCATTTCTAGATGCATCCTGGGGAAGGGGAACTTGTACAAGTGGGTCTTAGGTAGCACAATAGTTCAAAATACATAACATACATGGAGCAGAGTGGTACACAACCACAAATTACATTGGGAATAATACATGCAAGATGTGAGCACTTGAGTGACAAGCAAACAATTGACAATGCATATACAGCACAGTCAGGAACCACAAACCTATGCTGGCGATCAAATACAGAGCAGTTTTATTTATTTAGCTTTTTTTAACTGGGTAGGTACACTAGACAAGTTATATGCCTATTTTCAGGAACTTCCCGGGAGAGTACACAGGTAATACAGATACATCAGAATATAACAGCAAGTAAAGCAAGTACATAGAGTAACAAAATGCATTGAGTCACAAAACGGTAAGGCATAGCGTGAAATGCTACGACAGAAATTGATAAAGTACATATAATCAACAATATATAGTCTAGAGCATACATAGTGCAGTCAGATGCCTAGGAGAGCAATTAGATCATGAAAAATGACCAAAGATCATTGGCAGGTCCTTTGAACAGCTGGGTTCTGGCACAATTAGGGCTAGGGAAGCTTCTTGGGAGATTGCACACTGAGGCTAGCTTCAGATGCCCCACAGGGACCTCCAGAAGCACTGATGGGAGGAGGCAGAATGAACATGGTCTGAAAAGAGTTCCAGAGTCTTTGAGCCATGCTAACAAAGTCCTGTCCCCCATAAGGGTTCGGGGGAGGGGTACTTTTAGCATCCCAGGACCCTGGGGCCTGAGTGGGTAAAAGGAGGGGTCAGGAGGTGAGAGAAGCTGTGCCAGCCCCGGGGGGGTGCCAGTTCTGATCACTTTGCCCTCGAGGCATCCCAGACCAAAGTTCAGGTGATTGGTCGGGGAAAGCCAACCTAGTTTATCATAAAGCTTACAATAGTGGGTGAGATGGGGGGGCAGCCAGTGCAAAGTGACAGATGTAATTGTACATTGTGTGCCACCGAGTAAGAAGAGCTTTGAAGACACGGGCAAATTGGTGGAGACTATACCTAAGGGAGGGAAGTAGTACACCTCTAGCAAGTGCCAGATGAGCAGCAGGAGTCAGGTTATTTTTGGCCCTATAGACCAGACCCAATTTACAGTTCACAGTTCTACCGATATTTAGGATGTGACTCCCTAGGTCCAGCTGGGAGTCAAGTGTCACCTCAAGGTATTTGATGGAGTTCACAGTAAGGAGGGGATCTCTGTCTGCACAACTGATACGCAAAGGGGCTGGAGAGGCTTTTACTTCAATGTTAGCTATAAACATTTGTGCATAATGCCTAGAGTGGAAGCATAGGTGCCAAATTTTAGCTGTACCTAAACTGGAAACAAGTAATAGGAGAGCAAGAAGGAAACTAGAGCAAGTGCAGGAGGGAGAGGTAAGACCACTGAAGTGGTTCAAAGAATCCATGGAGGAGAGACTGGTGAATGACTGGGCGCAGGGTGTTCCAGATTTTAGGCAGCGTGGCTGAACGTGACTTTGCCGACATGGTTGTGGGAAACTGAAGGGACTGCTAGGGTTGGAATATTTCAGCTTCTGATGGTATGGCTATAACGGGGCCTTCGGAGAGATAGGAGGGTAGGGAAACAAACCAGATTTGCTCACTAAGCAGGCACAGTGGGCATGGTGTCTGTCCACAAGAAAAGAAAAGGAGAGAGATTTATATATATATAGAACAATGGTGAGTCCAAGAAGGATAGTCAAGAGTGTAATGGCAGAAATAGTTGAAGACTATGTCCAGTCTGGCAAGGGTAGTGAAGGGGGCTACGCTGTAGACCACATCACCATAGTCAGAGATTTGGAGGATCATTCTCTGGATAATAGCATGGTATGCTGGAGGTGGGATACAGTCACAGTTCCTGTAAAGTACACCAAATTGTGGTGCAACTTTTTGGCTATGGCATCCACTTGCTCGGAAACGTTTAGGTGCTGGTCTAGCCAGATACCAAGATAACTAAAGGTGGTAACATCCTCCACATGGGAGCCATCCAGGGTATGGAAAGTAGTAAGGGGAGGGAGCCTAGAGAGTCTGGTGCCTTGTGCCAAAGGACATGGAGACAGCCTTCTTGGCATTGAGGAAAAGCTGATTTGTGTGTGGTCAGGGCTGAACTTGATCAAAGTCCAGCTGGGGTCTGTGGGTCGGCTGTGAAGAGGATATGTCATCCATGTACATGTAAATGGATGAGACAAGCATGGAGGAGGAGATCATTGAAGGAAAATGGAGAAAAGTAGTGGGTTAACACAGATCCTTGTGGGACCCAAGTGGATAGAGGCTGGGAGGAGAGCGGGGGTCACCACTTTTGACTGCTTGGGACCTACCCCTGTGGTAGGAGTGGAACAGCTGATGGCTAAGTCAGAGAGGCCTGCAGCCTGGAGTTTGGCTAATAATTGGGTGGTAGACAGGGTTGAATGCTTTGGCTAGATTGATGAAGATAGCAGAAGTGAATAGTCAGTGATCCATACCATTATGAATGATTTGGTGATCTGAGCAGGGGAAAGTGATTTTTGTGGAAGTGGGGACTTGTATTGGGTGAAAAGGAAGAGATGTCCAGGAAAGAGAGAGAGCTTGACAATATCATTTGTTCCTGTATTTTGAGGAGGAGAAAATGAGTTTTTGTGCTGTTCTGACTCGGCGTTCATCTTTGGAGGAGGAGGAGTAACAGTGGCAGCCTTCCAGTCAGCAGGGATGGAGGAAATTCAGAAAGAGAGGTTTAGGAGGTCATCCAATGGGAGGGAGATTGCAGAAGCAGCCGATGAGGAGTGGGCTATCTCTGCCATCTGGGCTCACTTTGAAGGATTATGGGCGGAAGTGTGTCGGGGGCTAAAAGGATGGAGTTACTGGAGAGAAAAAAAACAATTGTGGGAAGGAAGGAGATGACAATCATGCAGGCTGGCAATTAGTGAGAGGGAGGTGAGAAAGGGGAGAGGGAGGAGAGGAGAGAGGAGAGAGGAGGTAGAGGTGATGAAAAGGAATTACATTTCTATGGTGATGAAGGAGAGGTTAGAGACAGGGGTTTCACTGACTCTGAGGACAGGCAAAGGAGTGGGAGGGGAGAAGAGATTGTGGCAGCCCTTCCAAAATTTAGACAGGTCACCAATGTTGGTACTGAAGATAGATGTTAAATTCTCACCTGTGGCAAGCTTATTGTGATGGTACAGGTGCTGCGGAGATGATGATCCCTCTGGAAGCCATGGGGGATGGGTTATGTTTATTTTTTGACCAGGCCAAATCATGCACTTGCAAATAAGCTATGAGGTCAGCCATGATCTAGGGGAGGTGGTGTACCTTTTGTCATGTTCTCCTCTGGCGGGGCATGGCAGTCCCATAAAGGGGAGGCAGTATAGCGCAGTGGTTTAAGGCTCCTGAGCTGCAAATCCAGGACATCCAGCAGACCAGACCTGGGTTTGAATTCCACAGTTTCCACTTCTGCATATCTTTGTGACTCTTGAGAAAGTCACTTTTAATTTCCTGTGCTCCCAGGTCGCCCTCCTAAAAAGTTTCAGCTTAGTGTGCTATCCCTGTTAAACAACTAAAAAGCAAAATATAAATATATTTAGAGTATTTTAGAAATATGTTAGCATGGAATCAGTGGAGCAGACCAATGAGATAGGGGACTAACCAGAGTGACTTGGTCACGGCTCAAGGTGAGGTCTAGGATTTGAAGGAAAATATAAGCAGTTTTGGTGGGGGCGAGGGGGCTTTAGTTGAATGAGAGGCATCAGAGGGTTGTGATTATGGTGTCAAATCAGAAAGGAGGGAAGTCAAAAGAGGAATGCCACAGGGATCCATCCTGACTCTTGTTCTCTTCAATTTGCTCATTAACAATGTTTGAGAATGAATCTGTGTTTGTGTCTCTTTGAAGATGACACCAAGCTCATGGGAGAGTAGATAGTGATGGGGAAGTAGGAAACTGCAGACTGACATGTAAAGATTAGAGAGGTGGCTTGTGGTTTGGCAGTTGAAATTTATGCCAAAAGTGCAAGGTGATTCACTTAGGGGAACTCATAGGACCCAAAGTACTGATGGGAGGGTAGAGCTGAGCACTACAGTTGAGAAAAGGGACCTAGTATTCATCATTAGTTGCTTCCTCAAACGAATCTATGTAGTACAGTGAGGCATCTAGTAAGGCAAATAGGAAACTAGGATGCCAGAAGGGTTCTGATAGTAGAAGCAGGGAGGTTACTGCCCTTATTGATCATTGTGAGGCTGCACTGGGTATACTGTTCAGTAGTTCTGAACTCTGAAGACCCCACCAGGAAAGAAAAAGGGCAAAGGGTGATCAGGATGATTCAGAGCTGACAGAACAGATCGTATGAGGATCTGCTCAAGGCACTGAACACGTTCCTCATTGGAGACCAGACAGAGAGGAATGATATGACTAGAGACCTTCAAGTTCCTGTAAGGAATAAACAAGGTGAATGGAGAACTACTTAGCATGAATAATAACCAAGGTTATGGGGCACAAGTAGAGACTGATGGGAGGGAGGTTCAAGAGATATTGAGTTTAATTTTCCAGAAATGGTGGTGGAAAAGTGAATAGTTTGCCAACTGGAGATGGCAGGCACCAAAACCATTAATGGTTTCAAGCATGGCTCTGACAAAAGTGAAGGGTATAATGGTTACTCATGCTGATAGTAGTAGGGAGGGAACAAGGGTGGGTAGTGAAGGCTATTACCCTCATGGACAGTGGGTTCTGAGGTTTAATATGGAAATGGGGCAGACAGGATGTACCATTTTTATGTTGATTGGCCGATTGATGTAATATATACAGGCTGCTGGTGACAGTAGTTTGGAAATATTTGCACCAACTACTGGACAATTTCGCTGTTGCAATCAGAGGGCCACCATCATTGCAGCCGTCATCCGCTGCTATGAGGGAGCCGACCCATCATTGCAAGTGGATGTAAAAATCCTGATATTGTTTAGAACAGGGCAGGTGGTTGCCGCTGTGTCTGGCTAGCCAATATAATCCCCCACCTTGCTTATGTACCAACGGGGTCCCCAAACCCCGCCGGCCTCGGTGCCCCATTGTTTCTTGATGCTGATGGGGAGCCCACTCCTCGGCATTCTGTAACACCCCCACTTTTATTCCTGCCGACGGGTGCTCAATCCCTGTCAGCTACTGCTGCCCCCAAAAGAAAAGTCATTGTTGGTGGTGTTGGGTGCCCATCCCAGCATGCCACATGCGCCTCTGTAAAGGGTAAACGGGTCCCATGAAGTATTTTTTTTTTACCTGCAAAAAAGGAGATAGTCTGAGTGTTCCTGGCCCCACCTGCAACCCGCACCAACCCACTGTGCACCCTGCCTCCCCACACTCCCTGTCACCCCATACTTACCTCCGGAGCTTGGCGCGACTATCTTCGTTGGACCAGGAACACGTCTGCACTCTTCAAAGGCGACCATGAACTGAGGAAATGCCGGTAAGCTGTATAACGTAATAAATAGTGTTTTTTCAAATTTAGTACATATCTCAGGCATTTTTGGGACTTTTTTCACCAAATTTTCAACACAGGGTTTTTGGGACCTCCCTCATGACCCTGAACTGTCATTGTAAAGACCGGTTTCAAAAGGTGATTTCATACCGCGCCGGAATCACCTTTCGGGTTGATTAATGAAAATGACAGTGCCAATGTTCTGTGAGGTGGATCTCAAAGCCTATGTTGCAAATTTGGTGGGAAAATCCAACAAATGACTGTTTTACGAGTGTGCACCGCGCAGTTGCTACCCACGCCAGAACTCCGTGAATTTGCAATATTTTCATGCCAGATTTTCAACATTGCCATTTTTTCACACCTCCTTGTGAACAGTGTATCTGTCATTGTTCACATCCTGACGGAAATGTGTTTTCACACTTCTGGCATAGAATAGCGCAGTCGCTGTGGGAAATCAGTGTTCGCGACAGATTAAGAAAATGACAGTGACACTGTTTATAAGTAGAGGTCCTGAAATGGCTGTGTTGAAAATCTGCTAACGATACTCCATAAAATGACTGTGTAACGAGCATGTGTTGCACAGTTTGCATGCACGCTTTCGTGAATTTATATTTTCACTCCAGATTTTCAACATTGCCATTTTCCCACACCTACTTATGAACAGTGCATCCATCATTTTTCCCCACCCTGGCCGAAATGTGTTTTCGCACTTCCGGTGCAGAATAGAGCAGTCACTGTGGGAAATCACTGTCTGGGACAGATTAAGAAAATGACAGTGATACTGTTCATGAGCAGAGTCCTAAAATGCCTGTGTTGAAAATTTGCAGGATGATAGCCCAGCAAGTGATCAGATTGCTAGTGTGCATTGCACACTTTCACACACCCTTGTAACTTTGCAGATTTGTAATGATTGTCATGCCAGATTTTCAACAGAGTATTTTTCACACCTCCTTATGAGCAGTGCCAGCCAAGTCATTTTCATGCTGACTGAAATGTGGTTTCACAGTTGACGCACAATAAAAAGTGATCGCTGTGGTAAATCAGTGTTAGATGGATTAAGAAAATGACAGTGGCGCTTGTTCAGAGAGCAGAGGTCCTAAAGCCCTATGTTGAAAATTTGGTGACGAAACTCCATATCATGACTGTGTTACAAGCGTGCATTGAACTGTTTCACTGCCCTTGTAACTCTCAAGCACATTTGTAATATTTTCACACCTCACATTTTCAACAGTGGCACTTTTTTTCTGCACACCTCCTTATGAAGAGTACAGCTGTCATTTTTCACATCCATTCTAAACATAAGCTTTTTGCACTCCTGCGGGAGAATAGCAATGGGTCACTGTGGGAAATCAGTGTTTGGGACAGATTAAGATCGAACAAGTGAGGGGGAGGACCCCGAGCTAAACTGAGCTCTGTCGGGACTGCTGCAGAGTTGTTTGTGGGCAGAAAAAGGCCCCAGCACAAGAGCCCAGTACAAAAAGGGCAGCCTGCAGCACTGGGAGAAACAGAACCAGAGAGCGAAAAGATGGAGGGTGAGGAGAACTCACCGGAGCCAGCCTGTCAGGATCTAGGCTGAGGATTTCTTTTGTAAGGCAGAAAAGGCATCAAAGCAGGCAGGGGCCCAGTAGAAAAGGCCAGCCTGCAGTGGTGGGAGAAGCAGTACGAGTGAGTGAGACGAGGACTGAGTGAACTCAATGGATCTCTAGCAGGACTGCTGTGGATTTCTTGTGAGAAAAAGGAGCCAATGCAGGCAGGAGCACTGTACAATAAAGGGCCGCTTGCAGCACCGAGGACAAACAGAATGAGCATCGGACAGAGGGAGGCTGAGCAACCTCAACATAGCTCTGCGTTGTGACAGCTATGGATTTCTTTGTGGACAGATTGAAAGGTGCCAACACAGCTAGGAAGCCCTGTACACGCGCAGCCTGCAGCACCAAGAGAGACAGAATGAGTGAGTGACAGAGTGGTAGTGAGCAAGCTCAACAGAGTTGGACAGACTGCTGCTGATTTCTTTGTGGGCAGAAAATGCAGCAACGGAGCCAGGAGTCCTGTACAAAAGGTCAGCCTGCCGCACCGGGTGAGACGGAATGAGTGAGTGAGAGGGGGTAGTGAGCGACCTCAATGGAGCTGTGTTGGGACTGCTTCAGATTTCTTTCTCACAGAACAAGCCACAATGGCAGTGAGCCCAGTACAAAAGGGCAGCCTGCAGTGGCAGGAGACACAGAACGAGTGAGTGAGGGAGGGGGAGTGAATGAGCACAACGGAGCTCTTTTGGAACTGCTGCAGATTTGTTTGTGGGCAGAAAAAGACAGTAATGCACGCTGGGGCCCAGTACAAAAGGGCAGCCTGCAGTGGCGGGAAAACCAGAATGAGCGAGTGAGACAGGGGGAGTGAGTGAGCTCAATGGATCTCTATCATGACTGCTGCACATTTTTTTGTGGGCATGAAAAGCCGGCAACACAGGTAGGAGCCCAGCACAAAAAGGAATGAGCCGAGGAGAGAGGGAAATGAGAGCAAGCTTGAATGGGATGTGTCAGACTGCTGCAGATTTTTTTTTTTTTTTTTACCAGGGAAAGTTGATGTCTGTTGGAATCTTGATTCAGAGTTTCATTTAATACCATTTATTTCAGCAACACACTATTGATAGTTGATAACAGGTCCTTTATCAAAAGCTTTTGACAAAGGACCTGTTGTCCGAAACGCATCAAGCTGGTGTGTTGCTGCTGAAATAAATGAGTATTTAAATGAAGCTCTGGATCCTGGATGTTATTGGGTATATGTGTGCATCAGCTATTTGTTAAAAAGGAGTGTTGTTTAGCTGTTTGCACCACGAAGTACCTTGTGCATGGTTTGTTTATGAAGAACTGCTTCAGATTTCATTGTGGGCAGAAAAAGGCAGCAATGCACACAGGAGCCCAGTACAAAAGGCCAGTCTGCAGTGCCTGCAGAAAAGGAATGAGCGAGTGACAGAAGCGGAGTGAGCAACCTCAACAGAGCTGTGTAGGGACTGCTGCAGATCTCTTTGTGGGCAGAAAAAGCTGCCAATGCAGGCAGAAACCCAGTACAAAAGTGCAGCCTGCAGCAGTGGGAGACACAGAATGAGCGAGTGAGGTGGGGGGAGTGAGTGAACTCACCGAAGCTTTGCTGGGACTGCTGTGGATTTCTTTGTGGGCAGATAAAGGCAGCAATGCATGCAGGGGCCCAGTACAAAAGTGCAGCCTTCAGCGGCGGAAGAAACTGAATGAATGAGTGAGAGAGGGGGAGGAGTGAGCCAGCTCAATGGAGCTCTACTGTGACTGCTGCAGATTTCTTTGTGGGCAGAAGAAGGCGGCAACGCAGGCAGGAACCCAGTACAAAAGGGCCGCCTGCAGCACCGGCAGAAACGGAATGATCAAGTAAGAGAGGGGGAGTGAGCAAGCTCAACGGAGCTCTGTTGGGACTGCTGCAGATTTCTTTGTGGGCAGAAAAAGGCGCCAACAGACGCAGAAGCCAACTACAAATGGCAGCCTGCAACGCCAGGAGAAACAGAATGAGTGAATGAGACAGGCAGAGTGAGCAACCTAAACAGAGCTCTGTCAGGACAGCTGCAAATTTCTTTGTGGGCAAAAAAAGGTGCCAACACAGGCAGAAGCCCAGTACAAAAGGACAGCCTGCAGCAGTGAGAGAGAGAGAATGAGCAAGTGAAGGATGGGGAGTAAGTGAGCTCAACGGAGCTCTGTTGGGACTGCTGCGGATTTCTTTGTGGGCAGGAAAAGGCAGCAATGCACGCAGGGGCCCACTACAAAAAGGCAGCCTGCATTAACGGAGAAACAAATGAGCGAGTGAGAGGGGGGACTGAGCGAGCTCAACGGAGCTACTGTCGTAACTGCTGCAGATTTCTTTGTGGGCAGAAGAAGGCGTGTGCGCTGGCAGGAGCCCAGTACAAAAGGCAGCCTGCAGCACTGGCAGAAATGGAATGAGAGAGTGAGAGGGTGAGTGAGCTAGCTCAACGGAGCTCTGGTCGACTGCTGCAGATTGTTTTGTGACCAGAAAAAGGAAGCAACAGAGCAGTGAGCCTAGTACAAAAGGGCAGCCTGCAGTGCCAGGAGAAAAGAATGGAGTGAGTGACAAGGGGAGTGAGGACCCTCACTGGAGCTCTGTTGGGACAGCTGGGTGTATTTTGTGGGCAGAAAAGCAGCAATGTAAGCAGGAGCCCAGTAGTGATCAGCCTGCAGCAGGCTGAAATGGAATGAGTGACTGGGAGGGGGTGGTTAAGAAGCTCAATGGACCTGCTGTCAGGACTGCTGGATTTGTTTGTGTGGCAGAATAAGCCACCAACGAGGCAGGAACCCTGTACGAAAGGACAGCCTGCACCGCAGGAGACACAGAACCAGTGAGAGAGTGAGGAAGTGGAGTGAGTGAGCTCAGTAGAGCTCTGTTGGGACTGCTGCAGATTTCTTTGTGGGTAGAAAAAGGCAGCAATGCACCCAGGGGCCCAGTACAAAAGGACAGCCTGCAGCGGTGGCAGAACAGAATGAGTCAGTGAGAGAGAGGGGAGTGAGTGAGCTCAACAGAGCTCTATTGTGACTGCTGTGGATTCCTTTGTGGGCAGAAAAAGGTGGCAACGCAGGCAGGGGCCCAATACAAGAGGCCAGCCTGCAGCACCGGCAGACACGGAACGAGTGAGTGACAGAGGTGGAGTGAGCAACCTCAACGGACCTGTGTTGGGAATACTGCAGATTTATTTGTTGGCAGAAAAAGCCACCAACAGAGGCAGGAGCCCAGTACAAAAGGCCAGCCTGCAGCGCATGGAGAAACAGAATGAGGGAGTCAGAGGGGTGACCCCCTCAACGGAGCTCTGTCAGGCCATCTTGTGTTTTTTTGTGGACAGAAAAGGTGCTATCGTGGTGAAGGAGCTCAGTACAAAACAGCAGCCTGCAGCACTGGGAGAAACAGAATGAGCGAGGGACAGATGGCCAGTGAGCGAGCTCAACGGACCAACGCTAATCAACATTCAGCATTGACAAATGCTTGTTTTTTTATTGTGTCCAGAATTGACTGTGTGTGTATGTGTGGGGGGGGGGGGGTTGCTAGCAGGCTGCGTGTGTGCAGTTAAAACTTGATTCCCAGAATCATTAACTAGCACTAACCATGAGTGTGTTGACACTTCAAGAAAGCATTTAGTATACCTGTACACCTTATATGCATTAGATTAACCCCCAGTTGCAATTAGTAATCCTGTGCAAAAAAAAGGAATAGTGCCACATTAACAGGTTAGCACTGCACAGAAGAATGCTTTTTAAAATAGTATCAGCCATGCTTATCACAATGCAGTGCTAGTTCTGTTACAGTGGTATGTGGGTCCCCTTTTCAGATTAGTGTAGTGCACTCCTAAGTGCTGCACCTGAGATAGCGCACAGCCACAGAAGGTGGTGGTAAATGTCACTCTCCAGTGAGGAGAGAGGACCATTAGGGTGCCGGAGGGCTCAGTAATGGGACACATCCTCTTCAGTCTTTATAAGTGGCATAACAGAAGAACTGGAAGGGGAGATATGCCTTTTCTGCAGATGATGACCACAATCTGTAATAGTTGATAGGTGCAGATGGAGAGAATGAGTGGGATATTAGAAACTTAAAGAGTGCTATGGGACATGGCAGTTCGGGTTCAAAGCCAAAGGTGCAAAATCCATGTTCGGGTCCTAGAAGCCTAGAGGCTGAATATAAAATGAAGCGGAGGTACTTATGGTCACTAAGGAAACCTTATACAGCACTGTGCTCTGTATGAAGGAGAGGATTACTTACATGGCCATAGTAGATATATGCACATGCACATGATCAGGGTAGCATCAAGTGATGCTGAATACGTACACCCCATCCAACCATGCTGTTCCCACAGTGTAATGTTTAGCCTACACGCTAACCTTCTGAAAATGGGGCCCCATTGACTAAAAATCCTGGCCGATGCCTCCTAAGATGCAGAAGGTGGGCATAAAAGGTTTATCTATCTATCTCTTTATGTATTGTTTTATCGTATTTTGCTTAGCAAAACCCTTTATCCTGATTTCGAAAACATTGTGATGTGACTTAAATATTTTATAACAGACTAGTTAAAATATTGTTTGTTTTCTTTTACCTATATGCTGTCTTTACTTACTTATAAAAACACAGTCTGGGCTGGCTTTAGCAGCTTGGTGGTGATTGCACTGCCCACGCCAGTGGCCCAGTTTTGGGGTGGACCTGAGTTGCACAGGGTTAGCTTTGGGAGATATGATTGAGCATCTGGGAATGCTTCCTTCAGTGAGAGGAAGTCTGACCATCCCGCTTCTTCAACATCCACCTAGCTGAGGAGCGTAGGCAGGGCAGTGAGTTGCATAAGGGGAGGGTCAGGCAGCAAGGCGTGAACAAGCATGTGTCTTTATGTCAATTGCATAATTCCATGCTTGGTTGCCCAGGTGATGAAACAAAGGTAGAAACCCCCTAATGGCAAATGATTCAACAACCTGCTGGAGATTTTGCATCTTAACCAGGCTCTGCTCATACTATATGTCTCCTTGTCAATGGCCCTCCTCCTGGCCCCAACATGGGGATGTGGAGTGGGTGGGGATTCTGAGAGCAAATATGTCCTGGGATGGTAAGTGATTGGGCTGAAGATGTAGTGGCAAGGGGTAGCAGGGTGACTAAGGAGATAAAATCTCTATGGGAAAAAAAAGAATAAAACACAGTTTGAGAAGCTCAAACCTCAAAACAGACTGTGCATGCCTCCAGTGAGGATTCACAGTAAAGTTATTGTAAAACAATGCAAATTATATGTAGTAGCCAGCTAAACTCCTGATGAAAACTGAATACTGGGATTGCAGCAACAAATATATATTTTAAAATAAAACTTAAACATAGTCCATAGAGTCCAAACTATCAATGATTGTATTACACCACAGCTCCTGAAGTGTTCACATTCAACTCAGATAAGTTGTTGACCCTATACAGTAATTAATTTGCATATAAAACAAATCAACACTTTACCTGGAAAATGCATGCAGCTCCCCATGCATACAAGTATGTTAGGAATATCCTGTATTGTTTCCTGTACAAATGTGTTGTCTGACAGTAAATGAAGGCACTTATTTAAAAGAATAAATACAGCATTTAAATTAGTTTTAAAAGTTTCACATCACAATGGTCTGAATTTGACTAAAGGTGTGCAAAACAAAAGGAAAACCCCATAAAGAAGTAGAATAAGAGATAGCTCTGTTTGTTTACCTCATCTGCAGTTTTAGAGGTCCTCTCATCAAGTTAGCAGCTAACTGAATGCAACAGGCAATGAGTTCAGCTCTAGGACATTCATGGGGGAGGGGCAGGGGGATGGGTAGTTTCAGAACATAGTCCATTTCAGTATATAGTTTATTTGTTTCAGTATATAGAGTATGTGAATTTTTCAGTCTACAGTGTATGTGTTTCAATACACAGTGTATATGTTTCACCATGTAATGTATTTGTTTCAGTATATAGTGTATGCAGATTTTTCAGTGCATAGTGTATTTATTTCAACAGATAGTGTATGTATTTCAATATAAAGTGAAGATGTTTCAATATATAGTGTATTTGTTTCAGTATATAGTTTATGTGCTTTTTTCAGTGTGTAGTATATGCATTTCAATAGATAGTGTATGTATTTCAATATACAGTGTATTTGTTTCAATAGTGTATGCAGATTTTTCAGCGCATAGTGTATTTATTTCAATAGATAGTGTAAGTATTTCAATATAAAGTGTAGATGTTTCAATATATAGTGTATTTGTTTCAGTATATAGTGTATATGCTTTTTTCAGTGTGTAGTGTGTGCATTTCAACATATAGTGTGTTTCAGTATATAGTGTATGCAGTTTTTTCTCAATATAGTGTATGTGTTACAATCTATAGAGTATTTGTTTCAGTAGATAGTTTATGTGGATGTTTCAGTCTGTAGTGTATGTATCTCAATAGGTAGTGTATATGTTTCAGTACACAGTACATTTGTTTCAGTATATAGTGTATGTGGATTTTCAGTACTCAGTATGTGGATTTCAGTAGATAGTGTATGTATTTCACTATGCAATGTAAGCATTTCACTATGTAGTGTATGTGTTTCACTATATAATATATGTATTTCAGTATACAGTATATGTATTTCACTATACAATGTATATATTTCAGTAGGTACTGTATGTGGTTCACTACATTGTGTATGTATCTCACTATATAATGTATATATTTCACTATATGATGTATGTATTTCACCATATAGTGTGTGTTTTACTATACAGCCAGAGATTCTGAATTATGTCCCTAACGGCTTGCCATATGCACCCCATTAAATCTTGTAAAAATGTATTGTATATGTGACGGGTTGTGCTTGCCAAACCCTTTTTTACTGAAGATCCTTAATGCAAACAGAAGTGTGTGCAGTAAAGAGTTAGCTTGGTAATCATGTACTCTGCAAAGAAGGGTCTCACCTGCCATGGTGCTGAGTTTTGAGAACTCCTTTTTCATAACCTTGCAGAGCTGAGATATGAGTGCTGGTTTAACCATTCTTACTGTATGTGTTTGTCCCTGAGAAGAGAGGGCTGGTATAGCTTGTCATCGAGTCACAGGTCAGGAAGGATAGGAAAACCAAGAGTAGTTTCAATATTCGCAAACAATGTTTTATTTTTCTCACTAACAGCAAAATAAAAAATAAAAATTATTCACTACAACTATTTACAAAGGCAGTGCAGAGAAAACAGTCCTTCTGGGTGTTTCTTCTCAGTTTCAAATCTTAGTCTCTCTCTCTCTCTCTCTCTGTCTCTCTCTTGCAAAACATTGCTGCTCATTTTATAATAAGTCTTTGCAGAGAGGTCATTAACAGACATCCTGGTTTTCCTAAAATGTTCTTGTCAGTTTATTGCAGGTGCAGCAAAAAGAACATAATGACTCAGAACAGACCTTTTGTTTAAAGCATCTCAGAGAGTTTGCAAACCAGCTTCTCAGGTTAACCCATTTAGTTCCAAATAGCTTTTTGCAATCATTTCTACAGTATACCTGTAACTATATACAGTTTTAAACAAAGAGATCCCAGTATCAGTGATATTTCCATATAAAGATTCACATAAATATTGTTTTACACTCAGATATGCAAGGGGGGAGAAAGGAGAGAAATAGCAAGGGAAGGCAGAGATACAATGAGAGGCGGAGAATTGCAAAACTGTAGGAGTGATCAGTTCCTAGGTCTCACAAGAAAATTTGGTTGAGCAACCTGACTGATAAGTCACAGAAAAGGAGAGGATAGAACAGATCCTTGCATTTAAACTCTTTCTGTACAACAAATGGGGCAAAGCCTTATTCAACCCTGTTACAAAGTCATTGTCATAAATTGCCAAGCTGAGATGTGAATGCTGATGGAGCCATTTTTGTGAACTTTCTCAAGAGCATTGGAAAATGTGATCTGACTGGGAATAGTGCAACACTATCTGAGAGCTGTCATGAAGTAAAATCTCTGGACCTCCATTATAAATGCTGATAAACTGAGACAGTAAAGCATTATATGTGCTTCAGTTTGGACTCTTGTGTTTATAAACTGCAAGAGGTTTATGTATGATGTTAGCCCTGCCACTACAATGGCAGATCTCAGAGCAAATAAAATTTCACTTTTAGGGACCCCACCCATCGAGCATCACACCTACTCAAGAAGGGTTCTTGCACCCTTTTAAGAGATGGGGTGCACCTCAACAGGACAAACATAGCAAACAGGTCAGCATTAAGGTAGTTATATATGGTTGTGTAAAAATCAACTGTGAAGCTTACCTTCTCTGGGGATTTGTCTGCATTGTGTGAATGTACAGCATTACACACTTCAGCAGTTTAGGGGGCATCCAGGGATTCTCTAGGGGAGGTGGCCAAGCCCATAAATTCATAAATGATAGAGGCTTCCTTTATAAGCTAAAATCCACAGGATGGACTGCGAACACTCCCATGCAGTAGGTACAAGAAAAGGGCAGCCAGTCCAGCACTGCAGCACAGTTCCAAGACCACTTGCACTCCTGGAGAAAATGAAGTCAATACTCAAATAAGGTAAATAATCACAGCTGTATTGCTGAATCAAAGAGTGTATATCTCTCAGCACACTACAACCATCTTGCCCCAGCGCTTCAGGTGGAAACCCTTCATCAGGGACATGGCATTAAGGAATCATGTGCACACTCTTATACAGAGAAGTCATGGGTTCATCATCAATGCTCATTAATATTAATTAAACAAAATTATACAATGGCAAGAAAATTTACTGGTCTCTGATTGGTCAGTCTGGGACTGGACCCATGATGTTATCCCAGTACAACATCATGGGTCTAGTCCCAGCACACAAATGACCGCATCTACCGTTGTTAAAATCACTGAGCCTGGTCCTGTGATCCCCGCTCCACGCCAGCTTTTGAACCACACACACGCTATGTGCACCTCTCAGTTTAAATCCCTCCCTGCCACAGCACAGAAAACAACCAAAAAAATATCAAAAACCATGATGCAGACCTCTAAAACTGTCATTTTTTACTATTAAAAAAAAAAAAATTAGCCAAGTGAAAGCCAACTTTGCGATCGGCTTCGCAGCACTCCCCCACTTGCTCTACTGACAGTCTCTGCTGTATAATAGATAGAACACAATAGACGTGTTCAACTTTTTTTAATTTAACAAAAAGAAGACACACTGAAAGCCATCACATCAGCTTCAGAATCAAGCACCTCCACTGCCTCCCAGTCTCACTGCCACCTGCAAAGCTGTCATAACAATCGGCTTCCTTATTGCTTTCATCGCAATCACAAGTCCCCGCTGGCAAACATACTGAGCACGTGCCTAACAGTCCATTTTACCTGAACATTGTTTTCCAAATTCTGTCACTTCGCCAGGTAATATCAGTACCGAGAGAAGACACACAAGCACCACGGTCAGATGGTGGTGTTCGGGGGCAATGTCCCACAGCCGCGATCCTGAGAGCAGCAGAAGGGGGGGGTCACGCCAACATCTTCTCGAGGTTCACATTTCCTGGAGGCAGCAGCAAGAAAACAGACACATATACAGGATACTGAGACAAAAAAAAAACTCACTAAATATAAAAAAAATAATTTACACCAAAGAAACAGGGCAGACAGACAAGAACAACAACACAGAAAGGTATCTGTGGAGTATGAAGCCACACTTTCAACATAAGAGCTCCACCTGCTGGCGAAAAGAAGAAATACGCACACAACTACACATTAAACTACACATTAAAACTACACATTAAAAAAAACACCCAAATGTTCACTTGTAAACATAATTTGTAATCATTTTTCTTCTTTTTACCTCAAAAGCCATTGTATAATAGCAATAATGCACTCCAGGGTGTGTGTGTTGTGCTGGGATAACGTCACTTCTGGGGTGATTGGTCGCACTCGGCCTGCGGCCTCGTGCCTAATCACCCCAGGCATGACGTTATCCCAGCACAACACACACCCTATCATGCATTATTGCTTAAATAGTGAATAATGAAATAAATAATGAAATATTGTTATTTTTTATATACTCTTTTCCTTTAGAATTTTTATCCCAAATTAACGATAATAAAGTAAAAAAAAAAACAATAACTTCAAAATATTGTAAGCTATTTAACACTGTATCCAAAATGATCTGAACTGAATCTTATTATTTATTTTTATATAATTTTTTGTATCTATATATTGCAGATTTCAAAAAATCACATCCATATTGTAAGGTTCAATTGTCAGATTTTTATTAAGTGTAGCAGTTCTCATGGAAGAAAAGAAAGAAACGTTTACAGGAAGTTATGAAGGAGGAGGATGGATAGCGATCTGTTATTTCCATGGCAATCAGCTTCAAAACTCCACTTCGGAGAAAGGTAGGAAGAGGGTACCCTGAAAAATAGAAATAATTAAGAAAGACAAAAAATGTCTGAAAAGTATAAACAATAAGTTTTCAGTAATAGTATATATAACAAGCATTTGTCAATGCTGAATGTTTGCTTGCTGGTATTAGCACTGGAAGTGCAAGAGTTAGACAGATGCAGAATAGGAATGGCATTGGAGTATTGAACTTCCCCGAACCACACCTCCACCCTGCAGAGATCGATAGGCATTGGGGTATGCCTTTGGATCGTCACACATAATGATCATGCCATTTCATCTCACCCTATTCTGCAGACACTGACAAGTGTTGAGGTGTGCCTTGGGCTGTTCAGCTTTACAGTCACCCCATTCCATAAGGATATACGCTGAAATGGGAGCAGTATAGGAGAATGGGGTGAACTCTGGGGCCAAACAGTCCAAGGTACACCTTGATGCCTGTCACTGGCTGCAAAATGGGGGTGGAATGGCATGAGCATTACAGCCAGCAATCCAAAGGCAAACCCCTGATGCCTGTCAGTCTGTACAGGGAGGGATGTTATGGTTAGAAACCGTAACACACCAGGTGTTTGTTGGTATTTGCACTACAAATTTTCAACATGGCCTTTTTGTGACCACCAGCTCATGAAAACATTTGGTACATCTACTCATGAATGGTGGAACTGTGATTTTGTTAATCTGTCTCGAATGTTGATTTGTTACAGTGACCGTGCCATTTTGTGCCACATGTGTGAAAACACAGTTTGGGCAGGATGTCAAAAATGACAGCTATTCTGTTCATAAGGAGGTGTGAAAAAATGCCAATGTTGAAAATCTGGAGTGAAAATATTAAAAGGTCTCAAAGTTACGAGTGTGCATGGAAACTTCACAATGCACACTCGTAATACAGTCATTTTGTGAAATGCTCTCAGCAAATTTTTAACATAAGCATTTTGGGACCTCCACTCATGAACAGTGTCACTGTGATTTTGTTAATCTGCTTCGAACACTGATTTCCCACAGTGACCACGCCATTGTGCACCACATGTGGGAAACCACATTTCGGGCAGGATGTGAAAAATTACAACTGTACTGTTCATAAGGAGGTGGGAAAAAATGTCAATGCTGGAAATCTGGAGAGAAAATATTAAAAATTATTGGAGGTACGAGCGTGTGTGGAAACTGTACAATGCACACTCATAATACAGTCATTTTGTGAAATGTTCTCACCAAATTTTTAACACAGATATTTTGTGATCTCTGCTCATGAACAGTGTCACTATGATTTTCATAATCTGTCCCTGAACATTTCCCACAGTGACTGCACCATTGTGCGCCAGATGTGCAAACACACATTTTGGGCAGGATGTGAAAAATGATAGCTGTACTGTTCATAAGGAGGTGTCAAAAAATGCCAATGTTTTAAATCTGGAGTGAAAATATTACAAATTCATGAAGTTATAAGCGTGCATGGAAAGTATGTGATGCATGCTCTTAACACAGTAATTTTCTGGAATTTTTCAACCAAATTTGCAACATTGGCTTTTTGGGATCCCACCTCATGAACACTGACACTATCGTTTCATTAATCGGTCCCAAAAGGTGATTCCGTGCAGTGACCATGAAACCACCTTTTGGGACCAAATAAAAAAATGACAGTGACTGGATTCATGAAGTGGGGTCCCAAGAACCCCATGTTGAAAATTTGGAGCAAAAACTCTCAAAAATGGCCGAGATAGCCACCTAAGTTGAAAAAAAACCCATTTATATAATTATACAGTTTACTGGTATTTCTTCAGTTCAGGGTCAGCTTTGAAGAGTGCAGACATGTTCCCAGTCCACCAAAGATCGTCAATCAAGCTCTGGAGCTAAGTATGGGGTGGAGGTGTGTGGGGATGCAGGGTGCGCAGAGGGTGGGTGTGGGATGGAGGAGGGCACATGGCGGTGAGGGACTGTTTCCTTTGTTTCAGGTAAAAACATTTAAAAAATTCACCAAGGACCATTTTCCATTTTTTTATAGGTTTTGGCCACACTGTGGTGGGCTTCCAGTGTGGCACATTTGTTTGGGGGGTCCCAGTGTGGCACACAATTGGGTGGGGCAGCACCAGGAAAATGGGGGGTTAACATGCTGACAGGGGGATTGGGCACCCCCATTGGCAAGCATGTCTGTGTTTGGGGGCATGATGCCAAGGGGGATTGGGAACCCCCTCAGCAGACCACAGCAATAAAGGGGGTACATATGCCAACAGGGGGATTGGGCACCCCTGAAGTCAGCTTCCTAGGGACTGTAAGTGAGCGGCGGGAAGTGAGGCACTGCCCTCCATGTTTTTGAAATGTTACACGAGGCAAGGCACTCCCTGCAATGATGGGTAGCTCCCTCATTGCAGTGGCCAATTCATTTCAACTTGGTGGCATGCTTGCTGAACTAGCTTTAGCAGCAGCATGCCACCACATTGGAAAAACATGGCCAAGCCTCAGAATGCAGTGGGGCCACTGGCCACCACACTGCTGTACCTCCAAAACCCCGCTTCTCTCCAAAGCTATCACATAATGTTTCTTGCATATGTGCATAAGTAAACATAAGCAACAGTGACTTTAAATGCATATTCACACCTAAAGTAAACATGGGAAACAGTCATAACATGTTAAATAGTCATCAGAGTGGTGAAATTCCAACAAACTATAAATATTAAATGTGTTTATATTTAAACCCTCCAATGGGTAAACATCTATAGATACTGTTTCTTAGAAGACATATATCTGAATGTGCAGGACGGTTTTAAACCAGCCTAGTCATTTTACTCTAATACGTATGGTTTGATGTACCAGATATTATTGAGACCTGTTGGTTTTATCCAGTAACGTTCTCGTTTTAGCAGTTCATTTGCTCTGTTACCTCCTTTGGTTTTTAATACCACATTTTCAATTCTCATGAAACACATGTGGGCAATATCACAGTTGTGGTAGTTTGAAAAATGAGTACCTACTGTGTCATCCATTCTTTCATTGGCTGTGGACCTTATGTGTTCTTGTATACTTTGTTTCAAGGGTCTCACAGTGCAACCTATGTAGACTTTCTTGCAGGGGCACCACAGTGCATAAACTGTGAATGTTGTATCACAAGTTATGCATTGTCTCAATTCTACAGAAGTATTGGCCAGAAGGGGATGATCAAAAGTCCTGCCTATTTTAGCAAATTTACAGATATTGCACCTCTTGCACTATTTGTAAGCTGCTAGATGTAGAGATCCTCAAAATAGGACTTTGTGGTTAGGTAAATATTCTTTGTTGAGAAGAATATGGAGCCTGTTTCATAGGGATTGCAGAAATGTGAGACTCTGCTTGCTCTTTCTGTAGATTGTGTGCCATCACCATCTCACATTTATCCCTTGATTCCCACATGATTGGATCTACATGACATCCATTCTGCCATATGTTGATGTTTCACATTTCAGGTTTATTAATCAGTTTAAAAAAATATTTTAAACATGCTTGAAAGATTAAAACATGGCATATAATAGAATTCAATAATTGTACATCACATTTCATTTACATATAGAATTAAATATAACAAATGCATCCAGCAATCAGTCATCTTACTACTGTTAAAACAGTGAGTGCTATAAAATAACAATGGTGCCTATGCACAATCAGGCGAGAATTACACGCCAGAGGTACGTATTCCACCCACGTAGCTCCACACCTGCAGACAGGTGCACACCACTGGTAATCACCAATGGCCACGACCTGTCCGTGAGCACACACACCCTGGCGTGCATCACTCTGCAGCGTGGCCTGGGGAGGAGTTGCAGACCCTGCTGGGTGTTCAATTGGATGCCCGAACAGGGTCACTGAGTGGATCCCCTATGCAGCGAGGTGCACATTGGCAGCGAGCCCCATGGATGACCAACAGCCAGCAGCTGTGGAGGTGAGAGAAGGGTGAAGCCACTGGCCCTCCCATGCTGCAGCACTAGAAATGGGTGCAGGACCGAGGTAGGTGCATCTGTTAGTGATGCTGGGGGGGGCACTATACCCTGCCATATGCCTGGTGGGACCATTGGCTGATGTGGGCCGGTGGTGCCAATTGGGGGGCAACATCCTTGGGCCAGTGCCCCGTGTTGTGTGTGTTGGGTGGGGGCACCTGGTTGGGGCCATGCACCAGTGCTTGCTGGGGCAGGTGGTGCCAGGCTGTAAAAGGAGGTCCAGCCACAGTGGTGTCCATGGTACTGTGGGCTTTATGCCCCATCTGGGTGGAGACCACATATGTACACGGGACGCGTAAGGGGCTTAAGGCAGGGTTCTCCCAGGTGTACCCTGTGCCCTCTTCTGCACCCCCACAGCCAGCACTATGCACCATTATGCATGGAGCATAGTGCTGGCATGCCCTATGCCCACCACTCATGTGGTGTGGTCCACTGACTTGGGGGGGATCGGGTACATTGGTGCTGAATGCCCCCCTTAGCGAATCCCACATGAGGGGCGCAATGGCTGCAGAGAGTCTCCGCACCTCACATACACTGTGCGGAGGCACTCTGCAACTTCATGCATAGGGCCATAGATGAATATCCTACACACTCATAATCACCACCAACTATACTCCCTTCTAAAATGAGCTTTATCCTTAAGTTGTTACATTTTTTCTTATGTTCTGTTTTGTTACTTTCTTCAAGAAAAGGGGCACCCTTTTAAATATATCTTGTGATTAATTTTTGAGAAGCCAGTTTAATTAATTTTCTGGGGCCTGAAAATTTAAAGCAATTGCGCATGGCGCAACTGAGCTGCACCGGTACAAGTGCGGACTTGCACCAAGGAGCAATATTCAGCAGGAGCAAGTGCGCAGTGCAAATCTCAGTGTGCCAATGTGCAACTTTAATGAATGCAGGAGTAAGTGTAGGGGGTGTGCCCATGAATATCCAGTGCACTGCGATATTCAACCATAAAACCATGGTACAAGTGCGGAGCAAATCAGAGATGCACCAAGCAGACTTGTTCCTATAAATACAGGGCGCAAGGACACAGAAAGTACTTGCACCAGGCAAGAGGGAGTGAGTGAGAGAGAGAGAGAGAGAGAGAGTGAGAAAGAGACAGACAGAGAGAGAGAGAGAGAGAGTGACAGACAGACCAAGGCAATCACAGAGGGAGAGGGACAGAGGGGGTAGTGAAGAGGGAGACAGGGACAGAGAGAGTGTGAGAGATAGGCAGACACACTGCCAGGCAGTGCACCAGGGTGGCACACAGCCAGTAGCAGCCAACTGCCCATGGGGATATTGGACAGCAAGGGCCATGGATAGTGAGCCCTTCATGATGTAGGCTGTAATGAGGTATGTGAGGGGGCAGCAGGAACAGCGATGTGGCCATGGAAGGGCCCGTCAGTGGTATGCCCAACAGAGGTGGTACCGTGGCTGCATCAACTTTGAGCAGTACAGTGACATGGGGATCGTGTGCTTGTACCACTTGAACAGGGCCATTCTGAGGCAGCTCTGCAAAGCTGTGAAGTGAGGAGATGCAAGCACCCACAAGATGGAGCTACACCATGTCCATGGAGATGAAGGTGACAGCCGTCATGTGCCTGCTCACCATGGGCACTTTCCAGAGACCAACAGGGGACACCACAGGCATAACCCAGTTGGCCACATCCCACCTCCTCACACAGTTCCTCAATGCTCTGCTGCCACGTGCATTGGAATATATCCATTTCCCCAGCACACAGGCAGAGCATACAGCAACCATGCAGGACCCACAGGGTAGCACATATGCCTGGCATGATTGGGGACATTGACTGCACCGACATGGGCATCTGCATGCCACCTGGTCCTGAGGGTGTGGTGTAGATCAACAGGAAGGGGAGAGAGGTGTCAACTGCCAGGTGGTGTGCGATGCTATGGGGCACATAACCAATGTCTGCACCACACACGCTGGGAGTGCACATGATGCATTCATCTGGCACAGCTCTGCACTGTGCACAGGTTTGAACATGGGGATATCCCTACATGCCACCTAGTGGGTGAGTATGGCATGGGCAATGGGTGATGGGAAGAGCATACCTTGGGATTGGGGAGGGCAGGCTGTGCATGTAGGCATGGGCACCAGGGACAAGCAAGGGGCGCAGCATAGCATAGCATAGCAGACGGCTAACCATGTCAATATCCACACAGGGGACAGTGCCTATCCACTGTGGCCCTGGCTGCTCACCCCCTACTGGAACCCATCATTCCCAGAAGAGGAACATTACAATGAGGCACACGCCAGCAAGCACAACATCATGGAGCGAGTCTTTGGCATGTTGATAGCACGGTTCTATTGCCTAGACAGGTCATGCGGTGCCCTACACTACAGCCCCTCGAAAGCCTGTGGCCTATTCCTGGCCTGCTGCATACTGCACAATATGGCCATTGACAGTGGGATAGTTGTTGAGGCTGATGAGGGTGACAGTAGTGGGGACGACGGAGGCAATGGGCCAGAGGGAGGTGGACAGCCACCCCCGGGGCAGAGGGATGCCCTGCTGATCCAGCAGGCAAGGCATCACCGGGACACCATAGCACGGGAGCACTATGGTGCACACAGGTAGGTGGTGCGATACTCATGCATAGGACACACAAACAAGTACGGCACACATGCAGGGGTGTGCATGGCAATGGGCATGCACACACTGAGGTGGAAAGCAGGGGTAAGGGTGAAAGGGGCACACCCACACACAACCACACATAGCAGCCATCACAGCAACCCCCCACACACACACAGGTGTGGGTATGTGGCATGGATCAGATGCATCCCACATAGTTAAGGAAAGCCATACACTTATCACACATTTAAAACAAAATTAAAACTGCATACTGTTAGGTTCCCCTTTGTTGTCACACTTTCCCGTCTGCTCCCACTATCTGCACTGCCCATCCCACTCTCCCTGTTTATATGTTAAATCTTTGGTGTTTTTTTTTGTTTAACTTTAAAATGAGCTCCACTGCTTACTCACTCAGCTGTGTTGTCTCTGTCAGTTTCACTCTGCTAGCCAATTGCTTACTCGCTGATTCTTTCTTACATAGCTGCCGATTCCTCCAACTTAACAGTACGGTCTCTGTTGCAGCCACCCTCATCACCTGCTCACTCAGTTACTTGGCAGATCAGCAACTGACACAATGTGAAAGCACTTGCCAGCACTTTTGTGATCTCCTCAATCTCACAATGCAATCTCACACAGTTAGCGGGGGTGGGGTGGGAAACCACAACCGCTCTGTCACAGCTCATTAAGCCATTTTTTAAGAATGAATGAAAAAAAAGGAAAAGCACTAAAAACAGTCACAAAGAGAAACTGTATGACTGTGTGGGAACTATGACAACCACATATATTTACAGTGGCCATATTAGGACAAAACTACTAAGGGCAAAAAAAAAAATACATAGGCGGAGGAACTATTTTACATAAAAATACACTAAAGATCTTATTATTTTAGTATCTAAACCTATAGTTTTAAATTTTTCAAACATTTAAAACACAGGGGCCCATTTTATAAGTACAACAAGAAATGATGGGGTGTGCATGGAACAGATATTACAACTCGGCCAGGGTCTGAATACATTCTACGTTACTATGCCCCTGAGCGTGCAGTAATATCTGTTCCATGCACACCCTGTTGTGTCTTATTGCTTACATAGTGACTTGTTTTACAGTTTAAATATATCCTATTATTCCCCTTCCAGAATCTGCACAGTGCCCCTCTCCTGCTGCTCGGCTAAATGGAGCACCTCCACACACAGTGCGTGCACCCCAGTGGCGAGCAGCACCTGTTGCTGAATGGACTCCCACAGCAAACGGGTGTGCTCAGCCAGTGGGTCAGTATCCCGGGGCTCCTGGGCTGGATGCCGATCCCCATGTGGTGACCGGCCATGCTGCACAGCCCCCCTTCTGGTGGACGCTGCACAGTGGGGTCTGCAGGGGGATTGGGTATGGCAGGCGCACTGGAGGTGGACCCTGTTTCCAGCTGCCCGGTGGCACCTGCAGCCTGCTGCTGTTGCCCGTCTGGCTGCTGCACACCATTCAGCACCTGCGCGGCCACACCACCTCCACCGCAGGGCACAGCCAGGGCAGCGCACACCGCTGCGCCTGCAGTGGTGGTGGACAGCTGTTCCACCACTGGCAGATCACTGGGTTTGCTGCCTGTGTCAGTGGCCAGCAGTGGTGTCTCCCCTACAATGGTAGCCATGCTGTCCAGGAAGAGCTATACGTCATCATCAGTGTCAGACCCTGCCCTGATCTGTGTCCCTGCACACAGGACACCAAGGCTGCCATCCTGCAGGAACACATCCAGGGCCTTGTCCGACCCCAGGTCCAGGATATCTGCTTGCACAATGGTGGTGAGCTGCAGCCTGTCAGGCCCCCAGATGCCCATGGAGGTGGATGGCTGGTCCTCTGGGGCTGGTCCAGTGGTCACGGCTGGTGCTGCCACTGGTGTCCCATCATCTGCATGGAGGCATGCTGGTGCTGCAAGAGAAAGAGAGGTGTGTTAGTGATGCATTGCCCACATGTGCCCCCCACACTGCCACTGCATGTGTCCTACAGCATGTCATGCACGTAGTTGCGCACATATGCACATGCCATGCGTGCCGGCTGTGTGTGCGCCAGCATGGCCATGTACACACCCTCCACGCCCCCAGCTGTGCATGGCTGACATACTTACCATACAGTGATGGGCTGCCACCCATCTGGAATCTGCCACCAGGCACACCCTCCACTGTGCTGCGGTGCATGGTGGCTGCCATCATCTCCTCCTGCGCCGTGAGTGGTGGAACATCTGCAGACCCCCCTCCAGTGGCATTCTGGGATGCACTGATGGCCACCACCTTCTCCTTGATGTGCCTCTTGTCTGTGCCCACCTTCTTCTTGCAATCCTGCGCTGACTGCTGGTGGCTGCCCTGCTGATTGATGCATGCTGCCACCTCCTCCCAGGCCCCAGCCCTGGCCTGTGGTGTGCCCATGGCACCACTCAACAGGGGCTCCCTGTCAAGGTAGGCATCGAACAGGGCCTCTGACTCTGCCTTTGTGAAATTGGGCCTGCGCTTGAGAGCAGGCCCATGCTCCTCACATTCCGACATGTTGCTTCTTGTGGACATGGACAGCACAGTGCATCAGTGGCAGCATTACCCTGTCCTGTCCCACCCTGCTGTGCCGGCTGCTCCCAGTGAGCTGCAGTGTCAGTTGCAACTTACCACAAAAGGATGCAATACCGGTCCATGGCCTGTGCTGTTCTGTGGTGCTTATGTAGTCCACGCATGCAAATGAGCTATGGCACAATGGTAATGAAATGCTAATGTCCCCAGTGCGCCACGGATTGGCTGATGAGCTCATTTGCATGTGGTGTCTGAATATCACAATTTTGTTCTGTGCACACTGAGATTGCTCTGGAACAAGTTGCAATGCAGTGCGCACACCCGCAGTCTGCATGTGCTGAATGGTAACATGGTGTCAATTGCGCACTGTTCATGGACTGCACGATGGGGGTCATGGCACATGCTGCGCCAGGTCTGCTATCACTCACTTGCACACTGTGCAGAGTGGGTGACCCCTGACCCCTGCTGTGACCCCTGACCACGGGGTCACCCCCTCACCATTGCCCCCGCCTGGCCACACCCATGCTGTGCATCTCCGAGACTGCACGATGGGTGGACACAGCACATGTTTCCTCACATTGCGCATCTGGTGCATGTCGTGGTCACAAGCGCTTACTGATGCCATTTTTTCTCACGTACTACTACTCTCAAAATGGCACAGAGAAGGACACCGAGGGCACAAAACTGGATGCAGGTGGAGCTAGTGAATCTGGTCTCCTGCATCCAGCCCCACACTCCCCAGCTGTTTGGCCAGGTGCCCCTGCAGCAGCCCAGGGTCACAGTGTGGCAGAGTATTGCTGCCACACTGCAGCAGTGGACCGAGGTGGCCAGTACAGGGGAGCAGTGCCACCACCGATATGGAGACCTGGTGAGGAAGGACCCAGTGCACTTGAAGAGGCTGGAGGCACATTTCAGGAACGAGGCTGTGCCACAGCCAGGTAAGTAGGCCCATATTGCATGTGTGACCTGGTGCTGTACTGTGGTGTTGGCTAGGTTGCCTGGCATGCCCTGCAGAGTGGTGTACTGCCATAGTGTGCTTCGCAGGGTGGCAGTGCCAGACACTGCTTGTGTTGTGATGCTGCTGTGTAGTACGTGTTGTGCTGGGACTCACCCTGTGCACAGGGGTGGGGTGGTGGGCAGCTGCTGTGGATGTTTACTGATGTATTCCTGCCTGTGTTCCATTCCCAGGGCCTGAGAATCTCTGCAGGGCAGCGGCAGCAGTGGCAGTGGCAGTGCGGTAGGCCACAGCGGGACCTGGAGGCAGTGCAGGAGCGGCTTTGGCACCAGCAGGGCCACAGAGGGCAGGTAGTCACTGTCATATTCCTTTACACTTTACACTTTACATGTGGGATGGCGGGGGCGTGGGTGCAGGCATGGCCACCTATGCCTTGTGCCTTGGCAGCTGTGTGTGTTGCACTGTGTGTGGTGTTTGCCACTGTGGTGCATCCATTGGACACATGTACCAGCTGTTGGTGGGGTGGGTGTGCACCCGGCTGCCACTGTAGTTGCTGTGGTGCTGCCGGTGCGCTGTGCCATGTGACTGTCATTGCACAGTCAGGTGGCCATTGTGTGGCAGGGACCACCACTGTGCACAGTCATGGTGTGTCACGTTGCTGGCAGGTGTTGGCCCACCCCCTGTGGGTGGCCAGTACAGGCCCTCCGGAGGTGTGTGTTCCTGCAGCCCATTGCTCACTGTGGGTGGGCATGGTTCCTTGGGACATTGCACTGATCACCTGTCCTGTCCCTTGTCATAGACGTCTGGCAGAGAAGACAGAGGCACATATACTGCTCGCTGCTTCGGCAGCTGATTTTGATCTGTTCAATGACCGTGGAGGCTGTACTGTAGGTTCACCGCATGCTCCTCACTGATCAGAGGCAACGAGGGTGCCAAGGGGTGGCAGGCCATGGCTGCTGCTGAATGGACCCCAGCATTCCCCTGTTTTGCCTGCTGTACATCCCCCTACAGTCCCTCATCCCACTGCAAAGTCCCTGTTCCCTGTCCCCTTCCCTCACTTTCCTACCCTTTCCCAACCCCGTGTTGCCAAATATAGTTTTTTGAATATATCTCTTTTTGACTTACCTGCCTGTGTCAGTGTCTGCTTTGCAGGTGGCATGAGGAGCCATGCTGCCATGACCCAGTGTCTGTCCGTGTGGTGTGCATGTGTGGGGGCATGTGTTGTGGTTCACTGCTGTGTGCTGTGGTGTGTCCAACTGTGGTGGTGTCCCTCCCCTCAATCAGTGGCTGTGCCTTAGGGTGCCTATGGGACAGCTGTCAGGGGTGTGTGGCGGGTGTGTGTGTGGTGATGGCACACTGCCATGGTCTTTGGTCGGGTACTGGCCGGACGCTTTGTTGAGACCCCTGCTTTTGTATTGTGTGGCCTGTCCCATGTGGCCTGCCATGCTACATAGCTCCCGGCACATTCCGTGACTACTGTGTGGGCCACCTGTGTGCCTGTGTGGCACATGTGTGCGTGCATGGCTACATTGTACTGGGTGTGGCTTGCTCTGGTCTGGGTGTGTAGGGGGGCATGGCCTGCAGCCTGTGGGGGGGGTCCCTTGGTGGCCCTCCATTGGCCATTGGCACCTCCTGTTGTCTACTATCTGTGCCACTGTTGTGTTCTTGGGGGGGGTCTTGGTGCCTGTGTGCACCCTGCTGTTGGTGGTCTCCTGTGGCCTATCACTGTGCTTCCCTGGCTCTGTTCCTGGGTCTCTTCTCTGTGTCATGCCCCCCTCTGTTGCTCTGCTGCTCTGCTCCCACGGATGCACTGGGGCATCTCTTTCTGCACCATGGAGCAATTGTGTTTGTGCATGGCACAACTGTGCCATATTCAGCCATGTTGCACTGGCTCAGTGCGGCCAGCGCAACCTCTGAATATGGCTCCTGTTGTGCCACAGCACATCGGATTTGTGCTGCACTGGACTTGCACAGGCCTTTGGCTCATTTCTGAATATCTGGGTCAGGGACTCTATACTATTTTGCAAAAATCTCTCCCAAGATTTTATGCCTAATATTTTCCGATAATGGTTAGAAAACAATTAAATGGATTTGCTCAACTGAGAAAACACAGTAGTAAGGGACACCAAAGTTCTGATATATTTTTAAAGTAGTTGCTAGGGATGCTTTCAAACCTATACGTGGTTTTCAAATGTCTATCTTTGGGCTTTGCCAGAATCTTCAAATATTTCTCCATCCTGATTTTTTTTTACATTTTTAGGTAAAGAGGATAAAGATTTGTATTTCTCTATGCTTACTAATTCTGTTTGAGTTATAATATGTAATGGTTTTTGTACTCTTGCAACTGAATTTGTGAGGATGGTTGTGCATTGGTAAAATAGAAGATACTGTATATCCAAACCCCACTGAAGAAATAGTGTTTCAAATTTCTTTATGCTTGGAATCTTAAAACCTCATAAATATATTAAATATTCATTACTTCATAATGTTGTTCCTCCAGCAAGGTAGTAACTTTGAAACAGTATCTCAGTGCATCTTGCTTTGCTATAACTTCCATTGGAACTTCGAGCAGTTTGGTCCTCACTGCATAGGCTGGAGTGGATTCTGGGATTTTTAAACACCTCCAGTTGTATTCATACGATTCTTAGGATGATTGCAAGTCCGTTAGCATTAGCATTATAAAATGGGGTGAGAAAATCCAGCATTTTCATTGATTGTTTCCTGTACATCAAATCTGTTTGATGCACATGTAAGAACAAGTGCCCAAAAGCAAGACTGGACTACAGAAGAAATTACTATGCCATTAGAACTTTATGTTTTAAAAATGCAGCCATTTTTTTAGTCCCTTACCAAGTAAATTGGCATTACACATTTCTAAACAGCTCTGCTCTGCAGTAAGCGTGGTTACCAAGTTTCTATAGTTAAGGAAAGTCATACACATATCACACATTTAAAACAAAATTAAAACTGTATACTGTTAGGTCCCCCTTTGTTGTCACACTGTCCCGTCTGCTCCCACTGTCTGCACTGCCCATCCCACTCCCCCTGTTTATATGTTAAATCTTTGGTGGGTTGGGTTTTTTTTTGTTTAACTTTAAAATGAGCTCCACTGCTTACTCGCTCAGCTGTGTTGTCTATGTCAGTTTCACTCTGCTAGCCAATTGCTTACTCGCTGATTCTTTCTTACATAGCTGCCGATTCCTCCAACCTAACAGTATGGAATATGTTGCGGCCACCCTCATCACCTGCTCACTCAGTTACTTGGCAGATCAGCAACTGGCACAATGTGAAATCACTTGCCAGCACTCTTGTGATCTCATCAATCTCACAATCCAATCTCATACAGTTAGCAAGGTGGGAAACCACAGCCGCTCTGTTGCAGCTCATTAAGCCATTTTTTTAAATGAAAAAAAAAGGAAAAGCACTAAAAACAGTCACAAAGAGAAACTGTATGACTGTGTGTGGGAACTAAGACAACCACATAGAGTTACAGTGGCCACATTAGGAAAGAACTACTAAGGGCAAAAAAAAAAAATACATAGGCGGAGGAACTATTTTACATAAAAATACACTAAAGATCTTATTATTTTAGTATCTAAACCTATAGTTTTAAATTTTTCAAACATTTAAAACACAGGGGCCCATTTATAAGCACAATAAGACATGATGAGGTGTGCATGGAACAGAGATTACCACACACCCAGGGTCTGAATACACTATGCATTACTACACCCCTGAGCATGCAGTAATATCTGTTCCATGCGCACCCTGTTGTGTCTTATTGCCTACATAGTGACTTGTTTTACAGTTTAAATATATCCTACTATTCCCCTTCAAGTCAAAGCAACATCAAGTGTTTTCTTGAAATGGCTAGTGCTGGAACCATGTTCTATATTGCTTGGCAGTGTTATCCATGGACCAAGATTGTACCTCTGCCTAGTGGACAGCAATACATATGTAGGTATATGTACTAATCTTAGGGCACATACACTTATCGTATAAGCGTAAGTGTCAGGATCGAAGTTCTATTGTACTTTTGCAATGCATATTATGCTTCACTATATTGTCACAATATATTGTACCACTGGGAGATGTTTTCAATTATATTTTATTGTATAATTATTAGTTAGGCAACAGTGCCATCTTTAGTGCTTGTGCAAACTGTAACTGCAAGTGACCTTGGAAAAATCACAGACCTCATTGTTCACTTTATCTTCTGCTAAGCTAAGCAACTTCTTACATTAGTTAGGATAGTTACTCTGGCCACCTGTTTTTGGCCAATTATATGCATTTTGTGTATCTTCTTTTTATTGTTGTCATGGTTATTATCAGGGTATAAGACCCTTTGCACCACGTATTTTCTTTCAGAGAGACCTGACTGCGCCTATAGGTAAGGAAACTAGATACTCTCCCAGTGATTACACTGTTGGTTGTAAGCCTGTATTATTCTTATTTACCAGTAATAAATTACATTTATTATCTGGACACCACTTGTCTGTCATCTCTTCCTTTTGTGCAGTTCCAGCAAGAATCTGAGAAAGGTAATTTTAGTACCCAGTTACAGTAGACTATTCCAAGTAGAGACAACTCTTTGGTTGATCCATACCCCTCTTAGATTCTTTTTATAATTTCCTCCTTTTAATAACAAATCATGTCCCCTAGTGTCTACAGTTTTTCTTAGCTTCCAATCCAATGCATTCCCATAAATCACTGTTACTATGTGCCCTGAAAACCAAAGGTCACCTCTTAATCTCCTATATTACAAGGAGTACATCCCTAGTTCCCTCTTCCTTTCCTCATAGGGTAGATGTTTGATACTTGATACCAACTTAGTTGCCCTTCTCTGGACACCCTTTAGTCTTTTTATGTCTCCTTTCCTATATGGTGCCCAAAACTGTACACAATAATCAAAGTGTGGCCTGACCAGGGAATACAGGGAGGCATCACTACCTCTCTTTCACTACTTCTGATGTTTCTACTTGTACAGCTTAATATTCTATTTCCTTTGCTTACTATAGTCTTATACTGAAGGTCACATTTCAGCCTGTTTGTGACTAATACACCCAGGTCCTTCAATACAGGATGATCCTCTCCCATGCATAAAGTACTTAGCTTTTATATTTTTGCACCCAACATGAATAACTTTGCATTTTGCTGTATTAAACTTAAGTTTTTTATTATTGGCCCAACTGGCTAAAATATCAATTTCATTCTGAAATTTGATGGCATCATCATAGCTATTGGCAACTGCTCCCATTTTATTATCGTCTGCGAACTTGCAAGTCATGCATTTCTCATGCATTTCATAGAGGAGACAAAGATGCTAAACAAAACCGGACCCAACATGAGCCCCTGTGATACCCCACTAGTCTCTCCAGCCCATTTTGAATAGTGATCCCTTAAGCATACCCTCTGTCTTCCAGTGCTCAGCCAAGAGCAGATCCTACTGATAAAGGTTTTTGTGGATTCCTTGTTCTGTCAATGTATTAATTAACTCAGAGTGATATACTGTGTCAAATGCTTTGAAAAAATCCAAATAAAGTAAGATTTGTTCATAGCACTATCTAACTTGTTCAAATCTTAAAAATCCCAAAATTTGACTCCATAAAGTATCATTGGGTTTTAGCTTTTCATTAATTGAAAGGCTATGCCTGTAGTTCAATGGGTGAGAGCAACTGCAGTGGCTCCATCCTGAGCTATTTAAGTCAGCTACCTCCACTCTCACAATAAAGCAGTTTCATTGCTGCAGCTGAAGGCTCTGCTGTGGTTCTGCCCTTCCCCCTTCTGCAGTGTTTGTCTCCCTCCTTCCTTTGTGCTTTTGGATTTTCTGCTTTGTTTGTGCTTGACTATCTGCTTGATTTGTGCTTATTTTTTTTCTAGGTCAGCATTTTGCTTCTGTCTCTGGCTGCAGCTTGTGCGTCAGTCTCTTGTTTGTTTCTCCTGCACTTCATTCCCCTGTACTTTGTGTTTCTTCCATTTTGCTTTTTTTTTGGGGGGGGGGTTCTAGTTTTGCTAACATCTTCCATTCCAATTGCTTTGTTTGCACCATTCTGCTCCTATTTTTATTGTTTCCATACCTTGCTCCCAGTAGCCATTTTGTGTCAGATCCAGCAATGGATGGTTCCAACACCATATGGCATCTATGGAAACAAAGGAGTTAACACCTCAGTTTAGCTACAGTCGTTAACTGTTTCCTGGTTCCTAGCCAAGCAGCCACTCCCTTGTGTTGTTTGTTCTCTGCAGAATCTCTGCTTACTAGTTTTGGTTAGCATATCCTATGGCTTTCCCTAGCAGTTTCATTCATTATTTCTACTGCTTCAGCCTACCCAAATTGCTACGCATCAGCAAGTAACAATAACCTCCTTTATGGGACTGGTTGGCATGCATTTATCATTCACTCCAGACTCATATCATCCAGTCTTATTCACTGTCCTAGTTTTCATTTGATGTCCCATTCAGCATTCAACCTAACCTACATTCATTCTTCCCATGTGCCATGGCTATTAGCCTCTGCCACAGCCTCCTACTACTACTGAATTCTGATACAAACAGCTGTTCAGCCTTCCTACATTTTGGTCTTCCATGCGCTCATGGTTGTCAGACTTCACCATGGACTCCCGCTTTCCCACAGTCACATGTATGTCTGCCACAACCATAACATGGCTTCCAAGGTTCTCCCTGTGAGCCGATGATGTGGCTTTGCCCCTTGAAGTTTGCATCTTGAGGGTGGGTCCCTCGACTGGGCGGGGTCCTCCTCTTTCTGCCTTTTGGGTGAGAATGGACTTCATACACCCCTGGGAAAGGATTAACAAAGCAGCTTGCCAGTGGCACATCTTCATGTAGCATTTAAGACTTCAGCTGCCAAAGGGTGGGCCTTTAAGTCTAAGGGGGTTCCTTTAGCTGTGCAGAGACTGAGTTGGCAGCACCTTTAAAAGCTGTTCTCCCTACAACTGCCTAAGTTTCACCTGGTCTCCACATCCTTCCCTTCGCTGCCCCTCAAACATTTGGCATCCCCTCTAGGCCTCCCTCATGGAGGCCTGATGAATGCCTTTCAGCAGTTGTGACTATCCTCCTCCAGCCTTGGGGATGGGGTGAGTCAGCATGCAGGCACCCCTAGAGCTACAGTGTTCCCATGGCTTTCCCATTAGAGGGATAGAATGAAAACCTTCCCTCAAAATCTTCCCATGAATTTGGTTGAAAATCACAATAGCTGAGCCGTCACTAAATTATCCCAAGCCTGGAGGGAAGACGATCAAGGCTTTGGCTCCACAGAGGTTTCTGAGTCATGGGGTTTTTTTTCCCTCTCCTTCATGCTGAAGGTCATAAAATTAGGTAGTCTTAACAACAGGTAGGTTTCTGCTGTGAGCTGGGGTTGGATGGTGTTCCTTCTCATTTACTGTTCCCTCTCTCCTTATGGAAGTCATGCCCCTTCTACTATCAGTTCTGATATCTGTCAGTCATTGCTCAATTCAGTCCATGTCTGTTTCGAAGCATCTTGTTGCTGTCATTTCATCCTCATGTAAGGGCTGTGTCACTTCTCGCTGCTCAGTACTTTTTGGGGCTCCTTCCTAATGTACCTTTAGTCTAAAAGAAATCATTCCAGTTATACCTCTAGGGGTGGAACCTTCCTCAAGAGGGTTCCTTTGCCTTCATGGTACCCTGGCAGGGTAATAGTTCCCCAGGGAACAGAGTACAAATGGCCAAACTATTTACCTGCGGCCAGGTTGTTGTGTGGGTCTACCCGATCCAGTCATATTACACCTGTGCTTCGCACTCTGCACTGGCTGCCAGTTCAGTGGCAGATCACCTTTAAAGTTGACTTGCTAACATTTAGAGCCCTACTTGTTATGGGTCCGAGTTACCTACAAGAGCCTCTGTGTTCCTACTGCCCTGTCAGATCACTCCACTCAACCGATGACGGATTGCTGCAGAGATTCCAAGGGTGCATTTGAAATCTTCTGGAGCTTGGGCTTTTGTTTTTGTTGCCCCCACCCTGTGGAATTCTCTACCTTGTCGGGTGAGAGAATGCCAGACAGTGAAGAGCTTTAAAACTGCTTTAAAAACACATCTATTTGGACGTGCTTTCCCTGTTGATTAGTATCTTTTTTTTTTTATCTATATTTAGTATTTTAATATTGGATATTTATATTTAACAATGCTGGAGTTTATTTACTTATTTATTTGTGTTCTTCCATTTTAGAATGTGATTGTATAGTGCTTTGATAGTTTGATACTGTGCTTTATAAATACATTTTATTATTATTATTACCCACATCAATCAACAAAACATTCATTCGAATACCTTCAGACTATCAATTAAGTTGCACAAGCATAACTCCTCCCTAAGTTGTGTAAGTCCATTGAATTACTGCTAACAGTCCCTTCAGTGAATTTCCTGCTAATGCTATATGAACTGCCCATTTAGTGATATTTGCAAATCTAATGCCTAAGTAATGCCATTTTTATGGTGTGCAGTGAAGTGGGTGAAACTCAAAAGGGCATCATCCAGAATCACAACAGGAAAAGGATGAAACCGAAACAACAACAAAGATTTCACCCATTCCCTGAGGTGCTATGACCACAGAGTTTGTTATATTAGTATGTGGAAAGCCCCAACAAAAAAAAAAAAAAAAGTGTTGCCATTTCAGGTTTCACCCACCTGGTTTCACTATTCCAGGTTCACTTATAATTTCGCCCTTATCACATACAACAAATTTGTAGTCAGTTTCCATTTCAGTTTATTTAAATAGAAAGAAAATGTTGTTTTCCTGATTTCAAAGGTTAGAGTTTTGTTTTATTTACATTTAACCATAAAACATATTCTAGTGTCAAGTTATAAAAAGCATTACTCTGTCTTTGTAGACCCATTTGGCTAGTAGAAAACAAAACCAGATTGCTAGCATATGCTAAGTATTGACAGTTTATCCTTGTTATTTTAGAATACAGATTATCAGTGCCAAGAAACTTTTACATAGTGTTCAGGTATAAATTAAAGGCCAGCCTGCCAGCACAGTGGAAGAGCTACCACTTGCAACGCTGATGCCCCGGGTTTGGGAACAGGCCTGGAAGTTGGAGGGCCAGCCATGGGGAGTAGGATTGAGAGTCCAAGGGACCTCTCTCCTTCTCCAAGGGGGAGTGTGGGTCAGCTGCTGGCACTTGACAGACCCCTAGTGGAAGCTGCTGAACTGACCACTGGAGCTTGCTGATGGGGGGAGGTGAGGCAGACGTCAGCACATTGGTCATTAATGTCATTGCATACCAGACCTCTTGACCAGGAAAACCAGAAAATGGTCTGTCTGGTATGTCACTAGCCCCACCCCACAGGTCTTGCACCATTACCCTGTGGTGTTCCCTGGAAACCGAGCCTCAGGTTCCGACAGAGGGAACAGGGTCCTCCCCCAAGGCCCTACCCTAGGGGGAAAGCCAGGGAGGAACACCAGGATAGGTAAGTTCTGGAGGATGGAATATGAGGTAGGAGCAGGGGTTGAGCAGATGTGGCCCGGACAAGGGAGCATAAAAAGCATAGCAAATAAAAAAAAGCATAAATTAAAGAGTTGGTGCTATTAAGCAGTCTTGTTTTACACTGTAGCAGTTCAGCAATTGGCAGTACAGTCTCCCTTATTTCAATATCTTATCAGCTTCCAGGTTCCAGTATTTAATCAAACTGTATCAGTATGTCGAACAACAGTGGATCTAACTACAGTGCTTCAATTCTTCACATATATTTGCTCTGTTAACAGTGTCAAAAGCAAAGCTTAAATTTAAATATGTTTTATATACACATATTTATCAAAAATGTATTTTAGAGTGGAACAGTGATCCAATGTTGACCTACCTTTCCTTAAGCCTGCTTGGCAATCCCTTATAAGAGTTTCTTTTCTATCCAGGTCTCTAGTGTCCCCAGCAAAATATTGGCCAAACATTTTTGTGCTGTATCTATTAGGCTTACCAGTCTGTATATGGTCAGGTCATATTTGGAGCATTTGTCTGTAAAATTGGGAGAAGGCTATCACCCTAGAGGATTCAGAAGAGCAGTGGTATTGCAGGAATGAAATAAACACTTTATTTATTATAATAATAATAATAATAATAAAATGTATTTAATTAAGCACCTTTCAGAGTTTCAAAGCACTATACAGTATTAATATAAAACAAACATATATTCAAATACATACAATATAAAATCAGGATAAAACAGGAAACGCCTTTCCCCATAAAAGAGTCTTTAGTGCCTGCTTAAAACTCCCCACCGTCCTGCACTCCCGGAGCTGATGGGCAGAGAATTCCAGAGGGTAGGTGCCACAAATCCAAAGGCACGAGCACCAGATGACTTCAAGTTTACCCTCAGAATCTCCAGCAACCCCATGTCAGTCGAGCGGAGCTGTGGCAGAGGGGTATAAGGCACCAGGAGCTCTTTCAAGTAATCGGGACCCAATCCATGTAGGGCTTTGTAGGTCAAAAGACCTACCTTAAAGGTGATCCGCCACTGTATTGGCAGCCAGTGCAGAGCGTGCAGCACCAGGGTGATGTGAGATCTTCTAAATGCCCCAGTCAACAAACGTGCTGCCGTGTTCTGCACTAGCTGCAAGCGGTGGATATCAACCTCAGGAAGCCCTAGATGAAGGGAGTTACAGTATTCAAGGTATGATGTCACAAAAGCATGGACCAAAACAGGCAGGTCACTGGATGGAACAAGGTGCCTAATCCTGGCAATGTTCCTAAGATGGAAAAAGGCCAGTTTGATGACTGCTGACACCTGATGTCAAAGAGTCAGACCAACGTCAAGCTCCACTCCCAGGTTACACTCCCGTTCAGAGGTGAGAATCTGGTCCTTCCCCAGGACTAAACCAGAAGAAAGCCCAGTCCTCCATCCCTCTACCCTATGACCCGGGTCCACGACCAAAACCTCAATCTTTCCTGGGTTCAACTTTAGACTGCTGGAATTCATCCAATCTTGGATTTCTGTGAGGCAGTTGTTCAGTATCGAGATAGCACCAACCTGGTCAGGTGCAAAATACAGGTAGAGCTGGGTATCATCAGCATAGCAGTGAAACCTCAGCTCATACCATCTTACAATGTCACTGAGGGGTAGCATATATACTGTGAATAACATGGGAGACAGCACCGAGCCCTGAGGCACCCCGCATGACAAAGAGAAGGCCCCTGTTGAAAATAAACCCGAGACCACTCTCTGCATTCTCCCTGTGAGGAAAGATGAAAACCATCTGAGGACTGTACCCGACAGCCCACAGATGAACTGCAGGCATTCGAGCAGAACCCCATGATCCACAGTATCAAAAGCTGATGATAGATCTAGGAGAACCAAGATAGAATGGTGTCTCTGATCTCTCGCCATCAGGAGATCCTTGAGCACCCGAACCAGAGCAGTCTCAGTACTATGCCTCTTACAAAAAACAGATTGGAAAGGTTCATATAAACTATGGATGGTTAAATGGTTACCCAATTGAGCAGCTACAACTTTCTCAATAACCTTCTCCACAAAAGGGAGGTTAGAGATAGGCCTGTAGTTTGCTAGGTTCTCTGGGTCTAAAGAAGCTTTTTTCAGAAGAGGGATCACCACCCCCTCCTTCAGGGAACTAGGGAACACTCCTGTATCTAAAGAGCACTGGACAATCTGAGCTAAGACCGGGCCAATGATCTCACTACAACCCAAGATCAGGGAAGTAGGGCCTGGGTCTAAACTACAGCACATGGGACGCATCTCCTGGACAATCCTAATAATATCTACGAAGTTCAGCAGGTCAAAGGCACTCCAGGAAACTCCAGGCTCTGCGACAGGGCACCAATCAACTGCAACTCCCTTAGAGTGAAGTTGGTGGCACTCCCTCCTGATGTCTTCAACCTTATTCGCAAAGAAGCAAACGATCTCATCACAATCAGTTTGTGTAAAAACTCGACGGAGCTGCTGACAGACTGGGTTGCACAGTCTGTCAACAGTTCTGAAGAGAAGGCCAAATCGATTCTGCAGGACCAGAAATTTCCTGGACAGAATTCTGCCTTCTTATGGGAAATTTCTGTTTGGTAGAGTTTATAATGCTCTAGCAAAATATGGTGGTTGGCATCAGCAGCAGTCTTCCTCCAATGACGCTCTAACCTATGTCCCAACCTCTGCAACTCTCTTAGAGCCCATCAAACCACAGGGCTCTGGCATGACGTGGAAGGGGGCGAACACAGACAGGCACAATCTGATTGAGGGCTGCCAATATGGCCCCATTATAGGCCACTACCAACTGCTCAGGATCAGTGCAAGATTCGTCCAACAACGAGAGGTCAATAACCGCCATCAGGTCTTCAGGGACAATGTCCCGCAAAGGGCGGTACCAGACCAACTCCACAGGGGCCGACCTACCCAGGGGAGCCTCAAAACTGAACCCAACTGAGTAGTGATCGGACCAACCAACTGGTTCCACCACCAGATTGGAGGCCTCGATCCCCAGGAGGAAGACCAGGTCAAGAGAGTGACTTCCCTTGTGTGTAGCTGAGGAAACAACCTGTGTAAAGCCCAGAGATGTCATCACCTGGAGGAAATGTTGACCAAAAAGCAAAGATTCATCATCGACCCAGGCATTGAAGTTGCCCAGAACCATCAGTCTGGGTGACTCCAAGGCCATGTCGGCGGCGAAATCTGATATTTCCTGCAGGAAAATCTTCTCATCACCTGGTGGACAGTAGATGAAGGCAATCCTGCAGCCTACACCAGCTACCACAGTACACTCAAATGACCTGGCCTCCTCAACTGGTACACCCATTAGGCCCAATTCAGTCTTGAAACAGACTGCAACCCCCCCCCGCAATCCAATCTCGGGTGATGTATAACCGAGTACCCCATGGGAACAGCAGCCTCTAAAAAAGGGACCACATTCCCATCCAACCAGGTCTCGGTAATGCAAGCCAGATCTGCCCACGCAACAAAGTCTGAGATAAGACCAGTCTTGTTGCAGACAGATCTGGCATTGCATAACAGCGCCCGAGTTGAATGAGGTTGGTGAGTTGTCCCAACCACTTGCCCCCCCAAACTGGAGGTGCCCTTGGGTATGGGAACCAGAACTGAATCACAATGTTCTAGATACCATTTCACCCCAGGGTGTCTTCTGGGCCTAACCACCCTATGGGAGAGCCTCACTGCCTCCGCTGTCCACAACCCCCACCCACCCCGATTCTCCCCACCCCACAAGCAATACCTACCAGCAACGGTGATAGGTATGAGCAGGCGGGGGAAAGAGAAGGGGTGGAGGGCATGGAGAGCAGAGGCTGAATAGCATAGGACAGGGGGGCAAGCAGGTATATCTAGCTGCTCAGTTTACAACACCGTAAATATTATAAAAATCCCAAAGAACACCACCTATCACACCTTCTCTCACACTTCCCACAACTAAATAATTATACTACTTCAAATTAAAATAAAATAACAACCAACTAAATTAAACTAAACTAAACCATCTAAACATATAAACCTTTATAATACAAGAAACCATCATTCTGGGTTTGCTTTAAATAAAGCCTGAGGGTTCCTATCTTGTCATGGAGCTTTATGTTGTTTTGCTGATTTAATGGCTTTGTACACTTCATTTATTAGAAAATTAATGGTGGTTAAGGAAGACCATCCTAATTCTGGTTCTGTATCCTAACTTCTAAATTTACTAAGAAGCAATTGTTACAGACAATGTTTTTGAAGACAGCAACCCAAACTTCAATACAAATGTAAGTATGCTTCTGCATTTCTCTTAATAATGATTCATAAATTTATTGCAATAATTTTTGTTGGAAAAGTGCTTTCTTAATTTTTAATACCATCTTGTAGTCATTTCTAACTTAAATTAGGGCAATTATATTTTCCGTATAGGGTTGTGATTTGTAAAATGTATCTACGTGTGTAAAGTCCTTTTGTGTAATTAATATTTCCTATTAAACCAAGTGGTGGGGCGATCATTTCTGCTGCCACCTTGTACATTAAAAATCCTATTTCTTTAAAATAATAATAGAATTGTTGAAATTGTTGTTTTGGATCATGTATAATGACTCCATTTTGAATGCATCTCTTACACTTTCCATTAATAATTGGTCCCCCAAAATCTTTTTTTTTTGCTGTATTTGCCAGGGGGGTTCTTTCCAAAGGATTTTTAGCTTTAAATCTTGGGAGATACAGCAAGAGTGCAATTGGCATATGTTGACTTTCCGGTCTAGTAACACACACACACACACACACACACACACACACACACACACACACACTCACACACTCGCCCATACATATATATATTATCAAGTTTGCTCCCAAGAGATTTGTCCAGACTTACTCTAGTAATGAAACATTAGATGGTCCCAAATATGTAAATTCCTACTCCTGGTCATCTTGAGGTCTTCCATTCAGGGCTATATATCAATTCATGTGCATCTTAATATTATAGAAGCACATTCATTTTGTATTTGAGACTCACAAGACATGTTCTTAAGGTCAAAGACAGTCTGAGGTTCTGTTTAAGGGTTGTTTCAAACGGTACCACTCTGCTTTTCAATGCACATTTGTTTTCTTTTGGTAATGGGAAAGGCTATGTTATGCCCTGGCATGTAGCCTTAAAAAGTCTTCCATTTGATGACATGTGAAACCTCAGATATGAGGTTACCAACAAAGGAATGTTTCTTCTTTTGTTTTGCCCAGATAGAGAAATCCAGGTCCTGCAGAAAAGAAGGGGGGATCTCTTCATCTAGAGAACCCTGCCCTGCCCATGAGTGGTAGTAGAGTATCAAAATAGACACAAGGTCTGAGACCCAAATGTTTTCTTTGGTCAGGTTACTGGTGCCATGAACCACAAGGGGCGTCTACCAATAAGTAATCTGTTTGACTGTAGGTGTCATGGACAAGTCAAGAGAAGGTTTGATTGCATCCTACATGGTTGTCCCTTCTCCAGATATCTTGGAGCCCAGATTCTGACAGCATGGGCTAGATATTCAACTGGAGGTGCAAGTGTAGTGGAAGGGCTTGCGCCACACTTGGGCCTGTGCCCAACACAGCAGCTGCTTATTTTCAGCTGGATAGTGGACCAGTGCTGTCTGACTGAATATTAGTCTGTGTCGGCACAGCGTTAAGTAAATCTGCACTGCCCCAACATGGACCTAGGCTGTATGTAGCCTACAGGGATTAGTAATCCCAGAACAGAGAGCACCAGGACCACTGTGGGCCATAATCAGCCACAACATTCAAATGAGCCTATTGAGCATGCTTGGCAATAAGGGGCAATTTGCATTGCCCATTATGGGCTCATTTGCATGGTATGCTGCACTCCCTTAGCACTCATCCTGTGTATGCTGGGATGTAGCATTACATAACCCTGGTGTTTAAAGGACTCCCCACCCATTGAACACCTGTCCCATTGATTCATACATATCATTGGTATTTAGTGGCACCCTCCACCCCCCAAGCACCCATCTGGTATACTGCTTCCTATCCCTGGTGTCTATAGGCATCCTTCACCCCTGAACACCCATCCTGTGAAGTTCTTCCTATCCCAAGTGTCTAGTGGCACCCCCCTCCCCCTTAACATCCATCCCATTGAATCATACATAACCCTGGTGTCTAGTGATATTCCCTCTTCCAGAACACCCATTGCACTGAACTGTACATACCCCTGGTGCGTAGTGGCAACCCACATACCCAGAACACATGTCCAGTGTACTGCTTCCTATCTCTGGTGCCTAGTGACATCCTGCACCCCGTGTACAACCATCCTATGAACTGCTTCCTATCTCTGGTGTCTAGTGGCACCCTAACTCTCTCAAATACCCATCCTGTGAACTGCTTTCTATCCCTGGTGTCTCGTGGCACCCCAACCTCAGAACACCTGTCCAGTGAACTGCTTTCTATCTCTCATGTATAGTAGCACCCCCAACCCCAAACACCCATCCCATGAACTGCTTCCTATCCCCGATGTCTAGTGGCACACCCCACCACTCCACACACCCATGTACAATTGTATAGACCTCCCTGGTGTCCAGTAGTACCCCTGCCTCTCAGATGCTCATTGGCATATGGAATGGTAAGCATTGGAAGTTCAGTGCCCCAACCTGCCCCCCCATGCACAGAATACTACATATCATACTCCACCCTTACCAGGGTGTCCAGTTATGTACTGGGATGTCTGATAAGATGGCCAGCACAGCCCTCATCTCACCTCCTCAGCCAGCTACCATATAATCTGACAGTGAATGTGTATACAGTGTATACACTGTACTTGCACTCACTGACCACTCATACAGTGGACTACTGATGTCCATCCAAGTGTCAGTCATGAAATAATATTGAATCTGAATGCAAAACAGAAAAAAAATATTTTAAGGAAGTAGAAGTATAACAACATATTAACATGATATTAACATGACTCTACTATCTATAGCTGGTCCCCCTCTATATTTTGAAATCAGTGTAAGAAAAGTTCTAAAATTCCAAAAGTTCCTCTTAAAGTGAATGCAGTGGCTAGAGTTTGCCATACTGTAAGAATCTTCTCACCAAGGAGTTTCCATTTCCAGAAGTGTGAACCTAAATGAGTCAGCTATTGATCTATTCACACTGCTTCTCCACGGTGACATTGCAAAAGAATCCCATACATTAATCAGCTCTTACAACTGGGGGTTGTGTTTTTCCATATGAAAAGCTGGTTATAATTTACTGTTATAAACCATGGGTTGTAACAGCGAATGACAGCTTTCCCTGTGGAAAGTGAAAGTGCCAGCTCTATCTCATTGAGCCACATAACCATCACAATCTAGTTCTCTTAAAACTCAGCCTGTCAATGTTTAAATCCACTGCAAACCTCCTTCTGTTGTCGCTCTTTCCCCGGTCCCTTCTACGCTCTTTCTATCAATCCATCTATCTCTCTCTTCTCCATGGAAACTGGTGACCTCTGAACTCCTCTCATTAGCATATCACTGTGCATACCTGTTTTTGGAGCTCAGCCTTCTTACGAATGATTCACAGTTTTAGACTACAATATAAAACTTAGTTTAATATTTGCCTATTAACAAACTTCACAAAGTTTATTTATTTAGCTTTTGTTAACCAGGTAGGTACAGTAGACAAGACAATTGCTTATTTTCAGGTACGACCCGAGAGAGTACAGGAATATTAGATTTAGGTACATACAACGACATTGTACAAATTAGACATGTTACAGTTCATGTGAGGACACAAATTCAACACAGCAAACGAAACATGGTAAGGCATAGATTATACAGTATTAACATAACAAAAATAAACACCTTGTGGGAGATAAGAACAGTAATGTTACAGATTCAACACAGTGTATGAGCATGGTAAGGCATAGATTATACAGTATTAACATAACAACATAAACACCTTATGGAAGCCAAGAACAGTTCCAGGGGGCACAGTATTGAAATCCTTCAGATGTGACACTATATACAGCTTAGCAACCTCTTGGAGTCTGGTCTTTTGTCCAGGAGTAGCTCAGTTCTAAAGGGCAGCGATGTTTGGACTTTCCTGCCATTTTCTTGTTACCATTCATCTTGGCGGTCAGTGGATCTTGCAATAAAAAAAAACAGCAGTTGGCAAAAGAACAGTCCACAGCAACTACATAAAACAAGAATTTGTCAATGCCAAATGTTTTCTTGCTGGCATTAGCAGTGGAAGTGCAGGAGTTAGACAGATGCAGTATAGGAATGTCAGTGAAGTACTGAACTGATGCCAACTCTACCCCCACCCTGCAGAGATGGACAGGCATTGGGGTGTGGCTTTGGGTCATCGCTCATGAGGGTCATGACATTTCACCTCACTATACCCTGCAGAGACTGACAAGTGTCGAGGTGTGCCTTGGGGTGTTTGGGCTTTACATTCACCTCATTCCATAAGGAAACACAATGAAATAGGTGCAGTATAGGAGAATGGGGTGAACTCTGGGGCCAAAGGGTCAAAGGCGCACCTCGATGCCTGTCACTGGCTGCAGGGTCAGGGTGGGGGTGGAATGGCATGAACATTACTGTTGACAATCCCAAGTCATACCCCTGATGCCTGTCAGTCCCTACAGGGTAGAGTGTTATGGCCAAAAATCCTAACACCCTGGGTGTTTCTTGGTATTTTTACTCCAAGTTTTCAACATAGGCTTTTTGTGAAACCCATCGCATGAACAAGTGACACTATCAGTTTGTTAGCCAAAAGGTGATTTTGCACAGTGACTGAGCCATTTGACGCTACAGGTATGAAAACACATTTCAAACATGATATGAAAAATGACAGCTGTACTGTTTTTTTTTTTGAAATTTAAGTTTATTGGTTTCAAAAAATACAACCAAGACAAGAAAGCAACAAAAAACAAACCAAAGAAACATAACAAAACCAAACCCCATCCCCCATTAAACAAATGTACAGGATATCAGGAAATGCTTAAAAAAGGTAAAGAAAACACGAAATACATATCCTGCAGCCAAATTTCAAGAAATACATAATCCCCCCCACACCTCCCCTCCCCTCCCAAGGGTGCACCAGCAAAGGACCGCAAACACAAAAACCTGAGATCTGGATATCACAGCCTATTTACAGAGTAACTTAAACAGCCTAAGACAGTTTAAATTACTGACAGAAGAAAGGGAACAGGTCTAGGCTCCACAATAACACAAAGGAAAACTAAAAACACTATATATGCTATATGAGGGCCAAGGGATCAGGTCGCCAGACCTTGCTATTAAGGCAAACATAAGGACTGAAGTTTACCCCATCTTTTATGAAATAAGTCCATACGATCTTTATAACTGGCAATTAAGTTTTCGGATTGGAGATATGACATTGACTCCTTTAACCAGTCAGCATATGATAAAACCAACTGGTCCTTCCAATGTCTTAAAACCAGTTTCTTGACTGCCATAGATACTAAAGCCATATGGTATCTGCGCTCCACACTGTCTATATGAGAGAAATCACCCAGCACACAGATTTCAGGACAGAAAAACCTACTCAGACCCAGAAGGGGATCCAGATTGTCCCAGATCAAGGACCACAGTGGAGCAACTTTAGGACATTCCCAAAAAATGTGAATTAGGTTGCCCTCGGCTTGTAAACACCTGAAACAATCTGAGACAGAGACCAGTTTATGCTGAAAAAGTTTAACGGGAGTATAGTAAAGGTTATTAACAATATTATATTGTACTAACCAAAACCTATCTTGGGTATGATATCTATGTAAATTAGGCCAAAAATTACTCCAGAGCAGAACATCTTCAGGAAGAAGATGTGTCCAGACCAGAGGACCACTAACATCCTCCTGTACATTAAAACTCAGGAGATAGGAATAAATCAGTGAGGTGGAATGAGGCTGAGAAGCCAGGCTAATAATGTTAGATAGAAAGGGGTGTACAACTGAATGTTTGACCGTAGTACCAAATTTGTTACCCACCAAGTGCCGGAGTTGGAACACCTTAAAAATACCTTTGGTTGATATATCAAACCTGGTTAAAATATCATCTGATGTGAGGAGTGAATCTTGACCAAACAAGTGTTCCACCCTAGATTCTTTGAGTTGTGGGAGCCAACTTGGTCCTATCCAAGAATTCCCCAATCTAATATTGGGATTGAGACAGCTGTACTGTTCATGAGGAGGTGTAAAAAATGGTAATGTTGAAAATCTGGAGTGAAAATATAAAAAAACTGGTGGAGGGATGAGCATGCACAGAAACTGTGCAACTCACACCCATAATGTAATTAGTTTAGGGATTTTTTTTACAGCAGATTTTCAACTCAGGCATTTTGGGACCTCCACTCATGAACAGTGTCACTGTGATTTTCTTAATGTGTCTCGAACACTGATTTCCCACAGCGACCATGCTATTCTGTGCCGGAAGTGCAAAAACACATTTTGGCAAAGGTGTGAAAAAAGGACAGCTGTACTGTTCATAAGGAGGTGTGGAAAAATGCCAATGTTGAAAATCTGGACTGAAATTATTGCAAATTTGTGAACTTACGAGGGTGCGTGGAAACTGCATATTGCACGCTTGTAATACAGTCATTTTATGGACTTTTGTCACCAAATTTTCAACATAGCCATTTTAAGACCTCTGCTCATGAACAGCATCACTGTGATTTTTTTAATCTTTCCTGAACATTGATTTTGCACACCGACTGCGCAATTGTGCGCTACATGTGCGAAAACACAATTTGGGTGAGATGCGAACAATGACAACCGTACTGTTCATAAGGAGGTATGGTAAAATGGCAATGTTGAATATCTGGAGTGAAAATATTAAACATTCTCGGGGTTACGAGCATGCATAGGAACTGCTCAAAAGCATTGTGTAAATACAAAACAGTTTTTGGGATTTCACGCATTTTCAACATAGGGTTTTTGTGGGCCTACCTCATGAATTGTGACACTGTCTTTTCGTTAGTCAGTCCCAAAAGGTGGTTCCATGCAGTGACCGCAAAATCACCTTTCCGGACTGAATAACCAGATGACAGTGACTGAATTCATGAGATGGGTCCCAAGAACTCCATGTTGAAAATGTGGTGCAAAAATTCAAAAAAATGACCGAGATACGAACCAAAGTTGAAAAAACCCTATTTATGCCGTTATACAGCTTACCGGCATTTCTTCAGTTCGTGGTCAGCTTTGAAGAGTGCAGACATGTTCCTGGTCCACTGAAGATCATCGTGCCAGGCTCCAGAAGTAAGTATAGGGTGTGGGGGATGTGAGGAGGTGGGGTGCGCAGAGGGTGGGGGTGGGTTTGGGAGCAAGATAGTCAACGAGGGACCATTTTCTTTTGTTACAGGGTTTTTTTAAAAAAAGAAGATGCAGGACTTTTGCCATGCTGGAGTGTGCTCCCAGTGTGACACTTGGAAGCTTATTTGGGGAGGCAGTGGAGCCAACGGGGGATTGTGCACCCCCGTTGGCCATACAGTGTGCAGTGGAGCACATGACAACGTGGGACTTTTGCCACACTGGGGTGGGCTCCCAGTGTGGCACCTCAAAGTTTGCTTTTTGGAGGGGCACTGGAGCTGATGGGGATTTGGTACCCCATCAGACATACAGTGTGCTTGGGGGGGTGAGGGAGTGTGCATGTGCTGAGGGGGATTGGGCACCCCCCCATCACACAACAAATGGGGGGGCACATTGTGCTGGGAGATGCAGTGGCATACAGCTGAAAGAGAATGACTGCTAAGGTGGTGACATGTAGGCAATTTGCGTACTGCTGATGGCATGGCAGTATGCAAATTGCCTACATGTTACCACCGCTGATTGTAGCAGTCTTTCTCTTTCAGTTGTATGCCACTGCATCTGAACTGCTGTCATAGACAGCTTGGACATTCATTGGTGCCCTGCTGCCATGCCTGCAAAAATGATCAGAGCATTGGAAGCGGGGGTGCCACACCTATGAAAACTTGTATGGTGGCACTATGTTTCTTGCACATCGTGCAAGCAAACATAACGATGCAAAGGAAGGAGTGTGAAACTTAAATTTTATGCACACCTTTGGGGTGGGATGCTTTGAGAAATTCCTTGAGTTTCACTCTTGGGATTTTTGTAGCATTGCCCACCTCAGGTGTGCATACAATTCTCACTATTCACTCTTCCCCATGCATTTTTCTATATATAAAAAGTCTGGGAACTGTAGTTTTTCTCTTGCATTTTTGCACTGTGGTTTGTTTTATGGCTGACTCATGTTGTGTTTTATTATAGCAGGCCTCTGTTGTAAATTCAATAAAATAGGCTGTAGCAGATGTCACAGCTTGTAACAATTTAAACTGCCAAGGGAACCTCTTTAGTTATTTTTCAGTTACACATTTGGGTTTATAAAAGCAAGGGGTGCCCTTTTTAATAATGATACTCCTAGGTTTTAATGAGTATTATCAGCTGTCCTTGATCACTCAATGTTTAATGTCACTTTAATTGTTATTTTATTTTTGCTCTCTCTTTGACGTTTGTCTATAAGCCCACTGCTGTGTGCCTTTCCCTATACCTGAAGAAAAGCTGTCTATTTTTGCTCAATATGTTGAATTCATCTCTATCATGTTTACCTTCTTTTGTCATGCTGGTTTGATATCTTAAAAATAATATTTACCATGCAAATAGAGGGAACATGCCTCTGTTTTGTTTACTTTTTTTGTGTGGGGGCTATCTTTTGAAATCTACAGTCACAACAATTAAAGTAAATAGAGAAGTCTGTACACACAAAAGCTAAGAGTTCTGGGGTGTGGGTATGACTTATCTGGTAAACTGAAATGTGCTGGTCTTTCTGTTTCTGTTTTTTAAGTTCAGATTAAAACAAAGTTGTTTGTATATTAGAATGTTATGCTAGTGTGTAACTCACCATGGTCTTTCTCTTGAAATCGGGGTCAAAGCTTCTCATTGGAAACCCCAGTCATACTTGAATCCAGGAACAAACCTCCCATTGAAACCCCATATATTTGAAATCAGGGTCAAAACTTCCCATTTAAAACTCCAACTATGCTTGAAATCAGGGTTAAAACCTCCAAATGTAAATAATGGAGTGGGTCAACAATCTGTTAAAATTCCACACATAGCTTAGGTCTGCCATAGGAACTTTCTCATCTATGATGTTTATTGTTCTCAGACTGTGACTCTAGTACATGACAATCTGAGCAGTTCTTGATTTTGCCCTACTTCCCAACTACTAATGGTGCTGTTAAAGCTCCCAATCCCACCACACCTAATGTGCCCTTGCCCCTTGCTGCCTGCTTATCCTTCACAAGGTGACCTTTATCTCATTTTGTACATCCCATTTTCTCAAACTCTACCCCTTTCCATACACCCATACCATCTATTTGCTCTGGACAGTAGCATGAGGACCCTGCATAACCAGTTATTAAACAGAAGCCCCCCTCCCCAACATCTCATTAGGAATTAAGTGGTCGTATGGAGGGGAGTGCTTTTACATGTTTGACACACTGAACTGCCAGGGGTCTGGTGAGTGCATGCTTATATATGACAGGTAGGATGCCTGAAGCAAGACCAGAACAGATGGTGCTAGTTTGTAGTGCAGGTATAGTGGTTGAAGTAGAACAGTTAAGGCAGGAAGCCCTGCAACAGCATTGGTGGATACACAAGCAGAGACAGAGCCTGAGCAGCAGCTATAGAAGACAGCACAGGGGACAATGTTGGTGTCAGACTGAACAAGAAGAGTGAAGACCACCCACAGAAGGAGTTGGAGAGCCATGTGGCAGGCCCACATTTTAAATGCTCAGTGCAGAAATGTGAGAGCAGGGAAGCAGTGACATTGTGTGAATGTGAGGAGGAGGAGGCAGTAACACAGCTGATAATAGGGATAGTGACATACAGTAATTCACATTTAACTGTGACACCAATGAGATGTTTAGGTCTCAGTGAGTTGTATAACTGTTGCTGGAATCAACACAAAGTCTTAGAAAGACTTTGCCTATGAGTTGATTTTGCCAATCATGCATTAAATGGTATTGTGACAGACTAATGGATGCATTCCAGTTGACCTACACAAACAATTTATAAAATATGCTTTTGAGCAGTTTAAGTGTTGCAAAACAACACAATATAAGTTGCCAGGGGATTGCCAACTTGAACATACAACGCAAAACCAACTCATAGGTGTGACAGTTTAATGTGAATTGTTGTGTTTAAGTGTATCCTTCTGAATATGTACTGTAATCAGTAACCATATATCACTCTCTGCATATGTGTACCCATCTTGGGCAGGACCCAAATGTAAACAAGTCTTTGGGCCTTATGGGTTATCCTATAAACATATCTTTAAGAAAATGAATAAATATTGTACTGTTAGATGATAGTGGTGCAAGAAGAATTGGCTATCTTGCACTGTAGCATTTGGAAGTAGATTTGAAACCAGAGGCAAAGATTTTGAAAATTCTGATTCAGTGAAAGATTCATTTATTTCTAAGCATTTGGAACAGGTGTGGGTTGTGTGGGTTGGTGCATCTCATCGGAAAGGGTGGGAAGTGGCAGTTTGTAATTGGGGACAATTATACAGCTGATAAAGATGTCAGTCAGAGCTGGTAATGGGGAAGCAGTGACACAGCTTGTAATGTGGTGGCAGTGACACAGCTGAAAAGGAAGAGGGGCAGTGAGCAGTTAGCAATGTTGGGGCAGTGGCAGCTGGCAGTGAGGGGGACAGTGACATACAATAGTTAATAATGGGGGGGCAGGACACCAGCTGGTAATGGGTATAGTGACACCTAGCATTGAGAGGAGTGATCAATTACACCATTGGCAACAAGGGGGGAATAGTGCTCCCCAGAAATGGAAGGATGTTACTCAGCTGGTAATGGGGTAGTGACACAGCTGACAAAGAGTGGCCAGTGACACAGCTGGTAATGATGGCACTGAAACAGTAGGTAATAAGGCAGTACATCAAGCAAAAAGGTGGCTAAGGAACACTAAACCAGGAGCATCAGCATAAAAAAAAATATAAGTGTGTGTGAAACCAGGCTAACATAAACCACGTCAAATAAAACCAGTGGTCACGGTTACAAAAAACACTCTTTACAGTAAAAAATGTGTACTCCCAAAAAAACCCACTAATGTTTTACACCAATTCTTGCACTTTGTCAAGTGCAGCAAAAGTACTGGTACGAAACATTGGTGGGGTTTTATAGGCGAGTACAGCTACGGTGGTATGTATACATTATTTGCTTTAAACAGTGCTTTTTTGAAATTGCGACCAGCTGGTATCATTTGACATGGTTTACCAGTTAGCCTGATTTCACACGCACCAAATAAGGCAGTACACAGCTGGTAACAGAACCATTGTCACAGCTGGAAATGGGCAATGACAGCTGGTAATGGCAGTGACAGCTGGTAATAAGAACAGTGACAGCTGGTAATGGGAAGCAGTGACACAGCTAGTAATGGAGCAGTGACAAAGCTAGAGCATGCAGCAAGCAAGTGTGGAAACCATGATTTTTATGTTAAATTGGGAAAGACTGCATGCATGTGGCATGTGTGCAAAAAAGCAAGTGGTCACTGATAACTGCACAGGTAAAAGTTAAGTGACTTGCTCAGGATCACACCATACACAAGTGGGGGCTGATGAGATTCAAACCCAGGTCTTCATGCCTCCAAGTCTCCTGGCTTGTAGTTCAGTGCCTTTAACCAGTAAGTCATACTGTCTGCACACCTATGGCTTGCTTGCACTTCAATACATACTGTATCTGAATATATCTGCACACATGTGGCATGCTTGTAGCGACTGTTATGCTTTTCAGTTTCTTTCTCTCTCTCCCTCATCTCATTTTCACAGTTGAACTATAGCACACATACCAATGGAAACAAATGTGGTTTCTCACACCCCCAATACACAAACTTACCCACAAAACCACTTAATTACTTCTGTCTGGCCTGTACTCCTACTATTTTCTCTCCATAGTTTTGAATGCTTCCACGCAAACAGACTTTAAGGTGCAAACACAAAATTAGCAATAACTCAAAACACACACACACACACACACACACACACAGACACACACACACACACACACACAGCCAGGCCCCTTCCCCATGCAAGCACACTGTAGTGAGTATGGCCATGCTGCTACAGACAACACACCAAGTATAAATATAAGTAAAAAGTCTCTTACTTGAGTACTAAGGGGCCAGAGGCAGGAGTCATTAAAAGATGATGTCCATGGGTCAAAGTGCTGGGGCGTACCCCCTTGAAATGAAAGGAGTTATTTTCTGTCACTAGTTTATATGTTATGATGGTGAGTTGGAGAATAATGAAGGCCACTGTTCTACTGAGGCCCTTATTAGTCAAGTGGTGGCCTTCATTAATCTCAAACTCTCCATCAATAATTTATAAAATAGTAATAAAGAAATACCCCCATTCATTCCAATGGTGCACACCTCTGCAGTCTCCTTTGGCCTTTGTTATAATGTGCCTAAGCATGGGGATGTGGAGGTCATCTTTAATGGGGGGGTCATAAGCCAGACTATAGTGGGGCTCCATTAGTCTGTACATACCATACCACTCAATTGTCAGTGAATGTAAGGGAAAACTCTAGAATGTCTGTAACATCTCTAATAGGTACAGCTTATTTGTTTTGACTGAAAAATGACATGCAAATTAGGAAAAATTCAAATGTATAAGGTTCATCTGTATATATCCCGGAGCAGTGCATCAGATTTGGGCTTAAACCCACCCAGTTATTAACCAATTGTTTTCCTGGCTGAAGATCTGCCCCCCATAAAGAACTTTGTCCTGATTTTTCTCCCCAACTCTATTCCATTCAATACACAGTCCCTATGGGTCATGAAGCTGCCCAAAGGTGAAAAAACATAAAAAAACACATCAATATGTCAGTCCTTCTCCAGTCTCCCTGTAAAAAAAGTATTTACTGTTATTTACCCAGCCATATGGCCAGAACTTGCAGCCTGGCAAAGTGTGCCATCAGCCCAGTTTTCAGTCCACTCCCCCTCTCTCCATCCACCACAAGTTGGATGCTAGAACTGACCATCACATGTCCCCAACGTGGTCCATGAGCAAGCCACCTCACCAACAAAACCGACCCAACCTGGGTTGTTTGCTTCTTGCTTGGTTGCTGCTGTGGCTGCTGCTGCACTGCACTGATCAAGGCCTAGGAAGGCCTCCCACACCACTGTCACCACTGCTGCTAAGCCTAGCTTGTTGTCGTGAGGGTCTGTGCTGTTTTTTTTTTTTGCAAGGTAAGCCTAGTACAGTAAGTAGGTAGCCTAGTCTTGAGTTAGTCTCTAGCTCCACCTCTGCCCCTTCAGCCACCAGGGGGAGACAGAGACTCACTAAGAGTAGACCAACAAAAATATGTTGTCACAACACTGCTATTGAGAATTCAGTGCTCACTGACTCCTCCAAGTTGTAGTGTGCAGTCTGTCTACTTTTTGGTGGGAAAGCAGTTTTGCACTTGCAAGGCTCATGCACTGTTACTTGGCTGGAGATCATCCACATCACACGTGATTGTGCTGCCACTAATAGGTGAAGAAAGTGGACAACACAATACAGACACAAATGATTCTGGAGAGTACCTGCAGTGTGAGCACACACAGGCCATGTGGGCACTTATTGTGCAAAAGATTAAATCCAAATTTAAAGCCATTATTGCCACAGCATAAGAACAACCTAGGCACAAATATGGGAGGGGGGCAACTGCTTCCCCCTCTGCCCTACCTAAATAGCACCCCTGCTTAATGGTAGAAATTCATTCTAAGGTGCTAATGCAATGGTTTCCACTGTGTTCTGAGGTACTGTATCTCTATGTTTCATGATGTGTCCTGATCATCATGTGGGTTAGTATCCCTCATTGTCCCTCATTTTGAGTGTCCATGTCCCTCATTTCAGTGACAAAATGTGAGGTATGGTGCATGCTTCCAAGACCCTACTCAGCAGAAAGAGTGCTGAGCATGGCCATAGTGTATATGCTCAATACAGAATGCCAAAGGGAAATTAGGTGAGATGAAACTGTCATGGAAAAACACATTTGTAGCACTAAATATGCATAAGGGATTTGCATGGTTCAAAACAAAAAGGATAGGCTGCACAACACAGAGGCGCCTCTTCGTACATCTGAAATGGGGGTTGTTGACCGCCTATATCCAAGGCATTTAATGCAGTAAGCAAACAATACTTTACAAATTAATGGCGCTTTAATGACAAAAATCAAAAGCCATTAACAACTTGCAAAAGTATGAGAATTAATGAGTTCACCTAATTTTTATGGGGATTCAAATAAAAATGTATTTTAATGACTATAATTGCTAGCAGTAGTACAAAAAATAGAAACAGATGTGTTTTTTTAGATGAGATTTGCACCAGCTTAGCTGCTGCACACATGGCAACTGTGAAGCATGTGAACCTGATGTGATGTTTAAATGATGTTCACACCAGCTTAACTGCTGCACTCATGTCAAGCGTGCAACACGCGAACCTGATATAATTTTTAGAAGATGTTCACACCAGCTTACCTGCTGTGCACATGTCAAGCTTTCAGCATGCAAACCTGATTTGCTTTTTAGACCTGGTTCTCATATGATCACTTTGTTTATGTGAACTGCATGCTTACGTTGCACATTTAATCATGTGGCATGCGTTCTGCATGTACACAGCTCACCTATATTTCTGTAAGGGGAACAATAAATTCTCAGTTGCTATGATAAGGAGGTTGAATAGCAAATAAAAAAAAGATTAAGATATCTAGAACTTGTGAAATCCTGGAACAGTAAACTAAGGGACTGGTGGCTGGATTGCCAAGTAAGTTTATTTAAATCCCATTTTCAAAATGCAGTGGGGCTATGGACAACAGATTGTGGTAGTGGTGGTGGTGGAGGGGTGACACAGATGCATTTTTATTTAAAGTCCTGTTACATTGTGGCTGAGTTAGAAGTGATCACATAGTAATACTACCAAGATGTGGTAATAATTGCACTAACTAGTAATTTTAAGTCTGTTAATATGGATGGCTACTCTAGGAATGGCATAGTGGCAGCCCATTAACCACTGCCCTGCGAGTGGCCAGAATATCACAGTCCCCACAACAATAGCAAATGCTTTTAACACCTTTCTCAACACAGTATGGGAAACACTTGTCTCAAAAATGTTTTATTTTGTTTATTTGTTAACTAAGTGGGTACACTGGTCTGAGGGTCTGTGTTCAGGAAAGGCCCTGGCCATCAAGATGACATCAAGATGACACATACCACATAGTCAAAGAAACATACAGAACAAATGGTACCAGTAGAATCCACACAACAATACCTAGATGCAATACAGATAAATGACAGATATGGCTCACAATACAAGGTCATGAAATAAAGATAATTACAGTTATGACCCACAGTATTAATCCCTGAAATAGGCACAGGTCCATAGTGAAGAAGACGCAGTTAGCACCATAGCACACAATATCATAATGATCGGATTAGGATATAGACTCCAGTCAATAGCTAGCAACATAATACCATATGATATAAAACATGACTAATAACTAAATAGTCAACTGTTTTGAGAACTGCCTAGGGCTCTGAATCCAGACCTAAGGATCTCCACCATCCCAGGTTAGGTAGAGTACGTACAAACAGAGGAGGTTAGAAGGGAATTTGGAAAATGAGTTTTGAATAGGATGGAAGTTCCTAGTGAGTGGAGGGAGGTTGGCAAATGATTCTATTGGCTAGTGGTGACATTGAAATAAGCTTTCTGACCCATCTCAGTAGCCATCTGAGGCAGGTCAAGGAGATATTGAGAAGAGGACCTGTTGTGAGCCAGTCCTAAAACTGATGATGAACATCTATAAGGACTATGTTTGGCACAATTGAGCTATTCTTGAATTCTACTTGACCAGAGCACAGGTAGGGTAGAAAGGGTCTGTGTTTGGACATGCATATAGATTGAAATCTGGACTGTGTTGCCAGCCTGGTAGTGCAGAGGGTTGAGGCATTGGACACCACACCTCGCACCATGCTGGTGACCCATGTTCCGGAATGAGTGCAGGCTGCCAGAGGTCAGAAGGGGAGGAAAAGGATCGAGCACCCCAAGGACAGCTTTCCTTCTCAGGGGAGGGGGGTGCTCCAGTAGTCGGCAATTGCCTAGCCCCTAGCAGAGTCTGGAAGCAGAGTGCTGATGCTGACATGGAGGGCAGGGATGGGGCAGATGCCTGGAGGAGCATGCACTGGAGCCTGCATGTTGCCTCCACTGGCATCATTGCATGCCCCAACCCCGAGGGAGAAAGAGGAAAAAAATGTGATCACGTGGCTTGATGGCCATTCTGGGGCATTCTTGGCTCTGAGAGTGTCGCCCCCAGTACACTGGATCTGAACCTGGCGGTAAGTATGGGGAGCTCGCTGCCTCCCCACCATGGGGGGCAAGTCATGGAGATATGACAAGGTGGAAGGCCTTAATGGGAGCCAGGGTGCAACAGGACAGTGGTCATATGTGTGCTGACTGTGGGTGAAAAAGCACTAACTAAAAAAAAAATCTGGACTGTGTTGCCAGCTGCTCTTTGCTAAAACATGGCTTGAGCACAACAGGTTTTTACTTGGACATGTGACCCATCTGATTCCAGCCTAGAGACACACATGTTCTGTCACACATGAATGTATATACCATCAGCTGCAGATGCTATCAACAAATAAAGCAACAGGAGTTGATGCCACTGGTGCCAAACTATTAAAAACAGCCAGTCCTGTTATCTGCTACTCTTTCAGTCACAATATAAAACTCTCACTCTATACAGCAACATTTCTCAAAACCTTGGAAACAGCAAAAACCTTTCCAATATTCAATAAGCATTTGTCAATGCTGGATGCTCGCCACTGGTATTGAAGCACTGGGGTAGTAGATGGGTTGTGGTGCAGTGTGTGGGTTATGTATTACCAAAGTTAGGAGCCTGCATTTGTAAATTTGAGCACAGGCTTAAAACTTTGTTTTAATAATTGTGTCCATAATTGGCAACATTGCCTTCTTATGACCCCCCCCCCCCCATGAAGAAGTGCAATGGAAATTTTGAACTCCTGTCTAAAAGGTGATTTCACACAGGGACTGCAAAATCACCTTTTGGGATGGAAAAACACATTTTGGGCAGTACTTAAATAAAATGACTGATGTCATGTTGATGAGGTGCTGCAAAGAAATTGCTATGTTGAAAATCTAGGGTAAAAATATGGAAAATTACCAAAGTTATGACCTTGTGATTGCCAAATTCAGCATAGGCTCATAACTTTATTGTTTTTAATATTTTTTACACCAGATTTCCAACTTAATTTCTTATGACCCTGCCTCATAAAGAAGGGCACAGAACATTTTAAACACCTGCCGAAAGCTGACTTTGCTGAAGGTCCCCCAAAATCACCTTTCGGGATATAAAAACACATTTTGGCAGGATTTGAAAAATGATAGCTGTCACATTCATGAGGTGCTGTAAAGAAATGGCTATGTTATAAATTTGTGGTAAACATATTGAAAATTATCAAAGTTACTAGCCTGCATTCTCACCATTTAATGTAGGCTCATAGCTTTACTGTTTTTTCAATATTTTTACATCAAATTTTCAACATAGCCTTCTTATGATGCCACTTCATAAACAATGGTAAAAAAATGTCAACTCCTGGCCAAAATGTGGTTTCATGCAGGCACCATGAAATCCCCTTTCGAGACAGATTTGTCTAATGTCAGTGCAATTGTTTGTGAGGTTTCTGCTTGGTGAAAAGCTGTGAGACAGCATTTTGGCTGTGAGATAGTATAGCCAGGTACAAGAATGTTCTGTTCAATTAATTATTTTATATAATTGTATTTTTAGTGAATGACTGTGTAGTGGCGGTGGAGGTTGGATTGCAAAAGGGAACCATAACACTGGCAACAGGAAGGGGTGGAGTTCAGTAGTGTCCTGGTGCGTCCCAGGAACTACAGTGTTGCGGAGCACAGCTGTTTCTACTTTTTAATCTGATCCCACACATTACATTGACACTTAGGATGCTACAAGTGGGGTAGTAGTCTTTTCAGGATCATTTTTTGGTTTTGTGGACCATACATTTCTAGGAGTGTGACCCTTGGCTTCACTTCCGGGTTCCCTCCTTAAAACAATGGTTGCACAGTATGCGGGGTGTTTCTGCTTCTGGAAAAGCTGTGAGCATTTTGGCTGTGAAACAGTGTAGCCAGGTACAAGAGTGTTCTGTTGCTTTTAAGCAAAAGAGGTAGCATTGTGCTTGGTAAATCCATTGAATCCCATATCAAGAGTCATTTAAACTAGATGGGGGGGCAAGGGAATTTTATCAAGCAGTCACATGGCATTGAAAACAACAGGTTTGAGAATACTGGTGGCTAATGTTAGGAGTCTTAACCTAGTTAAAATCAGTGAGCTATCCACAATGTTTATTCAACAAGGGCTCAGCATAGCAGTGATTAGTGAAACGTTGAAACGTGGTGGGACAATAACTCTGATTGGTCTATCAATATACCAGACTATACATTATACTACAAGAATAGGTGTAATAAGAAAGGTGGGGATATGTGCATATACATCAAGGATAGCATTGTTTCAACTGAAATAAGGAAAGATGACATTACATCTTCAGATATAGAATGTGTGAAAGTACAAATTAGACATAGGCCCAGATATTCAAACTGCACCCAAAAAGTGCGCAATAGCAGGAGCAAGCGCAAGTCTATTGTGCCCATGAGCAAGAGACGCGATATTCAGAAAAGGAGCAGGCCAAATTGTGCCTACAACCAACGACTGAATATCACATCACCTGTGCCATAGCGCAACAAGGGATGTTCAGCTGAGCAGTCCAGAGGCACCATAGCACAACCAGGGATGCCCCCCAGCTGCAGAGCAATGTAACTGCACAATCAGGGAGGTAAAGGCCCACCACCCATGCCACAGATGGGCACAGGAACACACAGCAGAACAGACATTGTCCCCCCACACCCCAAGCACATCACAACCAGGGGAGGGCTGGAATAACCACTGGTCCATGGAGACAAGCAACCAACCCACAGCCTGGCCATGGTGCCCCATCACACCTACCGGCAAGCTGTGACTGGCACACAAGGAGGCAGACCACCCTGTGTCACACCATCCCCCAGTGCACAGCACACCCTGCACCGTGACCCCCAGACACCCCCCATGAGCAGTGACCACCACAGCAGGAAACCCCATGCATGCCACCACCCCCACAGTGTCAATGCAACCCTGTGCACCACAGAACCATGCAAGCCAGCCCCACCATGAGCACCCATCAGCAGGTTCCAGCACACGGCAATGCAACAATGGCAGACACAGTGCCACCATGCACAATCCCCCGAGGTACTGCTGAGAGACTGACCATGCGTTGGCACAAGAGTTACCCCATATGGGATGGTTGTGTCCTTGATACCACCACCAGTGGTACAGCGCTCTGCACAGTATTCCAGTGACACACCCCAGCCCACCACTGGCCACAACAGCCAGCACAGACACCCACAGTGGTGCATGGAAGCATGCACCACACCAGATGCCACACAAAGTTTGGACAGACACCCACCCATAGCCAAGGGCACAACAACACAGGACGCAGTGGTGGGGCAACCAAGCGCATTGTGGGCCCATGTAAGCTGTGTACACACAACCCACAGACCACCATGGCACTGGAGTGCCAACCACCCTGTGCAGGCACCATGGACCAATACACCACCAGTAGTCACCCGGAGCACAAGCCACAGACAGTGGGGCACATCCCCTGCAACACACACAAGCCACAGCATGGAGGTGGAACAATGACCGTGTCGCCCACAATGCCACCTGAGCCAGGCATGCACCACACCAGTGACATGGGCATCCCAGCAAAGTGACGGGTACAGTGTCCGCCCTGCAGGGAATGCCACCACTGACATGCCAGCAGACCGTGCAGGTCACAGACAGGCATGTGTGTCGACTGTACAGGCCATGGACGGGCCGATGGTGCACCCATGGACACAGAGCATGCACCATAGACCACTGCACACAGTCATCCAGTGCACAGGGAACAACACACACAACACAGACACTGACTGATATCTACCCCCACACCATAGACACCTCCACACAGACACACACACATACCCATGACTGCACCACCCCTGATGCCATGCACACCACTGCAGCTGAGCACCTATAGCCTGCTGCAAATCAGAGACCACCACGGTATTCATATAAAAGTCAAATGTATTATAAAAATAGAAAACTCAGCTATGTACATGAATATAAACTATTTACAGGTTTGTGGTGGGTGACACAAAAAGTTGGGGGTGGGCAGGGGGAAGGGGTGGACAAATGGGATGGGATAGGAGGGGTGTGAGGGTGGGTCCAGGGGGGTATGGGAAGTCAGGGACCAAGAGACTACTGAAGGCTCCGCTGGTCCTGGCTGTGGCTTCCTCTGGCTCTGTGTCTCCGCAGAACCCCTGACTCATCTATCCTCCGCAGAATTGCCACCGTCTCACGGGCCAGAATCAGGAGCTCCCGCATGGTGTCTCTTATCTCCCTCAGATGTCTTGCACCTAGGACAAGGGAGCACAGTCAACAGGTGTGAATGCACAACCCCATACAGCACGCCCACTGTGCATGGCATACGGCCATGGGACATACCACTGTGATGGTGTGTGACCAGCCGCAGTGATCACGTCCACGGGACCTGCCCACCCAGGTGCATACAGCCATGCGGAATGCTGCATACACCCACTGGCCAAGTCACGCACAGCACCACCGTGGCCGTCTAGTGACATGGCTATGTGGTGCAAAGGCAGTGGCACAGCCATGCACCTGGTGCATGCATGGACCACCAGTGACGCACACCCAGACATGCATTGCCACTGGACAGTGTTGACTGTAATTTGTGGCGTGCATGGCAGTGCTGTCAATGAATGGTGGCCATGCTCTGCTGCCCACCTTGTCACACAGCATGCAATACTAATCATGGATGTCTGGCACTCACCCACATCTGGCCAGTCAGGTGGCCGTTGTTGGTCCTCGGCCCGCCTGGCTGGGGATTCCACCCCCCTCCGCTCTGCACGCACTCGGCGCAGTTCTTCCGGGCCTGTGGGGACAAAAAGGAGTGAAGAACATCAGTACATTCCCTAAGCAAAGTCCCCCTGCCCCAAGGAGTGTGCCCTCCCACCCAACCAGATCCACCCACCCCACACCCTGTGAACACCGCCATGGCCAACTCCATATGGTCCCTCCCCTATGTGCTGGACACATACAACACTGTGACTCATATGGATGATAAAAGTGTGTTGACAGAACCCCAACCTGGATGTGGGACCGTGCCCATCCTGGCACGTGACCTCAGTCGGGCCAGTAGCTCTGGCTCCCTCCTCTGCAGGTCACCATATTGGTGCCTGCACTGCTTAGCACTACAGCCCTTGCCTGTTGCCTCCTCAAGGGCTGTGGCCACCTCCTGCCACACCTGGGTCCTTGCCCTATCCAGGGAGGCCTCCCCAAAAAGAGGCCCCTGGTGTGGCTCGACTATGGCCACCAGATTTGCTAGCTCAATGGCCATCCAAGGAGCAGCTCTTCATGCCATTGCAATAGCTATAGTAGGCAATATGGCACTGTGCAGCATGGCACTCCACTTGCAGATGCTGTGCGGTACAGCGCTGCCATTCCCTATCCCGCTGTTACCGATCAGCACGATAAAGGTGCACCTATGCCTAACGCATGGCACCAAGGAGGCAAAGGTCGGGCACAGGGTCAAGGGTCTCTGGCGCAAGGCCACGCACAGCGCCATCAGATGACAATGCATGTAGAGTGAGTAGCTTCCTGTGTGTCAGTCCCACAGTGGACTATCGGGCAGTTGGGCCATTGCGCCTATGAAGGCCCATTGCCACAGCACCATGTAGTGACCTTCGCTATAGCGCCACTGGCACAATGGTGGCCATGCCCTGCATTGCCTACCACACACAGCACATCATCAGTGCGGCAGACACCTGTGTCAGCAACCTGGGCATACGCAGTGAGGTGCACTACGCATGCCACAGAACTGTGCCATTGGCTCAGTACGTTCAACACAATTGCACAAAGCGCAACAGCGCGATATTCAGCCAACATATGCAAATCATCAGATCAGCCATTCAATGGTGCAGCACTGCAATTTGCATCTAATTAAAGTTGCTCCTCACCTCATTTACATGGATTGCGCTATAAAGGTGCGACAATGTGCTGCAGTGGCCATAGTCAGTTACTGCAGTTTATTGGTAAGTTGCATGCTGTTTGGGAGTGTGGACCATGGATTCAGGGACATGCATGGGACTGCACAGCCACAGGTAACAACTGCCATTCTTACAGGCTACATAATGACCGAGCACGTTGTTGGAGAGGAGGACAACAGTGGTGGGAGGAGGAGGCCAAATTTTACTAAGGCCAAAACTGAGGCCCTTTTCGAGGCCTATCTGGAGTAGGAGCCACTGCTCAGTGGACGGCGGGGCACCCCTCAGGCCCGTGCTGCTGCATGCGAGGAGGTGGCACATGCCGTGAACCTGCATGGCAGCCACCAGCGCTCTGTACAGGAGTGTAAGAAGAAGATGGGCACATACAGGAGGAGGGTAAAGGAGAAGGTGGCTGCTATCAGGGCAGCACATGCTGCAACAGGTGGGGGACAGCCGGAGGTGGTACAGCTCACCCCAGTGGAGGACAGGCTTGCTGCAAGCATGCACCGAAGTGCCATTGAGGGTGTTCCGGGTGGTGACTTCCAGACGGGTGGTGGCCCATCACTGCATGGTAAGTCATGATCTGTCTGGGGGGGCAGGGTAGGTCACATGCAGTAACACGACTTTGCTTTCCCTTACAGATCCTGAGCATCTGCATGGGTCAGCGGTGGTGGGCCCATCCACTGCGGACAATTGGATGGAGTTGGAGGTGGGACCATCCACCTCCACATGTATCTGTGGATCAGTACGACAGTGGGGCTGCCTGGCTGCCCATACTGATGTCGTTGAGACAGGTGTGGAGGAAGCCCTGCCTGTGTCCCAGCATGCTGGCATCCACAGATGCCAGCACACTGTGGCTGTGGCCAGGGCAGAGTCCGGCACCAGTGGTGATGACATGACCATCTTGGGCAGTGACACATGTGTGCCACAGGATGGACACACAGCAGGGCAATTTGCACCCATGGCTGTTGGTGGTTCCACCGTGGAGGCCTGCATGTCACCACAGTCCCAGGCTGTGCCTGTCAGCACCAGTGGGGCAGCACTGGTGTCTGTTCAGGACAGTGGGACTGTTGCAGCCACTGCAGTGGCACCACTGAGCCCTGGGGTGCAGCAGCCGGAGGGGCAGCAACAGCAGTCGCCCACTGTGCTTGGGGGTGCAGGGTTCAATGACGGCATCTGTGCACTGCCTGTGGACATGTCCAGACCTGGTCATGGTGCACAGCACCCACCCTCAAGGGGTGCTGAACATCAGGCCCTTGTACACCCTGAGGGACAGGATGCCGAGGAGGCTGATGACCTCTTGGATGAGAACACCTGCCTACTTCGAGCATTGGTCCAACAGCAGATGCAGCTTGCAATGTCCATGGATGCACTGCATGTGTCTCTGGAGCGTGCATAGGAGCGTCGCAGCAGGGACGCCAAAAAGCTCATGGCACGGATGGACCATTTGTGGGAGGATGTGACCACTGCCATTGACAGGCATGCACAGGCGTTCATTGCTGTCATGGCCACAATGGGCACACAGTCAAGTGCCCATGCATCGCGGACACCATGTAGTGCCCTATCCACCCCCCGTTCAGGCGTCGTGCGACTCCCACCCTGTCGATGCTGGGTTCAGCTGTGGGCATCCTGAGCACTCCTGGTGCAGGCATGTTCGGTGTGCTGCAGACCCCTGTGTGAGCACGGTCGTGTTCATGCAGTGGAACCCCTGGGGGACCATCAGTGCCACCCCATGAAGCCAGTGGTCAGCCTACCAGTGCTGGCGGGTCTTGGTGGAGCCACCCACGCATCTGTGGTGGCCGTGCCACTGTGTCACGGGACTGACCTGTCTCCCAGCACGGCTACTGTCTGGTGCTGCCCTGTGTGCATTGTGTGTTTCAGTGGGCAGTGCACGGGTGGGTACCCGGCCCCGCATGTGGACACACAGTCCACCTGCACACCCTCCCGGCTGTTGTCCACAGTTACATGTGCATGATGATGCCTGCATTGCGCTGTACACCAATGTGCAGTGGTGCTCAGCATCTGGCACACGCACATGGATAGGCAGTGGGTGTGGTGGCCTGTGGACATGTGTGTTGCTAGGGTGTGTGTTCTGGGTCAGTATGCCTTCTGCCCTCTGTGCATGTTTGTTGTGCTGTGTGTGTGTGTGTGTGTGTGTGTGTGTGCGCACTTCCGTGTGGCATGTTAATCCTCACCCATCCCTGGCTGTGTGTGTGCCTCTGTGCCCTGCCACTTCTCTCAATGGCATGCACCCCCAGTGTGGGTTCCTGCATGTTTGTGGGTTGTGCCTTGGCCACTGGTGGTTGTGCATGGCCCCATGACTTACCTGGGTTGGCTGAAGTGCTCCTCCGTGATGGTGTCCTGGTGCAGCTGTACCAGCCAGAGCAGTTGGGGGTCCCATCGCCCAAGGGGGGGTGCCCATCACTATCATCACTGGCATCCCCATCGTCCCCATCGCTGTCCCCCTCTTTGACCTGTATGGCTATCCCACATTCATGGGCCATGTTGTGCAGGGTGCAACAGGCCAGGAATATCCCACAGGCCTTTGAGGGGCTGTACTGTAGGGCACTGCCAGAGGTGTCCAGGTAATGGAAACATGCCTTCAGTATCCCGAACACCCGCTCGATGACATTACATGTGGTGGCGTGTGCCTCATTGTAGCATTGCTGTGATGGGGTCGTGGGCCACCGGTAGGGTGTGAGCAACCAGGGACAGAGTGGGTATCTACTGTCACCTGTGTGTAGAGGGTGGAGGTTAGTTTGGTGATCAGCATCACCCTGCCCCAAGCCATGTAGGCCACTACCCATGGTACCTCTGGCCATGCCCCCCTCAGGCCCTATATTTGTCCATGTGGTTTGCATACTCACCCACTAGGTGGCCAGTGGGGATGTCCCCACTCTTGAATCTGTGGCACAGTGCCGAATGGTGCCAGATGAAAGAATCATGTGCCCCCCCAGGGTGCATGGCACAGACATTGATGATGCGCCCCCTGGCATCACACACCACCTGGCAGTTGATGCTGGCATAGCCCTTGCGATTTATGTATGCAGCCCCCTCGGGACCAGGTGGTGTGTGTATGGCCACATGGGTGCAGTCTATTGCCCCTAGCACACCAGGCATACATGCTACCCTGTGGAACTCCTGTATATTTTCTGTGAGCTCCGCCACTGTGCTGGGGAAATGGATGTACTTCCTCAGCATGTGGCAGCAGTATGCTGAGGAATTGGGTGAGGTGGCATGACGTGGCTGACTGGGTTATGCCTGTGGTGTCCCCGGTTGGTCTCTGGAAGGTACCCGTGGCGAGTAAGCACATGCAGGCTGTTACCTTGGTCTCCACTGACAGGGCATGGCTTCGGCGTGTGGGTGCCTGCATCACATCATTGCACAGCTCACAGAGCCACCTCAGAATTGCCCTGTTCAGGCTGTACTGGCCCACAATCTCAGTATCAGTGTACAGCTCAAAGCTCGTGCGGGCTCGGTACTGCCTGTTGGGTGCATCCCACTGATGGGCCCTTCCATGGCCACGCCCCCCTGCCACCCGCCTTCTCACCCCCCTCATTACGGCCTCCATGTGGAAGATGGCACTGGTCATGTCCCTGGCTTGCATTCACCCCCCCGGCAGCTGTTACTGTATTCCCCCCGCTGTCCTGGCTGCTACCTCCCCTGCACCGGGTACACCTGCCTGTGGTGGCCTCTGTGCTGTGTGGCTCCCCACACCTTCCCTGTGCCTGGCTGTCAACTGTGGTCTTTCCCTCGCCTGCCCTGTTCATACCACTTGCTCTGTCTGTGTGCCTCTGCCTCTGCCTCATGTGGCTTCCCTGTAGCATTCTTGCACCTCTTCCTTGCTCCTTTTTATTTTGGCTCATTTCCGCTATGGCGCAACTTCCGCTTGCTCCACTGTTGCGCATTGGCGCAAGTCTGAATATCACATCATTTATGCATGGTTCCTCCCCTCTGCTGCGCATGCCTTCATTATCATTGCGCCTGTTGCTCAGCATGATTTTGGGGTGCAACTGCCTCCTGCTGAATATCGCAGAATGGCGCAAATTTGGACTTGCGCAGGCGCAACCCTATTGTGCAAGGCTCAACTCTTTTGAATATCTGGGCCACAGTAATTGGAGGAATTGTGTATTCTGTAACTATTATAGACCACCCTCAGTAAATACATTATGTGATAACTACCTACTCACTGATATTGACAAGACCTCACTGGAACATGACATTCTGATAGTCTGAAATTTCAACCAACCAAGAATAAATTGGGATCTTCCCTCAGCCATCTCATCTCAAGAATATGCCTTTTTGGATACAATTCTCAGGGTAGGCCTTGATCAATTAGTGACACAACCAACTAGAGGAAATAATATCCTTGATCTAGTCCTAACCAATACACAGGATATTATGAATCTTGAAATATTTAGCCCAATTGGGAATACTGATCATTCTTCAATAATATTCAGAAAAAAATACCTGTATAGCTCAAAATTCTGTACAAACTTATAGATTGAATTACCCTAGGGGGGACTATGTTGGCATAAGATCATGTTTACAAAAAAATTTACTGGGATTCCATACTTCAGAACCTAAGTGTCACTGACAGCTGGGATACAGATACAAAAATAATAAAAGAGCTGGTGATGAAATTAATTGCCAACAAATTAGGATACAATGGCAAGGTAAGGTACTTCAGTTGACAAATAACATCAGGCACCAAATTAGGCAAAAGGAAAAATCATATCAAAAGTACAAAAAGAATAAGCATGAAAGAACCAGAAATAAGTGCCTATAGGAAGTGAGGAAAACAAAACACTTAATCTGAAGGAAAAGGAGAAATCTAGAATGTAGACTTGCAACTAGTAAGGACAATCAGATAGATTTGTTTTCCTATATAAATAGTACTTGTGTAAATAATAATAAAAAAATTGGCCCACTGATAGATAATGAGAAAGAAATTCATTGTCCACAGCAAACTGCTGAAGTGTTTAATAATTTTTTTAATTCAGTAATTACAGAAAAAAATAAACATCAAAATAATTTAACAATGACAGAAGATAGTTCAACAACGTTCACTGTTGAAGAGGTTAAAAAATCCATGGAAAATTTAAAAACAAACTCAGAGGTTGGTCCAGATGGCATAAACAGCAAACTTCTGAAAGAAACAGACCAATTTTATCCTCCCCCTTACTATCATTTTCAATAGGTCTTATCGAACAGGAACGTTACCACTAGACTGGAAAAAAGCTATTGCTGTTCCCATAAACAAAAAAGGAAGCAGATCTTTGGCTAGTAATTACAGACCTATCAGTTTAACCTTGGTGGTGTGTAAGATAATGGGGATGCTATTAAAAGTAAGATTGGAGGAGGAACTGAGGGATAAGGGATTGATGGATCCAAAGCAACATGGCATCCATTCAGGCAGATCGTGCACAACAAATTTGATTGCATTTTATGAAAAAGTGAATCACAGTTTAGATATTGGTAAACCTGTGGATGCTATCTTCCTGGACCTACAAAAAGCCTTTGACATTGTTCCTCTTGAGAAGCTAATTAAAAAAATGTACAAACTCAATCTCAATCCAATTTTGATTAGATGGATTAATGAATGGCTGAACAGTCAAACACAGCAAGTCAGAGTCCTCGACTCTATTTCGTAGGAAACAATGGTTGACAGTATGTTTTTTCACAGAGTGGTTATGGATCCTGTTTTATTTAATACATTTATTAGTGCTCTACATGAATATACAAAATACGGTATAGTAAAATATGCAGATGATACTAAAATAAGCGCTGAGTTTGACTGTGAACCTAAGTTTCAGACACTAAAGTAGGATTTAAAACAAATCAAAATGTAGGCAAAACAGAACAAAATTAATTTTACTGTTGAAAACTGTTTGGTGATACATCTTGGAAGGAATAATCCTGAATTTGAATATATGATCACTAATAACATACTGTAATTAAACTGGTTAGAACTGAAAGGGATATTGAGATAGCCATAAACAGTACTCTACCACAAGGGGATCATTGCTGGAATACTGCTAGAAATGCAAATAGAATCCTACAGAGTATTTATAAGGAATTTACAACAAGGAGTGAAAACTGTATCAGTCCATTATACAAATCATATGTTAGGCCGCATTTAGACTATGCTACTTCATTTTGGTTGCCCCATTTAACACAGGACATTAAACTATTGGAAGGAATTCAAAGAAGGGTCACTAGGTTAATCCCCAGGATGAAAGACCTGTCTAATTTATTTATTTATTTAAGCGTTTTACCAGGGAGGCATGCTGAGCAGACTACTGCTCGATTCCAGATGCGCCCTAGGAGTAGGGGGAAATAGAAGAGCATACAAACATATACAATAAGGTCAATTACATGATATACATAAGAGAATGGGAGAGTATACAAATATATACAGTAATGACAATTTACATGATTGCATAAGAGAAACATTAGCAAGGTAGAGTACAAATTCACAGGCAGGTACATAGCCATGGCTTCAATATGGTAATACATACAAGGTACATAGTTTGTGATAGTGAGCTTTTATGAAAGGAGGAAAACAAGACCAGAAGACAGGAGACTTCTGGGAGGTTCCATTGTCAGGTAGGTGGATGGAACAGTGAAATTTGGGAGTAGTGTGTGTCAGTGGGAATGACCCTGATGCAGGGGTTTAAGGACTATCGGTTGGAGAGCGCTCAGGGGTGCCAGCACAGATAGGATGGAAGTCTGTTTTGAGTAGGGAGTTAAGGTGCCTACCAGGTGTGGCATGCCGGATGTCTGATGTGAGAGAGGTCCAGAGGCTGGGCAAGCGGAAACTGAAAGGTGACTGAACTGCTGAGGTTGACATGTGTGGGATGGCCAGTAGACGTGAGTCTTTATTTCTCAGTGCATAGCCCTGGGGGGTGTGGGCCAAGATGACCATGGTGAGGTACAAGGGGAGGGACTGTGACCAGTATTTGGCCATGAGGCTCACACAGTGGGCTAGACAATGGCCCTGCAATGAGGGGAGGTCTAGGTTCCTGTACAGGACACAGTGACGAGTGCTCGGAGAACAGTCAAGAGCAAAGTGACAGAAGGAATGGAAGAGTGGGTCCAGTCTGGCCAGGGTGGACTTTGGAGTAGCACTGTAGACTACATCCCCATAGTCAAAGATGGGGAGAATCATCCTCTGCACAATAGCAAGTCTTGCTGGCAGAAGGATGCAGCCACAAATTCTGATATAGTGCACCAAGCTCAGGGTGGAGCTTTTTGTGGGATAGCATCAATGTGTGCAGAGAAGTCAAGGTGCTGGTCAAGCCAGACCCCGAGAAACCTGAAGGTGGAGCATGTTTCAATAGAAGTCCCATCAAGGGAGCAGAAAGAGGGGGTGGGGGTTGCCTTGAAAGTCTCTGCCTTGTGCTGAAGGTCATGGAGGTAGTTTTCTTGGCATTGAGAAAAAGCTGATTTGAGCAAAACCAATGCTGAACATCATTGAAGTCCTGCTGGAATCTGGTTGCTACTTCATTAGCCGAGGCTCTGGATGTGTACAACACTGTATCATCTGCATACATGTGAATGGATGTGCTGGGGCAGGTGGCCAGCAGGTCATTGAGTAAGATAGAGAACAGGAGAGGGCCAAGAACTGAGCCTTGCGGGACCCCAGAGGTGACAGGAAGGGAAGCAGAGGTGGCATTGCCAATTCTAATGGATTGGGATCTGTCTAGCAGGTAGGACTGGAACCACCCGATGACCAAGTCTGAGACCCCTGCATGAGAGAGTTTAGATAGCAGGAGTGAATAGGAGACAGTGTCGAAGGCTTTAGCCAGGTCAGCAAAAATGGCGGAGGTGATTTGGCCTTTGTCCATACCAGTGAGTATGGAGTCTGTGAGTTTTAGGAGGGCGGTGGTGGTGGAGTGGGTCTTCCTAAAGCCAGACTGATAAGGTGTGAAAAAGGAAGAGGAATCAAGACAGGAGGAGAGTTGAGAGAGAACTAGTTTTTCCTGGATTTTGGCCAGGATAGGAAGCAGGGAAATCGGGCGGTAATTACCAGGTGTCAAGGTGTCTCTGCCTTTTGCAGCGGTATGACTGTAGCGTGTTTCCACTCGGTGGGGACCTCAGTAAGAGAGAAAGAGTGGTTGTAGAGATCTGCTGGGGGGGACGATGACTGGGGCCAACAAATAGAGTAGTTTGGAATCAAGGCCAGTAGGAAATTTGCCCTTGTCAGGATTTAAGGCAAGTAAAGCTTTGTAAACATCAACTGGGGTAGTCTATCGGACGGCAAAGGGGTTGCCTGCTGGGGGTGTATTTTGAGGGTGGGGTGGTTAAGAGGGTTGAGTGACTTGAGGGTTGGCACCCAAGAGAGGCGAGATGCAGTCCATAAAGAAGGAGTTGAAATGAGAGACCACGTCCAGGGGGTCAGTAATCATGGGGCCACCAGTATTGAGGGTAGGGGTAGGGGGTTGAGAGTGAGGGCCCAAGAGAGATTTAACCAACTTCCAAAATTTGGAGGGTTGGCTCAGGTTAGCTTTGAAGGTGTCGCTGAAGTATTTTGCCTTAGCCCTCCAGATCTGCCTAGTGCAGGCATTTCAAAGAGCTCGATATATTTGTTGATGCACCTGAGATCTGGATACCTTAAAAGTCTTGCAGGCTCTGTCCCTGTCTTTGAGCAGTGACAAGATGTCCATGGAAATAAATGGCAGGTGTGTACCCCCCTCACCCAGGCCCTTTTAACAGGGGCATGTGAGTTGCAGACTGCTAGAAACTTCTATTTAAAGTATTCCCAGGCTGAGTCAATAGAGGTGGCCCTTTGGATATAGGAACAGTCCAACCTAGACAAGTCAGACAGGAAGAATGCAAGTTCAGGGATTTGTATGATCTTGCAAGGATGGTTCTGGGTGGGTTAGCTTTAGGGCGGTGGATTTTTTCTAATTGAGTACATCATGTTATGATCACTTATGGAGTCTGGTAGCAGGCTAGAAGTGAGTATGCGCGATGTGGGTGTGATGTAAGGGACCAGTCCAGGAGAGAGTGGTTTGAAGATACACCTGGTTAAATAATAATTGGAAATAATAATTGGATTTGTGGTTGAGGCGGGTGGGCTTTGTTATTAATTGGGCTAGGTTTAGTACTGCCACCTGGTGTCATAATCTGGAGCTGCTACTGGAGAGACAGTTTTGGTTGAAATCACCAAGAATGTGCAACTCGCCCCCTGCAGCCTGCGAGTTGATGCTGTTCAGGTGTTCCAGGATGGAGGGTGGGGATGTGTCGGGGGACAATAGGACCTGGTTACGAAAATGAGGCAGGTGTGGGCTAATGACAGTTTGATTAGTATGGCATCGATGGGTAACGGGACCGAAGTGAACTGCAGAGATGAGTTTATATACATGGCAATGCTGCCCCTCTTTTGGGGCCATGGCGGTCCTGGCGAATAAGGGTGTAGCCTGAGACAGTGAACTCTACATCTAGATTGTGTGGTTTCAGCCATGTTTCGGTAATGGTCAGTATGTCTGGTTTAAGAGAGAGAGCAATGGGTTGCAGCAGGCTGATTTTGTTTAGAGTCCTGCAAATATTTGGGTGCATGAGTTTAAGGCCCCAGGGCAGTGATAGGCGGGCGTGGGATTTGGAAAGGGGGGTTTGGGTGAGGGCCTGGGTTGCATTCAATGTCGTCAGCTAGCAGGAGCAGAATGGTTAGCAAGACCCTACTGTAGGGAAATACCCACAGGGGTTTCTGACTCGAGTGAGGTGAATGTTCTGGGGTTGTTGAGGAGGCTTTTGCCTGAACTTTTAGGGCAACTAAGCCAGCATGAAAGGAGGGTGGGAGGACTGAATGGCTAGCAATTAAATTTGGTTGCAGTGGCATAGGGAATAGCTGTTTGATAGAGGTATAGGAGGGGGGAGATGTGGAGGCTAGAGTGTGAAATTTATGCATGCAAGGCTGCTTCTCCAGGAAGGAGGAAGGGGGGATGAGAGTAAAGGGCCCTAAATAAAATTTCTGCTACTCCTACAATCCAGGTATTGGGCATGATTACTAAAGGTGCAGAAGTCAGAAGGACTGTTGCCTCTAGTGGAGGGTACCGATAACCAGCAAATGGAAAACTGGGCTGATAGGCTGAATCACTCACATGAATAACAGTGAACAGCACTATAAATAAGTCAGTCGACCAAGGTGGGGGTGGTAGGGAGCCAATGCAAAGCATTGGCAGGGTCAAGCTGCTCAAGATTTAAATTTGTCCGTTGCGCCCAGTAGTACCTGCTTGCTGAGGACAGACTGGTTGGGTTAGATCGCTATGATTTGGAAACATGTATAAAGTAAGGTGATCTACTCATGTTACACATCATTCTAAGAGATGAAAAGATAATGGATGAGTATAATATTATCAATGCAGTGACACCAGATTATCTAAGATCCCATAAAAACAGGTAGTTATTAAATAGGCACACACTAACAGAAGAAATCATTACTTTACAATAAGGGCATGTAGAGTATGAAACTTATTGCCAAAATATTTAGTGGATGTTTTTGACTGTAGTAAATAAAATTTTTGTTAGTGAGTTAATCCCCAACACAGAGTGGGGAGGCAGTCCCAATGGGCCTGCATGCCTTCTTCTGCCTTAGAATACAGACAGTAATACAGGTGGAGTCCCAAAAAAGATATGTTGACAATTTGGGCCAAAATATGCAAAAATGGCCAAGTTATGCCACTAAGTTCAAAACCCCTATGGAATACATTGAACTGCATACCTGTATCTTCAGTTCATGGTCCAGCTTTGAAGAATGGAGACATGTCTGTGGTTCACAGAGGATTATGGTGTTGGACCTCTGATGGGTATGTAAGAGCTTGGGGGGTGGGTGCTGAGTGGGATGGTCAGTTGGGGAACAGTAATGGCCACAACTGACATCAATAGATGGTTTTCTTTTGTGCAGGGTCTCTAAAAGGGGAGGGGCTGTGCCGTCTACATTAAGGATAATCTCCTGAGGCACCTTATTCCAAACCCCATCCCTGCCTCCTCGGCCCAGCTTCTACCCATTAAAATTCTTCTAGGTCCCATTCAAAAATTCCTCACCATTGTCTCTGTATATATTCCACGTCGAGATCAAGATCTTGGCATCAAAGAAGTTCTTAACTTCGCCAGCTCCCAACCTCCTGTCTCTGAACTCATTCTGCTTGGTGATTTCAATATAAACTGGCTCGCATCTGATGTCTACACTCATAAGGATGCCCTTACAGCTGCCAACCTCTCACAATTGGTCACCACATCAACTCAGATAAATTACAAAACTGGCACCAGTACCCAGCTGGACTGGGTTCTCACCAATCACCCTACCAGGATCTTTTGTACCTCCGTTCTCCCAGACTCTCTGTGACCACTCCCTGGTTATATGTGAATGGTCTAATAAATTTCTAAAGCCACCCCCAATAATCATTACCAGCAGAGTCCTCCCCCGTGGTCAATTTACCCATCTCAAACAGTACCTATCCTTTTTTTTTTTTTTTTTAATTCAAAATTTTTATTGAAATAGTCAACATTTCAACACGACATACATAGCATAAGAAATTTTGTTCCTACATAACAATTGACATAAATTGAATCGAACAAACAATTTTCCCCCCTCCCTCAAGGAACTCCCCCACCTAACCCCCCATATTACTAAATACCGTTAAGGAAGATCTGCTCGTCCACCATCTTCTCTAGTGCTATCTTACTGAATCCTGTTTCACATGGGGAAGGTATAACGACTGAAACAGTACCTATCCTTGCAAGACTGGCTGCCCATCTACAAGGCGACGGATGTTAACCTAGCCCTCGGCTACTTCATCACTGCCTTCAATAAGGCCTGTGACCTCTTCGCTCCTTCGAAAAAATGGAAAACAAAAGCCCTCTGTAACCCTTGGATAACTACGGAGCTCCTTTCCCAGCTGAAATCTAGGGATCACCTGTGGGCAGTGGCTAAAGCCACAGGCAAACAATCTGACATCCAAAAATACAAACATGCCCGTAATGCCGGCACAAAATCCATTCATCTCACAGAAAGCTCATATTATAAGGATGTCCTCACCAACACCTGGGGAAATGGTCATGCTGCCTGGGACAATATCAAGGACATTACTGGGAAATAATCAAAGTCCCCTCCGGCTGGGGGTCACATGATGGCAGCCTAGAGTAAAGCAGCAAGCTTAAGGTGCTCCATCTCCTCTCAGTCAAAAACATCATTTAATTTACATTTTTACACATTCACTGCTCTCTGACGTTTGCATTAGCACTTCAAGTCATAGAAAAGCAACGAATATTTGTGTCATCATGGAAGTATTTATGCACAAACCACCTCCTAAACATACTCCACTGCAATCGCCAGAGATAGAACAGGCCCCAAAAAAGCCTAGACAGGCCACCGTTAAATCTACCTCGGGACCAGTGCCTCTAACGGAAGACAAATTTCTGGAGTTTATGATGCCGTTACAGAGGTCAGTGGCTGACATATCAATGGAATTGCATACTATTAAATTATCAATTGAAACACTAAATCTTAGAGATGGAGACTCAGAAGCCCAAGTCTCCTCCCTGGAAAAGAAAGTGGACCGAACGGAACTGGAGCGAGCTAATACTGCCAAACGCATTAAAAAACTTGAAGAGAAACTGGAAAACCTAGAGGGCAGGAGCAGACAGAATAATGTAATTATAATGGGGATTCCAGAACAAGAAAAAGGATCCTCTCCTATAATGTTTGTTCAGAAACTCTGCAAAAAAATTGCCGGTCCCTCTCTGAATGGGGCAACATATGTCGTGGAGAGGGTGCATCGATCGCTTCATCCCTTACCTCCACCGGGGTCGCCACCTCGGCCAATTATCTGTAAATTCTTAAACTATCTGGACAAGCAGAACCTGCTAGCCAAGTCTAAAGCTCTGCAAGAGATTCTTTGGGAAGGTAGGTGAATAAGAATCAATCAAGACCTCCCCCACTCCGTAGGGCTAAAACGCCAAGAATTACATCCTTTAGTAACAAAGCTCCTAGCTGCAGGAAAGCCTTTTAAAGCTAACTATCCCACTATTCTCTGTGTCAAAATTAACGATGAATGGTTGCCCCTTGAGACAACAGACCATGCTAGCATAGAGCTCGGGAGACTGCTGCCAGATATGTTCAAATGAGCTAGACTGAACTCTAATGGCTATGCATCCTTCAATTTAAAAGTTCTACTTAATATGTTACGGCGACTAGCAGTATGGTGACTTGGTCGGTTCTACCCTCGGCTACCCACTTCCAAGATATCATTTACTTTGCTTGTTCCTGTGGTTTGAACTGGGTTTCTTAAGTACTGCCACTTTAGAGTTGGGAGTGTGGTTTGGAAGCACCAGGCTGATCGCGTTGCTCCGAGACAGGGACGGCCACTGGAGATCTTAAAGGTTGTAGACATCTCAACAGGTGAGAGGGATTCGCTTGTTGTGGTACTAAGGCATCTTACATCTCTGCTAGGATTTTGATAGCATTGGAAGACAAACCCGATCTGAACTGGTAGACTTCTTTTTTTGTAAACAAGGGACATGATTGCGACGATGGATGATAACCCGAGAACCTGGTCTGGGTTCGGATTTACAGCTGTGTGACTATCGCAATTAATAAAATGTTTTACTTTTTCCTTTCTTTTTCTTCAGAGAATACGATGTCCCAAATTAAAAGTTTGACACAAGGTGTTTATATATTGCTTTGAATTAGACAGATAAGTATGTTTCAAATTTTGATTACAAGTCTGCTTCACTCTTTTTTAGCCACTAAATGGCAGTACATGTTTAAGAATCTCAGGCTTCTGTCAAATGTAGATTAGAATAGGAGAACAAAGTCCTTGAGTTTATACTTAATATAGAATTTTTTTTATTAATAAATGAAGCCTTTATGTTTCCTGATTTACTTTAAATAATATACCAGAGCAGAAGTATGCATTAAGGGAACAATAGTTCATTGTTTTTATTTTATTTATGAGCGGATGATGTATTAAAATAATAAGTGTCATGTCTTCCCCCCTTTTTCATCCTCTAGGTGAATATCTGGTATACTGTGGATATGGCAGAACTTAGAATATAGAGTGATATTTTTTGACTGAGGGGAAGGGATGGGGTAATTTTGTTCTGGGCTGCATAAAGACATCGCCTGACATATATTGTAAGTCAGTGCGGTTTCTGGAACTGGGGTGTGTATTGTTAAGAGTTTATTTAGGAATTTAATTATGGTGGTATTATGTTAGGGAGGAGCATGGGTGCCAATTATGTTGGTCTACAAGTATGTAATGGGTAGGATTGTGCTGCTGTCTGAACTCGCCTTAGCTAAATATATGTGGATTCTGATTATTTGGCATTGGTTATTAAATGACTGGACCCTATACAATCTTGAGCTGGAATATTAGAGGGGCACGAGACAGATGCAAGAGACAGATTGTTATTAAACATCTTCAGTTTCTTAAAGCTGGAATAGCATGCTTGCAGGAAACTCATCTCAAAAAAGAAGATAATCCACAACTAGGAAAGATCTGGGTAGGACAGACTTTTGGTGTGGGAGTCTCTACCAAGAGAGGGGGAGTAGCTATATTGATTGGCAAAAATGTCCTCTTTCAATTGGAGCAGGAGATATGGGACAACATTGGGCGCTATATCCTAGTACGTGGCAGACTGGCTATACATCCAGTCATACTAGGATCGATATATGGTCCAAATGTTGATTCCCTGCAGTTTTTTGTGCATATTCTAAGTTTATTGCCCCATAATTCCCCTGTGACTATAATACTGGGAAGGGACTGGAACATTACCCCCCAGTGTCAATTAGATAAATTGGATCCCAGATGATGTGGGCTAACCCTTCCTCAAAGAGCATTAAATGATCTAATGACGGGGGCCAGCTTAGTTGACATCTGGAAGGTGTTGAATCTGACCGAGAGGTCATACACTTTTTTTCCTATCCATACCACACCTGTTCCAGAATTGATTATTTTCTAGTAAGTCTTCAAGCTGTGCCAGAAATATTAGATGCCAGTATTTATCCACATGTTGTATCAGACAACTCTCCTATTTCCATTATGCTATTGCCAGGTCCAGGGAGTAAGAGAGACTCTCTATGGTGCCTGAATAATCAGCTTTTGCAAATACCAAACATATCAGAGCATATTAAGAACTTTATTCTGAATTTTTTAGAATGCAATCTAGGCTCAGTCTCAAACACAGAAATGGTATGGGCTGCTTTAAAATGTACTTTACGGGGAGAATTCATATGTTTATCTACCACTAGGATCCATCAATTCAGAGCTTGCTTCATAGAATTACTTAATTTAATTAGAGATACTGAACAAAACATTAGTGCCCGATTGTCGGAACAAGAATGGGTTACTCTCCATAGTCAAGTCAAGTCAAGTCAAGTTTATTGTTCTTCCAATAAATTAGAAAAATTTCTGGACATTACAATTTTTAAATTTTAAAATACAAAATGTGAAATAAATTAAAAATATGATTAAACAGGCTCCTTATCTCATTAGAATAACTCTCATAAGAAAGTATGCTGGTTAAAATTCTTCAGATTGTATAAAAAACAATTCATTTATCTCTGAGCCACTTTCGTATGCTTTTTCTTAACACTTATTACAGACATTATAAAATTCCTACCAGTATTGCATCTTGAACAGTCATTGGGTGCATCAATATGAATATCACATCATATGTTAAATCTGCAAATTTACTAAGAATTTTCCCAAATATTTAAAACTAATATAATTAAATAAAGGGCATTGAATTAATATATGCTTTAACGATTCAGTGAATCCTCTATTGCAAGGACATTTATCCTGAGTTGATTCATTTAATTTTAATTTATTAAAGTAAATGTATTTTGATGTAATAAGTTCAAATCTCACTTAGGTTATTGCTTTACGTATGTATGGTGATAAAGGAAGTCGAAGTATTCTTCCATGTTGAATCAATTTTGTTTTGAGCAAACCACAGGGCTTGTCTTTGGCTCCTTACTTGATTCATCTGAATTTGTGTGGCTTTTGTAAAAGTTTTTTTTTAAATTAACCTTATAGCTTTTGTGTATTTTTATTTCCGCTACAATCATTCCATAGGTGAGTTGATTCTATACTGGTAATATTTGAAAAGGATTTTAATCATAGAGAGGTAAACCTTCTTTATGCCAGGATTCCTTTTCCATTATACAGTTCAATGGCATAACATTATTTATATTATTTATTGATCTCAACCAATATGTGACTATCCTTAGGTTAATAAGGAAATCAAAGGTAATCTACCTAATTTGTTCTAACTATTGATCCAGCCATTGAAGTGGGAACTTGTAAAATATATTTATAATAATATAAAGAGGGTTTCCAGTTGTGGATAATGATTATATCCCCAGACTTCCTCCACATAATAGTAGTGGGTAATTTTTGCCTCCTGCTTTAATAGCAGGTATTACCGTGAAACCTCCATATTTAAGGTTAAATCTTTGCAGTGCTTTTGCATACTTTGCCTTATTAATCTGTTCCTTAATATGATGTGCCCAGAAGTTTCTAGAGTGTAATGTTGTACCAAGGTATTTATAAGATGTCACTATTTCAATAGGGCATCATTGTAGAAAATCCTTGGTTTTGATGACCGATTTCCAAAGATCATTATTTTTGTCTTGTCTAGGTTTATTCTCAATTCCATTCTTTACATTTATTCACAAGAGATTTAAATTTTAATTCTAGTCCTTTAGGGTCAGTGACAGTAGAATTAGATCATCTGCATATGCTAGGTTGTGTATGTATTGATCTTTTATTTTGGAGAGTCCCACTGATCATTTAAGTCATAATCTAATAAGGTATCTATATAGATATTGAATAATAGGGAGCTAGTAAACATCCCTGTTTGATACCTTTAGAGGTTGGAAATATTCTGTGATATTTTCTCTTTGATCAAATCTCACTGCCAGATAAGTATTAGTATAAAGTAAAACCATAGGGAGGAGAAAGATGAAGGGAGGCCTCGAACCTAAGAATTTCCATAAAGTCTGTCTTATTAATTAATCGAATGCAGCGGAGAAATCAACAAATAAAACATAAAGTCTCATTTTCCTAAATAATATGTATTTCTCTAGGAGATGGAATAATACGAAAACATCATCTGTTGTGGAAAATCCATGACGAAATCCAGCTTGAAATTTTGAAAGAGGGCTATTAGTATCTATCCAGATTTGTAGTTTGTTTAACAATATACAAGAGAATATTTTCTCTGCAATGTCTAGTAAACTTATTGGGCGGGTAATTACTTGGTTTGTATAACAAACCTTTTTTATGAATAGGTTGCAGGCTCAATTTTCTGATCTTGTAGCACAAAAGGCCAAGCTTTCTCTTAAAAGAACTAAACTTAAATACCTTGAGACAGGAGAAAGAGCTGGGAAGCTCTTTGCTATCCGGCTTAAACAAGTGAAAACTACTAGATTCATACCTGGCCTATATCTCACCGACACAAGTCAAATAACCATTGACCCTAGGCAAATAGCTGAGGGATTAGGGAAATATTATCAACAGCTGTATGCAGTCGACAAAGAGTAAATGCCCACAGAGGAGGAAATATGATCCTACTTAGAATCGGTCGAACTTCCATATTTGTCATCTGCTGATGCCCTTCCTTTGGGGAGTGCCCATACAGGCCTGGGAAATTGAGCAGGCTATTAAGCAACTCCCTTTGGATAAAACACCAGGGCCAGATGGCTTCTCAAATAATCTATACAAGTGCTATGTGTCAGAGTTATCCCCCCCCCCTTTAAGGGATGTTTTTAACTCCTGGTATGAGAATGGGATAACTGACCATAACTTCTTACAAGCTTTTATTGTAGTTATCCCTAAACCAGGCAAGGATCCACAATTTCCAGAGAATTACCATTCCATTTCCCTCCTTAACTCTGATGTCAAAATACTTGCAAAAGTACTGGTTAACAGACTTGGGCCTGTTATGGAGAAACTGATTGGTTCTGAGCAGGTGGGATTCATGGCAAATAGATCTTCTGGTGATCATATGCATAGATTACTGCACCTCCTTTCGCTGGCCAAATCATCGGATCTCCCAATGATTATTATCTCTAGACGCCAAGAAGGCCTGTGATCAGGTATCTTGGAATTTTCTTTTTCATGCACTAGAACATTTTGGTCTCCCAAAAGAGTTCATCATGTGGGCCTATATCTTGTATACCTCTCCATCTGCCTGGGTTTGGTGTAACTCTGTGCTCTCAGACCCATTCCCATTATGTTGTGGTACCAGACAGGGCTGCCCATTATCCCCACTTCTTTTTAATCTATATCTAGAGCCCCTTGTACGATGATTGATTTCCTCTCCATACCTTAAGGCCATCAAAGTGAAAGAACAGCAACATCTCTTATCGGCATATGCCGATGATTTATTATTACATCTAGAGGACCCTGCAGTAGCTATCCCAGTATTGCTAGATGAAATTGATCACTTTTCTAGGGTGTCCTTTTATAAGCCGAACCTTTCAAAAAACAGAATTTTTCCAATGAATGCAAGACTGCCATATGGGGTAGTAAAGGAATTTGGATTGAAGCAGGAGTCGAAATTTTTAATGTATCTGAGCATTAAGGTCACCAGAGAGGTACCTACTATGCTTAATGAAAACCTCAAGTGCCTTTTGGCCACGTTGAAATCAGATCTTGATAGGTTGGGCTCCCTCCCCATTTCACTTTGGGGAAGGATCCACACAATTAAAATGAATGTGCTTCCTAGAATTTTATACCTTATGGGCATGTTGGGGTTCTTCCTCCCCAAATCTTGGTTTACAGATCTACAAAAGATGTTGAATTTTTATTTGTGGATGGGGAAGGGAGTAAGATGAGCATACTCTAAGCTCACATCACCCAAGATACAAGGTGGCCTGGCTCTTCCATCCTTTTTTACTTACTATTGTGCACATCATATAAGTAAACTAAGATATTGGCCTTATCCCCTAACTTTGCAGGGCACAGAAACATATTTACCTCCTTGGTTAAATATTGAAAGATATTTGGCCTCTAAGAATCACTGTACCTTAGCATCCCTAGTTTATTCTGCCCTGAAATCGCTGCCTAATTCCCTAAAGGATACCCCAATTGGGTGGTCTATTAGGGCCCTGTATCAATTACAAAGGCATCTAGATTTAGATTGACATAAGTCCCTAGAACAACCATTAATGGGGGAATCCGCAACTTAAAATAGACAATAGGCCTATTTCCTCTTCACACTGGGAGCTCTTAGCGTATGCTAAACTCCAGGACATAGCTGCTGAAGGGGACTTACTCTCTTTTTCCCAATTTCAGCAACGTTTCCGTACTCACAGAAGAAGCACCATTTCAAATATTGCCAAATGACACATCTTTTGACTGCTTTTCTGATGAAGCAAGGAGCATATACCCACTTGAAAATGGAACCATCTTCCCTTTTCCAAGTAGCTGATCAACCACATTCTGTTTCCATGATATACAAAGCACTACAGTCCTTGGATCCTCATTTGCCACAGGGTATATGCTACTATTGAACTCAAAGACTGTCTATTTCTGAAGATGTCAACATATAGAAACAGATTTGGGGTAACATCTACGGATTTATTAAACAGGACAGACTTCATTTAGTACAATATAACATAATGTATCATTTATATTTCACCCCAGTACGTCTCTATAAAATGGGAAGGCAGCCCTCCCCTCAGTGTCAACGATGTTTAGAAATGGATGGGGATTTATACCATATGTTATGGACATGTCCAAAAGTATATATTTATTGGCAAACAGTTAAAAGCTCTATTGATCCAATGTTAGAGTTGGATTAACTTTTCATGCCAGAGATCTGTCTTCTCAATTACTATCCCTCTAATATTCCTAGAAAAAAAAGGGCTTACATAACCATGATATCTGCTGCAACCAAATTAACCATTATGAGGCATTGGAAGGAAGAATTCTTGCCATCTGTAATAGAATGGTATAAAGAAATTCTATTGGCTCTTCAACTGGAGTAACACATTGCAACAATGGCTGACCGACTCACTGAATATCAAAATAAATGGGGTCCTTTGGATGCATTACTCGCAATTTGGAAATCCTAGATAGTAGATCCACTCAACTAAATCAGGTTTTTGCAGATACAGCAGATATCATGAATGGCACCTACTGGGTGGGGGTAGATTTGGGGGGATTAGTCGAATAGTTTTAGGTATGTTATCTGTAATTTGATTGGAGTGGGCAGAACTGTCACACAATTTGGTAGTCTGTTATTTTCCAGTGTCAGCTCTTATTTTGATTCTTGTTGTAAATGTTATAATGAATAATGAATAAAGCATATTGAATAAAAAAAAGTCCCCTCCGGCCATGTTAATTGTTGAAGGGTCCACTACCCTTGATCCCATTGTCATTGCAAATACCTTTAACATGGCTTTTAATGACCTCAGTACTGTTCTACCACCTGATTTCTTCAAAGTCAGTCACACCGCCTCTAACACACCCTGCACTCTGTCAAACCACCCTCATTTTTACTTCAGGGAGATTAAGATGAATGAAGCTTGCCGCCATGTCACCTCAGCCATCTCCACTTCCAGAATCAGCAGTGACACCCTGGAATCTAAGCTGCTATCACTTACATTAGACGAGGTTCTCAGTCCCCTAACTAAAATTCTTAACCTCTCTCTCCACATCAGTACATTCCCTGAAATATGGAAAACTGCCACTGTGACCCCGGTCCATAAAAGTGGGGATAAGACCTGCCACTCTAACTACCACCCAATCTCCATATTGCCACCAATATCCAAGGCCCTAGAGCGTATTGTTGCGGACCAGCTCACTGATTATTTGGACAAATATAATATTCTGTGCACACAACAGCACAGTTTTAGAAAAGGCATAGTACCACCACTGCCCTGCTTGAATTTACCAGTGCAGTGCATAGTTCCCTTGATAAAGTTCTTCTTACTGGGGCTGTCTTCATTGACCTCTCGAAGGCATTTGACACAGTCCATCATTGGCTGCTGTATGACCAACTACTCCTTGCTGGCCTCACACCGGACTCAGCCCGCTGGTTCAAAAGCTACCTTGACAACTGCTGTCACAGAATAAAAATTGCCAGTTCTATCTCAGACACCTTGCCTGTCTGCTCCAGAGTCCCTCAGGGGTCCATACTGGACCCTCTCCTTTTCAGCCTCTTTTTAAACTCCCTACTACAATCCTGCTCAGAACAAATCATCCTGTATGCGGATAATGCTGTTGTCTTTTCTACGCACAAGGACCTTTCACCACTACAACACAGCCTCCAACTTGGATTCAGTGCCATTGAAACATGGTTCTCCAATCATAAACTAGTCCTCAATCACAAAAAAACCAAGTCATTGCTATTCTGCAGTTCACATAACCGTTACAAGCAACACCCCTTTGCCATCTCCACCAAGCAGAGGACTGTCATTGAACAAGTTTACTCATTCAAATACCTAGGGATTCTGCTTGACCCCAGTCTCTCCTATATGGCTCACATTGACAGCGTGGCTAAAGCTGCCAACACATGCCTTGGATTACTCTACAAGCACAGGCAGCACCTCACCCCAGAGGCCCTGAAAATTGCCATCCAGAGCTCTGTGGTGTCAATTATTGATTATGGCCTCATCATACCTCTCAACTGTACCACATTACGAGGAATGTTCCTCATTTTACTTCACAAAAGTTCCTTGTTCCACATTGTGAGGACTTGTTTCACATTCAGTATTAACATTTCAAAGCAAAAATCCATAGTAAATGATGCAAAATATATATAATTCAACTAAGAACAGATTTTCTAAACATAAATGCAAACCTTTTAACAGTGTTCTGAGCCTCCTAGATTAAGATTTGATTAAGTGTTCCACATTTTGCTCATTTGTTCCACATTTTGAGAGGCAATGTTCCACATTTGGGGGACAAAAGGTTGAGAGGTATGGGCCTCATTATCTATGGCTCTGCCACGACGTCCACCCTCCAATGTATAACAACTGCACTTAACAAAGCATGCTGACTCACAACTGATGCCCATCACCTCACCAACACCTGTGCCCTTTATGAACAATCCAGATGGCTCCAACTCTCCAACCATATAAAGTATCTCACATGTGCTATGGCGGGAAAAATCAATCTTGGCCTCACACCCCCCTGTGTTACTGCCTTGTTACATCAAAACACCAACCGACAGAAAACCAGGAGCTCAACAACCCAGATTCTACAAGTTCTCTGCTGTCGAACTAAGCAGGGCCAATGCTTCTTTGCCTATAGAGCTCCTCTATGGATGAATGGTCTCAGCCACACCACCTCCTCTGCCTCAACACTAGGACTGTTCAAAACCAGGCTCCAGGCCCATCTCATTACCTCTAGCTCCTGTGACTGCCTCTCCTAGCTGATGACCTAAACAGCATTAATTCTAACTTATATACTGCTTAACCCCAGGCCACCCCAGTCCCCCTCCCCCCAGCTCCTGAGGTGCCACTTCAAATCTCAGGTCTTCATACCACTTCATTAGTCTCTCCTTGCCATTAGAGCACTTATTCTCCCCGACCCTGCCCCCTTTTTCTCTTCTATCACTCCTTCCCACTTATTTTTCTACAAATGCCTCCAGCTGCATCTTCATCCTCCCCCTCTCCTCTCATCCCTGTTTCTATGCCACCCCTGGGTGCTTGATGTGACCCATTCCTTGTGGGCACATGCATCCTAGCTGTGTTCACCATTTTACTATAGCTGCCTGTGTTAACTACCTACACCTCTCCTCCTCCTCTATACCTTACTCTTATTATAATTTACCCCTTTCAATAGCACTGTTGTGCATGAATTGTTTACTGTTATTTCACTGTTGCTTCCTTTTTGTTTGTTATTTCTGATGTGGAACCTTTGTAAAAGAACCTTGGCTCAAAGGTACTTGTAATACTAAAATAAATAAAATAAAAAAAAAGGTCACTTGGGGGAAAAAAAAATTGAGGGAAGATTTTCTTTATTTCAGCTCATGACACTGGGGGATTGGGCACTCCTAGTGTCAGTGTTATGTGTAGTAGGTGGGGTGGGTGGGGAGGTGGGTGCTAATAAGGAGAGTCAGGTGGGTGGAAGAAAAAAACAAAACAAAAAAACAAGTCATATCCATGGACATGTGACTGTGCATGTGCAGCAGTGGATCTCTGGGGTTTACAAAAAAAAAAAAAAAAAAGACAAATTATTCCTTTGTGTATGATTGTGACACTGGGGGATTGAGAACCCCAGTGTCACTGTTATATTTGTTGGGGGTTGAGGTGGGTGGGTGCTGAAAGGGATGGTTGGATGGGCAGAAGTATACAAAAAAAAAAGGAAAAAAACAGATAAAAAAAAAATGAAGAGGAGATGTGACCGCACACTGCAATTGGTGAGGTAACACAGCACAGGGGTTTCACATATGAGGTAGTGACACTGGAGATTTAGGCACCCCCTGTGTTACTGTTATGTTTGTGGGGGGTGCTGAGAGGGAGGATTGGATGCAGGGCACAGTCACTGGGTGCCAGTAATAGACATCGATGAATGGTTTCTCTTACAGCTGGCAGACATTCCAGGCATTCCAGGCCCACCGCGATGGATCAGCTTAGCTTGCTGGGCAGTGTGGATCAAAGGGAAAACCTGACCCATGACTGGGTTGGTGGTTTCTTTTCAAGTCTGTACCATCTCAGCCCAGCAAGACAAAACTCTGTCATGATCACCCTGTATGATGATTGGTTAGCAGCCTATACTATGGATGTAGGGACACTGGACCCCAGCAACCATACCACTGACCGTAGCAACTAACATCGAAAACCAGAATAAAATGCAGCAGCAAAAATGTACTTTACTGCTCAAAAAAACATAAAGCTTCTTCACTTCATTTTTAGGGGCTGTGGCCAGGTTGGCCAAACTGAGTGGGTAGAGGAAGCATATCCAAGAGTCAGAAGCTTAGGTGAAGCAAAACACACCACTGTGTGACTTCATTTGCACAAAAGTAAAAAAGAAAAAAAGGAAAATAAATCAATATGCACAGCAAAGACTCTCCAGACATAGTCCCACCCTCTGTGTCTTTAAGGAACCAACAGTCTTTACACAGCCTGCTCAGGCTGTACCTATCTAAAGAATGGTCTCAAAGAACTAGCTTTTATACTGTTCTGGTAACCACATGATCTTTGCATCCACCCTCTATGCTAATACAAATAAATTTCTACTCTAAGCAATAATAAAATTACATACCAGGACCCTAGGATACATTTTATTATATTATACATCAGTAGATGCAGCTCTAAAATGAAAATAGAGAGGTTATAGCCTTAAAACCCTTCTGAGTGTCCTTACAACACACTTACAGTAGCCCCTCCCTGAATGCAGAGATTGACAGTGTCAATCTTACAAGAATAGCGATAGAATGGGGTGTTGGCCCCAAGGTCTGAACCTGATAGCTGCTGCACAAGTAAGTCCCAGAAAAGCAAACTGCACTCTCAAAAAGAAAACATTTCTTAGTGCCTTTTAGAACTAGCATAAGCACTAGCACTTTTATCCTTGCACTTCATATCAGGGTTCTGTTCCTGCATTGCGTTTTTTTTATATGCTTTTGTTAGAGTATGCACTGATAGCATTTTGCACTGATTAATGTAGGGACAATGCCCAAACCAGCAGTTGTTGCTTTTCAGCACCTTTCTGAGGGCTGCTTTAAAATGGGGGACAAATGAAAAAATAACAGGCAGCCCTCTTTGGGTGAAAATGCTTTGCTAGAGCTGCTCAGGATGAAATAAAAATATTAGTAGACACTTTATTTGAGAAGATATTTGGTGCCATGGGTAGGGTTGTAAAACATTCAAACATTATGCAAACTTCATAGACAGACCCTGCCCTGAACACCAAGTCCCCCAATTTATAACTGAAATTGTATTTTATTTTACTCAGAATTTAGAAGCACGGAATGGAGCTGCTTACAGCTTTCAAGGTTTTCTCACTGAAAAGTGTACAAACAATATATGACACATAGCAGCTTTGGAGTAGCTTTTGCAAACTAACTGCTCTGTTTATTTACTTTAGGCATCACTATGTCAAACAGAATCTGGGAGGAGAGCGCTTGGGGCAAGAGAACAAAAGGCTGTCTCCCAGACATTGTACCCTAGAGAGTTTTACTTTCATTTAATCACAAGGTGATGGAACAAATGGGGGGTTTTCTTTGCAAATGCCTGACTGTGGGATTTGCAAAACTGGGCATTCAGAAGAGCAGCACATAAAAATGCTAGCTGCCCCACTATTTCATATTGCTGCAATTTTATAGCGCTTCAGACAACAAGTTGTACTTTACCAGTTTCTCTTGGAGCAAAAGAGGATAACATTATTTTTTACAGGTGGAAAAACCATTACCTCTACATTCCCAGTTTATTACAGACACACACAGCCCTGCATTTTAACAGTTTTTACACAGGGAATTTCAACATATGCCTGTTGTTTTACAGGTTTGTATATTTACTGGCTCTGAGTGTACCCCACTAGCAGGGAGGATCACACTCAGGGACGGAAAGGGAAATATGGAATAAAAAAATTTAAAAAAACGGATGTAGGTGACCATCCTAAAGGTCAAAAAAGGATAGTACAGGACAGAAAGGCACTATTGCAACAGACCTATGAAGGGAAGACAAGGCAATAGAAAAGGGTCCCTAGGATCGCCCTCACTATGATGCCAGGGTAGGGCACTTTTACTATCACAGGGGCACTATACACTATAAAAAACAGTGGATGGTCAACTCAGTGCCCAACCAGTGTGTTGTGCTACCATAGAAACATAGAAACATAGAAGTTGACGGCAGATAAGGACCGCAAGGCCCATCCAGTCTGCCCATTTCTTTTTCTACCTTATAAATGTGCCATCGGCCTTTGCTCTGTCAGTGACCTATCTATTCGTAGTCATTTGTATTGCTCCCTTATGCCTATCCCATGCCTGTTTGAAGCCCTGCACTGTTTTCATAGCCACCACTTCTTGTGGTAAGCCATTCCATGCATCTACCACCCTTTCTGTGAAAAAGAATTTCCTCACATTCCCCCTTAATCGGCCTCCCTCTAATCTCATGCTGTGTCCTCTTGTCCTGCTATTTTTCTTATATTTAAACATGTTAGACTCTTTCACCTTGTCTATGCCCTTAAGGTGTTTAAATGTCTCGATCATATCACCTCTCTCCCTCCTTTGCTCAAGGGTATACATATTGAGCTCCGTTAATCTGTCCTCATATGTCTTCTGATGCAGTCCCTGCACCATTTTGGTTGCCCTTCTCTGGACTGCCTCAATTTGGTTAATGTCCTTGTGAAGGTGTGGCTCCAATACTGCACTGATACTCCAGATGGGGCCTAACCAATGTCTTGTACAGAGGGATTATTACCTCCCTCTTACGACTTGTGGTACCCTACTAATACACCTCTAACACCCCCTAGCCTTACCTACTGCTTTAGAAGTCTGCTTGATGATTTTAGGTCATCAGTGATGATGATGCCCAAGTCTCTTTCTTCCTTTGTGACTGCTAGCAACTCCTCCCAGCCTATAAGTGGCTTCAGGGTTTCTCTTCCCTATGTGCATGATTTTGCACTTCTTTGCATTAAATCCCAGTTGCCACTCTTCTGACCATTCTGCTAGTTTATCCAGATCTCTTCTCATTCTGCCCACCCCATCTGGATCATCTACTCTGTTGCAGATCTTGGTGTCATCTGCAAACAGACAAGCCTTACCCTCTAGTCCATCTGCGAGGTCACTAATGAAGATGTTGAATAGGACTGGCCCCAGGACTGATCCCTGAGGTACCCCACTTGTGACTTGCATCTCTTCTGACTGTATACCATTTACCACCACTCTCTGTTTTCTGCCAGTCAACCAGTTTGCCACCCAGTTGACCAACTTCTGACCCACCCTGAGCCTACCTAGCTTATTTATCAATTTCTATGTGGAACAGTGTCAAAAGCTTTGCTGAAGTCAAGGTAGGTGACATCAACTGCTCCCCTTGGTCCACCACTCTGGTTACCCAGTCAAAGAAATCTATGAGATTAGTTTGACAGGACCTTCCTTTTGTAAACCCATGCTGTCTTGGATCCTGTGCCCCTATGGATTCCAGGTGTTGCACTATCCTTTCCTTAAGGAGTGCCTCCATAATCTTGCCCACTACTGAGGTAAGACTGACGGTCTGTAGTTCCCCGCCTCCTCCCTGCTACCACTCTTGTGGAGTGGGATCACATGAGCCCTTCTCCAGTCTTCTGGGACCTCTCCTGTGCTCAGAGACTCACTAAACAATTCTGCTAATGGCTCTGCTAGTTCCTCCTTTAGCTCCTTAAGTACCCTGGGATGTATGCCATCAGGTCCCATTGCCTTATCCACCTGAGCTTAGCAAGCTCTTGTAGGACCCTTTCTTTTGTGAAGGGAGTAGTGCTCACCTCCTCCCTGTGTCCATGATGCTGAGCTGTGGGCCCTGCCCTACCTTCTCTTCAGTAATACTGAGCAAAAGTATCTATTTAGGATAGATGCCTTTACAGGGTCCTCCTCCTCACATGCTCCCTTTCTCCATTAAGCTTAGCAACCCCTCTGGACTTTCTCCTTTCACTAATGTATCTATAGAAAGTCTTGTCACCTTCTTTTACTGTTCGTGCTAGTGTTTCCTCAGTTTGGGACTTTGCCTGCCTTACTGCCTTACCTGCTTCCCTTGGGGCAGTTTGGTATGCCTCCCTATCTTCATCCGCTGTGTTCCCTTATATTTTCTGAAGGCCAGCCTTTTGGCTCTGACCTTTTCTGCTACTGTATTTGAGAACCAAAGTGGTTTCCTTCTTCTTAAGCACTTCCTTTTCTGTCTAACACAATGGGATGTTGCTTCAAGTATTGTATCCTTAATGCTTGCCCACTTTGCCTGTACCTCCTCACCTGTGTTTCTTTTTGCCAGGGCTAGCTTAACTCTGTTGACCATCTTATCAAAGTCAGCTCCTCTGAAGTCCCATATTTTTGCCTTGGAATGGGATGATTTAGATGTAGTAGCCAAATTGAACCATACCATGTGATGGTCACTGGCCCCAGGTGACCTTCTACCTGGAGATCTGTGATCCCTTCTTTGTTAGTCAGTACTAGATCTAGGATAGCCCTGTCTCTTGTGGGTTGCTGTACCAGTTGTTTGAGGCCCTCCCCCTGCAGGGAATCCACTATGTGTCTAGTTCTGGCCGATGTTCCTGCTGGTATTGACCAATCTGTATCTGGCATGTTGAAGTCTCCCATTATCAGAACCTCCCCTTTAGCTGTCATGTTTTGTATATCTTCTAACAGAACCACAGGGTTCTGATTCCCACAGACCTCTCAAGCTTTGCTCTCGGGGTCACTGGGAATCAGAACCCCTCGGTGGCACAACACACTGGCTGTGCATAGTTGCACATCCACTGTTCTCTATGTATTACAAGTGGTATGAGGAACAACCAACTATGCCCTGTGCTCTGGCACTTCAACCCACACAGGATCTTTGTCAGGTGTATGTCTAAGGAGTGCTAGGAAAAAGTGATTAAATACAGATGCATTAAAGACATACACACCCAATTCACAAAATCATACCCACAAGTTTATTTAGTTTTTATTAACCATGTAAGGTGCACTACACAGACATTGCCTATTTTCATGCATAACATGGGACAAGTTAAAGTGATTTAAGTTAAAGGGACCCATTTTCAAAAGGTCAGCACAGCACAAACCAGATTTGTGCCATGCTAACCTGGAATAGTGCCAACAGTTGGGGGTATGCCCATATTCTAAGAACACGTATGCAGGGCGCACTGCCAACAGCGCCATCGCACAACATATTGTGCTTCACCTATACAAATGAGGGTTCCCTCATGCATATGTGGTGCAGCATAATATTGAAAGTTTTCAGAAGCACTGAATGGCCACCACCAGCAGCAGTGCTATTTAACACTTCTGAAACCCAGCCCTTAATAGTGCTCAGACCCATCTGCATACTGACAAGGGCTAGGCACTCTGATGGTTCAGCAGTTCCTCCTCGGACCTGATCCCTGTCCCCATATAAATATAAATGTACATTGGTGGTTCAGCGGTCCCTTCCTAGCCCTGATCCCTTCCCCGGTAATTCTTTTATACTCCCTGGTGATTTAGTGGTCCATCGTTAGCCTGATCTCTTCCCTGGTAATGCTTTTACAATCTCTGGTGGTCTAGTGGTCCCTCCCTAGCCCCAATCCCCTTCCCTGGTAATGCTTTTATAACCCCTGGTGGTCCTGTGGTCCCTCCCCCATTCTCTGATTGCCATCCCAACCTGAAGAAATTAATTCCCTGGTAGTCTAGTGGCCCCCCAACCCTGGCAGGTAGTGACCCACCATCCTGCTGCCTCCAACCCAACCTGTGCCAGTGACTGGCAAAGCCCTCCACACAGTGCCATGGCCAGCTTCTGACTGAACTGTCAATAAGTGTGTACTATGTACTGTACACACTGATTGACAGTTCAGCTAACAGCAGCTGCCGCAACGATAATGAAAGGAAGGCTGTGCCAGTCACCGGCATGGATTGGGTTAGGGAGAGAGATGGAGCAGTGGTCACTACCTGCCGGTGGGGATGGGGGGCCACCAGACTACCAGGGAATTTATTTCTTTGGGTCGATATGGTGATCAGAAAGTGGGGGAGGGGGGACCACAGGATGACAAGGGATTATAAAAGCATTACTTGGAAGGCATCTGGGCTTGGGAGGGCCCACTAGGACACCAGGGATTATAAAAGCATTATCGGAGGGATCGGGGAGGGAGGGACTACTAGACCACCAGGGACTATTAATGCATTACTGGGGAAGGTATCTGGGCTAGAGTGGACCACTGAACCACCAATGTGAGTGTATATTTCTATGGGGTTAGGGATCAGTGCTTGGGGGGAACTTAACCCTACACCTCGAGCTGGGTGATCTCATGCAGATGAGTACATAATAGGTGTGCAAATGGCCCCTTAATGCTGTGCATGCCCAATGGGCTCATTTGCATGTTTGTGCTGAATATCACCCATTGTGGCCTCACAATTCACCAGTGTTCACCTTGCTTTACCCCTATTGGCGGTCTTCAGAACTGTCCCCTGGTAGTGCTGCACCAAACATGGCAAACGTTTGCTGTGGGCCACACTTCCAGGGTACACTATTCAAATAGGTAGCATGGTCAGTTTGGATAGTGCTGTTCAAATATGGCGCCAGAGCCTGCCGGCCCTGTTTTTTCATGTGATGCACCAGTTTGCACATGCAGCCAGTCAGCTCTGAAAATGGGGCCCATAATGAGGTAAAGTGATAAGAGTGATAATACAAAGTATATAAAAAAGAAGTAAAAAGAAACATACTAAAAATGGCAGCAAAATAATTGAACTACAAAACCAGGATTATACAGTAGAGTTTGTTAAACAATAATTCAAGAATGTATTAGTTTAAGGCAGCAGTGCTAGTTAGCCAGTGAAAAAATTAATCCTACCTTTCTTTAGCAGATAATCTCAGATTCGTCATTCGGGTATTTTAAATTCAGTCATCTGTTCTTAAGACTGTGTTTAATTAAAACTTTTGTGATTTGCACGAATCTACAATAAAGATGGCAGCCCTCAGCAACTTTAAAAAATCTTCTCCCCAGAGATACAGTAACTACACCCACTGTATTTATAATGCAGTTATGTCAGGGTGTTGCCAGCATGTTTCTTTTTTTTTTTTAAATTACTGTTTTTTCTCCTTCCTGCCTGCCATCCCCGACCTTTCAGGAGCCTCAAGGTAGACATCCCTCTGCCTTCCATCCTGCCCGTATGACCCCACAGGAACCCCACAGAGCTTCGGTTTACCCCCCGAGTGGGGATGGGGCAGAGCCCCCTTACTCCAACAATCAAATTTCGTCAGTCCGGGGGCCATCGGGCGGGCGGAGGCACATCAAGGGCACGTCTCCGGAGGCTCCATCTTCCCGGCGATGGCAGGCATTTTTCCGCTTTCCCCCAACCCCTACAGCGTGACTCCCTGACGTCAAGGAGCAGAGCACCAACGTTACACTGTATGTCGGCAGCCCTTCCTTAACATTGGGGTTTGGTAGTATTCGTAGCCTCCGCTCGGAGTCAGACAAGTGTTCGGGCTATAGCCTGACCCTCCCTGGAGTAGGCGAGCTGTCGTGGGACGCTCAAGCCTAACTCCCCCCAGCCGGCCCACCAGTGACCCGAGTCCACTCCCAAACCCGGGTCGCCGGCGTGGAGCGGGGTGTGGCATCCAGCGCCTCAACCCTCAGTGCCACCGGGCCGGGTGCCAGCATGTTTCTGATGACCAAGAGCAGAATACCATCCAGATCTGCTTACATCTATGATGCTGGATCTGGCATAAGTCCAATAAAGTTTGAGAACTTCAAAATCCTCTATCTTGTTTCAGAAATGAAATAAAGCAAAAAGAAAATCAGATATATTGATGTTTTGGCTTGTCCTTACATTTTTGTTAATTGGTACTACTGCTTTAAATTTATAATACAAATTGAATAGTCCATGAAAGCAGCTCTAGAGTACCATGCTGGATCACTGCAGTACATTCTGGAAAGAAAAAAAATTTAATCGGAACCACAAGGTCTGCTACACCCAACTCCCCTCTTATCGATACATGCATGTTCCTCAGGCACAGGTGCATACATCAACAGGAGAGCAAAAGGTCCATGCAGGTTTTAAAATGTAGTGAGCACTTTGCTGCTCACAAGCCTCACCAGTAGCAAGCCATGTTGACTAGAACTGAAATTTCACCATTCACACAGGGTTTCCTAAGAACCTGTATGTATCAATTTTATCTCACATTTGGTGTATTAAATAAATGTCTTTTTGCATTACATCTCTGTCAGTAGGACACATTTGTCTTTCAGTGCACATTGTGCACAATAGCTAAGAGAGGAGGTGGGCACTGGACCTGTGGTTCTAACTGAATAATGTAAATTAACTCCACCAAAACGACAGTAGTGGTAGTAGTAGTAGTGGTAAAGTAGTTTTATTGATTTCATAATGAACAAGGATATACTGTACATATACTCAACATACGAACATATGAACTCAACTGATCCTCAGGCTAATTTAAAATAAGGTACCTTGGTATGTTCCATGCCATGTTGCAACTTTTACACTTGTCATTTTGTTACACAGTATATACAAATACACAGCAAAATCTGTAAGAATAATCACACACAAATACAAGTAAAACACCTCAACTATACATATATGAGACGGATAAAATGCCACAGATTAAAAATGAATTCTGTAAATAGTGGACTCTGGCTAGCTATTCTCAACAAGGTAGAGTTTTACTAACCTGTTGTGTAAACCATTTTTTTATTTCCAATAAACAGAGATTGCTGTCTTCAAATCTTAAAGTGTAAGGACCTGTACCCCATAGAGTTTATTTAGTCTTTCTTTTTTGTAACTGGGTAAGGCCCACTAGGCACAAGTGTCGGTTTTCAGAGGCGACCTAGGAGCTTTGGAGAGTTGTTCTCATATAGTATAGAGAAACCCTTCCCACTTCTAAATTACATTTTGGTATCATGAGGCACAGTTCAAAAAAATGAAATAAATGGAACAAGGAAGAAAGAATGTAAGAAAACAGGCAACATAAGAAAAACCAAAGCAAATTACAATTAGAATATAAACCTACTTAAGATTCTGATAAAATAAATGGAGGCTGGGAAGAAAGTATACAGTATATTTTATTTATTTAGCTTTTGTTAACTAGGTAAGCACACTAGACAGTCATATGCCTATTTTCAGGTGCAACCCAGAAGATTACAAGATACAGACAACAGCAGGTATTACAGCATTTCATAGAAAGGTAAATAGTCAGGACGCAGCATGACTTAACAGGAAAGCATGTAGAAAACATAACATAACAAGGAAGCAATTGACAGCTGGGTGTTGAACATCACATAACAGGATAATATTTGATAGCCACAAACTAAAAATACATAAATACACTGATCTCGGGTGATGTCTGGACAGGACCATAAAGTTCAGCACAGTGCAGAAAGGGGTTGGTATCTTAGGAACAATCACAGGTTGAGGTGAGTTTCAGGATGTCCCAGAAGGAGTTTCTGAAGCAGGTAAGGGAGGGGGAGGGAGGTAGAACAAGGGCCGGAAGGGAGTTCCATAGTCTGGGTGTACAGACGGTGAAAGACTGATCACCCATTAAGGTGCGGGTTTGGGGAACTTAGAATACTTGCGAGCCTCTAGATCTTAACGTGTAGGAGAGGTTAGCAGGCTGGAATAGGTCAGCTAGTACAGGGGGAGTGACAGTTCTGATGATATTGTCAATGAAATTGCCCATAACAAAGGTTTGGTGGTTGCTGGGGGAGAGCCACTCGGCCTTGCTGTATAGGTCACAGTGGTGAGTGAGGCAGGGGCAGAGAGACAAACTACATATATTGTTGTAGGTAACATCCCTTTGGCTAGACAGGTTTTGGGGCATGTGAAATGGAGACAAGTCCATAGCAGAGAGTGGTAGTAGAACCCTTTGCAAGGGCATGGTGTGCCAGGGTGAGGCAGCTTTTAGCTCTATAGGCCAGGCCCAGCTTGCTATTAGCAGCCTTGCATGCATTGCTTATATGCAGGGAGAAGTCAAGCTGTGGATTGAGGGTAACCCCCAAATATTTAAGGGAGTCCACAACCTGCACAAGGGCTCCGTTGGCTCCAGTGAATCTCGAGGGAGCAGGGCAGGCTTTGGTTTTGGCCAGGGGACCAAAGAGCAAAGCCTGGATTCTTTTGAGGTTGATGGCTAGCTTGTGGGCCTTTAACCAGGATTGTGTGAGGTCAAAGTCAGCATTGAGCTGGGAGTTGATAACATTGGTGTCCTGTCAGCTGGTTAGGATCACAAGGTCATCAGCTTAGAGAGTGGAACAACTATTATCTGGGACTAGAGGCAAATCATTAACAAAAAGAGAAAAAAGAATGGGCCCAAGAACAGACCCTTGAGGTACCACAGGGTTAACAGGCATGGGCTCCTAGAAGGCCTTGTTAAATTTAATGAGTTGCTGTCTTCCAAGTAGGTAATTGGTGAACCAGGCTAGGACAGGGGGTAGATGCCAAGGGACTGGACTGAGGGAGCCCAAGAGTGTGTGGTCAACACAGAAACATAGACTTTGACGGCAGATATGACCGCTTGCCCATCTAGTCTGCCCAATTCCCTACCTACCTTCAGGATAGGCCGCAGATCCTAGTTAACCAACAGCCTATTTCTTCCTATCCCCCACAAGAATTGCCTTATGTCTGTCCCATGCATTCTTGAATTCTCCCACAGTTTTAGACCCCACTTCCTCCTCAGGAAGGCTGTTCCATGCGTCCACTACCCTCTCTGTGAAATAATACTTCCTCACATTGCCCCTGAACCCCTCCTCTATCTTTAAATTGTGTCCCCTTGTTCTTGCACGTCTCTTTTTCTGAAAGATGCTACCCTCTTGGACTTTGTTGATTCCACTGAGGTACTTAAAAGTTTCTATCATGTCCCCCCTCTCCTTCTTTCCTCAAGGGTATACATATTAAGCTCCTTTAGTCTCTCCTCATACTGCTTCTGTTGCAGACCCTGCACCATTTTAGTTGCCCTCCCTGACCGCTCTATCCTGTCTATGTCCTGCGGAGATGGGGTCTCCAGAACTGGATGCAGTACTCCAGATGGGGTCTCACCAACTGTCTGTACAGAGGATAACAACTTCCTGTTTTCTGCTGCTGATGCCTCTCCTATGCATCCCAGTATACCTCCAGCCCTCCCTACTGCCTTCTCTCATTGCTTGCTAACCTTAAGGTCATCTGATATGATTACCCCAGGTCCCTTTCCTTTTTGTTGTTGTTACTACCCCCACCCATTGCGTATTCTTCTCCTGGGTTCTTGTTTCCCAGGTGCATTATTTTGCACTTCTTTGCATTGAATCCTAGCTGCCATACTTCTGACCATTCCTCCAACCTTGCCAAGTCCCTTCTCATCCTTTCCACGCCTCCTTGTGTATCAACCCTGTTGCAGATCTTTGTGTCATCTGCAAAAAGGCATACTTTTCCTTCCAGTCCCTCTGCAATATCACTGATGAAGACATTAAAAAGGACTGGACCCAATACTGAACCCTGCGGTACCCCACTAGTAACCCTCTTTCTTCAGAGTGGACTCCATTTACAATTACCTTCTGTGTCCTGTTGTGCAGCCAATGTTTTACCAGGCTACCACCCTGGGACCCACTCCCAGGCTGGTTAATTTGACCATTAATCTTTGTGTGGGACTGTGTCAAATGCCTTACTAAAGACTAGGTAGGCTATGTTCACAGCCCCTCCCTGCTCTACTACTTTGGTCACCCAGTCAAAGAAATCTATTAGATTCATCTGACATGACCTTCCCACTGTCAACCAGATCAAAGGCTTTTGAGAGATCAATGAAGATAACCCCAGTCAAGTTGTCTAGATCAATAGCAGTCCTGATCTTGGAGGTGACCTTGGCCAGGGCTGTAGATGTGATATGCCCCTTACGGAAGCCATGTTGGGCTGGGGTAAGTAGGTCATAACTCTGGATGTAGACTGTGAGCTGGGTGGCAACCACTTTTTCAAGCAGTTTGCTAATAGCTGAAAGGATAGTAACAGAGTGGTGGTTTTCAAGGTTTCTTGGGTCACCCTGTTTGTATACAGGGACAACCCTAGCCAATTTCCACATGTCAGAGATGTTCCCAGTAATAAGAGATGTGTTGAAGATATGAGAGATGGGTAGGGCAAGGAAGGTAGCCCCAAGACAAATAAGTTTGGACTCTATGTTGTCATAACCAGCACCGGTGTGGGGAGACAGGCCAGCAAGAAGTCTCTGAGTTTCACTAATTGAAACGACCTTGAAATAAAAAGGGGGTTGGGAGGGGGGGGTCATCCCAGTTTGAGGACTATGGGAGGGATTCAGTTCACTAGGAGCAGGGAACTGGGAGGTGTAGGTAGACAGATCTGAGAACTGGGAGTTAAAATGCATTTGCAATAGTCAAGGCATTGTTGCAGCTGACCCTCACGATAAGCATGTCAGTGACCTAGGCTCTGAGGGCATATGGGCATGGCAGGCAGAACAATAAAAAAGAAACAAAATAGAATTGAATAGAACAGAGGTGAAATGTTAACCGCATGTTGCATGATGCACAACATAGATGTATGGAAGTGCCTACCTGTACCAGAGGGTTTTGTGCCACCACCTAGTGGCATGGCCAGCAATGGATAAGGCCATATGCCTGATGACCACAGATGTCCTGCTGGGCATGACCCAGAGTACTGTGCAGGGCCTGCATGCAGGGCAAGAGTTGTGCAACTCCACTTTATATAGTGACAAAGATGTCTGTGTTAGGAGGGGGTTATTCTGTGATGTGCTCCGTGAAGTAATAAAGTGATATGCATACTATATCATGCATACTGCTGCTACACTGTGTGTACCTTTTGTACCGAATGAGTGCTCCATCTGGTGTCCCTGTGGGGAGGTGCGCTCAATTTTGTGGTGTGTCTTTATGCAGGTGTGCACTGTGCCACCTTCTTCCCCGTGTCTTTGCCATATGTTTCCCAGAGGGCAGTAGTGCACTTGTGATGTTAAAAGTCAGCCACATGGGAGAATCTGTTAGCAGCCTGTGCCAGTGCCACCCATCTTGCACCCTGCACCATGGACACTGGACCAGGAAGGGGGTTGACTGTGGGTGGAATGCTTGTGGGTCATGTCTACTTGCAATACCTGTGCCAGGGCAGTAAGGCCCCAACTGTGGATACCAGCAAGATGGCCAAGGCCACCATACATGGACCTGTGGAATGCCACTAGCTTTTCCAACATGCCTATAACCTCCACACATAGGCAGCTGACACTGTAGGTCATGTACTGCAGGTGTTCATGCCTGGCCATGATCTGCCAGATATGGTACTGCTCTACCCAGACCTAGGTATACATGCTGGGCAGGAATTGCCACCTGGTAGGAAAAATGATCCCTAGTTTGAGACATACTCTCCTGGAATTTACAAAGAAATGGGGCAGCTTTATAAATTTGATCTCTCCAGTCGAATCAGATCTGGCACTTTATTTGTATTATTTAGACTTCTCTTTCTACTCTTATTTTACTTCATACTTGTGATTTAATGTGTTCCTTGTTTTCCTGTTCCTCATATTCCTGCTTTGATGATGGGTAATATATCATAATATGTTAATTATGACAATTTTGGGCTCTTTTAAGATACTCTTCTTTTACAATCATGTATAGGTCTCATGAAGTTGGGGGAGGATTATGTGGGTGGGAGCTGGGTATGTTAGTTTTGTACTTTTTATTTGTTGTGTTCTTAATGGGTTTATTTTATCTGTGGACATTGCCTTCTAATGACATTGTACATATCCCTCATGTTTTGTTGTTTTCATGATATTGTGGTATGTCTATTGAAATTAATAAAGATAATAGGATTTGAAAAAAAGGAATTGCCACATGGGACAGAATGCAGGGGACGCTGCCCTCAGTGGACTTCTCAAGGGGGTTGGTGTCCCTGCACTTTGACCTATGTGGCCCCCCATGCCTTGTGCCATGACCTTTCTCAGTGCATGTGTTGTGGTGTGCATTTCAGCTGTCACAGTGGCTGATGGTGTGCCCTGCTAGTCAATGCTGTGTGGCACCATTGATGTGGGTGGAGGGCCTGGTGCCTGGGAGTTGTGAAGTGACACCTGGGTGTCCAGAATCATACTGGTGCCTTGAAAGCTCTGTGCCATGCCACCAAGACTGCAGGTGTACCGATTGTCATGGATAATATCTGATACTGGTTTTGGGATGTCCTGGGTATCCTGTGTATCACAGGTGTCTTGAGTATCCCAGATGTCTAGGTACACACTGGTGCCAAATTTGTGGGGAGACAAGAGAGAGGTTACTGCATTGTGTGCTTCATTTCTCCACAGTTTGAGGTCAGGTGTGTGGTGACCTGCACCGTGACATGCCTACTTGTTTCCTGGGTCCCTCATCTTCTGAGTCTAAGTTCACCTCCTGGGAAGGGTTAGAGGTCCATCTTCTGTGGGGAAAATCTGTTGGTTAGCACCTGTCAGGTCCATGCCCAGTCCTGCCCTGATGTGGCTGGGCCTGTACTCTCCCTCCAGTGTGTCCAGCCCATCATCTTCTCCACCTACCACCTGCTGGCTGATAGTGTTGGTCACCATGCTATCCACCTCCATGAGCTCTGGGTCACCTGCTAGACTGCCTTTGCCATAACACAGCTGCACCACCTCTGCTGTGCCAGCTTGTTCATTACTGCCCCAGCAGGTCCCAGAGTTGTGAGCTTTATAGCACAGATGGTTTATGACATGTCTCCGCCTTGGTGACAGTGTCTTGTATGCCAGTCCAAATGAAGTGCATCTAGTCAGGCATACCCTTGGGTGTCTCTAGCTGTAGAGGGTGGCATAGCTTGCCATGACCTCAGTGGCTAGTATGATGGTCTTTTGGCCATGAACTGTAATGTCTGTAGCCTGATACATAGATCCAAATATATAGAATATAAGAATTTAAAGAGTATAGATATCCAAAGTGTGTATCCAACTAAAAGGGTAAGTGGACTGGCACAAGCCTGGGGTTGCTGATGAGTCACTGTATGCTGTTAAGGCAAGTTGGTAATCCAGCTAAGGTCCATGGAGATCTAGGGCTCAATTTTCAAAAGGCAAACTGTGATGCAAGTTGCCTGTGCCAAATAGGAATGGCACAAGTGGCACCTTGTGTCATAGTCTGCAGTAATCCTGATTTTCAAATGCTGGTTGTGGTTAAATTGGGATGCCGTGGTGGCAAAGCCCCTGGACCACCCTTTATCAAAAGTGCCTGTGCGCCAGGTCACAAGGGTGGTTGTGCCATGGTGGGGCTGCAGCATCCCCTTGTTTGCTAGTCTCACAAATCCTGCCATGGTCACAACAGAGACCTGCCTTTAGACCAGCCTGAATGTGGTCTAAGGGTTATATCCCACTGCTCCGGCAGGGCAGTGATTGGGGTGTTGCCAGGAGCCCAGAGGAAGATGGCTGGAGACACTGGGGCAATGAGTGCACTGTGCTAATGTGCTGGGGGATGAGGAGGCACCTGATGGAGTTGCCCTGTACTCTGACATATAGCTGATTGGACTAGGACAGGGGAATGGCAGAAAAGGACTGGGACTCATCCTCAGGAGGATACAGCCATGGCTCCTGCTCCGTAGGTGCCACTGACCACAACACCATCAGTGGGCAGCAGGGGCTGCAGGTTTTGGGATTCAAGTGGTGATTGGAAATCATCCCTGCACACTGTGTCATTTTCCTGGTACCAGGACTCCCAAGTGTAGGCAGGTTACTGGTCAACAATGTTGTGGTCAATGGTACCTATGGGGCAGGTGCCATGGCTGAATCCTCCTGAGGCTGGCTCCTGGATCCTTTCTTCCAGCCCCCTGTCCCAATCTGATCGGATTGGTAGGAGCACAGGGCACCTCGTCAGGGTGCCATCTCATCTCCCCTATTAGCACAGTGCCCCTGTGACCTCCAAGATCTCTCCATGCTTTCTCCCCCATTCCCTCCTAGTAGGCATTTCACCCCCTCAATTCTTATGCCCTGAGTGCTGTGCCAGGTGAGGGGAGGTTGTTGATTCCTCCTGTCAAAGCCTGCAGGTGAGCCACTACTTTGGCACAACCCTGCTGATATGGCAGATCTTGGGTCTTCAGTGCAGGGACCCTCATTTTTTAAAAACATGGCACAGGATCCCTGACATGCCCCAAGACTGCCACGCCCTGGATCCCTGCAATTTGTGGCTCTCTAAGGACTCGTTGAAAACTGATCCTCAAGTAGACATGGCAGGAGGATGGAGAGGTTAGTGGGACTACAGTTGGTTAGAACTGTATATAATTGACATTGTGGTCTAGCTGAGGTAAAGGTAGCCTGGAAGTGATAGCAGGAGGGATGTAGACTCAGGGAGATCAGTGGACCTACAGTCATTTATTATTCAGAAATATTTGGTCAAAGACCTGGGGGAAAATAGAAATATATAGGCCGGGATATTCAGAGCAGTTGTGCTATGCACAACAGGGATCTGCCTGCGCAAGTGTGGCAATGCACTGGAGAGCAATATTCAGTGGCAGGAAATGTGCAGCACAGTTCCCAGTCTTCACTACACAGTGTAATGAATGCATGCTCAAGTGCGGGGGCGTAGCCATGAATAAGTGGTGCACTGCGATATTCAACAGCAGGTGAGCGGTGCAAGCGTGGAGCAAACGGGAAATGTGCGGAGCAGACTTGAGCACATAAAAAGAGGGAGCAAGGGAGGGAAGGAGGCTTGTGCCACAGGGCAGCCAGACTGAGGGAGTGTGAGGGGGAAAGCCACACAGCCATAGGGGTGCCACAGAGTGTGAGGCACGCAGACAGAGGCACAGAGTGGGGCCCAGGGAGCCTGGCAGGGCCAAATACTGGCCAAGTGAGCATGTGTGTGAGTGAGAGTGTGATGTGTGTGTGTGTGTGTGTGTGTGTGTGTGCTTCCTGTGTGAGTGGGCGTGGAACGTGAGCAAGGCAACCCACAGTGAGCGGGAGTGACACCCAGCACAGGAGTGGCAGCACAGAGGCACTGTGAGGTGGGAGGTGTAGGTCACAGGCTGCAGGCCAGGCATCACCACACAGGGGTCCACCCAGTGCAGGGGCACAGACAGCAGCCAACTGCCAGGGGAGCCGGGGGGGAGAGCCACCCAGGAGGGAGGACGCACTGTGCAGGTCATGGCCAGTGCCACATTCCAGATGGAGGCAGTAATGAGGGGTGTGAGGAGGCAGGCTGCAGACCAGCATGGCCGTGGAAGGGCCCATCAGCAGTATGCCTGGAAGAGGTGGTACTGTGTCCACATCAGCTTCAAACAGAACAGTGATACGGAGATCATGGGCTGGTACTGCCTGAACCGGGCCATTCTGAGGTGGTTCTGTGAGCTGTGTAGTGAGGAGATGCAGGTACCAAAAAGACAGAGCCACGCCCTGTCTGTGGAGACCAAGGCCAAGGCCGTCAGGTGCCTGCTCACCACGGGCACCTTCCAGAGACCAACAGGGGACACCACAGGCATAACCCAGTTGGCTGCGTCATGGCTCCTCACACAATTCCTCAGCGCACTGCTGCCACATGCTGCTGAGTACATCCAGTCCCCCATCACAGAGGCAGAGCGTACAGCAAGCATGCAGGGGTTCCACAGGGTGGCACAGTTGCCTGGCATGCTAGGGGCAATCAACTGCACCCATGTTGGCATCCATGCACTGCCAGGCCCTGAGAGGCGGCCACATCAACAGGAAGGGCTACCCCAGTGTCAACTTCCAGGTGGTGTGGCATAATCAATGTCTGTGCTACACACCCTGGGGAGCACAAGATGCCTTCATCTAGCACCAGTCAGCACTGTGCCAGAGGTTTGAGAGGGGACATCCCCACTGGTCACCTAGTCGGGTGAGTATGCTGTGGATGCGACATGTTGTGTACAGCAGGGCAGGGTGTGATGGATGCCAGGGCATGGGTGCCACAGGGTGTGGCTGGGATGGTGGGGGGGCAGGGACACAGATCACCATGCTAACCAGACATCTCTCCTCACAGGTGACAGTGGCTACCCACTCTGGCCATTGCTGATCACCCCATATGAGCGCCTGTCGACCCCAGCACAGGGGCACTACAATGAGACACATGCCAGCACATGGAACATAATCGAGCAGGTGTCTGGGCCACTGAAGGCTCGGTTCCATTGCCTGGACAGGTCCGGCAGTGCCCTACAGTACAGCCCCTCAAAGGCCCGCGGCCTATTCCTGGCCTGATGTATACTACACAACATGGCCACTGACAGTGGGATAGCTGTCAAGGTCAAGGAGGGAGACAGCAGTGCGGACGAAGAGGCCACTGGGCCTGGTGGCGGACAGCCCCCCCCGGGTGAAGGGATCCCCGGCTGATGAGGATGGCCCAGCAACACAGAGACACAATCACTGAGGAGCACTATGGAGTGCACAGGTGGGTATACACGGCCACAGGCAAGGGCCAGGTCCCAGGGCACAGTGGGCAGGCAGGCATGGGCAGACCCGTGCCAGGATCAGCAGAAGGGGGGGCCTGGCAGGCATGGGGAACAGACACCCATGCAGCACACGGCATGGGCATGCACACCGCACACACACACACACACACACACACACACACACTCACACCCACACCTCACGCACACACACATATGCACACAGAATCATGATGCCTCCGCCTGCACCGGACACAGGTTGTGTGTCAGACACAGAGGGAATTGCACAGTGGCCGGCAGTGCAGTGCTGGCATCATCACACACATGCCATGGAGGCTAGCAGCCAGGTGGGTGGGCACATGGGACCCACATGCACACACCACACCAATGTGCACAGAGGGCAGCAGAAGATGGCGGACATGGTGGAGGCAGTGCAGGACCACTGCACAGTACTGCAGCCACCACGGACACGTGGACGGCCCTGCCGAGAATGCTCAGCCGGTGCTGGCTGAGTGTCTGCCACAGGGGGTGTCACAGACGGTCCCCTGGGGTGACACTGTGGAACCATGACCGGGTCCACGCAGGTGTCTGCAGGCCCACAAACATGCCTGCACCAGGCATGCTTGGAATGCCCACAGCAGTACCTGGCATTCACACCGAAAAGTTCACCCATGCCGGGCCCGAGGGGTAGTATGACTCGTGGGTGAGCAGCAGAAGGCCACGCAGCAGTGTGGCCAGTGGTGCCAGTTTGGCCATGACCGCAGTGGTCAGCCGATCCATAGCTGCAGCCATGTTCTCCTGCAGTCGCATGGTCTCTGCCAGGAGCAGGCGCTGTCCCTGTTCCACCGCTCATCTGCCTGGTGCAGCTCTGCGTGGAGTGCATGCACCACTGCCGTGAGCTGCAGCTGCTGCTCAACAGAGGCCTGGAGCAGACAGGTGTGCTCGTCCAAGGGTCAGTGCCCTGGGTCGCATGGGCACCCTGCTGACCCACAGCTGTATCCTGACCCTGCAGTCCAGTGTCTGCGATGGTGTGCTCTGCACAGCGGGTCCCTCCTGGGGCTGTATTCATGCGGTGCCCTGGTGGTGGGCACTGTCCTGAGCCCCCCAACACTGTCTGGCCTCTGCTGCTGCCCCTCCAGCCACTGTGCACAGGGTAACACCAGCAAGGCTGCACTGCCAGCAGCACCAACGTCACCACTGTCAGCCGTAGCTGCACCTGTTGCAGCCCCAGCTACAGCAGCCGCGTGATGGCCGTGCAGGCAGCCACCTCTGGGTCACAGTTCGCACCGTGGGTGGGTCAGTGGTATGGATGTCTTCCAGCATCCCTTACATCGCTGTCTGGGATGTGGGTCATGTCGCCATCAGAACCGGACCCTGCCCTGGTGAAGTTGGGCCTGTGCTTCTGAGCAGGCCCATGCTCCTCATTCTCCTCCAGTTCCGACATGCTTCTTCCTGTGGGGACAGATAAGTGTTAGCATGGGCTGATTATTCTGCACCTACCTCCCATGCCACTGCCTGGCCATTCCACAGCGTGTATCTCACCTGTTAGGGATGCAATACTGGTCCTACCCTGTACATTCCCCTAGGCCTTTATAGCGCATCATATGCTAATGAGAGGTTGCACAAATATAATGACATGCAAATGTAGCTGCTGCACTGGGTGGATAGGCTAATCAGCTGATTTACATGTAGCAGCTGAATATCGCATGATTGCGCATTGTGCAATGGGGTTGCACATGCACAACTCAGGGCGCAGCATTGTGATGTGCGCACATGCTGTGCAGCGCACATTCACATGAACCCGTCACATACACCAGTGGTGCACCATTCACTACGTGCACGATAGGCAGTACAGTGCCCATCAACTATTGCACTGGTGGCACTCATGCGCTGTGTGGCCTACTGCGCCAGGGTGCCACATGGCCGATGGTGCTGTGGCGTCATGCTGTCGATGGTGGCCCATGCAAGATGGGGCCATGTACGATGGCTCACACATAGCCCCACCGCGCAGCATGCCTGCAGTGCCCAATGGCACTGTGGTGCATGGTGTGCAGTTTGACCATTGACCCCAGGGGTGTCCTTTGCCCTTGTAGGCACCATGCGACACATGGTGGCGCTGCAGCACTGAGTCGCGCACCCATGTGCCTGCATGATGGCCGGTGGCAGTGCATCGCACTGCTAGGCACATGGCTCCAGCACGTGCTGCATGTGTGCTGCCAGGTGCCATTTTGTCTACACAGGAGCACTGGAAGCATGCCACACAGGGCAACACCCAGGGCACAGATATGGTCCCAGGTTGAGTTGGTCAACCTGATGGCCCTTGTGGATCCACATGCTGGCACCCTGTTTGGTCAGATGCCACTCAACAGGCCTCAGTATGAGGTGTGGCATGAGGTGTCAGATGCACTGGAGGACGTCACAGGTGCACAGTGCACTGGTGAGCAGTGCAGGCACCACTAAGGGGACCTGTGACAGAGGGACCAGGATCAGCTATGGTCTCTTCAGGCACACGTCTGGAGGGGCGCCATGCCACTGCCAGGTAAGTGCACAGGCATGTGCCCAATCACATCTGGGGGGCCGTGGTGGTGGAGGCACACCTGCTGAAAGGTGGCTGGGCTGCATGCCCTGTTGGGGTAGTAGACCGTGCCTGTCCTGTGCCACCATGCCAAAGGCACTCTGCATGGGGGGTCACACTGTGCCGGGGGCTGTGATGTTACATGGTTCTGATGTGTCCTTCTCCATTACTTTCTTCTGGCCCTGAGGATAGAAGGCAGGCGCATCTTGCTGGTGCTGCAGCTAGGCCAGGATGGGCCACCACAGGGGGTGGTGCACCATCGGCGGGAGGCATGGGCATGGCGGCCGGACAGGTACTGGGTGCACCTCTGTGTGCAGGTAGGCACTTATTCATGTTTCCTCATTGTGCAGGGTGGTCAGCATGGGTGGGGGTGGAAACTGGCTCCCTGTATGCATGGCACCCTCCAGCTGTGCACTGCTTGTGGTGCCCATTGCACTGCTCCATGGCTATCGCACATGTTGGTGGCCACTGCAGGTGGGCTGTGGGTGCACCCGGGTCCTGGCTGTGTCGCTGCCTGCATGGCTATGTCACCTGCCTGCCATGGCGGTGGTGTGCTGCACACGGGAGGTGCTGTCGTGCAGTGTTCAGCATGGCTTTGGGTCCCTGGGTGGGTGGCTCTGAGGGCACCCTCACTGTGGGTGGTGGAATGCTGGCACAGAGGCGCATGTCACTGCTGCTCACTGTGTACAGTGGGTGGGCTGCGCCTCTGAACATCCACACACCGTGTTCCCTCCTTTGTCCTGGGTGTCAGGACCAGTGATGTGCATGCACGGCTCCTGAGACAGATATTGTATCACCACCGCCACACTCCAGTTAGTTCAGTAGCTGGCGAGGGCCAGCGCAGATGGAGGCACCAATGCCAGCATCACCCAAGTGGTGGGCCATGATTGGCCTTAGCACTCATGTGCCGGACAGTTTCCTCACCTTGTGCATCCTCCCTGCCTTCTTTAACCCCTTCCATTGCCTTTTGCCCGATCCCTGCCTCCCATCCCTGACCTGTGGGTGGTCCTCCTTTCCTGACTGTTGTTATATTTGTATATATGTTTTATATGACTGTTATATTACATTCATTTTGGATACCCATGTCTGTCCATGCCTGCTTTGTAGCTGGTGTGAGGAGCCATGCTGCAGTGGTGTGCATGGCTGCTGTGTGGTCCGTCTGGGGTGGATGGGGGTTTGTACCTGGTGGTGTTCCACCATGGGTTGTGTGTGGTGGGGTGGCTGTGGCCTGTCTCTTCAGGCCCTGTGGTGAGTGCCTTGTGTGCTGGCTGCCTGTGTGTGTTGCTCCTGGCTTGCCTCCTGTGCATCCTTGGGTGCACGATGGCACATCTTGACTTGCTCCTGGCACATCCCCTGCGCACTTTGGCACATCCGCAGGATATTCAGCCGCATTGTGCAGGTGCATGCAGCCATGTGCAGCCTTTGAATATCATGCCCATTGCTCCATGGTGCACTGTATTGCACTGCACATCTCTTGCCTCCTCTGGGCATTTCTCAATATCCTGGCCATAGAGTATAAATACTTATTTATTTAACTTTTATTTATCTATTGTCAAAGCAATAATATATTTTGAAATATATCATCACCATGAAATTGAATGGAAGTGGTACAGTGATTAGAAAGAATGTCACATAAATTAAATTAGATTGCTAACACCAATAATTTGTCTTATTCAAGAAAGAAAATTATGTAAGTATCTCTAATCAGTATTCTATCTATAAATACCATTATCTGATTTACAAAAGTTCAACATTTGAATTAAGCAACTTATTAAGTGTCGCTCTATGCAGACAAAAGGAGTCAGCACATAATTTAATATGGAGATAATTCAATATGGTTTAACACAAGAATATAAAGTATATGTAATTAACTGAAAATCAATAATAAAGGGAAAATATATTGCTTCCAGTAAGGTCACAATCTAGATTAATAGAAATGTGTGAACATAAATTTAGGATGAAAAAAAGCTTCTCACCCATTGTGACCAACTCCCCCAGTTTCATGGTAATATCTTATAACCATTTGCTACCTGTAAATACATATCTAGTCTTTTCTGGAATGTCTTCAGTTTTTTCTGAGTTCACTACATAGTTTGGATGTGACTTCCAAATTCCTACCACTCTGTGATAAATAGTACTTCCTCCTAACTTACTGTCTTCAATCTACCTCTATCTCAATCCACTTTCTCCTTAATCACAGTATTTTACTTCTCTGCTGCTGTTTTAAATATGATACGCTAAATAACATTATTGTCCTCATTTTATCATTGTGTCATAATGGTCCCCATTACCCCTTTTCTAGGACACATCTGGAAACAAGCTGATACCAACTCAGTATGCTATTCCTGGTAAAACTTTTAAAATGCTGTAAATGAAAGAATGAATGAATCAATGAATCAATCAATATTGCTCCCCTCAATATGTTCTCTTGTAGCTGCTTGTTATGATCCCTAGTTTTGCATCCATTTTCCTTATAATATGCATTAGTCCCAACTCTCAGTACAAATATGGTTCTCTTAAGAAACCAGATAAGGTAGTCAGACACCTTTTTTATGTGCTAGACATGTCTAAAGTACTATTTAGGGCTGGAATTTCACAGCCACCTCAGGGACTTGTGGAACAATCATACCACCTCCCCAGTACTTCTGTCCATAAATTAAGCCACATAAAAGGTGGTCTAACTATAAACATCTGCCATGACGGCAGTAATTTGAGAGTCTTATAGTGATACATGCATCAGAATTTGGTGCATATGTCTTTTCTTTTACCATGAATTGCTTGAATTGCCATTAATGCTGCAAAATTTTGAAAATAGTATTCCAATATTTTGCAACATCTATTGCTGCAAGCATATCCCTAAATCAAGACTTATTTCTGCAGCCTCATAGCAGAAAGTCCAGCCATTAGTTTATCTCCATATTCCATGCTGTTTTCTCCCGCATCATCTGTGTTGCTCTTCTTGAACACTCTCCAATCTGTCTACATCTGTCTTGTGATATGGAGTTCAGAACTGGCAGCAGTAATCCAGTTGAGACCTCACATATGTTATATAAAGAGATGCTATTGTTTCTCTTCATCTGCTTAGATAGTTCTGCTTTTTAAACCTAATACCCAAACTGCTTTCTTGAGGCCAATTCACACTGCCATCTCTGTTTAAATTCTGATACAATTAAATTCCCCAAATTGTTTTCTCCTTCCACTTTCTTTAGTTTAATCCTATTTAGGTAATAATTTGCCACATCCTAATTTCTTTCCCAAATGGAACAATGTACATTTCTGTTTGTTAAACTTCTTGCCCCATCTAATTGTCTACTCAGAGATAATTTGTAAGTCCCTCTGTATGCTATTTTTTTTTTCTGCTCCTGTTTTCTACCAATTAAGTGTCATCTGCAAACTTCATAAACCAGTTTTCTGGTCATTCATTAAGCTTTGTTAAAGTCAAAAACAATGTCATCCACATGTGTGCCCCTGTCTATACTTAAGCAATAAGGCATGACCAGGGGTTAGATTAACAGTCTGTTAATCACCCCTAGGGGTGTAATGTGGCATGAGGTGCAGCCATGTGCCACATTGCCAGTAGGGGGTGATTGACTGTTAATCTAACTACAGGGAGTGCCTTATTGCTATTATAAAAATTATTCCAAAAGAAAAGAGTTAAAAATCTACTTTTTGAATGTTTTTTTCATTGAAAGGGACATTTTTAATAAATACTTCTTCCACCGACAGTTTCAGAATGCTGGTTCAGAATCAGAATGCATCATTCTTCACATTCAGCAGTGCTAGAAGATGGAATGCTGACAGGAAGAATTCATATGCTATAGTGCTATGGTGATCAGGCTGTACATGACAGTGTAACAGGGGTTAATATAAGGCTGTCAGAATGCTAACAGCCAATCAAATTTGTACAGAATGGCAATTCCACTCCAAAGAGCATTTCAGAAGTTCTTTTTTTTTTTATTTCACAGCATTGCAAAATAACAATGCAATGTTAATTATGAAATATTTTTACACCGATAAAATAATCTGTAGACTATTATTCCGCAGCTGTGGAAAATTATTGTGTGATTTCTTTTGTTAAGTTGGGGTGGTGAGAGAACCTGATATTTACATTTGTATATTTTATTTATATTTATACTTACTTTATTTTATTTTTTTTGAGTCCCCTCGTCTAGTCTAGACTCGACTTTCTGTGGGGTGGGGTCGTTTTTATTTTATTTATATTGGTTAAGTTGAGATTATTTGGTTAATTTTAATTTTATGTTATTACTTTGCTAAGTTTGATTATTTTGGTGAATTGGTGGGTTTATTGTTTTATTTTAACCAGTTTAGTAGCGACATGTGTCGGCCTTCAGTCCCCACGGTGGTGTGCTATTCATCCTCCTCTCTTCACTCCCTCCACCCTTTTTACTGTCCTCTACTCCCCTCCGATATGATACATACCAGCACTGTAGAGCATTGGGAATTGTTCATAGGAGAGTGAGGAGGTGCATGAACAGAGGAGGATGAACTAGAGGGGCCACCATATTGGGGTTGTTAGGTCCAGAAGGTGCCCTGAGGTGAAATGAAATTCAGATCATGGTTTACCATGTCTGGTGCCCATACACAAGGGCACTACTGAATCCAGTAGGCAGATAGGCCTGATGGCCTCCGAGGTTCGTCCAGCTTAGGTGGTGTTATGCAATGTCGGGTCCATCAGGAATAAGACTGGCATTATTGCTGATCTTGTTGGCTTGGTGGACTTGGCTTGCATCACTGAGACCTGGCTGGATGAAAATCCAGGCCCCATATTGGAGGCCATGACTCCGGCTGGGTACTTTGGTGATACACCGCCCGAGATTGGACCGCAGGGGTGGGGGGGTTGCAGTCTGTTTTAAGACTGAACTGGGCCTCAAGAGTGTGGTAGTGAGAGAGACTGAGTCCTTTGAGTGCACAGTAGTAGCGGGTGTAGGTGTTCGAATCATACTCATCTACCGTCCACCCAGAGATGGGAAACACTTCTTACAGGAAGTAGCAGACTTCATCGTCAACATGTCATTTGAGTGACCCATATTGATGGTTCTGGGTGACTTCAACGCCTGGGTCAACGATGAAATTTTGCAATTTGGCAATCACTTCCTCCAATTAATGTTTTCTTTGGGTCTCACACAGGTAGTTTCCACTGCTACTCATAAATCTGGGCACCCTCTGGGACTTAGTTTTTCTCCTGGGGATTGATGCATCTGACTTGGGGGTGGAACCAGTCACGTGATTAGACCACTACACCATGAGGTTCAGTTTTTGCACCTTCCTGAGAAGGCCTTCCCATGTGGAGATGGTCAGGTACCACCCTTTATGGGATATTACTTCCCAAGGCATTGTGGTGGTCCTAGAACTTTCATCCCCCAAGATGGCAAGCAGTAATCCAGAGACTTTTGTGTTGGCCTATAATACAGCTGTTACAATGGCTCTGGATTTTATTGCTTCTGTTCGTGTGTGCCCCCTATCCCTTCTCCCAAAGTTCCCTTGGTTTCATGGGACATTGAGGGAGATGCGGAGACAGGGGTGAAGGTTAGAGCAGTGCTGGCGCAAGTCCCGCCCTTGAAGCTGACCACCTTAGACTGATGGAACATTATTCTGTCCATCAATCTGCTATCACCCCTAAGGAGGCAGAATTCCTATCCAGGGAGATTGCAGTTGCTCAGAACCAACCAGCTCAGCTGTTTTGAACTGTAGACAGACTGTGCAACCCAGCCTGTCTGCAAGTTTGAAAAGCCTTTTCACAATTAGAGTGCAAGGAGCTCGCTCATTACTTTGCAACTAAGATGGCCAACATCAGGGCAGATTTGAGTCCAGCGGTCTCTAAGGGTGATGCTGTTGAACAGTGTGAATTCACAGTACCTCAGTTCTCTTGGGTTCCTTCAGTCAACCTGATTTTGTGGATGTTATGAGGATCATCCAGTGTGCGTCCCACAAGCTGTAGTTTGATCCTGGACCAACCCCTAATTTGGGGCTGTAGTGATATCATCGGTCCAGTCCTGGTGCAAATAGTCTGGTGCTCCCTGGAGTCGGGTGAGTTCCCTAACTCCCTGAAAGAAGCAGTGGTGACACCTCTCTTGGAGAAAGCTACCTTGGACCCAGACTGTTTCACAAGCTACAGACCTATCTCTAACCTTCCCTTTATTGGGAAGGTTATTGAGAAGGTAGTGGCAGCCCAACTGGAAGACCATTAACCATCCATAACATCTACAAATCCTTCCAATACAGTTTTCATAAAAGACATAGCACCAAGACTGCACTGGTTCAGGTGCTTAATGATCTTCTGAGGGCTAGAGATCAGAAGAGACGTACCATTCTGGTACTCCTTGATCTCTTATCAGCTTTTGACACTGTGGATCACTTGGTGTTGATAGCACTTAAGGCAGATTTGTGGGAATTTTGGGAATCATTCTACAATGGTTCACCTCATTCCTCACTGGGATATCACAAAGAATTGTGTCGGGGTTATTTTCCTCTGGCCCAACTCCTTTGTTGAGTGGGGTGCCTCAGGGTTCTGTGCTATCTCCCATGTTATTCACAGTGTATATGCTGCCCCTCGGAGACATTATAAGATGGCATGGGCTGAGGTTTCACTGCTATGCAGATGATAACCTGTCTTTTGCACCCGACCAGGATGGGCTCTCTCAGTGTTTAACAACTGTCTGGAAGAAATCCAGGATTGGATGGATTTTCTAGTTGGTTGAAGTTGAAGTCAGAGAAGACAGAGGTTTTGGTTGTGGACCCAGGTTGTCAGATAGAGAGGTCGTGTGTTGGCACACCCTCTGAAATTTTCCTTGGTGGCGTTTCACTTGGACCTCTGAACTAGAGCAAGGTAACCTAGGGATGTCTTAGATGACAGACTGACACTACAGTCTCAAGTGTCAGCTGATGTCAAGACCTCCTTTACCATCTTAGGAATATCACCAGAGTTAAGCACCTTGTTCTGTCTGACACCCTGCCAACATTGGTCCACGCCTTTGTGTCCTCATGCATGGACTACTGCAACTCCCTGTACTTTGGGCTTTCTGGGGTTGAACTCCATCACCTACAGCTAGTGCAGAATGCAGCAGCCTGGGTTTGACTGGGACAAGTAGGTCCTGTCATATTACCCCAGTGCTGCGCGAACTGCACTGGCTCCCTATAAGGGTAGTGGATCTCCTTTAAAGTCAGTTTACTGACTTTCAAAGCCCTTCATGATCAGGGTCTGGCCTACCTGAAAGAACTTCTGATGCCTTACTGCCCTAGCCGATCACCTGCTCAGCCGATGAGGGGTTGCTGGAGATTCCAGGAGTGAGTCTTAAATCTTCTGGCTGTAGAGCATTCTTTTATGCTTCACCCACTCTTTGGAATTCTCTAACGCACCAGTTATGGGAGTGCAACTCCATGGAGGAGTTTAAGAGAAATTTGAAGATGTATCTTTGGGGAATGACCTTCTTGGATGGTTAATTATGTTGTAATTCTTTGATTGTGCTGTGGTATTATGCTTACCTATTGTGATTTTAATATCTGATGTTAATGTGTTATGATTCTATTTATGGTTATTATTGGATTTTATATTTGATGTTACTATTTTAAATGTGTTCAGCACCTTTGAATAATGAAAGCGCTATAAATAAATTTATTATTATTATTATTTACGTAAACCAGTGAATACTACTCCAGGGTTTTATGCAAAGTGCAGATTCTAAACCTCACAAATGGGTGGTCTGTCCTGACAGACAGTGGTGCTGATATGCAAAACAAATGGTAAAGAAAAAGGAGCAAAAGCCCAAACTACATTGCCAATCTAATAAAAATGAATTCTGTAAATAGTGGCAACTGGCTAGCTATTGTCAACAAGGTAGAGTTTTACTAAGCTGTTGTGTAAACTGTAGGTGCAGTGTTACAATACATTTACAGTACATGCAACAAATGTGTAATTATCTTGACTGCATGTAAATAATGATTACCAACCTGCAGTTACATTAAAACTAAAAATAGTGTAATTCATTTGTATTACTCCTAGACATATATATATATATATATATATATATTATTGCAAACTTTGTTAATGCATCAGTCATAGCTTCACAGTGACAAAGTGTAGAAATTAACATTACAGTTACCAACCCAACACCTGCCCCCACTTCTCCCTAATTATTGAACAACAACAGGCATTTGGGTTTTCATTGGAGTCATCAGCCTAACTTTCACCCCCATTCCATTTGTATGTAAGCTGAGGTGTTGTAGTATAGGAGAATGGGTGAAAGATAAGTGCGATGACCCCAACAAACTCCCCAATGCCTGTTATTGTGTGGAGTGGAGTAGGGCAGGTAGTGTTAGCATTGATAACCCTAACATTGAATTTTCACACTTTTGCCACTGTGGAAACAACTCTAACTGATGCATTAATGAAGCTTTTAGCAAATAGTCTCCTTACTTTTTGAAAAAGTATAATATAAATAGTAAATGGTATGTGTTGGTGGGAGCACGGGGCCTGAATGTGCATAATGATATGCGTCTGTGGGAGCATGGGCCCTTCAGGCCCTGCACTCCCACTTACACATAACTACAGAGCCATACAGCAGCCCTATAGGCAAGGAATCTTGTAACACTAATTTGCCAATATCTCAGCAACTGTAGCAGCTAGGAAAAATTCCAGTGATGTAATCATGACAGCGAGACCTCCATGTGAGATAGATCAATGACAGCCATATCTCACATAGTTTCTGAGATATGGGCACTAAAAAGCACTGTGGGTGCTAACTTTGAGGACGTAATACTGGTCTAAGGACATGAAAATAAGCCATTGGAATACTAATTTCCAAATAGCTCAGTAACCGTACAAGGTAGAAAAAAATTCAAAATTCATGATATTCATGGCTTTTCAACCTATTTCTGTACTTGGAAGGACTAAGAATTTTTGAGACTAAAAATCCATATCTCAAACTGTTTTCGAGATACGGGGTGCTGAAAGGTGTCATGGGTGCTGCAATGTTATCCTATGGGGACATTTCTCAACTTTGGAACACTGTAACTATGGGCCTGTTGAATGTTTTGGGACCAAACTACCAAAAGGAACATCTGTGGGACCAGGGTTTGCCACACTGAAAATTGCAGGCCAAAAGCACAGTCCACCTTGGCACAATGAAGTGACAAAGAAAACAACACATTAGAAAATGTGTTCATGCAATGTTATCGTGATTATTTTAATGATTTCATGGTACTCCTATCTCTGTAATGAAAATGTTGTCATGCACAGAAAAATGTTGTCGAGGTCACCTTTTTTTATCACAATTGTTTGCGTGGCAACAAAAACTTTTGCCGCGATCAGAAAATGGTAAAATTATCTCTGTGCTTAATCGCAAATATTATATGGCCCTTATCTCTATGTCAGTCAAAAATTCATAATGAGACACTGGAAGGACTGTGTAATTTCTTACACTGAATGGCTTAATGAGTTGTTGGCTAATCTTTGAACTGAGAAGGCAATAGCAAGTCTTAGTAATAGGCTTAAAAGGTATAAAGGAACTGGGACCCCTACATACTCTATATTTCTTATAATTGATATGTACTGGTGCCTTCACTTTATCTAGGTGTACATGGTTCACCTTTGCTGTGCTGGAGGGAAGGTTAGGGAGGAGAGGAAATGAGAGGAAGGATCGATGGAGAGGAAAGGGATGGGTGGAGGGAGAGGGGTGGGTCCATTTCATTGTTAAATGTCTGTCAGTCTGTTGTGTCAGGTATGGATCTGTTCCCTGTATTGTAAAACTTTTAATAACATTTTAATTGAAAAAAAAAAGAAAATGGCAAAATGGTACCAAAAGTTTGAAAACATATTTCCAGATCAGCTGGTGAAAACTAATGCCAGGATCATGTTCCTCAGGGCCCAATTAGGTAAACACAACTGTTGGTATTTACCAAAGGGCATTATCTTTGAGTTACAAAATGTTTTGTCTCTTGCTAACTGAAAACAAGATGACAGAAGCACATAAACAAATTCAGGAGCATGACAACAAAATGTGATCGTGAAGGTTTTCGCAATGCACATATACATTTTCCCATAGGCTATATGGGACATGAAAAATTGAATAACTTTTGTACCGACCAATATGTTTTCACCAACTCTTCAAAAGGCACCAGTGCAACCCAGGCCACATGTACATAAACAATTCTGAATCCACTTAAATGCATTCTTCAGTCCATTAAGGCTTACCTAAGAAATGCGCAGAAGTTGGAACTTTTACACATTGTGAATGCCCTATGGTTCTGCAGCTGTACATCCAATGGAATAAAACTTTCCAGATCCAAAGATTTATCATTGGCAGTTGTACATGCAAGATTTCAGGCAAATCAGATAAAAGGTTTCAAAGTTATTAAGGTGCAAGCTTTCAGGCTTGACATAGACGTGATTGTGCAACCCTAACTATACTGGCACTACCAGGCCAGTATTATATATATATATATATATATATATATATATATATATATATATATATATATTTATACATGTATATATAAAATGGGTAGGAAAAATTATGTCTGCTGATTTGTTGGAACGCATCACATGACTGTGCATATATCAGAGCTCGACCGCGAACCTACACTTTTACCCCCCTCCAAGACAATTTTGACATTTTATAAGATGGATAAACCACTCTGAAGTGTGCGGTCATGCTCTGAAATACACATGCCTTGGGTAGTTGATGCACTCGGCCTGCTGCCTCATGCGCAACAACACACCTCAGAGTGGTTTATCTATTACATACATAGAGAGAGAGAGAGAGAGAGAGAGATAAATATGTATTTTATCTCAGCTGTAACATCTTCAATTTTAGCACAATCCATTATTCATTTATGATTTCCCCATCATCTCTCTACTCAAATTCCAATCCTGGAGATCTCTCATATTTTATTTATTTATTTATTTTTTTGTTAACTGGGTAAGCATTCTAGACAGTTAAATCCATATGTTTCTGTATGTCTGCCAGCTTTGCACTTATAATAAAACCTCTGTTCTTTATCTACTACCAGTTTCTTTTGTATTTTACATTTAACCATGCTGTGATTACTTTATTATAGGCGCTCCATTGTTTGACATGCAATTAAATCAGTTCATATCTTGCGTAAGACTGTGGCGAGCTGACCAGCTGCTAGCCCTTATTTGTAGATAGTGTGTCCTCTATCAGGGCTGAGGTCTTATTCAGTATCTCTTGAAAGGATGCAGGGTCCAGCCTGAGTCATACCAGAACACTCCTCCTGTCTTGGATGAGTTTGAGCAGATTGGGGTGGAGGAGGTGGTGGGGATAAACTTGAAGCTGCTGCCAACACAATGCAATCTGGACCCAGGCCCAACCCAATTTTGGTTGGATGTCTGGACCTGATTGGACCTGTGTTGATGAGGCTGTTCAGATTGTTTTGAGGAGTGGGGTCTTCAGTAGGCCTTGAAAGAGGCCTTGGTTAGACCCCTTTGAAGAAGCCCTGTTTGGACCAGGACTGCCTCAGCAACTGCAGGCCAGTCTCAAACATCCCATTTTTAGGGAAGGTTATAGAAAGGGTGGTGACAATTCAGCTTGAGAGACATCTTGCCTATTCCTCCACATATGAGCCTTTTCAGTCTGGGTTCCATGCGGGGCATAGTATGGACACTGTCCTGGTTAGGGTGCTAAATGACTTCCTGATGGTGAGGGACTGGAGAGAATGCACCATCCTGGACCTCTCTGCTGCATTTGACACCGTGGACCATGAGGTGTTACTTGACCACCTGTGGTTCTGATGTGGCCTGTCTGGTAATGTCATCAAATGGTTCAGGTCATACCTAGCAGACAGAGTGCAAAGGGTGACAATGGTATTAGTCTCATCTAACCAAAAGCCTCTGTGCTGTTGGGTTCCACAGAGTTTCGTCTTGTCACCCTTGTTGTTCATGGTGTATATGCTACCATTGGGGGACATTATCAGGCAGTACAGGCTGGGTTTTCACTGCTATGCAGATGATACCCAGCTGTACCTGTCCTGTGCACCCAATACCCAGGTGACGGCCTCTGTATTTAACAGCTGCCTTGAGAAAATCAAATCCGGGGTGACTCAAAACTGGCTTAAGCTTAAGACTGGCAAGACTGAGGTACTGGTGGTGGAAATGGGTCATTGGGGCAGAGAGGAGGTATGGGGTTTCCCCCATCTAGTCAGGTGAAGGATTTGGGTGTGATCCTACATTCTGGCCTGACACTGTATGCTCAGATGTTGGCCATTGTCAAATGTGATTTTACCGTCTTAGTAATATCACCCAAATCTGAGCCCTGATCCTGCCTGAAGACCTGACCCTGCTAATACACACTTTCATCACTTCCAGGTTGGACTACTGTAATGCCCTGTACCTAGGGTTATCTGGAGGCAACCTCTGCAGGCTGCAGCTGGTACAGAATGTGGCAGCAAGACTGTTGACAGTGGGGAAAAGGTATGAACCTACAGTATTACCCCAGTCCTCTGTGAACTGCACTGACTGCCGGTCAGATGGAGGACTGTCTTCAAGATAAGGCTCCTGACCTATAGGACTCTGCATGAAAGGGGACCAGTTTATCTGCAAGATCTCTTTGTCCCTTACTGGCCACCCTGGCACTCCATTCTGTTTGGGGAGGCCTCCTTGGAGTTCCCAGGGTTTGGTTGCAGCACTCCAGGGACAGGGCATTCTCAGTGGTCATGCCTACCCTGTGGAACTGCTTGCCTGGTTATTTAAAAGATGCTCCCTTGGTAGAAGCCTTTAAAAAGGGCCTAAAGACGTATTTGTTCCAGCAAGCCTTTATTGATTAATATTATGGTTTTAAGCAGGATAGATAGATCAACTGTGTGCTCTAAGTCAAAGCTTATATATGTATTTTCTGTATGATTTTTAATAATTGTACTATTTTATATAGTACAGCACCCAGAGTCTCTGGAATTGGGCACTTTAGAAATCAAGTATCTATCTATCTGTCTATCTATCTATCTATCTATCTATCTATCTATCTATCTATCTATCTATCTGTCTCTCTCTCTCTCTGTCTGTCTGTCTGTCTATCTCTCTATCTATCTAATCTGACATCAAAGATTATTAGGAAAATAAAACTTTGGGGAAGCACAAGAGTGACACGCGATGGCCTAAAGAGAAAGAAAGGCCAACCTCTATTCACTGACCTGGAAGGTCTAGTCTTTATTCACAGACTGGGGGGGTGGTCTTCTATATAAACTCCCCAACACAGACACTCAAGGCTATTTTGCCATTCTGTTTGGACCCTTTCTCCTGACGACAAGTAAACAGCTGCTAGCACAGAGACTGCCTAAGAGCCAAAGACAGCTACAGAAGAGATTTAAATATTTTGCAAACCAGCGATTCTCTGGACCTTCAAATCTTCATACCTAAGGTAGAGACTTTGCTATAATGTTTTAGTGCATTTTTTCTGTATACTTTTCCATTTATTTCGTATACTATAATCCAAATTAATATTCCCTTTTTAGCTGTAACTGTATGTATTTAAGTATTGTAGTAAAACTTTTGTTTTTCTAAAGAATATCTGCCTGAGCAAGAATTCCTTATATTGTATGTGTGACTGTAGAAGATTTATTAATAATCTCTGACAACTGTTACTTGTTTAGAGGGGGCCCCCTTAAGCAACCAAATTGAAACGGTGTCTGGAAAAGACATCTGGAAGAATATGGAGAATACCAGCATCTGCAAAGATTTTGAACCAGGCTGTTGCATGTCCTGTAGGGAGAAGGCCAAATCAGGGTGTTATGCTACTACCCCAAAGAGAGTGTGATATCTGGGTCTTCCTCCTGTGTGTACTAGCCAAGGAAGGGTTCATATTTGGCCACAAGACTTGAGACTGGTATTGTGCCCTTATCCAGTGTTAGAGGGATGCCCTGGATCTTCATGGCAGAGGTGCACTTGTGACTTCAGTGAGCATTCAAAAAGGATGAGGAGGTCACACCTGTTCCTCCCCCAGCATAGATTACACTTAAGGGTGGACACTGTCAGCTCAGTGGACCTGACCCCAGGAGTGGGTTTATGACAGATCTGGTGTGCAGTGTTGGGATCCAAGAGATTTGGTTGCATACTGTTGCTATTTGAGATATTAGTGGCACAGACATAACAGTGGATTCGATCCCAGTGCATCAGATCGATAAACTGTAAACAATCCACACACAAACAAGGCAGATATTTACAATGAATATATATATAATTTGGTTATAGTATAAAGTTCCATATCTGTTTTGGTTTTGTTTTTTTCTCAGGTGCAAGCTAGTGCAGCAGTAGTTAGAGAAGAAGATGGCATTCATCTAACAGCAAATACACTGTAGATTACCTGAAGCAGTTATATCAGGAAAGAGAAGTCCAGTGCAAGGGCAAAACCAAAAAGCACCTTGTGGAGGCTCTTGTAGCAGTCAATGAGCAAGCAACTGCTCAGGACCTCGAGTCACAGCCAGTGACTGAAAGGGACCAGACCTCGGTCATGGGGGTGCCAAGGGATGCCACAGACTCCAGTCTCAGGGAGGGTGAGGACAGCAAAACCAGAGGGAACCCAGAACCACAGCACCAGGGGCAAGTCACCACAAAGCTGGATCTGGAAGAGATCAGGCTGCAGCTAGAGTTGAAGAAATTGGAGCTGGAATTCGAGCAGAAAAGGTTTGAAGCCCAGCAGCAGAGGGAATTTGAGCAGAGGAAGTTTGAGCTGGAGATGCAGGAAAAAGGAAACCAGCATCAGAGAGAGGCAAAGGAAAAAGAAAGGTAGCTTCAGAGAGGCTGAGAGAGAGAGGAAAAAGAGTGCCAGAGGGAATTTGAATTGGTGAAGCTAAGACTCCAATGATTAACGCCAGAGGAGGTAAGTGGCAGGGATGAACCTGGAACTCCAGGACTGAGTTACAAATTAAATTCTAAATTAATAGCTGATTTAAAGAGGGGGAAGATATGATTGTATTTCTGAATTTGTTTGAAAAGGTCTGTATCCAGGCTAAAATACCTAGGGAGTCCGGGAGCTTCCAGCTATCCCCGCTACTTACTAAGAAAGGGTGTGAGGCACTAGGCTAAATGGACAAGCAGGACAGTAGTAATTACGAGAAACTTAAGGCTACATTGCTTAAAAAGTATGACCTAATGCCTGAGGCATACAATGTTAAGTTCTATAAGCTCCGGAGAAGTCATGATATGAGCTATGAGGAACTCACCACAAAGCAACATCAGTGTTTGAAACGTTAATGGAAGGGAGTGGAAGCAAACTCTTTAGAGAAAATTGAGGAGGTTGTACTTCTGGAACAATTCTTTTGGGTTTGCTCAGCAGAGCTAAAAATCTGTTTGGAGGACTGAGACCCCAAAACAGCACAGCACAGCACAGCAGGCTGCTGAACTCTCAGATCGCTATACCAGGAACAGGCTTGCTCTGAAAGGGAATGGGGCAGGTTTGGCAGTGCAGAAAGGGAAAAGCATGCCTTCAGGGCAGTTAAAACCCTCACTGCCTCCACAGAAAGGGGTATGCCCCAGGTTACAAAAAAAGGATTTACCAGATAAAATAAATTATTGTTGGTTTTGCAAACAGCCACGGCATCATGCTAGACAATGTCCTAAAAAGGCACAGAGTGGCCAAAGTGGTGCTCGAACAGAGCTGGGTGCACTGTGTATCCCTGAAAGCATGTCTATAAACATGAAGGAGCACATACACCCAGTTACTGTAAATGGAGTGCACACCCATGGGTTAAGGGACAAAAGGGCATCTCTAGGTTTGAATCCCACAGCCACCTAGGTGCATACTGTGTGATCCTGAGCAAGTCACTTAACTTCCTTGTGCTCCCAGGTTGCATCTGGAAACAAGCTTCTGCTCAGTGTGCTACTCCTGGTTAAACAATTTCCCTTTACCACAGTAAAAGAAGATTTGGTTGAGCCTGAACAGCTTATATCTAGTCAGTTTGTAACAGTAAGGGGATTCACTGGGGAGGTAAAAAAAACTCTGCCACTAGGTAGTGTTCTCCTGGACTAGGATGAGACAGGAGAAAGGGAGCAAAAAGTGGCTGTGGCAGACAACCTCACCATGGATGTGATTATAGGGAACAATCTCCAGAAGGGGGTGATGTGTGCAGTTACCCACAGACAGACAGCAAAGGCTGATTGTAGTTCCCTAGACTCCATAGAAGCCCCTGTGGAAAACAAAGGGAGGCTGGTTCCCCAGCCTATGTCTCCTGAAATGGAGAGTAGTGAAAGGGAAGTAGAACTTAATCTATTTATTGAAATTTTTCACCAGGAAAGATAAACTGAGCAACTTAATACTCATCTCACGGTACATCCTGGGGAAGGGGTAGTGGGATGACAGTAGTAAAAATGATAAATCGTACAGCAATACAGAGGTGTGATTAAATGCAGTAACAAAGTGGTACAATAGATATAATACAATACATACATTCAAGCATGATCAAGGAGTATGTAACATAGTAAAAATTGCAACCATGTGAGAGGCATCATTTACAATACATGAGGAGCATAGATGACAGGTACACAATGCATAATACATATGAATAGTTAAGAGCAGTGCTGAGCCATGGGTCTAGGTGGAATGCAACAGTATTATGTGGGTTGTACACTGCAGCAGTCCCAGTAGCCTTCCACATAGGTGAGCATGTCTCGAGGTTAAGTGCTAGACCATGGGGGGTAGGGTAAGCGCATGAGGTAAGGGGGCAGAAGAGAAGGTGAGACAAGAGTTAGGTAAGGAGGGAGCCAGAAGCAGGTGCAGGAAGAAGTGAGATAGTTGTGTAGTGCAGAGGTAAGAGAAAACAGGGAAGAGGAGAAGTGGAATTGAGGAGGCAGAGAATTCCACAGTTTAGGCAGGTGATACGAGAAGGCTTTCTGTCCAGATGATGTGGTTCTGCAAGGGATAGATAGGGTGCAAGTGTCAGCAAGGGATCTCAGGGAATAGAGGTAAGGGGAAGGGGTACAAAGAGAGGTGGCAATGTATGAGGGGAGTGAACCAAGCCAGAATTCAGAGATAAACTTGGCACCATGTAAAACTCGACGATTGTGAAGGGGAAGGAAGTTGAGGGAGTGGTACAGATCACAATGATTGGTTAGGAGGGGGGCATCAAGAGCAAAATGACAGAAGAAGTTGTAGAGAGAGTCCAGTCTGGATAGGTGGGACTTCCTCAAGTAGCATTCATGAAACAGCTACAAAAGGTTACTCTGAGGAGGGAGTGGTAGCCAGTGTACAGCAGATTAGGGATGGCAGTGACCATGAATACCCTGATGCTAGAACTATGGACCCCAGTTTAGTAGCTAAAGGGGATGTGTCCCATGCCTTGGGAAAAAGTGAAAAATGTGCAGGTGCTCAGAGGACTGATCCTTGTTTGGAGAGGCTGAGGGCTTGTGCAGAATCTGATGGGATACAGGGAGGTGACATGAGACATAGAGTGTATTGGGACAATGGACTGTTGTATATGCAGGACATAAGGACAAAGGGATGGGTGATGAGCAGGAAGCTTGTCATTCCACAGGGGTACCACGAGCTGTTGCTCAAGGTCACTCATGATATCCCCATGTCCGGACATCTGGGAATCATGTGCACCATGCAGTGATTGCCCCAGAATTTCTATTTTACCAACTTCACCCAACAGGTGAAGTAATATTGCAGGTCTTGTCACCATTGCCAACAAATAGAGAAGGCAGGTAGTAAAGCCAAAGCCACCCTAATTCCCTTGCCCTTTGTGGAGGAGCCATTCCAGAGGGTAGGAATGGACATTTTTGGATCTTTGAGTACCACAAACTCCTTTAGGAAGAGGTTTATCCTGACATTGGTAGATACCCAATACCCAGAGGTGGTCCCCCTTTCCTCACATAGGATGGGCAAAGTGGCAGATGCCTTGCTAGGGATTTTCTCCCATGTTGGGGTTCCATAGGAGGTTATCACTGATTGAAGGGATACCTTCATGTTAGACCTGATGAAGTATTTGTGGGAGAAGTGTGGGGCAGTGCAGAAACACACAACACCTTATCACCCACAAGCCAATGGGCATGTGAAAAGGTTTAATGGTACCCTAAAATCAATGCCCCAAGCATTTGCTGAACAGCATGGAAGGGACTAGAAGAAATACTTTCCCCACCTGTTGTTTGCATACAGGGCGGTGCCTCAAGAGTCAACAGGGTTTTTCCCCTTTGAACTCCTATATGGACATGGGGTGCGGGGGCCCCTAGACTTGATCCAGGAAGACTGGGAAGGCAAGCATGCCACCCAGAAAACTCCCATAGTGGAGTATGTCCTAAAGTTTAGGGAAAAGCTGAAGGAGCTTTTGGGAGCAACCCAGAGCAACGTGTCAGTCGCCCAGCAGAAGCAAAAGGTGTGGTATGACCACAGAGCCAGAGCTCACTCGTACATTGTAGGTCAGGAAGGCATGGTTCTAATTCCGGTCCAGAAGGATAAGCTGCAGGCCGAGTGGGCAGGACTATACAAGGTAGTTCAACAGCTTAATGATGTGAACCACATTGTAGAACTGCCTGACAGGAGACATATTCATAGAATGTAACATGTCAACAGGATTAAGCTATATGCAACTGATGAAGAAGACCCCCTACTTGACTTGCTGGAGGAAAGGAAGTGGGAGTCCTCTGTGAAGGCAAACAAACTGTCTCCCCAGTTGACCTCAGAACAGACCCAGGAAGTGAGGGAGGCTGTAGTGGACTTTGCCCCTTTGTTTATGGCAAAGCCTGGACTAACCCTCTTAGCAACACATGACATAGGTACAGGGACACAAGCTCCCATATGGCGGACAGCCTACCAGTGTCTGAGGCTGTCCTAAATGACATTAGGAGGGATATGGAGGAAATGCTGGATTTAGGGGTAATCCAGAAATCCAACAGCCCCTGGGCCTCACCTGTAGATTTTGTTCCCAGGCCCAATGGCTCTACTTGCTTTTGTGTGGACTATCGTGGACTCAACACAGTCATGAAGTCTGATGCCCAGCCAATGCCACAGATAGATGAACTACTGGACAAGCTGGGAGGAGCGACATATCTTATTACCATTGACTTGACAAAAGGGTATTGCCAGGTGGAGTTAACTGCCAGAGCTAGGGAAAGATTGGCCTTCATCACTCCAATAGGATTATTCGAGTTCAAGGTAATTCCTTTTGGAATGAAGAATGCCCCTGCCACCTTCCAAAGATTGGTCAACCAGGTGTTACATGGTACTGAAGAGTATGCAGTGGTGTATCTGGATGATATTGCCATCTTCAGTACTAACTGAAAGGAACACTTGTCCCAACTGAAGGGAGTGTTGGGCAGGATACAGAGGGCAGGGCTCATTATCAAGATTGAAAAGTGCCAGGTAGCCATGGCAGAGGTGACATACCTAGGCCATGTAATAGGGTGAAGGCAGCTCTGTCCCAATCAAGCCAAGATTCTGGTGATAGAGGCATGGTCCAGGCCTGACACCATGAAGCAGGTTCAGAGTTTCCTTGGGACCGTCGGGTACTATCAGAAATTTGCACCAAATTACAGCACCCTGGTAGCTCCCATCTCTAGCCTGCTAAAGAAAAGAATGCTCAAAAAGGTAAAATGGGAGCCAGCCTGTGAATGAGCCTTCACAAAGCTAAAGGAGGCACTGTATAGGCTAGTCCAGACTACAGTAAGACATGTGTAGTCCAGACAGATGCCCCAGATGTGAGGATTGGAGCAGTCCTCAGTCAGATCTCTAACAAAGGGAAAGATCACCCAATAGTGTACCTTAGCACAATGTTGTTTCCCCTGGAGCAGGCATATTCCGCAGTTGAAAAGGAATGCCTTGGACTGGTATGGGCACTGAAGAATTTAAATCTGTAGCTGTATGGGAGGCACTTTGAGGTACATACCAATCATAACCCACTGGTGTGGCTAATGCAGATGGGCAAAACAAATGGTCGTCTCTTTAGATGGAGTATTGGCTTACAGGGCTACGATATGACCATTACCCACAGGGCCAGATCGGCCAATGCCAATGCAAACAGGTTATCTCACCAGTTAGAGCAGTGAACAGAATTTGTGAAAATCATACCATGCTTAGGGATGGATTCCCACAAATTCAGTCTAGGAAGGAGGGATGTAGTGAGCTGCCTGGCTGCTATCCTTTATTTGCAGATATTATTCTGTTGTATATATATTTTTAATGTAATTCTATATATACACATGCCACATAAATACCAGTGTTAATTCAAGGGGACGTAAACTGTATTTTTTTTAAAAAAAGGTTTGACTTTCCTATGACCTGCAAGGCCAGCCTTGTGTGCAGGAATCTGACAAGTTCTTGTCAAAAACTTGTGGATACATGATCAAAGAGTATTCCTCTAATGTTAACTGGCCAAGGGAAAAGAAGTAATAAAATCTGCTTATATAATCATACAGCTTACAGGATCTTCCATATAACTAATTAAATTAAGCCAGTTCAAAATCCCAGGATGATAAAAGTTATTTCCACTGTTGTAAACCAGTAAGATCAAAAGGGAAATGGTCTTAGACAAGAGGTGACAGAAAAGATTCCCACAGTACACTGACTTTTGTTTTTTATATGTGACAGGAAATATCCTTCTAACTGGCCTGTGCAGGATTACAAACCCTATGTTAACTATGGGAATCTGGCATCAAAGATTATCAGGAAAATACAACTTTGAGGAAGCACAAGAGTGACACCCAGTGGCCTAAAAAAGAAAGGCCTACCTCTATTCACTGACCTGGAAGGGCCAGTCTCTATTCACAGATTGGGGTGGGGAGGTCTTCTATATAAACTCCCCAGCACAGACACTCCGGGACATTTTGCCATTCTGTTTGGACTCATTCTCCTAATGACAAATGCACAGCTGCTAGCACAGAGACTGCATAAGAGCCAAAAGCTGCTACAGCCAAGACTAAAATAGTTTGTAAACCAGCGATTCTCTGGACTTTGAAATCTTTGCTCCTAAGGTAGAGACTTAGGTGATATGTTTTAGTATATTTTTTCCTATGTATGTCTCCATTTGTTTCATATACTGTAACCCAAATTAATATTCTCTTTTTAGTTTTAACTGTATGTATTTAAGTATATTAGTAAAACTTTTGTTTTTCTAAAGAATATCTGCCTGAGCGAGAATTCCTTATATTGCATGTGTGACTGTAGAAGGTTTATTAATAATCTGTGACAACTGTTACTTACTTAGAGGGGCCACTATAAGCAACCAAATTGAAAAGGGGTCTGGAAGGGACATCTGGAAGAATATGCAAAATGCCAGAGTCTACAAAGATTTTGAACTGGGCTGTTGCATGTCCTGTAGGGAGAAGGCTAAATTAGGTTGTTATTTTGCTACCCCAAACAAAGTGCGATACCTGGGTCTTCCTCCTGTGTGTAATAGCCAATCAAGGGTTCATATTTAACCACAAGACTCGAGACTAGTATTGTGCCCTTATACAGTGTTAGAGGGACACCCTGGATCCTCATGGCAGAGATGCAGTCGTGACCTCGGTGAGCATTCAAAACAGACAAGGAGGTTATCCCTCCCCCTGTAATGGATTACACTTAAGGATGGGCTCTGTAAGCTCAGTGGACCTGATTCCAGGAGTGGGTTCGTGACAAAGACCAGGTCCAGAATTGCCCCTTCTCTAGTTTCTTGATTTACATATTGACATAAATTATACTCATTTCAAGTAACAATAAATAGCCTCCTTGCTTTGCTGTTAGCTATATCTGTTTGCCAGCCAATTTATATGTGATTGAAGTCCCCAGCCAATTTAGCAACTCTTTCCAATGTTGTTTTTTGAGTTATACAATGTATTGTCTGGTCCCCCTTGCAATTACAATCTGGATGCCTCTGTCATACTTCTATCAAGACAACTTTCCCTCTATTGCTTTCTGCCTTACCAATAAGGTTTCTGTTTCTGAGTTTGCTTGTTTTATGTCTAATTCCTGTATAGCTTTTATTTAAAGGGACACAATCAACTTTCTTTCCCCAATTTCCAGATCAATCACATTATGTGTGACCTGTAATCTTCAGCAAACTACTCTGCACACATAATACAGAGATACTAATATTTTTGATGAAAAGTAACTTGTAGCCTTTATTTCAGCTAAATAAACATTTATGTCAACCCGACCAAAATGCCCACCACCAGTGCTCCCTGCATGTCCATTAGGTCACATGGTGTTGAGCCACAGTGTGCACACTTTTATAAATTAATTTGCAATTTTAGAAGGCATACTGGTAAAAATGTCTTCTGCTTCTAAAGCATTCACAGATGTTATGAAAATGATTCCTGCCTGAACAAAAGTGCTCTAACCATTTTATATAAGTGCTTGAAAATTCAAGCCGGGACTCTGCGCATGTGAAATCAGGGAAAAAAGCTCACAGTGTCCCTTTAATTTGTATGGATTACCACCCCTCATCTACGCTTATCATACTTGTCATTTCTATCGCTTCTAAACATATAAACCTTTGCGCATAAGAAGAAATCTCTGCACAAAAGAAGTAAGCAAAAATAGTATGGAAAAATGCTCACTATGTTTCTCAAGAGAAGTAGCTAAAAAGGTTAAGGCTAAAAGGATAGCATTAAGGAGGTACAACGAGATGCAGAAGGAAGAGGATAGGGAGGTGTACCGGGAAGAAAAGAAGGAAGTAGGGAGAGCAGTGAGGAGCACAAAGGCACAAACTGAGGAAAGGATAGCCAAATGTGCAACTAAAGGAACAAGACATTTTTTATGTAAATAAGTGACAACAGGAAGACAAGGAGATTGATTTTGATTTTAAAAAGGGTGGGTGGATTGTGCAAAGTCGAATCAGGAAAGAAGATATCCTGAACAGATACTCCAGTTCAGTCTTCACAGCTGAAGGGAAGAGGAAGGGACACCACATAAAATCAGCACAAACACTGGGGGAGGGGTGAGGTAAACACAAATCAATTTACAGAGAAGACAGTCCTGAAAGTCTTGCAAGTCTGGAAAAGGACTAAGCTATGAGACTGGATGCAGTATACCCAAGGGTGTTGAGGGAGCTCAGGGAGCTACTGGCTACACCTTTGACAGCCCTATTCAACCAATCACTGGAAACAGGAACGGTTCCAGAGGACTGGAGGGGGCAGATGCAGTCTCACTTCATGAAAGTGGTAGCAGGGAGGAGGCTGGCAACAGCAGGCTAGTCAGTCTGTCATAGGTGGTGGGAAGGTTAATGGAGTTGTTTGTGAAGGAAAGGATTGTGGACTATCTTGAATCTAGCAGGTTAGAACACTGGAGGCAGCATGAAATCATGGGAGGAGGTCATGTCAGACAAACTTGATAGATTTATTTGACTTGGTGACCAGGGAAATTAATCAGGGAAGGAAAGTGGATGTGGCCTACTTAGAGACTTCAACAAGGCCTTTGACACCATACACAACAGAAGGATCATAAGGAAACTGGGTAGTTTGGGGTGAGTACTAAGGTGGTAAACCTGGTACAAAATCAGTTGATGGATAGGCAACAGAGGGTGGTGGTAAATGGAACTCACTAGGAGGAAGGGAGATTGACCAATTGGGTACCTTAAAGATTGCTACTGGGATATCAAAAGTTAGTGAGACAGAGGCTGAGAGCCGCTGCACACTGATTTATTGTGAGGAGTGTTTTGAGCAGCAGAACTAGAAGGATAGTTTAAAACTTAGATAAGGTATATCATCTTTGCCTGACTACCTTATTCTTAGCTGATTTTTCTAGTTCTCTTACTTGCCAGTCTTGTGAGGCTAGAGTTCTCTGCCATTTCCCCTGTCACTGTTTTCTTCCCCCAGGAGTTAGAATCCTTAACTATGGCAGAGGAGCCCACCTGTTGGTAGGTTTGCAGGGAGCTCTGTGGAAAGCCGACCACAGGAGAAGCTGCGCAGTGGGGTTGGAGGAAGTATTCACCCCAGAGATGATTCTACCTAACTACCTCAAAGGATGTCTCTATTTCACTGAGATTTAGTTTTAAAAAAAAAAAACTAAAGATGCCAATAACTGAAGGAGGAAAGTCTTTTTCCTTGTATTGTAAGTGCTGTACGAATCACACTTTGCTCACTGTGGCTTCATATTTTTTTTATTTTATTTTTACCTTTATATTGTTACATGAATCCTGGTATAATGCTTAGCTGATATTTTTCATTGTTTATTTCAGAAAGTCAGCAAGCACAGAGTTTTCCAACTAAAATTCACACATACTAAGTGCTGACCAATACCCACTCTGTCTAGTAGCTTTCAATTTTTATCTTTGAAGTTCCAAAATAAATAAAAGGGGTTTATAGGAGAAGGTAGAAGTAGAAAAAGAGTGTATTAGGTAAACATATCATTTCTTCCTTAAAAACCAAGAGTACCTGTTTTATCTTTGTTTTATCCTTGTCCTTATCTTTGTTTTATTCTTGCCCTTTTTAACATATATATGTTAAAGAGATTTTAAATCTTTAAAAATTATATGCCCTGGGTCAGGTGACCTTAGTGAATAAAGCACATGAACTGGTGTTCATAGTCAGATTCACCATTTGCACTGACATTGCAGTGCTGAACTCACCTTCCTGAGATTTCTTTGACTTGGTGTCCAGGGAAATTAATCAGGGTTGGGAAGTGGATGTGGCCTACTTGGAGACATCAACAAGGCCTTTGACACCATACACAACAGAAGGCTCATAAGGAAATTGGGCAGTTTGGGGTGAGTCCTAAGGTGGCAAATTTGGTACAAAATCAGTTGATTGATAGGCAACAGAGCATGGTGGTAAATGAAACTCACTAGGAGGAAGGGAGAGGGACCAATTGGGTACCTCAGAGATTGCTACTGGGATATAAAAAGTTAGTGAGACAGAGGCTGAGAGCCACTGTGCACTGATTCATTGTGGAAAAAGTGTTTTGAGCAGCAGAACCTCGAAGGATAGTTTAAAATATAAAAAAGGTATACCATCTTTGCCTGACTGCCTTATTCTTAGCTGATATTTCTAGTTCTCTTACTAGTCAGTGTTGTGAGGCTAGAGTTCTCTGCCATTTCCCCTGTCACTGTTTTCTTCCCCCAGGAGTTAGAATCCTAAACGATGGCAGAGGATCCCACCAATTGGTAGGTTTGCAGGGAGCTCTGTGGAGAGCCGACCACAGGAGAAGCTGCACAGTGGGGTTGGAGGAAGTATTCACCCCAGAGAAGATTTTACCCAACTGCCTCAAAGAATGTCTCTATTTCACTGAGCTTTAGTTTAAAACAAAACAAAAGATGCCAATAACTGAAGGAGGAAAATCTTTTTTTCTTGTATTTTAATTGCTATAAGAACCGCGCTTTGTTCACCGTGGCTTCATATTTTTTTATTTTATTTTTACCCTTATATTGCTACATGAATCCTGGTATAATGCATAGCTGATATTTTTCAAGATGATGTGCCCTGGGTCAGGTGACCTTAGTGAATAAAATGCATGAACTGGTGTTCACAGTCAGATTCGCCATTTGCACTGACATTGCAGTGCTGAGGGCACCTTCCTGAGACCTCGGATGCAGAGGATTTGCTTTTATTTTTTTACCTCTCCATGATTGCCTACATAGTAGGCATTAGCTACCTGCTTTACTTGGGAGAGGATGCTCTTGAATTCCTAGGAGTACCTCGATAGCAAATATCTACCAGGCATCTGACATGCTTCAGAGTAAGTAAAACTGGATTACATTGAGAATCAGGATTTACTTTGCTGAAAATATAACTTGGAGTATATTCATGAATTTATAACTCTGATACAATTTATTATCACTTGATTTGCTACATTTTAAAAGAAGCTAGGGAAGCCAGAGAAAGCACGATTTTTAAGTTTAAAAGTCTTAAATTTCCTTCTCACTAAGAGGTTGCTTTTTAGCTGTTCTGAAAAATCTTTTGAGGAATTTTTAAAAGTTCAGCTGGGTTGATCTCACCTACCCACACACACAGATTAAGGCTCTTAGTAAGTGCCTACCCTTTTCTTGGCAGCACACTTGCCTTTGGTAAGTACTAAACAAGCTGTAAGCTGTAAAACACATTTAAATTACATTTAAGGTACATTTAATCTAACTTGAGTTCAGGATCATTATTTCCAGCTGGGCAGCAACACTAGGCTGAGTGCCAGTTAGAGTACAGGTAGATAGCTGAGTTAATAAGCAAATGGGGCAAATTAAAGGTGTATTATTACAGATTATAGATTTATTATATTCCTTTTATTCTCCTTGTGCAATCATTCTCAGCTCTATTTCTTTTTTTATACCCTGAAGCATTGAAACTATATCTCACTGGCAAGAAGAAACAATTAAGGAACAGTGCTATTCCTTATTTCCTTGGTACACCAAAAGAAAAATGAAGGGGTGGTTCAAGCTCCTCATCCAGCAAGGTTTCATTCAAGGTGAAAATTCCTCCATCCTGAAAACAGAAAACCCTAATTGGTCTACACAGAGGAGATTCTGCAACCAAGTTCATCTGGATTTTTTTTTTCCAACAAAAGCTGATGCACACACATACCTCAGTAATGTTCGGAGCCAAAACTTCTCTTATATATTTATATACCAACTGCACACCACACCTGACGCGTTTCGGACAGATGTCCTTTATCAAAGGCTAAACCACCAAAGTGCATACAACCAATTTATATTAAGTCATCTGTGATGTCATAATGACAAAATACAAATTCATTGGTTGTGAATAACAATGCTAAAGTGCCAATATCCTTAAAAATACATGCCATATTTAAATATAATATAATATAAATATTCTAAACATTTACATCTAAACATTAGTACTTTAATGAGTATTAATAATATTAAAAACTAACTAAAAACTATTACAAAATAGACCAAAATCACTTAATAATATCTATCATCATATCTGGAACTTTCTATTTATAATATTATTGAATTAAGTTACTATCTACATTCAAGTAAGGTTTAAGTTCTAAATGTGCATTGATACCTGGCTGTTTATAGGCATTCAGTCTAAGTATCCACTCATTCTCTTTTCTTAAAATTTTATTTCGGTAATTACCCTCTTGGACTGTGTACTACTTTTCAATGCCTATAAATTTAAAATCATGTTCTTCCATTTTCTCTATTCTCAAAAATATGTGTCACTGTAGCATAAGTCAAATATTGCTTATTTATAGCTCGTATGTGTTCTAGTACTCTAATTTTAAATGCTCTTTCTGTTTTCCCAATATAATATGCTCCACAACTACATTGCGCCATATAGATGATCCCCTGTGTATTGCATGTTATTAATTGTCTAACAGTAAAGATTTTATTCCTCCATCCGATCACATTAAATTCTTTTGTTTTTACTATATAATTACATGCACTACAGTTTTTACATTGTGTGCAACCTGTTTAATATCCTAGCCAACTACTGGTGTGTCCCATTGTGGATGTAAAATGGCTGTTCACCAGTGTATCTTTTAAAGTTGGCGCATGTCTGTAAGTTAAAATCGGGGGTTGTGAAGACACCTCTTTTAATCCTGGATCAACAGCCAATATATGCCAATGTTTTGGGATAATTTTTGACACCTGATAACTTTGGGCACTATATGAAGTAACGAAATGAAATCTATCTATATTCTCGAATACCGTTTCTTTATTTTTTAACAATTCATCTCTATCTGCTGTAACTGCAGCCTGGTATCCCCTTTCTATCACTTGATTAGTATATCCCCTATTAATAAGACAACTTTTAAGGCCCCTTGCCTCAATTTCAAAATCAGACTCCTTGCTGCAATTTCTTTTGATTCTCAGGAACTGACCCTTTGGTATGTTTTCTATGATATGTGTGGGATGACAACTTGTGGCATTTAGTAAGGTATTACCATCAGTAGCTTTTCTAAATAAGTTACTGCTCAATGTTCCTTCTTTTTCCTGAATGACCTGTAGGTCCAGGAAATTTACCGAATTTGCACTCGCATGGTATGAGAACCTCAGGTTTTCATTGGTACCATGTAAATAATCTACAAATTCTCTTAACATCAGTTCATCTCCTTTCCAAATTAATAAAATATCATCAATGAAATGCTTCCACAATAGGATATTATAAAAGAAAGGATTCCTCTGATCATTAAAAATAACATCAAGTTCATTTGGACTCTTTGGACTTTTTTTTGTAGTGGGTAACAACCTCACTTATCACTGCTAAGTTGCTTAAACCATTTTTTTTTTCCAACTGGGCAAATTGTGTAACCTCCAAATTACCTGCTCTATTCTCATTCATTTTTGGATGAGCTATCACATAAGCTTCTAGTTAATTGAATAATAAGTGAGGAAATCATAGAAGCAAACTAAGTGAATTACTAGTTGATTCAGTTATCTTTATGATTAGTGGGATAGGACTGAGAATGGTGAACACACGCCAGCAAAGAAGGAATAACAGTGAATGCTGACCTTTAATGTGTGAACCTTTATCAGAAACCAAAAGAAAGTACAGTACAAAGCTGACCAAAATGATCATTTACTGTTATTAACCTCTTAGGATTCTGACAAAACCTCAATGCCTAGATTAAAACCAAGTGTATCACTATCCAGCCTGTGGAATTTGGATATGATAAAGTACAATAAGATAGAAAAATCATCTAACCCCTCTTTTGCATCTACAGCACTAGAAACTAGTCAACAAGATCTGAAAATGAAATACACTGGAAAGACAGATGGTGGTACCAACCTAAAAAATAGTTTCCTCCAATTACTTAGAGAAAATAGTACAGCAGGGATAGATATCTACTGTAGGTTTCAAATGTAAGTTACAGTAAGGATAACTTGGTACATAGGGATGCATTGAAGGAGGTCTTGTTGGACCGCCATCAGAAAATTAAGGGTCTAAAAAAACTTGATGAAAATTTGTAAACAAATTCAAAGATATGTAATTGTGAACACTGCACAAGGGAATCTAGGCTAAATAAGAGCAGAACTCATGAATTGTCCCCATTCCATTCAACCCGTTTGAGTAACAATTTGATCAACCTTCTAAGAGACCAATTTACAGCAAATCAGATACTAATGGAACAAATGTTAATTATTAAAAACAACATTGACTCTACTAGAGTTCATATAGCAGTTACTAGAGAAAAACATGAATGAAACAATAAAGAAAATTGATAGTTTACTACCCCACATGAGTCCTCATCAGCAGTACTTTTCCCTTCAAAATCTCCACATTCCTACTCTAGACCTAATTTTGGTACTATCATTTTACCAGAAGACCTTCTTGAAGCTCATAAAAAGAATACAGTAAAGCAAAAAAAAGGAGAAACAAAAGAAAGAGGAATGAACAGAAAGATAATAGAGATGGTAAACTGCATACTGAATCTAAGGGGGAGTCTAAAAGTGATCCTGATAAAAGTATGGTCCTCACATCAGAACCAGTAGTCACTCTGACAAGCAAAGAGGATCACCTTCTAAAGAATCATATAATTCTAGCAGAGAAAGTTAGGAATTAGCTGAAGTACTTGGAAAATATGGTAATCTTGTTAAGCAGAAAGTGCAAGATAGCTAACCATTATTGGCAAAAGCAGAAGATCTGAATAGTTGCAGCAGAATCAATAACCTGAATGCTACTAATAGTGACAAATAAAACTCGACTACAGGAGACAGCACAATAGGAAAGTATACTTAGCTTTGGACTGTACATTGTAACAGCCTGTTAGGGACAGAAGAGCCAGGCCTTTCTGTATTAGGATTCACAGACCCACATAATTGGGCTTTTACTTTCAATAAAGACATCAACCAACAAATAATAGAGCTAATTTATAGAAACCTAGAACTTAGAGTTGATTTGGAAGATATAAAAGAAGTGAAACTACTAGATAAAGTTCTTTGTACTATTACAGATGTACATTTTATTTAGCCTAGAGTGACTAATCATGTGTAGAATAACAGGGACAATGTCCAACACAAAGGTATAACAAACTCCTTTCCAAATAGGAGTAAATTGAACTTAATGTGGGGCTATGAGAAGGGGTTTTATTCAAAGCTAGTCTGACTGAGTCTGTTTGCTATGCCTCAAATACCACAAGACAATAAATTCATACTAACTCAATGAGCAACTTTTTTAACAACTTCTTACAAATTACTCTTGGAAAAGAGGATATATTAAATACTGTATAATAGGGAGTAGCAATGGGAGCCAGATTGACTTATTGGTTAGAGATAGGAAAGTGTCCGACAGTATTCTACAAAAAAAGCAATATAATGGACAAAATAAGTCTTTATGTAGTCCACTCTGAGTCTATTGATCAAATTGTTGAAATAACAATTACAAACCATGACAGATGTGATACCATAGGAGATCTGAAACTGTCAAACAGACTCTTGGCCCTGGCGGGGTATGGGTATTGACAATCAGATTATTTAAAGGATACTGTGCAAAATAATGATGACAGTGGATGCACGGTAGTTAATAATGTTAGCAAAGGACATGGTCTACAATTTTTTTCATTGAACATCTGAGGCTTTGAACACAAAGTAGTAGACATGGAATGGAAACAATTTATCACTAAAGCCTACGTTATTTGTTTCCAAGAAACCTGGCACAATGATCAGAGTAACATTAGCCTAAACAGATACAAAATGTTTCACTGTCCAGGTAATAAAATTAATTGATATGGTAGATTTTCAGGTGGACTAGTGGTATTTGTTAAAAATTGGATCCTTAGAAGAAAAAATACAGTATAATTTATCATCTAACTTTATAGTAATATTATTTAAAAAAAACAAGACTACCAATTGGTTCTGATTAACTGCTATGTTCCACCTATGGGGTCAAAATACTTTCTGTCCAGAAACTGGGCCTTACTTTAAGATCTACGGTATGACCTTACACTCACATTTTCGGACAGAAACATTCTTATGATGGTTGACCTTAATGCCAGAATAGGAAAATTTGATGGGCTCCTGGATAACTCAATGCTCAAACTTAGTAATACTCTTCCAATAATGCCAGCCAGACAAGCATGGGATATAGAAAAGAATAAGGTGTGTATAGAGCTAAGTTCCATACTATCTGATTTTAATTTATACCCCATTAACAGCTGCCTATATGGTGACCTGGCTGAATATGTCACATATTTTAATGCTTTAAGGGCCTCAGTATTAGATTTGGCAATATGGACAGGAGACCTCAGGCACTGGAATAGTTTGACCACTCCCTTTAGGTCACAGAGTGACCATGTTCCAATACTGCTTAATGAACTAGTTAGACAATAAACTACAGGAACCCCATGAGTTTCCCTCTCAGCGAAATAAGGAGCATGAAAAAATTGTATGGGAAGCACTAAGAATGTAGAGTACCCAGAACTTAATACAGGACACATGGCTAGTCTTGGACTGGGAACACCTAGATGAACTCAGTGCTAAGTCACTTTGAGCTCAAATATCATTACTTTTTGAGAAGGTGGAAACAATTTTATATCAGGAGGTAAAACTTACTGGAAGTACTAACAGAAACCAGAGCTGGTTTCATAAAGACTGCAAAAAGTATAAAGCTTACTTGCGGGCAATAATAAATATAGCAAAAAAAAAACCAACAACAACAAAACACTCAAGATAGGAAAGTATTCAAATGTTTAAGCCAAGAAAGAAAAAAAAGTATAATAAATGTTTAGGGGAGAAAAGAAAATGGGAAGGAGGTTGGTTTGTTGTTTACTGATTGTATTCTACTTAGGTATTGTATTTTGTTTGTTATACTTTGTTTATGGTTGTATTGTTTGTTTCATCATGTTGTATTTTTCCTTGTTAAAAATTGAATAAAGTGTATTTATTAAAAAATATATTTTTCATTTACAATGGTAAATGATGCTTAAGGCAATATAGGAAATGGATAACAAAAATGTTGGTTGCTAGTTGCAAAAGGTACTGAAAATCAAAAAGATACACTCAACTCTTATATTTCTGAAAACTATTGGGTGGACTATTTCTCATTCATCCTGTATGACTTGAAAGCTAAAGAAACTATAAATTGGCATGACTATGCAACACATATATTGCCAATACTATCCAAGAAGGATTTTTATTTTGCTATTAAAACCCTAAAATTAAATAAAGTTCCAGGGCCCAACAGGAAGCATGCTGACATTTTTCTCCTGAACGTCACAGTATGGTGTAATCTTCTCTCTGACTTGCATAATAAATGTATCATTGAGAATTCCCCCCCCCACACACTTGGAGGGGTTCTGAAATTGCAACTGTTCTTAAAAAAAGGAATTTAAATGGCCCTGCCATATGATATTAACCTAAAAATATTTTCAAAAATTTTACTAGGTAAATTAGAATTACAAATAATTAATACAGGTGCATTAAGTGAACTCAAAGCCAGATTTAGAAATGATTATTCCATACTAGATAATCACTATATTTTCACTCATAATTGAAAAATATGTGCATTTAAGGAAGCAAAGGGTTTATGTGGTTTCATGGACTTCTCTACCACATTTGATTCAATTTCCAGAGACCTACTGTGGAGCATAATGTTAATGTGTGGAATAAATCTTGGCCCTGGTACACTTAGTGCGTAACTTATATTCAAACACATGGGCTACAATCAGATTTGGAACAAATGGTCAAGTATCTAGAGCTATACCAACAAACAAAGGTGTTTGGCAAGAATATGTGCTTGCTCCAACACTATTTTTTATATACTGTACATGGACCAGCTGTTAAAAGACTTCAAGAACCTGGTTTATGATTCCACTAAAGTCAATGATTATTGTTGCCCAGCGTTGGCATATGCTGACAATATGATTTTATCATGTTTATCAAAAAAATGGTTAGAAAAAAAACTGGACATATTTACTACACAGAGAAATTCAAGTTAAAAGTGAACTTCACAAAGATACAAGGGCTGATATTTGGCCAAAAAAAGACTAAAGGTCACTCAGCCATGAGGGATCACAAACTGGAACTAGCTATACATACTTAGGAGTTACATGTTTGTCAAATATATTCTGGACTGAGCATGTTCCAAAAACTGTTGGGAATATGGAAAGGGTATCTCATGGTCTTAGTAAGTTTAATGCATCATGTGGGGGGATGACAATAAAATATATAATAGCTTTTAACACAAAATATTGTGTGCAGTTATTATATGGAGTGGAGATACTGGACTGTGGTAATAAAGATCTGCTCACGGTTTCCAATATATTTAAACTACTCAGGAAAACACTGGGCCTCGGGCCTACTTGTCCAGCTTCATATATCTAGTCATAACTGGTTATTCCCAATATAAGTACAATTATTGATGGCAGGAAAATTAACTATTGGTTAAAACTTATTAGATTATCTCAGGACTGACTTCCGCACAAATGCCTTCTTGAGAAAATGAGCTGGGTGGCATTGGTTTGTCAGGAATTCAAATGGTACAAATCCATACTACACATCATTAACAACTATGAATTAGATGTGCTTTTGAAATACCCAGCAAGAAACATTATACTTAGACTAAAATAGAAGAAATACATGAAAAATAAAACAAACAATAATTGGATACAGAAAGACATGGAAAATATCTCCAAATCAAGGTTCTCCACCTGGTCTGTGGCCAATAATACTGTGTTTGGATACAAATATTACCTGGATGCACTTACAGAGCCAGCTGTAAGAAAAACATTCACTAAATATTAGTATGAGAGATTCAATAGTAACATTTTAATGGCACGATATATTAAAAATAGTATTACTGGGCAGAAAAGTGATTGTCAGACTGGCATTAAGGAAGATCTCCTATGTGTACTTTGACATTGTCCTTGGTACAATCAAGCAAGAAATCTGGTTAGGAGCCTTCCTACAGTATCGGTCGGGGACAGATGAAGTTTTGTTAATGGATATTTTGATGCATACAGAGGAGAACTGCACAATTACTTGCTTAGCAAAATACTTTAGTGTTATTAGTAAAATAAAACTGAAAAAAAAAATGAAAAAGAAAAATTGCCCGGGATGAGGGGTATGAGAAACCCATATGGCAATTCCATCAAGGAGAATGTATCTAAAGGAAAATTTTGTTTACCCATGATGCCATGGGTGAATCATTTGCACACTAGCAAGGCTCACTAGAATGTAGTTATTTGTTCTTAGACGCTGATAGCACATTGTAAACACTGATGACTCAGTATTTAAAAAACATGAATGGCATCTATTGTATTCTCTACTTAGGTACATTTTGGTGTGCTCTGTTGAGAAGCCTGAATAAATACGATCAGAACTATATTTTAATGGCTGGCCCAGTGGTGCTGAGGGTTGAGGTGCTGGACACCACACCTTGTGTTACTCTGGCGACCCGGGCTCGAGAGCAGACTCGGATCACTGGTCGGTAGGGGAGGAAAGGATTGAGCATCTGAGGACTGCTCTCCTTTCCTGGGAGGGAGGAGGGGTAGCAAATCCTGCTGTCTGGTGACTCCCAGTGGATACTGAGGGTACCACAACAGTCAGGATTCCAGCTCAGGGATTGGCTGCGGTGGTGCTCCTGTGAGTGTACATGGGAGAACCCACATACCATACTGGCATGCATTGCACTGCTAGGCCAATGGGGGAACAGAAAACGGAAAAGCCCCCAATGCTTGACAGGCAAAAATGGATCCAGTGGGACAGCCCCCGCGCACAATACCGGGTTCTTCGATTGGACCCTGGTTCTTCCTCTGCTTTCCGGTCACTTGTCTAGATTCTAGATAGAGTACCAGTAGGAAGCAGTGGTCCTGCCCTAGGGAACTCAGAGCCAGGGGGGGGTCAAGTGGCTGGAGAAGTGAGAGTGAAGGTGGTCCAAACCAGGAAGGCTGATTGGGGACTCCAGGTGTGTGAGAGACAGGTCAGATCCCAAGTGTCCACACCGGAGAGTCTCAGGCACTGGTGAGTATTTATTTATTTATTTGCTTTTGTTAACCGGGTGAGCACACTAGACAACCAAGTGCCTATTTTCAGGTGCGACCTGGGAGATTACAATGGTACATTCATGAACAGGCAAAACAAGTAAGGTTACATTTAAAGTGCATCAAACAACAAGGTCAGTACAAGAAAACAACAGGATTTTACAATGCAGACAGCAGGAAGGATAACATTAGAGTAGTCTCAGGATAGGCAGGGACCACCATGTCAGGCGGCAACTCAATAAAAACTTGTAGGTAGGCAGAGAAGAAACAAACTAGGGTGGAGGAGGTCCAGTGCATAGTCCAGAAGCAGGACATTAACTATGCGCACACTGACTGAGCGGTTGGGCCTAGAGTGGATTAATCTATCTAGTTGAGTGGGGGGGGGGATAAAGAAAGTTCACAAAAAACTACATTTTAATTGCTAGCCTTTAATAACTTCTGTATAACGCCTATAAAAATTCTCCCTGCTCACAATGTGAAATATTGAGCTAGGTGTTTTTTAACTATCCATGTTATCATAACATTCTGCACTGTATTATGTCACAAAGTTTAAAAAAAATCTGTACTTATTATGCTTTTTAATTTGTAAATGTCAAACTTTGTATTTATTATGTTCTTCATTCCATGAATTTTAACAAACGAATAGACTGATCAATAAACTTTCAACTACTACCGGGACCAGTCCTATTTTATGTCTTTATAAGTGACATTGAAGAGGAGTTGGAAGGGAAGGTATAACTCTTTGCAGATGAGAGAAAAAGCTGCAATAGTGGGGACACTCTAGAAGGAGTGGAGAGAATGTGCAGTGATAAACCAAAAACACAATGGAGTTAGCACAAGGACGTGGTGCTTCCATACTAACTTAAATTCATAAAAACATAAACCTGATGCATTTCGGATGTAAACCACATCCTTTCTCAAGAGAAAGGATGTGGTTTACATCCGAAATGCGTCAGGTTGGTGACATTTGTGAATAAAGTTCTTTTTTAACAGACCTGTGCCCTTGTTATGAGAGGTGTGTGTGCTCTACTTTTTATGTTTTTAAGAATGTGCAGTGACCTGAGAACACTTGAGAAGTGGTCAAGGATATGACAGCCGGGATTCAATAACCAAAGTGCAAAATCATGCAACTAGGGCACAGGAACCCAGAGCATAAATAGGTGGAAGAGGTACTGACAGTCACAAAGCAGGAAAGGGACCATGGAGTAATCATATCTGATTACCTCACGGTGGTGAGGCAGTGTGACAAGGCAGTAAGTAGGACCAGTGGGATGCTGGGGTGCATATGGATGGGTATCACCAGCAGAAGGAGGGAGGTGATGTTGCCGCTGTATAGTTAGTTGGAGACCCCCACCTGGAGTACTGTGCCCAGTTCTGAAGACCACATATCAGGAAGGACATAGACAGGGTGGAGGCTGTCAATCGGAGGGCAACTCAAATGGTGCAGGGGCTGCATCAGAAACCCTGTGAGGAGAGACAAGATAGAGACCTATATAACTCACAAGGCTGAACAAGATACAGGAGGGGAGTATTTGTCAGAGGAGAAGTTGCACAAGAACAAGGGGACATGCAATTAAGCTGGAAGGGGGAATTTAGAAGGGATATATAAGGGTGCACTGCTTCACTGAAAGAGTGGTGGATGACTGGAACAGTCTTCCAGTAGAGGTGGGGTGGGCAAAACAGTGGTGGGCTTCAAACATGCATAGAATAGGCACCAGGGAATCTTAATTGGGAAGTGGAGGGTAGCTGGAGACCAGGTACGATCTGTGGTGACAGTACAGGCAGGGAAAAATGGGCAGACTAGGTGGGCCAAGTGATCTTTATCTGCCAACAAATTCTATATTTCTGTAAGAGTTCATATACCTTCAGATTTATCCCCCATGTATTCTCCCTCCACCCATCATGTTACTGTTATTGCTGTTTTAGAAAATGGGCTTTCACATACAAGAAATCTCATTGATTGGCAGGGGTACATTACCTTTCAGTAAGATCCCTCTAAATAACAAGGTTCATAGTAAGGTAAGGTCAAGAGCGAGAAGGCCAAAGCCCATACTGCTCTTATACTAAACCATTGAATAATAGGAGAGATCATATCCTGTGTTTATTAGTTTATTCAATCAATATTTGAAAATACTTTTGGTCTCACTTATAACAGCATGAAGTGGCAATCTATTTCAAGGACCGATGACTCTAAGAGTAAAAAAGTATTTTCGGCTAATATGAATAAATGATTTTCTTACTAACTGCAAGGGGTGACCCCTAATGTCATGAGAATAGTTTAGAAAGTCTAGACCTAATTCACACATAAGGTAGGTGAATAATATCAGAAAGAAACATAAGGTCGCCTCTGAGGCGACGAGTAGAGAGGGGCATACGTTTTAGGGAATCTAATCTACTTTCATATGGTACTGAATTAAGCCCAGAGATCTTTTTTGTAAATTTTCTTTGAACTTTTTCCAGCAAATGTCCTTCTGATTTTTTGTAAGGACACTAAAATTGGGAAGCATATTCCAAGTGTGTTCTAGCATATGCTCTGAACAGTGGCAATAGTACCTCACAATTCCTGGATCAGATGTTTCGTAGGATAGACCAGACTACTCTGTTGGTTTTGTTAATAATAATACCATGCACATGTTTATTATGTGACAAATCATCTGAAATTGTGATGCCTAAATCCCTTTTGTCAGATGTTTTAACAAGCAAAGAACATACTAATGAATATGCAGAATGTATGTTTTTAGCACCTAAATGCATCACTTTACATTTAGAAATATTTAGGGCCAGATATTCAAAGCTTTGCGACGGGCAAAAAATGTTTGCGCGGGTTTACTGTGGGATTAGCGCGGGTCTGCTATATTAAAAAGGCTGAATAGTGCAGGCAAACTGCATTAGCGCAAGGCAAACAATAATTATATGCAAGGGGCAAAGTGAACATGAATACAGATGCAATGAGATATTCAGCGACTAGTGCCGTGCTAAGTTGTTTAGCTAGACTTAGCGTGACCCATAGCGCAGTAGCAAACCGCCCAGGAAAAGCTGGTCTTAACCCTGGGCAACAGCTTTATGCGCTTATGCGCGTAATATTATATTCATCATTAGCGCAGCTTGTGCAGCCCTAACATATCAGTATGACACTTAGAAACTGCCAGACATGGAGGACACATGTTGCTCACCGATGGCACCACCCATGATGCCATCAGCAGCCACCAGTCCGAGCCAAGCACAGACAGTGAGGGGTGATCTGACCCACAGGGGACTGCATGGTAGTGTGGCCATATAGCACACACCTGCAGACCATACGTCTGTGGTGTGTAACAGATGCCAGCACACACATGCAGCACTGTGGGCATGGTGGCCAGTGAGGGTAGGGTGTATGGGTGGCCAGACCTCACCACAGCCCACATGTGGCCACAAGGCTGGGACACATCGCTCAGTGCACATGGGCCAGTAGTGGGATTATGCCACCACCTGTGTGCCTGTCAGATCCTACATGCCCCCCGAGCCACCTACCACACAACTGTACAGATGTCACAGCACACACCTGCCAGCTATATACATGACACTGTGTGCATCCTATGTCACAGCTGCAGCATCTGTGGATCACACAACAGCGTGATAGTACTGTCCACTGTTAGTAATTACCTGCAAGCTGTGCCTGGCACTGTGTACAGTGCAGTGGTCATCACTGCCCTATGTACCATAGGCAGTGTCGTGTCCCTCACACTACCAGCCCTCTTGCTACTATAGTGTCTGCTGTGCACTATAGCATGACTTACAGTGTGAAGGTTGCATGCAGCACTACCACCACCTGTGCCTATGCTGTGTTGTCTCCTGGGGTATGATATGCTATGCTTTGCTGTACTGTTTACATGAAGCCTGCCTTCTATCATCATGCACTGCCACAGCCCCGGCCTAGAGGTGGAGCTGCAGTCGGACCTGGCCAGCCCCTGTATCTCCAGACTGACCTACAGGTGGAGCTGTGGGACCCTGCAGTAACGCTGTGCAAACTGCATGCAAATCAGGGCATGAGGAGATGCTAATGTGGCTGTTTGCCCACAGACTGTCTAAGTAGGCTCATTTGCATGTCACTTTTGAATATGGCAAAGTTTAGCGTGGGGCTAACGTGTTTGCACCGGGCAAACCGCTTAGCTCCATGCTAAAGCGCTGCGCTAATGGTTCGGGGACTATTATACAGTTCTGAGCACAGTTTTTTCATGTGTGCTGCTGCCTGCAGCTGTACTGGGTCCCTGCATTTGCTAGAACACACATTGGCCACATAGTTCCTCTCTACCTACCCTCACATCTCTGTGCACTGTGTTGTTGTTGTGGTTTGCACTTCCTGGTTGCTGTATTCCGTGCTGTCTTATTCCAGGGCTACGTTTGCCCTGCACTCCCAGCCCAGTTTGCACATTCTCATTCCTATACTATATTCAGAAGCTGTTTGCCCTGGGCTATTCCTTTTGAATGTAGCTTGCTTTGTGCTCCAGGCTAAGTTTGCCCGCCGGGCAGTGCTAATTAGCCCCGGGGCAAAGTTTTGAATATCTGGCCCTTAGTGTCATACCCCATTTGTTAACCCATGAAGGGATATGGTTTAAATCATTCTGGATAGTTATGGCTTGGGAAACAGATGAACATGAACCCCCAATTTTGACGTTGTCAGCATATTTAGTAGTAATAGATAAGTGATCTTGTTTTAAATCCGCTATAAATGCCTGGAAAAGGCAAGGACCCAAAATGGAGCCCTGGGGCACACCACTTAACACAATGCCCTTTACTGATTTTGACCCACTGATGATGACCTGTTGGGTCCAATCTTAACTAATTATTTATCCAATTACCAAGAAAGCTGTTAATATTAAGTTTGCAAAGTTTGTTAATCAAGACCCAGTGTGGCATAACATTGAAAGCCTTGCTAAAATCAATGAACATGATGTCACAGGGTAATCTCTTGTTGAGAAGTGAACTGATGTGTTCATAGAAGCGCATTAGGTTAGTTATATAACTTCTGCCACTTTTGAAACCATGTTGCTCTGGATCGTGATGATTAACAGTGGATGAAATCATTTCTTTAATGAGACTCTCAGAGTTTGCAAACCGAGGATGTCAAGCTTATGGGTCGATAGTTTTCCCAATTATTTTTCGGATCTTTTTTTATGAATGAGAACCACATTAGCTTCCTTCCAATCATGTAGAACATAATTTTCAGCAAGGAAATGTTGGAACTTTTTTTTAAGGGGTTGGTAACAGTATCTGCTAATAAGAATAACAGGTGTCCAGCTATATTATGCGGACCCAGACTGTATTTGCCTTTTATTGTTTAGTTTATTGTTTATTTAGATGTAGGATTACAATTACCTTTGAGTCAAGGCTCTTTTACAAAGGGTTAATGTCAGGAGAGTACATACATGTTAAACATGTTAAACAAGGGCATACAACATTAAAGAGAGCATGCAACAATATTCATCAGTTCAGGTACAGCATCACGGTAAATAGGATACATGATTTTAATGTTAATAGTTTTTTCTTTATGATATCCTTGGTGAGATAAATGGGTAGGTCATTGTCAGAAATAGGTATAGTAGAAATAGAATTATTTTGAGGTTTATTTGTAATTCCCCAGCTATGCCAACCCATGGGAGTATCCTAGTGCCCACCCTGCTCCCTAACTGGCTAAGTGCACCTCATTTGAACTTCAGATCACCGCCATTTTTCCACCTCGCTTAGCGAGAGAGCAATGGAGAGCCTCTCCTCTCTCTCACTCCTTAGCCTAGACACTATACTCATTACCCAGTTATGTGTAATTAAAAAAAAAATCACTTTTTTTTCTTTCTCTTCCACTTGGTGATGGAGCAATAGATCGAGCGTGCCAGTGCCCCGGTTCACTCCTTCCCAACAGTACTATGCCCCCAATCTCCCGATCTGTTAAAAAAAGGAAAAAAAAATAAACTTCTCATACAGAAATTGCTACAGATATCCTGAACAACATTACTAAAGTTTCATGTCTTGTTAGGTCTGTTCTTATTTCTAGCTGCTCCTGTTCCATACCTCCACAGACAGGTTGAATCGCTGTAGTGAATGGCACGTCTCTTCACACTCCCAGTCCTCAGGATAGGCAGCAAGGACCGGAAACAACACAAACAGCTAAAAAAAAAAGAAAGAAAACAGCAAGTGCTGAGTCCCAGTCCTCAGGGTAGGCAATGAGGACCGGGAAACTGTAAAAAAAAGTTACTTAAAAATCCCCAATACAAGCAGCATACTGTACTGTACATCAGAACACACTTCCTGCTTTTACATGCAGGGTCAAACAAGCTTGCACTCCTAACAGCTGCAATTTCCAAGGCTGAAAAACAAAAACACTGTATGACTGAATGGCACAAAACAGTGGGCTTCTTTTACTTTTCTTTCTACAATAAAGATGATAGCAGTCTGATGGCTGGGAAAACGTGTTCCAGAGGTGGTTGTAGGGAGAGAACAAAAGTACAAGACAATGTCTCTGTACAGTGAGAGACAAGAGGAGATGGGGTACCTCGACTTAATCTTCAGTCTTGTTAATGGTTTTTTTTTGTCTTACTTTTTTTAAATCCCAAATAAAACTGCCACAGGTAGCCCATTTTCTAAGCGCAATAATATCCTCCAGGGTGGGCAGTATCGGCAATACCGGACCTTTCAGGGGCTATAAGGCCCTCCGCCTGTGGCGTTGGGCATCATTATACCTCTGGGCAGTCCGGTATTGTCTAATACCACCCACCCTGTTAGGTATTATTGTTTACATATCTCACTTCCATACTGTACTTCTTCCATAGTTCTAATTCTTCTAATTGTACCATTTTGTTATTTAGGCTTTCAACATTAATTAGTATACCTTTCCAAAGTTCATCACCTTGCTTACTGTCTCTGTCTCAGTTTTCAAATTTTTTATCTAGCCACCTTTTCCTGAGTGATTGATATTATTTGGTCTCAAATGGGTTCACCTTATAGGTTTTCTCAAGTGCCATTCAAACTCCCTTCCTCGTTCAGTTTAAATTGTCCTGTGTAATCGTATTCATCCTTTCACAGAGTACCCATGCTCCATTTCTATTCAAGTACAATCCATTACTCCTAAAGAGGTCATTTCTGTGACAGAAGTTATGCAGAAAGGCAAAACCTTCATCTTTGGCCCAATTACATAAGCAGGCTTTGGTCAATTTAATAATCCTGTGCTTCACTGAACCAGCCTTTGGCACATATAAGATCTCTAAGATGATTACCTTGCACTCCATGCTCTTAAGGTGCTCCCCAATGCAATACAATCTTACCTAATGTCTATATCTATTCTCCTACCTATAATGTTTGTACCCACATGAACTGCCAGTGCAGTCTCTTCCCCAGTGCCCTTGAAAATTCCATATTGCTAACCTCCATAGGCACTCTGCCATCAATAAACCTAACTATGGAATCCCCTTACTATGTGTGGCATCAGTCCCTTGGTACCCACTGTACCTCTCATTTCCTCCTCTCTGCCAGATGCTTACTTCTGACTTGCTTTCAGTTTTCTCTTTTCCTCCCCCACAACTCTACCAAGACCCCAGAAGTGTTACTGTGATTAAATTACTGATTATTTTTCTCTGTTCCCCCTTTTCTGCCTTGTACCCTTGTCTACCCCTCATTTTGGTCTTCATTCCCCTCACCATCTTCCTCGCCCACCTTTCTGTCCTTCTGTAAGAACCCTCTCCATCTGCATTCTTTTTCCCCCATGCATGCTCAGGATGCTCAGCAGGGACTGATTGACAAATGTTTTCAGTGCCCTAATGCCATGAATTCTAGCCAGCCCATGTTATAGCTCTGTTATCTCCTCTTCCAGGCTACACCTTCCACATATAAAAAAAAAAATCCTCTCCCTATAACTTTCTCCACTATTGCATATATATCACACTCCCCACATCTGATGTGCACCCCTTCACACAGTGCTACCCATGTGTCCCCCACTACAAATTGCATATAGGTTATTTGTGAACAGACTACTATGACTGGTACCTGCCATGTTCCATGGTTTGATTCCCTCTGTTGAAGTTTAACTAGCTTCTCTGCCTCCTCCTCCTTCAGTTGACTGTAAGGCAGACCTGAGACAGTACTTGAATGTGCCTTGTTCTGCTGAGCTCACCTTTGCTTTGTTGGTGCCAACCTTTATAGGCGACCTGTAGCCTGCTACTTCCCAAACCTGCTATTTCCTGTTCCCATCAACTGCAGATTTAAAATAAAATTATAAAGGACCAGAAATCACTCAGTCTTTATAGGAACCTCTTTAAATTTTTCCAACATTATTGAAATAATATATTTTTTTTATTTAACTTAAACCTCCCCCTTTCCTGCTAAAACTTCCCAGAATTCTCTCTGCCTTCTATCTAATATATGGGGAAACTCTGATTTGGGACACTACCACCCCCACAATGTCATAAGCAACTTCAGTAATGCTGCAAATGCCCCCTCCCCCGACGTACTTACATCAAGTTTTAGTTCCTTTACTTTGAAAAAGAAGTTCAGCATTTTTCAGGTAATTAGTTTCTTATAAACACACAGCTAAAACAAGAATATGCATTTTTTTCATTTCAAAATACACAATACTTGCTTCTGCCTCATTTGCCGCCACTGAGCCTGCCTTAGCTTGCTCATGGCAACCTTTTCGAGTTAACCAGTGGCCCACTGCCTTTTTAACCAGCCACTTCCTGTTCCCAATAACTGCAGATTTAAAACAAAATTAAAAAGGATTAGAAATCATTCTGTATTTACAGGAACCTCATTGAATACTTTTGTTTACTTTCATTAAATACTTTAGTTTATTTAACTGGAATATTCTCTCACTGCTTCCCCAAGCTGTGGAATACTCTACCCTGCCAGATATGACATTCCTCTTCTCCCTACTCTATCTCTTTAGCCTTTCAAAACTACTTCTCTCTAAACTGCAAATGCACTTAGAAACTCCAACCTCACTCTAAACTGCAAACTGCAGTTTCTCTCTAACCTGCAAGTGCACTTAGATACCCCTACCTCACTCAACTTCTCCCCTTCATAACTTCCCCTTAATACTGCCTATACACATACTGCTTCCATTCCTTTCTCCCCTCCCTTGTCCCCTACCTACCTACTTATTACCTTATCCTCCCACCTTGTTTTTCCTCCCACTGTCACCCACCCCTTTCCTCTCCACGTGTTAAATTAATTCTCAACAATTATCTTTAAGGACATTTCGCACTTGCATCTGCTGTTACATCCTTAAAATGTTCCATAACAGAGATGTAACTCACTGTTTTTATTGTTACTTGTAAAATCTATGTATGATTCCACCTTGGGTTGAGAACCCAGTTGTGTTATTACATGTCTTACATACCGACGATGTTAGAAAAACAGTTCACTTGTCATTCCTACTTGTGGTCTATGTATTGTACAATTTAAACCATGGTGGCATATGATTCCTTGCTACCCTCCTCAGCAGGGCGCATCATGATATGAGAAATGTATTGTTCATGTGTCTTCCTGGTGAAACTTTTCAATAAATAAATAAATATTTAATGTTTCTGCCTACACTCCCCAGAATCCTCTCTGTCTCCTATGTAACCCATGAGAAACCCCCCACTTGGAATACTACAGCTCCCACAATGCACTGAATGCTACTATAATTTATTTATTTAATTTTTCTTTATCCGGTGTAGCGCACAAGATAAAATAAATTACCTATTTTTAGGAATGACCTGGGAGGTTACAATGAGAAAAGGGCATAATAAATCATGCAATGATACAATACAAAACATACAGTGATACATTACATTTGAGCAATTACAGGTACGTTATGTGCAACAGAGACTGCATAGTACATCTCAGAATGTTCAGGCATAATACAGATAACTAAGTATAATTAGAGATAACTAGGAATAATGTTTGTTTTTAGGGACACACGTATTCATGTGAGAATATGGCAATAATTATCACAATAATTAGGTATATTATATATTGTAGATATATTGTATATACAGGTAACTAAGTACATGATATATAGGGGTAGACAATATGAAATTTCCATCTGTTGAAGGTTAGCAACATCCTTAGAAGGTAGGTGTAGTTAGGTAGAGAAGCACATACAATTCATTAGCAGATGCTTCCTAATGTTTAATGTGAACACCAGAAACATAGAGCTACTATATCGAATACGAGGAGGGAGGGAGTTCCAGAGCTCCTTGTCCATAGCAAGAGAAGGCAAGGTTAGCAAAGGCAGTGTGACTTTTAGGAGCAGTTAGCAATGCCTGACTATAGACTCTTATGGCATAGGCACACAGGGCTGAATACAGGATACCCATCACTGGCACTGTAACACAGAGTGATGGCAAACTACCTGTCAGTAGGTCCCATGCAATATAGGGCTGGCCCATCACCCTGCACTACCACAGAACCACTGTTGGGTTAAAATGCACAATACAGGGTGGCAGTGAGAGCACTCTGTGACTAGTGGACTGCCAGACCCATTTGTATAGCCACCACATGCCCTGTCTGCAGAAGCATGGTATGCAGGACTGGATGACTGGTGGTCCTGGAAGCAGTGTTGGAGTTGGAAAAATGTCTTATGTAGCTGAATGCCACCATTCAAAAACCCCAGAAATACCCACTACTCCCACACACTTCATAGCACCAGAGCAGGGGCCCAATGGGAGCGATGCCTGTCTGTACTGTAAGTTTGGGTTAAAAAGGAAGCAAAGCATTGCGTAGAGAGTACAGAAAAGCCAGATTTTTTCTGAAGAGGTAAAGGGTGAGGAACCGTGGCTAGGTATGGCTACTTGTACGCATCATGGTTAAATATGTTCTAGGCTGAAATAGTGCAGAGCATAGAACAGGGTACCTGAAGTGAGTCAACAACAAATATCAACCTAATTGCCTACATATGCCATAGATTTGGGGCATGTTGGGGACATTGGCCACAGCATGCAGAGCTGCCTAACTTCCCTGACACACATAGCACTGCACTGGCGAGTAGTACGGGAAGCACTGCACTGCTTCCAATCAGCTCATGTAAATTGATGAGCAGCCACCTGTCTGATGCATGGATGGACTACTACTACATGCTACCCTCAGGGCCTAGGGTCCTCTATCCCACAGCTGGCAGTCAGGCAGGCAGCAGTAGTTCTGCCAGTAATTATGGCAGTAAGGACTGGATTCCTGAATACAGCCCAGTGTCATTGTTGAAAGTACAGCTGTAGAGGAGGGTGTTTAGTGTCAAAGTACATTATCTACAAGTCATCTTAGGATGCATTTACAGATGCTGGGAAGAGCCATTTAGGCCAAAGTAAAGGTTGCAGTGATATGAGGTGGGTTGTTGCCAGTGCAAAATGATGTACTGTATAACTCCTTATTCATACTATCAGTTTATTTTCACTATTTTCATGGATGCATAGCACTGCATGAAAATAAATTAACAATGACTATAGTAACTGTCAGTGTTGCTTCTATTGTAGTACCAAGCTACCATTTAAAAAAAATCACCTGAGTAGTTTCAGCAATATCGTTTGTACTTTACTGTGTTCAGAAGTTAAGTAAATTAAATATTAAAAAATGTTCTGCTGTGATAAAAACCTACTGTTCTTCATGAACTATTCATATACTATGAGTGAGCAGCAGATATTCTGGCTTGTGTGAAGTCTCTTATGATGTCCTCAATAAGGTGAAAACTCCCTGTCGGCCACTTGGCATGTTTCATTTTTAATAACTGCAATCTAAGATCTACAGTATATTAATCTGTGAAGCACTGCATCCCTTCTATAGTGGGCTGATCTGACACTGGCAGACTACAAGCCAATAACTTAGAAAAGACATGAAGGCTATTGCTGGTGTGTCCCATATAGATTATCTGGTGGGCAAATAGTTAACCTGTTTGTATTCATGATGTGAAAAGGGACACCTGGGGCAATATATTTAGAAGTTTGCACTGGTGCAAATCCTAGTTTGCCCATGCAAACTGGGTTTTGCTCTGATGTCCTATATTGAACAGCCTGGCTAGTGTGGGCAAACAGAGTTTGCACATGGCAAATTTTGGAGGAGGGCACATTGCAAATGAAGGGGCAGGGATCTGAATATTGGCACAGTCCAATATTCAGAGTATTTGCACTCTGCAAGGGTGTTTGCGTGGTCCCCTTGCATGGCGCAAATACAGCCAACTTACACCAAAACTTACTCCGGCGCAACCTTAGCGGTTGGTGAAGGAAGTGCAGTGGCCTCCCCCCCTTGCACCAGTCCCAATCTGAAACAAAGGTGTTCCTAGTTTCAGTGGTCCCTCCCCTTACCCGCATCTATGTTCAATAGTCTGACACCTGTTTTGTTTATCCAATGGTCCCTCCCCCCACCTGATGTCCATCAGATGTACAATTGTAATATTTCCCTGGTGTCCTGTGGTGCCTCCCCTCACCTGATCACCAACTCAATGGACAAACAAAGTGTCCCTGGAATCCTGTGGTCCCTTCCCCTACCTGATCACCCACCCAACGGACAAAGTGTCCCTGGTGTCTAGTGGGCTCTGCCTCCACCCAATTCCCTGCTGGAGTAAGACTAAACTATTGACCCTAGTCTACTGGTCCCTCACCCCAGTCTAGTCCCCATCCCAGGTTTGACAAGCCTCCTGCAATTGTTGTTCCACCACTGACTCGCAGGATGCCAGCTGTGAAGTATCATTCCCCTCACAACATAACCTCAGTCCTGTTCACGTTCACTGATCCCCACCCCCCAGCCTGTCCCTCATTGGTGCTAGTTGGTCCCCATCCCACCTGCGACTCTGAGAACCCACTCACCCCCATCTCCTGTACCTGCCTATCAGTGCCATGGTGAATCAACAGTGGGTGACACAGCACTCCACGCACCACCTCAGCCACCCGCCATCTGACTGAAGTGGAGAGCACACTGCTTTTTGATTAGGCAGTCTGTCATATAAATAAGCAGCATGCTTCCAGCTTCAGTCAGACAGCAGGCGGCCAAAGTGGTGTGTGGAGGGCTGTGTTGATAGCCATCAATTCTCAGTGGCACTGATAAACAGGTAAGAGAGACCAGGTGTTGTGGGCTTTTGGTACCATGGGTGAGAGGGGGGTCCACTAGCACTAAAGAGAGATGGGCTGGGGGGATGGGTGTCAATGAATGTGAATGGGGCCCGCTTTGTTGGTTTGGGGACTATACTTGCACCTAGAATCCTGTGAGTCAGTGGCTTAATGATGATAGTGGGGGTTGTCAAACTTGGGATGGGGATCAGATTGGGGGGGGTAGGGACCACTAGACCAGCGGTGGTAGTTTTGTCTGTCTTGGTCAAGACATCTGGTGAGGGGAGGGACCACTGAACACTAGGGACACTTTGGGCTCAATTTTCAAAGGCTAAACTATGACACAGGGTGCTTACGCCAAATGGGTATGAAGCAAGTGGCACCTTGCATCATAGTTTGCAGTGATCCTGATTTTCAAACAACAGCTGGAGTGAAATCTGGATGCCGTACACCTAACCTGCACTGCACCATGTTTGCAGCAAAAGCACTCCTGCACCAGGTTGCAAGGGGTCTTGCACCATGGAGGGGATGCACAGTACCATTTTTCAGGATTTTGCAAGCACCGATGCGTATGATGCACTGGGCTCACATTAGACCAGCTAGGTTCACCATTAGCTGTAAGACAGTAATTTTGTCACCACCAATAGGAGTGCAGACAATACAGTGCCTATCTCCGGAGTGCCAGGCTTTGCAGCCCCCTGGAGCCAGAGCTCCAAAGTGCCATGGAAAAATGATCACTGTTTTGAGGGGGGCATCACCCCCCCATGAAAGAAAATATAACTAACCAGTGTAGGAATGCCCCAAAAGACAGAGAAACTGTTGGGGCAAAACATAATGAGAGTGCCAGGTGATCAAACATCAAGATCGCCCCTGTCAGTCTAACCATTGTTGCGGCACCCTAATTGCAGTGACAAAATTAAGTTGCTTCTCTAATGGTATACCAACCAGCTAGGAGGAGGTCTAAGTGCCCTGCACCACTACTTGGCAGAGTGGCTAATTATCTGTGGGGTTAGGAAGGAGGAGTACAGGGGCTGAAGGGGGACCGATGGTTCCATAGGGCATGATCGGAGCACAGCAGGCAGGAATAGGGAGTGGAGGAGTCATCTAGCAAAGGTGCCATTTAGCACATACAACAGTTGTGGGGGCCTGGTCAGGGGGTTGGCATCACGATCCTTGTATGTCATGGTCCCAGATGGAAGCAGCACTGACACCAGCCCTACAGGATTATGGGTTCTAGGAGGCTGGTGCCAGGCCTGCTTCCACCTTGGGCCATGACATACTAGGATCAGGAAGCCAACCCACCCACCTGGCCCCCTTGGCTGTCTTATATGCCCTATGGCACCTCTGCCAGGTGACTCTTCTGCTCCCTGTTCCCTCCTGCTGTCCCCTTCTCATGCCCTATGGCACCCTCAGTGCTCTTGCAGACCTTGTTCCCCACCTTCCCTCCATAGTTCTCCCCCCTACCTCCATGGGTTCTGTAGTCTTGTGCTGACGGGGCTGAAGGTCCTCCTTCAAACTCCACAAGTGTTGCCCGACATTTGGTGCTGCCCTGCAGCTGAGGCAACTCCCGGGTCTTTGGAGTATGGATCCTTGATATTACAATGGGTTTCTGATGCACCCGGTGTTTGCTGCAGCCCTAGATCACCACAGATTGTGGCAATCTAAGGGCTCTTTGAAAATTGAGCGCCTTGTCTGTCCGTTGGGCAGGTAATCAGGTGGGGAAGGGACCACTGACACCAGGGACACTTCGTCAGTCCATCAGCTGGGAGATCAGGTGGGGGAGGGACCACTGGACACCAGGGACTGAAACATAAATCATTGGGCATGGGTGAAGGTGGGGGGAGGAACTGCTAGACACCAGAGAATAATACTTTAAACATCAGGAATGGGTGCAGGTGTGGGGAGGGATCACTAGACACCAGGGACATGTTATCTTCTATATGGGGGGTGGGATCGGATGGAGGGGGGCACCAATAGACATGAGGGACATGATAGTTGCTATACGGGAGTGGGATCAGAGGGAAGGGGAACCACGAGCACCAGGCATAGCTCTCTGGGACTGGACAAGTGGGGGGGCAGCACCATGCAAACCAGCCTCACTCCCCATGCAGATGAGCCCATAATTGGCATGCACCTTGCATGCCAAATGGGCTTATTTGCATGGGTCCCTTTGAATATCAGAAATTTAGCAAGGGTGCCAGCCATTGTGTTGCCCTATTTCAGGAGAGCTGTCCAGGCCATGTTAAGTGGCTTAGCACTGGGCCGACATGACCGTATATTCAGTCAAATAGGACCTGTGTGCTATTCCACTGAATATAGCATCTTCGAGAACCTAGGCTATCGCAAAGCGCAGTGAAAATATCTGCACTAACCTTTGCGCATTTTTTAATATCAGGCCCCTCATGTTTGTCCCCAAGTCTAACCACTTTGACCTGTTTAGCACCAGTGGTTTGCATGGTCCACAGGGGTATGGTTATCAGATTGATTCCCATCTCAACTAAAGGTATTACTATATAATTTCCTGTACCAGTTACATCATTTTTGGCTTTTTTGTTTAGTGGTAAAACACAACCGAACTGAAAATAGATAGACAGCCCTGATGACAGCTTTGGTAAGTGGAGTTTTAACAGAAAGAGATGCACTGGGGAGGTTGGAATGTTGATCAGATTAGCATGGTTATCTTAATTAACAGATTAGTGTCAAGTTCAAGTTTATGTTTATTGGGATATTTGCCACTAAGTCTACGCTCATTTCCAATAGCATCCCAGATAATGTAAAACACTACATATAAAAATAATAATAAATAATAAATATCACATATCATTTACAATGTTACAATCTCATGGTGACAGTAACAATTTCATCATGTCATTACCATATCTAATCTCAGCAGCAGCACCAGAAAAAAATAATTTTGCAGTAATATGTCAGCTGTGTCAGAACTGGTGCACAAAATTAAGGCTGCTTGTATTTAAATGGCCCCATATTCAGAGCTGGACAGACACACGGCGCAAATGGATGCAGCACACAAAAAAATGACCCGGCCAGCGCTGACAGGATATTCAAACAGAATGCGCTATCAGAACAGGTAGCACATTCTGTTTGAATATCAGACCACAGGTGCACAGCACAAAGCGGGCTGCTGCCATGTTGGGTGCAGCAGATCTAGGGTTCGGGACTGAAGACCACCAATGGGGAATACATGGAGCATACTTGGATGCATTGTTTCTCCAAGGGTCATATTCAGCTAAAATATGCTAATGAGCTCATTGGGCAAGCATGGCACAAAGGGGCCTCATGCATGCCCATTATGGGCTCATTAGCATGTCTGTGCTGGGCGATATACACTGAGTCAGCTTTCTCCAGCCCCGATCCCGATGAAATTAAAAATAAGCATCTTCAATTTACTGAACATTTGGCTCCCCCTCTCTTGGTTTAAGAAAATTCAGTCTTATTATAGGTTTAATTTGGTCAGGAAAAAGGCCTAGAATAACCTTTCATAAATTAGCTGCCCCAAAAGATAGAGGGGGCCTACGCCTTCCACATGTTGGCTTATACTATTGGGTGAGTGATGCAAACAAATATTTTAGGTGGGGTTCAGATGTGAATCTACATGTCAGTTACCCATTTATACCAATTTGGCTTACATAGAAACATAGAATTTGATGGCAGATAAGGACCACTTGGCCCACCCAGTCTGCCCATTTCCCTACCTAATGAATAAGTTGCAGATCCTAGTTAACCAGCAGCCTACTTATTTCTACCCCCACCATCTAGAATTGCCTTATGACTGTCCCATGCATGCTTGAATTCAACCACTGTTTTTGACTCCACACCCTCCTCCAGAAGGCCATTCCATGCATCCACAACCCTCTCTGTGAAAAAATACTTCCTTACATTACCTCTGAGCCACTCCCCATCTTCAAATTGTGCCCCCTTGTTCTTGCACACCTCTTGTTTTGAAAGATGATACCCTCTTGGACTTTTTTTATTCCCTTGAGGTACTTGAAAGTTTCTTTCATGCCCCCCCTCTTCCTCCTTTCCTCAAGGCTATACATATTAAGCTCCTTTAGTCTATCTTCATATGTCTTCCGGTGCAGAGCCTGCATCATTTTAGTTGCCCTCCTCTGGACAGCTTCCATTCTGTCTATGTCCTTGCGGAGACTGGGCCTCCAGAACTGCAGCAGTATTCCAGATGGGGTCTCAACAGCTGTCTGTACAGAGGGATAACAACTTCCTGTTTTCTACTAGTGATGCCTCTCCCTATGCATCCCAGTATCCCTCCAGCCCTTCTTACTGCCCTCTCAGATTGCTTGCCCACCTTTAAGTCATCTGATATGACTAACCCCAGGTCCCTTTCCATTTCTGTTGTTGTTAGTATCTCACCCCTCCATTGTGTACTCTTCCCCTGGGTTTTTGTTTCCCAGGTGCATTACCTTGCACTTCTTAGCATTCAATTTAAGCTGCCATACATTTGACCATTCCTCTAACCTTGCCAAGTCCCTTCTCATCCTTTTCACCCCACCTTGTGTATCAACTCTGTTGCAGATCTTTATGCCATCTGCAAAGAGACATACTTTTCCTTTCAGTCCCTCTGCAATGTCTCTTATAAAGACATTGAAGAGGACCGGTCCTAATACTGAACTCTGCGGTACCCCACTAGTAAGCCCCTTTCTTCAGAGTGGACTCCATTTACTATTACTCTCTGTGTCATATTCTCCAGCCAATTCTTTACCCAAGCTATCATCTTGGGACCCAGTCCCAGGCTGGCTAACTTGTATATTAATCTTTTGTGTGGGACTATGTCAAATGCCTTGCTAAAGTCTAGGTAGGCCATGTCCACAGCCCATCCCTGATCTACTGCTTTGGTCACCCAGTCAAAGAAATCTATTAGTTTCATCTGGCATGACCTTCCCACTGTGAATCCATGCTGCCTTGGGTCCTGTGCCCCTCTGGCCTCTAGGTACTCGACAATTCTTTCCTTCAGAAGTGATTCCATCATTTTCCCAATCACTGAGGTTAAACTAACAGGTCTGTAGTTTCCTGCTTCTGCCCTGCTCCCACTTTTGTGAAGGAGAATCACATCTGCCCCCCTCCAGTCCTCAGGTATCACCCCATCCTCCCATGATTTGTTAAAGAGGGTAGTCAGTGGTGTCACTAGTTCTACCCTTAGTTCTTTAAGAATTCTGGGATGAATCCCATCAGGATCCATTGCTTTGTCCACCTTCAGTTTTAAGAGTTCTTTCAGAACCCTTTCTTCTGTAAATGGACTGGTATCAACTTCTGTATCCAGAGTGTTTCTATTGTTTGTTTTAGGAACCTCCTCCTCTTCATTTGTAAATACTGAGCAAACATATTTGTTTAGTATCTCTGCCTTTTCACAGTCACCCTCTGCCCACCCTCTTCCCCTTTATTAAGCCTCACTATCCCTCCCCTTGGTCTTCCTTCGCTCCCTGATGTACCTAAAAAAGGTTTTATCCCCCTTCTTAACTGAGCTGGCTATCTTTTCTTCGGTTTGGGCCTTTGCTGTTCTGACTGCCTTCCCAGCTTCTTTTTGCTTTAACTGATACAATCCTCTGTCCTGCTCCTTCTGTGATTCCTTGTACTTTCTGAATGCTTTCTTTTTCTCTTGAACCTTAACGGCCACCTCCTTTGAGAACCATAGTGGTTTATTACATCGTTTTGTTTTGTTTATTTGCTTCACACAAAGGCTTGTTACCTCTGTGATGGCAGTTTTTATTATTCCCCATTTTTCTTCCACCCCTCCTTCCTGCCCATTTGCTAGTGCATTCCTTAGGCACTCACCCATTTTGGCAAAGTCAGCCCTCCTGAAGTCCAGTACTTTTGCCTTTGTATGGCTTGACTCTATTGCTATGTTTATTGTGAACCATACTGTTTGATGGTCGCTATTTCCCAGATGGCTACCCACTTCTACATCTGTGATCCTGTCTCCATCTCCATTTGAGAGAACCAGGTCTAAGATTGCTCCCTCTCCAGTGGGTTTCAATACTAGTTGTCTAAGGCATGCCCCCTGTAGGGCATCTAGAATAACCCCACTCTTAGAAGTGGCTGCTGCAACTGCACTCCAGTTAACATCTGGCATATTCAGATCATCCATCAGCAATATCTCCCCTTTTTTTGCCATTCTAAATATACTTTCTATCATTTCCTTGTCCATTTCCTCCCCCTGAGAGGGGGGTCTGTATACAACCCCCTGTGTGGATTGTGGTGCCATTGCCTGTCTCCAAATTGACCCACAGTGCTTCTTCTCCTCCCTGTTTACCCTTTTGTTCTGTTCCTTTGATTCCTTCCCTTATGTAGAGAGCTTCTCCTCCTCCTCTTTTATCCCCCCGTCCCTCCTGTAGATAGTGTATCCTGGTATGTTTATGCCCCAGTCATGGTTCTGTGTGCACCATGTTTCTGAGACTGCCACGATATCCAGATGTTCCTCCTCCATCAAGGCCACTAATTCAGGAAGCTTGTTACCCAGACTATGGGCATTGGTACTCATTGCTCTCCATTTTTTGATGGCTTTACCTTCTGTAGCAGCATCCCCTGCTGACCTTTCTACCTTGGTCTTTTTCTCATTTAGTACCCTGTTTTGTAGGGGGAGGCTGGGATTTTCCTGTTGCTTATCAGTGCTTCCCCCCTTCAGTAGTTTAAAAGCTTGCCAAAGAAGCATTTAAACTTCTTAAAGCTTAAAACTGAATTTGCCCAAATAAGAGCCCATGGTCTCTCTCTCCTTCCAATCTGTTACATACAAACTTAAATACCCTTGCCCCAAGCCTAAAGACTTCCCTAATAGCTATCTCTATCAGGGTGCACCCTCAACTGTGTTCGTTCCTTAAGTACGATCACACTCGTGATCTGGCACAAATGGTGTGGGATAATCCTAATTTTTAGATAGAAAATAAAGTGCTTTCTCCCAGGTGGCTATTGATGCTGGAAGGCAGTGTATTAACTCAATTTGCTAATGGGGAAGGAACTTGGCTCTCCTCAGTAGAAATTATGAGCAAGTTCAGTATCCCAAATCCCATGGTCTTCAAGGTATTTCAATTGAGACATCTCCTGGTAAAAGTGATTGGGACGGTTCTACCACAACACACAAAGATCTCTATTACCAAAGATCTGCAGCCTATAGTCGGGTTCCCACATGCAGTGCCTAAAATATATGACTATCTATATAATTGGGCTTACCTACGTTGTTTTGGCCCCACAGTTTATTGGTCCAATTACTTTCCAGATTTGACTATCAGCTGGTCAGCTTTATGGCACAACTGCCATAAACTCGTAACCCAAGATAGGTTCCGAGTAATGCAGTTCCAAATCTTACATAAATTGTATTATTCTCCACAAAGATTAGTCAAATTTGGCTAAGTGTCCTCTTCCATACATACAAGATGCCAGCTAGAGGAAGGCTCCTTGTTCCACATCTTCTAGTCTTACCCAAAAATTGCCCCCCATGGGCTCTCATTCAGCAGAGGGTAGACCCCCTCTTGGGTTTGAGTGACCTCTACACAGCACAGATTTGCCTCCCAGGAGACTTTTCTGTGGTTTCAGTACTTAACCATAAATATCATATGACCCTAATATCAATGTCTGTCAAAAAACTAGTGTTCAGGCACTGGAAGGACCAGGATGATATCACATATAGAATAGCTAAATGAACTTATGGCAAATTTCAAAACAGAAAAGACGATAGATAGCCTTTACAACAGGTCAAAGAGATTTACAAATATATTCTTTACTATGCTCTTTACACTCTTTACTCCTTGTCTTGATGGGAATAGTGCCACATTAATTTTGTCATTTCACTGTATTTATTTACTCTGTGCCAAGGTGAGGACAGGAGGGAGGGGAGGGAGGTTTAAGGTGGGGGGGAGGTACCATCAGTACTTATCAGAGGCATGTAGGTTTGAATGTATGTATATTATGGAACCTTTCTCTGTATTGTAAACTCTTAATAAACTTTGAATTGAAAAAAAATAAGCATCTTCCCTTTTCCTTAGTGTAGTGGATCCGCCCCTTCCATCCCCAATCCCCAATAAAAAACATCAAATACAGTGTCCCCTTTTCCATAGTGTAGTGGACCCCACTCCCATCCCTGATCCCCAATGTAATACATTAAAATCATATTCCCCCTTTCCATAGTGTAATGGACCCTCCCTCCCAGACACGATCGCTGATGTAACAAATTAAAATCATATTCCCCTTTTCCATAGTGTAATGGGCCCCTATGCCTGGCCCCGTTCCCGGATGTAAGAAATGAAAAACATTTTCCCATTTCAGTGTAGTGAACCCCCTCGTAGGCAGTAACCCTCCGAGCACTCTCAACCTGACCTGTGCTGACGACTGGCACAGTCCTCCTCACTCTCCCATAGCCAACTGCCGACTGATCTGTAACTGAGTGCATGCAGTAAATAGTATGCGCTCATTGGTTGTCACCAACCAATGAGCACGTAATATTTACTGGATGCACTGAACACTACAGAGGGTCACCAAGTTCCATGCAGTGCATCGAGGGTGTAGGGCTGAGGATTGCCCATAGAGGAATGCATGGCACATTCCTGTATGTGCTGCAGCCCACATGGACGATATTCAACCCAAACATTCAAATGAGCCCATTGGGCATGCATGGCACAAAGGGGCCATTTGCATGCTTATTATGGGCTTATTCGCATGGCTGCACCTGGCAGAATGCACCAAGCCAGCTCCCTCCAGCCCCAATCTTCATAGAAATAAAGATCACACCCCGAATGCCCTGGTAGTCTAGTGTGACCCCCTTCCCTGCCCCAGTCACTGATGTCACATAAATAAAACCAATCCCCTTTCCCTGGTAGTCAAGTTGCCCCCCTACCCAGCCCCAGTCACAGATGTCATATAAACTCATCCTCTTTCCCTGGTAGTCAAGTGCCCCCCATCCCCGGCTCCATTCACAGCTGTCATTAAAAAACACTGATCTCTTTCCCTGGTGTCAATGGCCCCCTCTCCCCAGTCATGATCACAGATGTCAGATAAATAAAACAACCCTCTTTTTCTGGTAGTCTAGTGTGACCCCCTTCCGAGTCTTGATCACAGCTGTTATTAAAAACACCAGATCCCTGGTAGTCAGTGGCCCCCCACCCCATTAGCCAGTGACCCACATTCCCCAAACCCAGGACGAGCCATGACTGAACAGAGCCCACCTCACACTTACATTGCTCAGCCACTGATCGAACTGACAGAGGACTGTACAGTATATAGTACACACCATTGTTTGACCGATCAACCAATGGGCATGTTCTATATACTGTATATCACTCCTGTACTGTTCAGTCAGTGGCTGGCTGGTGCAGTGTGAGGTGGGCTGTGCCAGTCACCGGCTCTGATCAGGTTGGGGGGTTACTGGCTAACATGGGGGAGCCACTTGACTACCAGGAAAAGAGGATCAGTGTTTTTTTTAATAACAGCTGTGACTGGGGCTGGGGAGGGGGCCACTTGACTACAAGGGAGACTGGTACATGTTACCATGATACAGATGATCAGGGATTGGGGGTGGAGTGGGTCCACTGGACCACCAGGGCTGTCTTTCCTTATTCATCTATGAGGCTCAGGGCTGGGTGGGACTGAGTACCCAGCTCCAGGCTGTGTGTGTGGGGCACCAATCTACTCCACGCATAAAGTAAGGTTTTGTGAGTGTAACTACATAGCCGCACAGCCGGACAGTTTTACGCTTGGGGGGTGATTCAATATTGTGATGCGCGTCATATGAATGTGATACCCCTCATTTGCATAGTTGCATCACAATATTGTGTGCAGGCAGCATTGTTGGGAGTGTGTGGCACCTTTGAATGTGGCCACGCCACTGACGGCTCGTGAACATCTGGGGATGCGCAGTGCATCCTGGGATGAACCACACATCTCTGTCTGAATATGTGGCGCTATTGTATAATTTATGCTCCCATTTGAGTGTTTCTATGAAATGACAGTGACTCATAAAAACTGTTTCAGCTCACTTCCCTGTTCACTGTCAATTTTAATCCCCTGAAAAAATAAACAAAGGAAATTCAAAAAATAATTGTAACTATTTCTAAACAAAGAAAATAATAAAAGTGCTTTCTATTTTGAATACTTTATTCAAATGTGTTTGGAAACAGCTCAGCTAGTGCCTCAAGAATGCTCTGTTCTGGAGTTCACCACGCTTTTGTATCCACCATTGTATCCTGTTAATGTTCCTCTCTCTTTTTCTTAGAGAGCAGTTCTCCTGGCAACACATAGCGTGAATGACGTGATGACGCCACTCGCTACCCACGTCACAGACTGTGATGTACTGCTCTGCCCTGTTCATTTAGAAAGTTCATATTTGACTGCAAAGCAGTCCTGCTGCACAAAAAAGTACCATCATTTTCTGTTTCAGGATTTCCATACCTTGGGCAACAGCCATTTGAGTTTTAAAGGTCAGGTTTTTCCTTATCATGTATGAGTGTCCCAATCTAGATTTTACAGACCTGCACACATCATATACATACAGAGTGAAGTCAAGAGAGAGGTCCAATATAACTCTAAGATACTTGAATGAAGTTACAGAAGCAAAAGGGGCAGGATAATTTCAAAGTTTTGGTGATGATCCAAGAAGCATAGCCTTCATCTTAGTAGTATTCAGAATCAATTTGTTTTGATACAGCTAATGCTGAACAGAATGAAAGTCAATATTAAGTTGCCTTTTTCAGTAATTTATGCAGGTAGAGCTGTACTGTAGTACTAGGTCATCTGCTTACATGAGGTAGGTAACAGAGGCTAGTCAGAGTGGAATTTTATTTATATAGAGGAGGGGAGGTAGCAGACATAGTATGGACCTCTGTGGGATGCCAGCTATAGTGGAAGCTAACTCGGACTAGACTAGTCCAAATTGAAAATGGCTGCTTACTGTCTGCAAAATCATTTTTAAATCATGGTAGGGCACAGAAGGAGACATCATTTAAGCTGGCACATAGTAGCAAGTGCTCCACAAGATTAAAAGCCTTTGCTAAATTAATGAAAACTGCTCAAGATAGTTTACTACTCTCCACAGCATGGCAACATCATTTGTAAGTTTGATCAGGGCAGTACACATACTACTGTATGCCCATGTCAGAAGTCATGTCAGGTAGGTGAGAGAGTATTATGATTAAGTAGTCAGTTACTTAGATTAAAACCAGTTTGCCCCAAACAAATGTTGCAGATGAATCTCTACTTCCCGCTCCTGATTTTTCGTTCCCCAGCTTTGAAAATCAGTTTGGATTTTCTCAAGGAGTAACTCAATTTATAATGATGCAACTGACTCAAGCAGTAGATTTTTTGGAGGGCCCCATCTGTGGTTCAGTGGGCAGGATACACTCATACAAATACCCTACATGCCCAGCCACCAGCCCTTTGCTGTCACTTTCGATACTGAGCCGAGCGTGTGGTTCTACTAGCCCTTCCTTGCTCTTTGCTCAGCCTCTGGCTGCTCTTTGCTCATTTTTGTGTTTTCTGGCTGCTCTGGTGTTTTTTTCTTCCTTGCTTCTCCCCTTTTCCTCTTGCTTGCTCCTTGGTTCTTGGCCATGCTCTGGGGTCCTTCTCCTCATCCGGCTGTGGCTCTGCCGCTCGGCACCCCCACCCCCATTTTCTTCTCTAGTTGCTCACTGCCTCTCTTCTGGTGCCTACTTAGTTTTGGGAGTCCTCTTTCTCTCATTCTCCTGGTGTTATCTCTGCTCTTCCTTCTCCAGTGCTGCTCTTCGTTCCTTGTTGCTCGCTCCTACTGCCACTTCCAGGTTGCGTAACTGTACTCCCAATCCCTCTCTCTTCCTGCACATTCCATTCCGCCGCAGCCTGAGCTCACTTGTCAGTGCTATGGCAGTGTAAGTTCTTATTACTGCCAGCAGTCTACCTCCTGGTACCATGGCAGCATAGTAGTTTGCAGCTGCTTCCTTTCTCTTGAGTGACACCCACCATCACTCTCGCTGTTCAGAATAACAGCTCAGGACTTTTCCACCTCATCGGCTCTACACCCAAGCAATTGTGTTGTACCTATGTGGAGGTGCAGATCTTCAAGCCTCTGCTGTGTGGGCCTTCTCAGCTGCGCCTACATGGAGGTTCCAGCTCTCTTTCCCACCTGCCATCCAGTGTCTACATGGAGGCCACTGGACCATCTGCTTACAGCTCTTACCTACTCATCTGATGCCTATCTGGGGGCAACCAGACCACCTGCTCTTGTTGGCCAGCACCTACGTGGAGTTTCTGGTGCCTCACTTTCCTCCTTAGCATCATCCTATCTACATGGAGGTCAGGATCTACCTACAAAATTCTCATCCCATGCACAACTGGCCATAAGTTCAGACACTAGTGAAGTCCTCTGGTGTCAGCAGCACCCTGTTCTACAGAGCCTTCCTGTCTGCACTATGGCCTCTCCAGATCCTTCAGATTGGACCTGCACCTGCTTCCCCTGCTGCTCAGAAGTGCACTTCCAAAATAAAACTCTCTGTTAAGGACTGGACTGTTCCACGTTTGATAGCAGAGTTGATGAAGCTTGGCGTTGTCTACCCTGCTAATGCCAAAAAGCAAGTACTGTATGATTTACTTTTGGAAGCACAATCTCAAAGAGTTCCTGATTCATCGAGTCCACCGGAATCTGGCGGTCTCACCGAACTCAAAGATTTCATCACCCAGCTTGCCACTTCTGTGTTTGACATTCAATCTTGACTTACTGTCCTGGAGAACAGAAAGCCTGCTCTTCCCAATGAGCAAGCAGCTCCACCAGCCACCCCCTTATAGCAGCCAGTACCACTTATTGTACCTCAAGCTCCTCTGACTATCGACATCAATCAGAGTGTTCCTTCCCCAGCTGCTCTGGATCCACCCGTTCCTTCCTCCAGTTCAGGTACGCAATCCCAGAACTCATCATTGCCCGCCATATTACCTATTCATTTAGTTCCCAGTCATCTCTGCAAGGACATCATTGATGGGAAAGATGTTAATCTTATATTGTTACTCATATTCTCTCATGACTCCATAGAGAATAGAATTATTTCATGTGGCGATGTCTCTGTTGTCCTGAAATCCAAGACCCCTAGATTAACAAAAAAACTGACCATTCCTGAGTTCATCTTAGCCTTCAGCCTCTACAGGGATATTCTATGCACCACCTTCTTCTCATGCCGTGAAAAGCTGGATACCCACTTGTACCTGTTTGTCAACCTAGGTGTGTGCTATGGTGGTACGTACTTCTTCGATTATCATAAAGCTTTCTCTGCCAAAGCTGCTGCCACCCCTTGCTCACTTTAACATACGTCTAAACTGGGGGACACTTGATAATGACCTGTTCTGCCACCACTTCACAGGACAGCAAGCATTACCTTGCCAACTATGCGGCTCCTTCTTGCATTCAGCTACCTTATGCCCCTTGGCAGTGCCTGATACCTCATCCACTCATCCCTCGTCTTCAGCTACTCCCTCCATTACACACATCATCTGTAATCCAGTTGCAATACCATGTTCCTCTCATGACAGGCTCGACTGACCCATCACGTTCATTGAGGGTTGGCCCATATGCAACAATTTCAATGCTTCTGGATTCAATCTGTATGGCTACTGTAACTTGCACGTGTACAGTCATTGTGGGAAGGAACATCCCCTAGATCCAGCTGCCCCAAACTGCGGCTCAGTCCCTGACAATTACAGCATCCATCTACTCCCATCATTGCTGGGGCATTGACATGCTTGTTTTCCACACATCCATCACAATTCCTGGTTAACTTTCTTGTCTACGGTTTCTTGGAAGGCTTTCATACTGGCATTTTCATTCTCCCGAAGGAATATTCCAAATGCAGGAATTTACTCACAGCCTGAAGTGAACCTGATGTGGTTTGGCAGCTTCTTCAGATGGAACTCAACAAAGGATTTCTCATAGGACCATTCAAGCAATCTCCTTTTCTCATCTTTCATGTCAGTCCCATTGACATCGCTACATGGAAGTTTTCAGAAAAGAAGAGGCTCATATTCAACCTGTCTGCTCCCCACACCTCTCTCATTCCCAGCATTAATTATCTGGTACCCAACAAGAACAAAGAGGAAGTGGGAAACTACAGACCAGGCAGCCTGACCTTGGAAGTGGGGAAGATCACGGAAGCACTACTGAGGAGAGATTGCTGGAACGTCTGGTTGCCAACAGACTACAGGACCCAAGGCAGCATGGTTTCACTAGGGGGAGGTCATGTCAGACTAACCTCATTGAATTTTTTAACTGGGTGACAAGGGAGGTGGATCAGGGGAAGGCAATGGACATGGCCTATGTGGACTTCAGCAAGGCCTTTGACACTGTGCAAGACAGAAGGCTATTAAACAAACTGGGAAATATGGGAGTGGGCAGAACAGTAGTGTGGTGAGTATTTAACTGGCTGGGTGGCAGGACACAGAGAGTGGTGGTACATGGTTGTCACTCCACAGAAGGAAGAGTGACCAGTGGGGTACCACAAGGATCAGTGCTGAGACTGGTCCTATTCAACATCTTCATCAGTGACATTGTGCAAGACCTAGAAGGCAGAATTTCCCTGTTCACTAATGACACGAAGCTCTGTAACAGAGTGGACATGCTAGAAGGTATAGACAGAATGAGGAGGGACCTGCAGAAGCTTGAAGAATGGTCAAGGGTTTGGCAGTTGAAATTCAAAGCAAAGAAGTGCAAGATCATGGATAATGCATAAGGGGCACAAAAACCCTGGAACAACATATCAGTTGAGGGGTGAAGATAGAGCATGCACCAAGAAGGAAAGGGACCTTGGGGTTATCATATCTGATGACCTCAAGGTAGGAAACAGTGCGACAAGGCAGCAGGTAAAGCAAATAGGATGCTGGAATGCATAGGCAGGGGCATCACCAGCAGGAAAAAGGAGGTCATAATTCCACTATACAAGATACTGGTGAGGCCCCACCAGGAGTACAGTGTACAGTTCTGGAGATCTTACCTATGTGAGGACCTAGACATGGTAGAGAAGGTTCGGAGGAGGGCAACAAAGATAGTACAGGGATTGCATCACAAGTCCTATGAGGACAGGCTAAAGGACTTGAATATGTACTCCCTGGAGGAGCGAAGGGAGAGCGGGGATATGATAGAGACATACAAGTACCTTACAGTGAGGAACAGGATGCAGGAACACACTATTTTCCAGTGAAAAAGATGTTCCAGGACTAGAGGGCATGGGATGAAGTTGAAGGGAGAGTGATTCAGAGGAAACATGAGGAAGAATTTCTTCACAGAACGGGTAGTGGACAAGTGGAACACCCTGCCAGAGGAAGTAGTGGGGGCTAAAACAATCATGGGATTTAAGAATGTATAAGGGAATTCTGGAGGTCAGCGGTAAGGGGCAACAGACTTCTAGGAAAACATAAAGTGAACTTACAAGTTCAAATGGGCAGACTAGGTGGGCTATAGGCCCTTAACTGCTGACTATGTCTATGTATCTATGTACCCTCCAATGATTTTTCCTTAAGCTATGCTTGGACTGATGATGCAATCACTGCTATCAAAAGGCTTGGTAAAGGTTCTTAGCTAGCTATGGCTGATATATCAGATGCCTTCAATCTCCTCCTTATCCATCCCTCTCTGTGGCACCTGTATGGTATTAAGCAGGAGGACTCCTATTACTTCGCAGTTTGGGTGACCTTTAGGAGCAAGAGCAACAATAAACTATTTGATCTCTTTTCTGACACCTTATGCTGGTTATTGCTCAATTACCATATGTCACTATCGTAATCCTCCTGCTCGAGGATTTCCTCCTTATCGAACCACCCTCAGCTCCTCTTGCTACAGCCCTCTCTTCTCTAGAAGAGCTTTTTCATCACCTCACTGTTCCCATATCTGATGAAAAGACAGTGGGTCCATTTACCACTTTGGAGTTTCTAGGCATTGTACTGGACTCAGCTCGCATGGAAGCCACACTGCCCCATGACAAATTGGTCAAAGTCTAGGCCTTGGTTCTGTCATTTTCTGTCAAGTCTTCTTACACAAAGCATGAACTGCTCTCCTTGCTGGGTTATCTCAGTTTTGTAATGCACATAATTCTCCAAGGTCACTCATTTATTTTGTACTTGCTCAAACTGGTCTCTTCCATTCCCGCACTGCATCATCATATCACCCTCACTGCCTCGGTCAAATCTGATTTGTCCATGTGGTCCCTCTTCCTGGAACTGTGGAATGGTGGTTCCATGTTTTTGCAAAGATGTCTCTCCTAGTCTCTCTCCTGTGATTTATGCCGATGCCTCACCAGCTTTCGGGTTCACAGCAATATACAAAACATCCTGGATCTCTGTCCTTTGGCCACCTGAATTCCTTCGACTTCCCAACTTTGCCACCTTTTTCTCCATTGTTTGAAATCTATCCCATAGTGGATACCACATTTACATGGGGTCACCTGTGGTCCTTATGAACTATCTCAGTATTCTCAGACAACCAAGTGACTGTAAACATAATCAACAGAGGTAGATCATTATCCCTTTCCATTATGCTGTTCCAGAGGAGATTGACATGGCTTTCCTTGATACATGATTTCTCAATTCATTGCTTCCATAGTCCAGGGCTCCTTAATACTGCTGCAGATCATCTTTCTTGTTTTTATTTTCAGGGCTTCAAGCTCCTTCAGCCATCTGCGGATCCATCTGCTATTCCAGCTCCCAGTTCCAGGATCTCATAATGTATTAACTGACTACCTACGCATGGCTAAGACTATCATGTGGTCTACTCTATCAGCTAGCACTCAATCCGCATATTCCACAGCCTGGAAAAAATACACCACTTTTTGTGCCATGACAGTGACACCATCGACACCCATATCTATTTCAACCATTCTGGTCTTTATCACATATTGTCATACATCTCAGAAATTAACGTATGGCACCATCCAAAAGTACTTGTCCAGTATCCAGTTTTCCTCCTACAGTCAAATCCTGCTTCAGACCCCATCATCTCTAACCCAGCTGTCAAACTGCTCCTGATTGGTATTCTCAAGTCCACAATCAGAAAGTCTCCAACTCACCAACCTATTGATGACCTCATTTTCAGATGGCTATTCAGCCTACTACTATCTGACCCACTAGATGTCTTCTCTACCACTGTCTTATCAGCTGACATATGTCTGGCCTTTTATGGATTCCTCCGCCCAGAGGAATTCATAGTTTCATCTCCACCTGCTTCTACATTTCTCATGGTGAAACACCTATGCAAGTGCAACGACCACTACATCGCTCACCTACCTTCCTCCAAAATGGACAGATTCAAGAAAGGAGTCGACATCATTTACTTTCCTACTTCCAATGCTTGGTGCCCCACTGCCAAGTTAGATCAATTACTCCAAAATCTCAAAAGGTCCTCACTGTCAGCTCCAGAGCTACCTACTGCAAACCATGCTCCACTAAGTACTAAGGAATTCATGGACTCAGTCAGACTTCTTCTTCAGCACCTCGGATATGACTCAGCATCATTTTCAGGACACTCCTTCTGCATAGAAGCCACAACATCTGCATCCAGGAAGAACATACCAGCCCACATCATCAAATCACTGGGAAGATGGACTTCATCATATTTCAAAACCCACATCCCTATTCCTGAGCATGAGTTACGTTCAGCTTTTTTTTTCATCTCCTCTTAGTACACCCAGAGGAAGGGTAGTCTAGTGATCATGGTTCCTCAGAGGTTTCCTCCAGTAAAGGTTTTTCTTCCTCTCCTGAGTACCACCAAGTACACTCTCCATGAGTTGGAGGAGGTGGATACAAACCTTCGTTTTGGGCCTTTATTTCTTCCATGGCTCTTCCAAGGGTGGGAATGAGCAAGGTCAAAACCAGATATGTTACTTCAAGCATTCAATGACATCAAACATTCAGAGACTTATACAAGCAATTTATATCCCCACAAAGTGAATCAGAGGGCCCCACCCATGGTTCAGTAGGTGAGGATACACTCATGCAAATACCCTACATGCTCAGCCACCAGCACTTAGCCATCACTTCTCCTACATCCTCCCCTCCTCCTTCTCCGACATTCTTCTCACCCTCAGGGTCTTCTTTTCTTCCACGGCTCTTCCAAGAGTGGGAATGAGCAAAGCCAAAACCAGATATGTTACATCAAGCATTTAGTGACATCAAGCATTCAGAGAGTTATACAAGCACTGTATATCCCCACACAGTGAATTGGAGGGCCCCACCAGTGATTCAGTGGGTGGGGATACACTCATACAAATACCCTACATGCTCAGCCACTGGCGCTTAGCCATCACGTCTTCTACAATCTCCCCTCCTCCTTCTCCAACACTCTTCTCACCCTCAGAGCCTTCATTTCTTCCAAGGCTCTTCCAAGGGTGGGAATGAGCAAGGCCAGAACCAAATATATTACAACAAGCATTCAGTGACATCAAGCATTCAGTGACTCATACAAGCACTTTATACCCAGCACAGTGAATAAATACACAGTACTCATCTCTGATTCATTTACCCCTGCCAAGCTCACCTCCTCTTATTAGGGACAACCTCATATAGTTGACTTGTGGTCCGATACTTACCCAACCAGCCTCTTCCTGTTCCCACTAACTGCAGATTTAAAATAAATCAAAAAGGCTGAGAAATCCCTCAGTCCTTACATGAACCCTCTTTCACTATTTACACCCATTTAAAGTTATTATTTTTTCATTGATTTGGTGGTGTTTTAATTTTTGTTTATTTAACTTCAAGTGTCCTCTTTTCTGCTTACACATCCCTGAATTGTCATCAAATCCAATCCAATGTAATATTAACTGAACTCAATATGTATACCCTAGATCAAAGGAGGGAGAGAGGTGATATGACTGAAACATGTAAACACCTTAAGGGCATTAACAAGGTGAAAGAGTCTAACATGTTTCAATACAAGAAAAACAGGAGGACAAGAGCACACAGCATGAGATTAGAGGGAGGCCGATTAAGGGGCAATGTGAGGAAGTTATTTTTCACGGAAAGGGTGGTGGATGCATGGAATGGCCTACCGCAGGAAGTGGTGGATATGAATACAGTGCAGGGCTTCAAACAGGCATGGCATAGGCACAAGGGAGCAATACAGATTGGTATGAATAGATAGGCCATTGACAGAGCAAAGGTCTATGGCACATTCATAAGGTAGAAAAAGAAATGGGCAGACTGGATAGGCCTTGAGGTCCTTATCTGCCGTCAACTTCTATGTTTCTATTTTTCTATGTCAACTTCTATATTAAAAACAGTTTATATTAAATAATTATATGTGTACACGGAAAAATGGTATGGTCTAAATGAGAACATTAAAAAAGAGAAAGCAACATAAGCAAGGCTAAAGTCAATCACCATTTCCAAATCGAATACAACTGAGATATATTCCACGCTGCAGGATACTAAGTTATAGCCATAGATAGTGCTATATGTTTAAACAATAAGAAGTAAAAAGAGATTACATAAACAGGTGTAACCTGTAACTTGATTTTAAATTAGACCTCTTCACAAATGTTTAACTCCAGACTGGGGACAGAGTCTAATGAATCAGGATAAATCATTTGATTGCTGAGAGAGCTTTTCTCTACAGCTGACCTTTAGAAAATTAACTAACTGGTCAACAACAGACAATGTACACTTCTGACTGTCTCAAATAACACAGTCATTACAAGGAATATACAACTGGAAAATAGTGACCAGTTCCAAAGTTTCAGCTTTTTTAAGTTTTAAACTGCTTGCAATGCTTTTGTGTTTTACGGCAAACATTGTAAAAAATGTGAAATATGGTTCCTTGGAAATGTATTCCTTTTTTTCATTTGCACAATTTTCAGGATAGTGTTACAGTCTGTTTTAAAGAAAAATGTACATAAAAGTGTTGGCACGTTCTTAGCTTTATTTGAAAGGTTACTAATACTGGGTGCTATGCGCCAAGGGGGCAGAGTGGCTACATGCACGTATCTGTGGCACATAGCCAGTCCGCACCCACTGTGCCCCCCGCATGGCATTCTGAAAGAGAGGGTGCAGACCCACTGCACCCGATCTCCCATGTCCATGGACAACTTCATGCTGGGAGTGTTTCAGGGGCATGCTGGCGCTATGTGGTAGTCACTAACCCACATAGTGCTGGCTGCATCAGTGTGGAGGGTGGCACAGAGTATGCCAGGGTAGACCCTGCTGTATCCCTCTGCCCATTGTCATTACCTTCTGTTCACCAGGGGTGCTGGTCAGTGCTCTCCATGCTGCCCCTGCCCACTAGGCAGCTGGAGAGGGCAGGGGCAGTGAGTCAGGCCAGTGCCCACAATGTTGGACAGGTGGTGGCATTGGGAGGTTGAGGGGGTATTGGACTGTGGCACATATCCCCTTACAGGGGCATAGTGGTATGGTAATGTTGATGGGGCATCATCGCTGTTGTGCACGGGAAGTGGGTCCTGATGCCAGGGACATGCAGTGCACTGGGAGGGCACCATTTGCCATGGCTGAGCCAGTGGACTGACCGGCCATAGGAGCCATGCTGTGCTGGTACAACATGCACAACCCCAGACATGTGCATAGCAGCATGAGAGATCCACTAGTGGACCCAGGATGGGCATCCCATCGGATGCCCACCCAAGTCTGCAACTCCACCCAGCTAACCTTCCGAGACCTGCTTCCGGCGGGGACCATGGAGAGGTGGCCAGAATTGGTTAAAATGGTCCAGTCATTCCTGTCCATGGGTGGGGCGCAGGCAGGGTACATGACATTTCTGCATACCCCTACCTGCTTCATGCATAGCGCCCGCTGTTTGGTTCTCTGTGGGGTTGGCTTGCTCTAGCCAATTAACTTGTGCCAACCCATTTATTTTTTTTTCTTTTGTTTTAAGCCCTTCTATCAGATAGCTGATATACCTTTAGAATGGGCAGAGCACTATCAGATTATTAACCCATTGTTTATACAAAGAGGTCCCAAACATAATTTAACAGGCTTTTACCTTGATCCTGATAGAATTGTAAACCAAGAATACACACATTTTAGTAACAGCATATTACTACAACTTTGCAAGTGCTGAAGTGGGGAGATATTTTTCAGAATGGTCATTGCAAGGGCTGCAATTCTCTGGGCATTATGAAGCATATCCTTTTACAAGGTCTGTTTTTTCCAGCTTGCTACAGGTGTGGCTCTACCACCCTGATTTTACCTGCAGTTTACTTAAAGGTAGAAAAAACTCATGCAAGGCATCTGTGAGTGAGGAACAGAATTTGTTGACTTTGTCCAAAGAAGTAGTCTTAGGCATTCCTTTCAGGATGGTTTGTTTAGCTGTAGCATGGGGTGTTGATTGTATCAACCACCCTTTTTCTGCTAGTGTAGGTGTATTTGTTAGGAGAGCAGCAATTGCTCCCTTGGGGCCTTTGATGTTATCCCTCTCAAGAGGTGCACCATGCAGTCCTGGTAACTTTGAAAAAAAAAATGCTCCATCAGTCCAGCAGGGTTGAATCAGAGCTTTGTGAAGGGGACACCATCTGCTTTTTTTTTTTTTTTTTAGATTGATGTCTTCCTTTCATTTACTTTACTTTCCTTTCCTTTCCTTTCCTTTCCTTTCCTTTCTAACTCCCATTCTGTCCTGACTCACAAGGGGCACATCTTCTCAGTGTCCTGATGTAGTGGCCATATTGGATGGATAAGTATGTAAAGTATTATCAATCCCAAAAGTATAAGAGGCTATGTGTTTGTTTGTTTTTTTTGTAGTATTTATTTGTTATTTGTGACATGTATTACTCTACCTAGCAAGTTGCTAGGACAGCAAGTAAACGTGCAGTTCATTTTCCTGAATCTGATTATCTAAATCATTACTCCAAAGTTTTTTATGATTTTCAATTTTCTGTAGTCCCAAGTGTGAGCCAGCTTTCAGCACCTTTTCTGCCACAGATGGTTTTGCTGGTCAACTGGCTGTGGCAAGTAGCCAAGAATTCCACCCAAAAGTCCCTGGCACCGTTGATGTAGAATGAGAAAGACTCAAGAAACAAGTAGCACTGTGAATGGAGGGCATGTGTATCTGCTGTAGGTTATCATGAGTGGTTACAGTAAATTGGTAAAGAATGGCTACACTATGTACTGTATGTGCCCTGATGTACATGGAACTTGAGTAACAGAGCATTCTGTCATCTCCAAAGGATGTACATCATCATACAGTATTTAATGACTTGTTGCCATTATACACAACAGTATCACACTTTTGGGGGTTTAAGTTCTTCTAGATTATAAATTAATCATGATGTGCTCAGTTTGGATTGTAATTCAACACAACAAAATGATTAAAAGAAAAAAATCAGGTAGCAAATCAGTTTAGTAGGGTGTGTAAAAGTCAACAGCTGCTAAACGAAAGGTAAAACTTTCACACCTCTGATGACGATCCCAGGCCCTTTAGGGCTAATTGAAATCAGCACAACAATACTACTTATCATGATGCAGCTTCCCTTTCATGAACTGCCTCTGATAGCTGCTGTAGGGAGAATAGTATTTTCCACATGACATTGATGAAGGCTGCTGCTGCTTGCCAGTCATCATTAACACAGATAAAACAGAGTACTCTATTAGCTTCTACTGCTCTACTACAGAATAGCATTTTGTTCATGTTGTCCCAAAATACAACATCTTACCAACACTAGGGTGTTGGTTCTACCATTCTTTTTTTTATTTCTTTTTTTCTTACTGAATTTTATGATAATAACACAGAAATGACAATGTATTCTATGGCACCATCATTAAGATACACAGAACATGAATGCAAATGAGTATAGGATTTGTAGGCATCCCTGCATTTGTTACTCACTAGGAGAGGAAACAAGTCAAAATAATAATGCTTGTTCCAGAGTGAGCTAAAAGCTGGCAATCAGCTTATCATAATCTACAAAATATAAGCACATTTGTAAGAAGGGAATGCAGGCTGAGACTATGAGTCAGTCTTATGAACAGTTTCACAGTGTTTAAACATGGTGAGTCAAGATGCTACCACCCCAGCCACAGGCATAAGTATAAAATCAAGCTGTCATATATTTCCAACCAGGTGAAATATTATTAGTAATTCAATTCCACATGGTGGAAACACTGCTGATTAATACAGAAAACTACTGAAAGCTACAAATCTACTGCAGCTATGACTGAAGATTCAGTTTTAACAAAGCTGTTCAACAGAATGTCTACATGAATGTGTTAGCATAGCATTGTGCAAGCTTTAAGAAAACCACACCTCATCTATTTAACCCCTCATGGTATGTAGCAAATTGCACAAATGCATTCTGTGACATGTTATAAGGCCTAAATTCAGTCTACATGCAGAGTATACTAGACAAGATTAGCCAAACAGTGATTTACTAATTTACTCAACAGTAACAGCAATATACTCTATATCATCCCTGCCTCAGTAACCGACAGAGAAGGGTAACAGTTCCTCAGAAGGAATATACACGCACACACACACATGCACCTGCACGTACGTATGAGCATGAGCGCACACACACACACACACACACACACACACACACACACACACACACACAGTGGGTACAGTACAGGTTTCTATGTCACATATAAAGGGATCCCCCTTCAACTGATAACATAGAAACATAGAAATTGATGGCAGATGAGGACTCCTAGACCCATCTAGTCTGCCCATTTCCCCTGCCTACTGTAAAAGCCACAGACCTTACTTGATCTCTTGCTTACCTCCTCATTCCTTTTGCTAGGTTCCCTATGCCTGTCCCATGCATGCTTGAATTCCACAACTGTGTTTGTCCCCACCACCTCTGCTAGGAGTCTATTCCATGCATCCGCTTACTTTTCTGTGAAGAAATACTTCCTCACACTACCCTTAGTCTACCCCTTCCAACCTCATGTCATGCCCTTCATTTCTGAATATCTCCTTTCTGAAAGATACTACCCTGCCTTTTAGATATTTGTAGTTTCTATCAAATCTCCTGTCTTCTTCTCCCCAGGGTATACATATTGAGGTGTCCCAGTCTCTCCTCATATGATTTTTGGTGCAGGCCCTGCACCACTTTGTTGCCCTTCTTTGAACTGCCTTCACCCTGTCTACATCCTTACGGAGATGCGGCCTCCAGAACTGGACACCATTTTCCAAATCAGGCCTCACTAATGATCTGTGGAGTGGCATCGCCACCTTCTTCCTTCTGCTGGTGATACCTCTCCTTATGAACCTCAGCATCCCTCTGGCGCTCCCCACAGCATGGGCACATTGTTTGGCCACCTTTAGGTCATCAGATATGATTATGGACATATGGAACTTACCAACAGAAACAGGCTGTATGGTCTATCAAGTCTGTTCGTATGTGCAGCCAGCACTCTTACATTACAGCTGCTCCATCCCCAAACCCATCATTCTCCTCCTGATACCTTCAACTGCCCTTGTAGTGTACAACTACCTGGATGCCATGCTCGTGGTACTCAGCAACCCATAAATACTGCAAAGCTAGATTCTTCGCCTCCTGCTCCTCCTTCTGCTTGCTGGTGATGTCCACCCCAACCCAGGTCCCCTTCAACAAACTCCCTACTCCCTTCTCACACCGCTACTCCCTAGCCCTCTTGAATGGCCTAAAATGATCCACCTAAATGCCCGCAGCCTTATCAACAAACTACCCATACTACAGGTCATGGTCCTCGAATATAAACCTGATGTTATCATCATCTCTGAAACTTGGGTCTGGGGTCATATCACAGACCAAGAAGTCCTTATTCCTGGATTCACCTTAATTCAAATGGACAGACATGGATGAGGTGGCAGAGTGGTGATCTATGTCTCTACCTCCCTACAGCACACAGTTGTGTTGAGAGTCACCTCACCTTTTTCTCACGAAGCTATCTTCCTCAACCTGAAACTTCCCCACTCCTGCCCTCTATTTATCACAGGGATTTACTGCCATCTGGGCCAACCCCCTTCCCAAGTCATGGATCTGATCAAGAAACTAACAGCCCTTGCCCACTCTGGTGAGCTGTACATACTGGGCGTCCCTAACATCAATTGGCCTCTAACACACTAGCTAAAACTTGCTCTGTCATAGAGTTACTAAACTTGACACAGCTAATACAGGAACCTACTCACCCGAACAACAAAACTAATAACCATTAACTTCTGGACCTAGTCCTCACGTCGCACCCCCACAGGATCAAGGCCACTAGCCTCCTACCTGATGCATTAAGTGACCACCATCCAGTATACATGGTGCGCAAAACATACAGGCCAAAAAATACCTCACAAAATCCTCTTTTCCCGCACCTACTCCTCCCTTGACACTCTACCTCTTCATTGTGACCTCACCAACACTGACTGGTCCCCACTTGCCATCTGCACTTCAATAGACGCTGCGCTCCAACTGTTCTGCGATAAGTTCCTTCATGTTTGGAAACAACACACACTGCTGCATAAAATCAGAGTCTGGGGTAACCACCTGCCCTGGGTAACCCCTGAGCTCTTGTCCTGTCAAACAGACTGGGACACAGCTTGGCATAAACACAAGGTAACCAACTGTCCCAGGGACCTCCAACAATACAAGGAGCTTTGAAATAAGTGTACCAAAGCTATCGAGCTGGTCAAAACTGAACACTACCAAGCTAACTTCCATGATAACACAAACAAACCTTCTGAATTCTGGAAAGTTGTCCAGTCCCTCTTTTCCCCTTCCACCAAGCCCCCCACTCCTACCCTTAGGCTAAATCTAGCAGACATCTCAGATCCTATGGCTGTCACTGACGGCTTTAACTCCTATTTCACATCCTGCACTGCAATGCTCCAAATGGCCCTCCTTATGCACATGCAATCCTCTGGTTGCTCCCCCTCCCTGGATGACACAGGCCTGCCTCCACTCCCTGTTTTCCCTTCCTCTTTTCCTCCAGCTCCTCTCCTTCTACCCCTTCTTCTTCATCCACATCTCTCCTGCTGCCTTCATGCCCTTCAGTCCATCAACCCTGCTAAATACTCCTCCCATATGGAATGGACCCTAAGCTCCTCTCTCTGTCTGCTCTTGCCATCGCCTATCCTATATCCATCTTGCTAAACCTCTCCTTGTCTCTTCCACTGTCCCTTCAGCTTGGAAACACACTACAGTTCTACCACTTCCTAAAGGGGAGATCCCTCCTCCCCTAGCAACTACCACCCTATCTCTCTCCATCCTACTCTGGCTAAGCTCCAGGAGCACATAGCACTTGAACAACTCTCCTCCTACATTACTGACTCCTCCTTTCTCACTCCATTCCAAGCTGGCTTTGGAAAACACCACTGCACCACCACTTCCCTGTTACAGCTGACTGACTTTATTGCCACAGGCATAGAAAAAGGCCTCATAACCTCAGCTATTTTTATTGACCTGGCTAAGGCCTTCGACACTGTCTCCCACCCTATACTCCTGTCCTGCCTCAGGAGCACTGGCCTCTCCCTAATGCCATTGAATGGCTCAAGTCCCATCTGTCAGGCAGAACATAATCTGTCCACATAGCTGATGCCATCTCTCTCCCTCACCACTACCATGGGACTCCCCAGGATCGGTACTTGGGCCTTCCTTTTTCAATCTTCCTCAACGACCTCCCTCAGTTTTGTTTATCGCCTAACATACACATGTATGCCGACAACACTGTACTGTTCACAACTGGCAATTTGTCCCAGATGTCACCAAGGCTCCAGCTGGATTTCAACAATGTACAATGCTGGCTAAGTGAACACCACCTCTTCCTAAACTCAAAAAACAGTCTCCATGACTTTCGGTACTAGGCAGAGGTTGGAAAGGCTCCCTCCTTACCAACCTTTACACCATTGATAGGACTGTATTAGAAGAAACCTCTTCCTTCTGCTACCTCGGAGTTTGGCTGGATAGAACCTAAACTTCTATGCACATTGATGCTATTCTGAAGAAACTCCAGACTAAGCTAGGGGCCCTCTATCGTAACAGGGTAGTATCCCTCGTCTGGCTGGGTGTGAACTTGTACATAAAATGATACTGCCAACTTTTGACTATTGTGATGTTGTATAAGGAGCTGCCCCTCAATCCTCCTTAGCCAGGCTGGAACCTCTTTTTAACTCCTTCTGCAGGTTTGCCTTAGATGCCCCTGGTCTGACACACCACTGCCCTCTTTACCGCTCTCTACATTTTCCCTCACATGTTGACAGGAGAACATTGCATGCGGCAAAGTTTACCTCTAAATTCTGGCTAGGCTCGCTCCCCTCTTACCTCTCTGCCTCCTTATCTGCCCCTCACCCCTCCAAATATACCCTCTGATCTGATGACTCTTGCTCTCTGAATATACCTAACAGAAGTACTACATCCGGCCAAATGGCATTCTCCCATCACCTACCTAAGCTCTGGAACCAACTACCGACCGAAATCTGCCACTCCTCTTCAGCCTATTCTCTCAATACTTCCCTAGCAAACTACCTAGCCGGACTGCAACTGCACCTAGCCCTGTAGGCCCTGCCTAGCTGTTGTGATCTATACCTTCTTCCTCCAACTGGCCAAATGTGCCCCTGTCCCAAACCCCTCATGCTATCCTAGCACTTTCTGCAACCTAGCACTTTATAGCACCTCTCCTGTTCCACCCTCTTCCACAGTACCTTTTATTATACCTCCTGTCAGTCTCTCTCAAACGTATCCTAGTTTAGAAATGTTATTAGCTATTGTTGGTTGTAATCCATACAGTCTGTCTATATACTGTTAAGCTATTTTCCTGATGTATGTATCCTGTTGTACTACTTATTGTTCCCACTCCCCTTCCCCCAGGACATACCGGGAGATGAGCTCTTGTTGTTCAGTGTAACCTTCCTGGTGAAACATTTCAATAAATAAATACTGTTCAGCATTGTCTACACAGCTCCCCCTTGCCCTCTCCCATGCCCTCTTGAAACTCCCCAATGTCCTACATGCCTGGCAGACCTATTTAATAGTTCACTAGAGTCAGGCATGGTACAGCAGGACTGGAGAACAGCACATGTTGTGCCCCTCCACAAAAACAGTCCTAAGGATGACCCAGGGAATAACAAACCAATCAGTCTGACCTCCATAGTGGGCAAGATCATGGAGACCATATTAAAGGAAAGGTTGGTGGAATATCTAGAGGAGCATGGTCTCCAGGATGCAAGGCAGCATGGGTTCATGGGGGGATCATGTTAAATTAATCTGATTGACTTCTTTGAGTGTGTCACTGAGACAGTAGACAGTGGCCAAGTGGTAGACATCCTCTATTGTGAATTCAGCAAGGCCTTTGACTCTGTGCCCCACAAAAGGTTAATCAGGAAGTTGGTGGATCTTGGGGTTAGGGAAAAGATAGCCAGATGGGTGGAAAACTGGCTGAAGGACAGAACCCAGAGGGTGGTTGTGGGGAGAGAGTTATCTAGTACCAGATAGGTAACCAGTGGGTCCAACAGGGCTTTGTGCTGGGGCTGGTGTTGTTCAATGTCTTCATCAATGATATTGTTTCTCGGCATTAAGGGCAAATGTGCCTATTTGTGGATGACATCGATACAGGACCTACAGGAAGATCTGGAAAAGTTGGGGAGGTGGTCCAGGATCTGGCAGCTTGGCTTCAATGACATGAAAGGCAAAGTTATGCATATTGGAGCCAAGAATCGCAAAACAGAGTACTACCTGTGTGGAGTCCAAGTATCTGTATCAGAGGAGGAGAAGGACTGGTAAGATGATCACTAGTGACCTAAAGCACTCCACACAATGCAAGAAGGCAGCAGCAAAGGCAAACAAGAAGCTGGGATGCATATCTAGGGGGATCAGTAGTAGGAGAAAGGAGGTTATACTGCCCTTGTACAGGTCACTGGTAAGGCCGCATCTAGAGTATGGAGTTCAGTTCTGAGGGTGCTTATGGAATTGTCAGTGGAACCGATTGAACCCCTGGTAGGGATAGTCTATTGCTCAATTCAGAAAGGGGTAGTTCCAGTAAACTGAAAGGTAGTGGACATAGTCTTGCTCTGTAAGGGGTAGGGGGACCAGGAGCAACTGGGGATCTACAGATCTGTCAGTCTTATCTCTGTTGTATGTAAACTGCCAGAGACACTGGTTAAAGAGGGTCTTGTGGATTACATGGAGAGCAGTGGATTCCAGAATAGTAAACAGCCAGGGTTCATGGCAGGGAGGTCTTATTAGACTAACCAGATAGTTGTGTGTCTGGGTAATGAGGGTGGTACATAAGGGCCCAATCTTGGATTTGCTCTACTTTGATTATAGCAAGGCTTTTGACTTGATGCTCACAGAAGATTGCTGAAGAAAATGGAGGTCCTGGGGCAGCAAGGGTCATATTTAAATGGGTAGGTAATTGACTTAAGGGGAAGCAGCAGACAATTGTGGTTAACAAAGTCAAATCAGGAGATAAGGAGGTCATGAGTGGGTGTCAGAAGGCTTGGTCCTTGGTCCTGTCCTCTTCAATGTGTTCATCAGTGGCACTGGATAATAATCTGGGGCAAATTGTGCCTTTTCATAGATGACACTAAGCTCTGTGGTGGGGTTGACAGTGACAGGGGATAAGGGAAATGTAGAGGATCTGCAAAAGCTCATCCAAGATTTGGCAATTAGAATTAATGCCAAAAGTGCAAGGTGATGCACTTTGAGAACAAGAACCCCAGGAGAGAGTACTGGATGACAGGGGGTAAGGCTGAGCACTACAGTTGAGGAATGTGATCTAGAATCATCATTAGTGACTCTCTTCAACAATCAAGCCAGTGTAACAAAAGCATTAGTAAGGCAAACAGGATGCTGGGGTATATTGAAAGGGGCATTGACAGCAGAAGAAAAGATCTATTACTACCGCCTATAGATCAGCAACACCTTGTGCATGCACAAGTGGAAAGTGAGCAACAGGGTAGGTTTAAAGATACATTAATGAGTGAATTCAAGAGACAAGACTAAAAAATGCATCAAAAATAGCTTTATTATTATACATAGAAAAAATCAATAAAAACATACATATACAGCATCAAGCCCAACTCTGGAGAATTCTGCAGTAGAGTTCCTGCATGGAACAATGCAGTTTCAGTTAATACCTTTTGTCATGCAGAGAAACTGTGACACTGTGCTTGATCCTAGCAAGCTTCACTGAATAAACCTACCCCAGTCCAACAATCCAGAAACCAAAAACCCCAGTACTTCACCACAAAGGCCTCCTCAGCCTCTATAGATCACTGGAGAGGCTACACCTGGAGTACTGTGCTCTATTATGGAATTCACACCTAAGGAAGGATAAGGACGGACTTTGGACAGTGCAACATAGGATGACCAAGATGATTCAATGGCAGCAGGGCAGATCATACAAGGAAAAGCTTGTGGCACTGAACATGTACTTACTGGAGATCAGGTGAGAGATGAGAGATATGACAGAGAGCTTCAGATTCCTTAATGCAATAAACAAGGTAAAAAGTAAGGAACTATTTTGCATGAGTTATGGCTCAAGAAAGTGGAGGAATGAATGGAAACTTTGTTGGGAGGTTCAAGAGGGATGAGAGAAATTTCTTTTGTACAGAAAGGTTGGTGGAGCCACAGAGCCATCTATCAGCTGATGAGGTGGGCACCAAAACCATAAAGGTTTCAAGCACAGCTGGGGCAGTGTGAAGGATCTAGTTGTTATTTAAGGCAGTAGCAGTAGGGAGGGAGCAGGGGGCTAGACTGCCTGGGCTAGAACTCAATATAAACAATAGGTCCTGGGGTTTGATTGGAAGTACGACATACTAAATTAACTTTTTTTCTGCCATCTTTGTCTATGTTTCTATATTCCTAAGTCCCCTGATCTTTATTTAATCCATTTAAATTTCTTCGACATTGTCTTGTGGGGCTCAATAAATGAGGAAGAACTAAATTTGGGTGTCATCTTCCATTAAATCTTTTAAATGCCATGCCAACTGTAGTAACTGGTCTCTTAGACCTTTTTCGGTGTGATTATCCAAATCATCAGGAGTTGTTTTGGACAGGTGACTGCTTTCTGTGGGTTTATTTGGTAGGATCTATTGATGAACCCTAGGGAAAAGAAGATTCCCAGTTGGACAACTGAAGTAGTCAAGATTCAAAAACAGCACCAGATCTCCAGTCTTAAAGCCGCCTGGGAGTCCTACCAACCATACTGTAAGTTACATCATGCACTGAATTCTCCAACTGCTCCAAGTAATGTTTCAATTGTTTTTTTTTTCATATATAACTTTTCTCAAGCCTTTCTAGCCTTTTCTGCCTGATGAAACTGTGTTGTTGAGCATGACAACTGCTTATACCACTATAACTACTTTAGAGATATACTCTTCAACTTTCTTATTCAAGTGTTTCCTAGATTTTTTTTGAGTCTGCAATGAATTCATTATTTCAGTCAGTTCCAAGATAGAGGTTTTTCCAGTTGTGTTGGGTCTTGCTGTGTTGAGCTGTTGGACCCCAAGTAAGGTTATAAAAAATCTGCCAATATGAGCTGAAGCCTCTGGGTTTACCCATGATGATAAAATGTTAGAGCTGAAGCCTTAATTATTTTAAGTACAATTTTTAGTAAAAAAAAACTAGCATAAGGTAAATGTAAACCTTTCTCTGCCTGTTTTACAAAATGTGTCAAGCGTATAGCTTTCTTAATCTTTTCCCAGTGGGTGGGGGTATGCAGAAAAGTCATGTACCCTGCCTGCGACCCTGCACCCTGTGGACAGGTTTTCCCATACCAGCATTCATCGACACCAGCCACCTGTCTGCAGCTCACCCCTGCCCAGCGCACAGGACTCTGCAGGGTGGCTGGGGGAGGAGTCACTGTCCAATGGGATGCTCCCCTGGGACCCCTAGTGGATCCCACATATAGGGAGGTGTGAGTCTGGGGCTGTGAATGCCGATTGCAGGCACCTGGACCCACATGTCAGCATCCCATCCTGGTGATGCTGCTCATGAAATTGCCTGGTGCTCGCCCTTCTAGATGCACCTGCCTCCTCCTGCCCAGTGGTCAGGGGCAGCACGGTGTACCCTATCCTGGTCTCTGGAGACTGGAGGCCTGTATCCATGGAGGTATGCAGTGGGTTACAGCAGAGTCTATGCTGGTATATCCTGCACCACCCTCTGCACCCATGTGACCCACACTATGTGGGTTAGTCAATACTGCATAGTGCTGGCACACCCATGGAATGCCCCCAGTGTGGAGCTGTCCGTGGATGTGGGGGATTGGGTGCAGTGGGTCTGTGCACCCCCATTTAAGCATGCTGTGTGGGGGCGCAATGAGTGCGGAGTGGCCACGAGCCCCAGATATGCACGTGTAGCCACTCTGTCCCATTTGTGCATAGGGTCCACTATGTTTACATTTGTTTGCTTTAGCAATAATAACCAAACTGGTGGTCATTTCCTGGGGATTAATGACCAGGTAGGGTTTGGGTGGGCAGAGGCATGGCTGAGGGCTACCACCCACCACCAAGTTGTAAACTTGGGCCACCCACCCTCCCACCTGGTCATTATTGCCCAGGAAGCAACCGACAGTAAGGTTGTTATTGAAATTTTAGGGCTAATTTCATCTTGTCATAGCGAAATATTTAATCATTTGCTTATAATGTTTTTGTATTTCTGTAGCTGGCAGATTTGATGCATATCCTTCGTGATGTCTGACATAGGGTGTGTGACTTTTGGTCACATCATGATCACATATGTATACATCCGCCGAGCAGCTGTGAAACAATGTAACTGCATGGTGTAAGTAGATCATCGGTTACACTTGGGCACCTATCACCTTGCATGCTTATCAGTGGATTTTAGGTCCTTCAGTAAACATCTGCATTTAACTCACTGCATTTTGTCTGCTTCAAATTCTTTTTATTTTTTTGGCTTCTTGGGAAAAAGGTTTGTGAAGCATTGCTATTACCATGGCTGATGTTAGAAGGTTTGTCAGCACAGTATGTGAAATATGTATTTTTTTTGTTGTTGTTGTTTACACCACAGGAATGTGATTGTTACTTCTGCTCTCTTTACATAACAGACATCATAAATACACATGATGCACAAGTGTGTTTACAAGGCAGCTAAATCAAAGACATTAAAACTCAATTTAAAAGGAATGGCATGTCACCTGGCCCTTGAGCGTGACACCCTGACAACAAAACTTGAAAACAGACTTTTACAGCAACCGTCACTGTAATGGTCTATTTTCAGTGACACTTGTTTCTTCGGTGTCCTGCCCCCTTCCTGGAACAACTCTGACCTGGAGTTAATTATATTATAATGTTGGGGCACAAAGGGCATAGTCCCTTGAAAAAAACACAGCTTTTTGCAAGGGCACAATACCGGTGTCAGTATTGTGCTGTTGCAGTGCGAGACATCGAGATTCTTTCTGTCATGCACACTGGGCCACAATTTATTGACATGTTAAACAGTGCATTAAATGAATCACAAACTGTTTTATTCACTGTTTAAATAAACTGACAACTGTTGCAGTTACTATTCCAAAAAGTTGCTTGCATACTACTGAACAATGCTTAAGATATGGTAATTTAAAGAGCTATGTGACAGTTTCATAAATATTACACAAAACCAACAGATACTGTAAAATGTGAACTGTCAAAAGTTATTTTTGTTTTTAACAGAAATCCAAAAGCTATTCTAAAATGTGAACTTCTAAAACTTGTTTTTTTTGTTTTTTGACAAACAAACTCAGCAGTGGTTACAAATTCTGAAGCACCATGGCATTTTTTTTCTGGGTGAAGTTCAGAAAACTTCTATTTTATAATCTGTTAACTGGGTGTCTTGTATTTTAAATAACGTACCAAACTGTACATGGAAAACAGTCAAAGATCAAAGATAAGTGTTTTCTGGCTTCTTGGTATTGTACCAGCACAGATAATATTTCATGCCATTTTTAATTGTTTGTGAAACAGAATGAAACATTGCCAGCAAAATAACACTGGCAACCAACAAATATCCTACCCACAGTACTTTTTATGTATTGTTACAGCATATATTCTCCATTTGTGCCATCTGGTTCGGCTTCTATGTATGCATTTCTATGGTGGCTATTACTTCTTGTTGTATTTCATACTGCAACAATTTATTGTCTTTACTCCCTTGTCTGCTGCCAGAATTTTCAGTTGTACATGGTATATTGAGGGATTAAGAAGTGCTACAGTTATTTGCATTGCTGATGATTTCGTCCATGATTTTCATTGTTTCAGTGTTGGTGCCTAGTAGGTTTTTAAAGAATCCTCATTTTTGTGGCCAGTTATGTTCATTATTTCACAACTTTCCAGGCCAGGATTTGACAATAGCTTTATTGTTGCAGACCTGACTGACTGGTTGTGTGCAGGTAACTCTTTAACTTTCTCAACCCCTGTGTGCAAAATAAGGTTGCAAGTCAAACAGAACTTTGCTGAAATGTCCCTTTGGGGTATTGGGGTCCATTGCAGAGCATTCTCTTAGTTTTTGTAAGTCACCTGTATTTATTGGTGGGTGAGCAAGTGTTTTGTCCTTTGCTGTTTTCTTTAGTTTTTTGCATAGACCTCTTGCAAGCACTTGTTAAGTATTGATTCAGGCAACATCTCAAAAGCAGGGACTTTGTTGTTCTCAGCAAGCCAGTTCTTTAATAGTCTTACGACACTTTTTGTTTGGGTTTGTTTTGTTATTTCATGTCTTTCATTCTCTATTTGGCCAAGATCTATCATGCTTAATGGGCAGTGTCTTTTGTTACTACTACAACAATTTCAAAAGGTGGAAAAACCTGCACTCTGTATGAAAAGGGGTGATCCTCCTACATGAGTCCAGGTCAAGACTTCACAGAAAATGTTATGGGCTACCTTTGTTTCAAACACAAAAGGAAAGGAGAGCATCAGGTGTAGGTCTGATTGCAAATACATACTGCAAACATCAGAAAATAGCCTATTTTTATGTTTGCTTGCACACATGTGCAAGAAACTTAGTGCCATCCTCTGAGTTTTCCAGAGGTGTGTCAGCCTCTTCCAATTCAGTCAGTGTGTTTGCAGGCGCGGTCGCAGTGCACCAATCACTGCTCCAGCTGTCTATGACAGCAGTTGGAAATGCAGTGGCATACAGTTGAAAGGGAGAGCTCCGCTTCACTGAGCAGAGCTCCCCTCAACATGCACGACGATATTGCGCGCTGACACGCCCCTCAACATACTGTATAGCCAACGAGGTGCGCACTCCCCATTGGCCCTGCACCACCACCCAAAAGCTTCCTGGTGCCATGCTGGGAACCCACCCCAGTGTGGCACATGTTCAGGGCCGACGGGGTGCCCAATCCCCATCAGCTCCAGCCCCCAAACAGTTTTACAGCTGCCACGCTGGGAGCCCACCCCAGTGTGGCACAGCCTGTATGGCTGATGGTAGTGCCCAACCCCCATTGGCTTCAGCCCCCAAACAGTTTTTTCAGCTGCCACACTGGCCACCCCAGTGTGGCAAACGTCCCAGGCCGCCTTAGTAATAAAAAAACTGTAAATTAAAAACGGTCCCTCGCAGTCTCCTGCCCCCACCCACACCCACCCACTGCGCACCCTGCCTCCCCACACCTCCCCACCCCATACTTACCTCCGAGTCTGGCACAACGATCTTCGGTGGACCGGGAACACATCTGCACTCTTCAAAGCCGACCGCGAACTGAGGAAATGCCGGTAAGCTGTATAATATAATAGATAGGGTTTTTTCAACTTTGCCACATATCTCAGGCATTTTTTGGAATTTTTGCACCAAATTTTCAACATGGGTTTTTGGGACCCCTTCTCATGAATGCTGTCACTGTCATGGCGTTATTCGGGCCCGAAGGGTGATTTCGCAGTCACTGCATGAAATCACCTTTCAGGATGGATTAATGAAATGACACTGCCAGTGTTCATAAGGTGGTCTCTCAAGAAGCCTATTTTGAAAATTTGGCGAAAATTCCTAAAATGATGATTTTACGAATAGGCTAGCAGTTCCTATGCACGCACGTAAGTTCACGAATTTTCAATATTTTCACTCCAGATTTTCAAAATTGCCATTTTACTATACCTTCTTATGAGCAGTATAGCTGTCATTTTCACATCTCACCCAAAACATGTTTCCACCCATATAGGCATAATGGCACAGTCGGTAAAGAAATCAATGTATGGGACACATTAAGAAAATCACAGGGACACTATTTATGAGCAGAGGTCTTAAAATGGCTATATTGAAAATTTGGTGAAAAATTCAAAAATGATGATTTTACGAGCGTGCGCTGCGCAGTTCCTATGCACGCATGTAAGTTCACGAATTTTCAATATTTTCACTCCAGATTTTCAAAATTGCCATTTTACTATACCTTCTTATGAGCAGTATAGCTGTCATTTTTCACATCTCACCCAAAACATGTTTCCACCCATATAGCGCACAATGGCGCAGTCGGTGTGCGAAATCAATGTATGGGACACATTAAGAAAATCACAGGGACACTATTTATGAGCAGAGGTCTTAAAATGGCTATATTGAAAATTTGGTGGAAAAATTCCTAAAATGACTGTTTTTACGATGGTTACAGAGTTCCCAGCTCGTAAGTTCTGGAAATTTTCAATATTTTCACTCAGATTTTCAACTTTGCCATTTTACCACACCTCCTTATGAGCAGTACAGCTGTCCTTTTCACATCTCGCCAAAACATGTTTCTGCCCATATATCGCTGTAGGCGCAGTCGGTGTCTGAAATCAATGGCGGGACACATTAAGAAAATCACAGTGACACTGTTTATGAGCAGAGGTCTTAAACTAGCTATGTTGAAAATATGGTGAAAAAATTCCTTAAAATGACTGTTTTACAAGCGTGCGTTGCAGAGTTCCTACGCACGCTGGCAAGTTTGCGAATTTGCAATATTTGCACACCAGATTTTCAACAGTGCCATTTTACTGCACTTCCTTATGAGCAGTACTGCTACCATTTTTCACATCTCACCCAAAATGTGTTTCCGCACATGTAGTGCACAATGGTACAGTCGATAGCGAAAACAATGTTTGGGACAGATTAAGAAAATCACAGTGACACTGGTCATGAGCAGAGGTCTTAAAATGGCTATGTTGAAAATTTGGTGACAAAACTCCATAAAATGACTGTGTTATGAGTGAGCATTGAGCAGTTTCCACGCACCCTTATAAGTTCATGAATTTGTAATATTTTCAGTCCAGATTTTCACCAGTGGTATTTTTCCACACCTCCTTATGAACAGTACAGCTGTCATTTTCCACAACATGGCCGAAATGTGTTTTCACACTTTCAGCACAGAAATGCATGGTCGCTGTGGGAAATCATTGTTCGGGACAGATAAAGAAAGTCACACTGACACTGTTCATGATCGGAGGTCCCAAAATGCCTGTGTTAACAATCTGCTGTAAAAATCCCCAGACTAGTTACATTACGGGTGTGCGTTGCACAGTTTCTAAGCACACTCGTGACTTCACCAGTTTTTTTAAGATTATTAGCAGATTTTCAACATTGCCATTTTTTACACCTCCCCATGAACAGTACCGCTGGTCATTTTCACATCCTGTTCGAATGTGTTTTGCACCTGTGGTGCCAAATGCCGTAGTCGCTGTGCAAAAGCAGTTTTCGGCTAACTAACTGATATTGCCACTGTTCATGAGGTGGGGGTCACAAAAAAAACATGTTGAAAATTTGGAGTGAAAATACCAACGAATGCCTGAGGCGTTAGGGTTTCTGACCATAATGCCCCACCCTGTAGAGAATGACAGGCATCAGGGGTGTGACTTGGGATTCTTGCCTGTAATGCTCATACCATTCCACCCCCACCCACACCCTGCAGCCAGTGAGAGGCATCAAGGTGTGCCTCGGACTCTTCGGGCCCAAACGTCACCCCATTCTCCTATACCGCACCCATCTCACCGTATTTCCTGATGGAATGGGGTGTGCATAAGGGCCAAAGACCCCAAGGCACACCGTGACACTTGTCCCAGTCTGCAGGGTAGGTGTGGTGAAATGGCGTGGTCAAGCCTGATGACCCAAAGGAATTCTCAATGCCTGTCACTCTCTGCAGGGTGGTGGTGGGGTTGGCTTCAGTTCAATACTTTGCTGCCATTCCTATTATGCAGCTCTGTAACTTCTACACTACTAATGCCAATGCCAGCAAGCAAACATTCGACATTGACAAATGCTTGTTTTTCAGGATTAATGGTGGCTGGTAGCTGGACTGGTGTAGGTCTGTTAAAATACATAGATATTTTTGCTGATGTTTGCACTGTCTATTTGCACTGTTAATTTGCACAATTAACCCATTGTTGGTTTTGGAATTTAGTGTTCTGCTATTTACTTTTGGCAATCAGACCTACACCTGATGCTCACCTTTTCTTTTGTGTTTGACACAAAGGTAACCCATCTTTGTTACAAGTGTTAGGTATTTATTTATTTTGTTTTTGTTGACCAGAAAAGGATGGGTAGACAATTTTACCTATTTGCCTATTTTCAGCCTTGTTGGGGTGAGGTGAGATACAAATGGTAACCAACTGAAACTAAACCAGATTAAGCTGTTGGTGATATTTATAGTGAATAGAGGAAATTGGCCAGGACACCGGGAAATTCCTTACTCTGCTGCAGGGGGCGCTGTCTTTCTGTGAGCAGGATGGAGGGTTCCAGTCCACAGGAGCCCACTGAAGGGAAAGGAGCTCATGATACCAGAGGGAGTAGGAGGCCCTCTCTCAAGGCAGCATTTCTGGATTTAGTGATTTTGTAGATGAGGACCTGCTTGAAGAAGAACAAACATTACATGGAGACTTAGAGAAAAAAAAGGAACAACTATTCCAAATGATGAATGAAGCTGAGTTACAATATGCTGTAAGGAAACAATGGATTGAAGATGAGAAGAAAATAAAATGTTTTTCTACCAGTCCCATGTCCCCTATTGGGAAAACATTTCAGCAGACTGACCTGGACAGTGATGCTGAATTCTAGACACTGAAATGGATGGTCCAGGTGTAGAGTTACAGATCCACAAAATCAGTGAATGGACTGGTCTCCTGAGCAGGCGCCCCATGGAGCCAGGTGGTTGAATCAGCTAGTGGAACTTGGGTCCCTGACCAGGCAATCCCTCTTCCAGGTACAACAAAATCCCCACGTCAACAAGTATCATGGCATATTTCCATGGAGAAACAGATAAAATACGGACCTTGGTTGAATCTGAGGGAGCTTCTTCTTTGGATCATCTTGGCACTGTGAGTCTCAAATAGCCAGTGGCAGGAATGTCCGAACGACCTCTGGAGACTGAACTTCGGTATACTGATTGTAGCCTAGCAGCTGGTGCAGCTGCATGACATCCTGGGTCTATCCCAGTGGAAACTATGTAGCAAGTGGACAAGGAGTTGAATGGTTTGGACTGACAAGTTACAGATCCAGTAAATCACCAGTGGGCTCTTCTTCTTGCAAGTCCTCCTGTCTTGTCCATTTACAGGAGGAGAGTGCACACCACACAAATCCTCTAGTGCATGACTCTGTCCAGGCTTCAACCTCCTCAGCTGAAGCAGCAGCAACCATGACAGAGGCACCTACAGAGCATGTAAGTTATGCTAATCTCTTTCATAAACCAGCTGAGGCAGCTAAAAGATGCTATGCAGTTAGGATTTGGTATGGGGGGAAGGGGTTACCACTTTTCTCCAACAGACAATATGTGGGGAAGTAACTGATCAAGAATTCCTTAAAGTTTAGTCCTGCCGTTATGTATGCCTTCATTCATGCCCCTGGTGATTTTAATTTTGACATCAGTTTTTTGTCTCAACAAAACTGGATAAATTTGGGCCTTGTATCTCAAAGTTCGAGACACTCCACTATGGGCCCCTGTTTTGTTATCCCCTCACAAAGCCAACATTCAAATGATTAAAGTTCTTTCCGTAATGAAGGTGTTAATATTATAGATATTTCATGCGTAATGCTCTCATGCTCTTGTATATGCTATGATAAATGTTCTCATGTCTATGTACATATTATGCTCAATGCTCTCCTTCATTGGATATGCTCTGTCTCGGATCGAATGATCCTCCTGTAGTGAAACCCTCTAGCCATGCTCTATTTGCATGTGCCTTGCTGTATGTAAACTGCTCTCCCACTGTCATGTAACTCTTAACTAGTGTCCTGTTACACACGTCCACCTATTGTATGTTGTTATGACTGTTTTACCTGTGTATTATGCTATGACCTCTGTTTTGTCTGCCTTCAACTTGTAATACTCCCGGGTCGCACCTGAAAATAGACATTTGATTGTCTAGTGTGCTTACCTGGTAAACAAAAGCTAAATAAATAAATGATCTACTGATTGAAACAACGCTGGACTTGAAAGGTACTCCAGAACCTATAATAGATGATGAAGGGTTTTGGATGGTGGGGTGACATTTTATGCAACTTCATCAAAATGACTTTGGCATTGAACATCTTCTTAATTGTTTCTTCCTAGGTGGGATAGGTGAATCCTTCTACCCAGGTTAGCCATGTATGTGTTATCACTGTGATGTGGAGGGTCATTTAAATCATGAATGTGATAAACAGACATGTCTGCAGTGTGGTGTTTTGGTCACACAAGTAATTTTCTACAAAATCACTGAAATGTAATCTTTGTGACTCATTAGGCATGTCTTTAGCTCATGTCCCTCGGACTATGGTGAGCAAGATTACTATATTCATACTGTGACTAAACTCTTCAGAGCACAACAAACAGCACAGGCCCATAGTGAAGCACAGCCTATTACCCCCCACCCCTCCCCTTGTACAGCCACAGATCCATCCAAGGGACAGTCATGCAAAGTGATCTTCAAACTCAACAGTCGCTTTCAAACCCTGCTGAGAATCCAGCTCCCATGGATGGCCAAAATTAGGAAGAGAGGGATAAGCCCCTTTCCCCCTGAGCAGGACATGGTGCTTGTCACAGGGAAGGGGAAGGGGAAACTGACTGAATCCCTCAAAAAGAAGGATCCACAAACATCAGTTTTTCCAACCAACAATAGATACGAGGCCTTTAGGACTTGGGGAGAATTCATGGAAGAGGAGGACTCTGATGTCTCTGCCTTCTCTTCTCAAAAAGACCACAGTTCGAACAGAGAAGTTGAGAGTCCTGCCAGGGCTTCCATGATAAAGTAAAAATGGCAAACAAGAGCTGTGGTAAAAAGGACAACTACTTAACTTTCACTTCTCATAAATCTAACTCATCCTTCACAACAGTAAATGTGAAGAGCATTAAGTCTAATTTAAAATGTACCACTACTTTTGCAGTGCTATAGCTGTTTAAACAGAATATATATTTTTTACAGGACACTAGACTCACCACTCGGTCTGAGGTCCAAAAAGTACAAAACTATTGGATATGGGGAGAAACTATTTGGACTATAGGAGAAGATTCTTGCAGTGGGTTGTGCATAGGTCTTAAAACATCTGATATCAAAATTATAAAAATGGTGGATATATGTCCAGGCAGAGCCCTCCTGCTTGATATAACCCATAATTCTCAAATTTATTAGTTAATTAATGTCTACACCTCACAAACAAAGGCTGCCAAAATCTCCCTTTGACAGCTGATCCAACCTTACTCTCCACACTGCCAAAGCAGAAATGGGAGGAGATTTGAATATATGGCTTTTAGCCTCAGACAAAATTATTTTACCACCAAACATTATTGTGATACAGCCTTCTTAGGGAATATGGTTACAGGCAGGCTTGGTGGATGCCCATGCTACTCTAGTAAAAAGCTAGGCCACACTTATTATAAAGGGTCACTATCCTCTCGGATAGATTTCTTTCAGGCTCCAGATCTCACATCCATGTGTTCATCCAATTGAATCCTCTGACCATTGTTTGGTTGGAGTAACACTGGGAGTGCCAACAATTCACTTGGTCTAGGGATTTGGAGCAGCCTTTTAGAGGACACTGATATAGCGGCTGATTTCTCAGTTACTATACAGGATAGAGTATCAGGTTTTTGCTTATATGATAACTTACTGGAGTGGTGGAAAGATAGTAAAATTTGTATCCAGACCTTTTTTAAAGTTAAAGCAAAACAGAAGGCACATAATTCTAATAACTGGTATAAAGACCTTAGGAACCGGTTGCACAGATTGCTATCTTTGCAGCACTCTAGAGGTACTGATTTTTCCTCCTAGATAACCGAGCTTAGGAAGGAGATGTGTTTGTCTCAATATGACAGCTACAGATCTCTAGAATATGAGCAAAAATTTGGCACTAAAGGTACTGCTACATAGGTGAACCCTTTTGCAGATTGTAAAACAAGAACAGACAAAAAATGTATGACTAGTATACTCTCCTCAGCTGGGGTAGAGATTAAGGGACATACAAACAAAGACATACAAAGGTAATGTGAGGAAGTATTTTTTCATGTAGAGGGTTGAGGATGCATGGAACAGCCTCCCTGAGGAGGTTGTGGAGTCAAGAACAGTGGGAGAATTCAAGAATGCATGGGACAGACATAAGGCAGTCCTAGTGGGGGGGTAGGAGGAAGTAAGCTGTTGGTTAACTAGGATCTGCAGCCTATCTGTTAGGTAGCTAAATGGGCAGACTAGGTGGGCCAAGAGGTCCTTATCTGCAATCAAATTCTATGTTTCTGTGTTTCTATAAACATCCTGACTGAAGTAGACAAACAGGTGCATGTTCAATTTGGCTACCCCTTTCTTGGGGAATACAAATATGAAATTGCTGCTGCAGGCAGGAAATCTGCCTATTCTTTCAGACTGGCAACAAAAGCTTTACTAGCTCCTTCCAAATGTCAGAAGTAGGAGATGTTATAAAGAATTTACAAAAGGTACTTCACCAGGGTCTGATGGTCTCCCAGGAGCTTTACCAGCACTATGGGAACTTTGCCCATGGGAACTAACAAATTTATATAATGCTTTTCTTTCTTCTTCAGAATTACCATTATCAATGTATGACCGTCTTTTAATTTACCTACATAAAAGGAAATAGAGCAGATTTGGCAAATTGGCATCTGATATCCTTGCTGAACATCAATTTCAAAATTTTAACAAGGCTATTGCATAAGTGAATTAGTAAAATCTTGCCTGAAGTCATATGTGACTCTCAATTCCGTCCTGTTTCACGTTGGAGAGTTTCAGATGCTCTTATACATCTCAGAGAAGTATTTGAGGCAGGTAAAACAGAACGGTCTACAGGGTATTTGATAAATTATGACCAGGCCAAGGCTTTTGACAAGATTTCTCATGATTTTGTATGGTTAATTTTAAAATCTTATGGGTTTCCCCTGGGTTTCATTTCCTGGATTAAATCACTATACCAGGCAGCTTCTTTTAGGCCCTATATTAATGGTAGAGTGGGGGGCTCTTGCCTATTAAAAAGAGGATTGTGACAGGGCTGTCCACTGAATCCTCTATTGTACATCCTGACCATTGACCCCTTAATTCATATTTTAAATCAATCTCCAAAAATCATTGGGATACAGAGCTATAATGGTAATGAAGTCAAGACTGTTGCATATGTGGATGATTTGTGTATATTAGTACAGGATGGTTGCTCCGGGATTTAGCCAATAAGGTACTTCTGGCCTTTACAAACTCACAGGGCAGAAATAAATGTCACTGAAAGTCACTGTACATCTATTGGAAGCTCTACAGACCAGAGGCATATAGTGGCTATCACACAGGTGGATCATACACCTCTTAAAATATTGGGTATTTTTTATGGGAAAGGGGATATGGTTACATATAACTGGGAGAAACAAATAGCAAAAGGGAAATATAACATTGCAGTATGGAATAGATGGCGAATGGGGAAACTAAAATGGATTTTCATGATTAAAACTTATTTACTTCTTATTTTTCTCTATTTAAGCTATGTTTTTCCACCTCCTAAGGCCTTAGAAACTGGGGTGTTGAGTTGTTTTCAAAGTGTTTAGGCAGCAGACTAAACCCCATTACAAGAGAGATCCTTTATTTGCCCCTGAAATTGGGTGGTCTGGGAACAGTGCACCCAGCATTTTTCTTTTTTCAATCTCTTTTTATATTTTCAAATCTATTACTGGTACCGAGACATCTGCATCTCCCTTGGGTGGGTTGGCTGACACCTGGGTCACAGGAAATTCTGTAGGATTGGAATATAGGTATATTTGTTCATATAAACAAATGGAAAATTAAACTCAATGAGTGTTTCACAACCTGTTTTGCCTATTTAAAGAAATGGTCCATATTTCTTAGGTTAATTATTATGTCTTCTAGAAAGAAAGTGTATGAACAGATAGTTGAGGAACAATATTTTATACAACCGAGTTCTCACAGGAACCGAGTCTAGAGTGTAGAGTACATGTTTTAGAAAAAAGAATCTCTACTAAACTGTGGGATGTAATATGGCTTTGTGCCCACAATAAACTTAATGCTCAAGGAAATCTGAGGCGCAAGGGCATAGAGGAACGACATTGCCCTAGATTGTCCTGGTCATTGGTTACTGAAACAATGGATCATTTATATTTCCAATGCCCTTTATCAAGGACTTTGGTTAGACCTGACAAGCAATGGGGAAATCTCTTTTTACTAACCTTACCCCTGTTCTAAAAATATTTTTCCATCAGAATGGAATATTCATTCAGCTAATTCCTTAATGGTGGTCTTTTCTTGTTTTAAATTTTGGATATGGCCGGTGTGCTGTATGTTGGTCTTGCAGCAAATGTTTAACATGATTATACAAGACATCCAGCTGTTACAATCATCTGACCAGTGTAATTGTGCTGGTAGTATAGCCTAGTGGTTAGAGTAACGAGATGTGAACAAGCTTGGTACATCCAGCAGACCAGACCTGGGTTTGATTCTCACAACCTCCACTTGCATACTGTGTGACTCTGAGTAAGTCACTTAACTACCCAGTGCTCCCAGGTCACCCTGAAAACAGGCACTTGTGCCTAGTGGGCCTTACCCAGTTACCAAAGAAAAATAATAATTATCTGTGGGGCGTGATATAAAATATTGGGGTTCACTGTCTTGTATGGTTTAAATAGTTATCTTATATCGTCAGTACTGAATGGATAATTATTTCCTATAAATTTGTTATTTTGTTATACCATACAAGACAGCATTACTGAAAAAAGGAGGGTCAATATGCCATCACTGTTTAGGAGGATTGCTTTCTTTGATGGGTAGGCATGATTCATTTTTTTCCTTTTTCTTTTTCCTTTATGACAATACTTATTTTCTTTCTTTTGCCAGTTGATTTGTATTTCTTTTATGGAAGTAACACTGTTTGTCAATTGTGGGTTTTGATGTTTAATGAAAATTCCCATCTCTTTTAGTGGGAGGAGGTCTGTTTTCGGTATCTACTCCTTAGTATTGAGGCTATGAACATGCAATTTTGGCTTGATGTATGCTGTAACACTTATTTATGTTTTCCTTATCTTTTATTATGATTTCAGGTGTAGACACACTATTCTGTATGCATTAGGCTTTTAAGTTATCGTAATAAACAGTCCTCTACTCTTTTAGTGGGAGGGTCATCTGTTTTCAGTATTTACTACTTAGTCTTTGGGGTTATGAATATGTAATTTTGTTTCAATGTGTAATGTAATATTTATTTATGTTTCTTTTCTTTTCGTATGATTTTGTGTGAAGAAACATTATTTTGTATGTATTTTGTTTTATGTTATAAGAAAAAATTCTCTACTCTTTTCAGTAGGGCCTCTGTTGTCAGTGTGATGCGATGGCCAGTTCAGCCAGAGAACTGAGGAGGATGGAAGTGAAGGAGACTGGGGCCTCGTCTCGCCCCAGTCTTGACAGCACAAGAGACTGAAATGTTTTTGATGCAGCTGATTTTTCTGAGAACACTAATGTTATACCAGATTTAGGAGCAGAGTTAGGGCCACAGAATACCAGAATCGGAGATCTGACCTTAGGAAACGGTCTACGAGAGGTAAAAACAGCAGACAATTTAAAACAGTTAATCTTGAATGAAGAGGAGAAACACAGAATAAAACAACTAGCTCTACAGAAAGCAACAGTACAATTTATGACCCTGAGTAAAGTCCAGCTGATACAATGATCTGACCAGTGTAATTCATCTGTGGGGGACGTATGTAAAATACTGGTGTTCACTCTTGGATGGTTTAAATAGTCATCTTATATTGTCAGTACTGAATGGATCATTATTTCCTATACTTTTTTCATTTTGTTATACCATGCAACACAGTATTACTGAAAAAAAGGGGGGATCGATATACCATCTATTTAGGAGGGTTGCTTTCTTTGATAGGTGGGCATGATTCATTTTTTTTTTCTTTTTCCTTTTCCTTTTTCCTTAAATGACAATACTTATTTGGTTTCTTTTGCAAGTTAATTTGTATTTCTTCTGTGGGAAGTAACACTGTTTGTCAATTGTGGGTTTTGATGTTTAATGAAAATGTCCCTACTATTTAGTGGGGGGTTGGGGGATTCTGTTTTCAGTATCTATGCCTTAGTTTTGAGGCCATGAACATGCAATTTTGTCTTGATGTATGCTGTAATACCTATTTATGTTTCCTCTATCTTTTCTTATGATTTTGGGTGTAAAAACACTATTCTGTATGTATTTTGCTTTTAAGTTATTGTAGAAGCTATCCCCTACTCTTTTAGTGGGGGAGAGGGTCTGTTTTCAGTATTTAGTACTTAGTTTTTGGGGTTTTAACATGCAATTTTGTTTTGATGTATGATGTAATACTTACTTATGTTTCCTTTTTCTTTCTTATAACTTTGTGTGAAGAAACACTATCTTGTATGTATTTTACTTTTATGTTATAAGAAAAAATCCCTACTCTTTTCAGTATGGTGCAATGGCCAGTTCAGCCAGAGAACTGAGAAGGATGAAAGTGAGGGAGACTGGTGTCTCAGTCTCTGCCCTAGTCTCGACGGCACAAGAGACTGAAATGTTTTTGATGCAGCCAATTTTTCTGAGAACACTAATGTTATACTGGATTTAGTAGCAGTGTCAAAGCCATAGAATACCAGAATCAGATATCTGACCTTAGAAAACATTCTACAAGAGGTAAAACAGCGGATGATTTAAAACAGTTAGTCTAAAATTAAAGAGGAAAACACAGAATAAAACAACTAGGTCAACAGAAAACAGTGGCACAATTTATGTCCCTGAGTGAATTACCACATCTTGGAGGCAGCCATATCAGCAGGACCAGCAGTGGAGTTCTACCGTAGCACGGATACCACATCTGGCATCATTTAGGTACTGCAATTTAAAGTAAGTTATCAAGCTACCCCAAAAACACAGGAGGCAGTGACTGTGTTCTTGTTTTCAGCAAAATCAAAGATAAACAAGGGAGCTGTTGGGGGGCAGGATTGGCCTCTGATTAGTCTCCCAGGTACTGCATTTTGTAAACTACCTCACCCAAAGCATATGTCTCCTACAAAGTTTGCACAAAGTGATAAAAGCATATCAGAAGGTTTGAAAATGTTATGCACAAATGTGATTCCACTGAGCTTACTGAAATATAATATTGATGTTGCGAGTCTGCATGTGGGTGCTCAGCCGCTGTCAGTAGACAATGTCTTGCACCAGGCTGTGAATTTTTCACAGTAACCCACTAAAACCCCAGAAGATGATACAAGAGTGAACATTGGGTCAGGAATGGCACAAACAGAGAGGATACCCCTTGGCCTAAGACTCTCCTGAATGGAACACACTTCTACAGAGGAAAATCTACATGTACAGCAACAACAAGGTATTTCAGATGCAGAGCTTTGGAAAAAAGAAAGCATTGCTAAAACTTGTGTTTGAGGATGAGGGTGGTTTAAAATGTTGGTCACATAATTCAAGATGGAAAAGGGACAGTGTGGTACTTCAACATAGACATCTTTGAATGGTTCAACCTTAATAGCACTGAGGCAACTAGCCCAACAAAGCAATCCACTGTGATCTCCCCCAAGTCAGCAACAATGGCCATAAAAAGCATCTGGGATCTCTCAAACCACAGAAGATGAGAAATCTTGAACAGAGTATGCCTTGAAAGGAGCAAGGTGGATTCAAGAACAATGGGCCTCAGACCCTTCTTGGGACTCTTCCACATTTTCTCAGTCATCGGCAAATCCAGAATGGCCTCCATTCCTGGTCGCTCAGAATAAAGCCAATCATACCACCTTAACTTACAGCTTGGAAATAATTACAAAAGAAACCTTAAATGACCACTCTCCCCAGCAGTACATGAATAAGAATGGATCATTAGAAGATGACAGCATTAACAAAACAGACTGTACAAACTTTCAGTCCAATATAACAGAAGATACAGTGTCTTCTCAGAGAACATCTCTGACTATGAACTCTACTCCACTTGTTGCCACAGAGCTTCCACCAGTATTGACTAATACAGAAACTTCAAACCCCATAAACCAAAAGCAATCTCAAGAACAATCACAGATACCGTTACTATCAGATTTATTCAAAGCAAATAGAACCAAACCATTACCTAGGAAACATGCAGTATGCCTGAAATACAAAGTGGGAATGAAACCCCGCCCAGACAGACACTATGTGGGTAAAACTCTGATTAAAGATTCTCTGTGATTTTACCCAGCAGATGTGTTTGCACTCATTCACCTCTCTGGTGAAGACAGTTTTGATCTCAATTTCAGGTATGCACACCTGCTGGATCTCTTTTGGGCAAGATATAATCAGATAAAATTCTTCTCACTTTGGACACCCTTTTCTGTCATCCCACTCACAAAACCACTAATTAAATCAGTCACCAACATGTTTCAGAATGAAAGTGTCCCAGTGGGAGATATTTACCACTGGTTACAATAGAAGTGTGAAGTACTGAGTATCCCTGAAGCTATCCTCGATAGGGAGCAATTTTGGACAGGGGGGTGGAGATTTAAAGTGAAATTAAGGGAGACAGAAGAAAGTATAACACACATTCCAAACTGTTTTTTCTTAGGGCAGGACCGGAGAGTTTGTTTTACCCCAGACAACCAAAAGCATGTTATCACTATGAATCTAGGACACACCTTTAGCATTTGCAACAAGGTCAGATGCAGCCTCTACAGTGAGGTGGGGCATACCAGCTCACAGTGTAACAATCACACAAGATGTAACCTGCGTGAAGAATATGGCTATATTTACAAGAACTGCCCATGGGCATCAGTCAGTAAAGTTGAAGATCTAGATCTGGAAGAATTGATAAATAAGGCACAATCTGAAGTCCCCCCTAAGCACCCCCCCCCCAGATTCAACTAATACCAAACACGAAGAAGATGTACCTCCTGATCATGCCTCCACCTCAGGTACAGATCTTAAAACTGAAACAACCTTGGCCAAGGCCATGACATCGCTGATCAGGATGTGGCATCTGAATTATTGGACCCTGTGAGTTACACGGACCCTCCAGAAACAGGACAACTGAAAGTACCATCTACTTTGACAGATGGTTTTATATCTAGAATTCAGAGATCTTCAAGATTACAGCAAAGAGGACTACCAACCTATTGACACTGACAATCCCTATGAAGTTCTGGCAATCCCGACATGGGTAGAATCTGAAATGGAGGAGGAACTGGTTGATACAATGGAACTGGAGGTCCCACTATCATAGCCTCCAGAGAAATTGTACAATGGGGAAAAAAATGATGGAAGAGGAGATGATTCATTCCCATTGGACAGTTGATCACTGGTGTCCATTAGGGATGCATCAAAGTAAAATTCCACCCGCAAAGTAGATGCAAAGTGGTCACTTCGCATTAGTATTCTGCTACATGAAGTGCCCATTTTAACGCCCCACATGGCCACTTTGTGTTGTAATTATGACTTCACGTTGTGCACTCTGCCTTATTTCACTTTAAGGCAGAGTGAGAATTTACAGGCAGCCCACACACATCCAATGGCTTACACAGTGTATGTCACATACTTCAGGCAGGCAGGCAGGAGATTACGGGCAAAAACACTCTCCAATGTGGGTAAACTTACACATTTTGCATGGGGTGTGACAAATGGCTCTGCTCTGTGAATGGCTGGGGCAGGGTGTGGATGTGTGATGAAGAGGGGTGCACAGGTGACAAGTCCACAAATGAAGTTATTTTCCCCATTTTATGTACAGGGGTTGATGTACCACTTGCACTAGACATACTGTATTGACCACTACCACCACCACCACTGCTACTCTGACCACCACTTGACAAGATTTCTAATTCATAATCCTCCCCCTCATCATGCCTGGAGTAATCCTCTGGTGTTATTTCATCACTACTGCAGACATTCCTACTTGGTCTTACACTCATAGAAGGGGATAACATGCTCAGTAAGGTGATGACAAGGGTGAACGCTCCACTATGGCATTAGCTGCCATCTGGTGCCGGGTCAACAGTGAAATGTGCCTGTTCTTAAGATGTGTAGATGGCCCCATGTGCCCAGATGACTACTCTTTTACCTCGACTCACACGCACATGGCAAAGCTGACAGATTGCAATTGACTCATCATTTGTATCTTGGACAAAAATCCCAAACAAGGGATTGTGATCCTCTACTTTAACATGTCCCTGATGCTATTATTGGACTCTGGTTTTAACCCCTGAAATGGGGGGGCAGGGGTGCTACATAATTTTTCATGCTGGATATACTTGGACTGCAACTGACCATGACTACCTATGATTATTACTGGGTCATCATCATTGTCATCAACAGGAACCACTAAATCACAACTTTTTTTGAGGAGGGGAGATATAACGCCAACAGATCCAGACACAGGCACCATGACTATCTTTTTCTCCGATTCCCAACAGGGGTCACTGACATCATCATCATATTCATCAACATTATCTGTATCCACATTTTCAGCTTGGATGCTGTCATGTGGAGAACATGTTCCAACCACAGCATCATAATCATCATCATCACCTGATAATTTTGTGTCAAACTTTGAATCATTGGATGGCAAAGGCATGACCTCAATGGCACTGGAAAAAATGTGACATTGTGAATTATCGTTGCCAGGATCAGAATCATGTTCAATTACCATGGGGATTTTTAATGGGGAGTATTACATCATCTACACTGTCAGTCACAGCTTTAGACTCAACTATTTTTTGAAACGGTTAACTGGTCAGAAGTGGAACTTGGGGCAGCAATACTCATGCCAGCAGAAACTGCACTAACGCCACCAGCTGGGACAACATCATCTCCTCCAACTACAAGTGAAGCTACAGATTGCGCATTAAAAAAATTGATGGAGAAATCCCTTTACTGACATCACTTATGTACTTCTGTGTACTACCATGCCCATGGAAAATCTTGCCACTGGCAGCAGTGCCGTGGCCAGAAACAGCTTTGCATGCACTTCTTTTTGGAGGCATTTTTAGGGATCATCAAGAAAATTCTAAACAAATTTAGATTTCTGAACTTTCAGTCTGGGCTGGTGGATATGAAAAAAAAAAAAACAACTGTGGCTTGCAGATGGAGATTGGGCACTAAACAGATGCAAAAGCACAGACAGATTAAGATTGCACTGTGCAATCAAGAAGAGATGTAGACGCAAAGTCACAACAACACCATATACAGTGCTCACAAGTCACAAATCAATCTGGAAAAGAATACCTTTTGCTGATTTGGGGGGGGGGGTGCACTGCAGTAACAGTCCAAAACCAAGATACCACAAAGCAGTACAAAATCATGCAGGTGAGGTGTATAGCAGGTTTACACTGTTGCAATTACTCTGTGACACAATAAAATGTGTCTGATTTGATGGCACCCGTCGCACACACACTCACACACACACTACAAGTAATGCATAGCAAATTGAAAACTTCAGTAATATAACCAAATATTTTAAACAAACTGAAATTATGCACTGCTGCACCACAACAATCATCAAAAAAAGTCAAGAATTACTGAAAATATTACTGTGTGCACATCAACAGTTATAGAAGAAAAATATAACCAAAACAGAAAGACTGCCTTTTTCTCCCAGTTAATCTACCTTCACCACAGATACACCCCTCCCCCATAGCACACTTCAAATGTCTGTCAATACTCAGAATGAATGGTCTAAATTAACATTCAAAATCCACACACAAACAATAAACACTCGATGATATGAGCAAAGGAGGGTTTCCTGCTATTGAAGTACTAAATTTTGAGCATAAAGAATGCCTAAAAGGCTTTTTAACAGCTTTTAGAGGGTTTGAATCACAGAGCTCTTGACAGCAAACTGTATCCAGCTACCACTACTCACACACTGCACAGAATTGAGGCTGTGCAGAACAGTCTAGACCCCATGTGACCTGCAATCCCATGATTCACTGCAAAATTTGCCTTGGAGCTCAATAACAAGGCAAAATGATGTGAAGTACATTGATTTCTATGTACTTCACATTAGAATTGGGTGCAGAAGTGGTTGGGGGGAATGTGGAGTAACGTGCAGTCATTGTTATTTATAGACTCTGCATTCCACATTATGATGCGAAGTACTCCGCTTCACTTTGTGGATTACTTTGTGGATTCTACATTACTCCACGAATCGCTTCATGGAGCAAATTTTGGCCACTCTGCCCACCTCTAGTGTCCATAACAGACACTAAAGTGGCATCTCTGAACTGTCACAGTCTCATAAACAATGCTAAAAGACATGCTATTTTCCAGTTGCTGTTTGATTTACAGGTCCACATCATTCTATTACAGGAAACATGGTTGGGGTCACTATCACAACAGGCAAGTTCAGGTCATAATGGCCATGGGGACCCACCTATTGGTCATTTGAATCTGACAGGGCCAATGGGATTGGAATACTATTCTTAGGACACAGGTTTTCCCATGTTAGCTTAATGGAGCTCATCCCAGGAAGGGCACTGATTATAGACAGATACTGGGGCAAGGTACCATGCCATATAGTTAACATTTATGGGCCTTTACTTAAGGCAGACAGGGTGGCCTTAATTGAGAAAAATCCAGCCTTACTTGGCTATGGGAAAATGGTAATATTTCGTGGTGACTTCAATTGTAGCCTCTCTGTTCCAAAAGGTCAGACCCCTCCAAAATATATTGTGATTCAGTGGCATTAAAGAAATGCAGTGCAAAAGCAGATCTAGTAAATTGCAATGACAATTTTAGCAGACCAAATATTTTATGCATAAAGGGCTTAGTTCACAACAATCATAGATTATGTGTTCATTTCTAAAACCTGAGCGCTGATACAATGGTCCTATGCCCAGTTGAATTTTTGGATAACTAGATGATCATAGTAACCTTAGGTCCAGACATCCACAGGTCAGTTACTAAAACAAGATGGAAATTAAATACCCAAGTTCTTACTGATCCCAGAATTCAATCTGCAGTGAGACAGCTTCTGGCAGCCAGGGTCTCAGTAATAGACCTCTATGAGGATCTAGGAGAAATGGTGGGCCCAGATTAAGTTGATATCCAAACATACTTCAAAAAATATGGGAAAAGCAAGGCCAGACAGAATTACTTTAAATACTTGGCCCAACATCACCAATTGCAATACTTGCTCTCCATACCTCCCTCCTCCAAACAAGACTTGTCTCCACAAATTGATACAATTAAAACAGATATGCAGGCCCTTCAATATGATAACTCCAGCTCTATTAAAGCAGAATTATCTTTTGGCACTCAGAAAACCCTGGTTTGTGACCCTTGTGCAGCACGTAAAGCCAAACAACAAGTGGCTTCAATATATATTCTCCAAGATAAAAATGGCTTCTCTGGGTCTTCCTTCCAGGACCTAATGGAGGTGGTCACAGAATCTTTAAGGGAGCAGAATGCTACTGAGACACTTAACCGGGTCATCATTACTAAATGCCTCTCTCATATAATACCAGTAGAATTTTCCCCAGATGCTGCATCGGACTTAACAAAATTAATCACTGTACCAGAAATCACAGCAGCAACACAATCTAGGAAATTGGGATCAGCACCAGGTCTGGATGATTTACCTTTTGAATTATATAAAACATTTCTTCTTGAACTAAGCCCACTTTTGGAACAGCTATTCATTTTTCTTTACAAACAATATTGTCCCAAGAGATTTCTGAAAAGCATCCTAATTTATCTATATAAATCAGGTGATAGATCATTATTACAAAACTGGAGACCAATAAGACTGCTTAATATGGACTTTAAAATACTACCTCAAATTTTACACCTCCGACTTTGATCAATAGCTACATGCATAATCCATCCGTCACAATTCTGTGTTACCCGATAAAACAATACACCACCCTTTGATAATCTTATGTGAATTATGGGAGTTCTAGCAAAAATCACAGAAAACGTGTTGGATTATATCTTTAGATCAGCAGAAGACAATTGACAGAGTGAATCATGCCTTCCTGTTCCAGGTATTACAGATGTATGGTATACCACAAGAATTTATAGATAAAATAAAAATGCTATATGCCCAAACATACTGTAACCCCCTTATTCTTGGGAAACTGGGACCAGATTGTGCAGTTACCAGGAGGGTCAGACAAGGCTGTCCCCTGAGCCCATTTTTATATATTTTGTCCCTGAATCCACTTCTAGAACACATTTCACAGAACCAACACACTGTAGGACTTACAGGGAACACACTAGGGGACGAGGTGAAAGTTATGACTTATGCGGACAACACCTGCCTAACCTTAGCAAATCAGCAGAGTATTGAGGAGGCAAATAAGGAATTACAAAGTTATTTGGAAGCCTCAACTGCACCTCTAAATATGGGGAAATGTAAGGCATTGCCTTTAGGTTGATTAAATAACCCCCAGCGACAGTGAATGGTTTCAGAGTAATTACAGAAGCCGTTCAAATCTTGGGTTTCCTGTTTGGGACCCAAAATATAACTATGTTAAATTGGGACAGGGTACTTCAAGGGTGTGAAACTAAAATTAAGATCTGGAAAGGGTGGAAACTCTTCAAACTAAAGAGGATTCATGTTATAAAACAATTCTTAATCCCTAGTCTGATATACATAGGTACAGTTTTCCCATTACCATTATCATTTGAGACCCGAATATATAGTATTTTTCTTCTGTATGTTGTGGGGCAGTCAGCTGAACAAAGCCTCTTTTGGGTGTGGACAGGAAGGATAGGAATGTGAAAAGCAGTTGCTCTATCTATCTAGATGTGTACAACAAAGGGATAAGGAAATTAAGAAAAGGAGAAGAATGTTTTGCACTGATGGGGGAGGGGAGACTTGGGGGAGTGTTTGGTATCCTGCATCTGGAACGGTGGGGGGTCGCTGGTGGGCAATGAGAGAAATGGGTAGGGTGGTAGTCTGCAACAATTGTGATGCACCAGTCTTTCTAAAAATTGACTGGAGGGTGGGGATATTTAGTGTGCAACCACAGAGAAACCTAGAAAGGAGATTGAGGTCTGTAGGAGGAACTAAGACAGGCAAGGCAGACTGGAGGTGGGTTTAGCCCAATACTGAAGGGAGGAGGAGGGAGATGAGGGAGGGCAATTTGAGCCAACAGTGGTGAGAGAGGGTGAGAAGGAAGCGGAGACAAAGGGGCCCAGGCTAGGAAGAACAATTGCTGGGAAACCAGGTCAGGAGACAAAGACAAATGGAAGGAGGAGACAGGAACTTGTGAGGGAGGAAAAGAAGTGGCAACAGTCATGGAGTGGAAAGAGGAACAGGTTACTATGAAGAGAAAGTGGGCATTTGTGAAGGGCCTTCAGAAAATAGTTTTGCACTGCTAGGGGGAAGAAGGAGGAGGGAGGTGATGCAATTGGAGGAGTAATTGATAAATACCTGGATCAAACTGGAGTGGGGGATGTTCTGCTGGGAGAATAGCAACAAGAGCAAAAGGGGGGAATAATGTGCAGGAGGAAGAAGATGAGCCAGGAATGAGAGATGGAGATGAATGGAAGCAAGCAGGGAGTAAGAGGGGTGGAATCTTAGTGCTGGGGGACTCGATGCTAAGAGGAGTCAAGTGGGGTAGCAAGGGGAGAGGCATAGTCACATTTGGGGGGAGGCCATGCCAGGAATGACAGCAGAAAGGGTGGGACAATCTGTTCTGAAATATGCTAGTAGGGGTAGGGACAAGCCTCATTTAATTATACATCTTGGGACAAATGACCTGTCTGATAAGACAATAGATATAGTCCAGAGGAGGTTTGAGGAACTAGGACAATTATGTGAGGGGGCAGGAAGATCAGAAACTTTATCAGAGATTCTTCCAATGCCCAATGCAAGCATAACAAGAAAACTGAGAATATAGGAATTTAATGGATGGCTAAGAACCTGGTGTCATGCTAAATGGTATGGGCTGTTGGGGAGGTGGGGAGGACCTGGGGACAGTAGTCTTTTATGCCAAGGACAGACTACACTTAAGTGAGGAGGAAAGAAAGTGTTGAAACAGAGGATGGAGGAGTACATAGAGGAAGTTGGGAATTTAAACTAGGGTGGGGGGTGGCAAGTGGGCAAGAGACATGCAGAGACCACTGGTTGGGAAACCATATGAGCCTACCCCCATAACAGTGACAAACGACAAATGACAAGTACTGATTGATGCTAGTAAAGGAGGGAAGGATGGGAGGGAGGGTAGAAGGTGGATACCCTTAATGCTAGGAGCCTTGGGAGGAAAACTGCAGAGTAACAGGTACTCATGGCAGAGGAAAGGTGGACATTGCAGCCATCACAGAAACATGGGCCACCAATGCGATGACTGGAACCTGTCTGTACCAGAATACAGGTTATTTTGTAGGGACAGAGTGATTGGGAAAGGAGGGGGGGTGGCACTATATGTAAAGGAAGGACTGAAGTGTGTAAGGGAGGAAGGGGAGGAGGGTAGTACGGAATCACTTTGGATGCAAATCCAGGATTCCAAGAATAGGATTCTCAGAATGGGAGTGGTGTACAGGCCACCCTCTCAGACGGAGGAGTTAGACAGGGAACTAGCGGGACAGATTAGGAGGACCTGCGGGAAGGGTAGTGTGGTGATTGTGGGGGACTTCAAAATGCCAGGAGTGGACTGGAGAACCCCAGCAGACAGGAATAGAAGGGAGCAGGTACTCCTGGATACCTTCCAGGCCAGCTTCCTACTGCAAATGGTCAGTGAACCAATCAGGTTAGAGAATACTCTTGACCTTGTGCTGGCAAATGGGGAGTTTGTGAGAGAACTTACAGTGGAAGAACCACTGTCAGGGACTGAACACCACTCAGTATGGCTCACATTGCATATGGGCAAGGAAGGAGTGGAATCTGGCATAGGAGTGCTGGACTTCAGGAGGGCCAACTTTGGGAGGATGGGGGAAGTGGTAAAAGGGTACCTGGCCAGAATTTAACCTAGTATGGGCACTAACCAGAGGTGGGAACTCATAAAGCTTGGGATAGTGGAGGCAACCAAAACCTGCTGCAGGGCCCAGAGCAAGAAGGATAGGGCTAAGAAACTTAGCTGGTTGAGCAAGGAGGTCATGGAAAAGGTGAGAAGAAAAAGATCTGCCTTTATGAGGTACAAGAAAACAGGAAGGGGGAGGACAGGGAGGAGTAGCTGATGCAATCGAAGGAGGTGACAGGGGCAGTAAGGGGAGCCAAGGCATCTACGGAGCTCAGGCTGGCACAAGGCATTAAGAAGAGGGAGAAGGACTTCTTTAGGTACATCAGGGAGAAAAGGAGCTGTAAGGACCACATAGTAAGAATTAGGAAGGAGGAGGGTTGGGTGGAAGCAGGGTGAGATAAGGCAGAAGGTCTAAATGATTACTCTGCTTGGTATTTACTAAGAGAAGAGGGGGTGATACCAATGGGGAGAAATGGCAGAAATGGGGGGAGGAGGACAGATGGGGACTCATGGAGGCCAGAGTTCAGGAGGGTTTGAAGGCACTGAGGGTGGACAAGGCACCAGACCCATATGGCATCCACCCCAGGGTACTGAAGGAGCTGGCAGGGTCCTTGCATGACCTTGGCAGACCTAATTTAATGCCTCACTACACTCAGATGTGTACCAAGATTGGAGGATGGCTCATGTGGTGCCCCTCCCAAAGAGTGGCCCCAGTGATGAACCAGGAACTACAGACTGCTAGTCTCACATCCATCATGGGTAAGCTGATGGAGACTATCCTGAAGGAGAGACTGGTGACCCTTCTAGAGGCCAAAGGACTACAGGACAGCATACGGCATGGCTTCATATGTGGCAGATCCTGCCAAACCAACCTGGTGGACTTCTATGACTGTGTAACTAGGCAACTGGACAGGGCCATGCAGTGGATATCCTGTATCTGGACTAGTAAGGCATTCAACTCAGTGCAGCATGGGAGGCTGGAAAGTAAGTTAGAAGGCAGGGTGGGTGCAAAGCTGGTGAGATGGGTAAGGAACTGGCTTCGGGAAGGCAACAGAGGGTGGTGGTGGGGAGCTCTTACACCCAAGGGTAGTGACAAGTGGTTTTCCACAGGGCTCAGTGTTAGGACCAGTGTTGTTTGGGATATTCATTGCAGACATATCATTGGACATCAAGAGCAAGATCAGTCTGTTTGCTGATGATACCAAGATGGGAGCAGTGGTAGATGACTGAGGGGATGGCAGGGTTTCATGATGATCTGGTAAAGCTTGAAACCTGTTCAGACACTGGCAACTGGGTTTAATGCCAAAAAGTGCAAGGTGCTGCATTTTGGGGTGAAGAACCCAAGGAGGAGTTACCAGCTGGGGAGTGCAGCTAGCCCAGACAGAGGAGGAGGAGGAGAATGATCTGGGGGTGCTCATTACAGGGTCAATGAACAACTCAGCACAATGTAGGAAGGCAGCTGCAAAGGCCAACAAAATGCTGGACTGCATTGCAAGGGTATATCCTCGAGGAGGGAGGAGGTGATTCTGCCACTGTATCTAGGTCATTAGTTAGACCACACCTGGATTACTGCATGCAGTACTGGTGCCCGTATCTGAAGAGGGACATTAAGTTACTGGAGGGGATGCAGCACAGGGCAACAGAGATGATCAAGAGGCTGGGTGACTTATCATGTGAGAGGAGGCTGAGGGAGTTGAACATGTACTCACTGGAGGAGAGGTGGGATGGGGGGACATGACTGAAATCTTTAAGTACATGAAAGGAATAAACAAGACAGGTACAGATGAGCTGTTCAAAGTAAGGGAGGGGAGGGACACCAAGGGCCATGATATGAGACTGGAGGGAGGAAGGTTCAGGAGGGAGATGAGGAGACACTTTTTTACAGAGAGGGTGGTAGCTGGGTGGAATGCATTAGCTGCAGAAGTGGTATCCAGTGAGAACAGTGGACTGCTTCAAAGGGGATGGGACAGGTCAGGGGAGGTCAATGGGCCGCGAAGGGGTGGAAGTGAAGGCAGCTGCAGAATAAGGGTGCTAGCTGCACATTTGAGCAGACTTAGTAGACCTCTAGGCCTTTATCTGCTGGAAAATTTCATATGTTCATATGTAGTTAAACTATGCTATACCTACCTTTCCAAACAAAAAGGTGGTTTGGGAATGATAGACCCAATGTTTTTTTTTTTTTTTCATTCTTTATTTTTGATCCACTCCATCAAAAAAAGTGGGAAAACTCACCTTCACTGGTAAATCTGTGGTTTATGAATAAATGGAATTTTTTTTTTATCCAAATGGGAAGACACCCCCCCCCGAAGCTGACAAAATTCTTACAGATTCCAGAATCCCTGAAATCAGCAGTACAAAAACTCCATAAATGGCAGATTTCATGATCCTTTTTGAGATCGACCACATGGAAACAGTTATACCAACATAGTATGGAGATCAGCAACCCTGTAGACCTAGAATTTAAAAAACTGTAGTCCCCATAACAAGGGAAAGTACTATCTATGATTAATGAGGAATGAATTCCAGAACATTGATGAGAAACCATAGAGCTCAGTGTCCACGGTAATCACAAGCACAAGCCACTAGAGGAGAGATCATGCCCATACACAGACTGTGGAGCCCCAGATGAATCCATAGAACATTTCACCCTTACTTGTTCCTATTCTAGCAATTTATGGATTTTTCTTGCCCAGGCTGGGAAACTCCCTTGGTTGCAAAACATGACATATGGAGCTTTAATGTTAGGAGATTACACCTACAGACTCGATAAGTAACAGAAAGGTTCTTTATCTGTATTTTTTGCCATTTTGAAATATTATTTATGGAATGCAAGGGTACAATGGGTACTCATGCAGCAAAGAATGGCGTGTAAGATATTTAAAGTCATTTGTGAAAATGCTCTCAGAGCAATAGTTAATAAAGCATTATTGATTTGTGATGTATGGAAGGTAAAAATATGGTGGAGAGGCCTTTCCTTTTTTATAAAGATTAAATAAACTCAAATACTAAGTTAAGATTAATTAGACATGGGACAAACATTTTAACACATTACTAAAGGAAGTCCACGGGCAAACTAAAAGACAATGGTAGTCGGAGAAGGCTCAATGCATTTGAAAAGTTTTGACTACATGAAGTTTTGTAATTATCTGATGTATCTTGGTTCTGGGAATTATGTCTCAGATTGTTGGATTTTTTTACATGGTATTCATCTCTTATTTATTTTTTCACAGTAATTATTATTATGTTTGTATTGTATCCTTCAATAAAAAATACCCCTACTGACAGTAGGGGGAACTGCTGGACATCTGAGCAAGATGGCCATGCTCACCTCAGAGCTGGAGAGAACAAATGGGAAAAAGGCAGCGGAGCAGATCTCCACTCTATCTCTACTATGCAAGAGACCATGAAAAGTAATGGGGTTTCATTTTCACCCCTATCTACTTTGGAAATGCAGATGGAGCAAACTATTTTGATGGACATCAATGAGGATACACAGATGGAAATCGAGGTTGAAGTTGACCTACCTGATAAAGGAAATGTTGGAACAAGCAGAAAGCTCAGATGTGGAGCGTTGTGATCTCTGGAACAGAGCAGACACACATCGTGGCTGGACGGTAGCCAGACGAAAACAGAGGAGGAATTAAGAGAAGCCTTGTGGAAAACAAAAGAAAATCTACTGGTGTGAATTGCATAAGAGGAGTCACAGTATGAAGCAGCTGCATGGCAGCAGCATGCAGATGCCGCGTCTCAAACAACAGAGTGTAAATTAGTCAATACCCAAAAGGAAATGGGAGATTTAGCAAAGTCATACGAACCCAAAAGTAAGTCAGCTGGATTCCCTCAAAGAAAAAATATTGGATTACATCAAAAAATCCCAAAGAAAGGTTCAACTAAAGGCAGATAAAAGGAAAAGAAGAAGGGGCTTGGTCAGCTGCATCAGCTTAACAGAATGCAAGATGAGTAATGGAACCAGACGGATCCTGGAAACCTGATCCCATGGATCCAGAAGTGGCACAATTCTCTGACAAAGAGGTCACCATAACAGGTAAAATTATTACTTCCCCCAAAGAGAATATTATCAAATGTTGTGGTGATTGAGGAAAGCATTATGGTAGCTGAAGGGAATACTATAGATGGTACAGCAGCCCCAGTTAAAGAGACAGTACAGAATGAAACACAAGAGCCTGTGAAAGCTTGCAATATTACTAGCACAAAAAAGAAAATTCAATTCCAATCAATCAATCAATCAAATATTTATTTTGCCAGGTGAAGGACCATTGAGAAAAAACTCATTTACAAGGCGGACCTGGGTAAGTCAATGTAAATACAGTAGATTAACATAGCAAAGTAGCTTGAGAACACATGTGTACATATAAAACAGGTTAATCTACACTGAGACTCTGTAGAGGGAAGACATACAATACTTTGGAGCTATACACTCATAAGTTATATACATATATACAATAAAACCACATAAGTTTGAGGTTCAGCAGCTAGACAGATAACTATTACAGCAAGTAGGTGGTTCAGGGTGACAATGCAGTGCAGTCAGAAGTTAAGGCACAGTGAGAGCAGGTGAGGAGTAACAGTGGAAAGGAACAATAACTCTAGGTGTGCCATTCTCTCGAACAGAGGGTCACTAGCAAAGACATTTGCATGTCTCTTTGATGTAGTGATCAAGCAAGGTTTAAAGAGGGAAAGCTTCACGGAGTTGCAAGTTTGGTGATTTTTGAATGGTGTTCCATAGAACAGGAAGGGGTGTAACTTGTCGCTAACTTGCATCAGAAAGAGATCTGACCTTAGGGATGACAAGGAGATACAGGATACACTTCTCAGTGGGTAGCTACCCAAGATGCAACAGGGCAAGCAATATGAGATATATTGTGGGAGAATACTGATAATGGCTCTATATGTCCATAGAACTGAGTTTCTTTGGCGTCTAAAGCTCAGTGAGTTCCAACCTAAGGATGAATAAAAGGAGCAGTGGTGAGTGGAATAGGGAGCACCCGTAATAAATCTAAGTGCTCTATGGTATAATGTGTCATGCTTAGACAATGCAAATGTCATGCCTTGCCCATACAGAAAGTCAGCATAGTCCAACAATGATATAAAGGTTGTTTGGACAGCCTAGTTTTTGCTTCCAAGATTAGCAGGTGTCTGATCCTGAAAAGAGACCGAGCCTTGCCTAAGCTTCTTTGAGAGCCCCTTGATGTGGTAGACAAATTAGAGTTTATAGTCTATACAGATCCCTAGATATTTAAACTTATCAATATTTTCTAGTGGCAACCTAAAAGCATGATTATATGTGGAGCTTTTCCATGGTTACATTTATTGGAGGCATTGACTGATGGGGAAAAGAGCATAGTCTTAGTTTTTTCAGTGCTGCACCATGCTTTAAAGCCAGACTGAAATGCATTAAGGAGATTGTGACTCTCTAGATACTGTCTGAGTTGCACATTGACAATCTTCTCTAATAGTTTAGACAGAGTAGGAAGAAGGGATATTGGAAAGTAGTTATTTAAATCACTTGGATCTCCAGATTTAAATAAAGAGATTATGTGAGCAGTTTTCCAGAAAGAGGGGATGGTGCCCTGGGCAAGTGATAAGTTAAAGAGATGAGTGATTGGGGCCGCTAAAACATAATATCCTAATTTTAAGTAGAAAGGCTCAATATAATCAGCACCTGCACTTTTCTTAATATTCAACACCAAAAGTAGATCCTCCACCTGCTTAAATGTGATAGGTCAGAAGGATAAGCCTGGTATATGCCCAGGTGTATTTAAAGCTAGGTAGTTTGAGCCCTGGGTGCACATTTGCTCCCGATGGTTACTGGCAGGTAAAGTGTTGAACGCTAGCCCTGTGGTAGCAAAATGGTCATTGAGTAGGTCTAAGATCATCAGCTTGTCAGTAAAGCATGAACTACCAGAGGAAATATTGGGAGGGAGTGAACTAGCGGAGCTGTGGCTTTCTGTTTTTTAGGGCTTTCCAGAATTTAGCCACACAGTTTGTTGAACCTAAAATACTTATTGTAAATAAAGTGGTTAGCAAAGGAAAAGCAGGGGTCAACCAAAAACAGAGAAAGAGAAAAAGGGATCAGCCACTAATGGAGGAGGGAAATCATGATAAAGAACTGAATACGTGGAAGCAGACTGGAAAGAACATCACACATTTCTTATCTGATGTACAGATAAATGAAGAAAATCTGTCTTTAGGGGTGGGAATTCAGAACCTACAAGACCAAATAAAAGGCAATTCTATAAACCTTTGCAAAGAATGTCTGACCTTTTCAAAAACAAAGGGGAGATGACACCACAGAAAAATGCAATAAGACTGCAATACAAGGGTGGCTTAGGAAACCCCCCCAGGCCAAGCATACATAGGGAGGACTCTGTTAAAGAACTCACTGAAGTTCCATGCTTCTGAGCTATTCACCTTAATACATACAGATGAATACAATTATGACATAAGATTCAAGACAGTCAAAGCACTTGATAGATTTTGGGAAAAGTATAATACAGTAAAAGACACACCCCTATGGACCCCATTTTTAGCAATTCCAATAACCAAACCAGCAGTGTGTACCATCACAATATTATTCAAAAATAAGGGAGTGAATGTCACAGACATTTTATTCTGATTGAAAAAAAGATGCGAGGTTCTTGAACACTCCTCCCCAATCCAGGAGAAAGGACTGCTGTGTGACTGGACTTCTCTGCTGGGACTATATTGCCCCTATTTTTATAGGCACAGGATTTGACTGACAACAGGAACTTCCTGTTTGGGAGCAGGAAGTGAGTGATCACAGAACCACCAAAGACCCACCATCCTAGAAGGGCAAGAGTAGAGCTCCGGCCCCCTCTAGCTGCTGGAGGTCTGCCTCTGAGCAAGTAAGTGGTCTACTGAGAAATATAGGATATTCTTGTCTCAGAGCAGGACAATCAGGAGCTTAAAAGAGAGAGAGAAAAAGTAAGGAGAGAGAGAAAAAAATAACAGAGGAAAGAGTAAGGACTGCAAACAGTTAAGGGGCCAGAAATAAGACGTGATTAGAGCGGTGCAGTGCAGTGGCTGTGGAGCAGCAATCTTCCAGGAGACGTTCTTGAGGATGCGGTGTTGTCCCATCTGCAGGCACCTCTCTGGGCTGAGGGAGGAGGTTGCTCATCTCCAGGCTGAGTTGGCCAGGATTTGTGGGACCTCCTCTTCCATCCAGGGACCACCAGTGCCACTGCCGTTGCCTCAGAGGTTGCCAGGAAAGAGGAGCAGTTGGACCACAGTGGGCTCAGGGAGGGTGAGGGTGATGGAACAGAGGTGCATCCCTCCAGTGGTACCTCTCCACAATTCATATGCCATTCTGGCAAAGTGTGGTTCCTCTATGGAGGCACCCGCAGTGGAGACCAAGGAGGATGCTGGGAACCTTCACAAAGAAGACCCACAGGAGGGTGGCAGGGGACCCTGCAGGGGAAGGAAACAACTCCTGGTGGGGGACTCCATTGTTAGGAAGTAGAACTGGGGGAGAAAGGGGAGATGGAGGTAAGGTGCCTGCCTGGCACCATGGCTTGGAGGGACAGGGAGCAAATCCTCAGGATTGCTGGAGCAGCTGCACAGGGGAGGGAGCTGGATGTCATTGTCCACCTAGGAACAAATGACCTGTCTAAGAAAGGGATTAGAGAAGTGTAGGAAGAGTTTGTGGAATTGGGGAGGGGCCTTAATCAAGTAGCATGCACGGTAACCTTCTCAGAGGTGCTGCCCATCTATGGCATAGGAGAGGCTAGGGTATCCCGCACCATGGGATTCAATCAGTGGTTGAAAAACTGGTGTGGAGCTCAAGGTTGGCTTCATTGGGGACTGGGGTCCACCTGGAGTGATGCAAGCCTATACTGGCATGATGGGCTGCATCTGTCCAGGAGGGAACCAGGATCCTAGGTGATAGGTTTAAATGCTTCATTGGCAAGCTTTAAAACTAGCCAAGGGGAGGCACTGGAAAGGAGCAGAAATCCTAGCCCCCAAATAATCACAGTAGTAAGTCGGCAAACACCAACATAGAGGTGTCGATAGGGAGAAGGGCAGGGGTAAATGGAGAAAGTGACAAAGGCAAGAAGGACAGGGATGGGGCAAAAGGGAGTAAGGCCATCAGGAAATGTAGTAATGAGTACCAATATGCCCGTAGTCTGGGCAACAAGCTCCCTGAGCTGGTGGCCTTGATGGAAGAGGGTTGCCTGGATATCGTAGCAGTCACAGAAACATGGTACACAGAGAACCATGACTGGGATGTTAACATACCAGGGTACATAACCTACAGGAGAGACAAGCAGGGAAGAAGACGGGGAGAAGTTGCTCTCTATGTAAAGGAAGGGATAAAAGCAACTGAACAAAAAAGTAAACAGGGAGAAGAGGAGGCACTGTGGGTCACTTTGGGGACTGGAAAGGGCACCATAATCCGCACAGGGGTTGTGTACAGACCCCCATGTCAGGGGGAAGGAATGGACAAGGATATGATAGAAGGCATTCTTAGAATGGCAGAGAAAGGGGAGATACTGTTGATGGGAGACCTGAATATGCCAGATGTTAACTGGAGCACATTTGCTGCAGCCACATCCAAGAGCAGGGCCATTCTTGATGCCCTACAGGTGGCAGGCATTAGACAGCTAGTTTCGGAACCCACTCGTGAGGGAGCAATCTTAGACCTCATACTCTCAAATGGGGGCAGTGAGAGGATCTCAAATCTAGAAGTGGGTTGCCATCTGGGGACAAGTGACAATCAAACAGTGTGGTCCACGTTAAACTCAGCTACAGAGTCAAGCCATACAAAAGTGAGGGTACTGGACTTCAGGTGGGCTGACTTTGGCAAGATGGGAGAGTGCCTCAGAAAAGCACTAGCAAACAGGCTAGAAGGAGGTGTGGAGCAACAATGGGAATCATCAAACTGCCATCACAGAGGCAACAAGCCTTTGTGGAAGCAAATAAACAAATCAAAATGAAAGAAAAAGCCACTATGGTTCTCAAAAGAGGTGGCTGTGAAAGTCAGGAAGAAAAGATAGCATTCTGGAAGTATAAGGAAAGCAGAAGGAGCAGACGAAGAGCTGCACCAGTTAAGGCAGAAGGAAGCAGGGAGGGAAGTCAGAATAGCAAAGGCCCAAACTGAGGAAAAGATAGCCAACTAGTTAAGACGGGGATAAAACCTTTTATAGGTACATCAGGAGCGTGAAAGACAAAGGGAGGATAGTGAGACTGAATAGAATGAGCGTGGGTGGCAGAGGGACAGTGAAAAAGCAGGGATACTGAATGAATATTTCTGCTCGGTATTCACAAAAGAGGAGAGGAAGTGCCTAATCCAATTAACAGAAGCACTTTTGATGAGGGGTCGATCCCAGTCCTTTCACAGAAGAAAAGGGTTCTGCAAGAACTCCTAAAACTGAAGGTGGACAAAGCAATGGGGCCTGATGGAATTCACCCCAGAATTCTAAAAGAATTAAGGGGGGAACTAGTGAAACCACTGGCTACTCTTTTTAATAAATCATGGGAGGATGGTGTGGTACCCAAGGACTGGAGGAAGGCGGATGTGATTCCCCTTCACAAAAGTGGGACCAAGACAGAGGCAGGAAACTACAGACCTGTCAGTTTGACCTCTGTGGTAGGGAAAGTGATGGAGTCACTTCTGAAGGAAAGAATAGTTGAGTGCCTAGAGGCCAGTGGAGCACAGGGCCCAAGGCAGCATGGGTTCACAGAGGGAAGGTCATGTCAGACGAATCTAATAGATTTCTTTGACTGGGTGACCAAAGTAGTAGACCAGAGAGGGGCTGTGGACATGGCCTACCTAGAGTTTAGCAAGGCATTTGACACAGTCCCACACAAATTAATAGTCAAATTAACCAGCCTGGGAGTGGGTCCCAGGGTGGTAGCCTGGGTAAAACACTAGCTGCATAACAGGACACAGAAGGTAATTGTAAATGGAGTTCACTCTGAAGAAAGAGGGGTTACTAGTGGGGTACCACAGGGTTCAGTATTGGGTCCAGTCCTTTTTAATGTCTTCATCAGTGACATTGCAGAGGGACTGGAAGGAAAAGTATGCCTTTTTGCAGATGACACAAAGATCTGCAACAGGGTTGATACACAAGGAGGTGTGGAAAGGATGAAAAGGGACTTGGCAAGGTTGGAGGAATGGTCAGAAGTATGGCAGCTAGGATTCAATGCAAAGAAGTGCAAAATAATGCACCTTGAAACAAGAACCCAGGAAAGAAATACACAATGGGTGGGAGGTAGTAACAACTACAAAAAGAAAGGCACCTGGGGGTAATCATATCAGATGACCTTAAGGTTAGCAAGCAATGTGAGAGAAGGCAGTAGGGAGGGCTGGGGGTATACTGGGATGTATAGGGAGAGGCATCAGCAGCAGAAAACAGGAATTTGTTATCCCTCTGTACAGACAGTTGGTGAGACCCCATCTGGAGTTCTGTGTCCAGTTCTGGAGACCCCACTCCAAAGAACATAGACAGGATAGAGGTAGTCCAGAGGAGGGCAACTAAAATGGTGCAGGGTCTGCAAGAGAAGCCGTATGAGGAAAGACTAAGGAGCTTAATATGTATACCCTTGAGGAAAGAAGGGAGGGGGACATGATAGAAACTTTTAAGTACTTCAGTGGAATCAACAAAGTCCAAGAGGGTAGCATCTTTCAGAAAAGAGACTTGCAAGAACAAAGGGACACAATTTAAAGATAGAAGGAGGGTGGTTGGGGCAATGTGAGGAAGTATTATTTCACAGAGAGGGTGGTGGATGCACGAACAGCCTTCCTGAGGAGGTTGTGGGGTCTAAAACTGTGGGAGAATTCAAGAATGCATGGGACAGACATAAGGCAGTTCTTGTGGAGGGTAGGAAGAAATAGGCTGTTGATTAACTAGGATCTGCAGCCTATCCTGTAGGTAGGAAATGAGCAGACTAGATGGGCCTAGCAGTCTTATCTGCCATCAAAGTCTATGTTTCTATGTTTCTAATCATAGACTTGGAACAAATATGGACCAGAGGCTGGAGGGTAAAGTGCAAACTTATGTCAAATAATGTCATAATCCACCTCTGAAGCTATTTTTTATTTAGGAAGGGACAGGGGCTCTCTTTTTTACCCCAGTCAGCCAAAGTCATGCCACAAGTGTGGATCCAGACTCCACCTAAGCAATGCATGTGGCACCCCCAGATGTACACATTGTCTGGATACTGGGCATCTCACAGCAGCATGTGTCAATCTGTTTCACTGCAATCTTTGTGAAGAAAGAGGGTACTCCTATGTCTGATGTCCTTGGGCTTCACACAATGGTGAAGATAGTTTCGTGCATGAAGCCCTGATAATGCAGGCACAAGAAAAAAAGGTGTGTAGCAGCTTCAGAGAAACACATGCAGGATATTCATAAAGAAAATGAAAGAGAAAAGGCACAAACCAAGGAAAAAGTGCAAGAAAATACAAACGAACAAGAAAGGAAAAAACACAGAAAAGGACATAGACAAAGACAAAGAGAATAATGGTGACACCAGGAATACCCAAAGAGAGGTCCAGCAGACATAAATGGACACAAACACCACAGTGTTTGTGTCCATAACGATGAAATAGAAATGAACCTGTCAGATGGAGAATAAATAGCAAATCAATCAAACACAGGGAAAGCAATGCAGGAATAGGATACGGAGGCAATAGATGTCACTGTGCCTCTCATACTAAAAAGAATAAGAGGAAAAGAAAAATTATGAATTGATGCCCCTCTCCACCTAAGATGACAACAGAAGCAGCCTTCTGACAAGTGACAAATAAAAGAAGACCCAGGAAGGCCAGCAACAAACTGAACTAAAAGGAAAAGAAAAAAAAGTGATAAGTAAACAGAAATGGACCTCTGTGAACAAATATAGTGCTTTGCAAATGGACTAATCACCTACAAATTCAGAACAGGAAGATGTAGAATCAGACTCTTCTTCTATTACCTCCTCTACAAAAGATCATTCATCAGGTCTAGAGGATTCAGGCCCAGGAGATACTGTAAAGAAAACATGGGTAACAAGGTCACAACAGTAATCAAGTTTTGAATAATGTTGAATGATCAATAACAAACACTACCTTTTGCTATGGCAACCTTAAAAACAATAACATTAAAAGTCAACAGTATTAAGAATAACAAAACAAGGTTAACAATATTAACAGAATTACAACAGCAAAAGGTAGACATAATATGCTTATAAGACACCAGAATAAAAACCCTATCAGAGGTGGCACAAGCATCAAAACTTTGGTCCAGAGGAGTCACTTTCTGGTCTCAAGGGCCAGGACTATGCGATGGCTTAGGAATTTTATTTTTGAATTCTAATTTAAAGGTATCTAGGCTTATAGATCTAGAACCAGGAAGGATATTCATCCTGGACATTCAGTTAGAATCAACAAGAATAAGACTTATTAATTCATATACACACAAATAAAGATGAAGAGAATAGAACTTAAAAAAACTTAGCTCTGCAAGCTACAGCTGGTCAGTAATCTCGGGAGGCAATTTTAATTGTGACTTACACCAACAAGACACTGGATTCCAAACACAAGAATTGTATTGTGACACAAACACCTTACAGGATATTATCACTGCTAAGTTAAAAGATGCCTACAGGGTAATCCATGAGCAAGGAGTATATTCATGCAGTAGAGGGACACACCTAACCTGAATTGATTTTTCTTGGTATCCCAAAATTTAGTGGTATCAGCAGTTCAAATGCAAAATGTAGCCTTCACAGATCACAGAGCCCTAGCAATACCTATTTCATGGGAAGAATCCCTCACATTTGGAAAGGGTCCATGGAGCTAAATTCTTCCTTACTAGAAACTAAATATATTAACAATGATTTGAGGAAACTATGGATAGCTAGGAAGTCAGTAATATGTCTATATGACACTATGGTAGAATGGTGGGAAGCCTCAAAATAGTATTTCATGTCCATGTTTCAAAAACTAGCCAATAACCAAACAGTAAGTACATACCTAAACTATTTAACATTACGTAAACAACTGCATTCTCTAATCTCAAAAACTGAGACTTTGAAAATAGACTATAATAAACAAATAGCACAGATAAAAAAGGAGATGTATAAAATGCAATATGATAGAGACAAAACATTTCAACAAGAACAATAACTTGGAATGGAGAATAAAAAACAAACTTATGACCCCTTCAAGGAAAATCAAAGAAAGACAGATACAATAATAAGACAATTGGAAGATGAAAATGGTATGGTAAGAAAAACAAAAAAGAGACAATAGATACAGTAGATAAATATGTACAAAACACTTTTGGAAGCTCCCCAGAAATTCAACACCCAAAAAGGTTTGTGAGAAAATTACATATACCACAATTAACAGAGAACAGAGAACAGAGAAAAATTCTAGAAAAACCTATAAAAGAAGAAGTAAGGACGATGACAAAAACACTTAAAAATAACACTGCTCCTGGAGCAGACAGGCTCACCTCAGAGTTCTACAAAAAGTATGTGGAAGAATTACTTACAGAAATGACCAAGCTATTTTATGAAATATTGATTATACAAATGGTACCCCAATCAATGACTACATCAGATCTCATATTCCTGTATAAAAAGGGGATAAAAACAAGTTAACAAACTGGAGACCTATAAGTATGCTAAATTCTGATATTAAAATCTTAGGGAAGATACAGGCAAAAAGATTGGCCCAGGTTTCAGAAACCCAAATCAGTACAGTGCAATGTTGTTCAGTTCCCGGGAGAGGTTTACAGGATAACCTAATTATGCTAGGGGAAATCTTTCAAATGTTCCAAGAAGGAGAAGAAAAAGGCATCCTGTTAAGCTTGGACCAACACAAGACCTTCAATTCAGAATCCCATGAATACACGTTTTCAGTACTACACACCTATGGAATATTACAATACTTTGTAAATTGGTTAGGATGTCTGTATAAATCAGCTACAGTTCAGCCTAGAATAAATGGTTGGAAAGGTGAAATAATATAAGTAAACAGAGGCATACATCAAGGTTGCCCAATCAGCCCCTTACTGTACTTTACTGCACATATTCTGCATAGTACCCCTTTTACGTTCTGTCCTAGGAAACCAATGCATTCAATAAATACCACAATTGGTAACCAATACGTCAGTTAAAATAATGGCATACACAGACAATGTGATAATTATTATAACTGGAAATACAGATGGCAGAGAAATTAAGAACCAAATAAGAGAATTTTCAGAAGTTTCAGGATCCAGAATAAGCACAGACAAAAGCAGAGGAATACAACTAGGGAAGAATCAATCTCCTGAACAATCTTATGCTTCTATTCCCCTGACTCAAGACCCCATACAAGTTCTAGGAATTCTTTTTGGGAAAGGAGATCTAGTAGTGCTAAATTTGGAGACAAAAATAAAACAGGCAGAGGGTATGACCACTAGCTGGATCCATAAACAAATATCTAAAAGAAAACAAATCCAATTACTTAAGAATCTAATAGAGAACAGCAAGAGGAAGGAGGTACTGTTAGACCTTTACTACTCTACTAGGACTTAAGAGCTAGAACTCTACTACTGGGACCTTCAATTTAGGGTAAAAACAAACACAAAAAAAATAGTGTGTTTGTCTGAGCTGGGTGAAGGAACTGTTATATGTGCAGTTAGCTAAGGAAGAGGGAACTGTGAATTACAGTGGCTTAGGCAGCAGGAAGCCAGGTGTTTGGATTTAAAACTGCCTTAGATAGCTTTGGGCAGAGAACAGCAAGAGGAAGGAAGTGCTGTTAGAACTTTACTACTCCACTGGGACTATATAGCCCCACCACCACCACACCACCCTACCCTTAGCTAGTTCCACTTTTATGGGCACAGGATTTGACTGACAACAGGAACTTCCTGTTTGGGAGCAGGAAATCACAGAGGCACAAAAGGCTCACCATCCCAGAAGGAAAAGAGTAGCTCTCCATCCCCCTCCAGCTGCTGGAGGTCTGACTCTGAGCAAGTAAGAAGGAGACTACTGAGGAATACAGGAACTTCCTGTCCCAGAACAGGAAGAGCAGGAGCTTTAAGGGCACAGAGGCAGTAGGAAAGTAAGGAGAAATATAAAAATAAAAAAATAAATAAAACTAAACAGACAGAAGAAAGAGTAAACACACAAAACAACAGTTGAGATGCCCCAAATAAGATATGATGGGAGTGGTGCAGTGCAGTGGCTGAGGAGTGGTAGTCTTCCAGGAGATGTTTTGTAGGATGCAGTGTTGTCCCATCTGCAGGCACCTTTCTGGGCTGAGGGAGGTGATTGCTCATCTCCAGGCTGAGTTGACCATGATTTGGGGGACCTCCTCCCACACAGGGACCACCAGGGCCACTGCCGCTTCCTCAGAGGCTGGCAAGAAAGAGGAGTGGTTGGACCACAGTGGGCTCAGGGAGGGTGAGGGTGGCGGAAAGAAGGCACATCCTCCAGTTGTACCTTTCTACAATTTGTACACTGTTCTGTCAAGTGTGGTTCCTCTATGGAGGCACCACAGCAGAGACCAAGGAAGATGTTGGGTACCTCCAAAAGAAGACCCACCAGAGGGTGGCATGGGACTCCACAGGGGATAGAAACAACTCCTGGAGGGGGACGCCATTGTTAGGCGGGTAGAACTGGGGGGGTAAGGTGCATGCCTGGAGCCATTGGCTTGGAGGGACAGGGAATGAATCCTCAGGATCGTGGGAGCAGTTGCACAAGGGAGGGAGCAGGATGTCATTGTTCACTTAGGGACAAATGACCTGGCTGGGAAAGGGATCAGAGCAGTGCAGTAGGAGTTTGTGGTGTTGGGGAGGGGCCTTAAACAAGTAGCATACATGGTAACCTTGTAAAAGGTGCTGCCTGTCTATGGCATGGGTGAGGCTAGGGTGCTCCATACTAAGGGAATCAATCAATGGTTGAAAAACTGATACAGAGCTCAGGATTGTGGCTTCATTGGGGACTGGGGGTCCACCTGGAGGGATGTAGGCTTATACTGGTGAGATGGTCTGCATCTGTCCAGGAGGAGAACCAGGATCCAGTATGATACGTTTAAATGCTTCATTGGCAAGCATTTAAACTAGCCAAAGAGGGAGGTACTGAAAAGGAGCAGGGAAATCCTAGCCCCCCCGAAAAAATCAGGGTAGTTAGTGAGGTAAACATCAAGATAGAGAAGTTGATAGGGTGAAGGGCATGGAGAAAAAGGCAAAGGCAGTAAGGACATGGATGGGGCAAAAAGGGGTAAGGCCATAAAAAATGGAGGGTAATGAGTACAATGCCCATAGTTTAGGTAACAAAGCTCCCTGAGCTGGTGGCCTTGATGGAAGAGGGACACCTGAATATTGTGGCAGTCACAGAAATGTGGTACACACAGAACAATGACTGGTATGTCAACATACCAGGGTATACAATCTACAGGAGGGACAGGGAGGGTAGAAGAGGAGGAGGAGGAGAAGAAGCTCTCTACATAAGGGAAGGGATCAAAGCAACAGAACTAAAGGGTAAACAGGTAGGAGAGGGGGAACTGTGGGCCACCCTTGAGACAGGAAATGGCACCACAATCCACACAGTGATTGTATACAGACCCCCATCTCAGGGGAAGGAAATGGACAAGGAAATGATAGAAGGTATCCTTATGATGGCAGAAAAAGGGGAGATATTGTTAATGGGAAACCTGAATATGCCAGATGTTAACTGGAGCACCTTTGTTGCAGCCACATCTAAAAGCAGGGTCATTCTCAATGCCCTACAGGGGGCATGCCTCAGACAGCTAGTGTTGGAACCCACTCAGGAGGGAGCAGTCTTAGAACCTGGTACTCTCAAACGGGATGGAGAGAGGATCTCAGATCCAGAAGTGGGTAGCCATCTGGGAACAAGTGACCACCAAACAGTGTGACTCATGATAGACACAGCTGCAAAGTCAGCCATACAAAAGTGAGAGTACTGGACTTTAAAAGGGCTGACTTTGTCAAAATGGGAGCGTGCCTCAGAAAAGCACTGGCAAACAGGAAAGAAGGAGGGCTGGAGGAACAATGGGGAACATCAAAACTGCCATCACAGCGGCAACAAGCCTTTGGGTGAAGCAAATAAACAAATCAAAATGAAAGAAAAAAAACACTATGGTTCTCAAAAGAGGTGGTGGGGAAGGTTAAGGAGAAAAGAGATCATTCAGGAAGTATAAGAAACATAGAAGGAACAGGATAGAGAACTGTACCAGTTAAAGCAGAAGGAAATGGGAAGGTAGTCAGAATAACAAAGGCCCAAATCGAGAAAAGATAGCCAACTTGGTTAAGAAGGGATAAAACGTTTATAGGTACATCAGGGCAAAGAAAGACTAAGGGAGGGATAGTGAGCCTTAATAAAAGAGAGGGTGGGTGGGCAGAGAGGAACAGTAAAAGCAGGGATACTGAACAAATACTTCGGCTCAGTATTCACAAAAGAAGAGCAGGAGGAGGAAGTACCTAATCAAATCAATAGAAACACTGTGGATGGGGGGTCAATACCAGTGCATTCACAGAAGAAAGGGTTCTGAGAGAACTCCTAAAACTGAAGGTGGACAAAGCAATGGGGCCTGACGGGATTCACCCCAGAATTCTAAAAGAACTATGGGGAGAACTAGTGATACCACTGGCTACCCTTTTTTAACAAATCATTGGACGATGGGTTGGTACCTAAGAAATGGAGGAGGATGGATATGAATCCTCTTCACGATAGTGGGAGCAAAGCAGAGGCAGGAAACTACAGACATGTTAGCTTGACCTCAGTGGTAGAGAAAATGATGGAATCACTTCTGAAAGAAAGAATTGTTGAATACCTAGAGGCCAGCAGGGCACAGGACCCAAAGCAGCATGTATTCACAGTGGGAAGGTCATGTCAGATGAATCTAGCAGATTTCTTTGACTGGGTGACCAATGTAGTAGACTTTAACAAGGCATACCTAGTGCTATACCTGGTTAAACAACTAAAATAAAATAAAAATAAAAAATTTGAAACAGTCCCACACAAAAGATTAATAAACAAATTAGCCAGCCTGGGAGTGGGTCCCATGGTGATATCCTGGGTAAAAAAATTGGCTGGACAACAGACACAGCAGGTGATAATAAATGGAGTCCACTTCAAAGAATGGGGGGCTGCTAGAGGGGTACCACAGGGTTCAGTGCCAGGTCTGGTCCTTTTTAATGTCTTTATAAGTGACATTGTAGAGGGACTTGAAGGAAAAAGTATGTCTCTTTGCAGATGACACAAAGATCTGCAACAGGGTTGAAACACAATGGGGGGGTGGAAAGGATGACAAGGGACTTGGCAAGGTTGGAGGAATGGTCAAAATTATGGCAGCTTAGATTCAATGCAAAAAAGTGCAAAGTAATTCACCTGGGAAACAAAAACCCAGGTAAAGGGCACACAATGGGGGTGGGGGGTGGCAGTATTAACAACAACAAAAATGGAAAGGGACCTGATTGTAGTCATATCAGATAACCTAAATGTAAGCAAGCAATGTGAGAAGGCAGTAAGGATGGTTGGGGGATACTGGGATATATAGGGAGAGGCATCACCAATAAAAAAACAGGAAGTTGTTATCCCTCTGTACATATAGTTGATTAAACCCCATCTGGAGTACAGCATGCCGTTCTGGAGACCCCATCTCCACAAGGAAATAGACAGGAAGAAGGCAGTCCAGAGGAGGGCAACTAAACTGGTGCAGGGTCTGCAACAGAAGCCATATGAAGAGAGACTACGATAACTGGTACAACAACCCACAAGAGACAGGGGTATCCTAGATCTAGTACTGACTAACAGGAAGGGATCACAGATCTCCAGGTAGATGGTCACCTGGGGCCAGTGACCATCAGATGGTATTGTTCAGTTGGCCACTGCATCTAAATCATCCATTCCAAGGCAAAATATGGGACTTCAGAGGAGCTGACTTTGTTAAGATGGCAACGGAGTTAAGCTAGCCTGGCAAAAAGAAACACAGGTGAGGGGTACAGACAAAGTGAGCAAGCATTAAGGATGCAATACTTGAAGCAACATCCCATTGTGTTAGACAGAAAAGGAAGTGCAAAAGAAGAAGAAACCACTATGGTTCTCAAATACAGTAGCAGAAAAGGTCAGGGCTAAAAGGCTGGCCTTCAGGAAATATAAGGAAACACAGCAGGATGAAGATAGGGAGGCATACCAAACTGCCCTAAAGGAAGCAGGAAGGCAGTAAGGCAGGCAAAGTCCCAAACTGAGGAAACACTAGCATGAACAGTAAAGAAAGTGACAAGACTTTCTATAGATACATTAGTGAAAGGAGAAAGTCCAGAGGGGGTATTGCTAAGCTCAAAGGAGAAAAGGGGGCATGTGAGGAGGAGGACCCTGTAAAAGCATCTATCCTAAATAGATACTTTTGCTCAGTATTTACTGAAGAGAAGGTAGGGCAGGGTCCACAGCTCAGCAACATGGACACAGAGGGGAGGGAGGTGAGCACTACTCCCTTCACAAAAGAAAGGGTCCAACAAGAGCTCGCTAAGCTCAGGATAGACAAGGCAATGGGACCTGATGGCATACATCCCAGGGTACTTAAGGAGCTAAGGGTGGAACTAGCAGAGCCACTAGCAGAACTGTTTAGTGAGTCTCGGAGCACAGGAGAGGTCCCAGAAGACTGGAGAAGGGCTCATGTGATCCTGGTCCACAAGAGTGGTAGCAGGGAGGAGGCAGGGAACTACAGACCAATCAGTCTTACCTCAGTAGTGGGCAAGATTATGGAGGCAATCCTTAAGGAAAGGATAGTGCAACACCTGGAATCCATAGGGGCACAGGATCCAAGACAGCATGGGTTTGCAAAAGGAAGGTCCTGTCAAACTGATCTTATAGATTTCTTTGACTGGGTAACCAGAACGGTGGACATAGGGGGGAGCAGTTGATGTCGCCTACATTGACTTCAGCAAAGCTTTCGACACTGTTCCACATAGAAGATTGATAAATAAGCTGTGTATGCTCGGGGTGGGTCAGAAGTTGGTCAACTGGGTGGCAAACTGGTTGATGGGTAAGAAAACAGAGAGTGGTGGTATATGGCATACAGTCAGAAGAGATGCAAGTCACAAGTGGGGTACCTCAGGGATCAGTCCTGGGGCCAGTCCTCTTCAATATCTTCATTAGTGACATTGCAGATGGACTAGAAGGTAAGGCTTGTCTGTTTGCAGATGACACCAAGATCTGCAACAGAGTAGATGATCCAGATGGGGTGGGCAGAATGAGAAGAGATCTGGATAAACTAGCAAAATGGTCAGAAGAGTGGCAACTGGGATTTAATGCAAAGAAGTGCAAGATCATGCACATAGGGAAGAGAAACCCTGAAGCCACATATAGGCTGGGAGGGGAGTTGCTGGCAGTCACAAGGGAAGAAAGAGACTTGGGCATCATCATCACTGATGACCTGAAATCATCCTAGCAGACCTCTAAAGCAGTAGGTAAGGCTAGGGGGATGTTAGGGTGTATTAGTAGGGGTATCACAAGTCATAAGAGGGAGGTAATAATCCCTCTTTACAAGACACTAGTTAGGCCCCATCTGGAGTACTGCGTGCAGTACTGGAGGCCACACCTTCACAAGGACATTAACCAAATTGAAGGAGTCCAGAGAAGGGCAACCAAAATGGTGCAGGGACTGCATCAGAAGACATATGAGGACAGATTAAGGGTGCTCAATATGTATACCCTTGAGCAAAGGAGGGAGAGAGGTGATAAGATCGAAACATTCAAACCCCTTAAGGGCATTAACAAGGTGAAAGAGTCTAACATGTTTAAATATAAGAAAAATAGCAGGAGAAGAGGACACAGCATGAGATTAGAGGGAGGCTGATTAAGGGGGAATGTGAGGAAATTATTTTTCACAGAAAGGGTGGTGGATGCATGGAACGGCCTACCTCAGGAAGTGGCGGCTATTAATACAGTGCAGGGCTTCAAACAGGCATGGGATAGGCATAAGGGAGCAATACAGATGAGTATGAATAGATAGGTCACTGACAGAGCAAATGCCGATGACACATTTATAAGGTAGAAAAAGAAATGGGCAGACTGGATGGGCCTTGAGGTCCTTATCTGTTGTCAACTTCTATGTAAAGGAGCTTAATATGTATACCCCTAAGGAAAGGAGGGAGGGAGACATGATAGAAACTTTCAAGTACCTCAAGGGAATCAATAAAGTCCAAGAGATAGCATCTTTCAGAAAAAGAGATGTGCAAGAACACAGGGACACAAGTTGAAGATAGAGGGGGGACAGCTCAGCAGCAATGTGAGGAAGTATTTTTTCACAGAGATGGTGATGGACGAATGGAATGGCCTCCCTGAAGAAGTTGTAGGGTCAAAACCAGTGGGAGGAATTCAAGAATTCATGGGACAGACATAAGGCAATTTTGGTGGGAGGTAGGACGAAGTAGGCTTTTTGTTAATTAGGATCTGTAGCTTATCCAATAGGTAGGGAAATAGGCAGACAAGGTGCACCAAGCAGTCCTTATCTGCCATCAAAGTCTATGTTTCTCTGTTGCCAAATTTTTCTTTATGTGAGTTATGTGCACCCCCCAGCCCTCTAGAAAGCAGACTTTTAATGTATTCTTCAGAGCACTATGGGGAAGTCGTTTAAATCCAGTCAAGAGAAATACTTCATACAGGTGTATAAAAGAGAGAGGGTTGGGGATGACCCATCCCCTAGCCTTTTTGTATAGTATTTTCCTGTATCACAATATCTTTGTATGGATACATCAAACAATAAAACCATGGCAGAATGTAGTAAGAGAGTGGGCAGAAGTTTGCAAACCAGCATGGGTATAAGAAAATAGAAGAGTGCTGTCTTGGACAAACAATGTACCAACTCATGAGAACACCATGATAAAGAAAGTAATCAAATGGAAAGTTCCCTACCAATCAGTGGAAGCAAGTATAAGACAAGAGATTTATAATACAATAAGAATATTATCAGCCCAGGAAGAAATGATTTTGCCCTTGTGTAAAGCACAAAAACAAGAAACAGCCATATCTCAACTAATGAACAATAGAATACCAACCTTCTCATGGGATTTGGTATGGCTTACTATCCACGAAAGGCTAAACATTAAGAATAATAACAAACATAAGCCTATAAGTGAAAGGCACAGTCTTAGATCAGAATGTCACCAAATTATTGAAACACAAGAACATCTTTTATAGAATGTGACTATGTCAAAACATTATGGATAGAGGTAGCAATAAGATGGCAAATACACAACTTTGAACCTTGACATATTCAGAAATAATCCTAGCAATATACCCATGATGGAACAATTTCAATAAAGGAACTTGGCAAGTTTTTTTGCCATACTCAAACACTATACATGGCAAGCGAGATGCAAGTGGGTATTGCAGCAACAAATGGTGACACATGAAGCAATTTTAAAAATGCAAATACATCCTTACAGTAGATCTATGATAAGGACCTAAAGGAGACTACCTCCAAACAAAATGAAGCTACTATGGAAAGGATGCAATCAATTCTTAACATAAAAGGAGGAAAACTATATATATATATATATATATATAGACAATGTGTGTGTGTTAGGGTGAAGTACTAAGGAAAGAAAAAGAGGACAAAAAGAACGAAGCAAGAAAAGGAGAAAAATATAAAATATAAAAAGAGGAAGCAAAAAGGGAAAAGTAAAGGAAACAGAAAGAAGAAAGAAATGGAAAAGGCACAATGAAAGAAGGTAAAGAAAGATCTTTCTAGAGAATAGTAAGAACTTTAAATGGACATGAGTAGGAAACAGACCATTTTGCCATGCATTTTCACCCTTAATCCCCAATAAAATTCCCTACTCTGGCAGGGGGCACTGTTGGCCCCAAATCCAAGATGAAGGATCCAGGAGGAACAGCAGAGGCAGCTGTGGAGAGGGCTGGGGAGTTGTTCTCCCTCCCGGCTGGGCAATCCAAAGAGAACACCCTGATTTCAACACCAGTGGTTTCTGCAGCTGAGGCTGAGGAGGAAATGTCGACTACAGAAATGAAAAATCAAACGGACTATGAAATGACCAAAGATTCTGATATAGAGCAGTCCCAGAAGTATTTTATCTAGCTGAGGAGAATTTACAGTTTACATCAGATGGCACCGGAGGAAGCACTGTATAAACTTGATAAATCAAAATGGGACTTAAAACTACAAGAGGGCAGAAACGATGACAGGAGAAACTCTCCAAACTGAAGGCATGAGCTCTGGCAAGGGGCAGTGAAAAAAACAGTTTTCAGAATCCTACCTGACAAACTGCAAGAGAATGATTGAAAGAGGCACTTGGTGTGTATAGTCAAGTGGCATAGAACAATGACTGGACTCCTGAGCGAGTGCTGCAACAAGCAGGCTGGATCCAGGACAAGACTGATAAGTGGAACCCAGATCCTGTTTTTGATGAGTGTTTTCTAAGTAATACTGGTGTGCTTGAAAATTTACTAGAGGGTAATCCAGAAAGCCAAAGGATGGAAATTGAAGGAGGAGACAGGGATATGAGCATAAAGGCAGAGATAAATGCAGGGGAGCCGGTATTACTGAAAGATGGAGGGATGGGTCACGTTGCAGGCTGTCACATATTCCCGACAAGTTTGTCACTTCACAAAAGGAGAAATTCCAAACAAAATGAAGCATGAGCCAGACAAGACTGGGGCTCCACTGATGCCAGATAACAGTCATCGAGGTGGCCTGCACAGAGAAAGAACCCAGAGTGAGGAGGTGGATCAGACGGATCAGCATGTCGGGACTATGGGTGAAATTACAGGTATGGGGTCAGCAGCTGTACACACTCTGAGAGAGCTGAATGCTGACAAAGAATGGATGCAAAGTAGCACAGAAGTATGGGAAGTTCTGGAGGAACATACGGGAGAACAGGCTGGGGGTACTGAGTCTATGGACCAACAAACTAAGAAGACACAGAAAGAATATATTGGGGCACATAATCGGACCGATGGGAGTCAGAAAGAAGAAGAACAGGCTGTGGGTTCAGAAGGTATGGGACAAAGCCAACAGAAACAATATCAAGATTTTGGATCTGTTTGCCAGATCTATGCCTTTTAGCAGACACCATGCAGATGCGTATACAATATAAAGGAGGTCTGGAGATGCAGCCAGACAGAGAATATGTTAGCAGAAAATTAAACAGTTGCTAAATTTTGTACCAGCTGATATTCATGCTCTAATTCATATATCCAGAGAGGATAATTTGATATCAGTTTTAATTCAAGAGGACTTGAACATTTTTGGGCTAAGTACAACCAGAAAAAAATCTCTCCTTTATGTTCTCCCTTCCTAGTTATACCACTAACAAAACCAGTTGTGAAATGAATGACCATTATATTCTGCATGGAAGGCATTAATGTGGGAGATATTTATCACTGGCTGCAGAAGCGCTGTGATGTCTTAAGTGTGCCAGAACCTATCATAGACTCTGAGTCCTTTTAGAATGGGTGGATGGAACTTTAAAATCAAATTGCGGCAGTCTGAGGCTGGCATTAGTCATCTTCCCAACAATTTTTTCATCAGTAAAGATAGAGGGGTTTGTTTCTATACAGGTCAGCCGAAGGCATGTCCAAATGTGGTGACCATACTCACCTTGCCAGTTCATGTGATAAACTTCACTGTATTCTCTGTGAAGAATATAATCACATCAGTATGGCATGCAGGATTGTAGCCAGATGTAACCTCTGTGATGATCAAGGCCACGATTATCAAAAATGTCTTTGGGCAGCTCACAACTGACATGATGGGGTGAATCAAGATGATGTCACCAGACAGCACAACATAAGGCAGAGAAGGACAATATGGATGCTACAACCCTGAAGAACCGCTCACTAACCCTGGAGCATCTAGTTCCATACTACTGGACCGGACACATGTGCTCAGCCAGCAGCATAGTGCCTCCCCAAGTCAGGTAACATATTGCCCATCCTCCACCAAGAGCCGAATCATCGGCAGGACATGGTTTGGGCAATGAATGTTCAGACATACTGAACCCTCAGCCCAATCTACCCCGAGGGGTGACAAAGTATGACCTATGGAAATGTAGTCAGAGCAAATGGACCAGCAAATGCCCCCGCCCCCCAGAAATGGAAGACGCCACTTCCGAGAAGTGCGTGATTGACGGTGCACCAGAAAATGGAAATATCTTTGGAAAATCATTTTGATGCTCTTATGAAAAAACAGGACTGGGAGTCATTGAATCAGAAGGAATGGATTCTGATGGGTCAACTAAATCCTTACCTGTAGAAAACAAGGATGGTAGAAGAATAAATGGAAAAAAATATTTTGAAGCTGAGGATGGCTGATGTGGTTTCCCTTGTTGATCCTGGACTTTTCAACATCTGCTCATGAACAGGCTAAATTTTGCTTCTGTAAATGTGTGCAGTATACACACAGGTGCAAAGAGAAAAGCGGTATTTTCTCTGCTGCACCAATTTGATTTAGAGGTGGTGTTTCTACAGAAAACTTGGATGTTAGATGCAAATACATTAACACAATGTAAAAACGCATTGATCTGGGGACCATCTCACTAGTCATTTGTATTACATAGGGCAGATGGGGTAGGTATATTATTTAAGTGGGCAATCTTTTCTTTGCAGAAATTAATAGATGTAGTACCAGGATGTTTACTTATTTTAGGTAGAGTATTAGTAGGAAAACAATGTTGCTTCATAAATGTATATGTATCTCAAATTAAGACATAGCATGTAGACTTATTTAAAAATGTTCCCCCTTTTTAGCAACGACTAAACAGGTATTTCTGGAAGGAGATTGTAATTGTCCCATAGATATAGATCAATGAGTTTTGGATGTAAAAAAGGTGTATTGTGACTCTAATGCACTACTTACCTGCCTTAAAGTGGCATGAATGAAAGAAGCATATAAATCCCTGTATAAAATGCCAACACCTACCTATTTTAGGGGATGATTGGTGACCAGGATAAATTTCTGGTTCCTCTCGGTTAACATCTTAGTACATACAGTAGAAACGGTTCCATTTGAATTTTCAGACCATGTATTACTTAAGTTAGTGGTAGATTGGACTTCTTAGAAACAGGAGACCACCTCTTGATGGAGATTAAACACAGCTCTATTGACAGACTCAAAAGTTAAGAAGGGTATTTCAAATTTATTGAGAGCTTGAAAATCAGTGCTCTACCTTTATGATATGGCAGGTGAATGGTGGAATGACACTAAACAAATAATTCAGACTTGGTTTCGGAGATATGGGATAAAGCAACATAATGTAGCTTTTCTTAAATATCTGACCTTAAGACAACAGCTACCATACTTATATATATATATATCTTTTTTTTTTTATTTTATTTTATTTATTAAAGTCTAGGAATTACAACCCTTTGAGTCAGGGACTCATTTACAAGCTCCATGTCATAAAAGGAACAAAGTGAAATACAGGAGATAATGGAACAAATACAGAGAATAAAATACAGAGGCATATTTCATAATAAACACTTAGAAACAACAGGTGTGTACCATATATACAATAGGGTCAAGGACTAGCCAGCAGATGTACTTGCCATTACATGGAACCGGGGTTATCAGCAGTCACATTTGGAGTTAGACATAACATAGTCTTATAACTCAGTTTTAAAAGGTCCCAGCCTTGGTATTGATAGGATTGGACCAGGGATTTGGTTCATCCAGAGTGGAGCCCTGTACCGGAAGGACCGTTGACCAGAACTGGTTTTAACAAAGGGGATGTGAAAGGCAGTAGTGTCAGAGAGTCTGGTGGTCCATTTGGGTAAACTCGGTTGAAGAAGTGAGAGACAGCCCGGTGGAGATAGCCCCAGTTGGATATTTTTAGCCAGCAGGCAGATCTGGTAGAATAGCCACCCCTGAAAGTTAAGCCAAGATGATCGTTGGTAGAGGTCACAAGTGTGCATGAGCCTGTCACTGTCTGTGGCTAACCGGCAGGCGTTATTCAGGGCACATTTTATCAGGGACAGGGCAGAGTCTGAGGCGGCACCATAGATGACTATTCCGTAGTCTACCAGGGAAAAGATGGAGCTAGAGATAGCTAGTCATAGGCGTCAGCAGGGAGGCAGAGTCTGAGTTTACAGGTGGCTCAATTCTGATATTTATTGTGGAGCATGTCAGTGCTATGTGTTCATGGAAGGAAGGGGCCAAGTTGAGGGTGACTCCCAGATATTTAAAGCAAGTGACTGGTTCCAGAGTGGAACCCTGGGAACTTTGTATAGACAGGGTGGCCCGGTAATGTTTATGTTGTGAATGGGCGAATAGCATAACCATTGTTTTTTCATAGTTGAGGACTAGCTTGTGGGAGCAAACCACAATTTGATTTCAGCAAACAAGTCCTGTAAGGACAATTAAGCTGCGTGAGGTCTGAGTGACAACTAAAGATCACTGCATCATCTGCATAGAGGAGGAGATGGCCAGTGGAGCCCATAGGAAGGGAGTTTAAGAACAGAGAGAAAAGGAGTGGGCCAAGGATGGATCCTTGAGGGACACCCAATCAGACAGGAAGATTTGAGGATAGAGTATTTATCTTCACTTGCTGTGTACATCCATGGAGATAGCAGGATAACCAGCCAGCAGCCTCTTGGGATATGCCAACAGAGAGAAGGGAGTTTATGAGCATAGGGTGATTAACAGTGTCAAAAGCCTTAGAGCCTGTCGATATAGACAGACCCAGCCAAGGCACCCTGGTCAAGGGTGTCAATGGATAAAGGAGCTATACTCCAGGAGGGCGATGGTTGTACTATGCCCCTTACTGAAACCATTCTGTTGCTGGCACAGTAAGTGATGTGAGTCCAGGTATTCAGTAAGTTGATTGGCTTCAATTTTGCCAGCGCTTTTGAGAGGGGAGAAAGGATGGAGATTGGCCTGTAGTTACTAGCAGAGATGCGATCACCATTTTTGTGTACTGGAGTAATGACCACCCTTTTCCACAGGGAAGGGAACTGCCCTTGACACAGAGACATATTGAGTATTTATGTTAGTAGTGTTAGTACTGCATCAAGCATTAAGAAGAGCAGCTTTGCATCAAGGAGTTACCACTCTGCCTAGTTTGCCAAGGAACATGGAGAGGTAAGTGCGGCAACACTAGGGAGATTGTCCTAAAGTGAAAGGTGGAGCACAAGGGGGTGGGAACTGACCAGGGATGCCACAAAAAGTCAGGGGGAGGATGGAGCTGAGGTCAGAGGAGGTTATATTAAAAGCATTCTGCAATCTTGCTGGGGTCTGGGTGGGGTCCCCATCAATAATCAGCAGGGATAGAGGAGGGGAGGACCTTCCAATTAGTTCCTTTATATTTGCCCAGAACCTTTTCCCATTTCCCAAGGTGGCTGAAAGATTGACCTGATAATATGCTGCCTTTGTGGTGGATGGCCTGGGTACATGAGTTCCGAGTAACATGGTAAAGTTGACGGTCAGTAGGGTGCCCAGACTCCAGGGCATGGAGCCACAGGTTGTCCCGGGCTTTCATTTGGTCGAGCAAGGATCAATCTATCCATGGAAAGGACTGGGACTTTTCTATCCATTTTACAAAAGGGGCAAAGATATAGCAGGCAGCTTGGAATGAGCTAATGAAGAAGGACAGGGCAGCATCCACCGATGACTGGTGATCGAGAAGGTACCAGTTAAGGTTTAGGAGGTGGTTGTGGAATTGTGCCAGGGATCCTTTTTTAGGTGGCGGTATCTGGAGATCTTTGGAGTGGGGTTTCCATCTGTTTGACCAGCAACAGGTGACTGGGGAATGATCACTGAGTGAATCTGTGAGGACCTGAACATTTTGAATTCTCTCAGGATGATTAGTGAGAATGAGATCAATGAGGGTACTAGAGCCCCCTGGTGTCATTTACCCTAGTAGGGGTAAGTACCATCTGTGATAGATTTAGGGCTGCGGCAGCATCCCTGAGACAGACCATCCAGGAGGCCAGCCAGTTTGTATTAAAATCACTGAGGGTGATGATTTCAGAGTTTTTGAGGAGTTCGGCGATGATGTTTAGGACAGAAGAGAAAGCATCCGTCTGATTGCTAGGAGGTATGTAGACTGCCAATAGGTAGATAGATTTCCCAGATTTGCCAACAGTCACCTTTAGGGTGAGGGTCTGGGCACCCGCATCTGGGTGTATTGTTTCAGGAGGTGCTTTAATTACCTAGATTTGATTTGCTTGTGGGGGGGGGGTCCTGTGCTGCTCAGGGAGGGTATCCTGACCCTCACGAAGTGCACCCATGAGGGGAGCCTGTGTTTCTGCTGCAGGAGAGGAAGGAGACAGCTTTCAGTGTCTGTGAGCTGATGGGGGTGTGGGGTAGTACTAAACACCAAGTCAGAGAAGCTGAACCGAATTAGAGAGGCTGGGACTCCCAGATGGCTATGCATGAGAAAGATTGTTTCACATTCACAGTGGCTAGCAGGATTTAATCAGCAATCAATTTGGGGTAGCAAAACTTTTCAGAGCTGAATCCGAATTAGAGAGGCTAAGTAGTGCCCTATACATGCAGCAGACTACCAGTACTGTTTCAAAGTGTCTGAAACTAAACCAAACTTCGTTTTAAATTATAACAAACACCAGTACTGTTTAAGAATGACTAGCCCTGAACAAACAGCATTTTTTGATTACTACACAGCAAACAGTTGTATTACAGCAGCATTGGGACACAAGCAGGAGGCTAAAAGAAAAAAAACAAACACAATTTGGCACCAAAAAAAATCCTTAGGAGCACATTAGGATCAACTAATTCTGCTGCTAAATGCAATGCATTGGGCAGAAAAAAACTATCTCCACATGTGTGAGGTCACAAAACATTTAAGCATAAAATTGTGCAATTTATAGAACAAGGTCCTTAAAGTCCTCCTTATTTGGCTCAAAACAGTAACAAAGATGGTGTGGCTGCACTGCTTCTGCCCACGCTTGCTCACTGGAGGTGCTTTAATTACCTGGATTTGATTTGCATGTGGGGGTCCCACACTGCTCAGGAGGGTATCCTGACCTCATGACCTGCACCCATGAGGGGCCTGTGCTTCTGCTGGATTTGATTTGCTTGTGGGAGGGGTCCCGCACTGCTCAGGGAGGGTATCCTGACCCTCATGACCTGCACCCATGATGGGAGCCTGGTTAACACTCAAAAGGGAGATTATACAGACATGGGGCAGGATTTTCCATTGCAAATAAATGCCACAAGCCATCGGTGCCAAAACATACAGCACACGGGCTTGCGGTATTCACTGGGCAACATGTGGGAATTTCCATCCTTGTATCTGGCAGAGGTCCGTAGATCACATAAGCATGGTCTTGCTTGCGTCGTCCCTCCAGGACAAAGTCACAGTGCTTGCGTCACAGCATTGGCGCAAGCAGCTGTAAACCACAGAAATTGTCACAACTGCGCCTGGTAACGGAAATTTCGGGTGCAGTTGCACCAAAGGGGAACGGCACACAACCAAATTCAAAGTCCTGTGGTGCAGGGCTTCACACAAGCCCTGTGCCACCTTTTGAAAATCCTGCCCCAGATCTCAATGGTGAAACATAAAATGAAACAATTTCAATATGATAGAACAACAACTCAACTGGCAGATTTGTCTGATGACACAGTACGGACTCTGGCTGGTGATCCCTGTGTGGCATGTAAAGAAAGGGTGGAGAATACTAACATTTCAAAATTATTAGATACAGATGGGCTGATTAAAACTACACCTAGTGAGCTAGGGAATATTATTAAACAATATATGGAATCTTTGCATACTCCAGAACTCTGTGGAAAGGATGAAATCCAAAGGAATTTGGCCTGGCTAAGTATGATGCAAGTCACTTGGTGTTTTGTTAACTAGTCCAGAAGAAGGCAATTAAAATGGTGCAGGGTCTGCACCAGAAGACATGTGAAGAGAGACTGAATGAGCTTAATATGTATAGCCTCGAGAAAAGGGGGGGGGGGTGATAGAAATTTTCAAGTACCTCAAGGACTCAACAAAGTCCAATAGGGTAACATCTTTCAGAAAAAGAGGTGTGCAAGAACAAGGGGGGCACAATTTAAAGATAGAGGGGTGATGGCTCAGAGGTAATGTGAGGAAGTATTTTTTCACAGAGAGGGTTGTGGATGCATGGAACAGCCTTCCTGAGGAGGTTGTGGAGTCAAAAACAGTGGTGGAATTCAAGAATGCATGGGACAGTCATAAGGCAGTTCTAGGGGGTGGGGGTACGAGGAAGTAGGCTGTTGGTTAACTAGGATCTGCAGCTTATCCATTAGGTACGGAAATGGGTGGACTGGGTGGACCAAGTGGTCCTTATCTGCTGTCAAATTCTGTGTTTCTATGTAGATGCAGTGGGGGTCTTGTTTTTGAGAACCGGGCTCAAATTTCAAAAAACAGTGGATGTCCAGCCTGGGAGGGCTTTAATTGTGGAAAGGATATGGCATCACCAACTCTAGGGTTCATCATTATTTATGGTTCGTAAGTAAAGGTGGAGACTGCAGCTATGTTAGATAATTCAGCCTTATTTAGCCACAGCAAGGAATGTTTATCTAGGGGTGATTTTAATTGTTTATTAGATATAGCTGGCAGCAGAGCACAAGACAGGAAAATCTACTGTGACCCCTATGCTTCAAAGAAATGTGTTGAGACGGCAGAATTAATTGATTGCTTCAATAATGCTTCTCCTCCTATACAGTATACCTAGATTGAGGGCACTCACCACAAAAATTGATTATGTGTTTGTTTCTAAAATGATTCAGGTGGTTAAGATGCAAATCATACCCTTAGAATTTTCAGACAATGTTCTGATTAAAACATTGGTGAATACAGAAGTAGGGGTCTCTCAACCTATTATCAGATGGAGAATGAATACGGCTAGTTTATTAGAAGCAGAAGTAAAGCTGGGGCTGTCATTAGTTTCCGTAGCTAGAGCTTCAGTGTTGTATTTGTATGACAATCTAAATTTTTGGTGGAAGGAAACTAAAAGGAATGTCAGCAGATGGATGCAAGAGTTTGGGAAATCAAGAGCAAGACAGCATTTTTTACAGTACTTGGGGTTAAGGTCACAGTCATATAAACTTCTGATGGCTTCCTATGTTTCAAGAATGGACCTTTCAGATCAAATTCTAGTGGTAAAATCTAAAATGAAAAGTCTTCAGTATGACAGGTCAGCTTCTTTACAGACAGAATTGTGTTTTGGGACTCAGAAGACACCATATTCTGACTCTTGCCAAGCGTGTAAGGAAAGAAACAATTTGTCCAGGTTTACTTGCCTTAAAAATGAGAGAGAAGAACATGTAGTTCACACAGCAGAAATTAGGACAATAGTGGAAAAGCATTTGAGTAATTTTTCACAAACACCACACGTAGACAGTAAAGACAGGGACAACTATTTAAAGGACATACATTTGGATGGGTTAAGTTAAGAAAAACTAAAGGATTTAACAGCTCTCATTGAAGAACAAGAAATTTTAGCAATTATCAGGGCCTTAAAATCTGGAGTGGCACCTGGTATAGATAGAAAACCAAACAAGTTTTAAAAACTGTTGATACTATTATGCCAGCTTTTTTAGTGTGTTTAATTTTTTCTTTAAGTCTAATTACATTGCATCTGAGTTTACATTAGGTTTGACAGTTTTTTTACATAAGTCAGAGGACACTTCAGAGACTGGGAATTGGAGGCCCATCTGCCTTTTGAATTCAGATTTTAAAATCCTTCCTCATGCATTACAAAAAAGATTGAAAACTGTGGCATCAGATTTAATTCATCCTGTACAGACATGCTCAATTCCAAGAAGGAATATACAAGATAAATTAACCATCATCAGGGATGTATATGAATATTGTGAGAACCTATATAATGCAGGGTATCTGTTATCACTGGACCAGAGCAAGGCATTTGACAGGATAAATCATGCCTTTTTTGTTCAAAGTTTTAAGTCACTATAGACTTCCAGATTCATTTCTTAAATGGATAAAACTATTGTATGCACAACAGCGCTGTGTGGAATGTGAAATTCCTCCAGCGGAATTAGTGTGGAATGACCATTCCACCGGTGGAATGTCCGCTGGAATTTCACTTGTTCACCTGTGGAATTCCGCCTACGTGATCCATGGTATTTTTTCTGTGGAAAATTATTCTGCAACAATTTCCGTGAAAAATATTGGGATCCGAGAAAAATCATTCCACAACTATTTTATGCTGCAGAATTCTGCCATTCCATTTCTGGTGGAATTCGGCAGAATTTTGGTGGAAGTTTGTTCTTCTGGAATTTGAAAATTATGCACAGCACTAATGCACAGGCTGTCATTGCACCAGAAATTGCTGGGCAGGGAGGAACACATATCCCAATCAGGACTGCAGTTAGGCAAGGGTATCCCTTAAGCCTGCTTCTGTATGTGTACACCATTGATCCATTTATACGGAAGACAATAGCCCACCCAGACATACAGATGATCACGGGGACACAGCAGGGAGATTTAGTTAAAATTCTCACATATGCTGAAGATCATTGTCTTTTCGTTAAGGATAATAGTAGTGCAGAACAGCTTATGCAGGAAATTGTGAAATGTTCAAATGTATCAGGGTTAAATTTGAACCTAAAGAAAAGGGTTCTATGTCATAATGGCAAAAGCCTAAAGGTGATCACTGTTATGCAGAAGTCAAGAGTGCCAAAAATTTATTTCGGCACTGTGACACCCTGGTGCACAGCAAAAGGGGTCCAGGGACTTAGATTTTTAATGTTTTCTGCAGGGGGGGCTGTGCCACCCATACCCCCCAGTAAAGGTTCTCAACTCCAGGGGGGTGCATGTCAGGTGGGGGGTGAAAACATTAAAAAAAACTGTTTGGCCTGGGAGCAACAAAAAGGCACCAGCGCCCAGACCCGAACCCATGGGGTTGGCTTAGCAACCCACCATGGCACCACCCCTCACATCCCTCACTGTGTATGCTTGCCCCACCCACCCGTGCATGTACATATAGTGACATCCTGTTGCTATAGTTGCCCACCCCCTCATCCGGCTGCTCTACCCTCCATAGCCATCCCTGAAATGTGCTGGAGGTGGGTCGCCATTATTGTAGGCACCCATTCCCCAGCGCTCTTAACACAGGATACCGAGAAAAGCAGAGAGCTTTATTTGAATAAGTCAGGTAGATCACTGCCCACTATCCGGGGAATTCAGATTTTAGAGGTACCCATTAAAATTTTAGGGGTCTATTTTGGACCAGGAGACATGGCTAGACATAACTGGGAGACAGCTTTACAGGTGGGAGACTTTAAAGTGGAAAAATGGAAAGGATGGAAGATGTCTAAGTTGAAATTTTTTTTTAATTAAACAATTTTTACTTTTATGTTTTTTGTATATAGGGATGGTGTTTCCTCTTCTGCTTAACCCTGAAACTAGATTGCTTAGTATTTTCTTTTGGCTTCTGTCGGGGAGCAGGATAAATCCTATTAAGAGGGAATTGACATACCTACTGATAAGAAAGGGGTGTCAACATGGTGAACTCAGTAGTGTTTTTTCACTTTATTTTGGGCCAAGAATCTTAGTATTTTGTTTCAGCCGCAGCAGTCATTATCTTCGAGAAGGGGTGGGAACTGTCTTAAGGAAATTTTGCTTCAATGGGATATTCAGGATCCTAAGATTACCAGGGGTTTAAAAATACCAGTGTACTTAATTAGTACTTTTCAGAAACTGCATAAATAGATGGTAAAGAAACAAATGATGGCGCAAGGGACTAGGAGATAAATGTATGCCTGAGTGCTGAGCACCACAGCACTCATAGAACTGGAATTTAACAGTGCACCCTGTCCAATAATAGGTTGGTGTTTAAACAATTAACAAATGCTAGAGTACCAAAGAAAATGTGGGACGTACAGTACAATGGCTCCATGCACATGACAGGTTGGGACTTAAAGGAACAAAGAACATAAAGCTTTAGATAAGTGGAACTGTTTATACCCTGATTGTATAGCTGAAACAGAAATGCAGTAGCATTTTTTTAATTAGTCCAAAACACTCCTCAAATGTGTGCACAAGTAAACCTTGGTGCAGAGTATGGGGTTGCTAGCCCCTACCAACAACAAACAGAAATCCAAACGCAGTCTGCACTCGCGTGCCAGTAAAGTTTCAAACAAACACCAACCTTCTTTTTCTTTTCCACAATACTGTGAACTTTTATTGTATGGTGTCTGGATTCACAAATGACACTTTCTGCTCCATAAAATTCAGTTTACGGCCAATATAGGTGCATCCAACACAAACACTGAATCCCAGCGCTTCGACCACATGTGTGGTCTTCCTCAGGGGACCACACGTGGTCATTTGTGAATCCAGACACCATATAATAAAATTCACAGTATTGTGGAAAGAAAAAGAAGGTTGGTGTTTGTTTGAAACTTTACTGGCAACGCGAAGTGCAGAGTGCGCTTGGATTTCTGCATTTTTTCAATTGACTGTTTTATGCTTCTCAGTTATGGCATTTTTTGGCACAAAATGGAAATTGCCATGGTTGGCACATCTTATATGCAAATTATGTATTAGGAAATTTTCCACATCTCTTGAGTAAATACCACAGTAGTATGATTATTATATTGCTTGCCTCCTTAAGTATTATTTGTGGCAAAGCCAGTGCCAATTTATTTTGCAACAGCAGGAAGTGTTGTATGTTACTTTTAGTAAATTATGTGAAACTGCTCTATGAGGAGTTATACAAGGAAATCAAGCAGCATCCTAGGTCTAAGGTGGTGATGTGTTGAAAAGGTTTTTTCTTTCAGAAATCTGCTTAAAAATATCAAGGGAGGGCTTAGAACTTCATTTTTACACTGCTGTAAAAGTGTTCTGTTCGTTTGTGGTTAATTTGCATATTTTCCCTCTGTATGATTTCTGTGATTTGCTGATTGTAATAGTTTGTTTTGGTTGTTTAATAAAACTCCTAGCTACTCTTCAGAGGGGCTCCTGGCTGTCCATGATGGCGGATTCAAAGGAGCAATGAGGGAAGGGAAGGTAAGGTAGATAGGATTCTCAAACTTCTGCCTCAAAGGATACTTGCATGGAATTTTCTGAAGAAATTATGAATGAAACCACGAAGGTACCTCTAAATGAGACTTTATCAGAACAGGATACGGAGACACTGGACAATGCAAGCAATAGCAACAAAAATTGCAATGGCAACACACAAGAAATACTGCAAAATATGAACAAAGCAAAGCTAACTTTTAAAAATGTTAAAAAGAGGAATGGAAAATCGTACAGGAAAAGAAGCGCTTAACAGCACACAGGCAGCTCGCTGACAATACCAACCCTGCTGATGTGGCACCAGCTGAGGTAACTGATTCAGAACTTTTAGCAGCTGCCTGTCAAACTGTAGCAGAGTGAAATGAAATGAAATGAAATGGAACTAAAACAAAATCACTAGGAGTCAGAACTACTAGAGAAATTGCAAGAAAAATATTTCTAATACTGGACAGTACTTGGTCACTGGAGCATGCTTTGCAATCGACAGAATGGCTACAGACAACTACAGAAGAATGGAGTCCAGATAAGAACAACCTGAAAGTACAACAATATGTAATGGATGCAGCAGCCTCAAACAGTGACAGACAACATAGTGAGACTCGACAGAACACAACCAAAGGCACAACCTGGCAACAGCTAAACAACTGAAACTGAACAGCAACAAGACAACATGTATACATCTGGTGAGAACCTTTTTCAACATATCACAGCAACTAAAACACAGAATACAGACATTACAGATAATTTGAGAAGTGAAAAATAATACATAATGGGCCAGATATTTAAAGCTTTGCGCCGGGCAAAAAACGTTTGCGCGGGCTTAGCGCGGGTCTGCTATATTCAAAAGGCCAACTAGTGCGAGCAAACTGCATTAGCACCGGGCAAACCATAATTATATGCAAGGGGCAAAGTGAACATGAATACAGGCACAATGAGATATTCAGCAACTTGCGCCGCACTAATGTGTTTAGTGCAACTTAGCGTGACCCATAGCGTGGTACAAATTACTGCCCTGGAAAAGCTGATCTTAACCCTGGACAAACAATTTTGCATGACATTGTTGTTTTGCACGGTGTTAGCACGGTATTAGCGCAGCTTGTGTGACCCTAACATATGAGTATGACACTTAGAAACTGCCAGACATGGAGGACACATGCTGCTCACTGATGGCACCACCATGATGCCAACTGCTGCCACAGGTCCCAGCCATGCACAGGCTGTAAGGAGTGATTGGGCCCACAGGGGACTACATGGTAGTATGTCCATACAGCAGACACCTGCATACCATATGTCTGTGGTGCCCAACAGATACCAGCACACACAGGCAGCACTGTGGGCATGGTGGCCATTGAGGGGAGGGTGTACGGGTGGCCAGACCTCACCACAGCCCAGGTGTGGCCACAAGACTGGGACACAGCATACAGTGCACATGGGCCAGTAGTGGGAATACCCCACTGCCTGTGTGGCTGTCAGACCCAACGTGCCCCCCGCCACATACAGCACAACTGTACAGATGCCATAGCACACACAGCTGGCCATGTATATGTCACTGTGTGCATCCCATGTTAAAGGTGCAGCATCCGTGGATCACAGAACAGCGTAACAGTAATGTCCACAGTCAGTTAACACCTGCAGGTTGGGCCTGTCTCTGTGTACAGTGCAATCAGCATCACTGCACTATACACCATAGGCAGTGCTGTGACCCTCACACTACTGGCCCCTTGCTACTGTAGTGTCTGCTGTGCACTGTAGCATGCCCTACAGTGTCACAGTTGCATGTAGCACCACCACCACCTGTGCCTATGCTGTCTTGTCCCCTGGGGCACAATATGCTATGCTATGCTGCACTGATTACATGTAGCCTGCAGCTATCATCGTACTACCAGACTGACCTACAGGTGGAGCTGCGGTCAGACCTGGCCATCCCTGTACCTCCAGACTGACCTACAGGTGGCTCTGTGGGACCCTGCAGTAGCATGGGGCAAACTGCATGCAAATCAGGGCATAATGAGAGGCTAATCTGGATGTTTGCCCAGAGACTACCTAAGTAGGCTCATTTACATGTCCCTTTTGAATATGGCAATGTGTAGCGCTGGGCAAATGTGTTTGCACCAGGCAAACAACAGCTCTGCGCTTATCCGATATAAACATGTTAGCGCCATGCTAACAGTTAGGGAAATATTATACTGTTTTCCACACTGTATTTTCCCATAGACTGCTCCCTGCAGCTGTACTGGGTCCATGCATTTGCTGGAACACACATTGGCCACATAGGTCGCCTCTAGGTACCTGCACATCGCTGTGCACTGTGTTGCTGTTGTGGTCTGCACTTCCTGGTTGCTATATTCAGAGCTGTCTTATTCCAGGGCTAAGTTTGCCCTGACCTCCCTGCCCAGTTTGCCCAGCCTCATTCCCATGCTATATTCAGAAGCTGTTTGCCCCGGGCTATTCCTTTTGAATATTGCTTGCTTTGTGCTCCTGGCTAAGTTTGCCCACTGGGCAGTGCTACTTTAGCCCAGGGGCAATGTTTTGAATATCTGGCCCAATATACTGTATCTAGTAAAGAAAATAACAGAGAAGCAGCTGGGCCCTCCACTGAAATAGGTCAAGAGAGAAATACACAGGGGGATAATGGAAGAAACATACAAGACCAAAACAATTTGCAGATTTTTTCCGTGCTACAGAAGAACCTGCTCCAAGGAGAAATGCAGTCAGAATAGCTTATGAAGGAGGTGTAAATACACAACCAGATAGAGTACAGTATATTTTGCAAGAACTCTGCTAAAAGACCCCTTAAAATTCTTTGCTTTTGAGATACATGCCCTAATACATACTGGGGATGCAAACTGTGATGTGAGTTTCTGGACTAGACCAATTTTGGAAACAATAGAACAAATTAAAAGGCACCCCTTTATGGCTCCCGGTTTTAGCAGTCTGTCTAACAAGACCTTCTATCAGAACCATTACTGTACAATTTAGAAATGAGAGCATAAACATACAGGACATATTATACTAGATAAGGCAGCGTTGTGAAGTCTTAGACAAACCAGACCCCATTATTGACTCTGAACAAATGTTGACAGGGGGCTGGAAAATAAGTCAAACTACTACAAACTGACCATGGAGTCATACATTTATGTAGCAGCTTTTTTTTAGGCAAAGAAACAGGCATGGTATTTTAAGCAGGACAGCCAAAGCCTTGTTTTAAATGCGAATCACATGCTCACATGAGCAACGCCTGTGACAGTGCACATTGCACACCTTGTTTAGAATATGGACACCTTACAAAAGATTGCAAAAATGCATTCAAATGTAATTTGCGTGAGAAGAGAGATCATCCCTTTTCAAAATGTCCATGGGCCTTGCATAATAGAGGAGGAGGTCAAGCACAGGATGACTTAGTAACACAGGCACAACAACAAGGGCCAACAAACGCCTCAGAAAAACATATGGAAAAAATAAACATACAGACTACTTTGCAGAAAAAACAACAGGAAGTGGTACAGATAGAATTAGACACACAAGACCATGACACACCAGATACAAGATACACTCCAGGCACAGCACAAACCCACACAGTTAAAAGAAATGGAAGTACACAGAGAGCAAATAGAAATCATGGATCAGGAGCACCCCACACCTCACCTCCACACCACTCCCAGATGATTTTGAACTTGTAAGAACAAAAGGGAAGAAAAAAAAGCCTAGAACTGAAATTAAAAGATTGCCAAAAGGAAAAAAGAAGAAACAAGCACCAGAAATAAATACAGTGTGCTTAGGGACAGAACAGATTGGGGAGGACATAGAGATAGAAGTGGGAGCATCTGAGACCTCTTCCATCTTATCCTCGCTCCAAGACCTGTCCTCAGACACAGGATGCTAACACTGAAATTGTAGACCCTCAGACAAAGAAAAGGGCTACTAGATCAAATGTCAGGAAGAACTATGACTAAAGCATACCTTTTTTTCACAAGATTTAAAATAACTGTGGGACCTAAACTGTTAACACCATCAATGTAAACAGTATGAAAAGCCGTAGAAAATGGCTGGCAACCTTTACAACAGTAACATATATCACTGCATGCATACTATTACTAAAGGATTCCAGGATTAAGACAAATTATGAAATCTCCCAGGCAAACAAGCTTTGGATTAAGGGTCCTGCATTTTGGTCAACAGGGCCAGAGAGATGTGATGGAGTAGAAATAATGTTAATGGAACTGAATTTCAGGTCTGCAAATTAATTGATGTACAGCCAGGCAGGGCTTTGATCTTAGATGTTACTTATAGGAGAGAAAGGTTAAGAATCATAACATCTATGCTCCATAAGTAAGGTAGACTTATTTCAACAAATACAGCCATATTTACATAATGCATGAATGTTGATATGGGGGGTATGGGGGGACTTTAACTGTGCATTAGAAAAGGCAGATAGGGGACTAAGACAAGATGTTCTGTGACTTCAATTGCTTGCATAATATTATAAAGGAAACTGCACTTCAGGATGCATATAGAACTCTGCACAAAACAGGAAGACATGCATTTATGAAAGGTACTCTCACTACTAGAGTAGATTTTCTCTTTGTTACAACTCATTTCATAGCAACCAAAACATGCACTTGAAGCACAGAAATATCGGATCACAAAATGCTAGTATGTGACCTAAAGTGGGGAACCCCCCCCCACAAATGGGAAAGGTTCATGCTAGCTAAACTCTCAGATATTGACAGAATCTGAGTAATTAAAGCAGTGGAATACACAATGGACAGCAAGGCTATCAGTATTTTGTTGATATGACGATGCAAATTTATGGTGGGAAGTAAAGATTTCAGGAAACTACTATAGACACACTGAGGACAAAAGGCAAACACACAATACAGTATATAAAATGCCTACAACTTAGGAGCACACTACATAAAGCTATTTCAAAATCTGAAACAAATGGCACTGATTGCACATCAATAATTACAAAAATAATTACAGATATGAGGAATATATAGTATAACAGAGGAAAATCCCTTCAAGAAATGCAATTTGGAACACACAACAAAAAACATGCTTTTGTCCCATACTATGACTGCAAAACATGTGTATACAGAAGAATAATACATAATATTGTTACAGAATCAGGACAAATATGTCTGACAAAAGAAAGCATTATGGAAGAAGTAAATAAGTATATAAGTAACACTTTTGGAACAAAACCAGATAGTATATTTTTTCAAACTATACAGTTTCCCACTTTAAACAAGCAAGAAAAAGCAACCTTAACCATCCCTATTTCAGAAGAAGTAAAAAAAGAAATAACTTGAATAAAAACACATCACCTGGATCAGATGGACTGAGTACAGAATGTTATCAAGCTTTCAAAGTATAACTGATACCATTGTTGACAGAAGTCCATAATCATGTTTTGATAAATGGTAAATGACCAGAAACAATGACTAAAGCATTGTTAATTTTTTTTTTAGTTAATCTTTTTATTGAGGTAACAAGAGCAATACATACAGACACTACAACAATAATTATCAGGCTGTACAGGAAAACACATCAAACATATCACAGTTACAATCCTTTGAGGAACTACATGCCATTAGTAGCACTTAGCTAGGAGCACATGGGGCCCAATTCCAAGTCACATGGCACAACTCGCGGGCATATGTGAGTTGCATCATGCGGCACTATGCCAGGAAACCTACGCCCTATTCAAAGACAGGCAGGGTACCCCGGCACCTATGACCCATGACTTGCGGCAGCTGCAGGCTTGTGCCATGGGAATGATGCCATGGACCTTAGTGCTGCAAGTCATGGCCCACATTTAACTGCCCCCGAGCCCCCTTCCCGTAACACTCTAGCAATCCCATGGGGGCCTTTGGGGGGCTGGCCGGTGGCACAGGCGCATGGGGGGCACATCCCAAAATGGACCTGGGGTATGTCTGAAACTCAGGGGTGTGGGGGCAGCACTGTGTTGGGTGTGTGTGTGGGGCACAGCAATGTGTCTTCTGCTGTGCTGCAGGGGGGCATCCATTGCTTTGCCAGGATGGATGCCCCTTAGACCACCTCCATGCTGGTCTAACCCACAGTGCCATTGTGGGTCTTGTAATCATGTACTTGGGATACGGCAGCCACCCTTTTGGAATAGGGTGCAGGTGCTGACATAACCCACCCTTGAGCCATGCCGCAATGGGTTGAAAGTGTAGTGGGTGGCATAGCTCACCTGTGGCACAACATGCATGCAGCATGGTGCAAGCTGCATCTTGGAATTAGGACTTGCATATCACATTGCGTAAGGTGCGATTTATGCCATGGGGTTTGGCGTACTTCACCTTGCGCCAGGCATATGATGTCCTGGAATTGGGCCCATAGTTTCATGCCATATAAATCAGTTTATAAATCCATTCAAGTTACAAGAGGGAGTCAAGGGGCTTTAGGAGATCTTTAGAGTTTCTGAGATATAAGGGTGGGGGAGATCTCATTAAATCTATGCAGTTCAGTGTTTTGCCAGGAAAGCCAATCGAGTTTGGGAGACTAGTGATTCCAGGGCTGTTAGCCAAGATTGGAATATGGAATGGAGGTTATTTTCCACAGCCGTAAAATAAGCCAGGTGAATTCAACTGCAGTCTGGGTAAGCCAAAGCAGTTGCGGGTCTGTTAACTGATACTGATGTGGGACTATTCCTAGCAGCCACAGGCAGGGGGACCAGGGTAGGTCTTGTGCAAGAGTCCAGAAGCAGAATTGAATGATCTTATCCCACACCTTCTCCTGGGGGCCACATTTCTATAGGATATGCCGAAGGTCTGCATGTGGGGATTGGCATCTCTGGCACTTATTATATTATGGGGGAATAGCCTCATCTTGTGGAGCTGGGTGGGGGTACGGTACCAGAGATGGTGGACTTTATCTCTAATAAGAAGGTGACATTGATCAACATAAGCATTGTGTAGAGTCCTCCACCACTTCCTCCATTCTTGGGTAGATATTTCAATCCCCAGCATTTTTTTCCATCTGGCTTTGGCCGGGCTGGAGGGGTCAGGTGCAGAGTCTCTGATCTAGCCTTGTATTTTTCCTGCTAGGCCTTTTTTTTAGGTGGAGCCAGCTAGTTAGTGTCATTTTAATTTTTGGGGGGCCAGTTTTGGGATGACACCTTTTGCATGTGTGTGGGGTTCTGACCCACTTAAGATGCAGACTTCTGAGTTGTAAATATTGTCAGAAACAAGCCTGGGGCAGGTGGTGGCACTCTTTTAACAACTGGAAAGAGACAAATGTAGAGTTGTTCTCCTGCACTACGTCCTCGAATGAATTCAGCTAGCATTTTTGCCTGGCTTCCCATTGGAAAGTTTTGTGATCAATTCAAAAATGTGGGTTGCTCCACAGTGGGGAGTAGAGACCTAAGCCTATACAAGTGTGGGTCAGGTTGCCCATGGAGTGCCATGCCTGCTGGTTGGCCTTAATTGTTAGCCATTCTTGCACTGATCTCAGGAGGGTATATCCCAAATAGCAGAGAGAGGAGGTACCCCCTAGTAATGCAGTTTCAACGTGCACTCAGGCTGAGGGGGGGAAGAGAGTTTTCCTCATCCCTCTACATTGTTTGGCAATGATATAGGCTTGGAGGGTAGCTACTAAAATTCAACAGGTTCCATCCACCTCTGGTCCAGGGGGGACCTTAGCTTTGCTCTTCTGTAATGCGGCCTAGACTGTCCCCACAGAAATTTACTCATAAGTGCCTGAAATTTGTGAGCCCATGCTTTGGGGAGCAAGATGGGGAGGTGGAAACCAAGTAGTACACCTTGGGAGCAAACATAATTTTTAAAGCTGCTATTCTCTCTGCCAGGGATAGATACAGGTGCTCCCATCTCCGTATATTCTTAGACAGCTGGGTGCAGACCTGAGTATAGTTGTTTTCAGCCAGGGAGGGCAAATCCAGGGTTACCATGATACCCAGATATTTAATTTCATTAAGTGTCCAGGCAAGGCCCGAGGAGTGTACTATATCAGGTGAGGTATGGGAATTTAATGGGAGTACCTTTGATTTAGTAAGGTTGATTCGCAGACCTGAGATTTTCTCAAAATCGTTCAAGGTGCTAAGGATGGTTGGCAGGCTACCCTGGATGCCCCAGTGATGATGAGGCAGTCATCAGCATATAGTTTAACATGGTATTCCTGGTTTACCACCTTTATGCCCTGGATGTCTTGATGAGTGCACAGATCAGCAGACAAGGGTTCCATAGCCAAAACAAAAAGCAGTGGAGAAAGGAGACAACCCTGCTTAGTGCTCCTATGAAGTTGGAAGGAGGTGGACAATGTAGAGTTTGTGATTACCCTGCCCAGTGGTCCTTTGAATAGTGTTCGGATCCATGTGGAGAAGTATGGCCCTATATTAAATCAATGCAGGACTGCATGCAGGTACTCCCACTCCACAGAATCAAAGGCTTTTTAAAAGTCTACCATGACAAGTGTAGCTGGGTTGGAGACCTGCTGCCACCTGCATCAGGGATACCTAACATGGCCCAAACTGTGTCTCCCTTTAATAAAGCCTACCTGGAGGGGTGTACTATGGTTGGCAGGATGTGTTCCATTCTAGTTGCCAATGCTTTTGCTAAGGTTTTAGCATTGGCGTTTATGAAGGAGATGGGTCTATAATTTCCTGGCATAGTCTGATCCTTTCTCTCTTTTGGTAGGATGGTAATTATGGCCTCTCTCAATGAGGGGGGGTAGTTCACCTGCTGAGTGTGCTTCCTGCAGCATAGCTAGCATGGGGGGGGGTGTTACCTCCTGATACACTAGTTTATAGAAGTCAACTGGGTATTCATCACCGCTGGAGGCCTTATGGGGTGGCCATGCTCAGAATGGCCTGATTTAATTCTAGGGCTGAGAGGGGTTTGTCTGATTCTTGTTTTTGTGATTCAGTCAAAGAAGGAAGGGCAATCAGCCCCATGAAATCATGAAACTTGGACTCTTCTCAGTTTGTGTGTGATTTGTATAAGTATTGGTAGAAGTGAGTCATAATTTCATTGATTTCCTGTTGGGTGTCTACCATCTTGTTCCCCTCTGTTCTTAGTCCCTGAATATGTCTTTCTGCCTGTTTTTGAGCCTACAGGCTAAGAGTTTCCCTGCTTTTTCTCCTTCTGACCAGTATTTGTGTTGGGTGCGACTAATTTGTAATTCTGATTTCCTGGTGACTAAAGTATTCAGCCTGATTCTGATACTTTCCAGTTCTGAGACTAAGACCCAACATCGGAGTCTACCAGGATCAGTTTTGTATTCTGCCTCCTTTTCTGTCAGTTGGGATTCTTGCTGTTTGACCTCCTGCTCTCTCTGTTTTCACCTGTGAGTAGCATAGCTAATAATTTGACCACTGATGTGGCCTTATAGGCCTCTCATGTTGGCTGCCGAGGAAAGGTCTGGTGGTTTCAGTTGAAAAAAGGAATGAGTCTTGGCCTTAATTAGCTTTCTAAATTCTTTGTCCTGTAGTAGCAGGGGGTACAGCCTCCAAGAGCCTGGAGTCTTTGTGGCAATGGGGTTTACAGCTAGACTAAGCAGTACAGAGTCATGATCAGACAGACAGATAGGGGCTATATGCACATTGTTTACTGCCCTGGATATATCTTCAGAGGTAAACCAGTAATCAAGCTGACTAGCCATTGTCTTGGCTGCCGAAAAGTACATATAGTCCATGGGTGCAGGGTGTTACAACCTCCAAATATCTGCTAGCTGATGCAAGAATAGTAGCTCCTGTAATGCCTTAACAGAGTGAGTGTGGGGTTCTTGCTTAGAATTCAATCTGTCCAATAGGTACTCTAGTGCTAGGTTGTGTTCTCCCCAAGTACAGTATCAGGGTTGTCCTGGGACTGATCCAGTATTTTTTGAGAGACTGTGTTAAAGAAGTTGGGCATGTCCTCCTTGAGGGCATAGATATTCACCAACAACACTGGACCTATTGGAGTGGCCAGTTTTAATAGAACCCATCTCCTGTCTTTACCCGCCTCCTGGTGTAGAACCTCCCATTTGAGGGATTTATGTATAAGGATGTTCATAGGTTCATAGGCATTATACGGGTTCAGTAGGCTACAGGGCCTTTTATTGAACTCTCCACCCATGTAGCTCATGGGTGGAAATCATATTTTTAATTTTTCATGTGTAGATCCAATCTGTGTTTAAAAATCACTAAGTTATTACTATCAACAACATGTTGATGGAGTTTATTCCACATTGCAGCCACCCACTAGGTAAAAAATCTACTGCTTTTACTTGATATGTTTTTAGCACCTATAAGTTTTAAATTATTACTTCTTTATGATTTTAAACCCTCACACCTTGTGAGTCCTATTGTTTACCTTATATACTCATCTTTTACCACTTTATAAGTCAGGCAAAGGTCACCACTTTTCTGTCTATATTTTGCAGAAAATAGTTTTAGTTGCATTAGCCTGCTGTTGTAGCCGTGGTGTTTGACTGATATAATCTTCTTAGTTAGTTTTCTTTGTACACCGTAGATTAATTTTGGCTTCTAATAGTTTCGGCGCACTGAACTGAGAACAATACTCCAAGTGTGGGTGCACTAAACTGGTGTAAAATGGTACAATTACCTTGGGGTCTCTACTTTTATTTTACCAAGTATTGATCCAACTATTTTATGACATTTTAACCATAATAGCACCATTTTATCAAAGGACATGTTATCAGAGATTATGACACCTAGTTCCTTCTCCTCGACTATAGATTTCAAGGTAATGTTATTTACTTTGTAATCAAATTGTGGGTTGTTTCTCCCAGGTGCATAACCTTGCACTTTTCTTCATTAAATTTCACTTTAATTAGTGTTGCCCAATGTGATAATTGGTCAAGTTGGTTTTGCAAGAGCAGTCCATCTGATGCTGTCCTTACAAATCCCCAATTTTGCAGTCATCGCGAACTTGCATATCCATACAGTGCCAGTTACTGACATAGTAGACACCACAACATTAAACAGGATGGGGCCCAACACTGAACCCTGAGGCACACCACTAGTCACCCTACCCCATTCAGACAGATGCCCCTTTGCAGAAACCCTCTGCTGCCTGTCATCCAACCAAGACTGTATCCAATTGATAATGCTGGTATGTAAATTAATTCTTATCAGTTCTTGTAGCAGTATTCTATGAGAAACTTTATTGAATGCCTTTGCAAAATCCAAAAACAGTACATCCACAGGTATACCTCCATCCAGAGCTGCACTGACTGGCTCAAAAAATTGTATGACATTAGTTAAACATGATCTACTGGAAATGAATCCATGTTGGGAGGTACCAGTTAACCCTGTAATGTTAACGTGTTCTGTTATGTTTTTGGAGAAGCCTTTCCATTACTTTGCCTATGACTGATGTGACACTTATAGGTCAATAATTATTTGGGTCATTTTTGTTACCACCCTTATGTATAGGAGTAACTAATACCTCTCTCCAAGCCTGTATTACTTTACCCTCTTTTATAGAGGTATTAAAAAGTACTGTAAGTGGACCTTTGATTATATCACTTAACTCCTGTAAGTATCTAGATGATATACCTGCTGAACTATTTTTTTTCAAAGATTTTCATATTTGCTCAACTTCACTACCACTGAATACAGGGTAATTGTTTGTATTGTCCACTGCTGGTGTTCTAATGGTTTCCTTCATTTCAAAGACATTTAGGAAATTATCATTTAGCACACTCACAGCATCAGTTTCATCTGTTATAGGTACTTTATTAGTTATAAGTGGGCCAATGGTTTGCTGTTTGCCTCTTACGGATCCTATATAATTACAAAATATTTTTTTGCTATCCTTTACTAGTAACCAAATTGAACTCTAATCCTGATTTTGATTTCTTTATCATGGCTGCTCCCCTTTCCTGTGGAGCTATGAAATTCCCAGCCCACCCATTCCCTCACCAGTTTCTTAGCTTCCCTCTGGGTCAACTTGGTTTCCTGTAAAACTGCTATTTGACAATTAAGTTTACAAAGTCTGGCTGTAATCTTTTTTCTTTTGATTGGGGAACTGAGGCCCCTGACATTCCAAGATGTGAAAATAACATCTTTCAATCTATCCATTATCTAGAGTTGGAGTGCCGTAGATGTTATACATGGGCATTATGGGTGAATGCAATCTCCCCTTTCCTCTTGCATGAATTGCATTCCCCTTAGTGCAAAGTTGACTCAAAGCTCTTGTTCTTAACTTATACATCCCTTGCATTGTATGAATTTGGGTCTTCAGCCACTGTGATGTGAAGTACCTGAGTGAGGGTAGCTGGGTCATTGGAATCTGCCCAATATCTTACCAGCTCCCATCCTCTGTTTTCTGTCTAGGGTTGCCTACTGGTCAACTGAACCTATATCCCTCTGTTTTCAGTACTCTTGAGTGCAGTTTGATTTTTGTGAGGGGGCAAAACTTGCGCAATCAGGCAATAAGGTGGTAGAAACCATGAGTATGGCAAGTTTTCATCAAAATGGAGCTAAGGTTCTAGTGTGAGAGCTGGGTTCTATGTCAGGCCCCATGCTTCCAAGACCCTTCTCTGGGGGAGAAGAAACAGGCAGCACTTTTCTTGGGGAAATTTTCCTGTGATGGGGTTTCAGCACCCATGTTGGGGAGATGGGAGCAGGATATGCTCCCTGTACCATCCCCTCTCTCATTCAAAGCAATCTAAGTGGACAATCAGAATACTCATAGTATTAGCAATAGGACACAATATGCTATATGAGGCTAGGTAAGGGGGGATGTCTGGGAGTGTCCTTGCTTTTTGAACAAAGGTGAATTGGCAGCATGCTGCACTCCCAGTAACCCATTCTTAGTGGGAAATAACAAATGTACTTATAGTACTAAAGCCCCTCAACATTACCTTTGTATAGCCCCATCTAAAACAGTGCAACAGTTGATGCAGGCCTAACCAAAGGGAACAGCCTTAAAACCAATAGTGACCTGAGTGAACAGTAAACAGTATAACAGTATGTAGTCTAGCCCCAGTGGGCTTACTGGGTCAACAAAATTCAATAAAATAAAATAAATAAATAGTATAAACCTTTGGCTTAACAATGGCAGGTCTAACATTAAAGCAAACCAAGTGAAATATCCATTTGAAAATTGTTTCATATTGCACCAAAGCAACGGCCTCAAAAGAAACTAAAATCTCAGGGAACTGTATCTTTCCAGTGTGTAAGTGGCCTTATCTCACTGGAGTGAAAGTCAGAGCAGATATAGCAAGCAAGGCATCAAAAACTGTCATTATGCCTTCATGTGTCATGAGGACCGAGAGACACCGACAGCTTACAGGAGTAACTTCTGTTGCTGATACTTAAATGTGCCATAAGGGATTCAACCCAAGGAGATAATGTCTTCAGAGGCATTAAGCAAGGCCTCCAGATGTTCAAAGAGTCTTAGGGGAGCTCCCCGCTGACTGCTTCCAATCCGCCCAGTCTCCTGGCAAAGGAGACCATTCCCTTGTGTCTACTGCTACCTCATGGGACATCTTCTAAGGAGGAGGGAATTGTGAGGGCAGAACTGGAGGACAAGGTATTACATCCCTCAATGGCTCATACCTGTTTTCCAGTATAATCGAAGTGTCCCCCAGAAAGCAACTGCTGATATCTGATGAGGCAGATCTTCATTGGTGGCTCCTGGAGAATTCAAGCCTGGCAGGTGGTTTTCCCATGATCAAAGCTTTCTTTCTAGGGTGACTTCTGGGGACATGTTGCCATGGAGGTTCTGTGTCCTGGCTCTGAACACTGGTAGTAGTCTGGATTTGATGTGCAGCTTCATGGCTCACCTCCATTTTGGCAACAGAGGCACCTCATGGAGAACAGCTGTTTGCAGCATGCAAGTCAGGACCATTGTAAGAGTTCTGCAGCTGCAGGGGTGTCAGACATTAAATATTCCCCCTGATATTGAATCTACAAAATTGTTGGGTATCTCAGGGATGTTTGAATATTTTTTTTGTAGAACTGCTGTTTAACCCCCACAAAGACACGGCGTCTATTTGATCATTCCTGCGAGAAGTCCTGATAGAGCTGGATTCACTGGCCATGCCAGAGAAAAGACCCCAGTTTCCTGGCATGTTTTGAGTAGTATTCCTTTTCTGGATATCTCTGAAACTTACATAGGATGAGTCAGGTCATTCTCCCTGTTGAGAGCAGGGGGCCAGGGATCTATGAGCTCTTTCAATTTCTGGAGCCCCACAATTGTCTTGCATCAGTTCAGGCAGAAAAACTCTGAAGAAAGTATACATGTCCCTTCCTTCTGCCTCCTCTGGCACCCCCACTATCCGAGGATTCTTCCTCCTGGCCCTGTTCTCCATATTATCCACTTTATTCAGTAGGTATTGAATTTTTTGGTGGTCATCCTGCAAAGCCCCCAAATGTGTTTGCAATGTCACCTCATGGGCATGTACTGACTGTTCAATGGACGTGATCCAGGATGCCAAAGCAGCCAAGTCTAAGTTTGTTTTATGGGCCACCAATTTGAGATCTGCTGTGTCCAAAAGTATTTTATCTAGCTTGGTCATAATATCTGATGCCTTCCTGTCCAAGCAGTTCATTGCAGCTGGTAAAGTTACTAGTTTCTCCAGGCCATTGCCATGTCTGTAGCAGGAGGGTAGGCACTGTTGGAGTTTTCCACTGGGTAGCGAAACTGGATCTCACCGGTCAGGTAGGGCCAATGCCTCATGGTGCTTACAGATCTTCAACAGATGGCAGAAGTTATTTACCTTGACCGATCAGGATAATTTTGGTTCCAGAATGCTGAGGTATTCCCCTATTTATTTATCAATTCTGATCACTCTGTGTATGCGCCAATAGTAAGAGTGGTCATTGGTAAGCCCCCTGATGTGGACAGCTGATGAAATTACATTTCTAGCATCTTGCTGGCAGGCTCCACCCATAAAGCATTGTTAATTTTAATTTATCTGAAGGCAGCAAATCAATGTCAACAAATTGGAGGCCTTTAAGCCTGTGAGACACTAATTACAAAATAGTTGCAAAAGTAATAACAGATAGATTTATTATGTAGCATGGAAATGAATCAGTAGTTTATAGACCTGTGCAATAAAAATAAGGCAATACAGGACAATCTGATTTTTACTAAGGGAAGTATTTTATCGATGAAATAACACCTCCACAGTAGAATATATATTAAGCATTGACCAAGAAAAGGCATTTGATAGGCTGTCCCATGAGTACTTATTTGCAGTTTAGAAAGGTATGGACTTTCAAAAAATTTCATAACATGGATAAAATGCCTATACAATAATGTTGCAGTAGCACCACTCATAAACAGATGGATGGGAACCCACTATACTCTAAAAAGAGGTGTAAGATAAGGATGTCCACTAAGCCCACTTTTGTACATATTTGGACTAGATCCACTTCTAAGAAGCATAGACCAAAATCTCAGTATTAAGGGAATTAGTATAATTCTGTCAACACCCCATCTGAAATATATGGCATATGCAGATGATGTAGTTTTTTTTGCCAGATGAAGTTTCTGGACTAGAGGCCAAAACAACTTTAGAGGAGTTTGCAGAACTCTCTGCATCAAAAAGTAATTATGAAAAAAGTAGAGGGTATCCTTTAGGGAACAAGAGAGAGAATCCTACAAACCACATAGCCTAAATTAAAATAGAAACAAGTGACATACAAATACTGGGAATCACCTTTGGATCATAAAACATGGCAGAAAAGAACTGGGAGAATAGTATAAAAAATGCAGAAATGAAGGTACATAACTGGAATTCAAAGAAAATATCAAAATTAAAATGAAAACTACTGATCAAATCTGTTATATTACCATTTTTCTATATGTGAGTTACACCCCCCCCTTCAGAGCATGGATGCATGCCTATATAATTTCTTCTTCCAGGACATCTGGGGAAGTTTATTAAATCCAGTTAAATGAAACATAACATATAACCATAAAAAACAAGATGGACTAGGAATCATAAATCCATTGATCTTTTACTACGGTTTCTTTTTCATGACAAACATAGCAGCATACACTAAAGACCCAGATAAGGTATGAATTAAAATAATTGAAGACTGAATTCACCCATATATGTTAGAATGGAGTAGTAGCAGTAGTCGTAGTAGTAGTAGTAGATCTTTTTATTCACATGCATAAGATACACTCGGTTGAGCAAAGCTCATTTTTAATAAGGTCCCAAGTATTACATCAATTTCAGTTTCATAAGTATTAAGTAAATATACATACATTTAAGCAGTCCTACAAATTTTGGTATACACTCTTATAAGTAGGGCTAAATATTTGTGCAAATAAGCAAATCCAAACAACCATACAAATATAAATATACACTCTTAAAAGTGAGGCTAACATGAGTGCAAATAACATAGCACCTCAATTTCATAGTACAATAAGGACAAGTGTGCAATAAAGAATAACAATAATGCAAGTAAACATAGCATTAGTTAAGTAATAGCATCCATGCAAGAATCATCCCAGACTTTCTAGAATCCAAACACCATGTGATTAAGTCACATATTTTAATCAGAAGGCTGTGTTGCCTAAGATCCACTGGGATTGAATTCACAACACAACTCCCCCATGGGGTACAGATGACCTTCCAATGTCTAAATTACAGTTATTAATTTTATATTCCAGACCTACGGATGATCTCGATTACTTTTAAATGGTCTAGGTGCAAATAAATCAAAATATATTTGGGGAAGGTACCCTTCCAGACCTTATGCATTAATTGTATCAAGTGTAATTCTTCCTCACTTGAGGGTTAGGCCAAGTTCATTGTACCCAATAGCTCCATATGAAGTCCAAACCATCCATTGAGTCTCCTGATACAAAATGGCCACCCAGGGTATAATGAGTTGTTATTATATAGTACTCATCTATGTGTTCTACATGGAACATCCAAGGCAAAGCATGCAAATTTATGGAACATAAGATCTACTTTATTTAACTGAGTGCCAGGTGCCCCTACATATATAAGAGCTCCATAATTTAGAATCAGAAAGATCATAGTATTTACAACATTTAAACATGCTTCAGGAGACATACACTTAATCCTAAATAATGCCCTCAATTTCCTATTTAAACTACTTAACATGGAGTCAATGTGTTTCCTCCAACTTAATTTCCTATTGAGCCAGAGCCCTAAATATTTAGACTCATCAACTTGTTTAATGTTTTCCTGCAAGGTATTAATATTTAATTGTGGATTATCTTTAATCCATTTATTCCTAAAGGACTACTTGTATTTTTGATCATTCGGTACCAAACAATGTTCTTTGAAAAATCTCTTGATATAGTCAAACGCTATTCATAATTTAGCATTAATTTGTTCTGAGTCCTACCTTCAACATACATAATCGTATCATCTGCATATAAGTGACAATGGGCATCTACCACACCTGTTTTTATATATATATATGAAGAGGACCCAGTTGAACCCTGGGGCACTCCAACATCCATTCCTACTGATTGTGATTTATAGGGGCTGACCTCAACCAATTGTCTTCAACCTATCAGATATGAGGAAAACAATTTGGTGAAATGTTGTGACATGCCAATGTCAGTGAGCCTGGGCAGGAAAATCCAGTGAGTTAGCATATTAAAGGCCATAGATAAATCAATAAACAAGGCTCAAACCATCATTCTCCTCTCCAGGCTCAACTGCAAGTCACTTACCACTTTAACTAATGCTGAATGTGTACTATGACATGATCTGAAACCTGACTGAAATGTACTTTCTTTCAATTGTTTTGACACAATTTTTTTCAAAGATTTTTGAAGTCTGCGGCAATAATGATATAGGACAATAATTACTGACCTCATTTTTTGAACCCGACTTAAAAATTGGTGTAACCCTAGTGGTTTTCCAACCTTCTGGATATTCCCCTGTCTGTAGAGAAAGATTAAAGATCACTGATAAAGGATATGCTATACATGGTGCCGCAAACTTCAGCATTCTAGATGGAATCTTATCAAGTCCTACTACCTTAGTATATTTATTTTCAATAGTTCATCTCTCACTTCTGTCATAGTTACATTTGTAAATTTAAATGTCCCAGCAATATTCAAAGGATATGGGTCCCTCTGACTCTGCACATGGGGCTCTATGTACATACAGGTGGGATGTACATGCCGGAGGTATGTATCCCACCTGCAAAAGGCCACACCCATGGACAAGTATGCACCAAGGGTATGCATCACTGGTATGCTCCTGTCTGTGGCCTCACCCCCTTGGTGTGTGGAAGCACGGAGGACACATACATGGACCAGGCACACATCTAATGGGATACCTGCCCCAGTCCATGAATGGATCCCTTGCACCTATGAGTGCAGATAAATGGCTGCCATCACACTGTGCACAGCAGCCCAGAGGCAGGCATGTGCCCAGTCTGCTGGGCCTGGGCTCAACATTTGGCTGCTGTGGCCTGGGCGGCATGGTGGTGAGGGCATACATACCCTGCATTACTCAGGGCAGCCAGGGGGAGGACTTGCAGGGGGGCATGCACTCCTTATGGCAGGGGTAATCCTTGTGCACTGTGTGCCCCCTGTGCCCAGCACTCTGCACCTCTGGGAATGGAGCGAAGTGCAGGCATGCCCCCCAGCCTGCCCCAACCACATTGCCCTCTGCACAGTCTGGTGGTGGGGCTGCATGCCCCATAGGAGAATCCCATGACTGAACATGTGGGGGGCACAATGGGTGCAGAGCAGTTTCACTGGATGGGTACATGGTGCATAGCCACTCCACACCATTGTGCATAGGGCCCAATATCAGTCATCATATTCAAAGTCTGTGGATTACTCCCCTGAGATATTGAGAGGACAATTTTACAAAAGTAATCATTAACTGCTGTAGAACTTGAATTTCACTGTCAAATAATTTTCACTTTTTGCTGAAGCACCAATTTACATGAAAATAAATTTGCGTTAATTAACACTTTTAATATTTTTTCCATTATAGTGAATGTGATGATTGTGACTTAGCACTAAAATAAATTTACGCAATTATGGTTGCATTTGTGTTTGTGCTAAAGTTACTTTGTGTGAAAATAACTAGTTCTACAGTATATTGACCATATTGTCTCCTAATGGAACTACTTCTTCCTTAAACTCAATTTTTGTGATCTGAGAAACAACACTTTAAAACACATTAAGAACCCTTTCTTTGTCCTAGATTATATAAGGAACACATTCCATAGGATAAAAAGCTGGAACGTAAGTTATAAGATCTTTTTAGCAACTGCTAGAAAACAGCTATATAATAAGATCATGTAAAATAATGCTGACACTGAAGTGAGCTTTCCTCAATGTCCAGAACATGTGACCAGTATTGTTCTACACTACCTTAACAATTCAAGAATACCAACATATGCATGAGATGTAGTGTGGCTCTGCCTCCACAACAGATTGGGAGTTAGAAACTCCTATAAGGATAAAAAACAGAGTGAGCAATATTGCACTAGAGATAGAGATGTTGCGAAATAAAATTTTGCAGGCAAAATTGCCATGAAATTAGCAATTTTGCCACGTGAAATATTTCATCAAATTACAAAATTTCACCCAAAAATGGGCAGCTCCATCCACCATGATTGGAGCTCAAGCAAGAGAGGCAGTATCATTTGTACCAGAGCATTGCTTTTAATTTCAGTATAATCAAGGATCAAGTGAAAGAGGGGGTACCACTAGTATCAGGGGATTACATATAATTTCACTATGATCAGGGTTTAGGGTGGAGGTGATCACTAGTAGCAGGGCATTATCTTTAATGTCACTATAATTGGGGATTCAGTGAAGGATGCTGGAACCACTAGAACCCAGGGGGTATATCTAATTTCACTGAAATAGTGGTTTGGGATGAGAGGGGCACGAGCACGCCTCTCTGTGCAACACCTTAGCACACACAACAACATGGAGGTATTGCACAGAGATGCTAATGACTACATAATGGCCTGCAAAATGACTTAGCACCTTGCATGATTAATGCAGTGATTAGCATGCTGACATTTGAACAGTCTATTTGCAACATGTAAGTTTCCTGTGCTTCTGGGTGCCTATTGCCAGCAGAGGGTGGTGGTACACTGCACATGTGCTGTTTGCAAGGTGCTACCACACCCCTATATTTGTATATGCAGTGCATTCAGACAGTGGCTTTATGCATGTGTTAATATACCGCTGGGACAGAAGTGCGCTAATTAGCACACTGTGCAATCCCATTGGGCAGCGCTATCGGCTATGACTGAATATGGGTACCTGAAAGTGTTACCCAACTCCACACTCAGTGTGTTTGTGGCTAAAATTCCCAGGTCCACCTCAAAAATGAGCTTGCTCAATGGTGTCTGCCTGGTTAAATAAAGATTTTGATTGATTGATTGATTGATTAAAACAATTTGTAGAATTGAATTGAGGAGATCATTTACTTGTTTACTAAGAATTCTTTCTTTCTTTCTTTCTTTATTTAGTTTTTGTTGACATGGTAAGTGCATTAGACAGATTCTGCCTATTTTCAGGCACGACCCGGGGGAGGAGGATACAGATGAATGCCAACTGACCTTGAACCAGGTTAAGCTGTTGGAGGTAGTTTTAGTGAATTAACACAGTACTCATAAAAAAACTAATATCAACAAATATTATTACACAAGAACTGGCAATTCCCATTTGCAGCTGCATGGTTTAAATATAACTGCAATGACTACAGCCTTTATGGAAGGGATTTATTGTTGTGGGAAATAGCAAAATCCTTCAGCTCTCATAGCAGCTGTTGGACACAATTGCACTTTTAAATGTGCTACTGAATGCGTTTCTGCCATGCATGGAAAGATGACTGCAGATAGTCTTCCTTTGTGTATTTTGATAGATGTATGAAGAGTAACAGAGTCAAGGATTTATTTGTGTCAGAATTACTGACTGGAATCATCCAGTTTCCAGCATTCTGGAAGATTTTTACTGGTGACCACAACAGCTGCCATAAAATTCATATTATGCATGATAAAAAAGTAGACTGGCTCTTGGGTATTCCAGCAAACCATTGGTATGAATATTTCAAGCAGAAACTTATGATTTTCATACCTCCTAAGCAATAATAACCCCACAGTGTGGCAGATGAAATATTTTGTTTCTTTCCTCCAAGGTACTAGTAAACAACTTTAAATTGTTTATCCTTGAACTGTTACGTTTTGTTATAGATGGTAGTGTAGGGAAATAAATGTTGTCCTAAATGATTTGTTGTATAATGTTGACACCCCTTTCTTCTAATGAAGCTCTAATTTGCATATTATCTATTTTAATTTTGAACTGGATGCTATTTGACTTTTGAGGGATTGATGCTATGGTAGAAAAAAAATCAACAGAAAATAACATTTCATAAACAAACTGGTCCATAAAATGAAGCAGAATTACTGGATAACATTTTAAAAATGGTATTATTCCATTAATACAAAGATTCAGAAGTGGCAGCAGTGCAGTATTAAAATGTATCATGCCAAGGATCCCAATTGTAAAGCATATTGTTTAAGTGTCATTACACATTTCATAACCACCACAGTACCTTTGTACTGAAAAAATCTAGTCTTATTGAGAAGCTATTGCTGATGTCTTAAGCTGCCTAAAGCCTATACCAAAATTGTAAAATCGTCCCCAATAGTGGTGAATCTCACCATTTTGTGGGCAAAATGTTGCACTCCGTGGGTGAAATTTCACATTTCACAACTGTGAAATATTTAACCAAATGCGTAAATTTTGCAAAATATTCTGCTTAACGAAATGTGTTAATTTTGCACAACACTAACTAGAGAAGGATGTGAATCAGAGTTAGAAACACAAGAACACATGTACTTACACTGTCCATGTATAAAACACTTTTGGAACTACTGTACATAGCAGTACAATGGCATGAACCTTTGTATAAAAACTTAACTTACCAAGAACTGATATTTGGTTTACAGAATCATAGAGTAGATATAATAAGAGCACAATACAGATAGTAGGGGCATTATTAGGGCTCTAGATAATATTTTTTTGGGATGAGTACTGTACTTCTCATTTTGAAAGAGAGGAGAGTAAAACCAAATTCAGATGCGTATAAATGAAATGTCTGGACAGATTGGAGTGAGGAGTACATTTTTAAAAACAATGTATTTTTTTTCTAGATAAAAATCAAGTACTAACAATGCTCCTGATAATGTTGGCAGGTAGGAGTAATTTACTCACCAGTTTTAAAATATAGTGAGTAAAACAAAATTGTGATGCATACAAGTACTGTAAATCTGTAAAACCTTCTTTGGAATCACCAGTTATGTTATGAACCACTGTTCTTTGGTGTGGAGTATTTACAAATGTTGGGTGAGTGTTGATACTCATTAAAAAAATTTAGTGAGTAATATTTCCTAAAATAGGTGAGTAAAACAGGTCAGTACTCCCCTTATCTGGAACCCTGGGTATTTTATTTATTTAATTTTGTTAACTGGGTAGGCCCACTGGGCCCCGACGGTCCCTTTTTCAGGGGCAACCCGGGGTTAGTTACATATCTTTAGCATATACAGGCAGGTAATACAGTGAAGGACATATCATCATACAGGATGATAGAGACAGTATACAGTTTGTGGAAGAGAGCAGTAGGCACATTACATTACTGGATACAACAGTACAGTGTTGGACATATCGTCCAGAGTATAACAACAATATGAAGTTTAGTGGGAAAGTGCAGTAGTAACATTACATCTATTTAGCAAGCCAGATGTGCATGGGTCATACAACAAAAGTATGTCATTTAACTAGAAATAATTACAAATATTGGACAAGTACTAGCAAACATTTATGAAAAAGACTGTTAAACTTATGCAGAATATAAAGTGTGACTACTTGGGAGAAACTGCAAAAACTTTTTGTTATGAAAATCTAACAAAATGAATTACTGTATATATGATTGCATTATAATAATAGCACACTGAAAGATATCATGTTTATGACATTATAGACTTCATTTGAATAAAATATTTATATAGTAAGCATGTATAGTTTTGATTTCCTACAATAAAATTGTCCCTACTCTTGACACAGAGGGCTCTTTAGCTTCCTGTATGGAGGAGATGGAGATCCCTTATACAAAGGATGATGTAGGAAGCATAGACAGTGGAGCTGGAGGAGACTGTGCTACAGACATGGGTAATGAATTTCATCATGGAGATCAGTATGTGATACCAGAGAATACAACAGAACCTGTAGAGATAGAAGATGAAGACCTGCTTTGAGTGAAGAAAGAACTATAGGATGAAATGAAAAAAAAAAACAACAAAAACTCCTTGCACGTGTATCTGAAGCAGAACAGATCTATTTCAGAGAAAAGACAAAACTGGAGGAATTAAAAAAAAAAGACTTATCAGCAATTCACTAGGAGTGCCAGGAAAAATGATACTACACACAAAGGTTTTTCATTTTATCGCAAAGCAGAAATCCACAGATTCCATCCCTGTACTTGCAGAAGAAGAAACTGACAAGATTTCACTACAGACCTCACAATGGACATTAAAATCAGCTTTATGAAATGCAGGCTGGATACACACCGAAGAAGAAAAATGGATTCCAGACCAGAGAGTCCTGATAGTGGGCACAACAGAGCATACTGAAAGTAACAATGCTGAAACTGATAGCCCTCTCTCCCTCATGACATAATTTCCTCCCTTGCCTCCCAGTCATCCTCCTAATGAACAAATTTTACTTGGAGCCTTTAACCTGAACTGGGCCTCCCCTTCAAACAAACCCCACATTGATTGTACTGAATCACTAAATCTAACACAGTTAATCAGTATACACACCCACCCAAATCCCTCCACCCAGAACCATTCACTTGACTGGGTACTCTCCTCTCATCCTCACAGAATCCTCACTGTGGCAGTCTTCCAGATGTCTTCAGTGAGCACCTCATCACATACTGCATCCACAAAGTCCACACTCCTCATTCTCCCATGCCTACCACTGGATCTGCTCCTATAGATCGCTTGATGCTGATGTGCTACAACATAACCCACACTCCAAAGACTGGATGGCAGTTTATTACACCCTGATGTTAAACTCTGTCCTCTCCTTTTCATGAACACTATTCATAAGGCTGGAATCACCATGCCCCACTAGTACATTGCAGGGTAAAACAGTGTCACCTCCCCTTGGTCTCAGCTGACCTCATCAACCTTCACAAATCCACAACGAAGCCTGGGCACATCATAAAGCTACTAAAGCACTTCCTGACCTGTGCAAATACAAGGTGTTAAGAAACTCTTGCACGAAGGCTATTTGGACTGCCAAAGCAACATACGTCCACACTCATCTGCACTCAAATCAAACATCTCCCATTAATTTCTTCACTACTCTACACTCTGTTCTAGACCCTCCCCCTTGCCCAATCCACCACCCCCACCCTATCCATAAAGGGCACATCTGTTTCTGTCCCAGACTCTCTAACTGCTGCCTTAAACTTGAATTTTACTACCTGTGCTTTATCCTTGACCACCTCCTCCTCTTGACCAGTGGTGGGTGAAGTGGCCAAAATTCGCTCCGTGAAGTGATTCATGGAGTAACGCGGAGTCCATGAAGTGCTCCACAAAGCGAAGCAGAGTACTTTGCGTTATAATGGGGAAGGTGAAGTCCATTGGAAACAATTACTTTGCGTTATTCTGCCTCCCCCAAGCCACTTTTCCACCAATTTTAAGGCAAAGTACATTGAAATCAATGTACTTTGCCTCACTTCGCCTTGTTCTTGAGCTCCAAAGGAGAATTTTGCAGTGCTTTATGGGATTGAAGGTCACATGGGCTCTAGATTGTTCTGCACAGCCTTAGTTTTGTGTAGTGTCTGTGTAGTGGATGATGGAGACAGTTTCCTCTCAGAGTGCTGCAATTCAAATCCTCTAAAAGCTGTTAAAAAGTCTTTTGGGCTATTTTTTGCTCAAAATTTACTGCATGAGTATAGGACCCCCCTCCCTTGCTCATATTATCGAGTGCTTATTGTTTGTGTGTGATTTTGAATGTTAATTTAGAACAGTCCATCTGTGTACTGTGAAGTGTGCTTTGGGGAAGGGCATATCTGTGGTGTAGGTAGAGTAAGTGGAAATAAAGCAGTCTTTCTGTTTTGGTTATATTTTTCTTGTATAACTGTGTTAATGTATGCACAGTAATATTTCAGTAATTCTTGACTTTTTTTTCTGATTGTTGTGATGCAGCAGTGTATAATTTCAGTGTGTTTAAAACATTTGGTTATATTACTAAAGGTTTTCAATTTGCTACGCATTACTTGTAGTGTGTGTGAGTGCGTGTGCGATGCGTGCCATTAAATAAGACATATTTTATTGTGCCACAGAGTAACTGCAGCAGTGTGAACCTGCTATCCACCACACCTGCATGAATTTTTTACACTGCTTTATGGTATCTTTACTGGTAGTGGAATGTCTGTTACTGCTGTGCACTATCCCCCCCCAACCGGCAAAAGGTATTCTTTTCCAGATCTGGATTTGTGACTTATGAGCACTGGTTAGAAGTTGTTGTGCCTTTGCGTCTGCGTCTTGAGTGCACAGTGCAATCTTAATCTGTCTGTGCATTTGTAGTACACCATTAATTCTGGAAGAATTTGCATTTCTCGTTACACTCTCATTTCACTTCGTCAGCACTGGGTAACTTTCTGGACACAAGACAGTAGCATTTTGGGGAATGAAATTAATTCTGGTGACTGTGTGTGACCACTGCATACATGACAGAGTACACCATTAATTCTGGGAGACTTCACATTTATTATTATGCTCTTAGTAGCATTTTGGGGATGCACATTAATTTGGGTGACTGTGTGTGACTACTGCATGCATGATGTCTGAGTGCGCTATTCATTTTGGGAGACTTTGCATTTCTTGTGCTCTCATTACACTTCGTCAGTACTTGGGAGTGTTCTGGACACAAGACATGAGCATTTTGAGGATGCACATTAATTCTGGTGGCTGTGTGTGACTACTGTGCACATGACTGAGTGTGCCATTAATTCTGGGACACTTTGCATTTCTTGTTATGCTCTCATTTCACTTCATAAGCACTGGGGAATTTTCTGGAGACAAGACGATAGTAGCATTTTGGGGATGCACATTAATTCTAGTGACTGTGTGTGTGGGGGGCTGCCAATATTGTTGTCACTCCACCTTACTTCGTGTTAAGGTGGAATGACAACGCGAAGTAATCATAACAAGGCGAAGTGGGCATTTCATGCTGGCCACTCCACGAAGCGGAGTGACAACGCGAACTGCCCATTTCACGTTCACTTCCACGGCAAAATTTAAATTCACTGCATCTCTACTCTGACCCCTTTCTCACTTCCCCACTCCTCCTCACAGCTATTCTTTTCCCCATCTCTGCCCATGAAGCCCTCAAAGCCCTTGTCTGCTTAAATCCCAACAAGTATAGCCCTAATGGTCTTGACCCCCACCTCCTTTGTACAGATAAGTCAGCCAGGATGAACTGCAATGTCACGGGTTTACTGCATGACAAAAGGGATTAACTCCCATTGAAATTCCATTATTTACTGCAGTAACTCTACTGCAGAATTCTGCAGCACTGAGCTTCATCCTGGGTGACTTCACTGTATCTCTGCCCCTGTAATAGTACACCCCCTCACACACATCTTAAATCGCTCTTTACAACTTGGGATAGTCCCTCAGGCTTGGAAGGTTGTTCAAGTTATAACCTTGTACAAAGGTGGGAACACCCTCACCCCAGGAAACTATCGCATATCCCTGCTCCCTACTTTGGCAACATTTCGAGAGTCCCTTGTACTGTCTCATCTCACTGAATTTCTTAACTGCTTGAATCTCGTCTCCCCTTTGCAATCAGGCTTTCAGGCAAATCAGTCAACTACTACCTCCTCTCTTCTCCATGTCACAAACTTCATCCTCTCTGGCATGGATCAAGGCCACATAACAGCCACCATTTTCATCAATCTTGCCAAGGCATTCAATTCTGTCTCACACCCTCTCCTTCTGAACAAACTCTCCTCTGCTGGCCTCTCTTCTGTAACTGTAAACTGGTTTAACTCCTATCTCTCTGGTGACTCACAACAAGTCATTTTCGATGGTATCCTCTCCCTCCCCATCCTGATCCATGCTGGTGTCCTCAAGGCTCCATTTTAGAAGCCATACTTTCTCCATATTCTTAAATGATCTCCCATCTGTGTGCTCAGTGGCCTAAATAAGATGTACAGGGACAATACTGTCCTTTTCACCTCTGTCCCCCCCTACCCCTACTGTCCAGGCTCAGCTCCAATCTGATTTCCACTTGGTCCTCCACTGTTTCCATAAAAACCACCTCATGGTCAATGTCAACAAAACTGCATCCATGACATTTGTATCCCCCACAAAAATGTGCCTCCCCTCTCATGGTTACCAGAATGGATGGCTCCTCACTACATGTTATCCCACACTACAAATACTTAGGTATATGGCTTGACTACCAGCTTGACTATGCTAAGCATACCAAGCACATTCATGCTAATCTTCACCCTAAACTAGGCACCTTGTATAGAAACAAGGATCTTCTCCCTAATCACTTGGCGCCTGCTTCTAACCAAAATGATAGTCCTCTCATTTGACTATTTTGACATAGTGTATGGCACTGCTGCTGCCTCCTTCCTGGCCAGGCTAGACTCCTCTACAATGCTTTTGCTGCTTTGCTCTAAATGCTCCTCATCACACTCATCACTGCTCCATTTATTCATTCCTTTTTCTTACTTCTCACCACTGTTGACTACTCCACTCTTCTCTTTTCATCTCTAAGTTCTGGCTCAGCTCCTTACCCTCCTGCCTCTCCTCTCTCCTGTCCCCCTATCCTGAGGCCTTCTACCCTCTCAGGTCCAGGGACCCCATACTTTCTCCCTCCCTTGGCCCTCCTCTTGTTCTGGCTCAGCTGCCTTTTCCTACAGATTGCCCTCTCTCTTGAATTCCCTTCCCTACCACATCAGACACTCCACTTCCCAATCTCTCTTAAAAAGTGCCCTATCAAAATCATCCGTATTCCCGGAGTCATGTCCCTGCCTAGGCTAATCTTCTCCCCTTCCCACTTCTATTTCATTACACCCCTGATCAGCAAACAGGAAATTGCTTGTGCAGTTATCTTCATTACCCCATCCTTTTTTTTTCCCTTCTCATCACTTCCTCTCTCTCCCCTCCCCTTCCCCAATCTCTTTCCCCCTAGGCCACTCTGCTGGGACAATGCTGTATTTGTCAATACATCTCTGTACTAATGCATTCTATTTTTTCTTGAATTTTGTATTCTATGATATTCCATGCTTTTGTACCCTAGTATTTGTACTCTGTTTTGCCAGTGCTCACCTATGTATTATACTATCGCATTTGTATTCTGTGATCTTGTACTCCATATATACCGTACTATTGTACCCTAGTATTTTGTACTCTGTAAATTACTAGCTCCCACTTATGTATATGTACTCTCTACCAACTCTCTTTCCCCTTGGTTGTACCTGCAAACAACCCTCGGTTCAGTGTTTGCCTCTTCCAGTTAACAACTTTAAATAAATAAAAATAGTAGATTAGATCAGGCTAATTTTGCCTAGTTGTAGGCTGACATCTTCTTTTATTACAAATCCTACAGTCTCCTGTAGCTGACATCAGATCAATAGGCAGCAGTGGGAGATTCAATAGGCTGCAGTGCATGTTAGAGGTTTTATAAGTAAGCAATAAGACACTCCAGAGTGGGCCTTAAGCTGAGATAACCGGCCACTTAGGGGCATACTGAGGTCTGATGCCTGAGGCCTGATGCCACTGGCAGAGGGCCTGAAAGCTACTGAAAGGATGGTTATCTCAGCATAAGGATCACCCTGAAGTGTCATATTGCACTTATAAAGTGGGTACTGGTAGTTAAATTAAAAAAAAAAGTAAAAACCAAGAAAAATGACTAAAGGTTTAATTTCAAAGGTAGAATAGTTTCACCTTTTGCTGTCACTAGGGATAGCCAAGATTGTGTGTCCTGTTGTTTCCCAGTTCCGCTGCCTGTTCTGAGGTCCAAGAGCAAGTAAGGGATTTTTTCATTAATTTTAACCTGCCCTCTTTAAACAAGTTTGTTCCTTGTTTAGTTTGTGCAAAAAATCTTCTACTGGCAGAATTTGAGTGAAAGTTGGACTTTCACCTCCACTAAAGTTCAGAAATCATTTTGGTATGATATGGTAAAATGTTATTTATACAGTGATATAGCCTTTAGGGTTCCGAAAATCCCTGTTCACAAAGCTTACCTGTTTATATAAAACTAAGTAGTTACAACATTACACATTTTTGACATGGTACAAAAATACAAAACATACAGAAAATACAAATACATTACAATGTTTTACAAAAACACCAAGACAGGCTAATAGTCATTTAACCTCTACATTATTTTCACCTATTGCAATAACAGCAGAAACTGAGTTCATGGTTCATACCAATTTTAAAAGCATTATCAGTAATAGTTAATTCTCATAAAAAAGGAGGGGACAATTCCAACTAGAAGCTCATTGGTGAAAAGTGGGGTTTAAACTTGTGAAGGGGGTGGGATGGGAGAAAAGGCAGTCAAGGGATGCCGATAAAGGAGGGACTCTGTCTCCACCCCTGGGGACCAGGAGGATTGCAGGAAAGACCAACTGGCAAAGTGCAGACCAGGAGAAAACAGAATCCCCAAGGAACACGAGCAGAGGAAATGGAACTATAGGAAAGGGTGGAAGGTAGTCCTGCTAAATGCCAGGAGCTTGGGCAATAAAATGCCTGAGCTCCAGGCGATGTTAACTGAGGAGGCAGTGGATGTGGCAGCGTCACTGAAACTTGGGCCACTGCAAGACATGACTGGGACCTGAACCTGGAGGGTTACACTATGTTCAGGAAGGACAGGGGAGGGAAGGGGAGGAGGTAGCAATGATAGTAAAAACTGCATTGGCATAGGGGAGTAGAGGGCAGGAGGGGAACCGTGAGGCGATTTGGGTCACCTTGATAACAAGGGGGCAAGAGAGTAAAAATAGGAGTGGTATAGACCCCTGCCCTGGCGGAGGAGCTGGAGGACAGTCTGGTGGCAGATGTTAGGAGACACTGCAGACTGGGCAGAGGAAAGGTGGTGGTGTTGGGGGACTTAAACATGCCAGGAACAGACTGGGATACTATGACATCCTCTGTGACCAGGGAACAGAGGTTGTTGGATGTCTTTCAAGACGCGTTCCTAACTCAGCAGGTGAGGGAACTGACCAGGGAGGCACGGGTACTGGATGTGGTACTGGCAGACAGTGAACAGATTGGGGGCCTGGAGGTAAGGGACCCATTGGCGGGGAGTGACCATGCCACGGTCTGGTTCTGCCTGGACCTAGGAGGGGTTGAAGGCTGCACAAAGACGGAAGTAACCAACTTCAGGGGGGTGGATTTTAAGGAAATGGGAAGGATCCTTAAGGAGCATTTGGATGGGATTGGGTCAGACATGGACACTGATAGTAGGTGGAAATCATCAGGAGAGGGTGCAGGATGCTACCAGCACCTGTGCAAGAGTAAAACGAAATCGCGGTGGGGCCCAAAAACCCTGTTGGTGGACCAGGGAGGTCCAGGAGGTGGTGCGGGAAAGAAAGCAGCCTATAAAATTCAAGTGCTCAAGGAGTGAAAGGGATCGAGGGTATGAGCTGATGGCTAGAAGGGCCACTAGAGTGGTGAGGGTGGCTAAGGCAAGGAAGGAGCAGAACCTGGCCAGGGAAATTAGGAGAGGGAAAAAGGGTTCTTTAGATACATTGGGGAAAGACGAAGGGTGAAGGGGCAGATTAGCAGGATTAGATCAGGAAGAGATGGGCACAAGACCCAGAGGAGCAGGCTGAGGTACTAAATGAGTACTTCACCTCAGTTTTCACCAGGGAAAATGGGGATGCTGCATCATACATGGGAGGAGACAGAGATAATGAGGAGGGGGCCCTCACCAATCGGCAGGTCTGGGGAGGGCATCACTGGCAGGTGGGGGAGGGCTAAGCAGGGAGGAGAGGTACTGGAAGTGAAATCACAGCAGAGAGTGAGGAAGCCCTCAGCTCCCTTAAGACGGAGAAAGCACCAGGGCCGGATAAATTACATCCTAGAGTGCTGAAGGAACTTACAGATGTCCTGGCGAAACCCCTGGCAGAGCTTTCACCATCTCTGAGGACAGGGTGGGTGCCCCAAGACTGGAAGGTGGCACATGTAGTGCCTATCCACAAGGGGGGATCAAGGGAGGTGGCAGGGAACTACAGGCCTGTCAGCCTGACATCAGTGGTGGGCAAGGTGATGGAGGGCATTGTCAAGGAGAGGCTAGGGGGGACCTGGATAAGTCAGGGTGCCTGGACGATAGACAGCATGGATTCATCCGGAAATCATGTCAGACAAACCTGGTGGAGTTCTATGACTGGGTGACAAGTGCTTTGGACCTGGGTAGACCAGTGGATGTCCTCTTTCTAGACTTCAGCAAGGCATTTGACTCTGTTCCTCACGTGGGCCTGTTGGATAAACTAGGAGAAATGGGGGTTGGAAACCAGATGATCCGATGGATAGGCAATTGGCTCCAGGACCGGACCCAGAGGGTCGTAGTTGGTGGGATAGTCTCTTCCCCAAGGAGGGTCATTAGTGGGGTCCCACAGGGATCAGTCCTTTGGCCCCTTCTGTTCAACGCCTATGTATCTGACATAAGGACAGGAATCAGGAGTGAGATGAGTCTCTTTGCAGATGACTCAAAACTGGGGGCGGTGGTGGATAGGGAGGAGGGGAGGGTGGCCCTGCATGGGGACCTGGAGGCTCTGGAAAGATGGTCTAGAAAGTGGAAGCTGAGGTTTAATGCAGGGAAATGCAAGGTACTCCACCTGGGGGCCAGAAACCCAGGCCAAGTGCACACCCTGGGGGGGGAATACTACAAGTCTCAATGGCTGAGAGGGACCTGGGGGTGGTGGTGGATGTCAAGATGAACAACTCTGAGACTTGTAGGAGGGCAGCAGCCAAGGCCAACAGGATGCTGGGATGCATCGCTAGGGGGATCACCTCCAGAAGGAGGGAAGTGATACTCCCTCTGTATAACTGCTTGGTGAGGCCACACCTGGAGTACTGCATGCAGTTTTGGAGCCTTGCAAAGAGGGACATTAACCTCCTGAGAGGGTCCAGAGGAGGCAACCAAAATGATTTGGGGCTTGGGGACAGGACCTATGAGAGGCTCAAGAGCTAAATATGTACACTTTGGAAGAGAGAAGGGACCGGGGGACATGATAGAGGTCTTCAAGTACATGAAGAGGGTAAATAGGGGAGGAACAGTGAGGGTGCTTGAAGGAAGGAGGAGGCCATTAGAAGGCATGGGTGGAAGCTGGAGGGGGGAAGATTCAGGGGAGAAAGGAGGAGGTGCTACTTCACTGAGAGGGTGGTAGAGCCATGGAATGCACTACCTAGGGGGCTGGTGGAGGCAGAGTCAGTGGAGGGGTTCAAGAGGGGGTGGGACAGGTACAGGGGAAGGGTTCAGGAAGCAAAATCCAATGCATCAAGAATATCCGGAACTGGGAAGGGAGAAGCCAGAGAAGGTGAGGGGGACAGCAAGGTCAGCACCCAGGGTGGGGGCTGACCAAACGAGCAGACACGAAAGACCATTAGGCCTATTCTGCTGGCATTTTAGTATGTTAGTAAGCTGCATGGTACTGAAAGGACATTTCACTGAACCGGTTAGTTGATTTAGGTATAAATTAAATCCCTGGCACATGTTTTCTTAGATTTAAACCATGTTTGGGTTTTGTAATTTATTTTTAAATTATTCAAGGATTTATTTTTGAGTATACACGAACCTGGTTCAACCAGATTCCTTTGCCCGTAAATTTAATGGGATCCAACCTAGTTCTGTATACATTATACAATGGTGAGTTTTGGGATCACACCTAACACAAATCTTGCAAGCTTGTTGTAGAGTGTATCTAAGCTGTTTAACTGTTTTTTGTTGTATGCCTGTAAATATGTTCTCTAGGTTTATAACTGGTAATACTAGTTGATTTATCATGGTCAGTCTTGTTTCTCTTGTTATACAGTTTGATATTCGTCTTATAGCTCCAATCTTTGCATTTGTTTTCTTTATTAAGTTTGTTATATGCTTGTTGGAATGTCAGATACTGATCTATTTGTATCCCTAAATACTTATATGTTTCGGTTTATTCTAAGAACTTACCTTCTTTGGTCATTATTTTGAATATTGAGACACCTTTCATGGAAATTCCAACTTAGAATGGTGAAATAAATGTATTAACTGCAGATCAATGTGCTAAACTGCTGAAGAAAATTCTACAGAACTGATCTCTGTCAGAGGTCAGTTCTGCAGAAATTTTTTCATCAGTTTAAAACATGAATCCACAATTCATACATTCATTCTGAAGTTCAGTGAGTAACTGAACTGCAAAATGAATGTATGAATTGTTCCTTCCTGGTGCCTGGTGACCTCACCTTACTATTCCCAAGTGCCCATAATATATTAATGTAAGCCCCCTTTGGGAGCTTACTAGTTAACTAGTGTAGCCACTGTGTCTGGAGTTGCCCTGAGTTCTGGCTGGGGGAGGCCTCAGCTCAGAGGGCTTAAAGAAGAGAGGTCCTGAGGAGAAAGGAGAGAGAGGTGGCCCATGTGGTGTTCAGCCATGAGGGCTGTGGTCCAGGGTCAGGGTGGCCATTGCCACCTCAGCCCACCACACTTGAAGATCAGTGGTAAATGTAGCAGTGCAGGAGTTTGACTGGGGAAACTGAGCCAACAAGGGACCACCTGCACCATCTGTGAGCCAGGATGTCAGAGGTGCCCACCTCAGCGATCTTCAGCACTGAGGTGGGGTGGCTCAAGTGGGTCCTGATATCCTTGTCCATGGGATGAGTGCAAGTGCAGTCCTGGTATGCCAGGCCATTGGGGCATTGTGATGGTGGCAGCCCATACTGTAGGGAGTGCAGTGGTGGCAGCCTGTCTCCCTTTCCAGTGGCACTGTGATCTGGCTGGGTAGCGGTCCGATAACCTATGTAGCCAAGAGGAAATCAGTCTGGGTCTCTGTGATCACCAGGGCCCTGTGTGTGTGCTATGATGCCTGGGATGCTTGGAGCTTTGCGCTGGCTTCAGCAAAGGGGCTTGGCTGGTTCTTTTGCGTCTTTGTTTGTAAACAGACTGTCCTAGTGGGAAAGCTCCAGAATTGAACCGCTGTCACAGGAGTTGGACTGCCAGTAAACAGCTACTTTCAAGTCTGTAGCTGTGTAGGGTGTCCAAATGTTGTCTGGTAAAGAGAACATGTGAAGCAAATAAGTTTGTGCAGGAGAGAAGCTCAGAGGAAGATCGTGTTGTGGCCTGTGTTTTGGCTTGCTGCAAATTGTTCTGTCAGGATTCACAGAGCCTCCTTGGCTCTGAGGAAGCACTGTAACAAAAACTTTTGGGGAATGAAAGTTTACTGTAAACTGTATGGAGCCTCGTGCCCAGCAAGTTACCCTGGTTGATTTTACCCCATACTCCATGGAGTGGATTGAGCAGATTGGCACAATTCACTAAAATACCACCAACAGCTTAATCTGGTTTAAAGTGATTTGGCATTCATCTGTATCCCCTCTCCCAGGTTGTGCCTGAAAATAGGCAGAATTTGTCTAGTGCACTTACCGGTCAACAAAACTAAATAAATAATAAATAAATCATTTCTTTTTTCTGTTACTCCTGTGGAACAAGGGACTTAATTACAACACTTTGTGATTGAATTAATTAAGCATGCCCCTGCAGCTGCTGTTACACTGGCTATGAGCTGCCTACACCACTTGAAGACCTTTCATCAGAACCCAGGTAGCAAGTTTCAATTTCTGGGACTGTGTTTCTGGCTGCAAGTGCCCCCCTCCCACTAAGTAACATCTGGTATTCCCCAACACACCAGGAGGGGGGGCTTACACTAATAAAAGTGATTTCCCTGGTGTCTAGTGGAACCCATCTCCCTATCCCCTAGTGCATCTATAGTAATAAAATAACATTTCCCTGGTGTCTAGTGGACCCCCACTCCCTATCCTTGAGTGCCGGTATAGTAATAAAGTAACATTCTCTGGTGTCTAGCAGATCTCCCTTCCTATCCCTGAGTGCTCATATAGTAATAAAATAGATTTTCCCTGGTGTCTAGCAGCCCCCCCATCCCTGAGTGCCCATATAGTAATCAATAGCCTATCCCTGTTGTCTAGCCAACCCCCATCCGTATCCCCCAGTTCCCATATAGTAATCAAATAGCTTTTCCCTGGTGTCTAGCAGACCCAACTCCCTATCTCCAAGCACCCGTAGAGTAATAAAATAACATTTCCCCTGGTGTCTAATGGACTCCCTTCCATATCCTTAAACACCCATATAGTAATCAATTAGCTTTTCTTTGGTGTCTAGCAGATACCTCACCCCCCCACCCCAGTAGGTAGCACCCCACCCTCCTTTTCCATTCTCCATCCCCAAGCCAGCCAGCAGCCCTTGGCTCTCTACATGCTGCCGGCCCCAGTGACATCAATTAAGCGATACTGCAACAGCTGATTATACAGTACATGCTTGTTGACTGCTCAGTTGGCTGCCAGCCATGGTGGAGAGCAGAGGGCTGTGCCAGTCGCTGGCTCGGGTGGCAGGGTGGGGCTGGGAGAGTGGTGAGGCACTATCTGCCAGGTTGGGGTGGTGGAAGGTCCACTGGACACTAGGGAAAAGCTATTTGATTACTTTACAGTTGCTTGGGGATGGGGGGGTTCACTAGTCACCAGAGAAATGTTATTTTATTAATATATGGGCACTCAGGGACAGGGAGGGAGGATCCACTAGACACCAGGGAAATAGATACATAGATACATAGAAATTGTTGGTAGATAAAGACCACTAGGCCCATCTAGTCTGCCTGCAATCCCTAAATTTGTATGCACTCACTGATCCTAAGTGATCAATGGCTTTTCATCACTCCCTCCCTCCCCACGCAATGCTCCCTTGTGCCTGTCACAGGCATGTTCAAACCCCTCCACTGTGCTTGCCCCAACCACCTCTTGTGGCAGACTGTTCCAAGCATCCACCACTCTCTCTGTGAAAAACTTCCTCACATTACCTCATAATCTACCCCCATAATTTCATATTGTGTCCCTGTTCAGATAGCTTTTCTACATTGGAAAAGATCCCCACCTGCACATTGTTTATGCCCCTGAGGTATTTGAAAGTTTCTATCATATCCCCTTTTCTCCCTCTCCTCCAGTGAGTACATATTGAGGACTCTGTCTCTACTGATATGTTTTATGATGCAAGCATGCACCTTCTTTGTTACCCTTCTCTGGATAGCCATCACCTTATCTATGTCCTTACGGATGTGTGGTCTCCAGTATTGCACACAGTACTCCAGGTGAGGCCTTATCAGTGTTTTATACAATGGCATCAATGCCTCCTGTCTCCTGCTAGTAATGCTGCTGCCTATACACCCCAGCATGCCACTGGCCCTCCCTGTAGCCTTTTTTGCTTTGACACCTTATGGTCATCAGATATGATAACCCCTAGGTCCCTTTTCTCTTTGGTGACAGTCAGCACCTTCCCCTCCATTCTGTAGCTCTCCCCAGGATTCCCCCTACCCAGGTGCATTACCTTGCACTTTTTTGAACTGAACCCCAGTTGCCACACCTCCAACCATCTTTCAAGCTTCTCCAGGTCCCTCTTCATTTTCTCCACCCCTTCTGGAGAGAAATGTTATTTTATTACTGTACTGGTGCTTGGGGATAGGCAGGGGGATTCCACTAGACACCCAGAAATTTTATTTTATTACTACTGTATATGGGTGCAAGGGGATGGGGGTTCTGCTAGACACAAAGGAAAGGTAATTTTTTTACAAAATACTCACTCAAGGATAGGGGGGAGGAGGGTCCACTAGACACCAAAGCAATGTTATTTTATTATAATATAGGCACTCAGGGATGGGGACCACTAGACACCAGGAAAGTGTTATTTTTATTTCTATATGGGTGCTTAGAGATAGAAGGGGGTCCTATAGACACCAGGAAATGTTATTTTATCAGTATACTGGTGATTGGAGATAGGGAGGGACCACTGGATACTAGGAAACATTTCTTTGGGTGCCACTAGACATTCAGAAGATTTCCAATTTCACCAAAGATGGAAGTTCAGAAAAGTTGCTTCCTGCATTAACAGCAGAAATTGCTGCACCAAGCTGGTTAAGCTGTGAGAAGGATTTTTCTAGGTCATCAAAAAAACACCAGAAATAAGAAATCTGAACAGTGCTTGCTTTTCTAAATTTGTTTTTATGTAAAGAAAGGGATCATAAGTAGAAAGAATAGTTCCTTCTTTTATGTAAGAGTAAAGGTTGTCACCATGTTTGTGATGGAACTCAATAATGAGTGATGTGGTTCATGAATACTATATGTGATTTGTCCAAATTCCAGATCACATTTTGGACTTTTTCCTTTACAGAGGGTACTGGCACAGTCCATTTTCTATCACCAACTGCAGCTCCTGTGTTGCATATCTGTGGTTACTTACATATTACTGTACATGTTCAGGTGCTCAGCTCATGCTGCAGATGTTCTGCACACATGGTTCTGGCATGTATGGCTGAACATGTGGCCATATTAAATGAGACTCTTTTGTGTACCATTTCTGCACCCTGTTTGTAAATGTTGTGGATATGCTGCTGGATGATTTCTCCCAACTTTTGTCATTGTTTGCTCTGCACTGGCTGTCCAGACCATTCCACACTGACAGTCTACCCCACTGTGGAGCTGGCCATTCATCGAGATTCTTGTTTATGAGAGTACAATATTCTGAAAGCCATTGTAAGATGGTTTAAACATTCCTTTGATGGTTTTTGAAAGCACTCCTCTCGGTTAAGAAAGGGTAAATAGTGCACTTGTGCCAGCAGGGATTCTCGCACTAGCTTGAAGCAGAGGTACATTTACAAGTCAGCAGGAAAGAAGTCTGGCACAGTTGAAGTATATGTTATTCTGGGCACTGCTATTGCAAATTTGAACACAAGAAGTGAAGAAATTAAATAATTATGCTTCTTCTCTAGACTCTATTATAAAGCAGAATGAGTAATATATAACACATCCTCAGTTTCTTCATTAATACCTACAGTATATTTTTCTCTTAAAAAAACAGCACCAACACTTTTTATTTAACATTATACTTAGCAGTAAGTTTCAACAAGATAAAATAACTCCTAGCAAAAATATCTGGATATCAGAAGAAACCATCTACTGTTTAGGATTGGAGTGTCTTTAATCTTTTATAGAATAAGTAGTTTTGAAATTGCAGCTTTGATAATGACAGATTATAACTGAAACATAACACCAGATCCGTGCCCTATGAAACACAATCACAGCCTAGGACTGTACAGAATAGAAGACATAATCAGGTTCCCCCTTCCTTATTCCCAGCATGTTACAAGTACTGTATATATTAGAAAGTGTTTATCAGAACCTGATAATCTTTTTCAAACCAGGATTTCAGTAAACTAATCTATTTTATGACTAATATGTTTTACCGTTAAGCAACGTTACCCTTATACAGTTGATAGGGATGATATTTGGGGGTGGGTATGCTTCACCACCATGAAATACACACAGATAAGAAGCTACTGAGCATTAGATATGAATAGATGGCAGTGAAGATTTAGATTTATATCTCACATTCCTTCAGACAGCATGGTTAGAAATGCATGAAGTTATTTTGTGTCCTAAGCAATAGCTAGAGAACTATAGAACTTTCAAGGTCCAATACCCATTATGGAACTGATTCCATAATTTCTAATGCTAAAAGAAAAGAAAATTGATACAAAAAAAACATTGTGATATATATTGTTTTATTTTTTAGTTCTGCTAAACAGAGTAGCCACAATTAGGCATTTATCCTATTTTGCAAGAGAGTCCTGGGTCACTGAGGGCAGCAGCAGTATACATATCAATTTACTAATTCCAGATACTAATAGTAGTTACTCTACCAACCTACCAGACATCAGACAGGAACAATGTATAAAACAGCAAGTAAAATTTTAATTACTGTACAATGCAGGAACAATATTTATGTACTGCACTGCCAGGTTGAATCACTGCCATATACTATTGCCATCTGCCATTATTGAATATGATGCTCCTTCACTTAAGAGCTGAGGGATGGAGAATCCATGGTGTATACATAGACTGAATAACTGCTCAATTGAACAAACAGCATGGTAGAATCAATGCATCAAGAAACCACAATAAACATACAAACAAACCAAGTAAATGAAAAAGTCACCCAAAACAATTGTTTATTTTATGTCAGCCATCCTCTTGCTTCCCTCTGTATAAGGAGCCACCAAGTGCTTCTCAAGTTATAGGACTACTTTGTTGTGGTCCTGGTGCTGGAGAGCAATTTAACAAAAAATACTAACTGTAGGTCCTCAGACTAGCTGTGTCTTAACTCGGGTAAGATTGAGATCATGATTGTTGAGCCTGTTAGGCAGGGCCCAGCTATGATAAGTGGAATGACCTTGTGCTAAGAGAGAGAGAGAGAGAGAAAGCAGCCACCAGCTTCCTTAAATCAAGGCGTTAATTTAATAGACTACATTGAATTGAATTATTACTTTTTGGGCCTGTGTAAGTAAGTAGTTTTGATTCTCTGTTTTTGAGGTTGACTTTTCTTAGTTTAACTTTTATTTGCCATGGAGGAACTCTAGCTGGGAGATATTTGCAGTCATGTGTGACTAGACCTGTTACTTAACCTCTGTGAAATAGGTGTCTGTTAAGGGGAGGAGCCGGAAGGGGCCTGGGGAACTATGAATTTAAAACAGGAGTTGTTTTGTGGGATCTGTCTGCTAAGAGAGAGAGAGGGGAAGGGAAGGGAAGGGAAATTGTTTAACCAGGAAAGGCACAGAGCAAAGGTTGTTTCCAGGTGCGACCTGGGAGCACAAGGAAGTTAAGTGACTTGCTCAGGATCACACAGTATGCAAGTGGAGGCTGTAGGATTCAAACCCCAGTCTCCAGATTTTCAGCTCAGAGCCCTAAACCACTGTGCTACACTGCCTGAGAAAAAGCAGCCACCAGCTTCCTTAAATCAAGGAGGTAATTTAATAGACTACACTGAAATGAATTGTTACTTTTTGAGCCTGTATAAATCAATAGTTTTGATTCTCTGTTTTTGGGGTTGACTTTTCTTAGTTTAACTTTTATTTGCCATGGAGGAACTCTAGCTGGGAGATATTTGCAGTCATTTGTGACTAGACCTGTTACTTAACCTCTGTGAAATAGGTGTCTGGAAGGAAGGCACTCCCCGGGGTGGAAGGTCGGAGTTGTAGTTGACTGTTTCTGGAGGGCACAGGTTTACTCCCACTCACCCTGCCCCTCACTCCACCCACCTCAAGCTCATAATTTTCTTTATATCAGGGGTTCTGACATCACTTTCCCAAAATTGCTAACAACATACACCTGTTCATATCCATAAAGGCACAGCACACTGAATAGGGGGTAGAGACACTCACAAGCTTGCACTCACTAAAACAAGAACAAAATAAAAAAGGAAAAACATCTGAAACAGGAAGGGAGACAGACATGTGGGGAGTGGTGTAATGTACTGGCTGTGGAGCAGCAGTCTTCTGGGAGACATTCTGGAGACTGCATTGCTGCCCTATTTGCAGGCACCTCTCTGGTCTGAGGGATGATGTTGCATGTCTCCATGCTGACATGGCAAGGATTTGGGAAACCTGCTCCCCCACCCTGGGACCACCCAGGCCACTGCCACTACCTCAGAGGTTGCCAAGAAAGAGGAGTGGTTGGACCACGGTGAGCTCAGAGAGGGTGAGGGTGGTGGAACAGAGGGGTATCCCTCCAGTTGTGCCTCTCCACAATTCATTCACCACTCTGGCAGAGCATGGTTCTTCTATGGAGGCACCTGCAGTGAGACCAAGGAGGATGCTGGGAACCTTCACAATGGAGACACACAGGAGAGTGGCACAGGACCCCACAGGGAAGAGAAGAACTCCTGGTGGGGGATTCAGTTGTTAGGGGGTAGAACTGGGGAGGGAGGGGAAAGGGAGGTAAGGTGCCTGCCTGGTACCATGGCTTGGAGGGACAGGAAACAGATCCTTAGAATCATGGGAGCAGCTGCAAGGGAGAGTGAGCTGGATGTCATTATCCACCTAGGGACAAATGATCTGGCAGAGAATGGGATCAGAGCAGTGCAACAGGAGTTTGTGTAGTTGGGGAGGGGCCTTAGACTAGTAGCACACATGGAAACTTTCTCAGAAGTGCTACCTGACTATGTGATGGATGAGGCTAGGGTACTCCACACCATGGGATTCAATGATTGGTTGAAAAACTGGTGCAGAGCTCAGGAATTTGGCTTCATTGGGGACTTGGGCTCCACCTGGAGGGATGCAGTCCAATACTGGCACAATAGTCTGCATCTGTCCAGCAGGGGAACTAGAATTCTAGGTGATAGTTGTAAATGCTTCATTGGCAAGCATTTAAACTAGACAAAGGGGCCGACACTGATAAGGAGATGGGAAATCCTATCCCCCCCAAAAAAAATCAGGGTAGTTAGTGAGGTAAACACCAAGATAGAGCAGTTGATAGAGAGAAGGGAAGGGGTAAATGGAGAAAAAGACAAGGACAGTAAGGACAGGGATGGGGCCAAAAGAAATAAGACCATAAAAAACGGAGGGTAATGAGTACCAATGCCCATAGTCTAGGTAAAAAAGCTCCCCAAAATGGTGGCCTTGATGAAAGAGGGATGCCTGGATATCATGACAGTCACAGAAATATGGTACACAGAGAACCATGACTGGGATGTCAACATACCAGGGTACCCAATCTACAGGAGGGACAGGGAGGGTAGCAAAGGAGGAGGAGTAGTTCTTTATGTAAGGGAAGGGATCAAAGCAACAGAACTAAAGGGTAAACAGGGAGGATAGGAGGCACTGTGGGTCACCCTGGAGACTAGAATTGGCATCACAGTCCACAAAGGGGTTGTATACAGACCCCATCACAGGGGAGGAAATGGATAATAAAATGATAGAAGGCATCCTTAGGATGGTGGAAAAAGGGGAGATATTGCTGATGGGGGACACAAATATGCCAGATGTTAACTGGAGCACCTTTGCTGCAGCCACATCCAAGAGCAGGGCCATTCTCGATGCCCTACAGGGGGCATGCCTCAGACAGCTAGTTTTGGAACCCACTCCGGAGGGAGCAATCTTAGACCTGGTACTCTCAAATGGGGACAGAGATAGGATCTCAGATCTAGAAGTGGGTAGCCATCTGGGAACAAGAGACCACCAAAGAGTGTGGTTCATGATAAACTTAGCTGTAGAGTCAAGCCATACAAAAGTGAAGGTACTGGACTTCAGTAGGACTGATTTTGTCAAAATGGGAGAGCACCTCAGAAAAGCACTAGCTAACAGGCAACAAGGTGAGGTGGAGGAACAATGGGGAAACATCAAAACCACCATCACAAAGGCAACACGCCTTTGTGTGAAGCAAATAAACAAATCAAAATGAGAGAAAAAAACACCATGGTTCTCAAAAGAAGTGGTGGGGAAGGTTAAGGAGGAAAAGATAGCATTCAAGAAGTGTAAGGAAAGACAGAAGGAGCAGGACAAAGAACAGTACCAGTTAAAGCAGAAGGAAGTGGGGACACAGTCAGAATAGCAAAGGCCCAAACGAGGAAAAGATAACCAACTCAGTTAAGAAGGGATAAAACCTTTATAGGTACATTAGGAGCAAAGAAAGACTAAGACAGGGATACTGAGGCTGAATAAAGAGGAGGGTGGTTGGGCAGACAGTGACAGTGAAAAGTAGGGATACTAAATGAATACATCTGCTCAGTATTCACAATGGAAGAGCAGGGGAGATACCTAATCCAGGCAATATAAGCAGTCTGGATGGGGATTGATACTAGTCCTTTCACAGAAGAAAGGATTCTGAAAGAACCCAAAACTGAAGGTGAATAAAGCAATGCGACTGATAGGAATCACCCCAGAACTCTTAAAGAACTAAGGAAGAACTAATGACACCACTGACTACCCTTTTGATAAATCATGGGAGGATGGTGTGATACCTGAGGACAGGAGGGCAGATGTGATTCCCCTTCACAATAGTGGGAGCAAGACAGAGGCAGGAAACACAGAGCGACCTGTCAGTTTGACCTCAGTGGTAGGAAAATGATGGAATCACTTCTGAAGGAAAGAATTGCTGAGTACCTGAAGGCCAGTGGGGCACAAGAGCCAAGGCAGCATGGATTCACAGCAGGAAGGTCATGTCAAGACAAATCTAATTGATTTCTTTGACTGGGTGACCAAAGTAGTAGACCAGGGAGGGGCTGTTGACTTAGCCTACCTAGACTTTGTAAGGCATTTGACACAGTCTTGCACAAAGATTAATAAACAAATTAGCCAGCTTGGGAGTGGGTCCTAGGGTGGTAGCCTGGGTAAAACATTGGCTGGACAACAGGACACAGAGGGTAATAGTAAATGGAGTCCACAGTGAAGAAAGAGGGGGTTACTAGTGGAGTATCACAGTGTTCAGCACTGGGGCTGGTCCTTTTCAATGTCTTTATAAGTGACATTGTAGAGGGACTGAAAGGAAAAGTATGTTTCTTTGCAGATGACACAAAGATCTGCAACAGGGTTGATATGCAAGATAGGGTGGAAAGGATGAAAAGGGACTTGACAAGGTTGGAGGAATGGTTAAATGAATGGCAGCTTAGATTCAATGCAAAGAAGTGCAAAGTAATGCACATGAAACAAAATCAGGGAAGAGTACACAATGGGGGAGATACAACAACAAAAATGGAAAGAGGCCTGGGATAGTCATATCAGATGACCTAAAGGTGGGCAAGCAATGTGAGAGGGCAGTAGGAGGGCTGGGGTGATACTGGGATGCACAGGAGAGGCATCATCAGTAGAAAACAGGAAGTTGTTGTCCCTCTGTACAGACAGTTGGTAAGACCACATCTGGAGTACTGTGTACAGTTATGGAGACCCCATCTCCACAAAGACATAGACAGGATGGAGGCTGTCCACAGGAGGGCAACCAAAATGGTGCAGGGTCTGCACCAGAAGACATATGAAGAAAGACAAAAGGAGATTAAAATGTATAGCCCCGAGGAAAGGAGGGAGAGGGGGGACATGATAGAAACTTTCAAATACCTCAAGGGAATCAACAAAGTCCAAGAGGGTAGCATATTTCAGAAAAGGAGATGTGCAAGAACAATGGGGCAAAATTTGAAGTTAGAGGGGGGACAGCTCAGAGGTAATGTAACCGAGAGGGTTGTAGATGCATGGGACAGCCTTCCTGAGAAGGTCGTAGAGTCAAAAACAGTGGGAAATTCAAGAATGCATGGGACAGACATAAGGCAATTCTATTGAGTAGGAGGAAGTAGGCTGTTGGTTAACTAGGATCTGCAGCTTATCCGTTAGGTAGGAAATGGGCAGACTAGGTGGGCCAAGCAGTCCTTATCTGACATCAGACTCTATGTTTCTATGTTGTGCTTGTCGCTGGGTAGTCAGCCACTCACAGCTGAGGATGCAGTTAAGTATCTTGGGGTCATCCTGGACAGCAAATTGACACTTGATCAACAGGAGTTGGCAGTTGTCTGGTTGACTTTACCACCTTTGTAACATCTGAGGATTAAATGGTATCTAGCTCCTGTTGACCTGGTGATGATAGTGCATGTCTTTGCCACCTCTAGGCTCAATTATTGCAACACTTTATACCTAGGGTTATCTGGAGGTTTGTTGTAATGCCTGCAACTAGTCCAGAATGCTGCAGCCTGGCTGATTGTGGCTCCTCTCATAGTGGTGACATTACACTGGTGCTGTGTGCTGCACTGGTTGCCTATACGGTGGTGCATAACCTTCAAGATATGCTTGATAACTTTCAAGGCCCTACATGGTTTGGGACCACATGAATTAAAGACCTCCTATTACACCAACACTATGCTCTTCTGATGCTGGTGCTTTCTGTCCCTATTTCTAAGCATCGTCAATTGTGGGACTGCACGTTCTGTGTGGCAGAACCTAATTTATGGAATGTTTTGCCAGAATATATTCGATCTGCCTGAATGACAGAGGTCTTTAAGTCTACTTTAAAATCTTTCTCTTTGCTGAGGCTTTACCTGACTTTTAATTATTGTTAATTATGATTTTATACACTAGCTGTTTTAATTGAGAGTTTGTAGTTGCTTTTATTGTAAAGTGCTGTAAGCCTTCGGGAAAGGGTGCTATAGAAATAAAGTTGACTTGCCTTTCCCTTTTTACTTATTTTATCTTATTTCTTTTAACACTAATAAAATGTAATTCTCATTTTTTGCAGATTTTTTTTAGTTTTATTTTGTTACTCATTGCATTTCATTAGTACAATAAGACACTCCATGATGCTGATTTCTATTCATGAACTGCACTGCCAAGTGGTTGAAGGCACTAGGTACAAGTGCCTCATGCCTTACAACTGGAGACGTATGATGTTTGGAAAACTTCACTTTGCAGTACCTTTGCAAAGTTTCCTGGACTTGCAAAGAACTTCATGAAGTCTTCACCTGGCAAAGTGCCAAGCTTAATTTAATGAAACTGTGTGATGTGCCACTTCTTGCACTTTTTCAGTGGGTGAAGTGACACCTCACCTGCGAAGAACTACGAGAAGTGGTTTGATTTTTTTCAGAACTACCTTGTTGTTTCACAAGTCTCACCCTCACCCATTCTGTCACTAATGAGATATCAGCCAGTCAGGTGTTACTACTATATTACCAAAGAGGCCATCATTTGTTCATTTGATAGTTACCATTGAATAGAGAGGACATCTGTTTGTAGTGTTTTTTTTTTTTAATTTTTTTATTTTATTACAACTAGGATTACAAGTACCTTTGAGCCAGGCTCTTTTTCAAAGGTTCTGCGTCAGAGAACAAATACAATACAAGTTACAGAAACAGGAACAAAACAATAAATAGGTCAGCATATTAAGTTACAATGGTAGAGCAATACAATAGCTAGAATAAGTAGAATGTATACATGGGAACACAGAGTAACAGAGGATAAGTAGGAGGGAGGTGGAAGATGAAGATAAGCGTGAGGGCGAAGTTGGAGAGGGTAGGAATTGCAGCCAAAGGGCATGGTCATCAACTGGGAGCAGGCTGAAACTAGTCAACAAAAGGAAAGATAATTGAGGGCTCAGAAGAGGTGGGGGGTGAAGGAGGGAGAGTCAGGAGGCGGTGAAAAGGAAGAATAATGAAGCAACATAGAGGAAAAGGAGGGTGGAGATGTGGTGAGTGATAGTTGGAGGGAACAAAAACTAGAGAACTGAGGAGATTATAGGTAGCATTCACAGGCGCTAGAGTTAGTAAGGTGGAGGTGGAGTTTATGTTTGAATGAGCCAAGGGTCATAGTGGAGGAGATGTCAGGATTGAGCGCATTTGACCAGCTAGGTGCTCTGAAGACAAAGGATATTTGGCCCTGAGAGGTGCGACGGCGGGGAACCTGAAGGAGCTGGTATTCAGAGCCCCTGGTGTTACCTGGCTTTAGTCTAGAACTAAGCAGTGCTTGGACTCCCGGCAGAGTGAGGCCCCTGGTTACTTTCTTTGCCATAATGCAGGTTTGGTATTTTATGCAAATTGAAAGTTGAAGCCAGCCAGATCGGGCATACAGGTCACATGTATGAGTGAGACGATGAGCACCAGAGATAAGCCTGCAGGCCTTGTTAAGTGATGTTGAAATTCATCTCAGGGCAGTGGCAGAGGCAGAGCCATAGATTATAAGACCATAATCAATGATGGAGACCACTGAGCTTTGGATGGCAATCTTCAGTGCTTCTGCAGTAAGGTGTTGTCTATGTCGGTAAAGTAGGCCTAGGTGCATATTTGCTGATTTGGCAACATTGTCTATGTGTGCCCCATAGGAGAGATTTGAGTCCAGGGATAACCCTAGGTATCTGAATGACTGCACTTGCTCAAGGATGTTGCCGTTGCTGGTAGAGATAGCTAGGGGGGTGAGATCTATGCCTGTTTTGAGAGCTATTAAAGAGCATTACTTTGTTTTTTTTTACTGTATGATTGAGGACAAGCTAATGATGAATGAACCAGTTTTCCACTGCAGCAAAGCCTTGCTGAAGATTGGTCTGCAGGAGCATAGGGTCCTTGTGGGAGGAGAAGATAACAGCATCAACAGCATAGAGGATAATCTGTTCAGTGTAAGATTTCGGGAGCGTGTTAAGAAAAAGGCTGAAGAGTCACGGACCGAGGACGGTTCCCTGAGGGACTCCAGATCGGACTGGTCTGAGGTCCGAGAGGGTCCCAGCAATTTTGACTCATTGAGATCTGTTTTGCAGATAGCTGTTTAACCATGAGACAGTGTCAGGAGAGAGTCCTAAATGCTGGAGTGTGGGACTGTTTTCTTTTTTTCACAGGTGGACAGATTTTATATATATATACACAATAGGGGTGAGTGGTAAATGAGTGAGATAAAACAGTGTATCATCCACTGCAGTGTGATATTTTTATCCTCTGCTCTACTGTGATGATATCAGCCATTTACACACACAGGTCACAAAAGGTCAATATTCTAAACAGCTTTCCCCTCAGCATGTAAGAAACACCTGTGCTGTTACCATAGACACAAATGCAGAACTACTTCAGAGGTCTCACTGCTGCCTACAGCTAACTCAGTGAGCATTACAAAACACACCTATCCCCCTCCCCCCCAACTTCCAGCTCATTTCTGTGACTGCAGCCAGAAATCTAAACAGCACAGCTTCACAGAACAGTCTAAACTACTGCCTGCAGCTATCTCAGCTACTACTGAAATACAGTCTCTCTTGTTCCTCAAACTCTGGTTCTCACCCATTACAATTACTGTGATACTATCAGCTTGACTACAGCCAGAATCCTAAAGAGCACAATTTCACAGAACAATCTGCACTCTGTCTGCAGCTAACTTAATTACCACTGAAAACAGTATCAGCTGTTCTGACACTGCCTCTCAGCTCATTACAATTACTGTGATGCTCTCAGCTTCACTGCAGCCAGACTTCTAAACAATACAGCCTCACAAAAGTATGTTTCTCTCTCCTACCTAAAACTAACTCATTTAGGATTGCAAAACACACTCATGTGTCTCCCAGAGTTTATAACACTGCCAGCCCATTCAGAAAAGCTCACGCACAGAATGAGCAAACACATAAACAGGAACAGAACACAAGAGAACATAACAAAACTTCTAAAACTCTTGGCCCTATTGTATATATCGAATACACGATGTTCAGATCGTGTGCTATGGCAAATATTGTCACTCTGCATCGTGAGTTTCTGGATATCTCACTCTGCAGGAGTGACAATATCGCCATAGCACACTCATGCCCATCATGTATCCCTATATATACTGTGTATTTATATATATATATATATATATATATATATATATATATATATATTAGTGTGCAGTATGGGAGAGGAAAGTGCAGTCCATAGAGGGCAGGGGGAAACAATTGAAGATCATAGCTGGGTCAGGTGGTGGTAGTGGGGGTAGATGTTTTTGGTGTGCAAGTGTTGTAAGCATGTATCTCTGATATGTCTGATTTTGACTCTTTGGCCACAATCTTTGCAGGAGAAGGGAATGTAGGGGTAATATCAGTCCTGCTGGCTACAGGAGTGGGGAAAATGGTTTTAAATGGGTAGGTGGAGGGTGGGTACATGATAACTGAGTGTGTAGGGATGGGAAATGCTTTAGAACATAAGGATTACTGTGCAGATTTGGAGATGAAGTTGGAAACTTTGCCTATAATTTACAAAGTGGAAAGTTTCTTACTTCATACTAACTTCACCTGTAATTAAAACTTTGCAACATCTCTGCTCACAGTACACCTTGGCAGTCTGTGCACAGAGCCACTGATTAAATTAGCAGGGCATGGACATGGACATAAAGAAAGTTACCCATATAAAGCTTTGGTAGCTCCTCTTGATGAGTAAGAAACTGTATGAATGTATTTATTGCATCTGAATTTGTCTTACTGTGTATTGTATTGTTACTTTGGAACCCCCTTGAACATGGGCATTTATGCTCTTGAGTTCTCATCTGATTAACACATTTAAAATAACAAAGTACTGACCTGAGGCTGCAGTGGGTATGGCAGTATGTCCACCAGCACTGTACCTAAGCCTCTGTATAATTAAATATCCTTAGTTTAATGTGCTTTTAGTCTTTTACTTCTGACAGTCATTATAGTCAATTACTAAAGTGAAAAAATAGCAGTATTCATGTGTACTATTGTTCAAAAGCATGTCACAAAGATGTAATTGTCCTTCTAAATAAACTGCCATTTTGTAACAACCATTTCTTACAATTAGCATCTACAACTTTGCTGTTATCCTGTGAGATGAATGAAACTAATAAATGTGAACATTTTCTGTTTTAGCTACTTTCAGGTTATAAAGCTATTGCTGCTGTGGGGCAGCCTCCAAGGATTGGGGGGTTATTGTTGTCTGATCTGACTTAATAATGTAAACTAATAGAGACATTAATTGCCTCTTATCAAACTAATGATATATTCATCAGAGTTCATTAACAGGCAACTTTTAAAATGACTGACAGCTTGCACATAAATAAGATTAACTCATTATATTTTACAACGCTTAACATAATAGTACTGTACTAGTGAATTCCCTGTCCAGAACATTACGTTGTAATTGTTAAAATGGTTCAACATATGCACTGAGCATTGTCAACATGCACAACTGAAGATCGGTGTAGTTTAGCAAAGTTATAAGTTTTTAAAGCAGCAGTATTTTTTTAATAGCCATACAGTGTTTTTTTTAGGAATAATGGTCATCTGGCAGAAATATCATTGTAACTCCAAGATGGCACTATCCCAAGGGATACTAACCCTACCTACATGACTAGGCACAGGTTGATGGGGCATGAGTTCATTGAATGGGTGCCTCCACCCGGAGGGTTGGTTTAAGGGTAGCATAGCTGCTATGGGTATAGCCCTCTGGAACACTAATACCCCCCAACCCCTCTAGTGGCTTACACAGGTCAGCAGATAAACAATCACATATGACATAAGGATACAATATTGAACCCACACTTGGTACACTTACCACCAGGACTGGATCAGCTGCAATGGCCCTGGAGACCCCCTGTAAAACAAGACATGCAACAGAACAGTTCAATGACAATACAGTATCCCCTCCACAAAGGTATTGTACACATGAGCCAAGTTAAATGAAGAAAGAATAGAATCTGATTTATTCAGGAGACATGAACAAGGGTGGGTCAGCAATCTAGCATTTGATTTCAGATCTGATTTAGTCAGGTTAAGCGTGCATGCACTAAGAGTCCCTCTGGCACATTCACACACACTCTGGGTACACAGTTGTTATTCAGGCTAGCCTGAAGCATTGCCTGGGGTAGGTTAGTGTTGCAGCTGTTATTGGGGCCCTTAGGAAAGAAAACAAGCAACATGCACTTCAACCCAAATTTGTATTCCTGAGCCAGATGACTCAGTCTATTGTGATCAACCCAAACAATAAAATCAGATGACACACAATGATTGCAGCTTTTTTGCAGGGAGCTACCCTGTTGGTTACTCATGCTACCTAGACCAGGAGACAGGATTGATGAGATGAAGACCTCGGGATGGTATGCAGGTTTGCCAGGAAGCAGGGCCCACATGACGTACTGTGGTGGTCGATACCCATTCAATGGTGTTGAGCAGAGAGCCAAATCCCCAAGCAGGTCTTTCATTGGATGAGTTTCTTCAACTTGAGTGGCAGTCTAGACTAAGATGGTGAGGCCCAGACCAGGTGGAAAGTTCAGATTTCAGTCCATTTAAGTGCTGGAGCGGCCTCCAGCTAGCATAACACATTCGGTGATGGGGAACCAAATCGCGATCCACGAGCATTCAGCACACTTATAATCAAAACAGCAAGATACCACAGTTCGGATGACAGTCCGGTTGCAATAAAGCAGTATCTCTGTGCAAACCATTTGCTCTGTGGTTCTCTCTGGGTTCCTGACAGGCCAGTCGCTCCAGGAGCAAGTCTTCAGTACACACCAGGTGAAATTCACTCTGTCTCTCTCTCTTGATTCAGGATTCAGGTCTCAATAAGGTATTCAGATGACAGTCTGGTTTATTGGTATAACTTCTTCACACTGGAAGATGGTAGCAGGCAGGCCAGACACAGCCTTCCTGCCGAATCCCCCATGCTACTACGCAGGAGCAGCTGCTTTAATAGCTAGAGCTGTTCACTTTCCAAACTCCAGCTCTCAACTGATACACTGCTGCAGGTAGCTCTGGGATTTTCCAGTGATCCAAAAGGTTTGGTTGGTTGATCCATCTGTCTGTCACAGAAAGAGCAACCCCTTCAGGTCCATTTAGGTGCCAAACAGTAAAAACTACAATTCCTACAGAAATTCACCCCCACAAGACCTCTGGGGACAGTCTCCATTTCAGAGGCCCCTGAGGTACCGATTGGTCCAAACTGGCATTCCATAACCAAAATCATGGTTCTTAGCAGAAAGTCCATGCTGCAAAGAAAGGCAGGTTAGACAAACTACTATGTCATAATTATTAAAGCAGATAATCACAAACAATCATAAATCCTAAAAGGGTTCCCTCTGTGCACATAGCGACAGCAGGATGAAGCAGCAAGACCACAGCCAGGTGGGACTCGAGCCTGAAACTACTTAGCCCCCACCCAGATTAATTATATCCTGTGAACTAGATAGCTCTTAAAGAGACAGGCATGGAGGCTAACAGGGCACTCTCATGCAGGCATATTCAAACTGTTTTAGACACAGAACACCAGCCTGGAAGTGGGCATTAGTCAAGCCCAGGAAGACATTTTAGGAACCCGCGTTTGTAGGGGGGGGTACATCAAAATGCACATTTTTCATATTATTTCATTCCTTAACCAAGATATATGATTTTAAAGTTTTTAAAAGTTCCCACTCTTGTGTCATGCCCACCATGAAACAATTAAATATCTTGGTACAGTGTTGTACTATTTATCATCAAAAACATGTTGCAACACTATCTTAATACATCTACAGTCTGCATCTAGTGTTTACATTCAATAGGCAACCTCAGTGGAAGAGATTTTAAAAAATTATGAGGTGGCCATCATTAATGACAGGTGTCATTAATTACAAAATTAACTATAAAAAACTTTTAATAATATCTGAGAAAATGAAAAATATGCTGACTATGAATCTTAAGATGTCAGAAAATGTATTTTAGCTAAAAAAAAAAACCTGATGAGTTTATTTATTTTTTTGCCAACTAACAAATGCTGCTGCTTCTCTGACTTCAAGTAAGTTTTCATAGGCTTAAGTTGTTTATCACATTGCCGTACTTAAGCAGATCTAAATTTTTAAGGCTTGAAGCAGCTGTGCAATGAAAAATATTAAAAAAAAAACCTGGTTTCAGCTACAATTAAGAAAAATATTAGCATACCTTGAAAAATGTACTTGCCTAAGTACCTCCTGTGCTAGGCATGATGAGATTTTTTTTTATCCTAAGCCTTACCAGTTCCACAGTACCTTTTTATGCAACATATGGTGGCCATGTTTTTTTCTTGAGCAAAAAAAACTTAAAACATTTATAAAATACCCACATTTTGGTAGAATTAGAAAATTGTGCCACCAAATTAAAGCTGAAGATATCTGTAATCTTTTATAGGGAAAAAAGGTAAAATATTTTGTCCAATTTTGTTGCACTGCTGCTTTAAGTGCCAAAAAGTCAGACTTGTTGCTTAATTTTTTTTAGCCATCAGCCTTTTTAGTTTCAGCAGATTCTATGCCAATAAAATACACGATCAAAATGTTTACACATACATTTTTCTTAAAAATTATTGTGTACAGTGCCTCAATGGGCACACAGCAGCACATAGTGCTGCTGGACAGATGCCACAGACTCGGGAGTGGAGTAGGGTTACCATGTCAGAGGAGGGGACAGGCTGAGATAGCTGCTAGTCAGCACTGCACCTCAGTTAGGGAGGGGTGGCTTTGAGTTCCAGTGGTACAATGAGCAAAATGGTTGGACCAGGAGCTTGCCTATAACTGTAGAGATGCTGTGATGATGATGCCAATGCAGGCACTGCTCATATCAGAGTGATGGAGGGAGGAACGTGGGGAGAAAGCCAGATAAAAAAGTCCCTATAATCTTAATGATGGCTCATAGGGCCTGACCAGGGTATCTCACTGAATACAGGGCATATCCATGGTAAGACTGACTGCAGGGCAGCACAGTGGGAAAGGCAAAAGATTAGAAACATTAAAGTGCTGTATACACAGTGACATCAATCACAAGATCCTGGTGGTGGGTGTAAAAGTGAAAAAATAGTATGTGGAAGATGATGCTCCACCTGCCTTCCTTATGTCCAGTGCAGATTCCTGCTGGCCACCTCCCAACTTGATCATAGAACATCACTTTGTGGGAATATTGTGAAGGAGGAGTTGAACTTTCTGTCCTGGGGGTCATCCAGGAATCCCCATCACCACAGACAATTAGGATGCCCTGGTGATGGAGGAGTTGCCAGCTCTAGGGTTATACAGGTAAGATCATTCCATGGCTCACAGCAGTGTCTCTGGGTCAAGGTGGTGCCAGTTGGGAGCAAGGCTCAACATATTGGAATAGGAGTCCCCTCTCTGGAGATAGTGGGAGGAGGTAACCTCTGTAAGAGCCTCGGGAGATACAAAAACATTTAAAAATGCTAGATAACACCTGGCAGACCAGGGTTTGCTTGCAAGCCCTAGTGTCCCTCACTGGGGCTGACTGGAGCTAAACATTGCATTGTAGAGGTGAGGCACTTGACTAGAAAGAAGTGAGAGCAGTGAAAGTTTCTGTTTTCTTGCAAATACAGTACACTCATTAAAAAGAAAAGGGAAAGAAAAAAACTGTAGAAAGAATATAAACGATAATGTGGGCTTCCTTTAATTATTTTGATTTATGAGGTTTTCCAGAGGTGCTGTTTTTTTTTCTTAAAAGCAGATTGGTGCCTGAAAATCTGCAGTGAGCTGACATTTTGCCTCTTTCTCATTCAATTTGGCTACTGCTAGCTAAAAGATTCCTGTAGGTGGTGGTTAGAGTGGTAGCCAAACAAATTGTGCCCTGCCACCAGAACTAACTCACATACTGTATGTTTTCTTTTCTTCTTGATTTAAAGAATGAGAAAATACTTAGAAAGAGATTTTCATTTAGAACCTGGGGACTAATTGAAAGGCTTTTAGCTTCAGGACTGGGATAAAAGTAAATTTGTAGCAGACAAGGAACCTAACCATAACACTATGTAAATTCTATCTGTTGTCACAGCAATACAAAATAAACAGAAAACAAGGAGATGGTTTAACAAAACTATTAAATGTAGAAACAATTTGTTGAACTAATAACATCTTGCACTTGAGGGAAATAGTTTATCTTCCATGAGCATTGTAACTGTGACTAATGAGATTGCATGTACTTATAAAAAAACATTTTAATTAGAGCTGTACAGAATTTTCAAATTCTGCGTCTTCCAGAATTCTGTAGAATTTCAGTAATTTTGCCTAATTCCACAGAATTCAGTCAGAAGCACAAGTCCAGAATTCCCAAAAGTTGAATGTTAACTATGGAATCTTATTACAATGTAAGTAAACTACAGATTCATTTTCCACAGGATTACAGATTTACATAGAAATGCTTTTGGAAGTATAACTGCCATTTTGCACAAATTACACTGGTGGAATTTTCACATTTCCAAGGCTCTAACTTTATGTTTCTGTTTTTTTTTTTTTTTTTTGCAAGGCTATGCCAGGTGTTTGGTGGGGCAGAGGCAACACTCACCATGATCCCACAAGTGCTCCAAGCATTCTTCAGGCAAATGTTCCTTGCCTGCAGCTGGTTTTCCCCTAGCCTGCAGTCTTCTTACCTTTCTGCCATGCGGCTGCAGCTAGGGGCATCCATGCTCTGACGGTCACTTCACTGAGTGCCGTCTTTGGTGGCCTCACTGTGTGTCTCGCCTAATAGTTCTGTCTCTGTTCTAACTTCCTCAGCCCACTCATCCTCATGTGCCTTCCTGCTGTTGTCCTGGCATTCTGCTGCAGCTTTTGACTGCTTCTGCAATTCCCAGTGGGTCTGTGCTACCTCCTCTCAGCTACTGTTCTTCTGCCTCAGTGGACCATCTTGTTCATGGTTCCAGTGCACCTTCCTAGTTCCCTGCTCTTTGAACTCTGCTTCTTACTCCCTTTGTTCATCCTGCAGGTTGCTCTACTGCTGTTTCCCTTTTGCCCCACCTGTTGTTGCTGTACTGCTAGAGACCCTGCTTCCCAGCTGCTGTAGGTTCTTCCACTCCTGTTGCTGGCACCCCAACTAGCTTCGTCACCACTGGGGGCTACTGAGGAGCCATTCTCATGCTCTTCTTTGCTCTTGTTACTCTGCTCCTACTCCTCTGGTGTTCTGCTACCCCATCCCTCACTCCTGCTCCATTCTGGAGTCCTATTGAGGCCAGGTCTCCTTTTCTGAAACTGACTCTTGGCCCCTGCCTGCAACTCTGTCTTCTGCTCCCACCCATGCTATGGCCATGCTTCTCTTCTCTTCTTGTCTCAGCTGGCCCATGCTACTACAATTATGCTAGCATTCGTACTCTGTTGATATCATTCTCTGACTCTATTCTGTGCCCTAAATATGGTCCCTCAAAGCTTACTATCATTTTGCCTCACAGCTTCATACTCTACCATGCCAACTCAGCTGATACTGTTGTTGTACTTCACATCATGGAGTTCTTTTTAGCCATCACTCAGCTGCTCTTCATCATGCCCACTAGTCAGCCCAAGTGGCAGTCTAGTCCTCTCCTCAGGGCTCAATTTTAACCTTATGAATCTGGTAACATACCTACCATTCCAACTTTGCCTACTATTTCAGGCAAACACCTCAAAAGTCAACAAACAAGGGTGGCACACTCCAACAATAATCAGCCATATGCCCCATCAACAACTGCCACACACATGCTCCCATGAACCATACTGGGTGAATATGCCACTTTACGAATAGTGCTGGTAAAAACAACACTTCAACAATAGCATATGTGAAGACAGCTACAGGGATACCGTAATGAAAGTCAGCTACCGTTACTCTTGTAGCTATTGTCACATCTGAAGAGAGGACAAAACTGTTAACTGGATGGAGGTGCCACTGTGCTGCTCCAGTAGTGTAGGGGGCTGAGATCAGGAGCAGCTATGGTGGCAGAATGTCTCGGAGATGAGGGTTCTGTTCCTGGTTTTCTATGTGTGGTGTTTGTTCCTTCTCCCCCCCATGTTATTTTTTTTGGTTTTCCCCTGCCCATTTTCAATTCCCCGAATTCATTCCTGTCCCTAGTTTCACCCCCATGAGTTGATTATTATTAGTTCAGGGGTGCGGGGATGGAGCCCCACTAACATTTCTTATTGCTGGTGTTTGAGTGTTGGCATGTTAGCAGTTGGTGTTTTTCTGAGGGCTACCATTGATTTCGCTGTTTTGCATGTGCAGTTTATGACATCATGTATTTGATTTTGGCACCTTGACCTAGTGCCCACACTAGACCAGGCAAAAGACCCTTCACTGCCTCTCAAGGGTTCAGTATGCTTTCACCTCTATGGCTTCATACTGGAATGCACTGGCCCCTTAAGGGTTTACTTATATGTGTGAGTTTTGTCACCAGAAGAGAGTATTATGACTGCCAGGCTGGAAGCAGCTATTCCAGTCTTCTCCTTTTCTTTGGGGTATTTCCATAGACCCAAAATTCCTTGGCACTATATCAGCAGGCACCTCAAAGGGCAAGACTTCAGCACCTTTGGGAGTGGGTGAGTCCTACAGGACAAAATTATCTTCTCACTTATTCCCTAACTCTGCAGTGGCATGTTTCAGATCCAATTAATGCTTGGGGCTCTAACAGTATCACATTAAGCCATGCAGGATGATGAACCAAAGCCTTGGGTACTCAGAGGTTTCCTCCACAAGAGAGTTTTTCCTCACCTCTATGTTGAAGTTGCTTAAAGTGGTTTGTTAATCTTGTGTTGGTTACCTTTAGTCTGACAGATGAGATGGGTCTCAGATGGAGACTCATCCTTTCTCACTGTTCATTTAGTGTCATCATGGTCTTCCCTCTCTCTTTTGCAGAAGATGATGTTCTCATGGTTCTATGTATGTTTTGGGCTTTTTCCTTCAGGTTGTCTTCCCTACCTTTAGTAAAGGGACTTTCCATCCTGTGGCACATCTGGGGGGTGGGCCCTCCTCAAGAGTGTTTCTGTGCCTCACAAACAATAAAAATGTGGTAGTTCCTCTTAAAACAGAGGCCTGGATATTCAGAAGGGTTGCGACCCGGCACGATATTCAAATGGGGATTGAGCCTGGCACAAATCCCGATGTGCCAGAGCACATCAGTAATGTATGCACAGCATTTAGGGGGGCGTGCCTATGCATACTCCACACATCCTGATATTCAGCCCAGGATGTGCTGAGCCCATGCATGTGCAACCCCTAACTGTACTGCACACAGGTGAGCCAAAAAAAAAAGGAACAACAGCTGGCCACCCACAGGTGAGCAGCCATATTGCAGGGTGCAACACAGCAGCTGCCACCTGTGGGTGGCCACCCGAGCTCCGGCGGCACCTTCATGGCGGTGCCCCATGCCAGCTTGCGGGCATTAAGATGAATGAAATAATTCATCTATCCCTGGTGGTTCCAGTGGACCGCTTGCAGCCAATTGTTGGGCATATGTGGAAATAATGCCACCCAAAACAACCCTGGTGGACTAAGCGGTACCCCCTTCCCCACCTGCCCACGAGCCCCACTGCCCCGGTCCCCCGGTCAGTGGTGGCGGCAACTCCCATCACTCACTGCCCCACTGCCTGCCGACTGACACCATATGGTAGGGTTGTGCACCCAGTGGTCCACAGCATGGGGCAATGGGCAAGCAGCCCGTACCATACTACAGTCCAGATATTGTGAATGGATCCATTCACATATCTGACTGTAGCACAGTATGGGCTTCATGCCCATTGGCTTACGCTGTGGACCAATGGGCGTACAGCCCTACCGTACGGTGTCATTCAGTGGGCAGCTGGGGAGCTGCCACCCGCCACTGATCGGGGGGGAGTGGGGCGGTGGGGCTTGGTGGGCAGGTTGGGATGGGGTACCGCTAGTCCACCAGGGTTATTTTGGGTGGCATTATTTCCTACATATGCCCGTGATTGGACTGCGAGTGGTCCACTGGACCACCAGGGATATTGGACGAGTATTATTTCCTACATATGCCCGCGATCGGGCTGCGAGCAGTCCACTGGACCACCAGGGATATTAGACAGTGTAATTTTATACTTAAGCCAGTGATCAGGCATGTAGTGGTCCACTGGACCACCAGGGATATTGGACGGTGTAATTGTATACTTAAGCCTGCTATCGGGTGTGTAGTGGTCCACTGAACCACCAGGGATATAGGACGTGTTGTATTTTAACAGATGCCTGCGATCGGGCTGCAAGCGGTCCACTGGACCACCAGGGATATTGGGCAAGTATTATTTTCTACACGTGCCCGCGATCGGGCAGTGAGGCACTTTGCCGCGCTGTGCAGGGGGCGTTGGTCCCCAACGGCTGCATCCTGGCAGGGTGCGAGGTGCAAGTCACTGGGGATCAGTGCACCTGCATGAAAATGGGGCTATAATGATATGCATTATGGCCCCATTTGCATGTGTACTTTTGAATATCGTGGTTTTGCACCTAGCACAACGGAACTTGCGCTAGCGCATCCCCCTGCTCCACTCTGGCCACTTGTGCTGGTGCAGTGTCACTGTGTCATGCACACTGCGGGTGGCCAGGGTGTGATATTCAACATTGCTGTGCCATGGTGCAGCTCCATTGAATATCACTCTGTCAACGCCCCTGCACAGCCAAGTTGCTCTGCACCCAAAATCGCGCCACGGCCTGGCGCAGTCTGAATATCCAGGCCAGAGATTGCAAAAGGCACATTACTAAAAGTACTGAGCTACCTATATAACTCAGCCCCTATATCCAATCTGGTTGCACAAGAAGTATACTGCAGTATGTTGCACATGCATTCACCTCAAGTCAAGCAATCAACTGCAGCAGTTACTCTATACCTGGTTGCTTGGTGAACCAGTGCAACATATTATTGACACCTGATAGACTATATCTTCTAAAGGGAGGCAATTTGGCCTAATGGTTAGTACAGAGAGCTATGCACTTAGAATGAGGGGTTGAATTCTTCAATTACCACTCACTCACTATGTGACTCAGAACAAGTCATTTAATTTTCCTCTTTCTAACCTTTCTATAATGCTCTGATTATGTCTTTGTACTGATTGAATCTCTCTGTACACCTAACTGTGTATGCCAACAACATTCTCTCCCACCCTCTTATGGATGGAAATGTTCTTCGAGATACAGTCTGCATGACAGATACTACAGTATTGAAAATGAAAAATTCCCATCCTTTCTTTCTGTTTACCCTTACAAATCCAATAATCATAGTGCACTGTGATTTGGAGCAAAACACCTACATTGACAAACAACAAATAATCCTAGACTTCCCATTAAACCTAACTCTGGACAGTCATAGCAGTTATGTTTTCAATGATGTGATTCCCATATAGTTGCTGAAAACCAGAAAATCACATGTCTGAAAGCCTCAAGAGCTGTATGCTCTTCAGCAAGTCACTTAACCTCATAATACTCCAGTCCATCAAGTTGCAGAAATGGGTAGAAGAAGGACTCATCTCAAAATTAGATGTGCATCTCAGTTGAGTTATCCTTGGTAAATAAATTACAAATATATATGCTGTATATTATACTGGAATGGTAGTGCTAGGATGGTCGAGTTAGGGGTTCTGTTAAACCCTATTACACTGAAACTCTGGGCACACAGAGATATTATTGCAGAATAAAATGCTATTAAAACTACTACATATGAAAAAGAGCAGTCTTTATTTCAGCACAACATCATAATAATTTGCAAACCATATGAGAAGTGCAAAAAGTGCAGGATGACATACGCATACTGAGGTGATATAAAACATAGGTAACCCAGCACTTCATCTCTACAGATGAGGTTTCATCAGGGAAAATCAAACTCCTATTTTTGACAGACTATAACTCAACTATCTTAAGACCTAGGTTATTGAAAACTGGCATGTGGTCCTTCAGTCTTTGAGTCCAAGAGGCTAGCTGCATGCCACAATTTAAAACAATCATGTGGTAGGCAGCTTAGAGCAGAGGAAGGTGTCACCCAGAGTATATTAGCATCAAAGTCCAAAAAATCAAGAAGCTGGACACTCAACACATCCACACAGACACTTACCAAAATGCATTATATTACTTTATTGATACAAAAACAATATCCAGATAGATAGGTAGATAGATAGATAGATAGATAGATAGATAGATAGATAGATAGATAGATAGATAGATAGTAGAGCTGTGCAGAATGTGGAATTCTGCCAGGGGAATTAGCATGGAATGGCCATTCCACCGGCAAAATTTCCACCTGAATTTTTCTGGCTCTTCAATGGAATTCCGCCTACTGGGATCTGTGGAATATTATTCAGCGGAAAAGCAATTTTTCCACAGAAAATTATTCTGCAACAATTTCCGCAGAAAATATTGAGATCTGCGAAATAGAACAGCATTTTTTTCTGCAGAAAATAATTCCACAACTGTTTTCTACTGCAGAATTTCACCATTCTGTTTGTGGTGAAATTTGGCTGAATTCAACAAAATTTTGAAAATCAGCGAATTTTGTTCGCTGGAATTTTAAAATTCTGCACAAAACTAATAGATGAGATAGGTAGACAGACAGACAGATAGATGTGCAGATAAAACATATTTTATACTGGATCATTTAGTTGAGGACAAGCCTATTTTCAACAAAAACCCTTGCCCAGATATTCAAACTGTGCCAGGCTGTGGCGCAAGCTTGGGCGCAGCTCAACTTGGCTGCGCAAGGGTGTGGACTGGGCGATATTCAATGGAGCTGTGCCATGGCTCAGCAGTGTTGAATATTGCACCCTGGCCACCTGCAGTGTGCATGGCACAGTGGCACTGCGGCAGCGCAAGTGGCCAGAATGGAGCATGGGGATGCGCTAGTGCAAGTTCCATTGTGCTATGCACAGCAACCGCGATATTCAAAACTTGACATGCAAATGGGGCCATAATGTATGCAAGGTGCAAATGGGGCCATTTGCATGTCGTGTTGCATGCAGGTGCACTGACCCCAGATGACTTGCACCTAAGCGCCCCTGTCTAGGCAGCAGCCGTCGGGGACCGACGCCCCTGCAGCCGGGTAATGTAGTTTCAGCCGATCTCGGCATCTGTATAAATAAATAAATAATTCATACATCCCTGGTGGCCCAGTGGACCGCTATCTGCCCGATCGTGGGCATCTGTAAAAATAAAAGAAGAATTCCAATATCCCTGGTGGTCCAGTGGACTGCTATCTGCCCAATCGCAGGCATTTGTATATAAACATAAATAAGTCCAATATCCCTGGTGGTCCAGTGGACTGCTATCTGCCCAATCGTGGGCATTTGTAATTAAAAATAGGAATATGTCCTATATCCCTGGTGGTCTAGGGTACCTCCCTCCCCCGCACACTGGCCCCACCGCTGCCCCCGGTCAGCGGCCTGGCGGCAGCACCACCCACCTGCCACCCCGCCGCCCACCAATTGATGCCATCGGTAGGGCTGTACACCCATTGGTTCACAGCATGAGCCAATGGGCATGCAGACCATACTATACTACACATTCCAGATATGTGAATGATTCATTGCTGCCAGTGCTGGGAGGAAGCAGTGAGGAGAGGAGCAGTGGGAGGGTGCGAGAGGAGTGCCATATGAAAGATGGTGGTGGCAATGCAACTGCATATGTGTAGCACTCGTGCATGCATAGTTGTGGTGAATGGCATTCTCCCATTCACAAGATGGCAGTGCGCATGTGTGAGAGTTGCGCATGCACAGTTCTTGCCCTGGAATGCAGAAGTAAGAGCCGAAATAGTGCAGCTGTTACTCCATAGTGGGCAATCATGGTGGAGTGTTTCAAGCTCTATTGGACTTTCGGAAGAAAACTTCCAAAAGTCCAACGATGGTGCCACAATTGGCCATTTTATGATAAGACATGCCAAAATGGCAGTAGGCTGTGCCCACAGCAGTTAAAATGTGTTTCAGTTTCACCCAGTCCTTTTACTTTGTTTGCATTCAACTTGTTTAACTCTTTTTAAAGACTTCTTTATTTGTAATTTTTCTAAATGTAAATATAGAATTTATGGGGGTATTATTTTGATCCCTTGCATTGCTGTCCACCCCACACCCGGTGCTGGGAGTGGCTTCTACAGTGCTTTGTACACAATATTGAACTTTAGTCTCCAGTTTGCTCAAATCCAAGTCAGGCACTTCAAAAATGAGTGGTTCAGAATCTCCAATACCTTAGACTGGTCACTCTGAATATTCCCATTTTCAAGCAGTTCTATTTGTGATATATTTTACACCTTGAAAAAGCACTAGATATATTGTGAAATGTTGGCAAGATTATGGTGGATGATGCAGAGAATGTGGAACTGTATTTGGACATATTTTTTGTATCAATAAAGTAATACAGTATATCACACATCGGTAAGTGTCTGTGTGGATGTACTGAGTGTCTTGCTTCTTGAGTTTCAGACTTTTTCAATTTTCAAAGCAATCAATCCACTAGTTTTTTAAGTTACAGATTGTACTAATTATGTCAAATACCCCCATTTAAGACACCTTCTTTGCATCTGGATAACAAAAATCATATATTGACACAAAATCTAAAACTTTCAGGCTAATTAGATACCATTCCAGACTTAATCATTGTGTTTGTCTTGCAATGAAAAGGGCCACGTTTTAAAAAGTGCTTATAAAACACCAAAGCCTGTGCATCCAAATGAAAAAAAAAAAACAGCTGGAAAAATATATGAAACAACCTTCACAGAAATATATGTGTGCTGTATATGCAGAATGCATGCCACATGTTAATTGTGCAATCTTTGCATGTGATTCGCATACACCAAGTGAACATATGTGAACCAGGTCTAAAAGACACATAAGGTTTGCATGCTGCAAGCAGTATGTGTGCAGCAGGTAAGCTGGTAAACATCTTCTAAAAATGACATCAGGATCGCATGTTGCATGCTTGACCTGTGTGCAGCAGTTAAGCTAGTGTGAATATCATTTAAACATCACATCAGGTTCACATGCTGCACGCTTGCCATGAGTGTGATAGCTAAGCTGGTACAATTCTCACCTAAAAAACACATCCATTTCTATTTCTTAAACTACTAGCAATTAGTCATTAAAATACATTGTTATTTAAATTCACATAAAAATTAGGTAAACTCTTTAATTCTGATCCTTTTGCAAGTTGTTTAATGTCCTTTGAGTTTTGTCAGTAAATCACCATTAATCTGTAAAGTATTGTTTGCTTATTGCATTAAATGCCTAGAATATAGCAAGTCAACATCCCCCATTCCAGATGTATGAAGAGGGGCCTCTGTGTTGTGAAGCCTATCCTTATTGTTTTGGACCATGCAAATCACTTATGCATATTTAGTGCTACAAATGTGTTTTTCCATGACTGTTTTATCTCACTTACTTTCTCTTTGTCATTCTGTACTGAGCATATACACTATCGCCATGCTCAGCACACTTTGTGTTGAGCAGGGTCTTGGAAGCATGCACCATACCTCACATTTTGTCACTGAAATGAGGGACATGGACACTCAAAATGAGGGACAATGAGGGACACTAACCCACATGATGATCAGGACACATCATGAAACATGGAGATATACCTCAGAACACAGTGGAAACCACTGTATTAGCACCTGAGAATGAATTTCTACCATTAAGCAGGGTGCTATTTAGGTAGGGCAGAAATGCTTTAAATTAAAATTTAATGTTTTGCACCATAAGTGCCCACCTGGCCTGTGTGTGCTCACGCTCCAGGTACTCTACAGACTTGACAGTGTCTGTACTGTGTTGTCCACTCTCTGCACCTATTAGTGGCAGCACAATCACATGTGATGTGGATGAGCTCCAGCCAAGAAAGAGCGCATGAGCATTGCAAGTGCGACACTGTCTTTCTAACCACAGCTGAACACTACAGCTTGGAGGAGTCAGTGAGCAATGAACTCTCAATAGCAGTGTTGTGGCAGCATATTTTTGTTGTTCTACTCTTAGTGAGTCTCCATCTACCCTGGTGGCTGAAGGGGCAGAGGGTGAGCTAGAAGCTAACTCAAAACTAGGCTACCTACTTACTTTATTAGGCTTGCCTTACAAAAAAAAAAAACAGTACAGACCACCATGGCAGCAAGCTAGGCTTAGCAGCAGTGGTGACAGTGGTGTGGGTGGCCTTCATAAGCCTTGATCAGTGTAGTGTGGCAGCAGCCACAGCAGCAACCAAACAAGAAGGAAGAAACCCAGGTTGGGTGGATTTGTATAGCGAGGTGACTTGGTCGCAGGTCACGCTTGGGACCTGTGATGGTTGGTTGCAGCATCCAGCTTCTGGTGAAGGAGAGAGGGGGAGTGGACTAAAAACTCTGCTGGTGGCACACTATGCTAGGCAGCAGGTTCTGGCCATATGGCTGGGTAATTAAAAGTAAATATTTATTTTTACAGGAGGATTGGGGAAGGATGAAGGAATGAAACATTGATGTGTTTTTCATGTTTCTTCACCTTTGGGTGGTTTTATGATCTATAGGGGATGAGTATTGAATGGAATGGAGTCAGGGAGAAAGTTGGGACAAAACTCTTTTTTTTGGGGGGGGGGGGAGAATTTCAGCCTGGAAAAGAATTGGTTAGTAACCGGGTGGGTTTAAACCCAAATCTGATGCACTGCTCTGGGGTATATACCAGGATCCTAGGTGATAGGTTTAAATGCTTCATTTGCAAGCATTTAAACTAGCCAAGGGGGGGCATGGAAAAGGAGCAGGGAAATCCTAGCCCTCCCCCCCAGACAAATCAGGGTAGTTAGTGAGGTAAACACCAAAGCAGAGATGTCGATAGGGAAAAGGACAGGTGTAAATGGAGAAAAAGGCAAAGGTAGTAAGGACAGGGATGGGGCAAAAAAAGGTAAGGCCATCAATAAATTGAGGGTAATGAGTACCAATGCCCACAGTCTAGGTAACAAGCTCCCTGATTTGGAGGTCTTGATGGAAGAGGGATGCCTGGATATCATGGCAGTCACAGAAACATGGTACACAGAGAGCCATGACTGGGATGTCAACATACCAGGGTACACAATCTACAGGAGAGACAGGGAGGGTTGAAAAAGAAGAAGAGGAGTAGTTCTCTGTAAGGGAAGGGATCACAGCAACAGAACAAAAGGCTGAACAGGGAGGAAAGGAGACACAGTGGGTCACCCTGGAGACTGGAAATGGCACCGTAATCCGCACAGGGGTTGTATACAGACCCCCATCTCTGGGGGAGGAAATAGACAAGGAAATGACAGAAGGTATCCTTAGGATGGCAGAGAAAGGGAGATATTGTTGATGGGGGACCTGAATATGCCAGATGTTAACTGGAGCACCTTTGCTGCAACCACATCCAAGAGCAGGGCCATTCTTGATGCCCTACAGGGGGCATGACTCAGACAGCTAATGTTGGAACCCACTCGATAGGGAGCAATCTTAGACCTGGTACTCTCAAATGGGGATGGAGAGAGGATCTGAGATCTAGAAGTGGGTAACCATCTGGGAACAAGTGACCACCAAACAGTGTGTTTCATGATAAACTCAGTTGCAGAGTTGAGCCATACAAAAGTGAAGGTACTGGACTTCAGGAGGGCTGACTTTGTCAAAATGGGAGTGTGCCTTAGAAAAGCACTAGCAAACAGGCAAGAAGGAAGGGTTGAACAACAATGGGTAAATATCAAAACTGCCATCACAGATGCAACAAGCCTTTGTGTGAAGCAAATAAATCAAAATGAAAGAAAAGACCACTGTGGTTCACAAAAGAGGTGGTGAGGAAGGTTAGAGAGAAAAAGCCAGCTTTTAGGAAGCATAAGGAAACACAGAAGGAGCAGGACAGAGACCTGTACCAGTTAAAGCAGAAGTGGGGGGAGAAGTCAGAATAGCAAAGGCCCAAACTGAGGAAAAGATAGCCAACTCAGTTAAGAAAGGCGATAAAACCTTTATAGGTACATCAGAGGCCAGAAAGACAAGGGGATAGTGAGGTTGAGTAAATGGGATAGTGGGTGGGTAGAGAGGACAGTGAAAAATCAGGGATACTGAATGAATTCTTCTGCCCAGTATTCACAAAATGAGGGGGAGGTACCTAATCCAATCAATAGAAGCACTCTGGATAGGAGGTTGATCACAGTCCTTTCACAGAAGAAAGGGTTCTGAAAGAACTACTGAGACTGAAGATGGACAAAGCAATGGGGCCTGACAAGATTCACCTTAGAATTCAAAAAGAATTAAGGGGAGAACTAGTGACACCACTGACTAGCCTTTTTAACAAATCATGGTAAGATGGTGTGGTACCTGAGGACTAGAGAAGGGTGCATGTCATTCCCCTTCCCAAAAGTGGGAGCAAGACAGAGGCAGGAAACCACAGACCTGTCAATTTGACCTCAGTGTTAAGGAAAATGATGGAATTACTTCTGAAGGAAAGAATTGTTGTGTACCTAGAGGCCAGTGGGGCACAGGACCCAGGGCAGCATGGAATCATGGCAGGAAGGTCATGTCAGACAAATCTAATCAATTTATTTGACTGGGTGACCAAAGTAGTAGACCAGGGAAGGCTGTGGACATGGTCTACCTAGACTTTAGCATGGCATTTGGCACATTCCCACACAAAAGATTAATAAACAAAGTACCTAGCCTGGGAGTTGATCCCAGGGTGGTAGCCTGGGTAAAACATTGGCTGGACAACAGGATACAGAAGGTAATAGTAAACAGAGTCCACTCCAGGTGGCACCCTCCAGAGACCTAATCACCTCCCACAATCTCATGCAACTCGTAACTCATCCCACCAGGCAGAACTACAAGGCTTGTACCAGCATCCTCATTGACTGGGTCTTAGCTAGCTCACTGACTCGATTCTCCAAACTCAGGGTTCTCCCAGATGTGCTGAGTGACCACTCCCCATTCTCCTTTATATGGACCACTAAACTTGCCAAAAGCCCACCCCATCTCATCAAGAGCAGGGTTCTGCATAAAGGTGAACTTGGATTCCTCAAATTGGCTCTGTCTACCTACAACTGGTCCCCCATCAACAAGGCACCTACACTGGAACAGGCCCTTAGTTTATTCACTGAGGGCTTCAATTCCATCTGTGATATCTATGCACCATGCACAAAACAGAAAATTCAGGGGGAGATTAACAGCTGGATTGATGGCAAGCACCTCTCCCTCCTAAAGGAGAGGGACTGCCTATGGAAAAAAGCCTTAAACTCAGGCAGCAAGCATGACCTACAGTGCTACAAAATGGCTAGAAATCAGAGTACCAAACTTATCAGGCTCATAAAAGCCAATTTCCATAAGACCCAGCTTAACAATGCAGGGGGAGATGGAAATAGGTTTTGGGACAACAGCAAGAACATCCTTGGTAAAGATCAAAAGCAGCACCCTAAGATGCTCAACATTAATAACTCATCCTCCTCAGATGTGCTAGCCATTGTTGATGCCTTTAACCAGGCCTTTACAGACCTGTCCTCAGTGCTGCCTCCAGACTACCTTCTGCCTGTAGTGGACCAAGGTTCCACCAACCTGCTCATAACTAACCACCCAGCCTTCTACTTTAAGAAGGTGATGGTAAAGGAGGCCCTGACAATGGTCAGGAAAGTCCTAGTCAAAACCAGATTGGGAGTGATGGACTAGACATGAAGTTACTATCTCTCACTCTTGATGTTCTTATCATGCCCATAACAATGCTATTTAATAAATTCTTGGCCCTAGCTCAATTTCCAGATGTATGGAAGCAAGCCCTGGTAACTCCAGTGCATAAAAATGGTGACAAGGAGCTGGTATCAAACTACAGGCCAATATCTATCCTCTTCCCACTATCTAAAGCTTTGGAAAAAATTGTGGCAAGTCAACTCACAGAATACCTCAATAAGTACAATCTGCTCTGCCCAAACCAACATGGTTTCAGGCAGAAACACAGTACCACCACGGCACTGCTAGAATACACTGACTATGCGCACAAGGCCCTGGATGAAGGCAAATTGGTGGGGTTCATCTTCATTGACCTCACCAAAGCCTTCAACACCGTCAACCACCTTCTGCTAGTACTCCAGCTCCAAAGATTGGGTGTGGCACCTAACGCCATGAATTGGTTCAATGACTACCTAACACACAGGAGCCAGCGAGTCAAAATCAGGCAGATGTTATCCAGCTCCAGAGATGTACATCTAGGAGTCCCTCAAGGATCAATTCTAGGGCCCCTGCTTTTCAGCCTCTTTGTAAATGACCTACCCATAGCCTATAACACCAAATTTATACTGTATGCGGACGATGCCGTGCTGCTGAGCAGTAGCACCTCTCAGGATGCCGTACAAACAGAACTACAGAACTCTTTCAATAAACTCAAGGACTGGTTCAGTAGGCAAAAGCTTCTACTAAATTACAAGAAAACCAAGGCCATGCTACAATCCAGCCCCTACAACAAACACAAGCATGCTCCCCTCATAATCACCAATAAGGCTGGTGAGCAGGTTGAGCAGGTGCACTTGTTCAAGTTAATTGGAGTCACCATTGATGTTTCTCTCACTTATGCACACCACATAGACTCTCTTGTCAGAGTGGTAAACACAAAGTTCAGGGTGCTCTATAGGCATAAGAAATCCCTCACCCTGGAAGCACTCCGAATCTCAGTCTCCAGCTCCATACTCTCCATGATAGACTGCGGGTTGGTGGTCTATGGAGCTGCTACTGATATAGTGCTCCAAAGGGTCCAAATTGCACTCAATAAGGCATGCCGCCTCACCCTGTATGCAGATCAGTACACTCATACTTGCACACTGTATGAGCGTACAAACTGGCTTAACCTAAAAGACAGGATCAAATACCAAACTTGCCTCCTGGGAAAGAAGACACTCCTCAGAAAAACCCCACCCTGTATAGGAAACCTGATCGAGGCTTCTCTCTCAACACATATCACCAGACAGAGGCAGAATGGAGCACTGTCCATACCATTCTGCCGAACCTCACTAGGGCAGCGTGCTTTCTCCCATTGAAATTACAAACAAACAACAACCTGTCTCAATTCAAAGCAGGCCTCAAACAGCGCCTAATGTCTAGCTCAAAATGCACCTGCTTCTCAGGCCCCACTTGATAGACAGGCCTACCCCCAAGGTAGCACCCAGCAGGGCTACCTAGAGAACCCTGCCTCCATTCCAGCCTAGCCAAGGGCTTAAGTAAGCTATTAGTCCTCTTTAAATGCACTTTGTACTGCCCCTCCCAACCCCCCACACACACCATACTCAACAAAGCCCTCTGAGTTGCTCCCCATTACAGCCCCATTTCACTATCACCCACCTCTCACTCTCTGTGGTAGGTTCAAACCCAATTCCCTTGTTTCACTGTCACCCAGCCTCTCACCATCTGGGATAGCATTAAACCCTATGTAGTTACTCTGCCATAGTCTATCAATGGATTTGGAGGTTTCAGGGGTGTGCTACCTAAGGCAACCAATTAGAAATAGCTTGGTATTCAATTACAACTGCTGTTTTTTTCCTATTTGTCTAATTGTCATGTAATCACTCTTTAATGCCTCATGATCAGGCCTCTGTAACCACTGAATATGTGTATTGTCTTATTGGCCACCCTGACATGGAACCTTTGTAAAGAGCTCACGCTCACAGGTCTTTCAAAATACTAATTAAATTAAATAAATAAAAAAATTAAAACTCTGAAGAAAGTGGGGTTACTAGTGGGTACCACAGGTTTCAGTACTAGGTCCAGTCCTTTTTAATGTCTTAATAGGTGACATTGCAGCGGGACTGGAAGGAAAAGTATGCCTCTTTGCAGACAACACAAAGATCTACAACAGTGTTGATACACAGGGGTGGAAAAGATGAAAAGGGACTTGGCAAGGTTGGAAGAATGGTCAGAAGTATGGCAGCTTGGATTCAATGAAAGAAGTGCAAAGTAATGCACTTGGGAAACAAAAAGGCAGGAGAACAGTACACAATGGGGGGGGAGGTAGTAACAACAACAGAAATGGAAAGGAACCTGGGGGTAGTCATATCAGATTACCTAAATGTTAGCAAGCAATGTGAGAAGGCAGTAGGGATGGCTGCGGGGATACTGTGGTGTACAGGGAGAGGCATCACTAATAGAAAACAGGAAGTTGTTATCCCCCTGTACAGACACTTGGTGAGACCGCATCTGGAGTACTGTGTCCAGTTTTGGAGACCCCATCGCTGCAAGGACATAGACAGGATGGAGACAGTCCAGAGAAGGGCCACTAAAATGGTGCAAGGTCTGCAAGAGAAGCCATATGAGGAGAGACTAAAGGAGCTCAATATGTATACCCTTGAGGAAAGGAGGGAGAGGGGGTACTTGATAGAAACCTTTAAGTACCTCAAGGGAATCAACAAAGTCCAAGAGGGTAGCATCTTTCAAAAAAAGAGATGTGCAAGAACAAGGGGACACATTTTGAAGGGAGAGGGATGGCTCAGGGGTTATGTGAGGCATTTTCACAGAGAGGGTGGTGGACACATGGAATGGCCTTTCTGAGGAGGTTGTAGGGTCAAAAACAGTGGGGGAATTCAAGAATGCATGGAACAGACATAAGGCAATTCTTGTGGGGGGTAGGAAGAAATAGGCTGTTGGTTAACTAGGATCTGCAGCTTATCCAGTAGGTAGGGAAATGGGCAGACTAGATGAGCCAAGCGGTCCTTATCTGCCATCAAAGTCTATTTTTCTATACAGATGAATCTTGTACATTTGAATTTTTCCTTGATTTGCATTTCACTTTTCAGTCAAAATAAATAAGTTATATCTTTTAGAGATGTTATAGACATTCTAAAGCTATCCCTTGCATTCAAGGATAGTTAAATGGTATGGTATGCAAAGACTTTTGGTGCCCCTCTATAGTCAGGCTTATGCCACCCCCCCCCATGAAGCTGCCCTCCACATCCCCATGTTCAAGCACATTATGACGAAGGGTAAAGGAGACTGCAGGGGTGTACACCATTGAAATGACTGATTATTTAAATTATTTTACATTATTGATGGAGAGTTGAGATTAATGAAGGCCACCACTGATTAACAAGAGCCTTGTTAGTAGAACAGTGGCCTTCATTATTCTCCAACTCACCATCATAACATATACAAGTTATAGAAAATAACTCCATTCCTTTCAAGCGGATACGCCCCCAGCACTCTGACCCATGGACATCGTCTCTTAAAGGCTCCTGCCTCTGGCTCCCCAGTACTCAAGTAAGAGAATTTTTACTTAGATCTATATTTGGTGGGTTGTCTGTAGCAGCATGGCCATACCCACTGCAGTGTGTGTGCATGGGGGGGAGGACTGGCCATGTGGGTGTGTGTGTGTGTCAAGTTATTGCTACATTTGCATTTGCACCTTAAAGTCTGTTTGTGTGTAAGCATTCAAAACTATGGAGAAAAATAGCAGGAGTGCAGGCCAGACATAAGTAATTAAGTGGTTTTGTGTGTATGTTTGTGTATTGGCGGTGGGAAAACATGTATTTTCATTTGTATGTGTGCCACAGTTCAACTGTAAAAATGAGATGAGGGAGAGAAAAAACTGAAAAGCATACACTGGCTACAAGCATGCTGCATGCATGCAGATGTATTCAGATACAGTATGTATTGAAGTACAAGTGAGCCATATGTGTGCAGATAGTATGGCTTAGTGGTTAAAGGCACTGAACTGCAAGCCAAGAGACTTGGAGGCATGAATACCTAGGTTTGAATCTCCTCAACTCCCACTTGTGTATGGTGTGATCCTGAGCAAGTCACTTAACTTTTACGTGTGCAGTTATCAGTGACCACTTGCTTTTTGCATGCCACATGCATGCAGTCTTTCCACCTTAACATAAAATCATGGTTTCCACACTTGCTCACTGCATGCATACCATATGCATGCAATTGGTTCCAACTTAACATTTAAATCATACTTGCAGCACAGATATCATTTGGGTAGTTTTATGTGTGCAGCATGAAAACATTTTATACAATTATTTCTGTAAGGAACACACCAGGTTTTGTTTTCCTATTGTGACTGACTTTCAAGTAAATCAGGAATAAACAAACAAATGAATAGTGTTTCTCCCCCAGTCCACTGCCTGATACTTGTCCAGAACATAACAACTGTTTTCATTCATGATTGACTTCTAAGTTAATCGCAAATAAAAAAAATGGTTTCTTCTGTGACTGACACCAGTGACAAGGTGCCCAGTCCTGTTGTTAGATAATCCCACCACCCTTTCCAACATCAAGTACCCAATACAGTCATTGAGGGTATATTTTCTTATGTTAAAAAAAAAAAAATATACCCTTTGCAGCCACTTGGTGCCCAGGTGTTAGTAGCTCACTTTTTCTGCCCCACCACAACTTACAAAACTCTCTCAGGTGTCACAAGGGTCACAGTCTAAGGGTTAGTGCATACACAGTGGCACAGTCCCAGGATGCCGTCACCGAGGTTTGACAGCCTTCTAAACACTCAAAATCAGACCACTACATGGCAGCACACCAGTGTGTCATCTCTGTATTGAACAAAGTGAGGCTAGTCTGTACCCAGTAAAGACATTTTACAGCATCAAATGCTGAACTGCAAGGACAAATGGTAGCTACAGAGAGACTGTATGTTTCTAGTAGATTGCCAGCCCCCAAAGTGTCCAAGTGCTTCACTCAGGGTGAGTTTTGTCAGGGTACCTTGTCTTTGCAAATCAGCGTTTGTTGCAGTAAAGTATTTATTGCAGTATAGAATAGTCTCACTTTGTTCAACACGAAGAGGACATACACTGGAGTGCAGTCGCACCCTTAACTGTTTCAGTGGCAGCCACAAATGATTTACAACAGTCTTTTTTTAAGCTGATGGATGCTGTTTACTAACTGCTGTGCTGGTCACCTGAAGAATGTAGGGACACACACACACACACACACAGACTGCAAAGAAATAGCCAGAGCCATGCCGATGAGCTCACCTCCATTCCCCTGCAACCTTCACAACTGCATTGATAAGACACTCAGGCAGAGTGACTTGAAACTTACCTCTATGCAAGCAGGTGCAGCAAAGTGAGGGAAACCAATATCTGCAGACACATAGTATGGATTCCCTCATCATGGACAGCTCAACAGAGACAGTGGGAGTATGATGCGTGAACAGGTCAGCCAGAGACGATAGGCAATGAGGGAGAATATGATCTATGACCATCTCCAGAGTTAGATGCTGGTAGCGATGATGAGTGGAGTGTACAAGCCAGACACCATCTTGAGGTTGGACAGTGGAGTGGGGAGCACGTTATCATAACACCGTGAGGGGCTGGGCTGCTAGACTACCAGGAAGCAAAACAAATTTAAAATAAATCAAATAAAGTAGCTAGCACTCAGTACTGGAGACTGGTGCCAAATGTGCATGTGCCAATTTTGTGAGCAATAATTTTGAACTTTTGCATTTTGCTAGGACCATTGCCATATGCAAAGGTATGGGAGGGCAATACTGACAGCTTTTTCTGGTCATGAGACCAGCTTTATCCAATCACAGGGATGAACTTGCATATAATGTTTACTAAAACATTCTGATAGGATTATTATCTATTTAATACCTAGTTAAGTACAAGCTTTAATGGCAATTAATCTGCCTGCTACCTCTATATCCCCACCCACACTTGAAACCATTAGGAAGGACACTGATTGCAAAAATTGGTAGTGCATGGGCTTATTGTTCCTGCTACAAATGATCCAGGGGGTCCTTACTGTTCAGGTCCCCATGAGCTCTTAACTCTGCAAAATGCTGACCGCTTTTGCTGCTTTCAATCCAGAGCCTATTTGCTTCATCGGCTGGCCCCTAACCTTCCCATCTGCCCTGGCCATCCCTTACTCACACTCTTAATCAATGCAGTGAGAGGTACAATAAGTAATAATTAAGTAATCATATAATATATATATAGGATTTTATATATCTGAGTCCCCACTGTCCCAATGCTGAACAACAGGATGCACAGGGTAATAGTAAATGGAGTACATTCTGAAGAAAGGGGTTAATAGTGGGGTACCGCAGGGTTCAGTGCTGGGACCAGTTATCTTTAATGTCTTTGTAGGAGTCATTGCAGAGGGGCTGGAAGGAAAAGTAAGCCTCTTTGCAGATGACAGAAAGATCTGCAACAGGACTGATACACGGTGGGGGGGTGGAAAGGATGAGAAGGGACTTGGCAAGGTTGGTAATGCACCTGTGAAACAAAAACCAACTGGAAGAGTACACAATGGGGAGCTACTAACAACAACAAAATGGAAGGGACCTGGTGGTATATTCATATCAGATGACCTTAAGGTAGGCAAGCAATGGGAGAAGGCAGTAAGGAGGGATTGGGGGATGCTGGGATGCATAGGAAGAGGCATCACCAGTAGAAAACAAGAAATTGTTATCTCTGTACAGACAGTTGGTGAGACCCCATCTGAGTACTGTGTACAGTTCTGAAACCCGTCTCTGCAAGGACATAGACAGGATGGAGGCAGTCAGAGGAGGGCAACTAAAATGGTGCAGGGTCTGCAACAGTAGCTATACAAAGAGAGAGAGAGACTAAAGGGCTTACTATGTATACCCATGATGAAAGTAAGAGAGAGGGGGGACATGATAGAAGCTTTCAAGTACCTCAAGAGAATCACCAAAGTCCAAGAGGGTAGCATCTTTCAGAAAAAGAGATGTGCAAAAACAAGGGGATACAATTTGAAGATAAAGGGGGATGGCTCAGGGACAACATGAGGAAATATTTTGTCATGGAGAGGGTGATGGATGCATGGATCCACCTTCCTGAGGAGGTTGTGGGGTCAAAACAGTCCAGGAATTCAAGAATGCATAGGACAGACTTAAGACAATTATAGTGTGGGGTAGGAGGAAGTAGGCTGTTGGTTAACTAGAATCTCCAGCTTATCCAATGAGTAGGGAAATGGGCAGACAGGGTGGGCCAAGCTGTCCTTATCTGCCATCAAAGTCTATGTTTCTATGAAGGCATGTGAAAATTGGAATGCCAGATTAAACTCCTCATCTCAATGGAGCACTGGCAACAAATCTGTATTAATACCCATGGGGTGTCTTCCTTGATGTTCTGGAAAGAGTACAATTGGAAAACTCTCATATACTATTTCTTAACACCAGTCCAGCAGGTACACAGAGGCACTGTGCACACCTCTGCCTGTTGAAGACATTGCAGGAAAGCAAGGACTGCATATTACCATGGTATGTGGGCATGTCCCACACTCCAGCCTTTCCAACAATGTTACAAGGAAGCACTAAGGGAAATATTCACCCCTCAGTTACAGCTGGATAAACACCTTTTTCTCTGATTCTCTCTTCTCTTTCTTGCCCAAGGAAGAAAAAGACACAATCAAGAGATATTTATTGGCTATCTTGTTGGTAACAGTGAAAAAGTATCACTAGGAAGTAGTGGATACAAGGGAGTTCCTACCTTGGAGGAATGGAGGTTAATAGTTATTGGTGTATACAGTAAATAACTGGTAACTCTGTCAGACAGCAAGTGGAGAAGGGTACAAACAGATGGGCTAGATTGGTTACATGTATGATGAATGCTGACCAGATTTTTGTCCCATAGGAACTATGCTCTACAATGGACGTTACTGTGGGTGTGGGCTCCTTATGGGACCTAGCAGACAAGAGCTTAATTACGTATGCTGAATTAAATGTGTTATTTTTGAAATGCAGTGATCAGTGTTGTTAATGCTATGCACTGCAGAGAACTGTGTTGTTTGTTGATGTGTGTCTGTCTTTTCCTTATTGAAAAATAAACTTTAAATATAAAAATGATTTTTTTTATACCAACAAAGCTAACCATATGTCTCTCAGCACATCAGGGTAGGTGTTTGGATTGCACATGTGCCTCCATGCTTGTCTTTTCTAACACATTTTTAAACTACCTGTCAGAGCTTAATGCTTGTTAATGTACTACTTCCTTGCCATCATAGGAGTTTACAGAGCCTAGGTTAGACTTTTGTCCATTTTGCTCACTACTTGAGATTTTAGTACTTATATAGGTTTCCTGAATCCCTATAAAAGTTGTCTAATTTGGACTTAAAAATATCGGCAGTCATACTACTCACTACCTCAAGTAGGAGTTTATTCCAATCATGCACCACCCTCTGACAGAACCAATTTTGGCTCCACTCAACTTTGGTTTTCTATCTTTCAGTTGTAAGGGATCAGCACACATATTATATACCAGCTCCCTCGTTTCTAACCCCAAAATCCTACTGGTCATTATCAGACCATGGTTTGTGAACAAGACACGTCTCCGCTTTTTCTTCTGCAGTATATAGAAGGACGGTAAAGATCCAGTTCCCTAAGTCTTGAGTCATAGTCTTTCCCATTCATACCTCTTATTCCTCTTGTGGCCCTTTTCTGCACCCTTTCTATCATAGCTACTTCTTCCTTCTTATATGGGGACCACACTTGTGACCCATACTCCAGGATGGTCCTCACCAGTGAAGTATACAAAGGGAGCATCACCTCCCTGTCCCTGCTTGCAATGTGCCTAAATATGCAATTTAGCACTGTATTTACTTTCTGCACTATGTTCCTACAGTGGGAAGTAAATTGCGTATCCTGAAATACGAGAATCCCCAAGTCTCCTTCTTCCATTGTCGCCCTCAAATTATTGTTATTTAAGGTGTAAGTGTGTGATGGATTGTTCCTCCCTTAATGCATAACTGTGCACTTATCCTGGTTTAAATGAAGTTTAGACTTGCTAGTCCATTCCTGGACGTAGTTAAGAGCAGTTTGAAGAGGACTTGGTCCTTCCCAATTTTGATTACCACACCCAGCCTACAGTCATCTGCAAACTTTGATAGCCATATCTCATAACTGTCATACTGAATTGATGCTACATATAGATTAAACAAGCAGGGACCCAGTGCCTGAACCCTGGGGCACTCCACTTGTCACCTTCGTCCAATCTGAGAATACACCCTTTATTCAGACTCTTTGCCTTCTGCCTTTCATCCATGGCTGCATCCAGTTAACTATAGAGTCTTGTATACCCATATCCCTTAAGACTTACAGTAGCTCAAAATGAGGCAGTTTGTCAAATGCCTTGGAAAAATCCAGGAAAACCCATGTCTACCGAATCCCCTTTGTGTAGGTGCATACTCACTTTATCACAAAACTGCAGTATGTTTGTTTGGCAGGATTTTCCTTTGGAAGGCGTGTGCCTTCGGGTTTGTGGCACCAACCCTTTGGAATTCTCTGCCCCATCAGCTATGGGAATGCAGGACAGTGGGGTGCTTTAAGCAGGCACTGAAGACCCATTTGTGGGGAAAAGCGTATCCTGAATTGGTTTGATTTTATCTGTATTTATTGATTGTTGTTTTTATCTTACTGTACAGTGCCTTGAAGTGTGAAAAGCGCTATACAAAATAAAATTTATTATTATTATTATTAAACCCAATGCTGTGTTTTCTTTCGGTTTTCGGTTTCTGTGAAGGCAGTTATATTGTCCTTAAGTATGCCTTTAAGTATTTTAGAGGGATTGATGTTAAGCTGACTGGGCAGTAATTTTTTGGATCTGAACTAGAACCTTTTTTAAATAAGGGAATCACTGATGCCACCCTCCAATAGTCTACTATCTCTCCCCTATCAATCGAGGTTTGGAATGTGTATGTTAGAGGGGGGCAATTTCCTCACTAAGTTATTTGAATACTGTAAGGTGTAATCCATCCAGTCCTGGGGATTTGTTAGAGTTTAAATTTTTTAACCTAGTTTCAACGTCCTTGAAATCAATAATGATGAGGTTAATTCTATCATTCAAGGGTTTGCTGTGAGACCCTGAGTTGTTTTATTAAATACTGAGGTGAAATATGAATTGTGAATGTCAGCCATGTCCTTTTCATCTGAAATTAGTTTACCATTTTGATTTTTTAGTGGGCCCACACAGTTGCTACCCCCTTTTTTTGTTTGTATGGGAATAAAAGGCTTTATAATTGTCCTTTAATTTATGTGCCAATTGTAGTTATTTATTTATTTATTTATTAAATTTTGATGACCAGGTAGGCCCACTGAGATCCGGAGGTCTCTTTTTCAGGAGCGACCCGGGATAACTTACAAGGTATCATACAGAGAAGAACGTAGGTTACAGAGTTCTGTCCAGTATTATGCAGGTTACAGTCATGGTTAGCATTTATACAACTTCTATGGTAAGCTGGCTGTAGTGGTAATGGCAAAGGCCAGTGCAATGATTCATTACGGGATTAGAGACAATGCTGATGTAAGGTTGTCAAGTTAGAAGGTTGGAGTAAGATGTAGTTGGGGCTGTCATGTGCCATGGCAATGGCAAATGCTGGCATCTATTATGTGGGCCTTGAGTCTGGTACAGAAGTTCATAAGTGAGGGGCTTTCTGTACTGAGGGTGGAAGATTGTTCCACAGGTAGGGGCAGTGTAGGATAAGACTTGCCACCCGCATTGGTCATGACTCTGGGAATTTCCAGCAGTGTCTGACCTGAAGTCTGTAGGCTCTGGGGGTTTGCTTGATGGCAATAGTTCCTACTAGGCTAGGTGGAAGATGGGCTGAGTAGCTTAAACACCAGGCACAGCAGGGGGTACTGTACGCATGGGACCAGTGAAGACCACTGTAATTGGGCTAGTGTGTCACAGTGGTGGCTTAAGTGCTCCTGGGTAGTGAAATGGGCTACCTTGTTGTAAAGTGTCTGTGGCCTATTAACCTCTTGCTTGGCCATGCCCTGTATAATGGGTGCAGCATAGGTCAGTGTCGGGAGCAGGACACTGGAGGTGATTGAGATCCTAGCCTGGAATAAACTGGTCCTTTAATCAATACAAGGTGCCAAGTTTACAGTGGATGGCCTTGGTCACTTGGTCAATGTGGTTCTTGAAGCTAAGACCTTGGTCAAGTGTGAGTCCAAGGTATTTTAGGAGGACACCACTTCAATACGATTACCTGAGAGTAAGGTGAACTGTAAGGATGTGGTCCTTTCTTTATCAAGGATCTGTGTCCAAATAGCATGGCTTTTGTTTTGCCTGCATTAAGGACCATTCTGTTAGCTTTAAGCCAAGCCTCAAGTGATGTAAGATCAGTTTGGAGCAGGGGACCAAGATCCAGCAAGTTGCCCAGTGAGCAGTAAATGACTGTGTCATCTGCATATTGAATGAGCTACCCCACAGTGGAGGATTAGATCATTCATGAACAAGGAGAAAGGGGTAGAGGGTCAGAAGGCTTGCCCTTCCAGATGACCCTCTGTGTGCGGCCAGATAGGTAACTCTCAAACCAGTTGAGGGCTAGTGGGTCTAGGCCAAGTTTGTCAAACTTTGATAGCAGGAGTTTGTGGTCAACAATGTTGAAGGCCTTGGACAGATCTATGAAGACCATGCCTGTGGGTGTCCCATTATCCATTGCTCTGAGTACATCTGCCGAGAAATTAGTGAGGGCAGTATCTGTGCCATGGTTAGTCCCAAAGCCATGTTGGGAGGGCTAGGAGCTGGTGAGACTCCAGGTAGTCTCAGAGTTGGCCGTAGACAAGCCTTTCTTGAAGTTTTGCAAGTATGCAGAGCAAGGAGATAGGCCTGTAGTTGCTTATCTGTTCTCTGGAGCCACCCTTGTGAATCAGGATCACATTGGCCTGTTTCCACTGGTCAGGAATGATTCCTTCCATCAGGGATCTTTTGATGAGCCAGGTTAGGGGTCTGGAGAGGACTAGGGCTCCAGCCATAAGTAGTCGAGGTTAATCCAATCAGGTCCACCCGAGCCTTTGACTTTCAGGGCCTTTAGGAGGTTTAGGACCCTTTATCAATACAATACTTTATCGATACAATACTTGAAGCAACATCCCATTGTGTTAGACAGAAAGGAAGTGCAAAGAAGAGAAACCACTTTGGTTCTCAAATACAGTAGCAGAAAAGGTCAGAGCAAAAGGCTGGCCTTCAGGAAATATAAGGAACACAGCGGATGAAGATGAGAGGCATACCAAACTTCCCTAAGGGAAGCAGGTAAGGCAGTATGGCAGGCAAAGTCCCAAACTGAGGAAACACTAGCACGAACAGTAAAGAAGGTGACAAGACTTTCTATAGATACATTAGTGAAAGGAGAAAGTCCAGAGGTGTATTGTAAGCTTAATGGAGAAAAGGGAGCATGTGAGGAGGAGGACCCTGTAAAGGCATCTATCCTAAATAGATACTTTTGCTCAGTATTTACTGAAGAGAAGGTGAGGCAGGGCCCACAGCTCAGCATCATGGACACAGGGGAGGAGGTGAGCACTACTCCCTTCACAAAGAAAGGGTCCTACAAGAGCTTGCAAGCTCAGGGTGGATAAGGCAATGGGACCTGATGGCATACATCCCAGGGTGTAAGGAGCTAAAGGAGGAACTAGCAGAGCCATTAGCAGAATTGTTTAGTGAGTCTCTGAGCACAGAAGAGGTCCCAGAAGACTGGAGAAGGGCTCATGTGATCCCGCTCCACAAGAGTGGTAGCAGGAGGAGGCGGGAACTACAGACCAGTCAGTCTTACCTCAGTAGTGGGCAAGATTATGGAGGCACCCTTAAGGAAAGGATAGTGCAACACCTGGAATCCATAGGGCACAGGATCCAAGACAGCATGGGTTTACAAAAGGAAGGTCCTGTCAAACTAATCTCATAGATTTCTTTGACTGGTAACCAGAGTGGTGGACCAAGGGGGAGCAGTTGATGTCGCCTACCTTGACTTCAGCAAAGCTTTTGACACTGTTCCACATAGAAGATTGATAAATAAGCTAGGTAGGCTCGGGGTGGGTCAGAAGTTGGTCAACTGGGTGGCAAACTGGTTGACTGGCAGAAAACAGAGAGTGGTGGTAAATGGTATACAGTCAGAAGAGATGCAAGTCACAAGTGGGGTACCTCAGGGATCAGTCCTGGGGCCAGTCCTATTCAACATCTTCATTAGTGACCTCGCAGATGGACTAGAGGGTAAGGCTTGTTTGTTTGCAGATGACACCAAGATCTGCAACAGAGTAGATGATCCAGATGGGGTGGGCAGAATGAGAAGAGATCTGGATAAACTAGCAGAATGGTCAGAAGAGTGGCAACTGGGATTTAATGCAAAGAAGTGCAAAATCATGCACATAGGGAGAGAAACCCTGAAGCCACTTATAGGCTGGGAGGAGGGTTGCTAGCAGTCACAAAGGAAGAAAGAGACTTGGCATCATCATCACTGATGACCTAAAATCATCCAAGCAGACCTCTAAAGCAGTAGGTAAGGCTGGGGGGTGTTAGGGTGTATTAGTAGGGTATCACAAGTCGTAGAGGGAGGTAATAATCCTCTGTACAAGACATTGGTTAGAGCCCCATCTGGAGTACTCGTGCAGTTGGAGGCCACACCTTCACAGGACATTAACAAATTGAGACAGTCGAGAAGGGCAACCAAAATGGTGCAGGGACTGCATCAGAAGACATATGAGGACAGATTAACGGAGCTCTATATGTATACCCTTGAGCAAAGGAGGGAGAGAGGTGATATGATCGAGACATTTAAACACCTTAAGGGCATAAACAAGGTGAAAGAGTCTAACATGTTTAAATATAAGAAAATAGCAGGACAAGAGGACACAGCATGAGATTAGAGGGAGGCCGATTAAGGGGAATGTGAGGAAATTCTTTTTCACAGAAAGGGTGGTAGATGCATGGAATAGCTTACCACAAAGTGGTGGCTATGAATACAGTGCAGGGCTTCAAACAGGCATGGGATAGGCATAAGGGAGCAATACAAATGACTATGAATAGATAGGTCACTGACAGAGCAAAGGCCGATGGCACATTTATAAGGTAGAAAAAGAAATGGGCAGACTGGATGGGCCTTGCGGTCCTTATCTGCCGTCAACTTCTATGTTTCTATGTTTCTATGTTTCTATCTTAACCAGTCTTAGGTGGAATGAAGGTTGATCCAGACATGGGGTCCCTGTTGCATTTGGAGCCGTGGTTGGAGGGGGGTAGACTGACCTTGTTTGCATTGAGGTTTATAAAGTGTGAGTTGAGGGCTGTGGCAATTTGCGGGCCATCATTCACCAGCTGACCGTTGACCTCAATGATGCCAGGTTCAGCCTTGCTGTTGCCCCATATCAGGTCATTGAAATGAGCCCAAAATAGCTTTGGGTTGCCTAAGCTGTTTTTTTGGAGGTGAGTGACATACTCCCTTTTTGCGAGTTTAGTGGCTCTCTTTCATTTGTTTCTAAGGGCTTTGTATGATTCGAGATCAGCCAGAAGAGCACTTGAACTTCTTCCAGGCCTTGTCACGACTGATCATACGGGTTTCTAAAGATGGAGAGATCCACTTGCAGCAGCTACCTTTGTTCTAAGTTTTTCAGTGGGGCAAGAGGCTGGCTGCTGAAGCTAAAGAGTTCTGGAAGTAATCCAGGGCCTCATCAAAGGTTGGGAGAGCTAATAGGTTCCAGTCCTGGTTGCCAAGGTAGGCATTACATTGCGCTGCCATGATATTTGAGTAGTCACAAGCAGTCAGTAATCTAGGTTGGATCTTGGGTGCTCTGTTCTTCCATATGCAGAATATGGGGGAGTGGTCACTCAGGGCATTGGCCATTATGCAGGCTTTTTGAATTTTGGAAGGGTTAGACACCAGAGCCTAATCCAAGGTGGTGTGATTCCCCATTTTGTAGTTTAGTCTAGTAGGTTCTGAGATAACCTGTACCAGATTTGCCTCCTGGGTCAAGGCCATGAGTGCTTTGTTAGGTCAGGGCCCAGTTAATGTTGAAGTCCCCAAAATGAAGCTCTGAAGAGACATCTTTGGCCATAGTTTTTATGATGGCCTCCAGGGATGGAGAGCAGACTTGGGAAGGTTGTAATGCAGCCTGTAAGGTACTTTGAGTGACCAAGGGTAACACAAATGAATATGGATTCACTGTCTAGGCAGGTGCTTTGCTGCAGCCTTGGTTGCGATACAGTTAGGGTGTCTTTCACATAGGTAAGTACACTGCCCCTCTTTTGCTCTCCTATCCTTTTGGTAGGTGCTGGATCCTTGGGCCAATATCTCATGAGAGAGGATATGGGCCTTAAGCCAGGTCTCAGAGATGGCGAGGACATCAGGCTTGCAGAGGTCAAGCCAGGCTTGTACCGCTGGCATTTTTGGTCTGAGACTGCAGACATTCATGTTCGCTATCTTCAACCCCTTAGTGGCTACCCAGTGAGGGTCCTGAGGGGAAGCTATTAAGAGATTGGCAGTTGAAGAGCTAGGGTTGGGCTGTATGTCTCCTGCCAGGAGTAGCAGTGCTGCAAGCAGGCAGAGTAACTTTGGGCTGGCAGTTGGGATTAGGTTGCTTCAGCAGATCCTACCTATAAAGTGGAATGTCTCGTAGCATATTCCCCATCTTTCTAGCTCATGAGCTGTTTAGAGAGCATGTATGCTGGGGTGGGGTGTGCCATTGTAGTAGTTGAGAGGAAGGGTGTCATGGTGCAGATGTCCCTTAATATCTGGGTCCCCCTAGGTATATGAGCCTGTCCACCCAGAGGAGGGACAGTATATAGAGTGTTGCCAGGAGTACTTCCCTATTGGGAAGAGAGGCACATGGCTGACTTACACCACGAGGTGCATGGTTAGGGGGGCTGGGATCAGGGGCCTCCCCCGAGGAACCATGTTTGAAGAGCAGTTGTGCCCAATCATTGAGTGAGGTGCAAACCTGTCTCAAGGCATGTTTACAGGTGTGAGGTAGTCACCTGTATAAGATAGTAACCAATGATAAGGTTTGCCTTAACACATAATAGATTTCCCAGTGTTGGGTTTGCCTTAACACACAACAGTAGATTTTTTCAGTCGTGTATACTACCTATACTGCTGAAGAGCGATCTAGGATCAGCAGTTCACACTGTTAGTAGCACTGTCTGTCTAAAGTTAGCCATCCCTTGGCATGGCTTAGACCAAAACTCTGTAATTTTCCTAAGCAGTGGCTATGACATAAAGTATAACATTTGCTGTCCCTAGGTAAGGCTTAGACACAGAAAAGCACTTGCTACTTCTGCCCTGTGCAGTAGCTATGACATAACATTAGGGTGATGAATTTGAGATAACATGCACTGTCTAGGAGGATTATGCAGTAGTTATTTTTCTGCAACACACATGCAATCAACAAATTATTTCAGCAATAGACACCACCTATCCCAGTTGCAGTAAACAACTTAAATCAGCAATTAATGTTTGTAGATTATGGCAAGCAGTCAGTTTTCTGTTACTCTTCCACCCATGGTTTTCGGCCCCAACCACTTCTCCACCCCTGCACTTAATTGCTCTCGTGGCCACCCTACTCCCCACCCTCAAGCAGTTCCTGGCCCCTACCACTCCCCTTCAGTCAGCACGCACCTTTACACCCCCCCCACGCTGTCTGGGATCCCCTCCCCTTCTTGCTCCCTTCTTCGGGGCTCCTGTAGGTCCCTTCACTATCCCCGACCTGCCCACGGGCCTGCCTCTGTGCAGGGCAGTACTCCCCTGCTGCTCATGCTTGCCTTGCCGTGGTGGTCTTCCAGGTTGGGTTCCTCACCTTCTAGCTCAATGCTGCCCTCTGCAAAATCTGCCACCCCTTGCCCGTTTTCCCCGACCGCCACAAGGGGAGTCAGCAGATTCTGCCCCTTCCCTCCCTCTTACCCCCTGTACTTGTTGTTCTCCGCACCCTGCCACAAATGTGAACTTATGTATTAATGAGCCTGTAGTTGTATTCTCGTTTGTTGCTCTGACCATGTACTATTGTCTATATGCTGTTACCCTGGCCCCACCTATGTGTGGGTGAGACTGTTCTTTTGTCCATTCAATGTCCTGGGTACTGTTTTCCATTTGGTCCACTTGTAGTTGTGGACCTGTATGCTACCCTGTATATGTACCATGTTTCTCTGTACTGTAACCTCCCGGGTCGCACCTGAAAATAGGCACTCTTTGTC